>LR991037.1:18357290-23157290 GCA_905163495.3 Cosmia trapezina
AAACGATACATTAGCCGATAGCGAAATTCAATCTAGGAAATAAAGAGAAATCATTGAAAAATCATCAAGTAATTATTCCACGTACACAACGTTACCGATATGATAAATATTATGATACTTATGAAGACAGAAGAAACCTCTAAGGCCTCATTTACGGAGACGCGGGGCGTCGCGCGTCGCGTTGTGCGGCGCGGCCCGCACTGAATTCAAATAATGGCATTGTATGAGTGCGTTTACAGAGAAGCGATTTTAGACGCGTTTGCTTAAAATGGAGCGTTTTTTGCGGCCGAGCCAGCGGCTGGCACCGCCGCGTCTGACGCGGCGTTTATCGCGGCGGCGCACCCAGCGGCAATTCTCGATGAAGCGTTGCCCGCGGCGGAATCTTCTGCTAGTCATATTTGGAAATTGCAGAACGCAGACGTAGTCACCGTCACAATGGATGGTCGTCAACACATGTTGCAAATTGCGACACGTGCGCTCCCATCTTCCGCTAACCTAAAACTGGTCGGTTTGATTGAGTTTGAGTATCCCGTGTGCGCAGCGTTGCCCGCCGCGTGCTTTGCTACAAGCTTGAGGATTCGCCGCGGGCGCAGCGGCGGGCACCGCCACGCTTCCCGCCCCGCATCACTATGAACAACGTCTTATATTGCCATACGTTTGTGTTTACGCGTGCGATGATAAGTGCCGCTTGACGCGCCGCCGCTCCGTAAACAGAAAAATCGTACGACGCGCCGCGAGACGCCATGCCGCACGCGGCGCGCGACGCCCCGCGTCTCCGTAAATGAGGCATGCTCTTAGCATAAATCCTGGCAGCTGATTAAAAACTTTTTTTGCCAATATCAACCAAAAATTACAAAGTTATTTTAATGTGACTGACTGTTTCAAAAGCTACTAAAATTCAGCACCCAATAACGCTTCATTAATATTCGTAGTAAAATACTTTGAACATGAACACAAACAGCTTTAGCTAGCAACCACTATTAAGAACTTCGGCGAAACGGTTGGGCCTTCGATGAAATTGGAAGATAAAACACGATAGCAACAATACTTCTTTTATAGATGACTAGCTTCTGCCCGCGACTTCGTCCGCGTGAAATTTCTTGTCCCCAACGACGCATCGCATCGCAACGCCTGCCCGCGCTATTACTTCGTTTGCGCTTAAGCATCCTTTCTGACATTTTTTCTTTTTGCTCGGCTCCTAAGGTCCCTAGCGTGATGTTAAATAGTCTATATCCTTCCGCATCGCCTGCCCGCGCTATTACTTCGCGCTCGGCTCCTAAGGGCCCAGCGTGATGTTAAATAGCATAATTATATCCTTCCGCATCGCCTGCCCGCGCTATTACTTCGCGCTCGGCTCCTAAGGGCCCTAGCGTGATGTTAAATAGCCTATATCCTTCCGCATCGCCTGTCCGCGCTATTACTTCGCGCTCGGCTCCTAAGGGTCCTAGCGTGATGTTAAATAGCCTATATCCTTCCGCATCGCCTGCCCGCGCTATTACTTCGCGCTCGGCTCCTAAGGGCCCTAGCGTGATGTTAAATAGCCTATATCCTTCCGCATTGCCTGCCCGCGCTATTACTTCGCGCTCGGCTTCTAAGGGCCCTAGCGTGATGTTAAATAGCCCATATCCTTCCGCATCGCCTGCCCGCGCTATTACTTCACGCTCGGCTCCTAAGTGCCCTAGCGTGATGTTATATAGCCTATAGCCCTCCTCAAGAACTGGGTTATAAAATGCAAAAAGATTTTTTGAAATCCGACTGGGGTAGTTCAAGAGATAGCGCGTTCAAACAAACTAACAAAGAAACAAACTCTTCCGCTGTATTCCACCTACATTATTGAAATAATAAATCGAGAGGGTCGTTAATCCGCGGAAAATCTCGCAATTCAGAAAAATTACTTATTTGTACAACGCCAACTATGGGTAAATTGATAAAACGTCCGCACTAAACATGTTCGCTCAAGAGCGACCGGTATGAATTAAAGTTGTTTTGCGTTTTAGTAATTTTATATTATCTACGAAACTGTATGACCAATTGACATACTGTAAAGGCTTATCTTATCTCCATGATGTCCTTGTGACAATAAAATAACTTATTTTGATAAGGATTAATGTTTTGTTGTTTAAATAATCATCCAAACGTATGTATGTCTAAAAAATACTTTTTTAAAGCAATCAAAGATGTATAAAAGTTAAAATATAAAAGATAGAAATATGGTGTCGCGGACTTTTTTGTAGAATTATTTAAGACGGACCAGACTGCCATACATTGTTCTCAATTATAAACAACCGTTTAGGCAGCGCATGCAAAAAAGAGAGGTACAGTGCAACCTTAATATAACGTACCTCAATATAACGACTTCCTCGATTTAACAAATTCTTCGTAATCCCCTTGAATTGTCCATAAGAGTCAATATAAAATATACCTTTGCATTGCGAACATTCTTTGCGTACAACCTCTTAATAACGAATTTTCAACTATCAAGAAAAAGTATTCATACCTCTAATTAACGAATTTTGCCAACCCAAAACCTTTATATAAAGTTTCCACCAATAATATAACTCATATTCTTATAATGTGATTCATGTCTCGACATGTTTCGACACGCTTTTGTTTGTAAAGTACAATACGGCCGCCGTATCTTGGCGAGTCCGAACTTCGCGCAGAACGCTGCGCAGTAACATTTTTAGGAATCAAATGGCGACATGAGGCGAGTGTGAGTGAGAGAACATGCGCGAAAGTTCGGAGAGCCTATGTTCAGACTCGCCAAGATATGTCGGCCGTACTGTATTCATTGTTGTTTTGATGGAAAGTAATGTAAACACCTCTGCTCGTCAGGCTCGTCACTATTGTTAAAGATTTAAGTTAAAATGGCTCAGAAACGTAAAAGGTGTTCCTTATCGGTCGCAGAAAAGCGAAACATCATTAATTATGTTGACCAAAATCCCATGACGAAAAAATTAGACATAGCTAATAAGTTCGGGATTCCCGCAAGTACATTGGCTACAATTTTAAAATTTAAAGATAAGTTTTCAGAAGAAAGTGGTGTGAATGTAAACAGTAAAAGATTAAAATCATGCGAGTTCAAGGACGTAGAGGAATGTGTGTTAAAGTGGTTAAACTATTCTTTTACCTCTTTATAACGAATTTTAGACCAATCTAACCTCAACATAACAAACCTCAGTTCAACGAATTACTTGATATTACGAATATTTTCTTGTTCCCCTCCGATTTGTTATATCGAGGTTGCACTGTATTTCTTTCCGACTTTTTAGACAAAAATTGTGATAGCTCGGCTAATATGCTAATAGCACTCAAGAATAATGTAGCTTTCTAATTGTGAAAAAATTTTTATAATTGGATCATTAGTTCCGGAGATTACCCCCTACATACAAACTTACAAATATACAAACTTACATACAAATTTTACCTCTTTATAATATTAGTATAGAAGTATTTCATGAAACAGATCCCATTTTGAATTTCTCTAAAATAAACATGGCAATTTTACTGTTCAAATTGATACAATTTTTAAAATAAATTCTCACTCGATCTTTATTAAATAAACATAACGTTTAACGTAATAAAAGTAGTTATTTCAAATATTTTTCAGTAAAACATCGAGGAACAAAAAAAACAGAACAAACTTATAAATTTCCTCCTTTTTTGAAGTCTGTTAAAAAGCAGAATTGTCACGAATCTAAAGTAGGTCGAATAAGTAGAGATTAACTTTCAATAACTACAATTCAAGTGAGTTTCAGCGTTTGTACAATCACTAGTTAGTACCTACCTATAAACTAACAAATAAAAAAAATAAGTAGGTACACACTGACTGCCCATTACCTACCTCATCAGCATCATCATCCACAGCCACGTTTAAACATTATGCGTAATCAGCCTATAATGTTGGGAACATTATAGGCTGATTACGCATAATGCTGGGACAGGCCTCCACTCAGTGAGAGGGAGTGGGCTGTCATTCAGTGCGGGTTGGTAGATGTCAGATTCTAGGACATGCCTTTTTAGGACCGGTTTTCTCACGATGATTTCTTCCCCGTTTTGAAAGCAGTGGTGACGAAATAATTTATACAAAGTAAAGCGCCTGTCTGGGTTAAAACCTACGACCTACAACTCGTAAGTCGCGGCCGTTACCACTGGGCTACACTACTGCTCCCACATTTCCAAATATTATAGAATACAAATAAAAAATCTGAATAATTGTGAATAATATGACTTCACCCACTCCTGGGCAAAGGCCTCTGCTCTCTTGTGCCAATCCCCACGCTTTTGTGCCATCCCCATCCAGGTTCTACCTGCTATGGTAACAATCTCGTCCGCCCATCTCGCCGCCGGATGACCTATACGTATAGGAATTTACAATTACCGCAAGAACTACCCGAAGTAATTGGTAAAAAGAGCAGACGTCACTAATTTTCATAAAGGATTAGTCACTGGAATATCCACTGTCAGAGCTTTTTTTTTTTTTCGTTAATTCATTAATCAATCATAAAGGTAATTATACATCTATCTATATAAATAAAAAGAGAAGTCCTGACTGACTGACTGACTGACTGATTAACTGACTCATCAACGCCCAGCCCTGACCCTTGGACCTAGGAAGCTGAAATTTTGCACAGAGGTTCCCTTTATAATGTAGACAAGGAATAAGGAAGGAATTCCCGGTAGCAGGTTCCCTTGGGATATTTTCCGACATCCACGCGGGCGAAGCCCCGGGCAAAAGCTAGTTTTTTATAAAGTCAGTGAAGCTACTATAATAGCCCGGACATTCAACTGCTTAGGTTATTTTTAACCAAGAACTAGTAAACCATTTTTTAGATAACTTCAAATAGGAGGTCATGCATTCGACGCATCTTTTTTTATGTCGGCACAGATGGAGCTTTAATATAACAGTTTTATTACCCTGACCTGATAGCAATTTACTACGTTTTTATGAAGGGTCATCCCGACTAGTATCTTACTTCGCATTTTTGGGTTCAACTATTTTCGATGAAAAAAAACATGAAAATAATATTGGTTTACACATAGACCAAGCAGACTGAGGTTAGATATAAATAGTCTGTTCTAAAATTATCTGATAAAAATGTTAACAAATGGATCAGAAAACGTAACTGTGGATTTTGAATTTGTAGTGCCACTTACAAATTGGGTGCTTCGATTTGATAATTTGAATACTTATACCCGAAATTCCAAGTTAAAATTACCATAAAGATGTTTATCATTTAATTTTAAGGTTATTTTATGACCTCAATATTCGACGATGGTTTTTCAACTACAATTTAATCATGTTATTCAAACAATAGTTGTTGGAAATAGTGCTGAGACATAAAGTTGAAACCTTTTAAATATAGATGAATGTGTTACAAATTCCCTTTAATATGTTATTATCTAAGAATTAACCCTAACAGGGTTTGTTTACATTTTATTCTGTTAATTTTGGAACAGACCATAGAATTTTATTCTAAAATATTTGCTTAGAAAATACTCATGCAACCTAACGTGTTTCTCCAAAGGTGACCACAGACTATTCAAAATCAGTTTGGAATACCTCTGTGGACCCAATTACATCAAACGTTGCATGGATGCATGGTAAACACGATGGGTATAGATAAATCAGTCAAGTAAAGAGCACTGGGCACCTTTCGGCTTGGGTTCGAGACAAGATAATCTTGTTTCTAGTCGGACACACAAAGCCGACTAACGCCGACAAACTGGAAACCGACTTATTGTGAAGCATTGTGTAAAGTACCTGTTATATGTTTAAACCATCTAGTATAGCATGTATACATGTAAGTTGGAGTAAGACATATACCAATGGTAAGGTAATAAAAACAAAATGCTAAAAGTTGTCTGATTTTCTGTTTTTAGCAGCATCATCTGAGCAATCTGACAACAATAATTAAGTACTTCTAACATGCATAAAAAAATATAATAAATCATAATTTTGGCAGGCAAAAGAAGGAACAATTGTACAAGGTGGCAGTAGGGACATCAATGTACAACCACAGTTACCATGGATTCAGTACATGATTCTGGACCCCACTGCGTTGAAATTTTTCGTCGGTTTCCTATTAAAAAAAGTCAGGAGGCGTTTTGGGACACCCGGTTGGTACAAAGTTCCTTTCGATGTATATTATGTATTAATACAGAGCCATCTAGTATGGCCTCAAGTTTCAAGTGTAAAAAGTTTTTATTTTTAGGGTTCCGTACCTCAAAAGGAAAAAACGGAACCCTTATAGGATCACTCGTGTGTCTGTCTGTCTGTCTGTCCGTCTGTCACAGCCAATTTGCTCCGAATCTAATGAACCGATTAAGTTGAAACTTGGTACACATATGTACTTTGATAACCCAAACACGGACATGTAACGTAAATAAATGAATTTTGAATATGGGGAAAAATAAGTACACCTTTTGGGGGAAAAATAAGTACAATAAAAAAAAGTTTTGCAAACTGTACCGTGTGACATATCAAATGAAAGGTCTTACTGTGAGGGTCTCAAATATATTTTTTTTATAATTTTAAAATAAATTGTTTTGAAGTTATTTAAGAAAATAGACGAAAATTGACCATTCCCCCCCTTTTCTCCGAAACTACTGAGCCTAAAATTTTGAACAAAATACAGAAAATAGTTCTTTACCTATAGATTACAGGAAAACCTATTAGAAGTTTATGGTCTTGTAAATCTATAATATAAAATTCAAAGTCCTGACTGACTCATTGACTGATAATAATCAACGCAAAGTCCAAACCACTGGACCTAGAGACATGAAATTTTGCACATAGATTACCTTATATAGTGTAAACATCCATTAAGGAAGAATTTTAGAAAATTCCATCCCTAAGGGAATACAATAGGGGATGAAAGTTTGTATGAAAAGTCTTATCTCTTGAGTTATTAGACTTGAAACTTAGCACGAATATTCATCTAAGTTAATTATAAAATTAATCATTTTTAGTTTTCCTAAACTACCCCCTTTTTTTGTGGATGGGAAATCATTAAATGACTTCTCTCGCTCTGGGTGGAGCGGAAGGGCGTGTCATACTTTTACTGACTAAAACCCACCCGTATTCCTTCAGTTGCGTATGGCAGGGCCTCAGTATTTCTTTCGAACAACCCGCGACCCCAGAAGACGGTATTGGTAGGTGTCAAAGTTTGTATGGAGGAATTTTAACACGCGGTCCGATTTACTCAAAACTCAGTTTTTAGGGTTCCGTACCAAAATGGTAAAAAATTAACCCTTATGGTGTCACTCAGTCTGTCTGTCTGTCTGTCATAGCTGGATATCTCAAGAACTACTAATGCTATCACCTTGAAATTTAGAATAGTTTTGGATGACATTTACCCAACTATTTTGCAAATAAGAAAGAAATTTAATAATAATAATAATATAATAATAATAATATGTTTATTTTTTGCCATAAACTGTGCTTTACAATTCCTTATAGTCTACATTAATAGATAGGTTTACATTGGTTTTTCATAAGACGCAAAGGAAACTTTGCTTATGAACTCCACACTAGGTCAAGCCTGTCTCGTGGAGTCCTTGGGTGGTATTACCTTGCGAAAAATGCGCATTACATTAAATATTTGTTATTGCTACAATCGAGACAGATGAGATAGTATTATTATTATAAAGCAAATAAAACATCTTATATACTAAGAACTGTTAAATTAAAAGAATCAAAACGAAAAGAAGAATATGTTGACGCTATGTGCGTGAGATTTGTGTGTGTGTGTGTGTGTGAGTGTGTGTATTTGGGGGTGTGTGAGGGTGTGTGTGTGTGTGTGTGTGTGTGTTACGAAATTACCTTTAAGAGAGATTCGGATTCACTGTAGGATTGGGCTAGCAGCCATTTGCGAACAATCTTTTTGACTAGGCTAGTTCTAGAGTTACTGATGTCACACAACCCTACTACTTTGTTGTATATGTGACTGAGCATAAATTCTTGCATGGTTTGTGCGAACTTTGTACGCGTCCTTATCGAAGCACACTTAAAAACTCGACGTTTGAGAAGTTGCGAGTATTCCGGCGTCTGTGAGACAATTTTATGTTGTTTCAGTACAATTTTTAAGATATATAACTGCCGGACATTGAGTAATGCGGCTTCTTTATACAAAAGAGCTGTCGGGTATCTGAAATGCTTCCTGAGCATGACCTTCAAGACCGATCGTTGGGCTCGTTCGCATTGGATCATGGTGGTGATTCCCACTCCACCCCAAATTGTTATACAGTAACATAGAATTGACTCACATAATGCCACATAAACCATGTTTAAAGTTTTTTTGTTGGCAGAGTTACGCAAGAGTTTCATTATGTGAATCAATTTTCTGGTGCGTTTGGCCACCAGGTCGATATGGGGCTTGAAAGAGAGCCGCTGGTCTATTAAAACCCCCAGATATTTAATCCATTCCACCTTTTTTATTTTCTCGCAGGTGCACAGGAGAGGGTCACAGGTTGCACGGTGAATTTTGATGTCAAGTGGTAATATGGGCGCTGAAGCCTGGGTTTTGTGGAAACACAAGTAGTTGGTTTTCTCAATATTTAATGAAAGGAGATTGTAGTCAAGCCATCGCTTGATACTAGTCAAACTGTTTTGAGCCTCCTTATTCAAGGATTCCCAGGATTTGCCATGAAAGAGAATGACTGTGTCGTCAGCATAGCATATGGTATCTGCATTTTGATTTAATGTACGGTGTATATCATTTATGTAGATGATGAACAAGGTAGGGCCGAGCACACTACCCTGTGGAACTCCAAATATCATATTTTTTTGGCAACTGATGTTCTCTCCCACTTTCACACACTGGCGTCTGTTAGTTAAATAAGTTTTAAACCAATCTAACGACAGTCCTCTGATTCCAATGACTTCCAGTTTCTTTAAAAGTATGGGTATTGCAACGGTGTCAAAGGCCTTGGCAAGATCTAAAAACACTCCCAAGCACTTTTTGTTACCATCTAGATACGACGTTACTAGTTTGGTCAGGCGGCTCACTGCATCTTCAGTAGATTTTCCACTCCTGAAACCAAATTGTTTATTGGAGATCAGCTTGTTCGACTCTAAGAACGAAACTAAGCGTTTGTTCGCTATCTTTTCCAGAATTTTGGAGAAGATTCCTAATATCGAAATAGGCCTATAGTTCGCAGGGTTTTGTTTTGATCCATTCTTGAATATAGGGGTGACTCTAGCTTCCTTCCATTTATCGGGGAATATACCAGTACTAAGACTTAGGTTGATAATGTAGGTTAGTGGAGTTAAAATTTCACTTCTTATTTCTTTAACAATTTTTGGAGTAAGATTATCAACGCCGGCAGCACTGTCACTATTAAGGTTAACAATCAGTTTGTTAATCTCATAAACATCAGTAGGTTGCATGAAGAAAGTAATCCCTAGTATCCCTAGTATTCAATTTAAATATTTATATTTTTTTTCTTGCAACACGGACTGAAAGGGGGTCTTAAAAAATCAAAGTGGGGCTACTAAGGCATGTGGGGTATCATATGAAAGAGCGCTGTTTGCACATTCTCAATCATTTTTTTTTTAGGCCGCATAGTTTTCGGCTTGTAAATACCGTTCCCCTTATCTCTGAAGTTTGCAAAGAGAAAAATCTGAAATTATTCTATGTGATAGAAGTTTATGTAAAAATTACAGGAAAAATAAAACGATGTCTCTAAATAGCACACTTTTTCAGGAATCGGAACGGAACCCTCGGTGCGCGAGTCCGACTCGCTCTTGACCGGTTTTTTTTTTTGTTAAATACATTGAGATCAACAGCCGCATAACGCTATATCGTTACGTTACATTTTCTGGCAGTTTACTCCTACTACAAGCCGCATTAAAGAACTTCGATGCAAAAAAATCAGCTGTTCCCAACATTTTGACGAATTATGCGAACATAAAGTGTACTGAACAGCTGATATTTTTTTCGCGATTTCAGGTTTGGTCACATAGTAAAAGTTGTTCATAATGATGAGTACCATGACCCCTTAAAAGATTGCTGTATACACTTACACCCACACATTTCTGATACCTACACTATGTTCGTATGACTGATTTACTGACTGACTGATTCATCAATGCAGAGCTTAAACAGTTGGGGCTACAAACTTGAAATTTTGCACACGGCTTCTTTTTACAATGTAGGGCAGCACTAAGGTGTTTTTTGGGCTATTTTTAGACCCAAAACACCAAGGGGGGGGGGGGGGTTGGGGGTTAGTTGCGAAACCTATAGGTTCACAACTATTGATGAGGATATTTTATCCATCGGATGATGTTTTTTTACGTTTATTATATGCTCACTATGTGAAGGTTTTTCCTTATATGCACACATGGGGTGCATTCGACACTAGAGGGGTTAAGGGGGTGAAAAGGCGGGATTTTGTTTGTATTAATAACCTATTTATATAAAAATGAATCTCTATTTTCCTTGGTCATCGCATCACGCGTGAACGGATGGAAAAATTCAGCTAGTCTTATTAATAAACTTGAAACTTAGCACGAATACTTATCTAAGTAAATTATGAATTTTATCACTTTTTGATTTGCTAAACTACAGACTCCCTATACCCCGATTGGGGAATGTCAAAGTTTGTATGAAAAAATTTTAAGGTGTGGTCCGATTAACTCGAAGCTCAATATTTATAATTAAGACCGAAAACAAAGAATAACGTGTATCAGGATGTTTTGAATATAATCCCTAACGGGGTACTAAAGTACCTACCTACGAAATCCACGTAGACAAAGTCGGGCGGGAAGTGCTAATAATTTAAAAAAGTTGTGAAATTGTATCGAAAAATGCCTCCGAGCCGTTATGGCCGGTACGTACCTAATCAAATTAATTAAGTTTTAATCGCATACTCTTTTACCCCTTGAAATTCATAAAAAAATTAAACTGCCAGAAGAGTATTTTTGTTGTAATGTAAATAATAAAATATGAGACATTTTTATTTCCGTCAGTTTTAAGTGGATCCGGAGTAAAAGGTAAAGTGCTCTAAAAACAGAAATGTTAATCAAAAACAATCCTAAAATATGAAAAGAATTACGCTCATCGTGATATTGCTCAAGCGGAGACATCTAATTCGAATCGTGAGCCTAAAACTCCATAATCTAAAATTCCTTCCTCCAGCGTCTAACAATTTATTTCGGTAATGTTATTACTCCCTAAGCATGCAATTTTCATACACTTCTTTTTCTCATAACAAGGGATTTAGGTACATAAAAAATTTATGACCCACTTTGTCTCCTTATCTTACCATCAAATCAAACTAAACTCTAAATTCTATGCAAAACAATCTATTATTCAGTAAACAACCTCAATAATTTTTAATCCAATGTTCTCAGAAATTTTGTAAGCGTCGGTTAGTGATGTCTTTTAGCACAAAACGTCGTTTTATGTAAATGAACTGCCGGTCGAATTGCACCCCATGGATCTATGTAGCTATAAAGCGAAATTAACTATCTTACTGTACCACAACGAAATAGCACATGTTACTGAGTGAACTGTTTTATTATTTACTAGCTTTTTCCCGCGGCTTCACCCGCGTGGAAGTTTCAAGTCTATTAGCTCAAGGAATAAGATTTTTCATAGAAACTTTGGACCCCCGTTTCATCCCTTTAGGGCATGAATTTTGAAAAATCCTTTCGTATTGCACCCCTAGACCTCATAAGGATCCTACGTGCCAAAGGAATCTCTAGATCGAGCAGTTTGGGCTGTGCGTTGATACATCAGTCAATCACTTTTGCCTTTTATAATACAGGGTGTTTTTTTGATTTCCTATAACTCTAGGGTATTAATGAGACCGTCATTATGAACAACTTTTACTATGGGACCGAACCCAAAATCGCGAAAAAAAAATCAGCTGCCCCCTACATTTATGTTCGCATAACTTGTGAGCAGCATAACAGGGAGCAGCTGATTTTTTTTTCGACCCTAGAGTTATGGGAAATAAAAAATTTTGAAATACGACTTTTGACTTGCAGCCTCGATGGTCTAGTTGTTGCAACGCTACTGCTGAGCATGAGGTTCTAGGTTCGATTCCCGGGTCGGGCAAAGCGTTATTGGGTTTTGTATCAAGAATTTTTCAGTAGCTGTCCGGAGTCTGGATTTGAGCCCGGTTGATGACAATGGGTTCACCCCCTATTACATGGGATTTATACGTAACTGACGAAATGTGGATGTACTATAGGTGCACTTCTGCCTAACCCTTCGGGGATTACAGGTGTTGAAGTGATTAAGGTTCAATATCGATTGCAGGACTTTGTAGAAAAAACACAAGTCTTTACTGAATGATGGTTTATTCCGAACTGCTCTAATGAACGAGATAGACAATTATATATTTGCATCTATGTGTTAGGATTTGGTTAGGATACTACTCGCGTATATTGGTAACGAACAAATTAGGAATACGGGCAGTTAATTAAATATTTACCATACTATACCGCAGGCCACGTGAGCAAGTTCTTATCAGTTATATTCTAGGTTAAATCACAAGACGTTTTTATCAAATCATAGGTTTTTTCTAAGTAGCTCAGAACATTCATTTTTCCCCTCCTTAAGGTCATCAGCCATGCAGCTGGGGTATAAAATAAAGAGCAGCATGGCTGAAAGGCTGAACGGTTATTCTCAGCACTTACAAAGGGGATCTCTAGTGGAACGCCCTATATTGACGCTCGATATGGCCTTACGATTATATGTGGCAACTTCTTATTTCTACATCACCGTATGCGAACTACGTATCACACTGCTTACATACAACGTCCCGATGTCAATCGTCAGGTTCACCAGATACAACACCAGTCTGGTCGGTGGATCCTCTCCCTTTTCTGTGGAGTATGAGTGAACTTTACACCTTATTCCTCATCTATATGTAGAGATATGAGTAATAGGGTGTAAATACCATACATATACAGGGTTACTGGAAACATGTCACGATCCCTTTAAGGGGTGATAGTAGAGGTCATTAGGTATCAAATTGCTCATGGGTACACGGGTTAAAAATTAACCACTTTCGAGATATTTTATTTTTTTCAAAAAACAGTGAGTGGTAGAAGCCGATTTCACGCGTCGTTCGTTAGAGTATTTCAACATACATTGCTGGTTTTTTTACATAAATGGAGTACTGCGAATACACAATGTAATTTTGCATTGAAATAAAGAAAATGTAACTGAAAAAATTATTTAAAAAATGAAAATTTTCCTGAGAAATATTCCGCTGGAATATGATTTATTTATTTATTTAATCTTTTCGCACAAAAAACAGTACAAAGGCGGACTTAATGCCTTAGGCATTCTGTACCAGTCAACCAAGGGTGGTGAAGAGATTGATGGCAGGTGCTCAGTAAGAGAGAAATAATTGTAGAAAAAAAAAAAAAACTATATCTTAATTAATTATAAATAGACTACGTATACAAGTACATAAATAGGTAATAAACTAATAATACACTAATAATAAACTAATGATTCAAATTGATGAGCTGAATGTACCCTTTTAGTTTGTGGAGGGCTTACAACTTGTATTTGCCACGAATTAGATTATAAGTAAAAAGAGTTAGATTGGTTATTTATGCGCTCGCTCGCACGTCAAAACTTGGCTCTTTGGCAAGGTATTATTCTTTTTTTAACCCCCGACGCAAAAAGAGGGGTGTTATAAGTTTGACCGCTATGTGTGTGTGTGTGTCTGTGTGTCTGTCTGTGGCACCGTAGCGCTTAAACGGGTGGACTGATTTGGTTGCGGTTTTTTTATTTGAAAGCAGGTTTTCCAGCGATGGTTCTTAGACATGTTTTATCAAAATCGGTTCAGCCGTTTCAAAGTTATCCGCTCTTTGTTAGCTGCGGTAGGGATCTTAGACGCGTAATGGGTATTTACTTTACTTTCAAACCTTACTGTGACCTAAACTTTGAAACATCCATGTATGCTATCTATCTATGCAAGATTATGGAATTCTTGGTCTGATGCTGCAGCCAGGATATCCAGCACACTAGTACACTCTTGAAAAAATAATAGCAGAAATGACGTGTTTGGATTAATTTACATCAGTATTTGATTATACATACAATGCAATGGTGGCAACACGATGAGCTGATGCTGCAGCCAGGATATCCAGCAGACTAGAACACTCTTGAAAAAGTAATAGCAGATATGTCGTGTTTGGATTCGTTTTGATCAGTATTTGATTCTACATACAATGCAATGGTGGCAACACGATGAGCTGATGCTGCAGCCAGGATATCCAGCACACTAGAATACTCTTGGTAAAATAATATAGCAGATATGTCGTGTTTGGATTCGTTTTGATCAGTATTTGATTCTACATACAATGCAATGGTGGCTACACGATGAGCTGATGCTGCAGTCAGGATATGCAGCACACTAGTACACTCTTGAAAAAAATAGCAGATAATAGTGTTTGTACTCGTTTTTTTATCAGTATTTAATTCTATTTGCAGTACGATGGTGGCATCAGGATAAGTTAATGTTATGTGCAGAGAAACTTAACATTCTGCAGTAATAACAATGCATTTCTATATTGTTAAATCGATTAAAAAGTTTAAAAATGTTAAAATAAAAATTAAATTTAAAATTTAAAAAACCCCCAACGCAAAAAAGAAAAGCGAACATTTAAAAAGTCAAAAATAATACCTATCGTTGAGCCATCAAAGTCGATTGAGTATTACCTATATATATTTTAATTACATTAATTGATGGATTGCACGATAAGGTTTGCTCATTGAAATGGCGCTATAATGTCGCGGCGGGGTACCACATATGTAGATAGTCAATCAAGTGAAGGGTCTGACTTACTTATGCGGTACCCCGCCGTGACATTACAGCGCCATTTCAATGAGCAAACCATATCGTGCCATCCATCAACTTCTGTAATTAAAATATATATAGGTAATACTCAATCGACTTTGATGGCTCAACGATAGGTATTATTTTTGACTTTTTAAATGTTCGCTTTTCTTTTTTGCGTTGGGGGTTTTTTAAATTTTTAATTTAATTTTTTCTCTTTTTCGCTCCGGATAATTACGACTTGCTGTTTTACTTCCACGTGTCATCTTATAGCCACATTATGCCATTTTTGAAGATTGATTGTTGGATAGGTAACCTATCTTCCTCTTTTGGCGTATAAATATCATTGTATACAACTCCAAGTCGATATCCAACCTGCCAATGCTATATCAAAACCTGCTAAAACTACATTTTTCTTTTTCTCAGGTATTTCAGCGGGCGGCGGCGGTGACACCAGCGAGGAAGCAACCACCAGCACCATCGACTTCGCGTTCAATGCCACTTCCAGCACCGAGAGCGTCGCCCAGCCTTACTTCGATAATGCAACTAAACGGGATTACACGGCAGCCGTGGGGCAGCCGGCGTATCTGCACTGTCGCGTGAAGAATCTTGGAGATCGAGCAGTATGTTATTTTCCTTATTTTTTGGAACAAAGTTCGTTGATGCGCCCGCGTAAGCCGCATTAAAAAACTTTTATTGATTTATTTTGCATTACGTGAAAAAGCGTTATGTTCGAAAAAAATAGTTTCAGTATAAGTTTTTAGGCTAAAAACTAAAAACTTTAGACACCTGAAACTTGATACCATAATAGATGGCTCTGTTTTAATACATAACTAGCTGCGGCCCGCGGTTTCGACCGCGTAGACCGGGATAAAAAGTAGACTATGTTTTAATTCAGAGTAGGTATAAGCTATCCACATACCAAATTTCATCCAAATCGGTCCGGCCGTTGGAGCATGAAGAAGTAACAAACATACACACACACACACTCACAAACTTTCGCCTTTATAATATTAGTGTGATCAGTGTGATATACATCGAAAGGAACTTCGTTCCAACCGGGTTTCCCATGACACCTGCTGACTTTTTAAATTTATTTACTTACCACATGATATGTGATGATGGAGTAAGTTTGCCTAGAAATAACCTATTCACTCTTGACTTAAAGACCCCCAGGTTAGTGCTATCAGGAAACACAGACTCCGGCAGGGAATTCCACTTCTTTTCCTGATTTTCCCTCTTGAATGAGCAATCGCTATTGAGACTAATTGTTGACTTTACGGTCCTTGGTTTGATCCCCGGGTTAGACAAGGTGTTATTTGTTTTTTTTTTTCTGATGCAATTGACCCGAGACTCCTCCGTGCCTCGGAAAGCGCGTTAAGCCGTTGGTCCCGGCTGTCATTCGTGGATCTTTGACAGTCGTTACGGGTCGCCAGAAGCCTGAAAGTCTGGCAACCAGTCTTACCAAGGGGTATCGTTAATCGTATTACCCAGTAATTGGGTTATGGAGGTCAGATAGGCAGTCGCTCCATATGAAATACTGGTATTCAGCTGCATCTATTTGGAAGCCAACCCCAACATAGTTTCGATTTGTTTGGACTTGAAAAAAGGTTCTGGATTTCGGATTCGAAATTTGGATGTTGTCCTTTTGTAAAAAAACCGGCCAAGTGCGTGTCGGATCACGCACAATGAAGGGTTCCGTAGTTGAAAAGAATTTATCCCAAAAACAAACTTAACATTAAAATCCCAAAAAAAGATTTTTATGTGATTAAATTACAAATTACCAATTTTCGGACTTTTTCCTTTACTTATGCTGTGAGACCTTGCTGTTTGCCAAATTTCATTATTCTAGGTCAACGGGAAGTACCCTATAGGTTTTGATTTACTTGCGAGTATCAAACTATCAAACCATGTCGCTTAAATGACCGTATTTTTTATTGCATTGACATAGAAGCTTGATTTTTTTAGGTATCCAAGAGACCATAAACCTACGTATTTGATATTAATTTCAACTTGATACCTTTACGCGTTCTTGAGAAAAAGGGTCTTGACAGACTGACAGACTTGAAAATATTTTTTATGTGATATAATGACAAATTAACAATTTTCGGACTTTTTCCTTTATTTGTGCTGTAAGACCTTGCTTCTTGCCAAATTTCATGATTCTAGAACAATGGGAAGTACCCCATAGGTTTTGATTTACTTGTGACTATCAAAATATGTCGCATAAATGGCCGTATCTTTTTATTGCGTCGACTTAGAAGCATGAGTTTTATAGGACTCCAAGGGACCATAGACTTACGTATTTGGTATTAATTTGAAATTGATACCTTCACGCGTTCCTGAGAAAAAGGGTCTTGACAGACTGACAGACAAACAGACAGACGGACAACAAAGTGATCCTATAAGGGTTCCGTTTTTTCCTTTTGAGGTACGGAACCCTAAAAATCACGCCTGTGTTCATCAAAAAGGTTATTGTGATAAAACAGGAGTGCTAATAACCAAGTAATTCGTCTGATTCGTTTTCAGTATCAGCTGTATATCTAGCTACTTCAGTATATACAGTGAGGATGCAGATTAACACCTCGCATAGGATTAGTCGTTCAGGCTCTACGCTAACACTAAAGCGAGCTCCGGGAGCGTTATACAGTTTCATTGCGATAATACTAAAGGGGAATGCCTGAAAAATGCTTGAAATAGACAGAAACTACTTACAGTCCTTAATTCTATTTATAATAAATTAGGTATGATGAAATAATTCTCAAGTTTGTATACCTAGGGTGAAAATATAACGATCTTTAAAATATTTAACTTGATATCCGTCTAATTCCTTCTTATTTTATCATGGAGGTCAGTGTTTATTTGACATGAGTAATCAACATTCAGCCAAACAGGAATCTTCAAATAATCTTTAACGAACTATTTTATAGAATTATTGCACAGTTATCATTCATTTAATATAATTCGACCTATTTATACCGTAAATCTAATTAAAATAATATATGCATGTCAATATTAATTAAAATCCAATTATTTTCAAAATAGAAAACGTATCGTAGGCTGTATGCATCATAATGTCCTTTGCCTTACTGACACTTTGACATTACTGTATTTAATTTTTTCGATTGTTGATTTGATTGATTCATGGTTTTGCGTTTGCGACTTGAGTTACTAGTATATTACTTTTTAGGATATTTAACGACGACTTTGGCCATTTTTTAAGGATTTTGATTTTACTTCTGTACACGTTACCCATTTTTGAACACGGGCTTAGATTGGACTCGCCGAAACTTCGACTCGGCTTTTTGACGACGGACCTGAACCTGCTTTATATTATACGACGCTGCTATTATTTCGGACTTGTGCCGTGTTTATTTTAAAATGGATAGAAACGTACACTATGTTAATTGCTATCTCGATATTGCATCGATGAGACGTAATCTTATATCAGTGCAAAATGATGAAGTGCGTCGTTTAATACAGGCATGGATAACACCACAAGCTGTAAGTACTGAGATTCCCTAGGTGTCTTGCCTATTTATGTTGAACGCACTGACATACAACAATAAGTACATTATGATCTGTTCTTTTTCACAGGTTGAACAAAACAGTGTTATTTGTGATGCATGTCTAAGATTAGCAATTCAAACTATCACCGAGACACCAGGAACCAGTCGACCAGATAGTCGACAAGTAGGCATATATAGCATCGTTATTGTAACTCCCTAGTGGGACGGCGAACAGTTGGTACCTGTGCTCATACTATGTCAATAATATGGTACTTAGCTTGGGCCCGGTACCAATCCAATATCTATCCTCCTGCACAGTTTCTTTATGATATATTAGTGGTTTTTAATGATGATTCAAACATTTACATGCTGTTTTGTTGTATAATTATTGCATATTAATCCTTAACCTTGACTTAACCTATATTTTAGAAAAAATGATTGGAACTGGCTGCTACCTAGTTTTTTGATAATTATTGATTTTGTAATGGATTCCCTACGATTTGTAGTGCAATTTGGCGTATATATCATTGTTGTCCATTTCAAGCATTTTTTTGTGTGGCTGATGGGCAATTCCCTTTAACTGCACTGTTACATCGTTGGACAGCTAGCTTTCCCGTACTGCACCGGCATTGTGTGGTTCGTCGTTGTTTTTAGGGTTCAGTACCAAAATGTTAAAAAGGAACCCTTATGGTGCGACTCAGTCTGTCTGTCTGTCTGTCCGTCTGTCACAGCTGGATATCTCAAGAGCTACTAATGCCATCAACTTTAAATTTGGAACAGTTTTAGATGACGTTTGCCCAACTATTTTACAAATAAGAATGAAATATATATTTTTTTATTTTTGCAACATGAATTTTATTTTTGACTTTAAAGGACTTTAGGACTAATTTACTAATTTTAACTTTTAATTTTTAGGACCCCCCTTTCGGGGGGTCCTAAAAATTTGAAGTGGGGCTACTAGGGCATGTGGGGTATCATATGAAAGAAGGCTGTTTGCACATTCTCAATTTTTTTTTTCTTTTTTTTAGGCCGCACAGTTTTCGATTTTTAATGAAAAATGTCAAAACAAATACCGTTCCACACCCTTATCTCCAAAGTTTGCATGGAGAAAAATCTGAAATTATTCTATGTGATAGAAGTTTATGTAAAAATTACAGGAAAAATAAAACGATGTCTTTAAATAGCACACTTTTTCAGAAATCGGAACGGAACCCTCGATGCGCGAGTCCGACTAGCTCTTGCCGGTTTTATTTTATTTATTACTACTGCTCGCGCTTTTACTTCATTTTCGCTTAGCGTTCTTTCTGACTTTGACTTTGGGTCTAGCGTGATGATAAAGATGATGTTAAATAGCATAATAGCCATATGCGTGTGGTGTGAGGGCCACTTTATTGAAACTCTTTGAAAATATGCTTAGGATTTAGTGAACATTCCCAAACAATTGTGAAAGTTGGAATCAGATTTTGTGAAAGTCAACTTTGCGAGATATGGACTGTAAAGTGGGGCCCTCAGTTCTCACATAGAGGATTGAGGGCCCGCCTGTACCTGACAAACTATGGACACTACAGATAAAGTCTTTATGCCAAAATCTAAGCTTATACCAAACAAAATTTGTGAAAACAAGATATTATCGCAAAACACTGTCCTACTTGGTATATCTTCGTTCAAAATGGGCCCTCAATCCTCACACACGTAAAAGTTTATCACGCAAATACAATGAAACCATTAACTTATAGCTATTGTTTGTAATCCTATAAGATACTAAATAAATTGTGAAAATTTGTGAAAGCAAGAGCAGGTCACCATTTCTTGTTGTTTGAAAGTTATGACCTTGACAAAATCCGGGCCCTCAATCCTCCATTTATTTTGTTTTCCGTTTGAATACGCTTATCGTATGAAAGATTAGACAAATACAAAATAGTCTCTTTTTGTGAAAAAAATTGTGCAACAAATTCGATACTAGAAAACAATTAAAAGACCCTTTATTGTAAATAAAAATCGAGTTTTATTTTTGTTCCCTGAATTAGGAAATAGGGTGACCACGATACGGTATTTTACTCTATATGAGAAAAAATCGTAAAATATATTATTTAGATAGATTAGGCAAAAAGCAGTCGGAAAATATTAGTTTTAGTTCAATAACAATATAAATTTTAAAATTAAATTCAAAGTTTTCAGGTTTTTTTAATGTTTTCTCAAACCATGAAATAGTAGCCGCCATTTTATGACGTCATTCGGCTGTGTGAATTAAAAAAGTGTCAACTATTAATTGATCAGTGTATCTCTTAGAGCAGGTATAGCTTTCACTTTAAAATCAAAATCTTTTATCTTTATCTTTATCTTTCTAATCCAAAACTCCTCGATTTTATGTGAAAATGTTTGGAACATAATAATCCTTAAATAAAATTAAATATCAACATTCACTACTCCAAGATAATTACCCATACAACTATGTGTATTATAATATACAGGGTGGAATTTTGTAATGACACCTGGAAGGAAGTACTCTTAATAATGCAGATAGAAAATTTTACTCAACACATTCCTTTATTTTTGAATAGAAAGCAAACTGCATTCAAAGATTTTCGAAATTTCTCTTCTCCCACAACCGGGAATCGAACCGGCTAAAATCTGAAACAATTATACCCTGTAATTTTATTGCATCGATCGTTAGGGTCAATTATAAGGATGAAATCTCTCTAACAAACATGATAAATTAAATGAAAGGAAAACCAGGAAATCTTAAATTAATTTAATTTTTTACAAAAAATGGTAAACTAACTAATTAGTTGCTCGAAATGGGCTCCATTCTCTTGGATACACAAATTTATTCTTTTAACGAATTCATTTCTAGTAACCTTTAATAAAGTGTTGTGGTGAATATTATAAATCGTATTCTGAACTTCAACTCTCAACTCGTTGTCATTCGCATAAGATTTCATGTAAATTTGATTTTTTACATATTCCCACAAAAAAAAATCTAATGGGGTGAGATCTGGCGATCTCGCAGGCCATCTGATTGTGCCGTTTGTACCAATCCAGGTATTAAAATGAAAGTATTGTCACCCTACCCTGCTACACACTTCAAAAATAGTTGATTTCGGTATCTATTAAGATTTTTAGTTTAATCGTTATTCTTATTAGTAACAAATAACATCAATTTGTTGCACAATTTTTTTCACAAAAAGAGACTATTTTGTATTTGTCTAATCTTTCATACGATAAGCGTATTCAAACGGAAAACAAAATAAATGGAGGATTGAGGGCCCGGATTTTGTCAAGGTCATAACTTTCAAACAACAAGAAATGGTGACCTGCTCTTGCTTTCACAAATTTTCACAATTTATTTAGTATCTTATAGGATTACAAACAATAGCTATAAGTTAATGGTTTCATTGTATTTGCGTGATAAACTTTTACGTGTGTGAGGATTGAGGGCCCATTTTGAACGAAGATATACCAAGTAGGACAGTGTTTTGCGATAATATCTTGTTTTCACAAATTTTGTTTGGTATAAGCTTAGATTTTGGCATAAAGACTTTATCTGTAGTGTCCATAGTTTGTCAGGTACAGGCGGGCCCTCAATCCTCTATGTGAGAACTGAGGGCCCCACTTTACAGTCCATATCTCGCAAAGTTGACTTTCACAAAATCTGATTCCAACTTTCACAATTGTTTGGGAATGTTCACTAAATCCTAAGCATATTTTCAAAGAGTTTCAATAAAGTGGCCCTCACACCACACGCATATTAATAGCCTTCCTCAAAAATTCGGCTATAAAATGCAAAAAAAAAATTCAAATCCAACTGGCAATTCCAGAGATTAGCGCGTTCAAACAAACAAACACATCAGCTTATTATTAGTACTGATTCTTGAAAAATATGAGAGCCTGACCAACTCTCTGATCATAGATTAGCTAACTATAGGTAGGTACTGTATTGCTAATTATTCAGGTATACGACATTTAGAGACAGATTATAAAACAATATCGAAAACGGGTCTTATCGCGATATTCTTTTTTACGAGGTAAACAAGTACCTACTTGTTTCCCGACGTTTCGACAGCCTTGCAGCGATCGTGGTCACGGGAGGACTGATGACAGCTCAGCGACGTCTTCGTAAAGTGCGGGTATGTGCATCTACCCTCACTTGGTCTTTACAATTTTTATAAATGTCACTGTCGGTACATCTACACACAACACTAAGGACGTCCCCGACCCGTTTTCGATATTGTTTTATAATGTGTACAAATCGCGAAAGTTTAAAAAGTTTAGACACAGATTGTTTTACATATTACATATTACACACAGAACATTACGCTTACAATTGCCGAAGGGTTCGGCAGAGGTGTATCTATAGTACAACCTCATTGTACCAATATCAGCTGTGCCCTACATTCTGTCGAGCTAAGCGAACATAAATGTAGGGAACAGCTGATTTTTTTCGCGATTACAAGTTTGGTCGCATAATAAAAGTTGTTGTTGATGAGTACAATGACCACTTAAAAGGATGCTCATGAGTTCCATTTCACCCTGTTTATACAAAATACACAAAATATACCTATATTCAACTCAATTCTATACTACAGTGCAGTTAGCATAAGACTGTATAGATGAATAGAACAATTATAAACACTTCAGATTTTATCTTTTTACGTCAAAAAGTATTACAAACTGTCACTCAAACTTTGTCTCTAGTTTGCTGATACGCTGATCCATAATTTAAAAACTAAAACTTTCTAGTTTACGTTCTTAAATAAGTTTGTTTTTGTAATTTAGTTGCGAATTTCTTATCTTGAAAACGGAGCAAATCTACTTTTCCTCCAAAAAAAACTAAATGCTTAAGATTGTGTTGTTTTACCGAGACAGAAGGCGTCCTTAACGAAAATTAATGGTCTCGCTCGACCTCAATCAAGTATCAGTCGACCACTTTTTGTCTGGACGTTAACTACATTAAATATTTATCTACAGTCGTCGAGAAAATGAGTCCTTGACACCCTGTCAATTTCATACTAACGAATACCTATGTGTTTTGCGCATTTTATCCTTATTACAACTAGAAATTATCCAACTGACAGCTGTCAAAAACGCATTCTCTCAATGGCCGGACTACAGTTAGGAAACCTTTAGTGTCACGACTTTTTTCTTCTTCTTTCTTTATAGCCAGTTTTTCATTGCTTTAAACTGGATTTTCTGAAGAAGCAGTGGTTGTGTGAAACCGGAGTGTATTAATAGGGGGTTTCTTACAGTATGTATCAGAAAGGTGGGGTCAAAGGATCTGGTACAGACCATCAGTTTCTTATCCTTATTTTACCTTATCCATATTTTTTCGATATTTCGATGTTGGTCTCATGGAGAAAGTTGTTCAGTTTGATGGTAGCCCATGAAATGAACAACTTTCTTAATGTACACTTTTGCAAATTTTCATCTTAAATGTTTTTACCTTCTCATTTTTTATAACTTTGCAAAACACACAGATCAGGGGGCCTACTCCCTAAGCACGAAGGCCGTAGTTTCAGCCTTCGTTAAGGGCGTTTCTTACTCCGTATCACCTACGGATGGATGATTGGTTCGGGGCCTAACGAAGTATGAATGACAACATGATTTGCCAGTTATCCCTACTCCCGATATGCTTTTACCCGTCCGAAAAATTTAACTTTTACACTTGTTTTGATGGATCGTAATGTCAGACGGACGGATGAACGGACGGACGGACTTAGGGACTAGGCCCCCAGGTTTGATGGGCTGTACCACATATTTCTCGTACAACCTGTATAGGTTACCTACTGGTATTTTTCAATTCTAGTGTAATGAATATCCTCCTTTTTGAAGTGGATTAAAAAGGAACACAATGATGATGAAAACAACATAAGTAGTTGAAAGATAAAATACAAAAATGTTTTCTAACTCCTTACGACAAAACAAAAAAACATCAACGGTTCCAAGTGTTCTAGGTCAATAGCATATTCTCCTCACTACGCAACAGAATACACAAGCATAAACCCCATTTACAAAATTAATCTATTCACTTTTTGTTCGCACATGTAGCGACATTAGGTTAGTTGAAATAGTAACTCGACAAATGTTCAGAGTTGTTCTTAAGCTCGATAGATGGCGTTGGCATCGAATTAGATCTCGCTATCGTTTGTTTACCGGCGTTTACCTTAGCAAGATTGAATATTTTGATTTGTGTGAGCCTTTGAAATTTGTGACAGTACTAATATACGCTATATACCGATTATAGTGCTGTATTATTTACTCCTCGCCAGTATACGGACCCTCTGTTTTATACATGGTCCTTCGAGCCGGATAGGTCGGGAGTGTTTGTGGTAGTCGCCGGTGGTGGTAGTGAATTACCACCCTTCGCGTCGATACTGGGCAGTGGATCGCTGTCCAGAGCAGCCCCTTCAGTGGGCACCAGGTGAGGTGCTCAGGAGCTGAAGGTGGAACCGGTTGGAGTGAGGAGCAGCCAGGTGTAGCGTGGAGCAGCCACAGCTGGTAGCAACATCCGGAGGAACGACGCAAGGGAGGTGAAGTGCGGCAGACGTGGACAAGCAGAGGGCACCATTTGTGTGGTGCAGTACAGCACGCCGCTGTTGTGGTGCAGTACAGCGCGCCATCATCAGTGTCGTGTCAGTGAGTGAATCAAATGGTGAAATCGTGAGTACATTTTTCATCTTAATCAGGAACTAGGAACAGTAAAATATTATTTTTGAAAATCTCAGAAAAAGTGCAATAATTGAAGTTGAACTCTTTTATCAGAAAATTTAACTTTTTATTTCGAAACTTAGGACTTGTAAACATTTTATGTGAAAAGTGGTTCTGACGGGGAATCCATGCCCGATTTCAGACCTAAGTGACTTATTGTTCAAAGACTTGTAATATTTTAAACTTTTTGTTGAACAATTGGAACATTAACATAATTTAATTTACTTTAAAAAATATCAGTGTTTACAACCTAAGTGTTTTTAAATTCTATTTGTTTTTAGTAAAATTAGTATAACATAATTGTTCCAAAATGGAGGCTTTCTGTAATATACAGGAGGATGTTAGTGCTAAAATGCTCAAGGCAAAGTCCAATTTCAAGAAAGCTCCAAAAGAGCGAATAACTCATTCATATTTAGAGACCCGTCTTGAAAATTTGGAACAACTATGGAATGATTTCACAGCCACTCATAAAGAAATATTATCTACGATAAAAAAGGTTGACTTGTCTAATTCTAGTTATGTTAAAAATTGTCTTTATGATGAAGTTGAGGAATTTTATGTAGAATTTAAGAGCGAATTGAAAGAATTGTTATCTGAAAGAAGTTCAACTGATGTATGGGTGGATTCTAAGTCTAGTTGTCAGAATGAAAAGAGTGTCAACAGAGTTAAATTGCCAGAAATAAAAATTCCATCGTTTTCTGGAAAATATTCAGAGTGGCCAACATTTAGAGACTTATTTGTAGGGTTGGTGCACGAGAATACGTCTCTAGACGATGTACAGAGATTTTATTATTTAAAGGGACATTTAAGTGGAGAGGCTGAACAATTGCTAAGAAACATAAAAGTAACATCTGACAATTATAAAATTGCGTGGTCAAAATTGGACAAAATGTACAATAATAAAAAGTTTCTAGCAAATGGCATAATAAAGAGATTACTCAGTCAAAAGACTTTGTCCTGTGAATCGGCTATTGAAATAAAAAGGCTTATATCTACTACTTCAGAATGTCTTGAGTCAATTGGTAATTTAGGGGTGGATGTCTCTTCCTGGGATCTCATTGTTATACATATAATTAGTGGAAAATTGGATAAAGAGACCAGGAAAGGTTGGGAACTCAAAGTGGCTTCGGATTCAAGTGATGAGTTACCTACTTTTGATCAGTTTTCGGAATTTTTAAATAGTCGCTTTAGAGGTTTGGAAAATTTAGATAACAAGGATAGATACCCACACCAAAAAGGAACTCAATCGTTTCATGTAATAAAAGATAAAAAGCTTGTATCATGTGAATTTTGCTCAGCCGATCATAGGATTATATCCTGTCCGAAATTTGGTAAAGAGACAAATGAAGTTAGGCGTAATTTCGTCCAGGAACATAATTTGTGTTTCGTTTGTCTATACAGTAACCACTCTGCCAAACATTGCAAAAACACTCTCAAGTGCCAGGTGTGTAAACGCCGCCACCATACTTTGTTACACCCAACAGGTGTGTCTGGGTCTGTTATTGGTGAGGATAGTCGTGGGGCTCACCCGGAAACCTCATCAGCCTTTGTAAAGGTGATGAAAGAGGCTAATAAAAATATTAGCGATAAAGTAGCCGCGCAAGCGGAGGGGCCAAGCAAGCCACTAGTCTCATGTCTCTCGACTGGAAGTGGTCGGAAAACGGTTTTATTAACTACCGCCTTAATTAAGGCGGAGTCGAAAGATGGGACCTATCGAGTAGTTAGGGCTTTGCTTGACCAAGGATCGCAAGGATCGTTCGTTACGGAATCCACGGTCCAATTTTTGGGATTAAACAAGACGCCATCCAGGCAAACTGTGATTGGCGTAGGCGGAGATAAAAGCGCGACGGTTAAGTCAACCGTTGTACTTAAAGTGAGGTCTAGAATAGATCCAACTGTCCAAATAAATGTGAATGCTTTCGTCCTGAAGTCAGTCACTGCACTTCTCCCAGCTACACAAGTAACCATGGTTGAATGGGTAGACTTGACTGATGATGATTTGGCTGATCCAGAATACTACAGACCTAATAAAATTGATGTTTTATTAGGTGCTGAGGTTTATAGCCAAGTCATTCAGGAGGGCATTAAAAGGAATGTTGGTGGAACTTTGCTAGCGCAAGATACCACGTTAGGGTGGATATTGTCAGGTACCTTTGAAGTGGATCATACTAGTAATCCCTCACACATCACCGTGATGCATTCAAGTCTTGAAGCAGAGGATTTGCTTAAAAGATTTTGGGAGCTTGAAGCGGAACCATCTGGAAAGAAAATGCTAACGGAGGAAGAAAATAAATGCGAAAAATTATTCACAACTACTACGGAACGTGACAAGAGTGGTCGATATATAGTAAGGCTACCATTGCGTGATGTAGACCCGGTCAGCAAGGTTGGTGATTCAAGGGCCATCGCTGAAAAAAGATTAAGATCGTTAGAAGTTAAGTTCAGCAAAAACAGTAAATTCAAGGAAGATTATTCGAGGGTTCTCGAAGAATATGTAGAGCTGAAACACATGAGAAAGGTTGCAGAAAATGAAAAGAATATTAAAAAAGCGATCTACTTACCTCACCATGCTGTTATCCGGGAGGATAGGGAAACGTCGAAGGTCCGCGTCGTCTTTGATGCTTCCTGCAAGGGAACGAATGGGATGTCACTTAATGACAATTTGTTAGTCGGTCCTACCTTGCAGTCGGAACTCCGGCACACTATTATGCGATGGAGAACACATCGGATATGTCTCGTAGCGGACATAGTTAAGATGTACCGGCAAGTGTTAGTAAATAGGAAGGATGTAATATTACAACGTATCCTCTGGAGAGACAGCCCTGAAAAGGAAATAGAAGAATATGAATTGGAAACAGTTACTTTCGGCACGGCGTCGGCACCATATTTAGCTGTACGATCACTACAACAGTTAGCATATGATGAGTGCCTAGAGCAACCTGAAATAGCAAGGATCATTTTAAATGACTTTTATATGGATGATGTAATGACAGGAGCGGAAAGTTTAGAAATCTGTTTTAATATATACACAGAGTTAACTAAGGTGTTATCCAAAGGAGGTTTTCCATTACAAAAATGGAGGAGTAATAGTCAAAAATTACTAAATAAAATAAGGGATGAGAAAGAAACTACGCATGAAGAGTTAAAGATAAGAATAGATAGTGTTACGAAGATACTGGGACTTACCTGGAACACGAACGAAGATTTATTTCAATACTCAGTAGAACTTCAGCCGCTGACGACACCTGTAACTAAAAGAAAAATTATTTCCGAGATTTCAAGATTGTTTGATCCGTTGGGTTGGTTGGCACCTAGTATTATTTTAGCCAAAATATTTATTCAGAAATTGTGGCTAGCAGGGTTAGAATGGGATCAAGAAATTCCAAACAACTTATTACAAGAATGGGTTACTTACCACCGTAATTTAGCTTCTTTGGTTAATATTAAAATCCCACGATGGTTGCACCAAGAATCAAACAACGTGAAAACTGAACTGCACGGGTTCTCAGATGCTTTTAAAATGGCGTATTCAGCAGTCATTTATCTTAGAGTTGTGGATCACAAAGGAAATATCCATATTGATTTGGTCACTTCAAAAACGAAAGTGGCACCCATTAGACAAGTTTCTATTCCACGATTAGAACTTTGTGGTGCAGTTCTTCTTGCTAAATTGATGGTGGAGGTTGGCGAAGTGCTGAACATATCAAAGATCAATTGGCATGCATGGACAGACAGTGAAGTGGTGCTTGCTTGGCTCAACAGTCACCCGAGCCGCTGGAAAACTTTTGTGGCTAATCGTGTTTCAGATATTTTGAATACATTAGACACACAATTCTGGTCTCACGTGTCGTCTAAACAGAATCCCGCAGATTGTGCTTCGCGCGGAGTTTCCCCTGCTGAACTTGAATCCACTGCTATATGGTGGAAAGGTCCGGATTGTTTAAGACAGCAGGTGGTGGAGTACAAAAGACCGAAACATCTGGTTACACACTTAGAAGAAGTGAAAGTACATTCGATTACATTTGACACTACCTTTTGGAATAAGTTTTCATCGTTTTCGAGATTGATTAGAGTTATAGCTTATTGCCGTAGGTTCTTGAATTTAAGAAAAAACCTGAATACTAGGATTGGTACAGGGACTCGACATTTATCTAAACAAGAGCTAGAAGACTCAACAGAGATATGTGTAATGAAATGCCAAGAAGAAGGATTCACAAATGAGTTGGAAGAACTGAAAAACAAGGTAGAAAGTATTAATGGAAAGTTTAAGTCATTAAACATATTTCTTGACTCTAAAGGCATAATCAGAGTTGGAGGACGGCTTGAGATGTCGCAGCTAAGTTACGAAA
The DNA here is from genome assembly GCA_905163495.3 of Cosmia trapezina. Lineage (NCBI taxonomy): Eukaryota > Metazoa > Arthropoda > Insecta > Lepidoptera > Noctuidae > Cosmia > Cosmia trapezina. Next base: position 18,386,662 of record LR991037.1, read on the forward strand.
GAGTTCATCCTATACTGATTCCAAATAACTCTTTTCTAACCAATCTTTTGATAGCAGACGCGCATGATAAAACCATGCATGGAGGCCCGCAACTGATGATTACATACTTGCGGTCAAGGTATTGGATCATGGGAGTTAAGTTGCTGGCGAAAAAGTATGCAAGGGGCTGCGTGAGGTGTATCCGATACACAGCTAAAGTAAGAACACAACTTATGGGGCAGTTACCCTGTTCTCGTGTAACGGTGAACAAACCTTTTTTATGTAGTGGAGTAGATTACGCTGGCCCCATAAATATCAGAGTATCGAAAGGTCGCGGTAAGAAGTCATACAAAGGCTACATCGCCTTATTTATATGCATGGCCACCAGGGCAGTGCATTTGGAAGCAGTGAGTGAGTTAAGCACTAAGGGATTTTTGACTGCTTTCAGACGGTTTGTGGCTAGGCGTGGTCGATGTGCGGAAATTCACAGCGACAATGGGACTAACTTTGTGGGTGCTGCACGAGAACTGCTTTACTTATTTAACGAGGAGAAGTCAAGCTGTAATACAGAGTTAGCAGAAGAACTCGCAAACAATGGCACGCAGTGGCACTTTATACCTCCTCACGCACCAAACTTTGGGGGTCTTTGGGAGGCAGGTATACAGTCTACCAAGTATCACCTCAAGCGGGTGATTGGGAACTCAACGCTAACATTTGAGGAGATCATCACGGTGTTAGCTCAAATTGAAGCATGCCTCAATTCGAGGCCATTGTCCTATGTGGAAGATCAGGACAAATTAGTTATTTTAACTCCGGGTCATTTCTTAGTAGGGGAGCCATTAGTGCTACCGCCTGACCTTAATTATGAAAGGGCTAATGTTAATAGTTTGCAACGATGGCATCTTCATCAGAGGATGATGCAAGATTTCTGGCGTCGATGGTCGCACGATTACCTTCATCAATTCTTACAGCGTCATAAATGGAACCATAGAAGTCCGGAGCCATCTGTTGGTGAAGTGGTATTAGTAAAAGAGGACGATATGCCCCCTGGCAAGTGGTTACTGGGTAGGATCGAACAAAAACATCCTGGGCCCGACGGTGTTACTCGGGTTGTTACATTACGTACCCAATTGTCGACTATAAAGAGGCCAACTTCTAAACTATGTATATTACCTATAGCCAATTAGTGTAAAGATTTATTTTTTGTATTCGAACATGTTAGTATTTTTAGAGTAGGTTAGTTTACAAATTATAGATCTAGAATTTAAGTTGTTATTGTTTATTGTTGTTTTCTTCCCACCAACGACATACCAACCTGGTATTAAGAACAATGGATAGTATAGAAAGACATTTTGCCAATATGTCTTTGGTGGGCGGTATGTTCGCACATGTAGCGACATTAGGTTAGTTGAAATAGTAACTCGACAAATGTTCAGAGTTGTTCTTAAGCTCGATAGATGGCGTTGGCATCGAATTAGATCTCGCTATCGTTTGTTTACCGGCGTTTACCTTAGCAAGATTGAATATTTTGATTTGTGTGAGCCTTTGAAATTTGTGACAGTACTAATATACGCTATATACCGATTATAGTGCTGTATTATTTACTCCTCGCCAGTATACGGACCCTCTGTTTTATACACTTTTATTAGCCTACTCTTTTCGTATAATAAAGTGGAAATAAAGGTTTAGTTACCCAGGACAAGTCAAAGCAAAGAAAAGTGACGAGAGCAGTTTCAAAATTAGGCGCACCCTCCTAAATAAAGTGAGTCTGCTTTGTAAAAGACATTGTGTACCTAAGTAATTACCTACTTTATTGAAAATGTAGCCCACTGCCTACTGCGTGGCGCAGAACTTTTGAGGAAATGCTTTAGATAAGGGAAGCCATTTATTTTAATGAAAAATGACGACCTTTTTTACGCTTCACGAAAACGTTCGTGTATATCACCATAACGTTGTACTAACATTTTTACACGGCGTTTGGTTGGACAATAAAATATTTTACGTGTTTTGTGGGTATGATTGATTTTTTTGCGGGTGTGCTGAGGTAGCATGTGACGTCATAATTGCGATACAATGCTGGTCATTTAGGAACATTGTTTGCATAATAATTACGAGTGAGATGTCTTGCTCGCTCGCAATTAACATTTGATTGTTTAATATAATGGTATGCTGTAAACAAGAGGTCAGAAGTTACAAAGTACAGTTTATTTAAGGATTTGTGAGACTAAAAACTAAGTATGATTATTTCTTAGTTAAAAGACCCAAGGAACTCAGGCAAAAACAAAGTAATGACCTTTTCATTAATTTGTTTTTGTCTGTGTTCCTTTGGGTCTTTCTTCCAAATGCACGAGTTACTATAAAAATACCCAAATCGCTTTAGGTGTGCCTATAATATTTGAAGAGTTCCCTCAATTTCTCCAGGATTCCATCATCAGATCCTGACCTGATGACAATGATCCTGACCCGAGGACAGCCGTCTTTGAGTAACCGGGGAAAATACATTTTAAAAAAAACCGGCCAAGTGCGTGTCGGACCATGCACTATGAACGGTTCCGTAGTTGGGATGAATTTATCCCAAGAACAAACTTAACATTGTAGTTGAAATACATGTTCTCCCATACATTCCTACTGTAAATGTAAGTTTGTACTCCCAATATTGAGAGATTTACCATGTTATTTTGAGACCACAGACTTTTTATAGGTTTTCCTGTAATTAACAGATAAAGAACTATATTCTGTATTTTTTCAAAATTTTAGGCTCAGTAGTTTCGGAGATAAGGGGGCGGAATGGTCAATTTTCGTATATTTTCTAAAATAATTTTAAAATAATTTATTTTAAAATAATTTATTTTAAAATTATAAAAAAAATATATTTGAGATCCTCATAGTATGTCCTTTCATTTCATATGTCACACGGTACAGTTTGCTAAACTTTTTTTTTAATTTTCTTAATTGCCCCGTAAAAGTGACCCCCATATTCAAAATTCATTTATTTACTTTACCCTTACGTGGTTGGGTCACAGAAATCCATATGTTTACCAAATTTCAACTTAATCGGTCCATTAAATTCGGAACAAATTGGCTGTGACAGACAGACGGACAGACAGACAGACAGACGGACATACAGACAGACACACGAGTGATCCTATAAGGGTTCCGTTTTTTTCCTTTTGAGGTACGGAACCCTAAAAAGATTCCGACGAACTGAGAACTTCCTCCTTTTTTGAAGTCGGTTAAAAATGGTAATAATTAACAATATTTTGCTAGTAAACTACCAAAATAGCAATTCCATTTTAACCAAACTTCCGCATTTCCCTTTTCAAATACACAACATTTCCAGCCAGCATCCGTTTATTTACAAAGTAACTATGGCAAAAATGTCGATAAAGACTACAAGGATATAGAACAAAAAACACTACTTCAAAGCTGTGTTTGTGAAATAAGCAGTTTTTTCCTTAAACTAATAGGGCTCGGAATAATCCACGCTAACGTAAAGGATCGTGCGTGTACACTCGACTTTTCGCCGTCGACGAAAATCTCTGCCGATACTTAGTAAGCGGAATTCATATCAAAGGATATTGTTCTTTGTTACACATTGTTCTGATTTTAGATCGATACGTATAATAATATAGTAATAAAATCAAAACTGTACATTTCATTGAATAATTTTGAAAAAAAAGTAATTGCTACGAGATGTGGGAACGAGTCTAATGTATAATGGCGAAAATATAGTTTTTCGACTTATTATCCGTTTGCAAAAACGGCTGAATGGATTGGGCTCCACAAAATATTTTTCTGGTGATTTTGAATATAATACTCAATAGTGGCATCGTTTGCCGCTAATCTTTGTTTTGCTCTAAAAACTTGAACATTAAATATTTGATGATGGACATCGAAAGGCACGAAGGGTTCAAAACTCCACTAAAATAAATAGCTCGTTTTTCATAGAAATAAATACTGAAAAATGAACAACAAATTATATTTTACAGGCAGAACGATAGACATCAAGTGTAGGTACTCCATTAAAATGTCAGACCGGCCATATTTCAAAAACGTGATCCATTTTCCACAGATAGCTGCAATATAACGCGATAAAAATGTATAAAATATTAACATACAAAAAAAGGCTGAGAATTTATGTGCCTACCCGGGTCAGTAAGTACTGCCAATAAATAAGAGCATGCAAATATTTTTTTTTTCAGTGGACCTTAAAATGTTTTTGTAAAGGTTCTCTAGCGTGCGTCGTAACAAACGAAGTATACGTGTTCAGTGCCTACAGAACATAATAATGTACTTAATAAAATTATATAATTTAGGTCATTATTACCTGTGAGAATATCAGTGTAAAATTGTAGTTTGCCTTTCTATATTTAGTACTAACTGACCCGACAGACGTTCGGTTCAAATTTCAATAATTCACACAAAATTCCAATAGAAAATGCACTTTCCGGCAACTTTTTAAATTTTTCTCGTCATGAGAACCTTCCTCTGATTTCAACGAATATTTAAAAAAAAAATTGCCGAATTGGTCCAACCGTTCTCGAGTTTTGCGCTTAGCCATTCATTTTTATTTATATAGATTACAACACTGTTTTATCTATGTTTTCACAGTTTTAATCTATGGAAGTTGGCTAAATTCCTACTCTTTTATTTTAGACTACCGTTGAAAACGTTCCTTTTAGAATAAATAAATCTTATTATTTTATACCAAGTCCAGAAAGAGTTTTAGTCAACAATACGAAAGTATGTAGTTAAAAAGATTAGCCAGACAGTAAGGTTTTTAGTGAGGCGAAATGTCCCCAGAATGTTCGTGAATGTGCCTCGAAATAGAAATGGTCTAAGCTGCGACGGACCGAAAATAGACTAGAGCTTCATTTTACCAGCCACGATTGCGTTGACACGATCTTTATAATGTACTCGTATTAAACTAGCAACCCGAGTTACGACATGACAAAAAATCGAGATTTCTATATAATACTAGCGGACCCGCCAGACGTTGTCCTGTCTGAACGATCCTAGAACCTGACCGCAGCGCCACCTACCGGGTCCAATTGTGTTTTTAAACCATCCAGGAACCCATTCAAATATACACACAAAATTTCATTTAAATCGGTCCAGCCGTTGTCAGACGAAGTTTTTTTTTTAAATAAGTATCCTATGTCTGTCTCCTGGTTCTAAGCTACCTCCCAACTAATTTTCAACCAAATCGGTTCAGCCGTTCATAAGTTATAAATAGTGTAACTAACACGACTTTCTTTTATATATATATATAGATATCTTTGAATATTATTGTAATAGACACATAAATAATACGGAATAAATTCTCTAAACATGATGAAAACCGCATCAAATTCCGTTGCGTAGTTTAGAAGAACAACGCGGCCATCACACAGCTAGACACTGATAGCGACTTTAATTTATAATATGTATAGATAGATACGAAAATATGTAACTAAAAAGATTAGCTAGTCAGCAAAGTTTTTAATGCGGCAGAATGTCCCTAAAACTGTGCCAGGTTGTTAACGAGATTATCTGTAGGTATGTCCCTAACACAGTGCCTTGAAATAGAAATGGTCTGAGCTGGGACGGATCAAAATAGATCTAGGCTTTTATTATTCACACCAGCCTCTATTGCGTCGACACGATCTTTATAATGTATCTTTATTATGCTTATGTTTATACAAGTATTACTCAATTTAAAATTTACACTAGATACTAAACTAAATTACTAACTACATTACTATAATTATACATACAAATAAATACAAAAACACAAATAAAATGAGACTCAGGCGTCGAAGTACTCGTCCGCATCGTTGTCATCCGGAAACGTGGCCAGAAGACTGGCAGCATTGCCACGGTAAATGGCAATGCAATCAGCATTGCCATTTGGGCAAAGAACGAGCCAACCCTCTAGTCACGTGAAGTATCGACCAGTCGACGAGAAATTTCCTTAACGCTTCAAGGTCACTGAACTAGACATAATAGAAGTTTTAATATTATGACTGCTATGGCCGTTTAGTGTCCTTTAAATTTTTAAAATGAGACGTGCACTGGGTACCCATGATAATGTAGGTATTAAATTCATGATTCACAGATCAGATCAGAGGATATTAAGTCTAAACATTTTAAACTTTCGCGATTTGTACACATTATAAAACAATATCGAGAACGGGTCTTATCGCGATATTCCTTTTTTACGAGGTAAACAGGTACCTACTTGTTTCCCGACGTTTCGACCGCCTTGCAGCGATCTTGGTCACGGGAGGAATGATGAGAGCTCAGCGACGTCAACTTCAACGTCGGGAAACAAGTAGGTACCTGTTTACCTCGTAAATAAGGTATATTGCGATAAGACCCGTTCTCGATGTTGTTTGTTTTCTAATGATATTATGTAAGTTACTACTATTTTACTATGTTACTGTTATGTTGTTACTATGTTGTTGTATGTTTACTTAGGTAAATTAAATCATGTACGGAAATAATACACGAGTTAATTCCGTAATCGAAACTACATTTGATAACAGAACAAATATGGCATGAATACACAACGATAATGCATAAAGCTGCAGTCTCGCGGATTTCAGTACCAGTCTAAATTAACTTGAAATTAGCATACTAATACTATATACATTAAACAGACAGATTTAGAATTTCATGTATGAGAAATGGTAGTGAAGTAGATTTAATAACATTACTAGATAAATTAGCCCAATAGATAATTCAAATGTGATATTACAATACAATTTAAGGAATCTTACCAAAGATGAGAGAATATTAATGAGCCAAAAATTTGTAAACAACTATTTTTCAATTAGGTTAACAGTAGGTAAACTCAAACTCAAACAAATTTATCTATATCTATAAAAATCAATGCCACTTTTCGTTGTAATTTTATAACTCAAGAACTACTGGGCCGATTTAGCTGATTTTGGTTTTAAAATATTTGAGGTAGTCCAGGGAAGGTTTAAACGATGAGAAAAATTGGAAAAGTTGCCGGGAAAATTGGAAAATTCTGGAAAACTGAAAGTGGAATTTATATGGGAATATTGAAATTAGGACAGTACAACGTCTGTCGGGTCAGCTAGTTTCAAATAAACTAATTACAAGCACTTTTGAATTGTCAAGGGGTCAGTCAGTCAGAAAGATGAAGATAGTCGCCCATTCCAAAACGTAGAAGGTACGTAGTAGTAGTATATAGAATATCAGTACGGACTACAAATTTAATTTAATTAAAATCTGACCTAATGAGCCCAATAAACAACTTTTGAAGAAATTAAATATTCCTAGGCAATTTAATTAACTTTTTAAATTATTTAGCTATGTTTACAACAAAAAGGTCTCATTAACCTTGACGAAAATCTGAAAAAACAAAACATGAAAACGAAGGTCATTAATTGACTCGAAGTTACTTTGCTTGAGATTTTAATTTCGCTGCCTTTGTTTACACAACTATACACTGAGAATATAATGAAGTAGGAAAAAAGGTATACAACCGACACTACAACCTCATAACCTCGCTTCGTTTATGGAAAAACTGTACGAAGTTACTCCATAATATTATATAAACGGAATATATGAATATTTTTAGGGATCCATACACAAAGGGTGCCAACGGGACCATATTACTAAGGCTTCGCTGTCCTTACGTACGTCCGTCTGTCACAGAGTTGTATCTTTTGAACCGTAATAGGTAGACACAGAATATGTCCTTCTATGGCTGCTATAATATCAAATAATACAAATAAATTAAAGTTAAAAATACAAGAAAAGTATTTTTTTTTACGTTTTTTTTTTTTGCTAGCCTATTTTGTGTCCCACTGCTGGGCAAACGTCTACCCTTTTTCTTTCCAAATTCTTCTGTCTTGTGCAATCTCTGGCCGTGTTGGCCTTGCAAAATATGAACAGATCGTCACACCACCTTCGTCGCGGTCTACCTCGACGGCGAGGTCCTCCCAGAGGCGACAGTGGGTGACGATCCTTGCTCATCTCTCCGGCTGCATTCTTACGATGCGGCCAGCCCACTCCAACTTCATAATATGTAGTGTTTAACATTGTACGATGGTACAGAACGAGGTCTACTCGTACTTGGCTGTTTTTTTAAAAAAACAACCATGTAGCAGTGAATGCATCACTCGCACGGAGAAAAAAATATACTACTAAATTACCAGAACGATTTGTAAATAATAATCTAGTAAAAGGAAACAGTGTATGGTCATGTCTATCAGAATTATTGTTATGGTTATTTAATCGCATTTTAAGGAATACTCAAAAAATCTGGAACGGATGTTTAGTGCACAAAATATGTTAAACAGTATCAATTATTAATTCTATAGTAGAGATTAACATCTAAACTTGGTATTGGACACGACTTTTTTATGGTTACGTCTAACAGAATAATTGTTTTTAGTACAAGGCATATTTTTGCCCCTAAAAGTTAGAAAATATTTAGAACAAAAACAACGGTTGCCAGTAATATATGTGTAATCTGATAGGTACGAATTACGACACACTATTTTAGATAAAACAGTAAAAATATTGTTCACTTAAAAGATATTTTGTAATGTCAAAAAACAAAGTAATGACAACAATTCGTCCGGCTTATATTAAATCTTATGCTTTGTGGTATTATATAAAGAACGTCAGTAAGCTCAACCATTTGATTGCTATTTGCACACACTACACATTTGCTATGTGTACCGAAAATTAGGTTGAACATAACAATATCTTAGTATTATCAGAAACTAGATATTTTTACTAACGTTTACAAAATGAATAGTTGTCACGTATACTAACGTACTAACGTATACGTATACTACTTTCTAGTGAACGTCGCAAAATTCTGGTAAACTAAACTAGATTGTTTTCTCCGTGCGTTATATCAAAACTGTTCAAGTTTTTACTCCTAAACCTGCGTTAAGGCTAGTTTACTATTCAAAGTAAATCTTAAAATATTATCGAGGTCACTAAATAAAATGCAAGTGGAGATAAACGTTGCATTTTATTTTAATGGCGGACGTTTATCTATCTGTGCAGATGCTTGAGCTGGAAAACTTTTAATAATCTGTAGTTGAGAAAGAGCTTTTGCTTATGCGTCGCTTTTAGAAGTTCTTCTTGTCTATGATAGGGAATGTAGAGATGATGATAATAATATTATTATTCTTTACTAGCTTCTGCCCACGACTTTGGTCGCGTGGAAGTAAAATATATCATTAAATATAACAAATATGGCATACTCGGCAGTAGTGAAGCTTTCTATCAGTAAAAGAATTTTCTGAATCGGATCAGTAGTTCCGAAGATTACCTCCTACAAAGAAACTCACAAATTTTAGGTACCTCTTTATAGTATTAGTATTGTACACATAAATTACAGAGACATTGTTACAATATTACAACTTAAATACAAAGGCGAGCTTAACTCAGCATTAGGTTTTTTGGATATCAACCCTCAGTGCGACAGCGAAATTTGCAAATGAGGACATTAAATAAATAATTGTACAGTATCCAAAAATTTCATTTAGATTCATCTAAATTTAGACTTAACAAATATGTGTACAGCACAAAATCTATAAATATAATATTTTACTGAGCTTAATATTTTATCAATATTGTTTGTCAGCGTCAGCGTCGTCGGCTGAAATGGTTACTAAGTAAAATCTGTATAAACATAGAAACATGTCATCATCATCATCATTTCAGGCGAAAAACGTCCACTACTGGACATAAACCAAGCACCGCCACTTCGACCGGTTCTATGCTTCCCGCGTCCAGCGGATTCCTGCGGCCTTCACAAGGTCATCGGTCCATTTTGTGGGAGGCCTTCCAACGCAATGTCTTTCAGTATGCGGTCGCCACTCCAGAACCTTTCGGTCTCATCGGCCATTTCTTCTGTGCCCTGCCTACTACCACTTAAGTTTGGCAATTCTTCAGGCTATGTCGGTTACCTTGGTTCCTCTACGGATCTCTTCATTTCTGATTCGATCACGTAGAGAAACTCCAAGCATAGCCCTCTATGCTTGCATTGTGGGCGACCACGGTTCAGTGCAGTGGTTCTGACTTTAGAAATATGTAAGTATGTAAGGGCTGATTTTCCAATCGTTAGATAAGTTTTATCGGAGGAATAAATATGGTAGTTTGTTTGTAGTTTGCTTTTGCGTAGAAAATATGTCAAACCACCATTTTTGTTCTACAGATAAAAGTTATCAAGCGATTGAAAAATTGGCGCTTAATTAATTTTCACGGAATATAAATTCCTACATACTTCTGTAGGTGCTTATAATGTTCCGTCAAAGTCAAAATTCTCGAAGACAGACACGGAACGTCAGGATATTAAATATCTTTTGGATAGCTGTTTGCTTAAATCCCACATATTAATGCAACCTTCATCTATGAAGGAATTTAATATAAAGCTACCTTTGCGTGACTGTACTTACAATTTTAGAATTCCGGTAATGTCGGTGGTAGAAGATTTAGTAAGTAGGTGGTAGGTTTAACATAAAATGACGTTTTTATTATAGTGTGGTGTGGGCGTCACACGAGGCAACACAGTAACTGCATAAGGATGAAGAATAAGTGTTTTTATTTATAAACCAAGATCAGTGCAGCATCTTAATAAAAATCTTAAACTCATTCTTTGACAGACAATGCACAGCCTAAACCACTGAGTCTAGAAGCATGAAAGGAGATCATTCATTTTGGGCTAAACTATATTTTCGTACTTACTTTTCGGCTAAAGTTTATTCCCTTCACTTTTTACTAGAGACTAAATCTGTAGGGCCATTCCTTGCGCTGTTTTGAGAATTTGAAAAATACTATTTTCAGTATGTATTATGCAAAAGAATAATTAGTAATAAAAATAAAAGAAAAATATAAATAAATAGAGAAAAACGTATTGTTTTTTCTGTTGCGCCATACATTGTTTTTAGGGTTCCGTACCTCAAAAGGAAAAAACAGAACCCTTATAGGATCACTTGTTTGTCCGTCTGTCTGTATGTCTGTCTGTCAAGACCGTTTTTCTCAGGAATGCGTGGAGGTATCAAGTTGAAATTAATATCAAATACGTAGGTCTGTGGTCTCTTGAAGTCCTAAAAAACTCAAGCTTCTAAGTCAATGCAACAAAAACATACGGCCATTTATGCGACATATTTTGATACTCGCAAGTAAATCAAAACCTATAGGGTACTTCCCGTTGTTCTAGAATCATGAAATTTGGTAAGAAGCAAGATCATACAACTCAAATAAAGGAAAAAGTCCGAAAATTGTTAGTTTGTAATTCTATCATATAAAAAAAAATGTTTAAGTCTGTCAGTCTGTCAAGAAGCTTTTTCTCAAGGACGCGTGGAGATATCAAGTTGAAATTAATAGTAAATACGTAAGTCTATTCTCCCTTAGAGTTCTAAAAAAATCAAGTGTCTAAGTTAACGCAATAAAAAAATACGGTCATTTTGCGACACGTTTTGATACTCGCAACCGTCGCAAGTAAATCAAAACCTATATAGAGTGCTTCCCGTTGACCTAGAATAATGAAATTTGGCAAGAAGCAAGGTCTCCCAGCACAAGTAGAGGAAAAAGTCCGAAAATTGTGAATTTGTAATTTTTTGAAGTAAAAAGTTTAATTTTGGGATCCAATGTTAAGTTTGTTTTTGGGATAAATTCTTTTCAACTACGGAACCCTTCATTGTGCGTGGTCCGACACGCACTTGGCCGGTTTTTTTTACATGCCTATCTGACCTCCACAACCCCAACTTTGTAACACGATACCCCTTGCTAATACTGGTTCTCAGACTTTCTGGCTTCTGAAGATCCGTAACGACTGTCAAAGATCACGGAATGACAGCTGGGATCAACGACATAACGTGCTTATCGAGTCACGGAGGGATCTTGTTTTGTAAAGATGGTCACCCATCCACGGACCAACCGTGGCAAACGCAGCTTAAATGATTAATCGACCGTTGCGGCTGTTATTACTTAGCCACAAGCCCCTTATCTTACTTAATATGTTGCTTAATTCAGTATAATCTACCTATCTACAATTTTGTATGACTATGAGGTAAATGCACAAGGATTTATGTCTTAAATCTATTGCTCGCCGTAGTCCATGTCTGACATAGCGGGTGGTATCTACCCCGTTGTTCTGCAAGAGTAACATGCGATTAGAATTTATTATCAAGCTGCAAACTCTTAGAGACACTCTCCTCTAGTTTCAAGGAAGTGTTAAATTATAATGAGAGGTACTTTATCTATGTATCTTAGGTTAGGTTAGCTTTATTACTAAGATAATAAGGTTGAAAAGTGGTTCACCGCAAATGTCCGCGAAGTACGTCATGACATGACACGTGTGGCTTCCCTTGTAAGATAAATACGGGGGGGAGGGGAAGGAGGGAATTAAAGGGCGAGGAAGGGGGTCGAGTCGAATCTCACCAAATCTCACGTGGTGGAGAGGGGGAGGGTATCGGCAAATATCACGTTTTTTCGCAATAAATAGTGTAAAATTACGAGATACCTGGGTAATTATTATAAAAAATTTGTGTAATAAAAAATAATTAAGAAAATTATGTTTATTTAAATATATGCAACACAATCAAGGACTTATTAACGTATTTACACTAAAAATACGCATTTTGAAACATCTCACGTGAGATTAAGGGGGGAGGGAGGTGGTCATGCTAATCTCACGACATCTCACCATGGGGGTCGAAAAATCGCCAAAATTGCCTCACGTAATTAATTAATGCACTTGAAACAATATAAATCAAAGTAAAGTGTAACACAACCGTTAGATCAACAGCATTCGGGGTTTGCTAGGATTTCAGATAGGAATATTTTCTTGTTTCATGTTTTTCAGTTCTTTTTCTGGAGTCTAGTATAAGTTTTTCACTGTTGGTTAACTTTTTCTAACAATTCCTTCAATGATACGAAATAAAAATATATCTTCAAACGCATTTTTTTTCTCCAAAGCACAAATTACTAAACAAATTCAAGTAGGTACAAAACTTTTCTTTCTTTTTTTTTCAATTAAAATACAAAAACAACAGCGCAACAACGTCACTTCGTACATCTTAAAAGGAAAACATTTTACGCCCCATAACGTCGAGCAATAATGGCGTAGAAGGATGTACTCCGCACTAAAATGGTATATTGTTTCAAGTGCCATCTATCCGACGTCAGCTAAATATAAATAACTTCACTAATTAGTCTCAAGTCATGACGCCATAGTACCCGTTATTATGGCACATAAATTTGATTTATAGTTTGTATGTGCTCCATAAATTCTGGAAAATACTTAAGTTATTTCATTGGAAGGTGTTCTGTTGTCTAATTAATTTCTATTCCATAGTGCTTCTTAGTATGTATAGAATCTGCCAGCCTATTACCTTACTTCGAAGAAAATTTGGGAGACGGTTTAAGAGGGATGGGGTAACAAGATGAGTTATAGCTCCTGCCAAGACTTCGAACATGAAAACTTAATTTTATTTTTGCTGTTTACTAAAACAAGAAGATTGATGCAATGCGCCAAGTACACAATACCTAAACGTTTTGCTGTACTGTGTGCTAAATTTCTTAAAGAATAAACAATACGTACCCGTGTCTAGATGCTTGGAGCTTGTTTACCTCGAATGCTCTCAACAAAAATAGCCGTGGCATTGACACAGATAGAAGACAAAGAGTTAAGTTAGTGTATGTATTTCGACTGCACGTTTTTAGATGTCGAAAAATATCCAACGAGAACGTACACCGTGATTAAAAGTGCCTACCTATGTGTTAAACCTGGTTACCAACTATTTGTGTGCCAAATTTTATAGAAATTTGGCACAGCGTTCAGCCGGTGCAGAGGTGGCCCAGTGATAATGGCTCCCACTTACGAATTGTAGGTCGTGGATTCCAACCCAGGCATGCGTTTTACTTTGTGTAAATAATTTCCTTACCACTGCTCTCAAAACAGTGAAAGCAAACATCAAACATGGTCTTTGACAATTCATCAGAAGTCCACGCTCGCAGTTTGCCAGAGAGCTATGGAACGGAATATTCTGAGTATCAAACTTGCGGACCAGGTTAAGAATACAACAATCCGTTCCATCACCAAAATAACTGACGTCACTCGGAAAGCTTGGGCTGGACACATCCGCCGCATGTCAGACGATCAATGGGCAAAACCTACGACCCAGTGGGTCCCGCATAATTTCCCGCAAACGACATCGCGGCAGGCCCAGATGGAGATGACGGGATGAGCTGGACTCCTTTAATAAAGATTGGTCCTTAGCAGCTCTGGATAGAGACAGGTGGAAAGAGAGGAGGGAGGTCCCACGACTGGGCAAAAGCCCAGTCGTGAGAAAATTATGGCTAGTAAAAAAAAATGTATATTATGGCTATGGAAAAGGATGATTGGAAGGAATTGGGGACGGCCTTTGTTCGAAAATTATAGATCGTTGCGCCAAATATTGACCCATACAACAAAGAGATAATAAGTGTTGTTGGAATCATTTTCTGGAATATTTTAATATAGTTACATACTCTATTCGTGAAGTGGCGTTAATGATTGTTTACTATTAAATCTCATATTCAATTATGGGCGTCTTGTATATAGATTAGGCAGGTATAAGAAAGTAGAAATGCGTCATAAAATTTGAAACATGCTAAAAATAAACCTTTAACGTATCTCTGATACCAGCTAAGGGCGTCGTTTATTTAGAATTTAACAACACTTTGCCGGTCGATAGCGTCCTATGCCTACAATTTTATGTAAATAACCGCTCAACTGTAAAACGTTACGAAAAGGTTCGTGTTCCGTGTTCACACCTTGTTCGTTCGCTTTCCAGAAATATTACCTACCTACCTTACCTAGGTAGGTAGGTAATATTTCTGGAAAGCTAAACCTAACCTAACCTAACAAAATACTATGAACAAGTCAAGTCAAGACAGGCAGTCGCTTCACATAAAACAAGTTATATCAGGAATAATAAAGGAATAACCATACATTTTCATAGGTTTAAACTTGGAATAACTTTATTCTATGTTTATTAGTAAGACGGTTATAATGTATGAAAAGAAAGTTTAAGATTTTTACTTTTTAGGATTCCGTACCTCAAAAGGAAAAACGGAACCCTTATAGGATCACTCGTGTGTCTGTCTGTCTGTCCGTCTGTCCGTCTGTCACAGCCAATTTGCTCCGAATCTAATGAACCGATTAAGTTGAAACTTGGTACACATATGTATTTTGGTAACCCAAACACGGACATGTAACGAAAATAAATGAATTTTGAATATGGGGGTCCCTTTTGGGAGGAAAATAAGTACAATTAAAAAAAAAGTTTTGCAAACTGTACCGTGTGATAATTATATCAAATAAAAGGTCTTACTATAAGGGTCTCAAATATATTTTTTTTATCATTTTAAAATAAATTGTTTTGAAGTTATTTAAGAAAATAGACGGAAATTGACCATTCCCCCCCCCTTATCTCTGAAACTACTGAGACTAAAATTTTGAAAAAAATACAGAAAATAGGTCTTTACTTATAGATTACAGGAAAACCTATAAGAAGTCTATGGTAATAAAATAACATGCTAAATCTATATTTATAAAAAAATCAAAGTCCTGGCCGAGTCACTGACTAAATATCAACGCACAGCCCAAACCGCTGAACCTGGAAACTTGAAATTTTGCACATAGATACCTTATACAGTTTAAACATCCACTATGGAAGGATTTTTTGAAATTTCTTTCCGAAGGGTGTAAAATAGGGGATGAAAGTTTGTATGAAAAATCTTATCCCTTGAGTTAATAGACTTGAAACTTACACGAATATTCATCTGTCTAAGTAAATTATACAGTTTATCAATTTTATTTTTCCTAAACTACCCCCTAAGGAGGGATTGGGGATGTCAAAGTTTGTATGGAGGAATGTTAACACGCGGTCCGATTAACTCAAAACTCGGGTTTTATACATGAGACCAAAAATGAAGACTAACGTGTATCAGAGTTTTCCAAAAATCTACCCCTAAGGTGTGAAAAGGGGTAGTAAATTTTACAGCAGAGGATTTTATTGGGGGCTTGATTTATTCTAAAATTGGTGTAAATAATGTTTGAGTCTAATTATAGAAAAACCACAGACGATTTTTGAAATTCTACCTCTGTGGGCGTGAAAACAGGGATACAGTTTTTATGAAAAATCTTAAATATTAATTTGGTTAATGAACTTGAAACTTAGCACAAATACTTATACAGTTTGTCATTATTAGTTTTTCAAAACTACCCCTCAAAGTGGGTTTAGGGATGTTAAAGTTTGTATGGAAGAATTTTAAAGCGCAGTCCGATTAACTTGAAACTCAGTATTTATACTTTTGATATAAAATAAACAATATTAAGTTTATGGGTTTTTCGACAGTCGTTACCTGAAGGACCAAAAAGGGATACTTAAATGTTTAAAAGGAGGATTTTACTGCGTGGCTTGATTAATTCAAAAAATGGTACGTAATCTTTGAGTCAAGTTATGGAAACTTCCCAAAGTAACTTAGGCTATTTTTATTTTAGAAAAATAATTATGGTTCCGCGCAAGAAAATTAAAACCCATGAAACCAGACATCCACGCGGGCGAAGCCGCAGGGAGTCTAGCTAGTCTCTTAATATTGTGCGTATGAACTTAAGCCTCCGCTGTCCGTCCATCCGTCCGTCCGTCTGTCACTATCTCATGAACCGTAATAGATAGATAGTTGAAATTTTCACAGATTGTGTATTTCTATTACGGCTTCAACAAGCAATAAAAATAAAGCAAAGATAAAAATTAATTCCAGATACAATACACTTTTCATTTTGAAAAAAAAAAAAAAAAACCTAGCATGTGATGTCATTATCTAGAACTCATCGAGTGGAGTACAAACATATATTTTTTTTATCTTCTAAAATAAAGAAATAGGGGACCATAAAAGTTGTCCATT
Source organism: Cosmia trapezina (assembly GCA_905163495.3). Taxonomy (NCBI): domain Eukaryota; kingdom Metazoa; phylum Arthropoda; class Insecta; order Lepidoptera; family Noctuidae; genus Cosmia; species Cosmia trapezina. The sequence continues at coordinate 18,403,573 of LR991037.1, forward strand.
TTAGACGATTTTTGGACGAGCTCTAGCGTAACAATTCAACAAATTAGGAATTTGAAACTTCTGTATATCATGTACCATATTACTGTATTTAATCAACAAATACTAAAAACAGCGATTCATAAGGTATTTTGTTTAAATGTGATTTTCTGCAACTGCAAAAAATAACCTTGTAATAAAACACAGTATCATTATGAAATACAAAGTTATCTTTGCGATTGTTAAACAAATAATATGGTACGGAACCCTTCGTGTGCGACTCCGACTCGCACTTGGCCGGTTTTTTTTTTCCGATAGGATGTATAGTTTAGCCGCAAATCGCAAAAAACGAGTACAAACCCCTACAAACGTATATATTACTACCCCCACCCCCCTTCCGGAACTTTTTCTGAATCTGGACTATTTTTCCTACGTTATTAACATCGTCGCCAACTAAATTTTCCGACACTCGTGTACTGCTAAGATTTACGGGTTCGATTCCCGCACGGAACAAATATTTGTACGACCTACAAGTATTTGTTCCGAGTCTGGGTGTTTTTCTATCTATAATATGTATGTATTTACAAAAAAAAAAAAAATGTATACAAGTAGTTTATCAGCCATCTCGTTACCATAACACAAGCATTAGGTTGCTTAGCTTGGGACTAGATGGCGTTGTGTGAAATGTCCAAGGATATTTATTTATTTTATTTTATTTTATTTTTTTTTTTTTTTTACGATATTTTGAGCGGTTTGGCCCTGGTCTACATGTAAAATACTGTTATTCAGCTGCATCCAGTTAGACTGGAAGCTGATCCCAACAGAGTTGGGAAAAGGCTAGGCAGATTGATTTATTGTCAACTAGCGACCCGTCCCATGCTTCGCACGGTTTTTACGGTTTGACAAAACTTCGATATTGCTTTATTATATGTAAGTTCAATATTAATGTTAGACATATAATATACCTTCCGGGATAAATTCTCTAATTGATGGTGAAAACCGCTTTAAAATCCGTTACATAGTTTAGAAGAACAACGCGGTCATACAGACAGACACGAAAAGCGACTTTAATTTATAAATGTAGGTATAGTCATGAAAATTAAAAGATATGATATTGTTGATATAATTACCTACGGGTCGTCAGAAGCCCGAAGGTCTGACAACCAGTCTTGCGAAGGGGTATCGTATTACCAAGTTACTGGATTGTAGAGTTCAGATAGGCAGTCGCTGCATGTAAAATACTGGTATTCAGCTGCATCTGGTTAGAATGAAAGCCGAGCTTAACATAGTTGGGAAAAGGCTAGGCAGATTGATTGATGTTGATATAACTCAAAATCGTAATTCCACAAGCAATAAATTACATAGTAAAACCAACGAAACAATTTCGGTAAAACTTGGCTGCACAACAGAGTCATAACTTAGGAACACAGTTACCGTAAAAATTGGGTACACGTGGCAAAGTCTCTATTTGTTGGTAGCACGCGACGTTAAGCACATCACGCCTGTATAGGTACGAATACATTGTATATTCTAACAATTCGTACTAACTTAAAATATACCAGCAGCTTTACCGTTTCAACTTTATACATCGATAATTTTGTGTTTTTAAAATTCCTATAAAACCTATAAGTATAAATGGTTAAATCATTTGGATTTTCCATAAATGTGTTATTTGACTATATTGGTGCCGATTCTCTTGTTCGATAACTAAACCAAAATTAGAGAATTGCTATCTTTTACTAACAGGCAGCGCGAGAAAAGGACGGCTATAGCTATGAACTAAGTTAGAAATGTCAAACTAGTTTCCGCCTTGCGCTTCATCGTGTTTTTAGTCGACATGTTTTTACGTGTCGTCTAAATCTCTATGGAAATAGTAGTTCAACTAAATTTGACAGCTCTAATTTACGTCCGTCTCTTTCTTGTTTTAATAGCAAGAAAAAGTTAGCAATAGCCTAAATTAAGTTTAGTTTGTGCACAACAGAATATGCACCATTGTCTACTGCTTGCTGTACTAAAACCGAAACATGATTATTTGAATTTTTTTCGATAGAAAAAAATTTCAAAGTAGCACCGTCTATTTTCTGTTTTATACGATTATAAGTAAACAGTTCCATATTGTGCAGTAAAATATGCTTTAAATCGAAGGTATTTAAATATGTCAAGAACTTACTGAGCTAAAAATTGATTTAAGTATAGCATTTTGTCATAAATCTACATTTAAGCGAAACGCGTTTAAATTTCGGTGCGCGTGACAGTCTTCCATCTCGCGTATCAAACTAGACAGGCATAACTCCATTTCACTTACACACCGACCTAAACCACGCTTCGATGTATCCTCATAAGTCCTAACTAAAGTGATCGTCGTGCGAACACGAGATCGTTGCGTGTTCGCCTGACGAACCTAAATGCATGGTCGCGCCGCAAAGGGCTTCCAGTTTTCCGAACAAACGAGTGACGTAATGACGCGACGATCGGGTCGGATCGGGTTTTGGTTAGGCCGCGGGGTTAAACATTTAAAACCGTCAAAAAGTTTCGCTAAATAAAAACAAAAATATGTCAACGCACTTTTCACATCCCTAATGACACAAATTAGGGTTACGACTGCCCTTAAATACTTTTCAATTATGACTTTATCACCCAGAAGCTCTTAACCAGAAAAGCCTTTGACAATAAACGGGACAAATGTTTCAAAATAGCATTTATTTTTCCGTTTCCTGAAGTGTATTCTATTATGTATTATTGCAATGTTGTGGTACAAAGTTTTTTTATCTCGGTTTGTATTTGGAAAAACTTCAAGACTTCTTGGAATTGGTTTTTGCTTTTACTTAGTAACTTTTCCCAGGAAAATTATGATTTATTAACTTCGTGCGTGTAAAGTTTATTAGGCCACAAGTTAATAAAAAGGCCTCGTGATTAAATTTTTGGTGGCCTTTACCTCGCCACTTTCTTTCAGTATAGGAAAGCATTTATGCTAGACTTTGTTTTAAATATGGGCTTCTTTTCTCCCGTCAGCAAATGTAAAAATTAAGAAACTAGTTGTCTTTGCTTTTTAACCGACTTGAAAAAAGGAGATTCTCAGTTCGTAGGAATCTTTTGTTTTAATATAATATGTTTCCCGATTACTCGAAGATGGCTGGACCGATTTGGAAAATTCTTATTTTGTTTGAAAGGGTATAGCAGGTTGTGGTATTCGAATTTGTGTCGGGTAGGTACCTACCACAACTACAAAGTGAAAAATAAAAACTTTTACATTGCGGTTACATTATTTACGTAAGTGGCAAAGAAAAATGAGCTATAGAAATAATACTGTTTTGTTGCCGCCGCGAATCAGTTCTTTTCTTTTCTTTTTCAATATCTTAGAAGTAGGTAATTGAAAGCTTTTTTGCAAAAAAAACAACCGACTTACAAAAAAAAACACAACCAAGTGAAAAATAACTTTTATTTCGGAAGTCGGTGGCAAAAATTAAAATACAAAAACAAAAACCGACTTCCAAAAAAAACACTACAAAGTGAAAAATAACTTTAATTTCGGAAGTCGGTGTCTTTGGATCTGTATTTTAGTTTTTTGCCACCGACTTCCGAAATTAAAGTTATTTTTCACTTTGTAGTGTTTTTTTTGGAAGTCGGTTTTTGTTTTTGTAAAAAAGTTTTTATTTTTCACTTTTTAGTGGTTCAGTTTGTAATTTATCTAAGTTACAATAACCCAATGTCAGCTGCTCATCACGTTTTACAAAATGTTGTTTTTCCCGATGCAGGGCCGTTAATTGTTGAGGAGTTCTCCTAGTAAGAACCAGGAGAAATGGAGCTCATGGTGAAGTCACCATAACCATTATTTTGACGAGCATAAACCATATTAAAGTAATCGAATCGCAACCTGTTATATGCTTAGATATAATTGAGTATTTCCGATGGGCCTCTGTGGTCTTCATCATCAGTTCCAGCTCACCGAATGGTACTTTCCGAGAGCAAATGCACGAGTTACTATAAAAAATACCGAAATCGATATAGGTGTGCCCATAAAATTTGAGGGTTTCCCTCGATTTCCATGGGATCCCATCATCAGATCCTGACTTGATGATCATGGGACCACTTGGGACGTATACCCTTTCGAACAAAAAAAGAAAAATCCAAATCGGTCTAGCCATTTTCGAGTAATCGGGGAACATACATAAAAAAAAAAAATAAAAAAAAAAAAAAAAAAAAGGTTCCGACGAATTGAGAACCTCCTCCTTTTGGAAGTCGGTTAAAAACCAGAGACACCGACTTTTGAAATTACAGTTATTTTTCACTATGTAGTGTCTTTTTTTTAGGTCGGTTGTTTTTTTTAACCGACTTCCAAAAGGAGGAGGTTCTCAATTCGTCGGAATATTTTTTTTTTTTTTTTTTTGTAATAAATTTTCAATTAACTGTAATGCGGTGAGGGGTGCGCGTTCCCCGGCTGTTCCACACTGCACAGTGCAGAACCTGCGCTGGTGAGCGGGCACCTCTTCGCCGTCTCTTGCAAACATATAACACACACTTTATTGGTCTTGATTTATTCTCTTTATCCCTTACAAAATTTAAAAAAATTGCCGTCGAATTGCTTCAATAATTTCAATTCCTCAAAATGCTGCTTGTGGCCTGACGCGCGTTCTTTTTCAAACTTACCCTAGTATATTTATTCCGCGGACATTAGTGTGGAGTGGATTACATGTTTACATTAGCCCACTTTAGCTCATAACTTTTATAGTAATATTATAACATGTAATTGTTTTGTGTCCCAATGTAGTAAAAATAAAAATAAAAATAAAATTACATCCAGTTTCTTCATCAAAAGTAACAGGTGTTGCTTTTACTGTTACTTTTGCCTCTAACTTTTACTGATTACTTTAGTTGTTGTTGAAGAAACTGACTGAAGAGCCAGTTTCCAAAGTAACGTCACAAAGTCAAAGTAACGGATAATTTTTGTTTCTTCATAATTTTAGCTGTTGCTTTTATTGTTACTTTTGCCTCTATTTACTGATTACTTTAGTTGTTGTTGAAGAAACTGACTGTAAGACACTGAAAAAGAAAATTAAACAAGTGACTCGCAACAATTAGCAGCAATCAAGCAAAGTGGGACTGACTAAGCAAAAATTCAATACAGCAACCAACTAATAAAACTGCAAAAGAATTCTACTATACATCTTTATCGAAGTCAAGCTGCGGGCGTATATTGGCAATGCGGCTTAACAGTCCGTATGTGGGATTTGATTTGCCGTACAGGCCCCAGTAAGTGCAATAGGAAGTGTCGCGTGAGTCTCGCCGTCGAATAAAGCAAAGAGAATTGGGTCGTGGCCCACGAATCCGACTATTTTGGAACAAAGCCAGCCGCAACGGCGATTTTGTTTTATTTCACAAAAATAAAATACGTACTGTATAACGATTTAGCTCGGTTAATAACGGTTATGACTGCATGTCACAATGGAATACCGGTTAATGGATAACGGTTAAAAATTGTTCATCGCGTTTTTAAGGATCATAATAAACAGATTACGGAGGGCCGATGGTGTAATTCGGACGGTGGGATAGCTTATAATATATTTTTTACCAGCAAAAGGTTGGGTCGGTAAAGCTTAAATTGTTTGTAAAATATTAACAGCCGATAACTTTGGTATTACTTCTCTTTTTACACAATTCGAGGAAATAAGTTCAATGGATAAGCTTATACATATTTTATGGGTTGTCAGCCTTCCGATTGAGTTAGAGGAAACCAATTTTATGTAATTACTTACACGTGCTGTTGGGGCAATATCCTCTCAATATTGATTCTATTACCGACTTATGTCAGACTTCCGTATTCTACCGAATAAACCTTATTGCTTAAACAAATATTGGCTAAAGAAGTACTTACTTACATTTTTTTTTCGTCGGCTAAAACGTCGGACGACAAAAAATGGAGAAGGTTCTCATGTCGAGGCGTGTATTTAATAATATATTTTGTATGTATTGACTACGGATAACTTTTTACAAAGTAGTCCGATCTGAACGATTATTATTTTATTCGAGAGGGTATATTTACTTCGAAGTTGGTCCCATGTACAGTTTATTTACTTTGCTTCGGCAGTTTTTGTGTTAGCTTAAATAATACGTATTTTTCCCACTTAGTCTACGTGGATGATGTTCTAATTTATTTTGCAGGTAGCGGTATTCGAATTTGTGTGGGGTATAGGTACCACAACTAAAAAGTGAAAAATAACAAAAAAAAAACAATGGGGAATTGGGAGTCCCCAAATAAAAACACTTAGTACAAAGTGAAAAATAACTTTAATTTCGGAAATTGGTGGCAAAAAACGAAAATACAAAACCAAAGACACTTCGGAAATTAAAGTTATTTTTTACTTTCTATTGTTTTATTTTGAAAGTCGATTGTTTTTTTTTTGTAAAAAAGTTTTTTATTGAACAAATGCCAAAACATATTTAAAAGTGAGGCAATAATTCTACCCCAGATCGGCATACAAAGTAACTGCGAATAAGAAAGCTACAGAGAATTTCCCACGAGACAAATTATCCAAAGCCGCCTCCATCAGCAGATTTGTACTCTTTTCAAGGAATTCTCACCTGATTACAGACAATAGGGAAATCAATGATATGTGAACAATTTGTTAGATTCCCTTATCCAGCCTAAAGGGAATGAGTTCGGTAAGAGCTTTCATTACGAATCGAAGTAAGATTTGTGGTATAATGAACCGTAATAATACAATGTCAGCGTTGTCAAATATAAAAGTAACTATGTTATTATGTTAGTGACTACGACAGTTTAAAAACTTATATAAAAGTAACTAGCTGTGTCCACGGTTTTGCTTACTTCACTGTGTGTTCTATTAGCATTATAAGTTAATGGGATACCTCGATAAATGTGTTTTTAAAATTCGTATAACACCAAAGAAAAAAATAAAAAAATCGAATAATCTGGATTCTCCATATGTGCTATTTGACTGTATCGTCTAACTGCTGAAATAAAACCGAAACATGATTGCTTGATATTTTTTCGATATATTCACCTTATTGTGCAGTAACATTTGCTTTAAAGCGAAGGTATTTAAATTTATGAACTTACTAAGCTAAAAATTGTTTTAAGCATTTTGTCATAAATCTACATTTAAACGAAGCGCGTTTAGTTCCGGTGCGCGGTGTCAAACTAGACCGCCATAACGCCACTTCACTTACACACCGAGCTAAACCACGCTTCGATGTATCCTCTTACGGACTGTGAAGTCATAATATAGTCGTAATATACTCTACAATCCACGAAATCAGTTATATATTAGTACATCTTTTGGTTAAGTATGCAGGGTGTCACTGGGTGGCAAGGACTCGACACGCAAACTCTAGCCATGAAATTCATCACATGATTCTAGACCTAGGTTCTAGCGTAGAAATGTATAGACAGATACTTAGCAAATAAAATCTGCTGTTTCATAGAAAAGTGCAATACACGGTCAAACTATCCATGGTAACAGGTTGCGCGTCGATGTATAAACAATGTATAAACGAAATAGAATAGTTGTAATTCATGATTTATTTATGTATAGACAAATACTATCTTTAAAAGAGATCAATTTGGTACCAATATCGACTCTTTTATTGAATTACTTTTATACCTATTATGTGGGATCAAAATTGCCTTCTAAAATATTGTATCTGACACCTACACCTTTCTATAATAACCATTATAAACGATGCAATATTAATTGTACAACACCAGTTTTTTTCAAACAACATTCTAGAAAATCTGAGGCGTATTAAAGAGCGTGTAGAAGCCGGCAGTGTCACGTCGCTCAATGCCAACTATAAAAACGAGTAGCCAAGTTACGTGAGTGTTCCGCCTCCCAATGTAGGATAAAACTGAATTTATGTACATAGGCCGTTAAAAAAGGGCTGATATATATCCTTCGGGATGGGATCAAGACGAATTACCCAATAATATTGGATTTAGAACGTGACAAGTAAAGGAAATCGGTTTAAAATTACTGTAATTTGGGATGAGACCTCTTTGTTGAGATTTAGTCAGCGTAAGCTGAGTCAGTTAATGCCTACTGATTTTTGAACGTGCAGATTTTACATTATTTTGTACCATTAGTCCGATTTTATTTTAGATTCATATTGGAGAACTATTTTTTAAGTATTGTACAGACGCCAGCAGGTCAAGCCATCCGAAACTGTCAAGTTTTCCCAATCAACCTTGAACCTAATGCTCTAGTGTTAAAGATGAAAATCTATTTTAAAAATTTGACAGAATAGTAGCTTGATGTGCCTGTGTCATGGTGGCATGATGAGCTTGACTCCTACCGAAAAGACTGGCCGGCTCAAGCAAAAGACATAATTGTGTGAAAAAGGGAGAGGGAGGCCTTTGCCCTGCAGTACCCACACTAAGAATCCCGTAAACCGGGGCTCCGTTAATCATAACTTACTACATTTTATGAATGACCAGTATGGTTTTATTGTTATTTTTATTTGATTCATATTATGTTTTACTTATCCATTGATTGCTTACAAAAAATTGAATATAAGTTGGTCACTAAGTACAGCTTATCTAAATATATTTTCTAGACAAGATCCAGTATGACATGAATTGCTGACTGATTTGGATATTTTTGCTGACCATGTTTGCTGTTACTAGCCATTTTGGCTGACCAAAAACATTTTTCTGTTCACAAAAATAAGAGTACTTTTTTATTTATTTGTTTATCTAAATAACACCCAAATAAAAAGAGCAATTATAAAGAATTTCCAAACCATTCCAATTATTCAAGTAGCTATCAAAATCCTTTACAGTCTACGGCATACCTCAATATTTTAATATAAAAATCTAATCGCTTAACCGAACGCTGTCATCCACAAGCGCTGCTACAAATGAATGAATATCTACGCTTTACCGAGCACATCTATCTGGCATATTGAACAATACAAAAGCTTTTACAAATTGTGATAATGAGAAAGTATTTTGTATTCCAAATTTGTTACGAACAAAGACTTAACTGAAAGTGGAGATCGGTGGTTCGAAGCATTAATTAAATTTTGATCCGACAATTCAGTAAAGTCACCAACGTAGACGTCAATTGCCACGAAATTCAACTCATCCGTAACAAAATATCGAAAATAATATGCTTATTAAATAATAAATCTTTATCAAATTCAAATGAAAATAATAATGAAAGGAGAAGTTAGGGAGGTGATAACTAAAGTCCTTTATTATCGTTTTTGATCTAATTAGTGAAACGTTAAACGTTAATTGGCTGTTGTTCAATTTCAACAATTAATAGAGGGAAAGTTTTGTAGGATGTTGACGTAACCGTAGAGTTAACGAATCGTCATTTGTATTCAAAAATCAAAGAAAGAAGAAGATGGAGCAAAAGAGAGAAGTCGAAATTTTACTTCTTTTAAGCGACTTCAAAAAAGGTGGAGGTTAATTATATTCGTCTGTGTGTTTTGTATGTGTGTTCATCGATTAATTCCAATTTTGAAAATTCTTTTTTTATTTGGCAAAGGAAACTTGCGCGGTGGTCACATATAAATTTTATTACTTTTATATTATTGAGCAGTTTTTGACTTAGCTTATTGTGTATCTTGATGATGTAATAATACTTCCTATCACAGTTTGTTTAATAGGAAGTGATATACGAATTTTATTTGTATGGGGTAGGTAGCATTACTAAAAAGTGAAAAAAATAAAAAAATTACAAAAAAAAAACAACCGGCTTCCAAAAAAAACACTACACTTCCAAAATTAAAGTTATTTTTCACTTTGTATTGTTTTTTTTTGGAAGCCAGTTGTTTTTTTTTTGTAATAATGTTTTTTATTCCAATAAACAAATCTGACTGGTCCTGCTAAAATAGAGTCTTGACAGTTGTGAATTAAAAACAGAGAAACAAGAGATACCTACCACTTACCTACATATTATTTTCACCTTGGTTTGTAGATCAATAAACATTGCGTCTTCATGATTATTTATAGCAAAATATTGACTTAAATGATTAACTGCAAGAACAATCACTTCTAAAAGACGTTTACGAGAAATGTTGACAATAAATTTCCATTTGTACTCAAGGGAAACGTCGCGAAAGTTTAATTAAATTGAATTATCTCACAATCATCTCGCTTATTAATTCAAGAGTATTTTGAAATCGCCGAAGTAAATTAATTAATTTATATTTTGGAAATTGTCGTAGGTAAATAACCAAGTTTGGTTATTCCTGATTAGGTATGAAAGTGGTTTTTAGGGTTCCGTACCAAAATGGTTGAAAGAATACTTATGGCGACTTTGTCTCGTATTTACTAACGACCCGCCTACGCTTTGCACGGGTACAATCTACTGATGTAGTGACATGTCAGGAGATTTCTGGACTATATCCAATTTAAAAATGAATCTATACTTCTATACTAAAATAAAATCGCTTTTCATGGGTTGCTCTTCTAAACTACGCAACGGTTAAATTTAACTTACCCGACAGACGCTGTCCTGTCCCAATTTGAATAATTTAAAATTTTCCAATTTTTCCGGCAACTTTTCCAATTTTTTTTCAGCGTTTAAACCTTCCCTGGACTACGACAAACACTTCAAAACCAAAATCAGCTAAATCGGCCCAGCCGTTCTCGAGTTTTAGCCAGACAAACGAACAGCAATTGATTTTTATACAGATAGATAGATATAGAAACCTTTATGTTTTGTCAAGTGGTAAAGACCGTGCGAAGCAGGGGGCGGATCGCTAGTAAAGAAAAAAATAGTAGTATAAAGTAATAGTAGTAAGTATAGTGTGAAGATAAAGTTTGTATGTTAGAACGCGCTAATCCCTGGAACTAGCAGTCAGATATGAAAAAATCTTTTTGCATTTGATAGCCCAATTCTTGAGGAAGATTATAGGTAAGCTATTTAACATTTATTTATTTTAAGGAGAACCAACAGCTATAACAGATAGATAATAATCTATATACCTAATTATATAAAATAAAGTCGTGTTAGTTACACTATTTATAACTCAAGAACGGTTGAACCGATTTGGCTGAAAATTGGTGGGGAGGTAGCTTAGAATCAGGAGACGGACATAGGATATTTTGAAAAAAAAAACGGATAAAACATGGTATAACAACGGCTGGGCCGATTTAGATGAAATTTTGTGTGTATATTTGAATGGGTTCCTGGATGGTTTGAAAACACAATTGGACCCGGTAGGTGGCGCTGCAGTCGGGTTCTGGGATCGTTCAGACAGGACAACGTCTGTCGGGTCCGCTAGTTGAATATAAACATAGAGCCAATTACAGGATTTCGCGGGTAGAAAATATCAAACATCACGCTATGACCCCTAGGAGGCGAGCAAGAAAAATGGCAGAAAAAACGTTTAAGCGAAAAAGAAAAAACGCTTAAGCGAAAACGAAGTAACAATGTGGGTGGGCAATGCGAAGCGACGCGGTGAGTCGGGGGAACAAGAACTTTCAGGCGGACGAAGTCGCAGCCAGAAGCTAGTGTGTTACACATAAAACCTTCCAGAATAAATTTTCTAAATGTTAAAGAAAACCGGGTTAAAATCCATGCGTAGTTTAGAAGAACAACGAGGTCACATAGACAGAAAGTGTTTTTAGGGTTCCGTACCAAAATGGTAAAAAGGAAACCCCTATGGTGTCAGTCAGTCTGTCTGTCTGTCTGTCTGTCACAGCTGGATATCTCAAGAACTGCTAATGCTATCAACTTGAAATTTAGAATAGTTTTAGATGACGTTTACCCTACTATTTTTCAAATAAGAAAGAAATTAAAATATTTACTTATATTTTTTTTGCAACAGGGACTTAAAAAATGAAAGTGGGGATACTATAGGTATCATATAAAAGAACGCTGTTTGCATATTCTGAAACATTTTGTTTTCTTTTTTTAGGCCGCATAGTTTTCGACTTCTGATGAAAAATGTAAAAAAATACCGCCCCCCCCCCTTATCTCCGAAGTTTGCAAAGAGAAAAATCTGAAATTATTCTATGTTATAAAATTTATGTAAAGATTACAGGAAAAATAAAACGATGTCTCTAAATAGCACACTTTTTCAGAAATCGGAACGGAACCCTCGGTGCGAGAGTCCGACTCGCTCTTGACCGGTTTTTTTATTTTATGCTATGTATAGATGATGTCGTAAATTTAATTTTAAAATGTCTAAATATTTTTCCGTCGAAGGTACCGAACATGCGGTGCGTGAGTCTGACTCACACTAAGCCCATTTCTGTATTTCTTTTGGTGCGTCTTTGTGTAATGTCTTGCCAACATTGCAAAGTTAGTGCAAGAGAAAATTACACACTGTGTCGCTACAATTCCCCAGTGTGCCTGGCTAGCGTTGCATTTAATTGAAGGCTCGAGCTGACCAACATTGTTTAAAACGAGCTCCTCTCCACATGTTGACTATCGTTGGGACTAACAACATGTTCTGCTCCGTAATCATCACAGGGAACAGTGATTTTGGAACAGTGATTCCGGAAGTGTTTGTATAACATAGGAACTGTTATTATTTAACGCTTGTCCAACGCAAAGCTTCATTAATAATGGAGGTCGGCTTGTGGCAGCTGAAAGTGTTAGCACTAATGTTTCTTTCCACAGTTTAATTTATAATTTAATATTGAAACAGGTTTAGGGTAGTACTTACTGGTTTATTTTACATGTATTAGGTATTAGATGCTCCTTTGTCTAGTGTAACTTTGTATAACAGCTAAGTTTAGCTCTTCGGTACAATGCAACGCTGTATTTATTGTAATCAATTTAGCTTATATGTAGTGGGCAAGTACCAATGTGAGTTTTTTAGCTTATATGTAGTGGGCAAGTACCAATGTGAGTTTTTTAGCTTATATGTAGTGGGCAAGTACCAATGTGAGTTTTTTAGCTTATATGTAGTGGGCAAGTACCAATGTGAGTTTTTTAGCTTATATGTAGTGGGCAAGTACCAATGTGAGTTTTTTAAGCTCGTGCGTTCTCTGTATGAGATGAGGCCTTTGCCTTGAAGTAAAGGACAATAATAGGCTATTATTATATGCGCATCATGCGAACCTCTGTGCAAAATTTCAGCTTTTTAAGTTCATGGGTTTTGGCTGGGCGTTGATGAGTCAGTCAGGACTTCTCTTTTTATTTATATATATTAATAGGGTAGGGTGCAAATTGTCGAAGAGCCTAATAAATAAATTAATAAAAAAGAAAAAAATACGGAACCAAAGTAAGAGAATAAAAATACTTACACAAAAAAAATACAAACCAAAAAGAATGCTCACAATAAATAGAACAGTTTTGGTTGCAAAACAGAATAAATTTCAGTTCAAACACTATTTCCAAAACTTAACTGGTTTACGACTAAATGCAGACCGGCTGCTTTAACCAAGAGTTGTTTACTTCGAGTTTTAGTTAACTGCACAGCAAGACATGTGTTTCTGTTTCAAAGATTCACAAACAATAAATAACATAAATGTGTAAGACCGCATACTTACACATTTTTGTGATACAATTAATTTCTTTAAGAATAATAGGGTTAGGTAAGTTATTTTGACTTAACCTTTCGATTAGGTGAAAAACAAACTCAAGAGTCGATTTTTCAATCGTCAGATAACTTTTATCATATGATTTCATGTAGTTAATATAGTACATATAGTATTATCTGTTTAAATAGTTAATATAATAGATCGATATATTACTTCTGTACAAAAACTGTCAAACCGACATTTTATTATTCCTCAGCTAATAGATAGCTGAAGATTGAAAAATCAACCTTTTATCAAGTCTTGATATCTTTTTCAAATCGAGACCCATTTAACTAGATAAATCAATAAGATTCAATATTGTATAAGCCTATAAACATTAACATAAACTTACCTATGAATATTTTATATGAAACGGGTGTTTCAAAGTGAACGTGTCTTTAATAAAATATGAACTGATATATCGGAAAATTGATTGGAACGCCCTTCACATTTCCTGTCTTGAATTGATCAACCTAACGCTAGCCATACTCGCAACGTTGATTAGTTTTTAGGGATCCGTACCTACTAGAATAAACTGAACTAATATATAAGTAAGTGAACAACAACCTGAATGACCTGAATGTGTTAAAAACGTTCAAATTTTTTTCGGAATCTCAGCTCGGCGACAATCGATGTCAAAAATTTACAAAAATGTTCATACATTTTTGTAAAAAAATATATTTTGAAATTAAAGGTATTTTTGGCAGAAGACTGAGATTAGAATTCGAACGTTCTTAAAATTCCGGTATTGCCCTTCTGAGGATTTTAGAGTTATCGTCACAATAGGTACAGTCAGCCTCAATTTTTTCATACAAAAAAATGTGCGTATGAATTTTAATTGATTAATTTCTATGAAACCGCCCCGTAGTAATTAATGTTCATTTCAGGAACAGTAAGAAAGAGGTAGCAATTGTTTTCATTGAGGAACCGATACATCGCGCGTTGTTTGTGAACCACGTTATGCGGAATAAAGTAAATATTTATTTAATTAGTTTATATTCTCAAATTGATTTAACTATTCCGGGGTACGAAATTTCCGCACTATTGTAATCTATATTCACAATACCATTGAAGCTGTGGCAGATATTATAGCCCCATAAACAAGGTTATTGGTAAAACACCAGCAACCTCTTAAGGGGTCGTTGTACTCATCATTATGAAAAACTTTTACTATGGGACCAAACCTGAAAACGCGAAAAAAAAAACAACTGCTCCCTACATTTTGTAGTGAAGAGCTGATTTTTTTTCGCGATTTCAGGTTTGGTCCCATAACAAAAGTTGTTCATAATGTTGAGTACAATGACCCCTTATGAGGTTGCTGGTGGTTTACCAATAACCCTGTATACCTACGGACAATTTAGTCAAAAAACCCTGACTTTATATTATTTGAACTTGTCCTCACTCCCAGGTATCATGGATCCGCAAGCGTGACCTCCACATCCTGACCGTGGGAGTCCATACGTACAGCAGCGACGCTCGCTTCGCCGCGCTACACACGGACAGCTCAGACGAATGGACGCTGCGGGTGGCGCCTGCGCAGCCTCGAGACTCCGGCTCATACGAGTGCCAAGTGTCCACTGAGCCTAAAATTAGTTTGTCGTTTAGACTTACTGTTGTTGGTGAGTAACGTTTGCCTTATTATTTACGACAGACGACAGGTGATAGGCAACAATCCGAAAATCTGTCAATTTTGTAAGTGTTTTTCATAGTTTTCTTCTTTATTAAACAGCACCCTATATCAAAAATGTGACAATTATGTATTTTTATACAGGGTTACTTGTAATTCGACGTATTCCTTGTAGGACATTATAGTAGGGTTAAGTTAAAATGCAATAAATTAAGCCACCAAATGTTCTACCGAAATTCAGTATTTTTTTTTTTGTATTCTTGTCTAAGAAAATTATAAATTACGAAAAATAAAATATTTAATTAGTAATATTTGCCAAAGTTTTAAGGCTCTTACAGACAGAGGCGATATCGCGAGCGATATTGCGATATTATCGCGTCGCAACACCGCTACGCGACACGTCGCGACGCGATATCGCCTCTGTCTGTAAGATCCTTTAGGTTTTTTTAACCTTTATTTTTTAACAAAGATCTTCTACGGCATCATAATAACTTCCTAAAGTCGCGCCATAAACCTCTTTTGAATTGTATTTTTCATTAAAAAAAAAAACTAAAATGTAACTAACTCAAAAACTATTTAATTTGTTGCATTTTAACCCTACTACTACTAACTAATAAAGAGTATTCTATTCTATTATATTCTACGAGTATGACGTCCTGCAAGGAATACGTCGAATTACAAGTAACCCTGTATAACAATAAAATACAAATTGTCACATTTTTGATACAAATTCTATATGCATTTAGCCGGAGTTTACCTGTAAGTGGTTGTTACATTTTCACATGTAACCTTTAGGATAAAACCAGTGTGTAAGTAATTGTTGGTGAACCAATAAAATAAATAAACTGGGTTGTGGAGGTCAGATTGGCAGTCGCTCCATGTAAAATACTGCTGCATCCGGTTAGACTGGAAGCCGACCCCAACATAGTTAGGAAAAGGCTAGGTAGATTAACACCGCACCGACCTTCACGTCGTGAACACTTTTTCATCGCAAGCATATTTCGTTCGTTAGGAGTATTTAATTATATACTATACAGTTAGGAGTAGCTCGTGGCTAAGTAACAACTCGTGGTTAAGCTACGCTTGCCGGGGTTGGTCCGTAGATGGGTAGACCATCTTTACACACCGAGTCTCCACCGTACCTCGGAAAGCACGTTAAGCCGTTGATCCCGGCTGTCATTCGTGGATCTCTAACAGTCGTTACGGGTCGTGAGAATCCCGAAAGTCTGACAACTAGTCTTACTAAGGGGTATCGTATTACCCAGTTACTGTGTTGTTGGGCAGTTGGGCAGTTGGGTTGTGGGTTGTGGGATAGGCAGTTGCTCCATGTACTGGTATTCAGCTGCATCCGGTTAGACTGGAAGCTCACCCCAACATAGTTAAAGGCTAGGCAGATTGATTGATATAGTATATAGTTAGGAGCATGCAAGAAGTGTGGTGGGCAAACAACATTGCTAGTAAGTAACCTTTAGAAATTACTTCTCTCGTTAAAATTACTAGAGGGTTTGAATAAAACCAAACTGAATTTAGGTTGCATATAAATGATTATACGTATTTGAATTTTTGTCCCGATCTCGTTAGTGCTGGTTATTATTATAAATTAACTACTAAACTTCCTCCTAATACAATTGTTAATGAGTCGAAATGTCGACTTATATAATTGTTAGACGCAATTAGCTTCCCCGAGACAGCGAGCCATCCCACTAAGTAAACGTTTGACGTCGAGAGTACCAGACAAATTGACATCGAGAAACTTTCGAACACTCAGTCGCTTTCCGTGAGTTAATAATTGATTATGCAATGGAATCATAGAGTGATGTTTGTTGCAGTATCAAAAGCAGAAATACTCTCAGGACCGGAACTGTTTGTGAGAGCTGGTTCTGACATCAACCTCACTTGCATCGCCAGACACGCTCCAGATCCTCCAAGGTAAATATTTTTCTTAAAAGTTAAACTTTATAAAACTGACATGTGGCAAAACTGCATACATTTGTCTCACTTTATGCGCAAAATATGTTTCAGACAGAGTAGACATTATAGCTTTAAAACCGGGCTCAAAACTGCGTCACTTCCCGTTTACATGTACCTTCAAATGGTGGATATATTTATAAAGCTTTCGCCTCACTTTCGCCTCAAGTAAGCGGTGGGTGTTGACTCAACAGACGCACTGTGTGACTTGCCATGTTAGGAGCTGGCGACAGTGTTCTTCAAGCGAGACTATTTGCTGACAAGCTTTCGTGTAATCAGGATAACAAATTGAACACAAAGTTGCGAGAATTAACTAGAAAGCAACAACATTTTTGAACATAAATAAACATTTTTATAAGAACGAATCATTGCTAAATATAAACAGTTTTAAACAATTAAGGCGCAATTTCACTTGGTCGTTAGCCCACATTCGGATAGGTATCCGAATGGCAATCCGAATTTTCGGATACCCGACTTTCTATTGACACAGGCCTACACAGGCAGTGCTGACGAATTCTGCTGTCAATGGAATTGAACGACGAAGCTAGACGAACTTTCCGGAAGACGAACATGGATCATACACTTAGTCAGTCGTATATAAGACCGAATTCCATAGGCGTCCGAATGCGGTTGAACGACCAAGAAAACCAAGAAGAAAATACATATATTTGTACTAGACCCGACGCATAAAGAAACAAAAAAAAACGAGTTGGGGCAAATATGCGTCACAACTCACATTCACGCAAAACAGCCATCGCGCAGCATTAGGATGCATTACAGACGCTTTAGTTTCCTACGAGTGTAAGTGCCTTATTTTGTGCAGTTTTATCTACTGGTACCGAGGCTCGAACGTGGTGAACTACGCTCAGCGCGGCGGCATCAGCGTGGAGACAGAGCAGCGCACGCGCACGAGTCGCCTGCTCATCGCACGAGCCTCGCCGCGGGACTCCGGCAACTACACCTGCGCGCCGAGCAGCTCCGGTAAACAACCATTATTTATTACTTACACTCATTTTCAACAGTAAACTGACGTACATTCACGAGCAATATGTACCTACAACTATATTATTAGGGATATAACTACGATACTAGTATAATCTAGTAATATAAGTACTAGGGCACTCCCACCAAATAGCTTAGAACTGTGACTATTTTGTTTTTTTTTTTTTTACAAAGGAATTTCTCGTGAAATAACTCATTGCAACTTTGATAAAAGACCTATTTCATAATAGTATGGATTCCAAAATACTATGCTCGTAAAATACATTAAAATATAGTAGAAATGTGATTTTTTCAACTCATAATATGTGCTTTCTAAGTTTATCTTGCACATCACTGACAATTATGAAGGAAAACATCGTGAGGAAACCTGGACTTTATAATAAATGTAAGTCTGAAATCGCCAATCCGCCTTGAGCAAGCATGGTGATTAATGCTCATTCATACCTTTTTTGTATGATAGGAGGCCGTTGTCTTGCAGGACATATTATTATGTCCTGCAAGACAACGGCCTCCTATCATTATTATTATATATATCATTATTATTGGCATTATTATTATTATAAAAACATAAAATTATTATCACTACAATAGGCGAAAATCACTTTTAAAAGTTGCTCAGTTTACATATTAGTGCTCGCTACTGTACAATTATTTACAAAAACGCATAAATAACTTTGTAGCATAATTTTAAGTTTCAACATAGTTTACACGGAAATGTTCATAAAGCCAGAATTATGAGTCAGTTTAATTAGGCGGAGCGTACAAAAAAATTCTTAACGAAGACCCCAAAGTGAAATAGCTAATCGCTTGCCTTTGTTCTGAGTTCTGTTATTTCCGCCAGCGTGCGGCTTATAGTTAAACCACATTACACCGTTTTTTTATTATTTTCCACCACGGGACATGCGGGTGTTATAAAAAATATACATGCCACAATGGCCGTCCATCGGGTCTTTTATGGCGTACCTACATTTTTCACTCAGCATACTTCACTATATCTCTGTCCATTGCTGTATAAAAACCATTTGTCTTTCTCCACGCCTTTCCCCCTCAAGTACTGAATCAACGTGTTCAAATTCACTGTGTACTCGGCGTTCTTATCGTCCATTTGTATTCCTTACACGCCATTAATATATTTTTTTGCAATTTTCTTCTTTTTTTTTTAAGAAAAGGTTTAAAAACGTTCGGTTTGGTGGAATGTAAAAAGGAAGGCCTATCATTGCTTTTTGAAAAACCTTTTCTGGATAAATAATTTTTGACGTATGATTTAATTTCCGGTGGAGGGACATTTTCGTTGCATTTTCATTTCCTATGTCAAGTGAGTTTTTTTTTTTTGTAATAGATTCGGCGTCCGTGGTGGTCCACGTTGTGAGTGGGGAGCGACCGGCGGCGATGCAGAGCAACTCCAAGAGAATATCACCTCTACCACCACTGTTACTCCTCTCTATCAGAACAAGTCAATTGAAATCATTCTTCACCACAATCATGCTGTACATTTTATTAATGTCCCAGTACATTTCAACAAATTCTCTCAAAAATATCAGATTTCTGTGGAAGAATTACTGCATTAGAAGATTTGTGACTAGATGACCAGCTCTAGCCAATGTTGGTAATGTGGCATAAAATGCACAGCACAAACATATAAGTAGGATTTTTAATTAGCTGTAAGTCAAACTGACGTATAAAGAAACGAATTATTGTAATAAGCATCTTTTTATTACGAGTATTTTTCTTACATTGAGTTTTTCATGCTATTTTTTAAAATATTTAATTATATAAAAGTAATTTGGTAGTTGACAATTATGTATAAAAATATTCGGTTTTCAGAAGCTTTAGATAATTAACACTTAATTGAACTATGTTTTTGATCATTAATTTTAATCGTTTATTTTTTTTTAAGTTAAGTATTACGTCATCATCAATTTATTTAAATGACTGAATAGAATTTTGTGATAATTAAAATATTTTGTTCAAGTATCTACAATAACATTGTTTTTAATTAAGAAATGAATTTTTTCATTTAATTCTTATAAAAATATTGTTAAAAAAACTATTTGTTAAAAGCAGAATCCTGGCTAATGATGCTCTATGTACAGTAAAGAAAAACGAAGTCTATCTATTAAGTTCTAGTGCAATCAAAGTAAATATAGAATTACCTAATCATTTTAAAATAATAGTACCTATTATTAATAAACATCTACTGATAACGTTGTAAATTACTTATCAATGCAATTTTAATTAATTTCCATGTACTTGTTTCCCTGGACCTAATTCACTTAGAGCTTGTAAATATAATTCATTATAAGTAATGAAAATGACGAAACATTAATGATAACATTTACAAGGGTAAATTGTTGAATTTACACAAATTGAGGGTAAGAAATACTAACAATTTTTACATTTCTGAATGGCATGTATTTATTCGAAACTGTAATAATTCCCATTTTTTTTCCTAAACAAATTATTGAACACTCTAATATAATGATTGCGCCTCTTTTTGTGAATAATTCGTATTTTAGGGTCCTAAAAACTAAACAACCAAATGACTGTGACCAAATTGGATGTAGGTGAAGTTGATTACATAGTTCTTACCTAACCTACCCATTTGGTCGGGGTGCCCTAGCTTAGTTACTGCGACCAATATCCGCTCGGGCGTGGTTCATCATATTTCAAAAATACAACCTAATCTAACTGTTTTGGTCAAGATACTATAGTTTAGTTACTATACTGCAACCAACTGTGAGAAAACGCCAGAATGTTAAGAAAAGGCTCAATCATTAAAAAAGTGTGCATCATTCGAAGCGCAAAACATTTTTAGAGGTTCATTAATTTAAAAAGGGGTCCATAGTTAGAAGGTCAATAAAATTTTAGAGGTTCGGTAAAATATTTCCCTTTTTGTATTATATTAGTTGGTGGCTACGAAGAATCCGTAGCACGTGCTACGTAGAGCGCTACGAGAACTTACTATACTGAACAGATTTTTCATAATTATGCTACGATTACTTAAGGCTCTGCGCTGACCTAGACAAAACTGTTTTTAGGTCAGACTATCAATCTTTAGGACAAAACTATTTTGACTAGGTTTGAGCGCAGCCTTGAAATGTGTACTATTATTTTGTAATAACGAAGTAATTAAAACTACTGCCTCACTTTGGAACAATTCAACAGTTTACATCAGTAAAGTCTAGAATAATGTAAATAGTCCCATCTTTTTTTCTAATAATTATTATCATCCGACATAATGAAAAACATAAAGATAGACGTTGATGTTGTTTTCCTAATAAATTATAATTGTACCGAAACATATTCCCCCGCTGGAGATTATAGTGAATAATAACTAAAATTAAGTTTTAGTCAAATAAATCTGTGAATACACAATTTAGAACATTGTAAATACGGTTTGTAAATAAATACGTTTTACGTGTTATTTATCGTTGAGTTTTACTTTAAAAACTTTTCTAATATTTTAGTTTTTGTTTAAGTACCAAACTTAAATAAGAACTAGTTTTGGTTTAATGAATTTGATGTTTAAAAATACGCTTTGAATATGATTCATCCTTATGACGCGCAATATTTTTTGCGAAACGTAATTATCTCACTGAAAATTTAAAAAGTGGGTTGCCATTTTATGATATACTGGGCTCGTTTGACAATCAATTGTCAAAACCTAGATAAAATCAAGTGACAGTGATTTTTTATTTGCCAACGCACATTTATTTGTCCCAAACAAACCCAAATGTGTTATTTTTTCACATGTGCCGAGTTCCACGTAATTTTAAATAAAATACCAAAAACATTTCGACATGTCTATTAGGACCCTACATGAGAAAATATTTGGAATTTGTTCAAACACCCGTTGTAATATAGGAAAAAATCACTGCTGAATAATATTTACCTTGTATACTAAACATTAAGGGGACTACAGCGGGGTCACTGTCGGACTGCATATAAAAGAAAGAGAAGTGCGATAATACAACCCTGGTAATTTATTGCAAAGTATGAAGCAATTATCTATTTACAAAAAATGTACTGATTGGACCAAAAAAATTAAAACACTATTACGTTATTGTTGTTTGTAGAATAATCTGACAAAAATCTGAATTATTGCATGTATATGGTTTTTAATCGATAAGAGCCCATACTACCTCAGCTTCTTATCTCGCTCGCACGATACTGCTCACGGACTGAGTGCGGTGCTGGGAATTGCTTTTTACGTCGAAAATAATGGTAATTTGGAAAAAATAAAAAAACATAAGACCTGCTTTATAGTCAGTTCAGTTAGTATGCCAAGTTTCATGATATAATTTAAAGTATTTTTTTAATACCAGCGGTTTATTGTTCGGTCTTTGGATTTTTTTCATATCAAGAAAATTTTATGGAATCGTGTTCTCGTCAAACATATTTTATTTTATTTTCATTTTATTTGGGAAACAAACAACACTGGATTACTTTAATCCAACTTTACCATATATTTATTTCAAAATTAATGCTGTAGTATTTTCGACATAACGGAGGATCATGCTAAGCCATTTGTGGTAGTATAGGCTCTTAAAATATTTTTTTATAAGGATCTTCGTGTTGTTTTTTTTATTTTTTTAGTACCGAGATCATAATATACTTTTAGGCATAATAAAACTTGTTTAGTTGCGTTTAAGTCCTGTAGTCCCCTTAAAGGTAAAGACTTAAAGGTATAGGTACACAGAAATGTCTATTTCATGCAAAAATGCGTTGAGCTCATGAGTGAGAGTTTCTCAGAACATGCCATGTTACAAATAACACGAGAGTCAAACGGTTTCATGTGCCTAGGCTTTTTCCCAACTATGTTGAGGTCGGCTTCCAGTTTAACTGGATGCAGCTGAATACCAGTATTTTACATGGAGTTACTGCCTATCTGACCTCCACAACCCACTTACTGGATAGTACAATACCCCAAGTCGTACAGGGGTACAGGGGTAAAGTCTGACAACAGACTTTCGGGCTTCTGACGACCCATAACGACTGTCAAAGATCCACGAATGACAGCCGAGACCAACGTTTAACGTGCTTTCCGAGGCAGTGAGGAGTCTCGGTATGTAAAGATGGCCACCCATCCACGGATCAACCCCGGCAAGCGTAGCTGATGGATCGAACCGTGCGGCTGTTATTACTTATCGACGAGCTAATCGTGGTTTACAAAACAGCAGGTGAGTAAATAATAGTGGTTCTAAGAAACATTTTACACAAGATTTTCTTTGGTAACTACACAAAACTAAATAATAATTATTACCACAAGAACTTGAATGTTAAAGGACAAAGTTACCAACTCTTTAGTGAGTTAGTATTTTATTATTCATACATAAATAATAGAATCGTAGCGAAGTAAAATCTGTATATTGAATAATTTTGAAAAAGGTAATTGCTATAAGGTCTGGGAATGATTCAAATACCGTAAGCATAGTTTTTAGAATTTTTGTCTGTATGTATATTGCTGATGTAATTTAGCATACAAAGAGTTTATTTACCTGGATTACGACATAGGGTACTATTAATTAATTAATAAAAGCTAGTTAAAGTATATTTGCACATTGTTTAATCAAAGCAGAAGAAATACCCAGCCAGACAGACTTTGTCACACCATAAGGGTTCCTTTTTCACCATTTTGGTGCGGAACCCTAAAAAGATGCAACAAGTCACAATTTAACAGAGCATCAAAAAGAAACCATCGTTCAATACATAATATTCCCGAATTCCACAAACGGTTACCTACAAATTCCACTCGCCAAGTTATAACAACATGTAAATTGTGAGTACATACTAGACATGTGCGCCGATGCTTTTTTGACCGGCGGCGGCGTCTGGCTTCTAATATGTCGGCGGCGGCGGCGTCATCGGCGTAATCGGCGTGGATGGTGAAAATAAGTAAAATATGCCTTAATTCAAAATAAACTTTTATTTATTCACTTACATGAACATAATATGGTAAGTTTGAGATCAAATAAATCACATTTTTAAATTATGACAAAATTATTTGTCTTCTATACCTAATTACCTACTTGTAACAAATTTAAAAAAAATAAAAATTTTCAATAACAAAAATAACCTCTATGGCAACATCAAAACACAGAAAGAAATAAAATTATTTAACGAAAATGCTAATTATTTCAACTTTTGTACTTGCTTCTTACACATGTCATAATTATCGTGTATAAAAATAATTTTATCTACCGATGTAGGACTTAAACGTGACCTTTTTGCCAAGGATAACTATTCTTCTTTTCCTTCCAATAACGAAGTATATCGAAGTATATATAGCGATGAAAATGGCGTTAACCAGTGTTGCCAGATAGCAATATAAAAAACTACTATTTAAGTAAATAAATTATTAAATTAAGTGCGTGCGTGTGTTATTTAATTTTGACGCCGATGACGCCGATGAAAAATTCGGCGGCGTCGGCGTGGCTAAATTGACCGGCGGCGTGCGCCGCGCCGATCGGCGCACATGTCTAGTACATACGCACATCAAAGGCTTGAAGGGTAACTACCAAAAATGTGTCGATAGCATTCAACTCCACCGGCTTCAGTTTATTTTGAAATTTTATTTCACCCTCTTTATTTCCACCGGATGAATAAACACGAGTACGTAACTCAATAAATCGAGCCGTTCAAGAATCGACCTCTTTGCCGATTAATCGGATAAACACTATAGACAAATAAGTCCTCTCGAGAGGACGAAACTTGAATACAAGAGAATGTTCCCTTCAGCTCCCACAGGGGCACTTGACTCAACAATCATCGTCGCAGGCAAATGAAAAGAAAAACATGTCGCAAACATAGTTTCAGAAGAGTTTTCCTTATTTACTTAAGGCGGATTTTCTTTCGCAATCCTGTATTGTGAAGTGTTTTCCGAGATTATCCGGAGATAACCCTTGGTTTATCGCGGAAATTAGAGTGTCTTAAAATGTTGTGCAGATAAGCGTGACTGCCACGTACACGCCTGACAATGTAACGACTTGTGTCTGAAGATTTGCACATTAGACGGCAAAAAACACATCTGATACGTGATTCAACTGCTAATATCTCTTGCTCAACTCACACAAGAGAGATTGTATGAGATGGTAACATTAAAATTTTCATACCGCGGATTAAGGTCAACCACCGCGTGTACATAAGAGACTACAGCGAGCAACGACATCTGTGTGATGTGAATAAGTATTTGGGTTAACCACCTTCTTATTCAAATAAATTCAGATATCCCAGGCATTCAACTTGGAGCTGATTATTCAGCTGTACCTAACCTGGGAGTCTTCAAGATAAGAGTGAATATGTTACTTCTTCTATCGCCAAACAAAAAAAAAACTCGGGCAAATGCGTGTAGGACCACGCACAATGAAGGGTTCCGTAGTTAAAAAGAATTTATCCAAAAAACTCGTATATGGTCGTATTTTTTTATTGCGTTGACTTAGAAACTTGTTTTTTTTAAACTCCAAGGGACCATAGACCTACGTATTTGATATTAATTTCAACTTGATACATCCCCGCGTTCCTGAGAAAAAAAGACTGGAAGGGGACTGACAGACGGACAACGAAGTGATCTTCTAAGGCTTCTGTTTTTTCATTTTGAGGTACGGAACCCTAAAAAAGGATACATTTATACAGTAGTAGACAGACATACTTATTAAAACTAGCTCATTGCTTCTACAATTTCTAAAAAAACATTAATGACGCTCCTACTCCAAAAATGTTTTCATAATAACGAAATACATTTTTAATTAGACCGTACTATGTCTGTCACTTTTTTTTTACACACGTACCACATATTAACCATATATTTAAGCAAGTAATTTACGCGACTCTTTTCCGTTAAAAAAATCACGGTAATTTTCCGGTTTGTGAATGTCGCAAATTAGGCTTTAATTAAAATTATGCCAAAAATTTACGTCATTATTTCGCCGTCCTTTGTGATCGCGACCTTTTTGAGCTTTCATCGCTTCTCTTATCTCTTCTGACGAGAAAGGGACTTAAGAAAGAAATAATAAATACCAAACAATATTTTCACTGAGCTGAACGCGGTGGGTGATTTTATTAAATTTTTGTCCACAATTATACCTTTCTGGAGATAGCCGCGTTCCCTTCGTAATGATCTGAGCTTATCCTTTTCGGCTAAGCTTAAAGAAGGCCAATGTTTGCTGGTGGGCTTGTCTAAAAATATAACAGAACAGATTATTTTGTGTATAGAATCTACATTGTCCAATATTTGGCGAAGTTCGTTCCATTTTGTCAATCTATAGAGACGCGAACAAATAAGCAGCGGGTAAGCTATTTTAAAATAGATCCTTCTTGGCTCGAGCCGAAAATCAGATTTTTTTTTTGACGTAATCGAAAGATTACGGTGGAAGATTATGGTGGTACACATTGAGTTAAAATGTGGCATGACGTCATTCCTTCAAAAATTTTATACGTAGTTTGTTATAGTAACGTTGTGACGTAGCGAGACCCCACGCCCCAACTTTAACGCGGTTTATCTATGTATTTTTTTATTATTATGATAAAGTCTAAAATACGTGTCTAATATTTTTCTATTATCTGACTGACGGACTAAATAGTTTTTTTTTTACCCTGGCATCATCCCTATTGCACAAATGTTTGCCTACAGCGCCAATATATATATATATATATATAGATATACCCATGGGCACTTTGTGGCTCCATCGTGCCATATAGGTAGTAATTTGTTGATCCGTTTTCACTTGTTGATCCGGGTGGTATTTGTTGATCCATTGCTAGTCAAACCATACGTAAGTGGCTCTGATTGGAACCACAAGTGTTAACGCGAGTAATAATAATAATTAAGACATTTTTATACAAATCCACCTTTTTTGCATTTTAACACTAGTTGATCCGATTCAAATGGGCCAATCAGAGCACACCATTTTTCACGGGCTTTGTCATTGGCTACTATAGATAGATAGAACATGGATGGTATTCAAACAAATTAATTCTTGCATTATACAGCGTGCCGCCGCTATCGCGACAGTAACTTCAGACGCGAACATGGTTCCGCGTTTTCGTTTTCGGAGGGTTTGGTGAGTACTGGTGAAGGGGAACGGGAGAGGGTGGTGAGGAAGGGGGGGGGAGTGGAGGGGGTGGTAAAGGGGATGCGGGAGCAAGGTGGGGGTGAGGAGGAGAGGGGATGGTGAGAGGGGAGGCGTGAGGAGTGGTGGGAGGAATAGAGTAATGAAGGGGAGGATGTGGAGGAGGGTTGTTTTGAAGGAAAAGGGACGGGAGGCAGTAGTAAAAGGGGGGGAGATGAAGGGGGAAGAGTGAGGAGGAAAGGGAGGGGAGGCAGTGGTGAAAGTTGTAGGGGGAGGTTCGGGGAAAGGGGATGCGTGAGGGGGTGAAAGTGAGAGGGAAATGTGGGGGGTGTGAGAGGGTAGAGGGAGGGGTGACATAGGGAGGGGAGGGGGTTGTTGAGAGGTGGGCAGAGAGGGGACATAGGGAAGGGGTTAGAGGTGGGGTGAGAGGGACGAGCGCCTTTACACGTTAAAGTTGATTTTTGTATAGCACTGATTCATTGAAGAAACCCTGCATGACAGAAATGACATGATGAAAAATAGAAAGTCGAAACGGCACAAAAAACAGAAGTTAACTCCAGTCGTGCGTCGGAGCTAACATACACACTTTTTTTTGTAAATGCATACTTTTATAGATAACTACACCCAGACTGAGGACATACAGACATGTGCTTGCACACAAATGCTTGTCCTGGATGGGATGTGATGGTATGGAATCGAACCCACGACCTGCGGCATGATAGGTGGTATTTTAACCAAATACGCCATTGTGGCCTGTCACTGTCAGAATGCTTCACTGTTAATGGTG
The DNA here is from genome assembly GCA_905163495.3 of Cosmia trapezina. Lineage (NCBI taxonomy): Eukaryota > Metazoa > Arthropoda > Insecta > Lepidoptera > Noctuidae > Cosmia > Cosmia trapezina. The sequence continues at coordinate 18,431,502 of LR991037.1, forward strand.
TTGTCACATGTAACATCAGGTCACAAAAGCGCACAAAAGCTTTTCTATTATCTTCTATACCTCATCTTCATCATTTCAGTTGAAAGACATCAACTGCTGGACATAGGCCTCTCCCAAGCACCGCCACTTCGACCGGTACTGTGGTTCCCGCATCCAGCGGATTCCTTCTTGCGATCTTGATAAGGTCATCGGTCCACCTTGTGGGAGGCCTTCTAACGTTACGTCTTCCAGTACGCGGCCGCCTCTCCAAAACCTTTCGGCCCCATTGGCCATCTGTTCTGCAAGCAATATGCCCTGCCCACTGCCACTTAACTTCGGCAATTCTTTGGACTATGTCTTCCCGAACGCTGCCCAGCCGAGTCGTATTCGACGACTGACCGCTTTCTCGAAATTGGACCTACCTAACTGGACAGTTTGTCCTAAGCAACATACTCGTCCACAACTTCGAGTGTAGTGTCTCCGATCTTCATGAGAGTGGGTGCTACATGGGCATTTGACGTGACCATCCATCCATGTCTTATCCATGTTCATTTTAAGACCCACTCTTTCGAAATCTCTACTGAGGTTTTCGAGTATTGTACTAAAGTCCTCCGTAGTCTCAGCCATGCCTACTATATCGTCGGTAAACCGAAGTTGACTGACGTACTCGCCATTGATGTTGATGTCTAGCCCTTTCCAGTCCAGAACCTTGAAGGCATCCTCCAGTGCAGCGGCGAACAGTTTCGGAGAGATAACGTCTCCCTGCCCCCTCGCTGCAGAAGGATAGGTTTGGAGGTACGGTCCTGGAGTCGGACTGACGTAGTGGCGTTTTCGTACAGACACTTCGGCCGCCTAGACCGCTAAACGTAGAGAACTGAAAAAACTCCTTGCAGTAATGCATACTTAGGTTGATCCACTCGATTTTATATTCACATTACTTCATACATTGTTGGATCCGCCACCATACTCGAGGTGGATCTTACAATGTACGAAGCATTACGAATATAAAATGTACTACATCAACGTACGTATGCATTTCTTCAAGGAGAGTGTAATACGGAACCACATAGTACTTATAACCAATCGAGGTGGATCTGACAATGTATGAAGCAATGCGAATATAATTGATCAAGTGGATCAACGTATGTATGCATTTCTGCGAGGAGAGTTTAAAACGGAACCACATAGTACTTATAACCTCATGTTCGAGGTGGATCTAACAATGTATGAAGCAATGAGAATATAAAAACGAGTGGATCAACGTTTATATGCATTTCTGCAAGGATAGTATAAAACGGAACCACATAGTACTTATAACCTCATATTCGAGGTGGATCTAATAACGTATGAAGCAATGAGAATATAAAATCGACTGGATCAACGTATGTATGCATTTCCGCAAGGAGAGTATAAAACGGAACCACAAAGTATGCTGTGCGTGGTGCCGCACCTCTTAATAGAGGTGGATCTAACAATGTATGAAACATTGCGTATAGAATATCGAGTGGATCAACTTATGTAGGTAGAAAATTATTAGAATTTTTATGCAAGGAGTGTGTAAATAAAAAAAATGAATGTTAGAAGTATCTGAAATTCACTGTATATGGAGCCAATAAGTATTGGTCTTCAGATAAAATTCGGAGCCAAAAAGTACTGTTGAGTATAAAAAAATTGACCGTTACGGATCCACTTTTGTTTAGATGCTAGAGTAAAAAAAATGTCGAGTATAAATATATTTCTGCAAATATATTTGGCAACATCGCCAAGTAAAAGGCGACGTTGCCACTCCGCTCGAAAAATATTAAACCGGAGTCAAGTTATTCCGCATGAAAGGTGGAGTCAATAATGCATTGGCTCACTGCTGGATCAACTAAGTGTGGGAAAGGGTGTTTATATATATATGCCCTGTCAAAGTCATTACATTGAGTGCCAAAATATCTTTGTAGCAGTTTACGTAATAACGATCGTCATTTATAGGTTAATCCTCGTTTTATCTAGCAGCAAAATGCAGCATGTCATCGCGTAAGGGTTTTCTATGCGCGGTAGCGGAGCCTCGTCGGGATCACGACATGAATGCCTCCATACACCGTGTACAAAAGAATCTTTAATCGTACGAGGTACGGTCCGCATAAATCTTTTCTAAGTAGGTATTGTATAAGTGGAAGACGCTATGAGAAATTGGTCAAAGAGATTGGCACTAATTTGTATAAGTACGGATTTTTCCTCTTATAAAACAAAATCGCTTTTCGTGTCTGCCTGTATGACCACATAGTTCTTCTTAATTGCACAATGGATTTTGACGCAGTTTTCTCCATCATAGAGAATTTATTCCGGAAGGTTTATGTGCATAATACATTAATATTTAACTCAGATAGAGCATAACAATGTCAATGTTGCCTCTTAATGTCGAGGTGTTAAATCGTGATAACACCAGGAGACGCCCTAGAAGAAGGCAATGTATGTATGGGTATATGTTAAATCGTTCGTAGAATTTAAAGCAAGAAAATGTAATTAGAATATTCTGTTTATTCGCTTGCGGGAACTCCCATTATACTTAATTTTCTAAAATGCTGCCAGGCTTTTTGGCAATTTTCCTGTTGATAGCGATGCGGACGAATTTTTTGATGCCCTATGATTCTTTCCCCTCCTTTTTAGGGTTTCGTACCTCAAAACAAAAAAACGGAACCCTTATAGGATCATTTCTTTGTCCGTCTGTCCGTCTGTCTGTGTGTCTGTAAGTCAGTCAAGACCCTTTTTCTCAGGAACGCGTGGAGGTATCAAGTTGAAATTAATCTATACATATAATAAAACAGTAACGAAAGAAAAACTGTACATTGAGAATTTACGAGAAAAAATAAGTGGCTTTTGTTAGAAAAACGTAACTGATGACAAAAAGTGACTTTTTAGAATTTTTGTCTGTTTGTCTGTTTGTCCGGTTGTCTGTGTGTATGGTACGGCTTCACGGCAAAACTACTGGATAGATTGAATTGAAATTCAGCAAAAATGTTCTTTGTAAACCAAGGAAGGCTTTAGGCTACATATTATCACGCCGTATGTTATGGGAGGTAAGCAATATTGATTTTAAAATGTTTTTGTTCGTAATTGAATGCACAAAATAATTGAATGCACAAAATTACATGTTATTTAGTTAATAATCAAAATTTAACTCTGGGAACATAATAATCACGCTATTTTTATAAAGGAGCGGGGCAGTAATATTATAAATTGCAAGGAAACAGCTATTTCAACAATATGTCAACGGGGAATTTAGCGGTAAGGTCAGGTGACCGTTTACTGCACTAAATGGTGCGAGTTCAAATCCCATAACATTGTTTTAAAAAATCGTAAAATTCTTTTTTTTTAGTTTTTGCATTTTTTATGTGCATTACATGTCCTATCTAATTGTATGGAGAGTTTCACACCAATATTACAACAAGCTACACTATCATGAAGTCAAGTCAAACTTTTGGTTTTAAGTTATAAGTATCTTGTGCAAGCACATTTGTTGTAGGTAATTGATTTAAAACTAAATTGTCGTTAATTTAACAGCAATTAACGACAATTTAGTTTTATTCATAATTTAATTTGGGTAAATAATATGTAGTTTCCGTTTTCTAACTAGATGGCGTTGGCGTCGAGTTAGATCAGAGGAATTTTAGCTATGCCTTCTAAAAAAAGATCAAATCTGTCTCGAAACTCAAGGGTTTCTAGGATGCGCAGGTTAGTTCGATCTCTCGAAACCGACACAGAGCGTGAACAACGGCTAGGTGCTAACCGTGAGCGTAATGTACTAAGTTTGTCCGCAGAAACTAGCACGCAGCGCCAATTACGACTAGAATTTAAACGAGTCCGCACTACTGCTTCTCGATCTCAGGAAAGAGTGGAACAACTAGAAATGCGTTTAGCTATCAACCGGGATCGTCATTCTTTGTCTCGCGCATCCGAAACGGTTACACAGAGGGATCAGAGGTTGAGTCTTCAGAATATCCGCTCTGAGACTGCTCGATCACTCGAGAGCAGTCAGGAGTGTGAGATACGACTTGCGCGTGACCGAGAGCGTCATTTTTTATCTCGCGCTTCCGAAACGGATACAGAGAGAGAGCAGAGATTAAGTCCTCAGCTTTTCCGCACTGAGACTGCTCGGTCGCTCGAGAACAGTCAGCAGCGCGATACACGCCAAGCAAGCGATCGCGAGCGCCACGCAGTATCTCGCGCTTCGGAGACTTACACGCAGAGAGACTCGCGTTTAAGCTCCCAGCGTATTCGCACTGCCACATCTCGATCACTTGAGAATCCTGAAGAGCATGAGACGCGCCTTAGTGCAGACCGCTCACAGCACGCTCTAGCTCGGTCTTTGGAGACAGACGAGCAGCGCGAGCAACGCAACGCACTCGCTCGGCAAAGATATCACGACATGCGTGTTGAGGTGTCTGTTTATTCCACGCAATAACTTGAGCGGATTCAGGAAATTCGGGCAAGTCAGTCAGTCAAACAGCGTGTGGCCCAAATTGATCTAGACCGTATACGTCGCAATTTTCGCAATTCATCCTCATGTGATACTGATTCTATAGTTTATGATCCTGAAGAGCAACCGTGGTTCAATAAAGAAAGGAGCGCGTTTTATAGGAAAACCCGCTCCTTTCTTTATTGATTACATCGAACACGGAGACATTGGTATCATGTCTGAGGCGTGTGCACACTGTCACGCGCGTAAGTGGAAGGGAGAGACCAAGGGAATGTGTTTTGCGTCTGGAAAGGTACGATTAAACTCTATGCAAGAACTACCGGAGATCGTACGTGTTCTTTTGAATGGCGAGCATCCCAAGTCCAGCCATTTCTTAAGCAATCTTCGAGCCTACAACAGTGCTTTCCAGATGACTTCATTTGGACCTCATCAAGTCACTGAATATGGATTCATGCCGACTTTTAAAATTCAGGGGCAAGTCTACCATCGGATAGGTTCCCTGCTTCCCACCGAAATGCCGAAATTTTTGCAAATATATATCATTGCAGATTTTGCTGAACCGGCTAGTGTCCGATGCCGGCAAATTCCTAATTTAGACTTGAGCCTTATAAGGGCATTACAAAACACTCTGCGCAGTGTCAACCCATACGTTACCGATTTCAAAACCGCTCTGGAATCGGTGCCTGAACACGAGCGCGATAATTTTAAATTCGTTATTAGCGTAGACAAATGACCGACCGCAGCCCATCCAGGACGATATAACGCACCAACGTCAAACGAGGTTGACCAGGAATGCGACAAAAGGTACATTGTTTTACGCACACGTGATGATCGCCTGCAGCGTATCAGCGAGACACATCGCGCTTATGATACCCTACAGTATCTCCTAATGTTTTGTCGCGGAGAGGATGGCTACCACTTTGCCGTATACAATGTAGACCCGCAGACAAGTGCCCCAAATTATACCAAAAAGACTTCCACCCTCCAGTTTTACAGTTACATTATTCAGCTCCGTTCCAACGACAACTCTCATCTCCATTATTACCGTGCACTCTTTAGTCAATTTGCAATATTATTTTTAATTCAGTGTACCCTTGGGATTCACTGCGGAATTACGATTACGGGAAGAAAAGTTTTTTCACAGACACAGACCAACTAAAGTATAAGAGATATAAAAATAGTGCCATAGCAAAAAATATTCCACGTGAAGAGCATTTTCTGCTGTGAGAATAAATTGAAGATCTGGAACACCTGTTGTGGAACTCCAAAGCCCAGCGACACTATAACATATATAAGAATGACGTCTTAGCAAAAGTGTTTAGTCTGATGGGCATTTCCTGTTGACTTACAAAAATGAAAGATCTGGAACGTCTCGAATCGTCCCGTCCCCAGGAAAACAGCGTGATGCGCGAGACGATTCTCTTCTTTTAGAATTCGACATCAGACGTTTCAGATCTTCGATTTTGACGACCCCGTTGTCTCTGGCATAAGCAACAGGAACGCGCACGAAGTCGCGGGCAGAAGCTAGTATCAAATACGAAGATCTGTGGTCCCTTGAGTCCTGAAAAAATCAACCTTCTAAGTCGACGCAATACAAAAATACGGTCATTTATGTGACATATTTTGATACTCGCAAGTAAATCAAAACCTATGGGGTACTTCCCGTTATCCTATAAACATGAAATTTGGCAAGAAGTAAGGTCTCATAGCACAAGTAAAGGGAAAAGTCCGAAAATTGTTAATTTGTCATTTTGTCACATAAAAAAATATTTACAAGTATGTCAGTCTGTCAATACCCTTTTTCTCAAGAACGCATGGAGTTATCAAGTTTAAATTAATATCAAATGCGTAAAGCTATAGTCCCTTAGACTTCTAAAAAAATCAAGCTTCTAAGTCAACGCAATAAAAAAATATGGCTGTTTATGCGACATATTTTGATACTCGCAAGTAAATCAAAACCTATACGGTACTTCCCGTTGACCTAGAATAATGAAATTTGGCAAGAAGCAAGGTCTCATAGCACAAGTAAAGGGAAAAGTCCGAAAATTGTTAATTTGTAATTTTATCACGTAATTTTTTTTTTTTTTTGGGATTACAATGTTAAGTTTGTTTTTGACATAAATTCTTTTCAACTACGGAACCCTTCATTGTGAGTGGTCCGACACGCACTTGACCGGTTTTTTATATTCCATGTACATATTATTATTTTAAATCTTTTAGTTCATATGTACATACAAATAAAAATTTAAATTTGTCTTAAATTTAGTTTTTACATACATTTCTAAAATGCGATAATGGAAGCATGTTGAGGATAATTTCAATTTTAAAATACCCAAATGATTGGAGGTTTTTCAGAATTCCTAATTATCATTTTTAAAACAAAAATATTCATGGTAATACGTGTTTATTCTGATTGGGTTACAGAATATCTAGGTTCCCAAATATGTATTTTGAAAGAACACTGATTAAGTACATTCTAGATTTCCAGTTTTTTTTTTCATTTATACAGGATGTTCGGCGCATGGACCGACACAATTTTTTGGGGGATTGGAGGGGTCATTTCCTAAATTTCACCCAAAGACCCTCATGTCCTAAGTGTGACGGCAATTAAGATATGATTTTTTTTTGTTTTTTCTTTGAATTACCAAAATCTCGCCTTTGCATCGATTTTTTTTTTTTTTTGTTAGGTTATAATAGCACAAAAAACTTTTTTTATAGTGTACAATGTATTCTTATTAAAAATAAATTAAAAATGAAATTAAAATATAATTAAAGTAATAAGTCTTTTCATAAAACACTCCATAACTGACTCAGTGACTCTTCTAACCAGTAGTTTGACAACATATTGAATTGTTTTCTATGGCATGTAGCATACCCTTAGAAAGGGTATAAGCTAAAGAACTTTTTGAAATAAAACTAAGTTCAAAATGGCTTTCATTTTTTTTTTAATGAATTTAGAAGTTATAATTTTTCATAAATTTAAACATTATTAAGACTTTGGAAGAATGAATAAGTCATTTTATACAGATCAATTACATCAAATAATAATTTATTTAGAATAAGAATACATTGCAGACTATGATAAAGTTTTTTTTGTTCTATTACAACCATAAAGAAAAAAAATATGACGATTTACAGATGAGATTTCGGGTAATTCAAAGAAAAAAACATATCTCAATTGCCGTCACACTTAGGACATGAGGGTCTTTGGGTGAAAGCTAGCAAATGACCCCCCCAATCCCCCAAAAAATTGTGTCGGTCCATGCGCCGAACACCCTGTATTATTCTTAGATTTCCTAGATGCGGTAATCCAATCGGAATAAATACACACTACCTTAAGAATATGTTTGAATTACAATTTTTTTTCTTATTTCGTTTGTACGAACTACGCATGCTCGGCCGCTTAAGAGGCCGTACACGAAATTTTAGCGATTTCACTGATTTAAAATACTGTATTTCTAAAAACTTTAATGCACAACATGAAAGAAAAATAATATGTACAAGTGTAATACAAAAAGGAGGAGAAATAATCATAGGGCATCGAAAAATTCATCCGCATCGCTGTCGAAAGGAAAGGTGCCCAAAATGCTGGCAGCATTGCCACTTTGTATGGCAATGCTAATTCTTTGGGAAAAAAAATAGGCCAGCCCTTTGATCACTTGTAGAGTCGACCAACCGCTTTTCTTTATATGAATGTGGTAAATGATTCATACTATATTTTCCATATCTTTTAGGGTCAGCGCACACCAAGAGCAGAGCAGAGCAGAGCGTTTTCTGAGACTATTGAAAAATAAATCTTATGACAATTCCATACATTGCAAAATTAAATACACGCCAAGCATGCTCGAGCATGCTCGAGCGTAGTCGAGCATCAAGTTTGGACGATTGAATTTTACAATGTAAGGAATTGTCATAAGATAAATTTTTCAATAGTCTCAGAAAATGCTCTGCTCTGCTCTGCTCTTGGTGTGCGCTGACCGTTAGACGTTATTTTAAAACAATTCGTAAATATGTGATATTCTGAACCTCTTGCAGCAAAAATTCACAAAACAGTCGCCGGTTTAGTTACCGGTTTACGTCGAATAATCAAAATTAAATAATAAAAATAAGAAAAGTAGGGGTGGGGGTGCATTAAAACTTATAGAAATACAGTATTAAAACTGTAAAATTACGTAAATTAGCGAAATCGGAGTTCTGACGCACAGACATAGCAGCAATCACAAAAAGTATATTTATTATATACTTTAATGTAATGATTGCATGTAATAAAAATACTTAATCGAGCTCGTTAATCAATTTGTATCTACTCGTTTGAAAAGACAACATACATTAACGCGGTTGTGCAATTAACTCGTTTTGCCCGAAACACTCATTAAAAACAAACAATAATTTGCTTGCCTTTGCCTTAGTACTCTATTTCCCTATTTAACGTTCTGTTGTAATGATTGTATTGTGTGTGATGGTACAGTCAGTGTCAAAAGTAGATATTGTGTACAAAGTATGTAGTTATGTGAATGGTATTGTCATTTTTCTTTGTTAAAATGGAGTTTAACAATGGAGTTTTTTCTGAATTTAGCTATTTAGGCAGATATTTATGACGCAAGATATGTCCGTTAATACTGCATTGATACATATTTTTGAAGCCGAGGCAGCATCCTATATTTTGGCGTCACTTTTGTCGCCAGATAGTTTTTGTGTTTTCGTGTTCACTTTGTATATATTTTCCACAAATTATCACATATGTTTGCTGTCATAATTAATGTATGAATTAATATATATTAAGGGATGAATCATTAAATCAGAAATTATTGCTGAGTTGTCCATAATAATATATTTATGGTCGTGACTATACCTACTAACAAGATTTAGTTCAAATTAACAAAACCAACCGATGTTGCAAAGGATATAAAGGTCACGTTAACGATGCCGCGGGCAGAGCTAATCAAAAAGATTGTTTCGATTATCAGAGTAAATGAACGGTATTATTTTTTATTAATTTCGTTCAATTAGTTTCATATCCAGCGTACATCATTTACTCAGTTCGTCGGTATATTAACATCAAATCCAGACGTACTAACCAATAGTAATAATAGTATTTAAGCTTACATTTATTAACAACAATAAACGGTTCAGATAATTAAATCCGTACTTTCACTTTCACCTACTGATTCAGCGTTTTATCCAAACAAATTATAATTAAAAATTATTCGAGTCAGTGGCTATGAAAATGGTTTCGTGGTTTCGTGAGTAAATCGTGAAACCGATATTCAGCAATCATGGCTTAAGTGAACTTTCGCTGACTACTTTGAAAATAATTTCAGTACACATATATGCATATAGTCGCACTCTAGAAGTTAACCACAAAACATCAACATATTAGTGTTTGCTCAAACAAGTTTGAAGTTTTGAACTCACGACCTCAGTGCTACCCGTCAGTACATTTTGGGTCATTGACGCTACAATGTTTAAGTTGCAAGTTGACTTTGACCCCCATACATAAACATTTATAAAACACTAGCTGTCCCGCGGTTTCGAACGAGTAGCACTAATTATCAGCCAGATGCCTTGTGATGGATGATTGAAATACTACCTTGAATTCATGCAAGCCTAGTACTTTTCCTCAAAAGGAAAAAACGGAACCCTTATAGGATCACTTCGTTGTTGTCTGTCTGTCAGTATGTCAAGACCCTTTTTCTCAGTTACGCGTGGAGGTCAATCAATCTGCCTAGCCTTTTCCCAACTATGTTGGGGTCGGCTTCCAGTCTAACTGGATGCAGCTGAATACCAGTATTTTACATGGAGCGACTGCCTATCTGACCTTCACAACCCAGTAACTGGGTAATACGATAACCCTTGGTAAGACTGGTTGTCAGACTTTCGGGCTTCTGACGACCCGTAATGACTGTCAAAGATCCAGGAATGACAGCCGGGACCAACGGCTTAACGTGCTTTGCGAGGCACGGAGGAGTCTCGGTGTTTAAAGATGGTCACCCATCCACTGACTGTGCGGTATCAAGTTGAAATTAATATCAAACAAGTCCCTAATCCCTTGGAGCTCTAAAAAAATCAAGCTTCTAAGACAACGCAATAAAAAAATACGACCATTTATGCGACATATTATGATACTAGCAAGTATATCAAACCCTACTTCCCGGCGCTTTACTTTGTGTAAAATATTTCATCACGACTGCTTTTATAACGGTGAAGGAAAACATCGCGAGGAAACCGGCATGTCCTAGAATCAAAAATTCGAAGACATGTGACATCTACCACCCCGCACTGGACCCGCGTGGTTTATTAATTACGGCCCACTCTCACCGAGAGGAGGCTTGTGTCCCAGCAGTGGGAACACTATACTCTTTTAGTCACCCATACCAAGCTAGACGATTTCCTTTCAACTTCTGTGTCTCTGGCGCCACATTCAAGCTTCCCCTTACTTAAAATACGCATTTCTTACTTTATCCATTTTCGTCACTCCACACATCCATCTCAACATTCTCATCACTGCTGCATGCAATTTATTTTCATCCGTCTTCTTCACGGCCCAGCATTCCAATCTATACAGTACGACAGGCCTTATCACGGACTTGTAAATTTTCCCCTTTAACTTGAGGGGTATCCGTGTGTCGGCAAGGGGCTCGATAGTTCACATAAAAGTGTTAAATAAAGGTCATGTAAAGCTTGTTTCGGCCTCAATTTTAGTGGAATTCATATTATAAACTGTTTTCAGCTGTTACCCACTGTCGGTAACAAAAAGTCTGCTTCGAGGCATATTGTCATCGTAAAATGGTATTATTTTGTTCTGTTGCTCGACAATTTAATCGTTACAATTTGCATACGGCAAAAACGAATTGTTCCGTAACAGTTTTAAATGACATTTCAGAGCGTATTATATTTTTTGTCGTGTTTTTCGGGGCAATGCGTGGATTGTAATTTTCGCGTGAAGAAGGGAATTGAGAGCGGTTTCATTATTTCAGTTTGTACTTAGCGTTTTTCTTTTTAAAATTAATTCCTTTTTTTTTCATTTTTCTTGTATGATAACTTAAGTTTATGAACTTGTTCGCTATATAACAAGCGGCATTATTATGCCGCATGAATAAATAGCAAACAAGAAATGGTATTCCATTCAAGCATGAACGTTTATTTACTGGATGACAATTCGACAGCAATCGTAGGAAATGCTACGACACTCGTAGCACTTTGCTACGAGAGCTACGACGTAGCTGCGCCAGCAAGCTACGCTTACTTACCTTTCCACGGTTCGGATCTGACGTTTCTTTGTTTGACACAAATGTAAAGAATCTCGTGATAACATTTTCCAGCAAAAATTCAGGAGTATTCAAATTTCAGTTTTGATAAAAGCAAAAGAGATTGTTTAACAAAGCATAGTCTAAAAGTTAATTACTTACAAAGCGTGCCAAATATAGTGTACCAACAATTTTTCAGATAATGAGTATGAAACTGGGTTATACTGCAATATAGAGAGATACAGAAGTTCATTGGATATGGCAATCAGTTAAACCGTCGGATTATAATGTCATTGGAGGGATTTACACGAATACCGTTTAATACAGCCCACATTGGTAGTATAGTAACTAACCTTAACATCCACATTTTGAACGAACTTTCAAAATATGTGTACACGCTACCTCAAGTAAAATAATGTCTTCACTATTTTACTCGAGGTAGCGTGAATTTTCAAACAAAATTGAATTATTACTTTCGTTTTTAGGGTTCCGTACCAAAATGGTAAAAAAGGAACCCTTATGGTGTCACTCAGTCTGTCTGTCTGTCTGTCTGTCACAGCTGGATATCTCAAGAACTACTAATGCTATCAACTTGAAATTTAGAATAGTTTTAGATGACGTTTACCCAACTATTTTGCAAATAAGAAAGAAATTAAAATATTTATTTTTTTTTTGCAACAGGGACTGAAAAAAAAGTCTTAAAAAATCAAAGTGTGGCTACTAGGGCTGTGGGGTATCATATGAAAGAACGCTGTTTGCACATTCTTAAAAATTTTTTTTCTTTTTTTAGGCCGCATAGTTTTCGACTTCTGATGAAAAATGTAAAAAAATACCGCTCTCCGAAGTTTGCAAAGACAAAAAATCTGAAATTATTCTATGTGATAGAAGTTTATGTAAAGATTACAGGAAAAATAAAACGATGTCTCTAAATAGCACACTTTTTCAGAAATCGGAACGGAACCCTCGGTGCGCGAGTCCAACTCGCTCTTGACCGGTTTTTTTTTTTTGTTTAATCTATCTAGCACTGAAGCTCTTTTTACACGGAGCAAACTGCTAGAATGCTTAAGAGCAATAATCGCATGCAAAATAAAGCACATTCAATTTTATTGCCATTGAATTGCTTGCAAGTGTTTACACGTGTGCGATTTCCATGAAATGGCATACAATAATTGAATGCAAGTTTTGTCTTGTCAATTGATTCTAGTAGTATTATCCGTATTTGAGCTGCCAAATAATTAATAAAGTTTTATTGAACGTCTTGTTTCGTTCGCTCATGTTTGAATAATAGAAAGTTTTTATGCCAGAATTGAATGCGATTTTATTATACATGTGATTTTATTGTACGTGCTGTTTACACCTATACCAGTTTTGAAAGGCAACTAACTTGTACTTGTATCGTGCAAGAATATTGTATGGTGTTGTTTAGACGGTGCCAGTTAATTGCCCTTCAATGTTGTGGTATGCCACGGGCAATAAACTTGCACCGTGTGATTGGAGCTACAGTGATTAACCTAGATAGATTTATAACACATCGGTTTGCCTATCTGGACCCAAGCAGCATACAGCAATATAATTGACCTTCTGTACATTTCTACATAGTGGTTGTTTATAGATATGCTCGTTTCGCCGCGTCGGACGAGCGTGTTGCCTATTCCAACCGGTGATATAGTCATCTTATATGTCATATTCATGTTTTACCGTATAGGACTTTGTAGCCAAACAAACCTGATGTTTTTTGTTTCATCCATAAAAGCGATGAGGGGCAAAGGGTTGACTCGTGACATTTCAAATTAAATAAAACTCTTTAAAGTGTAGACACGAATGTTCAAATTTAATTTGTGTTTTATTTGTTAGGTCAAGAGATAATTTTTTTATTTTATTTGTAAAGTCTTATTCATACTATGATAAAGCAATTTATAAGCAGAAAATATTGTCGGTAGCTAAAACCCATTTTCCACCATTGAGCCAATCAAGAAAATAGGTAAGTGGATCCCTAAGTATATATAGTATAAGGACCTAAATGCTATAACAAAAAAACAAATAATATAGTTGATAAAAGATACGCAATCATCCATTAAAACAATAGTACTAACAATAAGTAAATGTTTTTACGGTCTTATAAAACTACCACAAAAGTCTTTACTGTATTATCATCCGTATAAAGTAGAAGGTATATTGAAAAAGTTTCATAAGAAGTACAAAGTAGGTATCTAGATAGACTATTTTCACCAAAAAAAAACCGGCCAAGTGCGTGTCGGACCACGCACAATGAAGGGTTCCGTAGTTGCGGTGAATTTATCCCAAGAACAAACTTAAAATTGTAGTTGAAATACATGTTCTTCCATACATTCCAACTGTAAATGTAAGTTTGTACTCACAATATTGAGAGATTTACCATGTTATTTTGAGACCACAGACTTCTTATAAGATTTTCTGTAATTTACAGATAAAGAACTATGTACTGTATTTTTTTCAAAATTTTAGGGTCAGTAGTTTCAGAGATAAAGACGAAAATTGACCATTACCCCCCCCCTCCCCCCGAATGGTCAATTGTCGTCTATTTTCTTAAATAACTTTAAAACTATTTATTTTGAAATTAAAAAAATATATATATTTGAGACCCTTAAAGTACCTAAGCCCTTTTATTTATTATGTCACACGGTAGGTACAGTTTGCGAAACTTTTTTTTTAAATTTTCTTATTTATTTATTTATTTTTATTTATTAAATCTTTATGCATAAGTAACAAAAATACCGTACAAAGGTGGACTTAATGCCTGAGGCATTTTCTACCAGTCAACCTTAGGGTTATGCAGAGAGAAAACATGGCAGGTGCAACATAAAGGATAAACACGAAAATAACTATAAAATACAAGACTAAATACATACATATTATATACCTACATACATACATATATATAAATGGAATAAACTTTGTAAGGAGAAATAACGATCGGTAGAGGAGAAATAACGATCAGTAGAGGAGAAAATGAACCACCAAATTAGCGCTGTGATGTTTCTGCCAACTTCTCACGTATATACTCACGTGTCTTTACTTTAAAAGACAAAACCAGAGCGGTGAGAAGGACATCGTAAAAGACGGATTATTGGTGGAGCGAAGGTTTTTACAATGGGCATAGCTTTTTTATTTGCCCCCTAAAAGTAACCCCTATAATCAAAATTCATTTATTTACTTTACCCGTACGTGTTTGGGTCACAGAAATCCATATGTGTACCAAATTTCAACTTAATCGGTCCATTAGATTCGGAGCAAATTGGCTGTGACAGACGGACAGACAGACAGACACACGAGTGATCCTTTAAGGGTTCCGTTTTTTCCTTTTGAGGTACGGAACCCTAAAAACTAAGCACAAAGTGTGTGAGTTGCTTACGAGCATGTAATTTGTACCGGAGTAGTGGTCGTTACTGCTAATAGCGATAGAAGACAGTGTTCTTTGTTTTGAAGATGTAATGTTTTTTTGGTAGAACCAAGATGAACAGTTTTAGAGACCGTTAAACATCAGGATAAATGTGGATGCAGTGCATGAAGCAAACGAGGAACTTGTAGATTTAGGAAACGCTAACACTTGGTAGATGACCAAGAACTACGAAGTATTATTGTTGTAGGACAGTACAATTGCATTACCACAGTTCAATAAAAGGCACATCACTAGCGCGAGAAAACCGCCGGTCGATTCTGTAAAAATCTCACCGTGAAAACTTAGGTGAAGTGAGTTTGTTATTGCTAGGAATTGACACTATTGACAGCTTACTCCACGCTCACTTCACCTAAGTTTTCACGGTGAGATGGTTACAGAATCGCACTGCTGGTCACAGTGACACAGTGTACGTAAGTAAATATAGGGTTAGTACCTGAGTTACAAAACTGAAGATTATTGATTAATCAAAGAACCTATAATATCAATTTTATTATTAAATGAGCCGTATTCGGCGAAAAACCACATAAAATTGCAAATCATCCTACTACCTTCTAATAATATACGAGACCTTCTCCTCTGTACATTAATGACCAGATTAAAAGTTGCAGCTATAATTTGTATCCGTGCGGGAGTCCTTTCTTACACGGCACACTACGTCTCTAAAATATTGGTAAGATTGTTACTAATCACATCCATTTTTCATCACCCTGAGTCCCTGACCCAATAACCGAAACCGAACAACACAGTGATTGCTAATCCTTCAAACCTGGTAATGGAACCACCAAATCTCTTTTATTTAATGGAACCCCACACCAAATGATTACAAATCAAAGACTATCTAAATCTACGAGTACCTACCTACCTACCTAAATGAAATACATTTAAAAGTGAAAGTATGAAAAAAAAAATTCTTTACTTTAAATATTAATGTGAATAATGGAATTTATTGTTTCACTGTTTTCTTAATAATTGCTTTATAGATCGCTGTTATGTCTGTCAGTTTTATTTGATAAATCATTTCGCGGAACCCACTTAAGGAATCGCTGCTGTAGAAGACAAATTGAACCAGAAAGCGGTTACAGCATTTTATACAGGGATGTATCAAGCATTCAGGCCCTTATTCGATACCTTTTTGTGGTCCTAAGTACCGCAAACTGGGCGCTAACTAATGCAGAATGGGGTTTCGGGACCCACTGTGATTGCTGGTTAGTTTTGAAAGGGATTTTAAATGAATAAGGACTAGTGAACGGTTTTTGAAATCGTTATGCTCCTTTTTAGTTTGAGTTGAGAATTTAGTAGATAATGGTGCCGATTCTCTCGTAGCTCGAACTAAACTAATTAAACTATCACTTAAATTACTTACTTTTGGCTATGAGAATCAAAAAAAAATCTCTAATTATAAATCAATTTTGATACAACTAAAATCGAGTTTGACAATCGCGACTCCGCGTGGTACTTGTTTGCCCTACCCCGATAATGTTTTTTAGAGCCGGAGGCGCGCAGGCAGGGCAGCCTCAACGTTTTTTATATGAAATTTTTCACTTTTTGTACGGAAAAAACTAATTTCCAAAAAAAAACCGAGTTCCAAAAAAAACACTACTAAGTGAAAAATAACTTCGAATAATTTCGAAATAATTTCGAAAGTCAAGAAAATCAGCACCAGTGTCTAAGCTTGCTTAGCACAGGCTTGGAAACAGGTGATGGTTGGCTTAACAGGTATTTTAACTGCTTCGTCAGTCGTTCAACCCTGGAATTCCTTGAAAAGGGTTGTTTGTGAATAATCCGTTTCAAGCAATTTAATTGTTAGAAATATTTACATTCTTATGATTTTTAGAAACACATTTTCTCTAAGTAAGTAGGTATTCCACTTCCAACGGGATCGAGACCTATGCAGGTGAAACCGCGGCGCACTGCTGGTTAAACATAAAATTTAATAGCTAAAGGATATAAAGTCATGGTTTCAATTTCCATTTAAATTTTTCTGTTGCAACGATTTTAAACTTCATTCGTCTGAGTACTACAGATAATTATGTCGGCCGTTTAAAGCTCCGTTCACAGCGGTTAACTAGAGAGCCGTTTTAAAACTTTACTATTGAAATTAAGTTGTGTAACTGACAAATTATTTTTGGTAAAGCTGTAGAGTTGTGTAAGGTATTATGAAGAGAGATTTTTGGATTTGTTTTGCAATGAGTTTATTGAATGTAGTTTAACGTAACGAACGGAGGTAATTTAAATTTAAACCAAACCATGCCCCACATGTTGGCTTTGCCCCAAAGTGTTCATACACCTGAGGACCTGAAAAACCTAACAAGTGCGTGTTGTATCACGGACAATGAAGGGTTTCCCTAGTTGGGATTAATTTATCCCAAGAATAAACTTAATTCTGTAGTTGAAAAAATATTCTCCCATACATCGATATACGTCACGGTCAATTCTCCAACTGCAAATGTAAGTTTGTAATAGCATTTTTTTTTTATGTGATAAAACAATAAAATAATAATATGTAATAACAATTAACAATACATAATTAACAATAAATAATAATAATAATTAATAAATAAGTAATTAATTTGTAAGTATAAGTAATTAACAATTTTCGGACTTTTTTCTGTACTTGTGCTATGAACCCTTACTTCTTGCCAAATTTCATAATTCTAGGTCACTGGGAAGTACCCTATAGGTTTTGATTTACTTGCGAGTATTAAAATATGCAGCACAAATGGCCGTATTTTTTTACTGCGTAAACTTTATACTTGCAGCTCCAAAGGATCGTAGACCTACGTATTTGATATTATATTCAACTTGATATCTTGATATCCACGCGTTTCTGAGAAAAAGGGTCTTGACAGACAGATAGACGACGTTTTTTAATTTTGAGGTACGGAACCCTAAAAACGTCACTGATGCCGCGATTGGCGTGGCCACCCACTGGGTTCAACTCATCTAACAATTTTCTATCGACTCGAAATGAAGAAGAAGAACGTAATTGAAATTTTTACGCATGTTTGAATTAGGGTAGGTGATAAAAAGCAATAATGACGAGGAATAAAAAAGGAAATAAATGTGACCTATATTTTCACATTGTTTGATACGTAAGACAACAACTTGAAATAACGAATCATTCGAGCATAATTTCTAAGAATTCATACCCATTCCTGTTCCAATAAAATCACAAGACGGTTCTTAGAATCCTTTGTACAACCTTATATGGTTTTATTTGTATCTTATTACGACTACCAGAGACACAAATAAAAGTCATATTAGTAATAATTACCTACGCATAAAGTAAACAGAAGAAAAATAAAATCGGGTGCAAAGACTTACGTATCTCTGGTATTAGCTATCGGGAAGAACGTAAATCACATTCAATCTTTTTATTATTCAAAATGGCAAAAAGGCACCCTTATGATGCGACTCAGTCTGTCTGTCTGCCTGTCTGTCTGTCTGTTTGTCACAGCTGGATATCTCAAGAACTACTATGCTATCAACTTGAAATTTGGAATAGTTTTATTATTTATTTATTTATTTATTTCAATTGGTCTTACGAGCTAATAGACATACCATCCAAAACGCTCATATGATTAATTTCCTTACAATTCAATTGTGGCTACACACACTCGTCTCCTTATTATACAATAGATTTTATAAAATAGCAATAATGCCCATGTCTATAAATAATAATAAAAATTAGATTACAAAGACGAATTAATACAGCAGCAGAATATAATGTTAGTTTAGTGTAATATTATGTTTTATATATAACGTTTACGCAACTATTTTGCAAATAAGAAAGAAATAAAAATACATATTTTTTTTAAGCAACAGGGACTGAAAGGGGGCCTTAAAAATTAAAAGTGGGGCTACTAGGGCGTGTGGGCTATCATATAAAAGAGCGCTGTTTGCACATTCTCAAACATTTTTTTTTGACTTTTGATGAAAAATGTAAAAAAATACCATTATCTCCGATACAGAAAAATCTGAAGTGATTCTACGTGATAGAAGTTTATGTAAAGATTACAGGAAAACTAAAACAATGTCTTTAAATAGCACACTTTTCAGAAATCGGAACGGAACCCTCGGTGCGCGAGTCCGACTCGCTCTTGACCGGTTTTTTTTTAAAAACCAGAAACTTATACCTACAACCGTATCATAATCATCATAAAACCATAAAGGAAGACTACCATAAACGCAATAGCTTGGAAAAGAAATTGCTGGCATGACAACCACCAAAATTTAATTAAAATTTACAACATGTCGAGTACCAAGCACGGCTTTAAGGGCCTTAAGACACCTCCGCCGCGAAACTATAGCATCTAAACCACAGTTGTTCAATTCAACTGACTCGCATAAAGTTCCACTACTGGTGTAACAGAACATCAGCGGATATCATGCGGTTTCGCGGTTTCGCGGCGGAGATGTGCTAAGGCCCTCAATAGATGAAAAAGCGCGTCGTTCTCATTAAAAAAGTGTTTGTAGTCACTGCGGTTCGAAATTGGAATGTCTGAGTCAAAGCACAAATTAAAATTACATGACATTTTCCTTGCGGAATGGAACGAAACGAGCAAAAAAAGCGGCATAATAAAAATCTAGATACGTCACTCTTTGTTACTCGCGTTGTACGTGAATGTTGAGCTAATTACTAAAGCTATTGTGATTCTTTCCCGCTGCAGTTTTTATTCTGTCACGCGTTTTCTCTGGGGAGCGGTTGATCCCATTTGTATTCGGGAATGTATTGCGAAGAATCCTAATGTAAATCGAGTAGGCATTTCGGTTTCGTCGTTTGCAAGTGCTGGTATAAATATTCCTGCCATTACGGTAGCTTAGTCGCGTGGATATTCGTTTTGTCGATTCTTTTTAAGGTGGCTTCGGAATTCTATTTTAGAGCGGATTCTGCTAGGTGTGTAGAGTGACTTGACTTTCAATGAGGAAGTTTGCTGGGGATGATAATTTTCTTAGTTTATAGTGCAGGATTGAAAGTGGAGGGTGTTTTGACCTGGGAAATAACAATATACAGGGTGTAACTGTAAACAGTGGCAATATTTTAAGGGATCATTGTACTCATCATTATGAACAACTTTTACTATGGAACCAAACCTGAAATCGTGAAAAAAAATCAGCTGTTCAGTACATTAATTTATGTTCGCATAATTCGTCAAAATGTAGGGAACAGTTGATTTTTTTTTTCATGATTTAAGGTTTGGTCCACAGTAAAAGTTGTTCATAATTATGAGTACAATGACCCCTTAAAATATTGCCACTGTTTACACTTACACCGTGTAGGTACCTAATCCAACGGAGAATTAGGTAGGTTTTAATCAAGAGAATTAATACTAATATTATTGTATTCGGTAGCGAACTTTGAGTTTCCATAATTAGTTTCTAACGGAAGTCAATGTGGCGTCATGAAAAATCCTTTTAAGAGTGTTAGACCCTTTTCCAACTCGTCCCCTTGGATACTAGGGAACAGTCTAATGGATCAGGAGATACCTTTCGTACCTTTCTTTTGTTCCGTAAACCCTTGAAAGGTCCCCAAGGATATGTATTTGATGGATGTAATGGCAGCTGGTTCTGTCTTTCTCGATTCATTTAACATTATAGTAGGTACCTGGGCGATGTGGTCGCTAAGCGACAAAGCCCTTTAAATAAATAAAAAAAAAAAAATAGTAGGTACCTGTACGTAAAATTATATAAAAACAAAGCAATGTTAACTTCTGAAATTAGGCCAATCAATGTCTATCAATATTCATTAAGTTAAAGTTTTAGTATTACGTAACTATGGACCAATATTATTATTTTGTGAGCTCAATCGAACTTATTGAACAACAAAAGAAAATTAACCAAAACGTGGGTGTGTCGAAATTTTAAAATAAAAATGTAAGTATAGTCTAATTGGATTGCTGTTATTAGTTCTTATGATTTTTAAATTTTAACTGGGAAGAGGACGCACGGGCTCGGGAAATATGGAAGGAGTGTGGGAAGCCTTTGCCCAGGAGTTGGACAGAGTAGTAACAACAAAAAAAGTTTTAATTATTTACTCTCCTCATAGTTATGGAGGAGCTCGTGGCTAAGTAATAACAGCCGTACGGGTCAATTCAAAGTCAAAGTCAAAGTCAAAGTCAAAGATTTATTTGCAGATAAATATGGTTACAAAAGTTCTTACAATAGTAATATAGTAGCTTAACATATTTAATCATAACATAATGACGTGCAAATTGGTAAATAAACAATCAGATTATTTAAATTTAAACTCAAGGAATTCTTTTATTGTATAGAAGGAATTTTCAATTAACCACCTGCGTAAAGCCCTTCTGAAGGGGACCATTGGAAGTTCTTTAATTTGGTTAGGAATCTTGTTGAAAATCTGAATACACATAGGATAGCAACTTCGCCTATATTGTTCCGTTTTCATTCTGGGATTAATTAATCTATTTGGGTATCTAGTATTGAAATTATATTTATCTCCCAGTTTTTCAAACATCTCAGGGTGAGATTTGGTAAATTTACATATTTCCTCAATATAAATACCAGTTAATGTAAGTATTCTCAGTTTCCTAAACAAGGGTTTACAGGATGTAAGTGGGTCTACATTACAAATCGCACGTATACACCTCTTTTGTGCGATGAAAGCTCTTCCGAGATGCACCGAGTTTCCCCATACCAGTATACCATAACGCAGTATTGAACCAACATATGCATGGTAAGCCTGTAATGTGGCTTGTCTACTTGTTAGGTTAGATATACGCCGTAGAACATAAGCAAACTTACTGAGTTTTCCACATATCTTATCAATATGATTAATCCCGGAACACCTCTCATCTAGGTCTATCCCAAGAAAAGTCATACTATCCGATTGTTGTATTTCTTTATCTTTATAAGTGATGTTTAAATCCATTTTATTCCAGTTTTTGTTACAAAATTGTACATATTTGGTTTTATCTAGGTTAGGTTTAAGGTTATTCTTTTCCATCCAAGTTATTACTTTGCTTACCGTATTATTTATTTCCACATTATAGTTTTCTTGATTTTTAGGGATAATTACGGACACATCGTCTGCAAAGAGTATGCAGGGATGATCAATTACTTCTGCCAGGTCATTGATATATATCAGAAAAAGTGGGGGTCCTAAAATACTGCCCTGTGGAACGCCTGTGCAATTGTAACCTAATTTGGATTTAAATGTCAGTTCGCCGCTTTGATTTGGTTTATCCCCGGTAATTTCTACAAATTGCGATCTGTTTGTAAGGTAACTTTTTAACCATGCATTTGCTTTGCCGCTTATTCCATATTTATCACATTTTTTTAGTAGTAGCTCGTGCGATACAAAGTCAAAGGCTTTTGACATGCCAAAAAATACTACAGTTGTCAGGATTTTCTGGTCAATATTTTTAGTAACTAGGTTAACTAAATTAAATGCCGCTGTGGTTGTCGATTTCCTTTTTTGGAATCCATGCTGTTCATGTTTCAAAATTTGGAATTTATCGATAAAACTTATTAATCGCGTATGCATGACCTTTTCGTAAATTTTCGCTAAAATAGGCAATAGGGCTATAGGTCTGTAATTATCAACAAGTTTTTTTATTACCTTTTTTATGTATTGGTTTAATAACTTTCATTTTTAATTTTTCAGGAAACACTCCCGTGAATAATGATAAGTCTATTAGATGTACTAGAACCGGAGTAAGAATAGGGCCTATGTATTTTATAATTTTAGTAGGTATTTGATCATAACCTGTTGAATTTGTATCCCTGAGTGATGTTATTACTTTTTGTATTTCGCCATCATTAGTGGGCATTAAAAACATACTAGAATTAATAGGATCAATGTCATAATTATTAGTGTTAATGTCAAAATCATTGTTCGTCAAATTGATATAATAGTCATTAACATAATTGGCAATGTCAGTGGGGCATATTATTGTTCCGGTTTCAGTTTCTATCTCCTTAATATTTGATTCCTGAATTTGATTATTATTGGAATGATATTTTATTAAGTCCCATGACGCCTTACACTTATTTTTAGCCCTGGTTATGTAATTTGTATTATGAATTTTTTGTGCTTTTTGTATACATTTTTTAAGTAATTTATTATAGTTTAAGTATTTTAATTTTCTATTTTTGTCAGACGAGAAGTAGTATTTAAAGCGCAAGTTCCTTTTGGTTTTAGTTGATTTTTTAATACCTTTGGAAATCCATTTTGTATATTTTTTCACTAGGTTGATTTTGATCTCAATTTTAGGGAAGCATAAATCATAGAACAAGACAAGTGTATCGTGAAAGTGATCAAACGCACTGTTAGCTTCCTGATTAGAAAATATTTCTGTCCATTTTAAATTAGACATACAGCTAAAGAACTTTTCTTTATTTTCGGTGCTGAAATCACGTTTACAAATTGTGCGAAAGCGTAGAGGTTGAACTTTATTGTCTATTCATCAGGTTAACCTACGCTTGCCGGGGTTGGGCAGTGGATGGGTGGCCATCTTTACATACCGAGACTCCTCCGTGCCTCGGAAAGCACGTTAAGCCGTTGGTCCCGGCTGTTATTTGTGGATCTTTGACAGTCGTTACGGGTCGTCAGAAGCCCGAAAGTCTGACAACCAGTCTTACCAAGGGGTATCGTATTGCCTGGGTTGTGGAGGTCAGATATGCAGTCGCTCCATGTAAAATACTGGTATTCAGCTGCATCCGGTTAGAATGGAAGCCGACCCCTAGTTGGGAAAAGGCTAGGCAGATTGAGTCTCCTCATAGTTATGAGGGAAAGCATATTGGTACATTAATCAATCAATCATATTATTTTCAGGAAACTCAAAGCCCATAAAAAAATACACAAAATAATACTATCAACAATAATAAACTATATTTTACTAACACGTAATGTTGTCATTGTCGTGTTTCGCTGCACGAAGTCGCGTAACCGTCCTCGGAAACGTCGAAATACGACACCTTTCAGCAAACGTCCTCTTTCAAGCAGGTTTGCAGATGTTGTGTTGGAACTCGCACCACGAATGACTTAAAGCTGACGTCGTGGCGGGAATCTAACCTTCCGACCCTCAGAGTCCAGTTAGTCTTCACTTTCACATTCTGCACGACCTCCTCAATCGTCGTGGAGTGATGCAGACGCGAAATGTACAGCTGCGTCGTTAATACCTATGTAAGTAATTGTAGATACTTATGAGGGAATAAATTGTCATCATGACATTTCTAGAAGTTTTTCTGTGTCTTTGCAATTGAGTATCGGTAAATATGCTGATAACATTGTAATATTAATAATCAGCCTGTACTGTACCACTACTGTAGAGCAAAGGCATCCCTTTTCTTTTTTTTTCCTCTCAACTCAATCCTGACCCAATACATACGGACCAATTCCTCTCTATGTGTCAAGTTCATCCCGCCATCTACGCCTAGGTCTTCCACGATGCCGTTGAACGTTTTCAGGAACTCATGTTGTGGTAGTTTTAGCCCTGGCAAACGTGTACAGCCCAGTCTCATTTAAGCTTGGCTGCAGTATCGTGTTCCATATTCGGTAAGTCGAACTCCGAGGATACTGCGCTCCATCGCTCGCATGCAATTCTCGAGCTTGGTTCTCTGCTTGACTGTCAAAGACCAGGTAGAGTGCGGTGTATAAGGATAGGGAGAGCATTGTACTACATTTTTTATAGATAACGTTGTACTTATTAATTTTTTTATAGCTTACACTTTATAAGCGTACCTTGTTGAGCCCATTATACAGAAAAGATATTTCATAGGTCGTCAATTAAAGGTTCTTGGAAAACATATTGTGAACCATCGTCTGAAAAATCGATTAATAATTACTACAGTTACAGTTTAAGTTATATAAAGCGTAAAAAACCCACACTTCAATGCATCTGAACTTCTGAAGCAGGCAGAGAGGAAATGAAAAAATAATATTATGTTTCATACGTTTACTTTACTGTGGAAGTCATAACATTTTGAAAGATGAAAAAAAACTTAATGGTTGGTTAAACGGTTAAGGAAAACATCGTGAGGAAACCGGCATGTCCTAGAGCCAAAAATTCGAAGACAGGACATCTACGAACTCCCACTGGGACCGCGTGCATGGTGGATTATGGCCCACTCCCTCTCACCGAGAGGAGGCCTGTGTCCCAGCAGTGGGAACATTATAGGCTGATTATGCTTAACTGAATGGGTAGATAGATAGATATACAATGCATCTTAATTAATTTAGTTGCATTTGTAAAATCCATATCAAACAGCGCAACATACAGGGCAGACACACACAAAACAGGCACTGTATAAAGTCAAGAGATAAATTCAATAAGTATAAAATAATGACTTTTCTCTGTCAAGTCTAAATCAATCGCAAAATAGAGTTTTGTTTCTAATAATTTAGATGCTTTCAGACGTATTTTACTAGAATAAAATCGCACAACGTGGCTTGTTTTCCATCAACGCAATAGCTTTTAAAAATAGTGAAATGCAAAAAAACCTATCTATCATTCCGCAATGGTTTTCACTTAGTACGGAAATATTATTGAATACAAGAAACATAACTGAAACATTAGGCATATTACTGAACGATACTTATGCAAACGCATCAAACGATTGAATATATAGTTCTCACCAACATACCATTTCATTTCGCAATTTCCATTTCGCTAACATAATTTCCTAGGAAATAGGGTCTTTGGTGACATCATCGCCTAAATGTGGTAATATTCGACCGATAGTGACATTAAGGTACCTATCATCGTCTCACAGTGTTATGGTAAGTAGCCCTTTTCCCTTCAGTCCATTTTTATAGCTCACGTCAATGATAAGCTGCATATTTTCAAGCTTTCGTGTCGTTCCTTCGTGAGGTCGACTGAGAATTTTTGGTGCACGAAAATTGTTTTTGAAAGTAAACGAATTTGGAATTACTTTACTTGTTTTCTGTTTCTTTCAAATTGTCAAAAAAAAACAATGTTAACCAATTACTAGTTTGACAATGAAATGACAAATTCTAAGTTGGTTTCTTTTTTATTATCACTTTATCCAAAGTCAAAAAGGAGAAAGACTGTCGGCACTATAAAATGATTGTGGTAGTCTGGAAACGACAAAATAATGCGACTACATGGCTGACTATCTTTTTCCTTAGCCCACCGCAAAAAAATCACGGGCACAGCCAATCAAAAAAATACTCAAGTAAAAGAATCTATTGAACTTTTAAAACAGCCAGTATTACCAACTCTTTGTGTACTAAAACTTCTCAACTCTCTGTTCGACAGTTACATAGCAATTCTATCTTTAAGCGTTAAACGAACTTGAAAGTAGATAAGAAGCGCTGCGCTTTTAGTTATAAACTTTTATACGTGACGTATCGAAAATGCATCGGATGGTAAGAAGGCTTATACGAGTTGACTTTAAAGTAGTTTAAGCGCTAAGCGCGGATCGCATTTGGCCCCGCCCTCCATTATTCAGGGGGTAATCCACCCTACATGAAGCTATAAACTTTGCTAACTAAAAGATTCCGCGAAGAGACGTGCTGATATTTAATAAATTGAAGTTTTCTTGTAGTTGTAGTTTTTGAGCGACAGTTCATTTACCTATGGGTTAGTTAGTTATATTTTTGTCACTGTAAAAGAAAGTAACAATGTACAATGGGCAAAATGCTTAACTTATGTACAATACGACAATGTTCAAAGGTTCTATCGTTTGTTTATCTTCGGAAAAACCGAACGTTGCCGAGTGGCGACCGTTGCCGAATTAGTGCTTCGTAATTTAGGTGGGAATGTAAATCAATTTCTATTGGTCGATAGTCACATTCGCTATATTTCGGTTTTTCCGAAGAAGTTGTCATACTGTACCACTTATTTTCCAAAATGGCGTTAAATGTGCTAAACATGTGAATGACCGATCCTATAGCTTATGGTGTGGTCTCTTCAGAAATCAACGAACGATCCTCCATGAGACTACCAAGCCAAACCATGATAGGCGTCTGCCAAGAGTACTCGCATCGTGCTGCCATCACCAATCAATCTAAGATATCTACAGAACCGTGGTACCCTCAGTACTCCAGTTATATCAGCATCCCAATATTATTTATGAAACCTGTGAATGGTTTCGTAAATGGTAGGGTTAGGGTACCAATTATTGTATGAACCGTAGTTGATACTTACCCCAAATCGACTTAGAGTTTACCATGTCATACAGATAGTTTTAAAGAAAGGAAATTTGATTTCGAAAGTCCGTGTTTTTGCATCTGTATTTTAGTTTTTGCCACCGAAATTCAAATTCAAAATTTTATTTGCAAGAAAATACATAATTTTCAAGGAAAGATCTTACAGCTTGCCGACTTCCAAAATTAAAGTTATTTTTGGAAGTTGTTTTTTTTTTTTTTTTGTAAAAAGATTTTTTTTATTTTTCACTTTTTACTCGGTGGTTTGTAATTTGTCTAAGTTACAATAGCCAGCAGTCAGCCTCAACCTCAACCCGGCGCTGTACCACACCCGACTCACTGCAACATAACGCAGCGCTAACCTGACTTGGGAATTTCCGCAGTCAGTTCCGACTCACCGTGAACTAATGTGTCACCCGATTCCGACTCACTGGAATCATAACTGGCCCTGGCAAGCATCTCAATATGCACTGACTCAGCCCACTATCGACCTACGGTCTCCGGAGGGGAGTGATGTGGCGGCATCTACAACGCCACATGTGAACTACGCATCAAAGACCTGACGTTACACAAATCCTGCATCGCGCAAGCAAAGTTTACTGCGCGACTGGCAACATCTTGATATCAAGCGTCGAGCAGTAGCCCACCAGACACAACACCCGTACGGTTTTTTTTTCTTGGTACGGACCTTTTCGCAATTGTCTCCGGAAAGCCTTGATTGTTTAAGCGGGCATTGGCGGGGCCAGAAGGCCCTCTCGCCATGTTAAAATTTAAATGCCATGCTATGCTAAGGGCGTCCCATAGTGGGACTCAAACCTATGCTTAGGCCGCTACTAATTACTGACCTTTTCTATGGAGGATGAGTGAACACACACACACTCTCACTTTGTTCCTCATACCTCTATAACACAATATAAGACAAATAAAACCAAATATCAATATCACGCAGCATTTCCGGAACCCGCCATGCAGTTACAAGAGACCATTGAGACCACTGAGAGCCATTTTTCCTAAAACTCATCAGCGCACGCAGTTAACACGAGGTATTACGAATGCTTAAATAAAACATGTGACAACAGGGAGAACCGTGTACGGTCGTGTGCAGAGAGTATTTGGTTTCATTACGCTGTATCAACATTACGCCATCGCTGACAAACATAAAGTGGGGTTGCCTTACGTACTGCCGCGTACAAAATTATTTAGTGTATGCTAATATTTAGCGAGGTTTTTGGTATGTAGTTTGTCGGCATGAGTTATTGTGTCTGGGTGGTACTGATAACGTTTAAGGGTTTATAGACTCGATACTGGAGCAATTACGTGTATGTAGCGATGTGCGTGTTGATTTAATGATCCAATGTGGAATTATATTTTGTTTCGTGATAAGGTATTGTTGTAAAGACTCATGTTAAGGTCTGGGAAATTTGTTGTGACTATCAATATAAATTGTCCGTATATTCAGGTCACAGCGGTCCTTCTTTGACAGTTGTTTGAAATTTCTATAACACGGCAAATTAACGTAGGGTGCTGCAACTTGCGAGTTGTAGGTCGTGGGTTCGAATCGAACACTGGCAGTCACTTTACTTTGTATGTGTTATTTCATCACCACTGCTCTCAAAACGGTGAAGGAAAATATCCTGAGAAAATCGTATGTCCTAGAAACAAAAATTCAAAGACATGACATGTGACATCAACCATCCACATTTAGCCCGCGTGGGATTACGGCCCACACCCTATCACACAGAGGAGGCGTGTGTCCCAGAAGTGGGAACATTAGAGGCTGATTATGTTTATGCTAACTTAACAATTAATTTCCCAGATTGTACGTATTTCTATAGGGTATTCGGTTTTTCTTAACAAAAATTATCAGAAATGATTTTTCAAATAATTTAACCTTTATGAGAAACTAAAGTTTGCTCAGACACACGATGAAATATTTTCAGCAAATTCTGTTCCTACTAGAAACATGTTTTTTTGAACCGAAGTATTTTTTTTTTTAATATGTAGTGTTTAATATTGTACGGTGGTACGGAACCCTTCGTGTGTGAGTCCGTCTCGTACTTGGCCTGTTTTATGTTAGATCTAGAATCTTTTTTTATAAGTACAATATATTTTTTTTTGCAATATTTTCCTACAGATGGCTTTTTCGTGAGTAACAGATGTGTTAAAAAACAAAAGCAAGCACAGTAAAAATTGTTTTTAGGTGATAAAACTTTTGTCTACAGCACAGTGGAGCCAATGCGCCAATCATGTGGTCAAACAGTATATTATAGTAACAACATTACTAAAGGAAATTATCGTTACGACTAATACGCTTTAATCCATGAACTGGAAATGTTATGATTGTGACCTGATTATCCATTGAATGCCAACTATGTGACCATTCACAGAACAATTTTCTACTAATATGAGAGAAACGTTATAGAATATCAGTTGAAATCGGCTATTCACTATAATAATGAATAGGGATGTTGACTACTTTTTTTGTCCGTTATGTAAGTTATTAATAAAAAATAGTGGACACGTATTTTTTTTTTGTGTTTAAATTGTGGCATGACGTCACTCCTTGCCAGATTTTATACGTAGTTTGTTATAGTTATGACTTAGCAAGCCCCTACTCTCCAACTTTATTACCTACGTTTTATCTAAGTAATTTTTTATTAGCAAAAAATACGTGTCTAATATTTTTTGTTATCTGACTGACGGATTAAATAGAATTTATTTATTATTTATTTTATTCATTAACACATACATTCCATCATTCATTCACTCATTTCATTTTATTTCTTAACTAGCTTTTGCCCGCGGCTTTGCCGCTACACTACATCTCTGACAACCAGTCTTATCAAGGGGAGTCGTATTACCCAGTTACTGGGTTAAAAAAAAATGGTATTCAGCTACACCCGGTTAGACTGGAAGCTGACCCCAATCAATCTGCCTAGCCTTTTCCCAACTATGTTGGGGTCGGCTTCCAGTCTAACCGGATGCAGCCGAATACCAGTATTTTACATGGAGCGACTGCCTATCTAACCTCCACAACCCAGTAACTGGGTAATACTATACCCCTTGCTAAGACTGGTTGTCAGACTTTCGGGCTTCTGACGACCCGTAACGACTGTCAAAGATCCACGAATGACAGCCGACACAACGGCTTAACGTGCTTTCCGAGGCACAGAGGAGTCTAGGTATGTAAAGATGGTCACCCGTCCACTGACCAACCCCGGCAAGCGTAGCTTAACCTGATGGATCGACCCGTGCGGCTGTTATTATTTAGCCACGAGCCCCTCTATAGTTGTGAAAAGGCTAGGCAGATGATGGTGACCTAAAAATGCTACCAGTACCTAAGTGAATCGAACCGAAGAATCACAATTGTGATTAACTTCCAAAATTATTTTCCTTGCGATGTTTTCAGATTAGCTCAATAATACAGTTAAAAGTTGCCTAAACTTTTTAATACCCAATTTTATGACCCAAAGAGATTGTAATGGGCACACCATGGCCACCCATGGCTACGTCATTAGGGTCACCGATCGAAACACCTTCTAATTAAAGTGACAACTTTAATGAATATAGGTACAGAATAGATAGGTACAGAAGGTCGACTCTATAAAGGCTCCTTCAAACAGGCTCCTTAAAACGAGACAAAACGCACGCACACATAGACACGGTTCTATTACAGCGAGAGCAAGCGCATTCGCGATTGACATCGCTATACGTACAACTTCTAGAATAATATGTGTGTATTACATTATCATAAGGGTGTAAGGGGGAGCACACAACAACCGGACTCCCCCCATTTGTCAACCTCACCTGCGCGCGGTACACCCTGTCACTGACGGACGAGGCGCTGGCGACCGACTGATGGCGGTATAACCATCCAACAAGCCAACCTCAATTCTCCAGAGCGATGACGGGCAGCAGCGTCATCGTTGCGAAAGGACTGGCTCTGCGGTCACCAACCCGCATGGCCAGCGTGGTGACTATGGGCATAAACCTCCCATGAATAAAGTGCCAAAACAACGGCCCCCAGTTCCCGGTGGTCCCACTATTCCTGGTCAAGGTAGCGGTCACGGTAACGGCGGGATGGGGGGTGCGAAGGATCCCCGGGTTACGGCAGGCTACCAACGACGACTACATTTGGCTACGTACAATGGACGTTCGATGAGGCTGGACCGTCACCTTGCCGAACTTGAGGTAGAGTTAGGTAACATTAATTGGCATATACTGGGGTTATCTGAAGTCCAAAGACAGACAAGTCCAGAGTCAGGCCACCTATTCTACTTCCGCGAAGGTGATCAGCTCTCCCAAGGCGGTGTCGACTTTCTGGTGAACAAGGAACTCACTAGCAGCGTTGTAGAAATCAGTAGTGTGTCGACACGGGTAGCGTACCTTGTACTAAAACTCAATAACAGGTACTCCCTGAAAGTGATACAGGTATATGCACCGACTTCGACATGCTCTGACGAGATAGCTGAGGCCATGTACTAGGATATTGCCAAGGCAATTCACAGTACGACAAAGGCCCACTACAACGTTGTTATGGGGGACTTCAATGCCAAAGTGGGAGTACAAGAACGCGGCGAATCGAAAATCGGACCGTTCGGCTTGGGGCGCAGAAATCACAGGGGCAAATGCTGGTCAACTTTCTAGAGTCGCAGGGGCTCTTCTTGATGAATTCGTTCTTTGAAAAGAAACCCCAAAGGACGTGGACCTGGCAGAGCCCCGATAACGTGACTAGGACCGAGATAGACTTCATCATGACGGATAAGAGGCAAATATTTAGAGATGTCGCCGTGATCAGCAGGTTTAACACTGGAAGCGATCACAGGCTTGTCGAGGCACTCTAAATATAATTTTCGAGCTGAAAGAATCCGTATGATGAGGCCTACTCTCCGACCTACGCAGCTCCAAGCCGCTCTGGGATCTGAAAAGTTCCAACTGGAACTTCAAAATCGATTCGACCTGCTGGAAACCACAGGTACTGTTGACGAGAAAGCCGACGAGGTGGTCAAAGGTGGTAAAAAAGATGTGTCGCAAAACGGCCGTATTTTTTTATTGCCAACGCAATAAAAAAATACGGCCGTTTTGCGACAAAAAACAAGCTTCTAAGACAACTCTTAGAAGCTTGTTTTTTTTAGAACTGTAAGGGACCATAGACTTACCTATTTAATATAAATTTCAACTTGATATCTTCACGCCTCGTTGAGAAAAAGGGTCTTGACAGCCTGAGAGACTTGAGCATTTTTTTATGTGATAGAATTATAAATTAACAATTTTCGGACTTTTTCCTTTAATTTTGTGTTGTACGACCTTGCTTCATGCCAAATTTCATGATTCTAGAACAACGGAAAGTACCCTATAGGTTTTGATTTACTTGCGAGTATTAAAATATGTCACATAAATGGCCGTATGTTTTTATTGCATTGACTTAGAAGCTTGAGTTTTTTAGGTCTTCAAGGGACCACAGACCTACTTATGTGATATTAATTTCAACTTGATACCTCCACGAGTTCCTGAGAAAAGGGCCTTGACAGACTGACAGACGGACAAACAAGTGATCCTATAAAGATTCCGTTTTTCCTTTTGAGGTACGGAACCCTAAATAGATGACACGCTCGGTTTTCATATTATCTAATAAGATGCCGTATCTAGCCTAGGTACTCTAAATCTGTGGTCGAATACATTGGTGTGTTCCAAATTCAAACATCAAAACAGTGAGAAAAAGTGCTTTTTATTCACTGTTCTCAGTGAATAAAATAAGCTTTTTAGAGGGGGAATGGTATAAAATGTTATTATGTGAAGCTACGCAATGTCTTCTCGTCTCTTATACCGCAGTGTCTCAAGACGAAAGTTTTTGACTAGTGCGTGTTGCCAGTGATGAGCTACGGCACTGAAACGTGGTCGCTCACAATGGGCCTTATTAGAACGCTAAAAGTCACCCAAAGGGCAATGGAAAGGGCTATGCTTGAGTTTCCTACGTGATCGAATCAGAAATAAAGAGATCCGCAGGAGAACCAAGGTAACGGACATAGCCCGAAGAATTGCCAAACTTAAGTGGCAGTGGGCAAGGCACTTTTCTCGCAGAATAGATTGCCGATGAGGCCGAAAGCTTCGTTGGAAGGCCTCCCACAAGGTGGACCGATGACCTTGTGAAGGCCGCAAGAATCCGCTGGATGCGGGAAGCATAGAACCGGTCGAAGTGGCGGTGCGTGGGGGAGGTCTTTCGGCAGAAATGATGGTGATGACTATGATTACTTAATGTTATTATTGTTATTGTTTATATATTAAGGCTCTAAGTATGGAGCCGACCTTCTGTATCTTTCTATTTCGTGCCATCTAAGGGTTGTCTACGAAACTTCTTCTACCTACACCATTCACATATTGGACTTCGATCGAAGGGAGCCGATGCGGTAGATCAATTTGTGTAGTTCTACCTACCGGGAAAATGGACGGCTCTGTGTTGTCAACCTTGAGTGCGTCAGGGGTGGCAAACTAAGTTTTAATTTTTAATTTTATTATAAACTAGCTATGCCCGCGGTTTCGTTCTGAAACGTGATTGGGTATTCTATTGGCGTTATTAGTTAAAAGAAATGTGAAGTGGTGCATGGTGTAGTCGTAATATTCTGGACAAAATTGATTTTGTTAATTTAAACTAACACTTGTTATTACATCTTTGGTTTAAGTAAAATTATGAATGAACAAACGAACGAATAATTCTTATTCATCATTTCTCCTGGGTCCCGGCAGTAAAAATCGTTTAAATTAAATAAAAAAACCTTAATTGTAATTTCTTTCACTTCTTTGAGAACTTGATCAGCCGATTGGAGATCAAAAGTGTGAATAATATGCAAAAAAAGCGTTAGTGAAAACTGCTGAAATCGCTTGTCTGTTATTATAAAAGTAGGTTTAGGTATTATGTGTTGGACCGCATCCAAAGTACTCCCATTCTAGTGGAATAAATATTATCAATGTAAAAGTTTGTGAAGATATTTTTATGTTTGTTACCTACTCAATCAAGGCGAAACGGTAGAATGGATTTTGATACAATTATACAGGCAAGTAAAAAAAGACCTGAAAAAAACAGCGGTGATCAGAGATATTTTCGTTGATAACACATCAAAAATATTCTGCTTAACCTTTTCTCAACTGTGTTGGGGTCGGCTTCCAGTCTAACCGGATGCAGCTAGATATCAGTATTTTTACACATCGAAAATATTACTACGGAAGAATACATTACAAGAACAACACTAATA
This sequence comes from Cosmia trapezina, assembly GCA_905163495.3. Classification (NCBI taxonomy): domain Eukaryota; kingdom Metazoa; phylum Arthropoda; class Insecta; order Lepidoptera; family Noctuidae; genus Cosmia; species Cosmia trapezina. The sequence continues at coordinate 18,466,015 of LR991037.1, forward strand.
GGTACTGTTCTTGAGAAATTCATCACTAATACCTTCCTCAAAAATCACCAAAATTGTTTCATTAGTTTTTGAGAAAATAGCGGACATACAAACTTATATACATACATACGGGTAGAAATTCAGAACCTCCTTTTTTGGAATCGGTTAAAAATTCACGGCTGTCTTTGGCAACCCTGAGTGCGTCAGCGTCAGGGTCCCACGATGTCGAGGCGATCAACTAAGCCAAGAATAAAACGTTCGTTTATACTGACTTTGTTCGGGATTCGATTCGGATTATAATGTCTAGTGATGTTATGATAAAGGGAAACCGAAAAGTCGGATTTGTTAATTTCTTTTCATGTGATTTGGTTTTCTTCGTTTGGTTGACAGTTCGTTTTTAACCGACTTCTAAAAAAGGAGGAGGTTCTCAATTCGGATGTTTGTATTTTTTTTTATTTTTTATGTTTGTTCGCGCATAACTCCGTCGCTTGCCAACCGATTTGAAAAATCATTTTTTTGTTGGAAAGGGTATACTTCCCAAATGGTCCCATTTTTGTCAAAATCCAGTTCTGATGATGGGATCCTGGAGAAATCGAAGGAACTCTTCAAATATTATAGGCACACGTATAGCGATTTGGGTATTTTGTTATAGTAGCTCGTGCATTTGCTCTCGGAAAGCACCACTTGGTGAAGTGGAACTGATGATGAAGACCACAGATGGCTACCGGAACTACTCAATTATAAATATTTCACGGGTCGCGATTCGATTACTTGACATTAGACTATTAAAACTTATACAAATTAAAAACAGACCCACTAAAAAGTGTGAAATAAAAACTTTTTAACAAAAAAAAAAACCGACTTCCAAAAATCACTACAAAATGAAAAATAACTTTGATTTCGGAAGTCGGTGGCAAAAAAAAGAAAGTAAATAAAAAACGAAAGACACCGACTTCCGAAATCAAAGTTATTTTTCATTTTGTAGTGATTTTTGGAAGTCGGTTTTTTTTTTTGTTAAAAAGTTTTTAAAAGCTATTGGTTGGTAAATGGAGGTGCATGAGGTAATAACAGCCGCACTGGTTGATATTGCCACGGTTGGTCCGTGGATGGGTGGACCATCTTAACATACCAAGAACCCTCCGTGCCTCGGAAAGCACGTTAAGCCAGCCCCGGCTCGTTGGTTGAAGTTGGTCCCGGCTGTTATTCGTGGATCTTTGACAGACTTATTATGGGGTATCCTGTTTTAGAGTATTCTAGGATTGTAATGACCTTATTAGTAACAATACAGACCTTACTAGCTCCCCTAGAAATAAAATACAAAGAAATCGGACTTCGCTTACCAACCTATCCTTCTAACCTTCACGCAACCTTGGAAATCTAAAGGAAGGTACACAATGTGCGCGAGCCGATCAGCCGTATCTGAAGTCTTGAAGATTCGTTTATTATTCACTAAAGGGTTTAAGCTGGCAAGAACAAAAATTGTCCTTTATAACGCCTTAGTTCGGAGCCGCCTTGAGTTTGCCAGTGTGGTGTGGAGCCCGCACTATGCTGTGCACTCACAAAGAGTAGAAAGTATCCAAAGGGCCTTCACAAAACACCTAGCCTATGCCTATGGTGACATATCTCCCCGGTGTCCATACGAACAACGTACTCAATGTTACAAAATGATTACTCTGCGCGACCGCCGACTGGTACAAGATCTCATGTTCTTTTTCAAGTTGGTTAACAATAAATTGGACTGCGATAAATTAACTGAACAAATTGGACTAAAAGTCCCCTATAATTTACCCAGATATCCTACTACCCATTTATTCTACACTAAAGCATCCAAAACAAATCTAGGACTAAACTCACCTCTCAATAGGCTCAGCCGAGAGATGAATTCTTATATAAAATCCTATCCTGATGTTGACATATATCATGACTCCGTAAATATCTTTAAAACCAAAATCTTGGGGTCCCTAAGCACACAACCTACGCCATCTAAAGATTAATTGTGTTTAGTATGTAGGTAGGTATTTCGTGCAACCTCTGTAACTTATCTCTTTTATCATTTTGTTATTTCTGTTTATATAGTTTGTTACCACTTAATTTTTATACTTTTCGTTTTTACCTGTTATCATTGTATTTGAGAATGTTGGTTCACCTGTTATTGGCAACTGTATAAGACTATTACTTTTTAGCTACTATTATTTGATGTATTGTATACAGAAGCTGTTGGTGTACCTTTTTAAATAAAATAAAATAAAAATAAAATAAAATTATTGTCTGAACGAGTGTAGTTTATCTGTGTTTTCATTTGAATGTGGTCTATGTTCGGGAGTGATGGAGTGTAAACAGAATGTGTTGTGTCTGAAATATTTGATATTGCACTGGAAGAAGATTTTTTTTCCACGATTTTTTTGTTAAGTATTAGTATTTAGATAAGGAACGATAAAAAGAAGACTCGAAAGTATATGTGTTGATTAGATTCACGAATCAAGAGTTCTGATTAAAGAAAATTTCGTGAAAATCTTATAAGTATTACAGAAAAGTCGAATAAAGATCGTCAAGTTTTAAATTCAATTTGTCGTCAGAATTCTGAAAGTCTGACAACCAGTCTTACCAAGGGGTATCGTGTTACCCAGTAACAGAGTTGTAGAGGTCAGATAGGCAGTCGCTTGTCGCTCCAAGTGAAATCAAGCCAACCCCAGCCGTCTTGTAAGACCTATCCGCTGTGAGTTTCTTGAAGGGCGTTCTAAATTCAAAGTATCAAATAAAAAACAAGTGAGCAGAAGTGATGCCAAGTGAGAGTGAATAGCGAGTTGTTGTTTGAATTTTACAGAATCGACGTTCAACACAGTTGAGAAAAGGCTAGGTACATGATGTAATATAATAATAATAGATATAAATGCTGATAGTGAAGTTTTAAATTCAAATCATAAATTTAACCTTTCTTAGTACATTTATTTTAGTATATTCAAAAACTCACAAATAAATCATAAAGCTTAAATACGAACACCCATTCTAAAACTCCACACGACCTGAAAAGTGTTAAAAGTTGGGAAGCTATTCAAAATTCAAACATAATAAAATTGCACTTTCAGTACCGAGAGAATTCTACAAAATAAAGTGGTTTGCACACAAGCTGTGTGCCTTTTTCATACGAGCACGTATCTGAGCACAATTCATCGAAAATAAAGTGGTTTTCACACTAGCTTTGTGCGTTTTTCGTGCATATCAGTACAATGGAGCAGGTGTTGATGGTCCTGTCATGTATTTTATTGTTATTTTTCGCTCGTTTCGATGCAAAATAAAGAGAAGTGAAGCGTCGAGTATTTCGAGTCGAGTTATTGACTGTGTTACCTGGAAAGCCAAGCAACATAAATTGGTTCCAAAATAAATGCATCAGGTGATCGATGTTATACCTAATCTTTAAAAAAAAACACAAAGAAAAAATGTGCATACTTAAAAAGCATTGTGACTGCTGTTTGTGTTATATATATATATATATATAAATATATATATATATAGATATACCCATGGGCACATTGTGGCTCCATCGTGCCATATAGGTAGTAATTTGTTGATCCGTTTTCACTTGTTGATCCGGGTGGTATTTGTTGATCCAATGCTAGTCAAACCATACGTAAGTGGATCTGTTTGGAGCCACAAGTGTTAACGCGAGTAATAATAATAATTAAGACATTTTTATACAAATCCACCTTTTTTGCATTTGAGCCCTAGTTGATCCGATTCAAATGGGCCAATCAGAGCACACCATTTTTCACGGGCTTTGTCATTGGCTACTACAGATAGATAGAACATGGTATTCAAACAAATTAATTCTTGCATTATACAGCGTGCCGCCGCTATCGCGACATTAACTTCAGACGCGAACATGGTTCCGCGTTTTCGTTTTCGGAGGGTTTGGTGAGTACTGGTGAGGGGGGAACGGGAGAGGATGGTGAGGAAGGGGGGGGGGGTGAGGAGTGGAGGGGGTGGTAAGGGGGATAGGGGAAGGAGTTGTGAGAGGGATAGATTAATGAGGGGGAGGATGTTGAGGAGGGTGAGGGAGGGAAGGCAGTAGTAAAAGGAGAGATCGAGGGGCATGTTTAGGGGGAGAGGGATAGAAGGCACCACTGTGAAAGGCAGAGGGGGAGGTTGGGGAAAAGGGATGCGTCAGGAGAAGGGGTATTAAAGGAGAGATAAGGAAGGGAAGGGGCTGAGAGGGGAGGAGGATACAGGAAGGGGAGAGGGGGAGGGTGTGGTGAGTACTGGTGAGAGGGAAGAGGACGGGGGAACGGGAGATGGTGGTGAGCAAGGTGGGGGTGAGGAGGAGAGGGGATGGTGAGAGGGGATGGTGAGAGGGGAGCGGTGAGGAGTGGTGGGAGGGATAGAGTAATGAAGGGGAAGATGTGGAGGAGGGATGTTTTGAAGGAAAAGGGACGAGAGGCAGAAGTAAAGGGGGGGGGAGATGCAGGGGGAAGAGTGAGGAGGAAAGGGAGGGGAGGCAGTGGTGAAAGGCGTAGGGGGAGGTTCAGGGAAAGAGGATGCGTGAGGGGGTGAGAGTGAGAGGGAGATGTGGGGGGTGTGAGAGGGTAGAGGGAGGGGCGAGATAGGGAGGGAGGGGGTTGGTGAGAGGTGAGCAGAGAGGGAACATAGGGAAGGCGTTAGAGGTGGGGTGAGAGGGACGAGCGCCTTTACACCTTAAAGTTGATTTTTGTATAGCACTGATTCATTGAAGAAACCCTGCATGACAGAAATGACATGATGAAAAATAGAAAGTCGAAACGGCACAAAAAACAGAAGTTAACTCCAGTCGTGCGTCGGAGCTAACACACACACTTTTTTTTGTAAATGCATACTTTTATAGATAACTACACCCACACTGAAGACATACAGACATGTGCTTGCACACAAATGCTTGTCCTGAATGGGATGTGATGGTATGGAATCGAACCCACGACCTGCGGCATGATATGTGGTATTTAACCAAATACGCCATTGTGGCCTGTCACTGTCAGAATGCTTCACTGTTAATGGTGTTGTCACATGTAACATCAGGTCACAAAAGCGCACAAAAGCTTCTCTATTATCTTCTATACCTCATCATCATCATTTCAGTTGAAATACATCAACTGCTGGACATAGGCCTCTCCCAAGCACCGCCACTTCGACCTGTACTGTGGTTCCCGCATCCAGCGGATTCCTTCTTGCGATCTTTACAAGGTCATCGGTCCACCTTGTGGGAGGCCTTCCAACGTTACGTCTTCCGGTACGCGGCCGCTTTCAGCCCCATTGGCCATCTGTTCTGCAAACAATATGCCCTGCCCACTGCCACTTAAGTTTGGCAATTGTTTGGACTATGTCTTCCCGAACGCTGCCCAGCCGAGTCGTATTCGACGATTGACCGCTTTCTCGAAATTGGACCTACCTAACTGGACAGTTTGTCCTAAGCAACATACTCGTCCACAACTTCGAGTGTAGTGTCTCCGATCTTCATGAGAGTGGGTGCTACATGGGCATTTGACGTGACCATCCATCCATGTCTTATCCATGTTCATTTTAAGACCCACTCTTTCGAAAGCTCTACTGAGGTTATCGAGCATTGTACTAAAGTCCTCCGTAGTCTCAGCCATGCCTACTATATCGTCGGTAAACCGAAGTTGACTGACGTACTCGCCATTGATGTTGATGTCTAGCCCTTTCCAGTCCAGAACCTTGAAGGCATCCTCCAGTGCAGCGGCGAACAGTTTCGGAGAGATAACGTCTCCCTGTCCCTCTCGCTGCAGAAGGATAGGTTTGGAGGTACGGTCCTGGAGTCGGACTGACGTAGTGGCGTTTTCGTACAGACACTTCGGCCGCCTAGACCGCTAAACGTAGAGAACTGAAAAAACTCCTTGCAGTAATGCATACTTAGGTTGATCCATTCGATTTTATATTCGCATTACTTCATACATTGTTGGATCCGCCACCATACTCGAGGTGGATCTTACAATGTACGAAGCATTACGAATATAAAATGTGCTAGATCAACGTACGTATGCATTTCTTCAAGAAGAGTATAATATGGAACCACATAGGTACTTATAACCAATCGAGGTGGATCTGACAATGTATGAAGCAATGCGAATATAATTAATCGAGTGGATCAACGTATGTATGCATTTCTGCGAGGAGAGTTTAAAACGGAACCACATAGTACTTATAACCTCATGTTCGAGGTGGATCTAACAGTGTATGAAGCAATGAGAATATAAAATCGAGTGGATCAACGTTTGTATGCGTTTCTGCTAGGATAGTATAAAACGGAACCACATAGTACTTATAACCTCATATTCGAGGTGGATCTAATAACGTATGAAGCAATGAGAATTTAAAATCGACTGGATCAACGTATGTATGCATTTCCGCAAGGAGAGTATAAAACGGAACCACATAGTATGCAGTGCGTGGTGCCGCACCTCTTAGTAGAGGCGGATCTAACAATGTATGAAACATTGCGTACAGAATATCGAGTGGATCAACTTATGTAGGTAGAAAATTACTATCATTTTTATGCAAGGAGTGTGTAAATCAAAAAAAATAATGTTAGAAGTATCTGAAATTCACTGTATATGGAGCCAATAAGTATTGGTCTTCAGATAAAATTCGGAGCCAAAAAGTATTGTTGAGTATAAAAAAATTGACCGTTACGGATCCACTTTTGTTTAGATGCTAGAGTAAAAAAAATGTCGAGTATAAATATATTTCTGCAAATATATTTGGCAACATCGCCAAGTGGAAGGCGACGTTGCCACTCCGCTCGAAAAATATTAAACCGGAGTCAAGTTATTCCGCATGAAAGGTGGAGTCAATAATGCATTGGCTCACTGCTGGATCAACTAAGTGTGGGAAAGGGTGTTTATATATATTCTTTTAGGAATTAGTTGACCTAGAATATTCAGAACTTCCTGTAGCCCTACTGTGCAAAATAATATAATAATAATAATATCCTTGGACATTTCACACAACGCCATCTAGTCCCAAGCTAAGCAACCTAATGCTAGTATTATGGTAACGAGATGGTTGATAAACTACTTATATACATTTTTTTTCTGTAAATACATACATATTATAGATAGAAAAACACCCAGACTCGGAACAAATACTTGTAGGTCGTACAAATATTTGTTCCGTGCGGGAATCGAACCCGCGACATGCTGCGCAGCAGTCAAACGCTCAATCACTGCGCCAACCGTGTCGTCTGTAAGTAAATAAGTACTGTAAGTAATTTTTTCTTAAGTGTTTTTCTTCTCAGTAAGTACTATGCCTTATAATATCTTCTGTCTTCCTTGATAGCGTTACTTTCCCTTACATCGTTATAGAAAACTTTATAACTACCAGTTCTTTGAAACTATACGAAAACTGTAAAACTGTATTCCGATACTTTACCAACTCATAATGGGGACGTAGGTTGCACTATACAATGGTCAAATTAAATTATGTAGCGAAACTCCGCAGTGTATCTGTTCAATGCTACCTTTGGACATTGACTCAGCACGCGGCCCAGATAAAAATAAGTGATTTCGTTGCATCTAACACGCATGAAACACAAAGATTTTGTGCAATAGTGTGTGTTAGGTAAAAGTAGTATATAAGCGGAATCTTTACGCAAATAAATCAGATTAGAATTTTATATTCTTGTCTCATTACCCCTCACTGTGGCCAAGATACCTTTAGCCATCTCTGATCAGTCTCGTGAGTCTGCGGGACTGGCAGTGAGTGTACCCTTCCCGCACCCTGGATTCCTGTCTACTGTCCGTCTGTTACCTTAGGTCGCATGGTGCAGACATCCTGAATTTATTTATATATTTATTTATCACATATTAGGTATATGGTAGGTTAGGGCTGTAGGGCTTATAGGGCTTAGGGTCGTAGGTACCGTTAGGCTTGTAGGTCTTAGTAGGTTCCCGTAACTTATCACATAGCTACATGTACCATCGCACCTTTAACAGTATTGCGGCCTTACGTGACATCTGTTAAGGGTGGATGTACATTTTGGTCCTTCGAGCATTTGAATCACGCGGTCCCCTTGCCCACTATAGGATTGACTTTGACAAACTGACACTTCAGAGAACTGGGGGTTGGTGTACTCAACAAAGCATCAGTTTTCAGTAATCTGAAGTACATTGTACTAGGGTATTCTGTCGGAAAGCCTCTCGTTGCGGATCGGTCACTGGCCTCCCACAAGCGGGTCTAACCAGTTGATTGAGAAGTCGCACGGACATAACAAGAGCGCAGATACCACTAGTACGGACTTATCTATTAGAGTAGGGTAGGGCCGTCAGGAAAGAAGAAAGAAGATCACTATGGAAATACAGGAGATAAACGAATTAATCAGAAGCCAGGAAGCGGATTACAATGAAATTAGAAGGGTAGTGACAAACATAAAAAAGGACTCGCCTGCAAGAAAAACAGAAAAATACATCAACGACAAGAAAAAAATTTTAGACCAACTTCTTCAGCGAGTTCAAGAAAACCACTTAAAACTACAAGAACAGGATGTGTTATCAACTCATAAATATATTACTACAAACTACTTTGGCATAATAACAAAAAGTTATGACGAAGGAATTGACTACCTTAAGAAGTGCGAAGAAAGGCTACGACACGTGCAAAGTGTTTATGAACCACGACTTTTAGATGAAGATGAAGACAAGGACGTCGTTAGTAGCCCAAAACTGTTTATACAGCTTTTCCGAATGTCGCAGATATCTAAGAAAATATCGCAGGCTAAGGAATCCATTACTCAAAACAAGCCAATATGGCATTTACAAACACTATTACAAACTCTACAAAAACAATGGCAAGAAATCGAAGAAACGCACATTGGACTACTGATGGCTGAAAGTACGTTGGACAACAGCTACTTCAGAGATAATTGTTTCGAAAATACACAGAAAGATTACGATATTATTACGGAGTTGTTAGAAGAAAAAATCTTTCAAAACTCGGATGGGAAAAGTGTTCCGTCAAAATCTTCAGGAAAACTTCCACGAATAAATATTCCTATTTTTGCGGGCGACTATGACTCTTGGAACACATTTCAAGATTTATTTAGAAAAATAATTCACGAAGATCAATCAATTTCTTCTACGGAAAAAATGCAGTATCTAAAAACACACGTAAAAGGCGACGCAGCAAGATTAATACGTCACCTAACAATAAGCGAGATTAATTATGAAACAGCTTGGAAGTTGCTTACGCAGAGATATGAGGACGAGCGCATGATTGCTACTAAGTTTATTGACAAATTATTAGATTTGCCTAAAATGCAACGAGCAAACGCGGCACAATTACGAGATATGCATGACACTATAAATGAATGTCTTGAGGCACTGAAAAATCAACGTATAAACACATCGTCTTGGGGCCCTCTATTGATAAGAATAGTCAGTAGAAAATGGGATGAAGAAACCAATACGAAGTATGAAGATCAACTGCAGAACCGAAATAAATTACAATCCTTTGATGAGATGATGAAGTTCATGGAAGACCGTTTCAATTGCCTAAAGTCTTTTGACGGGTCTACATCGTATACTAGCAGTCAACCATCACGCAATAAACAAACACCAGAAAAATATAAGCGCTGTTGGTATTGTCAGAAGAATGATCATATTATTCATCAATGCCCTAGTTTCAAGGCGTTATGCGTCAGCGATCGATACAAGGCCGTTGTGCAGAAAAGAATGTGCAAACGTTGCTTAAATCACGATTATCAGCAACAATGTGTGAGTACTGTTTATAAACAATGCGAAATTTGTCAACATAAGGGACACAACGCGTTATTACATCAAACTAGACCGGTTCAAAACGGTGAAAACGCTAAAAATAACAAAACAAAAAACACAGGGACAGTAAAACTGCAAAATATGGCGACATCGAACTTATCAGCAACTAACACCGACGAAAAAAACACAACTCTACTAGCTACTGCCATAGTACGAACTACTTCATATGATGGGATGCCGCAGTTGTTGAGAGTGTTATGTGATCAAGGGTCAGAAGCGTCATTTTGCACTGAAGAAGTAGCACAATTGTTGTCTTACCCACGACAAAAAATCCATGCCGAAATAAAAGGAATCGGTGATGAGAAACCAAAAACTTCAAATTACACAATTAACATTACATTACAACCAAGGTACTCTAGCGATTATAAACTGCCAGTAACGCTAATAGTGCTACCGAAACTAATAAGTTCATTACCAAAGAAAGATGTACAACAACTACAAGAAAAAATCATGGATAATGCACTTATAGCAGACCCAACTTATTATAAAAAGGGACCAATTGACATAATATTAGGTGCCCAAGAGTACAGCAGAATATTACTACAGGGTTTCGAAAGACTACAGCACGGAATTATCGCTCAAAACACAGAACTAGGGTGGATTTTATCCGGATTTTATCCCAACGATACGGAAAATGGAGTTAAAATCCTGAGTATGGTGTCTTGCACCGAAGATGTACGACAACTTACGAAATTTTGGGAATTAGAAGAAATTCCACAAAACTACAAACTTACACAGGATGACGAGACCTGTGAAAACTACTATAAAGAAACGACAATAAGAAACCCAGACGGAACTTACACAGTACGGCTTCCTTTTAAGGATTCAAACGTAAACTTAAACTTAAACGGCGAGTCGCGCAGGAAAGCCGCTGCACGACTGTTACAACTAGAACGACAGTTCGCAAAAAACGAAAAATTACGACAACAATACATTGAATTTATGACTGAATACTTACAAATGGGTCACATGAGAAAAGTAGATACGACGAACTACAACTTAGGAAAATATTACATACCGCATCAGGCAGTAATTAAAGAAGAGTCACTCACTACAAAATTACGTGTGGTTTTTGATGCGAGCAGTAAAAGCAGCACAAAAATAAGCCTTAACGACAACATGTATAAAGGTCCACGACTACAACAAGACTTATCCACTATACTTTTACGATGGCGAAAACATAAGTTTGCCTTTATGGCGGATATTATGAAAATGTACCGTTTTATAAAAATTAATGAGTTAGACTTCGCACATCAGAGGATACTATGGAGATTTTCTCCCAAGCACGCAATTGGTGAATATGAACTTACGACAGTTACTTACGGCACGACGAGCGCCCCCTATCTTGCGGTACGAACTTTGCAACAACTTGCCATAGACGAACAAAACAATTACCCAATCGCGAGTCAAGTTACATTACAAGATTTCTACGTGGATGACATTTTGTCTGGAGAGTCCCAGGAACATGCAGCTAAAGAATTGCAGAGTCAGTTAATATCCATGTTAAACAAGGGCGGTTTTAAACTTAGGAAATGGTCGTCAAACAGTTCAGAGTTACTGGAAAATATACCAGCGGAAGATAAAGACGACCAACTGCTCAAACTACCGTTAGACGAATCCAGGAAATCATTAGGCATAACGTGGTCACCCCGTGAAGACAGTTTTTATTTCCAAATAACTACAACGGAAAATAAAAAACCAACAAAAAGATTTATTATGTCAGAAGTTGCGAAAATATTCGATCCCCTGGGTTGGTTAGCACCAATTATAATTAAAATGAAGCTACTTATACAAGAACTCTGGACAAATAACATAGAATGGGATCAACCTGTAGATGATGCACTCCAGAAGAAATGGATTGAATTACAAAAACGACTTAAAAGTATAGAAGAAATTAAAGTTCCACGGTGGTGTTATATAACAGACAGCACAGTTGAGCTATATGGTTTCTGCGACGCTTCCGAAAAAGCTTACGGAGCGGTGGTATATAGCCGTGTAAAAATCAACAACGTTTACTACATTACATTACTACAAGCAAAATCGAAAGTGGCACCAAAGAAACAAAAAACTACTCTACCTCGACTTGAGTTGTGCGCTGCACTGTTACTAGCCGGTTTGATGGAAAAAGTTAAGGAAGCGCTTAACTGCAAGAATGTTACGATTTCTTGTTGGACAGACTCAATGATCACCTTAGGCTGGATAAGAGGAGAGCCTGAACGCTGGCAAACTTTCGTAGCCAATAGGGTGTCACAAATTAGACAACTTTTACCAAACGCAGAATGGAACCATGTAATTTCTGCTGATAACCCGGCCGATATCATTTCAAGAGGCCTGGAACCGGAAAAAATGGTTAACTATTCATTATGGTGGAATGGTCCACAATGGTTAAAAACCGATCAGATTCCTATCACGAGACGTATGCCACAGCCGAATGAAGAAATAAGGTCGTGTCATATAACTACAACTGAGATTGAGAAGAATGATCTCTGGAATAGATTTTCCAGTTTTGATAAAATGATAAGGGTCTTGTCTTACTGCTACAGATTTGCAAATAAACAAACAAATAAACCAATTTCTTGTGAAGAACTGAAAGCAACGACAAAACGAATACTTCTGAAAATACAACAGCAGGAACTCGACGATGAATTGAAAACTATACAAAGTGGACAACCATTGAAGAAAAATAAAAACCTATCTACTTTAGATCCATTTATAGACGAGGATGGATTACTACGAGTTGGGGGCAGGTTACAAAACTCCGAATTGCCTTACAATCAAAAACATCCAATACTTTTACCATACAGCCATCATATAACGTCATTAATTATACAAGACGCACACTTAAAACATTGCATGGAGGCAACAAATTGGCTTTGGCTTATTTACGACAAACATACTGGATCATTAATGGAAAAAGGAAAGTGAAGAGTATAATTAACAAATGTGTGAGGTGCATACGATACAAGGCAGACACAAACTCATAAAAAATGGGAATATTACCAAAAGCACGAGTAACGCAAACACACCCATTTAATCATACAGGAGTGGATTATGCGGGACCAATACAAACAAGAACTATGAAAGGGAGAGGGCACAGGTCTTATAAATCATACATTGCTGTTTTTGTATGTTTAGCAACAAAAGCAATACACCTAGAATTGGTGGGAGATTTAACAACAGAAACATTTATCGCGGCGCTACGCAGATTCATGGCACGGAGAGGTCACGTGTCACACATGTACAGTGACAATGCAACAAACTTCGTAGGAGCAGCCAACTTCCTACATCAAGAAATATTACAAATCACACAATCGCCGCAATTTCAAAACGGAATAACAAACATAGGAACACAGTGGCATTTTATTCCTCCGTCAGCACCACATTTCGGTGGAATCTGGGAAGCTGGAGTAAAGTCAGTGAAATACCACTTACGTCGAGTAATCGGTGATTCGACACTAACATACGAGGAAATGACAACCTTTCTCCACCAAATTGAAGCTTGTTTGAATTCAAGACCATTGTGTGCGCAAAGCGAAGATATTAATGACAACACAATACTAACTCCAAGCCATTTCCTTATTGGCCGAGAAGCAGTAGGAATACCAGATCCGATGGAAAACATTAATACTGACCTAGTAAACAGGTGGAAACAGATTCAAAAGATGAAAAAAGATTTTTGGAACAGTTGGACAAAAGATTATCTACATCAGCTTCAGCAAAGATACAAATGGAAGCAAATACAAGAAAATGCTAAAATTGGAACTGTAGTGCTAATAAAAGATGACAATATAAAACCAAGCAAATGGCCGTTGGCAAAAATCACAGAAGTACACCCGGGAGATGATGGTGTAGTTAGAGTGGTAACTCTTCAAAAATCAACAGGCGCTTGTCAGAAAAGATCAATTCATACGTTGATCCCACTTCCTGTGAATGAAAACAAACAAATTAGTACAACGAGCACAGACAAACAAACGTCTATGCAATGTAACATTTCAACAGCCACAAAAAATAAAAAAGATATACGAGCACCGAAAAATTGGATAAAGGGTTTACTATTACATACAATAATTATACTATTAATTGGCACCGTGTCGAGTACGCCCACATACACATTAAAAAGTATAAAGCCAGGACTATTTGTGGAAAAAATTGGAACCACAACCATTAATCGAGGAACGTTTAGAATTGAAACAGTGTACGAGAGAGGAAATTTGGAACTAGACCAAAAACAGATTGAAGAAATAACATCACAATTTCAACAACTTTGCAAGGATACTCAAAACATCTTGTATGAGACGCACTGCAATGAATTTTATCACCATTTAAACGAAGAAAAAGCAAAGTTTGAGACAACAAAGGAATACCTAACAGACATAAAGAACAACAGGGAAAAACGAGGTATCTTGGGACAACTGTTAACATCAGTGTTTGGAGTAAATGACGAAGTGTACAGAGACATCGACACATTAAATAGTAATCAGCAGAAACTCATAGACGCTGCCAATCAACAAACAAAGATAATGATATCAACTATCACAGGTGTAAACCAAACGGAAGAGCAAATCCAGAAAAAGTTAGAAAAGTTCCAAACAAAACTACATGAAACAATATCATTCATGAATAACCACAATGCTTGGTATAAAACTATTAACAAAAATCATATTAAAATACAAGTGATGCAAGCTTACGAGTTAGCAAACAATTTTATAAATGAAATAATGGACTACTATACAGGGTTACTAGAAATAAATACACAAAAAGCAACTATATACAGTATATTAACACCAAGACATATCAGCAACATAATAAAAATGGCCAATCAAAAGCTACCATTAAACTTAAAAATCATTCAGGGACAAATAATACAGACTGAGATGAATGCAAATACTACGCATATAAGAGTATACGCTTACTTCCCAATACACGATATAACAAAGTATACTCTGATACATGTTACGCCTATTCCAGAGAGGAAAACAGATGGATCATTCGAGTGCTTGACTATTCAGCAAACATACATGGGTTTTGATTACAACAACGAGCGGTACTTTGAACTAAGTCAAGAAGAATTTAAAGACTGTCTTCATAGTAATACAGAGTTCATCTGCTATCCTGTAGCTGTCAAAAACATGCAATTAAATAAAAATTGCATAGTTGAACAACTCTTTACAACCGAGAACTACACCCAAACCCAATGCACGTCAAAAACCTACAAAATATCGACAGATGTTGTATGGAAGCAACTATTCATGCAAAACACTTGGCTTTTCATTACGACAAAATCGGTTGCCATATCAATTGTGTGTGACGGTCAAAGAAAAGAAATTAAGATTCGAGATGTCGGAGTTCTACATATCTCCGAAAATTGCGTTATTAAAACACCTAATAACATACTTACTGCGAAAAGAACAACCACTATGACAGTGCTAGCTTCTTATTCCAAATCAACAAACTTCTCCCTTAATACTCAGATTTCACCAACAAACATTAAAAATATATCCGAAGAAGAATTAGTGTTAGACAGGTCAAAAGGACTTTTCGATCATTTAGTCACATCTGAATCAAACTTACAAACTCAGCTAGATAACACAATTTGGAAACAATTAGAATCGCATACATACATAACTAGCATCAGTACTTCACTTGTTATCATTACTTTAGCATGTATTTTAATTTATTTTGGTCCACAGGTGTTGAATAAACTTCGAGCCATCACTGCAGCAAGAAGACAAAACACTGCGCCAACTGTGCAGCAACCAACAATAATCAGCAGCATATCACACACGCAACGGACACAGCAGCAGTATGGCATACCACACCGCGTGCCCACTCAGTTGCAACGGTCTGAACAAGGCCAGGCCAGACCATACGAGACCATCGAGCTGTACCAAATAGGGTCCTGTTCCTGAGAGTCGCCAGAATGTTCAATGCTACCTTTGGACATTGACTCAGCACGCGGCCCAGATAAAAATAAGTGATTTCGTTGCATCTAACACGCATGAAACACAAAGATTTTGTGCAATAGTGTGTGTTAGGTAAAAGTAGTATATAAGCGGAATCTTTATGCAAATAAATCAGATTAGAATTTTATATTCTTGTCTCATTACCCCTCACTGTGGCCAAGACACCTTTAGCCATCTCTGATCAGTCTCGTGAGTCTGCGGGACTGGCAGTGAGTGTACCCTTCCCGCACCCTGGATTCCTGTCTACTGTCCGTCTGTTACCTTAGGTCGCATGGTGCAGACATCCTGAATTTATTTATATATTTATTTATCACATATTAGGTATATGGTAGGTTAGGGCTGTAGGGCTTATAGGGCTTAGGGTCGTAGGTACCGTTAGGCTTGTAGGTCTTAGTAGGTTCCCGTAACTTATCACATAGCTACATGTATCATCGCACCTTTAACAGTATTGCGGCCTTACGTGACATCTGTTAAGGGTGGATGTACAGTATCGATATTTAACACGATAAAATTAAAATGAAAAAGACTTGATAATTTTTTTGGAGTCAATAACCGCTTGTAGTGATGTTACTTGAAGCATGAGTTGAGACAAATCTGTTTTTTTTTCTTTTACCATGTTTATATATCGAGACCCATCACGTCTGTGAAGTTTACACAAAAAAAATGTTTTATAAAACTTATATTTCAGGTGACTACACTACCTGTGGTATGACCTCAAAAAAACTCATCAAATTAATTTCACTTTTGTTTTATCATGTTTGTTCGATACCCATTACTGGTGAGGAGCTCGTGGTTAAATAACGCACGGGTTGATCGATCAGGTTAAGCTACGCTTGCCGGGGTTGGTCAGTGGACGGGTGACCATCTTTACATACCTAGACTCCTCTGTGCCTCGGAAAGCACGTTAAGCCGTTGTGTCGGCTGTCATTCGTGGATGTTTGACAGTCGTTAAGGGTCGTCAGAAGCCCGAAAGTCTGACAACCAGTCTTAGCAAGGGGTAGGATAGTATTACCCAGTTACTGGGTTGTGGAGGTCAGATAGGCAGTCACTCCATGTAAAATACTGGTATTCGGCTGCATCCGGTTAGACTGGAAGCCGACCCCAACATAGTTGGGCAAAGGCTAGGCAGATTGATTGATTGTCCGATACCCATTACGTATGCGGAGTTTCACTAGCTAGTTCAATTTGACCCTGTATAGAACAGCGACCCGCCCCTGCTTCGCACGGGTGCAATGGCGACATGTCAAAACATCGAGATTTCTATGCTAAATGAGTGAATATAAAAAAAAATGTATATCACACAACAGAAACACAATGGTATATTACAATATCTGTAACACAATGGAATATGTATCACACAAAATAATATAAAGGTGCATTTATATAAACACATTAGATGTAGACGCGTAACTATTCAGAAGTTTAATTTAATTAACGTGTAGAGTACGAGGTATTTATTTTGGGTAGGTTAGTATTTTAGAAAAAACCGGCCAAGTGCGTGTGTGTATTTTCTGTATTTTTTTTTTCAAAATTTCCGAACGGTCGATTTTCGTCTATTTTCTTAAATACATTTAAAACTATTTATTTTAATATTAAAAAAAAAAATATATTTGAGACCCTCATAGTAAGCCCTTTCATTTCATATGTTACACGGTACAGTTTGCAAAACTTTTTTTTTAATTTTTCTTTTTTGCCCCCTGAAAGTGACCCCCATATTCAAAATTCATTTATTTACTTTAGCCGTACATGTTTGGGTCACATAAATCCATATGTATACCAAATTTCAACTTAATCCGTCCATTACGTTCGGGCAAATTGGCTGTGACAGACGGACAGACGAACAGACAGACAGACAGACAGACGGACAGACAGACAGGCACACGAGTGATCCTATAAGGGTTCCGTTTTTTCCTTTTGAGGTACGGAACCCTAAAAAATAGTACAATAATTTTAAAAAATATCCTTATATCTAAGTTTAATATTAATGTGTTATAGCTACTTATAAACCTTCCAGAATAATCGCTCTGAATTATGGTGAAAACCGCACGAACATTCTAGGTATAAGTAGTTTAGAAGATCTAAACGGTCACACAGGCAGACACGAAAAGCGAATTTGTTTTATAATATAGTACCTATAGATATAGATGGAGAAAGCATGAAAAATAATTGCCTAATTAACAAAAATCCTTTTAAATTAAAAATAAAATTACCTGCTGAAGTTTTAATTAGGCGTTTGTTGTTTAAGGAAAATGTTTTTTGTTGTTGCCTATTTTGTTTTAATTTCATTGTTGGTTATAACTTGGTTACAGCTCGTAATATAAATTAGCAAGATTATAATTAATTTAATTATAAACTTGTTAGAAGATAATCTTTACTCGTTTACGGGTCACGGGTTCAAATCGTTCCATAAATTATAGACAGCTGCAATTAACGGTTACGAGGCAATAATTGCACAATTGCCACGCATGCCAAACTGATTAGTGTTCGCAGTTATTAATTAGCAATTAGCGTAAAGAAAAATGGCTGTCTGTTTATTTCACATAATCCTCCTAGTTACTGTATAACTGGGAGGATTATGTGAAATCGAAAAAAAAATCTGCTGCTCCCTACATTTTGACGAGATTGATGTAGCTAAATGTACTGAACAGCTGATTTTTTTTCGCGATCTCAGGTTTGGTCCCTTAATAAAAGTTGTTCATAATGATGAGTATAATGACCCTTTAAGAAGAAAACTACCATTAAAATTTCACCCTGTATAATGCATTTTTAATGCACCTTCTCTTAACCATACGCACAATATTAACATAATGATACTACCCTACATTATGAAGTAGAGACTCCAATTCCAAAACTTTTTAATCCATTTAAATACAAAATTACGTTACATCTACCTCCATAATTATTCCTCATTTAAACTTATAACCCACTTTAAAAGCGTCATCCCTTTTGGGGTCCACATTATGCGTTCGGTCGACTCAGTTCAAATAACTTACCCCATTCCAGGAGCATATAGATAGAGTGATGTCACTCATAAATATCCTTTCTCTTTTATGGTTCCCGTCTCTTCTACACTCAGATCAACAAAAAAAGAAAGATGGAGCGCCGCGAACATCAAAAGTGAAGCCACAAAACCGTGCTCATGCAAGTAAAATGCACGCTCACGCACACACGTGCAACTAAAACCACGCACACCGCTCTTAGTATGTGACGAGTCATCGTCTAGTTAACATAGTTAAAATAAAAAAAAAAATGCTTTCCTGTGTAGTGAAAACTTGTAAAAATAATAGCAAATCACAAAAAAGTCTCATGGAATCACTTTTCACTTGTAAGTACGTGAAATAACATCATTTTTTTAAATAAAATAAACCATGAGTTTTAGGTTACTTGGAACAAAAACCCAACGAACGAACGCAGTAACATTCGATTAAATATGATCTTACCCATACAATATTGTTCCCCAAATTTAACAAATGGCGACTCCTCGACACACACAGAAAAAAGGTAGCTTCACTTTTGATGTTCACAGCGCTCCATCTTCCTTTTTTTGTTGATCTGAGCCTCTACAAAAACTGGACCGTGTTTAAATATTACGGCGGCCCGAACCAATGATAGCGGTCGAGGCGGCCAATACTTGTAGCAAATCGTTAAAATTGACAGTTTCATCGTTTATTGTAAGTGCACGCATCTGATCAGACCAAAACCAAACTGACGCAAGTTTGCCTCTTCATATACGGTAAGCTTTATACTCACCCTTATAGCCAGATCGAATCAATTTGTGACCACCCATTGACCTCCCCGTTGAAACTGTGAGACTACGGAGGAGCTAAATTGGAACCGGGATTCAATCAGAAGAAAAATGGGGATGTTGGAATAAAGTACATCCAACTTTGTCCCCCGTATTCTTATTTCGTGCTAAATTTTGGCACGATGCTTGTTTAGATGTAACCGTGAGTCCCAATTAGTTTTACCGCCCATTTCCGTTGGTAGTGTTTTGTTTGTAAAGTGTACTATATCTAGGTGTTGAGAATAATTTTGTTTGCAGTCATGAGTTTGCGAAGTTGTTCTCATTCTAGTTTCACAAATGTTTTGAAAACAAATAGGTAGAATACGCGTCTAGAATAACATAAATTACAAAAAAAAGTTCTAGTTAAAAGTAGATAGTAAAATAGCTAATATAAATCTATAAAAATCAATGCCACTTTTCGTTGTAATTTTATAACTCAAGAACGGCTGGGCCGATTTAGCTGATTTTGGTTTTGAAATGTTTGACGTAGTCCAGGAAAGGTTTAAACGATGAGAAAAATTGGAAAAATTGCCGGGAAAATTGGAAAATTCTGGAAAACTGAAAGCGGATTTTATACGGGAATATTAAAATTGGAACAGGACAACGTCTGTCGGGTCAGCTAGTATTGTATACATAAATGTTAAGTACCTACTTTAATTATAACAGTATATTACAATGATTATGATAATGTAGTACTCTTAATAACATTATTAGCACGCCTACGAGTATAAAGTTCCTTATTTATTGACAGGCACCCATAGACAAAAAAATGCAATACTTGGCGGACGCTGTTTTTCTTTACATTTTTCTTTAAAATAAAATATCAATTAAAACTTACTTATAAATAAAGTCGATTGTTATAAGAAATCGAATCGGTAACGCATTAGAACATCACTAATTGATCAGAACTCGAGCTGTCAAAAGTAAAATAAATGTTTTGGAAAGATTATAATTGATTAAAACGTTCTTCTAATTAAATTACGAAGTCTTTCACTTTTAAGCCTGGTTTTACTACAACACCTGATACACAGTTTAAATATCTAAATGTACTATTTACTCGTTTTTGGATACCCACATTTATTAACGATACAATTTACTTTGCAAAAAGAAAGCGACGTCGCTCGCTCCCCGTACTAAATCGCGAAAAACCAATTTCCTGCAAATAGTGTAACGTATTTTCGCAGCACTGACTGGTTTACTAATCAAACACTCGTAAGTTTTTCTCGTGTACCAGGAATAAGGATGAAAACTAATTTTTTTTTGTCCGTCATGTAGATAGATTATTTATAAAAATTGGACACGTTTTTTTTTCTTTTTGAGTTAAAATGTGACATGACGTCACTGCTTGCTAGTTTTTATACGTAGTTTGTTATAGCTGTGACGTCCCCCCCACTCCCCAATTTTAGTGCGTTTTATCTAAGTAATTTTTTTATTAAGTAATATGATAAAGCAAAAAATACGTGTCTAATATTTTTTATTATCTGACTGACTGACTTCTTTTTTTTTTACCCAGGAAACATCCCTATTTAGGACATAATCTATGCGTCTGGTCGGTATACAACGTGTAACGTTAAATGCGCAAAACCTCTTAAGGGGTCATTGTACTCATCATTATGAAATCGCGAAAAAAAAAATCAGCTGTTCAGTACATTTATGTTCGCATAATTCGTCAAAATGTACTGAACAGCTGATTTTTTTTTCGCGATTTCATGTTTGGTCCCATAAAAGTTGTTCATAATGATGAGTACAATGACCCCTTAAGAAGTTTTGCGCATTTAACGTTACACGTTGTATACTTTTTCTCTAGGCCCGCAGAATAAACTAAAAAAAGAATATAGTGGAGTGGAATGTGATTCAGAAAAACTGCCTGGAAATGCAAAACTAAATTGGAATGTAAATCAAGTCCGCCCGTTCTGTGTTCCTCTCGATTCCCAATACACCTGATTACTGAAACGAACTTCGTAGCGAGCAAACAATACAAAACAAATATCTTTTAGTTCACTGTTCTGTTGTAGCCAATTTTTTACTTACTCCACGTTTTGGGCACAATCAATAAGTTGCTAGCGCACAATTACGACTTTTCAACCCGTTTTAACAGTTTTTTGCTGGGTATTCAGACTCGAGTTCACCCGACTGGTCGTATTCTAAGTGTTTCGACAGTTTTACCTGCAGAATGTAATTGAATAAAACCTTTTAAAACTCCGAGTTCACTGTTGCTATAAAAATGCCTAGTTTAGTGCGCTAAATTATTTGAGTTTTCAAGAAGATTAGGGTATTCAAGTCTTTTATTGATTTATACCCTTAAAATACCCTTTATGTACTTGCTGTGGGAGGTGAGGAATGTGTGACCTTTTAGGGCTCTCGCCCACGGCGACTTTTTGTAGCGATGCAGTAGCGATGCTGTCGCGCGTCCGCATCGATACAGTCGCGAAGCGGTCGCTATCTGTGTGCCCTCGCCCACGGGCCCAGATTCAGTCGCGATGCAAACGCTATACTGATGCGCTTCTGTCGCGATGCAAACGCGATTCAGTAACGGCACAAAAATACCTGCGATCGCTACAGTTGCAAGATGGACTCCGTTGAGGCAACATTAGTCACGTTGTCTTTGGTGCTGCTTTTACGTAAGCAGCCGAAGCGTAGGCAACGAAAGCTCGGTTCTCCACTCACGCACCACCCTCCCTCTGTTCTCTCCCCGATGTCGTCACACGGTCGCACGTTTGCATCGATACAGTCGCGATACTGTAGCGCGTTAGTAGCGTGTTGGCATCGCTTCTGTAGCGCGTTGCAAATGCGACTAACGCGCGTTAGTAGCGATGCAGTCGCGCATTTCGTTAACGCGCGACAGCATCGCTACAAAAAGTCGCCGTGGGCGAGGGCCCTTAAGACAGCTATGTTCTATCTGAATTATTTTCGGACAAGAAGCGTGTTCTTTGGGTTTGACATGCAGGAATATACATTTTCGTAAAGACATGTTGAATTTGATTTTATGAAGACGTAGGTAAGTTATACAATAGTAATGTACCGGAACGTGGATCCACGCGAGAGAGAGAGAGAATTGGCTTTTTAATTGTGTCTGTACTTAGGCATAATTATTTACATGACAAATTATTCAAAAAATCAATATCGTAACATCAATAATTCTTATGGGACCAATTCGCTGAAAATGTGGCGATATGAACACGCTTACCTACTAGAAGAACATGCTTACATACTTTAATTTACAAGAAGAGCTTTTGCCTATGGCTCCACCCGCGTGGAGGTCGGAAATTATCCCGGGGCACGGTAACGTACAACCGGGATAAAAGTATTCTATAGATATTCTATTACAGGTCATGGGCCACTGTAGGCTCAGGCTTGCGGATGGCGAGCAATGGTTAGCTCGCCGTCCGGTAAGGACCAGCACGTCGATTCTGTAAAAATCTCACCGTGAAAACTTGCGTGGAGTGAGCTGTCAGTGTCATCCCACGGATGCTAGGGATTGACCAAATTATATTTACAATCATAATCGAGATTTCAATTATATTTTTATGCTGATTTTATAACATAATCATTTCATATTATTTGTAATCTAGTAGAGTGTCTAAACATGAAATGAAATAGTCAAAATAAAATAGTCAAATAGAAATTCTTGTTATACATATTTTTCGTGCGTGACGCGCTCACACCTCAGTATAAGTACATACGGACTAGTCTTGCAAAAAAAAAATAAAAAAACAAAATTGAGTTTGTGACTGAATTTCTGTTTTGCAATTTTATTTAAAAAGCCTCTAAATAGTAATGTTTAGACACTTAGATACTAGCTTTGAAATAATATAAAATGATCACTAAAAAATATTATTTAAATCTCGATTATGATTGTAAAAATGTACTTGGTCCAACTCTAGCATCAGGTGGAATGACACTTACAGCTCACTCCACGCTCACTTTACTTAAGTTTTCACGGTGAGATGATTAGAGAATAGCATTGCAGGTCCGCTTCGACGGCGCGTAGTGTTCCACGCGCGCCTCAAAGAGATGTCAGCAGAGATGGGGTCCGTTAAGGCCGATGCCGCCGGGGTCGCGGGTTGTTCGAAAGAGATACCGTGGCCCTGGCACAGGCAACTGAAGGAACACAGGTGGTTTTTAGTCAGTAGACTTTTGATGATTTCCCATCCACAAAAAAAAACCCATGTGCTAAATTTCATCCGAATCCGTTCAGCCATTTTAGCGTGAAAGCGTAACAAACAAACTCACTTTCGCATTTATAATATTAGTTATGATTAAGATTACTGTGAAAACCATATCGATGTTTTTTAAATTTTTATTTTTAGGAAATTTAATTATGGGTCAAGTTATGTAGATATAAGTAAGTGTCTGATCTTACAATATCGTCAGCAACAATGAACCTTACATTTTCAGCCACCAAAGTGACCACATTTTACGTCATTTTCAAAATAAAATCCTACCTACTCGTAAATCCGACAAACCGACCTTTCCCCCACTGACCTAAATAACCCCTAGTGCATACTGTTTGCACTTAATTAATTCCTTGATCGAATGAGTAGATCACTAATACTTGGCTGTACGGGCGAGCCAGAAAACTGCCAAGCTAATGCACTGCTGAAATATTAAGCGTAAAAGCTTTGGCTTAGTATAGCTTCGCGAATTTGAATCTGTTTCGTTGGAATTATTTATGTTTTATGCTTACTGGGCTTTTTTAAGGTTCCGTATCAAAATTGTAAAAAGGATGGTGGTCTATCTCTCTGTCCGTCTGTCACAGCTGGATATCTCAAGAACTACTAATGCTATCAACTTGAAATTTGTTGTAGTTTTAGATTACGTTTCCCCAACTGTTTTGCAAATAAGAAAGAAATGAAAATAAATATTTTATTTTTTGCAACAGGGACTGAAAGGTCTTAAAAATTCGAAGTGGGGCTACTTTCTCTATTTCCTCCTTTGCTCACTACCTTAAGCCATATTAATTTCTGTTTACAATCTCCGTTCCAATTAGAAAGTACTCCGCTAATTTCATCAACACCTCAAAAAAGCCTTTTGAACATTAAAAACAAACAAAATAGCTAACTTGCTTCTCGCTAATTGGCTGCTCTAAACCGGTGAGTAATTGCCATCATTGGTCCGCTTATATTTTTTATCGCCCTTTATTGGCTATTAACTGGGGCATAATGTGCTTTTAGGAAGTTCATTGGATAGTTAACACACGATGTTTGTTTACGATAGGACAATCTAAATACTAATTAGTTGTTTATGACGGCAGTCATTAGTATAGTTCTGTTTTTAGTTCTGTTATTGTTCTGATAGGTGAATTGTTTGCTGGATGCGTTTACGAGTCCTTTTCTTATCACATATAAGTCGTGGCTAAGTTTACAGCCATTTTACAGCCGCACGTTTCGATCGATCGTGCCTCGAAAGCATGTTAAGCCAGACAGCTAGGACCACCATTCTGGCTGTCATTCGTGGATCTTTGACACTCGTTACGGGTCACGAACGATTAATTTTTATAACGTGTTGCTGCTATTTAGTTATAAAATTTGGTAGTGATGATGGACTGTGGTAGGGATATTGTGGTGGATGACTAGTCTACCAAATGGTTGGTTGGTTGGTTGGCTGACGAATCTAATACGACAGCCTTATCGTAAGATACAACGACGAATATCTTGATGAGCAGGCTTTCAGAAGCTGTTTTTCATCACTTCATGAAAGTAACCGAGGATCGATTTCAAGGTATGTGATTGGAGATGCCTATATCCAGCAGTGGACTAGGCTGCTAGACTGATGATGATGATGCTGAAGAGATTCACCAGTCAGCAAAATGTTAGCGAAATAGCGTACTTAAGTTAAGCAAGCGCAAACTAGCAAAATGAGGGATTATAGATCCCACGGGTATATAGTGCCAATGCGGTGTTCCTGACCAAACCATGTACCATATATGGGAGTTTCCAAAGTGCCCATACACCTGTACTTACACACTAAAATTATAAAGGCGAAAGTTTGTGAGTGTGTGTGTGTGCGTTTGAATGTTTGTTACGTCTTCACGCTCAAACAGCTCGACCGATATGGTTGAAATTTGGTATGTAGATAGCTTATACCCTGCATTAACACATAGTCTACTTTTTATCCCGGTCTATGCGGGTAAAACTGCGGGGTGCAGCTAATAGTTATATATATTTACCATCGACTCGAAAAGAAGAAGTACCGTTGCTCAGGGAAGCTCTCTATTTCCAGCCCTCTCTATTTCTTCAAGTTCAAGAGCTGTCAATGTCAATGAAAATGTCAAAAAATCCATAACAGTTAACAATGACAGCTTTTGAACGCGGTTCAAATGTGTTGATCGCGTTCAGTTTCATTGGTGAATTTCACCGTAAAATCATAACCTGAAATCACAAAGTACCTACGTGCGGTAAGTGGTAAAACCGCGGTTGACCTAAATTTGGCCAACAAGGTGGTTAAATGTTTATCAAATTACATTATTTCGATGTCAGCGTTCCCAGCGGATCAAAATTACAAAGGATTATCTTTTATGCTCTGCGTTAGCATTTATGACTCTATTATTTCGTTTTATAAAACTGCTTTCTGATTGGTTATGCGCCGTTCTAGGAAATATAGGAATTCTTAGTAAAATAAAAGGAAAGAGGATTTATCCCAAACAACTAACATACTGAGTATGATAATAATGAAGTTTTTCGAATATTATCATAGAATCGTAATACGTTACAGGAAAAATATTAGTGGCACGCGCCGAGCTACGGCGTAGCCTCGTAGACCCTGGCGGACATTTGCGGTGATCCACTTTTCAACCTTATTACCTTAGCAATAAGGTCGAAAAGTGGTTCAGCGCAAATTTCCGCGATGGTGCATACGATTGTATGATCGGAAATCTCCACTTCGCAGTTTTAAAAAACATTCTTAGGTTTGTATGAACAATTCAAGGCCATTAATTTTAAATCTGTACTTGGAATCATAAAATGTTCTAAGCTCAATCAAAATTGCGTCCGGTTTAAGTTTACAAGTTTACACCTTATATTTACCATAAACATTCCACGTATTCATAGAAATAAAGCTGATCAGAAATTTATGAGGCTCAACCGGAGAAAAAAACATGACCTCGACCGAGTGAAATGAAAAAATCCTGTACCTGCACGAAGTGTTAGTAGCGGATATAATAAATATTAAAAAGCAGCTTTCCCCCCGACTTTGCTTTCGTAAAAACGCTATTTGCGTACACTTTTATATAAATATGATAAATCCTTTTAAATTTTTCATATTTGGCCTTGTTTTCAAGGTAATGTACCTAAAATCACGATCAAAATGGTTCTTTCATGATTGTCAAAGTGAACTCAAATTTTAACTATATAGCCCTGAAACCTCGCTCGATTCTTATCGGATCGCTATTCCTCTGGATATGTTTACATCCTGGATTGCGAAGGACCGTCCTCCAATGCCCTATAGAGGACATCAGGAAGTTGCTCAGAGTTCGATCTTATTTATATTAGTTTACTTTAATATTGTTATTTTAACTCTGTGACAGACCGATACCCTCAGAACATGGAACCCTAAAAACCTACCCTTTGTTCAACTTGATCTGACATAGTTCAGGGCTAGACCTTTGTCATAGGATGACATGTGAAAACCTATATAATCCACTACACAAAAACTTTCGAATTTATTGAAAAGAACCCAAATAGAAACAAATTAAATCTCATATCTTCATTCCCAAACCCATGACGTAATCAAATACAGGATGATACATATATTATGTACGAAATGGTTCAATGTCACCCTTTATGGACTAAAGAGAAATCGTAAAAAGTAGCGTTTTGCAACATCGCAGTCGAAACCACTTTTATAGTGATCTACCCTTACCTTATTAAGTCAGCAACCGACCCTTTTTGCTTCAGAGACCCTCGAATGTTTATGAAAGTGAAAATGTCTTTAAATGCACCTGTTTTCCCTTGTTAAGGGAGATTTGTTAGAAATTGAATGTAAACTTGTAAAATAGGGCGAAAAAATAATTCTGTTTAATTACACCCCAATTAATCGTGACCGTTGTTTTTTATTCTTTTGACACTTTCTCTCCCAGAATTATTGTTCGACGTTTTGCGAACAATTTGTTTTAGTTGAGTTACGGGATTGTTGATGTTTTGTTTTGTTCTACTGAAATGTTGTAGTTGTGTTGATAGTAGAACAAAAACATTGTAGCATTGTAAAAAGGTTTTTGAAAATGTTAGTTCTATTTCAGTTCAGCTGTGGTACGGAGGCCAAAGGAGTTAAGTAACCAGACACGAACACTACAAAACTATATAGCTACTGAAAATGAAATGCTAAAAAGCAGGTTATTGTATCATTTTGTGTTAATTTAGATGATGTCAAAAGTAGCACTGTTAACCGACTTCTGTTGCTGACCGTACAGTAGTGATATAGTTTTGTAGTATGCGTGTCTGGTTACTTATCTCCTTTAAGCGGTCTTCACACATGGTATGAAGGGTAAAAGGGGACTTGGTTTGCAAATAACAATACGTAGTTCGACTATTAATCGGATTTTGACGCGTGATTTTCTATAACCTTTCATTATACGTACGGCAAAATAATCAGTAAGTACATACTTTAATGGCATATAAATAAACAGTTTTATAAGATTGTTTTGAAGACCTTACAACACACACACATAACACACACAGTTAAGTGGCACAACATTTTAAAATAAAAGTTTAAAATACAACTGATTTTAAGCTTTTATTTTAAAACGTTGCTTAGATATGCACCAGCAGATTAATAACAAGAAATGTTCACGTAGAACTTAGCTAGTATTTCCATCTAAAATTGCATAGTTACAAGTACGTGAGTACTCCGGTAGGTACTCCGGAGAAGGGTAAAGCATGGGTCGCTATGCCAAGAATGAGAGGATTCCGAGATGAAGTACGCGAGTAATAACATAACTCGCTGAGATACTACGGATCTGAGATACTAGACAAATGTTATTAAATTCTAAATAATTTTATCTCAGTCTGAATTGAATCCATAATGCAACAGCGGTAACAGTACTGAACGCGTTTGGCGACATTCCCGTTTCAATAAAATTCGTTTATATGTAGGTATAATGTTTCGTATCTTTATTTCAATTACATATAATAAAGTTAAGTGCCTTAAAAATGTGCCATAACGTTGTACCTGCCACAATCGTGTAGTAACCGCAATAAAAAAATTCGCGACCTCGAAAGCTACACAACGTATTAGCATATAAGCGCATGTGAGCTCACACATACCGTCAATTTATGGGCATGTAATATCGGGACGATTGCCATGAAGGAAACGACACTGAGGGAATGTAACTGCCACGTCTCTCTAATTTATTAGACGTAATATTCGGGCCCGACCGACGCTGGCTCTAACAACTCTCACCTGTACTCGCTCCAGACACGGCTTTAAGAACATAATCTTTATTACCTCCTGTAGTACTCAGAGTTCCTTTATTTTACTCTCTGCCGCGGCCGTAATATATCCAGGATTACGTGGTGCTATGAAATATGCAGAATCTTTGAGCGGGACGAATGTACGATGTTTCTTTAAGCAGCGTGCGAGCATCAAATCACGTTGCTTTCTCTTTTTTATTTTTTACACTCTGAATATGCAGAATTTCATGTGTATGTGCAGACTATATCATCAGCTGTTGCTTGAATTATTGATTGTGAGGCTCCGCGAAACACATTGCGAATGAATAATTAATATCGAGTTGTGGCTTCATTTCAAAATATAGTGTCGATGCGGTTTGATCTTTTGCCGTAAACCAACCCGTGACCAGTTCGCAAAATGGTAAAACTTTTTCTATTTGAATACAAATTTAATGTTTTTGAAGTGTAAACTTCTCTTCTCAAACGTTGGACGTACACCAAGTGTGTGTAAAGGGGTAAATCTTCGAGCGTTTGAACCGCCGTCATTAGGTATCCTCCGCCAAAAGTTGATGAAAAATTATATAATTAATTAAATATTTCAGCAATTCCCAGAAACTGCTAATGAACCAGAATCTGAGAATTGCTGAAATATTTCATTAAATATATTCTTTTTCTTCAACTTTTGGTTGAGAATAATGACGGCGGTTGAAACGCTCGAAGATTCGCCCAAAGCCGTATACGCACGAACGAACAAAAACATGGTGAACACGAACTTCGAACACTGTAAATGTTCAAAAGGTCCCGAGTTTCTTTCAATATTACGTTCGTGTTCGATGTTCGTGTTCACCATGTTTTGTTCGTTTGTGCGTACACGGATTAAGAGAACACTTTATATCACATTTATATAAATGTACTTCATAACATATAAACTTAAAATACCATCATCCAATGGCAACCGCGAGCTTACAGTAGTTCTGAACCTATGGGGTTCATAAGTAGGTATACTTATAAATGACGTAAGCGCGTTGAGCGATTTTTGGTAGGGGGAAATCATACGGGTTCGCGTCACCGCGACACCTCGACACTTCGACATGCATAGTTTTACGTTAAAGTTTTCACTTCTGTTGGTCCCCATGACTGCCAATTTTTTTTGTGACGTGTTCATTAGCTGGATGACTGTGCAACGAAACTGCTGGTTCACGCAGGTTTTTCAAATTACTTTCCTTTGTCATCGAAATTGTTCGACGTGCCTTCTAAGGACAATCTATTCATTGTTATTGGATCAACCGAAAGCCGCATTCTTCGAATTTTATAAGAAAACGTTGCTAAAACCACAGAATAATAAAGCTACAGTAGTTTATCTCATAATCATAATCATTTATTTATTTGTCAGAACATAGTACATTAAATGGTTTTAAGATTAGTCACAGGTATCGTCACCTTCTGCCAAGTGTGGCGTGCAAATATTAGGTAGGTACATATATTTATTACAGGACATATTATATTATTTATTTATTATTACTAATTTATTTGATTAAATTAACATTATTGATTGCATAATTACACATTAAAATTAAAATTTCAGGTACGTCAGATAGAAATAATATCCTAAACACATAAAACACATATTTATTTTATTTTGGATGTCAAAGTATTTATATAATGTCAAAGTATCAAAGAGTAAGATGTCAAAGTTTAAAAGATTAATAATGAACCTATCTGCAGTAACCTTGCACTAATCATCTACGCTACGGCCGCTCGGTAGATAAATATGTGCCCGTCCGTGCGTATCTGCCGCGCGCTCGAACTGTTGCGTACTGGTACTGACTGAGATTGCAAAGCACGTCATTACAACCGTTTTCTATAAAGATAAACTACTGAATCATTATTACACTGTGCTAAAACGGTAATAAAAAATTTATTCGTAATTGAACTGAAATACTATAATGAATCTTTTCCGCAATTAAAGTCAGTGAATGGAAAGTTTTAATGGCTGTTTATGTTTACAATACAAATTAAATGGATGAGAATGGTCTGTATACTTCATTACCGTTAATTAAATATGGACGAGTGATGCGGGACGATACGTCAGCACTAATGAGGCCTACGTTTACACTTAATAAAGTTGCGTTGATGAAACAGCCAATCTGTCCGCTCATTACCGTAACTTGTAACTTTAAAGGCTGTGGCGATGAGTTCGCTTTTTCCTAACTTTATCAAACTGCCAAAGTCCTGTTTGGAGTTCGTCTGTTCACTTTGATTCTTAATCCCGTTCTTATAGTCTATTTATAGCTGTTTACTTAGCTGAACTTAGCTCGTAATCCTGTTAGACAAACATCATAGAAAATTTACGTTATTGCTACGAGTTTGTCAATATCAAAGATTCGGGTCAGGAATTCCTTTACTTTTCTATACTCAATCAGTTTCAAGCCAAAATTACGCTCTAAAGATTGGTTTAGATGTAACGAGCATATTCACAAATACTAGCCCTACTTTTACTTAATTATACTTGTTTAAACAAGGATAGAGCATACTTTCGGTGGTCTAACAGTCTATCTCAAAAATATCAAGAAAAATATGCTCTTGCAATTTGTTCTGGTTCTATTTGCTTGGGTCGAAGCCCTATTATACAATTCCCATAAAAAAATGGTACATTCCAATACAATATCATGTGGTGGCCTTACTCTCCAGAAACGCTAACAGCTCTAGAGAGTAAACACCCACCTTTACCGACCCCGAACTAAATTTAATCTTCCTAAACGTTTTGGCTCCCCAGTTGATTGCAGCCGTGAACTCCTTCCGAAGCGGTTCCGCCGCTTGCTCCACAACATCTAAAGGATCTACTGAGTTCAGGCGCCGGAGAAGCTGGTGAGTCGCTCTTGAAGGAGATTGCGCCACTGATTAACTTTGTGAAAAGGCCGTCATCAATCTTATACGGGGCCAACTTATGTGCCCTGCGTAGGAAGGACAACAAGGTGACCCTCTCGAGCCAGTCATTTTCAGCTTGGCTATCCATCCAGAAACTAAATTCAAAATTCAACGTGTGGTACTTAGATGATGAAACGCTAGGATGTGATGTAGACTGTAGACACCGTTTTGAAAGACTTACTCCTCAAACAGCAATTTAAATCTACTGGCACAACAGCTATTAAACATATCATCATATATCTATTTAACATGGGCACTATGCTGGGTGACACCACCGTCCTGCTCGCTACCAGTCTGCATCCGCTCCTTGCGTGGCTCCGCATCGCTGCCAATGCGGCGAAGGTGTCGATTGCCTCGGACATCATGGCCTATTCTGTAGTAAGAGCGCAGGCCGGATAGCACGGCACGCCAGCATCAATGTCATCATACGTCGTGCTCCTTTCACCACAGGGGTGCCAGCTGTTTTAGAACCCATTGGCTTGGCACGCGACGCGACGGTGGAAAGAGACCTGACGGAATTACCAGAATGCCTTAGAAGGTAGGTAGGCCTTTGGTGTGTGATGTAACACCCTTGCGCCATCCCATCTTCCTAGCACGGTGGGTTGCGCTGAGGCGGCTGCTGCGGGTGCGGAAAACCTCAAACTGCGCAAATACTTAAATCTTATTGGGACTTATATGCTCAAGCCATTTGGGGCTGAAACACTAGGTCCAAGTGCCCTCTTAGCTTTTCGAGACATCGCCAAGCGGTTGGTCGAGTATATAAGTGATCAGAGTGCTGGCTTATTTTTTGGGCAAAGAAAATGCATTGCCCTACAACGTAGCAATGCTGCCAGCCTTTTGGGCACTTTTCCTGTCGACAGCGATGAGGACGAATTTTTTGATGCCTTATGATTATTTCTCCTCCTTTTTAGGGTTCAGTACCTCAAAAAAAAAAGCAGAACCATTACAGGATCACTCGTTTGTCGTCTGTCTGTCCCAGCCAATTTGATCCGAATCTAATTGACCGATTAAGTTGAAATTTGTTAAACATATGAAATTCTGTGACCCAAACACGGACGGGTAAAGTAAATAAATTAATTTTGAATATGGTGGTCACTTTTAGAGGCAAATAAGAAAATTAAAAAAAATATTGCAAAGTACTGACCCTAAAATTAAAAAAAAATACAAAAAATAGTTCTTTATCCGTAGATTACAGGAAAACCTATGGAAAATCTCTCAATATTGTGAGTACAAACTTACATTTACAGTTGGAATGTATGGGAAAACATGTTTTTCAACTAGAATATTAAGTTTGTTCTTGGGATAAATTCTTTGCAACTACGGAACCCTTCATTGTGCGTGGTCCGACACGCACTTGGCCGATTTTTTTTATATACCTACTTGTACATATTATGTTTTTAGGATTTGTTAGATTATAAATAAATTATGTAAATAAAATAAAATCGGTACCTAACTACAGACATCTATTTCGCTCAAAGTCAGTAGCACTAAAGGCACTTTATCTCTGTGTCTGTTGTCACGAATTAGGGTTGACACAGATGCACTTTGGTCTCAGCTGGTCTTAAATATGGATGGCTGTAAGCAAATGTCAACCTCAGTCTAAACTGGACCAAGTCAATGTCCCATCTAGTCTACGTGCCATCCACGTCCAAGGATCTTAAGAGTCACGTACTCCAAAGATAGCACAGATGCACTTGTGTCTAATCCGAACAAGTTGGTCTTTAGTTCGGCTAAGCTTTTATTTATAGAGAGTTGCAGCTTAAATAGAGAGATGCTTCAACTTATAACGTTGCATTTTCTGACAAAGAGGAATGTTCTAACGTAACGTTATTTTTATGTTTTTGTTTTTAAACGGATTCGTTCTCTAATGCCCGGTTTCTGAAGAATTTTTAAACGGAGTTTAAACTCAATAGATTCGACAAAATGTTCTATTTAAGCGAATTCCTTTCTTAAGCTCGGTTTTTGAGGTCCTCAGTTAAGCCCTCGATAGTAATTCACTCGACTTTTAAGCTAAATTCTCCCTAACGAAGTGTTCAGAAACACGATATCAAACCAATAATCACTATCGAATCGATAAACTCCGTTTAAAAACCTCAGAAACCATAAGAAGAGCACTAATGGTACATGATGCGTCAAGGTTTAATGACATTGAGGTCCTCAGTTAAGCCCTCGATAGTTATTCACTCGACTTTTAAGCTAAATTCTTCCTTAACGAAGTGTTCAGAAACACGATATGAAACCAATAATCAATATCGAATCGATAAACTCCGTTTAAAAACCTCAGAAACCATAAGAAGAGCACTAATGGTACATGAAGCGTCAAGATTTAATGACATCTTAAATCACTAAAAACCTAGCAACTAACACGGTACTGAGCGTTTTTATGCAATTTGCGAATAAATGATGGCGTTTGGCTATCTTAAAGTGTGTTAAATATTTCATTACTTCAGTACCTGGGCGACCGAGCTCTGCTCGGGTGAAAATAGAGAAAACTAAAGTACCCAGACCTGGCTAGAATGATTTTTCGCCCCCGTAAACGCCTATATTGCTACTTTCATCGAAATCGTTAGAGCCGTTTTCAAAAATGTGATTACAAATATACAAATATATTGCTCATTTAGGGCTCATTCGACCAAACTTTTATACCCAGTACCCAGTAGTATAAGCCTTAATCTTCGAATATGATTTTTTGACAGTTTACCATACAAAAACTGTCAATAGTCAATTTCATTCCACGGATAAAAGATATAACTAACCTAATTGTTAAACTTCGGTTGATCGGTTCAGAGTGGAATAAGCGTGAAAAGGTAACTGATAAATAGACTTAAATATAAGTAGTATATAAAATATAAGTATAATGGATAAAATAATCCATTCTACTTATATTTTTGCAGCAATATGCTTGCCCGTAGGTTCTCTCGGTGGTACTGCAGACGTCAAAGTCACCATTTTTAAGGCGTTTCGTCAATCATTTTACACGAGAGTGGCCTGTGGGTGTCATCATACACGCGCCGAACCTACAACGTCCTGCGTGTACAATTTAATAATGCTTTTGGGATGCTGTTGGGATAGCCATGGCGTTGTAGTAAATGATATTTTAAATATATAATAAAGAGGTAGATATGGCACTAGCGCGCGCAAATTGTTGCACCCAAATGCAGACAATTGTAGTCATTTCATTCGGTCGGCTAATAGCAGCGAGCGAAACAAAGCGTGTCCGTGGCGTGACAGTATATCTAAAATTCCAAGCTATCTCTTTCTGTATCATATGTTCCATAGTATATATCGCAGTCGTAGTTGAAAACAGTATACACCTATAGTTATGTAATGTAAGTACGTTTGTAATAACAACGCAACAATATCCGAACGCCGCTCATTATGAACGTAGCATATCTTTTCTTTTTAATATCATTGGTTTTAGTGCTTCGGGAATGTTCGCGAAGGATGCACAGATGGTTTCCATGCGTTCATGCGAAAGAAAGCGGTCTCTTTACTAAATCGCCTGCATGGTAGTGACAACAGCATTCTGAAAATGATCGCTGCGAGAGCGGACTGTGCCTTGGGACGGGTGGGGACAGTCATAGCCTTAAATAAATAATTTATTTGTGATACTAACCTATTTATAATAGTGCTTTATTGTTACTTACACCAAAATACTAACAAAATTATGGACCCTAATCTAAAATAAAGTTTTATTTGTAATTTTTAACAGCAAACAACATTTTTAATTTTGTAGCAACTAAAACTTTCATACCAGATTGCGTCTTAAAAATATACGCTGAAGTTTAGGACTGGTTCAACCAAAATATTTTTAAAACACAGCTTACACAGCAGACAAATAAAAAGATAGCATTTAAGATGTTTCAACCGAATTAAACCAAACTAAACGGGAATTAGTAACTACAAGAAGTTAAAACTTTTAAAAGTCCAGTTTGGCGTAGTAAAGACTCCATTCGATTGGTTGGCACAAAACCAACAAAGACATTACAGGGAAAAAGTTAACTGATATTTCGGACGTTTGCAAGAATTGCTAATGTAACCATTGACCTAAATGATTAAATCTGTATTTTTTTTTCTGTAAAAGTGAGTTTATTTTTTCTGCTTAACCCCTCAAGTGTCGAATGTACCCCATGTGTGCATAAGGAAAAACCTTTAAACAGTGGTATATAAGCTTATATCGCATATATGTAAACGTAAAAAAACATCATCCGATGGAAAACCAATCAATATCAGTAGTTGTGCTCCTATGGAGTTCGCAACTAACAACGTGTCAATTGCACTCCATGTGTGCATAAGGACAAAACTTTACATAGTAGGTATATAAGCTTATATCACATAATATATATAAACGTAAAAAAACATCATCCGATGGAAAACCAATCAATATCAGTAGTTGTGCTCCTATGGAGTTCGCAACTAACAACGTGTCAATTGCACTCCATGTGTGCATAAGGACAAAACTTTACATAGTAGGTATATAAGCTTATATCACATATATATAAACGTAAAAAAACATAATCCGATGGAAAACCAATCAATATCAGTAGTTGTGCTCCTATGGAGTTCGCAACTAACAGCGTGTCAAATGCACTACATGTGTGCATAAGGACAAAAGTTTACATAGTAGGTATATAAGCTTATATCACATATATATAAACGTAAAAAAACATAATCCGATGGAAAACATATCCTCATCAGTAGTTATGAACCTATAGGGTTCGTAACTAACTCCCACTCTCCCCCACCGCTGGGGTTTTGGGTCTAAAAATAGCCCAAACTCAGACATGTGAGGGGTTAAGTATTTAATTTTACTGCCTCACTGGACTAGTGGTTGCAAGCGCTACTGCTGAGCTTGAAGTCCTGCGATCGATACCCAGGTCGGCCAGTGTCATTGGGTTTTTCCATCAGGAACTTCTCAGTAGTAGCCCGGAGTCTGGATTTTTGCTCGGTTGATGGCCATAGGCTCGCCCCTTATTACATGGTACTTAAATATAACTCAAATCTGGATGTTACTATTAGGGACACCCCTGCCTAACCCTTCAATACAGACGAGTTGTTATGTATATGTTTTAAATATCACATTTATTACTTATTAAAAAACTTATAAAAGAACTTTATCTACACCCATGCTATAAATCCTCTATAAAAGTTTCTGAAACAGTTAGCTTATTGCCAACATTAAAACAGCCAGTTGGATGCTATTATGGTTACCACGGTGACTATGGCCACCATGGTAACCATAATAGCATCCAAACGGGTGTTTAATATTGTACTGAATGTCATAATGCAACTCGTTTTCAAAAAAAGAACATTGTAATTCACGCGCGTTTCACTACAACAGCGCCGTAATTAAAAAAAAAGAACTTATTCGAATTCACGTCGTATACTATGACGCCGGCCGCCATGTTCGATACGAGTATTAGTATTGCAAAAAACTGTTTCAGAACCTTTTATAGAGGATTGATAACATGGATGTAGATAAAGTCTTGTATGCAACTGTACATAATTAAGTATTAAAACACTCATGTGATACTATTAACCCACATTCGTGTTTTAATACCCCTTATTATAAGTCAGTTGCTATTACGTTCTTTTTGTCTTGTACGATTATTGCTCTGATAGACATTCAACTTTTTGAGGAGCTCGTGGCTAAGTAATAACAGCCGCACGGGTCGATCTGTCAGGTTAAGCTACGCTTGCCGGGGTTGGTCAGTGGATGGGTGACCATCTTTACATACCGAGATTCCTCCGTGCCTGAGAAAGCACGTTAAGCCGTTGGTCCCGGCTGTTATTCGTGGATCTTTGATAGTCGTTACGGGTCGTCAGAAGCCCGAAAGTATGACAACCAGTCTTACCAATGGGTATCGTATTACCCAGTAACTGGGTTGTGGAGGTCAGATAGGCAGTCGCTCCATGTAAAATACTGGTATTCAGCTGCATCCGGTTAGACTGGAAGCCGACCCCAACATAGTTGGGAAAAAGCTAGGCAGATTGATAGACATTCAAGGGCTGATTTGACCAAAGTCAAAAAAAAAAGTCGGAGAAAAATTTGGAGAAATATGACAGTTTGGTATAACTTGATGTGCTGTTGTCTGTACTATGGTTATGGTGCACATAATAATCAGCTCTTTATTGCCTACAATGACACCTAAACATACAACAAATCCTTTCAAACCACAAATTACATAACCATAACGTAACGTAAAACTTGGTAGTCACGGCAGCTAACTTGCCATTCCTCAGTTTCCTCCGCTAAGCCTTCGTAATAACATAAGTGCATCCACTCTGACGGGTATGCACGAAGTTAGAGGATTTCAAAGCCACCGAACTTCGTCGTCACTGCGAATAATGGCGTGCGTATTAATTCGGAATGCAGCTATAATTGATTAGGTACATGAAAGACCTAGGATTAAGGCTTTACATATTTAGGACCAGTGCTTTAGGTTGCAGAGAGCAACACCGCCACCACTGCACCACTGGTTTCAAAACGGTGAAGGAAAACATCTTGAGGAAACCGGCAAGTCCTGGTACCAAAAATTCGAAGACATGTGACATCTAGCAACCCGCAATGGGCCGGCGTGGTAGATTACGCCACACTCCCTCTCCTGGTAAACACAAGTAAAGCTCGCGTGACTTCGTGAGATAAAAATGCTATAGCATAAAGTTGTTCGCTAATAATCCTTTAGGCACAAACAGGAAGTGGGAACACGATTTAATCCTCGGTTTATGAAGGCCTTTTCCAATTAATCTGTTGTCAAGCGTCGTTGTAACTATTTTGGTCAAACAATCGCAACAGCTAACATGGGGCATGACAGCGGATTTACTTATCAAAGACTTCATCGGACATTCAAAACCGTGGTTAATTTTACCTCTGATTAGAAATTAATTTATATTATTCGTGTTTTATTTTGATTTGAGTTGTTTCAAATAAGTACTTTGTATTGTTGTATTTAGTTTCATTCATTTAATTAAGCATAGTTTTGAAAAACTTTTGTTTTGAAATAAAAATTGAAAAGTTGTTTATTTTAATTAATCAAAAAGTTCATGTTGTGTTTAAACTTTTGAACTTTATTTTATTTTTCTAAATGTTCGGATAGTTCATTAGTTTCTCGTTAAAAGACCTTTTTAAAATAGAAAAGATAATGATGTACGTGTTTATTTTGATAACAACATTCGTCTTATAAAAAAATCTATAGATATAGATTTTTGGAGGCATCAAAACTTTTTCTTACCTTAAAAATGCCTAGTAACCGGTACACCAACAAAACCTTATTCACACACTGAATAAAATTACTCTTTCCTAAGTCGAAAGCCGCTATCAAAGTAACTCCATTTTATGGTAGTAAAATCGGTTTTTTTTTTCAGTTAATAACTCAATCATCTTATTTCAAAGCAAATATCATCATAATTCTGACAAATTATTTTTTCATAAACCAATATTCCAATCATAAATTAGAACAATACCTGATGTTGCCCTTTATTTGTGTCATGTATTGTATACATCGTTCTTTTGGAGATCCAATGATGAGGAATAATAAACAATAGCCAAAAGCATGCTGAAGTGGGAACGATTCATGATGAAGCTGCTTTAAATCGTTTGAAGTGGAATGTCATACAAAGTGAACTACCAATGAGGAATCGGAACGCTTTGAATGCAGTAATATGGCGATGTCCTATTTGATTGATGCAATCGTGCCACGCTCGTCTCTCTGTCAGTATTATAGTCGGCATGAGCTACGTGTTTACGAGTCTGTGTATTTTTCTTTATTTATTTTTGTTCCTTTGTTCACTTGACAGCGAAAATTTACAAATCTAAAAAAAACCCTCACTACTTAAATTTTTTGTACCTAAATTTTTGCAAAGATTATTTGAATTGTTGGATAAATTAAACAAATAGGCAAAAAAGTGGAGTTGATATCGAAATAAATTATGGTAAATAAATAAAGGTACCTCAGTATTTTTCTACGTATCAGACGCAAATATAGAAATTATAAAATGGAAAATAAGTTTTTATTGAAATAATAAATTGCCATATTGCCTACGTTTGTGCAGATTTTCAAGAAAATATAAAGTCTGCCACGATTAATAGTCCTATCTTATAATATTTTTAATCTATGTTGGTTTGTAACAGCTTGTAGCTGCTAAAATGCGATTGATGGAATCATCATCTGCCTAGTCTTTTCGCAACCATGTTGGGGTTGGCTGCCAGTCTAACTGGATGCAGCTGAATACCCGCATTTACATGATACGATTGCCTATCTGACCTCCATACAAATTGCGCGCTTCGTCATTCCACACAATGCTAGTACTTGGACTGATTGCACGATTGTGCTTGAGCTCTAAGTGCGGTGACGAGTCCATGTTTACAGTAAAGTCGCCGCACGCACACAAATAAAGTCTTAGAACAAGACAAGTATTTTCTCTCACATATTTAAATAATCACGTTTTGTGAAGGGACTTTAATTTTTAGAATGGTTCATCTCTAAGCTCGTCTCTCCGTCTGTATTTCAGTCGACTTGAGAGGGAGTTTATGTATGACTTTTTTTTTTGGTTATTCCACTCGACAGAAAGGAGTTATGTGTTTGTGTGACACTGCATAGTGTCAAAAGTCAAGTTGGTTTCAAATCGAATGTAACTTCGCCGGGTTTAGTTTTTCAGACGCACCAAACATACTTTAATTTCGTTTGTTTTTCTGTTTCTAAACTATTAAATAATATTAGGTAACACTACCTCGTATTTATTATTCCGGTCCCATTTTATAACATGTTCTTTCAA
The DNA here is from genome assembly GCA_905163495.3 of Cosmia trapezina. Taxonomy (NCBI): domain Eukaryota; kingdom Metazoa; phylum Arthropoda; class Insecta; order Lepidoptera; family Noctuidae; genus Cosmia; species Cosmia trapezina. Next base: position 18,506,645 of record LR991037.1, read on the forward strand.
CATAAATTATCCGTGTTGGTTATATTAGTGTTCTTCGGGATATCGACGTCGACACCTACTTATTTGTGGATCCGATACGAGGACACTCTGTTTGATCACGATCGTAGTAATCGAATAGTCTACACTAGACTTCTCGGACAGACGCTTCTGCCACAGAATAGTACCATCGGAGAAACGAACATCTATAGGTACACCGTAAGGACCATTCTTGCTTGCAGCGCTCGGCCGCTATAGTAACGCTAGCAAACAGAATGTGGTCATCGTGGTGGGACTGACACTGGCAGGGGGCATGCCAGTGTCAGTCACACGACGAAACAGTTTATCATAAACTCTTCGATCTAGCTCTTGGACTGTACCTTGAAAATTTAACTCATTATATCTTTAAACTAAGACCCGAGTAAATATGTGACTTGGCGAAAAATTGCGACTAATTAGCGACTAAATTTCGGAGACAACAGATCTTCGCTAGGTGGCCTAGTTTTTGAGATATAAATGTGGCCAAGCTGGGGAGAAGCTCTCCAGATCGGCCTCCTATAAACCCTTATATCTTTTGAACCAGTGACCGACAAATTCTGATATTTGGTGGCAAATTTCGACCAACTGGCGACTAATTTTAACAAACTTAAATTCAAAGTGTTAACAAAATTAAATTCCCTGATGGTGGCCATTGGTCAGATGTAAGTTTACTCGCTTATAGAAGGCCAGCTCCATATAGAGTACAAAATTGTACGTACTGGCGGCGATCTCAAACGAATGTCAGTCCTGAGTGCGCTTGCCCTCGCTGTACCTACGTGAAGCGTGTCTGTGTGCATGCGTTCTGGCTCGTTTGTTGGAGCTATCCTTATGCACCTACTTATCTATTTTGTGCTTTTGTGTAAGTTATGTAGGTATGTTTAAACTATCGCCAGATCGTGGGAGCTTCTATGTAAAGATTGTCTTTATAGAGTTCAAGGTTCTTGAACCTTTATAATAATTGTTTTGTAGTTTTGCTGAAATATATAATGTCTGTGAGTTTAATGCTAATTCAAAGGAATACTATCTTATATCCATATAATTATTCTTACAACTAAAATGTTAGTAAATAATAATGTTCTATTTTTTAAGAAAATATTTTTTTTTTTTTTTTTATTTATTTTTTTTTTTTTTATGTATGTTCCCCGATTACTCGAAAATGGCTAGACCGATTTGGATTTTTGTTTTTTTGTTCGAAAGGGTATACGTCCCAAGTGGTCCCATGATCATCAAGTCAGGATCTGATGATGGGATCCCATGGAAATCGAGGGAAACCCTCAAATTTTATGGGCACACCTATATCGATTTCGGTATTTTTTATAGTAACTCGTGCATTTGCTCTCGGAAAGTACCATTCGGTGAGCTGGAACTGATGATGAAGACCACAGAGGGCCATCGGAAATACTCAATTATATCTAAGTATATAACAGGTTGCGATTCGATTACTTTAATATGGTTTATGCTCGTCAAAATAATGGTAATGGTGACTTCACCATGAGCTCCATTTCTCCTGGTTCTTACTAGGAGAACTCCTCAACAATTAACGGCCCTGCATCGGGAAAAGCAACATTTTGTAAAACGTGATGAGCAGCTGACATTGGGTTATTGTAACTTAGATAAATTACAAACTGAACCACTAAAAAGTGAAAAATAAAAACTTTTTTAAAAAACAAAAACCGACTTCCAAAAAAAACACTAGAAAGTGAAAAATAACTTTAATTTCGGAAGTCGGTGGCAAAAAACTAAAATACAGATCCAAAGACACCGACTTCCGAAATTAAAGTTATTTTTCACTTTCTAGTGTTTTTTTTTGGAAGTCGGTTTTTGTTTTTGTAAAAAAGTTTTTATGATCAATATATCAAGGGATGTGTGGACAAAAAGTTCAAAAATTTGATTGATTGTCAATGGGGATTTCTGGAGTAACCCACAAAATCTTACTTGAAAAATAACAATGAAATGCTGTTCATTGGTAACCGCATCACTTGAGAACGGCTGGACCGATTTGGCTAATTCTTGTTTTAAAATGTTTTCTATAGTTCAAATAAGGTTTTTTTGGAAAGAGAAATTGGAAATTTTTCCTGGAAAATTCTTTATTCTGTCGAATTTTTTTATGAACTCCAGATTATATTTAAAATTTGGTAAGATGTCTGTCGGGACAGCTGGTTTAATATGTATAAACTAGTGGTCGCCCATTGGTCGAAATTCGATCATATTAATTTTACAGTTTCAGTTGTCAGCATTGGTTTTCAGTAGTTGTATTCATGTGACAGTGACAAACAGGATGACATGACACAATGTAAAAGAAATAAATGTAAGTCGAAGCAAAGAGGCCACTTATTACATGTGTGTCAAACGGATGGTAGTGTAATACTTTTTTTATTATACTTATTATTTATTACTTATTTATTTATTCATAAAACAATTTACATTGTGTTCGAATTTTAAAAGATAATACAAATAACAATAATAAAATAATTACATTTCAAATCACAAAAGCAATAATCAAAATATTAAAAAATAATATGACTAGCTTTCTGCACTCCTCCATAAACTTTAATTGTGCCAATTGCGCGTAATTTTGTTAAAAAGTACAAAGTACAAAGTACAAATTTCTTCACGTATAATGAAAAAATAATGATTCTCAATACTATGTATTGAGAATCATTATTTTTTATCGTAGGTCTACTTTCATCTCGATTCAAACCTTCAAACACCTAAAAACAAAACACAAACAAACAATTGATTCTCGAACTACTATCTTATTCGAAATTCAAGTTACCTCAACTGTCTCACTTCAACCTTCACTTGTTAACAAATCTAAACAACAAATGACAAGCAATTTATAATTTATACCAAGTTGATACCTTCGCAGGATCTTGTATGTACAGATTAGGGTAATGAGATTACCTATTCAATCCTCCATTCATTCAATTTATATTCATTGAATCGTACAGAACAGAACATAAGGGATTAGTAGCAGCGAGTTATTTATAGACTGAATAACTGAATGATTTTAGCGCTGCGCTTGTTGTGGTTAATTTTACCGGTTTTGAAACTGACTGAACAATGCATTTTGTCACACAATAGTTTTTGCAACCGTTAATACATAAGGCACATGCAGGCTGGAAGGTGGTGAGTTTAATTCCATCCCCGACCTCGTCTAGTTTTAAAATTATATTTCTTTTTGACGTGTTGAAAAGGTTTTTTTAAAACTAATTCACCGAATTAAATCATTTAAAACTCACACAAGTATGTGTGTAATTGTAAATACCTACAATTTATATTTATATTTATATATATATTTATATTTATATATTTATACAATTGTACCTAGTAAGGTACAATTTAAGGTAAGTATAGCTGCGAACAGAATAAATAATAAAAATTCTACCTGACCTCACTAAAAATGTGTGCATATACAGGGTGTAAGTGTAAACAGTGGCAATTAATCTTTAAATGGTAATCATTGTAGGTACTCATCATTATGAACAACTCTTACTATGGAACCCATTGCATGTGGCCCATTGATGACGGTCGCGACTTACTTTGTGTAAATAATTTTATCACCACTGCTCTCAAAACGGTGTAGGAAAACATCCTGAGAATGTCCTAAAACCAAAAATTTGAAGACACGTGACATCTACCAACCCGCACTGGGGCCGCGTGGTGGATTACGGCCCACTCCCTCTCACAGAGAGTAGGCATGTGTCCCAGCGGTGAGAACATTATAGGCTGATTATGCCTATTTTTGCCATGTAAAACACTGGCACCTACTCTGCTCAGCTGTATCAGGTTAGACTATAAGCCAACCCCAACATAGTTGGGAAAAGGCTAGGCAGATGAATAAATTGATCCTACACCAAATGATTACCGTCCGTCAATCAAGTTGTTAGCTTATTCACATTAAGTCCAATATTGTGTTATAATTAGACTTAGCAATTCAATTATGGATTCTAATTGGCGTATTAATTTCTTATCATGCTAGTTACGGAGCATTGAACATCAAACGAAGTTAAATATTTTATATTATTATATTGAAGTCATACAACCTATAATAATAAATGTATTATGATTGAAACTAATTATAATTCTAATAGCTTTGCGATGAATTATTTAATGGTTACTCTATTAAGTTTCTGCTAAATGATACCTCTGATAAATTATACATTAAGGGTGACGTACACCTCAAAGAGATGTCAGCAGTGATGGGGTCCGATAGGGCCGATGCCGCCAGCGTCGCGGCTTGTCCGAAAGAGATACCGTGGCCCTGGCACAGGCAACTGAAGGAACACGGGTGGGTTTTAGTCAGTAAAAGTCTGACACGCCCTCCCGCTCCGCCCAGAGCGAGAGAAGTCATTTGATGATTTCCCATCCACAAAAAAAAACGTTCAGACCTAAACTAAACTAAACACACACACCTTGACATAGGGACACCTTGCTGGCAGAAACTAGAAAAGAAATACCCCAAATTTATAGTTTCCTTTGGCAATGTTACAGACACCCTTCTAAATTACTGTATCGGGACAACCTTCTGGAATCTGCTGTTGGCTGTCAACAAGGTGACCCCCTCGGGCCAGTGATTTTTAGTTTAGCCATTCACCCAATTATTCGACATCTAAATTCCAAATTTAACGTTTGGTATCTTGATGATGGAACCTTGGGAGGCGATGTAGAAACTGTTTTAAACGATCTTCAATTTTTAAAAAATGAACTTCATTCCATTGGCCTTGATCTCAACCTTTCGAAATGTGAACTATTTTTAGCGGACAGTACTGACAGACTACTAACACTTCCTAAATTTAATGCAATAGCCCCAGAAATCAAAATTATCGAAAAAAACTCTCTTCGTCTCCTCGGGTCTCCAATCTATGAAAATTCTTTTCCTCTTTTTATTGAAGAAAAAATTCAAAATTTCAATGACGTTTCGGAAAGATTACTCCAAATTAACATGCATTCGGCCATAACATTAATTCGTTACTGCTGTTTTGGCCCTAAATTAACATATTTCCTTCGCGCTTCCCATTTATGGAAGCACACTCACCTTTTAGACGAAATGGACAAAATTATCCGGCATACTTTAACTTTGATCTTAAATGTGGCCTTGGACGACCGTGCTTGGGCACAAGCTACTCTTCCCATCCGTATGGGAGGCCTCGGCGCCCGCAAAATTTCTAGTATTAGTTTACCGGCGTTCATATCCTCGGTCCACGGCGCAGAGAAATTAATTAGGAAAATCCTAGCCTCCACACTAGTTGATTTTGATGTGCCTTGTTTCACCGAGGCTATGGATGCCTGGAAACTCGCTTGCCCGAATTCAGACCCACCCGACAATCCATCTTCCCAGAGACGGTGGGATGAGCCGCTCTGCAGAGTAGTACAGAACAATTTACTTGACACGTCTGCTACTACTGCGGAGCGTGCGCGCCTGCTTGCTGTGGGCAAGTGGGAGTCGGGTCTGTGGCTTCATGCGCTACCGTCGTCGAACATTGGCACTTTGTTCGACGACACTACTTTCCGCCTCGCTGCTTCCCTGCGACTTGGAGCTCCTTCGTGTTCTCCTCATCGCTGTCACTGTGGCGAAGTTGTCAGCAGCCTCGGACACCACGGCCTGCCTTGCAGCCGAAGTGCGGGTCGCTTAGCGCGGCACGCTAACATCAATGACATCATCCGACGAGCCCTTGTCACCGTCGGCGTTCCAGCTGTATTAGAACCCAATGGCTTGGCACGCGACGATGGCAAGAGACCGGACGGCATGTCATTATTTCCATGGAAGGTGGGAAGGCCTTTAGTGTGGGACGCAACTTGTGTCGATACTCTTGCGCCATCCCATCTTCCTGGCTCGGCGTGCTGTGCTGGCACTGCTGCTGCGGCTGCGGAAAACCTCAAGCGGCGGAAGTATAATAACCTTATCGGTAATTATATTTTTGAGCCGTTTGGGGTTGAAACCCTTGGGCCGTGGGGTCCGAGTGCTCATAGTTTGTTTAAGGAAATCTCCAAACGGCTTGTTGACACTTCCCGTGACCCAAGGGCTGGCTTTTACCTTGGCCAGAGGATTAGCATTGCCATACAACGTGGCAATGCCGCCAGTCTCTTGGGTACTTTACCAGTCGACAGCGATGCGGAGGAATTTTTCGACGACATATTTTAGTGTTTTATTAGTTTTAGTTTAAGATATTATATTTTTAAGTTATTTTAGCTTATTTTTAAGTATATTGAAATAAATTTATATTAGTTAATTAAAAAAAAAAAAAAAAAAAAAAAAACTAAACTAAACTGAACAACTTTGTCCATGGGACGAGCATCTTAATCGTGAAAAAGAAATCAGTTATCCAATACAAAACTTCGATACCTACTCGACCCAAATGCACGACTGATAATTTTTTCGCGATTAAGATGTTGGTACCCTGGAGAAAGTTCTCAATTCGAAAGTTCAACAGTTATATTGTTATTGCAAGCATAGCTTAACCTTCGATCGATCTTTGCGGCTGTTAAACTTAAAAGAAAATAGAATGAAATTATTTCTAGGTATTTTATTTTTGAATGACAGCTGGGACCAACGGCTTAACGCGCTTTCCGAAGCACGGAATCTTGGCATGTAAAAATGGTCACCCATCAAAATCAAAATTTTTATTTCACATGGGCACTTTTGAAACATCAGAAGCTAGGTGCACGGTTCCAAATTGATATTTTAATCATCCACGGCATCCACGGACCAACCCCGGCAAACGTAGCTTAACCTGATGTATCGACACGTAGTTACGGCTATTACTTAGCCACGAGCATGTACCTACCTACCTACGTTTGATATTTCGAACAAAATCTATTTTGTATCAAAGAGCCACCCAGTTCATCTATTTGATAAATATGTTACAATTTCAGCGCGTGGCCTAATTGTGTTGTTTGCTAGATCAGATATATTCAGATGAACAGAATTTATTTGTTTTGCATACAATACTTGCCAACAACCAGTTACTTCCACACCAAAAAAAAGAATATTGAACAGTATGATTCTGATTAATCTACGCGAAATATATTAATTTCTTTGGAAACCAATTTGTATTACGTCCTCCATCTTTGATGTTTCAATTGTTTACACTCCCGTGCAAAATAACTTCGTCTCGATTATAACTCCAGTTGGCTTGAGTATTAACTCAGCTGTAATAACTGAGAAAATAGAAAACGTTAGGTATTGTACTACGCTATCTCCCTGTCTTTAGTCATGAATATTCATTCCGGAATATCGTCGAGGGACGTTCCGTCTTTGGGAATAGAAGAATAATCCATAAATTCAGTTCTGCTTATAGCTATCTAAACTAACGATTGTCGTTCTCAAAACCCGACAATTGACCTACTCCTAAGGGGTCTAATCGCTTTGAGCAGCATAAACAGCCAATTATATGTATATACGTTCCCACTGTTGGGACACAGGCCTTCTCTCTGTGAGAGAGAGTGGACCGTATTTTACGACGCGGGGCCAGTGCGGTTTGGTAAATGTCAGATGTCTTCGAATTTCTTGATTCCAGAATCTAGGAAATTTTTCTCACGAAGTTTTCCGTGACCGTTTTGAGAACTGTGATGCAGTTTTCAGCAGCGCGGCATCAACACTGCACTGCTGAAAGGCAAATCCCCTTAATAATTAAGTAATGACGTCACAATATAATCTTGTATTTGTGGGCAGCTCTTCATTGATTACAGGTTTATTGTTTCTCGGACCGCTTTGTACTAAGATTATATTGCGGTACTTGAGATATTATCCGGTGATCAAATGCCCGATCAATAGAAACTTATAATGACGTCTGATGCATCCTTTTAGGGTTCCGTACCTCAAAAGGAAAAAACGGAACCCTTATAGGATCACTCGTGTGTCTGTCTGTCTGTCCGTCTGTCCGTCTGTCACAGCCAATTTGCTCCGAATCTAATAGACCGATTAAGTTGAAATTTGGTACACATGTGGATTTCTGTGACCCAAACACGTACGGCTACAGTAAATAAATGAATTATGAATATGAAGGTCACTTTTAGGGGGCAAATAAGAAAATTAAAAAAAAAGTTTTGCCAACTGTACCGTGTGACATATCAAATAAAAGGGCTTACTATGAGGGTCTCAAATATATTTTTTTTATAATTTTAAAATAAATTGTTTTAAAGTTATTTAAGAAAGTAGACGAAAATTGACCATTCCCCCCCCCTTATCTCCGAAACTACTGAGCCTAAAATTTTGAAATAAATATAGAAAATAGTTTTTTACCTATAGATTACAGGAAAACTTATAAGCAGTCTGTGGTCTTAAAATAACATGGTAAATCAATATATATAAAAAATTCAAAGTCCTGAATGAGTCACTGACTAATATATCCACGCACAGCCCAAACCAATGGACCCAGAGACTTGAAATTTTGCACATATATACCTTATATAGTGTAAACATCCACTAAGGAAGGATTTTTGGAAATTTCATCTCTAAGGGGGTAAAATAGGGGATGAAAGTTTGTATGAAAAATCTTAACCTTTGAGTTAATAGACTTGAAACTTAGCACGAATATTCATCTAAGTAAATTATACAGTTAATCATTTTTAGTTTTCCTAAACTACCCCCTAAGGAAGGATTGAGGCGTGTAAAGTTTGTATGGAGGAATTATAACACGCTGTCCGATTAACTCAAAACTTAGTTTGTATACTTGAGACCAAAAATGAAGACTAACTTGTATCAGGATTTTCCAAAAATGTACCCCTAAGGGGTGAAAAGTTAATTTTAGAGCGCAGGAGTTGATTGGGTGGCTTGATTAATTCGAAAATTGGTGTAAATAATGTTTGAGTCAAGTTATAGAAACATCCCAGACGATTTTTGAAATTCTACCCCCCCCCCGGGCGTGAAATCAGGGATAGGTACAGTTTGTATGAAAAATCTTATTAATTCGGTTAATGAACTTGAAACTTAGCACAAATACTTGCTTAAGTAAGTAATAAAGTTTGTCATTATTAGTTTTTCAAAACTACCCCTCAAATGAGGTTTAGGGATGTTAAAGTTTGTATGGAAGAATTTTAAAGCGCAGTTCGATTAACTTGAAACTCAGTTTATTTTATACTTTTGGTATAAAATAAACAATAATAAGTTTTTGGGTTTTTCGAAAGTTGATTCCTCAATAATATAGGATGGTTAAATGTTTAAGGGGAGGATTTTACTGCGTGTCTTGATTAACTCAAAAAATGGTACAAGTACCTACTCGTAATCTTTGAGTCAAGTTATGTAAACTTCCCAAACGAATTTTCACCGATTTTGACGGCATATAGCTGATGTTATAAGGAGTAACTATTTTTAATTTAGAAAAATTATTAGGGTTCCGCGCAAGAAAATAAAACCCATGAAATCAGACTTCCACGCGGGCCAAGCCGCGGGCAGTCCAGCTAGTCTCTCAATATTGTGCGTACAAAGTTACTAAGTCTCCGCTGTACGTCCGTCCGTCCGTCCGTCTGTCGCAGGGCTGTATCTCATGAACCGTAATAGGTAGCCAGTTCAAATTTTCGGACATTGTGTATTTCTATTACGGCTATAACAACAAATAATAAAAATAAAGCTTAGTTAAAAATTAAAGGGGCCGGTCACAATACAATAAACCTTTCATTTTTAAAGAAAATAAAAGTTTTAACCTAGCATAACATCGTCTAGAACTCATCGAGTAGATTACAAACATATTTTTTTTATTTTTTTATCTTCTAAAATGAAGAAATAGGGAGCCGCAAAAGTTGTCAATGTTAGACTATTTTTGGACGGAGCTCTAGCGCAACAATTCAACAAATTAGGAATTTGAAACTTCTGTGTACCTATATAACTGTATTTAATTAACAATACTAAAAACGGCGATTTATAAGGTATTTTGTTTAAATATGGGTAATTTTCTGCAACTGCAAAAAATAACCTTGTAATTCACAGTATCATTATGAAATACAAAGTTATCTTTACGATTGTTAAATATATAATATGGTACGGAACCCTTCGTGTGCGAGTCCGACTCGCACTTGGCCGGTTTTTTTATATTACCAGATAATAGACGATGGAACGAACGTTCTCAGGACATTGGAAAGTAATATAAATGGGAAAACTTCAATAATTCTTTGCACATAATTTCAGCCATTTGGTTTCTGGAATTTAATGTTATTAATTTCTCTGCGTCTTAAATATTAAACCAAATGAATACAACACAACATCTGCAAAACATTCCTTCTGTCTTTCCGTCTGAAAAGGCGTCGCTAAGAATCGGAAGCGTGAAACGGAATAATTCCATTAGACAGAAAAAATGGGACAACATTTTATTTCAGTAATTTAATTAAGAAGATTGGTTACATTCGCTAGAGTCGACAACACGGAATGTTCGGTTATTGTAGGAGAATTCTTTGTAATACGGTGGGGCGCACGGGAAGCGCTCGGGAAAGCTCGGGAAGAGCCCCGGAAAATCTCGGCACCGACAAATTCGTCCGCCAACGAACATTCTGCAGTCTCACGACCAATTGCGCCGCTTTTTATGAGCCTCCGCTATTGTTCAGCGAATATTTTAAAAAATATCTCCATGATTTCCTGGACCGAAAGAAAAAATTGCGCACCAGCTGCTTAACGAGTCACGAAATTATAATGGAAAATGTTAAGGAAATGTTGTAATTATAATAATAATATTGTTACAATTGAAAATGCGTTTCGTAACCATGGTTTATGAGTGCGTATTTGCGACCATTGATGTTGGCGACGAGAAGACATCTGATTGTAACTAATTAAAGCATTAAGTATGTAATTAAGCCTGATTAGGTAAATAAAGATAAAGATGAATTAAAAGTATGGGGTGAAACTTTGCTCAACAGTGGGACAGTAGGTATAAGTAGGTTTTTTTATATAGCCCACTCCTGAGCAGAGGCCTCCCAAGCATCTTTTTCCAGAGCCACCTCGATCCAACCCTTGCGGTACGCCACCTCTTCCTGGGCCAGCCTCGGCGGCGCCGTCCATCCTCAGACAGCCACGGTGTGGAGACTGTTGCCAAGCGGACACTACGCATGCGGCTGACATGACCCGCCGAATCCCATTTTAGCTTGGCAGCAGCAGCCTTTTTGCCGACGTCTAGGATCCCCGTTTTACGCCCACAATGCTGCGCTCCATTGCTCTTTGGCAAATTCCAAGGTGGAACTTTTGCAACTCGGTGAGTGAGTATAGGTTAAGAAAAAAATAAGGTAAATAAAGTCAATAGATGTAGTTCTATAGGTTTAATCAATTGGTGCTATGGTATTATACACAGTAGCACATCAGGACTAGTTTTATAGATTAAGTAAAATTGATACCTTGTACAGACGCCAGCAGGTCAAGCTACCCGAAACTGTCAAATTTTCCCAATCAACTTTAAACCTAATGCTTATGCGATAAAGATAAAATCTATTAAAGAAATTTGACAGATTGTAGTTGCTTGATGTGCTGGCGTCTGTACATAGGTCTTAGTTATAAGCTTGATTGTAAACTGATAATAGAAAGAAAAGAAAGAAAGAAAAATACATTTATTTAGCACAGACACACAAAGGAGGCACACATACAATAACAGCACATTGAAATAGCAACAATAAAAAGTAAATAAATAAAAAATCAACATTTGCGATAACAAAAACAATAAAATTACAATGCAGGAATGTGTGCCTCACAGCTGTGCCATAATCACGTTAACTAATGAAAGTCAATAACCCAAAATACTCCCATAGTCAAGTAACATACACTAACTAGTTTACGATCGCTAATCCATACACACCTAGAAAGATCGAACTAGCCCAGGAACAGGTTGCAACCTATCGGATTTGTCCAAAATATCCAAGCCTCACTTTCACGCTATTGACCGAAATCTCTAAAATATTTAGTTCAACTTAGAGGACCATCCGCTACTTGTGCTATTGTAATTTGTATAAATAAAAATAGAAGTCCTGACTGACTGACTGACTCACTGACTCATCAACGCCCAGCCCAAACCCTTGGACCTAGAAAGCTGAAACTTTGCACAGAGGTTCCCTTTAAAATGTACACAAGGAATAAGGACGGATTTTTGTTCCCGTGGGATATTTTCCAATATCCACGCGGGCGAAGCCGCTGGCAAAATCTAGTCTTATTACACACCGGCAATTAAGTATGACATAACAACATGTCATTACAAAAAACCTCGACAGTCGGAAATAATAATTTAAGAACGCCCAAAAACCGTAATTAAAAACCAGCTAGTAACACTTTACAACAAGCCCTACTGTTGTATATCGCAAATTACATGAACCATCAGAATTATACCTAAACGTGTCATTATTACAACGTAAAAGGTGAACTTAATTGTTACGGTTATGCCGTACTTCAGCAACCACAGTAAGGCTATAAACACACTGTTAAAAGCCCGTAATCGTGTACCGTGCGAAAAGGTTCTCTTGTTAATAATTTGCACGAGTGATTCTGAGAATTTAGTGCACGTCGCCAGTCGATACCAAGCTTTATTCCATGTCCGCAGATAATTCGCCCGGACTTTGTTTACTAGATGTTGGGTCGAAGAATAAACAAAACCCTTTTGTTCTACCCACTTTTTATTGAAATACTTGGAAAGCTTGATGTATATGGATAATAACCTGAGGCGATTTGCGAATTTTTGAGTCAGTATTAAGATACAGTACTCGAAAAAGCATGTACCTACCTATTCCTTGTTTTTCCTAAACCTTTTTTTATCTACCAAGTTTTTTAACTTTCGCGATTTTTTTTTTTAAAACGTTGGGAAACAAGTAGGTACGAGGTAAACAGTTAAAAGGAATATCACGATAAGACCCGTTCTCGATATTGTTTTACCGAGTTTTTATTTCATTTTACTATGACAGTAATCAAAAAATGATTTTCTGTGTCCCGCTCTTTCCAGGATTAGTAGAGAAAAATTATTAACCGACTTCCAAAAGGAGGAGGTTCTCAATTCGTCGGAACCTTTTTTTTTTTTTTTTTATGTATGTTCCCCGATTACTCGAAAATGGCTAGACTGATTTGGATTTTTCTTTTTTTGTTCGAAAGGGTATACGTCCCAAGTGGTCCCATGACCATCAAGTCGGGATCTGATAATGGGATCCCATGGAAATCGAGGGAAACCCTCAAATTTTATGGGCACACCTATATCGATTTCGGTATTTTTTATAGTAACTTGTGCATTTGCTCTCGGAAAGTACCATTCGGTGAACTGGAACTGATGATGAAGACCACAGAGGGCCATCGGAAATACTCAATTATATCTAAGTATATAACAGGTTGCGATTCGATTACTTTAATATGGTTTATGCTCGTCAAAATAATGGTAATGGTGACTTCACCATGAGCTCTATTTCTCCTGTTTCTTACTAGGAGAACTCCTCAACAATTAACGTCCCTTCCCTGCATCGGGAAAAGCAACATTTTGTAAAACGTGATGAGCAGTTGACATTGGGTTATTGTAACTTAGATAAATTACAAACTGAACCACTAAAAAGTGAAAATTAAAAACTTTTTTACAAAAACAAAAACCGACTTCCAAAAAGAACACTAGAAAGTGAAAAATAACTTTAATTTCGGAAGTCGGTGGCAAAAAACTAAAATACAGATCCAAAGACACCGACTTCCGAAATTAAAGTTATTTTTCACTTTGTAGTGTTTTTTTTGGAAGTCGGTTTTTGTTTTTGTAAAAAAGTTTTTTTTATTCCCTACTCCAATAGATTAGTGACGTCATTGCTGGCCATTGAATATCTTTGCTCTCAAGAGAGCAATAAATAATACAATACATTTCCGAGTGATAATCCACAAAGCAAATCAAAGACTAGGTAGATAGACAGCGAATAGACCGCCTCCGAAAATGAAATGAAAAAAAACGTGGAGAAGCGGAGAAAAAAACCGGCTAAATGCGTGTCGGACCACGCACAATGAAAGGTTAAACTTACCATTGTAATCACAAAAAACTTTTTCCTGTATTTGTGCAGCGAGACCTTGCTTTTTGCCAAATTTCCCGATCCTAGGATAACGGGAAATACCCTACAAGTTTTGATTTACTTGCGAGTATCAAAATATATTGCATAAAATGTCGTATTTTTCTGCATTGAGGTAGAAACTTGATTTTTTAGAATTCCAAGGAACCGAACGCGTTCTGAGAAAAACGGTCTTGACAGACTGACAGACAGACGGACAACGAAGTGATCCTATAAGGGTTCCGTTTTTTTCCTTTTGAGGTATGGAACCCTAAAAACAAGAATGTTGAACTAAAACCATGAAGAACTAAGAATTAAAAAAGGCATAATCATCATTCTCCTGCCCTTATCCCAATTTATTTGGGGTCGGCGCAACATGTCCTTTTCTTCCATACTTCTCTATTAGTCGCCTTCTCGTCGTCAAAAAGGCGATAAAAAACGTGAATCATGAAATTATAAATTGTTTGTTAATATCAACAGTATGTATCCAAAATTTAAATCAATTATGCACGATATGCACATGTTAATTTCGGAAACACGACATCCAATATTGTTGACAAATTGTTTTAATTAATAGCACGGGATTTTCAATTAATTTTTGAGAACAATTTATATTGTGTTTCCTTCTTTCATATCGCAATGAGTAATATGGTCTATAATAATATTCATGGCTAAGTAATAACAGCCGCATCGATCCATCAGGTTAAGCCACGCGTGTTTACCCGGGTTGGTCCGTGGATGGGTACCATCTTTACATACCGAGACTTCCATCCTTACCTCGGAAAGCACGTTAAGCCGACTGTCAAAGATCCACGAACACTTTGACAGTCGTTACGGGACGTCAGAAGGCCGAAAGGGTGACAACTAGTCTTACCAAGGAGTATCGTATTTACCTACCTAGTTACTGGGATGTTGAGGTCAGATAGGCAGTCGCTCCATGTAAAATACTAGTATTCAGCTGCATCCGGTTAGACTGGAAGCCGACCCCAACATAGTTGGGAAAAGGCTAGGCAGATTAATTGATTGATTCATTAACTAATAAGTACTGTGAAGATATTATAAGGTAAAAAACATTTTTTTTTTTTTGAGAAAATTCCTACTTAATCCTTGGTCTAAGACTTTATCTTAATGTTTTTTAGGGTTCCGTACCTCAAAAGGAAAAAACAGAACCCTTATAGGATCACTCGTGTGTCTGTCTGTCTGTCTGTCCGTCTGTCACAGCCAATTTGCTCCGAATCTAATGAACCGATTAAGTTGAAACTTGGTACACAATACATATGTACTTTGATAACCCAAACACGGACATGTAACGTAAATAAATGAATTTTGAATATGCGGGTCCCTTTTGGGGGGAAAATAAGTACAATAAAAAAAAAGTTTTGCAAACTGTACCGTGTGACATATTAAATGAAAGGTCTCACTGTGAGGGTCTCAAATATATTTTTTTTATAATTTTAAAATAAATTGTTTTGAAGTTATTTAAGAAAATAGACGAAAATTGACCATTCCCCCCCCCCCTTATCTCCGAAACTACTGAGCCTAAAATTTTGAAAAAAATACAGAAAATAGTTCTTTACATATAGATTACAGGAAAACCTATTAGAAGTTTATGGTCTTGTAAATCTATAATATAAAATTCAAAGTCCTGACTGACTCATTGACTGATAATAATCAACGCAAAGTCCAAACCACTGGACATAGATTACCTTATATAGTGTAAACATCCATTAAGGAAGAATTTTTGAAAATTCCATCCCTAAGGGAATACAATAGGGGATGAAAGTTTGTATGAGAAATCTTATCTCTTGAGTTATTAGACTTGAAACTTAGCACGAATATTCATCTAAGTTAATTATAAAATTAATCATTTTTAGTTTTCCTAAACTACCCCCTTTTTTTGTGGATGGGAAATCATTAAATGACTTCTCTCGCTCTGGGTGGAGCGGAGGGGCGTGTCATACTTTTACTGACTAAAACCCAACCGTGTTCCTTCAGTTGCCTATGGCAGGGCCTCAGTATTTCTTTCGAACAACCCGCGACCCCAGAAGACGGTATTGGTAGGTGTCAAAGTTTGTATGGAGGAATTTTAACACGCGCTCCGATTTACTCAAAACTCAGTTTTTAGGGTTCCGTACCAAAATGGTAAAAAATTAACGCTTATGGTGTCACTCAGTCTGTCTGTCTGTCTGTCATAGCTGGATATCTCAAGAACTACTAATGCTATCACCTTGAAATTTAGAATAGTTTTGGATGACATTTACCCAACTATTTTGCAAATAAGAAAGAAATTTAAATATTTATATTTTTTTTGCAACACGGACTGAAACGGGGTCTTAAAAAATCAAAGTGGGGCTACTAAGGCATGTGGGGTATCATATGAAAGAGCGCTGTTTGCACATTCTCAATCATTTTTTTTTTAGGCCGCATAGTTTTCGGCTTGTAAATACCGTTCCCCTCCCCCTTATCTCTGAAGTTTGCAAAGAGAAAAATCTGAAATTATTCTATGTGATAGAAGTTTATGTAAAAATTACAGGAAAAATAAAACGATGTCTCTAAATAGCACACTTTTTCAGGAATCGGAACGGAACCCTCGGTGCGCGAGTCCGACTCGCTCTTGACCGGTTTTTTTTTTTCTAACCAACGTTCAAATAAATTTATCAAATTATCAGCATTGTAATGTTCCCAATTTAAAGCAATGAGTAATTCCTTAAAATAGCATTGAGCTCGACTCTTGCTTAGTACATAATTCAAATCACAAAGTTCTTTCAAACGTTTTGTGCTAATTTTCATTCCATCAATTCTGATACTAGATCATACTCAAAATCGATAATTCTGAGCAGTTTCCAAATGAAATATTAATGTAGGTATTATATACATCAACCTTCCAGATTAAAAACTGCAAATTTTAGAGTATTTATTCTGGAATGTTGTTATGTATAGGTAATACAATTTTTACCATCATTTAAGAGTCAAAATGGCAGAAAAAGCACATCAAAATACATTGTGTAATCAAAGCCGCACCCTAATTGCGTAACACGTTATCAATTGGAATCTGAATCATTTTTAAACAAATTGCTAATCCATTGCTTCATATGTTCGAAAAATTTGTCTGCTCGACAATGTAATGCTGGTCTCCTGCGCGTCTTATTGCGAAACATTACTCAAAAACATCAAAAAGAAGAGGTATTTGAATACGTAGGAGACAGCTTGCCTAAGAAAACAAATGATTATGTGTAAGGTTTTTTGTGAATTGTTTCGCAAAAAGACGCGCAGGAGACCAGCCTTTAGAAGAACCAAGCGGTGACACAGGCAATACAGGCATACACAAACAGTGACTTATTGTTATACCACAGATTAATACAGATGGGACACTCCGCAAAATCATTTAAATAAAAAGCGACTCTTGCTACGACACAGTTAAGTGCAATTCAGGTCGCACAACGCTTATTACCTACAGTTATATTCACCTACAAGTTGCCTTTCTTTCTATCACGTAACTCTTATACCTTCTGACTCGTTAGGGTTGTCTTCTTTTATGACGCGGCGCGTGAGTGAGTATCGAACTAACGTGAGAGCCGGCCGGAGCGCGGCAGTCCATACTGAATTGACCCAGTGAGATGATCCCACCGCGTACTTGTAGCTTCATACCTAAACTGCGGAGTGTCCCATCTGTATTGATCTGTGGTTATACTAAGTAGGTATAGATAATGAAGTAACATTGGTATTAATACCCAGTTTTAAAACTGAAACCTGGTGTTGAAGTAACACCACAACCAACAATATTGAAACGATTTACAATAAAACCTAATTGTTGCCGACAAGTCGTCAATTTATTTTGTCAACACAATAATATGTTTTCCCACGGAAGAGAGCACAAAGTAAACATACTCGCTGTACCAATTACTTTATTTGCATGTAGATTCAGATAATGATGTCATTGACCTACATTTCTTTGAAACAAAACAATTGAATCTTCTGGAAAAACATCAACGATTTTCCTTATTGTTTGGCCTCAGATTATGTAATTGAAAATCCATTTTAGTATTTCAATTGTCGCTTAAGGTTTACAGATGATGAATGAAAAGTCGAGAAAATTAATAGGAAAAAAGCGAGAAAATGGGGATTCAGTGGTAAAAACGCTTTCATTTTTCAAGGCGCGATAGGTACATTATGAAGAAACTGCAAATGTGGTGGAAGGAACGCACAATAGCCGCTCTTTTTTGAATGCCTCGTTCCCTTTGTAGGCATTTGGAGAAAAAAATAATGAGGGAAACAAACAGATCTGAATGTTGATGTTCGGATTATTTAAGTTTAAGGATCTTATTGTTGGCGTCTGGTGTTCTTGGTTGAGGGTAATTGACTTTGACGATGTATAACAAACTGGCCTTGGATATTTGGCTTTGAAACTAATTGTTTAACGCCTACTTTATTTCTTATTAGCTTTCGCCGGCGGCTTCGGACGCGTTCATGTCGAAAATTATCCAACGGGAACATACTTCCGGGATTAAAAGTATTCTATGTCCTAATCCAGGTCATAGTCTATCCGTGTGCCAAATTTCATCCAAATCCGTTCAGCCGTTATAGCGTGAAAGCGTTATAAACAAATAAGCAAGCAAACAAAATCACTTTCACATTTACGTATAATATTAGTTAGGTTAGGATTAGAGTAACATCGTTATTGGTACTCAACGGTTTACCAGCTACCAAAATGATAACAAATATCCTTAAGTACTTCCTTAAGGTGAGTAAATAGCGGCTTTCATGAAAGTTAGAATAACATTTCATAGAACGTATTGCAAATATCCTCGTTGCGGAAACATGACAACAAAACCCTTCCTGAAACTTTGAGAACTCCTAACTTTTTTGCTGATTTAATTTGTTCCCACAACTTTTTTGATCTTTTAATAACACCATCAGTATTTCTAACTTGCCCGATAACAAGAAGTGTTAAACAGCTGAAAACGTTTTGTGACAAGAAGAAAATTGTCCAAGAATTTGTCAGTTCACTACAATATATTAGGTTTTACTGTGAACCAGCACAATTTATCTTTAAAACGCGACACAAGTTTAGCTGTCGGTTCGACTTTAGACCGAATTAGACACAAGAATATCTACCCTACAATTCTTGTTAACTTAGTTAACAAAGTAAGGAGTTTAACTTGGTATCCGTAACGGTATTACTGAAAGGATATTACGTAATTGAAATTGTTTTAATCTACGCGATCGGTTTGTGTCTACAATTACCAATGGTAAAGGCAAACATCGTGACTTCGTGAGGAAACCAAGAACCAAAAATTCCTCGACGTATGACAACCACCAATTTGTACTAGTCCAATGTGGTGGATAGCGACCCGCTCCCTCTCACAGAGAGAATGTCTGAACCCAGCAGTGGGAACATTGTATAGGCTGTGTGTTGTTATGCAAGCAATAAATTTGCTAAACTAGGCGGACAGACGATCTGGTAGAATAAGAAAAAAAAACCGGTCAAGAGCGAGTCGGACTCGCGCACCGACGGTTCCGTTCCGATTCCTGAAAAAGTGTGCTATTTAGAGACATCGTTTTATTTTTCCTGTAATTTTTACATAAACTTCTATCACATAGAATTATTTCAGATTTTTCTCTTTGCAAACTTCAGAGATAAGGGGGGGGGGAACGGTATTTACAAGCCGAAAACTATGCGGCCTAAAAAAAATGATTGAGAATGTGCAAACAGCGCTCTTTCATATGATACCCCACATGCCTTAGTAGCCCCACTTTGATTTTTTAAGACCCCCTCAGTCCGTGTTGCAAAAAAAATATAAATATTTAAATTTCTTTCTTATTTGCAAAATAGTTGGGTAAATGTCATCCAAAACTATTCTAAATTTCAAGGTGATAGCATTAGTAGTTCTTGAGATATCCAGCTATGACAGACAGACAGACAGACTGAGTGACACCATAAGGGTTAATTTTTTACCATTTTGGTACGGAACCCTAAAAACTGAGTTTTGAGTAAATCGGACCGCGTGTTAAAATTCCTCCATACAAACTTTGACACCTACCAATACCGTCTTCTGGGGTCGCGGGTTGTTCGAAAGAAATACTGAGGCCCTGCCATAGGCAACTGAAGGAACACGGGTGGGTTTTAGTCAGTAAAAGTATGACACGCCCTTCCGCTCCACCCAGAGCGAGAGAAGTCATTTAATGATTTCCCATCCACAAAAAAAGGGGGTAGTTTAGGAAAACTAAAAATGATTAATTTTATAATTAACTTAGATGAATATTCGTGCTAAGTTTCAAGTCTAATAACTCAAGAGATAAGATTTTTCATACAAACTTTCATCCCCTATTGTATTCCCTTAGGGATGGAATTTTCAAAAATTCTTCCTTTTTTTTTTTTTTTTTTTGTATGGCATCTCGCAGTGTGACCACTTGGGGTCGAGACTGCTTAACCGGACTATCCTGTGGGTGCCTTAAGCGAACTCAAAGCCTCCAGCCAGGGGCATGTTTACTTATAAACTAAGCGACTGCGCACTAAGGGCACCCCCTGTGGGGTACGGACCTCGGCTTAGGGCGTCGCTGACTAAGAGAGGACAGCAAGGTACAATTGGCTGGCTCAAATCGGGGTTATTATTATTAACAGGGGAGTTTAAAGCTACAGGCTCAGCTACGCCACCAGCTGGCTCGTTATTACCGATCAAGGGAGATGAATTTACATTTACAAGGGAAGTTCGTCTACGCGGAGGACCTCGGCGGCGAGGTCATAATGAAGATTTGTGTGATCTGTGTTTGCGTACTAGAGTACTAGTAGCACTACTACTTTCCTGGAGGAGGGTAATAGGGTCATCAGGTTCAGAGAGTGCAAGTCGCGGACGGCGGACTTTACTGATTCGAGAGGGGACATAATTAGCGGACGCGACCGACAACCAGAGGGTTGCGGTGCTTCGCGGCAGAGTCAAAGAAACGCTTGGAAAGGCGTTTCAAGACTTGACGGATGGTCGGGATTCTAAGGTCTAAATGGAGGTTATCGTTCCGAACGAACCAAGGGGCTCCCGTTACCTTTCGGAGGCAACGGTTTTGAAGGGTCTGCATCCTATGGATGTGGTGGGACTTTGCGTGAGCAAAGACTGGGCCCGCAAAGGTCATGATGGGGCGAATGCACGCTGTATAAATACGCAACTTGCACTTAAGGGACAACTTGCTGCGTGCATTCATAACCGAGTGGAGTCTACCGAGAGCAAAGTAGGCCCGCGAACGGACCTTCTTTATGTGCTCTGAAAACGTAAGGTGCTCATCGAGAGTCACACCTAGATATTTGGCTCGCTTCTCCCAAGGGATCGGCTTGCCAAACATGGTGATCGGGCGGGGAATTCTTCCTTAATGGATGTTTACACTATATAAGGTAATCTATGTGCAAAATTTCATGTCTCTAGGTCCAGTGGTTTGGACTTTGCGTTGATTATTATCAGTCAATGAGTCAGTCAGGACTTTGAATTTTATATTATAGATTTACAAGACCATAAACTTCTAATAGGTTTTCCTGTAATCTATAGGTAAAGAACTATTTTCTGTATTTTTTTCAAAATTTTAGGCTCAGTAGTTTCGGAGAAAAGAGGGGGGGAATGGTCAATTTTCGTCTATTTTCTTAAATAACTTCAAAACAATTTATTTTAAAATTATAAAAAAAATATATTTGAGACCCTCACAGTAAGACCTTTCATTTGATATGTCACACGGTAAAGTTTGCAAAACTTTTTTTTTTATTGTACTTATTTTCCCCCCAAAAGGGACCCCCATATTCAAAATTCATTTATTTACGTTACATGTCCGTGTTTGGGTTATCAAAGTACATATGTGTACCAAGTTTAAACTTAATCGGATCATTAGATTCGGAGCAAATTGGCTGTGACAGACAGACAAACAGACACACGAGTGATCCTATAAGGGTTCCGTTTTTTCCTTTTGAGGTACGGAACCCTAAAAAAGGTTTATTGCAGAAACTTGTACAAGTAAAAAAAAAACTAATACTCTCGCCCGAAAAGAGAAGTACGTACCATTGGATTTTTTTTACGATATCGATATTTATTCAGAATTTTGCCATCTAAGTTCGTTGCATTTAAGCCAAAAAAGAGCTGATGCATAAAATAGTTTTAAGAAAATATAAAGAACAATTAAATAAAAGTAACAAAATTCATATTAATCTCAATAAAAAATAGGTACAGTAGTACTCTCAACTAATAAGGCGCGTCGTGAATCTTCGTTCGCGCAGAAAAGAAAGTATGGCCCCGAAGATTAACGAGATTGCTTAAAACTTACAATCAACCTTAGATCACTACTATAAGGTTCATAATACACTGCAGTTGTTAGTTCCATCTCACTCGCAAGTATGGCGGCTGTCAAGCGGCGCGCGCTAAAATGGCGGCAGCTGCGACCAATAGCGGTACAGGAAAAAGCGTAGAGCGTGCCGATTGGTCAATAGCATTTCCCGCGCTTTGAAAATTCATCTTCTGCGCAGGTACATCGATAAGCCATATTAGTTGGGTACTACTGTAATACTTATTAAAACAATAGCAATAAAACTACAAAAAACACATTTAAAAAAAACTTTTTTTTAAGCAATAACAATGACTAATACGTATAAATAAAACCGGTCCAGAGCGAGTCGGACTGGCGCACCGAGGGTTCCGTTCCGATTTCTGCAAAAGTGTGCTACTTAGATACATCGTTTTAAAAAAAAAAAAAAAAAACATTTAATTCAGGCAAAAACCCATAAGTAATAATAATAATAATCTTTATTACATAAGGAAGTGGTTACAATTAATGTGAAGTCCCTGACACTTGTGCTAGGTGGTTAACCTGTGTTACAAGAGCCAGTGCCCTCTCCCGGGAGGAAATACTATTGAAAAACTTATGCAATAAGATTAACAATGAAAAATAAAAAGACTAAAATAATACAACATAAATAAATAAATGAAAATTGTTTAGAATGAGCCTGTAGTGGTGATTGTGTGTGTGCGTGTAATGTGTGTGGTGTGTGTGTGTGGGGGTGTGTGTGGGTATGTGCTTGAAGTATGTGTGTGTGTGTATGTAAATTGAATTGGATGTACAGGAAAAATTTACTGGGATCGCGAGTAAAGGATGACAGGATGAGTGTTACATAATAAAATAAAATTTCACAACTTTTTATTTTTCCTGTAATCTTTACTTAAACTTCTATCACATAGAATAATTTCAGATTTCTCTCTTTGCAAACTTCGGAGATAAGGGGGGGGAACGGTATTTTTTTTTTAATTTTTCATCAAAAGTCGAAAACTATGGGGCCTAAAAAAAAGAAAAAAAAAATGTTTGAGAATGTGCAAACAGCGTTCTTTTATATCTCACATGCCCTAGTAGCCCCACTTTAAATTTTTAAGACCCCTTTTCAGTCCCTGTTGCAAAAAAAATATAAATATTTTTATTTATTTCTTATTTGCAAAATAGTTGGGTAAACGTCATCTAAAACTATTCCAAATTTCAAGTTGATAGCATCAGTAGTTCCTGAGATATCCAGCTGTGACAGATAGACAGACAGATAGACAGACGGACAGACAGACAGACGGACAGACAGACAGACAGACTGAGTCACACCATAAGGGTTCTTTTTTTTACCATTTTGGTACGGAACCCTAAAAATGGTAAGTTATCGACAGGTCAATTTTGGTTTCAAACATGACCTGAAAAGGGTTCAGGTCATGTTTGAAACAAAATACCAAAAAACCGTTAGTCTCGCTAGCATTTTTACTAAAAGAGATAATCGCATGTCAAGTGCATGTCAATTTTGCAGATTTGACGTATAATTTCGTAATGCAAAAGAAAAATGTTTTGAACCTCATGAACATAAAAACGAGGTGAATCGAGACATGGTGACGTAAAAATACTCGATTCATGACGTCCGCCATGTTGAATAATGGTTGAATCGAATAAAAAATAGTAATATGTTATGATTTACATAATACATATCATCACGCCTTGTTTCCCCGAAGGGTTGGCCAGAGGAGTACCTATAGTGCACCCACATTTTGCCTGATATGCTTAAGTCCCATTTAATAGGGGCGAGCCTAATATTAAGAGATAGGAGAGATAGGGGAGAGATTTAAGAGGTTGGATTTCAATAAAAACATGACTAATAAATATTTTAAAAAATATTTTCCTATGGTTATTCCCTCTTTATTTAAGTTTGACGTAATTGAACAAACCAGGCATTTCCACGGAGCACTGAATGAGAACCGCGCGTCTTGAAAACGATTAACTATTTGCGTTAGAATCGATTTGAAAGTAGTTTTTATGAACGTGCTAGAACATTTTAATTTTGTTTCTGTAAAGAGAGAGAATTTGTATAATTTGTTATTTCATGTAATTTGTGTATCCTGCGGCGCGTGTGGGCACGGCAGTTTTTTTAAATTAATTAGTACGTAATGAACAACGCACATATTTTTTTGTAGAAGTGCTTTAGCTTGTTATGTCGTCACTAAAGACGAGTGTTTTTAGTAGCTTTGCCTCTAATATTTTTACTGTGAAAATACGGACTCAAACTTACTGCTCATGGCTGAGGCTGTTTGCCCACAGCACAACGTCAATGGGACGTCAAAGAGATTTACGAGATTATTTGAATCGACTGTGACGTCCAAGTGATGGTGTATGGTGGACACGAGGCCCGTAAATTTATCGCTACTTCGGCGCCGTCATCTCGTTCTCGTTGACGTCCCGTTCACGTGGCGGTGGACAAGCCGGGTGGTAATTACCTGTGATCAACAAAGGATTACTTAAAAAAGATAACACTATCAAGGCCTTGATTGAATAGTTTTAGAACATAATAATAACTTAAAACTACTATAGAACAGGTGTTGTGTTTTAAACAAAGCAAATAATTATATTTCTGAGTGAAGCAAATTTTGATCCTATTATCCAAGAATACCTAATATGAAAATAGGTCACAAAAAGACACCAATGACAAAAAATTTTCATGTTCATTGCTGAAATCGAACGCCCACACAGGGCGTGCGTGAAGCGTGGGTGGAAAATGATTACTCAAGCGAATACGCGATCGTACTGTTCATATTATTATGTCACTTTTTGTTCAGAAAACCGGAAGGCACCCTCAGGTGTCGGGGCGACCACGCGTTCAGGTTCGCCGAACAAAATTAACGCGAGGGTCGAGTGTTCGCTTGACCCCGCGTCTTAAAGCCATCAATCAATAGAACATCGAGCATTCGCCGTTTTTAAATTTGTCGGACTGAACAACTAACTGACCCAAGCCAAATATCGCTATGAATATTTTCACGATCATTCTAGCGAACGCTCTAGTAAAAATGTATTCTTTACGAAGATGTCAGACTTGACTTGAAAATTGCTCGGCTCGGCTTGAAGTAAAACTGTCGGTAGGCTAGAATGCTCGCTAAAACGCTCCTTATATAACGCTCGTTAAAACGCTCCATTTTAACATTCGCTACAATGCTCATTACAAGTGAATGCTCCAGTCTATCAGTGGCTTAATAGA
Organism: Cosmia trapezina; assembly: GCA_905163495.3. NCBI lineage: Eukaryota > Metazoa > Arthropoda > Insecta > Lepidoptera > Noctuidae > Cosmia > Cosmia trapezina. The sequence continues at coordinate 18,532,143 of LR991037.1, forward strand.
AAGCGAACGTTGCACGAATACGCGATCGTCGCATTCATATGTCACGTTTTGTCCGGAAAATCGGCAGACGGGCTCTTTCGGCGTTACCACGCGTTTTGGTTCACCGAAAAATAAGGTGACATAATGAAAGCGACGATCGCGTTAGCACTCGGCCATACGCCGAAGCCAATCGCTCAGCTATTGCATCTAAGATACCGTCAAAAATGATTTTGTCCTGCTCTAAAAGAATTTACGTCTTCAAACGATCCTGTATCCCTCACTGAAGAATATTTCTAGGCAAAAGCTCTAGAGTTGTTTCATCTCAAGTTCTTGTCTGAACGACTGGAGTACCTTCAGTAGTACTTTGAAACTTGTTCGACCAACAAGAGTACCTACACATATATAGGCACTTATTGCTTATTTTATTTGCTAGGTTATCTGCTTGCTTGGGGATAAGGTGATTATTGCTTTATAGTTTATGTAGGTGCCTACTAACATCACTATAAATGTCAAAGTTAGAAGTAGGTGGTACCTAAGATTTTTTTTTTCTTGTTCTTTTCTAGCCGTCATCGCGCTTAAATACATGCAAGTATACAGGTTATTTCAGAAAGGTGTGATCAAATTTAATGGTGTGGCCATCAAACTGAACAACTTTCTTCATCCTCTATATAACATTAGTTTTTGTTTATTGATTTTTTTTTCGCGATTTCAAGGTTGGTCCCATAGAAAAAAAATGTTCAAAATGATGAGTACAATGACCCCTTTTCGGGTTTAGTATAAACAAAAACTAATGTTGTGTAAGAGAGCCTTTTTTTTTTTGTGAGGATGGGAAATCATCAAATAACTTCTCCCGCTCTGGGTGGAGCGGAAGGGCGTGTCAGACTTTTACTGACTAAAACCCACCCGTGTTCCTTCAGTTGCCTATGCCAGGGTCACGGTATCTTTTTTAAAGTACCCGCGACCCCAGCCTGGACGTACGCCTTTCCTGATATTATAAGTAAGCTGCCAAAGGAAATTGTAAAAAAATTAGAAGAAATAGCCAAAAAATTAAAAATATCTTAAAATCGTATATACCGTGGGGAAGTTTGGAATGGAGGAAGTCTGCGTGTAGGTTTTTAGTCGTGAGTATACTCTAAAATAGTAGTGCACATAATCTTATTGTTAGGCAAGATTGAGCGCTATTTTTATTTTATGTATAATGTCAAGTCAAGTTTTATGAAATAAATAGTTTTAATTTTTTTTTTTTTTTCATGATACCAACATCGTAATCGAGAAAAAATTATCAGCCGTCCCATGTTGGTTGGGTCGAGTTGGTATTGAAGCTTTTTACGGGGCAGCTGATAATTTTTTACCGATTACATGTTGGTCCCATGGATAAAGTTGTTCAGTTTGATGATCTGTACCACACTCTTTAAGTTATACCACACATATCTGATACCTCATCATCATCAGCCTAGCCTTTTCCCAACTATGTTGGGGTCGGCTTCCAGACTAATCGGATGCCGCTGAATACCAGTATTTTACATGGAGCGACTGCCTACCTGACATCCACAACCCAGTTACTGGGTAATACAATATCTTCTGCTACATACTGTATAAAACAATTTGCGGGGTCTAGTCAGCAACCATCCGCTATAGAAACTAGGTTACTTCTTCTATAATAGTCCGTTTATAAGGTAATAAATTGCTCACCCATGCAATAAATAAAAACATCAAAATATTTGTAAGGCTGAAATGCCGAGTACAGTGAAACCCATGACAGATGTTAAGAACTTATGTACCTATATTCTTGGAAATAAATATAATTCATTCATTCATTCATTCATTCAATACGTGTTTTGACACAGGTTGCACTTAGAAAGGGTGAACAAGGCTGCGTTGAGACGTAGATCACAGGGTCTGTACTCTGTAACGATCACACGTGGTCACACCGAGCTAGCTAGCGTGGTTCAGTCGAGCTAGCTGAAAGTATCTACTACCTGTATTTGTTCGATAGAAAAATAAGAAGTCTAATAAAAAACCATTAAGTTCATTTTGTATTTTTTTTTTCAGAATATGAAAAAAAGCCTTTAAAACAAAAATTATCTTTAAGCATGGTAGTGAAATGTTATCGAAAATTGCTATCGAGATAATAAGCTATGTTAAATAGTAAAGAAATATGGAGATAACAGTTTTGTTCAAGCCGTTTTGGATTTATGGGGTTGATCAAGTCAGTCTTGATTTATCGACAGATCTTTAAACGTTGCTATAAGTGCGTTCACAAAGATAGTATTGTTCAAAGATTAATCGAAACAATCGACTTGATTTGAACCATACCTCCTCGGAATGATAGCAATAATCATGTAGGTATTTGTAGGAGTTTTATCAAACCATCGACTTCAAAAGTTGTCTTCAGTAAAGAGGTATTTGAACGTGTATTTCAATGTTGAGAACCGAAAAAAAAATAAAAACTAAAAATTTAATACTTGGTCAATAACTGCTTTAGTTCCGTCACTCCTCAACCAGAGCTCTCATCAACATTGTGTTCCGAAGCGAGAAAGATAAGTAAAGGAGAAATGTAATATCCACTAGAGATACTATATTACACGCAACAATAAAATGAAACCCTTTGAAATACGGGTATAAAGCAATTCCTTTTGACTTCTGCTAGTATAAAAATATTGAACAAGGTACGTAGGTGATAAAATTGTATCGCAGCTCCAGGTGTGACATCCAGGCAATCAATTCAGTACCGTCCGTGTCTACCCCGACATGGGTTCCGCGTTTCGTAGAAAACACTCACTACGGGACCATTACTCAACACTGTATTGTGCTGCCACGGGTTTTGTTTGCTCGCGAATTTTATTTTTGTATTGTCCCTTTGAAAATTGTCTGTTATAGGAACAAAGCAGATATTTGTAGCGACTAGCTTTTGTTCACGACTTCGGTCGTTTAGTAAATTGATGCAAAGTTTAGCAGCGGGCTGCTTGTTCTAATGTGCGCCGTGATTTATGAGGTGTGGTAACACTAGGTAGCAAGTGCAGAGAAAGCGTGTGTTTACGGTCTGCTTATATTAAAGCTCCATTTTGTTTTCCTCGTTTCTTACTTTACCGCCTTTTTGCTTGAAACTTCTTTGTTTGAAGGCTCAAGACATACCTGTTGGACAGATGTCTCTACTCATTAGATGATTTGTAATGTAATGATTTGTGTTTGTCTTAGCTCTTAAAACTGACATGTAGATATTATATTATTGTGTTGTGTTCAGACTTTTACATTTTTATTTTTATTATTTTTTGATTATTGTTTTTCGTTTAAATTGGTAATTAATTGACATGTGATTTAAAATTTGTTTCTATGGTATTTTATTTTTTGACTGCATGATATTTTATGATTTTTATGTTTATTTTTTTAATCTGTAGGATATAATGTTTTCTAATTTAAATTGTTTTGTATGCATTTTTATTATTTTATATTTGTACATTTAATACCTACTTATGTTTCATGCTGGTTAAATATTCGAACGCAATGTATATTGAATTGAATTGAATTGTATTGATACCAGTCAATACAAAGTAGTTAAGACCTGTCGCATTTTTGCTGAGCAAAATTTGCTCACGAGGGACCAAATTTTTAAGAAAGTTAAATGAAAAGATGCTTTTTTAATAATAAATAATATTAATTTAATGGGTACTTATTTAAAACACATTTCTATTGTGTTATCATCATAATACTTATTGAGCTGAGATTATTAGACAACACAATAGAAATGTGTTTTTAATAATTACCTATTAAATTAATATTATTTATTAACAGATTACATTTTTTTTAAAAAGCATATTTTCATTTAACATTCTTAAAAATTTGATCCCATGTGAGCGAGAGAGGTGATCAAATGCGACAGGCATATTAAGTAAACAGTAGTTAAATAGAAAAACAAATATGATTTGTCCCTAAATTCCGTTCAGCTTGAGCAGAAGTGATATTGAACCTGTGTGAAGTGGAGTGTGTAATAAGATATTGGGTTTCTAGATTCGGGTAACTACATTACCTATGTTCGGATTCGACCAACCTTGAAGAAGCTATAGACCAGAAATATCAATTATTACATTAGAGGCTAGACTTTCAGGAGATTTCATTCATAAAAGATTATTGCTGAGAAAAAGATCTTTTGGGCTAAGTAGGTACTTTTGCTGGGAATAGTGACATGATTATTTTTTACAAGGATCCTTTTAATGCCTACAATATGGCTTTATTACCAACATAAAGTCAATCGTCTTAGGTAGGTACCTACCTACTATATTTCCATACTGTCATGAAGTGCGGATTGGACTTCTGTACCAAGTATCGCGAAATATTTAGGTTTTTACACACTATTTATCCATGTTGTTAATTTTTTTTTATTATTAAATTAAAAAAAAAAAGTCTTAGCTTAGCAAAACCGTTTTCAAGGTTTGTCTGTGGGAAAATGTTAATGTACCCGACAGCTTTAAATCTAAACGTAAAATTAACAATTATACTTAGTTAAGTTAATAATCAACAAAAATAAAAACAACAAAACATAGGTACTATTAAGTAGTGACAGGAAGCAATATTAATTATACAGGGTTATTTAAAATTGGCTAGCTAAACTCCGCAGACTCGATGAGTATCGATATCTAAACGTGATAAAGCAAAAGAACATAATTTTTCAAAACCACACTAACAGCGGTTCTTGACAAACAAAAACATCAATTTTTTTTATTTTATCGTGTTTACATATTGATACCCATCGCGTTTGCGGAGTTTAGCTAGCCAATTTAAAATAACCATGTAGTCCAGAATGTACATAGTGTTAATTACTGTTAATAAAGTGTACCTACCGTCACTATCACAGTCTATAATTACGACAAATCCTAATCGAATCAAATCACAATTTAATTTAATGAGTCACAAACAAACTGTTGCTTTTGTAGTATTTATAAATGATTTGCAGAACAGCCTTCAAACAAAAGCGGTGTTTATATTCCAAAACAACAGAACTCATACATAATTAACACCACCCGTTCCGGCGTGCCATTTTTATTTAGATTAATCGCTTTTTATTACAATGAAATAAACACATAACTGGACACCGTATCTCTAAAGATGTATACTCTTATTCAGCGCAGTCGGGTAACGTCACTTGATGCGTAACTAAATCCAAGCGCAACTTCCTTATAGGTGCAGCGCAGACGACAGACCTTTTGTGCGATCTAGTCTGTGGCGTACAAAATGTATTGATAAACACTACATATTATAAAACAAAGTCGCGTCCCGCTGTCTGTCTGTCCCTATGTATGCTTAGATCTTTAAAACTAAGTAACGGATTTTGATGCGGTTTTTTTTAAATAGATAGATTGATTCAAGAGGAAGGTTTATAAGTATAATAAACGCGGGCGAAGCCGCGGGCAAAGCTAGTAATTAATATTTCAGGCGTCGTATGCGATAAATATGAATATATATGTTTGTATGCTGGCATTTGTATAATATTCTTAAATAACACATACGAGGCCTGAAATATTTATTATTATTAATATATATTGTGCGCCACAGACTCGATCGCACAAAAACTCTGTCGTCTGCGCTACACCCTAGAGTTATTTGTTTTATAGATATACTAGCGACCCTGCTTCGCCCATATTTACGACCTGATAAAATATCAATATGTATTCATGTTAAGTAAGTTTAATAGTAATGTAATAAATAAATAAACCTTCCGGAAAAAAAAATCACCAAAATGATGGTTAAAACCAACCGGATGCAGCAGAGTATCAGTATTTTTCATGGAGTGACTGCCTATCTGACCTCCATAACCCAGTTACTGGGTAATACGATACCCTCGGTAAGACTGGTTGTCAGACTTTCGGGCTTCTGACGACCTGTAACGACTGTCAAAGATCCACGAATATCAGCCAATAGGTATAGGAGCTTTGGGTCATTCTTCTCTAAACTATTGTATGCCTCAGTCTTCCTACAAACAAATAATGGCTTCAATAACTAAAAATGAATATGATCCTAATGCCATTATTACTATACTTATAGGTAGCAGCCTTAATGTTAAAAAAGATGATATTACTGATAGTGTCACCGAGCTATTGCTCTAAGCTCTACGCTCGACTAGGGATACGGTGTATCTGCCCAGTAGTTTTAGACATCAAATAGCTAGGCTATTAGCTTTTAATATTAACCCAGACATAATTAGTATGTCGAAGTCATCTTCAATTAGCACCACAGTTAGTAATAGTACTAATGTTAAGGTGGTTATTAATTTAAACTAGTTTGTAAGACAACAGAAAGTACCACTAACAGTATAGTTACACTTAATAACAAAAAGGTATTTTCTAGCTCTAAAATAGTTAACTGTAGAAAAGGGGCTAAGCAGAAATCCTTGAAATTATTTCATCAAAATATTCAAGGTTTTTCATCCAAACAATTGGAAATTGAATTGTTTTTAGAAAAAACAAAGTTTGACATTATTTGTTTAACCGAGCATTGGTTAAAAGATTACGAAATGTTAATTAATTATGAGAATTATAGTGTGGCCAGTTGTTTTAATCGAACATCAATGGCGCGTGGTGGTTCATTAATCCTAATTAAAAATTGTATTAAATCGAAAAATCGTAAAGACATAGTTGAACTATCGTTTGAACATAGTATTGAACTTTCCTGTGTTGAGCTAGATAAGCATGTCATAGTGTGCGTTTACAGACCCCCAAATTATCAAAACTACTCTATATTCGAGTCAGTAATGGAAGCCGGGGCGGGTCACTAGTTTACAATGAAAAAATATGGTTCAGTATGTCAATCACAGATTAGTGAAGTATAACAGTAACTGAAATCCAACCAGTGACACAGCAGAAACTTTAATGTACGAAAACGTTTTTGTAAGAAAACGGTCAACTAAAATAAATGGAATAAAGTTTTACACCACTACAAAAGATTGTCTCCTTATTGATTTTCAGTTGCAATGCAACTAGAAAGCTTGTTTTCCAAACACGCAGTTGTAGTTTGAAAGGCATCTTTGAGAAGGTATTTCTAACAATGCTGTTAAGAGGGCTGTCGCATTTTGTCACCTCTCTCGCTCACACGGGACCAAATTTTAGGATTATTAAATGAAAAGATGCTTTTAAAAAAAATCAATTAAAAGACTAGTAAATAGTGTTAATTTAATGGGTACCTAATTATTAAACACACGTTTGTATTGTTATATCTAATAAACTGAGTTCAAAATGTAGTATCTGTTTTTGAGAGTAGTTAAATAAATGCCACAACAGGACAGGAATGCATATGTGTTTTTAATAGTTTTTACCTATTAAATTAACATTATTTTTTTGAAAAATGTGATCAATTACAGGACTAGCCTTTAATTGATTACATTTTTCAAAAAAGCATCTTTTCGGTTATGTGTAAAAGACTTTCTTCAAGCAGCTCATTAAATAGCAATTATCCGTGAACATAAGAAATAATAATAACACATTGAATTACAATTCTTTCTTGTAATGAAAATTCAAACCACTTGTATCCAGGGACCATTTTGGTTACCCATTGAAAGGGTTTTCGATAGGGTTTTTTTAAGCAGTTAAACAAAAACCCATACGATGTGGGTAACCCTTTTGAATGGCTTAAATTAAACCATTCAAAAGGGTTAAGGTTGATGCGCCAAGGTAGCCCGCGAAATTTTGAATTTTTGTCAGTGTGAGCTTGTATGTTTATTTATTTATTTATTTATTTATTTTTTTCCAACTTACATCTATCATTACAGAGTCATCATCTATCGCGATAGTGTAGCACATATCTAAAAAACTCTTAAGTTAACTTATTATTAACTTTACTTAATTTAATTTTGTAACATATTACAAACAATGCATTCTTTGTGAACTCACTCAGAGAACAACAGAATAGGTCCGTGTCACCAGCTATGAGGTTGAGAGTGCGGAGTGCACGCGGCAGTGGCGACTCACTTAAAAGATTTGTCCGAGCGCGCGGCTCCGCCAGCAGCCGCGGCTGTCGCCGTCGCCACACGTACCTGTCGGGGACACATAAACATATGTGCCCTAATATGTTGATTAAAATATGATTCGCGGCCGCAGCTAATATGGCTTTACAGAATTATAATAATTAGAATCAGCAATACAACTCTATAAGTTAGCATTCAGAGGTTTGTTTTTTAGTTTTTCTGCAGCAAAAAGTCAATGAATATTTTCGAATGCTTTTCTTTTTAGGGTTCCGTACCTCAAAAAGAAAAAACGGAACCCTTATAGGATCACTTCGTTGTCCGTCTGTCTGTCTGTCTGCCTATCTGTCTGTCCGTCTGTCTGTCTGTCCGTCTGTCTGTCTGTCTGTCAAGGCCCTTTTTCTCAGGAACGCGTGGAGGTATCAAGTTGAAATTAATATCAAATACGTAAATCTATAGTCCCTTAGAGCTGTAAAAAAATCAAGCTTCTAAGTCAACGCTATAAAAATATACGGCCATTTATGCGACATATTTTGACACTCGCAAGTAAATCAAAACCTAATCATGAAATTGATTGAATTGATTGATTTTTTGGGTAATCATGAAATTTGGCAAGAAGCAAGGTCTTACAGCACAAGTAATGGAAAAAGTCCGAAAATGGTTAATTTATAATTTTATCACATAAAACAATATTTTCAAGTATGTCATCTGTCAAGGTCCTTTTTCTCAGGAACGCGAAGAGGTATAAAGTTGAAATTAATATCAAATACGTAAGTCTATAGTCTCTTAGAGCTGTAAAAAAATCAAGCTTCTAAGTCCACGCTATAAAAATATACGGCCATTTATGCGACATATTTTGATACTCGCAAGTAAATCAAAACCTATAGGGTACTTACCGTTGACCTAGAATCATGAAATTTGGTAAGAAGCAAGGTCTTACAGCACAAGTAAAGGGAAAAGTCCGAAAATTGATAATTTGTAGTTTTATCACATAAAAAATTAGTTTTTAGTTTTTTTTTCTGGCAAAATGTGGGTGTACTAGGTACACCTCTGCCCAACCCTTCGGAGAAACAAGGCGTGATGGTTATGTTTAACAATAGTTTTTTGGTAATACAAACTTAAATATGCAGTTGGAGAATTGTCCGTGACGTATATCAATCAATCAAATCAATATCCTTGGACATTTCACACAACGCCATCTAGTCCCAAGCTAAGCAACCTAATGCTTGTGTTATGGTAACGAGATGGCTGATAAACTATTTATATACATTTTTTTTTTTTTTGTAAATACATACATATTATGTATGGGAGAACATGTTTTTCAACTCAATGTTAAGTTTGTCTTTGGGATAAATTCTTTTCAACTACGGAACCCTCATTGTGCGTGGTCCGACACGCACTTGGCCGGTTTTTTAGGGTTCCGTACCTCAAAAGGAAAAAACGGAACCCTTATAGGATCACTTGTTTGTCCGTCTGTCTGTCTGTCAGTCTGTCAAGACCCTTTTTCTCAGGAACGCGTGGAGGTATCATGTTGAAATTAATATCACATATTAAGTAAGTCTGTGGTCCCTTGGAGTCAAAAAACTCAAGCTTCTAAGTCAATGCAATAAAAAATACGGCAATTTATGCGACATATTTTGATACTCGAAAGTAAATCAAAACCTACAGGGTCCTTCCCGTTGTTCTAGAATCATGAAATTTGGCATGAAGCAAGGTCATACAACACAAATAAAGAAAAAAGTCCGAAAATTGTTAATTTGTAATTCTATCACATTAAAAAAATGTTCAAGTCTCTCAGTCTGTCAAGACCCTTTTTCTCAAGGACGCGTGGAGATATCAAGTTATAATTTATATTAAATAAGTAAGTCTATGGTCCCTTAGAGTCCTAAAAAAATCAAGCTTATATGTCAACGCAATAAAAAAATACGGCCATTTTGCGACACATTTTCATACTCGCAACTGTCGCAAGTAAATCAAAACCTATAGGGTACTTCCCGTCGAACTAGAATAATGAAATTTGGCAAGAAGCAAGGTCTCCCAGCGCAAGTAAAGGAAAAAGTCCGAAAATTGTGAATTTGTAATTTTATGACGTAAAAAAATTTTTTTTGGGATCCAATGTGAAGTTTGTTTTTGGGATAAATTCTTTTCAACTACGGAACCCTTCATTGTGCGTGGTCCGACACGGACTTGGCCGGTTTTTTTCACATCGTCTGCCTAGCCTTTTAGCAACTATTATGTGGTTGGCTTCCAGTCAAACCGTATGCAGCTGAATACCAGTATTTTACTTGGAACGACTGCACCTATCTGACCTCCACAACCCAGTTACTGGATAATACGATACCCCTTACTTCTAACGACTGTCAAATTTCCACGAATGACAGCAGGGACCAACGGCTTAACATGCTTTCCGAGCCACGGAGAGGTCTTGGTATATTAAGATCACAGAACAGATAAACTTTTATCTGTTCTGTGGTGATTCCGTGGATGGTCACCCATCCACGGACCAACCGCAGCAAGCGTAGCTTAACCTAATCGACCCGTACGGCTGTTATTACTTAGCCACCAGCCCCTCTTTTTTTTCTTTTTTCTTTTTTTCACAAGAAGGTAATAATTATTGACAAAATACTTTTTGGAATAAGAACAAAACTTGATGAACAATACCTTCATTATTTAAATCAATGACCACGATTTTCATAATCTTCATGGATGCCAAACTTCCAACTCGTTATCAACTTCTCTTCTGCACAAATGCGTATAATATTATGATTTGCTCACAAAACTGTATTTACAAAAAGATTACCTAATAACAACACATAAGAACTAAAATAAAACGATCGTCCTATCACTTAACAAACTAAATTGTTGGTATTCTCAAACTGGAACTAAAACTAAAACGCCAAGCAACAACATTTTAAAACGGAATTATTATTGGAGTTGGAGCAAATATGGCTGTTTTCGTTGTCCGAGTATGTTCCTTGGGAAATTGAAGCGAACACAACAGTAGTTTTGAGAGCAACAACGACATTTTAGGGCGGCCACACACGGGCAGCTTGAAATAGTCATGACGGACTGATTTAAGCTGCGACTGTTTAGCTAGCAACAATCTTCTGTTTATTGGAATACACCAGACCGCTTGAGCAGTCGCGATCACACCGGGCAGTCAGCAGAATGGCGAAATTCAGTCTTGCGGCAAGGAGTAGCAAGACATACATTTACTTCGAGCTGTCGACTGCTCCAGTGCAGATATCCCTTCCACCCTTCACCACACGTCTGCCACCTGTTTTGTTGTTGATTGATCGTTTAAAATGTACGACGTGTGTACCTAATAGTGACGCGTGGGAAAGGAGCTACATTCGTGTTTCTTCCTCAAAATCCATATTACAACTGCAGTTGAATTGTCAACTACTTCTGCAGATAGAAATGACTGCTTGAGCAGTAGACAGTGTCTATTTTAAGTAGTTGACAATGACTGCTCGAGCGGTTTATGTAAGTTGTTCAATGACTGAAATGAATGATGAATGTTGTTGCTATTTATTTACTTGCTGCGCCCTGCGGTTTCACCCGCGTAGACCGGGATAAAAATAGTTTATGTGTTAATCTAGGGTATAAGCTATCTACATACTAAATTTCATCCAAATCGGTAAAGCCGTTTGAGTGTGAAGAAGTAACAAACACACAGACAAACACACTCACACACTTTTGCCTTTATAATATTAGTGCAATTTATCTACTTACTTACATCTACCTCCACACCGGATTACAGGATTACAGGATTTTTCTTAACCCAATGCAATATAAACTCACGCCTTCTTGTAGAGGCAATACATGCGTCTATCCTAACTGTATCGATACTAGCTGCATACCTTGTGAATTCAACATAAATTCCGGACTCGCTCGGTTTGAGGTTGAGGTTGAATACTCGAGCTGCCCGTGTATGGCCGCCCTTAGTTACAGAAATGCAATGACACTGTTTCCAGCTTATTGCTGTTGGTGACTGCGTTGCGTAGTACGCCAGTACGACCAACGTTTTGCAAGCATGCAGTTATGAGCGAGAATGAACTTTTATGAGAGTTCTGTGATTTATTTTTGGTACTTATATTTTGTTTTGTGTTAAGTTTGCGTATTGGTTTAGTTGGGATTAAGTACTTGGGGTCTGTTAGTACTTACTTAGTAGGTACTTAATTCCAGAATTTACCAAGCTTCTGAATACTGTCTGTAACGTTTGAAGAGTCACGAAATGTTCTCGTTATCCAATGATTTTTTCCTTTGTTAAACAAATATGGACACTATACTAACAGTAAGAAAGTTGGAGTCTCTTAGTACCTACACTTAGTGCCAAAAGCCATAATACATACATAAACTAACGCCTTCTTCCCAGGGGGGTAGGCAGAAACTACAGAACGCCACCTGCTACGATACCTACGTACTCCTTTTGCTTCGTTTAGTACCAGAATAGGTTAACCCCCACGTGTCTGAGTTTGGGCTATTTTTAGACCCAAAACCCCAGCGGTGGGGGGTGGGGGTTGGCGGGTAGTTGGGAACCCTATAGGTTCACAACTACTGATGAGGATATGGTTTCCATCGGATAATGTTTTTTTACGTTTATATATGTGATATAAGCTTATATACCTACTAGGTAAAGTTTTGTCCGTATGCACACATGTAGTGCATTTGACACGCTGTGGGGGAGGGGGGTTAGTTGCGAACTCCATAGGTGCACAACTACTGATGATGATTGGTTTTCCATCGGATGATGTTTTTTTACGTTTATATATATGCGATATAAGCTTATATAGTACTATTTAAAGGTTTTTCCTTATGCACACATGGGTTGCATTCGACACTTGAGGGGTTAATAGGTTGTTACCATTAAATTGTACACAGAATATCATGCATAACCAAGTGTTTGTATTTTCACAACAAACTACAAAACAACGAACTCTGCATTAACTAGCAACACAATTCAGCATATATAAACGAAACCTCTAAAATTGAAAACATAAACTGCGAATAATCAAAACAAAACCATTATGAGTTACTCATCTGCCTAGCCTTTTCCCATCTATATTGGAGTTGCTTTGCAGTCTAACGGGATGCAGCTGAATACGAGTGTTTTGCATGGAGCGACTGCCTATCTGACCTCCACATCCCAGTTACTGGGTAACACGATACCCCTTGGCAAGACTGGTTATTAGACTTAAGGGTTTCTGTCTGTACCCGTAACGACTGTCAAAGATCTACGAATGACAGCCGTGACCATAACCTTAACGTGCTTTCTGAGGCACTGAATTGTCTCGATATGTGATAGATGGTCACCCATTCATCAACCAACCGCGAAAAGCGTAGCTTAACCTTTGATAAACCCCTGCGGCTGTTTTTAAGAGGGCTTTCGTATTTTGTCACCTCTCTCGCTCACAAGGGACCAAATTTTCAAAAAATGTTAAATATAAAGATGTTTTTTTGAAAAATGTAATCAATTAGCGAACTAGTAAATAATGTTAATTTAATAGGTAATTATTAAAAACACATTTTTATTGTGGCATTTATTTAACTCATTTCAAAAACAGATAATACTTTTCGAGCTGAATTCATTAGATAAAACAATAGAAAAATGTGTTTTAAAATTAGGTAAGTACTTATTAAATTAATATTATTTACTAGTTCTCTAATTGATTACATTTATAAAAAAAGCATATTTTCATTTAACAATCTTAAAAATTTGGTCCCGTGTGAGCGAGAGAGGTGATAAAATGCGACAGCCCTCATAAGCCACGCGCACCTCCTGTTACTCTATAATCAGGTCATTATGCATTATAATAATGTCAATACCCGCATAACTCGATACGCTACCTAATTAATTATTACAATATTAATATTCTACAACACTTGAGTGTATAATTTAGTGATTCCCGGGGGAAATACTAAAGACAGCAATGCGGCAGACGTACAATATGCAAGGGTATTTGCATACACATAGCTAAGCAGCCGTTATGGTGGTATGTAATATGATTGAGGCAAGACGTATTGTATTGCTTAGCTCGGCGTATTGTTAGAGCTAGCTGGTTTTGGAAACAATATAACATAACAACACGCTTCCATTCCCCGAAAGGTTAAGCAGAGCCAACTACTAGTGCAACCACTTTTCCATCCTTTCTTTTCTTTTCTTCTTTCTCTTCCACCACCACTTTTCCATCCTTTCTCTTCTTTTCTTTTTCTTCTTTCCTTTCTTTTCTTTTTATTAATTTCTTTTCTTTTTAGCCGGTATCCATCTTCCTGCCCTTATCCCATGTCACTTGGGGTCGGCGCAATACGATTTCTTCTTCCATTCTCCCCTGTCAACCGTCACGCTATCATTCACTCCTCACACATAATTCCTCACACAATCCATCCATATTTTCTTTGGCCTTTCTTTCCCTCTTCATCCATCAAGATGTATATTCATCACTTTTTTAGTCACCTGTGTTTCCTCCCGGTATATCCTTCCTAACTTAATATTATAAATTAAATGCGAAAGTAAGTTTGTTTGTTTGATTGTTACCTTTTCACACCTAAACCACTGAACCGATCATCCTGAAATTTTGCGTATACTTTGTCAGGTGTACAGAAATGGACCAAGGGGACCTTTCATCCCGAAAAAAAGTACTGTTCTCGAGGAAAACAACAATGATAATAGATAGCACCACGTGTCTTTCGAATCATGATTGAATTACATTATTACAAGCAGAGCAACCAGAATTGACTGTCAAATTCTAAATTAACTCGAAGCCGCGGGTAAAAGCTAATTTTGTATAAATGTCACCTTTTTCCACCTGGATTGAAAGAAAAACGTTTATTTGTCACAGTACCAAAGACACACAAAGACACATTATTGACAGCTCACTTCAAGGTCACTAAAGCTAAGTTTACATGATTTTATTTTTAATGAGTAGATCAGCTGTTATGTTTATGTCCCATGTAATAGACCCCCTATTAACCCTTCGTGTGCCGGAACGTGGATCCACACGAGACACAATGGCTTTTTTATTGTGTCTGTAATTACGGCATTCGACTAGTTAAACTTGCAAATTGCAAACAAACGTAAGAAAATTTGAAGTTCGCGGGCTGCCCTCCTCGGGGTATAGATGCAGTTCTAATGACGTAACTTATTATAACATGTTAAGAGTGTGAGCAACTGAATGCTCCTGAGAACTTGCACAGCGTTCACCAGTTAGATAACCAAGAGTAATAATTGTACCAATTAGTGTATTTTCACTACAATTCTACGTTTATATTATTACTAGCAGCTACAGTCGCATAATTTAATCTACTTATCCTTAAGCCCCACTAGATAAATGGTGTAGGTATTTAAATAAAAAAACGGTCATATGCGAGTCATACTCGAACACGAAGGGTTCCGTACCAACGTGCAATATTTAATTAATACTACATTATTTTTAAAATACTTCTGTTTAAAAAAAACACATTGCTTGTAAAATAAAGTTAAACATTAAAGTAGGTCCTCCTCCTTTGATTTTTAACTTAATTTTTTTTATTCGTTGTTATATTTTTCACAGATTATAAGTAACCGTGTGAAAAGTAATTCTAAGTATGAAAAGTGAAAATTTCAACTGTCTACCAGTTACGCTTCGTGAGATGCAGCCCGCTGACAGACAGACAGCAGAAGCTTAGTAATTAGGTTCCGTTTAGTACCCTTCGGGTACGGAACTCTAAAAATTTTTATTGCAAGAAAAATACAGCAAATACCACTAAAAAGTAACACGACAGAATTTCCTCATTACTCCAGAGCACAAACTAACAAAGACATTCTACTTTTAAACTTAATCTTTTACAGATCTTTTGAACATGGAATGCACGTTGCGCAGCGCAGCACAAATTGGCCATCCAACTGTCTCTTCACTGCAGTATACATTGCTGCACGTATTCAAAAACTTCTAAGAATGCAGTCATGTAGCCGGGACATGTATATTGTTACTTATGTAAATATATTTGGGATCGGGTAGTTGTTTGACTTCAGGAATTGCTTTGTTGTCCAAGGACGGTGTGGATTTTATATACCTGAGCTTTATGTACCCTTTGGTAGGTAATGAAAATGGGTGCCTTCGTTATACATAGTTATAAAATTGCATCCTTAGATTACCTATTATGAAAATTAACTGAAGTCTCTGCCATCTAAACGTTAGTACATTTATTTATTTAATACCTATAGCACAGATGTACAGAGGCGGACTTAATGCTATAGGCATTTTATTTTTTTATTTTTTTAGACATTTATAACTCGAGAAACACTGCTCCTATCACTAGGTTTTGACTGGTCGAGTTAATAAAATGTGTTTTTAGGGTTTCATACCCGAAGGGTGCCAAATGGACCCTATTCCCGAGAAACGGAGCGAAAAAACAAAAGTATTTTTATTTTCAAAACTAAAAAATCGTATTTAATAAAAATAAAGGTATCATTTATAACTAACGTAATAAGGTGAGCGCTTTTGAATGGCATCAATATATTATTGTAACACTGTGTTATAAGCAATTTTTTTTTTTTTTTTAAACTTCATAGTTGCTTTTGATAAAAATAAGACACACATACACATACTCACGCCTTCTTCCCGGGGGGGTAAGCAAAAACTACAGAATGCCACCTGCTAAGATCCTTGCATACTCTTTTTGCCTCGTTTACGGTCATACATTGTCATACACGCACGCTGGTTGCTAGTACTTCACACCTGACCTTTCTGAAGAACATAACCAATATGGTCACTATTTATGATATTCTAGGGCGTCCCCTCCCGGCGTTTCCACTCACATCTGCCTTGCAAATAAGAGTGAAATAAAAAAGACGCATAATCGAGAATCATAATCTTTTTTTGACAACAAAATCGTAGCAGTCTCGTAGGCGTCGTAGCACAGCTACGAGCTTGCTACGAACCTGACGGACTTGCTACGAATGCTCGATTTTTTTTAGGGAAAAACTGCAAGTAGAAACAAAATGGTTATTAACGGGTCTCTAGAATGAAAATTCCTACTTGTACTTACAGGTACATTCTTACCCCAGACCCTAAACCCATGCGATACTTATTTAGGAACTGTACGGTATCTTTAATAAATAAATTATGTTCTGAAAATTCACCATCAAATACTGCAGCTAAAGATAATGTTGCCATTGAATTAACACTGCGGGAACCCAGATAATAATTTAATATTATTATCAAAGGCGATGAAGACATAGATGTGGAAGATGAACGCATTTATCGTTAATATTATTATAACTTTCAACAGGAGAGCATTATATTTCACACTAAATTAGCTCTAAAACGCTTGTGTTGCTGTATTATATGCACTAAATTATGATAATATGCTGCTGTTGGCAGAATTTATTTAGTGTAACATGCGTCGGTCGGTAATTTGATGTTAAAACACAGTAATACAGACACAGTGTGTCAAATTAGAATAAATAATGGGGTTGAGTCAAAAATATGTATACAGTGTGTAACTGAATTAATGCACATTATGAAAGTAGTTTGTTCGGAATCGTTTACTGGATATATTTCTGACATTTTTAATATCAGTAATTTTTTGTCCCAATAGTAATTAAAACTACGTAAATTACAGTCAAACTCCCGCTGTAAAATCAAAACAAACCAAAATTGACTAAGTACCTACTTTACTGGACCCTTAGATGTGTGCGACTGCGTGCGGGTGTAGATTTCTAATGTGATCACAAATTTCTCAGTCAGTATAACTATTTTAATCGATAAAAAGTAGTAGGTGTTAATCCAGGGTACAAACTATCTGTGTGCCAAATTTCTTCCAAATATGTTCAGCTGTTTTTGCGTGATGAGTAACAAACATCCAAAGATCTAAACATACAATCTTTCATGTTTGTAATATTAGAGGATTAGTAAGAATAGTTAAAATATGAACATAAATCCGTGGTGTAGATCAGCTTTAAACATTTACAAATTATATTATGTACCTTGGTTACATGTTAAAATAATAATTCGGTGACATGGATTCCCAAATATCAATGTTGACACGAGAACCTATGCACTAATATTTTAATTTACTTAATATTAAATAAGTCTAGATTTGATTTGTAATTACATAATTAAGAGGTGTTACTTCGAGAGTAATGTAGGCAGTCGCTCTATGTAAAATACTGGTATTCAGATGCATCCGGTTAGACTGGAAGCCGACCTCAACATAGTTGGGAAAAGGCTAGGCAGATGATAACTTCGAGAGTAATGTATCTCCGCATAACATAACAAAATCACCACCGATCAAACTGAACACACTGATTTCATTAGTTAAAAATACTTTTTTGAGTGTTCAAAATATATTCCAGAACGATTAAAAATATCTTTAAATTATTTATATACCATAAAAAATGTGGGTTCACTCACATTTGAAATTTTAGAGAAAGTCTGAGATCACTTTTCTGAACCTAGACATACATCTTTTCAAATATAGCTTTATAAATGTCAAACGATGCCATGTCAAGTGCGGCTTTGCGAATAAGCTAGACATGACACTTCCGTAGGAGACATGATACTTCCAGGCTCCAGCATTTCTGACCAGCGAATTATTCGCTCTTCGGAAGCTTGATTTCAGCGACTGATTTCTACATCTCGCACACCATTGGATACCTAGTAGATATCCAAATGTGTGCGAGATGTAGAAATCATTGGTATCTGCGAAACACGGTTCGTCACTCGATTTTATCGCGACTGAACGCAGAGTCGCCAAAACGCTATGGTGCATTGATTTAGTCGCAAAATAGCTGATCGCCGAAACTAGAAGTATCGTGTCTGCAACGGCCCTAAAGTAGGGTAACTTACCTATGTATGTACCTACCTACTGTGTGATCAGCATAGTGTCCGTGGAGTTTCTTGTCCATTCTTCTCCATAGGAACCTACTACTACGACCCCTTGACAGTTGAAAAGTACTTGTATTAATTGGTTTATTTGAAATAAATGCTATGTTGTTTGGGTTTAAGTTTGAGCCGTATGGACATTAAAGCATGATACTGATGATGATGAAATATTTTATAGTTCTGTGGCGGCCTGTCATAATAATTTTATGAGAAAAATCTTGCAACTCACTGTCTGTTCATTTTACGGTGATTCATATATTATGAGCCGGGAAAAATTAGTAATTTATTTGGTCCCGTACCTCAAAAAGAAAAAACGGAACCCTTAAAGGATCACTTTCATTCATTTCACTTCGTTGTCTGTCTGTCTGTTAGTCTGTCAATACGCTTTTTCTCAAGGACGCGTAGAAGTATCAAGTTGAAATTAATATCAAATACGTAAGTCTATGGCATCTTAGAGCTCTAAAAAAATCAAGCTTCTAAGTCAACGCAATAAAAAAATACGGTCATATATAAAGTGACATTGTTTGATACTCGCAAGTAAATCAAAACCTACTTACAGTTGACTATCGGGTACTTACCGTTGCCCTAGAATCATGAAATTTGGCAAGAAGTAAGGTCTCACAGCACAAGTGAAGGGAAAATTCCGAAAATAGATAATTTGCAATTTTTTTTTTTTTTTTGGGCTAACAAACTTAAATTTGCAATTGGAGAATTGACCATGACGTATACATATATGTATATCCATGACGTATATGAAAAACATGTTCTTGCATATGGAGGACATGTTTTTCAACTACAATGTATAAGTTTGTTTTTAGGATAAATTATTTTCAACTACAGAACCCTGCGAAAAAACCGGGCAAGTGCGTGTTGGACCACGCTTGTGCGTGGTCCAACACGCACTTGCCCGGTTTTTTTTATATACATACAAATGTATATCGATCAGTGTAATCCGAGTAAAAACTAATTTTACAAATCAAAAAGTGAAAACCACTACAAATAAAAAGTCTAGCCACAAATTGAATTTCAGCGATCGACAAGCCCTAAATACTTTTACCGTTTGCATTTATTAAAACCAAAAAGTTTAAATTTTAATCGCGTTTACGGTTTCAACCCTAACAAGATTTAAACATTTTGAAGGGTAGCTTTTGATGTAACAATTGAGTTATAATGTTACATTTTTTATCGACATATTTTATTTCAGAGAATTTCTTTTAATTTTTTTTTTGGAAAGTAAAACAAGTCTGAAAGAGCTTTTGTACAGCCAATTGTTAAGGGCCCCGAAACGATCAATTGCAACTGTCAATTTTTACGTGATTGATACACAATGATGCGTAATCGTCTACTAAATGCAATTGAAGCGATTGACAATATTACTACAATAGAAATTGATGGCAATTGTTCGTTTCGTTTTAAGACTATTTATTGCTCGACGAAGCCTGATGCACTTGAGAACTTAGATGATCAATAAAGAGCAATATAGCTTGTAACTTTAGAATCAGTTCAGTAACTAGTTTAGTGACAATGAACAATATTGTACAGTGTTTTTATCTTACGAACAGACACGAGTTTTACTTGTGTTTACCAAGTGTACAAAAACGCTATGGATGTGTGTGTAAGCGCAGGAGCTCTCGGTACCATCGAGAGAGAATATGTGTGTCACGTGTTGACGCTACTCATCTTCATGCACACATTTACAGCATGTTACAGCAAACTCGTGTTGCATCGTGAGATAGAAATGCTATATCATCATCTTCCTGTCCTTATCCCATGTTACTTGGGGTCAGCGTAAAATGTTTTCTTCTTCCATTCTCCCCTTTTAACCGTCACGCAATCATTCACTCCCTTCTCTTTCATTATCATTCGCCACTCAATAAATCCGTCTTTCGGTTGGCCTTCCTCTCCCTCTGCATCCACCAACATTTATTTCATTACTCTTTTAGTTACAAGTGTATGAATAAAAATAAAAAAAACTTTATTTTACCAATAACAATTAATTGCACTCGTTTTTCGTCCAATAATTAAACTTTCCAATACAAATACTCTGTTCATAGCACAATATAAACCAGTGTGCATCAATCGCACACACACACATTGCACATCGCAGTAATTTTTATCAAAATAATAATGGCTACTGTTAAAGTGTTGACATCGAAATATTAAGGATTGTTATGACTATGGGCTGTTTCAAAAGTATCTCATGAAAGTGTAAACAAACCGTGTCCAGGTTGAATTCTTACGCAATCACTCACTAAAGAAAATTGGTAACTTTTCATAGTAGGGTTTCAACTTTATGTCTTACCACTTTCTCCAATACCTGATTAATTACAAAACCTTCATGTAAAACCAATTCTAGGATGGAAATATACAAACTGACCTGAAGATAGCTTGTACTTGGACTTGTAAATATTTTGAAATCCTGAGTAATCCTACTTCCTACTAATATTATAAACGCAAAAGTTTGTGAGGATGGATCGATTGATGGATGGATATTCCTTACTCTTTCACGCAAAAACTACTAAACGGATTTTGATGAAATTTGTCACACAGATAGTTTTTACCCTGGATTAACACATAGAATACCTTTTAACCCGATATTCCTACAGGTTAGAGACTTACGCGGGTAAAATCGTGGGGCGCTGCTAGTATGATAAATGCGAAAGTGAGTTTGTTTGTTACGCTTTTACGCTAAAACGGCCGCACAGATTTTGATAAAATTTGGCAGATGGGTAGACCATGACCATGGATTAGGTCATAGGATACTTTTTATCCCGGTAGTACGTTCCTGTGGAATAATTTCCGACCTCCACGCGGTCGAAGCCGCGGGCAAAAGCTATGTAAGATTATAATGCCAATAGAATTTACAGTCACGTGAGCGAAGCCATGGGCACAGCTAGTTTGTAATTAGACAGAACAAGTCTAAAATTACTGTAAACCGATAGCAAAACGTGGACGATACTATTTATAAAATGTAGTTTACCCCATTTCTACCCCCAAAATACCACCTGTTCCTAAAGCAGTAACTAATAAAACTGTTTCCCTAAAGGCGTGTACGCACGAGCGAACAAAACATAGTGAACACGACCATCGAACGTGGATCATCTGAAGAAACTCAGGACCCTGTTGAACATTTAAAGTGGTCGATGTTCGTGTTCACCATGTTTTTGTTCGTTCGGGCGTACACGGCTTTATAATGCGCCTGCAACCGATTCATAATAAATTATTCCAACAATCTAATTACGGTCTGTTCGGTAACTGAGTTACGTAGCATCTAGGTGTCCCAACTTTCGAAGCACGGAACATCCTAACTTTTATATAAACTATACATTAGCCGGGTGTAAATATATAACTAAGCATCATAGGACTTTCGACCTTAACTGTGTGGGGAAAAGTTCAGTTTCTATTATACTTATGTATATTTTGGTGTCTGGTATTAACTTAGTTTGGTTCTATATTGGTTGTGTTTGTAATGTACAATATTCGCATTAATATAATTATTTATCTACACCCATACTATAAATTCTCTATAAAAGTTTCTGAAACAGTTAGCTTATTGCCATCATTAAAACAGCCAGTGTCATAGTAACCATGGTAACCGTAATAGCATCCAAACGGGTGCTTTAATGTTGTACTGAATTTCATAATGCAACTCGTTTTCAAAAAAAGAACATTGTAAGGCACGCGCGTTTCACTACAACAGCGCCGTAATT
The DNA here is from genome assembly GCA_905163495.3 of Cosmia trapezina. Classification (NCBI taxonomy): domain Eukaryota; kingdom Metazoa; phylum Arthropoda; class Insecta; order Lepidoptera; family Noctuidae; genus Cosmia; species Cosmia trapezina. The sequence continues at coordinate 18,554,651 of LR991037.1, forward strand.
TAAAAAAAGAACTTATTCGAATTCACGTCGTAACTATGACGCCGGCCGCCATGTTCGATACGAGTATTAGTATTGCAAAAAACTGTTTCAAAAACTTTTTATAGAGGATTGATAACATGGATGTAGATAAAGTCTTGTATGCAACTGTACATAATTAGGTATTAAAACACTCATGTGATACTTTCGTGTTTTAATACCCCTTATTATACGTCAGTTGCACAAATAACTATTAAAACTTACTAAAGCTCATTTACACATACATAACTTCGGTGTTTTCGCCAAAAATTCCGATAATTAAGACGAAACCGATAATGTCTGTGTTTTCTTGTATCTGTGAGCGTGATATTACATTCTGATAAACTTAAGACATTAACATTGTCGTTTTGATAAGTAATTTGTACCTCAATTCATCAATCTTGTATCAATAAATTTAGTAACTTTACTGAAAGGTTAAAATGTCACGTCTCTTTGCCTCGAGACATCTAATCAAAAGGAATAGATACACAAAACTAAAACTAATTTACAACTTCTTAATTTAACGATTGTTTGAGATACACGAAACATTTCACTAATATTTCTTCGTAACTCTATATTGACGAGTTTCATTTCAGACGTTCGCTTCTAAAGGAAACTCAAAAGTTTAAGTATTCACAAACTCCACAAGACACTAATTGCATCTGCTTACTAACTCGAATTTGGACTTTTAACGAATATTGCTGTTCAAACTGTTCTTAAACTCAATAATAATTATAAGAGCAGATTCTTGGTCAAAACCTTTTATGAAATGAAAAAAAAAACCGTATTACTCATAAACAGTTTTATTTTCTCACTGCCTCGGGTGATTGTTTTTCTTTTACAAAAGTAAAGGATAAAGTCCTTAATGATATTTTCATTGTATTATAAAAAAGATAAAACATGGCTTCTCTTAAATCGTCATACATTTGTGGAATATTTTCTCTTAAATTAAAGTCCCACGATTGTGTTTACGTAATCGACGTGATAGCAACACTTGAAGAGAGCAAAAAGCGGCCAACTGCCAGTCGCACTCGCAAACAAGGGGTTTTGTCCCACCGTATAATATCTAACAATACTTAATTTTATTATTTTTTATTATAGCGGCTGTAATAGTACACACTCTTTAATTTCAAGTGTCTACTTATAACGGTTCATAAGATACAGCCCTGTGACAGACAGACGGACGGTAAGTGACGTCTTAGTAATAGCGTCCCGTTGGCAACCTTCGGGTACGGATCCCTAAAAACTGAAGTACTGAACATAAATTCACACTATATTTCAAATTAAATTACGGTTTTTGTGTGGGTCCCGGGACATTAGCAGAGGCGTCTCTTGACCGAAGGTAATTTTTGACCCTCATTTGTTTTAGGTACGGGTCACGTTATTTGTGAATCCGATGTACAAAGCATATTAGTTACAGCTACCTCAAAAGGTTGGAGTGGTCACTCAATTAATTAATAGAATAAAGTTTGCGTAAAATAGGAACTATCCTTGTTCTATTACTTATTGACGAGTTTACGCGGGATTTAGATTTTATTTTCAATTATACTGGTACTGAAACCTGTCTCTCTATTCAAGCTACGATATGTTAGGATACATACCTACATACATTAATTCACGTCTTCTGCCCATGGGAGTAGATGAAACTATAAAACGCCACCTGCTACGATCCTTAAATACTTCTTTTGCAAAATAAAAATATCAAATTAGAATCAATATTAAAATAGAAGATCATAGAATAATCCGCAAAACTTTTGCCAGACTGCCAAAAAGGACTCTAGAACTGAAATTACTACAAGCACTTAGGTACTGTGAGGGGTCGAACCTCACGGGGGGATAGCTACACTATAAATCAATGAGGTAGACGGAAGAGGGCCGAGGGCCACTACTATATTTATATGACTCAATTTCAACTTAAAATGTATCACTCTCCTATCGAAGCCCTAGCTAGAATCTGAGTCTACCATTGAACAAAAACTAGTTCCACTTTTCTTCAAAAATAGTTCGATGTTTGAATGATAGAATGTCTGCCAGTTACATACTAAGGTTGACTACAACAAACCTCTACAGTACCGACCGTGACTACAGGAGAAGGTATAATAGGCGGCACGAAACTTTAGCGCTGACCTTGAATTACTTTAAGTGATTTTGGACCTTACTCCTTAGACAATACGTATTCTCAAACAACCCCCACTACTCCACCGAGCGCTAAAGATTCGTGCCGGCAGTTATACCCACTTTTTATCCAGTACAAATTAATATTCTATCTCGACAAACGGAAACGCCGGGGACTTCCTAGAAGGTCATATAGTGTACCTTGTTGGTGATGCTCTTCAGAAAAGCCAGGTGCGTACTACTCGCAACTGGCGTGCGTGACCAGATGTATGAACTTAAAAGCAAAAGGAGTATGCAAAGGATCGTAGTAGGCGTTCTGTAGTTTCTGCCTACCCCCACGGAAAAAAGGCGTGAGTCTATGTATCTATGTATTATCTCGACTTTATATTACATGCTTGCAAGCTACGCTAACCATCAACAAATACGTAACTCTAGTTTTCATCAAACTTCCTCTAACTGGTTTGTTTCCGAAATAGCCAAAAGTACGGTGAACTAACGCATAGCAACATTAGATCATACTGTACTTTATAACAATGCAAACTGTAAAACGTTTCGTTTGTAAAGTGCTTGTTGGTATACACATAAAACATAGTCATATACGTCTATGTCAAAGTTAGAGTAATTTAAAACGGTTTATTTCGATGCAAACAGCGCTTAACAAAGGTACGAGTAACTATCAAGACATAGACTTATAAAAAAAGATGGACTCCGCGCCACGAATATCGAAAGTGAAGCACCGTACCGATCTATGTGTGCATGATTTGAGTACCTGCAAAGACGGCGTCGCTCGTGTCACGTAATGGCGGCCGGTCGGCATACTATGATGTAAATGTGTGCGCGAGGCGTGTTTGTACAAACGGTCCGGCATACTTACTGTGCTTCACTTTCGATATGCGTGGCGCGGAGTCCATCTTTTTTTATAAGTCTATGTATCAAGACTATTAAAACACAGATTGCTAAATTTAAGTTTAAAAAAAAACATTTAAGAGGGCTGTCGCATTTTGTCACCTCTCTCGCTCACAAGGGACCAAATGTTTAAGGTAAATAATATCAATTTAATAGGTACCTGATTAGGTACCTTTATCTCAAAAACAGATAATACTTTTTGAGCTGAGTTTATTAGATAACAATGTTTTCTTTTTTGTGTTTTTAATGATTATTAAAAACACATTTATTTTCAAAATACATTTATTTACAAAATAAATGTGTTTTTAATGATTATTAAAAACATATTTATTTTGTGTTATCTAATAAACTCAGCTCAAAAAGTATTATCTGTTTTTGAGATAATATAAGTTAAATAAATGCCACAGTAAAAATGTATATTTATTAATTATCTATCCTCCTTTTTGTATTATACTTGTACATATTATTTTTTTTAAGTCTGTTAGATTTTAGCATGTAAAAAACTAAGAAAATATTATCTATTAAATTAATATTATTTGCTAGTTCGCTAATTGATTACATTTCTCAAAAAGCCTATTTTAATTTAATATTCTACAAACAGACACTTCAATAAAATTATATTTATTTGTATAGATAGATAAGATCATTTCTGTTGTGAGTACGGGCATTATCTCTGCGCGTACAGATACTAGTTACATTTTCAAGTAAAATATCCTATGACTGACAGACACTAAAGAAGCGTAGGTAAATGTTCTTATTTGACACGGAACACCAAAAGTTTCCCCTGGGGCATTAGTAAGGATTTGCCATGACGGATTATGACAAAGTTAATATGAACTTTCAGCTTAGTTAAGTATACGGAAAACAAATAATAGACTTAATTGGCTCGTAGTGAAAATGGAGCGCTGTTGTTTTTGTTATGTAATATTATCTAGAGTCGGATTTTTCCGAAGGGCTCATTCTTGTAAAGAGGCTTTTCTTTAAAATAATAGAAGAAGGCTAAAGGAAAATTGATCAACAACGTGATGGCAATTTCAGGCCATTAATTCGATTCGATTCCCAGGTCGGGGAAAGTGTTATTGGGTTTTTCCATCTGGAATTTCTCAGCAGCAGCCCGGAGCCTAGGTTTGTGCCCGGTTGATGGCAATAGGCTGGCCTATAACATGGTCAATCAATCTGCCTAGCCTTTTCCCAACTATGTTGGGGTCGGCTTCCAGTCTAACCGGATGCAGCTGAATACCAGTATTTTACATGGAGCGACTGCCTATCTGACCTCCACAACCAAGTAACTGGGTTGGATACCCCTTGGTAAGACTGGTTGTCAGACTTTCGGGCTTCTGACGACCCGTAACGACTGTCAAAGATCCACGAATAACAGCCGGGACCAACGGCTTAACGTGCTTTCCGAGGCACGGAGGAATCTCGGTATGTAAAGATGGTCACCCATCCACTGACCAACCCCGGCAAGCGTAGCTTAACCTGACGGATCGACCCGTGCGGCTGTTATTACTTAGCCACGAGCTCCTACCTCGCCTATAACATGGTAAGTACCTAAAAATGACTGGTAAATTGTGGGTGTATTGTACCCAAAACCTTTGCTTAACCCTCAGGGTTTGCTGGCGCGATGTCATGTTATGTGAGTTAAGCAAGAACAAGCTAAGTTTTTAACCCCCATTCTAGTCTGTAAAAGTGGCCAATGAACTCGACGCTACCCTTTTTTTTTTTTTTTGAGGGTGGGAAATCATCAAATAACTTCTCCCGCTCTGGGTGGAGCGGGAGGGCGTGTCAGACTTTTACTGACTAAAACCCACCCGTGTTCCTTCAGTTGCCTATGCCAGGGCCGCGGTAACCCCTTCAGACAACCCGCGACCCCAGCGGCGTCGGCCCTATTGGGCCCCGTCACTTGCTGACATCTCTTTGAGGCGCGCGTGGAACACAACGCGCCGTCGCTCGGGCCTGGTCCTTACCGGACGGCGAGCTACCCGCTGCTCACCGTCCGCAGGCCCGCGCCTACGGTGGCCGGAAATCACGCGTTCCGCCTCCTCCTTCGCGAGCATCACTGCTTCGCAGAAGGAGGTGACGGCCTCCCATGCGCTCTCGCTCCGCACCATGGCCTGGACCAGGCTCGGACGCGAGAGATCGCCGCCGCCGATCGCCTCCGTGAGAACACGGCGGTGCTCTGCCCAAGCCGGGCAGACCTCCACTGTATGCTCCACCGTGTCCTCCGGGCGATCCACACAATGGAAACACCCGGGCGTTTCCTCCCGCCTTATGCGAAACAGGAACCTCCCGAAACAACCGTGTCCGGTGAGGACCTGCGTCAGGCGGAAGGTGAGGACGCCGTGGCGCCTCTCTAACCACTCCTCAAAGAGGGGACTTATCGCCGCTATTGTGGCGTGCCCAGCGCTGGGTTGCGACAGTCGCGCTCTCCATGCCGCCATGAGATCCCGCCGGAGCTCTGTCCGCTGTACCGTGATTTCTCGCGGCAGCGGAGTTACGCCCCGGCGTTTCGCCTCCTCGCGCCACTCCCACACGTGCGCGAGGACCTTTGCCTCCAGATCCCACGGCGGCAATCCGGCAAGGAGGCTCGCCGCCTCCCGGGAGACCGTGCGGTATCCCCGGACTAGCCGGATGGCCATGACCCTCTGGGACGCGTTCAACCTGCCGGCTGGTCCCAGCCTTAGGGAACGCGCCCACACTGGTGCTCCGTAAAGGGCCATGGACCGCACGACCCCCGCGTAGAGCCTCCGGCAGGAGGCGTTTGGACCCCCCAGATTGGGCAAGAGCCGCCTCAAGGCAGCCCCAGCCCGTGCCAGTCTGGGAGCCAAACGTCGGAAATGCTCCACGAAGTTCCACCGGCTGTCGAGGACGAGTCCCAGGTACTTCATCGTCGACCCGACTCCGATGTGAACCCCTCCCACCGTTATATCGGAACCCGACGGTGGGGCATTCCGAGGACAATGAAAACACATGAACTCGACGCTACCCTAATAAGGTAAATACTGGTAACTAGAAGTATTTATGTAAAAGCTTGTAATTAGCAAATTTTCCTGCCTACGAATGAATTTTTTATTCTGTTATTAGTCTGAAGCTTTCTGTAAAAATAAAATAAATAAATAAAATAATATGAAAGTATCTTTTATAATGTGGCATTATAAAAAATACTTTCATATTGTTTACTCCTACATAAAAGAAAATCGAATCATAAAACTCATCATTTTATCATTTACATACATATTAGTGTTTTCATTACCTACTTCAGGCTTTTCGTAAATCTGACCTTTTTATCGTTCTGATCTGGGTCCAAATCGTTTAGCCTGTTTAGGCTGGACTGAAAAGGATACAATATTTTCATATTATGTTAATAAGAAAAATACACAAAATATTTTTGTATCGTAACGTTACCAAATTTTAACGTATGTTAGTAATAAGATGATGAAACATTTAAGAGCAACTTAAGTGTTTTGTCTGAGAAATAGCAATGATAGGTAAGCATATACTTGGACTTTTAATCGTATTCAGTAACTTGACAGTTCGAAGCAAAATAATTTTCGAATACTTATAACGTGTTTCAATTAAAACTATAAGCACATAAAGGTAGTTTCGCTAATTCTTTTTTTCACCTCATTTCCTTTTTATTGTCAAGAACTTATACATTCAAATGTCAAGTTACGATTAAAGGCCTATTTCACGATGTCCGAATAGCCACTACTTACCGAATAAATTCAAAAATGGAACAGAATGTATGAAATTATCTGCCAACTGACTTGGCTTAATCGTAGGTGGTGAAACAGGCCCTAAAAGTCCAAGTATAGTCTTAGTCTCAAAGTATACTACATGATATAAAACGTACACTTGTTTTCCTAAAATATTGATGGACAAAGAAAAAACAGGATAATAATTACCAGCCTGGGAAGGCTGTGATGGCAAGTTAGTATTGTCCTTTTTTTTCTATTGAATTTTTAACACACAGGATATTGCCGTGCCATTGGACGCCAATATCCTGTTTTGATTGATCACCACACTTCCTCAGTGAATGTCAAGTTGGGTATTATTAAAGTCCAGAACTACAATACTAGCCAGCACGTTTGTTTCCAAAAAACGTGAGAAAATATTCACATTTTTTTTATATTTTTTCTGATATTTGCAGCAAACTCACATCGGTAGGTACTATCTGAATATAGGTCAAACTACCAGAATGCAAAGTTTCAGCTAGAAAATATCTTCCCGTGACGTCTCCACAATGACGTCATCGCTTCCCACCGCTATTCGCACTATTTTATCGCGTCAATCTATTGAAGATTCATGGTCCTCAATCAAGCAGCGACAAGCGCTATCTATGAAATTTATGAGCTTTTCAGCAAGGACAAGCGCTATCTATGAAATTTTTAAGCGCAAGCGCTGCAGTGCTGGATCCATGCTTTTATATAGTGGAAAGTAAACACAGGTTCGGGCTTGTTTCAATGGGGAAGAAAACTGACAATTTTTTCCGCAAGGTGTCGCTGGTAACGCTCGGCTCACAGAAAATTAAATTAGCTGTCAAATTACATACAAAACTTGTTTACAAAAAACTTTGGACATCTGACAAAAAAATTGCTCCCTTTGCGCGTAATCTGTTGTAATACCAATGAAAATCATTCATCGATTCATTTCCAAAAGACTTACGATTTAAAAAATATGGGAAAGGGCGACTAAGATACGCAATTTTACATCTTTCGAAAATTCGATGATATGTTCATATCCATATTGGTATCAGCAGTTTCATTCTGCTGAGATATCTCACAGTTCAAATTACGATCAAATGATTCGATTCTGTTACAGGTTTAATTAAAATTCAGATTTAATCTCTAGGTTATGTTCGTAGCTCATGAAACATCGAATATTTTATAAAACTGCTGTCTAAGTACGTAAAAGTTTGTAATTATTCCGATAATTAATGAACGACATGTTGCTAATATAAAATTGGGTTATTTTCTTCAAGTGTTAACAAGAAAATAGGCTGTAAATACCTGCTGACCAGATCCGCTTTTCGGCCTCTTGGTGAAGCTCCTCGGTTCTTCAGTTCACCTGTTAACTGAGGTACTGTCCACGTTGAATACATTGTTCGTTGTATTAACAAAAAACACACGCTAGTTTATGTTACAATTATTTTAAACCCGAAAAACATTGAGAGATAAAAATGACAGTGCGATGTTATGAGTAGAGCGTTAGCAGCGCCACCTGTTCATAGCTTTGCGATTTCTTCCCCATTTGTTAATGATAAAAAAAATGTGTTTGGCAAATCAATGTTCATCATCTGCCTAGCCTTTTCCCAACTATGTTGGGGTCGGCTGCCAGTGTAACCGGATGTAGCTGAATACCAGTATTTTACGTGGAGTGACTGCCTATCTGACCTCCACAACCCTGGTTACTGGGTAACACGATACCCCCTTGGTAAGACTGGTTGTCAGACTTTCGGGCTTCTGACAACCCGTAACGACTGTCAAAGATCCACGAATGACAGCCGAGGCCAGCGGCTTAACGTGCTTTCTGAGGCACGGGAGGGTCTTGGTATGTAAAGACCCACCCATCCACCGCCAACCGCGGCAAGCGTAGCTTGACCTGATCGATCGACCAGTGCGGCTGTTATTACTTAGCCACAAGCCCCTACTGCAAATCAATGTTACAAAGTATTTTTAAATACTGTGTTTTCATTCCTTCTATATCCGAGTCATTTCATCAACCAAAAATTGTATTTATTGAGTATTGGATTTTCACACTCTTCGTAAACGACAATATATGTAGTAGGCAAATACATACCTATCTGCATGTACCTGCGTAGCATGACCACCTTAGAAGCGGAAGACATGAAATACAAAATGACGTTGTAGAAATATTCCTACAGTGCAATGTAAAAATGAAGAAAAGAAATGTCAAACAGAATATAATGTCTATTCTTCACAGAATAGAGGAAGAAGTGGTCATGCTAAGAGTGCAGAATGTCCATATATATTATAAGCTAGCTTATAATGATATTGAAGGAAAGTGACAAACACGTCATACTAACCGGACGTCATACATAGCATAGCCTAAGAAAATAAACAACACCCTATTTTTTTAGGTAAGAGAAAAACTACAAAGGGCATATCTATTAATAAAAAAAGAAAAAGAAAGATGAGCTGACACAAAACAAACATATTAAAAACATAGAATAAAAATTTTATTAAGTACATACATTACCTAAATATTTTTTTCATTTTTAGGGTTCCGTACCAAAATGGTAAAAAAGGAACCCTTATGGTGTGACTCAGTCTGTCTGTCTGTCTGTCTGTATGTCTGTCACAGCTGGATATCTCGAGAACTACTAATGCTATCAACTTAAATAAAAAAATTAAAATATTTATATTTTTTTTGCAACAGGGACTGAAAGGGGGCCTTAAAAATTCAAAGTGGGGCTACTAGGGCATGTGGGGTATCATATGAAAGAACGCTGTTTGCACATTTGGAAACATATTTTTTCTTTTTTTTTAGCCCGCATAGTTTTCGACTTTTGATGAAAAATGTACCCTTATCTCCGAAGTTTGCAAAGCGAAAAATCTGAAATTATTGTATGTGATAGAAGTTTATGTAAAGATTACAGAAAAAATAAAATTATGTCTTTAAATAGCACAGTTTTTCAGAAATCATCAACAAAAATTACATATAAATGATGGTACGGAACCCTCGGTGCGCGAGTCCGACTCGCTCTTGACCGACTTTTTTACATAAGAAATCATTTTGTGACTATAACCGAACATAATTTCTTAAAAATAGATCCTAATTAGCGACATTTCAAATACATATAAAGGATTCCACTGTCTGTACAAAATTACAAACAGGTCCAGAACGTTATTTGATAAAAGTTCCCTACTTATCCAATTTTGTTTCAGTCACATCAGCATCTGCGTAACTGTTAGTTTTTAGTATGTTGGGTTTTTAGTGCCTACGGAAATAAATAAATTAGCTTCAGTTAATTATTAAAAAAAAAAATTAACTATCTTCTCATAATAATTCTGGTAGTGACAAAAATGTTATTGTATTAGTACGCAATAATTCTATTATTATCTGTGGTAGAGTCAAGAGTCTATAATAATGGAATGACGAATGAACTATAACGTTTTCTGGGTAACAAAGCCTAATGTGCCCTCAATTCTGAATGTCCTTTGTCTTAATCTAGATAAATTATGACAGGGCGATGTACCCTGAAAGTATGATGCGTGGGCTCAGACCGATGTATGCGTAGGTAGGTAACTACTAAAGAGGCTAACGGTGCGGAAGAACAGATCATTATGTTACTGGCAGGTTATAAAACCAGGCATTTCCAGGAAAAACTCTTTTGTTTATTTTATTTATTTCAGCTTTGTTAATTCAACGAATTTTATTTCCACAGAAACCACAGGTTTGATGTCGGTATAAAGCTATCCGAAGTTTTATATTAGGTTCATATTTTTTGCAGTCAGTTGTTGGGATTCAGCCAAATACAACAAATTCATAAACATTTCAAAGTTTTGCATTGTTTTTGAACAATACAAAACTTATTATTTTTTATGTATTTAAAAAAAATAAATAAATGTCTGGAATAACGATTATCTGCAACATGGCCGATTTTTTCTACCTGACTATGTTTTTAATAACAAAATATGTACTTTTGGAACAGCAATATAAAATTATTCACATCTACAGAAAATATAGCAGTTGTTATGATCATTTCATCGTAATCAAATATCGTGATTATTTTTTGATTTTGAAACAACAACAAACAACTTAAACAAATACTTAGCATAATCAATCAGCCACCAATGTTCCCGTTGCTAGAACTTTTTTAGGCTTCCTCTTGGTGAGAGGAGTGGTCCGTAATCCACCACGCGAGCCCAGTGTGGGTTCGAGAATATGTCACATAATGTCTTTGAAATTTTGTTTTACGAACAAATACTTACTTGTTAAAGAAAAATGTGGCCGTCACGTGACGCCCAGCAGATGTGAAATATTGAAAAGAGCGGCGGCTGAGAGGGGGCATGATGGTGTAAGAGAGCGTCATGCCATTTGACGTCACGGCATACGAGTCCGTCTTACCCCCAAGGTGCGTCAATAGATGTTTCACATCAAAATCCTTCCTTCTCCTTCCTTTTGTTCCTTATATTGTTTAAAACTAATAGGTAGGTCCATCCAACCTTCTGCACCTTTAACACTATTCCTGTGACATAGCTTTTAAGCGATACAACGGAGCTATTGCTATGTTTGACCCATGAAAGTGACGATGTTTTCATTCTTTCAAGTTAAGAGATAGATTTTTTCATGGCTAGGAAAACTGAAGCTATGTAAAAGCAAGAAAAATATTTTTACATAAAATAATAACAGAAATTCCAGCGAGAATTCCACGAAAAGAAATAACTTAGGTTGTTTTATCCCATTAAAAGGTTTCTTAGAAATCCCTAAGTCTACGAAGGCGCTGGTATTCACTTTTTGTAAAGGCTCATCCTATGCTTATAAAACAATAGTTTATTTCTTCAAAGAATTGGTGTTGGCAGTCACAACTAGGTATTAGTTAATTAATCAGGTGATTGTCTTTCATTATTCTTATATCCCAATCCATCGACTGCGGTCCCAAGTAGGTCGTTGCAAGCACAATCTAGCAAAACGGGGGATTATTGACACTTCAACCGACATCCATTGCGAATGTGGTGCTCCTGACCAAACCATGTCCCATAATGTTGGCATGTCCAAAGTGTCCATACACCTGCACTTCTGAGGACCTGATCCACGGTTGGCGTGGCCATCTACTGGGCACAATTCAATTAAGCAATTTTTTTTTTAAATTTATTTAAAGGGCTTTGTCGCTTTTGTCGATAAGCGACAAAGCCCTTTAAATAAATTAAAAAAAAAAATTGCTTAATTGAATTGTATTATTATAATTAATATTATTATTTAATCAATTAACTAACTAAGCCTAGAGTTACATATTCTATCCGTTAAACAGTTTTCAAGTTCTTTTACGAAAACAAGTTTTAACTTAGCTTTAAAATTTAAAGTTAAGTTATAACATTTAAAACTTGCTTTCGTAAAGGAAAACAAGTTTTAAACACTGTGCATATGATGTTTTGCGTGCGTTATATTGCGCACTACCATAAACAGCGAATTTTCACACCAAAAATAAAAGCAGTTTCCCAGCAATTATTTTTGCACAAAGTTACGGTGAACCACTTTTCAACCTTATTCCATTAGCAATAATGTCCAAAAGTGGTTCACTGAGTGATGGTACCTACATAATTCGTAGATGACGGATCTTTTTACACCCTGTCCCAGACAGAAGATTGCTCGGTAGCGTAGTAGGTAGATACCGAAAGTATTTAGTTACTCGACAGGGCCAACCCAAGTTAGTCATAACATTGTGATATGATGTTTTCTGTCTATACAGGGTGTCCGGTAATTAATGGATAACCTTGAGATAGTGTACAATAGGACCCTAAGGCCATTCTAAAAAAAACAAAAAAATATAATATACCTATTCCAAGTAGCTTAAGATATGATTTTTAAGAAAAAAAGACTGCAATTTCTAGTTACACTATTTACTGCTTCTCTGTTGGCATCGTTTATTTATACTTTTTTTTTTTGTTTAATGCAAACCTACTGTACAATACATAATTAAAGTGTCTGGTATACATACATAATTCCACTCCGCGGATAACATACTGTCACAACAGCAATTTATCTCGTCTGCTCGACGTCCAGTGCATTCACTGCAACGATCCAGACATAGATTTAAGAAAGAGTTTTTAAAATAAGTTTTTTATATCTATAGGGATCCAGCAAAATATCAGCGTCATGTTTATTTGCCTGACACCTGCAGAGCTGGACTCCCAATTGGTGCAACCTTGAGACGCACACCGCACTGTGAATATTCGTCATTAATTTGATTTTAAGAATGTCATAGTGTTTAAGAGGCACTAGGAACAGGGTGTAAAGTTCACTCATCCTCCATAGAAAAGGGAGGATCCTCCGACCAGACGGGTGTTGTGTCTGGTGGGCTACTGCCCAACGGCTGATGTCGGGACGTTGTATATAATTATGCTAGTCGCGTGGTAAGCTCTAATTGCGCGATGCAGGATTGCGTGACGTCATGTCATTGTGATGCGTAGTTCGTATGTGGCGATGTAGATGCCGCCACATCACTCCCCTCCGGAGACCGGAGGTCGATAGTGGGCTGAGTCGTGTATCTTGCGATGCTTGCCAGTGCCAGTTGTAGTTCCAGTGAGTCGGAACCGGGTGCCGCATAGTTCACGGTGGGTCGGAACTGTCTGCGGTGATACCCCAGTGAGTCGGGGTGGCGCTGCGTTATGCTCCAGTGAGTCGGAATGTACAGCGCTGGGTTGAAGCTGAAGGTGATGACCAGGAATGCGCGTCCGCTTCATGCTGGTGGTCAGGATACCCGTTGAAGCCGTGGATGCTGGCTGGCTGTGTGACTCGCCGCTCGAAAGCTTGAGGAAGTGATGCATGATGACGTCACGCTGAAGGAGTTGAACGAAGGCTGCGCTGACGTTCATGCTCGGGGTCACCAGTTTAGAGGCATGAGGAACAGGGTGTAAAGTTCACTCATCCTCTATTGAAAACGGAGGATCCTCCGACCAGACGGGTGTCGTGTCTGGTGGGCTACTGCCTGACGGTTGAGGTTGAGGCTGGAGGTATATGCTAGTCGCGTGGTAAACTCTAATTGCGCGATGCAGGATTGCGTGACGTCATGTCATTGTGATGCGTAGTTCGTATGTGGCGATGTAGATGCCGCCACAGTGTCACTTTTATTTCTATACACGTGTTTTTCTATTATTTGCGGTAAAATATGACAAAGAAATAAACACAAACAAGATCAACTTGGGGGAAAATATGCGCAGTATGTATATACATATGTTATGTATGTCGCTGCAGTTGCATCTACCTGTAAATATTGTCACAATAGTCTTATGATATGTAACCATTTAAATTGTTATTCGACTATCGTCATCTATTGGCTTCTTTGAGAATTAAAAAACTATATTGTTACGTAGATGCTAACGCCATCTGTTATCAAGTAGCAAAACTACACGATACGTCGATTCATGGCAGATGTTTCTAGAACATTCTGGACACTTCCACATTTTTCTAGATGGTTAAGTGTCGTTTTGTAACATTCTAGATCATTCCTGTAAGTACTCGAACTTTCGAGAAGCTTACACTCGTCATATAAATAGAGGGTTGCCGGCGGTGTAAGGCAGTTCTGGTAGGAATGCGTAACAGTGAACAACAGTGAACCGACAGTGACCTGCAAGTGATTCCGCTTAAAGTTTCTGATTACTGTATTTGTGATTATTTAAATATAGCGTGTTTTTGTTGTAAACTGGCATAAATTTATTTATCCCGAACCCCAGCTTGTAACATTAACTAGTATTAAAAGGCAACATTTATTTAATGACTTTTGATTTAAAATCATAATCACTTGACATAATAAGCTATGTTTATGAACCAGCGTCACACAATATTCTAGAACATGGCGCGGATTACGTTTTAGTCATAGAGTTGTCAGTACCTTAATTGTATCATTTAGTTCTCGTACTAAATCAGTTTCTATAATAATTTACAAACTACAAAGTAGCAACATTATTTTACACAGCAATTCACTAGTGAATGCCTATTGTTTAATTAAATTTCTTGAATTACAGGAATTGTTGTCAAATAGTTATAATGAAACTGCAGAATCAATTAAACTTCTAATTTAACTTAAATTCTAAAAACACCGCATTGTGTACCATAGGATGCCTCGCCATCTTGTCTTAGATATTTAGTTTTAATCCAGCAATAACTAGATCCAGGATACAGTATGCAGCACCTGGCCACAAAATATGCACATGCAGATGATGCGGTTATGGCGCAACGTGGAGCCCGAACCTATACTCGACACGTGTTTCGCCCCTCCACGGGCACTATTTGATTTCATGAAACTTCATTAGGAAATTGGGTTCAAGTAAAGCCACTAAAAACCTGAGAACAATCAGTAAAGTTCACAGAATCTATCCTTTCGCCTCTTTCCGAGAAAAACATGACATTTCGGAAAAGGTGTTTTTTATTATTATTTTTTTTGAATATTCGATTGTAAAATATTTTTGTGTATTATTTAAAAGTTTATTAGATAACTCAGTTAACGTAAAACCACATTAATTTATTATCGTAATTTATTTATAAAGTTTACATATCGCTTCCCGTAAAATTGAATTTTTCGAGATAGCATGTTTTTCTCGCAAAGATCCATTTTATTCTCGTAAGCATTGACTAGACATAATAAACTAGAAAGTGACAAATATTTAAACCGCAAAAATTAAGCAAAATAGTCACCTTATTTCGTCCTGTAAATCGTTCCACGAAAGGACAAAGTATTCAACTAGAAATATAGTTACAATTCTATCGAGCAAATGGAAAAAGCCCCGAGAAAATTGTTCCCAGTATTTACAAGGTGTCTTAGTAACGCAATGTCTGACTATTTTTGAGGTACCTATTTACTTTTAGGGTTCCGTACCCAAAGAGTGCTAACGGGACTCTATTAATAAGGCTCCACTGTTTTGAACCGTAATAAGTAGACACTTGAAATTTTCACAGAGTGTGTGATGGCTGATTCCACAAATAATAAGAATGAAATAAAGTTGAAAAAAAGCGGGATCAACAAGAAACGTTTTTCTAGAAAAAGTAATGGTAAAAAAGGAACCATTATATGGTGTGAGTCAGTCTGTCTGTCTGTCTATCTGTTACAGCTGGATATCTCAAGAACTACTAATGCTATCAACTTGAAATTTGGAACAGTTTTAGATGATGTTTGCCCAACTATTTTACAGAAAAGAAAGAAACAATAATACATATGTTTTTTTTTTGCAACAGGGACTGAAAGGAGTCTTAAAAATTCAAAGTGGGGTTACTAGGACATGTAGGGTATCATATGAAAGAACGCTGATTGCACATTCTCAAACATTTTTTTCCTTTTTTTTAGGCCGCATAGATTCGACTTTTGTTGAAAAATGTTAATAATAATACCGTTCCCCCCCTTATCTCCGAAGTTTGCATAGAGAAAAATCTGAAATTATTCTATGTGAGAGAAGTTTATGTAGGTACCTATAGATTACAGGAAAAATAAAATGATGTCTCTAAATAGCATAGTTTTTAGAAATCATCAATAAAAATTACATAATATAACTGATGGTACGGAACCCTCGGTGCGCGACCCGACTCGCTCTTGACCGGTATTTGTTTTTAAACTAAACGTGGTACAAAACCCTGATTGTAATAGTCACTGTCACCAATAGGTGTGCCAATAGGCATAATGTGGCAATAACAGAGAGGAACGACACGGTGCCTTTCAGCAGAGACAAAACTATCTCGTTTGACTGTAATTAGATTGCCACCCATATCCTTCGAGCCGGATCACAGCAACGCTGCATGGATAAAAAAACACTAATAATTGTCAGTTGAGTAAATCGAATTTCTAAAAATGTACCGAAGAAGGCATACCCCGGTGCAGACATTGATTTGTCTTGACCCTCGGCTCCCTTTAAAAACTGCCATCGCTCTATGTAAATCGTTTTTCTTTCCTTAGTGCGTATCAATCAATTTTTCAATTTCCTACCTCTCCGACATTTTCATACTGTAATTTTTCATAGGAAGGCTTGAAAAAAGTCGTAGCTAAAAGTCGTACTTCTGGCGTAATACTTTCGTAGTAGCTATGAAGCAATCCTTACAATTTATTAAAGATAAAATTCTACGAGAAACTTCAAAAGTAATCTTTCTGGTTTTAGGGTTCCGTAATCAACAAGGATCCATAAAGTTTCGCTGTCTGTCTGTCCGAGGCTTAGCTCAGAGACACTTAGTACTAGAAAGCTGTAATTTGGCATAGGTAGTACCTTCCTTGCACGTAAAGTGGGAATGATATCTTTTTTATCGTCTATACTATGGTGTGAGCTATCGTTGGCTAAGCTGTTCAAAAATATTACGGGTCTGTGAAAACTATTTTTCAATTCCGGGATCCGTGTACATAATATTAAGATATAAAGTGCTCATTTTTGTTACGAGTCAAGTGTGTCTGCCAGTTAAATGGTTGTTTTTGGTTATGTGAAAAAAATCATGGCTATATCGAAGTTAAAAGGAAAACTATCACAGCTAAGCGAGTAATAGTCGACCAACTTCATTTGCAGTTGGAATGTATTGGAGACATGTATTTCAACTACAATGTTAGGTTTGTTCTTGAGATAAATTCATTCCAACTACGGAACCCTTCATTGTCTGTGGTTCGACAAGCACTTGGACAGTTTTTTATTGTATATCTTCGTTTTCTGTGCCTCGGGTCTTTACAGCGTTCAAGCGATAAGATATTTTTCTTCTACAACTAAATTCGAATTCCAACATGAATAATTTATATAAATAAAATAGATATTAAGCCCTGCTTGCACTACAAATCACTAACTGTGTTTAGCGTTAAACTTATTTACAAAATCTTTCTGTTTCTGTAATCGTTTGAAGATGACAAAGACAGAACGATAACTCAAATATTTTTTGCAACAAACAGGCGCGACTGTCAAAGATTCACGAATGACAGCCGCGACCAACGGCTTAACGCGCTTTCCGAGGCACGGAGGAGTCTCGGTATTTAATTATGGTCACCCATCCACGGACCAACACCAGCAAGCGTAGCTTAACCTGACGGATCGACCCATGCGGGGCTGTTAATACTTAGCCACGAGCTCCTCATCGACCCGTGCGGCTGTTATTACTTAGCCATGAGCTCCTCATCGACCTGTGCGGCTGTGATTACTTAGCCACGAGCTCCTCATCGATCCGTGCGGGTGCTATTACTTAGCCACGAGCTCCTCATCGACCTGTTCGGCCGTTATGTCTTAGCCATGAGCTCCTCATCGATCCGTGCGGGTGTTATTACTTAGCCACGAGCTCCTCATCGACCCGTGTGGCTGTTATTACTTAGGCACGAGCTCCTCATCGGTCCGTGCGGCTGTCATTACTTAGGCACGAGCTCCTCATCGACCCGTGCGGCTGTTATTACTTAGCCACGAGCTCCTCATTGACCCGTGCGGCTGTTATGACTTAGCCACGAGCTTGTCATCGATCCGTGCGGGTGTTATTACTTAGCCTACTTTTACATCTGAGAATAAATTTGTCAGATTTTTTAGATTTTTACCTCTAAAATTGGGACTTTGTTGTTCAATAGCTTGTTTAGTAAGACAACTAATAATAATTTATTATTTTGAATATTAGTCCGAATAGGTCGTGACAAGTGTGTTTACAAACATTTTATTACCTTTATAAATGAAAAACGGTTCAGTTTGACCTGTCTTAGCGGGGTGTATTTACGTCTGTAAATAAGAATAGAATAGAATAGAATGTTTTTATTTCGTACACACAATATCCATATAGTGTTAGTAACATACAAAAATAACTTATTGCCTAGTGTTAGTAAAAATCAACCTCCGCACAAACTGCTGCACAATCGGAGAGCCGATGCTCTTGGCTACAGTTTTCAGGATGCTGTTCCGACTGCCCCTCACTGTTCTCAGTAGTGACGCTGTTATTTGCATATAATTGCATAGAAACTGTCGGTGATAAGACAACTAGGCTGCCATTTTAAACCTGACTATTTGGGAAACTGGATAAATGAAAAGCCTCTTTATTCATTCAAATACACACTACAAATTAAAGTTTCATCCTTTTCTATGCTTCATTTGTCTAAGCAAAGGAAAAAGCAATAAACAAGCAAAGAATTTAATCATCTATCACAAGCTTCCAAGTGTCACGGATTGTAAATATTTGTCCCTCCACCCGATGCATAAATTGAAGCGCCAAGCTATTGCGCTATTTAGATTGGCACTCTGAACATAGTACGCATTCGTTTAAGTCCAGTCATCAATATCTATGTAGGATACATATACAACAAAACAACAAACAAATAAAATAAAAACCGGTCAAGTGCGAGTCGGACTCGCGTACGAAGGGTTCCGTACCATATTATATGTTTAACAATCGCAAAGATAACTTTTTACTTATTTTATAATGATACTGTGAATTACAAGGTTATTTTTTGCATTTGCAGAAAATCACCCATGTTTAAAGAAAATACCTTATGAATCGCCGTTTTCAGTATTGTTGATTAAATACAGTATTTATGGTACCTACATGGTATAAAGAAGTTTCAAATTCCTAATTTGTTGAATTGTTGCGCTAGAGCTCGTACAAAAATGGTCTAAAATTTACAACTTTTGCGGCCCCCTATTTCTTAATTTTAGAAGATAAAAAAATATGTTTGTACTCTACTGGATGAGTTCTAGACGATGACACCCCACATGCTAGATTAAACTTTTTATTTTTTTTTCAAAATGAAAAGTTTATTGTATGGGGACCGACCCCTTACATTTTTAACTTTGCTTTATTTTTATTATTTGTTGTTATAGCCGTAATAGACAGCGGAGGCTTAGTAAGTTTGTACTGGACTGTACGTGGTTGTCTGATTTCATGGATTTTAATTTTCTTGCGCGGAACCCTAATTATTTTTCTAAAATGAAAATAGCCTAAGTTACTCCATAAAACATCAGCTATATGCCGTCAAAATCGGTGAAAATTCGTTGGGCAAGTTTCCTAACTTGACTCAAAGTACCATTTTTTTAATCGGATTGCGCTTTAAAATTCTTCTATACAAACTTTAACATCCCTAAACCTCATTTGAGGCGTAGTTTTGAGAAACTAATAATGACAAACATTATTACTTACTTATATGCAAGTATTTGTGCTAAGTTTCAAGTTCATTAACCAAATTAATAAGATTTTTCATATAAACTGTATCTCTGTTTTCACGAACACAGATAAAGAATTTCAAAAATCGTCTGGTATGTTTCAATAACTTGACATTATTTACACCAATTTTAGAGTTAATCAAGCCCCCAATAAAATCCTCCGCTATAAAATTAACTTTTCACCCCTTAGGGGTAGATTTTTGGAAAACCCTGACACGTTAGTCTTAATTTTTGGTCTCAAGTATAAAAACTGAGTTTTGAGTTAATCGGACCGCGTGTTAAAATTGCTCCATATAAACTTTGACACCCCCAATCCCTCCTTAGGGGGTAGTTTAGGAAAACTAAAAATGATAAACTTTATAATTTACTTAGATAAATATTAACTCAAGGGATAGAATTTTTCATACAAACTTTCATCCCCTATTTTACCCCCTTTGGGGATGTAATTTCCAAAAATCCTTCCATAGTGGATGTTTACACTATATAAGGTATCTATGTGCAAAATTTCAAGTCTCTAGGTCCATGGGTTTGGGCTGTGCGTTGATATATTAGTCAGTGACTCAGTCAGGACTTTGATTTATATATATATATATAGATTTACCATGTTATTTTAAGACCACAGACTTCTTATAGGTTTTCCTGTAATCTACAGGTATAGAACTATTTTCTATATTTTTTTCAAAATTTTAGGCTCAGCAGTTTCGGAGATAAGGGGGGGAATGGTAAATTTTCGTCTATTTTCTTAAATAACTTTAAAACAATATATTTTAAAATTATAATAAAAATATATATGAGACCCTCATAGTAAGCCCTTTCATTTGATATGTCACACGGTACAGTTTACAAAACTTTTTTTTTAAATTTTCTTATTTTCCCCCTAAAAGTGACTCTCATATTCAAAATTCATATATTTACTTTAGCTGTACGTGTTTGAGTCACAGAAATCCATATGTGTACCAAATTTTAACTTAATCGGTCCATTAGATTCGGAGCAAATGGGCTGTGACAGACGGACAGACGGACAGACAGACAGACAGACACACGAGTGATCCTATAAGGGTTCCGTTTTTTCCTTTTGAGGTACGGAACCCTAAAAACAACAAAAAAACTTACATTTTTCTAAACTTTTTTTTTACAAATGAATAAAATTGTAGTCTCTGTTTGTAATGTCAAAATAACAGCTTTTTACTATACGTATACGAAAGTGTATACGGTAAATAAAAGAAAAACACTATTTTTAAATTTTTTGTCTCTTTGTTCGGCTAATCTGCGAATCGGCTGGACCAATTTTGACAGGACTTTCACTGGCAGATAGCTGATTTTATAAGGGTTAACTTAGGCTACTTTTATTTTTCAAAAAGTTTTAGAGCTCTGCGTAAAAAAATTAAAACATGAAATTGTGAACTACGGACAATGCAACGCGACGGGTGGGGGGACGAATAAAATAATAATTAAATAAATAAATCATTTATTTGGACCAAACACTTTACAAATTAAAAATAACCTACTAAACTGCGAGACAGTTTATCGGCAGGATTAGCGAGACAAACACATCATAAAAACCCGGCCGTCTGAAACTCCCGAAGGGTTAGGCAGAGGTGTATTCTAGGTGTACCCATAGTACACCCAAAGCCACATTTCGCCCACATTTTGTCCACATTTCGCCAGTTAATAATAGATCATCATCATCATCGTCATGTAATAGAGGGCGAGCCTATTGCTACCAACCGGTCACAAATCCAAACTCCGGTCTGCTAATAAAGAAAGAAAGAAAGAAAAACTATTTTATTCCCGCGAAAAATGACGCACATACTTTCAATTTTTACATAATCCTAAAAATTAAAAAGCAATTGGGTAGCTAAAATTCAAACTTAAAAAGGAAAAACAAACAAATACTTAATTAAGCGTCACTAACGCGCGAAACGGCTAACGCTCAGCATAATGCCGTGACCGAGTGACAGAGTGAGAGTGACGTGAATAAGAAATTCCTAATGGAAAAAGTTGTTGATCCGTCAAAACAAGTGTCAAATTTAATTTTTCGGACGGGCAAACACATATTGGGGGAGTAAGGACAACTGTCAAATCGTGTTGTCATTGTCAGTTCGGACCCCGAACTAATCATATGTCCGTAAGTGATGCGGAAGAGAAACCGCCCCTTACTTCTGCTGAAACTACGGATACATGCTTAGGGAATAGACCCCCAGTTCAATGTTACATTGTTGCAAAGAAAACGGCTTCACAAAAAAAGTCAAACAAAGCCTTACTTTTCAGGCAAATTGTACTTGAAACCCACTCATCCGCTCTCATTTTTCCCCATCACTAGTTATTTACGTTTTTTCAATATAAACCTCTATATTGCTCGTGACACCGATACACACTTCCCAAATTTCATTTTTATCCCTAAAAACAGAGTGAATAGTTGGAATATACGGGGATGAGTTTATGCAGCAGTGTAAAACTCGGGAATTATGTATTCACGGCACGACTTGGCTTCAAATAAACTTACTGCATTTTAATGCGTTCGTATATTCATATAATATTACCTGGATGGGAAATGCAGATAAAATAATATACGGATCGTTTAATAATACCTTATTTTAAAGCATCATTTACGTTTTTATTATTACTAGCAGTAAGACTCGATTGAGTCGAAAAGGACCGTGTGGCTAAGTAATAACAAGCCGCACGGTTTGATCAACCAGGTTAAGCTACGCTTGCCGAGGTTGGTCCGTGGATGGGTGACCGAGACTCCTCAGTGCCTCGGAAAGCACGTTAATCCATTGGTCCCGGCTGTCATTCTTGGATCTTTGACAGTCCTTACGAGTCGTCAGAAGCCCAAAAGTCTGAGAACCAGTCTTACCAAGGGGTATCGTTTTAACCAGTTACTGGGTTGTGGAGCTCAGATAGGCTGTCGCTCCATGTAAAATACTGGTATTCAGCTGCGCCCGGTTAGACTGGAAGCCGACTCCAACAGTTGGAAAAAGCATAGACAGATTGAGTAAGACTCGATTAAAACTTTTTCTAGAAAAAAACATTCCATTAATTTTCCATGTACTAAATCTATTCAATCTCTTTGAAACGAACATCAAATACCTATCACAGTATAAAAAAATACTCAACGACATTCCAATAATTTCTTTGAGCTCTTTTGCAAAGAAATGTATTTTACACCTGTAGCCTGTAGTCACCATAGCAACTGTTTATCCTCAATAGGCTTTCCTGTTTGCCATGAACTCATGACCTCTTTTTTATACGTAGATTACAATAAAATTAATATTTCTTAAGAGCGTCTCTCAAATAAAATAAATATAACATCATGTAATTCAAGCAAAACATGGGGGCTCGTGGTTGAATACTAACAGCCGCAAGGATCGATCGAAGGTTAAGCTACGCTTGCCGCGGTCGGGTCGTGGATGGGTGACCATACATTACACATCGAGACCACCACCTCGGAATTGGTCCCGGCCTTCATTTGTAGATCTTTTACAGTCGGTACGGGTCGTCAGAAGCCCAAATGTCTGACAACCAGTCTTAAGGGGTATCGTATTACCCAGTAACCAGGGTTGTGGAGGTCAGATAGGCAGTCGCTCCATGTAAAATACTGGTATATTGGAAGCCGACCCCAACATAGTTGGGAAAAGGCTAGGCAGATTGATTCACATTCACGACGCCTAAAGTCTTCTACGTAAAAGAAACC
Organism: Cosmia trapezina; assembly: GCA_905163495.3. Classification (NCBI taxonomy): domain Eukaryota; kingdom Metazoa; phylum Arthropoda; class Insecta; order Lepidoptera; family Noctuidae; genus Cosmia; species Cosmia trapezina. Next base: position 18,578,210 of record LR991037.1, read on the forward strand.
CAACTTTATGCTACTCAGTATAAATTAAAAAAAAAAAAATCAAAATGACTTGACGTACCTATAGAAAAAGTCCCAAAAAAATTGTAGCGCAAACTGAACTTTAAGGTTGACTGGGTCATCATCTGCCTAGCCTTTTCCCAACCATGTTGGGGTCGGCTTCCAGTCTAATTTAATTGTATATTGAGCGACTGCAATGCCTATCTGACCTCCACAACCCAGTAACTGACGACCCGTAACGACTGTCAAAGATCCACGAATGACAGCCGGGACTAACGGTTTAACGTAATTTCAGAGGCACGGAGGGGTCTTAGTATGTAAAGATGGTCTCCCATCCGCAGACCAACTGCGGGAAGCGTAGCTTAACCTGATCGATCGACCCGTGCAGCTGTTATTACTTAGCCAAGTATGTCTTAGCTAAGTAAGCCTGGGTATTAAAGCTATTTATCAAAAAACATACATTATATGCAGTATAGTATAGATCTGTTTCTCTATATTTAGTTCAACATGTACTGTCTTGAGTCTTGTCCGAGTTTTTTCATCCAATACTTGGTCCTTGTTAACGATTATCCCATGTTTCCATACAATGGACTCTGCTATAAACAACACAGCTAACTGAGCATGACTTTTCCAATCGAGTGGAAGGGACCGAACAGTAAATAGGCAAATTGATGTTTTTCTTATACTTGCCCCTAATTGGATCAAAGCCTAAAGGTAAGGTCCCGGTAAACTTGTTACGACTAACAATGGAATAGAATAGCCAATTTCTGTTTTATTGTTTGTGTATTTATGAAAATGTCTTACATTTCATACTACGGCTTTAGGCTCTAAGCCTAACTATGTTGGGGTTAGCTTCTAGTATAATCGGATGCAGCTGAATACCAGTATTTTACATGGAGCGGCTGCCTATCTGACCTCCACAACCCATCAGTCACTGGGCAACACGATACCCCCGTGGTTCAGAAAAAAAAAAGAAAATGTGGAAATTCCCAAGGGAACAGCCGAAAAATTGAAATTTAAATTTTGACAGGACAACGTCTGATGGGTGAGCATTTCTGGCTCAGCGTTGAACAGACGAAATCAAATATTATAACTGAATGGCGCAAGAATTTTCCTTCGGATTGTGAGGATAGAAAGTGTGCTACGCAATTGGGGTTCTGTTCTAGTGTGTTGTGTGCATAGAAATATAAAAACAGTTGTGTGTGTGTGCTATTTTAAGCAATTCGGTATTCGTCGTTCCATATTCAAAACATTTCCTTGTACAGTCAGCGTCAAAAATATCGGGACGAACAGACTGTTCAAAATGATCTCAACAACTAAGAAAATTAAACTTTACCTTTCTCAATTGGATAAAGTTCTTGTCAGAATAACAGTTATCGAGTACTGTCTTCATTCAGAAACATTACTTGTGTAATTGAGTTAATATTTCATTTTCCTATGCTTAGATTATTTTTAACAGTCTGTTCGTCCCGATATTACTGACGCTGACTGTACCATAAAATTGGCCAATAAATTGCCGATTTTTGAAAGTAACCTTTGTTCGTCTTTTTTCCTTATAAGATAATAATCAAAGTCTCTCGAGTCAGTGATCACTGACTTTTTCGAAAGAATAATTTTTCATTTGAAACATAATTATTATTACTCCATACCATGTTTTTTTTCTTACTATTGTCAAAGCACTGATTCGTGGTCAAAAGTGATACTTCTGAGCTTGAGGTCCTGGTTTTGGTTGCCGGGTCGTTGCGTTATTGGTTTTTAGGGTTCCGTACCTCAAAAAGAAAAAACAGAACCCTTATAGGATCACTTCGTTGTCCATCTATCTGTCAGTCTGTCAAGACCCTTTTTCTCAGGTACGAGTGAAGGTATCAACTTGAAATTAATATCAAATACGAAGGTCTATTAGTCCCTTGCCGTCTTATTACAAAACGCGAAGAGTTCTAAAAAAATCAAGCGTCTAAGTCAACGCGATAAAAAAATACGGCCATTTATGCGACATATTTTGATACTCGCAAGTAAATCAAAACCTATAGGGCACTTCCTAGAATCATGAAATTGGGCAAGAAGCAAGGTCCCACAGCACAAGTAAAGGCAAGCAAAGCACAAAAAAATTGTTAATTTGTAAATAAAGCACATAAAAAAATATTGGGTTATAATGCTAAGTTTGTTTTTGGGATAAATTCTTTTCAATTACGGAATCTTTCATTGTACGTGGTTCGACTCGCACTTGGCCGGTTTTTTTTTTCATCTGGAAAGACCCAGTAGCAGCCAGGAGACTGGATTTGTGCCTAGTTAATGGCAATAGGCTGGCCCCTATTACATGGGTCTTAAACACAACATAGCGAAATGTGGGTGTACTACGAGTATTAAGTACACCTCTGCCTTACCCTTCAGGAATGCACGCGTAATCTTATGTTTATTTTATGTATCAAAGTATTTTGTTCTATGAAAACAGAAAAATTTTGAAAGGTCACAAAATGTCAGAGAAGCAGGATTGTCTCAAGTAATTTTTCCTGGAAAAAGGTTTTTTGGAACTAATTTTTCTCTTTATATTAGGTAGTAGGTTCATTTCCAGTATGATCTTTTGTCCTATGATAAAATCGTAGATTGCCCTCAGTTTCTATTATAAAATCGCACTTATTTTAAGACCATAGACCCCATAGACTTCTTATTTTTCCTGTAATCTATATTCTGTATTTTTTGTTTTCGAGATTTTAGGCTCAATAGTTTCGGAGTTAAGGTTGGAATGGTAAATGTTCGCCTATTTTATTAAATTACTTTAAAACAATTTATTTTAAAATTATTAAAAAAAACTATTTTCGACCCTCAAGATTTCTTTTGATATGTCACACGGTAAAGTTTACAAAACTTTATTTTTAAATTTTCTTATTTTCCACCAAAAGTGACCCCATATTCAAAATTAATTAATTTACGTTACCTGTCCGTGTTTGGGACACAGAAATTCAAGTGTGTACAAATTTCAACTTCGGAGCAAATTGGCTGTAATAGACGGACAGACACACGAGTGATCCTATTCTGTTCGGTTTTTCCTTTTGAGGTACGGGACCCTAAAAAGGTAGGCATATTCTTGGAATCAAGATGAAAACTTTGTGTACGCTTTCACAAAGTCCAACTTCAAAATTAATTAATACTTACCAAATTATTCAAAGGCTCTATAAATTTAGTAATAACTCTCATTATATTCATTTTCTCGCTGTGCTTTTAATTAATTTCGATTCAATATTACGTAAGTCAGCAATTCCAATTAGAAAAGGTGAAATGGAATGAGCTAATTGGAACAACTGGTTTACCAAAGTAGGATAAATGCTGTGGAAATATGTTTCTTGCGAAGCATGTGTGATGCGACTGTGAATGTTAGGCTGAGGAATGATGTAATAAGGCAAACGTTGCAGTTCAAAAGAAAATATAGTGACAAAAATTGAAAAGAGTATGCTTAGATAGTTTGGTCATGTTGAGAGGATGAATGAAAAGCGACTAACGAAAGGTATTTACAAGGCTGATGTGAGTGGAAACACCGGGAGGGGACGTCTTTGGAGGACATTAGTGACCTTATTAGTGATGTTCTTCAGAAAGGTCAGGTGCATAATACTCGCAACAGCGTCCGTGTATGACCAGCAGTGCGATTCTGTAACCATCTCACCGTGAAAACTTAGGTGAAGTGAGCGTGGAGTGAGCTGTCAATAGTGTCAATTCCTACCAAAAACAAACTCACTTCACCTAAGTTTTCACGGTGAGATTTTTACAGAATCGACAGGCAGATGAATGAACGTAAACGAGACAAAAGGAGTAGGTATGTACGGATGTTTATGTGGTTGAACAAATAAACGCTAAAGGATTCGAATCTGTCTTGCTACGGCAATTAACAATCGGCCAATTTGAAATTATAAATATTCCAAAATATTGTTGAGGGACCAATTAGTGGACAAAATCCGCATCGCCGATTGCCAACGCCCGCCGTACGGCAACCGTTGACGAACCGGAAACTTGACACCCATAAATTAAATAAAACCGGACAAATCTAGGAATGGTTTTCCGGAGATATTTTACGGTAGATGACTGTGTTTTTTTGGCCGGAAAAAGTGGATCTGTTGGCTGCTAGCTATCGACAGTGGGTAGTGGCACAGATTAAAACAGATGGGACACTCCGCAAAATCATGTAAATAAAAATCGACTTTTGCTACGACACAATAAAGTGCAATTCAGGTCGCACAACGCTTATTACAGTAGTACCCAACTAATATGGCTTATCGATGTACCTGCGCAGAAGATGAATTTTCAAAGCGCGGGAAATGCTATTGACCAATAGGCTCCACGCTCCACGCTTTTTCCTGTACCGCTATTGGTCATTAGCTGCCGCCATGTTAGCGCGCGCCGCTTGACAGCCGCCATACTTGCGAGTGAGACGGAACTAACAACTGCAGTGTATTATGAACCTTATAGTAGTAATCTAAGGTTGATTGTAAGTTTTAAGCATTTTCGTTAATCTTCGGGGCCATACTTTCTTTTCTGTGCGAACGAAGATTCACGACGCGCCTTATCAGTTGGGTACTACTGTACTTGCAGTTATATTCACCTACAAGATGCCTCTTTTTCTATCGCATAACTTTTATACCTTCTGACTCGTTAGGGTTGTCTTCTTTTACGACGCGACGCGTGAGTGAGTATCGAACTAACGTGCGAGCCGGCCGGTGCGCGGCAGCCCACACTGAATTGACCCAGTGAGATGAGCCCGCCGCGTACTTGTAGCTTCATACCTAAACTGCGGAGTGTCCCATCTGTATTAATCTGTGGTAGTGGGTGAAACCGTTTTAACAAGATGCTTTAAAAGATTTATTTTTGAACATTCGTTAGATTCGGTGAAACCGTACCTACTATGCAGGTAAATGTGAATCTTTTTATATGCTACTAACTTTTGCCCGCGGCTTTGCCAGGGTGGAGATCGTAAATTATCCCACGGGAACGTACCACCGGTATAAAAGTATCATATGTGTTTATCCAGGTTGTAAACTATCTGTGTATAAAATTTTATCCAAATCCGTTTAGCCGTTTTTGCGTGATTGAGTAACAAACATCCAAACATATAAACTTTCAAAAAGAGAAGTCCTGACTGACTGACTGACTGACTGACTCATCAACACCCAGCCCAAACCCTTGGTACCTAGAAAGCTGAAATTTTGCACAGAGGTTTCCTTTAAAATGTAGACAAGTAATAAGGAAGGATTTCCCAGTAGTACGTTCCCGTGGGATATTTTCCGACATCCAAGCGGGTGAAGCCGCGGGCAAAAGCTAGTTTATAATGGTAGTGGGAAGTGGAATACCTAATTAAGAGAAAATGTACAGATCATACAATTAAATTCCTTGAAACGGTTTATTCGCAAACAACCCTTTTTAAGGAACTCCAGGGTTGAAAGACTGACGAAGCAGTAAAAATACCTGTTAATTTCCAAGTTTGAATATTCAACCACGCAACTTTTGACATTATCTACTAAATTCTCAACTCAAACTTAAAAGGGGCATAACGATTTCAAAAGACCTTCAATCCTTATTAATTTTAAAACCCCTTCTAAAGTAATCAGTGATCTCTGTGGGCCCCATTCCGCCTTACTTACTTGTCGCCTGGTATGAGTTACTTTGGACCACAAAGCAGTATCGAATAATGGCTTGAATGCTTGATACAAAAAAATCAATCTGCCTAGCCTTTTCCTAACTATTTTGGGGTCGGCTTCCAGTCTAACCGGATACAGCTGAATACAAGTATTTTACATGGAGCGACTACCTATCTGACCTCCACAACCCAGTTACTGGGTAATACGATACCCCTTGGTAAGACTGGTTGTCAGACTTTCGGGCTTCTGACGACCCGTAACGACTGTCAAAGATCCACGAATGACAGCCGTGACCAACGGCTTATCGTGCTTTCCGAGGCACGGAGGAGTCTCGGTGTGTAAAGATCACCCATCCACTGACCAACTCCGGGAAGCGTAGCCCCGTGAATGCTTGATACATCCCCGTTTAATAAAATGCTGTAACCGCTTTCTGGACCAATTTTTCTTCTATAGGACCATGTTTCAATCATTGTGTTGTTTGGTTTCGTTATGAGTCAGGTTGGTGAAAAATGGATGTGATTAGTTGTAAGCCTACCAATATTAGGGATGAAATGTAACGTGTAAGGGCGTGGTTTTTACTGCCAATTATCAACCTTGCTCTGGTTGAAATAAAGTTGAAAGTAAACAAACTTCTTTTAATCCAAGAGGCCATCAAAGCGGACATAAGATTATTTATTTTCAACTTTATTTTAAGAAAAGTAATGTTGAGATTTGCTTAGTAGTGAAAACCGGGCTTCGCCACGCCAGCCCTAGGAAGGAATCGCTCACCGATACAAAATGTAGCTACAATTTTTATCCGGTCATAATACAGATTGTCGATGAGGTCATCACATTAAATAACAGGAAGGATGAAATACCTACATAATTATGTCTGTTATAATAATAAAAATGAATAATTATACTAAAATTGAATTTTTTTTTTCCTCATAACTGTTAACTATTTTATTAAACAATATACAAATTAACACTATACTAGTACTAAAGTAAATGACTAACTAAGTATTGAAATGGATTTTTCAAACAAGTAGGCACTGACTTAGAACAGCGGCAACGGCGCGTCGTCTACGCTGCAGGCAACATGGTATCAACAACAAAACCCCGCCTCACTCAGTCCCTTTTCTTTTAATTTTGCGCATAGAATATTATGCTTTAAACTGTTAGCCGTAAGAAGGCAAAATCTGTTTATTTATTTTCAACTAGCTGACCCGCCAGACGTTGTCCTGTCAAAATTCAAATTTTTTTCCTATTTTTTTTTTCTTTTAAAGTCGTGGGTGAGGAGCTCGTGGCTAAGTAATAACAGCCGCACGAGTCGATCCGTCAGGTTAAGCTACGCTTGCCGGGGTTGGTCAGTGGATGGGTGACCATCTTTACATATCGAGATTCCTCCGTGCCTCGGAAAGCACGTTAAGCCGTTGGTCCCGGCTGTTATTCGTGGATCTTTGACAGTCGTTACGGGTCGTCAGAAGCCCGAAAGTCTGACAACCAGTCTTACCAAGGGGTATCGTATTACCCAGTTACTGGGTTGTGGAGGTCAGATAGGCAGTCGCTCCATGTAAAATACTGGTATTCAGCTGCATCCGGTTAGACTGGAAGCCGACCCCAACATAGTTGGGAAAAGGCTAGGCAGATTGATTTTTTTTTTTTCTTTTAAACCACCCCAGTAAAGAGGAGAATAAAACAAAAAAATATTCAAATCGGTCAAGCCGTTCTCAATAGGGATTCATTTTTAGGGTTCCGTAGCCAAATGGTAAAAAACGGAACCCTTATGGATTCGTCATGTCTGTCTGTCTGTCCGTCCGTATGTCACAGCCACTTTTTTCCGAAACTATAAGAACTATACTGTTGAAACTTGGTGAGTAGATGTATACTGTGAACCGCATTATGATTTTCACACAAAAATAGAAAAAAACAATAAATTTTGGGGGTCCCCATACTTAGAACTGAAACTCAAAAAATTTTTTTTCATCAAACCTATACGTGTGGGGTATCTATGGACAGGTCTTCAAAAATGATATTGAGGTTTCTAAAATCATTTTTTTGTAAACTGAATAGTTTGCGCGAGAGACACTTCCAAAGTGGTAAAATATGTGTCCCCCCATGTAACTTCTAAAATAAGAGAATGATAAAACTAAAAAAAATGTAAACCATGTAAACATACACCGAAAATTGGTTTGAACGAGATCTAGTAAGTAGTTTTTTTTTAATACGTCATAAATCGTAAACCGCAATTTACCTTTCATTGAATCAACTCAAATATAAAAATGAAAAAAAAAACATTTAATTTCATAAACATAAACCTTATGCGTAAACCGTGAACCATTATTTTCTAATAATAAATCTGTAATAGGTGCCTGCAAATAATAATTATAATTCGCGCGGGGCGTGGTTTGTTTTGCAAATGTGTTTATGGTACGGACGGAACCCTTCGTGTGTGAGTCCGACTCGCACTTGGCTGGTTATTGTATTATAGATTGATTACTGGGCTTTTGGCTTTAGTATTTGTAATATGCGTTTTATTTGTGTGAAACAAATTACTTTTCTTTCTTAATTATTTTGTTATTAAATTATTAAAACAAAAAAGGTACCGCGACTAGAATGTGCATTGTTTTTTTTTTCTTTATGCTTTTTACCAAAGGCTTATGAGAAAATTGCAAAAATGTGCCATTAATTGCGCGAATGGAAGCCATGGCACCAGTTTGCTCAAATTACATGTTTACTTTTTCAATTTCCCATGGGAATCTTTATTATTCTCGTGAAAGCCATCCTGTTTCATTACTTGTGATGTTACGTAACCAGGTACCTCGTCCTCGCCCATCGTACTCCTGTCAACTGATATTCAATAGAACTTCTGAGAGTTAGACCTTCCCCTGTTCCATGGATGTTTTTAATCCCGGCTTTAGAAGCAAAACTCAAACACCAACTAAAAGTTAAAATCAAGTTTGAGTAATTTAATTATACCTACATGTTGATTATCAACGCCCGGAGCTTTTAAATTAATTATTGTTTACGTTATTGATAGAATAAACAAAACAACCTTTAATTAAAAGATTTTCCGGATGAAGCCGGCCGGTGGAATAATAAAATGTTCATTCTGAATCAACAACCAAGTATTTTACCAACATATTATTGTTTGACCAACAAAATTGTGTGTAATGTTATAATGTAACTCGTCTGTTCACCACACTTACAAAAATTTTTTTACAAAAAAAAACAACGAACTTCCAAAGAAACACTACAAAGTGAAAAATAACTTTAATTTTGGAAGTCGGGGTCTTTGGATCTTACTCGTATTTTAGTTTTTTGCCACCGACTTCCAAAATTAAAGCTATTTTGTACTTTGTAGTGTTCTTTTGGAAGTCGGTTGTTTTTTTTTTGTAATTTTTTTTTATTATTTTTCACATTTTGGTGGGTCAGTTTGTAATTTATCTAAGTTACAATAGCCCAATGTCAACTGCTCATCACCTTGTACAAAATATTGCTTTTCCCGATGCAGGGACGTTAATTGTTGAGGAGTTCTTCTAGTAAGAACCAGGAAACTGGAGCTCCATGGTGAAGTCAACATCACCATTATGCATTTGATGAGCTTAAATTACTTAGCAACCATATTAAAGTAATCGAATGGCAACCCGTGAAATACTTAGGTATAATTGAGTAGTAGTAATTAAATAAACATTTAAGTAAGCTTTATTCTGGTTCACAATCTACGCGCGATGTGTCGCTTCGTCAATGAAAACAATTGTTACCTCTTTCTGTTCCGTGAATCTACGGGACTGTTTCATACAAATAAATCAATTAAAATTTACTGGGTAATACGATACCCCTCGGTAAGACTGGTTGGTTGTCAGACTTTCGGACTTCTGACGACTAATAAATACGACATGAAATAATTACGGACTTATATACAAGGACTTACCGATTGTAATATCACGTTATTATACTCATACGAAACATAGGTACAACCATGTAATAAAACAAACCTGCTTCAATGTGTCCCATCCGCAGCAGAAGGTGCTCTTCCAAGTTTGCACAATCTTACCGTAAGAGCTACAATATCCAGGTCGTCTCGAGCCATTTCATTTTTCACATTATTTCCTTTTTCATAAAAGTTGATATTTCCTACGAGCACTGTTGCGTACACGAAATACGAATTCGTACATTTATTCATGACTGCAAGCTGGCCACTTTACTCTCCCGCTTTGTTTTACAAATACACAAGACGAGACTTTAGCGGAACTGACGGTGCATATGTATTCGTTCTGAATACATTCGGATCACCATCTGTTACATTCGTGAGTATCCGTAGGTAGGTCTGTACTTCTGAGTGGCAATTCGTTTCTTGATAATAAAAGCCCGCTGTCAACCGGCCTCGGGTCCAAATACCCATTTGCCAGAACGTCGTGAGATAATCGCGTCGTTTTTTTCCTCAGAAAATCGATAGACCCAAGCGGAATCGAGGAATTTTCAAGGGGCACTTTAAATTTAAATCGGCCAAGCTTATAAAGGCGATTATAATCGAATCGAATTTCTGATCAAGCAATTTATCGGATTGAGTATCATCTTGGTCGTGGCGAGTTGGAAAAGCAATAATATTGATTGCCTCCATTTCATTAAGTTGCGGGTGTGAGGAATCTTTAGAACAATTTATTTTCTTTTACAACAGATGACGGCAACGAAGTAGCGACAGTACATTTACGATGGCCGAATAATCTCGTTTCTCGTTGACGTCCCGTTCCCGGTGCGGTGGAAAAACAGTCTTACAGTAATATTTAACCGAATAAAGTGCTGGCTCTGCATAAAAATTATACGTTAAAAAGTCGCCGAGCTTATTCAGAAAAATATTTTTAAGTTAGCGAGCGCGACATGTTTTAGTTATTGTGTCATTTTTTATATTTAATTTGCATTTTTATTCTGAAGTACACGACAATTTCTAGTATATTGTGCTATATTCATAAATTTCTTCTTTTATTAAAATAGCGCGGATGATAACTTATAGCATTGTTGGTCATGGTGTCAGTTACGTAAGCCGAGAATAGTTTTTACAATACAAAAAACCGGTCAAGAGCGAGTCGGACTCACGCACCCAGAGTTCCGTACCAGCATTTATATATGTAATTTTTGTTGATGATTTCTGAAAAACTGTGCTATTTAGAGACATCGTTTTATTTTTCCTGTAATGTATAAACTTCTATCACATAGAATAATTTCAAATTTTTCTCTTTGCAAACTTCGGAGATAAGGGGGGGGGACGGTCTTTTTTCACATTTTTCATCAAAAGTCGAAAACTATGCGGACTAAAAAAGAAAACAATATGTTTGAGAATGTGCAAACAGTGTTCTTTCATATGATACCCCACATGCCCTAGTAGGCCCACTTTGATTTTTTAAGACCCCGTTCAGTCCCTGTTGCAAAAAAAATATTAATATTTTTATTTCATTCTTATTTGCAAAATAGTTGGGCAAACGTCATCTAAAACTGTTCCAAATTTCAAGTTGATAGCATTAGTTTATAATTCATAATTTTTAATTTTAGAATATAGTATAAATGTGGGTGAATTTGAATCGTTGGTTACTAACATAATTCTTAAGTATACTACTAACAAAAATATGGATAATTGAATCTGATATAAATAAATAAATAAAAAAAATACACTCAACAGCAAACACTTCAGTGGGTGGAACAAGGATGTCAATGATGATGATGATCACTATGTTTTGTTTTTTCATAAATAAAATGTGGCTGATCTTGATCCCGATTTAGCCCAGACTTTTGGTTACAGTTGTTTCATGGTAGACTCTTCCATCGCTCTAAATTTATTTATTTATTTTGATTTAATTTAATTTGTTTTATTATTTTAATTTAATTTGACTTGATTTTAATTTAATTTGTTTTTGTTATTTTGGTTTATTTTAATTTAATTTGATTTATTTTTATTTGATTTATTTGACATGTCTGGCAATGGGTGTAATTTACCTGAAAATAAATGATTTTATTTATTTATTTATTTATTAGTAGTTCTTGAGATATCCAGCTGTGACAGACAGACAGACAGACTGAGTCACACTTCCTTTTTTACCATTTTGGTACGGAACCCTAAAAACAGGCAGTCATGGGGACTGCCGACAAAAGTGAAAACTTAAAACTATCCTATCTGACCTCCACAACCCACCACCACTGGGTAATACGATATCCCTTAGACTGGTTGCCAGACTTTCGGCTTCTAACCAGGTGTCACGACTGTCAAAGATCTACAAGTGACAGCCGGGATCAACGGTTTAACGTGCTTTCCGAGGTGCGGAGACTTAGATAATATACGAGTACATCTAGATCGAGCCACAGCGTGGCCGGTCATGAGACAGCAATATAATACATTTTCTAGGTTATGTGGTATGAGAAATGAAGTTTAACGTAAGAAATCATCGATATTTTGGACAGAAACACATGTCAATACATTTGCACAATGCAAAAACTGCCCAAAAAATTAAATTAATCGACGCAAGATAAATTTTGTAACAGTGAAAGCACTTTGTTTGGCTAACATTCAAAAGTTTGCCAAGCAAAAATACGGCACGCGGTAAGAGACAGAAGATACGATGCTTTGTCTCAATTTTCCTACTAATTTCGTATATATGTGTCTCACTTCCACACTTCACACTGTAATCATGGCAACGTCTAGTCTAGATGTTTAATGTCATTGTGCGGAGATGTCTCGGTATTTAATGAATGGTCATCCATCCACAAACTGACTTCGGCACGCGTTAACCTTGAAGGACGACCAGTGCGACTGTTATTTAGCCACGAACCCTTCCACGATTTTATCCTTTAGTATCACAATTTCTCAAATACCGCAAAAGGAGGTTTTAGTTGCCACGGTACATTCCACACGTATTCTCTCTAAGATTACGTAGAATTTGTAGCTTTCAACAAAAATATTTACTTTACCTAAGAACTAACAAAGTATGGAACTTCAGCTATTCACGTTCCATACATTGTTACTTTTGTGCTATTCACACAGATTGGAATACAATTTCCAGACTTGAAACTTCATTCAGGTTGTCGTTTTCTAACGTGCAAGTGATATTCAACCTTACAGCGTTTGTCCACCGCCACCGTCAACGGGACGTCAACCAGAAACGAAATTACTCGAACCGATTGTGACGTCCCGTTGACGGACGTGCAGTAGATACACGGCTATAGTAAATGTATACTATTTGCTACTTCGCCGTCATCATCTCGTTCTCGTTGATGTCCCGTTGACGTGAAGGTGGACAAACGGCCATAGGGTGATAAAGCAATAACGAGGTAGACTATACCTACAGCCGTTTTCTAAAATGACTTCTTTGTAATAATGCGTAGAAGACCTCTTTCCGTTTACGTTATCAGATGAGATGTTATTATAAACTCAAACTCATTTCAATTAAACCAATTACAGGCACTTTTCAATTGTCAAAGCGTCGGTTCGTTAGTCAGAAAGTTGAAGCTAGTTGCTTATTCCAAAACGTAAATCTCTATTGATTAGAATGGGCAAGAAACTCTAAGAGAGAGGAGCTCGTGGCTAAGTAATAACAGCCGCACGGGTCGATCCGTCAGGTTAAGCTACGCTTGCCGGGGTTGGTCAGTGGATGGGTGACCATCTTTACATATCGAGATTCCTCCGTGCCTCGGAAAGCACGTTAAGCCGTTGGTCCCGGCTGTTATTCGTGGATCTTTGACAGTCGTTACGGGTCGTCAGAAGCCCGAAAGTCTGACAACCAGTCTTACCAAGGGGTATCGTATTACCCAGTTACTGGGTTGTGGAGGTCAGACAGGCAGTCGCTCCATGTAAAATACTGGTATTCAGCTGCATCCGGTTAGACTGGAAGCCGACCCCAACATAGTTGGGAAAAGGCTAGGCAGATTGATTGGGCAAGAAACTCTAAGGACACTTTTAAACCAATTTGTATTAAAATTTTAATACAACGGGGGGTACCCAATTGATGCAGCCCACTGTACATATTCTTGTTGCATCTATATGTGAGAACAATAAAAAAAAAATATCAGATTAAAAATAAGACCCGGCAGCCAAGAGATGACCATTCTCAACTGACAGTGACCGTTCACGAACATGACGCGTGGATCAGCACCATCCAGCTCAACCATTTCGTAGGGGTCTAATGTCATTACAACCTGAACTTTTACGATCTGATACAGTATTGAAGTATAGTAGGTCCTAAAGCTACTGTTTCCTAAGAATGCGGTGGCCGCAATAATATAGTTTTCGCAATTTACCGTCGAATGACGTCACTGAAACGTTATACAGGAAAATGTTTTTAAGCAGTGCGCAAATTTTCACAGTGTGTTCTACCCATGAATATGAATAACTTTCACCATGGGACCAACTGTGAAATCAGAAAAAAAATCAGCTGTATGATACATTTTGCTCGACTAGGTAGGTATTGAACTTTTGTATGAAACAGCTGTTTTTTTTCGTGATTTTTTTTCTTTTCCTGTATATGAAAGTATGGTGTGCTTTCCTACAGAGCGTTTTTGGCACACAGATTTGGCACACAGATAATTTATAACCTGGATTAACACATGGGATACTTTTTATCCCGGTAGAGTAGGTTTCCGTGGGATAATTTCCGGCATCCACGCGGGTGAATACGCGGGCAACGGCTAGTGTATAATAAATTAATAATAATGCGTCTAATTTGGGGTAGCGCTCCTTGTTGGACGAGTCCTATTACTGGTATCGTAGTGGTTACAAGCTGTAATAAAACAGGTGTACTGAGAAAGCTATGTAAAGCAAAAATTATTAACTAACTCACTTATGTGACTTAACGGTCTTCACACAAACTACGTGTATGTAAATTGGCTATTCGTACCACATAAACTTCCAAACAATTTTAAACTTTACTATCCTACAATACAGTACAAAGTTCAGTGTACATATGTTAACAGAGAATGGGTGACTAGCTCAACCGTTATTTGTAAACAACCACCTAAACAGGTACTCGCTGAGGCGGTGACTAAAGGGAAGTAGGTAACTACCCTTTAGCCACACGTCCTAAAGAACTTGTATGTTGTTTAACATGCCTGACCAAACTTAAAGACGGACTTATTTTCTTTGTATACATGTATACAAAATTGTTAAGGCCAACAAATATTTAAAGTATACAATATTGGATGGCCTTTTGTAAGAAAGAAAAAGTAATTAAATGATTTATTTTGGACCAAACAAGAGTGATTGTAAAAAAAAAGTGAAAAAAGACACAGAGCCACTTACATGAGAACAATGCTTTTAAAATTAATTATAAATATTATAAAGTTTGTCACAATCGTCACTGCATCAATCCACATTCATCCAACGCATATAGTTTTTTAACCGACTTCAAAAAGGAGGAGGTTCTCAATTCGTCGGAACCTTTTTTTTTTTTTTTTTTTATGTATGTTCCCCGATTACTCGAAAATGGCTGGACCGATTTGGATTTTTCTTTTTTTTTCGAAAGGGTATACTTTCCAAGTGGTCCCATGATCATCAAGTCAGGATCTGATGATGGGATCCCATGGAAATCGAGGGAAACCTTCAAATTTTATGGGCACACTTATATCAATTTCGGTATTTTTTGTAGTAACTCGTGCATTTGCTCTCGGAAAGTACCTTTTGGTGAACTGGAACTGATGATGAAGTCCACAGATGGCCATCGGAAATACTCAATTATATCTAAGTATATCACAGGTTGCGACTCAATTACTTTAATATGGTTTATGCTCGTCAAAATGCATAATGGTGATGGTGACTTCACCATCAGCTCCAGTTTTCCTGGTTCTTACTAAGAGAACTCCTCAACAATTAACGTCCCTGCATCGGGAAAAGCAATATTTTGTAAAACGTGATGAGCAGTTGACAATGGGTTATTGTAACTTAGATAAATTACAAACTGACCCACTAAAAAGTGAAAAATAAAAACTTTTTTACAAAAAACAAAACCGACTTCCAAAAAAAACACTACAAAGTGAAAAATAACTTTAATTTCGGAAGTCGGGGGCAAAAACCTAAAATACAGATCCAATGACACCGACTTCCGAAATTAAAGTTATTTTTCACTTTGTAGTGTTTTTTTTGGAAGTCGGTTTTGTTTTTTGTAAAAAAGTTTTTTATCTACACCCATGCTATAAATTCTCTATAAAAGTTTCTGAGCGAGTTAGCTTATTGCCAACATTAAAACAGCCAGTGTCATAGTAACCATGGTAACCATAATTAGGTATTAAAAGACTCATGTGATACTATTGTCACCCACCTCCGTGTTTTAAGACCCGTTATTATACGTCAGTTGCATAAATAACTATAAGAAGGATGTTATTAAGTAACATCCTTAAATTAGCTGAATATTTAATCGCAGATTTTACGATTAAATATTCAGCTAATTGATTATTAAATAAATTAAATGAGTGTAATTTGTTTATACATGAGGGTATTTTGTTGTATAGCGTGCTCCTTAAAAAGTTTTTTTGTTGTTAGCAAATTATGATTAAGTAAACAGTGTGGGATGTCTTTTTGGTGTTTTTTTGTGTGTGATTGATGCAAGAGAAGTCCAAAAATCATGTTCAATCATTTCAGATAATAAGTGCCTAAGTACCTTATGTTGCGAACCTTAGGTTCAGTTTAACCATAGTGTAGACTAGCCGATCTGTTTAAGATGGCATTCTAGACTGATTGGCAGCTAGATTCAATAAGTAGTAGGTACCTATCTACGAGTATCTTCTATACTATAAATTAAATTCACTTTTCGTGTCTTTATGACCACGTTGTTCTTCTAAACTACAACGGATTGGGACACAGTTTTTTATATCATGTGTATTATTTTTTTATTAAACTTCAAAATTAAAATAAAACTTACTTATAAATAATTAAGAAATCTAGATTTTTCTCATCTCGTAAAAACCGTGCAAAGCAGATGCAGATCGCTTATAGTTGATAATAATTAAGGTATTCATAAAATAAATATTATATATAATTCGTGATTTAACTTGTTTAGAGACAGCCCGTTTAGTTTACTTTAGTTATTTTCATAGTGTGATGTCGTACGGTATTCTGTTGTGGGGAAATGCCGCCGATATTCAGACAATTTTTGTTTTACAAAAAAGGGCTATTCGTTCAATTTACAAATTAAGTCCCAGACACTCCCTCAGAGATAAATTTAAAGAAATTAATATAATGACTGTGCCTTCTCAGTATATCTATGAAAATCTTTTGTATGCTCATAAAAATATCAATTTGTTTAAAAAATACAGTGACGTCCATAATGTGAATACTAGAAACAAACACAAATTTGTTGTTCCTACAACCAGGCTGAAGAAAATAAGTGGTTCGTTTAGTTGCCAATGTATACGTTTTTATAATAAACTACCTAGCCACATTCAAGAACTAAGCCTTAATAAATTCAAAAATTGTATAAAGCGGAAACTTTGTCAGAAAGCCTTTTATACTGTCAAAGACTATATTGAGGACAAAAAGGCTTGGGTTTGAGCTGCTCCAATAAATTTACACTATTAATGTTGATTTAAATACCTTTTTACATATTCTATACAATGACATGAATATTTTGTTTGTTATACTATTTTTAATTATTGTGAATGTGAAGACTACGTGGATCATTGTTTTTTATTTATTTTATCCTTTTCTCAGTTTTAGTTATAGTCTGACAGTTTGAGTAATTTATGCGGCCTACCCAAATGTCTTTTCTTTGGTATTGTTCGTCGAATCGTTAAGCTCCTTAAGTTTTGAGTTGAGCTGCACGATTACTGACAAATGCGTGCACTGACTGGACAGGTCCACTCAATCTGTGTGGTTCTTTCATCAAAAGACCATTTCTGACTGCAATCTACATGGTCTTCACATGATCTGACCAAGATTATGTCTGGACTTTAAAAGAGACTGTGACCTCTGAGTTTGTTTCGGCGTTTCTTCTCAGAGTAGTCAGATAGGAAACGTCGAACTCATCTAGTTTAAAAAAAAATATGTTTGACGTGTAAAAGTGTTTGTACAAACCTACTTACAGAAAATAAATCATTTATCATTTATCATTTATAAATGTTATACAAATCCTATGAATGGAGCCTTCAACTTCCTCAGAATACCAAAGCATAAACGATAAGATCTCTTTACATATTCATGCCTACAGTCTGTACGGAAATGCCCTATTAACGTAACTATATTATACACATCCGCCTTTCTATATGCACTTAGTATAACATAAGCTCTAATAAGCTGGATTATCATTATACCCATCGTATTATACCCAGTAAAAGCTTTACATGTAATATTAGTGGCGGTAAAATTATTTAGACCGGAATTCTTTTGCTTGCTGGGGAATTTTCATTCCAATTACGTAGTATTCGTCCATTGAAACGCCTCGTTTTGCAGACGTAGCATGGGGGTAAGCAAAAACTACATAACGCCACCTGCTATGATCTTTTTTGGCATCGTTTACGTTCATACATCAGAGGGGCAATTCTCGTATTTTTAACAACGTTCGCAATATCATCTCAAGACTCAATCTGTCAAAAATTGTATAGCATTTACCTACATTTTTGACATTTGATTGACGCTGGCATGAGATTGTGAACGTTTTTAGGTACGAGAATTGCCCCTCTGGATGACGATTCTGTAAAATCGCAACAACTCGCATCTCATAGCGCTATTCACTCTCACTTTGCATTGATCACTTCTTCTCACTTGTTTTTTTATTTGACACTTTGAATCGGGTTCGAATGACAGGGAATTACCTTACTGAATGCCACTTCTTACGTCATCTCATACTTTCTAAGTCAAAATCTCACAGTCAATTTACTTCAACTCGCTGACACGCTCGCAAGGGTAGCGCTAGTGTAAATTCGAATGATCAACCGAGTTTTTAGAATGCCAATCAAGAAACTCACAGCGGATTCAGCTGTAAAAATCTCACCGTGAAAACTTAGGTGAAGTGAGTTTGTTTTGCTAGGAATTGACACTATTGACAGCTCACTCCACGCTCACTTCACCTAAGTTTTCGCGGTGAGATGGTTACAGAATCGCACTGATTCGAAGTTTAGAATGAGGTCTTACAGAATCACACGGCTGGTCATACACGCACGCTGGTTGCGAGTACTACGCACCTGACCTTTCTGAAGAACATCACCAATAAGGTCACCAATGTCCTTCTAGGGCTTACCCTTCCGGCGTTTCCACTCACATCTGCCTTGTATGATGCACTAAGTGTGCATGTGTGTGTGCAATACACGGTGACTTTTTGATCCTTCTGCAACAGAAAAGTTGTGACCTAAAAAAGAATCAGTAAATATTAGCATGGTTG
The DNA here is from genome assembly GCA_905163495.3 of Cosmia trapezina. Classification (NCBI taxonomy): domain Eukaryota; kingdom Metazoa; phylum Arthropoda; class Insecta; order Lepidoptera; family Noctuidae; genus Cosmia; species Cosmia trapezina. The sequence goes on from LR991037.1 coordinate 18,597,162, forward strand.
TTTCTTCTTATGAAATAATATGAAAAAGCTAAAAGGTGGCAAAAAAAACCATCTCGGTATCTTCATTGGCAAAAGTCACGGTATATTAAGTAATAACGCTTTGAACACGTTTTCTTTGATTCGAACGAAATGTGGAGGAATAAAAAACATTGTCTCCTAAAATATTCATTTTTCTTTTTGAAAGCACCAACCCCGATTATGTAACGATTTATGTTCGAAAGACACTGTCGTCTCCAAATTAAAATAAACTGCCTATTGGAGTATATTTTGTGTCACTTTTCTTGATAAATTCCATTGTACCTACGGGTTATAGAGTGCATTTCCGTGTACCTAAGTTTTTCCCCGTAACTTACACAACGTTAAAAAAGCTTATTTTCATACTTACTTTTACTTACATACATATGGTGTTTTAGAGATATCTGATAGTGTCTGGAAACTATATTGTCAGTTTGCGAGGTAAAATAAGTAGACTTTAATATTAGGAAATTTGTAGCAAATACAGGCGCAGGGTTGATGGGCGATCCGTGAAATAATACGAATATGAACGGGAAACAAATATATTTTTGACTAACATCATGATATTTACAGTAATTTACAATAATAATCAAACTAGAGCAGACCTCTTTACAGTACGAAGGACTACCGAAGACTGATAGTCATAGTACAAGGATCAAGCGAACACTGACTCATTTGAGTTTTTTTTTTGATTTGGCATCTCGTAGTTGACCATGAGAGGTGAATACTACTCAACCGGACAATAAGACTCAATTGAGTACAGGGCGGCCATGTTTATATGCGCGTACGTAGGCCGGAGGGCGCGGTGGGAGCGCGTATATCGCTTTCTCGCTTCCTCCAACCTAAGTTCACGGAACTACGTAATTAAAATAACTGCACAGATGCCAAGGTTTGTTTACAATTTACTACGCAGTAAATTGTAATTGTAATCAGAGGTATGTAATTAGAAATTTTCTATGGGCTTTACATTCAGTCTAATGTAATCTATACAGTATTAAGGTACTTTTAATTGCATACAATATTAATACCCCACCTAATCTCATTAATCAACTTATATTTATTGAAAGATTGCTGTGCTCCTCAACAACATTAAAATCTTAATAGACTTATTTTTCGCAACAACAACTTTCATCCTTGTTACCTAAATCATAAAATGTAACATGATATTTCAGAAATGTTCTTGTAATTTGTGTAGGGATTTGAATAGAAATACACTTTTGTACTATAAAAGATTAGAATTGTAAATCCAAAGTTTTCTAGTCCAATACCAATCCTTTGCGACGTATGCCTTGGAACAACAGACCATCCCTAGAGACGCTCTTCACTTGGAAAACACTCGTTCAAATTACATTTGTCCAATAATACAATTTAACCTGTAAACTCCAACAAGGGAACCCTGAGGCTGTTCGAAATATTCGGGAATCTTCGATCAAAGTTTTGTATTCGGCCAAATACGTTTCCATAGATCTAAAAGCCGAACAACTTATTCAAAACACAAAGTAAACTTTGCCCAAGTTTGGGACCGGTCCTAAACTGGAGGCAGTTGCGTATCTTATCGTGGTTGTAAAAGAAAGATTTAAAGTTGGCGAAACTTCTGGCCCTCATTTCTATCATCTGTAACGGCTATAATTTTATTTACGGCCGCCATTCGTTTCGTTTGCCGGACATACTTTGTTTTTGTCAGTTTGTGTGTTGAGGGGGATGCTGTTTTTATGTGTCCCATCTTTTATCATAGCCCGGTTCACATATTAAAAACTAATCATAAAAGTTTTAAGACGAGAAATAATAATGAGCTATTTAGCGACCTCCGTAAGTGCAGATTAGCGGTTTGATGCATTAAAAGAACCTCCACGAGAATTGACAATAAAGCCGGATTTACATTACGAAAATGGTTGCGCAAACTTAGTTATTCGTTGATGATTTCAAGTGTAATCAATCAATCTGCCTAGCCTTTTCCCAACTATGTTAGGGTCGGCTTCCAGTCTAACTGGATGCAGCTGAATACCAGTATTTTACATGGAGCGACTGTCTAACTAACCTCCACAATCCAGTAATTGAGTAATAAGATACCGCTAAGTAAAACTGGTTGTCAGACTTTCGGGTTTCTAACCGTGTAACGCTTCACGTGTAAATAATTATCTATTTACAATGTAATACTATCAATGAATAACTAAGTTTTCACAACTAGTGTTAGAATTTAGTTGAAATAAGATGGGCTATTGATTTTTGAAGTGTACTAATCTGTTGGCTATTGTTGTGCAGGTATGGTACTTAATTTCTACGTTGGATATGATTGTCATCTTATACCACTAGATGGCATTACTTTTGGTATACTACGATCCATTTATTTTGTCAAACATTGATTTTACATTTAAGTTATCTATTCATTAATTCCTGTATTTTATGTAACGTTAAATCGAATATTTAAAAGAATTTTAGAATTGTTTTGGTTTGTATTTAAGATGTCAATTAATGATACTGTTTTATCAAACGAGGTGGCGCGCTGCATCCGGTCCCCACTCTTGATGGTTGCCGGCGCAGCGCGTTAGCTCATGGGTCAGTCCATAAGTAAAATTACTCTGTGGGTCAGTCTGATACTAGCTGTGTTCCAATCAAGTGAAATAATTTAGGTGTTACGTGTGTCAAAAAGTGAGTTTTGTCGAAGAAGAGCCAACACTAGTTTCGTAATGTAAATCTGGCTTACGTCCGGCACATCGTTACCAGTCAGATACGTTACTATCTTTGACATAATGAGCTATTATCGCATAGCTCACGCTGACCAAAAAAAGAAGAACGATTCGATTAACCAATTCATGTTTTATTATCACGATCATACATTTGACTAACTTTATAATACAAGCCTATTCAAAAGAAAGTAGTCTCTATGAACACAATAGAAGCACTTTCCTTATAAACTCTTAGCAGCAGCATAGCAACGGATCAATTCTAGGAGTTCTGATATTACTGAAGATTGTTTAAAACAATCAGTTCTTCTTTCATAAGTTCAATGGAAACAAAGGCAGTTCATCCGTATAATTTGCTGACAAGTTCAACACTAGGAAACCGTGAAGGGTCAGCAGCAGTTTTGGAGCTCTCTATTGTAATTTCCTGATGTTGAAAAGTGCTGATTCTGATCCTATTAGTTGAAGAATAAATTAATTTGGATTAAATAGGTCAAGACTGGATAAACAAATAATTATGTTATAGAACAAGCTCGGTCGTTTTGCCTCCTCAAAATTAGAGCTATTTTTGAATGTCCAAAGAGCCAGCGCGGTTTTTCATGTTTTCAGTTTGTGACATTTGGCATTTAGTGTTCTAGCAAAATTCTCGCAGGATAAACAAAAAATTAAATCCTAAATCTCGACAACAAAACCCACCAGGCAAAGCCTATGTCCTAACAATTTATCAAGAAACAAGCATACTTTTTCGATCCAAATATAATATCCGCAATCCATTGCGCGTCAAAAGGTACACGCGGGAATTGCAGGAGCCGAAAACATTTTTCTACCTCTCTGTCGTCGTTGCTTGGAGATTTGCAGTTATAAGGAAGGTATAAAAGGCGATACTAGGTCTCGGGAGGAATCTGCAGATTGTTTCGCACGTCACCGTGGCCTCTTCGATAGGGAGTTATCTTCTGAAAACATTTCTGGTTTGGCATTCGTTGTTACTTAGGTAGTTTAGTTTATTTGTATTAGGTTTTTGGAAAATAGCTGGTTTTTGGCGAACATGTTTTAAGTCAAGGTCATCATCATCTGCCTAGCCTTTTCCCAGTCTAGCCGGATGCAGCTGAATACTAGTATTTTACATGGAGCAACTGCCTATCTGACCTCCACAATCCAGTTACTGGGTTGTCAGACTTTCGGGCTTCTGACTACCCGTAACGACTGTCAAAGATCCACGATTGACAACCGGGAGCAACGGTTTAACGTGCTTTCCGAGGCACGGAGAAGTCTTGGTATGTAAAGATGGTCACTCATCCACGGGCCAACCATGGAAAGCGTAGCTTAACCTGATCGATCGACCCGTGCGGCTGTTATTGCTAAGTCACAAGCCGCTTAAGTCAAGGTAAGTAGTTTTTTTGTATAACACTTTAGTTGTATTTTTTATTGTTCTTGAAGAAGTCAAGTGCTTGCAACCCACGGGCGTGTATGACAATGTATGAACGTGGATGAGGCAAAAGGATTACCTACCTAAGATGTAAGAATAAAATTATAGCACTAGTTTCTACTACTCCCATCGGAAAAGGGCAGTTTATATAAATATGTATGTTGTTTATTCCTGAAGTGCAATTATCAGTCCTATGTTTTAATATTTCAATACAATTCAATGTTATTTATTAACTACGGAGTGCTACCACCACTTAACTTTGCCCAGTATTAAAATATTTCCACAATATCCTTTCTCCGACCGCGTGGAAAGTTCTTAGAACCACTTTTCTGGTATAAAAAGCTATCCAGACTGCATTTTTACTCAAACCTCTTGCAACTTCACTCTGCTTTTACGGCGTGATTAACTAACCAACAGACGTCTGAATATTAAGTTCAAGAAAGGAAAGACAACTTAGTAGTTTTCCTAATGTAATGGTGTCCATATTAATATTAGGTTTTTCTGAGCACAATATTGAGTGGCACTCGGGAACGCCTTGGAACACGTAATAGAGACCGTCTTCATCCAAAGCACACGTCTCTGTGACCAAATGCAGGTCCAGGTAGGTATAAATATCAATCTGCCTAGCCTTTTCCCAACTATGTAGGGGTCGGCTTCCAGTCTAACTGGATGCAGCTGAATACCAGTATTTTACATGAAGCGACTGCCTATTTGATCTCCACAACCCAATGACTGGGTAATACGATACGCCTTGGTAAGACTGGTTGTCAGACTTTCGGGCTTCTGACGACCCGTAACGACTGTCAAAGATCGACGAATGACAGCCGGGACTAACGGTTTAACGTGCTTTATGAGGCACGGAAGAGTCCCCAGTATGTAAAGATGGTCACCCATCCACGGCAAACCCCGGTAAACGTAGCTTAACCTGATGGATCGAACCATGCGGCTGTTATTACTTAGCCACGAGGTGCTCGTGCGTGTTGAAAACATAATACAATTAATTTGATACAGTAGAAAAAATCACGAATATTTTTTAATTTCTTTTTAACCGACTTCAAAAAAAAAAGGTTCTCAATTCGATTGTATTTTTTTTTTGTTTTTTTTTTTTTTGTATGTTTGTTACCTCAGTACTCCGTCATCTATGAACCGATTCGGAAAATTCTTTTTTTATTTGAAAGGGTATACTTCCAGATTGGTCCATTTTTATCAAAATCCAGTTCTGATGATGGGATCCATGAGGAATCGAGGGAACTCCTCAAATATTATAGGCATACATATAGTGATTTTGGTATTTTCATCAACAAATCAAGCGTTTGCATTCAGAAAGTATCATCTGGTGAAGTGGAACTGATGAAGAAAACCATAGATGGCCACGGGAACTCCTCAACGATGATAATTATTTCACGGGTGGCGATAAGATATCTCAATTAAAATAGTTAAGCGACTATGACGAAGCTTTAAATAAATGGTTCTGATGAAAAGGGTACCAACGAACCGATCTGATGAAGAAGCCGGAAGGTAGGCATCTCAGTAATAAAACAATGTATCCTAGCTGTGTTTGGCCTTATTGGAATTGTCATGAGGTGCACTCTGGCTATAAACGATGTAATGGTCACTATATGCCGCTTCAAATTGCGCTACTTGAGTTGTATCTTATGTGTGGCCTTGATTGTCAGAAGGCAGATTTCGTAGCCTCGTTATCTCCGTCAACTAAAACTACGCCTACCAAACTTCTGACACGACTTAGTGCGGCGTATTTGCCTTTTTGCAAAGTTTTTATTTGAAATGATATACTCCTGAGATGGTATACTATTTTGCAGAGTGGCATTCAGATTTGTGTGGGGTACGCAGCACTAAAAAGTAAAAAATAAAAACTTTTTACAAAAAAAAAACAACCGTCTCCCAAAACAACACTACAAAGTGAAAAATAACTTTAATTTCGGAAGTCCGTGGCAAAAAAACGAAAGTAAATAAAAAACGAAAGACACCGACTTCCGAAATTAAAGTTATTTTTCACTTTGTAGTGTTTTTTTGGGAGTCGGTTGTTTTTTATTTGTAAAAAGTTTTTAACGATTAAACATGCAATAATTCAGATAATTTGTCAGATTTTTTTAGTCCAATCAATAGATATTTTGTAAATAAATAATACTTTAATATACCTAACACAGTGTAATGTAAATACAGGCAGGTAGCATTTGAAACCTGGCAGGCCGTCTATCATGTCATCTTATTAAACCCATTAACATATACATATAACACATGTATTTAATTAATTAATAATAATTTCTTTTAATATTATAATAATAATAATTTCTTTTTGACATTGGCTGTAATTTGAATTGGTTTTTTATGTAATTTTTGTTTCGTGTTATTTTTATTATGAATTTGCTTTTATGACATTTTAATTTAGAATTTGATTTTTTATTGCATTATTTTGACAGTGCTTTTAAATCTATTTTTGTATTTTTTGATTCTGTTGTTAATTTTGATTCTGTATTTAATTTTATTTTGATTTTGTATTTAATTTAGATTTTTAATTTGTTATTGATTTAAATTTTGCTTCAAACCTTAATATAACTGGTGACATCTATTAATTTATGGGGCATGCGGTGCTAACCTGTAAGAGATTGTTATACTAACCTTTGATATAAGAATGTTTATTTTAGCATGTAACAGTATGAACAATTGTTGGTTGGCCAGAAACAAATAAATAAATAAATAAATGTAGTGAGATCAAACATTAACGTATACATACGTGTCTATGTATGTTGTACTTACAATACATGTACGTCAATACACTATTATCAAATTGTTCCGGGGTGTCTACTTTACATTGGACATAGAGAAACGCTAGAAACACAAGGCTACAAGTTATATAATGACTTCTTTGAATTTATAATGACTTGTCTGTATTGTATTGTTTTTTTTTTTCAGTGACCCATATAATATTTACCTACCAACTCTTGATGGTATTCATTTACTATAGTGTAATGATACCATGTAGGAGCAGAAATTATACAGTACAATGTTTTGACGCGTAAAATCGTAAAATAAGAGATATCAGTCAGGGCCCGCTCTCTGCTTGCTTGAGTCTTGAAAATTTTAAAAACAGATTAATGTCGTCTTAGAAGTTTAAAAACAGGAGAAAACAATATTTTCTTAAATTTTCTAATACACCATCTATGTCTTCTATTCATTTTATATCTGTGGGTCCACACTGTGTTTACAGGCTCCTATTTTAGGAAAGGTAATAAGGATATACAGTAGAGGGAAAGGCGAAGAAGGGATCAAAGGACCAAGAAAATAATAAAGAAAATTAAATCCGATATTGGGTTTCTTTAGTTTTTGTCACAAAGTTTTTCCGGGCGCTTGCGTGCATATTTAGCCGCTAATATACCTTTTTTATCCTCATGGATACCCTCCGTCTGGGGAGAACGTAGGGTTATGTCGGACTCCTGCCGACTAAAACCCAACTATTCCTTCAACTACCATAAGTCGGGAGCCCGGGGGATATTTGTACATTCGCCGTACCCCCGACTGATATCAGCCCGCCATCCCTGGCGGGCTCTATCACAAAGTGCGGCCGATTCCACGACCGCACGTCCTCCCAAAAGGCGCACATGGAACACTGCGTGCCACATCACTCAAACTCAAACTCAAATTCTTTATTGCATTCATGTGTAGTTAGTTGTTACAATTAAAATAGTTCCAACATGAAACCCGTTTAGGGCACGGAAACATAACAACAATTATGTAATACTAGTAATAACATAATAGTAAGATGTATGTAATTACTTACTTACTATAGGTTACCACCACCATTACTATTATTTTAAAATGTCATTGACATAATCTCGAGACCCTGGGGTCCCGGACCTTTGGAAGGCGTACGAGGGGCCGAAAGCCAACTCAGCGTGACACAACCCCAATTTCGCCTCCCGCAGTCCCCTCGTTATGGTGGCTGGAGATGGTTAAGCGTCCTTCAACGCCCGGCTACTCTTCTGTGCGGGCGGAGTGGGCTGAGTGGGCTCCAGCGTACCTATGTTGTGCCGTGTCCTCGGGGCAGTCCACATATAATGACAAGCGGCCGTCCACTCCCGACCTATGCGACGCAAGTTCTTCTCAAAACATCCACGTTCAATAAGCACCTACGACACTCATGCTGCCTCTCCAGCCCTTTCTCCATAACAGGCCTTACCCGTAGTAGCCCGGGCAACCGGACGCTGACCACGTGCTAGCTCCACCTTCCACCAGTGATATAGGGATGCAAGGATTTTTGCCTCTAGATCTCATGGCGTTGAACGGGCCAGGAGAATTGCTTCCTGTAGGAGATCGTACGGTATTGCTTTATGACCTCAGCTATCGATCTCTGCGGCCGTAGCAATTTTGCGACGTTGCTGGACGTCAGGGTGTCCTCATCCTGGGTAACTGCTTCCACCACTAGAGCACTTACACGCAAGCTGGAGCCCGGCGAAAACCAAACTGGTTATCCGCCAAATCTGAACCCACGCCGGTCAAGTGCTGGACGAGGCGGTCAGAGATTATTCTCTTGCTCACATCATCTCAGAGCACAATGGGCCTGTAGGCCAACGGAGATTATGCAGGGCGCCCCTTCTTCTTACCTCAGCAGGACCAGCTTGCCAGCTTTCCACCGCCGTGGAAACTGACCCTGCTCGAGGCATAGCTAAAAAGGCCTGTGAATTGGGGCCAGAGAGCCCGCATGCGCATAGACAAGGCCTGTGCACGGCGGTTGTTTGTTTCCTACCTAAAATAAAATTAATTTATGACTTGCTTTGAAAACATAAGTCACGCCTGATTATCCGAATTCTGCTCAGTTTGGATGGTGTTAGGGCTTGTTCTAAGTTCGCCTGGCTAGCTACCACCATCTTATCTAAGCCTGTCTCCATAACAACAATGTTAACAGCATTGTTGTGTGTCAGCAGTTAGAGGTAAGATAATTAGTTCCTCTGTGGTTGAGGATTCCGGGAGGAGCTCGCTTCCACCTTCGGCCTGATCATCACTGGTGAGATGAAGGCCAAGAGATTCCCCGTTGTGGTTAAAAAAAAACATAATAACAGTAATTTACCCTTTATTATCTTTCCGTAGTTCACTTACCAACAACTCTCGCCCGTTAGTTCCAGTAGATAACTGGGAAATAGAAAAAGTTTTGATCAACTAAAAGTTCAGTTATGTCTGGTTTTGTCTGAACCTCACAGGCCTGAGACTCGCTCTACGGATCTACTTAGCAAAATACTTTTCCAATAAGAAAAAAATACTTTCACAGTGCCTAATATTGGTGAAATCAGAAGATTTTTCTTTGAAAAACTCAAGTCATGCGTTTAATACTTCTTTTATATTCCTGAGATCCGCTTAACGCTTACATAAAGTCTATTCGCCTCTACACGCTGCTTTTACTTTTCAAATTTTCTGTTATTTCTTTTGTTAGAAGCTTAGACGCCAGTCGCATTCCCGAGCATAATTATCGAACAGAAAAGAAACAGCTAACAATAAACATTGATCAGATCACAGCTCAGTTCAATACGAGCTACTACTGAAGCTGAGCTTCACGCCTATTACACCTGCCTTTGAAAACTATGTAGTTCGAAGCGTGTTCCTAACACAATCCAAATGTACCAAGACACCTCGGGCTACTTCCTACACCGGCTACACCACGTACAACCTCGTAGATACGAGGTACGTGACGTAGCAAAGGACTTAGAAACTAGTTTTAGACATGGCTGAATGCATTTCTTGGCGACTCTGTAAAGCCAAATTTTATTGCAGTGTTCTTTCTTATGTAATTATGTAGATTCTGTTAGGATCGACTGAGATAAACTTAAAATGTCGCTGTTTTCCAAAAACAATTAATTTTCAATTGATTAGAATTTTTTTGAATTTTCATTAATGACAAAAATATTAAGACTGCAGGATTTTTTTCTATAATACAGAAAGAAAGAAAGCTAATTAGGTTTATTTGTCACAGAAACACGAGCATACAAAAAGATCAGTCGACTCGAATATTAAAGAAAGAAAAAAACAAAATGGATATACAGAGTGAGTCTTTATAATGTGCACATAGGTATCGAAATGAGGGAAACTATGCTTAAAAATTATTAAAAAATACCTAATTTTTGTTGAAAAAAAAACACATTAATCCTCAATTGAGGTCAGTTTCTTTTTCATTAATTTTTAGGGTTCCGTACCTCAAAAGGAAAAAACGGAACCCTTATAGGATCACTTCGTTGTCCGAGATCATTCTGTCTGTCTGTCTGTCTGTCCGTCTGTCTGTCTGTCAAGACCCTTTTTCTCAGAAACGCGTGGAGGTATCAAGTTGAAATTAATATCAAATACGCAAGTCTATGGTCCCTTGGAGTTCTAAAAAAATCAAGCTTCAATCAAGCAAGCAAGTCAACGCAATGAAAAATAGGGCCATTTATGCGACATATTTTGATGCTCGCAATTTAAATCAAAACCTATAGGGTATTTTCCGTTGACCTAGAATCATGAAATTTGGCAAGAAGCAAGGTCTTACAGCACAAGTAATGGAAAAAGTCCGAAAATTGTTAATTTATAATTTTATCACATAAAAAAATATTTTTAAGTACCTCATCTGTCAAGGCCCTTTTTCTCAGGAACGCGTCGAGGTATCAAGTTGAAATTAATATCAAATACGTAAGTCTATAGACCCTTAGATTTCTAAAAAAATCAAGCTTCTAAGTCAACGCAAAAAAAAATACGGTGATTTATGTAACATATTTTGATACTGGCAAGTAAATCAAAACCTATACTACTACTTACTTCTACTTCCCGTTGACTGAGAATCATGAAATTTGGCAAGAAGCAAGGTCTCACAGCACAAGTAAAGGAAAAAGTCAAAAAATTGATTGTAGTTTTCTTTTTCTGGCAAAATGTGGGTGTACTATAACAATGTATGGGAGAACATGTTTTTCAACTCAGTGTTAAGTTTGTCTTTGAGATAAATTCTTTTCAACCCTTCATAGTGCGTGGTCCGACACGCACTTGGCCGGTTTCTTTATTTTATGAGGATGCCCTATTTATTCCAATCACTACTGAGTTTCTTTCGTCGTGATAGATCGTTTAGTTTAAAAGTTATACCGTTTCATTTACACAGGAGTCACAGCTGCAGCGAACAAGAATTTAAAAAACGCTACTTTTTTTTAGATTAATTATAAAATATGTTTTTCATCTATAAAATTAAGCATAAGTTCTCTCATTTTGATATGTGCATATTATAAAGACTCACACTGTATAATTACGAGCACAAAACCGAAATAGTCCGCGTCTGCACGTCGTCGTGACTGTGACAAGGCTTTCTCATTCAGCATGATGCTGTGCTATAGTGACCCACAGCACATTGAGTATGGGTGTTAGTTGGTGCTTGATTATATAAACTAACTTGTCCGAAAAAGCGCTACGAAAGTACATGTACGGACATACCTGTACAACAATCATTCGTGATTGCATGTAGCTGCGCCGAGCTACTTTTACGAGCAAAAGCAAAACGATTCTTGGTCAGTTATTTTACCAAAAAGTTCTGTTATTTTATCAACATTGCATGTAGTGCTAAAAGTTAGGATTTTTTCCAGTCCCAACTTTATTCCTGAACTAAAATTGGGTGGGTTTAATTCTTTTTTGTTCCAAGATTTTTTTTATTCTAATTAGCACTTCGTTTGTCTTGATTGATTTGGTCCACTAGAAAACAACATTTCAGTTATTTGATATCATATTCAAACTCCACATCGAGCTAGCATCTAGCTCGATACTCTGTTGACCACTAATTAAATGCACATACACGTATTATCACACTAATATAAAGGCGATAGTTTGCGAGTGTGTGTATTTGCATGTTTGTTACTTCTTCACGGTTAAACGGCCGGACCAATTTGGATGAAGATAGCTTATACCCTGGATTAACACATATACTACTTTTAATCTCGGTCTACGCGGGTGAAACCGTGGGACGCAGCTAGTTAGAAATAAACCATTCTCAAAATGAACGCCCCTCCACAGCGATAAAGAAGTGTATATGTTACCGGTAATCTGTATAATTCAGGTATTCTATACAATACCTAGGCAATGTATAGAACACCTTAGGCGTCCAGGCAATGTACTAAATATTATGAACATTATTGTCCGTTACATACTTTGCCTAGGTAATGTATACATTTCCCAGGGATTGTATAGAATACCTGCTGGTTCACAGGCAATGTGTAAAGTAAATAGATGTGGTCTTTATTTATCAATGTTATGTAAGTACCATGGGAGAAACGAACATCTATACACCGTAAGGACTATTTTGCTTGCAACACACTGAGGTTCTCAATTCGACACGTATATTTTGTTTTTAAATTAGATGTAAGTTTTCTCTATAGTACGTACTTAACTATAAAATGACGGCCAAATAAAACAGCTCATGTTTGCTCAAAATTAACTTTATTAAAATTAACAATTACTCATTACAAATATTTTTTATAAAAAAAAAGGTAGGTAATGTGATTACTTTTTAGGGTTCCGTACCAAAATGGTAAAAAAGGAACCTTTATGGTGTCACTCAGTCTGTCTGTCTGTCTGTCTGTCGGTCTGTCTGTCTGTCTGTCTGTCTGTCTGTCTGTCACAGCTGGATATCTCAAGAACTACTAATGCTACCAACTTGAAATTTAGAATAGTTTTAGATGACGTTGACCCAACTATTTTGCAAATAAGAAAGAAATAAAAATATTTATGTTTTTTTTGCAATGGGGACTGAAACAGGGTCTTAAAAAATCAAAGTGGGGCTACTAGGGTATGTGGGGTGTCATATAAAAGAGCGCTGTTTGCGTATTCTCAAAAATTTTTTTCTTTTTTTTTAGGCCGCATAGTTTTCGACTTCTGATGAAAAATGTAAAAAAATACCGTTCCCCCCCCCCCCCCCCCCCACTATCTCCGAAGTTTGCAAAGAGAAAAATCGGAAATTATTCTATGTGATAGAAGTTTATGTAAAAATTACAGGAAAAATAAAACGATATGTCTCTAAATAGCACACTTTTTCAGAAATCGGAACGGAACCCTCGGTGCGCGAGTCCGACTCGCTCTTGACCGATTTTATTTGCAGTAGAATAAGAATTATTACACTCAAAAATATTTATACAATATTTAGAACTAACTTTGAAGACTTTTTACTCCTAATATTTATTATATATAATCATTTATTTTTTTAAATAATCTTTAAAAAAAACCGGCCAAGTGCGTGTTGGACCACGCACAATGAAGCGTTCCATAGTTGAGACTAAGTATTGAGAGATTTACCATGTTATTTTAAGACCACAGACTTCTTATAGGTTTTCCTATAATCTACAGGTAAAGAACAATTTTCTGTTTTTTTTGTTTTTTATTTTTTTTTTCAAAATTTTAGGCTCAGAAGTTTCGGAGATAAGGGGTGGTAATGGTAAATTTTCGTCTATTTTCTTCAATAAATTTAAAACAGTTTATTTTAAAATTATTAAAAAATATATTTTATTTAGAATGAAAAACACTAATATACCACTTACTAACCTTACCATTTATGCTCATAACTGTACGACAGACGCTGACGCTGTTTGTTTGTGTCCTACTCTAGATAAAGTCGACCATATGAAATATTTAGGTGTTACAATTGACACAAATCTAAATTTCCGTAAACATATTGATTTGCAATGTACTCGAGTTCGTAAATTGATATACATTTTTAAGAACTTACGTCACATTGCTGACTTTAAATTAATTAAACAGGTATATTTAGCTTTGTGCCAATTTGTACTTACATACTGCATAACTTCATGGGGTGGCAAAGTCAATTTTACTACCTCTAGAACGCGCTCAAAGAGCAATTCTAAAGGTAGCCACTTTTAGGCCTTTCAGATTTCCTACACACCAGCTGTACATGGCATGTGAGGTGCTAACAGTACGCCAATTATTTATGCTGCACATCATGTTACATCAGCACGCTGAACTCGCTTATAAACCTTTTGACAAGAGAAGGAAAGATTTGGTCTGCATAAAGCCACAAACTAGGCAGGCTTTTGTAAACCGGTTCTATGTCTATTTAGGACTCCATTTATATAATAAGCTAAATAGGATACTTAATATATATAGTGCCACTTACAAACATTGTAGTCTGAAGATATGCGAATATTTGGGTAAGCTTGATTACACAGACACAGAAAAACTTCTAGAAGTGCTTCAATAATTATGTAGATATTAAATTGGTAATTCTTAATTTGTATTTAGTAATATATGTAGGATAGTATTATTTCAATAACCAATTAACTATGTACAAATAATCAGCTTGATCGCTTAGTCTTGGGATGGCCTGAAACACAGGTTTTTATTAACCTAGCTCAGGCAGGTCGCCACATAAGTTATAATGTTAGTACCAAACCAATGCACCTTTCATAGGTAACAACATGTGTAAATTAAATTGAACTACTTTGTTTATAAGTATTTAAGCTAATCTGTTGAAGAACTTGGTACTACTAAGTATTTATAAGTTTGTAAATGTTTTACTTTGTAAAAGGACGTAATAAAAATTATTATTATTATTATTATTTTTTTGTCTTTGACATATCTCGGGACCCTGGGGTCCCGGACCTTTGGAAGGCGTACGAGGGGCCAAAGCCAACTCGCAGAGGCCCCTTAGACAATTTTAAATGACGAGGCGGCACCAACCGACGATTATCCCTGTATGCACTATGCAAGTGCACCCAAGGACAACCGCCGGTTGGTGCAGGACTATTGCAGAACATGGAAACAAAATATATTGGGCTATGGGTTTGGGTGGCTATAGTGGATCGGATACCTTAAACTATGGAAGAACTATGTCCCCTGCCTTACCAATGTTATATAATATACACAGTTAAAATGGCAGGGGGTGACTTGCACACTCAATAATGGGCCCCCGGAAACGGTCGCTAGCACATAGTGTCGTAGCGGCAAGGGGGCAACATGTCCTGAGGCGCTTGTGAGGAGTGGAGAGGCATCCCACGGCTATCAGGACAATCCCGGAAGTACGGTCAAGATCCCTACCAGCATCTTACTGAAATATTTCCTTCCTCCGAGCACGTTTGCTCTTGCGAATCTCCACTCAATCCGGCCAATAAAGGCAAGAAAGAGGTGGGAGCTCTGTTCCTCGTCAGTGTTCACTCCAGCCGGCCAATAAAGGCAAGCGAGAGGTGAGGAACAAGACTACTCCCGGGAGATAGGGTCCGTGGGGTCGCTACTGCCCAACAGCTCGCCACATGCTGCCCTGCGGGTTCCTGTATCTCTCTTGGTCTGGCTCCTCATCCTAGACCTGTTCCGGCAAAGTAAACTCTACCGGCACAGACCTAAAATTCGGAGCGCGCAAGCCCCACCACGACGTCAACGTAGAGATACTGCGGTGGGGTCTTTTCTATATGTCTACATATCTCGGGACCCTGGGATCCCGGACCTTTGGAAGGCATACGAGGGGCCGAAGCCAACTCGCAGAGGCCCCTGAGACAATTTTAAATTATGAGCAGGCACCAACCGACAATTATCCCTGTATGCACTATGCATGTGCACCCAAGGACAACCCCCGGTTAGTGCAGGACTATTGCAGAACATGGAAACAAAACATATTGGGCTATGGATTTGGGTGGTTGTGGACTGGTTACCTAAAACTATGGAAACACTATGGCCCCTGCCTTACTAATGTTTTGTATACAATACACAGATAAAATGGCAGGGGGTGACTTGCACACTCAATAATGGGCCCCCGAAAACGGTCGCTAGCACATAGTGTCGTAGCGGCAAGGGGGCAACATGTCCTGAGGTGCTTGTGAGGAGTGGAGAGGTATCCCACGGTTCTCAGAACAATCCCAGAGCCCGGAAGATGGTCAAGATCCCTACAAACACTTACTGGGATACTTCCTTCCTCCGAGCACGTTAGCTCTTGCGAATCTCCACTCAAGCCAGCCAATAAAGGCAAGAATGAGGTGGGAGCTCTGTTCCCGTCAGTAGTCACTCCAGCCGACCAATAAAGGCAAGCCAGAGATGAGGAACAAGACTACTTCCGGGAGATAGGGTCCGTGGGGTCGCTACTGCCCAACAGCTCGCCACATGCTGCCCTGCGGGTTTCTGTATCTCTCTTGGTATGGCTCCTCACCCTAGACCTGTTTCGGCAAAGTGAACTCTACTGGCACAGGCCCAGAGTTCGGAGCGCGCAAGCCCCACCACGACGTCAACGTAGAGATACGGCGGTGGGGCTTGGTATGGCTCCTCACCCTAGACCTGTTTCGGCAAAGTGAACTCTACTGGCACAGGCCCAGAGTTCGGAGCGCGCAAGCCCCACCACGACGTCAACGTAGAGATACGGTATTATTATATTTGCGACCCTCACAGTAAGCCCTTTCGTTTGATATATTTCGTTTGTCACACGGTACAGTTTGCAATTTTTTTTTTTAAATTTTCTTATTGTCCCCCCCAAAAGCAACCCCCACATTTAAAATTCCTTTATTTACGTTACACTTCCCTACTTGGGTCACAGAAATTACGAAACCCTAAAAAAGAACTTAGTACCTTTCGATAACTACCGCCTGCGTCGCGTGGAGTTTACTGCCTGCTCGCATGTCTTCCCCTTCCCCAATTTCGACTTTTTCATACATTGCCGGCTGCGCATTCGGCACTGTATAGAATGCCTAGGCAAAGTATAAAATAAACAATATTTCATACATTACCTGAACGTTTTAGGTATTCTATACATTGCCTAGGTATTGTATAGAATACCGGATTATACAGATTGCCGGTAACATATATACGCAATACACATAATTGGTCTTTGTACTTGGTTGCTCAGTCACCGGTGAGTACGGTCAACAACTAAACTAAATAAATACCTTACACAAAAATACACAAAAAACAAAAACAAAAAAAAACCCAACCCACACAAAAACAAAAAACACACAAAATATATAAAAATATACACAATAACACAGATTTTTTTTGCAAACGTGGTACCGTTTGCAAAAAAAATCTGTGTTATTGTCTCTAAGTGCGGCGATGAGTCCATAATGTTGACAGTAAAGTCACTGCAAGCACACAATAGTACATTATGATATAAGTGCGGTAAGTTGAAAATTACAGCCGAGGCGCTATTCCTAGCCCGAGCCGCAGGCGAGGGCTACAAGAAAGCAGAGGCCGTAATTATCAAAGCGCACGTATTTCATACGACGTTTTATAACATATTTGCGAGAAAAAGCCGAAAATGCTTTCGAATTTTTGCTCACATGGCCACTTGAGCGTCTTTTTAGAAATGCCAGCAAGTTGGAGTATTAACTTGATATCAATACCATGTTTTGTTTTCACAGTGCTTTTTAGCATTGAATAGTAGCACCACAATGTCCACAATGCTTGAATTATATTTTTGAGAAAGTTCCATGAAATAGGCTAAAAACACACTTTCTGAAAATGAATGTGCATCTTTGCTTGTTTTCCATAAGATGAAATTTTGATACGCTTGTAAGTATTTATCGGTCGATTTTTCGGGCAAGAGGCTTAGAGTAGCGTTTTTCGCTGCCTCTGAGACTTCTGGCGGTGTCGAATTAATAAATTCGACACCGCCGACACCGATTAATTAAAATTTACTTGACATTTTCAAATAAAAACAATACAGCGAAAAGAAAAAGCGCGCGAAATAATTTTTACTTGTTCACAAATTAGCGATGCGCGCGCATCAGCGCTTTTTTTTAAGACAAACGCACAAAAACAACCAGTATTACTAATAAAGTAAATTAATATTTTTTTGTTTTTGTTACAGATAAATTTACAGATCAAATTAATTAAATTAAAGAATTAAATGTTTATTTTTTATATTTTATCTCCCAAAGTTAATTTTATTCATAAAATGTTGACCACTTTTCTGACATAAAAACTCTTTGCTAAGATTTAAAAAGTACCGCTCGTTTTAGTCGGAGCATCTTGATAAACCCTACGTTTTAAAGAAACTCGTGCGTTTTACATTACAATAACGCACAAGTACGTAATGACATACATTACGATATTGAAATTGGTGAAATAAGAGACCCTTTACGAGCAAATGTGTTATAAATTAAGTATTACAATAAGTATTTCCTCTCACACATTGAAATAATCACGTTTTGTGGAGGGCCGTTAATTTTAGAATGCTTTATCTTTACTAACAATTGTGTGGCTATGGACCACGAGGACAAAAGATAGCTGGGGCCGTACTATGAAGTGAAAACGATCATGGATCCATCATGATTCCGTTGAGAAAAAAGGATGGTGCTAAGGTCGTATATAGCTCCGTCTTTCTCTATCACTGGAACCATGATGGATGCATGATCTTTTTTCACGTCTTATTAAAACCCCTGTAAATGTTTTAAGTGATTGCCTCGTGTGTCTAGTGGTCCAAAGAGCTACTGCTGAGGATCAGGTCTCGGGTTCGACTCCAGGTCGGGCAAAGTGTTATTGGGTTTTTCTCAGTAGCAACCCGGAGTCAGGATTTGTGCTCGGTTGATGGCAATAGGCTCGCCCTTTTACATGGGACTTAAGCATAACTGGCGAAACGTGGATGTACGTACTATACAACATTAGTTTTTATACTAAACCTCTTAAGGGGTCATTGTACTCATCATTTTGAACATTTTTTCTATGGGACCAACCTTGAAATCGCGAAAAAAAGCAGCTGTTCAGTAGGTACATTTTGACGAGTTTGATGTAGATAAATGTACTGAATAGCTGATTTTTTTTTCGCGATTTCAGGTTTGGTCCCATAGTAAAAGTTGTTCATAATGATGAGTCCTCATATTTCTTTTTTTTTTCATATTCCTAATCATATTATTTGTTCTTTACCTCTGCCCAACCCTTAAGAGAAACAAGGCGTGATGTTATGTTGTGTTTTAAGTGGTCCTTCATGGTGACCCAGACACAATTCTCATTACTCATGCTATCAGATTATGATCTGAGATCACAGAAACGAATTTTGACCGTGACGCTCTGATATGACTAAATTAGGCATATACGTCATAACTAATACATCATTACTGAAAATATTTCTAAATCCTACTAATATTATAAATGTGAAAGTTTGCATGTTTAGATGTTTGAATGTTTGTTACTCAATCACGCAAAAACGGCTGTCCGGATTTGGATTCAATTTGGCACACAGATAGTTTATAATCTGGATTAACACATAGGATACTTTTTATCCAGGTTCCCGAGGGATAATTTCCGACATCCACGCGGGTGGAGCCGCGGGCAAAAGCTAGTCATAAATAAACAATTAATTATTGTGTAAGTGTGTAACTGTAACTATGTAACAGAGACAAACATATATATTGTGTGACCATGAATGAGTATTAAGCTGAGCGTCCACTGGTCAGCGCCGGCCGCAACTCAGGCACGGCACTCAACAGGTTTTGGTTTACTGTAATGAATTCCTCTAGCACTGCGTCCACTATCGGTACCACCCACATTTTCATTTCTTGCCGTGCCGTGCTTGTATTGCGGCCGGTGCGGACCAGTGGACCACCCTTTCCCGAAAGACCAATGTAACCTAACCTTACCCCGACTCCTTGGGTTTACAATATTGCTTACCAAAGACAAACGTCGAACTTTCACACTGTATGCAAACTAAGGTTGACCCCGCCGAAGAGGTCAATGATCTTTCTCCCAAGAGAAAGCGAATGCATAAACAAGACAATTAGGGTGCAGGATTACTAGAATTGATTGGGGATTTTATATTAAATATGTGTTCCATTCTAATGAAGATGTATTAGCTCGATGTGAATTGAACAATTAGCTTGATCAGTGCCAAGCCGTGAATATGCACTGGACGAATAGATACGGGATCACTGTGCGTCATTTTGAAGATGTTAGTTTTAAACATAGATTTAGAGTAGGCTAGATACCACAATCCATCCGACCAAGCGTGCCCGGCATGTTCGTGCTGTGCACAAACTTGACTTGACGCGCTACTACTTTAGTCCGTGTTCGATCGCGCCTGAGGCGAGTTGTGTCGTCGAGGGTATAAAAAAAGTCTGTTAGCTCTCTGACGCTTAGCGATACATAACGTAAACAGAATGGTGAAACCATTCTGTTTACGTTGAGCACATCACTAAATGGCTGGGATGACGTCATCGTAGGTATAAAAAGATGACACGCTCGGTGACTAAAGGTGAGCGTCCATTGGTCCGCGCCGGCCGCACCGCACGCACGGCACGCAACGGATTTTGGTTTGCTCTGTATGAATTCATATAGAACTGCGTCCACTATCGGTACCGGCCGCACCGACCGCCGGCATATATGAGCAAAAAAGGCGATGCGTGCCGGTGACGTCATAAGGAATGCCGGTGACGTCATCGGCACGGAACGCATTTTTGAACTCATCTTATCTGTCAGTGGCATCCTACTGATTCCATCCGATTCCAGGGATTGACGAAGACAATGTTTTTTTTTCTAGACTAGTCCTTATATGCATAAAGACTAGTCTATACAACATTAGTTTTTGTTTATACTAAACCCGAAATGGGTCATTGTACTCATCATTTTGAACAATTTTTTCTACGGGATCAACCTTGAAATCGCGAAAAAAAAATCTGCTGTCCAGTACATTTATCTACATCAAACTCGTCAAAATGTACTGAACAGCTGATTTTTTTTTCAATGATGAGTACAATGACCCCTTTTCAGGTTTAGTATAAACAAAAACTAATGTTGTATTAACAAATTAAAAACAAAATTGAGTTTCTGGGTTCTGACTGCATTTCTGTTGTGCTTTATTATCAAAATTCAAAAATGATAATAATGTTTAGACTCGTGCTCATCGATATGAGCGGCACGTGTCAACGGCAGAGGCAACTGCAGTCATCTTCTGCCAACAAGCCATAGATAATACACTATATAAAGTAATATAGATGGGGCACTGAGGTTTTCGTTTTGTAAAAAGTGAATACCCAAGCCTAGAGATAGCGCTGCATGTCCTAATGACTCCTTCGCTAGCTCACTAGATGGCGCTTTTAGGAGTTTTTGTTTCTAGTATTAAATCCCTAAACATTATTGAAGAATGATTATATGTTATTTTATTTGTGGAATAAATTAATTCTTATGTGTATAAAATAAGACTATGATGACAAATTCATATTCTAGAGGAAATTTAGAATTCGAAACATACGCATAAGAATTTACCTATTTCACAAAATAAATAACATAAACATTCTTCAAAATCCTAAACTATAAATGCCATCATCAAGAGACATACCAATAAATGAAACGGAATAAAATGGTAGATAGAAATGAAATAATATTTATTTAGAAAACAAGCACAGTCCTAAGTTGTAAAAGAACACAAAACAGATCACCAGAACACACGAACACACAACACACGACACAGAAACAATGAACGAAACTGTAGGAACAAACATTAACTTCATTAATTTATGAAGTGTATTCACAAAAATAATAGTGACGATTTGGAATCAAAATGAAATGGAATAAATAATAATTCCTAATATATTGTTCTATGGAATATCAAATTTGAACGAAACCATAGCAACGAAACAGAGAAATATTTTCAAAAATCAACAGTACTGACTGTTTCTATGGTTTCTATATCATCATTTACGTTTAGTTTCACTCGTGAAAAAGGTGTTATATATTTTGCTACTATATTTAATAAATTTATTTCTAATGCAATAGTAAAATAATCAATAATGCTTATTTATTATTATTTAATTTGTATAGTAGCTATACTTTTGCTGTAGGAATTAAGGTAGGTAAAAGTAGCTCTATCTATCTGCTAAAATGTAAAACTATGGCCAAAGCTTCCATTCCTTTTCCTTCAGATGGCAGCATTATCTATGAATATTTTGTTTGAAGCCAATGTATGGAAGTTTCACCCCCCTGCAACAAGCAACTGATAATCTATACTAATATTATAAAGAGGTAAAATTTGTATGTAAGTTTGTAAGTTTGTATGTAGGGGGTAATCTCCGGAACTAATGATCCAATTCTAAATTTTTTTCACAAGTAGAAAGCTACATTATTCCTTAGTGCTATGGGCTATAAATTATATTTATATCATGCATATTAGCCGAGCTATCACAATTTTTATCTAACAAGTCGGAAAGAAATACCTCTTTAAACAGACTTTTTTGCATGCGCTGCCTAAACGGTTGTTTATAATTGAGAACAATGTATCGCAGTCTGGTCCGTCTTAAATAATTCTACAAAAAAGTCCGCGACACCATATTTCTATCTTTTATATTTTATCTTTTATACATCTTTTATTGCTTTAAAAAAGTATTTTTTAGACATACTTACGTTTGGATGATTATTTAAACAACAAAACATTAATCCTTATCAAAATAAGTTATTTTATGATCACAAGGACATCATGGAGATAAGATTTGGCCTTTACAGTATGTCAATTGGTCATACAGTTTCGGAGATAATATAAAATTACTAAAACGCAAAATAACTTTAATAAAATTCATACCGGTCGCTCTTGACAAGTTGGCGTTGTGCAAATAAGTAATTTTTCTGAATTGCGACATTTTCCGCGGATTGACGACCCTCTCGATTTATTATTTCAATAACAACGAATTAAGAATGATATTCTTAATTCGTTGTTCAATAATGTCGGTGGAATACAGCGGAAGAGTTTGTTTCTTTGTTAGTTTGTTCGAACGCGCTATCTCTGGAACTACCCCAGTCGGATTTGAAAAAAACTTTTTGCATTTTATAACCCAGTTCTTGAGGAGGTCTATAGGCTATATAACATCACGCTAGGGCCCTTAGGAGCCGAGCGCGAAGTAATAGCGCGGGCAGGCGATGCGGAAGGATATAGGCTATTTAACATCACGCTAGGGCCCTTAGAAGCCGAGCGCGAAGTAATAGCGCGGGCAGGCGATGCGGAAGGATATAGGCTATTTAACATCACGCTAGGGCCCTTAGGAGCCGAGCGCAAAGTGATAGCGCGGGCAGGCGACGTGGAAGGATATAGTCTATTTAACATCACGCTAGGGCCCTTAGGAGCCGAGCGCGAAGTAATAGCGAGGGCAGGCGATGCGGAAGGATATATGCTATTTAACATCACGCTAGGGCCCTTAGGAGCCGAGCGCGAAGTAATAGCGCGGGCAGGCGATGCGGAAGGATATAGGCTATTTAACATCACGCTAAGGACCTTAGGAGCCGAGCAAAAAGGAAAAATGTCAGAAAGGATGCTTAAGCGCTAACGAAGTAATAGCGCGGGCAGGCGTCGCGATGCGATGCGTCGTTGGGGGACAAGAAATTTCACGCGGACGAAGTCGCGGGCAGAAGCTAGTACTTAATAATATCTTCGTCAATCTCCATGACAACGCGCGACGTCTACTGACAACAACAAAAACACTCAGACTAAATAAAAATGGTGGATGCATGACACCGGCAAATCCGTTCAATCCGTTGCGTGCCGTGCGTGCGTTCCGGCCGGCCGGCGCGGACCAGTGGACAGTGGACGCATGCCATCGGCAAATCCGTTCAATCCGTTGCGTGCCGTGCGTGCGGTGCGGCCGGCGCGGACCAGTGGACGCTCAGCTTAATAGGCCGGTCGATTCTGTAAAAATCTCACCGTGAAAACTTAGGTGAAGTGAGTTTGTTTTTGCTAGGAATTGACACTATTGACAGCTCACTCCACGCTCACTTCACCTAAGATTTCACGGTGAGATGGTTACAGAATCGCACTGAGGTATACTCACATAGAATGGTATCGGCAGCATCCATTAGAGGAGAGGTCCATCGATCAGGTTAAGCTACGCTTGCCGCGGATCTTTAAATACCAAGACTCGTCTCTCGGAGTGTGTCTCGAGAGTGTCTCGGAAAGTGTTAAGCCCGGCTGTCATTCTTTGATCTTTGACAGTCGTTACGGGTTGTCGGAAGCCCGAAAGTCTGACAACCAGTCTTACCAACGGGTATCGTAGTAACTGGGTTGTGGAGGTGAGATAGGCAATCGCTATACAGGTATTCAGCTACATCCGCTAGACATAAGTAAAGGATTTATTTTTGTTTATAGAACAGTGGTGGCCCAGTGGTAATATTTGTAGGGCGTGGGTTCGAACCCAGGCAGGTGCTTTATTTTGTGTTAATAATTTCATCACCACTGCTCTCATAACGGTGAATGAAAACCTCGTGAGGAAACCGGCATGTCCTAGAACCAAAAATCGACGACATTATCATATCTACCAACCAATGCCCACTGGACTCGCGTGGTGAATTAGGATGCCTATGTCCCAGCAGTAGGAACACTATAGGCTGATTATACTATGTAAAGGGCAACGTTTAGTGCTATTTCTCACATCACAAACTACCAAACATTCCACAAACATCATTAATCTTCTACCAACCACATTTGACATAGCCAACTCCCTCGCGAGAGAGACATCAAACTTGACGACAAGTTTATCGCGATAATGAGGTAGTAACGTATCTCTCTTGTTTCTATAATCGGGATTATGGTTCAGACGCCATTAACATTGACCCTCATCAAAACTTTCTTTGATGTACCCTTGTTGGTAGATCGCTGGATTAATTTTCTGCTTTCCGCGAATGTAAATTATGCATATTTGGCTTTATAAGCTAAGAGATTTATCTGCCGCGGCTTGTATAATTTTACTTGGGATTTTTTTAAGGTCGATTACCGTCGATAAATTAACAGGCACATTTTCCCCTGGTCCTTGCATTTTTTATGTTCATGAAGTAACAGGACCTTACATGCCAACATTTTAGGAGATAGCTCTTGTAAAAAAAAACGAAGTAGTCGTCATAACAAAAAAAAACCGACCAAGTGCGTGTCCGGACCCCGCAAAATGAAGTGTTCCGCAGTTGGGATGAATTTATCTCAATAACAAACTCTCACTCATCGATATACGTAACGGTCAATTCTCTGCAAATTTGCCCCGCAGTTACACTCGTGTAAACCGGGATAAAAGTAGCCTATGTGTTCATCAAGGGTATAAACTATCTACATACCAAATTTCATCCAAATCGGTCCAGCCGTTTCATCGTGAAGAAGTAACAAACATACAAACACACACACCCACAAACTTTAGCTTTTATAATATTAGTGTGATTAATTTCAACTGGATACCTCCACGAGTTTCAGAGAAGAAAGGTCTTGACAGACAGACAGAGGGTTTCGTTTTTCCTTTTGAGTTACGGAACCGTAATTAAATACCATGGGGTATTTAATTACTGCTGTATTATTTTATTTATTCAATCATTTATATATTGCAAATTAATTAAAACTCACAACTTAATTTGCATTCCCATCCTTGCACACAAACACTACTCAAGAACAGCAATTTACCTGTAAGTACCTATTACACGAACTGAACACCAAGCAAGTAACGCAACTATGCGGTTCACGTTTAGAAGCACCTGTGTTTTGTTACAAACTACTTGATTAAATTCCGCACTGGTCCGTCATATCCTAGCATGATATATGCTAAGTGTAAATCTTGTGGGTGCTCTGTATTCGGGCTGTGTCGCCTTTCGGCATTACGCCCTCTCAGGGTCGGAAACCTAAATCAAACAAGAATATCGATTATTTCATTACAAATAGGCGTTCTAGATTCTTTCGTGACTCCGGGCACGTAGACGGGCTTAAATGCGAATGTTTCGAAACTAAATACTTTGACACAAAACTTCTGGTCTTTTTAGGGTTCCGTATCAAAATGGTAAAAAAGAACCCCTAAGGTGCGACTCAGTCTGTCCGTCTGTCACAGCTGGAATTTGAAATTTGGAACAGTTTTAGATGACGTTTGCCCAACTATTTTTTGCAACAGGGTCTGATACGGTCTTAAAAATTCGAAGAGGCTACTAAGGCATGTAGGGTATCATATGAAAGAACGCTGTTTGCACATTCTCAAACATTTTTTTTTTATTTTTTTAGGCCGCATAGTTTTCGACTTGATGAGATGAAAAATGTAAAAAATACTACCGTTCCCCCCGAAGTTTTCATAGAGAAAAATCTGAAATTATTCTGTGATAGAAGTTTATGTAAAAATTACAGGAAAAATAAAACGATGTCTCTAATTAACACACTTTTTCAGACAAAAATTACATAAAAATATGAAGTAACGGAACCCTTGGTGCGCGAGTACAACTCGCTCTTGGCCGGTTTTTTTATAGTATCGTACGTTTCATCCGCGCTAATGGACGAATATTCAAATGATACTGTCTTTGACTGCCCTGTTGGTGTCGCGGTTTCAAGTGCGACTGCTGAGAGCCGTCCTGGGTTCGATGTCCGGGTCGAGAAAAAGTGTTATTGGGTTTTCCCATTAGGAATTTCTCAGGAGTAGCCCGGAGTTTGGAAATCAGTGGTGTTAATACCCCGTGCCTCGGATGGCACGTAAATCCGTTGGTCCTGCGCTGATCTCTTTCCGGTCGTGTAGGATTGCCATCCTATCGGACTATGAGAGTAAAGGAACAGAGACTGCACCTGTGTCTGCGCACACATTTGTACACTTTAATAACTCCTGCGCACTTGGCTAATCTCCGTTGAGACTGTCCACCGTGGCCAAAATTCGGTTGAGAGGATTTATTTATTTATTTTAATCAAACAAAAAAAGATGAACACACCTTCAAGTGGAACATGGTACCCATTCGAATACATCGACGCTTAACACACAAGCGCTTAACAGCTAAGCGTCAATGTATTCGGGTCATGATATTACCCTGCATGACATTACCCTAGAAGCCCAAAGGAATTGGGCGAAGAATTTTTACCCCAAGAATGTCGATAATTCAATTTAGATTATAGCCGTTCTAGATTCTTTGTTTTTTACAGAAAGTATTCCGATCGGTCCCGTAATACTCCAAGACTAATGAAATTATGAAGCGGTTATAGCCGGTTTCAGGCAAAACGGGTGTAATGAGATTATTTAGAAACTGAACCCGTACCAAATTTACCTATACCTATTGCTGTTACATTCCTGTCTCGCGTAGTAACATTTGTGTCATTTTTAGGGTTCCGTACCAAAATGGTAAAAAGGAACCCTTGTGGTGTGACTTCAGTCTCTCTGTCTGTCTGTCTGTCACAGCTGGATATCTCAAGAACTACTAATGCTATCAACTTGAAATTTAGAACAGTTTTAGATGACGTTTACCCAACTATTTTGCAAATAAGAAAGAAGTAAAAATATTTATATTTTTTTTGTAACAGGGACTGAAAAATTCAAAGTGGGGCTACTAGGGCATGTGGGGTATCATATGAAAGAGCGCTGCTTGCACATTCTCAAACATTTTTTTATTTTTTTTAGGCTACATAGTTTTCGACTTTTGATGAAAAATGTAAAAAAAATACCGCCCCCCCCCCCTTATCTCCGAAGTTTGCAAAGATAAAAATCTGAAATTATTCTATGTGATAGAAGTTTTTGTAAAGATTACAAGAAAAATAAAACGATGTCTCTTAATAGCACACTTTTTCAGGAATCGGAACGGAACCCTCAGTGCGCGAGTACGACTCGCTATTGACCAGTTTTTACTTTATCAAGTCACGATTACAATATGTTACTGTAAGGGCCTGGTTCACATCTGCCCGGCTTGGGCGGAGCACCGCAGTGTCCTCGCGGAGGTGATCGGTCCAAACCTGGTCCAGGCCATGGTACGAAGCGAGAGTGCATGGGAGGCCGTCACCTCCTTCTGCGAAGCAGTAATGCTCGCGAAGGAGGAATTGGAACGCGTGAGGGAGAGGCAACCTTTGCGCCCTCACGCCCTTAGTCGCCGCAGGAGACGCCCTGGGCGGCGAGAATAAATAGACGATTCCCGGCCACCGTAGGCGGGGCTTGTGGTAGCTCGCCATCCGGTAAGGACCAGCAGTGCGATTCTGTAACTATCTCACCGTGAAAACATAAGTGAAGTGAGAGTTGGGGTGAGCTGTCAATAGTGTCAATTCCTAGTAAAAACAAACTCACTTCACCTATCGACCGGCAGGTCTCGACGGCGTGTTGTGTTCCAGGCGCGCCTCAAAGAGATGTCAGCAGTGATGGGGTATGATAGGACCGATGCCTGCCAGGGTAATGTTTCACCACCTACGATTAAGTTTCTATTAACTTACGCGGCAGATACAAAATCTGTTCCATTTTTGAATCTATTCGGTAAGTAGTAGCTACTCGGACATCGTGAAATAGGCCCTAACTTTCGAATAGACCTTGAATGTCGTTTTATGACGTGACAAGGGACATTCAACCTTAATGTGGTAAAGCTACCTACGAGTTTGACTATACAAATCAAATCAATCTGCTTAGCTTTTTCCCAACTATGTTGGGGTCAGCGTCCAGTCTAACCGGATACATCTGAATACCAGTATTTACATGGAGCGATAGGGACAGCTCTATCTGAACTCCAAAACCCAGTTACTGGGTAACACGTACCGCTTGGTAAGACTGGTTGTCATACTTATGGGCTTTTGACGACCCGTAACGACCGGCAAAGATCTACGAATGACAGTCGGGACCCCAACGGCTTAACGTGGTTTCCGAGGTAAGATGGCGTCTCGATATGTAATGGATGGTCACCCATCCAGGACCCACCCGCAGCGAGCATAGCTCAACAATAGCTCAATATTTTCATTTACTCACTTCTAGAATCTACACAATCAAATAATCCCCTAACCCTCATTAGCCAACCTCAAGCTATATTCCGAACAATTGAGCAGCATTTGGTCTCTTGATCGGCAAACCGAGTTAAGTGCATTTGAATTTCCTAGTTGAAAATGCTCGTTTACTTCGATAACTCGCTTAACATCACATTGGAGCCTAATACTGCCATTAGTAAAGCGTTCGGTGTACTAAAGTGCAGTTTTGCTGATATTTCCGACGCTATATGATTGGTACTCGAATGTGTGGTCTCATTTTTCATGAAATATACCTGTTTTGGAGCAGTATTAACATTGGTTAAAAATATGTAATGGATTTAATATTATTCGTGATACGTTAACGTAATATGGAAACCGACACGTATATGAAATACGTGGAAAAGTAGTGTTTTGTATAGAATATTTTTTTCGGTGAAATGTGCGGATTCATTTTTATACCAGCTCAATATTTTTTTGTGCTTTATACTTAAATGAATTAAACATATTCAAATATACACTTATTTGGTTACTGTAGGTATCCTTTTCCCAACTATGTTGGGGTCTGCTTCCAGTCTAAACGGATTCAGCTGATTAACAGTATTTTACATGGAGCGACTGCCTATCTGACCTCCACAACCCAGTAACTGGGTAATACGATACCCCTTGGTAAGCCTGGTTGTCAGATTGCTACGGCGTAGCCAACGCTACGAAATCTGGGCTACGTAAGCTCTACGCCGTAGCACTGATACGTTCTGTCCAGAATGTACGCAAATATGCGTAAATTTTTTCTTACATCATTATCTTTAAGCAAAAGAGATGCTACAGAAACCCACTTTATAGAGTACATAACAATTTATTGACCTCATTACTTTTTACGTTATTTTCGTCTTCCTCGAAAATATTTGAAGATGTAGGAGTAACTTCAAAGATTATTATGGCTTTAATATTTATTTAGTCTTTGAATAAAGAGGGATATGTGGGTCGAGGCAGTCTTTTGTATCTCCAATTATATTTCCTGTTTAAGTGCCATGACATACTTTATGAAAAGAGGGGCTTGTGGCTAAGTAATAACAGCCACGCGGGTCGATCGATCAGGTTGAGCTATGCTTGCCGCGGTTAGTCCGTGAATGGGTGACCATTTTTACATACCAAGACGCACGGAGTCCCTCGAAATCATTCGTGGATCTTTGACAGTCGTTATGAGTCGGCAGAAGCCCGAAAGTCTGACAACCAGTCTTACCAAGTGGTATCGTATTACCCAGTAACTGGGTTGTGGAGGTCAGATAGACAGTCGCTTCATGAAAACTATTAGTAATTAGCTGCATCGGGTTAGACTGGAAGCTGACCCCAACATAGTTGGGAAAAGGCTAGGCGGATAAAAATATTTGTTGTAAAAAAATTATTTCTGTGAATAAACACTTTTCAAAAATTTTTTCATCCAAACAGAAAACTTAACAAACAAATTCATTCACAGGTTTGTACCAGCGAGCGTGTCGCGTCGACAACGATCGCAGGTAGCTCAGGCTGTCACGATAAACACGAACTTCCGGCTCCGGAGGATATACGAGTCTTCGTTCACTTTAACACTTTCACACTACATGGAACAGTTTGGCCTCTTTTGTTAACTGAGAAGTTTCGTGGTTTAATAATAACAACCGCACGGGTTGATCTTCGATGTTAAGCAACGCTTTCCGAGGTTGGTCTGTGGATGGGTGACCATCTTTAGATACCGAGACCCCTCCGTGCCTCAGAAAGCACGTTAAACAGTTGATCCCGGCTGTCATTTGTTGATCTTTGACATTTGTTACGGGTAGTCAGAAAACCGAAGACCCGGTATCTACCCAGTACCTGAGCTGTGGAGGTCAGATAGGCAGTCGCTTCATGTAAAATACTGGTATTCAGCTGCATCTGGTTACACTAGAAGCCGACCCCAATATAGTTGGGAAAAGCCTAGGAAGATGATGATCGTTATGCTGAGAAGTTTTAAGTGATTACTTAACTTCTCGATTACGAAGACAATATTGTGACGCACACCAAAAGGAATCTACTCGGAGCACATGAATGTAGATTCCTACATATATATTTTGGCACCTGTATAAAGCTACGGTTTCCTAGAGAGCGGTGACCGTCACTAGTGACCGCAGTGACGATTTTCATGAAAATGATGGCAGTGGCAAAGATTTAAATCATTAAATTCGCCCTATCGCATCAAAAGATCGTCGCATTTCTGCAATGATATTGAACCTCTAGACGTTGCCATGATTATAGTGTGAAGTGTGAAAGTGAGACACATATACACGAAATTAATAGGAAAATTGAGACAAATAAATAAATAAAAATAAAATAAAATGGACAGTTTTTGCATTGTGCGTATGTATTTCAGTCCACAATATGGAAGATTTCTTACTTCATTTCTCTATTTATTTAGATCTAGATGTATATTATCTAAGTTAAAAAGGTTACTGTTGGGTTGCTGCTGTCAGAGGTACAATAACTGTGAATGCACTATGTAGCTATAAACATGTCTGTATTTGTCTATCCATAAAAGATCATAAAGTTGCAAAAGTACCTTATGTATCAATAAAACACCAAAAATACCTATTTAAAATTATAATACCCACTAATAACTGTCATCTTTAAATTACTCGGTAGCGCGGCCAAAAAGCGAATCATGGCCGCACATTTGAATAAAAAGAACGCTTCAAGGATCATTGTTGAGGACCAACGGTTTAATATTATTAAAAGAAATCGGCCAAGTGCGTGTGAGACCAGGCACTATGAAGGGTTCCATAGTCGAAAAGAATTTATCCCAAAAACAAACTTAATAATGTAGTCGTAAAACATGTTCTGCAATACATTGATGTACGTTATGGTCAATTCTTCAACTGCAAATTCAAGTTTGTAATCGCAAAAAAAAATATGTGATAAAACTACAAATGAACAATTTTCGGCCATTTTCCTTTACCTGTGCTGTGAGACCTTGCTTCTTGCCAAATTTCATGATTTGAAGTACCCTACTAAAGGTTTTGATTTACTTTCGAGTATCAAAATATGTCGCATAAATGGCCGTATTTTTTTTATTGCATTGACTTAGAAGCATGATTTTTAGAGCTCCAAGCGACCTTATACCAACGTATTTGATATTAATTTCAACTTGATACCTCCAGTGTTCCAGAGAAAACTGGTCTTGACAAACTGAGAGACGGACAAGGAAGTGATCCTGTAAGGGTTCCGTTTAGTCCTATTGAGGTACGGAACCCTAAAAATGAAGATAATCCGATGGTATAATGATCCCCACATTATTGAGGTGGATGAGGATCGCAGACAGAGGATGGAGAGAAGCAATGGGGACCATTTAACATGTCGCCTCCGCACAGCCCGATAATTGGATTCATTGCTCGCCAAGAGAAATATGGAGGCCATTTATTGTCCCCGGACGTATTGACGACAGTAGGACCAGATAATTCTGTTACATTAATAACCTTATATTATTGCTTTGTTCCATCTTGATACTGATTATAAGGAATTACTTATCAGATATTTGAACGATATTGTCGGCGAAAATCTTATTTCAGCGATATTTCTCTGTAATGAACGGGGAAAACGGAAACTAATTGACGTCGTCGGATATAAAACACGTTTTGGCAAAATAATATGATTTCAATGCGGTTGGAAAATGAGAAAATAGCAACTAACTACGTACATCTCCTAGGAATCTCCTAAATGAAATCTATATATCGTACCCTTATTGCAAAAACCGATTATCTGCATTTTTTTACCAAAATTAAGTTAAATTTAAAAATCGACTCTCCCAGTCACGATGAAGCTACAGGTAAAACCCATTATCTGCTACGACGCTTTTTTACGGAGATACCTATAGTAAAAAGCAACTACCTGCAAGGATGCTTGAATGATCTTCTTAAAAAAACAACTAAACTCATTTAATTCCTTTAGATTTATAAATGTATACCACGAAAACCATGTTTCGTATTATAACACATTTCAGGTGCAATTGCTTGATTTAAAATGTGCCAACATTATTCTGTTAATACATATTAAACTGCGGTAGCTGGTTCTAGCTTTTATTATTTTTTTAGAAATGACTGATGTATATACAAGTAAAACAAACTAAACAACATTAGTTGCTTTTTGCAGAAAAATGAACACCGTATTTGTTTAAGATTATTACAGGTAAAAGAACTTACATAAATAAAGTTTACTTTTGCTGTATAACTGGGCTCGACGCTTTCCGAATTTCTTCAGCTAATATCAATTATCTGTGTTTACTGTTTTCTTTCAATCACTAGGCTCACGAGTCACGCGAGACAGTTTTTAAATTAGCTTCAGCTAAAATCACCTATCCATGTATAGCCTTCTCTTTCGCAAGCAGCATACAACGCGCAGGCATCATACGCGCCAATACGCGGTTCTTGTACTTGTTGTCGAAAAAATCGTGCGCCGGCCGGGTGTAGTAATTGTCTCGTGTTTATTGAATAAAAAACAAAGTTTAACTCGTTATTTTTGTGAAATATAGTAAAATAAGTGTCTCTAGAGGTGACAAAGAAAAAACACCTGATTTCTCGAAAAAACAGTGTAATAAAGAGTACCGGTGCACACTGCTCTTCCTCACAGACTTATCTAGCAGCCATTGGGCACACGAGGAGGTTTTCTAGCCCTTCCTTCCTTGACCGTACATACGTAGTTATCCATTCTTTTTCAACATAATTATCTGCATACAGATGCTGCTTGCTCGAGTCACGTCGAGAATAAAAGGAAAAGAAATAGTGCTGGTACCTACTAAAAGGAATCAGCTCCAGGATTATCGCCAACAGGACCTACCTCTCCTGGAGAGTCAGAATCTAGAAGTCAATCATCTTTGGTTCTGCTCACCTTACCTATAACTTACTTAATTATTTACAATTAAAACCCCAGAAGAAGAACAATCAGTTTTTGTTTAAATGGCTTGTGGTGTTGATGTCGCTATTTTTATTTTCGAGTGGCTAATGACCAGACATACTGACGTCTTTTAGCCTTCAAGAGAAGTTCATAACAAACTGACAG
The DNA here is from genome assembly GCA_905163495.3 of Cosmia trapezina. NCBI lineage: Eukaryota > Metazoa > Arthropoda > Insecta > Lepidoptera > Noctuidae > Cosmia > Cosmia trapezina. The sequence continues at coordinate 18,630,970 of LR991037.1, forward strand.
AATGTCAGCTTATTCAGTTAGTTACGTCAGAAGTTATTCAAACTGGCTTTCAGGTAATTTTTAGGGTTTCGTACCTCAAAAGGAAAAAACGGTATCCTTATAGGATATAAATAAATCATAAATAAATAAATAAATGAATGTCTGTCTGTCTGTCCGCCTGTCACAGCCAATTTGCACCGAATCTAATGGACCGTTTAATTTGAAATTTAACTTTCTTATTACACCAGATTTACTTTTCAATTACAATTGACACTTCTTCAAAACAAAGCACGAAAAATCACGATGTCGAATCAGAACGAATAATTGAAGAAAGCGAAAATGAATCACTCTTTGATGGCGACTTTTCTGATCAAGACCCTTTGTAATACCTGCTGATCTAGATCGTCCTACTACACCTGAATCTGAGGATTCAGAACTAATACAATTGGATGAGTTGTTAAATCTGGACACATGTTTAACTAAAGAAGACAAAATTAAAAACATGCGACGTAAAGCTATTGCATCGTTGTTTGGCAAACCAAAACAACTCCCTGTTGAATCCAAGTATGTAGCCCAAGCAATAACGGCAGATATATTTAAACTTACTTGGTAAATTATACAACCACGCGCTCGATGGAGTCAACGAGATCCAGCTACATGGAAAAATAATCTAGCGGAAAGGCGTAGAGCTGATGGCCTTCCATACGTAACTAAAACGAAATGTCGAGATCCAAAACTCCTCCTATAAACTGTTTTAAATGCAAATTTGAGTGCAACAATCACGTTACCGAAAACATTCGGACGGAATTGTGCAGGAAATATTGAAACCTAGACTACATATGGAAAAAGCAGTTTATATTGAGTCTTATTGATGTCAAACCGACGAAGAGAAAACGAGAAAACGATCTACACAGCGCAATATGCTAAACAATGTTTCTTTATCATCGAAGGAGAGAAAAAAAATGTTTGCCAAGATTTTTTTTGCGGAACTTTAAACATTTCACCGCATGTGACAGCAAATGCTGTAAAGCACCGCGACAGTTTTGGACAATATTCAAAAGAACAGGACCCGCGCGGACGCCATCCAAATGAAACGTCGCCTGAGGTGGTGGATGCTGTTAAAAAGCACATAGCATCATTTCCTAGCATGGAAAGCCACTATGTGCGAAAGAAGTTGAAACGAAAATAATTAAATTACGGGACATTAAGCAAAATGTATGAACATCTTTCTATACAGAATGTATGCAATACCTACAGATATATATGTAATACCTACAGAGGTATCAGAAATGACCGATTGCCAGCTGCAAGTCTCTCATTCAAGCTCACAAGACAATGTTTAATCTTCTCTGTTTATTTTTAATTGAAATAAAGATTTTGTCAAATCATTTTGTTTTGATTAAATTAGGTAGTACCTAATAAGTAAAATAAAATCATCTATATATTCAGCCAAAAGCAACTAAAGATATCTATTTTATACCTGTACTAGCTATAGTTGTACTAAAGCGAATTTTGTCTTGATGATTATGACTAATAAAAATAAGTGATTAAATAAAAGTTGCCAGTAGAGCTGTCAAAAGGGTAATTTTGAAAATTTGGTAGTTTTTGGTACATTCAGGAAAAACCAACTAAATTAGCTCCTTACCGGTTAATTTCTTATTTTTGTTGAAAATCTAGTAAGTTTTCTTCAACTATTAACCTACTAAATAGTGCTTGAATAGTTTCTTGTTTTTAAAAACTACAAGTGTTTAAAATTTACACTATTATAATTATTATTTTGTGTCTTCAAACTTTCAAGTACTTAAATCTCAAAATTATTTCAGTCAAATTTTGGTGCAGATAATCGGTTTTTGCAATAAGGGTACGATATCACTTGCTCAATCTGTCATAGTTTACTGCATACCTATATGGGGTGGCGCGGCTAAAACAAAATTTATCAGTCTAGAACGTGGACAGCGATCGTTAATAAAAACAATGTATTTTAAAAGGTTGACTTAACCTACTGAAAAGCTATACGAAATTAGTGATCTACTTTCAGTTAGGAAATTATATATAATATCCACTGTCCTAAAAAAACATAAAACTCTTTCATATGATCCAAAAGTAATGTCGAAAAGGCGAAATGACCGATTGCACAAGTACCACCGACTAAAACGAAATTCGCGGCTATGCAATATCAACATCGATCTGCTCAACTGTATAATAGGGTTAACAAACAAATATACATATATCCCAACCAACTATATGACTGTAAAAAAAAACTAACAGACTGGATAAAGCCCTTTACATACACATATACTGAGTCACTCCTACAACACATGAACTAACACACACACACACACCCACACACACCCCCACACACACCCCCACACCCTCACACCCCCCCACACCACTCACGGAGGTCAGTCACTTTCACATCACACGACTTCACTCACATCACATCACATCACATCACACCACTCTCACACTTACACCCCACACCTCTCCTACTTCACAAGCGAACACACATACCTACTATTTTTTGTAAAATGTTGTCTTAAGTAGTTTTTGTTTTTTTTTTATCATCTTTTATCCTACCTAAGAAAGAGCGGCGTCTTCTAACACAGGCATTATCTGCTTAAAAGGAGACGCCATTCACCAACAAAATGTTAACAATTAATGGTAATGAAATAAACATTTTTGTATTTTTTGTATTGTACATTCAGGAACAAAAGTCGATTAACACTCAACAAATGACCAAAAAGGGGGTGTAGAATGCGTGAGCTGGGACGTAAGCGATTTCTTCAGAAAGCATCACGCAAAAACGGCTGCACGGATTTAGATGAAGTTTGGCAGGCCGATAGTTTATAACCTGGATTAACACATAGAAAACTTTCTATCCCAGTAATAGGTTCCCGTGGGATAATATTCGACATCCACGCGGGTGATATAATACATAGATAAAAGTTTCGGTAACTCAACGCCTGAACGGATTTGTATGAAATTTGGTAGGTAGATAGATTAGAACCTGGATTAACAACTATATGCTACTTTTTATCCTGAAATAACGCGAACGAAGAACAGGCAACGGCTAGTGTTTGATAAAAGTCGTTTTTTCGATAATTTTCACTTTTCCGGAACGTATAGTTCGAAAATGGGTAGGAATTCGAAAAAGTAAATAAGGTAAAAGTTGTAACAAATTTTATGAGATTTCGTTACATAAAAGATATTTTTTCTCGACGACGCACCGTTATAAAGATATTAGCGAAAAACTCAAAAGTGGGAACTTCTACCCCCCAACTCCGGCTCACCTCTTAGACGCGGGGACTTTTAGTATGTTTACTCCAACACCCTGAACAACTTTCTGAAAAAATCGCTTACGTCCCAGCTCACGCACTCTACAACACCTTTGTTGAGTGAACTGCTTGTGTTTTCTAAATCTTAATTATTGAGAAAAACATTTCATTAAAAGCGGAATAGATGTAAATTTTAAATAAAATTAACTCTTATCTAATAAATGAAATGCTAAAAAGCAGGTTATCGTATCATTTTGTGTTAATTTAGATGATGTCAAAAAGTAGCAGTGTTAACCGACTTCTGTTGCTGACCGTACCTACAATGCTTCATGGAATAAAGGAATACTGCAATGGTTTATAGCAAATAATTATTTGTAATATAAAACGGATAGAATCATGTTAGAGCCATGAATATTTAATATTAAAACAAGCTATATTTCATTTCCAACAGTTTCAGCGTTATAAAATTATTGAATAATAATTTATCTTCGTCAACGACTTATTGAATATTTGAAACGTGTAATAATCTTGGCTTGAAGATGAAATTTGATAATACCTGTCACGAATTCAAGGCTTTGCCGATATTGAAAATCCTTTGTTTCTTATTGAATGAGAAATAAAAGTTGCTAATTAATAGGAGATTACAAACATGTCTATTGTTAGTAAGGTATTTTGATCCGCACATTGGTCTTTCCAAAAGATTTACTAAGACAACAAAGACATAGGCTAAATTCACTTACAAGTATGAAACATTATCCGTTTTTGACATAGGATCCAGGTACAAACACCTATTAATATTGTTTTTAGGGTACCTCAAAAGGAAAAAACGGGACCCTTATATGATCAATTCGTTGTCCGTCTGTATGTCTGTCTGTCAATACCCTTTTTCTCAGGAACGCGTGAAGGTGTCAAGTTGAAATTAATCTATATAAATAAAAAGACAAGTCCTGACTGACTGATTGACTGACTCATCACCGCCCAGCCCAAACCCTTAAAATAAATAAAATAGAAAATAAAAATTGTTTATTCTCACCAATAAAGTTATAGTAAAACAAGTAGGTACGTGACAAGTGTGTGGTGGTCATAAAAGGTGCACAAATTATTGACCCTAGCCCCTGAACTAGGCGGGGACCTGTATCGCAGGGGATAGTGTTCAGCTATTGTAATACACTAATATAGACTATAAATAGACAATAGTCTGAGCAAGTGAGGTTAGAGTCGGGCGTCAGGCATTCACTGCACTTATAAATTACGGTTTTTGTTTTTTCTTTTCTTTTCTATGCTATAAGTATTTTAGTATCTGTATTTTATTTTATTTTATTCCCCTTGCGAGTTATAGATATCCGTGGTGTGTCCGTGGCATCACACAGTAGGCCCTGTCAGAATACCAGCGTTGCGGTATTTATTTTTTTAAATATCGCAGCTTTATGCTGAGATGGGAGCCTTTTTGGCCTCGCACAGGTTGTTTTTAGTTTGTATTTTTTGTTTATTTTTTACTTTTCTTTATTTTGTAATGTTTGCTTTGTTACTTTTTTATGCTCCTAAACTGTACTTCCTGTGCGTGTCACAAATATTTTTTTTTTCTTTCTTTCTTTCTTTCACTAATTAAAACAAAAGTGTGTCACTAATGCAACAATATTTCGACTTATTACTTACATTATAGTGGAAGGGTGTGTTGGTGAGATTGAAGATTTGAGGTGTGGATGTGGGTATGCGTGATAATATGAATGGTGAAATAGAGGAATGTGTGTTAATGATGTAGTGGTGAAGTAAGTGAGGGGGAATGTGTGTGTGTTTGTGTGAGTTTTTAAGATTATACCTGAAGGGTCAATAGATTTTCAGTGTCTTCGTAATCCAGTTGTAGTAAGTACATTTTTACATTATTTTTAACTTCATGTCTGTCCCTTGTACCTAGAAAGCTGAAATTTTGCACAGAAGTTCCCTTTATAATGTAGACAAGGAATAAGGAAGGAATTCCCGGTAGCAGGTTCCCTTAGGATATTTTCCGACATCCACGCGGGCGAAGCCGCGGGCAAAAGCTAGTATCAAATACGAAGGTATATTGTTTCTTTGAGTTTAAAAAAAATCAAGCCTATAAGTCAACGCAGTAAAAAATACTGCCATTTATGCGACCCTATTTTGATACTGGCAAGTAAATGAAAACCTAGAATCATGAAATATGGCAAGAAGAAAGATCTCACAGCACAAGTAAAGGAAAAAGTCCGAAAATCGTTAATTTGTAATTCTACCACATAAAAAAAATTGGAGTTGTTGGAGAATTGACCGTGACGTATACAATGTATGGGAGAATATGTTTTCAAGTTTCAACTACATTTTGTTTACAGCTTTGTTTTGTTTTTTGGGATAAATTCTTTTCAAGTACGGAACCCTTCATTGTGCGTGGTCCGACACGCACTTGGCCGGTTTTTGGAGTCTAAGGTTCAGTGTCCGGGGCGGACACTGAACCTTAATGAAAGAAAATCTTACAATATTATATTACTTGAATTGTTTCAACACATTGACCATCTATTTGTATCGCTTTTGTTCAATCTATACCTAATCTATATTTTCTATATTGTTTGACTCTGCTATTGTTGCTGAACAAAATAGATCAAAAGGTTATTGTCCGTACTTCACTCGACTCAGAAAATAGAAGTAACTAATAACATTGATAAGGAAATAGTTTGCACCACATGCCTTGCCTTGAAAAATAGTATAGTTCACTTGATGAAATTGTACCAAGCAGTATATTTGTCATTTGGGACCTCAGATTTGACAAACTGTTAATGACTGTGAACTAGAATGAAGCGTGTGTTCAGCCGATCTTTTCTGTAAAAATCTCACCATGAAAACATAGGTGAAGTGAGTTTGAGTGGCTATCCCTAGCATCAGGTGAAATGATACCTCGCTTTAAACTCACTTCACCTAAGTTTTCACATGAGGTTTTGACCAATAGACCGGGATAGCTCACTTCAAACTCACTTCACCTAAGTTTTCACATGAGATTTTGACCAATAGACCGGGATAGCTCGCTTCAAACTCACTTCACCTAAGTTTTCACATGAGATTTTTTGTTTTGTTTTTTTTTACCGGTAGACGCGGCGGTAACTGCGCGGTCCTGGAACCGTGCGGTTACCGCCACTCAACCGCTAGAAATTATAACACCGCGCGGTTGCCGTGCGTTAGAACGATCGCTAAAATGTTTTTTGTATGTTAAGTTAACCCTCATAAAGTGTTGATAGGTATGATTGTGTATCGGCTGATTATTAATATACTGAGAAATTCCATTCAATATATTTACTATGAATAAACAAATCCATAACTTTACTATCGGATTGTCAAAATCCTGGAATTCATCATCAAATCATCTAGTTTGCGAGTTTATTTGTTGCAAATACATTGTTTTCTACTATTAGAAATAGAAAAGCAAGATTATACGTACTACATAATGATAAATGTAGATTTAGCTTTAAAATTTGCAAATTAACGCTATTTGCTGAATAATACGAAAACATTGGCTTTGCAAATTAATTAAGTAGTTATCTACATGTAATGTATTAATTTAATCAATTGACGCAAAATAAATATGTTACCTACGCAGACGTAGGTTATATTTTACGTCAAAATTTATAAAGTCAAAGCCCTTAATAAATACTTCAAACAGTGAGTACCACCCTTAAAAGAAGTCTTTTTAAGCCCAACTTCTACTAATGCACTTTTCCAACTAGTAGCTCTGGCTGAAAATCTCTCAAAATATATCTCCGAGTGTGGATCCTTTCAAACTTAAATATCTTAAGTAAAACGTGTACTTAATCAGGGACTTTCTCCATTTGTTTGGTGCAGCACTACTTACTGAAGCAAGTAAGTGCTTATACTAAACACTACTTTGAAAAATAAACCATTGTCTAGATTGCTTACCTAGTAGCAACTGCTTTTGTGTGTATTGTTTTTATTATTGCCCTTCTGAATGTATCTTGTTCGGTGCAATATTAAATGTTTCTATGTAGACACATACTCGTATTTATCTAACTAACTAGCTGACCCGCCTGACGTTGTCCTCCAGTTCTTGATCAAAAGCCTAGGTTTTTGATAAAAAACCTGATTTTATCATAAACCCGCGACATATACATAAAACAGACATATTCGAATGTTTGTTTTATGTATACACATATTATAGTATAATTATTAATTATTATAAAATAATTTTGAAGACCGCCGTTACATAAAGCGTTAAATAATACATTGAGAGAATAAAACTAATAAAAATCTATCTTCTATACCGGATGACTTTTTTTACCGTCTCGAAAAAAATTGGGTATATTAGGTGAACAGAGTAGAAGCCTATGGCATACCTAGTTTTTTTTTTGACGACACGGTTGGCGCAGTGGTTGAGCGATTGACTGCTGCGCAGCATGTCGCGGGTTCGATTCCCGCACGGAACAAATATTTGTAAGACCTACAAGTATTTGTTCCGAGTCTGGGTGTTTTTCTATCTATAATATGTATGTATTTACAAAAAAAAAAAAAAATGTATATTAGTAGTTTATCAGCCATCTCGTTACCATAACACAAGCATTAGGTTGCTTAGCTTGGGACTAGATGGCGTTGTGTGAAATGTCCAAGGATATTTATTTATTTATTTTATTATTTTTTTTATAGCTTAGAGAAAAAATATCAAAGTAGGTACCAATAAATACTACAAATTCGATGTAAACTTTTCATTTTTGTACCATAAAAACAGAAATTTTGAAAAAAAATAATAAATCTCGAAAAAAATATCGAAATTCAAATCATGTGCAGCCTGCATATGATTAGAATTTTTGATTTTTTTGATATAAAAAAAAAAAAAAAAAGTTAGGTATGCCATATGATAGGCTTCTACTCCGTTCACTTAATATACCCAATTTTTTTCGATAAAAAAAGTCATCCGGTATATTAATTTATTATATAAATAAAAATGAATCCCTGTTTCCCTTGGTCATCGCATCACGCGTGAACGGATGGAACAATTTCGCTAATTCTTTTTTTGTTGTGTTTATTATTGTCAGGAGAAGGTTTTTACGTAGAGAAAAATTGGAAAAGTTGCCGGGAAAATTGGAAAATTCGAGAAAACTGAAAGTGGATTTTCTATGAGAATTTTGAATTATTGAAATTGGAACAGGACAACGTCTGTCGGGTCAGCTAGTATATAATAAAAACGTAAATTAAAAAAAAACCGGCGAAGTGCGTGTTGGACCACGCACAATGAAGGGTTCCGTAGTTGAAAAGAATTTATCTTAAAAATAAACTTGGCATTGTAATCTAATAAACTCAGCTCAAAAAGTATTATGATCGGTTATTGACATGAGTTAAATAAATGCCACAATAAAAATGTGTTTTTAATAATTACCTATTAAATTAATATTATTTACGCTAGTTTTTCCTTATGGGTGAATAAACAATACATTCAATTCAATTCAATAATAATATTCAAAGTCATTAATAATATTCTTGTTGTCAGTTTTTTTTAATGTAATTAATTTTTTTTTTTTTTTTGGCTGTAAAGTACATTTATTAGACATCAGTTAATTTTCTTTACAGAATATACAAAAAAAAAAAAAAAAAAAAAAAAAAAACTAAAACTAAACTTATAAATTACTTATTATAAATCTATGAAACCGCTACCAGTTGGCAACGTACCCAAAATGCTGGCAGCATTGCCACGCTGGATGGCAATGCTTAATCTTTGTGCAAAATACAGGCCAGCATTTTGGTCACGTGTAGCTTCGACCAAACGTGCCGAAAGATCTTTGAAAATTTTATGTGCTCCCGGCCCCCACGGACCCAGCGTCTCTACCCCAAAAGGCTCAAACATGTATCCACTATCAAGGGAACTATATTTGCGCCTTTTGAGGTTCTCCGCTGATTCCGCCGCCGCACCAGTCCTATTTTGTGTTCCAGGAAGATGTGACGGCGCAAGAGTGTCTACACAAGTAGCATCCCACACTAAAGGCCGCCCCATCTTCCACGGAATAAGGGTCATTCCGTCAGGTCTTTTACCGTCGTCACGTGAGAGACCACGAGGTTCTAAAATAGCCGCACAGTTCGCGGTGGTAAAAGCCCGACGGATGATATCATTAAGGCTAGCATGGCGGGGAATTCGTCCAGCACTGCTTGTACAAGACAAGCCGTGGTGACCGAGGCGGTCGACAGCAGTGCCACACTGGCAGCGGTGTGGAGCACAACACGATGCTCCCAAGCGAAGCGACGCTGCGAGACGGAAAGTCGACGTGTCCATTAAGGTGCCAGTATTCAGTGACGGAAGAGCCTGGAGCCACAAACCCGATTCCCATTGGGCAACGGCTAAGAGGCGGGCACGATCTGCGGAGTTCAAGCACGTGTGTAGGAGTTGCTTCCGTACTTGTTCGCAGAGCGGCCCGTCCCATAGCCTCTGTGATGTAAGAATTTTTGGGAACTCGGTGTTTGGGCAGGCTAACAACCATGCATTCCTGGCCTCGTTAAAATAAGTTATTTCGAAACTGTCCAAAGATGCCGCAAGAACTTTTTTTGATAAATTTTGAGTGCTATGTATGGAGGACAGGAATGCAGGAAGGGCTACACCAGAAATGGACCGGACGCCTAGACCCCCCAATCTCACAGGGAGTGAAGCCTGTAACCACGCCCGCTCTTCTAAATTTATATTCAAAATAGATGCCAAAGTAGTTTTTATGATGTTGTCTAAATTTTGAAGAATCTCTATGTGTTTCCAAAGTTGACAACAACGTATGATATATGTAAATTTTGGAACAAAAAGACAAAACCGAACTATAGTAAAAGCCATGTGAGTATTAATTTTAAATAAACGGTCCGAATATTATTTACTAGTTCACTAATTGATTACATTTTACACCAAGTGATATGGATAATCAATGTCCTACCTAATTGGTATCAAGTATCAATGCAATGTAATCAGTGTCAATGCAATATTATTGTGCCTACGGCTACTATTCTGATTATTGATAATACTAGTATTAATTAGTGTAATGCAGGATTAAACATTTAATGATTTTATTTTAATTGAATCGGAATTTATTTTTATTTATGGAATGGACTTTTATCCGCGGTTTCACCCGCGTTTCCTGGAATAAAAAGTAGACTCTGTGTTAACCCGGGGTTTAAGCTATCTAGACACCAAATTTCATCCCAATGGGACCAGCCGTTTGAGCGTGAAGAAGTAACAAACATACACACACACACACACACTCACAAACTTTCGCCTTTATAATATTAGTGTGACTAGCTCTTGCCCACGGCTTCGCCCGCGTGGATGTCGGAACATATCCCACGGCAACTTAGTACCAGGATTAAAAGTACGTACCTTGGTCATGTCTGATCACGTCTGCAGAGTTTCGCTAACTAATATAATTTGACCCTGTATATGCTTGTTAGATAGTGTGTTTGAAAACATTACAATTAATTTGCTATGATAGAAAAAAATCACGAAAATACCTCTAAAAATTAGTTTTAACTATTAAAAAGCATACAATAAAAATGCAATAATTCTGCCTTTTTGACTGATTATTCTATAACGTAATAGTGTTTTATTTTTTTAGTCCAATCGCAGATATTTTGTAAGTGATAATTGCTTCATATTTTGCAATAAATTCCAGCGTTGTGTCATGTCTTTCTTTTATAGGCAGTCCAACAGTGACCGCGCTTTAACTGTTGTCAGCCTCTTAAGGGGGGATACAACGATAATTTTGTGTTTTTAAAATTAATATAAAACCAAATGTTTATGGTTAAATCATTTTGATTTTCCAGTATGTCTTATTTGACTATATTGTCTACTCTTGTACTAAAAACCGAAACTTGACTTCTTACTTACTTTATACGATTACGAGTATACAGGGTGAAATTTTAATTGTTTTAATCCTCTTAAGGGGTCATTGTACTCATCATTATGAACAACTTTTACTATGGGACCAAACCTGAAATCGCGAAAAAAAAATCAGCTGTTCAGTACATTTATCTACATCAAACTCGTCAAAATGTAGGGAGCAGCTGATTTTTTTTTCGCGATTTTAGGTTTGGTCCCTTAGTAAAAGTTGTTCATAATGATGAGTACAATGACCCCTTAAGAGGATTAAAACGATTAAAATTTCACCCTGTATGTAAACAGTTCCTTATTGTGTAGTAAAATTTGCTTTACCACGATACCCATTCCCTTGGAAAGACTGGTTGTCAAACTTGGTCTTCTGACTACCAGAAACGATTGTCAAAACACTGACTCAACTCGACTCGACTATCTGTCCACCTGTCTGTCTGTCTAATAACGGCTTAACGTCAAAGAAAAAGCCTTTGAAGCAATTCTTGTCTAACCGAGTTGTAACTGCATGGAATAGGCTCCCGGTAAATGTTGTGACGGCTCCCTCACTGAACTGCTTCAAGAATCGACTGGACAGATTAAATATCTCCAAGCTATTTGATACACACGCATCAGCTAATTAGCTGCTAGTGTGTTTAACCAAATAATAATAATAATAACGTTCTTTCCGTGGCACGGAGGGGTCTCGGTACGTAAAGATGGTCACCTATCCACGCACCAACCTCGGCAAGCGTAGCTTAACCTGATCGATCGATCCGTGTGGCTGTTATTACTTAGGTACGAGTCTGATACAATAATACAATCAACCGCTTATGTTACAGAACGAATCAAGAGGAAACTGTTTACGAACCAATGTACCGATTGTTTGGCGAGCCTGGCAATTTAAGTGGCAAGTCACCGGGAAGTAGGTCAGTCGGCTGTTTGTTGGCAATAAGTTACTAACTAGTTACGCACCGCTGCAGTCGTTGACTTAAGGGCCTATACTACCTCAAATGGCTGAGCATGATACTCCGTTATGTCGAAAATACTGCAGCATTAATTTTGAAATAATTATGTGGTAATGTTGAGGATTAATGTTAGGTACTATGTTAGACGAAAACACGATTCCATAAAATTTTCTAGATAGAAAAAAAATCCAAAATTACCTACAAACCGAACAATAAACCGCTGGTATTCAAAAAATACTTCAAATTAGATCATGAAAATTTGCATACTAACTGAACTAACTATAAAGCAGGTCTTATGTTTTTTTTATTTTTCAAATTACCATTATTTTCACCGTAAAAAGCAATTTCCTAAACTATCGGCGCCCAGTTCCGCACTCAGCCTCGCTCTCACTTAGTCTGCGAGCAGTATCGTGTGAGCGAGATAAAAACCTGAGGTAGTATAGGCTCTTAAGGGGACTACAGGAGCTAAACGCAACTAAACGCAACTTTCATAATGCTTAAAAGTTAAGATTTATTGCAGTAAACAAAATCAGAAAAAAATAATTATGATATTCTTCAGGATATTTTAGTTAGATAGTGTGTTGAAAACATAATAAGTACAAATTGATAGTACGATAAAAAAAAAATCACGAAGATACCTCTAAAAATTTATTTAATCTTATATTAATATTATAAAGAGGTAAAATTCGTTTGTAAGTCGTAATAAGTGTGTATGTAGGGGGTAATCTCCGGAACTAATGATCCAATACTAAAAAAAACCGGTCAAGAGCGAGTCGGATTCGCGCACCGAGGGTTCCGTTATGATTTCTGAAAAAGTCTATTAGAGACATCGTTTTATTTTTCCTGTAATCTTTACATAAACTTCTATCACATAGAATTATTTCAGATTTTTCTCTTTGCAAACTTCGGAGATAAGGGGGGGAACGTTATTTTTTTTTACATTTTTCATCAGAAGTCGAAAACTATGCGGCCTAAAAAAAGAAAAAGAATGTTTGAGAATTTGCAATCAGCGTTCTTTCATATGATACCCCACATGCCCTAGTAGCCCCACTTTGATTTTTTAAGACCCCCTTTCAGTCCATGTTGCAAAAAAGTTATAAATATTTTAATTTCTTTCTTATTTGCAAAATAGTTGGGTAAACGTCATCTAAAACTGTTCTAAATTTCAAGTTTTTATTTATTTATTTATTTATCTACTTACATCTACCATTACAGGATATAACCCAATGCGGTAAATGCGCTTATCCTAACTAATCTAAGTTAACATCTATAACTAATTATAAATAATGTATTCCTTGTGAATTCACTCAGAGAACAACAGAATAAGTCCGTCTCACTCGCTATGAGGTTGAGCGTGCGCAGCGCACGCGTCAGGGGCGCCTCCCTTACAAGGTTGGTCCGAGCGCGTGGTTCCACTAGTAGAGGCGGCTGCCGTCGCCGCCACACATACCTGTCCGGAACGCACAGACTCACCTGCCCTAAAATAACTGCATTATGCACCTTCCCTCTCAGTACTTTAAATATATATGAGGTGAGTGCAAGATCCCTCCTAACCCTTAGCTCATTGTATCCTACCATACCTAAAACAAATAAGGTAGGATACATTAACGGGTAAAAGGGATAAACACCGTAATACCGCATATATAAGTATCTTATAAACTTATTTTGTACCCTCTCCAGCATGAGACTATATTTAGCTTCATGCGGAGCCCAGATGACTGCATTACATTCTAACTGGCTCCTCACCAATGCATTATATAATGCAATAATAGCTTTCACGTTCGTGAACCCTCGGACGGTACGAAGCATGAAACCTAAATTTCTGTATGCTCTTTTACAGAGACGCATGATGTGATCCCGAAAAGTCAAACATGTGTTAAAGCCTACTCCCAAGTCCTTGACTTCTGTGACCCGCGCCATAGGCAACCCGTCCATATGGTAGGGATGCGAGATGGGATTGTGTGCGCGAGAAAAAGAGATGGTTACACACTTCGAGTTATTAAACTGTAACAGATTTTCCTTGCTCCAGCTCACTACCCTATCAATGTCCCCCTGTAGCCTGGCACAATCATCACCGCTTTTTACCGCGAGGGACAATTTGAGGTCGTCGGCAAACAACAAACAGTTAGCGTCTTGGACTACTTCTGGTAGGTCGTTTACCATCAGAAGGAAGCCCAAAGGGCCAAGGTTGCTACCTTGACTTACCCCAGACCTCGTGAAATAAGGATCTGACACGTGTCCCGCATATTCCACATATTGTTGCCTATCCCTCAAATAACTGGCAAAAAACTGTAGCGAGTGTGGGGTGAAACCAACACGTGCTAACTTTCTAAGCAACATGTCATTTTCGACTAGGTCGAATGCTTTTCTGAAATCAAAGTAAGCAGCATCAGTTTGTCCCCCACTATCCACCGTCGGCACCAGGTGAGCCATGTGGCAGAGAAGATTACTGGTGGTACTTCTGCCCGGTCTAAATCCATGCTGAGCATCAGATAGCTGTGCGCTCACCTGAAGGTATATGCTCTTATGGATGGCAGTTTCAAATATTTTTGCCGGCGTCGACAATACCGCGACTGGCCTATACCCATCTACTGATTCAGCTGACCCTCCCTTCGGAACGGGAACAACGCGGGTCACTTTCCACCTCTCCGGAAACACGGCAGCTTTTAGGCACTGGTTATAAATATGAAGTAGCGGCTTAGCTAGCACGGATCGACAATCTTTGAACACGTAAGGTGGAATGCCGTCAGGACCTGCTGACCGTTTCGGCTTAAGATCTTGAAGCGCACGACCTACGTCTACTAACTGTAATCGGTCCAAGTGCACTCGCGCCGCTCCGTTTCCGCTACCTGCATGAGCTATAGCCGCGTCTACATCCAACTCCGGTTGCTCTGCCCTGTACACAGAATAAAAATACTCCGCAAACTCTTCCACAGACCTTTGACCAGATAAAGCCACCCCGTCTTTCAAAATCGCTTGCGGACTTCTCCCACCTCTCTTAGACTTGGCATAGTTCCAAAAAGATTTAGGATCACTCAGCATTTGACTTTGAACACGGTTCCGATATTGATCATGTGCCACTGCTAACATATTTTTAATGTTGGTTCTACACCGAGCAAACGCTTCGTAATCGACCCTCGACCCGCTTGCCTTGTACTGTTTGTGCAGAATAGCCTTTAATTTTATGTCGCGAATTATTTCAACAGTGTACCACTCAGGATAAATGTACCTTGAGTTTACACGACTTCGCTTTTTTTTCGGAACACAGTCATCTATAATAGAATTTATAATATTATAAAAATAATCTAAACCTGCTTCTAAGTTCATTTCATACAACGGAGTCCAGTCTACGGCTGCAATTAAAGAATACAATGACAAAAAATCGGCTTTATTAAAGTTCCAACCTTCAGGTGCACATGCGTTACTGTCAGGCGCAGCTGAGCCTGCTGAGCCGGGCTGCCGGCGCAAGCGCGTGCGTGTACTCACCGAGATCTCGAGCGGCGGGTGATATGTGTCTACCGGTACGAGCGGCGCCTCCGCCGCGCGCACGCTCACACTCCCTCCCTCCGCCAGTGTACTCAACACCAAATCCAATTGACGATTATTGCAATTACCCACTGCGTTACTCTGAGTGAATCCACAAAAAGTATGAAAGTATTCATAATAATTACTTACGGCTAACGAACAAGAATACAAGTTAAAATCACCTAAAACCAGTATATCCCTATACTTATTACAAAACTGTTCAATGGTGCGAAATAATAACATGTATTCATTATCATTACTACTAGGCGGAATATAAACAACACAAACTAAAAACATAAATCTGTTATGTAGGTACACAGTAGCGCAAACCAGCTCAAATACTTGCTCGTCAACGTCGACGTCATTAGGTAGTGACACTCGCCGCAACTCAAAACGCGGTGTGGCCACGAGACACGCGCCGCCTTGTTTACGCCCATCTGCTCGGTCACACCGTAAAATAGTATATCCAGGCGGAATTATTTCTGCATCATGGATGGAGTCATTGAAACCTGTTTCCGTGATAGCGAACAAGTCTACATTTGCGGTTGAAATATTGGTATAACATTCCTCCAACTTTGTTCGAAGCCCGCGCACGTTTTGGTACAATATTTCAACGGTATTATTTAAGGTTTCGCGGTTTGTTGATGGCTCTACGAAACCACACCCACTCCGTAAACTCAATATTAACTGGCCAGCTTTCAGGTTGACATAACTTTTCATACCTACTTTCTGGAACTCCTATGATAAAGGATGCATAATCCCTTTCAGTCTTGTGTTTTAGTTTTTCAACTTTAACTGATACTTCTTCCCCATAAATGTTCCTAACATGTTTTTCTAAACTTTCTACTGTTGTTTCTTTCTGCAAACGCCATACGTGTAAATATTTCTTCTTTTCAGTTCCCTGTATATCAATTGCACTCACGTTTCCACCTTTTTTTACTTCACTATTTGAATATCTGTTTCTTTTCCTTATTACGGTAGTCCAATTTCCTTCTTTTTCAGGTTCTTCCTTATCCACGTTAACAATATTTCTAGATCTCCTTTCACTATTTAATACTTGCGTCTGTTCTTCATTCGACACTGTACTCGCCGGTTTCGTGGCCACACATTCCTTCACTGGTACATTATTGCTAACTACCTGCTTATCTTTGACGGCATTTGCAAAAGATAGTGTCGGCCCTTTAGGCCCTTGTTCTATCTTATTCGGCACTCTTGCCTGACTTTTCTCGCGATTTGCTAGGTTCTCATTTTTTTCCATTAGGATTCTAATTCTTGTTTCTAGTATATCGACTTTATTTGCCTTTTCTTGTACTACCCTCAATATTTGTTTTAATTCTTTCAACTCTGTTTGCAATAAAATATTTTCTTTCCGCTGCTCCTCCAACTGTGACTTCACTTCACACCGGAATTCCCGTATCTCGTCGAGAAGTAGGGTCTCCATATCATCAACTAATTCACTTCTATTTCCACGATTGCCTCGCTTGGTGGTGTTCACATAGCTGATCATTGGTGTAGTTCCTCGAACAGGTGTATCAGTATTGCCCCTTTTCGGCATTGTGCATGCACACTCGGGACATATCCACCGGCTCCTGTATTCCGGCGTGAACGCATCTACTTTTTCCTTTGTTAAGGCCAGGCACTTTATATGGAATTTCTTCTTACATTTATCTTGCGAACACTCCATATACAGTGAATCACCAATAACGGCATCACAGCCGTTACATTTTTTATCCATTATTCAAAACTTCGATAGTAAAATATTTTTAAAAAATTGTGAGTTAGTGACACACACGATCCGTAACACGTCCGTTCGCTCGCGCGAACGAAGCTACATGTACAAGTTGATAGCATTAGTAGTTCTTGAGATATCCAGCTGTGACAGACAGACAGACAGACAGACAGACAGACAGACAGACAGACAGACAGACAGACAGACAGAAGATAGACAGACAGACAGACAGACAGACGGACAGACAGACAGACTGAGTCACACAATAAGGGTTCCTTTTTTAACCGACTTCCAAAAGGAGGAGGTTCTCAATTCGTCGGAATATTTTTTTTTTTTTTTTTTTTTTTTTTTTTTTTTTATGTATGTTCCCCGATTACTCGAAAATGGCTAGACCGATTTGGATTTTTCTTTTTTTGTTCGAAAGGGTATACTTCCCAAGTGGTCCCATGATCATCAAATCAGGATCTGATGATGGGATCCCATGGAAATCGAGGGAAACCCTCAAATTTTATGGGCACACCTATATCGATTTCGGTATTTTTTATAGTAACTCGTGCATTTACTCTCGGAAAGTACCATTCGGTGAACTGGAACTGATGATGAAGACCACAGAGGGCCATCGGAAATACTCAATTATATCTAAGTATATAACAGGTTGCGATTCGATTACTTTAATATTGTTTGCGCCTGACTTTATAGTGTCCGTGACAGGTTGCTGCTTCTTTTCGATAAGGCGCACATAACTGGCGGTAGACTCCGCACAAAAATAAATCTGCCAAGGAAGGTGTTCTACCTGACTTTTTAAAAAAAGTAATTGAAAAAACCATTCTCAAGAAGGTGACATCGGTCCGTACAAGTCGATACAGAAATTCATTTGTTTATACCTAAATGTATCTAAATTATAATAGAACGAAGTTTTCTACAGTTATTAGATTAAATTCACTGTTTAAAGTAAAACTCCTACGTTTTATTGAGCGCCAAGCTCCAGTGTCTCGGAGTAGACATAGTGGCGACCGTGACAGGACGAGAACGTACGATCTTCGGATAACCAAGGTCTAGCTGGAGTTGGCCAGCACCGCGCCGCAACCATCAGTCGGTCAGCACCGCGCCGCATCTAGCCTTTGGGAGAAACAAGTATATCGGAAGAATAGGAGCAGTACTTAGCACCGCCGGACCTTGATGCTAAATACAGCGTCACACCGCAGCGCAGCAGCATTTCTGCAGCTAAGTGCCCTTCCTTAATTCCTAAACTTCCTTCTATACCTACGTCCTTATCCAATTTCTGTATGGTTTTTTCACTTGTGCGATTTCACATTTTTTATAGGGTCACCTTCGTCAAGGTTACAGTATTGCGTCATACTTTTTTAAATGATGTTTCTTTCTTTATATTTCTATAAATCCGCTAGTAATTAGTGTTATTGACTATTCGCAAGATTACTACGTTGTATATTTCTAATTTTTTACCGTTTTTGTGGATTTCAAGCGGATCATTCAAGTACATTTCATATCTCAAAGTACCTACCTACATACCTAAAGTTATTAGTGTACTTATTTCTTCTAGGAAATTAATTCCACAGGTTGCCGTGCCTATCTAGTTCCATTTAAAGATTATTCCGCCGAACATTTCAGATTTGCCCAAGTTTCCCGTGCATCGCTGAGTGTCGTTGCCGCAGCGCGCAGCGCCCGCGCAGCGTCCGTGCAGCCTAAGGCTGTGCGCAGACCGGCGCCTGCGACTTCGGCCTCCCGTGCGGCAGAGACCACCAGGGCAGGGGCGTGAGCGTATTCTTTTATTTTATTTGGTTTATTTTAACATTAATTTTTCTTGGGTTTATTTTAATTTTACCTACATAATTTTAATTTCCTTTTCGTGAGAATTTTGTTTGAAATAAACAATCATAATGGGTTTAGGCGATGATGCCAAGAGCTTGGCGGAATTAAATGTTAGACGTAGTTCTGTCAAGGGCCAAGTAACAAAATTTCGAAATTATTTAGAAAAAATATCACGCTTAGACACTTTTACTACAACACATAGGGCGGAACTTACACTTAAACTTACTAAATTTGAAACCTTATCTTCAAGGTTTGATGACTTACAAAGTCAAATTGAAATTTTTAATTCTGGTGGGTTGAAGGATGAACTTGAAGAACGAGAAAATATTGAGAAAGAATTCATTAGCAATATTGTAATGGCTCAAGAGTTATTACAAATGCACGGTAGGGATGAGAGCGTCCACGACTCAAGCAATCCTCACTGTGCTGTCGATCATAATGAAATGGGTTTCAAGCTACCTTTGATACAGGTATCTAAATTTGATGGATCATACTTTCGATGGATGGAATTTCGTGACACGTTCCGATCTTTAATACATGAAAAAAGTAGGATTAAGTCAGTAAACAAGTTTCATTATTAATTTCTTATTTAGAAGGTGAAGCAGCACAAACCGTTTCTAATCTAGAAATATCTGCAGATAATTATCGGGAAGCTTGGAACCTATTGCTTGAACGTTACGACAATAAACGTTTGTTGATAAGTCATCATCTCAGTGCATTATTTAACATAAATTCTATAAATAAGGAGTCTGAAAAATCGTTGCGTTTCTTGGTTGACCACGTGACTAAAAATTTACGTGCCCTCTCTAACTTAGGACAAGCCACTGAGCATTGGGATGTACTTATCATTCATTTAGTCGCCTCCAAGTTGGACAATACCACCTTCGTGAAATGGGAGGAACACCGTAACGCGTTGTCAACAGACACCCCCACACTTAAGGAATTTTATAAATTTTTAAACGATCGTGCAACCGTGCTTGAGTCCTTGCACCGCAGCAAATCAGACAACACATTTAAACCTAATCATGAAAAACAGCGTCCAGAAGGCCATTCAAAAAAACCGGAACACAAACGTCATACTAAAGCATGTGCATACATTAGTAGTAGTAACTAACCACAAACACAATCATCCTCGTCGTACCTCTGCCCATGCTGTAATGCTGATCATAAAATATTTGATTGTCCATCGTTCAAGGCAAAGAGCATAAGCGAGCGTATAGCCGAGGCCACTAAATTGAAATTGTGTCTTAATTGTTTAAGGTCGGGTCACCCGACGTTTAAATGTCGTTTCGGCCGTTGTCGTGAATGCAACAAAAGACACAATTCTATGTTGCACCTTCCTACTGGTGCAGCTGACAGCACCGACAGTTCTTCTGAGACGTTAGTTAACTGTAACAATCAAGGTAACAAATATGCTCTTCTTTGCACAGCCTTGATTGAAATAGTCAATCCCAAGACTAATAAACGGGAAACAGTGCGCGCATTACTTGATAGTGGCAGCCAATCCTCTTTCATAAGTCTAGGCCTGAAACAAAGGTTATCTTTAGAGGACTGCCCTATTAATGCTGCAAAGGTAATCGGTTTTGGCAACAATGAGGCAGGTGCGATAACTGAATATTGCATTGCCCAATTAAAATCGATAAATACACCATTTAACGTTATCTCTAACTTTTATGTTATGAAGGAACTAACTTCTTTACTTCCCAATGCGGTAATCGATATCAGATCGTTTAATATTCCCAAGGATATTATCTTGGCAGACCCTAAATTCTATCAGCCTTCTTTCATAGACATTCTCATAGGCTCAGATTTATTTTGGGACATTATAGGTTGTGAGCAGCGGTCGTTAGGCCCCAATTATCCTAAGTTACACAGCTCAAAGTTGGGCTGGTTGATTGGAGGCCCCCTGCAACATAAACAACACAAGAATATTAAATGCAATCATGTACTTACCCATTTTTCTCATGATGAAAACTTAGAATTAAAATTAAATAGATTTTGGGAGCTTGAAGAAATCCCATCTAAATCTTTTCTAAGTGAAAGTGAGCAGGCATGTGAAACGCATTTTTTGCAGCACACCTGCCGCTTAGAAAATGGCAGATTTTCAGTTAAGTTACCTCTCATTGACTCACCGGATTGTCTTGGTGACTCCTACAACATGGCCAAGAAAAGGTTCTACAATTTAGAACGGCGATTTAGAAAACAGCCTGAAGTTAAGTTGCAGTATATTGAATTTATCAGAGAATATGCAGAATTAGGTCATCTTTCTGAAATTGCACAAAGTAACTTAAATTCTAATTTATGCTATTTCTTACCTCATCATCCTGTATTTAAAGAAAAGAGCGAATCGACAAAAATTCGCGTCGTTTTCGATGCATCGGCTCGCACTTCCTCAGGCCTCTCTGTTAACGACATACAAATGGTTGGGCCTCAAATTCAAGACTTTCTTTTCTCCATATTAATTCGAGCTCGTTTCTATAAATATCTTTTAGCAGCAGACGTAGAAAAATTATTTCGTCAAATATTGGTGGAAGAGTCAGATCGAAATCTTCAGCTTATTCTATGGAGAGAAGACGAGCGTCAGCCTCTTAAAACGTTACGTTTAAATACGGTGACTTATGGTTTCACAAGCGCAAGTTATTTGAGCACAAGGTGTCTTTGGCAGTCGGGTGAGGAGTGCGAGGATCCACTCATTAGGACGATTATACAACATGATCTATACGTAGATGACTTAATAACTGGCTGTAATTCTGAGGAGGAACTTATACATATTCAAAAGGCTGTATCAGAAGCCCTTAAGGCAGCGTGTTTTAATCTACGAAAATATAAATCTAATTCGTCTAGCGTTCTTGAAGTCTGCTCCGAAAACTCTACAGACACGCTTATCATTAGTGAGTCCTCAAATGCTCTTGGTTTAGGGTGGAATGCTAAAACTGATAGTCTACATTATTCTTTCGAAATTCCTCCTATCAATGATAAGATCACGAAGCGCTATATTTTATCAACATCGTTTAAAATCTTTGACCCACTCGGTTTTGTCAGCCCCTGTATTGTTATTCCTAAATTAATAATGCAGCAACTTTGGCTTGACAAGGTTGGCTGGGACGAACCTCTTTCAGATGAAATAGAAAAGGCTTGGCGTAAGTTTTCAAATAATCTATCTTGTCTAGCTACATTTACACTGCCGAGAAAGGTTCTATGTGACTCACCTGCTGTTACAGAGCTACATATGTTCAGTGACGCCTCCCAAAGGGCTTATGGCGCTTGCGTCTACATAAGGTCTATTGACGAAGCAGGTATCGTGCATGTTAACCTTTTGTGTTCTAAGTCAAAGGTGGCACCAATCAAGGCCTGTACTATACCTCGTTTGGAGCTTTGTGCCGCATTACTAGCTGTCAGACTCTGCAAGGCCGCCGTCGATTCCTTGAGGTTCCCAATAACACGTAAACTGTATTGGTGTGACTCCAGCGTGGTCCTTGCTTGGCTGCATACTAGCGCTAGAAGGTTAAAGACCTTCGTGGCTAATAGAATAGCAGAAATACTGGAACTGTCAGATGTTTCTTGTTGGCGTTATGTACCTACCTCTCAGAATCCTGCTGATCTTGTTTCGCGCGGCGTGTATCCCGAAGAGCTTAAAGATCATAGTCTGTGGTGGTCAGGGCCCGAGTTTTTACTTCAAGGCGAATCTTCTTGGCCTACCTTACCAAATAAACTCCAACACGAGTCTGAAATTCCTGAAATAAAATCGAATATTGTTGCTAAGCTAGATAATTCTTCGATAATTCCATTTCATAAATATAGTAAATTACACAAGATACAGCAAGATTATGCTTATGCATTAAGATATTTTTATAATTTGCGCAATCCTAATTCTAGGCGTCTTGATGCCCTTAATTTAGAAGAATTACAAAATTCATTTCGTCTTTTATGCCGCAAGGCTCAACAAGAATCTTTTCCTGTTGAGTACGATTTGTTGTCTAAAGAAACATCAATTAGTACAAAATCACCCATCATATCGCTTACACCTTTCATGGACGACAATGGGTTGATACGAGTAGGAGGCCGGCTGGATGCTTCGGATATTTCATTTAGCAGCAAACACCCTATTCTATTACATTCCTCGCACCATTTCACGAAATTAATCTTTGAGCGGGAACACCTACACAAATTACACGCTGGCCCACAACTTCTCCTCGCTAGTGTCAGGCAATACGTGTGGCCTATCAATGGGCGACACCTCGCTAGGAGAACGGTGCGCAACTGCATCATATGCAGAAAGGTACAGGGCAAGACTTTAACACCCTTAATGGGGAACTTGCCCTCGCAGCGCGTTACGGTGGATTTCCCGTTCCGTAGTGTAGGTATAGATTTTGCCGGACCCTTCTTTGTCTCAAATAGAAAGGGTCGCGGATCAAGAGTCACAAAATGCTATTTATGCATTTTTGTTTGCTTAAGGTACAAGTGTGTCCACTTGGAGGCGGTAAGTGATCTTTCGAAGGACGCTTTCATTCTTACCTTGCGAAGGTTCATATCTCGTCGGGGTAAGCCTGCTGAAATTTTTAGTGACAACGGCCGCAATTTTGTGGCCGCTGCCAAAGAAATAGGCAACTTTTTAAAGCACCACCGCCAAGCAATTACAAATTTTTCTAACGAGGTGAAATTAAATTTTTGTTTTCACCTGCTTACGCTCCTCACTTTGGTGGTATCTGGGAGGCCGGCGTAAAATCCGCTAAGTATCACATAAGACGTGTAATGGGCAACACGCATTTAACTTTTGAAGAGATATCCACGTTGTTCGCACAAGTGGAAGCCATATTGAATAGTCGCCCACTTTATCCCATGTCCTCGTCTCCAAATGATCTCCTTTACCTCACCCCAGGGCACTTCCTGCTTGGACGGCCGCTTACTGCGCTGCCTTCACCGAGCCTAGAAAACTGCAATCCCACTCAATTGAAGCGCTACCAACGACTTGAACAAATACGGCAGCACTTTTGGAGGAGATGGCAAAGGGAGTACCTGGCGGAGTTGCAGCAAAGATCAAAATGGCGAACCAATGATACTCCACTGAACGTTGGCGACCTAGTGCTGCTTCAGGAAGACAACTTACCACCATTGTGCTGGCGAATAGGCCGAATCAGCAAACTCTTTCCTGGTCCTGATGGAGTATGTCGTGTAGCAGATGTTCAAACAACACAAGGAAGTTACCGAAGGCCCTTCAAGCGACTTTGCCCTCTACCAGCGACGGAGCATCTAATCGAGTGAGAGTTAAAAGCCGGAGACTTTTAACGGCGGGGAAGATGTTTGCGCCTGACTTTATAGTGTCCGTGACAGGTTGCTGCTTCTTTTCGATAAGGCGCACATAACTGGCGGTAGACTCCGCACAAAAATAAATCTGCCAAGGAAGGTGTTCTACCTGACTTTTTAAAAAAAGTAATTGAAAAAACCATTCTCAAGAAGGTGACATCGGTCCGTACAAGTCGATACAGAAATTCATTTGTTTATACCTAAATGTATCTAAATTATAATAGAACGAAGTTTTCTACAGTTATTAGATTAAATTCACTGTTTAAAGTAAAACTCCTACGTTTTATTGAGCGCCAAGCTCCAGTGTCTCGGAGTAGACAAATATGGTTTATGCTCGTCAAAATAATGGTAATGGTGACTTCACCATGAGCTCCATTTCTCCTGGTTCTTACTAGGAGAACTCCTCAACAATTAACGTCCCTGCATCGGGAAAAGCAACATTTTGTAAAACGTGATGAGCAGTTGACATTGGGTTATTGTAACTTAGATAAATTACAAACTGAACCACTAAAAAGTGAAAAATAAAAACTTTTTTACAAAAACAAAAACCGACTTCCAAAAAAAAACACTACAAAGTGAAAAATAACTTTAATTTCGGAAGTCGGTGGCAAAAAACTAAAATACAGATCCAAAGACACCGACTTCCGAAATTAAAGTTATTTTTCACTTTGTAGTGTTTTTTTTTGGAAGTCGGTTTTTGTTTTTGTAAAAAAGTTTTTTACCATTTTGGTACGGATCCCTAAAAAATTCACTGGTAGAAAGCTACATTATTCCTGAGTGCTATAAGGCTATAAATTATATTTATATCATGCATATTAGCTAAAATAGTAACGGAGCTAAAACTGGTACATTGAATATTTTTGAAAAAAAGTAATTTATTGCGAGGTGTGACGAGTCTGATGCCGAAAATATAGTTTTCAGAATTTTTGTACGTTTGTTTGTCTGGATGTGTGTTCTGGGTTGGTGCAAAAACAGCTGAACGGATTTGGATAAAATATGGCACACAGAAAGTGTATAACCTAGATTAATACATAGCGTACTTTTAATACCGGTAGAACGTTCCCGTGGGATATTTTCCGACATCCAAGCGGGCGTAGACGAGGACAAAAGCTATAACACATAAAGCAATAAGTTATTTCCTCCTTACAAGCTGCTGCAGTCATTAACTCAACTCATAACTGCTTCACGTGAAGCAACATTGTTAGAATATAAAATGACATGAATGCCGAACTTGCTCGCAAGGTAACCATTCCCATTTCCAAACTAATATAATGTATAGTTTACTGTCATTGGTTTTAACCGATATTAGTTCGTGTTTGAGCATCTTGTGTGTGTCTATTATCAATATTGGTAGATTATTAAACGGTAGATTGACAGGTAGTGAGTCAATGATCTAAATGATTATGCCTATAATTGGCAAATTATTTGAAACTAGCTGTTTCCCGCGGCTTGTCCCGGGTGGATATCATATACAATTTACCTATTTGAATAAGATTTTATTCACAATTTCATTGGTTTTTGAAAATGGAAAATGGCTAATATTTTCCATTTTCACAAGAACAGCGGAATATTATCTGCATCAGCGGATTTCTCTTTAAACATTAATTAATAACGGACCAATAATTTACGTAATGACTTCGGTTTCATATTGTAAAACATTCAATCCATTTGCACTTAATATAAATCAGTTTCACGTTTTTCACTTTTAAAGCATTTTCAGTAAATCTGTGACAACAACGGCGAGCTTAATCTCTAAGTATTGTCGCTTAATCCAGTATTTCAATTGTATCCAATAAAATGTTTGTGTGGCTTAAGGAAAATTTATGGACGTTTTTCATAAAAAGCTGCAATGTTCAAACAACAAAAGCATCAATTTACATTTTTTTTCTTATTTTTCTTGCTTCATAATCGAAATCTGAAAATACTTACCAAAGATATAACAATATAATATTTTATCATTGTATGCACAATTAAATAACAAGACTTATCTTGATCTGAGATTGAAAGAAAACATGACTATGTTTACTATACATAAATTGGTACAGTGAACGGCAGATTCGGTTATAGATATCGAAAGGTTAAACACATAGGTATTAACATTACTTATATTACGTAAATCTATGTACAGTCAGCCTCAAAGATGTATACCTATGTCGCACCGTTCAATTAACAGCCTAACCTTTAGCCTAGCCACAGATTAATACAGATGGGACACTCCGCAGTTTAGGTATGAAGCTACAAATACACGTATAAATGCCGCGCACCGAAGGTATAAGAGTAGGCAATTAGCGTTCTGCGAACTGAATTGCACTTTATTGTGTCGTAGCAAGAGTCGCTTTTTACTTAAATGATTTTGCGGAGTGTCCCATCTGCATTAATCTGTGGCCTAGCCTAAACGGTGCCGTTCAACTCTACGTCTGAATAATATTTCAATTATAGATTAGGTTGGAACCGAGACCAACCGTTCACGAACATGAGGTATGGATCAGCACCAATTAGCTCAACCATTTTGAAGGGAACTTAATGATCCAACACACACGCCACCACCAGCGAGACATTTGAGTGAGCATGACATACTCTCAACCGCCAGGCACATGCAAGTCAGTGAAAGACGAACCCAGTAAGTGGTAGCTTTATATTAGGTACATAGTGCTCACACATGTGCTAAATTCATTTAATTGTCTACATTCTCTTTTCCATAATATTGTATCATGTATAGCCACAAAACACATTGGGTGCTTATTGTGGATACCGTAATATAGAACGCAAATTGTAGACATCATCATCATCATAGCCTTTTAAAAACAAATTTCGGTCAGTAAGGAGGCCCCGGAGGCCGAAAATGTTTTTTTATAGATTTTGTACTAGATGTTCATAGTCGGCGGCCGACTGTACGCCTTGGCGTGAACGCGGCCTAAAAAGGATGATTTTATTAATTGTGCTCTAGCTTGAAAACCATGTTTAAATCATTAGAATTCCCGTCATAACAATTAGAAGCATGTTTTATCAAAATTAATTATACTATTCTCCGAAATTATCTTTTATTCCCTCTTTGCTTTAGATAACAACGCGCTAGTATTTCTTAGAAACTAATACGTACCTAGATTTCAGTAGGTAGCCCAATGAAGGCCCTTTCTTCATCCCCTTATCTTTCTTCAGCCCTTTATTTTGGTAGTATGGAGAAATGTTTTGTTATTTAAATTTTTAATTATTAAGGTTATAAAACTTTTTTTTCCTCGTGTGTTGTGTGTTGAAAAAAGTCTAAAAATGCTAATGACTATTTTCGTAGACCAATAGTTTCTTTTCTTGGGTAATAATAATAATAATTTACTTAATCAAAATAACATTTAACAAAATAGGTAGGTGTTGCAACCAGCACCCTTACTAAGTTAGGTATAAAATAACTTGTAATATCGGCAGTGGTACAAGCCCCTACGTACTTCAATTTCATAAATGAATTGCAGGCAGAATAAGTGTCTTTTTTTATTTAAACTAAAGTGAACAAAGACAAAGACTACTCTCTAACTCAACTTTGTACTAATTTTTAGCTTTTCGAATCTAACACAACACAATAGAGATATCTTCCTTACAATCAACGATAGGCACTACCCTCAAAGATAAACACAGGTTTCGAACACAGAGGTTTCACTGTGTAACCATATACCTTCGTGTTTACCCCTCGGACAATGCAGGGGCCAAGTGAGGGTGCCATAGTACGACACAAGTTAAAAGATTCCATCGATGTTCCTAATTCAAACTAGTAAAATTACAAAGTTTATTTTCGCTCCACTGGCACTCACAAGTTTGACGGCACAGCAAGTGGCGCCGCCCGTCTAGTTTTGTTAAGAAGTTACTGGAATCACCGAAGAGGTCGGATAAGAGTGACATTGGCTGACTACTCTCACCCCACGTCACATCGATGGTTGTGTAGTAGTATATTATCTATGGGGTGGCAGCGAACCTCGGTCGTATCACGTCCACGACAAACTGCTACTTAAAATATTCGGACACAATCCTGGGGCCATACTATAACGTGAAAAAAGATAGTGGATCCATCATGGTTCCGTTGTGAAAAAAAGGGATGGTGTTATAGGTCGTATAAAGCTCCGTCTCTCTCTCAAAGTGGAACCATGATGGATCCATGATCTTTTTCTGATGATATTGAAGCTGCTGAACCACTTATACGGTAACCACTTCTGGTGAAGGCTATCCAGCACCGGTAAGCTTTTAAATATTCTTGACATGGTCAATGACATGTCACATTATATCTGGCACGACGAAACGCGATTTTAATTTGGTGAGATTCAACTGCTTTTTATTACAAAAGTATCCATAATTGTTCACGATCGTTGAGCGTGTGAATACGTTCGCAGCAGTTTCAGTGCCACTAAAGAAAAAATAATGATTAGTCAAAAATCCGAAAATGTTATTTAAGTAACGTTCGACTTTCGTCGTTCGTCCCTGCCTATTCGTTTAAACTTACGCTAAACTTACACTATACTTTGCGCGGTAAATAATGCGCAGTGTTGCATGATCCCCCGCGACAGTTGACATAAAGGATAAATTTATTTAATTTAAAAAAAATATTACTGATTCTGTATTATGAACACAATCTCATTACACGTATCATAGTCGTAAAATACGGAATCAGTAATAACTGTAGTTGGAAGCGATCGTGTTGAATGATGGAACCTTTATCTTATGTCGTGCTATATTCACCGTAAAGTTAGGTTCGATACTTCCTTGTATGTATTGAGTTCGATCCGAATGAAATTATAATTGGTTATTCAGGTTTGCAGAAACGTCAGTTAACGTTTATGAATTAATAACTTACGGGCGTTGAAGGGCAGCTGTGTGTACAGACAGGCACGAGCATAAATATATAACTATGAGCAGCTCGGCAATTATATCTGATTTATCTAGCTATCGTCAGCAAATATACGTGATCATTTGTAGAAGGCATATATACAGAGTGTTTCTTTTAAGGTGTCAAGCCAGTGCGAGCTGATGGTACCATACCTATCGATTTAACCACCATGTATGTTCTACGATTTTTTGCATGCCTCGGAAAGCACGTTAAGCCGTTGTTTCCGGCTATCATTCGTAGATCTTTGATAGTCGTAACGGGTAGTCAGCCCAACAGTCTTACCAAGGGGTATCGTGTTACCCAGTAACTGAGCTGTGGAGGTCAGATAGGCAGTCGCTCTATTCAGCTGCATCCGGTTAAACTGGAAGCCGACCCTAGCATAGTTGGGAAAAGGCTAGGCAGATTGATTTTCAAGCTTGTAAAAGTAAATTATTAGTCTGCCTTTAAAGTGAAGTTAACTATTTTTGAAAGCAAAACTTAATTTAATTGAGGTACTTATTTAGCCGGAATGTGACACTATGCCTACGAAACTCAGTCATTAGAACTTCACTCAAATGTTTAGGGTTCCATAAGTCCGAATAAAAAAACGGAACCCTTATAGGATCACTCATGTGTGTCCGTCTGTCTGTCCGTCTGTCACAGCCAATTTTCTGCGAATCTTCTGGACTGATTAAGTTGAAATTTGGTACACATATGAATTTATGTGACCCAAAATAGGGACGTGTAACGTAAATAATTATTGTTTTAATATGGAGGTCACTTTAGGGGAGTAAATTAGAAAAAAAAATTGTTTTGCAAGAACTTATTGTGAGGATCTAATTTTTTTTTTAATAATTTTAAAATAATTAGTTTAAAAGTTATTATTATTATGTAGTAACTGTATAAATTGCTACTTTTCGTCTCGATGACGTCTCGGTGATGGTTGTGGTGGACAAACGCCCTTATATTCGGTGTCATAATACCTTTCACTATTATAATGTTTTTCTAATACAACTCATACTTTTTCCCTTGGCACTTAAAAATAACCAAAATAATCGGTTTACCCATCTGTCTGTATGTCAACAACAGTGCAGTGAAGCGATCCCAATAGGATTTCCTTCGTACCATTTTAGTACGGAACCTTAAAACGAATAATATCCGGAAACATATCTCTTGGGACGGTCGACATTGGTCAAACGGAGCAATGCATGTTAAGAGAAGTCCCTGAGGCATTTCATTTTGGAATGTTTGCGTCTAAAGCCTATATAGACGGTTCACTTTTCGGTCCACGGTTTCTGCATTGAATTATCATTATTGTACTAAATTCCTTTCTTTAGGAGGTCGTGGCTAAGTAATAGCAGCCGCACGGGTCGATCCATCAGGTTAAGCTACGCTTGCCGGGGTTGGTCCATGGATGGGTGACCATCTTTACATACCGAGACGCCTCCGTGCCTCGAAAAGCACGTTAAGCCGTTGGTCCCGGCTGTCATTCATGGATCTTTGACAGTCGTTACGGGTCGTCAGAATCCCGAAAGTCTCACTACCGTCTTACCAAGGGTTATCGTATTACCCAGTAACTGGGTTGTGGAGGTCAGATAGGCAGTCGCTCCATGTAAAACACTGGTATTCAGCTGCATCCGGTTAGACTGGAAGCCGACCCCAACATAGTTGGGAAAAGGCTAGGCAGATTGACACTAAATTCCTTTCTTTATCACGCTCAATGAATGAACATAGAGAACAAAACATTATAAAACCAATTCAGGTTAGTTCGACATTTCGATTTACAAGTAGATTATTCGCCACATTATTTAATAAACCCATTATGGATGTTTTCAGAGTAAAAAAAAAAATATTGTATTGGTCCGTCAGTCAAATAATAAAAAAATATTAGACACGTATTTTTTGCTTTATCATATTAATAAAAATTGACGACAAATTCATTAAAGTTGGGGAGTGGGGGCTCGGTACGCATAAAATCTAGCAAGGCGTGTGACATCATGCCGCCGTAATCTTTTGATTACGTAAAGAAAGAAAAATACACGTCCAATATTTTTTAATAATCTATATAATATATAAATGACGCATCATCCCTATTTGACTTTGAACCAAATACAGTATAACGTTCGTGCAATACTATAAAGCAAGCCACAAGGGTAAAGTGTGAAAGCTCCGACGAATCCCAGGCATTCCCAGGTCGAGAGTTTCCGATGCTAATACAGGACTTTTATTACTTCGCATTAGAATATCGAATATTCCCCTTTGGAA
The DNA here is from genome assembly GCA_905163495.3 of Cosmia trapezina. Classification (NCBI taxonomy): domain Eukaryota; kingdom Metazoa; phylum Arthropoda; class Insecta; order Lepidoptera; family Noctuidae; genus Cosmia; species Cosmia trapezina. The sequence goes on from LR991037.1 coordinate 18,662,534, forward strand.
GCTGGATGCGCCTTCATTACCATATCATCTGGTCGGCGGAAAATCTCCCAACTTTAAGCTGAATGTTTTTAATCATGATTGCTATTTAAGAGCATCACGTAAAGGGATTTGTGAGATTTTTTTTAATTGAAAGATGACATTATTTATTTTTATTTTTTTTTATGTTTTAGATGTTTGTATCTCTAGGTGCATATCCACGTTTCGGCGTTGACGTTCATTATATTTATAAGGTTCTGGTGGCAACTGAAATCATGTGTGGTAGGTAATTTAATTGACCTTTGTCCACAATAATAATTCAATAAATGACCCCACCTACTATCTCTACGTTGACGTCGTTCTTTGCCGAAACAGGTCTAGAGTGAGGAGCCAGACCAAAAGAGAGACAAGAACCCTCAGAGTAGCATGTGGCGAGCTCTTGGGCAGTAGCGACCCCACGGACCCTATCTCCTGGGAGAAGTCTTGTTACTCACCTCTCGCTTGCCTTTATTGGCCGGCTGGAGTGAACATTGACGAGGAACAGAGCTCCCACCTCTTTCTTGCCTTTATTGGACGGCGGTGATTCGCAAAAGCAATCGTGCTCGGAGGAAGGAAGTATTCCAGTAAGATGCTGGTAGAGATCTTGACCGTACTTCCGGTATTGTCCTAATAGCCGTGGATTACGTCTCCACTCCTCAAGCACCTCAGGACACATTGCAGCCTTGTCGCTACGTTACTAGATGCTAGCGACCGTTTCCAGGGCCCCATTATTGAGTGTGCAAGTCACCCCCTGCCATTTTATCATTCTATATTATATAATATTGGTCAGTCATGGGACATTGTTCTTCCATACTTCAAGGTACCCAATCCACTATAGACACCCAAATCCATAGCCCAATATCTTTAGTTTCAAAGTTCTGCAATTGTCCTACACCAACCAGGGTTTGTCCTTGGGTGCACTTGCATAATGCATACAGGAATAATCGTCAGTTGATGCATCATTTAAAATTGTCTAAGGGGCCTTTGCGAGTTGGCTTCGGTTACCCTCGTACGCTTTCCAAAGGTCCGGTCCGGGACCCAGGAGAAGATAGAGATTATGTCAGAGACATTTTTTTTTATAAACCGGTCAAGAGCGAGTCGGACTCGCGCACCGAGGGTTTCGTATCATCATTTATATGTAATTTTTGTTGATGATTTCTGAAAAAACTGTGCTATTTAGAGACATCGTTTTATTTTTCCTGTAATCTATACAAAAACTTCTATCACATAGAATAATTTAAGATTTTTCTCTTTGCAAACTTCGGAGATAAGGGGGGAACGGTATTTTTTTATACATTTTTCATCAAAAGTCGAAAACTATGCGGCCTAAAAAAAATAAAAAAATGTTTAAGAATGTGCAAACAGCGTTCTTTTATATGATACCCCACATGTCCTAGTAGCCCCACTTTGAATTTTAAAGACCCCCTTTAAGTCCCTGTTGCAAAAAGAATATAAATATTTTTAGTTTTTTCTTATTTGCAAAATAGTTGAGTAAACGTCATTTAAAACTGTTCCAAGTTTCAAGTTGATAGCATTAGTAGTTCTTGAGATATCCAGCTGTGACAGACAGACAGACAGACTGAGACACACCATAAGGGTTCCTTTTTTACCATTTTGGTACGGAACCCTAAAAATAAATGAAATTATGGCTAAGTAATAACAGCCACACGGGTCAATCGATCAGGTTAAGCTACGCTAGCTGCGGTTGGTCCGTAGATGGGTGACCATCTTTACATACCAAGACCCATACCTCGGAAAGTACTTTAAGCCGTTGGTCCCGACAGTCTTTGTGCCTGTGTGTATTCGTAGATTTTTGACAGTGATTACGGGTCGTCAGAAGCCCGAAAGTCTGACACTAGTGATATCATTGGACCAAGGGATATCGTATTACCTAGAAACTTTGTTGTGGAGGTCAGATAGGCAGTCGCTCCATGTACAATATTGGTATTCAGCTGCATCGGGTTAGACTGGAATTCGACCCCAACATTGTTGGGAAAAGGCTAGGCTGATGATATTCCGCCAATTAGAGTAGATTTGCTGTCTGTTTTATTTCTTTCATTCGTTATTAAAGAAATTCTGCTATCCCGAACTTTAAATTATTATTTCATTTCATCGGAAGAAGTTCCAACGCTTTTTATTTTATCGACTTCTGCTTTTATTAGCACCTTTTTCTATTTCGCCGCAGTTGAGTTGAGAACTCAGTCAAAGCTAGACTTCGTTTTCTTTAATAAAACTTTGCCCGCGCCGGAGCCCCGAGTAAGCCAGAGAAAATAAAGAAGAACGGTGTAAATCATAACTATTGAGCAATACCTACATAACCATATTACTTGATTTATTACTATTATCTACCTACACTGATAAAAATGAAAGAGTAACAGAATTTACGAAACCGTTTTTAGGATCACTTGGACGGGACAGAGAGAACCTTATTTTAGGGGCTAGGTTGTATTTGCAGTTCATGCCAACATTAATACAAATGTCAATTTAAAACAGCACAAACGTTCCCACTGCTGGGACATAGGCCTCCTCTCTGTGAGAGCGAATGGGCCGTAATCCACCACCCGGGCCTAGTGCGGGTTGGTGGAAATCCTGTCTTCGAATTTTTTGTTCTAAGACATGCCGGTTTCCTCACGATGTTTTCCATCACCGTTTTGAGAGCAGTGCACAGTAGTGATGAAATTATTTACACAAAGTAAAGCGCTGTCAGAGTTCGAACCCACGACCTACAACGCATAAGTCGTGGCCGTTGTCACTGAGCCAACACTGCTCTTGGAAGGTAAATAAAAACTATTAATGTTTATTATTGTAAAGGGCTACAAGGATATTTTGGCGTCTGAACGACATTTAAAAGGGGTTGTTGTTGATAAACATTTCGCACACCTAAAAGTGTGGCGCAACTCAAAATAATCCAAAATCAAGTTACCTATTGCTATTAATAAAAAAGTGATACGTGCATTTGAAGGTAAGCAGGTAATTGAGCAAATTAAAATCTTAGTAAAATAATATACAACATCATACAACAATACTTTAAACCGGTGAAATAGAAAACTAGTACAATGTTTTTTGCTGTTCCTGAAAAAAGAGGTATTTTGAGTTGTGCCACCCTTTACCTAGGTGTGCAATTTGTGAAATTGACACAGAAATTGTATTGTAACTGGTTTTCAAATAGTTCTTTGTTTTTTGAGATACCTTTCCTTTGGCCAAGTTTTTCTTTTGTTCCACTGCTTTTAGCCCCTCTTTTCTTAAGTTCTAATCTTAACTTTCATTGCACCTTACCTTGAATGGTCCCTATTAAAGTTAGAACAATGAGTTTATGTCGACAAAAACACAAATAAATATAAAAAGCCACAGCTTAGGTTTCGCGGTCATTTGACATTTCTCTATACCGGTCGTGTCAGTGGCGCCACCTGACGTCGATTTTTATCGTAGAGCCCTCATTCCTAAAGTGTACATAATAAAGAGTACCTATTCTATCTATATCTTATCACCCACTTCGTCTAAACATGAATATTATCAGCCAGCATACTCCGTTCAAACTTCATTATTTAGTCTATTGTATGGAAGTATCAGTTACAATTAATTCACGGCTAATTAGCTAATCAATCGGGCAACAACACTGTACCATTACCGGGTTAATTTGACATCGACACCTTGTCAAAGTAATTTTAACAGGTAACGTCGACAACAAAAGTGACGACAGTAATACAATTTAACGAATAAAGAACGAGAAAGAGAGGGATTAAAGTTGCTCTTTGTATAGTAGGTACTGATTCATTGAAGAAACCCAGCCCGACATAAATGACCTAACAGAAAGTCGGAACGGCACAAAAAACAGGAGTTAACTCCAGTCGTGCGTCAGGGCTGACACATGCTTTTTTTTTCTATCAGTACCAATACAGAGCTTTACTTTTAAATGTCGCAGCTTCATGGTGAGATGAGGAGCCTTTTGGCCTCGTACGGGACTTTCCGTTTTTATTATGTTCATTTTACTTTTGTTTTTTTTTTTAGAGTGTGTTTAGTTTAATTTGTGATTTCCTGAGCTTTTACAATACTCAATATCTTTATACAAAAATAATACCACTAAAATATCGAAATCCTAATCGACTTTTGTTGCTAAATGTACAGTCATTCTGTCGAAACTAATTAATGTCGTTTACCAACTTAAACAAAGAAGAACAGTAACATTTTGGACAGTTTCGATAATGTAAACTGTTCACAGTTATTTTACCTCTGACAGCAGCAATCCAAGAGCAACCTTATTATAACGAAAATAAAGATCACTTTGATTTTAACAGACATTTCAGTGGCAGCAACAAAATTGCAACCCTATAGTAACGAAATTAAAGATCACTTTGATTTGGACAATGATGCAAGATCAGAGGTAAAATAACTGTGAACGGTACGTACAAATTACGGTAAAATATTATCTGGAAAGTCAAGTATTTGACAGGAAAGATTTTATATTGATGAGAACAAACAGTTTGCAGAGTGCCAAGCAATTTACATTTTTATTGACATTTTGTTTGATGTTTCAGTCGAATGATCATTGATGAAAAGATTACAAATTCTAATTAAAATAAATCGTATTCTGAAACGGGTTGAAAAACTCGCATTTTTCATGAATAAATTAGTGTCAACGGTGTGTTCATATAATTTTATTATTAGCCTTTTTAGTCGGTCAAACATATTTTGTATGTCCGTTTACCAGCCGGCAAAAGCCTCCTCCAACCTTCTCTATTCTGTCTCTCTCTAGCTACTCTGCCCCAACGACTCTCTCTCTCTTTATCGTTCCAGCGACTTGTCTGATGTCATATCCCACCTTTTCTGTGGTCTACCTTTCTACCTTTGGCCGTTTCTTGGGTACCACTCGGTAACTATTTTGCTCCATTTGTCCTTCCCTCTAATCATGTGTCCAGACCATATCCACTTTAGTCGTCTGATTTTTAGGATTATATCCTGAACCTTGGTTTTGTGTCTGATGATTTCTTGTTTTAACAAATATATTCTATGACATCATCCGTCGTGCTCTTGTTACCGCCGGGGTGCCAGCTGTTTTAGAACCCATTGGCTTGGCACGCGACGATGGGAAGAGACCAGACGGAATGACCATAATGCCTTGGAAGGTAGGTAGGCCTTTGGTGTGGGATGCAACGTGTGTCGACACCCTTGCGCCATCCCATCTTCCTAGCACGGTAGGCTGTGCTGGGGCAGCTGCTGCAGGTGCGGAAAACCTCAAACGGCGCAAATACTCCAATCTTATTGGGACTTATATGTTCGAGCCGTTTGGGGTTGAAACACTAGGGCCATGGGGTCCGAGTGCCCTTTTGGTTTTTCGGGACATCGCCAAACGGTTGGTCGACTCTACACGTGACCAAAGGGCTGGTCTATTTTTTGGACAAAGAATTAGCATTGCCATACAACGTGGCAATGCTGCCAGCCTTTTGGGCACCTTTCCTTTCGACAGTGATGCGGATGAATTTTTCGATGCCCTATGATGGGAAATCATGGGGCATCGAAAAATCCTCCTTTTTGTATTATACTTGTACATATTATTTTTTTTAAGTCTGTTAGATTTTAATAACTTTAAAACAATTAATTCTATGACACTCGGCAATTAACTTCTCATTAGTGAATTTTTGGCTTCGGATCAGTGGGGCTAAAACTGCCTCTTTGGCAGAATCATACTAGTATAATATGTATTTATGAATCATATTTGAAATCGTAAAACGGTCACAAACTGACATTTCATAATTTATCTGCGTACAATTCATAGCACGCAATTCATCTGTTTGACAGTTTCGTATGGAGATTCGTAAAATGGTCCACAAATTATGAATTGCTTTATAGAAGTTTAATGTCAAATACGTCTATCATAGTAAATTGCTGGGAATTCAGGAAATGAATCGCTTTTAGAGGAATTGCTTAATGTGGCCGATTTAGGCCCCCAGTAGTTCCAAAGATTACCCCCTTACTTACAAACAAATTTTACCTCTTTATAATATTTGTTTTAAAAAGCCGTTTTAAAAACGTATTTTCACTTTTCTATAATCCCTTTTGAGGTCAAGAATAAATCAACTTCAGCTTTTATGTCCAATAAAAGAAAACCATCGCATTTTCTACGTATTTTCTAGAACTGGATAATAACTTCTGTGGGGTTAACGCAACTTTTTAGTGATGGTATTGTATTGGCTTTTACTGCGCCAATATTTCACGAAGTAAGTGTATTTTATTCGATTGTTAGTGTGCAGTGCTAACAAGAGTTGTTCTTTATGGATTTAAGGAATAACGAAGAAATAGTTAATGGATTCTTGGAAATAATACAGGCCCAAGCTAGCAGGTTAGTTATAAGTTCAAAGTACATACTAACACTACTCTATCCCTTACATTTTGTTAATCAGTAAATAAGTAAGTCTGGCGGCCCTGGGGGCCTACTCCCTAACCACGAAGCCCGTAGTTTCGGCCTTCGTAACGGGCGTTTCCTACTCCGTTTCACTAACGGATGGATGATTGGTTCGGGGCCCGAACGAAATATGAATGACAACATGATTTGCCAGTTGTCCCTACTCCCGATGTGTTTTTGCCCGTCCGAAAAGTTTAACTTTTACACTTGTTTTGATGGATCGTAATGTCAGACGGTCGGATGAACGGACGGACGGAAAGACGGACGGACTTAGGGAGTAGGCCCCCTGGGATCTTGGGCCGAAGTTTGCATAGAGAAAATTCTGAAATTATTCTATATGATAGAAGTTTATGTGAGGAGAGGAGCTCGTGGCTAAGTAATTACAGCCGCACTGGTCGATCCATTGGGTTAAGCTACGCTTGCCGGGGTTGGTCAGTGGATGGGTGACCATCTTTACATACCGAGACTTCTCCGTGCCTCGGAAAGCACGTTAAGCCGTTGGTCCCGGCTGTCATTCGTGGATCTTTGACAGTCGTTACGGGTCGTCAGAAGCCCGAAAGTCTGACAACCAGTCTTACCAAGGGGTATCGTATTACCCAGTTACTGGGTTGTGGAGGTCAGACAGGCAGTCGCTCCATGTAAAAGACTGGTATTCAGCTGAATCCGGTTAGACTGGAAGCCGACCCCAACATAGTTGGAAAAAGGCTAGGGAGATTGATAGAAGTTTATGTAAAGATTACATCATCAACAAAATTTACATAAATGATGGTAAAAAAACCTCGGTGCGCGAGTCCGACTAACTCTTGACTGGTTTTTTTATGAACTAAACCTACAGCTACCCAGAAACGTGGAGTACAATCAATATCGAATTTTGGTAAACTGTTTCGTAGAACCTACCTAATTTTCATAGAACTACCCTTTTTACTGCCGTCAATCCCGCAAATAGGATTCGCGGATTTAGGGATAATCTTCCTTCCAATTCCGAACTCACGTGAGTGAAGCTGCGGCGTGAGACATGAAATACATATCAACTAGATCATATAGGTAAGTGAATAAATCAAAAGTTGAAGGAATATAATTATTATGTATTTGCAATTTGGTTGTATGATAAAATAAAAACCTAGACACAGCTCTGCGAACAATACAGTGAAGCATGCGCAAAACTACACCTCGCTTTGTGCATACACGCTCACACGCAAACATTTACACCAAACTACACCTCAAAACGTGCACACGCATGTTTATGAAACCCTAAACGCGCGGCCTCGCACGTCACTGTTGACAGCGCATTTTTTCAAAAATTGGAACGGAACCCTCGGTGCGCGAGTCCGATTCGCTCTTGACCGGTTTTGTTTCATTTCACTTTTTTATACCCTGACTCCTAAAATAGACGCGAAACTAGGGGTAAACGATTGGGAAAAAATGTCGTGTTCTTCAACACTCTTAACGAGTGGAACAAAACATTCCCAGTCGTTAATAGTGTTAAGGACGGTGTATCAACGAGAGGAAAATACCCATCAGAAGTTACAGCATGCAAGCTACTTGCATACTATTGTGCAAACTACAGGCATGTATATTCTAGCCCTTAAAGACAAAAATTTCACCTCACGTGCATAAGGACGTATGTACGTATAGCGTCATTAACAAAATTCTAGTATTTTCGAAAGCTAATCCACGGTCACAAAACGTTTGCTGGCTTTATGGCAGCTGGACACAGATTTAGAACTCGAGTAATTTGTTGCAAATTCATCCCCTTTCTTTGGGCTGAATTTCGCAGCCAATCGTAGTCCACAACTGGACATAGGCCACTCCCAGACCACCACAACACCTTGTCCTCCGCCTTTGGCATCCATTCTACCTCAACCACCTAGGGGGCGTCCCACACTACGCTTGCTAGTACGCGGTCAGCCCGAACTACATAAAATTAAACATTGAGAAACGTGTCAGGTAATAGTTTTTTTTTCAAGCTCTAAACCTATAAGTAGCATAAGCATAATAACATAGCATAATCAGCCTATAATTTTCCCACTGCTGGGAAACTAACAAGTAGCAATGAAATGTTGTACGAATTAAATAGCGTTTCATAGCTGCACGTTCTGGCATTCGGAAACCTCGCGTCAACGCAAAAATTAAAAGGAAAAATATTTTTATCTTTCATCGAGGTTGGGTACATAAATTCAACGCAAAGTAAATTTTAAGGACAGTTTACTCACTTTGTGTAAAGGTTCCACTTAAGGCAAAGTGTTTTGATACATGAAAGTGACTGAGAGGAAATTATTATGCTCAAAGTGCTGTTTTCTCACGCATAAAAAGTGTCTAAGGATCAGGCTAATTTTGTACCAATTACTTCATTTGGATTTGAGACGGGCTCGTGGTTAAATAATACACACACGGAGAGATCGAAGGTTAAGTTATGCTTGCCGCGGTCAGTTCGTGTATGGGTGACCATCCATTTCATATCGAGACCCCTCCGTGTTTCGGAAAGCTCGTTAAACCGTTGGTCCCGGATGTCATTCGTAGATATTTGACAGTCGTTACGGGTAGTCAAAAGTCCAAAAGTCTGACAAACAGTCCTACCAAGGGGTACGCCAAGAGGTAGGGGTTGTGGAGGTCAGATAGGCAGTCGCTCCATGTAAAATACTGATATTCAGCTGCATAAAAAACTTTCATGATAAAAAAGTTAACAGCTTCTGAAGTCGGTGTCTTCAAGTCTTCAATTCATTTTAGCTTGACAGCGACTTTACAAACTGTTAAGTTTTTTATGAAAGTTATATTTTAAGATTTATTCATGGCCGCAATAACCCAATAAGCAATCATGGTGATTAATGCTCATACTTCTGTAATATAAAGAGGCCTTTGATCAATATTAAGATGATTACAGACTGTTATTATTATTATTAACTAAATAGTTTCGCTAATCAGGTCACATTATTCAGCAAATACGATTAGTAAGCAAGTACTATGTTTATTACCTGAGATTAGTATTTGATGGTCCGCTAACACATTATTATGTACACCTGTCAGTTTCATACTAACGAATATGTGTTTTGCGAATTTGATCCTTGTTATTACTCTTATAACTTATTCGTAGTTATTACTACTATAATTTGTTCCACTGACTGGTGTCAGGAATGCATTCGACCTCGTAAATGCTTTTAACCCAATGACATTGTACATCTAGACGTTGCGTTGTCATAATATATATTTTTTTGTTTTTGGTTTTTTTTTTTTTGTAATATCGTGCACACTTGTTTCTCTAGCTCATTTTAGATTATCAGAATAGTCGACATCGGCTTTGCTTGCCATGTTATAAAAATAGAATAGAATAGATTACAGTGTGAAGTGTGGAAGTGAGACACATATATACGAAATAAATAGGAAAATTGAGACAAAGCATCTTCTGTCCCTTACGGCGTGCCGTATTTCGCATGGCAAAATTTAAAAATGTTGCCAAACAAAGTACTTTCACTGTTACAAAATTTATCTTGCGTCGATTAATTTAACATTTTTGTACAGTTTTTGCATTATGCGAATGTATTGACATGGGTTTCAGTCCAAAATATGGAACATTTCTTACGTTAAACCTCATTTCTCATACCACATAACCTAGGAAAAGTATAATATTGCTGTCTCATGACCGGCCACGCGGTGGCTCGATCTAGATGTATATTATCTAAGTTTTAACCCGAAGGTTGGAATGTCACTCGCACGTCATAAAACGACAAGGTATATTTGTCTATGTGACAATTAGAAAGTTTCAACCTTACAGTTATTTTATCTCTGACAGCAGCAACCCAATAGCAACCTTATTGTAACAAGAATAAAGATCACTGTGATGTTTGTTGACAGACTTGTTAATGGCAGCAATTCAACAAAAATCTTACTGCAACGACTATAAAGGTCACACGGGGGTCACGGGGTCAGGTAAAGTAGTTGTCAAATGTAAAGTAGTTGTCATCAATTATTCCTAAATATCATGATTCTTAGAAGCCCTTATCCCTAAATTATTAATTTAATTTCAAATGAAATTATTATTTTTTTGATCCCTAAGATTAGAGAGATACAGACCGCTGACAGACAGACGGACGGAGAGCGGAGGCTTAGTAAAAGGGTTCCGTTTGGCACCTTTCTAGTACGGAACCCTAAAAACGTTGTAACTATCTAACAATACTAATTTTTAAAAGTTGTATGGCCAAAATGTAGTAAATTATTTGTTCAAATCCCTCGCTAATTTAAATAAAATTTAGTTTCCTAGAACATTTAACTTGTTTTATTGAATTTGTTATTTCATAGAATTTGCCCAGAAACTATTTACCTTTTAGTCTACGAATAAATATTTACGAAAGGTTTCGTAAATATTTATTCCCACGTTCATATTTACGAGTATTACCAACCTAAACTAAAACATATGGAAAAATATATTTATGGAGTAAACTAATTTTGTCCAATATTTGACATAGTCGTGGGTATCGTATTACCCAATAACTGGGTTGTGGAGGCAGTCGCTTCATGTAAAATACTTGTATTCAGGCAGGCGATGCGGTGTGCCGAGGGAACAAGAAATTCCACGCAGACGAAATCGCGAGCAGAAACTAGTATAATATAAAGCTGATACGAAAAATAGCTACGCTCAATAGATAGTTCGTATAATAAGATTATCAAGCTGTGTTATAATACGGAGTAACAAACGCGCTTGTACGCTCCGATAGTAAACAAAGGGAAGCTATTTGTAGTGGCCAGGGTCTGCATATTGCAACGAGGGGCCTATACTATCTTGCAATTAAAATTACCTTCTAAACTGATTTTGAATTTATGATAGTTTGACCAATTTAGTTTTTTTTACAAGAACAATTAGAATTTATACTTTTAAAACAGCAATAATTTATTGAAATTTCGTAAAACAAAGAAGTCCATTTTGTTACTAAAAATACCATTTAACTAATGTTAGTAATACATACAAGCAATATACAACGTGTCGTTTTGTATCCTCATTAAATTTCAGGGTGTGACTTCAAACCGAACAACTTTCTCCATGGAACCATCTTAATCGCGAAAAAATTTTCAACTGTCCCATAGAAAACTTCAATACCCACCCGACGCAAATGTATGGGATGGCTGATTATTTTATCGCGGTTACGATGTTGGTGCCATGGAAAAAGTTGTTCGGTTTTATGGTCTATACCACACCCTTAAATTTGACAAGGATGCAAAACAACACGTTGTATAAACGAAAAAAAAAGTCTAAAGCAAATCGTGCAGAGGACGACGAAGAAAAGATAAGTTATCAATCTCTCCCCAAAGTGCCTCAGAATACAAGGACACTCCGCCGTTGTTTTCAGAATGGCATTATTGCTGACCCACATTCTATGATTCATCAATGATACGGTATTTTTGCGATTAAGAAACCGCCTCTAAAATAATTAAATTGAAAACAAATTATTGCGCTTGAATCGTTTTAATGGTATGCTAATGACAAGAGTGTAGCATAGTGCTACGCCGTAGCACGGCTCGTAGCGGGAAGCTACGAAATTATCGAGCTTGACTGAATCGTTTTATTGGTATATTATCGAGCTTGACTGAATCGTTTTTATTGGTATAATAATGACAAGTGTAGCATAGTGCTACGCCGTAGCACGGTGCGTAGCGGGAAGCTACGAAATTATTGAGCTTGACTGAATCGTTTTATTGGTATGCTAATAATGACAAGTGTAGCATAGTGCTACGCCGTAGCACGGTGCGTAGCGGGAAGCTACGAAATTATTAATCTTGACTCAATCGTTTTATTGGTATGCTAATGACAAGAGTGTAGCATAGTGCTACGCCGTACCACGGCGTGTAGCGGGAAGCTACGAAATTATTGAGCTTGACTGAATCGTTTTCAAATGACAAGAGTGTAGCATAGTGCTACGCCGTAGCACGGCGCGTAGCGGGAAGCTACGAAATTATTGAGCTTGACTGAATCGTTTTATTGGTATGCTAATAATGACAAGTGTAGCATAGTGCTACGCCGTAGCACGGTGCTTAGCGGGAAGCTACGAAATTATTAAGCTTGACGCAATCGTTTTATTGGTATGCTAATGACAAGAGTGTAGCATAGTGCTACGCCGTACCACGGCGTGTAGCGGGAAGCTACGAAATTATTGAGCTGGACTGAATCGTTTTCTAATGACAAGAGTGTAGCATAGTGCTTCGCCGTAGCACGGCGCATAGCGGGAAGCTACGAAATTATTGAGCTTGACTGAATCGTTTTCTAATGACAAGAGTGTAGCATAGTGCTACGCCGTAGCACGGCGCGTAGCTGGAAGCTACGAAATTATTGAGCTTGACTGAATCGTTTTATTGGTATGCTAATAATGACAAGTGTAGCATAGTGCTTCGCCGTAGCACGGTGCGTAGTGGGAAGTTACGAAATTATTAAGCTTGACTCAATCGTTTTATTGGTATGCTAATGACAAGAGTGTAGCATAGTGCTACGCCGTACCACGGCGTGTAGCGGGAAGCTACGAAATTATTGAGCTTGACTGAATCGTTTTCTAATGACAAGAGTGTAGCATAGTGCTACGCCGTAGCACGGCGCGTAGCGGGAAGCTACGAAATTATTGAGCTTGACTGAATCGTTTTCTAATGACAAGAGTGTAGCACAGTGCTACGCCGTAGCACGGCGCGTAGCGGGAAGCTACGAAATTATTGAGCTTGACTGAATCGTTTTATTGGTATGTTAATGACAAGATGGAGGAGGGGCTTGTGACTAAATAATAATACCCACACAAATCGATCGATCAGGTTAAGCTACGCTTGCTGCGGTTGGTCCATGGATGGGTAACCATCTTTACATACCAAAACCCCTCCGTGCTTTGGAAAGCACATTAAGCCGATCCCGGCTGTCATTCGTGGATTTTTCACAGTTGTTACGGGTCGTCAGAAGCCAACAACCAGTCTTACCAAGGAGTATCGTATTAAACAGAACTGGTTGTGGAGGTCAGATAGGCAGTCGCTCCATGTAAAATACTGGTATTCAACTGCACCCGGTTAGACTGGAAGCTGACCCCAACATAGTTAGGAAGAGTCTAGGCAGATGATGATGTTATTGACAAGATTGTATGTTATATAATTACAATGTTATATTGCTAAGGGCGGTAACTACTTTTAATATCGTAGGAAAAGGTGCTCGCATTATGATTGTTGTTGCTTTTACTACACTGATGGAATGAATGTGTTAGGCAATTTTCAAAACCATTAATTACCCGCTTATAGACATACTGAAATTACTTCGAACTGTTCTTGTAATGGGCGATATTTGAAATTGACTTACGAATGCTCCTTTTTATTCTATAAAAATACATAGGTAACTGAGCACCTAAAGGTTATCCATTCAATTTAATATAGGTACTTGGAATTTTCTAAACAATTTAACTTGTAAATGATCGGAATGAACCTTAACGATGTTGACTACTTAGAAAATGTTCACAAAGTTCTTTCACTTAAATTCCAAAATGTAGAAGTTGATATGTAAAATAAATATAGGTACAAAGGCCCTTTTAAGGTTTGGTTTCAGGTAAACGGTTGATAAACCAATGACCAAAGTCGATAGACTAGCTTACCTTTTATAAACTGTGAGATTTGCTGTGACAATTTAATTTCCTTTAGCTTTGATCACAAACTAATGTAAATATAATAATAATAACTAACTGCGCCCCACGGTTTCACGCGCGTAGAGTGGGATAAAATATAACAGATGTGTTAATCCAGGGTATAAGCTATCTACATATCAAATTTTAAAAAATCGGTCCAGCCGTTTGGGCGTGAAGAAGTAACAAATATACAAACAAACACTCACAAACTTTCGCCTTCTTAATATTAGTGTGATAAGTCCAGGTTTCCATACGATGTTTTCCTTCACCGATGTCAGTAATGTCCAAGATAAACTCAGAAAGTACCACATATGAATTGAAAAGTTACACTGGTACTTGCCTGGATTTCAGGCCCTAACCACCAGGGCCATGACGACATACTAAATAATAACTTAAAATATTCAGGGTTATTTTTCAATGACCAGCCAAATTATCACAGGGTGTTCTACCCATGAATATGAACAACTTTCACTATGGGACCAACTTTGAAATCACGAAAAAAAAACCAGTGGTTTCCTACAAAAGTTCAATAATTTCCTTTTAGTCTGTGCTAAATAAATGTATTTTCTTTCTTTCTTTCTTTCTTTCAATACCTACTCGATCAAAATGTATGAAAAAGCTGATATTTTTTTGCGATTTCAAAGTTGGCTGGTCATTGAAAAATAACACTGTATACATAAAACATGATATTTTTAGGTTTTTTTATATATTTTTTTAAGTACTTATAAACGTGAATATTAACCTAAAGAAATTAAAAAAGGTTACGCTTTATATACGGCTCAAAAGGAATAAACTCAAGCTTCATTCGATTATATAGTTCGAACTTTGAACAGAAAATAAGATTTACTTAAGACTCTTGTAACGAAAAAAGTATTATTTTTTTAAAGTTGAGGATTGAAAGAAAACAAAATACAGTTACTTCGCCTTGCTTGACTTATCTTAGCCAGTTGAGGGAAATTGTCTGTTGCATCTTTTTTTTTTTATTGGAGAGGACTCAACAAGTTCTTCTGAAGCCAATTACAATAACTTGTCCTTTTAAAAAACAGTTTTACACTATTTAGTGAGTCTACTTGTTATAGTGTGTATTTTGTGATTTGAATGCCACGATTCCAGAGTTGATAATTTGTTAATCATTTTAACTTTACCTTTACATTATTTAACAGCTCTCCAATTTGAGCAGCATTATTCATATTTGTAAAACAACATTCATCGATAATACGTCCGAAATTAATGTCCATTTCTTTTTATTCGCTTTAACAAAGATGTTGTTTACTTTTCGAGTTATAAAAACATGCAATAAACGGAAGAATAAAAAAATTATTTCGTCGCAATTTCCGGAGCGAACTCGATCAATCAACTCGGTTCAATGCAGACCTTTGTTGGACATGAGTTCTCTATTGAAAAGGAGGTAACGCCCGCAGTCACGATTTACCAATTTCAAAGAAGGTTATATTAAAAAAGTGCGTGTCGGACCACGCACGATGAAGGGTTCCGTAGTTGAAAAGAATTTATCCCAAAAAGAAACTTAACATTGGAGCCCAAAAAAATTTTTTTATGTCAAAAAATTACAAATTCACAATTTTCGGACTTTTTCCTTTACTTGTGCTGGGAGACCATACTTCTTGCCAAATGACATTATTCTAGGTCAACGGGAAGTATCCTATAGGTTTTGATTTACTTGCGACAATTGCGAGTATCAAAATGTGTCGCAAAATGGCCGTATTTTTTTATTGCCTTGACTTAGACGATTGATTTTTTAGAACTTTAAGGGACAATAGATTTATGTATTTAATATTAATTTCAACTTGATATCTCCACGCGTCCTTGAGAAAAAGGGTCTTGACAGACTGACAGACTTGAACATTTTTTTCTATGTGATAGAATTACAAATTAACAATTTTCGGACTTTTTCCTTTATTTGTGTTGTATGACCTTGCTTCTTACTAAATTTCATGATTCTAGAACAACGGGAAGTACCCTATAGGTTTTGATTTACTTGCGAGTATCAAAATATCTCGCATAAATGGCCGTATGTTTTTATTGCATCGACTTAGATGCTTGAGTTTTTTAGGACTTCAAGAGACCACAGACCTACGTATTTGATATTAATTTTAACTTGATACCTCTACGCGTTCCTGAGAAAAATGGTCTTGACAGACTGACAGACAGACAGACAGACAGACATACAGACAGATAGACGGACAAACAAGTGATCCTATAAGGGTTCCGTTTTTTCCTTTTGAGATACGGAACCCTAAAAACCAGCCAAGTGCGTGTCGGACCACGCACGATGAAGGGTTCCGTAGTTGAGATGTATTTATTCCAAGAACATTGTAGTTGAAAAACATGCAATCATACATCGTCACGGTCAGTTCTCCAACTCTAAGTGACAAAATTACAAATGACCCATTTTCGGACTTTTTCTTTTACTTGTGCTGTGAGACCTTGCTTCTTGCCAAATTTCTTGATTCTAGGTCAACGAGATGTACCTTATAGGTTTTGGTTTATTTGCGAGTGTCAAAATATGTCGCATAAATGGCCGTATTTTCTTTTTTATATTGCGTTGACTTAGAAGCTTGATTTTTTTAGAGCTCTAACTGACTGTAAACCTACGTATTTGATATTAATTTCAACTTGATACCTCTACGCGTTCTTGAGAAAAAGGGTCTTGACAGACTGACAGACAGACAAACGGTCAACGAAGTGAACCTTTAAGGGTTCCGATTTTTCCTTATGAGGTAAGTATCCCTAAAACTAGCCCAATCTTGACATCTATTAGTTTATATTTTATAAGGTCCAATAGTATTTTGGGTTCTATCTGGGTGGGTAATTTTGACATCGTTTAGAGAAAATATTCGTTCGTGTAAGTGTTGACCCCTGAGTTTGTTTCACCATTTGTTCTCAGGGTAGTCAGATAGGAAATGCCGACTCCATCTAGCTATTTTTTTTAAACATGACTTTCATAAATTGAAAAGAGTGTGCTTAGATGGATTGGTCATGTTGAGTGGATGAATGAAAAGCGACTAAGAAAATGTACAAAGCAGATGTGAATGGAAACGCCGGGAGGGGACGCCCTAGGACATATAGTGACCTTATTGGGTTCAGGTGGCGTTCTGTTAGGCTTTGCATACCACAATGGGAAGAAGGCGTGAGTTTATGTATGTATGACTTTCAAAAATCATTCTAATCTAAATACTCTGCCTGTTTACAGAATAATTTCATTTCATTTTCAGTCGTATTCTGACAGACCAGTTTCTTCGGTGGTCCACCTAAATCGATCCATGAACATTGGTGAAGGAATGTTGCCCTAAGCTTTGAGGTAAGGGTAGCTGTAGCTGGGGAAGCACTGCTAGGGCACCTACCTAGAGCACTAGGTACTTCCCATTCTTTTGAAACAAAAAAATGTAAATGTAGCGTTGGGTGACCCTGAGATAAACTACTAACTGCCAACTGCTTTATCTGGGCAGTGACCTCGAATTAATTACCTACGGCCGCACGTTAGATAAATACGCGTCCGTCCGTGCGTAACTGTGGAGCACTCGAACTGTTGCCTACTGGTTTATACTGGTTTCCGCCGTTTTCTATGAAGATGTAATACTGCTTACTTTATTACACTGTGGTTAAATGGACCGAAAAACTGCAGCAGGGGAAGACTTAATTTAAAAGCCGTAGAACTTATATACAGCAGTGGATGGCAATTGACTGACTGAACATAACAGAAGCCTATTTCTAAAATTAAATAAGTTTCCTCGGTAAATAAGAGAAGGGGAAGACCAAATAAACGATGGATGGACTACCGAGCTGACGACTAATAGATAAGTATGGAAAAAAGGACATGTTGCGCCGACCTCAAATAGATTGGGATAAGGGCAGGAGACTGATGAAAACGCATCAAATACAATACTCAAAACTTTACACTATATGCCAATATAGTGTAAAGTTTTGAGTATGAATGTGGATGGTTATACGAGTAGGGGAAGACCAAAGAAACGATGGATGGACTGTGTGAAAGATGATATGGCTAGAAAGGAAGTGACTACCGAGATGACGACGAATAGAGAAGTATGGAAGAAACAGACATGTTGCGCTGATCCCAAATAAATTGGGATAAGGGCAGGAGAATGATGATGATAATTATATTGTATTGTATTCGATATGTTTGCAAAATTCAGTATGAATGATATATCTGATGTCGTAACATCATATCACGTCGTCAGGAAGACGAAATAGATTCTTGGATATAAAACTCGATGAGTATGTGCTTTACGTGACAACAGATGTTCTCGAAACTACCCAACTTTATCCTATAAAATACTTTTTGAGTTACGTAAACGAGTAATAGCATCAAATGTCGAATCTTTCGAACAATTGGACCGAAAAGTGTGAAAATATCAAGAATAAGTGAGTAGTAAATTCTCTAGCGTCGGATAATATTTTCAAGGATTTCGCTTCATTTCTTAAGAGTGCTTTTAGTGTGGGGCGTATTTACCCTGTGGGGTAAGTGTTCCGTTTCGGGCACATCCGGCGGGTGACACGCCCTTTACATTAGCTCCCAGCACTATTTCACAAAATAAACTGCTACAGAAGGTTGGCTCCATACAACGTGCGAGAACGCACGCACACATAGACACACTTCACGTACAGCGAGTGCAAGGGCACTCACGAGTAGCATTCGACCGCGGTCATTGGTCGCCGCGGTCTGTTCCAAAAGTATCATGAAAGTGTGCAAGTTAAATTCTTACGCAATCACTATTAGTTATTAGTAACACACTCATCCATATTTATATTGGAGGTCGCATATATTAGATGCATGGGTATGTGCGAATAATCTTTTACACATGTCTGTAACCAATTTAAATAAGCGTAAATGTTAAAGTCCTTGTTTATGTTTTTACTCGTCTCTTGCTTGTAAAGTATTCACCACGAATATAGTACTATCAGACCACTGCTGCTCTTATTATGAACCCTTGTTTTACAATAATTTAGAACATTTCAACGTTACACAGTGTGTTAGGCGGAAGGTTAGTCAAACATGGGGGGTTCGTAGGTAGACCCATTTAGGAAATACATATATGCTAAATGGGTCTACCTACGAACCCCTCTTGTTTGACTAACCCTCCGCCTAACACACTGTTTAAGTCACCACTTTTTCAAACAATTATTGTTTTAGTAACATTATTAAAATGTAAATTAAAATTTTTTGAGGTTATAAAATTAATCTCCATTGTCAAATAAAAGATCTTTAAAGTGATTTAAAATTAGAATTTCGGGATGCCAATTTTTTAGTGCCACTTACGCACTACGAATTGGCATTCAAACGTTCGTTTTTTGTGGGGGCTTGTGGCTAAGTAATATTAACAGCCCCACGGGTCGATCCATCAGGTTAAGCTACGCTTGCCGGGATTGGTCCGTGGATGGGTGACCATCTTTACACACCTAGACTCCGCTGTGCCTCGGAAAGCACGTACGTTAAGCCGTTGGTCCTAGCTGTCATTCATGGCTCTTTGACAGTTGTTACGGGTTGTCAGAAGCCCGAAAGTCTGACAACCTGTCTTACCAAGGGTTATCGTATTACCCAGTAACTGGATTGTGGAGGTCAGATAGGCAGTCGGTCCATGTAAAATACTGGTCATATTCAGCTACATCCGGTTAGACTGGAAGCCGAGCAAAACATAGTTGGGAAAAAGCTAGGCAGATTGATGTGTCTTTTGTTCCGTGGTTTTGTAATACTAGGCTTAGCAGAAAAAATATAGTTACAGCTCACAGACTGAGATCTGGACAAATGCCGCTCAATAATTTTGGGATTTTTAATGAAAAAAATTGATTCACCCAATTTGTGAGGTATGTGGCACACTGGAAGATGTTATACATTTATTGACGGAGTGTGTCAGATTTCAGTCTGCAAGAGAAGATTTACTTAGAGAGCTTTAGGTAAATATGTGCGATGTTTGCATGTTCCATCACATTTTGTCGTCACCTAACTCCGGAGCTGCTTACAGTTTAATTAAGTTTGTGTTATTACGTTTCACATCATAAGTTCCGATACAATTGTATAAAAGTCCCTAATAATAAATAAAGAGAGAAAAAAAAACCGACCTGTTTTTGTATAGACTCGAACTTCTGCACTATTCTATAACTATACTCTGTACAAGTTCGTTTATCCTACTCCTCGGCTGTTGTTTATGATAACGGTAAATCACTTTATAGTTGCGCGTTAAGAACACATGCAGTAGGAGCGTAATTAACTATGAAATTATCATAGCTCGCTTGTTTATTTGGAAACTGAAATGTTAGTAACACATCACAATAATACTCTTCAATATTTGGTTGTTTAAAATGAATGAAGTGAACCAGTTCTACTTCAATAAATACCCTCGGGAAGGAGACTATCTTATTTATTTTAACAATAGCTTTTGGCAACGGGTTTGCCCAGCTGCAAGTCGGAAATTATACCACGGGAAAGAAAAAGTAAAAAAAAAAAAAAAGTGAATAAAAAGTATTCTATGTCCTAATCCAGGTCATGGTCTACCGATTTTCCAAATTTTATTCAAATCCTTTCAGTCGTTTTAACGTGAAAGCGTAACAAACAAACAAAGTAAATTAGGAAATTAGGTTTAGGATAAAACGCCCAAGGCTAATTACGTTAGTTAAAGACACACATTAAAAGTACCTATACAACTACTTGTTGAGTAGTTGTCTTAGGGTCATCTCACAATACTCCAGACATAGTTATGACAGATCTTCTTCCATTCATCCGCGAACACATCACGCTCAGGCGCTCAAGCGGCTCAGACTCGCGTCCATACGTTAGCGTTTATCGGACTCATTCTGGCTCACACCACATGTTGGTTGTTCTCAAAACATAAGGATTCAGTGGTACAAGCAATATACCTAAGAATTTTTCATTATTACTACACTGAATGATCTTGTTGACGACACGGTTGGCGCAGTGGTTGAGCGATTGACTGCTGCGCAGCATGTCGCGGGTTCGATTCCCGCAGGGAACAAATATTTGTACGACCTACAAGTATTTGTTCCGAGTCTGGGTGTTTTTCTATCTATAATATGTATGTATTTACAAAAAAAATATATATAAGTAGTTTATCAGCCATCTCGTTTCCATAACACAAGCATTAGGTTGCTTAGCTTGGGACTAGATGGCGTTGTGTGAAATGTCCAAGGATATTTATTTATTTATTTATTTATTTTATTTGTCATAGTAAGTTATGAATCTTCAAAAGAGATTAGTTCACTCAAATCTGTGTGCTTCTTTCCTCAAAAGACCATTTCAGACATGGTTTTACATGGTCCTCACATGATCTGACCCAGATTATGTCTGGACTTTAAAAGAGACTTTGACTCCTGAGCTTGTTTCGCCATTTCTTGTCAGAGTAGTCAGATAGGAAATTTCGACACCATCTAGCTAATTTAATATTTTTTTAAATATAACTTTTTAAAATACATATGTGTAAAATTGATTCCGATATCCATTTTCACAACAACATTTGAACAAACAATTTCATTTCATTTTGTTTAATTTATGTAAAACCTACTTATCTTAGGTAGATTCCTACATTATAATGTAGTATCTACTATACATTATGTAGCTCGCCCGTCATCGAAATCTGGCATTTGTATAAGTTACGCGTATCTTTGCAGACACAGCCAACTCAGATGTTTGTTTGTGGTGTGTGTTATATCTACCTATGTATGTATGTATGAGTGTGTTATGTGTAATAACATGTATGATGCAGTGATGCAGTGTGTATCGAGAAACTGAAGGAAAGCGTTGATTGTTTGGTTTATCTAGTAGAGAGTTTGTAGTTTTTTTTTTTTGTTTGTTTGTGTACTCCTTCAAAATATTACTTGGGTACCTATTTTACCCATTTTAGCAACACAGCATAGTCTGTTCGTTTTCGTCGGTCGTTCGTGTGTTAGTTCGTGTTGCGAGTACCGAACTGAGGGGCAATTCTCGTATTTTTAACAACGTTCGCAATCTCATCTCAGTCTCAATCTGTCAAAAATTGTATAGAGTTAACGTACGTTTTTGACATTTGATTGACGCTGGCATGAGATTGTGAACGTTTTTAAGTACGAGAATTGGCCATCTGTTATCTGTCCCTCGTCATGGAAGAAGACTTTTGGGCGCAGGACGTGGTGTTCCGTCGCTTCCGCGGACAAATACCACAGGAAAGCACAAACTCAAGCTAGTGCAAAGAAAGCCAAGTGCTACTAACACAGTCTTAAGCCTTATTAATTAACACAAGTTTTGTTTATATTCAAATATGTATGTTTAGGTTAAGTTATTTACATCGGCCTGTCTCGCCTGAAATAAATGGTTTATTTATTTTATTTATAGTTGCTATCACACTAATATTATAAAGGCGAAAGTTTGTGAGTGTGAGGGTGCGTGTGTGTGTGTTACTTCTTCACGCTCAAACGGCTGTACCAATTTGGATGAAATTTGGTATGTAGACAGCTTATACCCTGGATTAACACATAGGATACTTTTTATCCCGGTCTACGCGGGTGAAACCGCGGGGCGCAGCTAGTCTTGAATAAATTATCAAGGAAATTATTTATAAACGGAGACTAAGGTTTCTGATAAACTATTTGCAAAAATATTTAATTCCACGAACGGCTCTCACACTATTGATTGATGAAAAACCTCATAAAAGGACACCTACCAATTTGTCAGAATCGCAAATTGATAGACATATTATGCATATATTATGATCCTTATTCTCACATACGGCGTTCAAACCTGCCGGTCGATTCTGTAAAAATCGCACCGTGAAAACTTAGGTGAAGTGAGTTTGTTTTTGCTAGAAATTGACACTATTGACAGCTCACTCCACGCTCACTTCACCTAAATTTTCACTGTGAGATGGTTACAGAATCGCACTGCTGGTCTTTGACAGTTCAACAGAGATCAAGCTTGAGGTTTAGTTTGAGTCAGATTAACGGACCGTGTTAGAAACACAGTACTTCGCTCCATAACACTAATCGCTGACGTCACCCAAAAACGGGCCCAGTGCGTGTCGGACGACGCACAATGAAGGGTTCCGTAGTTGGAATGTTTATCCCAAAGACAAGCTTAACATTGTACTTAGATGAAAAACATGTTCTCCCATACATCCCAAATTCCCAACTGCAAATGTAAGTTTGTACGCATAATGTTGAGAGATTTACCATATTATTTTAAGACCATAGACTTCTTAAATAAGTTTTCCTGTAAGGTATAGAATTATTTTCTGTATTTTTTCAAAATTTTAGGCTCAGTAGTTTCGGAGTTAAGGAATGGTTTTTCGTTTATTTTCGTAAATAACTTTAAAACATTTTTTTTTTAAGTATAAAAAATATGTATTGCCTTCACATTAAGCCCTTCCATTTGATATGTTACAGTTTGCAAAACCTTTTTTTTAATTTTCTTACTTGCCCTCTAAAAGTGACCCCCATATTCAAAATTAATTTATTTACATTTATTTAAAAATAATAAATAAGCTCTCACAGTCATTGTTTCAACTGTGTTTTTGTTCTGCTAACAACTCGAACTGACAGACAGACAAACAAGAAAAATAATTGCAAAAGAGATTTTTTGATAGGTACTATTTTAGTGTGGACTCGTAAAAAGCATAACTTCAATAGCTACAGCGCAATTTGGCCTAACCAGTAACTAGTCACACACTTTGCTTTACTAATCACATCTGCATAGCACAAAGGCATGTTCCAGAACTTACAGCCACCATTAAAACGCACTAATTATAATCTCATACGCGTCTTTATTCTCTAATACAGGAATGGCGAACCTATGAACGCGCCTTAAGTGACACCCTACAAAAAGTCTAGGAAGCAACGTTAAAAGTCACAAAATACTTTTCAATATCCATCCAAGAATACAGAACTATTATAATGGTTTTAAGATCATTTAATTTTAAAGAAATGTATGTTTTAATAATGTCTCAACCGTTCTCAATAGAGGTTTTAATATGAGTTTTTTTTTATTAAGAAGCCATTGCACCAACTATTGTATCCACTAACCCGCACGGCGTCTCCGTGGTGGATTATGTATGGCTCACTTCCTCTCACAGAGTGGAGGCCTGTGTCCAAGTAGTGGGAACATTACAGGCTTATTTATCCATTAAAACTCAAACTCAAAGCAATTATTTCAATTAAACCAATTAAAGGCACTTTGAATTGTCAAGGAGTGTCAGTCAGAAAGATAAAGGTAGACAAAGCGGTTAATTTTATCACTAATTTTCCGCTACCCATCGGAATCCCGTCTTGTGAAGATTTTTTCACTTTAAATTGGTAAGCAGATGCAAAAAGGTTCGCCATCCCTGCTTTAATAGCTGGCGACTGCAATGGTTACGCAATTAGTAAGCAGTTGCATGCTATGTGATATTGTCGGCGTATGGAACCGAGGGGTGTGCAAACGAGCCGTGTTTACACAGTCAACCCATAGTTTCTATTCAGTAGCACAGGTTTTATACAATACATGTCGCAGACAACTGGGTTTAATTAGCCGTCTAGTTAACCGACTAGCCTTTCAAGGAAATGGCGGCCGATAGGCGGTTTTATATGTCACATCCAACTAGTTTAATTAGCCATGATTGACCGCCTAGCTTTTGGAAGTAGCGCTCGCCGGCCGATCTGTAGCGGAACAGCTCGCTTCGCTAAAGTATGTGTATTTATTTTTCCCCGGCCCCCGGCCCTGGGGGGCCCCCAAATCTCGAGAACTACTTTTTTTAAATCAAATCCCAAACAAGGTCAAAATATATTCAGTAACAAAGAGGCAGTTTGTAGTTTGAGACCCATATATGCGTATGTAAAATATAAACGTAGATAGCATGCTAAAATTGTCGTGCTCGCTTCGCTCGCTCGTCCATCGTAAATTTTCTTCGTTTTCAAACTTTTCTGCAAAGTAACTCCTATTTTGTTAGTATAAACGAAAATTTTACCTATATTAAAAAAAAATTGCTGTATAAAAACCGTACCTTTCCGAGACGGGGTGCTAAAATTTTCGAGCTAATAGCGAGTGGTGTCAGTTATGGCATAATTATAACACTTGCTCGAAAACATTAACTCGATAGTACTGAAATCGATAAATTATGAGCGCGACAGTTCACTACATCGATGTGTCATAATCTCGAATAACTTTATAGTTATCGTCCGCTCGAATCATTGGCAGTGCGAAGGCCCATTATCATAAAACATCATTTCTCGAACGACCACCTAATCACCTAGGGCGTCCCCTCCATTTCCATTCACATATGCCTTGTAAATACCTTTTGGTAGTCGCCTTTCATTCATCCCCTCAACATGACCAAACCATCTATTTATTTAATTCGCAACTTTTCTTTTTATTTAAAAAATATCCTGTTAGCTTATAAGTTTATAACTGTGTTATTCCGTGTCGTCTTTAAAGGTATAGCGACTCCCTCCTGTTTAAATAGTGAGTGTGCATTTTCTATTCGCTATACAGAAATATGATAGCTTTAGTTAATTCCACTAGCTCGGACTAGCACGGCTAATTGGATAAATAAGATCAAGGAAATTGTGACTCGGTTGTGATTTTTATTGGGAAGCATTTACTGATACTATAATGTGGCTAATTAAAACGAAAGAAACTGTACGGACAGTAGTTTTAGCGATTCAAAAGTTGGTTCGAGGAATCTGTTCTGTGGAATGCGCTCCCCCAGGAAACCAGTATGGCAACCAACTGATTATCCTTTAAAGTTAAAGTTCGTGAGTAAATTAGTAAGAAGCTGGCAGTATCAGGTTTTCCCATTGTTTGTCTTATTTGTTAACCGACTTCTGAAAAAAGGAGGAGGTTATCAATTTTCGGGCATAACTTCGTCATATAGAGACGGGTTTGCAAAATTCTTCTTTTGTTGGAAAGGGTATACTCTCGAGGTGTCCACCTCACCAAGTCAGAATCTGATGAGGGGATCCCATGAAAATCGAGGGGATCCCATGAAAATCGAGGGAACCCTCAAATTTTATAGGCACACCTATTTGGGTATTTTTTATAGTAACTTGTGCATTTGCTCTCGGAAAGCACCATTTGGTGAAGTGGAACTGATTATAAAGACCACAGATGGCCATCGGAACTACTCAATAACCTACCTAAGCATTTCACGGGTTGCGATTCGATTACTTTCATATCGTAGCTAAGTAATTAATCCACAAATTTCGTCATTGCACCTACCACAGTTTGTCTCTACAATACCCAAAGTTTGACTGGTAGAAAATTCCAATGGCATTAAGTCTGCCTTCTTGTGTGTAAAGTATTAAATAAATAAATAAATAAATAAAGGACGTTTCAGTAGTGAGAACATCCCTACACACAACTTTATGACAGCCAAGCGTTAATAAACTGTACTAGATAAACTTTACTAGAAACAAAATTACATCAAAATCTGGAGCAAACGCGCGCGTAGCAAAAAGTACGTGACTAAAAACGCCCTTAACCTAATAAGCCAACGGGACAATCAAGTTCTCTTCAAAATCTTACACCATCACCATTAGCAAAAGTTTTCAGAAGCCACACAAGAAAAAATCATGCTCTATACATCATTCTACTCTCAATGGCTAATCTCGCCCATCCTCAGAGGGCCCACTTCAGAAAATTACAGAAGGTCGGCTCCGTAAAACGAGCAAAAATATATGCAAACATATGACTGCATATGAGCTCGCGACTGGGATTCTGTTGAGGTAGTTGGAGACCACCGTTCGTAACTTCGTACGCATCTAAATTCTGGTTCCAAAAGTCATCATCTGCCAGCAATTTTCCCAACAATTTTGAGGTCGGCTTCCAGTCTATACGGATGCAGCTGAATACCAGTATTTTACATGGAGCGACTGCCTATTTGACCTCCACATTCCAGTTACTAGGTAATACGTCAGAGTCTGACGAGTCGTGAGACACAAGACGCGTACGTCCGACTGCGTCCCGCTTTTTAAACGCGGTCTTGCTGCGTCGCGGTCGCGCAGTTGTGCAAGGCGCCATAAGATAACACGGGCAGCGTTGCGATAAAAGGGACACATTTTTAGACACGTAGACACATTTTCAGTCTAAACAGACACATTTTCAGTCCGCCAGCGGATATCAGACTGTCAGGTAATCGCTATAGATCACAGACTCACAGTTCCTTTTAAGGTTTTGGACTGACGACCAATGCCAGCCAATGCGATCCCAGAGTGTGTGGCCTGTTGCCGGCGCAGGCCTGACATGCTCTGTGGGCCGGACAGTACAGATCTCGAGTAAGCAGGTGTTCATCCGGCGGCAGCAGTGTTGTCAATTTAGCGACTTTTCTAATTTGGTTATCATTTTAAAAATATAATATAATTCACTACGATGTTATCCTAACCAGTGAAAATAAAAGATAGCACATCTTGTTTACGTAACATTATCACTTTATGAACTGACACCGAACCGCTATTCAGGCCACTGCCGGGCAGGCGATATTGAGGTGCGAGACTGCCGGCTGCCGCCTGCTAGTGTGTGGACCCAGAGCCGGTATCGACCGTTGCCGGCAGGCAATAATCGCTGTAGTGTGTGGTCTCTGCAGGCCTTGGACGGCAGGCCGCCTGTTGGTACCAGAGACTGCAGGCCAACTGTGTAATCTGTGGGTCCCTTGACGGTCCCGCTTCGCAGTAGCCTTGGTCGCTCAGGTGTGGCCGAAGCTTAAATGTACCTATGCGTGAGTCTGTTTTTCTTTCGTTGAATGGAGCTTCTGTACCCGACCTTCTGTACAATTGTGTGACCAAGCTTCTGGATTAAGGTCAAAAACTTTTTCATTTATGATAGTAGGTCAGATCCGGGCTATAATGTGATTTCTCCACTTATCTGTCAGTAATGTTGCTTTTTCTTTGAACTACTTATTATACTTAGTCGTCTGGATAATCTTATGGATAAGGGACGTAATAGATATTAACTTTAAGTAGGTCAAATGAGTGGAACCTGTTAATGAACCGAAGGCCAATTCCCGTATTTTTAACAACGTTCGCAATCTCATCTCAGTCTCAATCTGTCAAAAATTGTATAGCGTTTACCTACCTTTTGACATTTGATTGTCACTGGCATGTGACTTGAATTTGAACGTTTTCAGGTACGAAAATTGTTAAAGTACCTACGGTCTAAATTTCATGAAACTAATGCTTTTTTTTGCAAAAATAAACCTTATAAGCCAAATGCTGAAACCAATTTGAACATGAATCCTATTTGGATTACGGTTTCACTGTAAATGCATTGTGATAGATAAATGATAAATGATAAATGATTTATTTTCTGTAAGTAGGTTTGTACAAACACTTTTACACGTCAAACATATTTTTTTTTAAACTAGATGAGTTCGACGTTTCCTATCTGACTACTCTGAGAAGAAACGCCGAAACAAACTCAGAGGTCACAGTCTCTTTTAAAGTCCAGACATAATCTTGGTCAGATCATGTGAAGACCATGTAGATTGCAGTCTGAAATGGTCTTTTGATGAAAGAACCACACAGATTGAGTGGACCTGTCCAGTCAGTGCACGCATTTGTCAGTAATCGTGCAGCTCAACTCAAAACTTAAGGAGCTTAACGATTCGACGAACAATACCAAAGAAAAGACATTTGGGTAGGCCGCATAAATTACTCAAACTGTCAGACTATAACTAAAACTGAGAAAAGGATAAAATAAATAAAAAACAATGATCCACGTAGTCTTCACATTCACAATAATTAAAAATAGTATAAGTAATACTTTACAAAGTAAATATTCATGTCATTGTATAGAATATGTAAAAAGCTATTTAAATCAACATTAATAGTGTAAATTTATTGGAGCAGCTCAATCCCAAAACTTTTTGTACTCAATATAGTCTTTGACAGTATAAAAGGCTTTCTGACAAAGTTTCCGCTTTATACAATTTTTGAATTTATTAAGGCTTAGTTCTTGAATGTGGCTAGGTAGTTTATTATAAAAACGTATACATTGGCAACTAAACGAACCACTTATTTTCTTAAGCCTGGTTGTAGGAACAACAAATTTGTGTTTGTTTCTAGTATTCACATTATGGACGTCACTGT
This sequence comes from Cosmia trapezina, assembly GCA_905163495.3. Classification (NCBI taxonomy): domain Eukaryota; kingdom Metazoa; phylum Arthropoda; class Insecta; order Lepidoptera; family Noctuidae; genus Cosmia; species Cosmia trapezina. Next base: position 18,691,655 of record LR991037.1, read on the forward strand.
ATTTTTTAAACAAATTGATATTTTTATGAGCATACAAAAGATTTTCATAGATATACTGAGAAGGCACAGTCATTATATTAATTTCTTTAAATTTATCTCTGAGGGAGTGTCTGGGACTTAATTTGTAAATTGAACGAATAGCCCTTTTTTGTAAAACAAAAATTGTCTGAACATCGGCGGCATTTCCCCACAACAGAATACCGTACGACATCACACTATGAAAATAACTAAAGTAAACTAAACGGGCTGTCTCTAAACAAGTTAAATCACGAATTTTCCTAACGGCGTATGCTGCAGCGCTAAGCTTTTTCGACAATTTATCTATATGGGGGCCCCATTGAAGTTTGGCATCCAAAGTTATGCCCAAGAACACTGTGGTATCTTCGGGAATCAACTCTTCACCCTTTATGAGAACACTAGTTTTTACTTGTCTAACATGAGGTATAGTGAACTTAATACACTTAGTTTTTTTCTCGTTAAGAAGTAGGTTATTAACATTAAACCAGTTAACTACTTTTGCGAGGGCGTTATTTACATTGTCAGTAACCAGCTGCTGACGTTTGAGTTTAAATAAAAGTGAAGTGTCATCTGCAAACAACACTATATCATGATTATCCTTTATGAGGTAAGGCAAGTCATTAATATAAATAAGAAACAAAAACGGGCCAAGAATTGAGCCTTGGGGGACCCCCATTGTTACTACGGATCCGGGTGATCTTTTCCCGTTAACATCAACTCTTTGAATCCTATCACTTAAGTAAGAAGTGAGAAGATCCAGAGAGGCGTTCCGGATTCCGTAGTGATGCAGTTTCCTGATTAATGTTTCATGAAGAACGCAATCGAATGCCTTGGACAAATCACAAAAAATGCCCAAAACATCGCATTTATCCTCCCATGCATTATAAACATGACCTAAAAGTTCAACACCGGCATCAGTAGTCGAACGACCCCTTGTAAAACCAAACTGTTTGTTATGTAATAATTTATGTTTATTAAAAAATCTTTGCAGTTGATCTAAAATAACTTTTTCAAAAATTTTACTAAAGGTAGGTAGCACTGAAATAGGTCTATAATTAGTAGGGTCAGATGTACTACCCGAGAGAGAGTTTTCTTATAAAGGTTTTGAGAGTTAAAATCGGCTTAAAAGTCTTTTAAATTTTAAAGACTTTGAATATTTTTGAAATAAAGTAAATTGCCCATAATCGCATCCATTGCTTCAAACATTATCGTTCCAACATTTCCTTTGCAAGACGCCAACAATGCGTTTTTTTTTTTTTTTTTTGACGGTGGGAAATCATCAAATAACTTCTCCCGCTCTGGGTGGAGCGGAAGGGCGTGTCAGACTTTTACTGACTAAAACCCACCCGTGTTCCTTCAGTTGCCTGTGCCAGGGCCACGGTATTTCTTTTGAACAACCCGCGAGGCGGCGCCGAAAATATATCTGGATGTATTTTCGGATTGGCGCAAAAGCGGCTGAACGGATTTGTATGAAATTTGGCACACAGATAGTTTATAACCTGTATTAACACGTTCCCGTTACGTTCCCGTGGGATATTTTCCGACATCCAAGGGGCCGAGGCCGCGGGCAAAAGTCAGAAGTTCTCATCTGCGTCATCGGCCTGGCCTTTTCCCAACTATATTGGGGTCGGCTTCCAGTCTAAGCGGATGCAAAAAGCAATACAAAAAGCCGTCCAAAATAAACTCGCGAAATTTGACCCATAAAAAAAACCTCTCAAAAAGAAATATGATCACAGAATCAACACATTTTTATTAAAAAATCTTTCCTAGATCTTTTTTAGTGTCTTTTTTACCGCTATCAGGATGGTATAATTAATTACTAGTGATACGGTAATGAAACTCGTTCCCCACGGAGAAAGTTTCAATTTATTAGTTTGTCTTCAACCGGTTGATTTAGGTGACCTATTTCCGATAATGGCTTTTGCAACACGATAAGTCTTAAGTGGTATGGACAGAATACCTTTTTACTAAGATCGATGTGAAAGTGTACGTATAGGAAATCTGAGAGGTGATTTTAACGCTTTGAAGGACACTCCATCATCATCACCATCCACAGCCTGACTTCACCTAGGTACTGCTGGGCATAGGCCTCTTTTTAGGGTTCCAAAATGGTATAAAGGAACCCTTATGGTGCGACTCAGTCTGTCTGTCTGTCACAGGTGGATATCTCAAGAACTACTAATGCTATCAACTTGAAATATGAAACAGTTTTAGATGACGTTTGCCCAACTATTTTGCAAATAAGAAAAATAAAAACAGATATGTTTTTTTTTTTGCAATAGGGACTGAAAGGCGGTCTTAAAAATTCGAAATGGGGCTACTAGGACATGTGGAATATCATATGAAAGAATGCTGTTTGCACATTCTCAAACATTTTTTTTATTTTTTTTAGGCCGCAACGTTTTCGACTTTTATTGAAAAATGTAAAAAAAATACCGTTCCTTCCCCTTATCTCCGAAGTTTGCATAGAGAAAAATCTGAAATGATTCTATTAGATAGAAGTTAATGTATAAAGATTACAGGAAAATAAAACAATGTCTCCAAATAGCACACTTTTTCAGAAATCGGCACGGAACCCTCGGTGCGCGAGTCCGACTCGCTTTTGACCGGTTTTTTTTTTTTTGTTCCAATCCCCACGCTCCTGTGCCAGCCTCATCCAGGTTTTGTCAGCGATGGCAACAATGTCATCTGTCCAGATAGTTTCATTGCGTTACGTCATACTCGACAATCCAAGAAACCAATTTTTGTGAATATTGAGCTAACACCGCGCCTTAAGTGCGCACTTTCAGCATATATTTAAAAAAAAATAGTTACATTTATACAAGGTTAAATTAAATTAGTCAGCAAAACTGCGCACACGTGATTACATCGATTACAAACATGATAAAACAACAAAAAATGTTTCGATGATATGTATTTTTTGGGGTCAACGAACGTAGGTTGTGTAGTAATTGAAATATCATTTACGAAAAAAAAAATTTTTGGTGTGAAGTTCACAGACGTTATGAGTATCGATATTTAAACATGATAACAAAAAAAAACTGATTCTCTTAACTCATACAAGTAAATAAACTCCAAGCGTGTGTTTTCAAAAAAAAAATCATCAATTTTTTTTGAGACATCGATACCTACTCATTGACCTATGTCTGTGGAGTTTCGCTAGCTAATTTAATTTGACACTGTATTCAGTTTACAATAAAAAACCAGTACAATTGCCAGTTTGTAGGTTTTAGAAATGTAATACGAGACGATCAGAGACCTCATCTTTGTAAAACAGCGGTAGCCAGGTCAATATTAGCTTTAAACTAGCACTATTTATCCGAGACCAACTGGATATTACAGTTACATTTTCAAAGCAAAATAAACTCCACGTTTATTCCCTGAGCAAATTTTCATTTACTTTCTCTACTTATACTTATGCCAGCCATCTTGAATTCCATTCAAACGTCGTTCGTTTCAGTCCCCTGAAAGTAATGATGCCTTCATAACTATACCTACGTCAATGGTATTGAAAACATATTTTAATCTGCCGTCTTCCCCTGCGTTATTATGCCATTGCAGTCTTCATCGAGATGAAGGTAGAAAAATATGCATGTGTTTTGGATTTTTACATCTAAAGGAAATACAGTAAAGATCTATGTAGACATATTTTACACGAATGATGAGTCATTCATATGAACGTCATGTTATTTTGATGTCTGTTTTTAAGTGTTTACTACATCAACTTATACAGGGTGTGGCGTAAATAGCGGTCCAACGTTAAGGAGTCGATACATCGTATATATTCAGTTATCACATACCACAATTTAAACCATTTTTTTCCTAGGTTTCAGGTTGGTTTAAAGATACAATTTTTTTTTAAATGACAACTTGCTTTATTTCATTTATTTTACATTTCACAGTTGTAAACAAAAAACAAATTTAAAAACAAATGTCATTTACAGAAAATATAGCCAAATTACTAAAGCAAGGTGTCAATTTTTCAAATAATAATATGAAAATACTTTATTCTGAGACTGGAAAGAAATTGTTCAAATTGTGTATGTGATAGCTGAATGTACGGTGTATCGACTCCTTAACGTTGGACCACTATTTACGCCACACCCTGTATACTTTAGTTACCAAGAACCAATATTAGAATAAAACAATAGCTTTAGAAAGGAGGCTAATGTCGATCTTTATCTGGAAACTATTTTTGTTATGTCCTTGTTTGAACTAAAATAACTGTTATTGAAATTGTTTGTGAAGTTCTAACTAATGTTGTACTTGTTCGTAATGTTCGATGTAAAGTTGTATTTGTACTAAGTTACATTAATAAGTGGAAACCATTTAACATCAAACTGAACCTATGGTAAGAGCATAAGCTCTTGAGGACAATATACGCGAACACCAGCGCGCCACAATGTTCAGCGTGACAAAATCCTGGGTGACATAATAATTATTGTTGCATAATAATTATGAGAGTTGGGTGAAAATGGCATTCTGCGCTGAAGCAGACTTTGTTCCACTAGACATCATTAGATAAGTAGACTGATACAGACCGTTCACTGTATCGCCGTCATGATGACACCATTGCTTTCAAACCAAAACAACAGCTTGGAAGCAATGGTGCCAACATGACGGCCAAGGGACAGGTTATAGTGAACGGGTCTGTAGATAGAATACTCTTTATTGCACACCAAAAAGGGAATATCCTTAAAAAAAAGGGTGATACAATTGGTGGTGTTATTGCTATCAGCGATCTTTGCCAGACAACTTTATAATTACCTTCCTTATTTAAAAAAGTACGGTCTAAAAACTTTATGATTTAACTGCGGCCTAGCACCTCCCTTGGTGATATTTCACGACCTTAGGGACTCTAATAGCTGTGCTCGAGAACGAATGTTCGTTTCACGAATTTTATTTATTTGGTAAATACGTGCACAACATGACAGACCCAGATCCAAGTTATTACACAGTTAAATTTCAATAAAAACAGACATATTTACAATAAGGAAGGAATAATAATAAGAAATAATACACAAAAATATGTAACAAAACAAGTGAAACTAAATATCAATCAAATAATATTGGCAGACAATTTATTTTTTTTAAACTCATCTTTCGTCCATCATCTTACAAAATTTCAAACATGCACGACATACGTCTATCCATCTCGCGACAAACAAAGCACACTCTAGGGTCTAGAGTATTCAGCATTGCGAGCGCACGAACCAAGAGCGAGTCAGAATGCGACGGAACCACCAACAATCCGTGTCGTCGCGGTCTAAGTTCGTATTTGGGTAGTTCCGGGCAATCAGACTCCCCACGAAGGACACTTTCGTCTCTTTGCATAACTTCTATCACATAGAATAAATACAGATTTCTCTCTATGCGAATTTCGGAGATAAGGGGTAAAGGTATTTTTTTTTACGTTTTTCATCAAAAGTCGAAAACTAAACGGCCTAAAAAAAATGTTTGAGAATGCGCAAACAGCGCTCTTTCATAATGATACCCCACGGGCTCTAGTAGCCCCACTTCAAATTTGAGACCCCTTTCAGTCCCTGTTGCAAAAAAAAACATATTTATTTCTTTCTTATTTGTACGGAACCCTAAAAATCACTAGAGCATTGATTTAGTTACTAATTTGCCTTCCACAAGCTAAAGACAGTAGATGTTGAAACCATAAGTAAGCAGAAAGTTTAAATGAGTTTTTTGTTAGAAAAATAACAGAATATTCTAACAGAAAATCTAATTACATGCCAACAATGTACCCCGTAGTCACAATCATGGCCAATTAATGACGGTGAACTCGCAGTTCTTTCCAATCATGACCTTTTAGAAAACCTTTTAAATCGGAATCCATCATAAGAAACTTTTCAACTACCTATTTTATGTACGACTAGCTTTTGCCCGCGGCTTCACCCACGTGGATGTCTGAAAATATCCCACGGGAACTTACTACCGGGATTAAAAGTACCTAACCTAGGTGTTAAGGCTGCTCCTTCCTAAAATACGGTGAAACTAAGTAACTTTGCAACCATCTTTTACAGTAACTATAGCATCTTTCTGATAGGAAAAAATACACAGTAATCTACAATACATAAGCAGTGATTTCATGTGTCCTGAAATATATTTTAGTTTGTAGAACTAAGGAAAAAAAAATCCAAAATCCAGTTTCAGTCTATTTTTTCGAGTTGTTACCATATTACTCCTACAGTTTTCATTAAAAGTGTTCATAAATTTATACAGTTCTTTACAAACTAATACGGAATGATTTCTTGTCATTACTTTTTTAGTTTAATCAACAGATTTTTTGTAAATCGACAATTACTTCATATTTTGCAAGCGTTGTGTCATCGCGCTTCTCTTTCTTTTCTATGCAGTCCGACAGTGACCGCGCTTTTTACGACGGACAAGCCTTAATTCAGCTCATAAACTATCTCTGTGACAAACATCCAAATTTGTTCAGCCGTTTTTGTGCCAATCCAGACAAACAGAAAAACGGACGAAAATTCTAAAAACTATATTTTCGGTGGCAGACTCGTTCCCACACCGCGTAGCAATTACTTTTTAATATTCAATTTACAATTTTGACTTCGTTACTAATATTTTATTTATTATCACCGTTGGAATTGCACCGAAGCTTAGCAATGAGTATTCTAAAATTAAATACTTAATTCTGAAATAAGATGATCAATTTCTTCGGATGTCTTTGTATGTCGCAAAAAGATTTATTTTTATCACTACTTCCACTTACATTTGTTTTTACAGGTGGGAACCAAATACAACAATGTAGTCACAATTTCCACACTCAGAGACGTCACCCAACAACCAAGATGGCCCCATGGCCAATGTCACATGCATGTGATGGATGGTTTTCTACTTTCGCCTGAGGAGGTACTAATCCGGGCAAGCACCAACATGACTATTTAAAATCATTAACTGACTTCCTAAGTTTACCTTAAACACCACTGACATTGGTGAAAGAAAACATCGTAAGGAAATCTGAACTTATAAAATTAATATAAGTCTGAAATCGCCAATCCGCTTTGAGCAAGAGTGGTGATCATAGAAATATAAAAAACAGGAGAAGAGGCAAGGCGACGAATCTTTGTCCGCGCGACATGCTCAGTATGAGCCGTTCATAGTCAAAAGGCTGTATCCGCGAACTAGTGCGCCTTCGACTGTGACCGTGACAATTTATAAGAATGCCGTGTTGTTCAGTGGTTTCTTGTAAAAACCGAAGCCAAAACAAAACCTATGTAAATCATGGAATCACTTTCCATATGTAAGTACAAGTATTTTAACCTATTTTTCTTTAAAATCATGAAAGTGACAAAGGGACATAGTGGAGACACAGGGTTCCCATACATTTTAACATACTGAGCACATCTCCTTCTTTCTTATATCTAAGGTAGTGATCAATGCTCGTGCCTTCTCTGTATGAGAATAGGGCTTTGCACTGCAGTGGGGCAGTGATAGGCTGATATTAAGCTTATAAATAGCCGTGCCTAGCCAAAAATAACCAGTGTCTACGTTTCGAGCTTAAATGTAGGACTTATTGAGGTGTTATTTCTGATGCCCAATCAATCAACTGAAGGCGACGATAAGCGACTTTTGATGATTTTAAACTGAAGATCACGTCTAAACGAGTAGTGATAATGATTTGCAAAAAATATATGTTAAATTAGAGCATTTTCTCAGTAACGTAATATGTAAATACTTCAGATTATGTTTATATTATAATTAATTTGCAAAGTTATATCAAAAGCTGTTAAAAAAACTGAGAATCAAGCAAAAATTATGCAGCGAATTTCATGAAACCTCCACCATTTTAAAGATAATTTTATTTTATTTTATTTTTTTTTTTTATCACTAGCATTTCCCGTGCGGCTTCACCCGCGTGGATGTCGGAAAATATCCCACGGGAACATGCTACCAGGAAATCCTTCCTTATTCCTTGTCTACATTATAAAGGGAACCTAGCTCTGTGCAAAATTTCAGCTTTCCAGGTTCAAGGGTTTGGGCTGGGCGTTGATGAGTCAGTCAGTCAGGACTTCTCTTTTTATTTATATAGATAGATTTAGTATACTTATGTGTTTTAATATCCTTTTGTTTTATGTAAAATAAATTAATAATGCATCTAATTTGGGATAGCGCTCCTTGATGGGCGAGTCCTATTACTGGCTGGACGTACGACGCGTTGCGTGAGCTCAGCACAGAACACGCAAGCTAACCACTCAAGGCCGTTGGCATATATCTGCGTTTTAATGCTTCCCCAGTCTGACAGACATTTATCGGTGTCGGTTCGTCGGCCTCGTGATACGTTCTTCACTACATCTTTCATCGGTTTGCTCACTCGTTTGCTTCTAGGTACAGAGATTGATCTATCGACAGGACAGACATGCTATGCATTAGTAAAATTATCCATAATAACATTAAACAGTGTGAAATTTTAATGGTTGTTATCCTCTCAAAGGGTCGTTGTACTGATCATTATGAACAAATTTTACTATGGGACCAAACCTGAAATCGCAAAAAAAAATCAGTCGTTCAGTACGTTTATCTGAGTACATCAATCAAACTCGTCAAAATATAGGGAGCAGCTGATTTTTTTTCGATTTTAGGTTTGGTTCCATAGTAAAAGTTGTTCATAATGATGAGTGCAATGACCCTTTAAGTGGAAAATGACCATTAAAATTTCACCCCTGTAGATGCGTCAATGCGAAACTTACTTTGTCTGCCTGTGACCTATTCACACCTAAACTACTGAACCGATCGCTATGAAAGACAGATAAGTAGCCTGGGACCTAGAGAAAGACATTAGGTTTCTTTTCATCCTGGTTATTTTTGTATAAAAAAACCGGACAAGTGCGTGTCGGACCACACACAATTAAGGGTTCCGCAGTTAGGATGAATCTGTCCCAAAAACAAATTTAACGTTGTAGTTGAAAAACATGTTCTCCCATACATTGATATACGTCACGGTCAATTCTCCAACTGCAAATTTAAGATTGTAATATATTTTTTTTTTGTGAAAAAATTACAAATTAACGATTTTCGGATTTTTCCTTTACTTGTGCTGTGAGACCTCGCTTCTTGCCCATACTACATGGCAACATCTTGGCATCAAAAAGAGCTCATGACATGATATCTTGGTAAAAATATTAACCATATGGCAAGGAGGTACTTTCATATATTGCTCGCAGAAGCACTTTTGATACAAAATTCTAACTTTTAAAGGACGAAGACGTAGGTAATCCTCTCAAAGTCTAAAATATGGTAGTTTCCAGTGAAGCACGTTTTCCAACGTTTTAGATCCAAAGACTGCAATAGTGCGTAAATAGTGACAGATTGTTGGCTCAGTGCCTGCGAACACCATTAATTTACCCCTCCTCTCTCCCCCTTGCCCCTTATGTTAGCTTTTAACTTCGCCCGGGAAATTAGGCAGTTGTCTTACAAACAAATATTTGCACGGAAATTAGATTTAAATGGGACAACAGAAGTCTGATGTTGATCTTAAATAAAGTTTTAGGTCGGTATTTTAACATCAATATTGAATGAACGCACTCAAAATCATAGACTTCTTTAGGCAGAAAATTTTCTATCGAATTATCTATCTGTAAATGTCATAATACACTCGAGAGCAATGAATTAGGGTCACATTTAAATATACCTGAAAGTGTCGGAAACTAAGAATGCTAACTTAATGAAGTAAATTGAGTTTATATGGCATCCTGGGGAAGGACCTAAGCTACTTTTCTTCTTAAAAATAATCCTACGGGGAGTGATATAGGGGATGAAAGTTTGTATGTGAAACCTAGCATTTCATAAGCTAGGGATACGAAAAGTCAAATTTATGCTTTTGGTAAGAAATAAAGAAGTATGCGGTTCAGCGTTCTTGAAAAACCGAAAAAAAATGGAAATTTTAAAATAATATTTTTTTATGTTTGTGTACCTACCCTCGAGGAGCTCGTAGCTACGTAATTACAGCCGCACGGGTCGATCCATCAGGTTAAGCTACGCTTGCCGGGGTTGGTCCGTGGATGGGTGACCATCTTTACATACCGAGATTCCTCCGTGCCTCGGAAAGCACGTTAAGCCGTTGGTCCCGGCTGTTATTCATGTATCTTTGACAGTCGTTACGGGTCGTCAGAAGCCCGAAAGTCTGACAACCAGTCTTACCAAGGGGTATCGTATTACCCAGTAACTGGGTTGTGGAGGTCAGATAGGCAGTTGCTCCATGTAAAATACTGGTATTCAGCTGCATCCGGTTAGACTGGAAGCCGACCCCAACATAGTTGGGAAAAGGCTATGCAGATTGATTATGTACCTACCTCTTTTTAAGAGATTTAAGGCATTGGAAATGTAGTCATAGTTCGTATCTTGAGGTAACATTTAGAACTTAATTGTCAAATAATTTAGTTTCCGAGACTTTCAGGTGGTTATCTTTATGTGACCCTAATTCATTGCTCTCGAGTGAATTACTCATGTTCGTAACGTTTTGTTGGTGGAATTAACTTAATTCTATAATATTCAGTTTTACTTTGCTTACCTCTTCAAATGAAAACGTGTTAAGGATATCGTTCAAACAAATAGACCCTCTAGACCCTCCATTTTGTACTATTCAATTTCGGTAAGTATATTATTATTATAGTACTTCGGATATGAAAAAGGGTGTGTTTCAATTCGACTGAAAACGTTGAGGTGAATTTAAACGAGCCGTTTACTGGAGTTTGGTCGATACCGAATGAAATGATAGATTTATCTGCGCTGCTTTTATTTTCATTAATTTTATTGAAAATATTCTTATTATGGTTTCTTTTTCTGGTTGGTATGCCTGCGAAGGTTCTAGAACAATAGAATTTAGTTACTGCAAAACCACAATTCCGAAATGGCCTGCTCCGGGTCTGGGTGTTTGTGCATGTGAGATTTATGTTCGTAAACGCACTTAGATGCAGGAGAAATTCTAGTGTGCGATGTGGTCTTTTTACGACACGATTTAGCTTGTGGATTTCAAGAGCTATGATTTTAAGACCTTTTTAAACTAGAAAAATTTTGTAAACAGAAAAAAGAGCTGTTGCTTACCCCTTCTAATATTTCAGACGTGTATTTTTGCATACCTACAACATATTACATATTAACCTTACCAAACATTTTTACTCTTGTATCCTCAGACTAAATAAAAATCCCAGACATAGCGCTGCGAACAATACAGTGATTCATGCGCAAAACTACACTCCTCGCTCTGTGCATACACGCTTACAGCCTCACACGCACACATTTACACCAAACTACAATTATTATACTACACCTCATTACGTGATACGTGCACACAAGTTCACGAAACCCGAAACGTGCGGCCTCACGTCTATGTCGTGGTTTTTAGTTAGTCTGAGCTTGTATCTTGAATTTTCATATCGTCCAATGTAGCAACGACATAAAACAAAAATATTCACCGTGCATGACATTCAAAATAATAATTCATATATCACGTAAGTCGTGTTCCCTCTGACAAATGCAAACATACCCGGAAACAAATAACAAACGGCGATATTCGCGCCATATATCCACGTCCGTACGAAATGGGCACCAGGTGCTTCGTTGAAAATTTCATAATAGTTTAATTTTCGCGTTCGCCCGTCCGAAAAAGCAGATTTCAACTGTGTTAAACGTACGTTTTAAGTTATGACTCGATTTCGTATCTACTGTTTTGATAGCCGCCATGTTGGATTGGCGGGAAACCGTTGAGCTGTCAACTGTCATGTTTTGAAATGTTTCGTTGCATGTTATTGAAATTGGAATAAATTCTCTGTGCAGCTACAATACAAAATGTGTGAACATAATATTTTTGCTTCGTGTGATCTGTAGTCATACATTCAACCTACACATCTAAACGTACGTCACATATTCCATTACATTTAGGTGAAATTGTTATAACTGTGGTCTCATTAATTACGACACCAAATTAATACCATACCAACATACTTCATGCTCTACTTCATCTATTAATTACCATTAATAGAATTCTGAACTACGTATTAATTACCCGTAATCAAGAACATGTTAGGACTCCCTTCATATGAACAAAATAACGGAGCTAGGTCCAAGACTTATAATGGGTGATTCATTCGGAGTTACTTTTTCCAAAACTAAAAAAATATGAATAAAACAAATTTATCGGGTAATCTTTATTATAATACAAAAGAACCATTCCTTACATTTACTTTTTAAAGATTATTTCTTTCAAATGTTGTCCGTAACTGCGATTAAGGTGGTCCGTCACTGTCAATGGTGACCGTTATCGTACCATGATAACGGACTATTTGTTTCCTGAAATTGAAGCCCGTGATCTTCAGAACCTTTGGTACCAACAAGACGGCGCCACTTGCCACACAGCACGTGAAACCATGGCTTTGTTGCGAGAAAAATTTGGTGAACAGTTAATTTCGCGTTTCGGACCAGTCAGTTGGCTGCCTAGATCCTGTGATATCACACCCTTAGACTTTTTTCTGTGGGGTTATGTAAAGTCAAAAGTTTATATGGATAAGCCGCGTACGATTGATCAACTGGAAGCCAACATTACTCGCGTTATTCGCCAAATACCACTGGAAATGCTCGGTCGGGTCATCGAAAACTGGAACTCCAGAATGGACCACCTTAATCGCAGTTACGGACAACATTTGAAAGAAATAATCTTTAAAAAGTAAATGTAAGGAATGGTTCTTTTGTATTATAATAAAGATTACCCGATAAATTTGTTTTATTCATATTTTTTTTAGTTTTGGAAAAAGTAACCAAATGAATCACCCGTTACATTTATAATATGATCAAGCGATAACTAATAACAACTATCTATATTATTATATACCTACGGTCATCAAGAAAAGTGATTGATAAAAAATGATAAATGGTTTTATTTGTGTAAGTAAGTTTGTACCTACACAACGTCAACTTTAACGTCGTCGTCGTCCGTTTTATACGTCAATCATATTTTTAAAAACTAGATTAGGTGCCGTTTCCTATCTGACTACTCTCCAGACATAATCTTGGTCAGATCATGTGAAGGCCATGTAGATTAGTGTCTGAAATGGTCTTTTGAGTAAAGAACCACACCGATTGAGTGGACATGTCCAGTCAGTGCACGCATTTGTCAGTAATCGTGCAGCTCACGTCAGAACTTAAGGAGCTCAACGATTCGACGAAGAATTCCAAAGAAAGGACCACATTAATATTTTGAATGAAAACTTTAAGAGCTCTAACGTCACACGTCACTGGTAACAAAATCAGTTTAATCTGGCCTCTTATTCTATTGAAACTCCGTACTGTAGAAATTGTAGCCTATTTGGTGCTCCCATGCAACCTTTATTAAATACTAGCACTTTCCGCGCGGCTTCACCTGCGTGGATGTCGGAAAATATCCCATGAGAACTTGCTACCGGGAAATCCTTCCTTATTCCTTGTTTACATTATAAACGGAACCTCTGTGCAAAATTTCAGCTTTCTAGGTTCAAGGGTTTCGGTTTTTTTTTTGTTTTTGTACGGGAAAGGCGGAAGGGCGTGTCAGACTTTTACTGACTAAAACCCACCCGTGTTCCTTCAGTTGCCTATGCCAGGGCCACGGTATCTCTTTCGAACAACCTGCGACACACTCACGATCAAATTTTTGATGATATAGGTACATCACGCTATTTGGTGCGATGGACTGACCGTGAATGACCATTAGGAATGTGAAATAAAATGCATGGACATATCTATCTGAAATGAATACGACCCTATTTAAACCCATCTCATAATAATCAAGTTTAAAGAGGACCCAACATAGTCGTAGCTATTAAGTATGTATGAAACAACAAAATAAAATTAATATGAACACCCCTATTCAGCCAACCTCTTTGATCTCCGTTACCCTACAAACGACTCGGTGTAAAATTTAAAATGAAACTGCACCCTTTTTTCTGGGCGATGTCCGCGTCAACTTTGCATCAATCAACGTTAAGGCTTTTACAGACAGAGGCGATATCGCATCGCGACGCTATATTGCGATATTATATCCGTAGAACAATTTTGTATGGAATCGCGCGCGATCATAAACACAGGAGCGACGCGATGTCGCCTCTGTCTGTAAGAGCCTTTAATTTTTACACCGTGAGTACTTTTATTTGATGCCATTTTTTTAGCAGCACTGATGAATTGAAAGGTGGCATAAACACAGCTTTTATTGAGAAAGAAAACCTTTGATACGGGTATATTTCTCACTTGGGAAACGTTTATTAAAAAGCGAGCAAGCAAATAGGGAATGAAATTGCTAATGTAGGTCGTATACGTAAAAGCTCTTGAGTGTGTCTCTTTCTTGATAACTCGCGATTTTCCCTATAAAATTGTATTAAGAAAACAAAAAAGTCAACCTTCATTTTTAGGGTTCCGTACCTCAAAAGGAAAAAATGGAACCCTTAATATAGGATCACTTCGTTGTCCGTATGCCAGTCTTTCATGACACCTTTTCTCAGGAATGCGTGGAGGTATCAAGTTGAAATTAATATCAAATAAGTAGGTAGGAGGGTACGTACGTGGGTAGGCAGTCCCCTAAAGGTCTAAAAAAAAAGTCAACGCAATAAACAAAATACAGCCCTTTATGCAACTTAATTTGATAATCGCAAATATATCAAACTTCCCGTTGACCTACATGAAATTTGGCAAGAAGCAAGGTAAAGAAAACAGTTCGAAAATCGTTATTTGTAGTATTATTATATCACATTTTTTTTTGTGATTATTTTACATTTGCAATTGGAGAACTGACCGTGACGTAAATCCATGTGTGGGAGAACATGTTTTTTAAGTACAAGGTTAAGTTTGTTTTTGGGAAAAATTTATCTCAACTACGGAACCCGTCATTGTGCGTAGTTCGACACGCACTTGCCCGGTTTTTTCACGCTCAAATCATGATATAATCAAACACAGTCTGAGAAAATAATATCGCGGAGAACCGTATATGAGTACCTATAAGGGAGATACTTACTAGTTATTTCATTTTAATATCTAAGAAATATAAGTAATTCCTTTGCAAACATTAATACGACACTCTTAGCTCATACCAAAGATATCAAAGACGTAAGTAATCATGATTCTAATTTATTCGGGATTAGGTATGAAGCAAGCCTACATCATATT
This sequence comes from Cosmia trapezina, assembly GCA_905163495.3. NCBI lineage: Eukaryota > Metazoa > Arthropoda > Insecta > Lepidoptera > Noctuidae > Cosmia > Cosmia trapezina. Next base: position 18,706,826 of record LR991037.1, read on the forward strand.
ATAGGTAATTCCTTACCTATAAAGGAAAAGTTTTTAAGCAGTGCGCAAATTTTCACAGGGTGACATACATTTTGGTCGAATAGGTATTGAACTTTTGTATGAAACAGCTGATTTTTTTTCGTGATTACAGAGTTGGTCCCATAGTGACATTTGTTCATATTCATGGGTAAAACACCCTGTGAAAATTTGTGCACGTTAAAAACTTTTCCTGTTTTTAAATGCTTGAATACTTGAAGATCACTGTCTCATAATTACTAGCTGTATGTACCTACCCTGGGATGCTCGCCCCGTGTAAAGTTTTTGCTATTCCTGGAAGGAAAAATATTTCTTTTTCCAGATATTAAGCTCCTCACATAAACTCCTCACTTATATATTTCTTCGAAATCAGTTCCGTGAAAATCAATTCAATATGCGAAAAGACTCTCTTTGACATTTTTAATACATTATACCTACTAAAAAACCAGGCTAAACAAGCAGTTTCTTTTCTCGTTCCACTTATTTAAAATGCCAAAAATAATAAAAAGAAATAACAAAATAAAAAGTCACGTTATTCTCAGGTCGGCCATTTTGTCGTGACGTTAACCAATATAGCGGCTGCGATGGCCAGTTATTCGGTCTTCCCTACGTCACCAGTGTGACTTTTTACGGCCCTTTAAAGGGCTCTACTCTCTTGGGTACGCTAAAGACCCATATTATTCGGAGGCATCAATAGGATCAACGTCTTAATACCCTGTAAAAAAAGGAAAAAAGGACTGCAAAGACGTATAGTTTATTTGATCCTTTATGTATATGGCAATTTAATTTGATAAACGAGCATTGGTATACGAAGTTAATCTTTCATTCACGATTTGATTTCCAAATGCTTCTAGTGATAAAATAATAATGATAATGAGCATTGTGTTTATTAAGTGTTAGCTGAAAAGCAAAAAAAAATGACAAAAACTATGTAACCACGAAGTAAATATACCAGTATGTAACTATTTTAAGGATAATATCTATTTTGAGAGTTACGAAACACCTAAAAGGCTCTGAAACCTAGACTGAACAAATGCGTTAGCTAGAGTAGGCTATACAAAATACGCGACCCCTAATGAAGGAAGCCAAGTGCTGACTTAGCAACTGCGCTATCCAAGTTGTAAAGGGACTGCAGGACAAAAACTAAACATAAGGCAAATAGAGGAAGGAAGAAGGAGGACCAATCAGAGAAATTTATTGTTTATCAAATTGATATAGTGCATCCATTTACTGCCATTTCATACAACTGTCAAAGAATGACAGTTGTGATTTGAGTGTACGGGTAAGTCGACTTTACTAACAGTAGAAACATCGTTTTTATATTAAATCCATCCACTCGTTGCAATAAAACACAACCAACGACATTACAATATTAGCTACAATGGCGATGCTTTTCATTTTATCAATCCAACAACATTCATTGCGTTATTTATGTTGTCGAGCAGACAAATTTTTCAAACATACAAAGCAATGGTTTAGCAATTTCTTTCTAAGTCCATCGGATTGTGATTGAAAGTGTTACAAAGTGTGAAAGTGTTTACGGCAGCGCGCAATGAAACGCACGCAAAATATTATGCTTATGGGTTCATTCAACGGTAGATTAGTTAAAGTTAAAACTTGTTAAAACTAAAATTAGAACTAAAAAAAAAAAAAACACAAAATTTTTTTTTTTTTTTTTGAAAAATTTTAAAATAAGTTGTAACTTTGTCATTCAATAACACCGTAACCAGACGGTTCCCAGATATGGTCCGGTACAAAAAAATATCACAATGATTAATGGCTAGTACACAGTGCGAGCAGCTGTCTCGTCAACAGCTCGGCCTACCGAGTAGCTGCAGTGCAGCAACTCTCACTGTGCAAAGAGCCAAAACAAGCCGGGCTACTGACATGCGAGTACACAGTGCGAGCAGCTTTCTGTCAGCAGCTCGTGCTACATAGCGTAATCAGTTTATAATGTTCCCACCGCTGGGACACAGGCGGGCCCAGTGCGGTTTGGTCACATGTCTTCGAATTTTTGATTCTAGGACATACCGGTTTCCTCACAATGTTAACCTTCACCGTTTTGAGAGCAATGGTGATTAAATAATTTACACAAAGTAAAGCGCCTATCAGGGTTCGAACCTCCGACCTACATCCCGTAAGTCGCGGCCGTTACCACCACTAAAACCCAAATCTCAGTTCGCCATATTTGTTTACAAAAAAGGATAAGTAAATAAAAACACACTTTAACATTGAAGCTTAAGTTAAAGTGTAGTCCGAAACTTCAATGTAAAGCGCTTGTGGCATCTCACAAGGGAATAATAAACTTAGACGGCCGTATAAAGTTTTAATGAAGCATTTTTATGATAGAAGCCCCGCAGTCAACAATGTTTTAAGCTACACAAAAAAGGTTTAAGATAATGAGTTATGTAAGTACGGGAGTTGTTTTCTGATATTTTCACTATTCTATTTCAAATATACGCAGCGCTGGATAAGGGCTGGCTTATGTAGGTACTCATTTTATCCTTCCCCCTATTTTGTGCTACAATTTAGTTCTATACAATATTTACTTTACCGTCATTAATTATTAAGTGCTTTCGGCAAATACTATTACAGTAGTAGATAATCTTCCCGAAGATTTTATCATAGACGGCTTAGTTTATTACTCAAAGCATTTATTTCGAATAAACCAATTACAGGAACTTTTGAAATGTCAAGGGGTCGGTCAGTCAGAAAGATGAAGCTAGTTGACCATTTCAAAGCGTTGTAGGTTCCGGAGAAGAACGGGCAAGAAACTCCATGGAGACTCCTTTAAATCAGAATATTGTTACAAAATACACACACACAGGCACACACGCACACCACAAACACACACAGGCTTGCCTAGTTTGGGGCCAAAGTAAAATCTTTGTAATCTGTTTAGCAATAAAGTTTTTATTATTTTATCTTTATTATTTATATTATTAGTTACATCATTCTTGTTGAAAATATACATCGCACGCTTAATGGAACATTGACCCATTAGTAGATAGGTCAGAAAAAATAGATAGAACTTATTACAGGTTTTTATTATTATTCAGATCTCATCAATAGTTAATTATAGACGTTCAAAATACAAGCATTAATGATGAATACATCAGTTTTATTTTTATGCATCAACAAATAGGATAAGTCCTCTTAGCAAGATCTTCTTTTGCGATTTCCCAAAAATCGTCTTTTTGAGTTAAGTCAGTATTCCATTAAGCGTGCGACATGTGAGATCAATGTAGCAAGACGTGCACGTTAAAAGCGTCCGTAATAAAAAACTAAAAGCAACTAAATTACAATAAGCCGTGTCAGCTAAGCGATGACCAGTCCCTACTGAGGGCGCCCGTTCACGAGAGTTAATACAGACCTACATTATTAATTAACAATGAACTTCTATAGATAAAGGAAAACCTAGCGCGTCTAATAACTTGCTTCAATCTAGATAATCCAGCTTAGCTAACCTTCTAACTTAATAAAGTGGAAACGCAGATTATTGGAAAAGTTAATTCAATATTTGAGAAAGATAGAATTAAATGAAAACCATTTCGTTTGATAAAAAAACAACCTTGAAACACTGCGAAGGGTATTTTTATCTACGTAATAATCCTTGCTGACAAGCCAGAGAAGTCTGCGATTTACAACTACAACTTTCTCTTCATTTTCTTAACTCACACCCGAGGCCCCACCCGAGATTTTTTTTCCACAGACGGCAGGTAGTATTTTTGAACGGAGCTCGTCCAAAATGGGCTCTTAGACAAAGTAATACATTTTCTAAGGCTTCATAAAAGAAATTGACTTAAAAATACTGACCTACGGGACCTTAATCTCGGCGGAGACGGGACTTGTACCCTGCGAATAATCTTGTTTATTCGCTCCCAGTTTAATGAGATTGCTTCGCTCTAGTAGTCGCCGCGTCAGTACGTCAACTGTCTCGAAACGTCTCAGACACCAAATGTACTTTATTCCTTTTTTGAAATATTGCTTTTTTCACAGGGTTTAGTAAAAGAGACATGAGACATTAGACCGGTTTTGGACGAGATATCGTCGGCTCCACAGATTGATATCATGCATTAAGTGTCAGATTGCAAGACCGGCCGTTGTCAGTCCGGTACTCCGGTATAACGAGTGACCTATTTCCGTCAGTCGATTTTATGCCTTGGGATTCTGTGTTTTCCTTTCATTTGTCGAGGAAATGTTGAACTAGAACGTGGAAGGATAAAGCCAACACAAGCGGTATAGCGTTACTGTTGACGAATTTATCAAGACTGATTGTCAGACTTTCGGGCTTCTGACTCAGAAGCCCGAAAGTCGACAACCAGTCTTAGGGTATCATATTACCCAGTTACTGGGTTGTGGAGGTCAGATAGGCAGTCGCTCCATGTAAAATACTGGTATGCAGCTGCATCCGGTTACACTGGAAGCCGACCCCAACATAGTTGGGAAAGGCTAGGCTTGTATTGTTTTGTTTATGATTATTTTATTACTAAATATTTTGTTTATGATTATTTTATTACTAAATATTTAAGATGGTTACATAGCAGTATTTTATAATTTTATAGGCTATAAATAACTATTACTGTGAACAACATTTGTACGCCTTGCAAGGCAGCGCATGATGTTATAAAATAAAAATATTATATCACTATGATACAATATTTTTATTTTATAACATCATGTGCATTTTACCTATGTGTCACAAATAAAGAATTTTGAATTTGAATTTGAATTTGAAATAAAAAGTCTGTCACAAAAGCAAAGATGATAAATTCGTCAACAGTAACGCTATACTGCTTTCTGACGACCCGTAACGACTGTCACAGATCCACGAATGACAGCTGGAACCAACGGCTTATCGTGCTTTCCGAGGCACGGAGGAGTATCGGTATGTAAAGATGGTCACCCATCGACGGACCCACCCCGCCAAGCGTAGCTTAACCTGATGGATCGACCCATGCGGCTGTTATTACTTAGCCACGAGCTCCTCCTCGCGACGAATTATTATTATATTAATATTATAATTTTAAATTATTATATTTATTACGGTATTAAAAAAGAAGACGCATATTATTGTCCCCCAACTTGTTCTTTTTTGTGTTTGTGTTTTTTTTGCGTCATTTTTACCGTAAATAAACGTATTTTCTTTCTACTTTCAATTTCCCATTTTTTATCCCTGAAATCCCGGGACTACAAAATAATCGTTAAAAAGATTACATTAGCAATTTTACTGCCCAATCTTGTCTGAAATTATTGCTTTGTACTGATTAACGTTTGAGGACGAAGAGCAAGAGAAATTGGACTAATTATTCATTGTGTACAGTTCCAATATTAAAATCGAATCTGTCATCGATTAACAACATCGGTCTCGTATTTTTTTTTTAATCATTAAGGCTACTTTCAAAAACTTCTCAAAGCTATCCAAAAAACTGATTAACATGAGTGTAGTTTTATTTCATTCCCTAAATTCCCTGAACGCCACTTTAAATAAGTTTAACAATAAAACCGTTTTAACTTTTATAAGTGGTCTGAGTTACAGAGTAATCTAGTTAGAATTGTGAATACGAGTTAAATTGTCTTAAACTTTTGGGACATGTATCATCGACTTGGTTATAAAAGTGTAGGTGTTCGTTACGGTCAATGCCTGCTAGACCCAGGTCGCAGACACTCCAGAGAATTACTCGCGTTAAATAATTTATAAATAAAAAGCTGGCCAAGACCGAGTAGACTCGCTCACTTAGAGTTCCATCACACCACACAGTCTGAACACACAATGTCTGAAATAACAGATTGTTTCTATTGTTTTTTTTAGGGTTCCGTACTTCAAAAGGAAAAAACAGAACCCTCTTATAAGATCACTTCGTTTTCCGTCTGTCTGTCTGTCAGTCTATCAAGACCCTTTTTCTCAAGAACGCGTGGAGGTATCAAGTTGAAATATGTGGAGGTATCAAAAACCTACGTAAGTTTATGGTTCCTTGGAGTTTAAAAAAAATCAAGCTTCTGAGTCAACGCAATAAAAAATACGGCCGTGTATGCGACATATTTTGATACTCGCAAATAAATCAATACAGGGTACTTCCCGTTGACCTAGACTCATGAAATTTGGCAACAAGCAAAGTCTCACAGCACAATTAAAGGAAAAAGTCCGAAAATTGTTAATTTGTGATTTTATCTCATAAAAAAAATAGTTTTTTGCAATTACAACATTTTGTTTTTGGGATAAATTCTTTGGCCGGTTTTTTAATGTAAATTTGGCACTAGAGTTAGAAGCTTGTTGTTTCGTTTTCTAAAAAAAACACAGGAAGAAAATGCTTTTATAAATGCATACTGCGAGCTTTCTTGTATAATTTAGAGTTTGGACTTTTTATTATTATTTACCATGATAGCGGATAGTCACACGTATGCTCTGACAATTTCAACTGCCTAGCAACCTCGGTTTTAAAGATACAGGCCCTGTATTGACAGACAGACGTTACGGCGCAGCGTAGAATTATTATTATTCCCGTTAGCACCATTTGGATACGGATCCCTAAAAATATATTTGACAGTGACGTTAGCACAATGGGACAATGTTTTTCAGCGCTGACCATTGTCCTGTGCTGTGCCAATCAACGGGCTTTTGTTTTTAATCCCACGCCACAAATTAACACGGTGGTCACACAATTCAAAACAACCGCAATTTAGAAAGGGATTACGTTCGTGCTGATGCTTGTGACGTCGCATTGTTAGTTACAAAGTACTAGCTTCTGTTTGCGTTTTTGTCCGCATCCAACACAACTCGTCGAGATGCATCGCCCTCCCGCGCTATTACTTAATTTTCGCTTAGCGTTCTTTCTCACTTTTGTCTTTTTGCTCGGCTCCTAAGAGTCGTAGCGTGATGTTAAATAACCTATACCTTCCTCAAGAATTGGACTATCAAATGCAAAAAGAATTTGTCAAATACATTTGGTAGTTCCAGAGATTAGCGCGTTCAAAGTCAAACTGACAAACAAATATACTCTTTAGCTTTATTACTAGTATACATAGAAGTATATATTTGAAGAAAACTTTTGCATTACATTGCGAATTTTAGGTATACAACTTTTCTGCATTGTGACACTGTATAAGTAAGTAACTTTCTGACCTTGTGGTTTTTAGGATTTAATAAACACAGTCAACCTCATTACAAAAAAGATTTATCTTTAGCTCCAGGTTAAAATATAAAGTTTATTTCAACAACACGAACTTTATTCCGACAACGCTTTAACTTCTAAATATGTACAAAAAAAAACCGGGCAAGTGCGAGTCGGACTCGCACACGAACCGGTGGACCACCGTAAAATATTTTTTTGAACACTACATATTTTAAAAAAAAAAGTTACTTCACTTTATAAATGTTACTAGCTTTTGCCCGCGGCTTCGCCCGCGTGGATGTCGGAAAATATCCCATGGGAACGTTCATGTGAAAAACATAGGGCATATCCCTAACTTAAGAAATGCTGGGTTTACCATACAAACTTTCATCCCTTTTATCACCCCTTGTAGGATTATGTTTTAAGACAAAAAGTAGCCCATGTCCTTTCCCAGGATGCTATCTATAGCCTTGCTAAATTTTATCAAAATCCGTGCTGTTTTGTAAATTTTAAAATCAACCCCTATTTTACCCACTTAGGGGATGATTTTTAAAAAACGCTGACCCGCATATTTCTTAACTTCTTACCAATAGCATAAATTTGTTATCCCTAACTTAAGAAATACTGGGTTTCCCTTACAAACTTTCATCCCCTATATCACCCCCTGTAGTATTATTTTTAAAAAAAATAGTATCCTATGTCCTTTCCCAGGATGCTATATAAAGCCTTGCCAAATTTTGTCGAAATCCTTGCAGTTTTGTAAATTTTAAAATCAACCCCTATTTTACCCCCTTAGGGGATGATTTTTCAAAAACGCTGAACCACATATTTCTTTATTTCCTATCAAAAGCATACATTTTAATTTTCACATCCCTAACTTAAGAAATACTGAGTTTCCCATACAAACTTTCATCCCCTATATCACCCCCTGTAAGATTATTTTTTAAGACCAAAAGTAGCCTGAGACCTTCCCCAGGATGTTATATAAAGCCTTGCCAAATTTTATCGAAATCCGTGCAGTTTTGTAAATTTTAAAATCAACCCCTATTTTACCCCTTAGGGGATGATTTTTCAAAAATGCTGAATCGCATATTTCTTAATTTCCTACCAATAGCATAATTTTTTTATCCCTAACTTAAGAAATACTGGGTTTCCTTACAAACTTTCATCCCCTATATGACCCCCTGTAAGATTATTTTTTAAGACCAAAAGTAGCCTGTGTCCTTCCCCAGGATGTTATATAAAGCCTTGCCAAATTTTATCGAAATCCGTGCAGTTTTGTAAATTTTAAAATCAACCCCTATTTTACCCCTTAGGGGATGATTTTTCAAAAATGCTGAATCGCATATTTCTTAATTTCCTACCAATAGCATAATTTTTTTATCCCTAACTTAAGAAATACTGGGTTTCCTTACAAACTTTCATCCCCTATATGACCCCCTGTAGTATTGTTTTTGAAAGTATCCTATGTCCTTTCCCAGAATGCTATATAAAGCCTTGCCAAATTTTGTCGAAATCCGTGCAGTTTTGTAAATTTTAAAATCAACCCCGATTTTACCCCCTTAGGGGATGATTTTTCAAAAACGCTGAACCGCATATTTCTTTATTTCCTATCAAAAGCATACATTTTAATTTTCACATCCCTAACTTAAGAAATACTGAGTTTCCCATACAAACTTTCATCCCCTATATCACCCCCTGTAAGATTATTTTTTAAGACCAAAAGTAGCCTGTGTCCTTCCCCAGGATGCTATATAAAGCCTTGCCAAATTTTATCGAAATCCGTGCAGTTTTGTAAATTTTAAAATCAACCCCTATTTTACCCCCTTAGGGGATGATTTTTCAAAAACGTTGAACCCCATATTTCTTAATTTCCTACCAATAGCATAAATTTGTTATCCCTAACTTAAGAAATACTGGGTTTCCCTTACAAACTTTCATCCCCTATATCACCCCCTGTAGTATTATTTTTGAAAAAAATAGTATCCTATGGCCTTCCCCTGGATGCTTTATAAAGCCTTGCCAAATTTTGTCGAAATCCATGCAGTTTTGTAAATTTTAAAATCAACCCCTATTTTACCCCCTTAGGGGATGATTTTTCAAAAACGCTGAATCGCATATTTCTTTATTTCCTATCAAAAGCATACATTTTAATTTTCACATCCCTAACTTAAGAAATACTGAGTTTCCCATACAAACTTTCATCCCCTATATCAACCCCTGTAGGATTATTTTTGAAAAAAAAAGTAGCCTATGTCCGTCCCCAGGATACCAGATCTATAGCCTTGCCAAATTTTATCGAAATCCGTTCAGTGGTTTGGCGTGAAAAGGTAACAGACGACAGACAGACAGACAGACAGACAGACAGACAGACAGACAGACAGACAGACAGACAGAGTTACTTTCGAATTTATAATATTAGTATGGATTATTAGTAATAATATTATTTTGTGTATTATGGGACTTTGTGCCTTATTAAATAGATAAATAAAAAACATGTTTCTTGTAAATTCTTGTGTATAATGTGCGCTTAAGTTCTAGTCACCGTCTGAGGTATGTGAGCGGTGAGACGGGGGAGGTAGACAAAGGTCATTAACTCAGTCTACCAATCTTTTCAATAGTGTCACCGCTCACATATCGTCGCTAATCTAACTAAGTGACGTAACTGATTTGAAGAAAATTTTACAGGGCAAGCTATTTTTCTTTTTTTTTTGTAAACTGTGGGTATGTCGGTCTCGATTTTTGCATTATTATGGAGACCGTAAGGCATAGGTACAGATACGCCCATTAGACAGATCGATTCGACTCGGAAAATGTATCAAATTACTATAGTTAAGTCGGCTATCGGCTTAGTCCAAAAGGTAAGATACGTCAGTTAGTTAAATTAGCGACGATATCTCAGGCGGTGACTAGCACTTGCGCGAACGCTATAGAAAAATTAATTCGTCCAAAGCCAATACAAAAAACACTTTAGACCTCTTACCTAACCATGAGAAGACCGTCTTGAACTAACCACGCCACGCTATAGTACATTATGATATAAGTGCGGTAAGTTGAAAATTACAGCCGAGGCGATATTGCTAGCCCGAGCCGTAGGCGAGGGCTACAAGAAAGCAGAGGCTGTAATTATCAAAGCGCACGTATGTCATACGACGTTTTATTAACATATTTGCGAGGAAATAAATAAAACTCGAACTTTCTTAAACGAATAAATCTTTAAAAACACACTTTCTGAAAATGAATTTGCATCTTTGCTTGTTTTCCATACGATGAAATTTTGATACGCTATTGCTTGTAAGTATCTATCGGTCGATTTTTCGGGCAAGAGACTTAGAGTAGCCTATTTCTCTCTGCCTCTGAGACTTCTGGCGGTGTCGAATGAATAAATTCATAATTACTTGACAACATTTTCAAATAAAAACAATACAGCGAAAAGAAAAAGCGCGCAGAATAATTTTTACTTGTTCACAAATTAGCGATGCGCACGCACCAGCGCTTTTTTTTTAAGGAAAAGGCACAACAACAGGCAGTCTTAGAGTAATAATTCTATGCAGCCAGTATTACTAAAGTAAATTAATATTTTTTGTTTTTGTTACAGATAAATGGTTGTAATTTACTGTCAAAATTAATTAAATTAAAGAATTAAATGTTTAACATTTAATTCTTTAATTTCATTTTATCCCAAAGTTAATTTTATTCATAAAATGTTGACCACTTTTCTGACATAAAAACTCTTTGCTAAGATTTAAAAAAGTACCGTTCGTTTTAGACGGAGCATCATGATAAACCGTACGGGTTACCTTATTAAAGAAACTCGTGCGTTTTACTTTACGATAACGCACAAGTACGTAATGACATACATTACGATATTGAAATTGGTGAAATAAGCCTTTACGAGCAAATGTGTTATAAATGAATTTTTACTACAGGTACTTTGACCGATTGCCTTTGTCGGTGTCAAAGGGCTGGCTATTAAAAATCCAACATTTAAATAGATCACTTTTAATTAAGAATTTCTAGAAAATTTAAAAAATGCTCAAATTTAATAAATCTTCATTCACTTTAATATCAACAGTGTCCTCTGATAGCGAATAAGATTACTTAGAACATTTATAAGGTTTGCAAACTGATTTCGTCGCACTTATCTAGGTACACAGGCTTTGGTCACGTAGAAAGCGGGTTGGTACGAGCGAGTGTGGAGTGGGTGACTACTCTTTTTTATCACGAGACGAGACCATATTTTGAACGGACGGTTGTGCTATTTGAAAAAGAAAAAAAAACAGAAAATTTTTATGATGGTTGATCGATTGATTGATTTATTTGATAATTATTACTGTGATTGATTGATTGCCTAATATTATAAAGGCGAAAGTTTGTGAGTGTGTGTGTGTGTATGTTTGTTACTTCTTCACGCTCAAACGGCTGAACCGATTTGGATGAAATTTGGTATGTACCTTACACCCTGGATTAACACATAGCCTACTTTTTATCCTGATCCACGCGGGTGAAACCGCGGGGCGCAGCTAGTCAGCCTATAATGTTCCCACTGCACACAGGCCTCCTCTCTGTAAGAGGGAATGGGCCGTAATCCACCACGCGGTCCCAGTGCGGGTTGGTAGATGTCACATGTCTTCGAATTTCTTCTAGTTCTAGGACATGCCGGTTTCCTCACGATGTTTTCCTTCACCGTTTTGAGAGCAGTGGCAATGAAATAATAATTTTACACAAAGTAAAGCGTCTGGCCTCAACTTGTAAGTCGCAGCCGTTACCACTGTGCCACCATTGCTCTCATGCATTGCTGCATGGGACTTAAAAATAACCGAGGGCTCAGCCCAGAGATGAATTATTATATAAAATCCAATCCTGATGTTGACTTGTTATCATGAAATATCTTTAAAACCCAAATCTTGGGGTCCCTAAGCACACAACCTACGCCATCTAAAGATTAATTGTGTTTAGTATGTAGGTAGCTATTTCGTGCAACCTCTGTAACTTATCTCTTTTATCATTTTGTTATTTCTATTTATATAGTTTGTTACCACTTAATTATTATACTTTTCGTTTTTACCTGTTATCATTGTATTTGAAAATGTTGGTTCACCTGTTATTGGCAACTGTATAAGCCTATTACTTTTTACCTACTATTATTTGATGTGTTGTATACAGAAGCTGTTGGTGTACCTTTTTAAATAAAATAAAATAAAATAAATAAAATAACCGGTGAAATGTGGGTGCACTATAGATACATCTCTGCTTAATTCTTCGGGGTATACGGGCGTGATGTTACTCGTATGTTATGTTGATTGATTGTTTTGTACTCTTGTACAGTGGACAAAACTTAAGCATGCTCACTTAAGAAAATATTTTTGCGGCAGCGCAGCTAGTGACAAACCACACCCCTTCCTGGTTTCGCCCAATTAGAGACAATATGCACTTGTGTGAGTAAAGGGCGTGTAACAAAAAATAACAAACACTAGCCAGAGACATAAGCCGATTTGCACAACAATTTGAGATAATCCTAAGGTAATAAAAGAAAATAATAAGTATAAATAATTAAATTAAAGATAAATAATTAAATTATCTTTGAAATGGTGAAGGTATCGTAAAAATACGCTACGCTTGATAGTTTTTGCGTGATTCTCAGTTTTTTATCCGCGTTTGACATAACTTTACAAATTAATTATACTACTTAAAATAAACAATCTAAAATACTCACACGTTAAGTTATTAAGAAAATGCTTTAATTTAACATAATATATTTTTTCAAATCAATAACACTACTCGTTTAGACGTGAGCTTCAGTTTAAAATCATCAAGGCTTGTCCTCCCTCAAATACGGCGAAAATAAGTAACTTTATTTCCATTTTTAGGGTTCCGTACCAAAATGGTAAAAAAGGAACCCTTATGGTGTCACTCAGTCTGTCTGTCTGTCTGTCACAGCTGGATATCTCAAGAACTACTAATGCTATCAACTTGAAATTTAGAATAGTTATAAATGACGTTGACCCAAGTATTTTGCAAATAAGAAAGAAATTAAAATATTTTTATTTTTTTGCATCAGGGACTGAAAGGTGGTCTTAAAAAATTATAGTGGGGCTACCAAGGCATGTCGGGTATCATATGAAAGAGCGCTGTTTGCACATTTTCAAACATTTTTTTTTTGTTTTTTTTAGGCCGCATAGTTTTCGACTTGTGATGAAAAATTTAAAAAAAAATACCGTTCCTCCCCCCCTTATCTTCGAAGTTTGCAAAGAGAAAAATCTGAAATTATTCTATGTGATAGAAGTTTATGTAAAGATTACAGGAAAAATAAAACGATGTCTCTAAATAGCACACTTTTTCAGAAATAGGAACGGAACCCTCGGTGCGCGAGTCCGACTCGCTCTTGACCGGTTTTTTACAGTAACTATAGCACCTTTTTGATAGAAAAAAATACACAATAATCAAGAATACATAAGAAGTGATTTAATGTGTCCTGAAATCTATTTTAGTTTGCAGAACTAAAGAAAAAAAGGCTAAACCCAGTTCTATTTCTGTCTATTTTTTCGAGTTTTTACCATATTACTCTTACAGTTTTCATTAAAAGTGTTACATAAAAAAATAAATTGTGATAAATTTATACAGTTATTTACAAAATAATAAGGAATGATTTCATGTGATTACTTTTTTAATGCAAGCCCTAGATTTTTGTAAATCGGTAATTACTTCATATTTTGCAAGCGTTGTGTCGTCGCGCTTCGCTTTCTTTTCTATGCAGTCCGACAGTGACCGCGCTTTTTACGGCGGACAAGCTTTAAAAGTCGGTTGTCGTCGCTGAACGGAGTATAACAGTTCTACAGCGGGCGACTAACCCGCTTACTATTGAACCGTTTCCCAAATCGGTGCCCAGCTCAGATAGTTCTAAATCTCACAGTTCCAATAATACATGGGCAAAATTCTGTCGTCGATGCGAACATTAATTTCGTTTACGCTTTTGCCTCGCTTTCTCTTTTTATCGAGATAAAGATTAGAACTTTATGTTGTGTAAATCCAATTTGTTGCAATAAAATCAACCTAATGGATTTCGGCGAGCAGAGATTTTTTAATGGAATTAAGGCCGAAAATGTCTGTATTTCTTGTGAAAAAATATAAATGTAGCTAACTTATTAGAATGCTTTAATTATATAGAGCACTCAAAGAAAGCAAATTTTTTAAACATTGAATAGCATCATATTTTATTTAAATATTCAGAGCGTTAATTAAATTATGGCCAAGTAAAAACAACATGTGTGCCCTGTAAAAATTACAGTGAAACGGCAGGAACAATGCACTTACGTCGGGAACATGTTTATTACGCACAATTTATTTTTTTATTCTCACAAACGCACCTGAGCCTGGGACACTCTGGGAACTTTCATATTGGGTAGATATTATTGACCTGTACTTATACATGCATAATTTTAACAAGAACTTAATCGGTAATCTGTAGATACCTACATATAATATACATACATACATACATATGTATACAAATAAATAAAATTGCAGTGTCTCTTTGTAATGTAACAGCTTTTTACTAAATATGTATGAAATTATTTAAGTTACTAAAACAAAAACCATTTTCTTTAAATTTTTGTCTGTCTGTTTGTACCGGCTAATATCCATAACGGCTGGACCGGTTTTGAAAGGACTTTCACTGGTAGATGTTATAAGAAGTAACTTAGGCTACTTTTATTTTAGAAAAAGTATTTTATAAATTCCTTCCGCGCAAAAAAAAAACCCATAAAATTGTGAACAAAATCCGATTCAAAAGAGAAAGCCGAGGGGCAGTACCAACTTGCGGGGGAGCGTGTCACAACCAAATTTAGTTCATAAAAATACTCCTATTTTTTTAATCACATTTACGTTTTTGTTATGAATAAGATTCCCGGATTTCGGACATCAAAAATAAAAGTATTTTTTTTACTTTGTACTTATGTATTTTCCACGTGCTCGTATATAAGTTAATGTCACTGCCATTGCACTTCATTTCCCAATGTTGCTACTCGTAAAAAAATATAGCAATATACTTACAGCAACAAACAACCAACCAACAAACATTTAAATGAAGAAGATAATTTATGTAAGTGTACCGTACCGATTTGCTTTATATTATAAGTGATATTAGGTATTGTATGTTATGTGAATAGCCAAATTTCACCAAATTTTCAGTGAGGCATTGTTATTATATTCTCTTACAAATAAGGCTGGTTTGATTGAGTTAACACCTGGGCCCAAGAAACTATGGAGCGTTTCCCTTCTCCTTTAATTATGTCTCAAACATTGACTGTGAAGGTCTTATCATGGATCCCTGAAGGGATATTCCGTTACACGCAACAAAAAGTTTAGTCAAAAGTTTATAAATCGAATCAGCCTAGCCTTTTCCTAACTATGTTGGGGTCGGCTTCCAGTCTAACCGGATGCAGCTGAATACCAGTTTTTTACATGGAGCCTATCTGACCTGCACAACCCAATTACAGGGTAATACGATAATCCTTGGTAAGACTGGTTGTCAGACTTTCGGGCTTCTGACGACCCGTAACGACTGTCAAAGATCCACGACTGACAGCCGGGATCAATGGCTTAGCGTGCTTTCCGAGGCACGGAGGAATCTCGGTATGTAAAGATGGTCACCCATCCACGGACCAACCCTCGCAAGCGTAGCTTAACCTGATGGATCGACCCGTGCGGCTGTTATTACTTAGCCACGAGCTTCTCCTTCCGTTTCTAATCACTCACTAAAGGGTATTATAGTAACACTCATCTGTATTTTTGGGGTTCCGTACCTCAAAAGGAAAAAAACGGAACCCTTATAGGATCACTTCGTTGTCCGTCTGTCTGTCTGTCAGTCTGTCAAGACCCTTTTTCTCAGGAACGCGTGGAGGTATTAAGTTGAAATTAATATCAAATACTTAAGTCTATGGCTTCTTGAAGTCCTAAAAAAGTCAAGCTTCTAAGTCAATGCAATAAAAACATACGGCCATTTATGCGACATATTTTGATACTCGCAAGTAAATCAAAACCTATAGGGTACTTTCCTTTCTTCTAGAATCATAAAATTTTGAAAGAAGCATTGTCTTACATCACAAATAATGGAAAAAGTCTGAAAATAGTTAATTTGTAATTCTGTCACATAAAAAAAATGTTTAAGTCAGTCAGTCTGTCAAGACCATTTTTCTCAAGGACGCGTGAAGGTATCAAGATGAAATTAATATCAAACACGTAAGTCTATGGTCCCTTAAAGTTCTAAAAAAATCAAGCTTATAAGCCAACGCAATAAAAAAATACGGCCATTTTGCAACACATTTTGATACTCGCAACTGTCGCAAGTAAATCAAAACCTATAGGTTACTTCCCATTGACCTAGAATAATGAAATTTGACAAGAAGCAAGGTCTTACAGCACAAATAAAGGAAAAAGTCCGAAAAATGTTAATTTGTAATTCTATCATATAAAAAAAAATTTCAAGTCTGTCAGTCGGTCAAGACCATTTTTCTCAGGAACGCATGGAGATATCAAGTTGAAATTAATATCAAATATGTAAGTCTATGGTCCCTTAGAGTCCTAAAAAAATCAAGCTTCTATGTCAACGCAATAAAAAATGCGGCCATTTTGCAACATATTTTGGTACTCACAACTGTCGCAAGTAAATCAAAACCTATAGGGTATTTCCCAAGGTCTTTCAGCACAAGTAAAGGAAAAAGTCCGAAAATTGTGAATTTGTAATTTTATGATTTGAAACTTTTTTTTTTGGGATCCAATGTTAAGTTTGTTTTTGGGATAAATTCTTTTCAACTACGGAACCCTTCATTGTGCGTGGTCCGACACGCACTTGGCCGGTTAAGTCGCGGTGTTAGCTCATTAATCACAAAAATTGGTTTCTTGGATTGTCGAGTATGACGTAACACAATGAAACTATCAGACGCAAAAAATACAGTGAACAGAGAAGGGTTTAAAAAAAATGTTAACCGAATAGAATAGTATAAAATAGTGTGCTAAATCCCCCAAAAAAAATCCCAATAAAAAAATTGGAAGTTGCTCCACAAAAATAAACTTTGGCGTTGAACATCTCTGTATTTTCAGGGATAACAACATTCATTTTTTTTAAGAATTTAATAGAATTAGCATTTTTTTTAAACTTTAACCAGAAAGTCTGACAACCAGTCTTACCAAGGGGTATCGTATTACCCAGTAACTGGGTTGTGGAGGTCAGATAGGCAGTCGCTCCATGTAAAATACTGGTATTCAGCTGCATCCGGTTAGACTGGAAGCCGACCCCAACATAGTTGAGAAAAGGCTAGGCAGATTGATTTTTTGATTATTTTATAATAGTTAAAATAAAAAAAAAAATAAAATAAAATAAAATACTTTTAATTCAGACATGGTCCATACATTGTTAGTAACACTTAAAACTATGTTAGATTTAAAAAATTAATTTAAGTATTTGCCGCCCACTGGGGCCCCGGGCACACGCACTTGTGCTTGAACCCAGTGCCCAAGAAGGGGGCTGTCCAGCTTGTGGCTGAGCACGTTCAGGATGGTGTTGGCGCTCCCACGCGTGCGGAACATCAGCGAAGCGATGCGGCGCCGCAGCACAGTGTGAAAGCCGTCTGTGTGCGCGTGCGCAAACATCGCAGATGCACTACAGCAGCGTGGGAGCCCCACCAGCACCCTGAACGCGTTATTATATTGTATTCGGAGAGCGTTGATGGCCCGCTGCGTGTAGTTGACCCACAGATTGCAGGTGTAGAGAGTTTGGCAGAATGCTTTAAACAGAGTTATCTTTACCTCTACACTACACCTTGCAAATCTGCGTGCCAACATGTTACAGCGGACCGCCATCGCCCTCCTCTCTCTTTCAATGTCCCCATCGTCTTTTAAGTCCTCAGTGACAATATGGCCGAGGTATTTAAACTCTCTTACTCTTCGAAGAGCGACATCGTTAAGCAGCACAGGTGCCACATCCCCCAGTTTACGACCCCTGGCTTGAAATATCAAGAGTTCGCTTTTCTGTACATTGTACAGGAGACCGTGTGCCCTCACATACTCCTCACACACGCCAATCAGCTTTCTGAGCGCAGCTATTGATGGGCTGAGCAACACCATATCATCTGCATAACTAATACTGTTGATACAGTGACCATCGATCGAGCATCCTACTCCGCTGTCGCTCAGCTCAACAATCAGCCCATTCACGTACAAGTTGAAGAGTGAAGGAGATGTCAACCCCCCCTGTCTCACTCCACACTCCAACCTGTACTCATCAGAAAGTTTGCCAAGCCATTTGACCTGGTTAGTTTGGTGGTCATACCAATATTTAAAAATATTAATTAACTCACCCGGCACACCTGTATCCTTTAATTTGCGCCAGAGGATATCATACCTAACCAGGTCAAATGCCCTGGAGAGATCGAGAAAGGCTGCATACACAGGCGTGCTCCTATCTGTGTAGTACCTGACAGTCTGCTTGAGCGACATAACCGCACATTCTGTCGAAAGTCCTGGTCTAAAACCAAACTGTGCATCGTTTAAATTCAGGTGTTCTTTAAGCTGTCTCTCAAGCAGGCCATCAAGCACCTTAGATGTAGTTGTGGCTAATGATATCGGGCGGTAGTTGCACTTGTCGGAATTATCTCCAGTCTTGTTTTTAATTATAGGCACTACCACCGTCCTCATCAGTTCACCTGGCAGATAGGAATGCCTAATACAGAACGTAAATAGCATTCCCAGGAGCCTCGGGAGGTGTGGCCCCGCATGCTGAAAATGTTCGATGCTAAGGCCGTCTTGTCCAGGCGATTTCCCTCGAGTCATGCTCTTTATTATTAGATCAACTTGTTTTGCTGTGACACGCTCAGGCACTCCTGACACGACGACCCCCGCACCCCTACTCTGCTCACCTTTTAGCGGAGACTCCACTTGAAAGTGACATCTAAACAAATTAGCAATGTCTTTTGGTTCGCTAATGCCGTTGACACTCACCGGGACGCTAGGCTTAGGGTTTAAATTTTTCGTTTGTTGCCAAAATCCTTTAAAATCTTTATTCTTGTGTTTGGTAGCTAAAATATTCATTTTTATTAGTTCTTGGTTATTCTGACAGTATTGTAGTTTACTTTTAAATTGTTTTCTAGATTCATACATTTCATTATAAATGTTACCACTGTTAGGTCGACCATAACACACCCAGGTTAAAAACTTCTGCCTAGCCTCCCTGTGAGCATCACGAACATACTTGTTCCAGCCGACAATATGGCGACCGCGATGCTGTCCGCCACTATCCCCATGACCCACAAAGCTATCAACAGCAGCCTCCTGTAACGCCATTACAATGTCACCATAAAACGCATCCATCGCTGCCAAGTGATCCTTGCCACTATCATCACACATACTATCACAACATTGGTGGAATTCATGAGGGAAGTCAAATTCCCTTAGTTTATCGTTACAACATTTAGTATATTTTTCTATTTGGCTTAAATCCCTGTCTCCCCATAGAACTTTATTTGTTATGGTGAGCGGAGGCTTAATGGTTCGACAAACAGAATTTAAGTTACACTGAAGCTCAACTGGATAGTGATCAGACCAAAAAATGTCGTAGCATACCTTTACAGAAGAAACCGTCTTTAATGCAGCGTCAGTAACGATACAGTGATCAAGCCACCTGCGGCTACCGTGCGCTTCACTCACAAAAGTATAGGTATTAGAATTCGAGCCCAACATCTGTAGGTCCACACATGTCCAGTTTTGCTCATTACAAAAATTTAGAAGTTCATTGCCAAACAATTCCCCCGGATGAGCGTTGAAGTCTCCCAAGATAAATACATTTTCAATATTGTTACTCTCAACTATAGACGTAATTTCGCTTAAACATTGAACAAATTCCAAGAGATTATCCGAAGAGTCAGTAGGCATATAGATAGAAAAAACGAGTATTAATCGTTCCGACACACACATCTTAATTGCACTAATTCGGTTACTTTCACACGCAATCACAGACACACAATTACACTTGCTGTTTCTCCATAGAAGCGCTACGCCGCCGTACGGCCGCCCGCGCAATATACCGCTTGATAAGTCTACCGCAGATTTACCGCAGAACCCAAAGTCGTTGTTTATATTACCGAGTTCGGGTATCTCGTGTGGCAAGAGCCAAGTTTCTTGCAGTGCAATAATATCAGCAGTTAGACAAAGCTGTCTTACACACTCTGAGGATCTTTTAAAAGACTTACAATTGAAACTGATGAACTTTAAACTGTCATTGTTTGCTGTACTACCCATTTAGATTTATTTTTGCAACAGTATCAGATTTCTTAGATCTGTCTAAAGCACGTCTGCTAAAATCCACGAAACGTCGGAATGTTATACCATCGGGCCATAAACTGCAGTCCAAAAACAAACTTAGTTTTTCCTTAGGAACATACATTTTATATGAGTTGTATTGTTTCTGATGCTTGGGTTCGATTTTCTGTAAAGTTATTTCAACGTTTGTTCTACTCTTTATGTAGGCAACTATATGATTTTCGCAAGCTTCCTTATGGACGTTATTTATAAATAGAGGGACACTGATATTTGCAGCCTTAAAACTATCTACAATTTCCGTGCACGTACCTTTTTTGCCTATAAATCGATTCCTGTACCTTTTTCTTTGCACAACTTGCCATTCGTCGTCTGCGCTCTGCCTAAGTAAAGCGCTCTGCGGCTGGGGCACTCGAATCAGCTGATTGTTCGCTGCGCCTACACATACCGAAGCATTAGCAGTGTGAGTCACCGCGCTAGTCGATGTGCCTTGTGTTTGTTTCGCAGTGAGCACTTCTGCGCGCGCAACCTCTGGGCTATGTCCGAGAGATAGATCGTCACCAGACGGCGGCGCGAGTGAGCGAGACGGGGACAATGAGTGCTGAGACGGCGGCGCGAGTGAGCGAGACAGGGACAATGAGTGCTGGGTTTGAGTGCGTTGATGTACCTCCTTATCAATAACGGTGGTATGATAATTATCACTCACCGGCTCCTGTGCAATATGTATAAATCCTGAGGGGCCACTTTCACTGTTTAATTCTGAGCTGTCTATTAAGCGATTCGCACCTCGTTTTCTGTTGACAAAGTTGTCCCGTTCGAAATTATTAACTATCGATGTCCGCTGTAGATTAATGAATTCATTTTGTAGTCTTGCAAACTGATCCACAGGTGTATATGTTTCCTTAATAGTCTCAATCTCGTGTTTGAGTGTAATAAGGTCCTTCAATAACCGAGTCGCGTCCAAGTGATCAAAAGTGACTGGGGGTAGTTTTTGTAGGTCACGGGCGACAAAAATCGGGATCTCTTCAGGATCTTTCTGTTTTATTAGTGTGAAAAAAACATCGATGTAAAGAAATATCGATGAAAATTTAGATTGATGTAACATATTTTTAAAATGGTTTAAAATTAGAACGTCTAATTTAAGTATTCAAACAAACAATCCAACCAAAGCGCATCACTCAAGTGGTACTAAAAGCTGTTAGCATCCACAAGTAGGTACGTCATCTGATTCATTTGTTTAGGTACATTTTCATTTTTCATCAGATACATAGATCAGAAACAGACCATACCTACATTACAATTTAATATAACCTTCACAAAAATTCTCTACCAATAACAAAAATAATGTTCCAGCAACATCAAACAATAGGTTGGAATACTTCGACCTCTTCACAACGAAACTAAAACAATATCAATTGTCTCGAACTCTTCCCCCTCCGAGTTCAATACAATCACTTCAGCAAACAGTTTCAATTCGATTCGAACGGACTCGACGGTACAACTAATTACAAACACGGATCCTGAACTTAGCAAGTTAGGTGCTTATTCCTTTCACGACGATTCCCTATTTCCCCAAGCCCTCAACCGATGGGGGACTGAATATTCATAACCGGTGAAATATTTACGGGCCTGGGCCCCCATAGGCCATCTCTTGGCCCTATCTAACTAAGTTCTGGGTAATTGCGTTTAACTTGCAACTAAACGGGACACTATTAATTTAATTGTGATGTATTAACGATTGTAGTTATTCCTGAATTTCCTGTTTGAGTCGTGGATTTTGTGGTATCTGTGGGTTTGGTCTCATGGGATTGCACTGAAACTGATAGATTGACCAGTACCCCAAATAGAGATGACGCCTGGGTAAAATAAAAAGAAATTCTACGATTAAGTAGGATTTCTTTTCAATCTTCAATCTTTCTTTCGGCAACCAGATAATCAAAAAAAAAATTACACATATTTTTGCTCGTATTAATAAAAAATTAATTATGGAATGGTACAAAAAGAAAAAATACGTGTCCAGTATTTTCTAATAATCTACATAACGGACAAAAAAAAATTTTTACTCATCATTCCTATATTGCGAAACACTCTTTTTTCACAATCCAAAGAATTTTGAAGGAAATTCCTCATTGCTTTATATTTGAAAAATTCGTCTGCTCGACAACGTAAATAACGCAATGAATGTTATCGAATTGTCAAAATTATGTTAGTGTTACGCAATTATACCGCATTCAAAAATATAGCAGCCAAGGCATTGATTTCTGGTTAAAATTTAAAAAAAAAAATCGAAAAAGAAAAGGATCACCACCATTTTGGAAAACTTTGTGACCTCTTGTTTGTTAAGTGTTGAACTGTAATGCCTTGTAGGTACATAAAAAAAGTTAATCCATTTTATATAATGTAGGTGTATAAGAAAAGTTAATCCATTTTAATTAGCAAGATGACACCTGTAATGTTACACTTTCGCCTTTTGAGATTACAGGGACGTGAAACTTTACACTTTACCTCTAATCAGACATCGTATTTGTATCAGCAATCTTCTCAGTGTTGCTAGTCTCAATAAACGTCAGGAATTTTCTATCAGATGGATCAGCGTCGTCATATACCTTGAAAAGCTTCAAGGCCTTCAGCTTTTATAAATTAACAAGAAAAACATCCATCAAACTGCTTTATCTGGGGGCACGGGAGTGACCCCGCCAAGACGAGCCGAGCGAAGCGCAAGGGCACTACCTAGCTTTTCTCGAAGCACTTCGTCGTATTTTTGAACCTTCTTAACTTGGGTTTGGATTATACCAGATAAACAAAATTTTCGGGATATGATATCAGTGGTTGACTTATTATTATTAGATTTTATTGATATCTAAAATACCCCGATTTCGTCACTGACTCACTGATGATCTTAAAAATTCTTAGGGTACTTTCTGAAGTCCTAGAAAGCTGAAATTTGGTATGTAAACTAGTATTAGTACACAAACAACAAAAAAAATCTAAAACTTGGAACTTTTACCCCCCAACCCCTTAAAGTAGGGTATGGAAATTTGTATGAGACTTCCGCAAATAATAAGTACTTACGAATAATATTAATACACTTGTATATAAGTACTTTTCGGAAGTCTACTTAGCCTACATAGTGTTTGTAGGAACGAATTTCCATGCATAATATTTTGATAGTTTAACTACGTGACCGATAGATGGCGTTATGCTGTGACGTCATTTTTCTAAATCGCGGTGTTTAGATTTTGTGTAAAAAGGCACCTCTGATGTACAAGAAATACACCCCAAAAAAAGAAAGAAAAAATGAACAACAGAAAAAATACTCGTATAAATATCATAAGCAACTTACACAAAGAAATGAAATCCCACCAAAAACATTTTTATGTAAAATGTTGCGAAGACGAGACCACATATAGCTCGCACTGACAAAAAGCTATCAGATCTCATGTAGAGCCAAGCTTCTAACTCTACACGCCCTAACTCTCCAAGCCCTAACTTCACAAACTCTACACCTTAGTCAAAATATGTGGCTTGGCCGTTTCGCTACCATCACATGGGCGCAAGGTGAAAAATGTATTCAGTGTTCATTACTTTTCTGTTATACAATAGTTCTTGTAGTAACGAAACGGCCAAGCCTCATATTTTGACTAAGGTGTAGAGTTTGTGAAGTTAGGGCTTGAAGAGTTAGGGCGTGTAGAGTTAGAAGCTTGGCTCTACATGAGATCTGATAGCTTTTTGTCAGTGCGAGCTATATGTGGTCTCGTCTTGGCAACATTTTACATGAAAATGTTTTTGGTGGGATTCATCTAACAAAATACATATTTATATATTTATTCCTTAATTTTTCGAAATTGCACCTGCCACTGCTTGTCTCTGCATCACCCAAAGGTTGACTGGTAGAAAATGCCTATGGCATTAAGTCCACCTCTGTACATTTGTGCTTGAAGTGTTAAATAAATAAATAAAATAGAAAATACTATAGTAATTTATCAATAGACATTAAAAATACGTTAACGCGAGCCATGGCCCAAAACAGGTGTTGCCATAATCACTTTTTAAAAACTTATTGCGACAAAGGTAGGCACAGGTATTAAAATCACTCATTCGTAAAATCAAATTTCCGTGACATCAGGCTGGCGTCTATAAAAAAAAGATTTTTACGACAAGGTCGTCTCGTGTATACGAGTCATTCTAAATTTAAAGTCGAATGACAGAAAATAACGGCTCCTATTTGAGAATTTGGGATTTTTAAATACTGACGATGGAGAATGTTTTGCATAGGTACACCATGAATAGAAAAACGAACTAATGAGTCCGTTCAATCAGCTGAACATCGAAACTAGACTATCTACGACTTCCTTCCAATAAGCCCTGAGCTACTTTGGGCATATACATTATATACATACACACACAATGTTTTGGGGGGGGGGGGATCTGTATGACACGTAAGTTTTTAAGGCACCTTTGTGGAAGAAAAATCATGTTTATTATATTGTATAGGTACTGGCTGGACCGACAGACGTTACCCTGTACATATTTCTATAATTCATACAAAGTTCCCATAGAAAATGCACTTTCAGTTTTCCCGAATTTTACAATTTTCCCAGCAACTTTTCTAATGTTTCAAACTCTCAAACTCAAACTCAAAGCATTTATTTCAATTAAACCAATTACAGGCACTTTTAAATTGTCAAAGAGTCGGTCAGTAGGTAAGTCAGAAAGTTGAAGTTAGTTGCCCATTCCAAAACGTAGATCTATGGAGAAGAACGGGCAAGAAACTCCACGGACACTCTTTTAAATCAAAATATGGTTACAAAATATTGGTTACATCATTCATGTTGAAATTATACATGTGAGAACGATGAACGTTAAAAGCGTCCGTATTAAAAAAATAAAAAAAAACAATTCAAAATTAAAATTAAAATAAGCCGTGGCAGCTAAGGTATGACCAGCCTCCACCAACAGCGCCCGTTGATGAACCTGACGTATGGATTCGTTAAATGATCCAACACACGCGCCACCATCAGCGAGGCATTAGAGTGAGCATGACACACTCAGCCGCCAGGGCACATCCAAGTCAAATAAAGACGTACCCAGTAAATGGTAGCTTTATAGTAGGTACATAGTACTCACACATGTGCTAAGCAATTATACAATACAATGGTGATTGAGTCTACACAATGCAAAGCTATTCTTACAATCTTCAGCAGTTCCAACAGTATCTTCAAATGTTAATTAATTAGTTGAGGTTGTGGAGCAGGACCAGCATGGAGCCAAGCATTTTTATCATTTATGTAATCATGTATGTTTCTCTTCATAAGAACCTTACTCGGACTTTAAAAAATATTTAAAAATGGTCCAGCCGTTCTCGAGTTTTGCGCTTAGCAACACATTTAGCCATTAATTTTTAGGGTTACGTACCAAAATGGTAAAAAAGGAACCCTTATGGTGTGACTCAATCTGTCTGTCTGTCTGTCACAGCTGGATATCTCAAGAACTACTAATGCTATCAACTTGAAACTGGGTAAACGTCATCTAAAACTGTTCCAAATTTCTTATTTTTCTTTTTCTTATTTTTATATTTTTTTTGTAACAGGGACTGAAAGGGTGTCTTAAAAATTCAAAGTGGGGCTACTAGGGCATGTGGGGTATCATATGAACGAGCACTGTTTTCACATTCTCAAACATTTCTTTATTTTTTTTAGGACCCATAGTTTTCGACTTTTGATGAAAAATGTAATAAAAAAAATACCGTTCCCCCTTATCTCCGAAGTTTGCAAAGAGAAACATCTGAAATTATTCTATGTGATAGAAGTTTATGTAAATATTACAGGAAAAATAAAACGATGTCTCTAAATAGCATACTTTTTCAGAAATCGAAACGGAACCCTCGGTGTGCGAGCCCGACTCGCTCTTGACCGGTTTTTTTTATTTATTTAGACAGATATCGCCCGAAGATAACCAATTATCTGAGAAAAACTGATTGTATTGGGGTAAGTAGACGGGAAAAGACCACGCGGTCCCCTATTCGTTCGTCGCACCAGATCAAGACCCTAACGAGACGATCCGAAGACAGAGTGTCCTGGAAGCAGTTCGTCAGCGACTCTATCAAAGCTTTTCAAGACGGGCACCACATTCAGCAAGGAAAAAACTATATGAAAAAGTACTGATGCTATTTTGTAAGTCTATCTTCGAAGTCTTGCTAAAATATAAATACCTACTTCTTATCCTGTAAGCACCTAATATAACTCAGGTTATCTCGTTTGAAAATATTTGAAGAACCTATTTAGTCAATAAAATTGTAAGATTGAAGGCCTAAAATTTTGTTTTTCCTATGTTTAGCAAAATAAGCAATCTTGGTAATCTAATAGAAAGTCTTTTAAGTCTCTAACAGATATTTTCGGTAAAGAACTTTGGTTCAATAAATTCAAAACTAGGATAAAACATTTCTGTATTTTTTCGCTTTACGGCAGAAATTGTACAGTCGTGTTGAAATGTCTCCACGTAGTTTTCTTGATATAATAGGTATGTTGTCAAGCATAGAAAACTCCTTCCGTCTTATTACAAAACAAGGTTCAACTTCAAACCCAGGTTAAAACCTCAGAAGAACGAAGTCGTTCTTCTGAGGTTAAAACCATGGACCCTTTTTTGAATTTCGAACTGTCAGTACCGGACTGTCAAGTTGTCAGTTTTGTATAAAGAGTTGTATTTCTATCACAGCTAGGTTCTTATTACAAAAACTGGTTCGATGGTTTAAACCATGGCAGAAGAAAACCTTGTTAGGGTTCCGTACCTCAAAAGAAAAAAAAGGGACCCTTATACTGCCTTATAGGATCACTCGTGTGTCTGTCTGTCTGTCTGTCTGTCCGTCTGTCACAGCCAATTTGCTCCGAATCTAACAGACTGATTAAGTTGAAATTTGGTATACATATGGAATTCTGTGACCCAAACACGTAAGGCTAAATTAAATAAATGAATTTTGAATATGGTGGTCACTTTTAGGGGGCAAATTTAAAAAAAGTTTTGCAAACTCTAACGGGTGACATATCAAATGAAAGGGCTTACTATGAGGGTCTCAAATAGATTATTTTTATAATTTTAAAATAAATCGTTTTATAGTTATTTAAGAAAATAGACGAAATTTGACCATTCCCCCCCCCCCTTATCTCCGAAACTACTGAGCCTAAAATTTTGAAAAAAATACAGAAAATAGTTCTATACCTGTAGATTACAAAAAAATCTATAAGAAGTTTGTGGTCTTAAAATAACATGGGAAATCTCTCAATATTGTGAGTACAAACTTACATTTACTGTCAGAATGTATGGGAGAACATGTTTTTCAACTATAATATTAAGTTTGTTCTTGGGATAATTAATTTAATCCCAACTACGGAACCCTTCCTTGTGCGTAGTCCGACACGCACTTGGCCGGTTTCTTTGTAATAAGACGGCTTTAGTTTACCTGTCAGTCATCATGTTAATAATACCGTATATTTTACATATTCTTACCTAACAAAACACAAGCTACTTACGAAAGACTAACTGTTTTTATCCAAACAATCACTCTAATCACTTAAGTTTATTAACTTCTGTTTAATAATCACCACTTATCTCAAATTCAAATTGATTTATTAAACTTTCACAGAGATACAATTAACATGCATGAAATAACCAACAGAACATTTAGGCAGATTTAAAAGTGACTCCCAAACTAGGCACAAAAAAATTCAAGGTAATTTTAATTTAGTTAGTAACAAAAATGACAGTGAAATTGAAGCTAACTTACTTAAAATAAACATACAATAGTTATTTATGCAACTGACGTATAATAAGGGGTATTAAAACACGAATGTGGGTTTATTTATTTATTTATTTAAGGATTACCAACGAGATACATTACAATTAACTTCTACAGTAACAAAGCTAACAGGTTTATCACACGAGGCGAAGCCGAGTGTGACAATAGTATCACATGAGTGTTTTAATACCTAATTATGTACAGTTGCATACAAGACTTTATCTACACCCATGTTATCAATCCTGTATAAAAGGTTCTGAAACAGTTTTTTGCAATACTAATACTCGTATCGAACATGGCGGCCGGCGTCATAGTATACATGGTATACGACGTGAATTCGAATAAGTTCTTTTTAGGGTTCCGTACCAAAATGGTAAAAAAGGAACCCTTATGGTGTGACTCAGTCTGTCTGTCTGTCTGTCTGTCACAGCTGGATATCTCAAGAACTACTAGTGCTATCAACTTGAAATTTGGAACAGTTTTAGATGACGTTTACCCAACTATTTTTCAAATAAGAAAGAAATAAAAATATATGTATTTTTTTTGCAACATGGGGTGAAAGGGGGTCTTAAAAATTCAAAGTGGAGCTACTAGATCATGTGGGGTATCATATGAAAGAGCGCTGTTTGCACATTCTCAAACATATTTTTAATTTTTTTTAGGCCGCACAGTGTTCGACTTTTGATGAAAAATGTAAAAAAAAATACCGTTCCGCCCCTTATCTCCGAAGTTTGCAAAGAGAAAAATCAGAAAATATTCTATGTGATAGAAGTTTATGTAAAGATTACAGGAAAAATAAAACGATGCCTCTAAATAGCACACTTTTTCAGAAATCGGAACGGAACCCTCGGTGCGCGAGTCCGTCTCGCTCTTGCCCGGTTTTTTTTAAATTACGGCGCTGTTGTAGTGAACCGCGCGTGCATTACAATGTTCTTTTTTTGAAAACGAGTTACATAATAAAATTCAGTACAACATTAAAACACCCGTTTGGATGCTATTATGGTTACCATGGTTACTATGACACTGGCTGTTTTAATGTTGGCAATACGCTAACTGTTTCAGAAACTTATAAAGAGGTTTTATAGCATGGGTGTAGATAAAAACAGTTAAGTTGAGTTGTGGGGTGTATGTGTGTGTGTAGTTGCGTATTTTATCAGAGTGTGGTGGGTTACTAACTTAAGCTACAAGGTAAACTTTCTGTTTCCTCATAAGTCCGGCCCAGCATCCATTCTTTATGTTTAGTTTTGGACTCAGAATAGATTTTCGGTACAGTAAAAGTTTTGCTCATAGCATTAAACACTCGTCAATCTGCCTAGCCTTTTCCCAACTATGTTGGGGTCGGCTTCCAATCTAGCCGGTTGCAGCTGAATACCAGTATTTTACATGGAGCGACTGTCTATCTCACCTCCACAACCCAGTAACTGGGGAGGACTGCTTGTCAGACTTTCGGGCTTCTGACGACCTGTAACGACTATCAAAGATCCACGAATGACAGCTGGAACCAACGCTTTAACGTGCTTTCCGAGGCACGGAGAAGTCTCGACTTGTAAAGATGGTCACCCATCCACAAACCAACTCCGGCAAGCGTAACTTAACCTGATGAATTAAACCGTGCAGCTGTTATTATTTACCACGAGAACACTCATATGGGTAAAAATTACGAAAACCGGGTTGCAAAAAGGGTTTTTGTTTTTGGGAGTGGGATTCTTGCAGCTATTTTTATACCCCTCCCCCTCCCCCCCCCCCAATGCAGATATAGCGTTTTCTGTTGACTTTTATAGTGACTCTAGGATGAACTGTGGCCTTAGTGCGAGTTTTTATACGGAATAATTGTGTTTCCCATTTTAGTCACCAGACGGCGCTTATTCAGTTTCAGTACAAATTGAAGTTTACGTTAACGTGATCGAGTAAAAAAACTCGCACTGAGGCCTCAGTTGACAGTTGACGCGTCAAGTTCGTGAATGGGCGCCGTCAGTTGGGACTGGTCATCTCTTAACTGCCAGGGCTTATTTTTAATGTTATACTTTAAACTTACACTTTTGACAGGGATTTAAAATGAGCCAAAATACGTGTCCCCAAGACTAATGCCAGTAACGGTTTTGTGTACCTTATAGGATACCAAGGATAGGGTTACTTCTTTATAGTTCAAACGACTTATGGAAAGACCACACTACCTACAAACTTATTATTTTCATATTTCCAGTCGAGACAAGACAGTCAATGAAGAGATTAAAGTGGAATGAACTCTAGGTCATTAACCTAATGCACCTTAGCAATGCTTTTAACCAACACATTTAGTTACACGACTACAAAGGTTGAATGTATATGAATATATATATACCCCCAATACCCCCCGCGCGCTGCGGGTATTTCTTTACCGAGAAGAATAAAACCACGGGTGATTATGATTCTGAGATCGAGTTCATTGCATAAAGATGTTGTGGAGGGCAGCAAATAAGTATACCTGCCTACCTATCTAGGTAGGTACTGTTTTAGTGACTTAATGATATTCTCTAAACGTATAATGATGATTTACATGTGATTAGTACCTACAAGAAAAAAAATATCCCCTCTTTACGTGCAAAAAAGATACCCTATTTTTTTTTAAGATTTTGTTTTGCCACTTTGTCGGCGTGATCTAGTACTAAGATACTCTGAGCTAAGCCGCGGACAGACATATGGACATGTCGAAACTACAAGGGTTCCTTGTTGACTACGGAACCCTAAAACCAAGTGTGTGTTTTCGAATTGTGTGCGCGGTCACTTTACTGAATACACGCTAATATATTCCGGTCTCTGATGCCCGTTTTTCCTAACGCTAGGCGACATTGCAACGAATTGTCTAAATAAAAGTGAGCTGTTGGATTTTTTGGAATTTAGCGCGGAAAGTTGAAATTCCTACAGCGCGTTTTTTTAGGCATTCGTGTAGGTGTTGCCTAGTGTTAGTAAAAACAGGTATTAGTGTTAAAAAGTTGGCTTACAAAATAAATTGCCTTAGTTAAAATAACATAACAAAAAACAATAACAATACACAAATAACAATATGCGCATCATTCTCATGAACTGTCTGTGCAGCTCTGACTGACCAAAACGGTAGCTTGCCTAACGGACAACGGTAGGTTGCTTTACCTGTTAGGGCGGGAATACACATGCCTGATGCAGCTTGTACAAAACTATGCAAGCAGCTGGCATGGCATTGTGACATTCACCAATCAGAAGTTGTTATGGCACACGGCATGCAAGCTACTAGCAGACCTTTGTGCAAGTTAAAGGGATACAATGTATTTTCGGCCTTATCGTAGTGAATTTTTTTTAGGTTACTCTTTTAAAAATAATTGCCAAATAATAAGCCAATTATTTTTAAAAGAGTAACCGTAGAGTTTATTGCCTGCTCTTCTCCATAGGAAACGACCAATTGAATATGTAGGTACCCATGTAGGACATACATGGACAAAAAAAAACAAAATATTTTACCCTACATTTTACGAGAAAAACTTTTTTCAATACACTTCCTCGAAAACTGGTTCATATCGCACTACGATTAGGTTCACAATGCAATGTATGTCGCACGCGTGCGATTTTTTATTTTCCCGCACGTGTGCGGGAATAAAAATTTTCACAGATAACTTATACCTATACTTAGTCCAAATTGGTTCAATGCCTCTATTCACAACTCTCTATTCGGAGGTGAATGTTTTTTTTTAATCTCGGCAAAGAGATATGCGTGTTTACAGCGTTAATATTTTTTGAATATTTATATATTGAATAACAAATTAACATTTATTTGTGTTCTAAACTCAAAAATATTTGAATTTTCTATTTTTCATATTAAGCTGTCTATCGGCTTTATACCTTTGCTTCTCCTTCAACCTGGCGAAAGCAAAGCGCGGAAAAAAATAAAATTTAAATCATAGTTTCATAATAATTTATGACAAAAATATTATTCGTTATTTTATTTTATTTCTTCAAAAGTGTATTGAAAAACGTCGTTTGATACTCGTGGACATTTGTTATTGCAGTTCTCGGCTCAAAATAAGGCTTAATTCCGCCTCGAATGCAATAACAAACGTTCTCCTCTTGTATCAAAATGTACTATTTTTTATTGAGCCACCTACCAAAGTCTTTTTTTAGAATGATTTTGTTGAAACAAATAAAACCGGATAACACGAATAGGTATTTAATTACACAAGTGACAGCTCAAACATATATTCAAAAGGTTCCTAACAACATAAATCAAAAATGTGACATGAGGACCATGAGGTTACACAAATAAAGGTTGTATCCTCTTTGCTCCAACACTCCTCCTTAATCTCATGTCCATTCACATGTCATACAGTACCATACATGTACAAACACACACACCCATACCTCTCACACACCACTCAAACTTCACTTTAGGAAGTGGTTTTGTTAAACCATCTGCAACCATGCATGCAGTCTCCTTATATTTCAGTATCACCTCATTATTTACAATTGCCTCACGCACAAAGTGATACCTAACATCTACATGCTTAGTACGTTGGTGATGTACTGGGTTCTTGGCAATAGCGATGGCAGACTGACTATCAGAGTAGATGGTCATGGCTTCATCCAATTTGTAGCCCTGTCCATCAGTTACTTCGGCTATAAACCTTCTCAAGAATATTGCTTCTCTAGCAGCTTCTGATAGCGATACATATTCTGCCTCTGCTGTGCTAAGAGCTATAGTTCTTTGTTTCTTGCTCTCCCAGCTGATCGCGCCACCTTGCAGTATAAAGACCAAACCAGAGTATGATCTCCTATCAAACTCTCCAGCGTGATCTGCATCAGCATATCCTTCAACAGGTCCATTTTGTCCTTTTAAAAATTTCAGACCATGACTTTTAGTCCCTTTAAGATAACGAAGTACTCGTTTTGCTGCAATCCAATGACTCTCGTCAAATGAACTGTTAAATTGACTCAAACTGTTCACTGAATGAGCAATATCTGGACGTGTGCACACAGCAAGACACATAAGAGAACCTATCAATGCTCTGTATGGTAGGTCATCTCTTGATTTATGTTCTGATGGAGGCTTCTCTAGCCTTTGTCCAGTAACTTCCGGCGTTGAAACTGTCTTTGCATCTTCCATGCCAAATTCTTGAAGCAGTTTCTCGATATATTTTTCTTGAACAAGATTGATTCTATTCAAATTTTGTTTAATTTGAATGCCAAGCATCAACTCTGCCTTGCCAAGATCTTTCATCTCAAATTTTGCCATAAGTTCTTTCTTCACTACTTTCATTTCTGTTAAATTGTTCCAAAATAGCAGAATGTCATCTACATAGACAGCCAAAATTATTATATTCTTCCCTTTAGTTCTAGTGTAGACACAAGGTTCATTTAAGGATCGCTTAAAGTTTAGCTTCCTTAGTTCCTCATCTAATTTCATGTTCCAACTTCTTGGAGCCTGCTTCAGTCCATATAATGACTTCTTCAGAAGACACACAAAGTCCTCTTTTCCTTTTTGTTCGAAACCATACGGTTGTTTCATATAAACCACTTCATTTAAGTTTCCATTGAGGAATGCAGTCTTAACATCCATCTGATCAATTTGAAGATTCATTTTAGCTGCAAGAGCTATTAAAGTTCTGAGTGAGCTGTGTCTCACAACTGGTGCAAAAGTCTCATGGTAATCAATGCCTCTCCTTTGACTATATCCCCTTGCTACCAGACGTGCCTTGTACCTTTTTCCTCCCACCTCTTCTTTAATTCTAAAAATCCATTTAGAATCAACGATGTTGTAGGGGCATGCTGGTGGTTTGACCAGTGTCCAGGTATTGTTTTTTCGTAGAGCATCTAACTCCTCCTCAATTGCTTTTCTCCACTTCTCTTTATCCATACTAGATAAAGCCTCATCCACTGTCAGTGGAAAAACACTTTCAACAGCTTGATATGTAATATGATCAGGAAATTGTTTCGGTTTTCTCTCTCTTAACGGATATCTTCTCTCACTAGGAAGTTCCGGTTCTGGTTGTAGTAATTCTTCGTCTCCTTCATCAAGGGATTCCCATTCATCACAACTTTCTGTTACATTCCTATCAGATTCTTCATTTTGATCTAAATCATTTGTAGTTATTTCTCTTACAGTCTCATTCTGTTCTTGAATTTCTTCTTCACTCTCTATTTCAGGGTTTGTTGGTTCAACTGGTGGATTTTCATGTTCAAAGACAACAGGTACCTCATCTTTCTTTGTTTCTGAACTTCTCTCGATGGGTTGAAATTGATTTTCAAAGAAAACAACGTCTCTTGCTTTGTGTACCATTTTGGTTTCTGAATCAAACAAACGATATGCTTTCGAGTCTTCACAGTATCCAATAAGAAGCAACTCTTTGCTCTTCGGATCCCATTTGGTGCGTTTCTGTTTAGGAATGTGCATAAACGCTTTGCATCCGAAAACCCTGATAAACTTCAGATTTTGTTTCTTTCCAGTCCAAGCTTCTTCAGGCGTTTTATTCCTAACTGCTTTCGTTGGTGATCGGTTTTTCAGATAAACTGCTGTCTTCACAGCTTCCGCCCAAAGCTTATTGTCTAATCCGGCTTCTTGGATCATGCTCCTAGATTTTTCAACGATTGTTCTGTTAGCCCTTTCTGCTACACCGTTTTGTTCAGGTGTATATTCCACCGTTAATTGATGTTTGATTCCAAACTTCTTCATGAAATCATTCATCCGAGTATTTACATATTCCTTGCCATTATCTGACCGTAAATTTTTTAACTTGTGTCCAGTCTGTAATTCCGCGAAAGTCTTGAACTCTTCAAGTTTATTAAATACTTCACTTTTACATTTAAGAAGATATACGAAAGTTTTACGCGTATAATCATCTATAAACGTTACAAAATATTTGAATCCGCTAAACGACTCTTCAGCCATTGGTCCACAGACATCTGTATGTACCAGCTCAAGTACACTGTCTGCTCTGCTAGTTGGACTGCTTTTCTTGAATGGTTGTCTGGTTTGTTTTCCTTTCAGACAAGCTACGCACTGTAGTGTAGTAGAATTGTTAGAAAAACTCACCCCTGTCGCCATGATATTACGTAATAGTTTAAGGTTACGTACTCCAAGATGACCCATTCTTCTATGCCATAAGCCCATCTCATCTCCACTGATAGTAGTCGCCAGCGCTGTGTGCTTTAAACTTTGCTTTAGTTTGTACACACCATTTTCCTCTATACCTATAAGTAAAGGTTCGCCAATTATTTCACAATTACTACTCTTTACTACATTAAAGCCTCCCTTGTAGAATACTACCTTAAGATCTTTCTTAGTAACAGCACTAACGCTAAGTAAGTTTGCAGCTAATCTCGGAACATACATGGCATTAATTGTAACATTTGGTTTTGTACATACCACTGTACCACTTCCAATACCTTGCAGACTTTCGCCATTTGCACACGCTACAGTCACTCCCTTTTCATACTTCTTCAAATCATGTAACCATTCACGCCTTGAAGTCATATGATTAGAAGCTCCAGAGTCAACAATCCAAAAATCTTCTGAAGTTGAAGTCGCCATCGCCAAAGCAATAGAAGCTTCATTTCTCTTCTTGCTAGGATTATCTGGACAATCTCTCGCTTTGTGTGGTCCATTGCAAATAAAACATTTGAACTTTTTCGGTTGTTTTGGTTTAAAAATATTCTTCTTGGACATTAGGGCGTGATTACTTCCACTCGTAGCAGCTGTATGTGTATCCTCCATTTGGTAAAGTTTGGTTTTCACGTAATCCGTAGTAATTTCAATATTTGAATTTTCAATTGCCAATCTCATAGCTTGAAAATTATCTGTTAACCCTTGAAGCATTAGGGCAGCCAATAATTCGTCATCTATTTCCTTTCCTAGATCACAAAGTTTTTGTGCAGTCGTAATCAATGCCGAAATATACTCTTTTATAGTCGTGAACTGCTCAAGTTTAAGACTAACTAATTTCGACAGCAATCTGCATCGATTATTTAGCCCCTTATCTTCGTAAGCTTTTTCTAATGCTGTCCAAGCTTCTTTCGCTGTTTTCGCTTGACGTACATGGATTAGGCACTCCGGTTTAATCATCAAGCAAATTTTGCTCCTTGCTTTCTGATCTTTCTTTCTGCCTATGTCGTCAACGGGAGTGGTATAGGTATATTCCCACAAATCATCGTGTATTAAATACAATTCCATAACAAATTTCCATGAACTATAGTTAGTGGCACCATCCAGTTTTTCAATTGACGCCATGCTCAGAGAATCGTTCTTACTTACAGTTACTGCTGACTGTTGTTCGCCGTTTCCACTCATTTCGCAGTGTTTCTCACTGTACCTATCTTATGTTTTAGATTAATAAGTACGTAATCTGTTGGTCTGGGACCCATAACCTTTGTTGAAACAAATAAAACCGGATAACACGAATAGGTATTTAATTACACAAGTGACAGCTCAAACATATATTCAAAAGGTTCCTAACAACATAAATCAAAAATGTGACATGAGGACCATGAGGTTACACAAATAAAGGTTGTATCCTCTTTGCTCCAACAGATTTAAAGAAATAAAGATAAATGGCCTATTTCAAGACATGCTATAAGATCTGTCATTCAACTAAATAGGTATTCCTCTGCTGACAATAATCCCCAGTACAGCCTATTGTCAAATCGAATTTTAGATTAAATTTTCTAATGGGCTTCTGCGTATTGGACCAATGGCACTTTAAAGTCCCAACCGAGATCAAAACTATTACTATTGAGTTATGATTATTACACAAGGGGACATTTAATATTATAATCTAGGTATTGATATAGAAATTGAAAACATTAATAAGGCCTACCCTTACCTATAATATTTATACTGGATTGTACAAATTGTGATGTCCAAAATAAAAATCTGATTTCCTCCTACCCCTGGTATTCGAAAACCCCAATGTATGTTCCGCGATTTTTTGTAGTTTCCGAGTTGTTTTTAACCGACTTCTAAAAAAGGAGGAGGTTCTCAATTCGGATGTTTGTATTTTTTTTTTTTTTATGTTTGTTCGCGCATAACTCCGTCGCTTGCCAACCGATTTGAAAAATTATTTTTTTGTTGGAAAGGGTATACTTACCCAATGGTCCCATTTTTGTCAAAATCCAGTTCTGATGATGGGATCCTGGAGAAATCGAAGGAACTCTTCAAATATTATAGGCACACGTATAGCGATTTGGGTATTTTTTATAGTAGCTCGTGCATTTGCTCTCGGAAAGCACCACTTGGTGAAGTGGAACTGATGATGAAGACCACAGATGGCTACCGGAACTACTCAATGATAAATATTTCACGGGTTGCGATTCGATTACTTTAATATGGTTGCTAAGCAATTTCCGCTCGTCACACAATGCGTGTGGTGAGTGGTTGTTGAGGAGTTCTCCTGGTTCTTACCAGCAGAACTCCTCAACAATTAACGTCCCAGCATCGGGAAAAGCAATATTTTGTAACATGTGATGAGCAATTGACATTAGACTATTGTAACTTATATAAATTATAAACAGACCCACTAAAAAGCGAGAAATAAAAACTTTTTAACAAAAAAAAAACCGGCTTCCAAAAATCACTACAAAGTGAAAAATAACTTTGATTTCGGAAGTCGGTGGCAAAAAAAAAGAAAGTAAATAAAAACTACTATTAAACTATTATTTTTCACTTTGTAGTGATTTTTGGAAGCCGGTTTTTTTTTTGTTAAAAAGTTTTTGAAGTGAAAACTTCTTTAGGCGCGTTGTGCGGTTTTTGGTAGGGGGAAAACTTATGGGTTCGCGTCACCGCGTCACTGTGGCACCTACGTTTAAGTATTCACTTCTGTCGGCAGTCCCTATGACTGCCTATTTTTTTTGTACTTATTTTTTTGAGTTTTCTGCCGGTGGAGCTTCAAAAACTTTTTCGAATAACTTGCAGGAAGTTTATTATTTTACGTATGAAAGTAATAATCAAGACGATTATGTCACAAGAAAAAGTCTGAAAAATACGTACTACAAAAAGAAATATGAATATTTTGAAGCTCCACCGGTAGAAAACTAAAAAATTACAAAAAAAAAACATTTCGAAAAGTACAAAAATCGCGAAACATAGGTAATGGGGTATTTCGAATACCTCTGGGCCCCAAAGGTCAGCTTAGCGGTAGCATTTTATTGTGAACTACTTACAATACTACTGCGCGGCTTCGCCCGCGTTGCATGTCGATAAAAAGTACTTATCCTATGTCTGTGTCTATGTGTGTCTGTGTGTATATGTAGGGGTGTGTGTGTATGTGCATATGTGTGTGTATGTATGTAGGTTATGGTCTACCCTTGTGCCAAATTTCATCCAAATCCGTTCAGCCGTTTTAGTATGAAAGCGTTACAAACAAATAAACCAACAAACAAACTCACTTTCGCATTCATACTTGTAGTAAGGATTAGGATTCAAAAGGTTTGTCATATTGTGGCACACATTATTTTAGTATTGAGTAAGCAGAAGAGGAGGACGACCATGACAAGAGTTTTGGCAAGTAATTTGCTGGCGTTCCCTCGCCATTCCACCCTTGTAATCAAATGTTATAACTTGTCAGTATGCAATGGATGATGCTGCCCAACCACCTGATGGAATCCCGTCGCCTTTATAACACCTCTAGGAAACGAACGTAAAAATTAACATTTTTATAGATTTTGTGACTATGTCTTCGACAGAGACCCTCATTTCTATTTTACGTACCTACGTTTTATAGAGCTCAATAAAATTGTTAAAGTAATTTTATAGTCAGTTATCTTTATTCTCTCAACTATATCAAAGCAGAAATTTTCAATTTCCTTGTCGGTGATCGTCTGCACTTTATTGCAACCACTTAAATTCTGCAGCGAGACGTAACATTTTCGCATGGCTCACCAATCACAAAATACCTAGAATTATCCAGCACACTACCGGAAAACCCAATTCGTATATTCCACATTCGCGTGGATAGCTCAAAGACCAAAAATAAATTTGCATAACGACTCCACCTTTATATCAGAACCCTTCCCGCGAAAATGTAGTTTCGCGGTGCGAAGTCGCGTAATTTTTATGATAAATAGCCGCACTCAGAGGGAGTGATGCCAGGAACAGTTTGGGAGCCAATGCAAGCTAATGTGCCTTGAAACGCGAGCGATAAAGAATATTCTAAAAGTTCCAGCTTATTGTTATAGCTTATTGTTTTTAAAATGTTGTTAACGCGTGATCAGTTGTTACGCCAGTTTGTGTCCCTTTGAAGGTGGTTTGTGGAAGGAATGTTGACTTTACCCGGTAGCTGATCTAGTTAATACTAACATTTACTTTTGATTTGAGGAAACAGCCGCAGATTTTCTAAGAAGCGACGAAGTTAGAAACGTCCTCATCTTGTTGGTTTAGTCTGCTGAATTAAATTAGCAGCCCGATAAAGATAGCAAATGGTCAGCTCAGTTCCCTGTCCGCATATCCAACATAAACAAAACTAAAATTCCGCGAAACCTAAACGAATAATGTTCCTTTTCTCCGAACACACAACGAGCCAGCAACAGCGTGCACTTCCACTTCCCCACTCGCCACTTCAAGAATTCTCCCAAGTAATCGATTCTTCACTCGAACTTCTGAGAGCACTGCTCTAAACGAGTACAACCGTTCTATTTGATCGCGACCAGCTACCTAATTGCGAAACACATTTTCGTCATCCTATTCAGACTAGTTGGTTTGGCTTCTACCGCAGTTTATTTAAATTTATGTCTTTCGAATTGCGAAGCTACGTTAACGTGTGTAACCAACTCCAATCGTGGTTTGGAGTTTGAAGACAGTAAAGAGTGAACGATAAGCTACTAAAAGGGCTTATATTCGAATTGTAAAACTATTTTGACAGCTGGAAGTTTGTTTGAAATTTACGAGCAGTCGTTTTTGAAACAGAAGGCAACGTCGTGCCCGCAATCATTTTTCTTAGCAATTTGTTTGCGATTTTCTCATGAAATATACATA
The DNA here is from genome assembly GCA_905163495.3 of Cosmia trapezina. Classification (NCBI taxonomy): domain Eukaryota; kingdom Metazoa; phylum Arthropoda; class Insecta; order Lepidoptera; family Noctuidae; genus Cosmia; species Cosmia trapezina. The sequence goes on from LR991037.1 coordinate 18,747,024, forward strand.
ATTGTTACGAAATTATGTAAGTGAACATCTTCTTGATAAATAGTGAATGTGTTTTTGTGTAGAACCGCGATTGCCTGCAACGCTAAATCAATATTTATGGTATAATAATACCGAGGTTTTTGTTGCTTAGCGCGGAAGAGCAACGCCTCAAAGATGAGCTTATTATAAGCCGCAGACTTTTGAGAAGTGCCTCAACTCTGGCTTTGTGAGGAAGTATTTTCTTTGGCTAATTCAAAGCATTATTTGAATTTTATTAAACCATTAACAGGCACGGAGTTGGTCAGCTCAGAAAGTGAAGATACTTGCCCATTCCAAAACTTACCTATATCATAATGAAGAAATTATGGTTATGAAACACCATGAACACTGTTATCCGCCTGATCTAATTATTACAAAGCAAAAAAGTCCAAGCAAACAACGAACTTTAAACATGGTACCTAAGTGTCTTCAAAAAATGTGCTTAAAGAAATAACATTTTATTTCAGGGCTTCATTGAAAAAAGCAATAAATATTTATAGGAACAACAAAAAAAGCACAGTTTGAAGCATTTTATGTCAATGTATTATGTAAGGACTGATGAACATACATACAATGCAAATCGCATTATACCACCATCATCATCGTCATCCACAACCCGCCTTCACCCACTGCTGGGCATAGGCCTCTCTTTTCTTGTGGCAATCCAGAAAACATACCACCATACTTACATAGATCAATTTCCACATCATTGTCTGTTCAAGGTAGGTAATATCAATATTTCTATTGTTGAACATTAAATGTGGTGTCTGCAAAGCTCAGATTAAATAAAAAATCAAGACATTATAGCACTGCATACAATACAGTGTAGCATGTGCAACACTACACCTTGTTCCGTACATAAAATTGGATTGGATTGGATTGGTGTAAATATGTGCATGTAAGAGTGTTCTTACATGCACATATTTACACCAATCTACAATAATACTACACCTTCCTATGTAAGTGCACAAGTTTAGGATACTTGAAATGTGAGGCCTCACATCACTGTTGACAGCGCTTTACTGGTTTTGCAATTAGTCTGAGCTTCAAAATGTTAGGCACAGCAACAATGTTACACACATATTTCTTGTTACTGGTGAACACAAATTATATAAGTAGGTAAGGCACCAATAAATGTAGTTGCCATACATACATACCTACAACCTACCTTTATGAATATTTCTTAGCAAATTAAAACAACAAACTAAAATAAAGAAAGTAGTAGGCAACTAAAATTAATTATTATTATATCTTTCAATAGATAAATACCCACATCATTACTATACCTAATATAGTAGTTTGCTAAGTAGATTTGCTGTGCCCGACAGACTCCACATGATCTAATTATAACTTTACCACATAAGAATACCTACAGGAGGAGCCCGTGGCTAAGTAATAACAGCCGCACGGGTTGATCCGTCACGTTAAGCTACGCTTGCCGGGGTTGTTCAATGGATGGGTGACCATCTTTACATACCGAAATTCCTCCGTGCCTCGGAAAGCACGTTAAGCCGTTGGTCCCGGCTGTTATTCGTGGACCTTTGACAGTCGTTACGGGTCGTCAGAAGCCCGAAAGTCTGACTACCAGTCTTACCAAGGGGTATCGTATTACCCAGTAACTGGGTTGTGGAGGTCAGATAGTCGCTCCACGTAAAATACTGGTATTCAGCTGCATCCGGTTAGACTGGAAGCCGACCCCAACATAGTTGGGAAAAGAATACCTACATAATTATGGAATGCAATAAAAGTATTGAGTAGGTACTTATTGAGAATAATATCCAAGTACATAAGTAGGTACCTGCTATCTAATTTTTTTTAAATATACCTATGTATCCAAGTCATTATTGTGTACTATAAATGTGTATCTTTTAGGATGTCCTGTGTGAATCCTCAAAATCAATAGCCTTGAAGGTGGTTTTCTAAATATTATGGTAGTTTAGGTACCTACTTGAGAGTTATTTCTAAAGTTTATTGTTAGTTTATTTAAACATATTGCGCCGACCCCAAGTCACATGGGATAAGGGCAGGAAGATGATTGTTTGTTTATTATGGAGCCCTTTGCACTGAATTGGTTTTGGTTGAAAGGTACTTACCACAATAATTAGCAATATACAGGGTGTATCAGAAAGGTGTGGTTAAATTTAAGGATGTGGTACAGACCATAAAACAGAACAACTTTCTCCATAGGACCAACATCGTAATCGAGAAAAAATAATATCAGCCGTCCCATACATTTGGGTCGAGTAGGTATTGAAGTTTTGAATCGGACAGCTATTAATTTTTTCTCGATTATGTTGTTGGTCCCTTGGAGAAAGTTGTTCAGTTTGATGATCTGTACCACACCCTTAAATTTGACCACCCTTTCTGGTACACCCTGTATAATTATATCATAGGTTCATTCACCTTTTATCTGTTATCAAATAACTTTGTTTGTGTACTTTTTAGTCAAGGCTCTATCCATCAGTACTTGTAAGGCACATAATCGTTGTTTATAGGTAGCAGAATATTGTTGTTCTCTAAAGTTGATAGATAGTGCATTGAATTAAGGGATAAGGATTTAAGTACTTATGTTCTTTTCTTTATAAATTGCAGGTGTCAGGCTTAACTACATCTGTGAAGTATGAAATGTCTTTGAAGTGCGCGCACTGCGGTAAGAAAAACGCATGCGTTTTAATCACCGTAGACACCGCCGGTGCGCCAGTACCTACGTGCAGGGCCTTAAAATGCCAAATTTCAACTTACTTACTCTACAAATATTTGTTCCAATTCTTTTTGCCCATGTCTAAACACTCGTCAGTGGTTGTAATTGTATTGATAATAAATAAGACAGTTTTTTGTACCTACCATATTTTATTTCTACCTATTTATCTATACACAATGAAAGTAATGAATAACAGTTAATTTAGCTAAACATCACTATTTTCTAAACACTAGAATAATCACTTCTTTATTTTGATAAACCTAGTAAGTACCTACTAGGTAAGCAAGGCTACAGATCAAGCTATACATTGCCAGTATAAGCTTAATGTCGCATTGTATAGGATTTCCTTACAATAAGATGTCAGTGTATACTGGAAATGTATAGCTTGATGTGTAGCCGTGTGTACTCAATTCTTAAACACTTCATAAAATATCAAATTATTTTTATTTGTACCTTTAGTTCATAATGAAACACTTTATAATTAAAGTTTACACTTATCAATTAACACAATATCATAATAATATGTTTATATTGCTGTTGTGAACGACTTCAACAGTTTTCTAAAATAATGACAATGTTTTATGAAAAATCTTCAGTTTCTAGATACAAGATATATATTTATTTTGTAAAACATGAGTATAATTTTACAGGTCTTATAATTAATGTGAGGTAGCTACATGTTTTGCCATTTGTGGCGTACAAAATTAGTCATACTAGACAAACAAATACAAAAAAAACAAAGAACGAGATTACAATGTCAATTTGAATTAAATTTTAATTAAAATGTCAAAATGTAATCTATACTTAATTACAAAGTCAAAATTCAAATGTCAAAATTTAATTTGAGAATATTACAATATATACAACTAAAATATCATTTATGAATTCATCTACGCTGTAATAGCACTTTTCTAGTAATAACCCCCGAAGGGACTTTGTACTTTGAAAATGAAGTAGTTGCAGAGGAGCAGTGCAGTGATGTCATGTATAGCAGCAACGGGCAACATCTATGCTGCCTTCATATCGTAGGTGAAACGCACCGGGTACTCTCCTACAATTTGAAAACAAAATCACATTATTTCTGCTTGAATAAAGTACTTGAATAATTATAATGTGGCAAACTAGGCATATCAACTATGCCTTTATCAGCCCAGGGCTGGACCAAAAGCCACCGGCCTAGTCTTCCACAACCCAGTTACTGGGTAATACGATTCCCCTTGGTAAGATGTTGACAGACTGTCGGGCTTCTGACAACCTGTAACAACTGCCTAAAATCTTCAAATGACAGCCGGGACCAACGGCTTAACATGCTCACCAAGGCACGGAGGAATCTTTGTAAGTATATAAAAATGGTCACCCATCCACAGATCCTTTAAAACATTAGTTGGGTGTACCTATAGTGTAATGTGACTATGTAGAAAGTTCACCCAAGGGATCAAGTGTCCTGTCTCCCTTAGTAAGTTGCTACACTTGTTTCAATAATTATGTGTCAAAAAGCTTGGGTACCTTCAATGATTTTTATAAAAAATCCATGTTCAATAATATTCGTGCCTTGCCATCAACTTCTTCTTTCAAAATCCCTCCTATATTAGATTGATGTGGGTGGGCAGTGTTCCATTCTTGTATTTTCAGCTAGCACCGTCTGTGAAAATATTATGACCAATGTTTTGTAGTTAATTGTTATTTTGATTACTTAGTGGTTATTATAGTAAATTTATAGCATCTACTTATGTCCAAAAATATTAATTAACAATTATTTGAGTAGCTATTATGTGAGGTTGACAGACTTATGCACCTAATAAATTATTTTAACCACAAAAAATAGTTAACCTCACTCATGGACATATAAAAAAGTACATCACGTAAGGTGCTTGTGTCTACGCAACAAAGGAATGATTGTCCGTATGTGGACAGACCAATAATGTACCTACAGCATGAGATGTGTACGAAGGTACACTTCTACAAACGTTATTCTTGGTTTACTTACTTGTAGGTAGTGCCGATATCGAAATAGTAATAGGTAGTTTTCGCTATTGAGCAAAACAGACTCAAGTCTTAGTGCACCCACTACAAAGCCCTCTGCATCATCAACAGAGCGCTAGTTCTTGACCAGAGAAATCTCCACAATATGTAGATACTAACGTGGTCACTATAAGCCACAAATGTTCCAGAACTAGGTCAGTGGGCCGTCTTATTCATCATAGGCCCATGGTTCCTTTACATAAAAGTACTCTGTGCTTTATTAATAAATAATTTGTATGTTGAAAAATTTATTTTATTATTCAAGGCAGTTTAATCTTTATCAGTGTTGCCAACTTCTCTTTCGTGAGTCCACTACTCACTAGCGGCGATTCTTCACACTACCAAAAATAAACTAGACAACTTTTTACCCGACTGCGGCGAAGCTCAAAAGGAGGGTTATGTATTTGACCTGTATGTAACTATGTATGTATGTATGTCCGTTTCTTTGTTCCCTCGTAACTCCTAAACGAATGAATGGATTTGGATAAATTATACGTCTCTAAATTTGCCTTGGTGGCGCGAGTGTCACTGGCTATGGCGGATTTGGGATGACATATTGTGGAGTTCGAAATTTTTTTGTCTTCTATATTCGATTTGTCACTTCGAATTACTTTTAAACACTATAAGTTGTATATATTTTTGTAATCACCCTTTAAAACCCTTCATTTTGATATCCAGTGGGATATCACATAACTCCTAAACGAATGAACAGATTTGGATAAATTATAATTATTATCACAAAACTACCATCCACTAAAAGCAAAATTACTCCGCCAGTAGGGATGGCGAAACCCCCCCGTTTCAGTGGAGATTCCAATAAGTTGACAACACTGCTTTTCTATGATTTTTTCATTGGCCACAGATAACAAAAACGTGAAAAGAAAAACGTTTCGTTACTTATTTCAAATATGGTAGTTTTTGGTAGAAAGTGTTTTAAAAATTGGTTTTTAATTTTTCGGCAATCATTGAACGTTTTCATTTATATGCATTAGTAGACCATCAGTTGTAATTAAAACAAAAATAGATTTTAGCACAATAATTCGAAAACAAATAATTCCTATATGATGAAACTAAACGCTTCATCGAAACAGATTTTGAGCAATTGGTTATGTACATCTCTATAAAATTCCTATCGGTCGGGTAATTTTTTATGTCACAATTCCAAATGTAATAGTCAAAAACGACAGGGGTTTGTTTAAATTTGGAATCTATTTCAGAAACAAACTGTGTTACGCAATTAGGGTGCAGTTTCTCTTGGCTGCTCCAACTATTGGTTCAACAAACATGTATACGTTTGCTTTATTACGAGCCCCGATAAGTACTGCCAAATGAACACTTACCTAAAAACCGACGAGACCACACTAACTGTGACGATAACACAAACTCTCCGGCAGCCATACCATACATTACAGTCTAGTCTAGTTTTACACTTCTCTCAATTACTAGAATCACGAGCGGAGAAGCTTGTTTTTTGTTCCAACTATATAAAATGAATGCGCCAAACTTTACCAAATGGCAGTGTTCCCGGCGTCGTGAGCAAAAGAGCTAGTTTCTTTCATTCGTCAGGAGTTCAGGACAGAAGCACGCTGTGAATAAATTCCTAGTTCACTGTGGTTAGTTCAGCTCGTAATGCGGCCGCCCGTTCGGTTTGTAGCAAACTTTGAACAACTTTAACTCCAATTAGTCATAAAACACGTTACGGAACGAATCGAGGTGTTACCTCCTTACAACAGATTTGAATTAGCGCTACCAACACGGAACACGGCAAACTTTTCTAATATTCATTGATGTTGCGTGTTTGTTGTACTATGTACAGTGGGCTGCACCAATTGGGTACCCCAGTTGTATTAAAATTAACTTTGCTACAACTTTACAATTCAAACAATACGTCCTTAAGAATAACACAAAAAATGTTTCTTAGCCCGGACGAGATTCGAACCATCGAATCATTGGTTATACAATGATTACCGCGAGCTCTTACCAACTAAGCCAGTTAGGTAGTTAATAACTCAATGAATTTTCAATCTACTTGGCGTTATAACTCTGTCTCTGTCTATGAAATCGCAGTGAATGAATAGTTTGTTATTAGAGGGTAGTTATGCATACATTTTACTAATCTATAATGAAGTCTAGTTATGCTTCACCTTTCGCATTCGTCTAGGAACTCGTTTGTCTCAGTTGGCAAAATATCTTTATAATCAAATCAAATTATTGTAAAATATAAATCTTTGTAGTTTTGTTACATAATATCAATAAAAAATATTATTAAATGATTATTAAAGTATTTTATTTTTATTGATTTTTAAATTCTTTATAAATATTACTAAAATAAAATAAAAAGAAATAAAAAAAAATAAAAAAATACAATAAAAAATACAAAAAAAAAAACTTACTTAAAATAGAAAATACTTTCTATTAAAAAAAAATATAATGCATGACAAAAAACACAATTCGTGCCCAAGATTTGAACCTCCAATCTTATGCACGGCAAGCGGTCTTGAAAACCTCTGGTCTATTTAGACGTTGAATAACTTTTCGTAAATGTCAACCCTATTATTGCTTGTCGTTAGACGCAATATTCGTTTTATTGAAAAAGACAATAATAAAAACAGACTTAAGTTAAAATAAATACTAACATAAACTTATTTATTCACAAAAACAATACATTAATTATAATAAAATGTTTTTTTCAAAATACATAAACCAATTTCGGCCTATCGTGGATTTGAACCCACATGTCTTTTGAGGGGTACCCCATTGACGCAGCCCACTGTACATAACAGATAATTAAACTTGAAACTTTGATAGCTATAATTAGAATTGATATTAAACCTTATGGACTATTAAATTGGAAAGTTTTCTGCGCTTCGGTCTCATTAATTTGAAGGGCTCCTTGAGCATAATGAGAAAACGTTTGTTTTCCGAGCATGAATAAATCTGAAAAGTTCAGTGGTACCTATTGTTATCTGGTTCTCTGTAGGTATAAGATAATTAGAACAATTTATTATTAGAACTAACGGTGATTGACGTATTGATAGGCTGGTATACTTAGCTTTTGGGCCAAACAAGAAGGATATTAATTAGTAAAATAACTCCGTAAAGGGGTGAGAAATAACTAAGATGAAGTGGCGAGTAAACACTAGTTGTGTTTAATTAGTTGAGCAAGTTAATCACTCACTTCGCCCACTCGATGGCGCTAAAGTGCTACGGCGGGCTATAGGAGAAAAAATAAGGAATAAATCATCTAGTTCTCCATCTTTTTAGGGTTTCGTACCAAAATGGTAAAAAAGGAACCCTTATGGTGTGACTCAGTCTGTCTGTCAGTCTGTCTGTCACAGCTGGATATCTCAAGAACTACTAGTGCTATCAACTTGAAATTTGGATCAGTTTTAGATGACGTTTACCCAACTATTTTGCAAATAAGAAAGAAATAAAATATATGTATTTTTTTTGCAACATGGGGTGAAAGGGGGTCTTAAAAATTCAAAGTGGAGCTACTAGGTCATGTGGGGTATCATATGAAAGAACGCTGTTTGCACATTCTCAAACATATTTTTATTTTTTTTTAGGCCGCACAGTGTTGACTTTTGATGAAAAATGTAAAAAAAAAATACCGTCCCCCCCCCCTTATCTCGAAAAATCTGAAAATATTCTATGTGATAGAAGTTTATGTAAAGATTACAGGAAAAATAAAACGATGTCTCTAAATAGCACACTTTTTCAGAAATCGGAACGGAACCCTCGGTGCGAGAGTCCGACTCGCTCTTGCCCGGTTTTTTAAATTTTATGTCGCCAAGTCTGCAAGTCAACATATTTAATAAGCCCAATTTTACTTTAGTCCCGAGTCTCGAGAGGAAAAGCAAATTGGTTAAAAAGCAGCAATTAATGGCACGGGTCATTTAATAAACACCTCTTTGTCATAGGAGTCACAGACAGTCCGCTGTGCAGGGCCTGCATGGAGGACGACGAGACTGCCGCTCATGTTGTTCTAAACTGCCCGGTGGTTACCACCACCGGGCAGTTTACAGACAAAGCACTTCGGTAACCCAGGGGCCCCCGTGAGATTTTCAGTTGCTGGCGTTTCAGTTAAGAAAATTTTCAGCTCTAATTAGTATTTAATGAAATTCTGAATTAAGTGGCAGTAGTCTTTAGCAAACTATGGTTGTATGACGACACATTATATGATTCAAGCTTCTCCGAATACCTATCCTGTATAAAAAAACATTTTCTAACATATAGCATTACACGTCTATAGCTACTCTCGTAGAGCGCTCGCGCTCGTAAGAAATCGCTTTCTATTCCCAAAAGAAATATGTAAATCTGTGCTGTAAAGAGCATATTCGAATAAAACTTACCGGTCGCTGCCGTCCCGCCGCTTCGCACACCGATGGGCTAAGAAGGCGCGTTCGATAGTTCTGAATCTTGCTTCAACTCCACCTCACATATTTTTCCACAGGCGCTGGTTCAGGGTATATCTGGTATCTTGCGGGGGTGGTGGCACGTTTTCAACCGAAGGACCTTATTTTTGTAGAAAAGTATATATCGCGCGTCGCGTGTATGCGCGGACAACCGAATGGTACGTAGTACAGTGAAAAAACACGCAGGAGCGCGGCGCTAGTGTGCTCATCCGCAACCAATCAGAAGGCTCCACGAATGGGCGATGAGCAAACACCGGAAGCTTATTCAAATCAACACCCTCGGCAATTACACAAAAAAGCCTGATTACCAGTTGTGGGGTGAAGAAAACACTATTCTAAAATCTCTAAGAATTAATTCAGTAGGTACGTAATACCAACTGCAAAGAGAACGGTACGTAACATGCCGCTCGCCTTAAAAGAATGAATTTCTTTTAACTTTAAATTAAAAGACAAAAAAAGAATGTAACATTCGAAAAAAAAAGAATGAAAAATGCTACGAAAGCATGAAGCCTTAAATTTTTTAAACTAAAGTTATTCTAACTTAAGATTACTTAACTAAGATTCGCAACAATATTAACTAAACTTACAGAATGATTATTCTAAGGGCAAAGGACATATTTTGACTACTGAGCGTTTCACGAAAGTTTTGCCCATCTGTAAAGTTACGACACGAGTAATATTATCGGAACCTGGGTGGAGAGTATGGACACGAGCCAGTCTCCATTGTAATGGTGGCAAATTGTCATCTCGTACAACGACAATAATACCTTCACGGAGTTGTGAGCCGCGATCTCGAAACCACTTGTTACGTTGTTGAATTTCGTGTAAATATTCACGACTCCAACGTTTCCAAAAGTGTTGCACACATTGTTGTATTCTACGCCATCTAGTGAGTCGATTTAAACAACAATTAAACTCGGATACAGTTATGTATTTTGGATAGGAATTTTGAAATTTCTTACATTTATTATAGAATCGAAATAACAGTGCTGTTATCCTAACAAGTTTACCTAGAGTAGACAATCTAGTAATATACTCGACCACATCAGGTAGTGCTGAGGTGGAAGAGTTTGACACCATAGACATAGGTAGATTGCGTTTGTCTTCAGTGACTTCTAGTATTTTCTTGGGACTTGGCCAAGAACTAGAATCACGCGCGAGCCACCAGGGCCCATGGAGCCACATCTCATTTTGGACAAAACTTGTAGGAAGCATTCCTCGAGAAGGTGCGTCAGCTGGATTGTCAGCTGACGGGACATGTCTCCAAGTTTTGGCCGGAAGCCTGGATAAGATTTCACTAGTGCGATTAGAAACGAATGTTTTCCACTCGTGTGGTGGAGACCGAAGCCACGCTAACACGATGGATGAATCAGTCCACGCACAAACATGTTCACAGTTTAAGTGGTTATCATACACACTTCTCACTTTATCAATCAACTTTTATAACAAAACAGCAGCGCACAACTCTAGGCGCGGAATAGTAAGAACCGGTTTTATAGGTGCTACACGCGTTTTAGCGAGAAGAAGAAATGTTTTAACGTTATCATTATTATCGGATATACGGGCGTAAACACACGCGGCATAAGCCCGCTCGGAAGCGTCGGAAAACCCGTGAATTTGAATTGCATTCACGTTTGCAAAAACGAAACGTGGAATTTGAAAATTTGATAATAATGGTAACTCGTTAAGAAAACTAGACCAAGCGTTTATAATATCTAAAGGAGGTGACTCATCCCAGTCGACCGCTGAAATCCATAACAACTGAATGAGATGCTTCGCATAAATAGTTACAGGAGATAACCATCCCATAGGGTCATAAATTTTCGCTATTTGTGATAGTATGGATCGCTTTGTAATTTTATCATTAGTTGACTGAACGCTAAAAATGAAAGTATCAGATTCAGGATTCCACTGAAGTCCTAAAACCTTTATTTGTTTGTCATTCTCCATCAGAGCGAAAGAAACGTTATCAGACCGCTCGCCCTGAACGACTGACGTTTGTAAAGCAGCGAGTAACGCTGGCGAATTGCTCTGCCACTTACGTAGCTCGAAACCAGCTGACGAACAAATACCTACTAACTCACGTTGTAAAACCAGGGCCTGCTTTACGTCGCCTGCTCCGGTGACGATGTCATCAACAAAAACCTGGTTCTGGAGAACCTTAGAACCTAACGAGAAGTTAGCAGCTTCATCATGAGCCAACTGTTGAATAGTACGAAGGGCTAAGTATGGTGATGAGCTGACACCAAAGGTGACGGTGCGCAATCGATAATCACGCAACGGTTCAGTGGGTGATTTACGCCACACAATGCGTTGAAAATCCCAATCGGATTGTTGTAATTTTATGTTTCTGTACATCTGCTTTATGTCGGCAGTGACAGCAATAGCATGGATACGAAAACCCAATAAAACGTCTACTATATCCTGGTGCAGCTTCGGACCAGTCAGTAGAACATCATTAAGTGATATTCCATTCGAAGTTTTACAACCCGCGTCAAAGACGACACGAGTACGAGTGGTCTCACTGGACTCTTTGACCACGCAGTGGTGCGGAATGTAATAGCTGTTAGCTAACGAAACAGGTAAATCAACGGGCTCCATGTGACCGAGTTCCAAGTACTCCTGGAGGCACGCATGATAGTCTACCTTAAGTTGAGGATTGTGTTCCAACCTATACTCTAATTTCTTAAACCTGGAGACCGCTGTATCTCGTGATGCGCCGAGGGTGGGTGCATCAGGTTTGAAAGGGAGTGGAACAACATATCGCCCAGTTTCATCACGAGTATGTGAATTTACGAATATAGATTCGCACAACGCTTCGTCGGGACTTAGAATTCTTTTTTCCGGAAGAGATTCCAATTCCCAGAACCGTCTCAGGTTGATGTCGTCATCGTAGGATGAGCTTTGAGACAAACTTGAAGTGAAGTAGATGTATTTTGGTTGTATGAAACATCACCCATCAATAAATAACCAAAGATACTGTTCATAGCCATCGGTGAACCGGGTGGACCCGTGATCACGTGACCTAATAAAACTTGGGATAGTATATCCGCACCTAAAAGCATTTCCACTGATTGTGGAAGATAAAACTTAGGATCAGCTAAAGTTAAGTTTTGTATGTGTGGCCATCCCTTAAAAGGCAATGTCACACATGGCATACGTGAAATAAGATTAGATAAAATTAATGCGTTAACTGAAATTGAAGGTTGATCCCCGTGTGTAGGAGTGATATGACAAGATACTACACCCTTTGGGTAAACAGCTCCAACCTCGGTCCCTCCAACACCAAACACCGGAACGTTCGCTTGGCTGCGATGTAACCCTAACCGCTGAACACAAGACTCGGTAATAAAAGTCGCCTGACTGCCTGTATCAATAATACATCGAACTGTGTGTTTTTGTGGGCCAACATGCACATTGATGAGTGCCGTACATAGGAGCACCGTACTCGCGCTAACCGACGGAGCAATAGAACGCGAATCGTTTTTGCGATCGTTCACCGCCGCAGTCATCGCAGCGTGCGAGGTACTGGGAACCGCTGTCTCTGTCGTTTCGTTCACAGAAAGTGAGACCGCATTATCACTACTACCACTAATAACTGATAAACTGTTAGACTTTTCGAAATGAATTAATGAATGATGTCGTTTATGACATGAGCGACAAACAAAGTTAGATTTGCATTGTTTTAAATCATGACCGACATGTAAACAATTGAAACAAACGTTCTTGTTTTGAATAAAAGAATACCTATCACGGGGAGATAAATTAAGGAATTTCGAACATTTTGTCAACGTATGTTGAGCATCACAACATAAACAATTATTTTTTAAATTATTTTGTTTGGTAGATTGTAAGTCTGTTGTATTCGAACTCGATGAAGCGACATTGGCTGCGAGCGCGCGTCGCGAGCCTTCGTTACCGCGCGATGTGCGGGGAGTACCTACCTTTTCAAGATTATTTTTATTTTGTGGGTGAGAAGAGAATTCGCTTGCAGCTAACTCGCGTTCTAAGAAAGTTATCAATGTACTTATGTCAGGTACATCCGATGGCCTCGATAGTGATAATTCGAAACGTTTTCGAACACTAGACGGAATCTTACGTAGTAAAATCGTCACTATTATGAAACTCCACTGATCTATCGGAAATTGCATAGCCTGCAATGCCTTGATGTTTTCTTGATAAACATTGAGTAAGTTTCTTAGACTTTGAGTCATTTTCTCGGTACTAGGTTCAATGTCTTATATTTTTTCGAGATGTTTCGTGGCGATAGCCCGTTTATTATCATACCGAGAAACTAAAATATCCCACGCAATACTATAGTTTTCGTCTGTAATTGGTATCGATTTAATAAGATTATAGGGTTCATCTTTTAATGACAGTAACAGGTAACGAAACTTCTCTGTCTCCGTGTAGGTATTTTTGTCATGTACTAATGAACGAAACAAATCGTGAAATGGGGGCCAATCCGTGGTTTCCCCTGAGAAGGTAGGCATTGGAAGAATAGGTAATCTACTTGCACAACTATTACTCGTATGAGTAGATGGAACATGTACCACTGAGTTATTATTAAATGACGTACTAGAGGACATTCTTCGTTTACGCTCATTATCCTCTTCCTTAAGTTTATCTAAGTGAACACTAATTGCGAAATAACAATCATTAAAATTGTTACGAATCTTCAGTTGTTCGTCTTTGTCGAAAGTATTGGATTTTATTAAGAATTTTTCTATTTTTGCCTGTAGTTTGAAGAACTTTCTTTGTTGCAAAGTTAATTCTTTTGAGCGTGACCTAAACTGTTGTTCGTCTGAATCTATGAACTCTAAAATACGGTTGAGATCATCGATAATGATCTCACGTTCAAAAATGTCTTGTTGAATAAGTTCCGCCATTTTGGACGCGTAACGCCGCAAATGGACTTTGAACTAAGAACACTAGGAAACTAGGAAAATAACCCCACAACAAGTACCTAGATATAAATCCAGGCTCGAAGAGATCAAACAATTATGTGCTGTAAAGAGGGAATATTCGAATAAAACTTACCGGTCGCTGCCGTCCCGCCGCTTCGCACACCGATGGGCTAAGAAGGCGCGTTCGATAGTTCTGAATCTTGCTTCAACTCCACCTCACATATTTTTCCACAGGCGCTGGTTCAGGGTATATCTGGTATCTTGCGGGGATTGTAGCACGTTTTCAACCGAAGGACCTTATTTTTGTAGAAAAGTATATATCGCGCGTCGCGTGTATGCGCGGACAACCGAATGGTACGTAGTACAGTGAAAAAACACGCAGGAGCGCGGCGCTAGTGTGCTCATCCGCAACCAATCAGAAGGCTCCACGAATGGGCGATGAGCAAACACCGGAAGCTTATTCAAATCAACACCCTCGGCAATTACACAAAAAAGCCTGATTACCAGTTGTGGGGTGAAGAAAACACTATTCTAAAATCTCTAAGAATTAATTCAGTAGGTACGTAATACCAACTGCAAAGAGAACGGTACGTAACAAAATCCGTGTCTACTTTGTCTTGATTTCTTTGTCAAATCAATCCTGTCTTTAACCTTAGTGACATGTTTAACATCTATGCGTAAATAGAGAATAAAATCCTGTGAAAAACATTTTCTTTGATATCTTTGCAACTGTTTTACTTTACGGATATGTTTATGTGATCATTCAGAAATGTAGGGCACCCCTGACTTTTTTAGTGACGGTTTACGAAAAATACTTGACGTTGTTCAGTCATGTGAACTCATGTGTGAATTATAGGTATATACAAACTCAAACCATCTTATTACAAAAAAAAAAACATCTTTCAAAACAAGACCTAACTTAAGCCAGAGCTTACCTTAAAGCTAATATTTGTATTTCGACTTTTATTCCGTCTTAGATACATAAATAACAAGTTAAGCTGAGAGTCCATAGGTCCGCGCTAGCCGCAATGCACGTACGCAACGGATTTTGGTTTTTTTGTATGAAGAAATGAAAATGCGGGCGGTACCAGTAGTGGACGCAATGCTATATGAATTCATACAAAGCAAACCGAAATCCGTTGCGTGCGGTGCGTGCGTTGCAGCCGGCGCGGACCAGTGGACGCTCCAGTGTGCCAGCGACATTCAAATGTCAAAAATGTAGGTAAACGGTATACAATTTTTGACAGATTGAGACTGAGATGATACTGCGAACGTTGTTAAAAATATGGGTGTTGCCCTCGGGACGCATTACATACCTACCTACCTACCTAAGTTAGATAAGGATATCTATTACTTTATAGAAGATTATACTCTAAAATCAAACCCACAAAGTTTGTTCGAAATCCTGACCTCAATTCCGAATAGACGAGTAAATTAACGTTATATAAATTAGTTGTATCTTCATCAAAGTCGAGTCTTCGGGGACTATTCAGTGCAGTCCGGTACAGGAAATGGTGGTCAATCCCGTGAGGATTTTAAGTATTTACCAAGATATCCATGAATTACATTTAAGGTGAGTGTGCACTGGTCCGCGTCGGCCGCAACGCACGCACCGCACGCAACGGATTTCAGTTTGCTTTGTATGAATTCATAATAGCACTGCGTCCACTACGCCCGCATTTTCACAAACAAACTAAAATCCGTTGCGTACCGTGCTGCGTTGCGGCCGGCGCGGACCAGTGTACGCCCAGCTTTACAGTAGTCGGCAGTTAATTAGGTAGAAAACGTTCAGCTTTCTAGACCTTCGTTTCGTTTAGTCTTTTTACAGGTCGATAAGTCATAAGCCCGTGTTCTGAGATATAACCGCCAAGATAGATAATACACGCAGTGCGCCATCATAGCGGGAAGAGGTGCATCAGACTGCCTCATCAGAGAGAGTTGGCTTTGTTCATCTTCATAGGCAAAATCTTACGCCGTTTGTGCATAAAATAAGTAGGTATATGAATGGTTGATAACTTATATCGACATTGACGTTCGCTCTACATACGAGAACGTACTATAGATAGTCTAAGTCGTTTCAGAGAGAGAAACTCTAAAACCACAACCACTAAAGTAATACCTCAATTTCGTCACTTACACTTAGTCCATCAACTTTGCTTATAGATTAAGTAAGTAGGGTAAATGAAAAATGCTTTTCAATCGATAGGAGTCCGTGTTGAGCCCACTTGAGGCCGGCACAAAGGCGGGAATCACAACGGGCGATCTCTAAGGACAATTTATTCAATTCTCCTTAGCCCTCGTCTCCTCGGCCAGGGAGGCTTTTAGGCCAAGGCTTCACTGCACTGACAGGTTTGCTAAGGTTTTTATAAATATTCGTTTCAAAGGTACAAAACAAATAAATAAAAACTATATTCAGTTCAGAACAAAAAACCGGCACTTACAATATTTAAAAAAAATTGGCAGTCGGTGGGGTCTGCCGACAGAAGTGAAAACTTAAACTATGCATAGCATGTCGAGTTGCCGAGGTGTCACGGTGTCGCGGTGACGCGAACCAGTAAGATTTCCCCATACCAAAAATCGCTCGACGCCCCTAAAGAAGTTTTCACTTCAAAAACTAAGTAGTGACAATATTAATAATATTACATACATAATAGGTCTCAAAGAAAGCGATTCGCGTTACTAGGCAGAACGAGGATTGGAACGCAAAGCATGTTTTATAGAAAGAACACAGCCACATCGCGTTACACACTCATAGGCTTCTTGATTATTAACAAGTTAAATGTTTTTAAAGTTTAGGGACGAGAACAACTAAAAGATTCCTTGATATTCCATTTCCAAGTAAAAACTTATCCTTTCTCTGCTACATTGCAAAAATACTTAAAACATTTTCCATCATAAACACTGTCCACTATTAATTTCTCTGAATAACTAACAATTTCTCAAACAACAGGAAGACTGTGTTACACATTAGCATATCACTTTCGTATAAGCAGCTAACCGCTAACCACTGTACTCTTGGCCTCAGCTTAAAGCAACGTTTGAGGTAGATTTAGACACGCCTCCTGCATTAAGGCGCGTTTACACGAGGATTTATCGCACTCGCTTGTTTACACTGAACTCGTCGTTTAAACACATGAGTGCGACAGATTGTCTGGCTTTTCTTGTCTATGAGTCTTCCGATCATTCTCGCCTCTCCATGGTCGGGAAACTCTCCACATGTAAACGAGCCTTCAAGGCGATCGCTCCAAAGTATACCATGAAATTCAAATTTTCTTAAGTTCTCTGCAAATTAGGAATGTTATTATATACAATTCACGACTGTAATCTATACATATTATAAAATTAAAGTAGCTTTTCGTGTCTGTCTGTGTGACCACGTTGTACTTTTAAACTACCTATGAACTTATGCGTTCAAAAAACGCAAATCACTTTGATAATGCTGAATTTAATAACTTCAGTTAATATTTTACACTTTTACACAATAGTAGTCATCAATTGTAATCAAACGGTTTTTATTTTGACCCATTGTGATAAAATTCACATTCATTTTGAGATGTGTTCATTTTGAGAAGTGCTCATTTTGAGAAGTGCTCATTTTGAGAAGTGCACATTTTGCGTCAAGTGCACATTTTGCGGAGTGCACATTCTGCGTCAAACCCAATTAATTATGTGATAGATACATGGTGCTCTCATATTTACAAACATTGTAAAAATTTACAATTTTCCTAAAAAAAATAACAAGTAGTAAGTCAGTCTGTGAGTTAAAGTAATCACAGAATGTAAAATCAATGTCATGAAAATAATAGATTATACAATTAAATTAGCAACCGGTTTGATTCTGTCTAGACTCTAGATTGTCTTATGGAGCAGAACCAGCATGTTTCCAAGCATTCATATCTGGTATAATCCTCTACGCCAAAACTTTTCCTCCATGCCAAGTAAGTATTCAAAGAAACACTAAATGTTCCCGAGGCGTAGGTATTTAACAAACTATGTTAACTTCGTATATAAGTTCGTCTTTGTTACAAATTTTACGACGAGAGCGTAAAGAACTTAAACCAAGGTTATACTTGAGGAAACCTTCCTAAAATTTATGCTATTTTTGTTAGCTAAACTGCAACTAAGTTACGGTAGAATCTAGCTAAGTTTTAAGCACCGACGTTAATGACTACCTGATGAATATTTATGCTCCGTATAACTTCATAGTGTTAAGAACACAAAACGTGGGTTAGGTGGAAGGATAAACAATTAATGACATTGTTGTTTACTTGTTTTCAAGTGTAAACAACCAGAAAAATACTTACATTAATCAGCCTATAATGTTCCCACTGCTGGGACAGAAGCCTCCTCTATGTTCTATGTTCTATAACAACCAGCTACGAAGGTGGCTACAGGAGTCCACCCGTGCACAAGCGGAGAGTTGGTGGTCCTCGACACCGGGCTGCAGGCAGTCCAGGGAGTCTATGCCATCTCTAGATGGTACGCTAACCAGACGTTTGTTACGCCTGGACAGGATGGGCCTGCGCCTGGTGACGGGGACCATCACAGGACACTGCTCACTAAACAAACACTTCCACACAATATTTATTTTATTTATTTATTTATTACAGACATACATACAGCTATCATTACAGTAACCCAATGCGATAGTGTAGGAAAAAAATAATAATAATTAATAACGATAATCAAAGATTATACAATAAATTCAATTCAAATTAACATTAATAAAATAAGGAATAACGGACAGTCCTCTGTGCGGGGCTTTCCTGGAGGCTGAGGAAACCGTTGCGCACGTACTCTTTGAATGCACAGGCGGTGACAGGCGTCACCCAGATTAGAACAGAAACCGTCGAAACACTCAGGTCTTTCACAGATGTTCTTAACTGACTAGGAGACTTGATCAACTTCTGGAGGGAGGTGGACTGGTTGGAATAACCCCCGACGGCCGCCATGGCCCACGCACAATGGTCCACATGAAGTCCACAAACCAAATCCTCTAACATAGAACAGGCCTCCTCTCTGTGAGATGGAGTGGGCCGTAATCCACTACGCGGGCCTAGTGTGGTTTGGCAAAAGTCACAAGTCTTCGAATTTTTGTTAACACATCCCCATTTCCTCGCTATGTTTTCCTTCACCGTTTTGAGAGCAGTGGTGATGAAATAATTTACACAAAGTAAAGTGCTGACTTGGGATCGTACCCACGATCTAAAACTGGTAAGTTGCGGCTGTTACCACTGGGCCACCACTGCTCCTGCAACCACTGCCCCCGCAACCACTGCCCCTGCAACCACTGCCCCTGCTACCACTGCCCCTGCAACCACTGCCCCTGCAACCACTGCCCCTGCAACCACTGCCCCTGCAACCACTGCCCCTGCAACCACTGCCCCTGCAACCACTGCTCTCTCAGATAAATACTTGAAGTCTTGAAATGCTGATTTTATGGTTTGTCGCCTTACACCTTGACTTTCTTCAGAGCATGATCAAAGACGTACCTACTTATGATACGAAAGTTGGAGACAAAAATGTGTTGTTGAAATTGTGAAGTCCTATTAATTAAATTTCCTTAATTGTATTGTGTAGTGGGTAGAAGAGATCTTGTTCTTGAAATAAGATTATAATAATCTATTCTAGACGAATTGTTGGAATCAGTGAGGAAACATAGACGTTAGGTATTAGCCTCTTGACTTTTGATTCCTTTGTTCGCCTATAAAAACTATTTAATTTTATAAATCGCTTATCCGTCGATTCCTAAATTCTGTGAAGTTTGATCTGCTTTTACAACTTTGATTTCACCAAAATCATGTCATTATAATCTTTCCAACCATTTATTTTACTTTAGCGTCCATGAAGTATTGCATTTTTTCGTCTATGGTTGCCAACGGTTGCCTGTCAATAAATAAGGAACTTCATAGGCGCGCTTACCTATGACAAAATTAAAATAAATGATTGGAAAGAGCATAGTCGGTTGACATCTTAAACAAACGTTAATTAGTACGTATCTACCAAGATGATGTAATGTGTGCTATTTAAATCTAAAAAAAACCTTTTTACGCTTCGATCAATATTAATCGAAGTTTCCACGACTCCCAAATGAACATGCTTTCTTTTAAATAGGTAAGTAAGTACTAATTCTACATTACCCAAACCATCGCCTTTTGCGACAAAATATAAAAGACGTACAAATAATACCCAACACAAACTGACGTTAGATATAACTAGTCATTACTTGAAATTACAAGAAATATGAACTAAAAAACCCGCGATAGCTTTTCCAGTCCATGATTTTCTCTACTCAATTTTTTTCATAATAACTCGTTTTGCCGGCAAGGTGCTTGCTTACCTACATGATATCATAAGTAACGTTCATTATCTTTTTGGCAAATTACCTATATTACACACATACCTATATTATACGTAATACCATCTTACTCCTGCACCCTAATTGCGTAATAATAATGCCCGTTTACACCAACCCTAAGTGACACTTAAATGAATCCCTAAATATTATTGCACTGTTGGAATTTCAAATCTCGGCCTAGAGTTGAAAATCCGACAGTGCACTTTTGTTTATAAAAACTTTTTTCCAAAAAAAAAATCAACCGACTTCCAAAAAAAACACTAAAAAAAGGAGGAGGTTATCAATTCGGATGTTTCAATTTTTAAACATCCGAATTGATAACCACCTCCTGTTTTTCAGAAGTCGGTTAAAAAGCGATGCCACATTTTGCCCGACCTGTGAATCGAAAATTGTTTCACAGAATAACATACCTAACGGGTGTAAAACGATGGGAATTTTACTCCCGTCATGTCATTGTGATGTTTTTTTTTGTACTGGATCCTACCTGGGAAACTTCTAGTTACGGAGATATTGATGGTCAAAGCTCAACTTTTTTGTTACCTAGCTTTTTCACGAAAACAAGTTTTAAATGTTCTATAAACTTAATTTTAAATACCGCCACATGCACCCGTAAGCAAAATGTTTTGCTTATGTTACACTACGCGCTGCCGTAAACAACGGCATGAGTTACACTGCGCGCTGTCGTAAACAGCGACATGAGTTACATTCTGCGCTGCCGTAAACAGCAACATGAGTTACAGTGCGCGCTGCCGAAAGCAGCGACATGAATTACAGTGCGCGCTGCCGTAAACAGTGACATGAGTTATACTGCGCGCTGCCGTAAAAAAGCAACATGAGTTACACCGCACGCTGCTGTAAACAACGACATGAGTTACATTCCGTGATGCCGTAAACAGCGACATGAGTTACAGTGTGCGCTGCCGTAAACAGCGATATGAATTACATTCCACGCTGCCGTAAACAGCGACATGAGTTACATTGCGCGCTGCCGTAAACAGCGAGATGAATTATACTGCGCGCTGCCGTGAACAGATATTTCTCACACCAAAAATAAAAGTCTTCCAGCAGTTATTCTTCCTCAATATTAAGTAGGTACCTTTGATGTACATAATGTGTAGAATAGATAAAGCATCGATTTACATCTCATTTGATGGGTTTTTTTACTCCCAGTATTAAGTAGTACCTATCTACCTACCAAAACTGAGATGAGAGACGAGATTAAAAACAGAGTAGTACCTAAATTAAATAATCTATAAAAAAACCGAGTGTAAATTATTTTGACTGTAGGAAGATTATATGGTTAGGTAAACCCTATAATCTTCCTACAATCAAAAGAATTTATGAAATCAGAATCGCACCTAAGCATAAAGAAACCTTCTTTCTATTTATTTCCTGAAGCACAACGAAGAGAAATGGGAATTCTCAATGTATGCATTTTTGACAGCGCGAGGTATACCGCAAAGCAAAGTTTTATACGAAAAAGACGGTGTAGGTACGCTTTGCCGTGTTGTGCTTTCGAGGAGCAAAATCTGTGAAAATGTTTCACTCCAAATTTAATATGTATGGGTGAATTTGTAACTGTTAGACGTAAAATAAACATTGGTGCCGATTCTGTTGTGCACAAACTAAACTTAATTTACGCTATTGCTAACTTTTTCTTTCTAATAAAACAAGAAAGAGATGGACGTAAAATAGAGTTGTCAAAAGTCGACATAATATTTCCATACAGAAGACGACAGGTAAAAACATGTCGACTAAAAACACGGTGAAACGCAAGGCGTAAACTAGTATGACATCTCTAACTTATTTCATAGCTATAGCCGTCCTTTTCTCGCACTGCCTGTTAGTAAAAGATAGGGATAGGTACTTTTATTTTAGTTTAGTTGTTCAACAAGAGAATCAGCACCGTTGAATTTTATCAATTTTAAAGTCAGGACTTTAACGTGATTTCGTGTAGTTTTCTGACAAAATGGCTCTACCTGACCAGTTAGGTAAGTGTTTTTACACACGAGCGACATGCGTCGACGGCAGAGGCAACTGCACGCGTCGATGGCGGTCGCCCGCTGTCGATCTAAACTTCAGCGACGGCGACGCTTGCAATTTTGTCAGTGGACTGCGATTCCATCGTGCAGTTGCCTCTCCTTTATACAGGGTGTTTATTTTAAGGTGTCAAGTCAGTGCGAGCTGATAGCAGAGTACCATATCTACCTAACTATCGATTTAACCCCCATGTATGTTCTACGATTTTTTGTAGTTTTCGAGTTATATTTTTTTCGATATTTTTCCTGATTCAACGAGATTATGGCTTTCAAAATTTATATCTTTTTTTATGGGTCAACTTTGAACAAGAATGTACTAAATAGTGCATTATTTGCTGAAATCGGTCGTTGAAAGTGGTGTATCTGAAATCTTGTGATTTTCATATTTTATCATTTATCGTTTTTGGGTGTGGGTGGGGGGCTAATCTTCTAATAATTATAGTCACAGAGTACATTTGTAATCATAGTTATCTGTGACAACCACGTTTCTACGACCTAAGTACGTAACAATACTGCAGTATATTTAAAGAAGTGTCGGTTTAAATCATTTTAAAGGCAGTCAGGAGCTAAAGGAGTTAGTTTGGTGCATTCGCAAGTCTTGCAAGTTGGCATAATGGACCTCCATCTGTCTTTTTAAGCGGCGCATTTAAGTCGAGCTCAGCCTTCTCGATGTGAACAACTTCAGTTGCTTCGGTATTCATTCCAACTTGGATTTTATTATAAATCTTTAGGGCGTGAGTAATTTGGTCTTACAATAACTTTATAGGTACGGGCTGTATCTACATTCCTGATTACTTATACAACATTATTTTTTGTTTATACTAAACCTTTTAAGGGGTCATTGTACTCATCATTTTGAACAACTTTTACTATGGGACCAAACCTGAAATCGCGAAAAAAAATCAGCTGTTCAGTACATTAAATTTATCTACTCAACTCAAACTCAAACTCAAAGCATTTACTTCAATTAAACCAATTACAGGCACTTTTGAATTGTCAAAGAGTCGGTCAGTAGGTAAGTCAGAAAGTTGAAGCTACATAAAACTCGTCAAAATGCAGTACATTTATTATTTAAATGTTAAGAACTTACTAAGCTAAAAATGATTTAAGTATATATATATAGCATTTTGTCATACATCTACGCGCACCGGAATTTTAAACGCGCTTCGTTTTAATACGAAGCGCTTTTAAAATTCCGGTGCGCGTGAGTCTTTTAACGACATCCATAACGCCACAGAGCACTTTATAATACTGCTCGAATGAATTACGTTTAGAGAACTGAGTGCAAAATTTTTTTGAGTTTTACTTATTTTAGTTTTTTGAATATCAACATTTCATTTGCGCTAAGTAGTTTCTCATAACATAGGTACTCGTACTACTTTATGATGCTTTAAACGTGACAAAACAAAGTATACACAATTTTGTTTTCGAGCCCCAGGTGTCATGTTAACGCCCACGGGTTATACATTGTTATATTGGGTTCCCATCTATAAAAAGAAATGTAAGTGGAAATAGTAAACAAATAACTACATAAGTAATAAGTAAAAATAAATAAGGCCCGTATTCATGAAGGATACTAACATAAGTATGGCAGCAACACTATGCTAAGTAAGGCATTTCTCACAGCGTTCGTTATGGCCTTAGAGCATTTAACCTATGGAGATCTTAGAGCATTTAACTATGGAGATGGCAAGCAGCGAATCACCGAACAACATTTTCTGCCACTTTATGCGGGGGGCGAGGAAAACACATACAGCACACTACGAAAATTTGACAGTGCTAGTGATGTGACACAAACAATGAGTGATATTTCATTACATGAATGAATGAATGAATAAATGTTCATTCATTTAATTTCTTGTATGTATACGCACGGCTACAGATCACGCTATACAGGGTTATTGGTAAAACACCAGCAACCTCTTTAGGGGTCATTGTACTCATCATTATGAACAACTTTTAATGAGGGACCAAACCTGAAATCGCGAAAAAAAATCAGCTGCTCCCTTCATTTTGACGAGTTTGATGTAGATAAAAATGTACTGAACAGCTGATTTTTTTTTTTCGCGATTTCGTGTTTGGGCCCATAGTAAAACTTGTTCATAATGATGAATACAATGACCCTTTAAGAGGTTGCTGGTATTTTACCAATAACCCTGTATATTTCCAGTATAAGCTGATCTCGCATTGTATAGGATTTCCTTATAATTAGAGATCAGTGTAAACTGGAAATGTATATAGCTTGGTGTGTAGTCGTGTGTACCTACACAAAAATACGCAATATGATTAATGCCTGCGAAACTACGTAGGTAGCCAGTAATGAAAAAAAAAATTTATAGTGCTTTAGAAAAAGAACGATTGTATTTATTTATAGAGTCAAATATTTTTTCAAATAACATATTGCTGGATCAGCCGGTCGATTCAGTAAAAATCTCACCGTGAAAACTTAGGTGAAGTGAGTTTGTTTTTGCTAGGAATTGACACTATTGACAGCTCACTCCACGCTCACTTCACCTAAGTTTTCACGGTGAGATGGTTACAGAATCGCACTGCAGTGCCTTTCCCTATCATTCTGCATTTAGGGTCGGCAATTCAGGATACATACTGAGCCCCGTTTTATACTGCGGGCTTATTGTAGGTATACGTGTCAAAAAAGTAGGAAGTGTAGAATATAAATAATAAAACAACACAGCCAATTTTATTATTTCGTTAAAAATAACACTTTTATTTTTATTTATTTATTATTTATTAAAACTTTATGCACAAGTAAAAAAATACTGTACAAAGGCGAACTTAATGCCTGAGGCATTTTCTACCAGTCAACCTTAGGGTGATGCAGAGACAAAACATGGTAGGTGCAACACAAGGGATAGATAACTGGCAAAAGAATAAATACTAATAAATACACGTCTTTTACCCGTTCGGTTTCTTTTTTTTACAACTATTTGAGTTCGGTGTTTACTAGCTAACTAATTAAATAAACTAAATGAGGTGTTTGATATTTTAGTAGGAAAACATGCGGGTGTTTCATAGCCATAGTCTAGTTCATAGCGGCTTCATAGCCATGGGCTAGTTCATAGTGGCTTCATAGCCATAGTCTACTATTCAATGACATTAAACATCTAGACGTTGCCATGATTACAGTGTGAAGCGTGGAAGTGAGACACATATATACGAAATTTTATTATTATCTCCTCACCGCTGTCACTGTGGCGAAGTTGTCAACAGCCTCGGACACCACGGCCTGTCTTGCAGCCGAATTGCGGGTCGCTAAGCGCGGCACGCTAACATCAATGACATCATCCGACGAGCCCTTGTCACCGTCGGCGTTCCAGCTATATTAGAACCCAATGGCTTGGCACGCGACGATGGCAAGAGACCGGACGGCATGTCATTATTTCCATGGAAGGTGGGTAGGCCTTTAGTGTGGGACGCTACGTGTGTCGATACTCTTGCGCCATCCCACCTTCATGGCTCGGCGTGCTGTGCTGACACTGCTGCTGCGGCTGCGGAAAACCTCAAGCGGCGGAAGTATAATAACCTCATCGGTAATTATATTTTTGAGCGGTTTGGGGTTTGAAAGCGGTGGAATTATTCCACCGCGGATTAATTTTTTTTCAAATTGCATGAGTTGCAAAAACTCACATTTGAAATTAACTAACTGTTATTTTTTAATAGCCTAAGCCTACAAAAGAAAAGAATTTAAATCGACTCACAAAGAACTGAAATTAATATTTTATAAATAATATTTTTTTTTATTTCAACCTGACTTATCCAGATACATTCACAAAAAAAAAAAACTGAACTATGTTTACTGAACATACTGACTGAAAAAATCATTTATTGTATCAATCATTCATTCACGTTGTCCCTGCACTATGCAAATTCCTTTAATTCCTTCCTGTACTACGTTTGCGCTACCAACGTACCACTGTATTTTTCTATCGTAATGTCAACAACGATTATTTCGACATTGTACTTAAATAAAAGTATTTGAATGTATTATTTATACTAACATGTGGTAAGAAACACCATGGTTTCGCAAATTTGAAGTGGCAGATCGCTTTTCGCACGAGGAAACTGCACAATTCACCATTTTTTGGGAGCTCTTTCTTGCGACACAATACGATACACAATGACAGCTGTCGCCAAATGAATTAGTTTTATATAACGTGCATGGCCATATGGCCAGTCGACTTTGGCAGAGGGGTTCGCTCAGCTATGCCATCTCCATAGAATGCTCTAAGATGGAGATGGCATAGCTGAGCGAACCCCTCTGCCAAAGTCGACTGGCCATATGGCCATGCGCGTTATATAAAACTAATTCATTTGGCGACAGCTGTCATTGTGTATCGTATTGTGTCGCAAGAAAGTGCTCCCAAAAAATGGTGAATTGTGCAGTTTCCTCGTGCGAAAAGCGATCTGCCACTTCAAATTTGCGAAACCATGGTGTTTCTTACCACATGTTAGTATAAATAATACATTCAAATACTTTTATTTAAGTACAATGTCGAAATAATCGTTGTTGACATTACGATAGAAAAATACAGTGGTACGTTGGTAGCGCAAACGTAGTACAGGAAGGAATTAAAGGATTTTGCATAGTGCAGGGACAACGTGAATGAATGATTGATACAATAAATGATTTTTTCAGTCAGTATGTTCAGTAAACATAGTTCAGTTTTTTTTTGTGAATGTATCTGGATAAGTCAGGTTGAAATTAAAAAAAATATTATTTATAAAATATTAATTTCAGTTCTTTGTGAGTCGATTTAAATTCTTTTCTTTTGTAGGCTTAGGCTATTAAAAAATAACGGTTAGTTCGTTTCGAATGTGAGTTTTCGCAGCTCATGCAATTTGAAAAAAAATTAATCCGCGGTGGAATAATTTAATAATTATTCCACCGCTTTCAAACCCCAAACCGCTCAAAAATATAATTACCGATAAGGTTATTATACTTCCGCCGCTTGAGGTTTTCCGCAGCCGCAGCAGCAGTGTCAGCACAGCACGCCGAGCCATGAAGGTGGGATGGCGCAAGAGTATCGACACACGTAGCGTCCCACACTAAAGGCCTACCCACCTTCCATGGAAATAATGACATGCCGTCCGGTCTCTTGCCATCGTCGCGTGCCAAGCCATTGGGTTCTAATACAGCTGGAACGCCGACGGTGACAAGGGCTCGTCGGATGATGTCATTGATGTTAGCGTGCCGCGCTTAGCGACCCGCAATTCGGCTGCCAGACAGGCCGTGGTGTCCGAGGCTGTTGACAACTTCGCAACAGTGACAGCGGTGAGGAGATAATAATAAAATTTCGTATATATGTGTCTCACTTCCACGCTTCACACTGTAATCATGGCAACGTCTAGATGTTTAATGTCATTGAAGTAGACTATGGCTATGAAGCCACTATGAACTAGCCCATGGCTATGAAGCCGCTATGAACTAGACTATGGCTATGAAACACCCGCATGTTTTCCTACTAAAATATCAAACACCTCATTTAGTTTATTTAATTAGTTAGCTAGTAAACACCGAACTCAAATAGTTGTAAAAAAAAGAAACCGAACGGGTAAAAGACGTGTATTTATTAGTATTTATTCTTTTGCCAGTTATCTATCCCTTGTGTTGCACCTACCATGTTTTGTCTCTGCATCATCCTAAGGTTGACTGGTAGAAAATGCCTCAGGCATTAAGTTCGCCTGTATTTTTTTACTTGTGCATAAAGTTTTAATAAATAATAAATAAATAAAAATAAAAGTGTTATTTTTAACGAAATAATAAAATTGGCTGTGTTGTTTTATTGTTTATATTCTACACTTCCTACTTTTTTGACACGTATACCTACAATAAGCCCGCATTATAAAACGGGGCTCAGTATGTATGCCGAATTGCCGACACTAAATGCAGAATGATAGGGAAAGGCACTGCACTGCGATTCTGTAACCATCTCACCGTGAAAACTTAGGTGAAGTGAGCGTGGAGTGAGCTGTCAATAGTGTCAATTCCTAGCAAAAACAAACTCACTTCACCTAAGTTTTCACGGTGAGATTTTTACTGAATCGACCGGCTGGTCCAGCAATATGTTATTTGAAAAAATATTTGACTCTATAAATAAATACAATCGTTCTTTTTCTAGAGCACTATAAATTTTTTGGTCATTACTGGCTACCTACGTAGTTTCGCAGGCATTAATCATATTGCGTATTTTTGTGTAGGTACACACGACTACACACCAAGCTATATACATTTCCAGTTTACACTGATCTCTAATTATAAGGAAATCCTATACAATGCGAGATCAGCTTATACTGGAAATATACAGGGTTATTGGTAAAACACCAGCAACCTCTTAAAGGGTCATTGTATTCATCATTATGAACAAGTTTTACTATGGGCCCAAACACGAAATCGCGAAAAAAAAATCAGCTGTTCAGTACATTTTTATCTACATCAAACTCGTCAAAATGTAGGGAGCAGCTGATTTTTTTTCGCGATTTCAGGTTTGGTCCCTCATTAAAAGTTGTTCATAATGATGAGTACAATGACCCCTAAAGAGGTTGCTGGTGTTTTACCAATAACCCTGTATAGCGTGATCTGTAGCCGTGCGTATACATACAAGAAATTAAAATGAATGAACATTTATTCATTCATTCATGTAATGAAATATCACTCATTGTTTGTGTCACATCACTAGCACTGTCAAATTTTCGTAGTGTGCTGTATGTGTTTTCCTCGCTCCCCGCATAAAGTGACAGAAAATGTTGTTCGGTGATTCGCTGCTTGCCATCTCCATAGTTAAATGCTCTAAGGTTATGGCAGGCCATTTAATTCACAAACAATACTCAAGCGACACTTTACTGTGCGAACCTGTGCGAACGCCGAAGCGAACGCACTGCGTCGAATATTGATCTGTGATTGGTCCATTTCGTTGCTAAGGTCAATTTAGTGTTTGGCAGATTTGCGGATGACAATGATGACATAAACAGATCGATGTGAAATGTGAACTAACAAATGTGGTGATTTAAGTAAGAAATAATAAAAAGTAATCTGTTTTCAAGGATAAACAAACAAAAAATAATATTTCAGTTTAGTTTTCTTCAATTTATTAGTCAACAATGGATGTGCATACGATTTCGTATTCTCCAAAAACCAACGAAGCCGTCAAATGGTATGTTTACTTTCAATATTAGCATGATCAGTCTATATAGACTGATCATGCTAATATTGAAAGTAAACAGACCATTTGACGGCTTTACCACTGCTGGTAGACAAGCCTCCTCTCTTTGAGATGGAGCGGGCCGTAAACCACCACGCGGACCCAGTGCGGGTTGGTGGATGTCACGTCATGTCTTCGAATTTTTGGTTCTAGGACATGCCGCTTTCCTCACAATGTTTTCCTTTACCGTTTTGACAGCAGTGGTGATGAAATAATTTCTACAAAGTAAAGCGCCTGTCTGGGTTCGAACCTACGACCTACAAACCGTGGGATGACGCGGCAGTTACCACTGCGCCACCACTGCTCTCAACCCAACATTGCTTTCAATATTAGTAGGTACTTATAAATGTTATTATTTTAAATTATTTCAATATAACAAATAAGTCAAATCAATGTGGTTTTATTTTACAGGTGGAAAGAAGTTGGGAAGTGAGATGGATGCAAGAAAAAAACGATGGACCATAAATATACAACATACCAGGCATTGTATGAGTTACGAATCCAAAGGGAGACAATAATAATAGAAAGAGAAAAAAATATGTTGCATTAAGAAAAAGACGTTCACAAATTACAAATAGAAAAACTAAAATTAGAAGTTGATAAGAAAAAATATTAATTTTAATGAATTAAACTCGTGATTAATATTATTTATTGTTTTATTTACATCTACGTACATAAGCATAATCAGCCTATACCTAATGTTCCCACTGCTGGCCGTAATCCACCACGCGGCCCCAGTGCGGGTTGGTAGATGTCACATGATAATAATATAATAATAATAATATACTATGTATTATATACTAGAGGGGCTCGTGGCTAATTTATAGCAGCCGCACGGTTCGATCGATCAAGTTAAGCTCCGCTTGCCGCGGTCGGTCCGTGGAGGGATCTTTACATAACGTGACCCCTCCGTGCCTCAGAAAGCACGTTAAGGGCCTATACTACCTCAAACGGCTTAGCATGATCCTCCGATATGTTGAAACTATTGCAGCATTAATTTTGAAATAAATATATGGTAAAGTTGAGGATTGATGTCAAGTACTATGTTAGCCGAAAACACGATTCTATAAAATTTTCTCGATAGAAAAAAAATCCAAAGTTACCTCTAAACCGAACAATAAACCGATGGTATTCAAAAAGTACTTCAAATTAGATCATGAAACTTTGCATACTAACTGAAGTAACTATAAAGCAGGTCTTATGTTTTTTATTTTTTTTAAATTGCCATTATTTTCACCGTAAAAAGCAATTACCTAAACTATCGGCGCCCAGCACCGCACTCAGTCTCGGTCTCACTTAGTGTGCGCGCAGAATCGCGCGAGCGAGATAAAAACCTGAGGTAGTATAGGCTCTTAAGCCGTTGGTCCCGGCTGTCATTCGTCGTTACGGGTCGTCAGAACCCCGAAAATCTGACAAGAGCAGTCTTACCAAGGGGTATTGTAGGTATTACCTAGTAACTGGGTTCTGGAAATGTGGAGGTCAGATAGGCAGTCGCTCCATATCCTGGTATTCAGCTGCATCCGGTTAGACTGGAAGCCGACCCCAACATTGTTGGGAAAAGGCAGGCAGATGATGTACATAATATTATAAACTAAACTTATGACAACTTTTTAGAGCCATGAGGAACAGGGTGTAAAGTTCACTCATCCTCTATTGAAAAGGGAGGATCCTCCGACCAGACGGGTGTTGTGTCTGGTGGGCCACTGCCCGACGGTTGATGTCGGGACGTTGTATATATGCTAATCGCGTGGTAAACTCTAATTGCGCGATTCAGGTTTGCGTGACGTCATGTCATTGATGCGTAGTTCATATGTGGCGATGTAGATGCCGCCACATCACTCCCCTCCGGAGACCGGAGGAGTCGTGTATCTTGCGATGCTTGCCAGTGCCAGTTATGGTTCCAGTGAGTCGGAACCGGGTGCCGCATAGTTCACGGTGAGTCGGAACTGTCTGCGGTGATACCCCAGTGAGTCGGGGTGGCGTTGCGTTATGCTCCAGTGAGTCGGAGTGTATAGCGCTGGGTTGAGGCTGAAGGTGATGACCAGGAATGCGCGTCCGCTGCATGCTAGTGGTCAGGATACCTGTTGAAGCCGTGGATGCTGGCTGGCTGTGTGACTCGCCGCTCGAAAGCTGGAGGAAGTGATGGTGATGACGTCATGCTGAAGGTGTTGCACGAAGGCTGCGCTGACGTCCATGCTCGGGGTCACCAGTTTAGAGGCATGAGGAACAGGGTGTAAAGTTCACTCATCCTCTATTGAAAAGGGAGGATCCTCCGACCAGACGGGTGTTGTGTCTGGTGGGCCACTGCCCGACGGTTGATGTCGAGACGTTGTATATATGCTAATCGCGTGGTAAACTCTAATTGCGCGATTCAGGTTTGCGTGACGTCATATCATTGATGCGTAGTTCATATGTGGCGATGTAGATGCCGCCACAACTTAATAAATATAATATACCTAGGTAGGTACGGTATTCACTTTTTACTAAAAATGGCGTGTTAGAAACATTCTCCTGAAAAGGAGTCCATCACTGTTAGAAGCAACCATAGAAATATAAAATTCTTATCTATAGCAACACGCTATGCGTTGGTTAAAATACCTCTCCAGCTACTTTACGTAAGGGTCCGTCTAAGTGAACGCATAGCGTAGCAAATCACTCAAGTATTGTTTATAAATCGGATTCACCGGCCCTATGCGTTGGTGCGTACTGTGAGACCTCATAGCATCATTCTTGAATACTGGTGTTAATCTTTCTCGTAACGACATCTATTGTGATATCAAATAACTAAATGGTTCTATAATGCATAAACATGTCACAACGACATCTATCCTCGTCCTCTACCTATAGCTGTACAAGGATCTTTTGGCGCGTGGCATAAATTGAAACCTACGCCGCCATCTTGTTGTTTCAATGGGGAAGAAAACTGACAACTTTTTCCACAAGGTGTCGCTGGTAATACTCGGCTCCTCAGAACAACGACTTGTTCTGTGCTCGGCTCACAGAAAATTAAATTAGCTGTCAAATTACATACAAAACTTGTTTACAAAAAACTTTGGATGGCATCTGACAAAAAAATTACTGCCTTTGCCCGTGATCTGTTGTAATAACAATGAAATCATTAAATTCCAAAAGACTTACGATTTAAAAAATATGGGAAAGGGCGACTAAGATACGCAATTTTACATCTTTCGAAAATTCGATGATATGTTCAGATCCATATAGTTTCATGCTGCTGAGATATCTCACAGTTCAAATTATGATCAAATGATTCGATTCTGTAACAGGTTTAATTAAAATTCAGATTTAATTTCTAGGTTAAGTTCGTAGCTCATGAAACATCGAATATGTTATAAAACTACTGTCTTAGTACGTAAACGTTTGTAATTACTACGATAATTAATGAACGACTTGTTGCTAATATGAAATTGGGTTATTTTCTTTGGGAACAAGAAAATAGGCTGTAAATACCGGCTGACCAGATCCGCTTTTCGGCCACTTTGTGAAGCTCCTCGGATCTTCAGTTCAGCTTTTAACTGAGGTACTGTCCACGTTGAATACATTGTTCGTTGTAATAACAAAAAACACACGCTAGTTTATGTAACAATGGGGAGGAAAACTAACTTTTTATCACGCTAGGTGGCACATGATCGACTGTACTTTTTTCATTGATTTGACGTAACGAACGATTGTCAAATTGTATGGATTTGTTTGTAAAACAATGTACAGTCGTTCAGAGCGCCATCTACAAACAGCTTTGCGTGTGGCTCCCCATTATTTAAAACCCGAAAAACATTGAGACATAAAAATGACAGTGCGATGTTATGAGTAGAGCGTTAGCAGCACCACCTGTTCATAGCTTTGCGATTTCTTCCCCATACAATTATTTCACCAACCGTTGTACCAACCACGCCCCCCTGTCAATGTTAATGTAGCGCCAAAAGATCCTTGTAGCACTGTATTTACTATGACTTTCTTGCTCTTTCAATGCTTAAAAAACTTATAAAATTAATAATTAAAGCTGTATTAACCCCCGTTTCCACGAGCGTAATAAAATCGCGGCGGGATTTTATCGCGCACTGGATTTTCAACTCTCTGCTTAGCGCCGGGAGTTGAAAATCCAACAGTGTGTTTTTCGTCGCGCTGGGATGCACTCTGTTTCTGTTAGGTTGGATTCTCAACGCTCGGCTCAACAACGAGAGTTGAAAATACAGTGCGCGATAAAATCCCGCCGCGATTTTATTACGCTCGTGGGAACGCCGACTTAAAGACCAAAAAAGTGCCAAATACCAAAATATATTCGTCAGTTCGTCTGTTATTTCTGTCTCATATAGTTATCTGTGTTCTGTCTATAATTAATGGTAATGGCAACATTTCATTTCTTCATTGAGCTGAACTTTTGTTTTATTTTTATCTAATGCACTACAACAAATACTAATAAATTCCTTCATAGCCGAATTTTATGCAGTTATTTGTCGTATTTTACTAAAAACACATAATAATAAAGATTTTTTAGTGAACAGAAAGAGGCAGAAGACCTTTGCACATTTAAAAAAGTAGTTAAGTGACCAAAGCGCCCTCTCGCGGGAATTTCTTCATGAAATTACATCGTGAATGTGGCGTGTGTTGTTTGGAATACTGTGAGTCGTAAATAAAAACGCTTTTGATGCATTACTAAATCTTGTTATATGTGAACTTCGTGTGTGTTAGAACATTAAACAATCAGGAAGCCTTTTGTGAATATCAAAATCTAGCGCTATAAAGTGATTTACTTTTGGTATTTTGTCATATGTTGCACGCCTGCCTTGGATTTCAATGAAGACAAAAAAAAAATAATCAGTTATTCCGATGATAAATTGATAATGCAGTAAGTTTTATAGTATTATTTTTGATAAATCTTTCACAGGTTACGTAGAATTATAAGATTTCCATCTGAAACTGTGTTTTTCTGCATTTTTATTGGCAGGTTACTTACGTTAATGTCAATCTTGAGAATCGTAAATTCGTAACCATCATCGTCTACAGAATTTTAGCGATCAATGAAATGAAACACCATAGCATACTACAGTATCAATACTAGTTACTATTGTACTTGCAGTAAAATGATTTCAACTGTAATATTTTTTTGTTACAGAAATAGACACAACCAGTCTTCCGGCACGTTATTGCGCTTTCTCGTGACAATGCGGTGCCTTATGTGCGAATACAGTTTCTAAAATGTTCATGTCATTGATTCATGATGATGGTTGTTAGAGCTGAAACTGAATAATATCAGAATGAGTCACAATCTGGCTGGGATGCCATCCTACAGGCTGCCAGGCCCAGGACTAGGGCCTCCAGACTTTAAGCCTCCGATGGACACGCCGACCCCGCCGGCGCCAGCACCAAGTAACCCCAAGAAGCGGAGGAAAACTTCCAATGCTAACAATGCATTAACACCTCCCCAACCACCACCCACGGCACAAGATCTCCTGCCTCCCCCATTAACAGGATATGGAGACACTATTGTTGCCTCAAACCCCTTCGATGACTCTCCATCCACCATATCACATAATGGCCCTATGATGAGTCAGAATGGATCAATGATGAGTCAAAATGGTCCAATGGGAATGATGGGGCCAATGCATAGTATGGGTGGCCCACCAATGAGACTCATGAGCCCACATGGTATGAGCCCCATGAGCCAACAAATGCCTCCAAGAGGTGGGATTAGTCCAATGGGCAATATGAGTCCTATGGGACACATGGGTGGCATGTCACCTATGGGAGGCCCCAATATGAGTATGAGTAATCACAACATGGGTCCAGGAATGGGCCCCAATTCAAGGTCAATGGGCAGTCCAATGAGTCCCATGAATTCTATGCCAATGGGCTCACCAATGTCATCAGGACCTATGGGAAGCCCTATGAATATGGGTTCAATGGCAGGTAGTCACATGAGTAACAGTCCTATGGGGCCACCTATGCACAGTCCTCTTGGTGCAGGATCAATGAATGGACCCATGAATGGTCCAATGGGTGGTGGAGGACCTGGCATGAATGTTCCTCGCATGAATGGGCCAATGGGACCTAGTTGCTCTAATGGTTCAATGGGACCTAGTAATTCTATAATGTCTTCTAATCCAATGCAAGGTGGTGGTATGGGACCAGGGCATTGTGGCCCCATGAGACATGGTAGTCCAATGCCATCAGGCATGGGGAGTGGTCCTATGGGTGGCAATGGACCAATGACCTCAATGGGCCCAGGACCACCTTATTCAAGCAGTCATATGGGACATGGTGGACCAATGGGGATGGGAGGAAATGGATCTATGGGGATGGGTCCAGGTCCAGGAAACATGGGTAATTGTGGTCCACTGGCTGGAATGAGTGGAATGGCGATGGGTGGTCCTGGAGGCCAGGGAGTGGGTCCCATGGGCCAGAGCATGGGTATGTTTGGACCAAAACCTATGCCAGTGAGTGCTGGTAAAGTGTATCCTCCTGACCAACCAATGGTATTTAATCCTCAGAACCCTAATGCTCCACCCATATATCCATGTGGAGTGTGTCACAAAGAAGTACATGACAATGATCAAGCTATATTATGTGAATCTGGGTGCAACTTTTGGTTTCACAGGTATGTTCCACTGAATAATAATGATTAATAATAATGTTATGTTAATTTATGTAAAACTAAACTAAATCATAATGAATTTAAACAAAGATTGAGCTTTGCTTATCAAACAATATGTGCATGGTTCAATGTAAATACACAAATAACAAAAATAAAATCAATATAATGTATCTTTAATTTGGAAATACATTACAAAACTGTAATGATAACATTTTACAAAACTTTACATAATAAATTAACATTATTGAAAATGTTTTTAAAAGATAAGTAAAACTGGTGACTCATCACTTTGATACAAAACCACAAACAACTTCTTATGAAAAACAATATATATTCTACTGACATTTTACTGTTTAAATCTTTTTACATAAAACTTTAAATATACGGGGTGTCCGGTAAAGAAGATTACCTACCTTGAAATAGCATATAATAGACATTATGGTTGTTTTAAAAAATATAATATCTGAAGTAGTATTTAAGATTTTTTAGAAAAAAATACAAACTATTTTTACACTTTTTACATTCTTGTTCACCACAACCACAAATTAATTAATTCCATTGGTTAGTTGTTGTTATAATATTGTGCGTTGACTATGCCAACAGAGAGGCAGTAAATAGTGTGACTAGAAATTGCACAGTATTTTTTTCTTACAAAAATCGAGTCTTAAGACGCGGACTGACTACTGATTTTAAAAGGCACACAACGGCGTAATATATTGTCACCATTAGCTGGCTTGAAATAAGGTTGAAAATAGTATTTGTGTTGCCGAGATGTAACTAAGCTGCGAATGTGCATTTATTTTCCGGGTTTTCTTTAGATTATTCAGAATATACAAAATAAACTTAATAATTATCCGTTTAAACTTTTAAAAAAAAGCTAATTCTATTAAATTATTAAAAAAATGAATGTTGTTATCCCTGAAAATACAAAGATGTTCAACGCCTAAGTTTATTTTTGTGGAAGTTCCAAATTTTTTATTGGGAATATCAAACTATTTTTTACTATTGTATTTGGTTAACATTTCTCTTTAAACCCTTCTCTGTCGACTGTATTTTTTGCGTCGGATAGTTTCATTGCGTTACGTCATACTCGACGATCCAAGAAACCAATTTTTGTGATTATTGAGCTAACACCGCGCCTTAAGTAGGTACTACTTGGGATTTTTTTTTAAACGGATACAGGGTGTAAGGGACAGCCCTCCACAGACTGATGGGGTGAATTCAGTATATCATACTAAGATGACCGGTACATGAAATTATTTCAGGAATGTTATGGGAATCCAATAAACCTGATTTGTTTGTTTTTTTGTGCACAAATCGGAGAGTCTACGTCTGTTACTGGTTGGGAGGGGTAGGTAAAAGGTATGCAGTAAGTTCGATGAACTCTGTAGCTATACAGAAAGTGAACAGCTGATTTCACGCGTCGTTCGTTAGAGTATTTTAACATCCATTGCTGGGTTTTTTTTACATAAATGGAATGCTGCGAACACACAATGTAATTTCACATTGAAATAAAGAAAATGTAACTGAAAAAACTATTATGTATGTATTTACAAAAAAAAATGTATAAAGTAGTTTATCAGACATCTCGTTACCGTAACACAAGCATTAGGTTGCTTAGCTTGGTGGGACTAGATGGCGTTGTGTGAAATGTCCAAGGATATTTATTTATTTATTAAAAATATGAAAATTTTCCTGAGAAATTTTCCCGTGGAATATGATTCAAAATGAGGAGCTGGACTGCTGGATGCACCCTGTTAGTTTGCGGAGGGCTGTTCCTTACACCCTGTATATTATGTATTTCAAGGTTATCCATTAATTACCGGACAACCTGTATAACATTGGTATTTACTGATGAAATATTTTGTAATATTGCTCAAAATACGCGCTTTGACGTAGAGTTGCGGCCCGCCTTACTAATACTAATAGGTAATGTTTCAACATTACAGAGGCTGCACAGGTCTAACGGAGCCAGCGTTTCAGTTGCTGACGGCGGAAGTGTATGCGGAATGGGTTTGTGACAAGTGTCTGCAGTCTAAGAACATACCTCTGGTGAAGTTCAAACCATAGCGATGCGCCGCGCCCCCCTCGCCCCCCCTCCTGCCACCCATTTGAGTCAAAACCCTCTCCTAACATCACAAGATATTTATTTCACTTCATCAAATAAGTTGGACACTGAATGTGAACACAAGTAAGTAGGCTTGGGCTTGAAGTTGGTCTGTCTGATCAACTTAAGAATTGGTCTGTTGGTACCCTAGCTAAGGAAGATCTCATGTTGGATAGTTACATTAAATTAAGAAAACTAAATTTATTGAAGACTTAAATCGATTTTTATATTATGTTAAATCAATATACAATTTGATTGCTAGTAACTCCACAGAATGTTTGGTGAATAGGTTATTGATGAAAGTGCAGACGGTCCTGTTATGTCTAGTCTGTTATGATTGTCATTTTATTTATTTTTAACCTAAATCTAAGAAATCGTGGTTAATAAGCCTTGTATGGAATATATATAACATGTGTTCCTCATAACGCATATCTGTTGAAGCAAATAAATGTTAAAGTATTGGTAGCACATAAATGGATACAGAACTCCAAAGTATAAGCAATAAAAATGTCTGCCCAAGAAGTTTTTGATGCCTGTTATGCGTGTTGCTTTAGTCTCTGTGCATATTGTAAATATTTTTTAGATAAATAAGTTATAAACATTCTCCGCCTTATGAAAATGATGACCTAAAAGTATGCATTCAATTTTGAATGTAGCGCACATCAGATCCGTTGTTTGGTCTTTTACACAATGTATTATTGTAGTTAGTCTTGTGACTGTCGAGCTGCCTATGTCAGTAATACAATTTGTAAGACACCTTAGGCGATCCTAGTTTCACTATAGGTATTGATAATGATAATAATGTACTTATTATTTTGGTGCCCTTGTTTGCATGTAACATTACGCGCGTTATCTTTATGTACAGTCTGCAACAGAGATAAGTAACCAGTGTTGTAGTGTGCGTGACACTACAAAACTGTATTGCTACTGTTAAAACGATTCATTACGTACAGCACACAATGCCCTCACGCACACATCGCGTTCATGTGCGAGTGAGTGCGCTAATGTCTTCTCAATTATAGTATAACATAATTTCGCGTTGAAAACTTAAGCGTTCGTAGCCCAACGGATAAGGCATTATACTTCTGAGTACTACGGTGTGAGTTCAAATCTCTGAAGTGATGATTCTTTTTGCGATTTATTATTTTAAGCTAAAGCAATTAGAACAATTTTTGTTAAGAAAATGTTTTATTTATTTAAAATTGCTTAAATAAATAAAACAATTTTTAATAAATATCTTTATTTAAAAAAAAGAACATCAAAAGTGAACATGTTTTATTATAAATACAACAATATGTTTAGAACATGCTATTACATCTTTTTATACCATTATATAATATGTATACAACAATGGGCGGAGTGAATAAACATGTCACATAGATAACAAATATAATCTGATCCAGTAACAATAACATCACTCACACACTCCTACCTACACAGTACCGCCGACTTAATTTATTATGGCTAAATATGCTGTGAAAGTATTAAGTATTTCGTTTAGGTATCTATTATAAAATAAATTCGCTTTTCATGTCTGTCTGTGTAGCCGCGTTGTTCTTCTAACGCCACAGATTTTGATGCGGTTTTCACTATCATGATAAATATTTAACTTATATATTATAGAAACCTTCATGTTTTAACAAGTCGTAAAAACCGTGCGAATCAGGGCCGGGTCGCTAGTTCAGTTATATACAGATATGAATTACCTACATTTTTGAAAATTAAAATTAAAATAAAAACATTTACCACCTGTATCGGGAACAGTAGGTATTATAATTATTACCAACCATTATTAATTATTTCTAGGAAAATAATAGATTTAAAAACGTTAAAATGTCTGAAATTTAAAGGTAGTATATAATATGTATGTTACGATAAGTCGGTGGTGATTTTCGACGAAGACATTTTTCATCAGTAATTATGACGACATTGTTTTGTCAATCGAAGTGCCGATATTCCGCAATTTTGACGGTGCACGGTATATAACAAAATTTTACGCGTCGGTTTGCAACATGTCAAACCGTCTCGTCTGCTTGCAGGTGGTTCCGTACAGTTTGCATAATGACGTTGTGTGCTGCTGCTGTTATGCTGGTCTAAGCGAATGGATCTGATGTATGGGTGGCAACAATCTCACGCACGATGCCGAGGCGAAACATTTCTGTAAGCCAATGGTGTCGGTCCAGGCAGGCGACGGTTTATTTCGCTTGTCTCAGTGACAATGCACCCACAGTCAAACGGTTTTTCTCTACAAAAAAAAAAGTGAAAATATTAGGTCTAAACATACACCTCCCAAATTATAAATTAAGAAATAAAAGTTACACAATATAAATACAATGCAGAGAATATATATTTATATACTTAAATACAATTGATATATAAGGCTAGTGGTCAGTAATAATAAAAATTATAATACGATAAAATGGAAATAAAAAGGCAGGGCGAGTGACCTAGGAAATACATAATATCATACTTATAAAAAATAAAAAATAATATAATATAATAATGACACAAATAAAAAAAACAAACAACAAATAATATAATATAATGATGATTTTTTATTTTTTCTAAAAAGTATTAAACAATATTATTATACTTTATTTAGAATAGAAATCCTTTGTTTAATTACCATACATGCAATTTACATTTTTAAATATTTTAGATAAAAAATTAAATCTTTTAAAATTGTATTTTATTATTATTATCTAATCATTTACAAACATATTCATTATTTTTGAATATTTTATTACAAAACACAGATAAAAAACTATTACTACAATACTGTGTAAACCAATAATGGAAATGATTAAATAATTATCGATATAATGAGTGGCTATGCAGTTAACAAAAATTGTATTTATTTGTTAACTGCATAGCCACTCATTATACTAAATTCAACTATTCCGGTGTCATTTCCTATTAGATTCAACTATTCATATCCACAATTCGTTAAATGAGATACAACAGACAATCATAATAAAATTACTGGGTGGGATCACGGTGACATAATAAATTAATACATTCTAATAATAATTTCACTCACCGATAGCATTGGGCGCCTTGCGATTTCACTAATAGAAATATATTTTTTCTCATGCAAAACAATAATCTGAGCTTTTTGAAATCTTGTTAAATGATGCATGGTCTAAATTAATCAATATATCACAATCACAAACTTCAAGTGCAAAAGAAAGAGTATAATGTGTAGTTGCTAATGCAGACTGACTACATAAGTTCACAATTAAAGGCAGGAATATATTTTTAAAGCGGGTAGTTAGCTTCTAAACTGGGAAATAATTTTAAGTAGGCGAGAAACTTGTGGTAGATTCTCAAACTGGTCAGAATATCGCTTTATTCAGTTAGTATATTCATTTTAAATTACAAAATCTCAAAAATAATATTTTAGTAAACTCGAGGCTCGAACTCAGATCATTCTGTCACTGTAGGTTGAATGCTTACCTATTGCGCCACGAGAGCAACTATCCTACATTGCGAAATTATGTTACACTATCATTTAAAAGACGTCAGCGCACTCACTCTATGAATGGGATGTGTGCGAGGCTGTCATTGTGAGCAGTACGTACAGTAGGATATAGTTTTGTAGTGTGCGTGTCTGGTTACTTAATTCCTTTGGCCTGTGTACTTGTAAATATGATGAATCCATACGCTTTGTTAAGTATAAGGGTGTTAAATGTGTTTGTCAATTTTTTAACTTTTGGAGATTTTTTTTAATAATAATTAACTTGTAATATAAGTTATGTAAATATACATGTAGTTTATTAGTGAACTGAGATTATAAACCGGATATGCTGGCTCCAACTTACGCGTGGTTGTGATGTCACGTGATCGCGTAGTATGGTAATCGCGTGCAGCTTCGTTTTAATTTTTATTTTAAATATACACATTTTGGAGCCAGTTCATATACATATTGCGAATCTTTGTTCCAGTCATTACAATATTAATTTAATATTAACATACATTGCATATTAAGAAATCAATTGAAGGTTCATAGCCCATTATGGTGGACCAGTCTTCGTATGAAAGCCTCATTTTTCTGATCAGAAAAACTTTAACTGATGATGTGATTGGTTGATCAAATTAACTGCAATCAATCATAGAAGACATGTACAGATTAAATTGCCTTTCAATATAAGGAAGTTGGTATGTATAATGTGTATACAGCAGTTCATATTTTATAAAAAGTACAAGTTACAACTGTATGACTTACTTTACAAATGCTAACTTAAATTAAATCATGTAACGTTATTGTTAAATTATCATCAAACAATGTTAACCCGAGAAATAAATGAAGAACAATTATATGTACTTAGTTTAAAGGCGTTGATTCTGTTGTTCACCAACTAAACGAAATAAAAGTGTTGCTATCTTCTTCTAACAGACATAGTTTGAGAGGAACAACAACAATAATTAGACTATAATGCAGTTGAATCTCTTTGGGTCAGTTCAGACAGAACGGAAAAATCCTCGCGCAATTTATTGACTCCATTGAAATTAGGACCGCATTCCAATAGCCTAAAGTATTAAATTGTATGAATATCAACACAGACGGCTCGCGCGAGCCGACTGTGTCGTTTTTGTATGGTAGGATATAATAAGGTCCTATTTTCAATGGAGCCAGTAAATTGCGCGAGGATTTCTCCGTTCTGTCTGAACTGACCCTTTCTCGTTTATTTGCTAGTTAGAAATAGCAATAGTTTAGGTAGTGCACACCAAAATCAAGTCCAACATCTATTTTTGCACGAAAATGCCATGCTACCCTATTAACATTTTTGAATCTGTTAAATAGCAATTTACAGGAAAACTGCTCTGAATGGTGAATGTAGATTAGATCCGAGTTTTTTTAATGATACAACTGTTGAAGTATTCTATCCACAATCGCAACTTGTGAGCCTACTTTAAACTTTGCTATTTAACTCATCCAACAGTTAATTAAATCATCATCAAAGTCATCATGCCCTATTTAATTAATTTGTGCAGATTCTATTGTATTTATTTAAAAGATTATTTTAAAAAACAGAACTACTTATTCACAAGAAATGTGACCTTTGATTGTTAGTATCAAACATAATATTTTTTTAGCACAGTTAGATGTTGCTGTTTACGTATGTACTTTTCAAATTCAGAATTAAAAATGGATGCGAACACTGAGGCTACCTTTATACACATAGCCGGATTGATCTCTAGATTCATTAAAAAATGTGTGGAAAAGTATTAAATTGTATGTGATTAAGTCATAGACTTATAAAAAAAGATGGACTCCGCGCTGCGCATATCGAAAGTGAAGCACAGTAAGTAAGCCGGGACCGTTTGTACAAACACGCCTCGAGCACACATTTACATCATAGTATGCCGACCGGCCGCCATTACGTGACACGAGCGACGGCGTCTTTGCAGGTACTCAAATCACGCACACATAGATCGGTAGGGTGCTTCACTTTCGATATGCGTGGCGCGGAGTCCATATTTTTTTATAAGTCTATGGATTAAGTATGTGGTTTCTGAATCCAGGTAGATTTGCG
This sequence comes from Cosmia trapezina, assembly GCA_905163495.3. Classification (NCBI taxonomy): domain Eukaryota; kingdom Metazoa; phylum Arthropoda; class Insecta; order Lepidoptera; family Noctuidae; genus Cosmia; species Cosmia trapezina. The sequence continues at coordinate 18,790,958 of LR991037.1, forward strand.
GCTGTATACTGGGTGTAAAAAGACACTTGGCGAAGCCGAAAGCCACATATTCTACCAATTATTTGGATCGTTTTTTCCCACTAGACCATACCTGGGAATCCACTTGTTCTGGAGATATTGAAGGTCAAAGAAGCTTTTTTTTTACCAAAACGTATTCTAAGTACCTACGCGTACCGTAGAGCGAAGGGGCGGGGCTTAACTCCGTTTGCCTGTGTTGGCGTTAAAAAAAATGCTTTTTTTAAGTATACCTAAAAATAACAGTCCTTTCCCAGCAATAATTTTTGCGCAAAGCTACTTAGTTAGATAAACAGTATGCATAGTTGACGGCTTTGTGATGTGTCTTTTTACACTCTGTATAGCCGATCTGAGGAAAAGCTCGTGTTCCTAATCAAAATATTACAAACCGCATCTGTAACTACTTTAAAGTACTTGATTTTTACAATTCATAATATTTAAATGGATAATTTTAGTAGGAATAGTCCTTAGATACAATATTTTGTTAAGTACAAATAGTCAACTATGTACTTTCTCATTGGCTATCACTTTGACTATTATACGTTCATAATAAATGTGTTTACAAACATTCAGTTTTATAAAGTTGACCACAGAACACATAATAGTACAAGTACAGAAGATTCACTCCGCAAAATCATTTAAATAAATAGCAACTCTTGCTACGACCCAATAAAGTGCAATTCAGGTCGCACAGCGTTAATTACTTACAGTTATATTCACCTAGAAGTTGCCTCTCTTTCTATCGCGTAACTCTTATACCTTCTGACTCCTTACTTAGTGTTGTCTTCTTTTACTACGCGGTGCGTGAGTGAGTATCGAACTAACGTGCGAGCCGGCCGATGCGCTGCATCCCACACTGAATTGACAAGTCGAGCCCACCGCGTACTTGTAGCTATACCTAAAATGCAGAGTGCGCGCGGACTGCTTTGCTGCACACTTAAATGTTATACTACTTACGTTGTCCGAAGCATGCAATACTTTCGTACATTCAATTTATAGGTCTGTATTTGCGGCAGTATACAATGTTATTTTTTTAATCATCTACGTTTAGCTAATTTTAAATTAATTCTTTTGATTTATATTTTTATTGTCATTTTCAATTTCAGCTCTGAGGATAGGCAAATAACAATGTATATAAATAGCGCAAAATACAAAAATATATGCCTGAGTTAATACTACAAATTATTAATGGTCCATAAACTTGCAATAATGTTATTTTGTAAAGACAATAGAAGGCACATAACGATGTTTCCTCTCATTGCACTATTGTTTATGGAAAACATTGTTTTCAATTGATTAACTTATATTCATGTAATATTTTTTTATAAATAAAAATATTGATTTGATATAATTGTGTACAAAAATTTAAAAAATATATATGTTTGTGAATTGAATCAAATGTACTCATTCTTAAAATTGTGACTCTTGCTTAGATTTTAAGCAATTTCTTGATTTTATTTTCACAACCATGACATTGATTTACTTAACTGATTTAAGTACATAATTAATTTGTGGAAGATTTCCAATTCTAAAATTTTCTGTAGTTATATCTCATGTGTGAACATTAAACTTATTTCTATTTCGTGCGCAAAATGTAAACTATCGCACCCTGTATTTTGTGCTAAAAATAATATTAAGTACCTATTGTCGTTCTAAAACGATTGGCAAACGAGAGAAATACATAACTATTTATAATTGTGTAAATATAATATTTAATATGACTTCACGAATAATTGCTGATAATTGTACAGTTACTTATATTTTAGAACTTGACATAGGATATTCGGCCATGAATGTAATAATAATTTTAATGCGGTGAGCACATCACAATTAGTTGACGAAGGACTGCTGCTATTGTATATTAATTTCACTTGTAAATGTTACTTACGTGTTACACTAATGTGCAACGCAACAGTTGTGAATGACAGAGTTGTAATTCAGAATATTTTATGAAGTCTAAAATAGAATATCAGTGGTCTTAAACTTGTGCATAGTTTATTTTGTATTATGTGAATAATAACAAGCAATAATAAAATTGTTATTGAGGAATTTTATTTTAATTACTTCCACACACACACACACAATCTCCATACGTCATGTGAATATCATAAAATGGGCGTAATGTGGGGTTTGACGCAGAATGTGCACTTCGCAAAATGTGCACTTCGCAATGTGCAATTCTCAAAATAGCACTTCTCAAAATGAGCACATCTCAAAATGAATGTGAATTTTATCACAATGGGTCAAAATGAATGTGAATTTTATCACAAGGGGTCAAAATAAAAACCGTTTGCTTACAATTTTTTTTTTTTTATTATTTTGCACGATTTTTTTTTAGCACGATAAATGTATATCTTTGTTAAAATGAATGGCTTGAGTACTTAAATTACCTATGTGTATAGCTGACGTGTACTGAAAATACATAATCAAACATTTCTTGAACGAGATTACTTTTTACAAAGAAACTACTGTTATCGTGCTAAAAATAGTGCAAAATAATTTAAAAAAAAAATGTAAGCAAACGGTTATTTTGACCCCTTGTGATAAAATTCACACTCATTTTGAGATTGAGATGTGCTCATTTTGAGAAGTGCACATTTTGCGAAGTGCACATTCTGCGTCAAACCCATAGTCTCGAATATAGAATAACAATTATAGTATCGAAGTCTGTCGCTGGATTACAGTCCTAACTTGGATCTAAGAACGAAAATAGATCCAAGTTGACTGTAAGTCCAGCGACAGACTTCGTGAAATGAGTCGTGGGTGTTCGATTCCCGCCCGCACGGAATTTGAACTGTGCAGCTTACTTTAGAAGGAGTGCCTACAAGTGGTATGCAAGGCATTGAAGTTTACATTACAACTTAAATAATACTTACCTACCTGGACGTGGTTGATGTGGGACGACTGACGAGTCACTTGACCCTTGGGAAGCTTCATGGTCCGTGCTTGGCTTGCAATCTCTCCTCTACTTTGTTGTCGCTCCTTTTTGAGTTTTATCTTTGCTGGTAGGTATTAATAGCATCATGACTGATGCCACTCAGAACTGACACCACATGTATGGACATCGCAACTAATCTCCGATGACATTCGAACATTTTATCTGTCTTTTGTTTTGCCGAATCTATTTTTTCAAAAGTTTGTTTTAACGTAGGCTAGGTACATTCATAATTAGGTAGATGAGAGAGGCCGATAACAAATCCAATTACCTTATTGCAATAGTTCTGTCTCTCAATCACACTCCAAGCATAGCTACTTAAAAATACTGGTATTCAGCTGCATCCGGTTAGACTGGAGGAGGCCGCCCGGCCGACCCCAACATAGTTGAGAAAAGGCTGGGCTGGCTGATTGGTGACTAGCATTTTATTGTTATTATAATTTATACAATAAGAAATAATAATAGTAAAACTTGGTTGAGTATCATTTTATTGACTGTAATGTCAGTATGGCATACATTTACCCTATCACTATGTTATAAAGTTTCTAAGTCTTGCTAAAAATATCTGCATGAATACAACAAATTAATCTACTAAGTAGGTACCACAGTTTAAACTGAAATAATTCTTAAATAAAACATGACGGCAAAATGCATTGACCATCTATACAAAAACTTTTATATAAATAAAAAAAACCGGTAAAGAGCGAGTCGGACTCGCGCATCGAGGCGAGGGTTCCGTTCCGATTTATGAAAAAGTGTGCTATTTAGAGACGTTTTATTTTTCCTGTAATCTTTACATAATCTTCTATCACATAGAATAATTTCAGATTTTTCTCTATACAAACTTCAGAGATAAGGGGGGGCGGTATTTTTTTTTTACATTTTTCATCAAAAGTCGAGAACTATGCGGCCTAAAAAAAATAAAATATGTTTGAGTATGCGCAAACAGCGCTCTTTCATATGATACCCCACATGTCCTAGTATTAGAATTTTTAAGACCCCCTTTCCATGTTTTTTTTTTTATTTCTTTCTTATTTGCAAAATAGTTGGGTAAACGTCATCTAAAATTGTTCCAAATTTCAAGTTGATAGCATTATTAGTTCTTGAGATATCCAGCTGTGACAGACAGACAGACTGAGTCGCACCATAAGGGTTCCTTTTTACCATTTTGCTACGGAACCCTAAAAACCAAGATATACCAAATTATAAAACTAAATCTAATGTTTAAATATAATAATATTGGACAGATTACACTTAGATGATAATATTGGACAGTCCATCATTATAAAACATGCATTAAAAAAATTGAAGTGTAGGTACATTTTCAATTCAGTCACTTGATATGTTTCAAAACTTTTGAAACTTTTGTACTTTGCTACAACATTCGCCACCAGTACAATACATAGTTTCTTTCAGAATTTTATAAAATTATCATAACTATTAGTAATACATTTTATTTACATGAGATTGTAATGTACTATGTGTGCCAAATAGAATAGTACTGTCAAGACGCCATTTTGTTCCGCAATACTCGCGAACTTCATTACCAATGCATACTAATTTGACAGTTATCGTGTGAAGTTGGCAGCAAGCGCTATCCTATTCTTATTTGGAACGCATAGTACAGTCCGGCCGACGAGAGATTGCGATCCTGACTCCTGTCAGTTGGACTATTTCTACGTAATAAGGATCAAATTCGAAAAACACATATTCGTTAGTATAAAACTGACAGGTGTCAAGAACACATTCGCTCGACAACCGGACTGTAACATACATACAACTTGGGGCACTATTATTTATTATCTTTTATTATGTTAGAATACTGATTTTATGGCAGAACTGCACCGCTCTACAGGGTGTACCAGAAAGTGTGGTCAAATTTAAGAGTGTGGTACAGACCATCAAACTAAACAACTTTCTCCATGGGACCAACATCGTAATGAATGAATGAATGAATGAATGAAATGCACCAATCCCAGCGTGGTTTAACCAGACTCGATTTCTCGAATGAACCCAAAGATTCACACTAGCCCCTGTTGCCTCATGTTACATGGTGCAACAGAGACCATTGCATATCAATGAGTAGACCGGGGGGCGCGGTAATGGTAGGGAAGACATGCCCTTAGGATAAGGAAGGATTATACAGCCTATCCAGTATGCACCGTAAAATAAGCAATGGAATAGTGGAGAGACGGCTAATATAATTATGGATGGGCTTTTTTAAGACGACGCCGCCATGTTGCTTCAAGTTCAGCTTCCCCGGTGAATCTTTTGGCGTTTAAATTGCGTTTTCGACTCTTTTTCTGTCGCTGCTACTTATGCTATAAGATAGATAATCTGCCTCCTCGAGTCTTTTCTGCTTCATTCTGATGAGTTGTCTGCAGCAGAATGTCCAGGACGCGTACAGACCGCTCCTCGTTGTTTATTTCCAGCTCTGACTTCAAATAATGTAAGTGCGTAAAAATTCTGTCCCATAGAAAACTTACTAACAATACCTACTCGACGCAAATGTAATGGGACGGCTGAATAGTTTTTCGCAATTACGATGTTGGTCACATGGAGAAAGTTGTTTAGTTTGATGGTGTGTACCACACCCTTTTTGACCACACCTTTCTGGTATACGTTGTATAGTTAAAAACTATTTGTGCCTCATACATAAGTCTTTATAAGCATATAATATTATGTATACTATACCTAGAGAAATATTATTCAATTCTTAATTAAAATTTCAAAAGCAGAGCAATATTAGCCATAATCTGTTCCAAATGTAGTCAATCCTTTACTCTGTATGGCAAATAAAACTGCTGCATCAAGGAAATCACTGTGATTATCATTCTCAACTGCCACTTCATTAGATGCTGCATCAGCATTGTGGAGATTCTCATAAAGATTTTGGAAAGTTAAGCTAGATGTGCCATGGAATGTTGGAGACGGTATTATTTCATTGTCCTCATTTTTCAGTTCATCTGAGTATGACCATTGCACATTATCCAAGGCATATTCAAATTCATGTTGACCTTGTTCCTGAGATTCATCATCTGAGTGAATGGGTGAAAAACTAATTCTTAGAGTGGGGGACCTAATACCAGGTAGGCATATTTCTTCAAAGTCCAGACTCATAGAAGAAGAAGAAAAAGAATTGAACGAAGAAGATGAATTGGAAGTGTTTTGTAATCCATGTGCCGATATTGCCATCAGTATTCCTTCATTTTCAACACTGTTGACTCCTGGGAGATTGTTAATGAAGTCTGCTACATCAAAAGCCTCCAATGTAGAGTTTTCCTCTTCTAATGGGTTTTGTTTAATGTAATCCAAGACACGATTTATTGTGTTGTCAAGAGGTCCTTTTGCCATCTGAAAAAGAATGCCATAATATTATTTATTTATTTAAACCTTTGAGCATTGGGAAGGCAAAAAAATTAGAGGAATACTAAATGATACCAAATCCTAAATTTTTAAACGGTATTTAATATTATATATAGGTCCACGCACAATGGTCCACATGAAGGACTAAGTGCGGAAACCATTCCCTCGTCTCCTATAGGTCCTAGCGTGATGTTAAATAGCCTTCCTCAAGAATTTGTCTAACAAATGCAAAAAGAATTTTTCAAATCCGACTGACAGTTCCAGAGATTAGGACATTCAAACATTACAAGCAAACAAAAAAACAAACTCTTCATCTTTTTTATTACTAGATAGATACATAAAATAAAGCCAAATATTGTTATTATGGTTACCTGTCTGGCCTGCCATCTTGCTATGCACTCATCTTCGGTATAATTATCTGATTCCACCATTGATATTGGGACAAACTCCAATTCATCACTGTGGTCATTTTTGGGCAATAAATATTTAGATAGAAAATATTGCGAGGCACCAATTTCTGCATCTACTATTGGTTGGAGAAGACTAGATTCACTATTGTCTTGAGAGCAAACATTTCTTGTATTATTTATTATTTCGTCAGCTGCTATTGCCCTTGGTGTGAAAATGTTATGTACAGGATTGTTTTCAGTTCTAAGATTTCTTTTACTTGGCTTGACAACAGATCTAGCAGGCTCATCAACCACAGAGTCCAAAGTATTGAACTCTTTATTCAATAAGTAACCACCTATTGTTTTAATGTCTTGTTCTGTGCATATGTTAATGTTACTTGAATTACTTCCACTGCCTGAAGGGCCAGCCATTGCAGGAGCTGTGGATTCTGTAGTAGATATTTTTGCTGGATCATTATTTTCATTCTTCAAGTGATATTTCCCTTTAACTTGCCATGCAAAACGTGCTTTCTTGAGTGGGCGCTCGGAACCATTGAATCCGTCGCCATTTTCTTGTCCATTACACGTCGAACCTCCTGACGATTCTTCTAAGTTCATAACGAAAACTTAAAAAATCTGCGCTCTCTAACTAATGTTTCATTAGTAAACAAACTGACATCGCTAATTGCAAACATATGATTGAGTGACAAGTCGGTAATTACACGATAACTAGCGTTCCTAGCAGAGCTTTCCTTTTAAAGGGCACTTCTAAATGAAATCACAAGAACTCTATTGTTTATTTATGTTTATCATTAATAATGAAGTAATAATTTACAAGAAATTACTATTGTTTTACTGTCATTGTACAAAAATGTACAATCAATATTCGTAAAGAAATTGTAGACAAGTGAGTACTAACTATACTACGTACGTTCACTAGTCTAGTTCACAATCTATAATCTGTGGCACTGTGCAAATGGCTAATATTGCGAAAAAGTTTGACCTCGACAACTTTCTCTGTAGTCAAGTTGCAATAAATATTAATTTAAATTCTTGCCAAATGTATATTATACGTGGTAATCAAAGGAACGATTATTTATTTGCCTATTTTCTTTAATTTAAGATGCAGAAAGACCCGCACTGTACACCGGCACGGTTTTTTTTAATATGGCAATAGTTTCATAGCCTAGCATAATCAGCCTATAGGCCCGGCGCGCACTGCGGTGAGAAAAACACATGCGTTTTATTCACCGTAGGCACCGCCGGTATGGCAGAACTGACGCAACGCATTCCACCGCACGGCAGTGAGCGCAGGGCCATAATGTCCCCCGCGCGCAGGGCTATAATGTCCCCACTGCTGGGACACAGGCCTCCTCTCTTGGAGAGGGAAGTAATCTGCCACGCGGGACCAGTGTGGGTTAGTACTTTGGTAGATGTCACAAAGTAAAGCGCCTGCCTGGGTCCGATCCCACAACCTACAACTTGTAAGTCGGGGCCGTTACCATTGGACCAACACTATTTTTTTTTTAGAGCAGCTAGCTCCATCTTCGTTCTCCAAAGACATTGAACCTGTATATGTTAGTATATTATATAATATGTCGTTCTCCATGCACTGTCACAGAGACAGACTATTCTATCACCATCATCACCATACTAATAGTCTATGCTATAGTCTGTGCGCTTCATTCGCATTTTTATTGTCTATGGATATTAGAAAAACGAGAAACCCGCCAAAATTCAACTTAAGAGATGTACGCACGGCGACGGATCAAGCTCTACATGTCCAGTATAAGCTGATCTCGCATTGTATAGGATTTCCATAAAAAGAGAGGTCAGTGTAAACTGGAAATGACACTGCTTTATGCGTAGCCGTGTGTACGTAGAACCTGTGGTAGAACGTGTTTTTTTTATATTTCTATAGGTAGAACCGTAGAACACTACACTACAGTCATATCTATCCACACCTATTACAGAAAGTCAATTAATCTGCCTAGTCTTTCTTTTCCTAACTATGTCGGCTTCCAGTGTAACTGGATGCAGCTGAATACCAGTATTTTACATGCACCGACCTCCACAACCCAGTTACTCGGTAATAATACTATACTCCTTGGTAAGACTGGTTGTCAGATTTTCGGGCTTCTGACGACCCGTACCGACTGTCAAAGATCCACGAATGACAGCCGGGACCTACGGCTTAGCGTGCTTTCCGAGGCACGGCGGAGGAGTCTCGGTATGTAAAGATGGTCCCATCCACGCTATCCACCCACGGACCACGCTACTGTAAGTGACTCATTTCAACAATGACTAATTTTATAGTCCGTGGAGTTTCTTGCCCGTTCTTCTCCATAGAGATCTACGCTTTGGAATGGGCAACTAGCTTCATCTTTCTGACTGACCGACCCAAGACCGACCCCTTGACAATTCAAAAGTGCCTGAAGTTTGAGTTTGAGCAATTTATTTACATTTTCTTTTTTTTAGGGTTCCGTACCTCAAAAGGAAAAAACGGAACCCTTATAGGATCACTCGTGTGTCTGTCTGTCTGTCCGTCTGTCCGTCTGTCACAGCCAATTTGCTCCGAATCTAATGAACCGATTAAGTTGAAACTTGGTACCCATATGTATTTTGGTAACCCAAACACGGAAATGTAACGTAAATAAATGAATTTTGAATATGGACCCCCATATTCAAAAATTGCCACAGATAACTTATACCTATACTTAGTCCAAATTGGTTCAATGCTCAGAACAATAACAAAGCATAGAAGTAGTGGTTAAATAGCAACTGAACTCAATATATTTGTTTCATTTTGACTTATGGAGCCGCTATGATGTTAAAGAAGGACACGTATACAGAAGACGTTTCGAAATTTTGTAGGTTGTCATTCATTTTATTTCGACTAGTGATGTACCCACTAAATTTCAACGTCGATAGAATTTACAATAACATTCTTTCTTATACTGCCAAGAATAATAACCATAGGTACACACGGCTACACATCAGTGTAAACTGGAAATGTCATTTCCAGTTTACACTGACCGCTCATTGTAAGGAAATCCTATACAATGCGAGATCAGCTTATACTGGAAATGTATAGCTTGATCTGTAGCCGTGTGTACCAAAAATTTTGAAGTAACTAAGCATACTTATGATCCCAATACTTAATATATTCGTTCAAAATGAAACAATACTTTAAGTATGAACTAAATAGTTCGTCATCATCATCACCAAAGTCTTCCTTGGTTCCCGACAGCTCTTCATGTATTAAATCTGACCCGGCTAAACCCGAATGTATTTAATTGCCATAATAACTGATGAGTTTATTGAAAAGAAGTGGGAGACATTCGGTTTTGCAAATGTTTTTAGCAACTTACTTTCTCATATTTATTTGAATTTTAGATTACATCATAGTCTACTCAACAAAGTCTAGGGAACAAGGGTATTCAAAGTACCTATAAATTTTTATTTTAATACTTTATATGTAACACATTATTTTAAATGAGTAGAAGCGTAATTTAATAGAGATTTCAATTATTTGATTAAATAAAATGGTTGTTAGTGAAAAAATAAAATTTATTATGAAAATTCAAAATGGTACCAAAGCGACAAAAACTTTTCGTACATAAAAAAATAAATAACGACTAGATAATATTTTAAATAAAAAAATAAAATGCCTAGCAACTTAAATAATCTGTTACGCGAATTCCAGCCCACACCATAATACGGATGAACTTCCTGAGGATTCTGGAGTCGGCTCTGGCGACCAGGAACTCGCCAAAAGCGCAGTCTTCTTGAATCGGGATGGAATCCAATTATTTCTGAATTTGTTATTGTCATCTGTGTCAAGGATTCCTAAAACGAACAGTTCTCAACAAATTTATGTAAGATTTTTTATCATCATTTTTATTTAGGTAAATAGTTTTATTTGTATGTCTTACCTGACTGATGTGAGATGATTTCACGAGATGTCAATATCAGTGGCGATTCATTAATCTGTACCGATGTACTAGGTCCTGTTTCAACTTCCATTGCTACGGGATCCTACAATTACGTATTTTTTATTAAAAATAAATAAATAAATTTGCACACGATTATATTTCCGACTGGGATAATTAGAAGAATAATATCGCATCAATGATATTTTTAATATAATATCATTGTATCGCATATATCAAGTGAAGATATTTCTGAAATGTTATACCTGTCTTCATGTTAGATCTTCATGTGCTGTTGATGGTGAGCGGTTCTTTTAATTTGCAGTACTGCGCTATGTCCTTCTTCGCAGACTTCCATAAGTATTTCCTGTAATGTAATAAATCAAGTTTTAATTTGAACGGGATACTATTTATTGCCAATAAAATACCTTAATTATATCATAATACTGGATGATTTTTTTATCATGCACCAAATCGAAATGGGAGATTGTACTCATCATTATGAACAACTTTTACTATGGGAACAAACCTGAAATCGCGAAAAAAAAATCAGCTGTTCAGTACATTTATCTACATCAAACTCGTCAAAATGTACTGAACAGCTGATTTTTTTTCGCGATTTCAGGTTTGGTCCCATAGTAAAAGTTGTTCATAATGATGAGTAAAATCTCCCATTTCAATTTGGTGCATGATAAAAAATTCATCCTGTATATCAGACTATTTCATCTGTTCTGTCCATAACAAATAATGTAGGAACAGCATGTTCTCTAAGTGACGACTTAAAGAACATGCTACATCCATTTCATAGGTTCATTACCAAATGAATACAAAGTAAAATGCTTGGAGCATATTATGTGGCCGAGTCCAATTTCGTCTACCAATACAATTTATCCTTTTTTTTTCACATCGTCTAGGAAATCTGTAAAAGAAAAGTATCGACAACATTATTTACGTCACTGTGGCTGATCAAGATAACCCCAAAACAATTTCCGAATATTCGCTAATAACTTCTATTGGAATAAATATTACGACTGGTTTCAGCTATATAGTGACACAGCAATATTTGTTATGTATTTATATTCGTTTATCAGATCATATGCAACAAGAAATTGAGCAAAAACTTACCGATGGAAGGTCAATATTTATTGTTCATTTTATTTTCGCTATGAATGGGACTTGCAGCCCCCAACCACACAAGAAATTGCTCCACAGCGTCCACACACTCACTGTTTGTAGTTAAACAAAGAATTCATGCAATCTAACAGTGGAAATATTATTAAAACATCGCAAAACCATGGAAGATTACGACAAACACGTAAACAATGAACACGCGAATAAGTCAGGTAGATCAATGAACGAACTGTCAGACATTGAAACAAAGTACTGTCAAATTTGGCCGCGTCATACTATAACTTTTTTAACCAAATGACAATTGATCTTGTGACCATGCCAAGAAAGTAAAACAAAGAGTAAAACATTCATCTCTTTCCCACATCCTTTATCGTACCTTTATCGTACCTAATAATAGAACGGGAATAAAGATAGTTACAGAATTCTGTTTTTAGCCTTCCTTCTATGCTTTGTTATTGTTCTGAGGTTCAATGCCTCTATTCACAACTCTCTATTCGGAGGTGAATGTTTTTTTTTAATCTCGGCAAAGAGGTATGCGTCTTTAGCTTTACGGCGTTAATATTTTTTGAATATTTAAATAATGTTTATAGATAGAATATCAATAAAAACTATGATTATTACAATAAAAAAACGTTTATGAACAAATTAACATTTATTTGTGTTCTAAAAAATCTTTCTTTGTTCTCGAAAATATTTGAATTTTCTATTTTTCATATTAGGCTGTTTATCGGCTTTATACCTTTGCTTCTCCTTCAACCTGGCGAAAGCAAAGCGCGGAAAAAAAAAGAAAATTTATATCATAGTTTCATAATAATTCATGACAAAAATATTGTTCGTTATTTTATTTTATTTCTTCAAAAGTGTATTGAAAAATGTTGTTTGATACTCGTGGACATTTGTTATTGCAGTTCTCGGCTCAAAAACAACCTCGCCTACGGCTCGGGTGTTTTTCAAACGTTCTCCACTTGTATCAAAATACAGGGTGGCCGGAACATTGACGTCCAAAAATAAAATTTCGGTCCCTCGTATCGTGGGGTATTCGAATCACCCCCATGAATGTTCCGCGACTTTTCATAGTTTTCGAGTTATGAATTTTTTTCTGAATGTTTGAAAATTTTCGACCTGACCAACCTAAAAAAATTCTAAAAAAAAAAGTAGAGGGTTTTATCGAGTTTCTTTTTTTGCAACTGAATTTTCATAAGTAGTACTTTTATGCATAAAATAATCAGCTTCGTAACTGTGATGAAAGTTATGAAAATGTTGATCTAAAGTGAAAAATTTACGTTCGGTAAATTATGACTTAAATTTTCAACTTCAAATTAAAAATCTAAACAGGTGACTTCATGGTTCTCAAGTAGGCTTCAAGAATGCGCCAGACTCTCAGCTTTCATAATCATTAAAAAACGTAGGACTTAATGGGGCTAACTTTGGCCTTAATCGGCCTTCAAAGACTGCGAGGTGGAAAATTCTTAAAATTAGCTATCTGATTAATAATTTTTTTTTTCCATTTTCTCGCTCCTAAGGTTATTTAGTTTGCTAACCAAAAATGACTGCAGGAAAGCTAAGATTTAAACACGGAGATTTTTTTAAATGTTAGTTTAATGAATTTTGCGCGATCCGTTCAGTGGTTTAGGCGTGAAAAGGTAACAGACAGACAGACAGACAGACAGACAGACAGACAGACAGAGTTACTTTCGAATTTATAATATTAGTATGGATAAATCTCTTATTGGCACCTCTTGACACCTCTAGCTTTTCCCCTATGCCTTTACAGGGGGGACGGTCGCGCAGGGGGTGGTGCTCAGCGCAAGTGTAGGGTGGGGATACGACACCGGCCGGCGTGCACTTGAAAAATTCGCCTATTGTCCCGTTTTTCGATGTATTTTTTAGGCATTTTAGGGTTCCGTACCTCAAAAGGAAAAAACGGAACCCTTATAGACTCGTGTGTCTGTCTGTCTGTCCGTCTGTCCGTCTGTCACAGCCAATTGGCTCCGAATCTAATGGACCGATTAAGTTAAAATTAGGTACACATATGGATTTCTGTGACCCAAACACGTACAGCTAAAATAAATATAAGAATTTTGAATATGAGAGTCACTTTTAGGGGGAAAAAAAAGTTTTGTAAACTGTACCGTGTGACATATCAAATGAAAGGGCTTACTATGAGGGTCTCAAATATATATTTTTTAAAGTTATTTAAGAAAATAGACGAAAATTTACCATTCCCCCCTTATCTCCGAAACTACTGAGCCTAAAAGAACATCGGTCATATTTCTATAGAAGCTGGACCTGAGTTTTATTTTCAGTGTACAGAAGCAAATTATAGTGAGATTTGATTGTTTTATGTAGTAAACACCATCCCTTTCGAAAATAATATCTAAATAGCCAAGATATTTCAATAATGCAAAAAATACTTTTGAGGTTATCGGTGTCCGGAAATCAAAAGCACAGAATAATCGTCACAAGCGGTACCTAGTTATCAGTCTGTAAAACAATGCCAAGGTCAAACAACAGAAGGAAATCCAAAACAGTACAGTACTTATCACAATATTCACACTAACAACAACAACACAACAACAATGCGAGATCGCCGGGTGCAAAGACTACACACTACAGTATATTAGTGTCAAATTGACACCCGTTGTAATTGACAGTATTGACACTGTCAATCCATGGCGCGCGTCGATGACATATTATGACGTTCCGTTGTACACAATTGAACAAAATGCTGATACTTACTATGAACCCACATAATTATTTTTATGACAAGAATCCAATACATAATAAAAACAGCACTAGTTGGTTTGATACACAAGTATATAGAATTGAATTACATCTAATAACGTGAATAATTATAATCTTTGAGTACTAAATCATTTCTTAAGCAAAACGAATCGTCAAAGGTGCGTTCTGAACATGTTATTCTAAATAATTTGCAAATTATGCTATTAAAAAAAAATGTGTTTGTGCTTTTTTTTCTGGCGACTTAAATATCTATTTCTTAAGTTTTTTAAGACCTTAAAAAATACTAGATTTTTACATATATATGGTATATCTGTACACCACCGCCTCGTAGTCAGGTACGATTTGACCGTCCTTCTTTTGAAAAAAAAATTAGAAAATAGTTCTATACCTGTAAATTACAGGAAAACCTATAAGAAATCTGTGGTCTTAAAATAACATGGTAAATCTATACAGGGTGGCCGGAACATTGACGTCCAAAAATAAAATTTCGGTCCCTCGTATCGTGGGGTATTCGAATCACCCCCATGTATGTTCCGCGACTTTTCATAGTTTTCGAGTTATGAATTTTTTTCTGAATGTTTGAAAATTTTCGACCTGACCAACCTAAAAAAATTCTAAAAAAAAAAGTAGAGGGTTTTATCGAGTTTCTTTTTTTGCAACTGAATTTTCATAAGTAGTACTTTTATGCATAAAATAATCAGCTTCGTAACTGTGATGAAAGTTATGAAAATGTTGATCTAAAGTGAAAAATTTACGTTCGGTAAATTATGACTCAAATTTTCAACTTTAAATTAAAAATCTTAACAGGTGACTTCATAATTCCTAAGTAGGCTTCAAGAATGCGCCAGACTCTCAGCTTTCATAATCATAAAAAAAATGAAGTACTTAATGGGGCTACTTTGTTTAAAATCGGCCTTCAAAGACAGCGAGGTGGAAAGATTCTTAAAATTACCCATCTGAGTAATTATTTTTTTTTGGCTATTTTCTCGTTCCTAAGGTTAATTAATGATAAGAATACTGAAAAGTAACCAACAAATAGTTTCAGAGTTGGGTAAGAAAAGTTTTACGTAAAAAGTGGTTTTGAATAAAACACAGATGATAATGTGAAAAAAGTACTTAATTTATTTTTAACATTTACAAAAGGTTTTCAAAGTGGCCACCACCAGCAGCAATACACATTCTACACCTACGTAAGAAATTGTCTGGCAATCGTCTAAAAGCGTCTCTGTTCTCTCTCACAACACGTTCAGCTTCTGCAATCAACTGCCTCAGCTCTTGTTCACTTGAACAGTCTCGGGCGTATGCTATTTCCTTGTAATAGCCCCAAATAAAGAAATCGATGGGGTTGAGATCAGGTGAGCGTGGAGGCCACCTAATTGGTCCGCTGCGTCCGATCCATCTGTTGGGGTATGTTTCATCTAAGTAATTTCTGACCTGGGTTGCATAGTGACACGGGGCGCCGTCATTTTGCAACACCATGGTTCGTCTGAGTTCGAGATTCACATCTGCCAGCAACAATGGAAGTTCATTTTCCAAAAAGTTTTTGTATGTTTCTCCATCAAGTCTGGACGGCAGTTCAAACGGACCAATTAGTTCGCCATTGAGGATACCAGACCACAAGTTAACGCTGAAGCGATGTTGAAATGTCGAAGCTCTCACTTCGAGTGGATTGTTATTGCAGGTAAATTCTAAAAAAAAAGTAGAGGGTTTTATCGAGTTTCTTTTTTTGCAACTGAATTTTCATAAGTAGTACTTTTATGCATAAAATAATCAGCTTCGTAACTGTGATGAAAGTTATGAAAATGTTGATCTAAAGTGAAATTTACGTTCGGTAAATTATGACTCAAATTTTCAACTTTAAATTAAAAATCTTAACAGGTGACTTCATAATTCCTAAGTAGGCTTCAAGAATGCGCCAGACTCTCAGCTTTCATAATCATAAAAAAAATGAAGTACTTAATAGGGCTACTTTGTTTAAAATCGGCCTTCAAAGACAGCGAGGTGGAAAAATTCTTAAAATTACCCATCTGAGTAATTATTTTTTTTTGGCTATTTTCTCGTTCCTAAGGTTAATTAATTATAAGAATACTGAAAACTAACCAACAAATAGTTTCAGAGTTGGGTAAGAAAAGTTTTACGTAAAAAGTGGTTTTGAATAAAACACAGATGATAATGTGAAAAAAGTACTTAATTTATTTTTAACATTTACAAAAGGTTTTCAAAGCGGCCACCACCAACAGCAATACACATTCTACACCTACGTAAGAAATTGTCTGGCAATCGTCTAAAAGCGTCTCTGTTCTCTCTCACAACACGTTCAGCTTCTGCAATCAACTGCCTCAGCTCTTGTTCACTTGAACAGTCTCGGGCGTATGCTATTTCCTTGTAATAGCCCCAAATAAAGAAATCGATGGGGTTGAGATCAGGTGAGCGTGGAGGCCACCTAATTGGTCCGCTGCGTCCGATCCATCTGTTGGGGTATGTTTCATCTAAGTAATTTCGGACCTGGGTTGCATAGTGACACGGGGCGCCGTCATTTTGCAACACCATGGTTCGTCTGAGTTCGAGATTCACATCTGCCAGCAACAATGGAAGTTCATTTTCCAAAAAGTTTTTGTATGTTTCTCCATCAAGTCTGGACGGCAGTTCAAACGGACCAATTAGTTCGCCATTGAGGATACCAGACCACAAGTTAACGCTGAAGCGATGTTGAAATGTCGAAGCTCTCACTTCGAGTGGATTTTCATTCGCCCACGTGTGGTAATTATGAATATTGAATATTCCGGATCGATCAAATCGTGACTCATCTGACCATAAAACTTTATTGAAAAATCCAGGATCCTCTTGCTCTTTTCGTAACATGGTTTGGCAAAAATCAACGCGCAATTGGTGATCTGTAGGCAGTAAAGCTTGGACTCGTCGGATGTGGAACGCGTGGTATTCTTCATAGTGAAGAATGTCTTGGATAGAAGTCCTTGGGATGTTCAGAGCACGAGCCATACTTCTCGTACTCGTAGACGGATTTCGCTGAACTTCTTCCAGCACCATTTCTCTGCGATCCGGGTTAGCTCTAGGGATTCCTTCATGACTGCCGCGTCGACCAGGAATGCGGCCTGCCATCAAAGTGTTGTGCGTGTTAATAAAAACACGATGGTCGGGATATCGCTCAGGTTGCGGCCCACCACGACGTTGAAGTTGTTCGCGATACAGTCGCGCTGCTTCATGGCCGTTTCCTTGTGCAACTCCATAAAAATAATGCATTTCTGCATATTCACTTAACGTGTAACTCATTTTTTACACTTCCACGTAAAAAAAGTCCAAATCAGAATGCAAAACACAGTCCAATAAACGAGCAAAGTAGTCAAACAAGTAGGCAGCGGAGTCCGTGGGCAAAGCGAGTGTGGTAAAGACAAAATGGCGACACGCGTATAGCAGTAAACACAATGTGAGTACGACTGAGGTACTTGTTTTGCGTTGGCTTCGGTTGCGCGCCTTGCGTGAGAGAGATAGCAATAATTCGGTCTCTTTTCCTCTCGGTCCATTGTTATTGCAGGTAAAAGAGTTGCACCCTCGTTTACAACCCATAGTCCACGAGAACGGATCGCGCAAAATTCATTAAACTAACATTTAAAAAAATCTCCGTGTTTAAATCTTAGCTTTCCTGCAGTCATTTTTGGTTAGCAAACTAAATAACCTTAGGAGCGAGAAAATGGAAAAAAAAAATTATTAATCAGATAGCTAATTTTAAGAATTTTCCACCTCGCAGTCTTTGAAGGCCGATTAAGGTCAAAGTTAGCCCCATTAAGTCCTACGTTTTTTAATGATTATGAAAGCTGAGAGTCTGGCGCATTCTTGAAGCCTACTTGAGAACCATGAAGTCACCTGTTTAGATTTTTAATTTGAAGTTGAAAATTTAAGTCATAATTTACCGAACGTAAATTTTTCACTTTAGATCAACATTTTCATAACTTTCATCACAGTTACGAAGCTGATTATTTTATGCATAAAAGTACTACTTATGAAAATTCAGTTGCAAAAAAAGAAACTCGATAAAACCCTCTACTTTTTTTTTTTAGAATTTTTTTAGGTTGGTCAGGTCGAAAATTTTCAAACATTCAGAAAAAAATTCATAACTCGAAAACTATGAAAAGTCGCGGAACATACATGGGGGTGATTCGAATACCCCACGATACGAGGGACCGAAATTTTATTTTTGGACGTCAATGTTCCGGCCACCCTGTATACTATTTTATTTTTTTTATCTTCTAAAATGAAGAAATAGGGGGCCGTCAAAGTTGTCAATTTTACAATGACGTATTATAGACATTGATATAAAAAGTAAAGATACGGTCGTCCGTACATTTGCCTGACGCGTTCGCCACACAGAAACACTAACGCTAACACTAACTAACTAACTATAACTATCTATTAGAACTACTCTTTAACTACGATGATGATCGGCGCAGGCTGCTCGTAGACGTAACCTTGTAAGAGCGGCGTGGTATTTTTCGAGATATAAAGAAATTATGAAAACTTTTATTTTTCAAAAATTATGTTTATTGCAGTTTGTTTGTATAAATAATAAAGGAGCTCGTGGCTAAGTAATAACAGCCGCACGGGTCGATCCATGAGGTTAAGCTACGCTTGCCGGTGTTGGTCAGTGGATGGGTGACCATCTTTACATACCGAGACTCCTCCGTGCCTCGGAAAGCACGTTAAGCCGTTGGTCCCGGTTGTCATTCGTGGATCTTTGACAGTCGTTACGGGTCGTCAGAAGCCCGAAAGTCTGACAACCAGTCTTACCAAGGGGTATCGTATTACCCAGTTACTGGGTTGTGGAGGTCAGACAGGCAGTCGCTCCATGTAAAATACTGGTATTCAGCTGCATCCGGTTAGACTGGAAGCCGACCCCAACATAGTTGGGAAAAGGCTAGGCAGATTGATTGTTTGTATAAATAATTAGATCACTGAGAGTTTATGTTGATCACTGTTTAATGTCCCACTCTCAAACTGTCCTTAATACTAAAATGTTAATGAAAATGTTGAATGTTGATGAATACACCCGGCTAACGCGGTAGACAAAAGTGCACTGAATCTAACATGAATAAAACTAAGTAATACCTAAGTAATAAAATTAGGTCAACGCGCTGCCGATATTGCAAACGAAGATGTTCGGTAAAAACACCGAACATATTCCGGGCCACGAAAGATATGGATGCTGAGATGAAACAATGTTAAGTTAGTAAAATAATGGAATGATCATGATAATAATGTTAACAAGGTGAAAACAATTCAACTTAAGATTAAATGTTAGTAGAGCAAAAGTAGAAATGATTTGAAATAAAATTAAGCGCTTATTGTTCCTAAAGGATTCCTCGGCACGCGAGGACACGCCCTATTCACCGTTGTAGTTAGTTCACCATAAATATGTGTCGCACTAGGTGGACGTTCACTTATATGTTTCCGCGCACTAACACTATTGACGTTCACATCACTAACACTTCTGGTGGGTTGAAATTCCATGTCGTTCGTTATGTGGGCGCGGTGTGCTCGCCGACGCAGCCACCTGTACAGCAGCGCTCCCGCCGTCAGCGCCAGCGCGCCGACCAGGATGTAGCTTACTGCATACTGATGGACGTCATGACTGGTCAATGTTTGCCCTACTTCCACTGGGCTGTTTTTCATGTCGTTAATTCGATCATGTAGCCTTTTTAAGGCGTCCTTCATCTCGCCTGAGTCTGTTATATCTGGTGTATTTTCGAAAGGCATAGTACTGTTAATAATATAATTTAGTTGATCCATCTCTGGTTTAAAAATGTCCGGCCTCATGTTGATTTTGTTTTTCTTTTCAGTCTGAACGTTCAGAGTAAAATCCTGACCCTTCAGAAGACACCCTGGTTCTAAATAAATGACACCAGATTTGCTCAGTTGTACCTGGTGTATCTGTTCGCCGCAGATTACTTTGACGGTATAAATGTTGCAGCAATGGTACAAGAATAGTGACGGGTTTATTAGTGATGTAAATTTGTTTTCACATCTGGATGTTCGTACCTTGCATTGATCTGTATCTCGGTCGAGATCACAAAAGTTGTTCTCGTTGGTAAGATGGTATATCGGCTTTTTCCAATCGCACAGAAAGTTATCATCTTCCTGTTTACACAGTAAAAGTTCTTCCGACGTAATGGTTAAATATGTGTCTCTTTTTAGATCCGTCGCGACGTATTCTGAAGACGGGATGACCTCTATCATAGTGTTGTTCGTCTGGTGTGGTATAGTATGTATTCTGTATAACTTATATCGGTCTCTACTGATAAGTGGGAATGTTATTTGGAAGAGGAAGTATTCTTCAGTTATTCGCGCTTTAATGCTTATCAGAGAATATAGCTTTCGAATATCTTGAGGTTCAATAGGCAATGTTAGGTCATCTGATAAATGCCCCGAGATAATGTTAAGTTCCTTTTGGAGCTGTTCAGGGGTAAGCAGATGAATGTTAAACTGTCCATGGTGGACATTAGTTAGGATGTCAAGTAAGATGTCCTGAGTTCTTTTTAAGTTGTGCAGTAAATTACTGGCTGTTAGAGCTGTCATGGTAAATTCTTGAAGTAAGGATATGTTGTTTATGTCTCGTTGTAATTTGTTTGAGATGTTATCCAGCGTGATCAGATGTTTATTAATTATTTTATGTTGTTTTGCCATGATTTCTTCTGTTCTTTTCAACAAATTGTACTCTGATTCGACAATCGACGTCTGATTCTTCCATAAACCGGCTAAATGTTTTTCATTTTGCTGTATCATGTTGATGTCTCGGCTGTATTTTTCCGCGAATTGTTCGTCTAATACGCCGAACAGGGAATTTGCAACGTTTCCAACTGCATTGATAAGTCCCCGACGCCGTCTGGAGTGTCCGCTTACGTGTTTCGTCATCAGAAGTTCATTGTAATATTTCAGTTCATTACACTCATGGATCAGCTGAGGGACTATCATGTTACACTGTTCGCTGCCTGTTGTTTTGCATGTTTTGTCGAGATATGTTGTTACTTTTTCGAACGCCTTCATGCCTTCCCAATACGGAGACATGTTATAAAATACAACTAGGACCCAACTGTCTTTTACGAGACTAATTTTAGATATTGGGTCAAAGTATAAAGATTGGTTATTGTTTAATGAAGTTATATTGTATCTGCAGTTTGCCACGCTACAGATTGACATAAAGAAGGTTAATGCCATGGCGACATACGATAAGGTGCCTGGTGTCGTTTTTCTTGTTTGTCTCCTGTTTTTCTGGGTCCCAGAACCCTGTTTAGCTGCACTGTCTGTTTCGGTTGAACTGTTTTGTTTGTTATTTGTTTCGTTTTCTACTGGTAATAGAGAAAGTTTAACTACTGGTCGCTTTATGATGCCATTTTTCGTTTTCAATGATACCACCCTGACATAGCCATCGTTACCGGGATGCAGATCTATCACTCGGCCCATAATCCACCGTCCAGCTGGAATGTTATCCTCATGCACTACCACCATGTTACCTATTTTTAAGTTTTCCTGAGGTTTAGACCACTTTTCTCTCGCTGTTAATTGACTCAAATATTCATTCTTCCATTTTTGCCAAATCTGTTTAAAAATGTTGGTTGTTAAATGCCATCTTGTTCTCGCATCCTCCTTCGTCTCAATCACTGTTAAGTCGGATCTTCCTGTTAAAAAATGTGCCGGTGATAAATAATCTAGATCCTCAATGTTTTCTGTAAGCGAACATAACGGTCTCGAGTTCAGACACGCTTCCAGTTGTGTCAGTACCGTGGTGAACTCTTCGAACGTTAGTCTTTGTTCCCCAACCACTCTTTTCAGGTGAAACTTCAGACTGCGGACGGCTCTTTCCCACAGCCCGCCAGCGCTCGGCCAAGATGGAGCATTGAAATGCCATTGTATGTTCATTTCAGCGATTTCTGCCTGGCAACTATCCCCGAAAACTTGTTGTAGTTGGTTGTACTCCTCTTGCAGCAACCTATTAGCTCCAATAAAATTGGTTCCTTGGTCACTATACAAGTTATGTGGTGTTCCTCTCCGGGCAGCCATTCTCTTAAGTGCAGCTAAGAATGCTGAACTGGTAAGGTCTGACACCTACTCCAAATGAACTGCTTTCGTGACCATGCATATGAATACAGCCACGTAGCCTTTCAGTGTTCTCACCCCTCTCCCCTTGTTTGCCTTGATGTTCACAAAACCTGTGTAGTCCACGCCGGTATGGTAGAACGGAGGAGCGGGGTTGGTTCTTGCTGCGGGAAGGTCTCCCATCAATTGATATTGCTTCCTTGCTTCATACTTCCGGCAAGTTACACAATTTCTTAATTGTTTTTTGGTCGTACTGTATCCGCTTGTTATCCAGTATTGTTGTCTGAGAGCAGCTAAGGTCAGTCGAGGACCCCCATGGAATGTTAATTGATGAGCTTCTTCTATAAGTAACTCCGCCAATCGACTTTTGTTAGGGATTATCTTGGGATGTTTCATTTCGTCGCTCATATTCGCGTTCCTTAAACGTCCTCCCACTCGGAGAAAGCCGCTTTTATCGACGAAAGGTTTTAAATTCAATAATTTGCTGTTTGTTGCTACCTCACTATTTTTGTTTAACATTTCAATATCTGTCGTAAATGCTATACTTTGCACTCGTTTTATAATAGCTGCCTTAGCTTTTCGCAGTTCGGTTAGTGTTAGGTACTTCGGTAAATGTTTACGTTGCAACTTTGGCGTCAATGCCCTCAGCACCCATGCCAAGACACGAGTTATTTTTATAAACGAATTATGTTGTAATAATAAATTATCTATTATACTGTTACTGTCAATGTCTTGAACAATGTTTACCAATTTTATCCTTTTCATCTCTTCTTCTGTTTGATAGATAGGCTGTTTTTGTGCCTTGTTGACGTCATAGGTCGCTAGCCATGCTGGTCCCTTCCACCATAAAGGATGTTGTAATAGTTGGGGCGCTGTTAAACCTCGGCTGGCGCAGTCGGCCGGGTTGTCTCCCGATTTCACATATCGCCAGCAGTTTGCCGGCATTATCTGTTTTATAGCGTTGGCTCTATTAGCCACGAAAGGTTTCCAACGCGCTGAATCACCTTGTAGCCAACCTATGACCACCATAGAATCACACCATCCATATACTTCTAATTGACAGCTTATATTCTGTTTGATTTTGTTTATGAGCTTAGATAGTAGATAAGCACCACAAAGTTCCATTCGTGGCAATGTTACGCTCTTTTTTCTTGGTATAAGCTTTGACTTTGCTGCGACGATTACTGTTTCACGTTGGTATTTTGTTCGTGCGTATACCACGCATGCGTATGCTTCGATGGATGCGTCACTGTGCAGTTCGATGACGTCATTCTCGTTGCTTAATATCCATCGAGGAATCTTACAATGTTTGATGTTGTCAATTTCCGTAATTAACTTGATCCATTCATTATGTATGTCATCTGACACCTTATCATCCCACTGTAGATCATGTTTCCATAACTTTTGAAATAATAATTTTAGTTTCGTGGATAGGGGTGTCAGCCAACCAAGAGGGTCATATAATTTTGATATTTCTGATAGTAGGCTCCTTTTAGTTGGTTTTGACGTTGTTTGGGAAAAGTCGCAACGGAATGTAAATTGATCTCCTTTTGGGTTCCAGCTCAAACCTAAGGTTTTCAACATGTCATCGTTTTTGAAACTGTAAACCAATTCCTCTGTACTTGTTGATATGTTCTCTAATAACTCCTGACTGTTGGATGACCATTTTCGAAGATTGAAGCCTCCTGATTTCAAGAGCTGAATTAAATCATTTATCGACTGTTTACCCTGTTCTATGTTGAAACACCCGTGTAATAGGTCATCCATACAGAAACTGTTTTCTAGGACAGTAGCCGCTTTTGGAAACTTGCATCTCTCATCCGCCGCCAACTGTTTTAAGGTCATAATTGCTAAAAACGGTGCGGCCTTTGTCCCGTATGTTACCGTGCTCAATTGATACACTTGTATAGGTTGTTTTGATGACTTACGCCAAACGATTTTTTGTAGATGTTGATCAATGGGGTTAACTAAGATTTGGCGGTACATCTTCTCGATGTCCGCAGTGAAGGCAAAGGGATATTGTCTCCATTGAAGTAGTAATGCCTGTAGATCTTTTTGTAGATTGGGCCCTTTTTTCATGACGTCATTCAAGCTGTATTTGGTGGATGTTTTGGCGGATGCGTTGAATACCACACGAAGCTTTGTTGTTGAAGATTCTTCTCTCTGCACGCCGTGGTGAGGCAAAAAGCATTCGAGTGTTGTGTTATTGTTTTTCTGTTCTGGTTTCATGTGGTTCAACTCAGCATATTCTTTCATGAAATCCTTGTACTTTTCGGCTAAAGTTGGTTGTTTTTCTAAGCGGCGTTCCAAATTCTTTAGCTGAGCAATAGCCATAGGTTTGGAAGACCCCAGTTGCTGCTTTAATTCTTCTTTTAGTGGTACTCTAACTTCATAGCGACCCTGACTGTTTCTGCTTGTTGTTTTTGTATAGAAGTCCATACATTCCTGATCTTCTACCGATAGGTTTGAAGGTTCTAAAATTTCCTCAACTTCCCAAAATTTCTGAATTTCCTCTATGTTATTTAGAACCACATTACACTGGTATGTTTTTACGTTACCGCATAGTAACCATCCCAGCTGTGTTTGTTGAGCCATCGGCTGTTGGGAATGTTCTCCTTTTATAATCCCGCCTAGCATAATGTTAGCATAAATGTCCGCCCCGAAAAGCAGGTCAACTGGTCGACTTTTGTAGAATTCCGGGTCAGCTAAATTAATGTTTTTTATGTAAGTCCAATTTGGTTTAGCAAATGTTTGATTTGGCAGACTTTTGATAAATTCGTTCATGATGAGCACATCAGATTCGAATTCAAAATTGTTGTCCGTAGAAGCACATTCTATGCTTATCATCCCCTTACAACTGTTTTCCTTTTGCCCCACTCCAAAGACGACCCCTTTGCATTGTCGTCTCTTGATACCTAACATCTGAGCCGCTTTCTCAGTTATTAAGGATATCTGGGACCCTTGATCGATTAAGGCGCGCAAGGTTTGGTAAGTTCCATCCACACCCTTGACCTTCACCAGAGCAGTCGCTAGCAATATCTCCGCCTTCTCATCTTGAGAGACATTCACGGTGCCCGTTACGGGTTCATTGCGCTTTGCGTTCTGTTTCTCAACCTTGTTGCCACTTGATGACGAAGTTGATGCATTCGCTAATTTCGCAAATGCGTCATGTAATATGGTGTTATGTTGATCTTGGCATTTTCGGCATGTTAAGTTGGAGGTGCATTGATTTCCGAAATGGCTAAATAAACAATTTGTGCACAGTTTCAATTTTGTTGCAGTTTTTAACCTTTGGTCGTCACTCATTTTTAAATATGTTTTGCAATTATAAATGCCGTGTTGGTTATTGCAAAGAGGGCATTTTATGTTGGATACGTGCATCGATTTCGCAACTGCTCTATTTCCGTAGTTTTTGTTTTCCGAATTGTTATAATTATTTTTCTTATTGTTAGATGTTTGATTTGATGAATTGTTTTGATGAGAAGTCTTCGAAGGCACACTATCTTTACAACGAACTGTTTCCAGGGATGTAAATTTTGTTTCCAAAAATTCTAAGAACTCTGCGAGAACCGGTAGTTCTTTCGAATTCTTCAGCGACTCTATGTAGTCGGTGTATGTTCCTGTATCTAGCTTTTGACCTAGAACATGTACAATCATTGGATCCCACGATGTGGTGTCAACTCCTAAGTTTTTGATGGCATTAAGACATTCCAGCGTGGTGTCATGCATTCGTTTAATCTGCTGTGACGATTGCTGTTGTATGTTTGGCAGGCCTAACAAAATATTCATATGGGACGAGAATATTAGTTTTTTGTTGTCATACCGATGGGTAAGAATATTCCAGCACACCGAATAGTTATCGGTACTTATCGATAGATGTTGTATAAGTTTCTCAGCTTCTCCACGAATCTTACCCTTCAAATACTGCATCTTTTGGCCGCTTGATAACGAGGGGTTGTTGTGTATTACTTCCGTAAATAGGTCTCTAAACGATACCCATTGGTTGTAGTTCCCGTTGAAGTTCGGTATCTCCAGTTGAGGTGTTGATTTTTCCCTGTGTGCGACTGACCACATTTTCGTGTTAATAGCCCTTTTCAGGTTGTTGAATTTTTTCTCATACTTATCGTACATGTTGTTGTATTGTTCGTTTTCTTCATCCAGCTCGATCTCGATATCCCAATGTAGTCTGTCGATAGCTGACCATCTATCCTGTAGCGACCTCAACACGTCCTCAAATTCCCACTTATCTGAGATAGAGTCCACATCTATGTTTGCCGTTGTACGCACAAAGGCTTTAAAATTCGCGTACTGCTTTTTCATCAAATCGTCTAGCTTACTGTTTGCCTCCATGGTCGGTTTCTGAGCTGGTCTGTCGCTCTGCTGCCTTGAGAAACTTGGTCCCGCCTCCTCACCTGTTTTCTCTTCTGCACACATACTCGGTGCCGATGGAGATCTGTCTCGAGCTGTGTGTTGCTCACCTGTTGACGGACTTCCTGTTTTCATGAACCGCAGCTGCTGATACTGTTGGTTGATCAACGCCTTGGTTGACTCATACACCGTACTTGTTTTCTCGTACTCTCGTTCGGTAAAATATGGATTAGTTTTACTTACTTCCCTTTCAATTCGCTCATGATTAACTTGGTAAACATTCCAATAACTCTCCAAAGTGTTGAGCTTCCGCTTAAAGTAATCTACTGTTTTCCTATCAGCACTATCTTTCTTCAAGTTAATGCCAAGTTTGATGATGCTATCGTAGATCATTGATTGCGTTTCAATGAGTTCCGACATTGTTATAGGATGTTAAAATCAGCAGTCCTTACTGGCTAATAATAAGGAAATTTATTACTTGTATTCTCCGCTGTTAGTACTCAGCCTTCGCTGCTACTTCACTGTTCTGCTCCAATGTTCGCTCCGACAGCCCCACGACGTACACACACTGTTGTTTTTCACGATAGTTCAGACCTCGCACACCACAATTCCGAATTTCCGAAATTACGCGACGCGTGGTCCGTGCTCGAAGGACCAAAAAATATGTCGGGGTACGAAGTAAGGTGTCGGTGTTTTCGAGGAGAAACAAGAGTTTATGTTGATCACTGTTTAATGTCCCACTCTCAAACTGTCCTTAATACTAAAATGTTAATGAAAATGTTGAATGTTGATGAATACACCCGGCTAACGCGGTAGACAAAAGTGCACTGAATCTAACATGAATAAAACTAAGTAATACCTAAGTAATAAAATTAGGTCAACGCGCTGCCGATATTGCAAACGAAGATGTTCGGTAAAAACACCGAACAAAAATTTTCATTGGCCTTTTTGTTATTCTTGACATATTCCATTTTGGATTCGTACTGTTTTCTGACATTGTATATCTTTCAATTATTGACCTTTAATTAATGTAATTTATGATTAATAACACAGGTTGTTCCATTGAGTGAGAGTTTGTATAAAATTAAATCTTATTGTAATATAATTAAATCTTTATTTCATCGGTAACAACGCACGCCGCTGCAAAGTTATGTCGCACAGCGGTACGGTCTTGTGGGCGTGGCCTCGCGTCGTCTAAGACAATTTACTTGTAGCAGGAAAGTAGAAAAGAAAATTGTTTTATATTATGTTAGAAGTTGATTTATTGACATATTTTTGACTTACAGGTGATATGAAATGTTATAATTTTTTTTGTTATGTTTTTTGTCGTAGTTCACGCAACCCGTCACGACATAATTTGGCTTTTTTGCCTTTAAAATTTACGACCGCACCCGAAGATAGCCGATCGCGGACTAGTTCACTTGGGTTTAGGGGAGGATCATTCGAGGACCACGTTCGTGGCGTCATTTTAACATGCCGTCCGCCCAGTCCTTACGCAGTAATATATAAGTCAATGATTATAGATAGACGCGTCATACACGACCATCAGTGCTTTCAAAAACAGCGTAAGCCATGATGTACCAACATACCAGTATATACTGGCCGCAAAGAAAAGGAAAGACGCATGCCTGTTGTAAGAAAGAGATGAATATACTTATTTAATTACGTCACTAGCTGCTGCATGTTCACTGGCGCGCGTGCGTGACTGATATCACGCCGGGCAATTACCCTTCATTTAATTTCCCATTTTTGAGCCCGGGTAACGCATCTAAAGGTAATATATCATTGCAATTTTATACCATTTTTGTACGAGCTCTATTATATATATAATGTAGGTACCTTATACTGTACTTAATCAAGAAATACTAAAAACGGCGATTCATAAGGTATTTTGTTTAAATATGGGCGATTTTCTGCAACTGCAAAAAAAAACCTTGTAATTTATTCACAGTATCAGAAATACATACACAGTTATAATGTCCATTGTCGTGCTTTGTCCACAATATTTAATTTTTATAATTATGGATTATTTGGACATTCAGTGGTACTTAATTGGAATATTAGAAAATGAAAGTAGATATGTTGTCTAATGATGCCCTAATAATAAAACCGGCCAAGTGCGTGTCGGACTACGCACAATGAAGGGTTCCGTAGTTGGGATTAAATTCATTATCCGAAGAAAAAACTTAACATTATAGTTGAAAAACATGGTCTCATATACATTCCAACAGTAAATGTAAGTTACTTTGTACTCACACTATTGACAGATTTACTATGTTATTTTATGACCATAAACTTCTTATAGGTTTCCCTGTAATTTACAGGTACAGAACTATTTTCTGTATTTTTTTTTAAATTTTAGGCTCAGTACTTTCGGAGATAAGGGGAGGGAACGGTCAATTTTCGTCCATTTTCTTAAATAACATTAAAACTGTTTATTTTAAAATTATAAAAAAAATATATTTGAGCCCCTCATAGTAATTTTTGGTATGTCACACGGTACAGTTTGCAAAACTTTTTTTTTTAATTTTCTTATTTGCCCCCTAAAAGTGACCCCTTTTTTTTTTTTTTTTTTTTTGAGGGTGGGAAATCATCAAATAACTTCTCCCGCTCTGGGTGGAGCGGGAGGGCGTGTCAGACTTTTACTGACTAAAACCCACCCGTGTTCCTTCATTTGCCTATGCCAGGGCCGCGGTAACCCCTTCAGACAACCCGCGGCGTCGGCCCTATTGGGCCCCGTCACTTGCTGACATCTCTTTGAGGCGCGCGTGGAACACAACGCGCCGTCGACTCGGGCCTGGTCCTTACCGGACGGCGAGCTACCTGCTGCTCACCGTCCGCAGGCCCGCGCCTACGGTGGCCGGAAATCGCCCCGCGATTCCCGCCGCCCAGGGCGTCTCCTGCGGCGACTGAGGGCGTGAGGCTGCCTCTCCCTCACGCGTTCCGCCTCCTCCTTCGCGAGCATCACTGCTTCGCAGAAGGAAGTGACGGCCTCCCATGCACTCTCGCTCCGCACCATGGCCTGGACCAGGCTCGGACGCGAGAGATCGCCGCCGCCGATCGCCTCCGTGAGAACACGGCGGTGCTCTGCCCAAGCCGGGCAGACCTCCACTGTATGCTCCACCGTGTCCTCCGGGCGATCCACACAATGGAAACACCCGGGCGTTTCCTCCCGCCTTATGCGAAACAGGAACCTCCCGAAACAACCGTGTCCGGTGAGGACCTGCGTCAGGCGGAAGGTGAGGACGCCGTGGCGCCTCTCTAGCCACTCCTCAAAGAGGGGACTTATCGCCGCTATTGTGGCGTGCCCAGCGCTGGGTTGCGACAGTCGCGCTCTCCATGCCGCCATGAGATCCCGCCGGAGCTCTGTCCGCTGTACCGTGATTTCTCGCGGCAGCGGAGTTACGCCCCGGCGTTTCGCCTCCTCGCGCCACTCCCACACGTGCGCGAGGACCTTTGCCTCCAGATACCACGGCGGCAATCCGGCAAGGAGGCTCGCCGCCTCCCGGGAGACCGTGCGGTATCCCCGGACTAGCCGGATGGCCATGACCCTCTGGGACGCGTTCAACCTGCCGGCTGGTCCCAGCCTTAGGGAACGCGCCCACACCGGTGCTCCGTAAAGGGCCATGGACCGCACGACCCCCGCGTAGAGCCTCCGGCAGGAGGCGTTTGGACCCCCCAGATTGGGTAGGAGCCGCCTCAAGGCAGCCCCAGCCCGTGCCAGTCTGGGAGTCAAACGTCGGAAGTGCTCCACGAAGTTCCACCGGCTGTCGAGGACGAGTCCCAGGTACTTCATCGCCGACCCGACTCCGATGTGAACCCCTCCCACCGTTATTTCAGAACCCGACGGTGGCGCATTCCGAGGACCATGAAAACACATGGCCTCAGACTTGTGCAAGGCCACCTCGAGTCCCAACTGCCGGATCCTCTCCACGACTATCGCAACCCCGCGTGTCGCTAGTTCAGCCGCCGCCTGGTGCGACCTCCCCTGCGCCAGGACCAGCGTGTCGTCAGCGTAACATACTACGCTGACGCCGCTAGGGAGGTCGGCGCGCAGCACCCAGTCGTAACCGATGTCCCACAGATGCGGCCCCAAGACCGATCCCTGTGGGACACCGCACGACATCTCTCGCCGGTTCCACTCCCACTGATGACCGGGGTAGATGACGGCCCTGTCCGTCAAATAGGCCTCGACCACTCGACAGAGGTAGGTCGGCATCCGGTGATACCGCAATGCCTCCCTGATGCAACTCCAGGGCAGGGTATTAAAGGCGTTGGCGATGTCTAGGGACACCGCCAAGACGACCCCACCCCGGGCCACTGCATCCCCCGTCGTGAGGGCTCGCACGCGCATGATGGCGTCCACCGTAGAGCGCCCCTTGCGGAAACCAAACTGGCTCTCCGCCAAATCCGGCCCCTCCTGCACCAGCCACCCGACGAGGCGGTCTGCAATTACTCTTTCAAAGAGCTTGCCCACCTCGTCGAGCAGCACGATGGGCCGGTAAGCGGACGGAGAGTCCGCAGGGCGCCCCGGCTTCTTAATGAGGACCAGTTTCCCCGTCTTCCAGCGAAGTGGGAACTGGCCCCTCTCCAAACATGCGCTTAGGAGCCCCCCTAGTCGAGGCCCGAGAGCCCCAAAGGCCAGAACCCAGGCTCTTCCAAGTAAGCCGTCGGGTCCTGGGGCGGTATTTTTGGCACTGAGCCTACGTACCGCCGCTCTCAACTCTACCTCGGTCACTTCCGGAGCATCAACGTCGTCGTCGGTGTCGTGGTCCGCAGCGGGCACCGCATGAGGCGGAGCCATAGGCGGGGGAGTATGTTCCCCTCGCGAAGGGAACAGAGCGCTCACCACGTCCTCCACGAGCTCGGGCCGGAGACTCTGCGTCAGCGGGGGCGCCCATGGGCGGAGTTTCTCCAGCACCATCTTGAAGGGGCGCCCCCATGGGTCTCTGTTCAGAGTCTCCAGCGACTCCTCGCGGCCCAGATCCCTGGACCGCAAGATCTCCGCTCGGAGGGTGGTCTTCGCCGCTCTGTACCCCTCGTACAGCTCCGCCTGAATGGCTTCCGTATCCGGAGGGCGGATACGGAGCCTGCGGTGCCTGGTGTACAGGCGTCGCGCGGCGACGCACGCCTCGCGCAGAGCCGTCAGCTCCGGCGACCACCAATACACCTGGCGAAAGGCGCGACTGGGCTGGACCCGGGGCATTGCCACGTCGCACACTTCGGACATGGCCTCCCGGAACCACTCCGCCTCGTCGTTGATGTCGGCAGGCCTGTCCGGTGGTGACACCCAGGCCTGCACGATCGAGGCTTCCAGGAGGAGCTCCCGGTCCAGCTTCTTCAGCGCCCACCGCGGCCCACTCGGGGCCTGTCGGACCGGCGCGCTCGAGGTATGGGCGGAGACATCAAACCGGATGTACCGGTGATCGGAATAGGTCTCCACCCCCTCCATGACGCGCCAGTCAACCACGTGCGGCAACAGAGCGGGGCTGGCGAACGAGATGTCCACCACCGACTCGCCCCGCATCCGCACACACGTGGGGACAGAACCCCGGTTTAGGACGACCAGGCCTGTCTCCAGAGCCCAGTCCTCCACCATCCTGCCCCGTGTGTCCGTACACCGGGAACCCCAAGCCACATTCTTGGCGTTGAAGTCCCCGAGGACAAGCACGGGAAGGGAACGAAACCCGACGACGACGGTTTTCAGCTCCGCAAGGGAGTTGTGGAACTCGGCGAGAGTTCGGCTCGGGGAGAAGTATGTCCCCACCACGACAATCCCCCCGAACCGTGCTGCGACGCAACCCTGTCCCTTCTTGACGGCTTCAAGGGACAGGGTACCGGCGGCGGCCGACGAAATGAGGGTCACTGAGCCGCTCAGGTCCTCCACCCAGTAATCACTGGGCGGGACAAAGTACGGCTCAGCGACCACGGCGATGTTAATCGACCACTGCGCCATGCTCTGGAGCAACAGATCCTGAGCGGCGGCGCAGTGGTTGATGTTCGCCTGGAGGAGGCGTAATGGGGCCACTACTGGCATTCCATTTCAGCCCCCTCCTGAGCCCCCTGTGAGGGCTCCGCCGCAGTGGGTACGGCGGCGACGGCAGTGGGGGCGGCAGCGACGGCGGCGCCTGTGGCGACGGCTGCGGCGGTGACGGCGGTAGAGGGGGCGGAGGGCTTGCCCTTGCCCCGGGCTTTCGTGGGTGGACCACAGCCCTTGCTTCCAGCCCGGTGTTCGGCCGGCTTGCCAGCTGCCGCACACAGGTAGCAGTGCGGCGTGGCATTGCACGAGCCGGCCTTGTGACCGGGCTGACCACAGCGGAAGCAATTACTGCTGCGGTCCACCTCCGAGGTGCATTTGGCTCCCACGTGGTTGCCCACTTGGCAACGGAAGCACCTCAGAGGTCTGGGTTCCAGCAGTTTTACCCGCGTGGTACAATTTGCAAAACTTTTTTTTTTTAATTTTCTTATTTGCCCCCTAAAAGTGACCCCCTACATTCAAAATTCATTTATTTACTTTAGCCGTACATGTTTGGGTCACAGAAATCCATATGTATAACAAAGAATCATGACCATTCTCCATACATTGATTGACCTGTCACTTGATTCGTTTTACAGGTCGTCTCCACCTACAACTGGTGTTGTATAAAAACAATTATTGTTTTTAATAACATAATTACTTATCATCTTTTCTTAGAAAGGGCAGGGAAAAGGGAAAAATACAAATAAGTTTTTGACATAATAACAGCTGTCAGATAAGGTTTGACAGCTGACAGCTGCTACAACCTCAAAAACTATTGTAAGTACGATAATTAAAATCAAAGTGTTCCGCTGAGTTACAAATTACAATCACTCAGAAATAAATCCTCTTCAATGTAATATCATCATCAAATCGGCGCGCGGTCGCAAACAGCAGTTATATTCTCGTAATATCCCGCCGATGCAGAGTTTTAGACTTCACGTGTGATGTTATGCCATTCTACACTGTGTGCAAGTTAGAGCAATTTAGGTACCTAATTGAACATTGAAGTATCAGTCAAAATCTGTCGTCGAAGCGGGCCAGACTCCAGGAGTCGGCTTCATAGACGGTGCTTTTAACCATCGAACTCGTAAGACTGATAGACAGACAAGTGCATAGAGTAAATAATAATACCAGCCTATTAGTGTGCTACTGCTGGGCAAGTGCCTCTTCTCATACAGAGAAGGCACCACGCTTGGTCAAGACGGGATGGCGATTTTTGACTATTATTGATTATTATATAAATATAAGTGCAGGTTTACTCAAGATGTTTTCCTTCACTGATGACCAAAATTAACTTAGAATGTAAATACCTACACATTGAAAAAGACACATTGGTACTTGCCCGGGTTTGAACTCACAGCCTAGTGCATGAGAGGCGAGGAGTTAACCTCTGGGCCATCACAACATAAATAGATAACGGAAAAAACTGTCCATACTTACATGTTTTCAGCGAGGACGGAAATTAAATAAAAAACAGGATTTGATTTATTTTTATTTATTCAATGTTGTTTCATACAACAACTTCACCTAAAAATGCTGGAGCCACAATGTTGGTTTCATGCCTGGCCCAACCTAAGTACCACACCAACGTCATAACATGTGCACAACAACCTAGGTACAGTGCGACATCCTACAATGCAGTTGCAGCAATACTCTATAATGCCTTCTTGTCCATTAATACCATTTGCTATCAAAATGTACTGTTTTCTTTCGATATGTCTCGATTTTATTTTATAAGTGAATTTTCCCCACTGTAGGCAGTGGGGAAAATTCACTTACAAAATAACTCAGATATACAATTAGTGTCTAGACAAACTTCTATTCTGTATCCGCCATGGAAAAGTATGTGTTCACCATAATATGAATGTGTTTGACGAATTTGGTAGGTTCCCAAGGCGAATCATATTAATTCACTGAATTCTAGACGGGGGAACTCAATATTAGCATTTTAGTGAGGAATATAAAAATTGTAGTTGGACAAAATGGTAGCCCGCAGTGTATCTGACACAGTATGCATATTCTCATTCTCACACCCATAAAATGCACTTGGGAGCTGTATCTTACTGGTTGGGTTTGAATAGATTGTTGGGAATGAACCTCTGGAGCTGGAACTGATTCAACAGATGGTTCTCTTTCATGCCCCTCATCTGTACTTACAAGAGGCGGGGGAGGTTATATTTCTGGGAAATGGACTGGATCAGCAGACTGTGCCACTTCTTGTTCAATTGCTTCACCATGCAGTCTTGTCACCGCCTAAGCCTCTTCTCTCATCCTGTTGCTGAGTTGAAAGAGCTTGTCTTTTGAATTGCAACCAACAGACATACACAATTAGATTGTGATATCTGTGAACAAAAAACAACATATTTGTTATAAATGCAGTGAAATACCTAACTCCATCGGTTTAGGTAATTATAGGTAAACAAAAAAACCATGTGTCTCTTCAATTTAGCAACTTTATATTTCATTGAACATTGCTAAATTATAGAGTACAATTTGTGTCCTAGCATGATGACTTGAAGTGACAAGTATTATGTTACAAATGTTTTTTTTTTTTTGTTTACATTTATTTAATTACCTAAACCGATGGAGTATAATAACGTCATGGATTACAACGTGATATTTATAGAAAAAATTGCATGCAATTTAAATTGAGTTTGAATATTTAAATACAAACCTGACGAGGTGCTACAGTAGTTCGAATTAAGTTGATCATCCTTAGTGTGAGGCTTGATGGGTTTTCTTTACCTCTATGATTGAGCAATGATCGTCCACAAACGGGGCATACATGAGCATGACCATGGCGAGATGAACCAGCAGATGGATCACATTCATTGTTTCCATGAATCTGAGCATTAATAGTCTGCATGGATACATCAAAGCACATTCACAGATGTAATCTTCTTCCGTTATCTGAAAAATAAATCAATTATGAGATTTTAAAGCCTACAATGGAAATAAATATATTTAATTTGTATTTTTACATGTTCTGTTTTAAACAGCTGTCTAAAAGTGTAGAAGGTACTAGTTCTATTTATCATGTAACTTGAAAAAATATACTTTACCACTTCTGAATATCAATCTTTTTTATAAAAAAAACAATCACTTAGGGGCCGCCTCCACGAGCGAGAGAATCGCGGCGATATTCACGCTGTGCCTTCAAATTATCGCCGTGTGGAGATTGATTCATAGAGTTTCTATTGAATTTGGTAGCACGACGAGATTATCGCCGCGATTTTCACACTCGTGGAGGCGGCCCCTGTACTAGAGTCCGTTGACTGGATACTGAATCGTTAGGTACTTGATTGTTATTGTACTTACTATTACTGGAGATATCGAAGTGCTAATTAGCGATGACTCTGCTATCAAGCTGAAGGGCGTAATAACGCATAATGTTGCAGTTTATACAAATCAATCTCGTAGAAGGCTCCATAACGCTTTCCAACAAGAGCGATGACGTCTTGGATCCTGTTCAAAAAGCACTTTCGGTAGGTATCAAAGTCCGTGAAAAATGCAGAAGTTGTAAGTATATCAGAAAATCCAAAAAATCGCACACCTGCAAAACGTCAAAGAATGACACCATCCATAGATAATACACTATAATAACAGCCTGTCATTCACTCACATTCACTTAAGGTTGCGTTCTAGAAGTTCGTTTTGCGCGTAAAAATCATATTATTCATAAAAGTAATGTAAAGAAAAAATACCAATTGGTTATTTAAACATTCATTAACCACATGACGAACGAACAAGTTTTTCGTATTCTTTATAACGAAACGTGTGTAAAACGCGTTCCGATTCCGACGCGTTCCATTTCCAAAAGTCTATTGAGAATGGTAAACGTATGTAGTAATAT
Source organism: Cosmia trapezina (assembly GCA_905163495.3). Lineage (NCBI taxonomy): Eukaryota > Metazoa > Arthropoda > Insecta > Lepidoptera > Noctuidae > Cosmia > Cosmia trapezina. Next base: position 18,827,817 of record LR991037.1, read on the forward strand.
TATTTTTTTCCTATTATTAATTTAAAATTCCATTATTTGATACGAATTAAGCAAAAAAAATGCAATTTTTTAAGATATTGTATATCACTGGACGCTCTCAGGTCAATAGCTGACATCATTCTTTCAACTTAATCCGTCCATTCGATTCGGAGCAAATTGGCTGTGACAGACGGACAGACAGACAGACAGACAGAGAGACACACGAGTGATCCTATAAGGGTTCCGTTTTTTCCTTTTGAGGTACGGAACCCTAAAAATACTTAGATTCGTTATAATAACATCAAAATTAAATAAATAGTTTGGAATTTGCGGTTTCTGAAACAGATTGGTTGGACTTACAGATAGCGCGCGAGTTGAATGCAGTCGGGGTCTGAGGTAAAGAGCGCCCCGCTACCCGTACGCCCCACCTCACGCGCCTGCAGTGTATTGTAATTATAATTAGGTCACAGCACTACCACATTCCTAAGCTCTGCATTCAACTCGCGCGCTATCTTGTAGCTGTTTTTGTTGCATGCATTGATGGACATTGTTTATTTTGAAACGTATGATACGATACATACACTCATGGACAATGCTGTATTTGTCGCATACCTACTTTGATTTTTAATGCCAAACTACAGGACATTGCGGTTTTAGTTGCGTTTTGAATACACAATAATATTTCTTTTAATTTGTAGTTTCTTACGCCATAGATAACTAATTTTTCCTTATTTATGGACATTGCGGTTTTTGATTCTTATATACTCTTCTTTGCGATTGTTAAACATATAATATGATACGGAACCCTTTGTGTGCGAGTCCGTCTCGCACTTGGCCGGTTTTTTTCTTATAAGTACTTAAGTATATAAAATATTGAAATGTCTAAGTGTTTTATAAAATAACAGATATTTACTAAATAGCTCTTATTTTGACATTACAAATATTTAAGTACCTACTAACTGCATAATTATACGGTAGGTTCGCACGGCTACAGATCAAGCTATACATTTCCAGTATACTGGAAATGTATAGCTTGATCTGTAGCCTATACAATGCGAGATCAGCTTATACATAAGCTGATCTCGCATTGTATAGGATTTCCTTACAATGAGAGGTCAGTGTAAACTGGAAATGTATAGCTTGATGTGTAGCCGTGTGTACTATAGCAAAAAAAAACAATTTTTGTCTGTCTGTTTGTTCCGGCTAACCTCCGAAACGGCTGGACCGATTTTGACGGGACTTTCACTGGCAAATAGCTGATGTTATAAGGAGTAACTTTACTCTACCTTTATTTTAGAAACAGAAGGGTGCGGCGCAAAAACAATCCTTGAAATTGTGAAAAAAATCCCGGGCCGAGCCGCCGGCGACATCTACATAGTGTAGTCTAGTCATCATCTGCCTAGCCTTTTCCCAACTATTTTGGGGTCGGCTTCCAGTCTAACCGGATGCACCTGAATACCAGTATTTTACATGGAGCGGCTGCCTATCTGACCTCCACAACTCAAGTACTGGGTAATCCGATACCTACTCCTTGGTTAGACTGGTTGTTTTGACTTTCGGGCTTCTGACGACCCGTAACGACTGTCAAAGATCCACGAATAACAGCCGGGACCAACGGCTTAACGTGCTTTCCGAGGCACAGAATCTAGAGTAAAACTGCATTCTATATTTTTATCGCTTGCCTCACCCGTCTGTGGTAACGTCACAAATGCGTAAAAAAAACATCCTATATTTTTATAGCAACAATCGAAAAAGCATCGCAATCCAGTTAGTAGGTTCGTTTCCCGAATGAGGCAAGTGATTTTTCCCCGTAAGTAGGTATATATTTTGTATTGTAGGTTTGTAGGTAATCGTAGTAAGTACATGAGTAGGTACGTACAATTGTAAAATGATACTTACCTACATAATAACTGAGAGTTGGAAGTCGTGGGTTCGAAGTTCGAACCCAGGCAGGCGCTTTATATTTCATCACCACTGCTCTCAAAACGTTGAAGGAAAACATCGTGCGGAAACATATATCATATATCCTTAGATAGAACCAAAAATTCGAAGACATGTGACATCTATCTACCAACCTGCACTGGGTAGCGTCACCTGCGTGGACAGCCCGTACTGACAGAAGGCCTGTGTCCCAGCAGTGGGAACATTACAGGCTGATCATTCAAATTCAAATATTTAATTCGGAAATGATCCATATTGTATTAGTTATATGTGATTATTATTCATTAATATAAAAAAGTATGCGAATGTAACTTCTGTTTGTTACCTCATCATGACTACACCACTGAAACGATCGTAATGTAATTTTACAAAGGGGTAGCCTGGAACCTGCAAAAGGATATACCTACTTAGGCTACTTTAAGCTAACTTTTCATCCTGAATATGATATAGCAAAATACGAAATACACGCAGACAAAGTCGCACGCAAGAGCTGAGAATTCTACTAAGTCATATGCCTAGTGAATTTACTTTTCCCTAAATAGGTACCTACCTACTTACTTATTAATTCTATAGAACCATAGGTAACTATACCTACTTTATAGTTAAACATATTTACCACCCAGTGTTAGCTCTATCTGATAATTAAAATGTAATAAGTAATTTATTAGCTTTAATCATTATCTAAGTAGGTTCATAGTTAATTGAATTACGTAGGTACAAAAAGTAGAGAGCCCTAACGAGATAATCACCACACAAAGAGGGGAGGAAGGACCGCATTCCCGGTCACAAACTCACAATATTATATTAACACGATGATAGTAGCCGCAGTCGCTCCCTAATCGTTGGTCTGGCGTAACCCAAATATCTGACACGGACTGACACCGTTCTGTACTTCAAGTTCAGTGATAATTTTAATAAAAACCTGTGGAAAAGTGGGCGTTACCGATATGCAGGTAGGAATTGAATGAATTATTTATAATACTTTTTCTATACTACTTACTTACCTTCATAAATGTTAAATTTTAACTAGGCACTTCATTAACAAATAGTGGAATTCCCTATTTCACGTCCCTCGTGTTACTAAAACGTTGCGTGGTCGTTATGCAATCGGTTTTAACGGAACTTTGTAATCGTAATCATTTAAAAAACAAATCTGCTGTGTGACTGTGTGTGACTCATCGGCGCCCGCGCCCGCGCCGGGGCGGCGCCGCCGCCCTGGGTTCACGGCTTTAGAAGTGTAATAGGGGAAAGAATTAACAAATAAGTACTTACCAAAAAAAACCCCTTTTGTGTACCACCACTGCTCACGATGTAACCTCAAAGAGTAAAGTAAGTATAGAGAGATGTAACCTACAGACCTACTGTGTATTTTTATGAATAAAATTGTACACATTTACTGTTCAACTCATCTAAGGGATCGCGAAAAAGCGGTTTCTTGTCACGATGAGATACAAATGATTTCTAATTTTAATCAACATTTTAACAGAGCTTATGGTTAGCTTTAGGTAAATCAGTCAAAATGGTGTAAATTAATCAATGAAAATTCATAAAGGGCTCCCTTTATGTAGGTGATTAAAAATCACACACACAACTGCCGTGTGATTCTGTAAGACCTCATTCTAAAGTCAGACCAAATAAAATAGGTCTATGATTCTAAACTTCGAATCTGAATCCGCTGTGAGTTTCTTGATTGGCGTTATCTCAGAAGAACGACTAAAGCATAGAAGTAGTGCTAAAATAGCAACTGAACTCAATATATTTGTTTCATTTTGACTTATGGAGCCGCTATGATGTTAAAGAAGGACACGTATACAGAAGACGTTTCGAAATTTTGTAGGTTGTCATTCATTTTATTCCGACTAGTGATGTACCCACTAAATTTCAACGTCGATAGAATTTACAATAACATTCTTTCTTATACTGCCAAGAATAATAACCGTAGGTACACACGGCTACACATCAAACTATACATTTCCAGTTTACACTGACCGCTCATTGTAAGGAAGTCCTATACAATGCGAGATCAGCTTATACTAGATGATGTTATTATGGCCAGATCTGTAGCCGTGTGTACCAAAAATTTTGAAGTAACTATGCATACTTATGATCCCAATACTTAATATATTCGTTCAAAATGAAACAATACTTTAAGTATGAACTAAATAGTTCGTCATCATCATCACCAAAGTCTTCCTTGGTTCCGACAGCTCTTCATGTATTAAATCTGACCCGGCTAAACCCGAATGTATTTAATTTCCATAATAACTGATGAGTTTATTGAAAAGAAGTGGGAGACATTCGGTTTCGCAAATGTTTTTAGCAACTTACTTTCTCATATTTATTTGAATTTTAGATTACATCATAGTCTACTAGAAACAAGGTCGGGGGTTGTCTAGGGAACAAGGGTATTCAAAGTACCTAATAATTTTTATTTTAATACTTTTTATGTAACACATTATTTTAAATCAGTAGAAGCGTAATTTAATAGAGATTTGAATTATTTGATTAAATAAAATGGTTGTTAGTGAAAAAATAAAATTTATTATGAAAATTCAAAATGGTACCAAAGCGACAAAAACTTTTCGTACATAAAAAAATAAATAACGACCAGATAATATTTTAAATAAAAAAATAAAATGCCTAGCAACTTTAATAATCTGTTACGCGAATTCCAGCCCACACCATAATACGGATGAACTTCCTGAGGATTCTGGAGTCGGCTCTGGCGACCAGGAACTCGCCAAAAGCGCAGTCTTCTTGAATCGGGATGGAATCCAATTATTTCTGAATTTGTTATTGTCATCTGTGTCAAGGATTCCTAAAACGAACAGTTCTCAATATTTATGTAAGATTTTTTATCATCATTTTTATTTAGGTAAACAGTTTTACTTGTATGTCTTACCTGACTGATGTGAGATGATTTCACGAGATGTCAATATCAGTGGCGATTCATTAATCTGTACCGATGTACAGTCAACGGCCAGAAGTCCACTTACACCGCAATGACCATTATCGCCTGCGGGCTGCGGCGCCTATACACACATACGCATATTTATCCGTGTAAGCGATGTTCCAACGCTAACAAATTAACATGTCGTGTAGCATCGCTACGAGTAGTTATAGATGTGGTCAATGCTAGACAAGGATGACAATATCAGTAACTTGTTTTTTTTATCGCCGTCGATTATTTTTTTCCTAGTAATGCAAAATTTCAACACGTGAATATAAGTTAACATTAGCTAGATCGGTAACGAGGCTGCTCTCGCTAATGTGATCGGGATAGTTGTGAGTTCGAATCCGAGTTGGGCCAGTTTTTTTATGTGTGTTTTAATTATTATTATTATGTTTTAGTAATTTATTTTAGTAAATTACCTTGAAAAAATAGATATTACAATAAAGGTAATTTATTATTATAATATGATAATAAATGAAACTAATTTTGATATGGTAACATTGTAATATTTTTTATATAAAAGAAATCCTTTACACTTACTTATGTTATTACTATAGTATTGAATGTTAAAAAACACATTTTAGGTTACATATAGATATGAAAATTCTGATATAATTTAAGAGGTTATAGCTTAATTATTCATTTTCTCAATGAAAAGAGGATTGAAACTTAACCTCAATATTACAATAATATAAATACTAATTTGTTAAAGTTACGGACACTATGTCCCCTGACACAAAATTACCCTACCTGTTTAGGATTTTTAATATTTCGTGTGACCTCCATTAGCCTCGATACAGCTAATCAGACGTCGACGCATAGACGCCACAATATTTGCACAGATATTTGTGCCGCGCAAACTATCCCATAACTGCATGCAATGGGATGCGAGTAGCTCAGGGCATCTCTCGTCCCGAGTTTCTCATCTTTGCACCATTAAACCCCATATATTTTCTATGGGGTTTAAGTCAGGGGACCGAGCTGGCCAAGGAATAACTTTAATTTCCGGATGATTGCTAAACCATTCGCGAACAATGCTGGCACGGTGTATAGGACAATTGTCTTGCACAAAACTTATCTCGTTCAAGTCTTCTGCTGGGTAGATATTACGCACCGTAGGCAACATTATATCGTTCAACACTTCCACATAGTTGACACTATTGGCTCGCGTCGGTATAAAACTTAATTCACCGGGCCCTTGAGCACTTATCCACCCCCACATATTCACACTGATTCTGCCTGACTCCGTATTTGGTCTGACATTGCCTTCAGACCAACGCGTGTTATTTTTACGCCACAAATGCAGTCTTCCTTTTTGGCACGATTTTTCGTCGGTGAATATTGTCGTCTCCCAATCAAAGTCCAAATATTCCCGGGCAAAACTTAACCTCTCCTCTTTATGCCGTTGGGTTAAAAATGGTTTCTTAGCTGGCGCTCGGTGATGAAGACCTTCGGCATGGAGTATGCGGCGAACGGTGCGTACTGATGTGCCGAACTCATCGGCAAAACGCCTTGTTGGGATGAAACCATTCGTCTCATATTCCGCTACCATATAACGTCGCTGAGGCTGGCTAATAAGAGGTGGTCTTCCGCTCCTCTCACGACTGTTCAGGCTACCTTCTTCCTCAAATCTCTTCACCCAACGACTAACAGTCTCTCTCTAACAAAAAAAAAAAATATTACACACTTGCAACACGCGATTAATCTACCATTATATTTTGTAGGTATCGTATCATCACATAAAATTAAAAAAATAAACTTACGCATAAGCCGGTTTCATTCGATATTTGAGATATATTAAGGCCATTCGAGTATAGGGCCACAATATTTGCCTTGGCTTCAATACTGATATTAGCCTGCATATTGAATTCAGAAGAATACTAAAATAGCAGCAACAAGATAACACAAACGCTCGTAACTATGTTCACCAACCAACAACAGCGAATAGTGGAATAATTTATGTGAACTAGTAAAGTAGTTAAAATATGAAGGTAGATTTACAAAGTGAACTTATCACTTTGTTTCAAATCTACCCTCATATTGTAATAACGACGCTAAGATTGAAAATAATTGTAAAACGAAAGAATCTTCGTTTAGTTGTGGAATATTTAACATATTTGTTAGCAAATCGGCATTCTTATTTCACATTTAATACTTAAAAAATATTTTTCATGTTTGGTGTGAGACTCGAACCCGAACGTTCGCCATGCGAGGCACAGTGCTAACCACTTTAGCCACCGTAACGCTTACGATACTTATTGAAATTTGTAATAACAATCATAAGCGGGCAACAAGTTGCCGATGTGTAGTGTTGTCAAACGTTCTTATAGAAGAAGGTCATAAGTACAACTAATATTGCTATGCCACGGTTTTGTGAGATTGCTAGTCGACTTCTGGCTGTTACTGTACTAGGTCCTGTTTCAACTTCCATTGCTACGAGTTCCTACAATTACGTATTTTTTATTAAAAATAAATAAATAAATTTGCACACGATTATATTTCCGACTGGGATAATTATAAGAATAATATCGCATCAATGATATTTTTAATATAATATCATTGTATCGCATCTAACAAGTGAACATATTTCTGAAATGTGATACCTGTCTTCATGTTAGATTGCTGTTGATGGTGAGCGGTTCTTTTAATTTGCAGTACTGCGCTATGTCCTTCTTCGCAGACTTCCATAAGTATTTCCTGTAATGTAATAAATCAAGTTTTAATTTGAACGGGATACTATTTATTGCCAATAAAATACCTTAATTATATCATAATACTGGATGAATTTTTTATCATGCACCAAATCGAAATGGGAGATTGTACTCATCATTATGAACAACTTTTACTATGGGAACAAACCTGAAATCGCGAAAAAAAAATCAGCTGTTCAGTACATTTATCTACATCAAACTCGTCAAAATGTACTGAACAGCTGATTTTTTTTTCGCGATTTCAGGTTTGGTCCCATAGTAAAAGTTGTTCATAATGATGAGTAAAATCTTTCATTTCAATTTGGTGCATGATGAAAAATTCATCCTGTATATCAGACCATTTCATCTGTTCTATCCATAACAAATAATATAGGAACAGCATGTTCTCTAAGTGACGACTTAAAGAACATGCTACATCCATTTCATAGGTTCATTACCAAATGAATACAAAGTAAAATGCTTGGAGCATATTATGTGGCTGAGTCCAATTTCGTCTATCAATACAATTTATCCATTTTTTTTTCACATCGTCTAGGAAATCTGTAAAAGAAAAGTATCGACAACATTATATACGTCACTATGGCTGATCAAGATAACCCCAAAACAATTTCCGAATATTCGCTAATAACTTCTATTGGAATAAATATTACGACTGGTTTCAGCTATATAGTGACACAGCAATATTTGTTATGTATTTATATTCGTTTATCAGATCATATGCAACAAGAAATTGAGCAAAAACTTACCGATGGAAGGTCAATATTTATTGTTCATTTTATTTTCGCAATGAATGGGACTGGCAGCCCCCAACCACACAAGAAATTGCTCCACAGCGTCCACACACTCACTGTTTGTAGTTAAACAAAGAATTCATGCAATCTAACAGTAGAAATATTATTAAAACATCGCAAAACCATGGAAGATTACGACAAACACGTAAACAATGAACACGCGAATAAGTCAGGTAGTTCAATGAACGAACTGTCAGACATTGAAACAAAGTACCTCAGAAGAACTTGTTATTGTTCTGAGCAAAGTACTATCAAATTTGGCCGCGTCATACTATAACTTTTTTAACCAAATGACAATTGATCTTGTGACCATGCCAAGAAAGTAAAACAAAGAGTAAAACATTTATCTCTTTCCCACATCCTATAACGTACCTTTATCGTACCTAATAATAGAACGGGAATAAAGGTAGTTACAGAATTCTGTTTTTAGCCTTCGTTCTATGCTTTGTTATTGTTCTGAGGGCGTTATAAATTCAAAGTGTCAAATAAAAAACAAGTGAGTGAGAAGAAGTGATGCAAAGAGAGCGAATAGCGATGTGAGATGCGAGTTGTTGTTTGAATTTTACAGAATCGACGTACTGTGCGCAGGCACCGACCAAAAATATTGACCCAACCTTTTTAAGGCTCAAAAATCATAAAAAGAAAAAAATATACCTGTCCTCATCCTCAAACATAAACCTTGGACCGTTTACTTTTTTTACAGATCGTTGGCGTCGTATTTTTATGTGTCACCTGTGTGAGTATTGTGGCGGGCTTGCATGTGCAGGCCGGGCCTCAAATGACTGACGCACAATTAGAGCAGACCCTGGCCGATAAGAACACGATGCAGCGACACATCAAATGCGCGCTCGGTGAAGGACCTTGTGATCTTGTTGGGAGGCGACTGCGAAGTGAGTTAAAAAACAGTACCGTACCTATAATACTTATATTATTATCATACCGTATTTTTTTAAGTAAAAATATTTAGTTTTCATTCTGCAATAACTAGATCCAGGCTTAGATGCCAAACCAAAAAATACACTCTAAAATCGTAAATGTTCATTAAGAGCGTTTGAAATTCTCAATTAAAAAAAAAAACAAATCGGTTTGAGCCTACGGAAGTCTACGGAGTTATGATGACTAACGTACCACAGACGTTGTGACTGTTGTTAGGTTTCGAGCTGGAGATATAAAGATTAGACCAAAAAAGTCTTTGGGTCTGTCATAGCACGCTTGCAGTTGTAATAACAAAAATAACATAATTTTAGAGTTAGCATAGTTGACCAGTGACCACTGATATATACATACCGTCTATGTAATATACCTACCTGCAGCAGGCGTTAAGTTATTTTTGGTTCTAAATGTAAGGTCTACTCTTCTCGTATCGGGGGCGGCGGAGAGCTACTCTGCTCACGCCATGGCAAAATATTAGCCAGCCGTATACCCGGTTTCTGGGACGAAAATTATCACAAAAAAACCGGTCAAGAGCGAGTCGGACTCGCGCACCTAGGGTTCCGTACCGATTTCTGAAAAATTGTGCTATTTAGAGACATCGTTTTATTTTTCCTGTAATCTTTACATAAACTTCTATCACAGAATAATTTCAGATTTTTCTCTTTGCAAACTTCGGAGATAAGGGGAGGGGGACGGTATTTTTTTTTTTACATTTTTCAACAGAAGTCGAAAACTATGCAGCCTAAAAAAAGAAAAAAAATGTTTCAGAATGTGCAAACAGCGCTCTTTCATATGATACCCCACATGCCCTAGTAGCCCCACTTTGATTTTTTAAGACACCCTTTCAGTCCCTGTTGCACAAAAAATATAAATATTTTAATTTCTTTCTTATTTGCAAAATAGTTGGGTCAACGTCATCTAAAACTATTCTAAATTTTAAGTTGATAGCATTAGTAGTTCTTGAGATATCCAGCTGTGACAGACAGACAGACTGAGTGACACCTTAGGGGTTCCTTTTTTACCATTTTGGTATGGAACCCTAATTAGCAGCTCTAACTTTTCAAGCGCATATGGGATCATTTCGCATGCGCGCTAACTTTCATCCAGAAAGTCCAGAAACCGGATGTCTAACAAGTTAGTGGGTGGGTGGTAGCGCGGCTAGTTTGATACACGTCAAATCTGACCTCCACAGTTACCCTACCACCACCGATAGTTATTTGGTGTCCTATTAGGTACCTACCTTTTTAATTAATTTATTCAAATAACAACCGAATATTACCATCGATCACTAAAAAACAAAACAAACAAACAACAACATTAAAGAACAAATAAATTTAATTTATAGAACAACAAAATGAAGCCTGCAATTTATGTAGCAAATGAGCTTAATTTTAAAAACCTAATCCAATTGATCGATTGAAAAAGACGATCAATAAATAATATTTGTATGGTCAGTAGTAGTTGGTACCTAATTAATATTATAACTAGGTAGGTACTAGGAGCTCGTGGCTGAGTAATAAAAGCCGCACGGGTCGATATATCAGGTTAAGCTACGCTTGCCGCGATCGGTCCGTAGATGGGTGACCATCTTTACATTACATACCTACCGAGACACCTCCGAGCCTCGGATAGCAAGTTAAGCCGTTGGTCCCGGCTGTCATTCGTGGATCTCTGTCAGTCGTTACGGGTCGTCAGAAAACCGAAAGTCTGACAACCAGTCTTACCAAGGGGTATCGTGTTACCTAGTAACTGGGTTGTGGAGGTCAGATAGGCAGTCGCTCCATGTAAAATACTGGTATTCAGCTGCATCCGGTTAGACTGGAAGCCGACCCCAACATGGTTGGGAAAAGGCTAGGTGCATTAATTCACCTAGGTATTACTAGTAGGTACATGAGGAGCTCGTGGCTAAGTAATAACAGCCGCACGGGTCGATCCGTCAGGTTAAGCTACGCTTGCCGGGGTTGGTCAGTGGATGGGTGACCATATTTACATATCGAGATTCCTCCGTGCCTCGGAAAGCACGTTAAGCCGTTGGTCCCGGCTGTTATACCTACGTGGATCTTTAACAGTCGTTACGGGTCGTCAGAAGCCCGAAAGTCTGACAGCCAGTCTTACCAAGGGGTATCGTATTACCCAGTTACTGGGTTGTGGAGGTCAGATAGGCAGTCGCTCCATGTAAAATACTGGTATTCAGCTGCATCCGGTTAGACTGGAAGCCGACCCCAACATAGTTGGGAAAAGGCTAGGCAGATTGATTACTAGTAGGTACATAAATAAACGATGTAGGTGACGGTGTATACCTCTTTGTGTACCACTCTTGTGTGTATGCTATTATCATAATGTCGCGGTTAATCATAGTGGTCACCTTTCGTGGTTATTTTATGTGGTCCCCACATTAGTCATATGTTTTTCTATTGAATGAGTTTCTTTATGGGCAATGTGACTAAGTTTAATTTAATTTTATGACAATAATATGAAATATGAGCACAAAGCAAGCAATACAAGATCATCATCTGCCTAGCCTTTTCCCAACCATGTTGGGGTCGGCTTCCAGTCTAACCAGATGCAGCTGAATACCAGTATTTTATATGGAGCGACTGATTATCTGACCTCCACAACCCAGTAAGTGTAATATGATAACACTTGGTAAGACTGTGATTGTCAGACTTTCGGGCTTCTCACGACCCGTAACGACGTCGACTGTCAAAGATCCACGAATAACAGCCGGGACCAACGGCTTAACGTGCTATCCGAGCCACGTAGGAGCCTCGGTATGTAAATATGGTCACCCATCGACGGACCAACAAGCAAGCGAGCAAGCAAGCGTGCGGTTACGAGAACTATAAGCCCGTCGGGCGGGGGCCCCCGGGGAAGCAAAACTAAATTAGCCCCCCGGTTTCTCAAACTTTTCTACATAAGTAACGGGGCGCGCGGGAGAATGTGAAATGTGTGTGGAAATTCTTAGCACCTCGCCTAGAAAAGGTTAGGTTTTCTTTTGACCATTCATACAGAAATAAGTGATTCTTTGTCGACTTATAGAAAATAGTAGAGTCCTGTATTAAACGAATGCAAGAGCGAAGAGCAAGCGAAGCGAGTTTAAAAATTCTAGCAACGGAGGTTGCAACAATTTTCGAACTCCCTCTGATAGTTAGGTTATGGATCCAATTTTGAAATATGTTTGAAAGTCCGTAGCTACCAACCAAAAGTACCTACCTATTTCAAATGTCATTAAGACTGTGTAAATGTCATTATTGTCACTTAAACGGATCTTGCGCAAGCGCTGCTGCTTGGTTCTAGGTTTGATTCCTTGTTCATTTGAAAGTGTTACTGGGTTTTTCTGTTAAGAAACTCAGTAACCGCTATAATGTTTGGAAATGCGCGAGTTTGTTCGTTTTGTAAAAATGGTTTTTAAGTCGATTCATACTTTTCATTGGTGGTGCTTGATATTTCAAATAAGTAGACACAACTGATTGTAGAATTTGACTCTTTAAGAAATATGAAACTAGCAATGTTTTCAGACAAAAATAAACAAAATTAATTTCTAAAGAAATTAATTTCTAAAGAAATTAATTTTGTTTCAAAAATTGACTCTTTCCTACTATGTCGCACAAGAACCCGCGAATGATGAATTTTATTGGCCGTGGTTGCATTTGCATGCTCGGTTGCTGCATTGACCAAGCAAGTTCCTAGAGTCAGTTTGGTTACCAGGTTTTTAGATACTTAGAATAGATCATTAAAAAACAGTCCGAAATGGGCTTCAATGCAAGGAGATCATTGCTGATTGATATTGGTTGATTAAGGTACCGTAAGGACGGGATACTTTGACTCTAGGTCATAACTTTGGCCCAAATTGAGACAGATGTTTAGTGATTCACACAAAGTAAGTATTCACGCAAGTACGAGTCCATATTAGTTACCGAAGGACATACGACGTTTGGTTGTGTGGTCGCGACACATCGGGCAGTTTAAACAGTTTTCTCGATTCGGGACAAAGTCGTGCCCTACAGTCAAAGTAACCCGCCCTTACGGTACCTTATATACTTATATTATTAACTTATATACTTAATAATAATAATTATTTATCCGTGAAATACTAAATATGACAATTATATTCCAATCAATAACATGTCAATAGGGCCATAATGTCTTGACAACTTACAAGTGTCATTTGTCACTTTGACATGTCACAAGATACATACCTACCTATGTACAGACGGCTACATATCCAGCTCTTTAGACTTATACATTTACATCTCACTGTACGGAAATCCTATACAAATTACAATGAGATAGCTTGCTATGTAGCCGTGTGTCTGTGTAACTCTACCTAGCGAATTTTTTGATAACATTGATCCCTTTACTTCCAGCTCTGGCTCCGTTGGTACTCCGAGGGGCCTGCCCGCAGTGTTCGATGCAAGAAACTCGCCAGATCCGACGAACACTTGCGTTTGTCCAACGGAACTATCCTTGGGATTGGGCTAAAATAGTGCGCCAATATGGTTGAATTTAAATTAAAAATGTACATACTAATCACTTAATCAGAACTACCAACCAAATATAAAATAAATTTATTTTTTTATAGCAAGGAGTAATGTAATGGAATTGCGCATAATGATGGGATGGAAGATGGAACATGTTAGGCTAATTAACTACTTACTTACTTTTTGAACACGTTTCAGGCATTTTTATTTATTGGGTCTATTGCACAAACATTGAGATGTCAACTAAAGTTACATCATGCGGTAAATCCGGCAAAAATCTGATGCCCTAGTTTGACTATGATGTATGAAGTGATAGCTAAACTTCCTTTGCCCGACAAAAACTACTAAATTATAGGTATACTTACTTACTTACTTGGTATTTGTTGAAAAGGTGGCAGTGGAGATTTTTTAATAGATATGTGATTGTGGGTATTGCATTTCTACCTCATTCACCATGACATGACGTGTGCCCCAGTTTCAAAAGGCGATATTTCATACCGACTGATCCCCTTCGCTGATCTTTCCCTCATTCGAGTAAAATTGTCCCCTAAATGTTTGTTTCCTAGGAAAAGGTTTCCTATGAAAACGTTATAAGAAAAATATCAGATAAAACAAATTATTGGAACAAAATTTTTGCTCTTGAGGTAGCAAATAAACTAGTGTCTTGAAAAAACTTTCTGTAACTAGGTATTTTCTATGAAATTACGAGTTATACAAAAATTAATAATTAGGCTACAATGATTATTTATCAGAGTGCACTCAAGAGTTAAATCAGGCTCATTAGTAATTAAATAATTTTAGGCTAATTTTATTTAGGTTAATTAAATATTTGTTGAGTAAATAAATTGGAAACAAACGATTCGTCACAACTAAAGTTATTATTTGGATTTAGCAAATAATTAATTATTTCGTGTAAGTGCCTAATTATTATCAGTACTTGACCTACAATTTATTGTGTCTATAAAGAAATTATTTAATTAAATTAAGTATGGTTTGTTTTATATCTACATCCAGTGTGACCAGATTTAGCAGGATTCTACGATTTTTAGCAGAATTTGTTCCCCAATTTAGGGCTTAACAGATTTTGTCGCAGATCTGAAAAGATAGCAGACAAGCCCTAAATTGGGGAGCAAATCCTGCTAAAATCGCAGAATCCTGCTAAATCTGATCACACTGTCTACATCTATAGATATATCTACGTAGGTACCTATATAATATACGGTACATCCTAGTGTTTGTAAATATTTCATTGAGCTTACTCATTGTAGTAACCTACTTAACTTTAAGTAAGAGGAAAATCGAAAACAAATACCTACATCTGTCTATGTAACGTTAATTTCTGCAACTTTTATATTTCCAAACATACAGGGTGTTTGGAAGCTGGGTACAACACTTTAAGGGGGTGGTTAGCGTTTCGAGCCACATAAGTCTTAGACGAAGCAGTTTTTTTGAATTTATAACTGCTTTTTTTTAGTTTTTTTTTTTAAATACTCAACCAATTTCTGACAGTTAATTGCCAACAGTGCCCCAGTTAAAGTTGGTAGGTACCTATGTCAAATCTGGACATTTTTGAGGTCGCAGAAAACTTTTAAAATTTGAAAAACTTGAAAAACAGAAATTGGGTTAAGTATCTATGATAAGTTTGCAGTTAAAAATAAAAAAATAAACATACTTCACCTAAGACATGATGGCTCAAAATGCTCTAAATGGTATCAACTATCACCCTTTAAAAGGCTTTGCACGCAGCTTCCAAACAGCCTGTGTATAACATGATCCGTTTCCTGTTCTCATTATGTGCCTAAAATAAAATAATATATGAATACTTACAATAATTAGTGTTTTATTCACACTCCGCGCTCACGTAACGATGAGTCGTTGACGCACAGCTCGGTGCAGGCCACCGAGTGTGTACAGCACGTCGAAAAGGGGGGATTGTCGAGTTAAGTAAGAGGTTACAGCACCACGGCTCGCTCCAGCATTCTCCAACCAGACGCACGCTTAAACGCTTCACTGGCTACGAGAAAATATCGTGAAATATTGTAGAAATCATAACACCGAGATCCGGGTCAATCGCTAACTAAACGGCTCACTAGTGCAACGAAAGTAAAAGTGTTTCGATTTTTCGAGCTACCTACTGTCTACGTCACTCCTAACATGCAGGTAAGTTGCAATTTCTCTATAATATCTGTTTTCCTGTTGGCGACACGTTTAAAGAGCTTTTATATATGTTGGTAGGCTGTCGAAGGACAGTCGGTTTCTTGATTTTACTACCTGTTAAGGTCTACACACTTTAACTTTATAAATGAGTACAGGTTTCTGTTGATATATTCGCTAATTTGTTATGTCGTGCTCTTTTGACACAAAGATTCATAATAACGTAGGCACAATGTTGATACGAATCTGGAAAATGTGTTTTCTGTAAATAATTATCTAAAAAGGAAAACTGATTGGAATAAGGTTGCAGCCTGCAGTCAGCAGTTATCTAATTTCCTAAATAATTTGCGGTACAATTATAGCAATCTTATGCACGCGTCATGTTTGTATTTGTATTGGTTAGCTTTTAATGACTGACTAGTTACATAAGTCGAAGGTGTTCTAGATTTAAAATCGCATTAGGGACGTTGGTCTACTTTTTCGCGTATCTCGATAATAAAGCATAATTTTCTGAATATTTGCGTAACATGTGCAGATTAGTCGGCAGTTGTTACAACTACACGCGCGTCGCCGCGTCGTATGTCAACATAACTCACATGTGTAAATTGGCGCGTTCTTACAAAATTCGGCTATTGTTTACTCGTTATGGTAGGTAAGGGAATAATAATTAGTTGGTACAAGTTTCTCGGAAATCCTAATATCGCACTTTTGGGAACAAAGCGTCACTACTGCAATTTTTTTGCAAAAACGATTTAAATACGCAGAAAAAACCGTGATAATCGACTTTATGTACCTACACATTAAAAGCACAGGTAAAAGTAAGACTAGTGAGAATCGCCTCTAGAACAGTGCATGTAGAGTTATTATAAAAATACGTCAAAAAAAAATAAAAAATGCTCTTCCCGTCAAGTTGGAAAACATGCAAAAGTGACCTTTTGTTCCCAAAGGTGCGATATGTTTTTTCCTAAACAGGTTATTAATTTGTGTGGTGTGTGTGGTGCATGCAAATTAAAACAATTTAAATGTTCTTAAACAACTTTTATTTATTTACCTACTTGAAACCTTCCTTGTTTGATGTGTTTCCAAAACTTGTTCGATTTCATTGATCCTTATTTGATTCGAAGGTCAATCCTTGCGAAATCGATTTTTTTTACACCTCTGTTAGATTTTAGCAGCAAATGTTGGCTGCTCACTTCTTCTTCTTCTTTCTTCTTATTGTTTACTAAATAAGTAAATTTACATAAATTTCTAAAATTCGAAATTCATTCTCTTAAGTTTGTACCTAATAAAAATAAAAAAATAAAAATAAAATAAGTTTATTGACACAAAAATACCTTTGTATACAATACTAATACATTTCACATGCTGAACAAATAGTGAAAAACCCTGCCTCCTAGAGTAGTGGAACCCTACCTAGGAGTCGGTGTTCTACTGTAACTTCGTTAGCCACGTTAGCTTCACTTCTTGCTGAATTCTTGAATTCTAAATTCCCTGCTTCAATATTTTTTTCAAGATCCTTTGACGACTTTCGAGCCCAGAGATGCAAGCTCTGCCTAGGCGTCCCGCAGGGTCTATACTTGGACCACAGTTACAAATAGGTACCTACCTACCTAATTAGTCCAAATATTATAAAACTAGCTTCTCCCCGCGGCTTCTTCCGCGTGGAAGTCAGCTATTCTATAAAACATATGCTATGACTCTCGGCAATAGTGTAGCTTTCTATCGGAGAATGGATTTTTGTAATCGGATCAATACTTCCAGAAATTACCTTTTACAAACAAACAAACAAACAAACAATTTTACGTCTTTACAGTATTGTTAATTAAGAATCTTTTTCGACTTAGAGCTACGAGCCCTACTTAGGCGTCCTACAGGGTCGATAGTTCGGACCTCTACAACTAGTTATAATAAATGTGACATTTATGCAATATTTTGTTCTACTTTCCTCAAAAACCGTTACCGACTTTAACGAACGGCAGGTTACCTATTCTTAGGCATCCCACAGGGTGTATACTGGGACCGATACAAACTACAGACAACTAGTAAGAACAGATGTGTATTTGTTGTCATGTTGCAGTTTGCTATTTTGTCACTAGGGCCTGTTTCACCACTTCCGATTAAGTTCCTATTAACTAACTTGGCAGATGATTTCATTCATACAAATTCTGTTCCAACTTTAAATTTATTCGATAAGTAGTGGCTATTCGGACAACGTGAAATTGGCCCTAATGTCACATGACATACAAATTCAAATAGAGAAGCCACAATTTCAGTAAACAAGCCACGATTACCGGTACTTGCACTATTTACGTATTATAGTTTGAGGTTTGAGTAATGGAGATTATATCATATGGCCCTCCCATTCAGTCTTCTGTCATTTGGAAGTAGGCGAAGGGCGACAATTTTGTTGACTTATCACGTCTCGTCCGCGTCGGTGCAATTTTACGTCATTTGTGAGAACGCTAAAATGATGGGTCCCATTAAAGGATTGTTTAGAATGTATTACATGGTCGTCGTTTACAAAAAAATGAGCATTTGCAGAATAATTCAAGGCTTTATCTGTATGCTTGTGAGACGGTTGGGTGGGCGTTACTATCGACTGGTTATCGGACAAAAAATTATAAACCCTCCTTTGGCTTTGCCGTAGGCGGGTAAAAAAGTTAAAGAAATTTTTGGTCATTGAACCATTCAATGATAAGTCCACTAGGTACGATTCAATTCCAGTTCTTCTCACTTGACTTTTTTTTATTCTGTTCAATTTACACTTTTACATATTTATATTTAAGTAGGTAGGTACTTACCTATTATACTTAATTGGAATGAAAGAGTTTGTGGTTTTAATCTTCACTTGCAATAAGTATGTAGAATTTTTTATTTTCGTTCTTTTTAGTCTCGTTAAACCACATGATTGATTGCGGTCAGTAAATTAAACTTCGGGTCACTTGAAAAATTAACAAAGAAATTCAGTTATATTTTCTGTCAACATCCCGTTAGACACCACAAACATTCTAATGGAACAGTTAACAAACTTACTTCAGATGGAAAGGTCTGTATCTGTAGCAAAAGTTTCCTGCGTCATCTTTGGTCTAATGTTCAGTTTCAAACCCCATTCATTCATAGGTACGTCGTACATACATGCTATTATTGGGTATTTATTTATTTACCTCATTATTCATAAAGAACTAAAACTCTCTATATACCTATTTTAGTTATAGAATCTCGGTCTTCTTTCAATCTCAAATCATTTCGGGATTATAGTCCATAATTCGAAACAAATTGACAAAACACTTTTTTTAGAGCGTTTTAGTTTTTAGGGTTCCGTACCTCAAAAGGTAAAAACGGAACCCTTATAGGATCACTCGTGTGTCTGTCTGTCTGTCTGTCCGTCTGTCCGTCTGTCACAGCCAATGTGCTCCGAATGTAATGAACCGATTAAGTTGAAACTTGGTACACATATGTATTTTGGTAACCCAAACACGGACATGTAACGTAAATAAATGAGTTTTGAATATGGGGGTCCCTTTTGGGGGAAAAATAAGTACAATTAAAAAAAAAGTTTTTCAAACTGTACCGTGTGACATATCAAATGAAAGGTCTTACTGTGATGGTCTCAAATATATTTTTTTTATAATTTTTAAATAAATAGTTTTGAAGTTATTTAAGAAAATAGACGAAAATTGACCATCCCCCCCCCCTTATCTCCGAAACTAATGAGCCTAAAATTTTGAAAAAAATACAGAAAATAGTTAGTTCTTTACCTATAGATTACAGGAAAACCTATCAGAAGTTTGTGGTCTTGTAAATCTATATATAAAAAAATCAAAGTCCTGACTGACTCATTGACTGATTATAATCAACGCACAGTCCAAACCACTGGGCCTAGAGACATGAAATTTTGCACATAGATACATTATATAGTGTAAACATCCATTAAGGAAGAATTTTTAAAAATTCCATCCCTAAGGGAATAAAATAGGGGATGAAAGTTTGTATGAAAAATCTTATTTCTTCAGTTATTAACTTATTAGACTTGAAACTTAGCACGAATATTCATCTAAGTTAATTATAAAATTAATCATTTTTAGTTTTCCTAAACTACCCCCTTTTTTTGTGGAAGGGAAATCATCAAATGACTTCTCCCGCTCTGGATGGAGCGGAAGGGCGTGTCATACTTTTACTGACTAAAACCCACCCATGTTTCTTCAGTTGCCTATGGCAGGGCCACGGTATCTCTTTCGAACAACCCGCGACCCCAGAAGACGGGATTGGTGGATGTCAAAGTTTGTATGGAGGAATTTTAACACGCGGTCCGATTTACTCAAAACTCAGTTTTTGTACTTGAGACCAAAACTAGAGACTAACTAACGAGTATCAGGGTTTTCCAAAAATCTACCCATAAGGGGTGAAAAGGGGTAGCAAATATTGGGGATTGATTAACTCGAAAATTGGTGTAAATAATGTTTGACCCAAGTTATGGAAACATCTCAGACGATTTTTGAAATTCTACCCCTGTGGGGGTTAAAACGGGATACAGTTTATATGAAAAATCTTATTGTTTTGGTTAATGAACTTGAAACTTAGCACAAATACTTGCTTATGTAAGTAATAAAGTTTGTCATTAGTTTTTCAAAACTACCCCTCAAAGGGTGTTTAGGGATGTTAAAGTTTGTATGGAAGATTTTTAAAACGCAGTCCGATTAACTTGAAACTCAGTATTCAGTATTTTATACTTTTGTTGAAAAGTAAACAATAATAAGAAAATTAAAACCCATGAAATCAGACATCCTCGCCGGGCAAAGCCACGGGCAGTCTAGCTAGTATCTCAATATTGTGCGTACAAACTTACTAAGCCTCCGCTGTCCGTCCGTCCGTCCGTCTGTCACAGGGCTGTATCTCATGAACCTTAATAGGTAGAGAGTTGAAATTTTCACAGATTGTGTATTTCTATTGCGACTATAACAACAAATAATAAAAATAAAGTAAAGTTAAAATTAAAGGGGCTGCCCCCTTTATTTATTTATTTATTTATTGCATTCATGTTGTCTACAAGATGTTAGGTAGGTACATAGTTTCTGTTTCAAACATGAACCCTGCTAGGGCACAGCAAACATATTTGCAGGTACCTACAGCTAGATTTAATATTGCATACATGACATTAAATTATCCTACATTATTAATTACTTACTACACTAAATTATTATGAAATGGAAATTTTACATTAAGTCCATATATTATATTTTACCTATTATTAAATGAGTTTATTACATTATATTATTATTAAATCAGTACATTTTAATTATTATAACATTTTTATAACCATCATACATTATTATTATTATAATAACTTATAACTTTACTTTTTTTTCCCCATACAGAAAAGTTTTCATTTTGAAAAAAAAAAAATAACCTGTGTGTGGGGATGTTATTGTGTAGAACTCGTCGAGTAGAGTACAAAGATATTTTTATTTTTTTTATCTTCTAAAATGAAGAAATAGGGGGCCGTAAAAGTTGTTAATTTCATACCATTTTTTTACGAGCTCTATTATATAATGTACCTTATACTGTACTTAATCAAGAAATACTAAAAACGGCGATTCGTAAGGTATTTTGTTTAAATATGGGCGATTTTCTGCAACTGCAAAAAATAACGTTGTAATTCACAGTATCATTACGAAATACAAAGTTATCTTTGCGATTGTTAAACATATAATATGATACGGAACCCTTTGTGTGCGAGTCCGTCTCGCACTTGGCCGGTTTTTTTATGAATATGGGGAATAATAGTTATTTCAAGCCCACAAATGTAGAGGCATTTATAACGCGGCGGACTTATGCTACATTCTTAAAAATATCTTTGACAATAATTTGTTCTAGTAAGAGAATAAGCTTACAAATCTTTTTCTTTTTATTTTCATCATGTTTAGCTATGTATCGATCCTGTCATAGCTGCAGAGTTTCGCTAACTTATTTAATTAGACCCTGTATGAGTAGGTATGTACATAATATATGTTTCATTTTGATAGTTTAGTTTTTAAAAGTCCGAACTGTTAGTGTCTAAACACACTATGCCGAAGTTACGCGACCGAAGTTCCGCGGCTGATGTTACGTTCCGACGTGTTCGGCTGATATGACACACCATAAGTGCCGAACTTACGCGGCGAAAATTCCGTTGCGGAACTTCAGTGTCTTGAACTCCGTCCCCCCGTCACCGCCCCGGATCATCTTCGGCAATCGAACCGAACTTCGGTCGCGTATAATGTGTGCTCTCTACAGAATACGTTGCCGCCGAATTGCCGCTGAACTTACGCCCGACCGAAGTTCGGCTGTACGCTAGAACGCAACGTAATTTCGGCATAGAGTGTCGTCAGTAATTCAAATAGCATTGCAGGCGTAATCATGCCGAACTTCGGTCGCGTAACTTCGGCATAGTGTGTTTAGACACTTAGAGGTTGAGAAGCGTTCTAAGGAGCCATATTGTTGATTTGGCCGTTTTCGCTAAGACTAGGCGACATTTAAGACGCAGATAATTGAGTGGTTAGCTTGCGTGTTCTGTGCTGAGATCACGTAATGCGTCGTACTTACGTCCACCCAGTAATAGGACTCGCCCATCAAGGAGCACTGTCCCAAATTAGACGCATTATTAATTTATTACACATAAAACAAATTTAATGGTAATATATTAAAACACATGATCTTGATCTAGCTAGACAATGTCCTCTTTCATCTGTTACATCTGTACCTTTTCTGTCAAACTTGCCTACAGAGCTGCTAACTACGCCACCATTGAGAAAAACAATAAGTCTGGAGATATCGAGATATGGAACATTTTGAAATTCCGAATCCTTAGCAGTTACCGCCAAAAACGGCTGTTTTTGGCGGTAACTGCTAAGGCTTCGAACCTAGGAGGTTTAGTGTTATTTTTTTTATACAAAAAATTCTTCCTCATCTGACTACAAATGTGAAAAGGAAATTTCAAAATGTTCCATATCTCCAGACTTATTATTTTTTTCTCAATGATGGCGCTAGTTATCAGTTCTACTCTCACAAACAACAAACGAGCAAAGGCACCTAATATGTGCCTAAGGGCCTAGGCTAAATATATAATTATGCAATTATCTAAAGTAGGTAAGACTGATAAATGAAAATATTATATTATCATGGTGCATTAAACCAGAACACGTGTAAACATTAATAAAGCATTACAGGTACCTACTTAAACATACGATAATGAAGGCGTACTTAATGAACTTAATAGTGCATTACTTTTAAAATACTAATTGCAACATTTGCAACATAATTTCAGCTCACAATTACCATTCCAATAATTGCCATGATTTTATTTTAAATCAACCAAATTTTAAATGAGTAAAGGCTCCTTCAAACAGACGCGACACGCGACGCGAATCGCACGCGACACAAAGCCACCGCTCGCTCGTCGCGCAAAACGCGGTACCGTCAGCAACAGAAGTCGGTTAACACTGCTCCTTTTTGACATCATCTAAAGTAACACAAAATTATTCGTTAAACTCCTTTTTTTTCGTTTAACTGCTATAAGTTAATGTGCTTAAATTTTAAGTACGTACTTACTTCTGTTCCGATTTAAATATTTCGCTTAATAGATAAGATTAAAAAAGAATCGACTTTTGAGGCTGTCTGTAGTATCTTTGTGTCGCGTGCGATTCGCGTCGCGTGTCGCATCTGTTTGTAGGAGCCTTAATATGACATAATAATAAATTGGCAATGAACAGAACAAAATATAGGAGGTGGCTGTAATCCACCACGCGGGCCAATGAGGGTTGGTAGATCCTACGTCACAATAGGTAGGTATGTCTTCGAATTTTTCTAGGACATGGCGGTTTCCTCACGATGTTTTCCTTCACCGTTTTGAGAGCAGTGGTGATGAAATTATTTGGTAAAGCGCCTTTCTGGGTTCGAACCCACACGGCCTACAACTCGTAAGTCGGGGCCGTTATGGGCACCACTGCTCTTCTTCTTGTAATAGTTGTAATTAGGCAATTTCTGAAAATTGAGTTGGTTATCTCTATACTTAGTTAGCATAATCGAGCTATAATGTTCCCACTACATACGCCACATACGCCTCCTCTCGATGAGATACGAACTATCTATACGGGCCGTCGTCGTAATCCACCACACGGGCCCGCCCAGTGTGGGTTGGCTGATGTCACATGTCTCCGAATTTTTGGCTCTAGGACATGCCGGTTTCCTCACGTTTTCCTTCACCGTTTTGAGAGCAGTGATGATGAAATAATTTACACGAAGTAAAACACCTCTCAGGGTTCGAACTTACGACCTACAACTCTCTTATTTATTTAGGAAAATGTTAGCTGACTTTGTATTCAGCGGAACAAATAAACTAGCTGTCATTTACTTATAAAATTGTATTTACTGTAAGGAAAATAAAAATGGCCGTCAAAATGTTAGTCGTGCAGCCATAGGTCAAAACTCGCATGCTCTCTAAAATACAAACGAAAGATAAGGATGTAGGAAGACTATACTAAACAATAGTGTAGGATGACACTACGCTCTATGTTCTAATACTACAAACATATACCCACACACAATACTTATATTGCTGAAGCATTGATCATTTTGATTGCAAATTCATTAGTTTTCTGAGCACGTGCGTGTCGATAGCACACGATAGTGACTCTTTTGTACAACCTCAGAAGAAACTGTACAGTTCCAGTCGAAAAGCTAACGAAACTCATTTGTTTCTTTTATTTAATTGGAAACTTAGAAAGTGATGTTTTCATTTCTTTTTAGGATAACTTATTTCTGGTTCAATGTCTGATAGTACTTATTCTGCAGGACTTTAGAAGCAGATTTTATATTAAAAAAATTGAGACCAGGGAGGCTAAAACGGCCACTTTGGCAGAATCATAATAGGATAATAGGTATTATGAATCATATTTGAAATCGTAAAACGGTCACAAACTGACAATTCATAATTTATTTCATAGCACGCAATTCATCTGTTTGACAGTTTTTAGGGAGATTCTTAAAATGGTCCACAAATTATGAATTGCTGTATTGAAGTTTAATTTGAAATAGCACAATCATAATAAATTGCTGGGAATTCAATCGCTTTTAGAGGAATTGCTTAATGTGGCCGACTGGCCGTTGTAGGCCCCCTGAGCTTAAATTTCATAAAGTAGACTACCAGTCTGCATCTTTCATCACATAGGTAGGTAAGTATTTACACTTGTGGCTGATGACCCCGGAAATCCTATATATTTCACGGAATCCCTCAGTAGGTACTTACGTAGCTTACCTATAAACAAAAAAGATTACTCGAGGTGATTGAACCTGCGACCTTTACTGAGAAAGAATACTTACACATGTACTTTTCTTTATGCGTATTCAGTTACTTCAAATAAATTCCTTGGTTCATTAAAACGATACGGAGGTAAAAAAATATTAACACATGCTGTTTGCTCATTTACCTATTATAAGATTTATAAGTCACACGTTCTCCATCTCAAATTTCGGCCTGTGTCCCAGCAGTAGGAACATTATAGGCCGATTATGCTAAGTCATCACGCCATAACAATATACAGGGTGCAAGTGTAAACAGTGGCAAGCTTTTAAGGGGTCATTGTACTCATCATTATGAACAACTTTTACTATGGGACCAAACATGAAATTGCGAAAAAAAATCAGCTGTTCCCAACATTTTGACGAACTATGCGGACATGTACTGAACAGCAGATTTTTTTTTTCGCGATTTCAGGTTTGGTCCGATAGTTAAAGTTGTTCATAATGATGAGTACAATGACCCCTTAAAAGGTTGCCACTGTTTACACTTACACCCTGTATAAATTACACACATTTCACCAGTTTTATTCCCTTGCATGTAATATGGGGCGACTGGCGAGTTCTCAATATGCTTAACTCTTTTGTTTACGACTGTATCTACTCTCTTGCTAGCTGACAGAGTCCCAACTAAATGGCTTTGTCCTTCTGACAGCTCTCATGATCCTTGTGCAATCTTTGTTTAAGCTAGCAGTCAAGCTTGACGTATCAATTTAATAAAATTCGTGCCTCATTGGTGGTATTTACCTAATCTTTTTAATTACAAGTTTAAATTATACGAGCTTAGTGGAAACCTGCTTTGTGGCTGTTTTGGAGTTAACCTACATCTATGCGAATTAATTTTAATTGACAAATTGAGTAGGTTCTGAAGATTTATATTCCTAATTTTCTATGTTCTACTTAAGGCGAGTAGAGAGGCTAATAACTAGCGCCACCATTGAAAAAAAAAATAAGTTTGGAGATATGAAACATTTTGAAATTTTAGTCAGATGAGGTAGAATTTTTTGTATCGTCAAAAATCAACACTAAACCTAAAAATCAACACAATCCTAGGATTGACGCCAAAAACGGCTATCTCCAGACTTACACAAATCTATACTGGCCTAGTAAAATAAAAGGCCCAAAAAAATAGATTTGAACAATGTAATAAAGAAAAGATAAAAAATACAGTACCGATTTAGAAAAAACACTTCCTAACCCACCTAACACACACTTAGTAGTAAGGAGGACTGAGGTTTAGTTGAAGAAAATTTGGTTTGCGTCAGGCCAGATCAAGCCTCGTCAACTCTGTGGCGTTGAGTTCCGCTTCCCAGTTTATATGGGTATCAATAACCCTCCTTTTGGGCTTCGCCGCAGTCGGGTAAAAAACACAGGTCACTTGGGGTCATCGTAGACAGATATTTTGTATGCTAGCGATAGAGATGCTTCCTTTTCAGGAAACAAATCTCTGTCTACGTCTATTGTTTTCTCAATGGTGGCGCTGGCCCCTGTTTCAAATTATGGATCGGATACTAATATTTCTGTATGCGTCGTACATCAGGTTCAGGTTATACCAAACTGTCAAATTTCTCCAAATGATTTTAAACCTTAAAACGTTGACGTTGAATGACAAATACAGTTTGTAGTAACTTAACCTGCAGGCTGCTGTGTCTGTACTTCGTAGCAAAACGATTTGAAAACTTCAAGGCTATCTGTTTAGTTTCGAAGCACGTAAATTTCCTAAATCTTGCAACAGTTGGTACTTTGGTAGTGCCGTAGTGCACAGCCAATGAATAATAGATCGGTGCTGCGTCACCGGTTGACGGACATGGGCTAGCATCTAATTGAAGAGTTTATTATGTGAAAGAGCATAATTATTACAGCATAGCCGAGTTTATGGACGAAGACAATTTTCCTTCGTGTTTGAGATGACGATATTGTATTTTATTGACATATTATTGTAATCTATTGTATTTTTGTGGAATAATTGTAATTAGGAATTGAAATTTTAATGACAGTAATTTATTTATTTTTATTGACTACCTTGACTACTTTGAAATTTAATTTTATCTAAAAAATATGCTTGCTGAGTTGTAATGATACTAAATCTTTAATTAATAATGATGATTTAATAATTGTACCTACATAATTTCTATAATGTAGGTACTTAATTTTGATGAATATTACGACGGTTTATGCACCATCTCTTCCTACCAATTTGTACGCCACGATATGCGGCTGAACATGTTAGAACTATTTCTGTACCTATCTGTTATTATCCTGCATGCAATGTATCATGTACACCATGTTTAAACAAATAAAATTTTACTTACTTACTTACATCAATCGAAGTTGAACTCTTGTAAATTATTAACACGTCGAGTGCAAGGCTCGTGGTCGTGAAAAGAATAATTAAATGGTAGGTAGCTAGGTATAATACCTAACTGGAATTAAACATCATCACCCTAATGGTTTAGCACACTCAAAATCACAATCACTATAAATTTGACAATATTATTTTAAATATGGTTTTATACTAAAGAGATATAGAGGTACCCTAATAATTCAATCATGGCCCCCAGCTAGCAAAATTGTCAGAGTCTAACCTTTGGTAAGTTCTGTCTATGACGGAACCCCCAACAATATCTTAATATTATGAAGTCATGATAACGTTTGTTCTCATAAATATTTTTATGGGTATTTTCTTCTTGAAGTATGAATTTAATGCTTTTTCAGCTCAAAATATCTTATTATTTTGAGCTGAAAAAGCATTAAATTCATACTTCAAGAAGAAAATACCCATAAAAATATTTATGAGAACAAACGTTCTATAACCTACAAGGTGTACCTACTTAAGTAACTTAAATAACGCACAACCTGTTAAGGGGTCATTGTACTGATCATTATAAACAACTTTTACTAGGGCACCATCAAACCTGAAATTCGAAAAAAATCAGCTGTTCCCTACATTTTGACGAGTTATGCGAACATAAAATGGAACGGCTGATTTTTTTCGCGATTTCAGTTTTGTTCCCATAGCAAAAGTTGTTCTTAGTGATGAGTACGCACGGCTACAGATCAAGCTATACATTTCCAGTATAAGCTGATCTCGCATTGTATAGGATTTCCTTACAATGAGAGGTCAGTGTAAACTGGAACTGTATAGCTTGATGTGTAGCCGTGTGTACAATGACCCCTTTAAGGCTACTCTTTCGAAAAAAGCTTAAAAACAGCGTGCAGATGAAGCAGTTTTTCGCCGGAATCTACAGAGAAATTACCTCTGAAAAAAATTGTTAGTAATCTACATGATATGAATCGTAATTTGGTTTAGCCATAATTTTTCTATCGGTATCACATAATAAGAAAAAAAAACCCCAAATCACCTCCAAATCGTTAAGATGAAACCATTTTACTCCTTCATTTTTTATCAAAAGAATATAAAAAAATATCTACTAGGTACTTTGCAATACAAACGAAAATGATTTGGTTTTGTTACTTTTTAAAAACATGTATATTTTTTGTTATAATAAATTAAAAATGCGTCTAATTTGGGACAGCGCTCCTTGATGGGCGAGTCCTATTACTGGCTGGACGTACGACGCGTTGCGTGAGCTCAGGCCAGAATGCGCAAGCTAACCACTCAAGGTCATTGGCGTATAGACTATTAACAACCCAACGAAATATTGTGTATCATACAACTCTGGCCGCTCCTTCGGGGAATGAGGCGTGATGTTATGTTCTGTTAATTTAAATGTGTCATCAGAGGTGTGCTGTTCTACTCGACCACACCATATGACCATACTATATTGATAAACAAGTGGTGCTCTGATAATAATGTAACACGATAAACTCTATTTCACAGTATTCGATACCATTTAAATATTTAGGTACTTTCACGTAGTTATGTAGGTACACACGGCTACACAATATCAAGCTATACATTTCCAGTTTCCACTGACCTCTCATTGTAAGGAAATCATATACAATGCGAGATCAGCGGAAATGTATAGCTTGATCTGTGTAGCCGTGCGTACAACTAATCCACAATATTGACGCTACAATTACTCAAAAGAAACATTAGATTTTTTTCAAAAGTACTTAATTAAAATTGCATTCAAACATTTTTGGAAAGTCGCTTCTTTACTCACGTGCCTGAACCGGGAATCGAACCAACATTAGTATTTTTATGACACCATCGAATGTTTCCTTTGAGTACCTACCTACCTAATATAGGTATTGTCCCTCCAGGGCCCGCTTCAAGTTTTCACCCTGTTTAAAAAAACTCCTGACTCACTCACTGAATGATTTATCAACGCCCAGCCCAAACCGCCCAAACCTTCACTTTTTCTTCATGACGAATCTTTTTTAACCGACTTCCAAAAGGAGGAGGTTCTCAATTCGTCGGAACCTTTTTTTTTTATTTTTTTTTTTTTATATTTTTTTTATGTATGTTCCCCGATTACTCGAAAATGCCTACACCGATTTGGATTTTTCTTTTTTTGTTCGAAAGGGTATACGTCCCAAGTGGTCCCATGATCATCAAGTCAGGATCTGATGATGGGATCCCATGGAAATCGAGGGAAACCCTCAAATTTTATGGGCACACCTATATCGATTTCGGTTTTTTTTATAGTAACTCGTGCATTTGCTCTCGGAAAGTACCATTTGGTGAGCTGGAACTGATGATGAAGACCACAGAGGGCCATCGGAAATACTCAATTATATCTAAGTATACAGGTTGCGATTCGATTACTTTAATATGGTTTATGCTCGTCAAAATAATGGTAATGGTGACTTCCCCATGAGCTCCATTTCTCCTGGTGCTTACTAGGAGAACTCCTCAACAATTAACGGCCCTGCATCGGGAAAAGCAACATTTTGTAAAACGTGATGAGCAGCTGACATTGGGTTATTGTAACTTAGATAAATTACAAACTGAACCACTAAAAAGAGAAAAATAAAAACTTTTTTACAAAAACAAAAACCGACTTCCAAAAAAAACACTACAAAGTGAAAAATAACTTTAATTTCGGAAGTCGGTGGCAAAAAACTAAAATACAGATCCAAAGACACCGACTTCCGAAATTAAAGTTATTTTTCACTTTGTAGTGTTTTTTTTGGAAGTCGGTTTTTGTTTTTGTAAAAAAGTTTTTTTAATATTGACATAAGGACGAAAGTAGGTTGGTAGTAGGAACGTTCCACTTCTCTCTGTCGTTTTTGAAAGTATTTGTTGATACAGCTGGTTGCTGAAGTTATTTATTAATATTTTTCGAAATTCTAAAGGAAAAAAAATAGAAAGTTCTGGCTGACGGGTAGGCTAACCTATTCTGTGTTGAAAGGCACAATCAAAAAAGGGGCAATTCTAACATTTCTAACCAACTTCTGAGGCAAGCGACCCCTAACTTCTAACTACATAGCTACCTGCATAGACTTATAAAAAAAGGAGAACTCCGCGCCACGCATATCGAAAGTGAAGCACCGTGCCGATCTATGTGTGGTGTACAAACGGTCCGGCTACTTACTGTGCTTCACTTTTGATATGCGTGGTGCGGAGTCCTCCTTTTTTTATAAGTCTACCTGTATGTGGTTTCAATTTATTGCGAAGCCAATTTATTAAGGTTGTGTAGAAGGCATTTAAGAAAATCAAACAAAATAACAGATAACTTGAACTCATTTACGTGTTTTTTTTGTAGAATTTGGTGATAAATTCTACAAAAAAAAAACACGTAAAAAGTAGCTCTTCACAGAAAAAACTTAATATCGTAACGACAAGCAAACTCGAATAAATACATTAAATTTTTTCACGCATCTAACATTGAATATTTCTGTTTCCAGTTCAAATACGCGGTATTATTATGTTGCGTGGCAGCGGCGTCCGTTGCGCAGACGCAGCGACCCCCCGTCTCCGACACCGCACTTGACGACGCTCTCCAAGACAAGCGCTTCATTCAGAGACAGCTCAAGTGCGCGCTTGGTGAAGCGCCCTGCGACCCAATCGGAAAACGGCTCAAGAGTAAGTTGATAACTTTACTTGTTCCCTATTTTATTTTCTTTCTAAGCTTCCATTTATCAAACCTATAGGCTCATACCTAGGCCTATAGGCCTATAGCTTCCATTTATTTAACCTATGTATCCTCATTGCCTATAGGTATAAGGTAATCTAAAATTTTACAACAGTCCCCGTTAGAGCGAGGCCTCATTAGTGCGTTGTATTGCGCTGCGTCGTCGCATTTCAATGACGCTTGCTCGGTTCTAAAGTAAATACATTAAATCCTCATGTCTTTTAGAACGAGCAAGCGTCATTGCAATGCGACGACGCTGGGCAACGCAACGCTCTAATGGGGCCTCACTCTTACGTTAAATAATTATGTTCTGTGCAACAGTCTCTGGCCGCATCTCGCAAGCTGAGGAGGTCCTGGGTTACACCCAGATGGAGCAGTATTTTTGGGTTTTTCATTAGAATTTTCTCAGTAGTGGCCCAACCAAACTGTTGGAAGGGTGTATCGACTATACCTACTGTATACCTCTGTCTTAGTGGCTCTACCCACAGAACTTCTGTTCCGAGGCCATAACTACCAATAGATAATAATCATTTTTTTAACCGACTTCATCATTGCAAAATAATCTAAGTAACCAATACACCCTTGTCTTTTCAGCTCTTGCGCCACTGGTACTTAGAGGAGCCTGTCCTCAGTGCACGCCACAAGAGACCAAGCAGATACAGCGCACTCTGTCGTATGTCCAACGAAACTTCCCTCAACAGTGGGCCAAAATAGTCCGCCAATACGCGGGATAATTTAAATAAAAGTTACATGTTTTTAAGACATGATCGGATAAAATCATTCAAAATTGTGATTTTGATTGGGATTTGTGCATGTTATTAAATTTTTTGACGATGTAAATTTTATTTAAATTAAATCTTACGAAAATATGCATGACACAAATCACCAAATGTTATTCCAGAAATGTTTGATGCTATTATTTATGAATAAAAAATAAACAGTACCTACGTTAATCTTAATAATTACTGCGAATAATAATGTTTGTACTTTCTTCAAGCAGTATTTTTTAAATAAAACTATCACAATTTTAGCTATAGGTATAAGTGTAATTTTGCTTTCTATAATTATTGATTATTGTTCAGTGTAATTATTAAATGTAACATGGGTATATGGTACTAAAGAAAGTGATACTTCCCATATCACGATTAAGTTAGTGATCCACCTAAATTATATTTTTGTTATGTACTTAAATTATGTTTCTGAATAAAAAAATACAAAAGAATGATGTCCTAATTATTTGTTTAGAAAACTTTAATAAAAACCTACCTAACTAAAGTCCTAGAACTGAAGCGCGTGTCAGGCGTGTCAGCAAAAGATGGGTCCAATAGGGCCGACGCTGCTGGGGTCGCGGGTAGTTTAAAAAAGATACCGAGGCCCTGGCATAGGCAACTGAAGGAACACGGGTGGGTTTTAGTCAGTAAAAGTCTGACACGCCCTTCCGCTCCACCCAGAGCGAGAGAAGTTATTTGATGATTTCCCATCCTCAAAAAAAAAAAAGGCCACGTTACCCTGTGGCGGCATCTACATCGCCACATGCGAACTACGCATCACACTGACGTCATATCGATACCATCACGCCTGTGGAGTTTCGCTAGCTAATTTAATTTGACCCTGTATACAACGTCGTCCCCACATCAATCGTCGGGCAGTTGCCCACCAGACACGGGAGGATCCTCCCTTTTCTATGGAGTATGAGTGTACTTTACACCAATGTTCCTCATATCACCCATCATTGGCAAACTATGGATGGCCTAGGATTGGGGCCTGTTTCGTATATAAATAGTCACTCACAGTTTTTTGACTATAAACTGATAACATCCTGCTGTTGAGAGACCCAGAACAAATCGAATAAAAAACATTTAGGAGGGAAATACCATAATTTATTATCGCTAAACTGCTTTTGTCTTTAGAAATGCTCTAAGGCTTTTGTCGATAGTAAATTATGACCAGTCGAAGGAAAATCTTCAGCCAACTTTTAGTATATAAGTGTGTAATCTTCTTTAAGTTATAAATTCTCTATGGGCTCTGTTACTGGCAACTTTCATATTAATTTGGGTATATTGGTATCTGCTGACGCCGACCATTTTGTACATTTCCGGTACTAACTTAGATATTCTTTTAATATACAATATGATTATTGATAAATTACGATTGATTATTACGGCCTTAATTAAAAAAATGCCTATTTTAAAAATATACTTATTTTACTTCTATTCGTAAATAACTCTAATTGCATCTTCCCATTCAATCAATGCTACCAACATACGTATGAAATAAAATAATTTCGTACGCAGTCGGTGATATTTACAAGTAATATTTTGCTACTGTTTTGACAAATATATGACAATTTCTTTCATTTTCTTTTAATTGAAGACACGCTTGATTGTTTCAGTGACTAGAGATTGATATATAACTTGATTTGAAGGAAATGTTGTAATAACTGTTGCACTCGGCATCCAGTGACTACTTGACAAAATATGGTCGTGCGTTTTGTCTGAACATATTAGTGGTGATGTGTGAAAACTCTGAAGCTAGTTATTTGGATGGGGAGGTGGTATGGGTGAAGCTTGGATCCTGCTTTTGGCCAGGTGAGGTGGTGGGTCCGGAGAAGCTGCCACCAGATGTCCTGCCTTCGTTTCGAAAGCCACCTATAGCTGTTGTCAAGTTCTTCCAGGAGGATACATAGTAAGTTTGCAAGTATAACCTGGAGTGATGTGGTGATCTAGAATGATTGTCAGTTATGTCTAGTAATTCCATGAGGTTTGTAATAGAGGTGGGCGTTGAAACAATAAACTGTTTTTTTTAACAACTTTTCATTGGTCAACGGGTTAACTGTTAATCATTAATGAAAAAACAGGTTGAAAATATTAGCTGTCAATTTACGTCAACGCACTCAACGCATTATTTCAATATTATTTTATTAATTTCTGTGAATTCTGTCTCCTTCAGAAATATTCGTTACTTACAGTTACAGTCCTAAGCCTGGAATAAGTACGAAGGAAAGGTCATTCCATTACAGTCCAGTTCAATAAAAAAAAACTTATTTCTTATCAAATCTCAACCTAAACTGCAACAAAGTTGTTATTTTATGCGTATTCGTTCGTATTGTAAACGTTGACACAATAAATTGACGATTATCGGTAACGATTGAATCATTGAAATTTTAACCTGTTATTTATTAACAGTTTTTTTAACCCGTTGACCATTAATGTTTAACAGTTAAATTACATTAACTCAAAAACCGTCAATGACCCATCTCTAGTTTGTAATTTCTTTGTTCCAAAAGTTTGCCAGGATGAATATTTACATAATTATGCGCGCTAGGGCGCATTCCAGGCATCCTGAAAGATAATTATTTTTAACATTTAAAGAAATAAATTTTGTGATGTTGAAATGTTAAGTGAACAAACAATAATAATCCAGTTGCATATTTCCATTAATAATTTTGTCAGTCTTGGTATTCTTCTTTTATGTAATATTCCAGTCATAATTAGCTTTTCTTCTACTACTAATTATAGCAAAGATCAAAAGATGATGGACCCTAAAATTTGAAAAGAAATAAACAATGCATTAATTGAAGCCCCAAATTTTTAGTGAGTGAATCTCAAAAAAAAATAAGGTGCCGGTTAGACAACTGTTTGACTAGGATTTTCTTGTAGACATCAATATCGTGTCCATTAACATTTTGTTTTCTACAATGATTAAAGCAAAGTGTATAAAAATGTGGTTTGGTTCTGTACCTAATTTTTTTTTTATCAGCTGTGCTTTCCTGAAATTAATTAAGGTTGAAGTTCAGACAGTTAAATTACAGTCTAACATAATCCAACAGCTGCTAAATACACAGCGGCTAATCATATATGTAGGCTACTCATTAATTAGAAAAATCTATTGCTTCAGCATTTCAATAATTTATTCATAAGCTGTATAACTGTCTGTCCTTGTCATTTTCATGTTGCATATTATGCAGAATGACTAGAAGACCATTCTAGTCATTCTGCATAATATACCATACCATAGTTTTAAAACATACATAGAACTACTGAACATGACCTTAGCATCAACATGTAGCTTCACATGCTTTAAATATTTATATACATCTGTTTTAAAATATTTAAAAAGGTAAAAAAGAGAACTGTTCCATGTTTGTACGTTATAAAAGTCAAATAAGAAGACATTATTGTATTGCATATATGCTAGAAAAATGTAACTGTTCAGCACTCTTATTTTGTTATAATAAATAAAATTTAGATGATATTATTAAAGACCAACATGCAGGTACTAACCGATAGTGCTTCTGCTATTTTGTATTTCAAACTGCCTAACTTCTTCCCAACTACGTTGGGGTCGGCTTCCTGTCTAACCAGATGCAGCTGAATACTATTCACATATTCTGTATTTATGCATCAAATGTCTAGAGCGAATAGGCTTTGCTAGGTATGTTACACCTTACCTACACCATCATAAATTACATCTACTAACTTTTGTGTAAAATGCTATTCAAATTAAGTGTATAATTTGTGTTCAACCTACACAATGATGCTTACTATGGTCTCCTGTACCTTATTTCCATGTTTTTGTATTAGATTTTTGTCATAAAAAAGCAGTATGATGCTTTGTAACTGTAGAATAACCGTCAGACAGTCACAAATGGGAGGCAAGTCAAATTCTTACTTGTGTCATCTATTAAGCGGGGTTTACATTATGAAACTAGTGTCGTTATACAGCAGCTTGACTGTTCTGTT
Organism: Cosmia trapezina; assembly: GCA_905163495.3. Lineage (NCBI taxonomy): Eukaryota > Metazoa > Arthropoda > Insecta > Lepidoptera > Noctuidae > Cosmia > Cosmia trapezina. Next base: position 18,863,876 of record LR991037.1, read on the forward strand.
TCAGGCTATAGATAACTAAGTTGAATTTATCAGGTTTAAAAAAATCGGGTTATTTTTAAACCTGATAAATTCAATTATCACACTTCCATAGGTAATACGGGCTGGTATCCGAAACTTCACGTCAATGCGCGTATTTTGCGTATGGCTGCTACACACACTGCCATGTAGAGATTATTAGAGAAATAATAACAATTATTGCAGTAAACTAATCTGAGCATGCAATACATTGATGCAATATGACATCTAACAAGCAACAAACAACAATATTAACAGCAACTAACAAGTTGAATTTATCAGCTTTTCAAAAACTGGGTGTTAGTTACCTATAGCCCAAAACGGAACAGTCAAGCTATTGTTTTACAACACTAGTTTCATAATATAAACCTTGCTTTAGTGTTTTTGGTGGTACACAGTACGACACAACTTAGATGTAGCGTAGATTTGAAAATTTGGATTCATTCATTTCAATTTTACAAATGTATTTAAGGCTAAGGCTAAGGCTTTACAAGTTATTGAGTATGTGTAAAGATCATTTATAACACATTTGCTTGTAAAGGGTCTCTTATTTCACGAATTTCAATATCATAATGTATGTCATTACGTACTTGTGCGTTATTGTAATGTAAAACGCACGAGTTTCTTTTTAATAAGGTAAAACGTAAGGTTTATCAAGATGCTCCGTCTAAAACGAACGGTACTTTTTAGGGTTCCGTACCAAAATGGTAAAAAAGGAACCCTAATGGTGTCACTCAGTCTGTCTGTCTGTCACAGCTGGATATCTCAAGAACTACTAATGCTATCAACTTGAAATTTGGAACAGTTTTATATGACGTTTACCCAACTATTTTGCAAATAAGAAAGAAATAAATATTTTTATATTTTTTTTTGTAACAGGTGCTGAAAGGGGGTCTTAAAAATTCAAAGTGGGGCTACTAGGGCATGTGGGGTATCATATGAAAGAGCGCTGTTTGCACATTCTTAAACATTTTTTATTTTTTTTCCAGGCCGCATAGTTTTCGACTTTTGATGAAAAATGTAAAAAAAATACCCCCCCCCCCCCCTTCTTATCTCCGAAGTTTGCAAAGGGAAAAATCTGAAATTATTCTGTGTGATAGAAATGTATGTATAGATTACAGGAAAAACAAAACGATGTCTCTAAATAGCACACTTTTTCAGAAGAACGGAACCCTCGGTACGCGAGTCCGACTTGCTCTTGACCGGTTTTTTAAATCTTAGCAAAGAGTTTTTATGTCAGAAAAGTGGTCAACATTTTATGAATAAAATTAACTATGGGAGATAAAATATAAAAATAAACATTAAGAATGAATTCTTTAATTTAATTAATTTTGACAATAAATTGCAACAACAACAAACAAAAACAAAAAAATATTAATTTACTTTATTAGTAATACTGGCTGTTTTTGTGCCTTTGGTTTAAAAAAAAAGCGCTGATGCGCGCGCATCGTTAATTTGTGACATCAAAAATGTATGATTATAGGTTGCTAATCATTACTTATATCTTTTCTATTCCAAACGGATACCACTTTTTAAATAACTAAATTTAAAAAGTGGTATCCGTTTGGAATAGAACATAAATATGAGTTCAAACAAATACCAGTGGTATTAGTTCGGAATAAATCAACTTTAAGGTTGATGCGCCAGGGTAGCCCGCGAAATTCTAAATTTCTTACGTTTTTTGCAATTTGTAGGTCAGTGGAGCTTGTATGTTGGTTAAAATATGATTCGCGGCCGTAGCTAAGGCTTTACAAAATTATAATCATTAGAATCAGCAATACAACTCCATAAGTTAGCATTTACCTCAAACCTCATGATTTCATGAAATCGTTAGATTCTAGACCTACAAATTGCAAAAAACGTATGAAATTTAGAATTTCGCGGGCTACCCTAGTGCTTTCGCCTTAAGCAATGTATAACTATAAATCCCTAAAATGTCAACTTCTTATAAATCACGCCTGTTTATGTGTCCACATTTGAAATGTTTTTATTTTAAGCTTGGAAGTGTGTTCCTTTTATTCAAAGGGTAAAATTTATTTCTATTTATGGCTACACTATGGGCCAGTCTTTTTAGAGGGGTCATTGTACCATCTCAAACTCTTTTTATCTTATCTAAATATTTTGTTTTTCTAATTTCAGTGAATATGTCAAGAATGCCAGTTCAATATGCAAATATGAATGCAGTCGGAAGAATGAATTCATCAATAAAGGGCTATGTACGTATCATTTTATTCTGAAAAAAAAAACTATGAAAATGGATGTTTATTCTGGAACAAGAATACTTTTAATTATTATTACTCCAACAATTTGTTTTTTTAAATTTTGTTCTCAGATGCGTTCAGAACAAAACGTGGTCACATGGAAAAGTTTCCGGAAGATGTAATCCGAGCCGAGACTGCTGTTGGAGGTGATATAGAAATCCTGACAAGAGATGAGTTTCAAGAAAAGAAGAAGGAGAGCTATGCTGGCATTTTTGGCGATCCTCTGAAGAAAACTCCAGGCTCTGGTAAAAAAGGTAACATTTCTAAAAAGATTTTTAATATGTAGCAATGTTAAAATGGCAAAATCAATGAATATATCTGACTTTATTAATTTGGTTTAAGGTAGGGCCGCCGGACGAGGAAAATCTGCTGAACCATCGAGGATTTCAACTCCATTCAGAAAGGTATTTTTTTTAATGTACTTACCTAATGTTTCCTATGTCACTTACCCACTTCACATGACATGTGTTAAGGAAAATATATAAATTCTGAATGAATTTAAAAAAATCCAACTAAAAAGGTTTTAAGTATATATTGTGTGATTATATCATTTTTATTTCTAATGTTCCAGGGTAAAGAAAAAGTCGATTATAAAGTACACATACTGGTGCAAGGTAATAGACCTAGCACTGACAATCCACCTGCGGAAACTACAGCCCCTACACCATCCACAAGTGCTGAGCCGGGATCAGATAATAAAGATGAAGTACGACTGGGCAGTGAAGAAAAAGAAAAACCAGAAAAAGTAGATGATCCTGTACCATCGTGTTCAACTCCTACTGCTTCCACATCCGCGGCTACCACATCGGCAGCATCCACGCCGGCAGCGTCCAGCTCTGAAATCTATTCCTGCCACGCGTGTCCATTCACTACAGTGCGTCTCAATGTTCTAATTCTACACAGCAAAACACATAGTGTTTCATTTACACCGTATACACCATCACCAGTAAGGAAAAAAGTTACAACAAAGGCAGCAGCAAAATCAACTCCAGATACGCCGAACAAAACGCCGAAGGTTCGTAAGCCACGAGAAAAGAAAGACAAAATAGTAAAAGAAGTGAAAGAGCCCAAGAAGACCCCACAAAGCAATAAAAAGCGCCCATCAGATGGTGAAAACAATCATACTGAAATGAAAAAGGTCAAAACGGATGAAGAAATCAAAAGCAGCCTTCTTGCTGACTGGGATGATGTAGACGAAGAATCTAATGACGAATCCTCAACTACTGTTATGGCTGGGTCGCCAGAAGTACCGGAAGCTACAGAATCTCCTGCAGTGCCAACATCAGCGGTTGTGTCATCCAGTGTGCAGTTACTGCCTGAAATATCTTCACCTACTGAAAAGAAATCCAATAGTTCACCTACAAGTGAAAAACCAGAATCATCCAGTGACTCTAAATATGAGTTTTGTGAAGATGAAGACTGGCCACTGGAAGCTGACGGTGGTAGAAAAATACCTCGAGTCAAGAACCCCAAACGCAAGGAAGATACAAAGAGCATAAGTCTAGACGACGATGACATGGCGAGGGAAGTTGCAGAATTACTCAATAAAACTACTGTTCCTGATTTACCTTCAGCACCAGCACCATTAAAAGTCGAGGAAAATTTTCCTGAGCCCTCCATCGTAAAATCTCCAGACAAACAAGATAAGTCGCCTGAAAAGTCTGAAAGGCCTCCCGCTGATACACCACCAACTAAAGCAATTTTTAAGACAAAAACATTTTTTCGAAGCCGACATTCTAGAAGCCAAGATGCAATTGGAAAGTATGTCGCAGAGCAACTGAATGCTAATGCAGTTGAAAGAATGGACATATCTGAGAGTGAAATTAATGGTTCAGAAGTTGTTTCTTCGCCTGAAGCTAGAGAATCTCCTCCCATTGAACATGTAAAAGTTGCTCGTCTGGCGCCAAAAATACAACTCAAAAAGATGAAAGCTGAGCTGCGTGAAAAAAGTAATTTCGAGAATTTTGGAGATATTCCAGATTTCAGTCAATTTACTGATATGACTGAACCAAGTAGAATCAGTACACAATCAATTACTTCACCCAATGTGAAAGAAAAAGGAAATAGAATACTCCAAGATGTATTGTACCCGACACAGGAAATAAAACCCGTGAATACAGATATACCTGATCCAATTAAAGTAACTATAAATAGAGCAGAAGTAATAGAGGACACAACACACAACGCAGAAATTATAGGGCTCACTACTCGTAAACCCGAAAACATAGATGACCGAATAAACAACGTAAATAGTCATTTGAAAGATAATATAAACGAAACTGAAGTTATGGAAGATACGACAAACACAGAAATATTAGTGAGTGCAACAACAAACAATACGGAAATTATAATTGACGTAGCAAACAAAACTGAAGATGTTGATACAGTAGATAAAACAGACATAATAGAAGATACAACAATCACACCCCAAATTGAAGAGGATCATACAAACACAGTGGTAGAAATAGTACAAAAAATAAGAGAAGCTCAAAATATGGAAGTAACAATTGATAAAGCTGAAGAAGTAGAAGATATACCAATTGTAACTGAAAATATAGAAGTAACAGCTGCAGAAGAGGTTGTATACGATAAAATGGAAGAAGAGGTTGTAGATGAAAAAATGGAAGAAGAGGTTGTAGATGAAAAAATGGAAGAAGTTGTAGATAACAAAATTAAACAAGTCGAAGGCGAAAAAATGGATATTGATCAAGTACTTGTTGATGAAGTAGATACTTCAGTTCCCGTCGTTAAATTCCCTGAAGAAATTGTTCAAAAATCGTACGAGCCATATATGACTGAATCTACCGCGTCGGCCGTAGACGCTTTATTGAGCGTCTCCAGAGAAGCTGACAGAGTCACGAGAATCATCAGCGACGACCCTCCCGAAGATTTGTTTGAAGATGACAATAAAGATAACAGTGGGACGTGCACCGACAATGATTTCAATGAAAGCGTCAATGTAGACAATAACGCTAATGGTATACAATACCCAGACCCAGAGAAATATCTCGAAGATAAAGATACTGCAGATATTAACAATGACTTGAATGTTATTACTACTGAGGACCATACCGAAGTTGTAGAAGATACTGTAATCTCATCAGAAGAAACTAATGTACCAACTATTAATGAAATGAACATTATAATTAGTGATCAAATGGAAACTGTTTCTAGCAACCTTGATGATAATGTTTCGACCTGTGTCATTGACAACGTGACGAACAATGTTATCGAAAATATTCCGTCGGAATCAGATCTTCAAATAGCAGAAACACTTATTAACTTGCCATCAACAGCTATTCAAAATAAAACGTCTAGTGATCTACTGACTGAACAATTAAATGTACCAATACCTGAGGAAATTATCGAAGAACAAGTTCCTCCAGAAGAAGAAAGGACAGTGGAAGAAATGATTATAGAAGAAAAGCCTCAAGAAATAATTATTGAACCAGAACCAATACTTCATCAACCTAAATCTCTTTTAATTTCAAATAATGAAAACATTATCCGGTTTGAAACGGAACAAGAAAAAAGTGAAAATTTAAATGCTGCTCAATCCCTTGTTCAAATGTCAGAATCAATTGACCACAAAATTAGTATTGATCATAGTTTATCTAGTTCTGTAAATAATAATAAGACAATATCCGATAAAGGTCTATTTAATGTAAAACAAAATAATGGCTTAGATAGCCTGCATACTGTGGAACAAAAATTGGCAAGCATGTCTAATGACAATAATAGTGAACATAAAAACGGGAAAAGTTCTAAAGTAGAAACTTCGTCATCAAGACTATTAAAGATTTTAGAAGAGCCGTGCATTCCTAAATTTGCAAATAAACCATCAGCTACTAAGACATCAATGATGACTGGAAAAGAGAAAATTTTAAACTTCGACGTTGCCAAAACGTCGTTCAAGAGTAAACCGGAATCACCTAAACAGAAAATAATCATTAGACGTACCACACCAAACAAAAATATTATCAACAATATGAGTGAAATAACTACACCAGACAAAATTATTTTGTCACGCAGTAACAACCCCGCACAGGACGGTTCTGTACAAACTTACACTATACAGACAACACCAGAAGCGCCGTCCGATGCTAACACTATTATAATACAGCAGAAAATACGGAAAATAGCAAAACCGCCGGCTAAAATGCAGAAAATTAAGCCCCCCAATTCACTTATACCTCCTTTAAACGAAACTTCAAAGATAATCAATGACTCGGCTGCTGTTGACGCAATGTTTGATATCAATTCAATGCCTATCGTATTATCCGAAGATCTGTTAACACCCGAAAGTATTGAGAAGATGCCGATTGTGATGTCGGACGGAAACATTATAACTCGTACACCAAATCCTCCCAAACTCGTAAAAACAAAGAAAGCCGTAGAAAATGAAAAAGTTGCCATAAGTGCAACCTCAAATAAATCTGAAATGAAAACTTTGCTAATGAATCCAGTCAGTGACAGTAGTAAAGTTAGTACCCCAAATATTCTTTCAAAATCGTCAAAATTACGAGGGGCCAAACCTATGTTAGTTATTGACAAAACTACAGGGAAGCAGAAAATTATTATGACAAAAGGCGAGACTAATGTTAAAGAAGTCCAACAAGCACCAACGTTGATACAGCCAGTTCCCCAGAGCAAAAGCAAATCAGAGAAATTTATAATCTTACCGACACCAAGTTCACCGCGACCTGGCCGGACACAAAAGATTGTCATCGATCCGCAAACTGGGAAGGCTCACGTTCTCGTAACTAAGGGATCGGAGCCGCAGATCACTTCAACAGACAACAAGCCTGTTTCGGCAAAACTAATTCCGTCTTCAACTGAAACCAGCTCTCCTGGAAATACCGTAATGATCATAACTAACGCTCAAGGTGCGCAGTCTAGAATAGTCCTAACTCCAGAGCATGAGAAGATGCTATTTCCAAAGAAACAACAGCCCAACGTATCTCAACTGAAAACCATATCTCATAGAATATCAAGTAATCCAGGTGCATCACAGAAAACTATGGTAACAACAATGGCACATGCAAAAACGCAAAACGTCGCACCAGTAAAGACTCAAACGAGGATTGTACCTAAGCAAAAGAGTGCAATAATTACATCTAAGGGCCAACTGATTGTAGGTGGAAGAGTAACTACGACTACGCAGAACATAGCGCCGATGCCTGAAATAAGACCTGTCCCAAAGCGGATAATGGCATCAGAGCCAAAAAAACTAGTACAGACAATTCAAAAGACTTCTTCAGAACCATTAATATTTTTACAACAGAAATCTGGTGCAGTAATGCAACTCACGGCAGCGCAATTTGAACATTTACAGAGGACCGGACAAATTGTACAGAAGACAACAGCGCCGCCTGTGAAAGAAAAAATTGTTGTTCAAAACACCATAACTATTTCACCGAACGAGGCAGGCATGCCTACAATACATAAACCAAGAGTACGTAAGACAATATCTGAATCGCCAACACCAGCGAAGAAAATGAAACAACAAGAAATAGCTATAGCACCTGCGCCTTTGTCACATATACCCCCAGCCCTTTCTCCTTTGACCAATACCAATCCATCCACAGTGCCATCCGTGTCAAACACAGTATCTGTTGCCACAACAAATGCCTTTCCCGAATTTGAGAACTTTGAAGAGTTGTTGCCGTCAACTGCCATCGTGCGGCAGCAGCCGGAGCCCGTGCTCGCGGCCGAGCCCGCCGCCGCGGCGCCGCCCGGCCTGGCGGACAGCCAGCTGCTAGCGGTGCCCGGGGAACACTTTGGTGGTCCTACTGGCAGCTTTTACCTTTGCATCGAAGATAACGGCACTTTGACTCCTGTTGACAACCGACCTCTAATCCTAGAGAATAATCAGTTAGTTCCAATGCCGGAACCTGTACCTGTGCCCTCGACGCAACCAGAGCGTAGAGACATTCTAGAGGCGGCGTTAGCCAATAGCGACGTTTTCCAAGCGGATTCGATGCGAGACGAAGCCCCTGACTTCCGTGATTTGAACGCAAATGTGTCTGTGCATTGTCGAGTGTCTGAGACTAGTACGACACTAAACCAGCCTATCATGACGCCAGTAGAAGTGCCCTCTAAAGTGGACAGCGAACCGGCCATTCCATCTAATTTAGAGGATGGTCTTGCAGTAATCGGTGTCACTCCAATAGTCCCGACCTCACTAGAATTACCTATCACTGTGACAGACCCAAGGATAGCACCTGCTAAGACGACAGACCCACTTAGCAATAACAACTATGGGGCTGGTGTATCTCTGCTACAGTCACCTAGTACTGAAATGACTTACGTCACCACAGAGGACGTGCCAATGGGCGGACCTATCTCAATGCCACTTCTCACGGAAGAAGAGTCTGTTGGGAAATCTATGCCAATATTGACTGATGACATAGCTGAGAGGACTGTCTCTTCAGTGGATTCGGCAGTTGGATCTCCGTCGTCTATCGACGTGCGGGAGTCGGAAACTGAGGACGGCGGTCAGTGGACTCGCCGGCTGCTTACTCCTGGCTCCGACACGTCTGAAGCTTCCGCCGAGATCCCGCTGCAGCCGGCCATTCAGCTGTCTGTGAGCGAACTATCTCGCCACAGTTAAAAGGGACGCTCTTGTCTCTTCTCTTTTGTAAATAATATTTCTCGAATCTCTGCAGTCGTCATCAAAAATATGTGTACACTTATATGTCTGATAAAAGTGATATTCTTCAAAATACGTAGCAAGTATTTGTCATGCAATGCGGGATCGGACCTACAAGATTTCTTTTAGTACCACTACGTGCTTTTACTTTCATGAATCTTTTGTAGCAAATATTGCTGTTGCAGATAGAACTAGTGGCATTTATTTAAAATATTGGACATTTTATTTTGTCAATAATTTTACTTCATAAAAGATAATAATTTATTGAAATTACTGTTCCTTGATACTTCCTTGGAATAAAATGGTTAATTCTGCGATTGTGATTCAAAAATAGCGAAATAAATATATTTTATTAATAGGTATTATGTAGCTCTGAGGAATATTGTTTATTTTGGAGTAGAGATGAAAGGCGTATCCTCGAGACCAGTCGAACACTAACATCACCGAGTTAAAGTTGTAGCTGTCGTATTTGATGTTTCTTAGAGTTTTTATTTATTTGTGGCTATTTCATAACTTTCATTATGTTACTAGTGCAATAGATTGTTTTAACTTGTTTCTTTGTTCGATTTTGGCGTTTCAAGTCTATATTTTATACCTTAGGAATATTTTTATCTGTTGTGGAACCTTAAGGACCGAGTTTTATAAATGGTGCCGCTACGCTATTATCTGAGAATGATTGTGAGCGTTTGAAACGCGTACAGAGACATGATTGTAAATATATCTAGTTATAGAATGCAAATTGAGGAAAGTGAAACATGTCTGGGTTGGACTTGTCATATATAACAATTAAGTATAATGCATTACTGCATCTAATATTTAGGTTAAGGATTTACGATTGTAAATTTAAATTGAATTATGATATTTGTTGGATTGTATGTGTAATATATAAAAAAGTAGTTATATATTATTTTTATAACGTCTAGCGAGGAGTACGTTTGCTGTCGCTGACTTGTACATGGAAAGTGCTGTTAAGTTATCGTGAATTATGTTCACTTTTGGACAAGTAATGTTGAAGTAAAGAGAGATATGCGAGTGCGGCTGTCTACAGTCAGTTATAAACGATACATTTCTTATATCAATAATGTAGGATTAATATTAAGTACAATATTGTTGAAGTAATTTTTAAACATACTGTCAAAAGCACTTATTGGTTTGTTTGAGTGATCTATGTAAAATCTAGGTCAGACTATACAATGGAGTCTTTAGTAATAACCTCTGTGTAGTTTTATTAAATAAATTTAATCAATATCTTGTTATTATTTATAATGGAGTTATGTGAAGCTTACGCCAAGTAACAAAATGAAACAACAAACATTAACTTTGATGATTTACTCATTTCTTTTCAGGTGACACTTTACTTATTTAAATAAAACTAAGGCACTGAAATGAATTTAGGAAAATATATTGCATTGTAATTAATAAGGTGTTTCATGGTTTTGAAAAATGCACATAAGTATATACAATGCAAACATTTGATACAAACTTTATTATATCACAACTCGTGTTTTTTTTTAATTTGACTACGTACTACACAACTACAAACTACAATAACAATGGTAATTTATAAATTCGTAATATTAAAATAGTTGCACTATACAACATCGTAATGAAATGATTCTTATCCTATAATACTTTATCAATAAAAGATCTGACGCGAAACTTTTAAGTCTGATTTACAATTTCAAAAAAAAATGTATAACGTAATAAGTTATAAGTATAACAACCTACAACAGTCAATTGCTTTATTTACTAGGAATATGTATCGTTCGTACTTTCATTTAGTTCATAAATAAAAACATTTTAAATTAATATAAAACTATTGTACAAATATGTAAAAAAAAACTAGTTACATCAATGGATCTTTCGATGAAATTAACGCTTAAATCTTAAAATAATGATAAATATCACATGGCAGGCCAGGGTACTCAGACAAAATGCCGTAATTTAGTCTTCTTCGAAATTTACATTACAAATAAATATTTTTGTACGGCAAGAAAAAGGTCGTGAGTGAGGCAGTTTGTGTGAGTAGTGGCGATGTTAGGACAGGGCCTGCCGCGTGGTGTTGGGCAGGAAGAGGCACATGAGACCGCCGCTGGCTAATAGGACGGCGACGATGAATGTGGGCGCGGGGCAGTACGTGTCCAGCAGTGCCGCGATAACCACGTTGCCGATGATGCCGCCCAGGCGCGCCGCCACCATCGACACCGCTACACCGGTAGCGCTGCAATCAAAATAATTCAGTTAAACCTTTTCTCACATAACATCATGCCTGTTTTCCCCGAAGGGTTAGGCAGAGGTGTATCATAGAACACCCACATTTCGCCAGTTATGGTACCTACTTATTCACCTATGCAAGGTGGACCATTTTATTGAACACGCCGTATACACAGATTTCCATACACGCTCATAATCAAGCAAAGCTCGAAGTTGGCAAGGTGAACTAGAAGCAGCCAGTGAACTCCATCAATCTCTTGTTTTGTCAGTCCGTTGACTCTTCAGTGCAAGCCATTGTGCAACCTATTCAGTTGTGATAAAGTAAACTTTGCTTTAATTTTTGAGAGTTCATTCAAATATCTTACCGTAAGTTGGTAGGGAAGACTTCTGTGATGAGGCAGTCGAGCGATGCGTTACCGCAGGATATCACCGAACTGAAGATGGCGCTTACGATTAAATTGTTAGTCTTATTGTACACGAAGTACATAGCTGCTGAACATAAGCCAGCAGAGAATGTTGCGAACACTGGAAAAGATATAAAAAATAATTAGTCTTCAGAATCATTCGCCAGTGAATATCTAGGATTGGACGATCAATTGTAGAGTTTATGGCAACTTGAGGGAGATAGAGAGACAATAGACGAGAACGGTCATATCTTAGAAATAGCAAACCCCAACTACCCACAATGAAAAACTTACCGAGGAAGAACTTCCTTCCGAGTCTATCCATGCCGAGTACAGCGAAGATATTAGATGGAATGGCAGCAGCCACAGTGATGAGCGACTCCATGAATACATCAGAGTTTATATGAGCATCGCACTGTGCTGCCGTCGAATGCGTTCCGTACTGCGTGACGTATGCTGTTACCATGCATATGTCCGCCTCCGCGTTATCGTGGGTTCTGGACCACTCGTCGAAACGGTTGAACATCTCGGGGAACCACATCATGAGGCCGTAATACCTGTAAAGAAATATTTGCCCCATTAGTAAGTTTAGGCAAGTGTTATGGTGTCTGAAGAATGAGGCAGATTGAGTTCTCTTTAGAGACAGTTGACCATAAAAATATGCTCATTATAATGACTGAAAAGAGGGTTTCCAAAGAATACTCCAGACAGTTGACCATAAAAATATGCTCATTATAATGACTGAAAAGAGGGTTTCCAAAGAATACTCCATTATGTGGAGGTGGAATAACTACTGGGAGTATGGTAAAACGTTCATGTTACTCACCCAATATGGAATGTGAAATTAATTGTGATAGAGATCATAGTAAACTTGAGTATAGGCGGCACGAATAACTGTTTGCTGTGTTCCACGATGTCGCTAAACATTTTCCTTAACTTAGATTTAGGCTCCTTATTAGCTTCAATTTGTTTCTCTGGCTTTGAGTGATAAGGTTCTTCGATCAGCAGCTGTTTGACTGGGTACTCGTCCTTGCTACGACCGGTGTTCATCATATAGATGCCTTTGAATACTTCCAAGGCTTCTTCGTGGCGACCATTTGATATCAAGAACTTGGGAGACTCAGGCAACAAGAACAGTAATGCGGCTACCAAGAACGAAGGTAGTGACATAACCAGTAAGAAGATTCGCCACGAGTTGTACACGAATCCATTTGAGACACCTCCGATTTCTGGAATTAAGAAAACTCTGTTTAACACGGTTGACAACTTAGAGAGAAAATGTAAATAGTCCTCCAAACCGAATTTCGGCCATGGCGACCAATCTCAGTGATATCAGGTGCAGAGCCATTCCGAGGCATGGGGGTATCACACAGCCAACTAGTTAAAACTCCGGGAGTCCGGGCTGTTAGTTACTAAGAATTTCCTAGTAACAGCCCAGCAGTAAAACCCAATACACTTTTTACCGACCCGGGAATCTAACTTAGGACCACAAGACCAATGGGGTAGATAAAAACTAAACTATAGATTTTTTTCAACTTTTGTAAAAACTATGTCCAGGATTATCTAGGTATATACTTAGTGCGGTTGCCTAAGAGTAAACTGATAGGTAATAATTACCAGCAGGGATGATGACCCACGCCAAACCGGCGACGAACAAGTTGCCGAGAGTCCAGAAAGCCGCCATAAAACTCAACATAGCTCCTCGCTTATTCTTCGGCTGGAACTCCGCGAAGTACGACCAGATCACAGGACCGGATCCACCTAAACTGTTGACAAGAGAAAGGAAATTAATATCGATATAAAAAAAAAAAACTTGAGAGGTGTCAAGGGACACCCGGATGGAACGAAGTTCCTTTCGATTAATTAGTGAAGGAATTGTAATAAAATTTTATTTTTATACTCATCATCATCATCATCATCATCGCGACACCACACTGTTCAATGCGAAATAGAAATGAAAATATCTGGCTTGCTTTCTATAAGAGAGAGAGAGAGAGACAGACAGAGAAACATGCGCACGCCGCACGGCTTACAATACATACATACATAGCTTACTATAGCAAAAAGTGTCGTGACAACTTTTCGTTCCCATTTTTTCCGTCTAGCCCCCTTTCACAACGCGCGATAAGGAACTTCGTTCCAAAAAGTGAAGTAGTAGTTCAGTGGTAGAGCTTGTTTCTGAAATGTACGCGCCTTAGATACTACTTAAATCGGTAAATGCTGCAGTGGGGCGCGTCATTTCAGTTTAGACAAGCTCTAGGTAGGTTACAGTTACAGCGTCATCAGTTGTAGGCATAGTTATAAGAAAGACTGGACTTCAAACTACTGAGGTAGATTACTTTATTCATCACCGGCTATAGTTGCTGGCTAGTTGGTTTTCGATATTGTTAACAATACTTACGTCTCCTTACATATACCTACGTCCTCATAAATATTTTTAATTAGTCCGCTTTCATAAAAAAAAACGTCTTCTAGTTCGACAAGGTTGGCTGAAAGTTTTTCAGCTAAGTATTTCTTGCTTGTTACCTTAATCATATCCTGAGGTACACAACAACGGTTCGTTACGAGATATCCTGCTTTATTCAAGCGATACTAATTTTTGTAGGAAAGTCAAGTTACGTATAGATAAGTATAGGTAGGTGGTGTAACTAAGCAATTCATTCTTATGGTCTAAGCATTAGAAATGTTTCGCTTGCCCCCTGAACGATTATTAAATTTCTTTCTACCTAGTAGCCCTACGTAGTAAAAGTACTCTGTGCTACGTAGGTAGGTAGGTAGAATGCCATGTACTGTGATTGAAGACCAAATATTTAGCAGCTTAGCTTAGCGGTACTGGTTGCTGACTAGCCTAGTTTTACCTAAATATTGTTAATTTAGTCATAAAACGATGAAAACGGGTTACTTGAGTCAACCTACAACCTTTGTTGACCTACAATTTTATTGTTTCTTTATCGGGTAATTATGTAATAATATGCATTTCACGATACAATTTCAGCTTTTGTTTCAAGGATTTCTGTTATTCATGAGCTATTGAAACAGTTACCTAAGTCTACCTACATTATAGGTTTACATTGCTATGACAACAAAGTCAGGCGCTCATATTTCCGAAAGGGTAAAGAGGTAGAAAGTACCTACCGCCCATTGGATTGTTAAGGGCCTGTTAAGCCTGTTTCGCCACCTACGATTAAGTTCATATTAACTTACTTTGCAGATAATTTCATGGAACTTAATCGTAGGTGGTGAAACAGGCCCTTAGTCTCAATTACTCCGAAACATAACTAAGTACTGAATTCTGAAGGATACCGAGTACCTACTTACAAGATCTTTTTTTTTCGGTGTCTGTTGCCATCGGATTAATTTCATACAAATTCTGTTCCATTTTTTAGTTGTCTTGTGTGCTTTGTCTTGTAAATTGCCTATCCGGGAACTAAAACAGGTTCTATAATATCGCTAAAAATGTATACTTACGCGGCACCATTGATAAAGCGGAAGACCATGAAGAGTTCGTAGTTCTGACTGAATGAGGAGGCGACAATGGCGAGCGCGTTGACGATGGAGATGGCGATGAGCACTCGTTTGCGGCCCACGGAGTCGGCCACAGAACCCCACGCGTAAGCGCCCACCATCATGCCGATGAAGATTATGCTGTTCAGCCATCCCTGCAAGAAATCGTGTCGTCAGTTCATCGTTGACGTCGCTTGGTTCGCGCGTCATTTGATTCATCATCAGCTGCCTATCCTTTCCCAACTATGTAAGTAGGTATATTGGGGTCAGCATTTCATTCATAGGACCACAATTGTCATAATAATTATGATTAGGCTGTGGTGTAAGGTATAAATTTCCAGTTTAAGCTGATCTCGCATGGTATATGATTTCCTTACTATGAGAGGTCAGTGTGAACTGGAAATGTATAGATTGATGTGTAGCCGTGTGTAGGTACATACAATTAAAACCTAGTCTAGCCCTAGTAACCCCACTTCGAATTTATAAGACCCTTTCAGTCCCTGTTGCAAAAAAAACATGTCTTTTTGTTTCTTTCTTATTTGCAAAATAGTTGGGCAAACGTCATCTAAAACTGTTGGTTCCAAATTCCAAGTTAATAGCATTTTTTCAAGTTCTTGAGATATTCAGCTGTGACAGACAGACAGACTGAGTCACACCATAGGGGTTCCTTTTTTACCATTTTGGTACGGAACCCTAAAAATAGGCATCATAATAGATTAAATTACCGTTTGAAAAGCCAAGCTGTGCCTAATGACCCCTACATAGATGATGTGATGTGTCCAAACAATTTGAGAGGGCCCTGACATGCTCTAAATACAAAAGCCAATATCTCACGCCAGATCACACGAAAAGCCTTGAAGAAAGCTGTCAACATAATAATTCTGAAGGTTTAACTACGAAGAACGCTTGGATTTTAAATACTGCATACACATACAAGTCTAACCTGTAATCCCATAAGGGGTAGACAGGGTTACAATGTATCCCGCATTTACACAGATAAGTTTACCGAAGTGCAATTTACCTACCCAATAGGGGGTGAACCTTTTACCATTAACCAGGCACAAGACCTGCAACCTCGGACTGCTACAGACGCTACAGTACTCGCAAAACTTTATAAGCCTTTGAAGGTGGCCCGATCGAGTACGAAACCGCGCATGGTAAAATACGTGACACTAAAGATGAGACTTTACACACCACGTGGTTTGACTTGCGCAGTAGTAGCCGATTTATAGGTCTCTTTAGCGGTATGTATGAACTAAAAACGGGAAGGAACCGGGTGTCATTGCGTAGCGCGGGAGGCGCGGTACGGGCGGCGCTCGTCATGCATGTCTCATCTTTTGTGGCGCGTATTATACGTACAGTTGAGTGCACAAGGATTACCTATTATAAGATTTAAAACATTTTATAAAGAACCTGTACTTCCTACCTAGCATTGATTTCAATTTCATCACATAAATAGGTTAGCTAATTATTACCTATACTTTTAGGCCACTCGCATGCAACTTCCGTTCCGAGAGCTCATAAGGTTTTGCGCGTACTGTACTAGCTAGGTACTGATAAATTCCTCATGGGAAAACATTATGTTCAGCTGTCGCCACTTGCTGCCTACTAGACCAACGAGGCAAAACACAATTTTAAAATACGCAGTTTGTTCGGAAGTTTCGGAATCTTCATCATCATCGAAACAAACATTTTATCAATGATCGTCACCCGTAAACATACGTTTGATTGTTTGCAAATAATTCGCACTGTGTGAAATCGACGAGCTACTGAATGACATCAGTCTATATAAAATGTTTACCAAATCAGAATCTTATTTACTGTCGGTCATTCGGTTTTCCTCATGATTTATGGTGAAATTAAATGGCAACGTTTATTTATTTAATTGACAGTTTGATTTGTATCCTGTTTAACTATTGTTTATTGAAGTATTTATTTATTGTATCAGAGATGATAGAAACTGAACTGTAAATCACTTCTGGAATTGCCAAAGTTATAGCAACCTTCGACTTGCTCTATAGGAGTATATGGGAGAGAGTTGTTATATGAATAGGTTCATTGATGAAAAAGATAACACCGGAAAATTACGAGCGGTATTCCCGTTTTTTAGTCTTGTGGTTAAGACTGCACTGATAAGTGGTTTGAACTAAGATATTAATTAAAATCATAACTTGCATCCACGTGGTTATTGAAACTAAGGCATCCCGTGAAGCACAGAGTACCTACATTTGACGTGAAGTGACATGAGACCAATGATATTATACAGGGTCAAATTAAATTAGATAGCAAAACTCCACATGATGGGTAGGTATCGATATTTACACATGATAAAACTAAAAACAAATTTTGATGACGTTTGTTTTTTGAGGTATCAACACAACAGTAGGTACCTAGTCACTTATAATATCAGTTTAAAACTTGGTTTTTGGTGTAAACTTCACAGACATGTAGTTACCACGACATGCATCGATATCTCAACACGATAAAAGGTTTTATATATAACTCTTCAAGTAACCACCAGCGGTCCAAAAAAAAAAATCATTTTTTTTTTGCGTCTGTGGAGTTTCGCTACCTAATTTAATTTCACCCTGTGTATAAAACATGAGACTATGTGGGAAAATGTGTCAACAAGTCCATCATGGGTCAGTAGGAAACCAGTGATAGACGCTGGTCACTGGTCAAATCAAGACCAACGCAGTTTAGTTCCTTTAGGAGTGGAAGCCCAGCTAAATTGTGGAGGGGACAAGATATATTGCAGTCGGATATCATCAAGTATGTTGTCTTGTTAGATAAAGAAGGATTATTTCAGCTGATCGCGAATTTTGTTTATTGTTGTGGCCGTGAAAATGGGAAATCTCAACTACTTATAAGACATAGTATACGTACGACAACGTTCAAAGGTTCCATCGTTTATTTTCGGAAAAACCGTACTTTGCCGAATTAAATTGTGACTAGTCCACTATCGGAGAGTGCGTCAATATAAAATAATTTAGGTAATAAGTAAATCAATTTCTAGTCGTGTAGGTTGGTTGGTGGTGTTACTTGGTTCTATTAAAAGATTATAACGTTAATTGATTTTAATTATATACAGAAGGAAGTCTTTTAAAATATTTAGATCATTCTATTTGCTGAATGCAACGAATAAAACATTAGGTACTTATGTACATCAACGAAAGAGAAAGGATCATTATCTCTTCCAAAAATAAAATCGTTTTAAAAATGATGCAAGAGTTTATATGAAAAGTGAACGATGTCTGCAATGTGTAATGCTAGACGAGTCGATACGAATGAATCCATATTTATCTGTCCAAAAATAATTAGGTACAGTACAACTGTTTTCTTAATGTCCCTCGGCAAACTTCGTGTTTCGTCTGTCGTCGGATTTCCATCAGCTGCCAAGCTATTTTTAACCGACTTTTCAAAAAAAAGAGGAGGTTATCAATTCGTCGCGTATATAAATTATATATACCGGATGACTTTTTTTACCGTCTCGAAAAAAATTGGGTATATTAGGTGAACGGAGTAGAAGCCAATGGCATACCTAACTTTTTTTTTTTTTTTTTTTTTAAATCAAAAAAAATTAAAAATTCTAATCTTATGCAGGCTGCTTAAGATTTGAATTTCGATATTTTTAAACGATTTATTATTTTTTTTTCCGAAATTCTGTTTTTATGGTACAAAAATGAAAAGTTTACATCGAATTTGTAGTATTTATTGGTACTTTGATATTTTTTTCTGTCTAAGCTATGAAAAAAAAAAAACTAGGTATGCCATAGGCTTCTACTCTGTTCACCTAAATACACCCAATTTTTTTCGAGACGGTAAAAAAAGTCATCCGGTATAGTTTACACTGATTTCTCCGTCAATTGTGGCCCCATTTTTTAAATTATTTTTTTATTTGATAGGGATCCGCCCCTAGGCCCTAGGGGCCCTCTCGAGGTGGTCCCACTGTCACCAAGTCAGAATCTGATGAGGGGTTCCCATGGAAATTGAGGGAAACCCTCAAATTTTATAGGCACACCTATAGTGATTTGGGTATTTTTTATAGTAACTTGTGCAATTTGCTCTCGAAAAGCACCATTTGGTGAAGTGGAACTGATGATGAAGACTACATAATATGGCCACGGGAACTGCTCAATAACAATTATTTCACGGGTTGCGATTCGATTACCGATTGCGCTCGTACATCACAATGCATGTGGTGAAGTGAAGCTGATGGTGACTTCACCATCAGCTCCAGTTCTCCTGGTTCTTACTAGTAGAGCTCCTCAACAATTAACGTCCCAGCATCGGAACAAGCAGTTGACATTAGGCTATTGTAACTTAGATAAATTACAAACTGACCCACTAAAAAGTGAAAAATAAAAACATTTTACAAAAAAAACAAGCGACTGCAAAGTGAAAAATAACTTTAAATTCGGAAGTCGGTGGCAAAAAACTAAAATTCAGATCCAAAGACACCGACTTCCGAAATTAAAGTTGTTTTTCACTTTGCAGTTTTTTTTTGGAAGTCGGTTGTTTTTTTTTTTTGTAAAAAGTTTTTATTTAGCCTATCGAAATTCTAAAAATGCACACGTTGCAGTCAGTAAAAGAGTTGGCTCCTCAGAACAAAATATAAACATTCATTAGCTATGCAACTTATGGCCCGGTTTCTGAGGTTTTTAAACCATTTTATACATTCGATAGTGATTAAGTATCGTGTTTCTGTGTGTGATAGTGATTACGTGTCGTGGTTCGATAAGTATCGTGTTTCTAAACACTTCGCTAAGGAATAATTTTGCTTAAAAGTCGAGTGAATAATAATAATAACTAACTATAATCTAAGACTATCTAGGGTTTATCTGAGGACCTCAAAATCCGAGCAAAAGGATAATTTAGTCTCCTCAAATATAGACAATTTGGGTATTTTATAAAGTAACTCGTGTTCGGAAGTCGGTGGCAAAAAAACTAAAATACAGATCGAAAGACACCGACTTCCGAAATTAAAGTTATTTTCCACTTTGTAGTGTTTTTTTTTGGAAGTCGGTTGTTTTTTTTTTTGTAAAAAAGTTTTTTATTGTGTTGACTTAGAAGCTTGATTTTTCAAGAGCTCCAAGGGACCATATAGGTACTACATAGCATAGCTTAGCTTAGAGTACCTATTCATAATATTGACAGTGTCAGCTCCATCAGGTTAGACTGGAAGCCGACCCCAAAATAGTTGGGATAAGGAAGATTGATTGGGTGATATAAGTCAATGGTGATATTAAAGAATTCTTACCTTAGTCTGTGTGGTGAGGTCTAGGTCGCACTGTGCCGATGGGAGGATGAAGGACATGGCGATGACGTCCATCTCCTCGGAGGTGCTGACCAGGCCGCACACCGCCAGGAGCAGGTAGTGGAACCGTCCATATCCTGCGCAAACGTAAACAGATCAGCTCGTGTCTTCCCTGGGCTGTCCCCTACAGGTGATTTGTTTTTTTTTTCTTTAATGGCATCTCGCAGATCCACCTAGAACTCGGCTAGGCTGCTCAACCGTCTTGCCTGTGGATCCCTCAATAAATTAAGGCCTCGCAGCCAGGGCATACTAAGCGACTACTCGCTAAGGGCACCCTCTGTGTGGTACAGGCCTCGGCTTAGGGCGTCGCGTCCTCGTTGGGGTGAGGACAGTAGAGGATAGACTGGATCGGATTAAGTAGATTACCTACCTATCTACTTGAATGATTGTTTAACGATTTCATTGAGATTATTGTCAGTTTTGGCAGGCACACGTTTTGCACTCATTTAGTTATACCTAAATTCTAGTAGGTAGGTACAGTACGACACAACTTAGATGTAGCATCGGCAAAATTCGTAAAACCGATCATGATCCGTACTAGTGCGCCTTCAAAATTAGCAATCTTTATTACTGCCTTAGGCGAAAATTTTATTTACGCAAACACAATAACTTGTAAAGTCATCTATGTAGCCAAATACAATCGTAAAATTGAAATGAATGAACGCAAATTTTCAAATCTATGCTACATCTAAGTTGTGTCGTATGTCGTACTGTACCAACCTATTTTGTTAACTTCTCAAACATCGGACGTACACCAAGTGTACCCAATAAGGAGAAAACTTTATACAATAATATGTAGTTACATAGACGTATAATTATCATATTTTATATGTAAAATTATAAACGTAAAATACCATCATCCAATGGCGATTGGCGACCCCGGGCTCAGAGTTACAGTAGTATAAAGTTGTGAATCTTTATGGTTCATAATCCATAAATAAATAAATAAATAATAAGTATTTATATAGGCGTCTGACGGGTGTAGGTTGGTGCCTAAGTACTTAGCGAAATAGGTCCCCTAAACAATGGTTTGTATGTGTACGGTCCTAATTACCAGAAGTTAATTATCCTTTGTTGTTTACAAGAAAGGAAGCGATAATAAAAGAAGAACACGTTAAATATATTAGCTAAAGCTCATGCAAGGGTTCAGGTTTCAATCAGGGTGTGATCGTACGATGCGGTTCCTAGTAAATGCATGTTTACACCGCAGTCGTCGCGCGGCTACGTCGAGGAATGCAATACGAGCACTCTCCATTCATAAAACTTCGTTCGAGTTACTGTTTTATTTACCAACGAAGCCGTGTACGGTTTCATAATGGTTTTTATTACGTAATTGAATGTCAACAATGCATTGTAAGTGTGCATTATGATTTTAGTTTTATATTAATTTTATGTCGACGTCGACAAATCGATTTGTGACATCCTTTTAATTTGGTAGATATAGAAATCTTGTCCTTCATTGTTCTATTACTTTTACACATAGATATATTTTATATTTCTATGTATTTACATAATTAGCCTATAATGTTCCCACAGCTGGGACACGGCCTCCTCCTCCACGCGGCCCCAGTGCGGTTTGGTGGATGACGTCAAAATATGTCTTCGAATTTTTGGTTCTAGGACATGCCGGTTTCCTCACGATGTTTTCCTTCACCGTTTTGAGAGAGAGAGTGGTGATGAAATTATTTAGGTAAGTAACACAAAGTAATGTTGCTTGGGTTCGAAGAACCATGTCCGAACCCACGACCTACAACTCGTAAGTCGCGGCCGTTACCACTGGGCCACCACATACCTACCTACTCTCATTTCTTTAGGAAAATCTCTCTTTATTTAGGAAAATGTTAGCTGAATTTTGTATTTCAGCGGAATAAATAAACTGTCATTTAGGTACCTATTTATATGTTATTATTTACTCAACAAACTTAGTTAAGTTAAGTAGTATGCTTATCCTAAATACCTACATGTTCGACGTGTCAGTTGGATGTGTTTTAAACTTTAATTTGTAAAATGACCATCGACTTATAGGTATTTTTATTTTAAAGCACGTAGGTAAGTACCTACTTATCTACAGCGTGAAAATCGAATGTTTACGAATCTACTAAGTATACCTATTAGTTCAAAACGAATATCTAAGTACAGTACGGCAGCCTGCCATCTATTTGAATAAGTAGGTCTTGATGTTGTCGATAAGTTTGATAATGTAACTTATTGTTTGTCAATGATTGTCTGTCAAGAACTCATGATGAACATAATTTAGATTGCCATTGTTTTTAAACATAACTTACTACCTACTTATACTTAACATTATTTATTTTCTAAAATTTGTCAATAATCCAATTCAATTTCATTTAATTGAATTAGGATATTTATATCTTCGGTAATTAGTGCCTAAGTCTGACTTGGTACTTAGGTACTATCGAGGAAACTAGCATCTGACCAATTTGAAAACAACTCCCGTGCACACAACGACGGCGCGCCGTCGTTGTGTGCACGGGAGTTGTTGGTCGTCGCCGCGGCGACGACCACATCTGTTAGCAAACGTTGTTACTATAGCGGCCGAGCGCTGCAAACAAGAATATTCCTAACGGTGGTGTATAGATGTTCGTTTCTCCGATAGTAATTAGTGAAAGTAAAGTCGCGAATCAGCAGATTTTTTATATTAAGTAGGTAGAGATCTGCAAGCTCCTCTACAAAAATTTCCAATTTGCAATGTGTTTATAGGTAAGTATGCAACTAGAAGTGGAGTGGCATGCACGATCTCTCTAATAGGTAGGTAAGTACTTATACCTACTTAGCTTTTTATTTTAAACTTACCGGTTAATTCGATAGCCCTTTCGAAGTCAGCTTTTTCCGAGCCGGGGCCCTTCTCGGGGTCGAGCTTGACGTGTGTCTTTAGTGAAGGTACGAGGCCTATAAAGAAAATAAATACAACATTACAAACAATCAATCAATTACTTACCATCTCCAGAATATGAAGAAGTGTCCAGTTTATCAAGTAAAAAAAAACTTAAATGAATGTACAAAATACAAAGAATAATTTTTACTCTAGAGTAAAAATGATTCTTTCTTTCTCTATGACTAGTCCTAGAGTTAATGTGCCTAGTGCTGCACCTAGAATAGCTCAATTAAAGCTTTATTTTGATTGTATGAGTGGCTGTTTTAGAATATTACTTAATGCAAATTAACATACAATTTTGGGAGCTTTTATTCCGATTGTTGGCACCAATGATATTATAAGTAGGTACATAATATCATTGATAGAGACGTATAAAGTTATGAACCAGAATAGTACATTTTGATACAAGTGGAGAACATTAATATTGCATTCGAGGCGGAATTAACACCCGAGCCGTAGGCGAGGTTGTTTTTGAGCCGAGAACTGCAACGACAAATGTCCACGTCAAACGACTTTTTCAATACACTTTTGAAGAAATAAAATAAATTAACGGAAAATATTTTTGCGATGAATTATTACGAAACTATGAATTAATTTTTTTTCCGCGCTTTGCTTTCGCCAGGTTGAAGGAGAAGCAAAGGTATAAAGCACTTATTACAGCCTAATATGAAAAATTTAAAATTCAAATATTTTTGAGTTTAGAACACAAATAAATGTTAATTTGTTCATAGACGTATTTTTTATTGTAATAATCATGGTTTTTGATGATATTCTATTTATAAATATTATTTAAATATTCAAAAAATATTAACGCCGTAAAGACGCCTAACTCTTTGCCGAGATTTAAAAAAAAATATTTACCTCCGAATAGAGAGTTGTGAATAGAGGCATTGAACTAATTTGGACTAAGTATAGTAGTATAAGTTATCTGTGGCAATTTTCATTCCCCCACACGTGTTGGAAAATGAAAAATCGCACGCGTGTGAAATATATTGCATTGTGTACCTAATCGTAGTGCGATATGAACCAGTTTTCGAGGAAGTGTATTGAAAAATAATTATTTTAACCAACCGTTTTTTGTTATTGCATCAGTAAGATATTGCCGGTTAAAGCATGTGTAACTTTATGATTTCTAATTATGTTCATAAATAAATATTTTATGTGGTAACTAAATATCTAGGTTATAGGTACAATTATTAGTTACTGTAGGTGCGGGAGTAACGAACAAATTACTATCTTATCCATTATTACCTATGAGTATCGACTGATCTCGGTTCTGTTGATTGTGTGGGCATTTAAATAAAAGTGCACGTAGATAAAAATTAAATTAATTAAAGCCGGGTGCTCTGATATCATAATTATTGTTATATCTACCGGTAGGTAAATGTCAAGTGCTAAGGCTATCACAAATAGGTACATTTAATAGTCGATATATATAAAAATGTTGTTTAAGGCGATATGTAAAAATCAAACTGGGCGGGAATAAGAAAGTGGCTGAGTCAATTACTTCCACATGCGAAAAAAAGAGGTCGCAACCATAGACTTATAAAAAAGTCTATGGTCGCAACATAATGCGCTGAATCAAAATAAAAGCTAAAAAAAAGAAAAAGAAAGAATAAAAAAAAAAGTTAAAAAAAATAAAAAAAAAAATGAAAAGAAAGAAAGAAGAAAAAAAAAGAAAAAGAAGAAAAAGAAAAAGAAAAGAAGAAGAAAGTTTTTATTTAAATAAGTTAAGCTATCTATCAAAAATATTTTCAGCCAGACTTTTCAATTACATAATACGCACATTTTGAATGCAATTTTGCAATGAAATTAGGTACTTATTTTAGAATTCCAGAAAAAAAATATAAAAAGTACGGGTAAGAACTTAAAGAGTTAACTTACCAAGCTCGACGGTTTTGGAACCTGGGCCGTTTAGTTGAAGGTCCCTTTTTACATCACAATCTGAAACAAACAAAAAATCCATTACTTCATAGTTCCGAAAATAATTATTAGCAAAGGAGAGTTTTTGGACACGTTCACATCAACTATTGCTGCCATGAATGACTGTCTGTTTTTTTCTCATGGTAATCTTTCGGTAATCAGCCAATAATGTTCTCACTGCTGGGACACAAGCCTCCTCTCAGTGAGAGGGAATGGGCCGTAGGTAATGCACCATGCACGCGGGCCCAGCTTTTGAAAATAAAAATCAGCTAAAAGAAATAGGTACTGTGGGGGTGACAAAAGCTCATTGCAGTAGGTAAGTGTTTAAGAAAAATAACTAGTGCTTCAAAAAACTCGAGTCTTCGAGTCCTATATAAACGGATTCGGATGATGAATTACAAGACTCGACTCATTACAACATGACTCCCGGACTTGAGAACTAAGTTCTCTACGAGCCCTTGTATGTGACATGAGAGCTCGAGTCTCTTTGTGCGCTCGAGTCCTTTTTATGCGGCGAGTCGTCGAGTTTACCTTCACATCTCTATTTTCATAGAAGTGAGTTTTTAGCTGATTTATTGTCAGTATTTGTCAGTTTTTTTTTTAGGGCAGAATTACATAACCATTAATATAAACTTAACTATCACCTATTCGGGTCTTTTCGAATGATGAGTTTCAAGTCTCATCTTCATGCTTCGAGTTTTTCTTGAAGACTCGAGTTCATTTTAAGACTCGAGTGCTTTTGTAAGACACAAGTGGTTGTTAAATGACTCGGACTCGGCTTGACCTAGACTCCGAACCTTTTTATCACACCGAGTCTTGCTTATTTGAGTCGAGTCTTTAAAATTACGACTCGAGGACTCGAGTTTTTTGCAACACCAAAAATAACTATAAATATTTTAGGTGTAGGTACATTAATGTGTAATGTTATAGGTATCCATCTACTGGGCTTAACTAGACTGGTGCATCGTGCATCATCTCTACACTACACGTGTCGCAGCGCACGTGCTATAAACGATCTTGATTGTAGCAAAACTTCACAAGGAAAATAAACAAACGCATCTCTTGTGTATTTTTCTTTCATTCATACTTACTAGGTAGTACCTTATTTTAATTTAAGGCGAAAGCGCCAAGGTAGCCTTTGGAATTACAATTTTCTTAAGATTTTTTGCAATTTGGAGGTCAGTATCAGGACTATCAGCACCCTAATTGCGTAACACATTATCAATCGGAGTTTGAATCATTTTGAAACAAATTGCTAATCCATTGCTTCATATGTTCGAAAAATTTGTCTGCTCGACAACGTAAATAACGCAATGAATGTTATTGAACTGCCAAAATGAAACCAACTGCGATTGATAATGTGTTACTCAATTAGGGTACAGGTTAGGTTGTATGTTGATCTAAACTGAAACCTAATTATTTTTCTAAAATAAAATTAGCCTAAGTTACTTCTTATATCATCAGTTCATCACTCATCAGCTATCGCCAGTGAAAGCCCCGTCATAATCGGTCCAACCGTTTCGGAAATTAGCCTGAGCAAACAGACTGACAAAAATTTGTTTATACTTTCATTCATTTAAGCATTTAAGTAAAAAGCTGTTATTTTGGCAAACATTAAAAACAGCCACTTCAACTTATACATAAAAAAAATCCCTATCAGCCATGATCTCTTCTGTATGTCTGATTAGATGTATTGTATCTGTGGAGAACGTTGTTGGTTGCACATTTGTATAACTTCTTATTTTCTATTTATTTGTAATAATATGTAATGTGTAATTGTTTGTTCTTCCGAATAAATAAAATAAAATAAAATAAAATTAGATCTATATTTATTATCATGTGTACATCTAGCTCTTATTAAATATACCTACCTACAAACAAAACCCATCTCAATATGTAAATATACAAGGCATCGTCATTGGTAGGTGACCGGTAGTTCGGCAAGGTCTCGCAACAATATTTGGCGCAGCCGCGGCCGCGGACACAATATGTCAGGAGTTCAGGACACAATGTACGGGTAGCAACATAAGCTGCTGGGCAGAGTCGCATTTCGTCGGCCTAATTCATTAACCTGCCAAGTAAAGGTGTTGCTGCAATGGCGACATTAATTCAAGACGCGTATACGGTTCCGCGTTTTCGTTTTGATTTCATTAAACGTTATTGTTTATTTATTTATTTACAACTTTCTAAAATAGCATCTTGGAGCAACTTGTAGCGCAGAGATGAAATTGAAACGAACGAGAAAAAAAAGGGCACGCCACTCGAGTTCTACAAAATAATTTTGTCACCGCTATTCTCACTAGCTTTTCCCATACCGGCAAGATAGTAAAGTTTATGAATTTCAAAATGCTCTAATGTGCGCCTGGTAGCATAGAGTCTAGAAATACAGGTTCTAAGTACGCGACACAAAGGCACCACGTGTCGAGCGGTGCCTTTGTGTCGCATGTCGCGCCTGTATGAAGCAGCCTTTTATGCTTAGTTGTTTTCTGATCGTTTTCAGCGACTGTTTTGCCAACCATACCCCACTATAACATGATCAGAATACGTCTTTTCATTAACATTCTGGCGTTAAACAGTAAGTCGGTAGTTCTTTGTTACCTTGAGATGTGCATAATCTCCGTATGAGGTTACGAAATGGACAGGTGGCATGACTTCGATAAGGCCGGCCACATACATTCGGAATTCCGTTTCAGAATTCCGTTTCGAAATATCAATCCGGAATTGCGAAGGAAGTAAAACCATACAAAATCACGTACAGACTAAGTACCATGCGGAATTTCAAATATAGGAGAAAACTTCAAATGGAAAACTACTGTAGTTTTGATTTTTAATAATAATAATAATATATCATTTATTTCGGGTAACTAAGACCCATAACATAAATACCTTACAGACTATCATACAGATTTTGTATGGATATGCTGCCTTCGAAAATCCCGATACTTACGATATTTCGAACTAGATAAAACGGAATTAGCAAATCCATACAAAATCATGCACAGACTACCAGGCGGAATTTGGAATCGGAGAAAATTTCGAGATTTTGAATGGATTTGCTGATTTTGAAACGGAATTCCGACTTTATGTGGCCGGCTTAAGTGCTCATTGTGAGTATTGCGACCAGTGTTATACAAATAATACTTGGACATTCCTAATTGTGAGTCATTGTGGGTTTTACAGGATGGTGACTGTAAGGGCGAGCGCGCATTGCGGTGCGTTTCCGGTAGTCCTGCCGCACTGGGCGGGGCCTACAGTAACAAAACGCATAACCGCAGTGCGCGCACTTCAAAGACATTCCATACTTCACAGATTATGCGGTAGAAAAACGCACCGCAATGCGCGCTCGCCCTAAAGGCTTCGTCAAAAAGAACGCGTACTTAGCGCGCGCTAACCAACTTAACCTGACGCCGCACTCTATAGCGACGAATTGTGTTGTATGTTGTATGACGTACAGACAGTGAACGGAAATAAACGTACAGACAACAAAACCTTAAAATGTTGACGGTTAAGTTCAAATGGAATGAGAAATTTTGCCAGGTTTTTTTTGTAATTTGTCGTAACTTGACCTACTGCTGTGTGTACGCACGGCTACAGATCAAGCTATACATTTCCAGTATAAGATGATCTCGCATTTTATAGGATATCCTTACAATCAGAGGTTAGTGTAAACTGGAAATGTATGCTTGATGTGTAGCCGTGTGTACAACACAATTCGTCGCTATAGCGCGACGTCAAGCCGCCACACACTTAGCTATACCTTATCTTCGAGCGACCTCAGACGGAGCTATATTTATAATATAATACATATTTGTATTACACTATTTTATTCACAGTATAAGTAATATACAGAGTGAATTTTTCAAGTGGGCATGGATGGCCAAATTCGAAACTATGAGAAATATTGTAATGATGAATCCTTGAGACGTCGAATGTATTGAAAATAAATGTTTATTCTAAACTTTTGCCTGCACAAATCACAAATTGACACACAAGACATGAATGCACACAAGGGATTCTTTGTATGACGAAAAGTACTGCAAGAATAACCTCGAACCCTACAATACAACTATGCCCGATGGGATTTCCCATAGGCAAAATTTTTGACAATAGAAAATCCCATCGGCCATACAAAGCCTTTGTGTGTCAATTTTGTGTGACTTAGGGCTAATTTAAACATAGTTGGATTCCGTGGAATAAAAGGGTGAACTCGACTAAACTTTTATATCCCGTAAGTATGACTCTTAATTTTCGAATAGGTAAATTTTGATTTTTTGACGACAACAACAACAACAACAACACAATTTGTAACAGCGAGCTTGAATTTTTTTTCTCCTCAGATAGGCTAGGTTTTCTTTAGGTATTAGAATTAAGATAACCTAAAGTTCAAAAGCGAGCGAAGCGAAAATTTTAGAATTCCACCTCGGTTAGGTTAGGTATTACTAAATTTACTAAGGAATTCATGATCAAACAAACGCGCCCTAATTTCGAAACGGGGATAATCGACTTATTGACCGGGACACCAGGACGAAACGCGGTGCACCGGGACATGTCCCGGTGCACCGGGACGTATGGCAGACCTAATCTAGGGCAATACATAGGTAAGTATTTATTTTATTTTTTATAATACTTTTCATTGTTTGAACTTAGAAGCTTGATTTTGTTAGAGCTCCAAAGGGATGTAGGCCTACGTATTATATATTATAAGGGTACTGTTTTTTCCATTTGAGGTACGGAACCCTAAAAAGGAGGACTTTATATACAAAACACTTCATAGAGAAAGACACTTCATGTATTTTCTTCGTTATAAGAGCACAAAGGTCTTCCAGCAGATCTGCGACAGGAAAGTTGGATGAGAGACGTAGACACAGTGTGAAACAGACAATCTCTCTGATCTTCTTGTGTGAATCTGTTGAACGTCACCTACTTCTGTTATTGTTATGAGGAAGGAAGAAGTGACATGTTTTCCCATGAGGCGAGGGGATCCCTTATCTTTGGAAAATATGTCAGTTCTTTCCTCCACAACCTTAAAGGTAGCCCCCCGCCCCTGACGTTATTGTCGTGTTGAGTGTTAGGCTGCGTGTCCACCGGAGCGGAGTGAGGCTGCGGAGTGGAGAAACGGAGAAATATTAACCAATAGAATCTTAAGTCCGCTCCACTCCGCCGTCCGCTCGCGCTCCTATTGGTTAATATTTCTCCGTTTCTCCGATCCGCAGCCTCGCTCCGCTCCGGTGGACAGGCAGCCTTAAGGTGTATAAACACTGTATAACACGACATGTTATAAAACATAGTACTGAGGTATATTACATGTTTTTATAGAGAAGTTAGCAATGTTAAATAATGTGGACGTGTCAGATAATAAATATTTATGTGTTATACATAGACTTATAAAAATAAGTCTATGTTGTTATATTACATAATCTGGACGCACCCTTATGTCGCGGCCACATACGCGATTACTGTTATAATTTGACCGAATCTTGGCCGAATTTAAGTACCGCTATATTTACGGCGATAATGGGCATTGACGTTGACGTTAATGTGGCCGCGGCATTACAGAAACAGTCAAATTATACTTACTGTGAGATTTCTTGGGCCCGGGGTCAGTTTCTACCATCCTATGCGGGCGGGTGGCTGTGTATGTCGGCGGTCGCGGGGACTGAACTACTCTTACTGGGTGCTGGCTGTGGGTCGCTTACAACGGCGCACGGCTCGTCTGAAACAATACAAGTAATTTTCATTATACATAATAAAATACCCGCCACGAACCTTGCTATGAGCCTGTAGCTATAACTTCATCCTTAAATAATGAATCCGATACAACCTGTCCTTCGCTGTCCTCCCCCAGCGACACCACAAGTCGAGGTCCGTACCCCACAGGGGTGCCCTTAGCGAGTGGTCGCTTAGTTTTTAAGTTTTATGCCCCGGCTGGAGGCACCCACAAGAAAGTCCAGTTAAACTACCAACAACCTTCTATAGCAACCTATAGGAGGTTGTTGGCAATTTAACTGGACTTTCCATACTGTAGTTACCCTTTTTTTTTTTGTGAATGGCGTCTCGCAGGTCCTCGCAGGACCTGCGAAAGGACCTGCGAAGGTTGGGCAGGCTGGTAGAGACCTATGTCCAGCAGTGGAATGCGATAGTCTCTGGCGCTGATAACCGACTTTTAATAATTTTAAACTGAAGACCAAGTCTAATTGAGTACCTACCTAGTGTTAATGATTTGGAAAAATATGTGTTAAATTAGAGTATTTTCTTAATAACTTCATATGTGAATATTTTAGATTATTTATGTTTATTATAATACTCGTACATAGTGTATTTAATTTGTAAAGTTAAAAAACTGAAAATCATGCAAAAACTATCAAGTTCACCATTCTAAAGATAATTTAACTATTTATCTTTTAATATAATAGGTACCTTTTGTTTTATGTATAATAAATAAATAATGCGTCTAATTTGGGACAGCGCTCCTTGATGGGCGAGTCCTATCTGAGTGGACGTACGACGCGTTGCGCGAGCTCAGCACAGAACATGACTAACTAGACAAGCAAACTCATCGCAAAGTCGATTTATCGAGTAAAATAGACATATAATTAGTAAACAAAGTGGTCAATTATCAATTGATGGAGTGATCGTTATCACATGGAAATTCCGAAGTACCGAACTTTTTAGGTACGGAAACCTTTACATGTATTGTCATCCTGATTTGAATATTTTCCTACTTGGTTGTCGTCTGGTCGTAGCAATATATTATCTGTGGACTGGTCGCCACCAGTCCACAGATAATATAATGCTGCAAGGGCTACATTTGAGCATGAGCTCCTGGGTTCAATTCCCAGGTTGGGCAAAGCGCGATTGGGTTTTTTCATCATGAATTTCTCAGTAGCAGTCTGGAGTCTGGATTTGTGCCCGGTTAATGGCAATAGGCTTGCCAGCGCCACCTATAACTACCCGTTCACTTTGAGAATGCCCCTACCTCGCGTCCCACTTCCCTACCTCTAACACCCTACCCGTTCACTTTGAGAATGCCCCTACCTCGCGTCCCACTTCCCTACCTCTAACACCTGCTCGGTTCCGATAACAGCGTGCATCGGAACTGAGCACCTGGTAGAGGTAGGGAGTGGGACGCGAGGTATGGGCATTCTCAAAGTGAACGGGTTAGTACATGGGACTAAGTCATAACTATAATAGCGACATGTGGGTGTTACTTACTATAGGTAGATTACCTAACCTTTCACGGATAAGTGCTAACGCGTGCCCGTGTTCCCACCGTAAGCGGCAGAGAGGAGGAAAGACCGTGGAGTTTTTGTGCATTAGAGTCCCACATAACTGCACTATCTCCCCGTGGTAGTGCTAGAGCATGAGCATTTCTCCACGATAAAAAAAAAGGTTACCTAACCTAAACTAATTAGGTAACTCTTAGGGAATTATAATTTATAACAGTCGTCATGTAATGTTATGTGTATGTGTGTTGAATTTGTTGTTTTTATATATAATATGATAATATGTAGGTTCAATCTTGTAAAATCACCAGTCACCACATTTGCTTGTAAGTGATAGAGAAAAATTCACGGTTGAGTAGTCCCAAATCATTTTGAAAAGCGACACTCCTAGCTCTAGTTCTGTATTTCATGACAATACAATACAAGGCCCTATTTCCTAATCCCCGTAGTAGGCATGTGTAAACAGAAAACACCTTTATTGCCTACTAACCTATCGGTAAATAGCCTTGATGAAGTATATTAGGCAGGCATAGAATATAGACCTTGCTTTGCTTTAAAGCAGTCTTTTCAGCTTGGAAGAGTTAATTTTATCTACTTAAGTCTAAATATAAGACTTAAGTAGATAAAATTAACTCTTATTGCTTCCTAAACATCAATTAATTACGCTTAGGTACTCAAGTTGCATATGTTGGAGAAAAAACCGGTCAAGACCGAGTCGGACTCGCGCACCTAGGATTCTGAAAAAGTGTGCTATTTAGAGACATCGTTTTATTTTTCCTGTAATCTTTACATAAACTTCTATCACATAGAATAATTTCAGATTTTTCTCTTTGCAAACTTCGGAGATAGGGGGGGTAAGACGGTATTTTTTTTACATTTTTCATCAAAATTCGAAAAATATGCGGCCTAAAAAAAATAAAAATGTTTGAGAATGTGCAAATAGCGCTCTTTCATATGATAATTGATACCCCACATGCGCTAGTAAGAATTGAATTGAATTTTTGAATTTTTAAGACCCTCCTTTTTTCCAAAGTTGATACAAATACAAATACTTTTTATTTGTTGAACTTAGGTGGGTAGGTACAGATGTTGTAATTATAAAAAGAACGCTATGTCTAACCATCCTCGGTGTACAAATATCATTCTGGTACGTACAAACATGCTAACTATAATAAATGATTAAACAATTATCACACATTATTAAATACTTATTTGAATTTAAATTGTCAACACTAAAAAAAAAAAAACATTCCAATAAAATATAATAATAATAATAAATTCTATTATAAATTGTCAAATCAATAAATGATATATTAAAAAAAAATAAAAAATTGATAGCATTAGTAGTTCTTGAGATATCCAGCTGTGACAGACGGACAGACACACAGACAGACAGACATACTGAGTCACACCATAAGAGTTGCTTTTTACCATTTTGATACGAAACCCTATAAACAGCCAGACTCAAGTGGGAGTAAGCCAGACACGTCGCATGAATGCACCCGGATGGGCCACTGGACACATCACCGCCAAGGCAGACCACGGCGAAGGTAGTGTGACAATTTGATAAGGTTTGCAGGGCCAACATGGCCTTTTTCCATCGGTTGGATATAATAAAGACTAACAATTTGTTTTTTGTTAGTCTTCATTGAGTCCCACTGCTGTAATATAATGGTACAATTTGGTCAACTAAAATTTGGTCCTTCGAGACGAAACAGGTAAAACCTAAACCTCCTCGTACCTCACAGAACTCCTAAGTGACAGCCATTCCCTAGTTTATGAGACAGAATTTACTATTTGTTTCATTAAATTATTTTCAGTCTGAAATAACATACTTAATTAAGTCTAACTTTCGGCTGAATTATCGATCAAAATTATTGATTTAAGTATGTAAAAATGTACAACACAATGTGTGATTCTTCGGCGAAGTGTGACTTAACGGCGGCGCTTGCGCAATTGCCACGGTTCATACATATATTGTAACGAGCTGGTGCACGTAATCTTACAGTACATCGTTTCATTGATTAAAACTTTCCGTAACACAATAAATACAATAATTGTGTTTTATTTTTTATTTGAGACCACAATTATTGTCGGTCTCACATTGTGTGCAAAAACTTTGCAAACTCTCGCCCGTTTCCTTGATGTGAAGTAATTCTAAATTCGGAACATCAATCGAGTTTTATAGCCTTCACAATGAAATTTTGACGAGGAACGTTGATCGTAAAAATAATGGAGTTTTCTGAGCACACCATCACTTTTTTACCAGACACCCCTTATAAATAAATCCAGCAAATAAACTTCTTGTTTATATTTAAATCTGCCAAAATGCGTACTGGAGCTTTTCCTGTGAAAGACGATGCTGTTTGGAACTTTGTTTTTTAAAATTTTATTTATAGGATACTGTTTTTATGGTTTGTATCTATTTGCTCATCATTCGCCTCTGAAGCAAATTTTGCAGTTTCATGATCTACTCTTGATTTTATCACACTAATTTTACCAAGTACCTAGGTTACATACAATAATCAAACACAAAAATAAAAAATTAAGAGTAATTTAGAAATTACTTATCTACTTCAATCGATACCTACTACTATCCTTAACCACTACCATTGTTATGAAATGAGGGATCCAAAATAATTCGAAAACTACAAAAATTCGTAGAACATACATGGGGTTTAAATCGATAGGTATGGTACTCTGCTATCAGCTCGCACTGGCTTGACACCTTAAAGAACCACCCTGTATATTTAATTCTTCTGTACGTGTGTTTGTCACCTAACTCCTCCTAAACGGCTGGACCGATTTAGATGACATTTTGTGTGTATATTTCAATGGGTTCCTGGATGGTTTGAAACACAATGGGACCCGATAGGTGGCGCTGCAGTCGGGTTCTAGGATCGTTCAGTCAGGACAACGTCAGTCGGGTCAGCTAGTATGTATAATATAATTTGACATTAGCATATAATAATAATGTTACAATAGGTAGTACATCTGGTCAGTGACGTTGAATTAATTACCTACGGGCCGCTCGGTAGATAAATCCGCGTCCGTCCGTGCGTAAGCCGACGTTCGCACGGACGTAAAAAAATCGCGGCGGGATTTTATCGCTCACTGGATTTTTAACTCTCGGTGTTGAGCCGAGCTTCGAGAATCCAACTTAACAAAAACAGAGTGCATCCCAGCGCGACGAAAAACACACTTGGATTTTCAACTCCCGGCGCTAAGCAGAGCGATGAAAATGTAGTGCGCGAAAAAAAATCGCCGCGATTTTTTTAGGCCCATGCGAACGTCGGCTAACCGCCGCGCACTGGAACTGTTGCCTACTGGTACACTCGAGATTTCGAAGCACATCGTTTCGGCCGTTTTCTTTGAAAACGTACTACTGTAACTTTAATATTCTGTGACATCAGTGAGCAAATGTTGTGAAAATTCTTTTAAAATAATAGTACCAATGTAGATACGCCTATTGCCTACCTGCTTTAATTACAATTAGATAACTTTGAAAAAGTGGGTTAATTTCTCGCGTTGGTATCTTTCAGGTAAAAACATGGTAAGTATTTTTAATTGAACCGAACTGGATTTTCTTATAACTACATAAATTAAAAACATGAATGATCTGTTTGCAATTAAACTTTTTAAACTTTCGCGATTTGTACACATTATAAAACAAAAAAAAAAAAACAAAAAAAAAAAAAAAAAAAAAAAAAACGCGATAAGACCCGTTTTCGATAGTGTTTTATATTGAATGATCTGTTTTTAGGGTTCCGTACCTCAAAAGGAAAAAACGGAACCCTTATAGGATCACTTCGTTGTTCGTCTGTCTGTCTTTCTGTCCGTCTGTCAAGGCCCTTTTTCTCAGGATCCCGTGGAGGTATCAAGTTGAAATAAATATCAAATACGTAAGTCTATGGTCCCATAAAGTTCTAAAAAAAATCAAGCTTCTAGGTCAAAGCAATAAAAAATACGGCCATTTATGCGACATATTCTGATACTCGCAAGTAAATCAAAATCTATAGAGTACTTTCTGTTGATCTACAATCATGAAAGGGAAGAAGCAAGGTTTCACAGCTCAAGTAAAGGAAAAAGTTAAAAAATTGTTATGTAGGTACCTAATTTGTAATTTTATCACATAAAAATTTGTTAGTTTGTTTTTGGGATAAATTCGTTTCAACTATGGAACCCTTCATTGTGCGTGTTCCGACTCGCTCTTGACCGGTTTTTTTTTTGATAATAATATTATCGGACTGATATGTTGAAGGAGCATTACGATGAAAACACGTTCAATGCCTAATTGAGCAACACACTTAAAAGTATTAGCATAAAAAGTATGTTAAGTTGAAATAATTAAGCATCAGGATAAATGTCAGGTTATAAAAGAGCAAAAAACCGCTAAAATGATATCTATAAATTGGAGAAAAAAAAGAAGAAAACAATCATTGGCAAAATGGCGCCTACCTTACCGAAATTAATGAAAGTCAAACAACTTGGAAAAAAAATGTACATATTATTTTAGAAGTAATCCTTCTAAAATATGTACATTTTTTTTTTCAAGTTGTTTGCCGACTGCGTGTGTCATACGTCATGTTATATAAGTAGGTTCTACTTTACGTTTATACATATGAACCTTCCCGAATAAATTCTCTAAATGATAGTGAAAACCGCATCAAAATCCGTTGCGTAGTTTATAAGAACAACGCGGCTACTACACACAGACACGAAAAGCAACTTTATTTTATAATAAACGTATAGAAGATGATATAGTAGTTTTTACATTGCCATGACGAGTCATACATAACAAAAGACGGGAAGCAGAGCCGTCAACACTGTCAGCGCGCGGTCAACATCGCAACCCAGACGACCATCCAATGCTAAATGAACAGATAAAGTACCACTATTTAACCTTTCATTGCCATATTACTTGTTTCTTAAAGTAAATTACAATAATAGATGATATCAACTTTGTAAGGAGACAAATCTAATAAGGACATAGTAAGGACATTGTAAAAAAAAACTATTAAGACCTAAAGACCTATATTTTTTGCTATACAGTATTATATGGTCTGTTTTTGATAAATCTCGGAGACTTATTTGAGATTTAAAATGTTCTATGTATAATTTTTTCATTTTATAGTTTGACATTTGCACCCTTTGCACCTGTCAAATTAGTCTTCGTCCGAAATTAAAAAAACAGACTAAGAAAAAAAAACTGTCCTACTTTACCTTAATATTATTAATTATTATTTTTTTTTTCTTCTTCTTTCCCTGTTTACGTTTTGTTAATTATTAAGGAGACGGCTGTATCCCTCTTTGTTTTGTTGTTGGTATACAAATAAAATTTAACTGCTATAATTTCAATTGTTCACCCATTATGTGATAATAAGAAAATGCTGTATTTACCTATAGTTGTTTGTTACATTTGATTCTATATTTTCTATTGCTTCCTGTAATTTATTTAGTGTATACGAACGTTGGTAAATCTAAATAAATAAATAAAAAAATAATAATATGCGTCTAGCTAGTTTAATAAAACAGGCCATATGACCTTGAGGTGAAAAAAGAAGAATAAGCATTTTTGTCATTGTCTATTAGAAGTTCTTTGAACTTCTTTGTCCTCTCAAACTAGTTTTCGGCTAGACTCCACAATAATCTGTTGTATATAAATAAACTAGTTTAAAGTAAATTAATTCCATTCGACATTTAAAGTGTACGCAATTGTTTGATAAGCATAGTTGTAGTTGTATTCTGTTAATTGATTGTCTGGTAATGTTACAAGTT
The DNA here is from genome assembly GCA_905163495.3 of Cosmia trapezina. NCBI lineage: Eukaryota > Metazoa > Arthropoda > Insecta > Lepidoptera > Noctuidae > Cosmia > Cosmia trapezina. Next base: position 18,902,063 of record LR991037.1, read on the forward strand.
ACAACAGCCGCTGGAGGTACTCAGTGGCAACAGTCCTTGGCATTGCATTGCATGCATCATGCGATTGTGTGGCAGCTTGGAATTCTGAACATAGAACCTTATCAGATTTGCTTAGCTAATTTTTGCATTTGACCTTCTGATTTCAGCAAACACATTCAAATATTGATTACTAATTTAAACTGTCAATTTATTTAAATCACAACTGTCATTCTTTGACCGTTGAGCAAACAATATGAAATGGGTGCAATACGGCAAATTGGCATAGTGTGTCAATTTGTTATATTATAATTAATAGATCTGAACGTAGGTACGAAACCAAATAAAGAATGATTTCAGAGTAATGTAATAATTAATAATCACACCTACACTTTTTTACCTCGAAATCAAACGAGTGCATAAAACAATTCTGAGAACAAACCACAAACGCACATTACCGAGTGTAAAACACCACAGTATAATGTGGTTAATGAACAAGAGCTTATTGTTGTAGGTATAAGTGAGAAAACCATAGATTAATCCGATAAAACATTAAAATGTTATCATAGATCTGTGAATAATGTTCTAACGATTGCCCCGTATCGTTTAGGTAATACCTATGGACAATAATACAGGAAAATTTATCAGGAAATCATCTGATGTTGATGCAGTAACTTAGGTACAATTTTAATTGGCACATAATATTTACCTACTCCTACCATTACGAGAGCGAAGCAAATGAACTTGAACGTAAACGAAGCAATAGGAGCATGTAAGTCGACGTTCGCACGGACGTAAAAAAATCGCGGCGGGATTTTATCGCGCACTAGATTTTCAACTGTCGGTGTTGAGCTGAGCTTCGAGAATCCAACCTAACAACAACAGCCCGACGAAAAACACACTGTTGAATTTTCTACTCCCGGCGCTAAGCAGAGCGTTGAAACTGCAGTGCGCGAAAAAAAATCGCCGCGATTTTTTAACGTCCGAGCGAACGTCGGCTAAGGATCGTAGCAAGTGGCGTTCTGTAGTTTCTACCTACCCCCATGGGAGGAAGGCGTGAGTTAACGTATGTATTACGAGTACGTTATGTACTCTTAGGAGAGTAAATTGATTTGAAGGTTAAAAGGTTACGATGCATTCGGCCGCCATTGAGCGAGAATTTGAAAAGTTTATTCTATTCAACAGTTGCATTGAACCGACCGTTCATTGTGCTGGTTCTAGTTTCGTGAACGATCGTATTTACTTAGGTATTGGTGGGCTGGTCGAATGCTCGGCCGGCTGTAGCGTCACTCATGCAGCTAATGTTATGCAAAAGTAAATAATACCTATGTAACTATCCACCAAATTTTCTACAGTCAACAAATGAGAAAAAGGGGGTGTACAGTGCGTTCAGGGTGCTTAGGGAGTAAACATGCTAAAAGTCTCCACGTCTAGGAGGTGCACCGGAGTGGGGGACCTGGATTAACAATTATATGCTACTTTTTATCGCGAAATAACGCGAACGAAGAACAGGCAACGGCTACAGTGTTTGATAAAAGTCCTTTTTTCGACAATTTTCACTTTTCCGGAAAGTGTAGTTCGAAAATGGGTAGGAATTCGAATAAGTATATGAGATAAAAGTTGTAAAACAATTTTATGAGGTTTTATTACATACCAGATATTTTTTCTCCACGACGCACCGTTTTAAAATATTAGCGAAAAACTCAAAAGTGGGAACTTTTATCCCCCCCCCCCCACTCCGGCGCACCTCCTAGACGCTGTTTGTTTGCTGACGCTGTTGAACTTTTAGTATGTATAGTACCTAAGCACCCTGAACAACTTTCTAAAAAAATCGCTTACGTCCCAGCTCACGCACTCTACACTCCCTTTGTTGAGTGGACTATAACCCAAAAAAATAGAAAAGGTTTTAACGAAGCTTGCGAATTTAAAAGTCCAAGAACAAAAGAACACTTCCTTTCTTGGTCCTTTGGTAATAATTTTGGTCTAATTAATACTAAAAGTTAGAGAATAGAGATCTTTTGACGTCACAAAGGTGCAAACGTATACTTAATAATGTAGAGAATATTTATGAAGAATGAACTGGTAATCTTGAAATGATCGGACATGTGATACAAGGCTGTTTGATACAAACAGACGAAGTGATTTATCCGCTAACGAATCGTATCGACGTAGATTCTACACAGGTACAAGAATAATATAACAGTTAAATATGTTTATGACTTATTTTTAACATATTTATCAAAAACGGAACTGTTTTAAATCAAATAATTTACGTCATTACTACGTTAGACTACGTAAAACGGAAGCGTATCAAATATCAGTATTTCGAAACTTGACGGAAAAGTTTATGTAGGTACTACATACCTAATGCAAAAGCTGTCATTTTGTTAGTAAATAACGATTTAAATCAGAGGTTATAAATATATTTTTTTCTATAATTGCTTGTGTTATTGCGTTTTTATTGCATCATTAATTAACATATTAAGTTCTTGAATTTAAATATTAAATATCAAAAGAAGTTCAAAATTTAAATCGAATAGTGTCTTTCATAAATGTTTCTAAATGACCTCTGTTTTATGATTATTTTACTAACAAAAGCATTCAAAGGCTAACGACTAGGTATTGGTATTGAATGAAAAATGCAAAACTTAAGACTACATTCTAAAGGAAAAAAAATATATTAAGCTCCGTTCTTTTGACGCTAACATATTTATTAAAACTGATCAAATACCTAATTTAAAAGTCCCCACAGTAAATGATAAATTCTTATGTTAAAACTCGAAAGAAAATTAACTACTTACCTACTAATATAACCTACCTATTTTGTTTGAAAAGTTTTTCTTTACAAATCGTTTTTATATTAGGCTACTAGCTTTTGCCCGCGGCTTCGCCCGCGTGGATGTCGGATTTGCCATAGGAACAAAAATATTGAGTTATCATCTGCCCGCGACTTTGTCCGCGACAAACTTGACTTAAATCGTTAGCAAAAAGAAGTGATGCGAAGTGAGAGTGAATTGGGATGTGAGATGCGAGTTATTGTTTGAATTATACAGAATCGACGTACTGGTCAAAAATGGTAAAGACAAATAAGTACATACATAATATCAATAATAAACTTATTATCCGAATTTATATACAACGTGTAACGTTATATGCGCAAAACCTCTTAATGGGTCATTGTACTCATCATTATGAACAACTTTTACTATGGGACCAAACCTGAAATCACGAAAAAAAAATCAGCTGTTCAGTACATTTATGTTCGCATAATTCGTCAAAATGTACTGAACAGCTGATTTTTTTTCGCGATTTTTTTTTTTTTTGGCGCCATTGACTTGACAGTTCGTAGTGGCGCTAGTTCCAAAGACAAATCCTACTATCCTACTAATAGTATTCTAAATGTGAAAGTTTGTATGTTTGGATGTTTGTTACTCAATCACGCAAAAACGGCTGAACGGATTTGGATGAAATTTGGTATACAGATAGTTTATAACCTGGATTAAGACATAGGATACTTTTCACCTCAGTAGAAGGTTCCCGTGGGATAATTTCCGACATTCACGCGGGCGAAGCCGCGGCAATAGCTAGTGCGAAAGTGAGTTTGTTTGTTTGTTTGTTACGCTTTCACGCTAAAACGGCTGAACGGATTTGTATGAAATTTGGCACATGGGTAGACCATGACCTGGAGAAGGACATAGGCTACTTTTTCAAAATCAGTACATTTAGGTTTTTAGTTCCCTATTCCGCCGGTGTCAGTATTTACTGGTTAGTAGTTAGTTAGTCTACTTGTCGTGCTTGCTAGTTCAGGGTTACTGTCACATAATTACCGCACACGCGACATTGCGCACGGATTAGGGCTTGGCTACGAAAGCTTTGATTATGTATACATATTTTTAACTTTTTCGTAATCACGTAGTTTCATAGTTTGCAAAATTTAATGAGCTAAAAATCAGCATGTTTTTTTTTACCTGTAGTAATTTACTTCAGGCAAGCGTTCTAAAAGAGGCGATGTGTTTTATAGACACATTATATATATAATTAGGTACTTCAAATTTTTAATAATTCGAAATAGGATAAACATAAATCTACGAAACGTTACATTAGTACCAAATTTTTAATGCTTTTTTAATTTTACCTATTGAATGGCAATAAAACTTAATTTATCTTTATTGTTAATTTAAAAACGTAAATTACATTCCATAAACTTAGAGCGTAGTGTGACAGAATATGATTAGATACCTAGATACGCAAAAAAAACTGCTACGATAAAAAGCCTGCTACGCTAAAAAGACCGACTACGCTACGCTAGTTTCAGCCAATTAATGAATGACGTCTCCACATCGTCTTTTAACTTCATAATAAAATTATTACAATTTAAAAAATCTGCCTAGCCTTGCTTGCTTGCTTGCTATGTTGGGGTCGGCTTACAGTCTAACCGAATGCAGCTGAACACCAGTAATAAGTAGTACCTACTTAATAGTATTTTACATGGAGCGACTCCCTATCTGACCTCCACAACTCTACGGGGTAAGACTGGTAGGTAATGACTGGTTGTCAGACTTTTGGAATTTGAGGCACAGAGATGGTAACCCATCCAAGAACTGACGTAAGCGTAGCTTAACCTTCGATCGACCGTTGCAGCTCTTATCATTTAGCCACGAGCCCCTACATAGCCAGCCATATGCTGCATAAAGTGCAATTTATAACAATATTGTCACTCAAACATCCATCTTCGTAGAATGAGAACAATTAATGGCTGCATACAAATCGATTATTTGCACGTGTGTCAGCTATATCTATATTTTATATTAATAAATTACTACGCAAATGTGACGCCAGTGGCAAAACATCAATTATAAAAATTTAAATAATGGGTAAACCCGTCAAGAGTGCATTACACTTCCATATTTAATGTCTTTGACTTGTAAATTGTAAATATTGTTTAGTTGAATTTATAGACCAAGAAAATTCGTGTTAGTTATCGAAAGACCTATTTTTGGTCCATTTTTCTGTACTTCTTAATATTTACATAGGCATTATTTTCCTGCAAATGAGGAAAATGTCGTCCGGAAAGTTTTAAGATATGAATACGACGACGTACGACGTATATGGCTATGCGAGTAGGCGAAGACCAAAGAAACGATGGATGGCCTGTGTGAAAGATGACATGGCTAGAAAGGGAATCACTGCCGAGATGACGACTAATAGAGAAGTAGGTATAAGGGAAGAAAAAGACCTGCTCCGAAGTAATAAATCCATATCATCCATCCATCCATATTTCAGGCAAATAAATGGATTATGATTATGATTATGTAAATTGAGATATTATGGGCAGGAGAATGATGTTATTTTCCTGCATATTTGCATCTCAAGTAATTGTGGCAAAGAACATGAATTGATATAGAGATTTGTTCAACATTTTTATTTAGGTAAAAAAGCTTTTCATACTTACTTAATTAATTTTCAGTTAGGTACTTACTTAAAATGATTTTATTATCTACATCGTTTTCTTAAAAATTGCCATACTTATCAAAATATAACCAACACTGTGTTTACTAAGAATAGAACTTGCTCCTATTTATAAACTTAGTCACATTAATATTGTGAATCGTAAACAATGGTAGGCAGCCGCATACATTTTTAATGTCTACCTACCTACTTTATATATCATGTAGTACCTAAGTATCTACTTGTAAGATAACCTCGGGAAAATAACGACCGATCTAGATAACTTATTCCGCATTTACAGCCTAGTCTAGTACTAGTTAATAAGAGATAAATATAAACTTAACTAGCTGACCCGCCAGATGTTGTCCTGTCAAAATTTCAATTTTTTTTTGCCTTAGTCACCACCCCAGTAAAGAGAAAAATAAAACAAACAAAAAAATAATTCAAATCGGTCAAGCCGTTCTCAAGTTAAGGTGTGCCCAAGGGAAATAGGGATTAATTTCTGTATACTTACTACACGGAAAAAAAGGATTTCTTCTGCGAAGAATATCAATATTCTCAGAAAAATTGTTTCAGTCCAAGTAAATATTTTCTTAACTTAAGTAAATGTACTCAGTCGAAGAAAACCCGTTTACTCAAATTAAGAATAATAAATACTTGGTTTTAATTCTTGACTTGAGCAAATATTTTTGATTCAAGACTATTACAATCTTAATTGAAGAAAATATCTAGTTTTTACTGAAGACTTTAAAAACTTTTCAAAACAAGATAATGGTGTTTTCATTCAAGAATATATTATATTTACTTTAAAACAGTTACATTATTTTTGACCTAAGATATACATTTTCTTAATCTAAAAAATTTTTACTCAATATAAGAATATGATACTCTTATTATGAATATTTCATTTAAATTATTGTTTCTTGATTCAAGAATAGAAAGGTGGGTAATCTAAACCAATGTTTTTTTATTGTTAGTTTTGGTTGAAGAAGTTCAAATTACTTCCAGTATGAGTTTAAAAAATCTAGTTGTAATATACTTAATTTAAGAATATATTATTAATCGAAGAATAAATTAGTCTCATTTCAAGAATACTTTTATTTTAACTGGAAAATATTGACTTACTTGAAACCAACACTTTTTTTCTTGTACCAATAAGGTGTATTTCTTGATTCAAAGATTTCGCTTATTTTTGACTCAAGAAGCACTTTATTCTTAGTTCAAGAGTTTCTACATCTTCTTCTAAAATGTTATTTGTTTTCTTACAAGAACTCAAAATTCTTCAATACAAAACAATATTGATTTGCATGTCAAGAATAATGTATTTTCGGTTGAAGAAGTTCAGATTCCTTCCATTAAGAATTTAAAAAATGTAGTTGTATATACTTACCTTAAGAATATATTATTAATCGAAGAATAAATTAATCTCATTTCAAGAATACTTTTATTTTAACTGGAAAATATTGACTTATTTGAAACCAACACTTTTTTTCTTGTACCAATAAGGTGTATTTTCTTGATTCAAAGATTTCGCTTATTTTTGACTCAAGAAGCACTTTATTCTTAGTTCAAGAGTTTCTACATCTTCTTCTAAAATGTTATTTGTTTTCTTACAAGAACTCAAAATTCTTCAATACAAAACAATATTGATTTGCATGTCAAGAATAATGTATTTTCGGTTGAAGAAGTTCAGATTCCTTCCATTAAGAATTTAAAAAATGTAGTTGTATATACTTACCTTAAGAATATATTATTAATCGAAGAATAAATTAATCTCATTTCAAGAATACTTTTATTTTAACTGGAAAATATTGACTTATTTGAAACCAACACTTTTTTTCTTGTACCAATAAGGTGTATTTTCTTGATTCAAAGATTTCGCTTATTTTTGACTCAAGAAGCACTTTATTCTTAGTTCAAGAGTTTCTACATCTTCTTCTAAAATGTTATTTGTTTTCTTACAAGAACTCAAAATTCTTCAATACAAAACAATATTGATTTGCATGTCAAGAATAATGTATTTTCGGTTGAAGAAGTTCAGATTCCTTCCATTAAGAATTTAAAAAATGTAGTTGTATATACTTACCTTAAGAATATATTATTAATCGAAGAATAAATTAATCTCATTTCAAGAATACTTTTATTTTAACTGGAAAATATTGACTTATTTGAAACCAACACTTTTTTTCTTGTACCAATAAGGTGTATTTTCTTGATTCAAAGATTTCGCTTATTTTTGACTCAAGAAGCACTTTATTCTTAGTTCAAGAGTTTCTACATCTTCTTCTAAAATGTTATTTGTTTTCTTACAAGAACTCAAAATTCTTCAATTTAAAACAATATTGATTTGCATGTCAAGAATAATGTATTTTCGGTTGAAGAAGTTCAGATTCCTTCCATTAAGAATTTAAAAAATGTAGTTAATATATTATTAATTGAAGAATACATTAATCTCATTTCAAGAATACTTTTAACTGGAAAATATTGACTTAGTTGAAACCAAGCCTTTTTTGGTTATAGGTACTAATAAGATGTATGTGGGATTGTATGGCAAAATAAGCGACCAGAATCCTTGTAAATACTGCTTGATAAATACTCCAATAAATAAATAATAAATACTTTCTCACTCGCACATATATTTCTCACATCCTTTCATCCGTTAATTTTATCGAATTCTGTGCAGTTTTGTGAATTTTAAAATCAACCCCTATTCTACCCCTTAGGGGATGAATTTTCAAAAATCCTGAACCGCATATTTCTTTATTTCCTACCAAAAGAATAAATTTGAATTTTCATGTCCCTAACTTAAGAAATGGTGGGTTTCCCACACAAACTTTCATTCCCTATATAAAATAAAAAAGTAGCCTATGTCCTTCCCCAGGATATCATCTATAGTCTTGCCAAATTTTATCGAAATCCGTTCAATGGTTTAGGCGTGAAAAGGTAACAGACAGACAGACAGACAGTTACTTTCGAATTTATAATATTAGTATGGATGCGCTCACTCATCACATCACAGAATGCGCAAACTATGTGCAAGGAAAGAAAAATCTTTTTGCCAACGCGATCGAAGCCACGGGCAAAAGCTAGTAGTTAATAATACAAGGTACTCAAGGGTGGTTATAGTGGATTGAGTACCTTGTATTATTAACTATACAAGGTACTCCATCCACTATAACCACCCAAACCCATAGCCCAATATGTTTTGTTTCCATGTTCTGCAATAGTCCTGCATCATCCAGGGGTTATCCTTGGGTGCACTTGCATAGGGCATACAGGAATAATCGTCGGTTAGTGCCTTCTCATAATGTAAAATGGTCTAAGGGGCCTCTGCAAGTTGGCTTCGGCCCCTCGTACGCCTTCCAAAGGTCCGGGACCCAAGGGTCTCGTGATATGTCAAAGAATAATAAATCATTTATTTGCATAAAACATAGTAGGTATACAATGGTGTTAAATATTAATAAAAAGGCATAAACAGGTACAGCTAGGACAAAAAAATAGCATAGCATAGCATGCAAAATCTTTGGGTTTTTGAAAATGTGACCCTTCTATGGCATCAACATTTTTTATCCATAAATTCTTTTATACTTTATAAGTTACACCCACTCATTTAACCACTCGTTGTTAACTAACCAGGTACCTACTTACCCACATCATGTTCACAATAACTACCTACTAAGCTAGCGATTTAACCGTTAATTAACCTTATCTAGATAGAAACCTATAGTATTTACTAGCGCCTCTACCCGGCTTCGCCCGTTTTTTTGGTAGGTACGAAGATCGACAATTGTTTTTTTCGACCTCCCCGGAGTTCATCGTGATAAGTCTTTTAGTATGGCTAGGTAGGTAAAGTACCCGTCACGAGAAGCTATAAATTATGTAAGCAAACATCTTTTACTAAGTAAACATTTTATACTGCGAGATAATAATAAATTGACCATATTCAATCGACATGAAATATAGACGGGTTATATGAAAGTAACAACCTATTTAATTTAGTCGGATCATATTTTAACGACGCAAAGCGCTATCGTTTGTGTTTCTTGGTACCGGAACGCGTCCGTCGCAGGGATTGTAAACTATCGGGACGCCATTTTGAAATAAACGCGTCATTCGAGTTTCGAATGCGTTTTGTTGGTACAAATTTTGTGAACTCCTGCACACTTGTTTACAAAATTTATAGCTTCTCATGACGGTTACTTTAGGTACCTATACCTATTTACGCATAATGAATATAAGTAGGTAAGCTAATCAACATTATAAACCTTCCTCTTGAATAGGTAATCATGGAGTAGGTAGGACCTACTTAGTTACGGAGAAAAACGTGAACAGACAGCCGCGGCAGGGTAGGCACACTTTGCCTTTGGTACTTTTTACTTAGGTAGGTATTTTCTCTAAAACTAAAAGACCTAGGTAGGACTGAACTGTAACCTGAAGGTACCTATAAAACAACTTTGGATAGGTAAGTAGGTACCTATGATCTTAAAACCAAGACTTTTTGTCTTAACACAAGAAGACACTTTTTTGGAAATCCTTTTCATTTTGCTCAGACGTTACCTATGATCTTAAAACCAAGACTTTTTGTCTTAACACAAGAAGACACTTTTTTGGAAATCCTTTTCATTTTGCTCAGACGTTACCTATGATTTTAAAACCAAGACTTTTTGTCTTAATACAAGAAGACACATTTTTAGAAATTCTTTTCATTTTGCTCAGACGCAGTGCTGCAAGCAGCAAAAAAAAAAAATATTTTCACAAAAAAAAAAAACGAATTGCTTTTTTTGTCAAAACCAAGTTTATATTTTTTTCCTTACAAGAAAAACAATAGGCAGGGAAATAAAAAAGTTTAGCGTAGTTTATTTTACTTCTCTAAAAACTGTTTACACATAGCAATGAAAAATACCTCGAATTTGGGAAACTAGGTAAGCTTCCAAAAGTTGAAAACCCAATGAAAATCTGTTCCGTAGTTTTCGAGTGTACCTACTCGTATAATATCCACATTTTTTTGTTGATTGGAGTAAATTTTAAATAATCTGCCTTAGTTCCTTTTACATTTTTGTATTTTTATATTTTATTTATCAGTTAAGACTCGCTGTTACACTATTATTAAAATAATATTGAACAGGCTCCATGGCGTTAACAGGCGAAGCCGCGAGCAAAAGCTACTGTAAAATAAAAAGAGAAGTCCTGACTGACTCTCATCAACGCCCAGCCCAAACCCTTGAACCTAGAAACTTGAAATTTTGCACAGAGGTTCCATAGATAATGTAGACAAGGAATAAGGAAGCATTTCCCGGTAGCACGTTCCCGTGGGATACCTATTTTCCGACATCCGCGAAGTTAAATAAAAGAAACAAATTAAAATTAACTATACCCCATTCACAAGAAGACATTTAAAGAAACCTTTTTTATAGTCCGTTCAACCGATTTTGATTTCTATTGCGTTGGGGATATGACAAATGGCAGCTGCAGTAACGGACTGTAAAAAGTTTTCTTTGAATATCTAATCGTAATGTAAACGGAGTCTAGTTAAGTTTGTTTTTGACATAAATTATTTTCAACTACGGGACCTTGTGCGTGGTCCGACACGCACTGGGCCGGTTTTTATTAACTCTTAAAATATCGATTGCAACCATGTGTGCAGATAACAATAAAATTTCTGTTGTCTGCTAATTGCCGCGCGACGGGTAATATGATAAAGCAAAAAATTCGTGTCTAATATTTTTTTACTATTTGACTGACGGACTAAATAGACGTGTTTGGTGTAAAATTGGCTCACGGGTATTTTACTCTTATTTTCTTAATAACTTGTTTTATCGAATAAGCTAATAAAAAGGGGATGTCCGTTTTTCGAGGCAAAAACAATACTGTGGGATGGCAACACTGTTAAAATATTCCGCGCGCCACGCAACCAATCAGAGGCCACAATTCATAGGAAGATAAAAATAAACAGCCAATAATGAGCAAGCGTGGCACAAGTACTTCATCTGCTGCGCCCGACGACAATCCCATTTCGTTTCATATCGTTTGTGCCGTTGTGCGTCTACTCATGGTCGACTCCCTTAGCTCAGCTTAAATTAAATATAAAGGACTGGACTATTAAGACTACTGACTGGGCTGGCCTTAAACCTTTACTGATTTGCATTATTGTAAAAAAAATGTCAGAATTAGAATTAGAAACGTGTCAATTATTAAAAAGCTGGGGCATCGAAGAACCAATAATTCAAAATTTTACAGGTAAGTACCTCTAGTCTGTACACTAGACACTGCTAAGCTTTTTATTTATTTGATGTATTTGTATGTAGATATTCAGCTAATAGGTACATATCTCGATGGATGTAGGCATAAAGACCTAGTCTTAATTCTAAGTAAGCACCTCTCCGATAATGTTAATTACTGAATTCAACTATTTAATCGCATTTAACCAATTAGAATCATGGTAGAATAGCTCGTGCCTACCCTACATACCTGCGCCTACGTGACTAGGGAAGCTTAGAAAATTATGTTACTATAAGTACCTACCTAATTATGTCCGTATTTCTAGCTCGCTCACGAATTTATACCTACTATGTATTTATACCTGCCTACCTACTACGACACGACACGTCGCGGTGTCTAACCAATTTGTTAATTTGATAATAATTATTGATAGGTAGGTATATTATGTAGTAGGACAATTATTACCCGAAACAATTTTAATTCTGTTCTCTTGATTCAAGACTAAAATTCTTGGTACTTATTTATTATTTTCAGACAATGGCATTGATTTAAGTCATTTTAAAGACTTAACAAATGAGTTATTAAAAGAGCTGAGCCCAAAAATTTCCACGCGCATATTTCTGAAAAACAAAATTGACGAATATTTAACAGCAGAGGTTTGCATAACTTTATTATACCTATGTAGATTTACTAGTAAATAATATTTTGCAGGATGTTACTTAAGTAAAATAACAAAAATAAAGCAGTGCTGACACGCTTAAATTTTATACAATAACTCGCTGCGCCCTGCGGTTCCATCCATGTGAATAATGATGAAAATTGGTGATGATGATGACGGAAAGTACCCTATGTCCTTCCTCAGGATTCAAGCTATCTTCATTCAAATTTCATTAAAACCCATTGAGCCGTTCAGCCGTAAAAAGCTACAGAGAGACAGAGATACTTTCGCTTTTATAATATTAGTCTGGATTTCTGATGGCTTTTTCATGGTACAGTTTTAATCCATTAAAGCCATATTATGCTAAAGTAGGTATTGAATTATTTCTCATTTCAGAATAAAACATCAACGGTCACTTCTGTGCCCAGTTGTTCTCAAAACACAAACAGAAATCAATTACATCAGTGAACTGGAATCAGATTTCGAAGAAAATAATATTCTTGAAATGATAGGATGTCGGCCAGCATTTCCCGAATTTGACTTGAGAACATTACTTACCACATCACCTTCTGGAAGTAGCATACTCAAATATTATGAAACAAATAAACAACTGACAGTCAAACATAGAAATACACTCACAGACATTATCTGCAGACGTATTTTTACACGTGTTGTAAATCAGTAAGTACCTATTAATTTAGTTTTTACTTTGTATTACCACGTACATTATTAGCTCGAGGAACTGACGTCGGTTGGGGCACAAAGGTTTTCGAGTGGAGTCCACTCATCGAAAAGCGCAGTCTAAAACAGCCCCTCACTAAATGGATTTCAATATGAGTTCATGTTAAAGCCGCTCTAACACTAATTATTATCTGAAACAGAATTAATCTTTCTTAAAAGACTAGTAATTAGAAACACTAGTTACCTACATGCTTATTGGCTTTGTTGCTGACTGTACATGATTTGACAGATGAATTTTCTTTCTTTGCCTAAACTTTACTTTTTTTCCAGTCGTATCAATCATGAAGAGTATAACATACTGACTTCAAAAATCATCGCTCTTTTTCCCACTGAGAATGCGGGAACATATTTTGTTCCCTCTGTTAAAAAAAGAGATTCAATCTCTGGAAAACCAGGTTTTGCAAAGGGAAAATTAGTTGATAAAATTCGCAATACCCTATATAAATCTGGTGAACGTAAAAGAAAATTGAGTGAAACAGAAAATAAAGATTCTATACAGTGGCGTGCACTCCATACATGCAAATAAGCTCTGCATACCCTGTAGTCCCATACATACATGCCCCTCTCAATGATTAAAAAAAAAACATGGTAGATATTATATGAATCTAATTTAAAATCCGTCATTGAATTCCCGTGTTTATAATGCGATTCCGCGCCATCTATTACTTTTTTATGGAACTAACTCGTTGGAGCGAGCGGCGAACACGCGCCAACGATTCACCACGCAAGCAGCGCTCCCGTGTGAGCAAAAGCACTACTATAGCTTGCTTATTTTTCATACAACGCATCTCGTGAATTCTCGTGTAGTACACAGCAAAAGTGTGACTGTGTGCGTGAAAATGTGTGCGCGTGTTGGAGTTTTAGAAGCACAGCTTACATTGCAAACCGTCCAAATTGAGAAGACGTAAAAGCACCGCTTATTTGTTGATTGTAGAGGATCAACTTTTTTTAGTCGGATTAACCAATTTATTTGTTCGTATTAGTTCGTAATTGCTATGTTTTTCGCCATATTTATTGTTTCGATTGATTTAATATCATTGTTCGGTTGTATTTCTGGGCGGAAGTGATTGATTGTATAAGTAATTATTTAGTAAGTTTATTGTAAAAAACTAAAAATTATACCCGTGACAGCTGTGCTGGCCAAGTATGTTCAAATAAATTAAAATCTGCCGCTTTTTCGACGTTATCTTTTGAGGAAGAAGTTAAATTGATTGCAAATGGGTCCGTGTGTATCCGGGGATTGGTTTATCACAAAAAAAAGCTAATGCTACTTACTCGTTATTTACTTAAAAAGTATTATGATAATTGTTACTGGCTAACAGCTAGCTAACGGTTGTGTACTGACACAAACATATTGTATTGTTTACCATGCATTTTATTTACAAATCAACATAAAAATTATTTATTTGGATCTACATAAAACGGATGTTCAGATCATAGACTTATAAAAAAAGATGGACTCCGCGCCAGGCATATCGAAAGTGAAGCACAGTAAGTATGTACAAACACGCCTCGCGCACACATTTACATCATAGTATGCCGACCGGCCGCCATTACGTGACACGAGCGACGGCGTCTTTGCAGGTACTCAAATCATGCACACATAGATCGGTACGGTGCTTCACTTTCGATATGCGCGGCGCGGAGTCCATCTTTTTTTATATGTCTATGGTTCAGATTTAAATAATTTAGATATTTGTGGTGGTCGCAAACAAACGCCATGCGAAGCCAATGGCGCCGTGTGGTAAGAGTCGGGTATGTAGGTAACTAGGTACTGGGTAGGGTATCTAGTCGGTGGGACTCCGACCGAAAGAAGCTGAAACTGTTTTTTATTTTATTTTAACCGTGCATACCCTGTCTGAAATCTCTGTGCACGCCACTGATTCTATACCCTCTAAAAGATCTAAAAACTTAAACGAACTACAAGGTTTATTTTTAATTTTGTTACAGTACATATTTTACAGTAGTTAGTTTTATTTAGGATCTGTCATTTTACTTGCAGTAAATAGTTTATGATTGTATTTCCTACCTGGTTTATTTTGCGATTGGTTTCTTCTATTTCTGTCCCACTCATTACCTAGAGATGTAATGCTTTCGTAGGTAGAGTAGCCATAGAGCTATTTTTTTGTGATTTAATTTACATTATTCACCATTTTCGCCTTATTTTAGATGTGCACAAAGAAGATGTTATTTGGCTGAAAAACAATTCAGAACCATGGGAATGTGTCATAAACAAATAGAAAACGACCCATGAACTCCGCCAAATTTCTGCTCATGAAACCGTAGGTGGGCTGATTGAAAATTGGCCTATATTAAATGACGTCAGAAGCGATGTCTTGGTAAGAAACATTAATTTCATCATGGAGAGACAAATAAGTTATGTTTTTTCTTTCACTCACATTAACTTATTTTCAGATTCAATTAGACTTTGATGCAATACATCCAGGAAGAGCGAATAAATTCTACATAAATTGGAATGAATTTATCAAAAAGATAATAGAAATAAAAAAAACAAATACTAACGAAGAAGTGGTGGCCTTGATCGAGTATATTAATGCATTAGATGACAATGGTTGGTACAAAATAGTAATTTAGTTATATGATGCCATTTTTATTTTAGAAATGAGGCTAAATAAATACAAGTTTTTATTGAGGGCCTTGATATGCTTGCTCCTTGATATTTTCTGACAGAATAAATGTGAGAATTATGTACTTACTTATATTATTTATGTTAATGTTAATAGGTAAAGTTTATTTTATTCTAGATAAAAAACTTCCATCACAAATAAAATTGCTTTGCAATTTGGTGCCACCAAAAGGACGCCTAAACAGGAGGCAAAAATTTTCAACTACCGAGTGTGTAGAAAGCTTCATTGTAAATGTCAAGGTAATTACACCAACAGGGTACTTTACATTAAATCCATACTTTAATTGACTGACTGAGATTAGTTCTCATCAACTAAGGTTGCTGAAACTGTGTCTTAAAATGTTTATCCCACGTCACCTGTAACTTGCGAACCCAAAAAATTGCAAAAATTCAAAGTGAGACCATCGAGTCAGGAGTGCAAACCTTTTTTTAGACAGAATTGTTTTTTTTTAGTTTCATTATATATATGACTGATTTATAAAAAAAAAATTGAAACTTAACGTTATTTTTCTTTTTTTAGTCACCTGGCGATATACAATCAAAAATTGACGAAGTTTCTACGGATGCATATGGGAAAAAAAAAACGGTACAGCCGTATATAATAGATGTTGGTGGAACATATTAACTTATTATAGATAAGGTCAGGTATGTTTTCCAAACGGCCTTTAAGGCCTTTGACACACTATTCAAGTGTTATCACGCACTCCATGTGTCTTATCCGAAACCTGGATACCACCTGTATTTACTTATACAAATATGTATCTATGACATAAAGACTAATTATGATGTGATCCCACCCTACATCATGGATTTGATTTCTATTGCTAAATGCTAAACGAAAATATATCTCGTATGATATAAACACTAATAACAATTTCTTGTGTTATACATTTCCATTCACTTGATAATTTTACTCCCTGATGATGCGCCTAAGGATTGGGGCTGTTCTGTATCTTTACTATTTAAGTTCATACACTAAATATTATTTTGTTACTTTTTAGTTTAAAAGCTTGCTTTTAAAAATAAATAAGTTAATTTTATTTATTTCTATACTTAACCTTTTCGATAAATTAATTCTAAAGTATATGTATATAATTTATTCGCTCTTCCTGGATGCATTGCATGCAGCTATACTATCGTCCATTCAAATTTAGTTATTGTGTACCTACGTGTAAGAGTGACTAAAAAGTGTATTGTGTTTGTGTCAGTTGTGTGCATGTGATTTTATTTGGCGTCATCATGGCAAATACTGTGGACCCTAAAGGGGTGGTAATTTTTTTTTATAGCAGAGTAGTTTGTCATGATGACTACCCTTAACGATTCAATATATTTCTGTAAAAGTATTGTTTTTGAACCTAAAGACGGACCTTTAAGGTATCCGCACTATTGTATCGTTGAGAAGTGTGTTGTTGGTAACAGGCCACAATGATGCCAAGACCGGACAGCAGAATGAAACTAAATAATAATTGTAAGCTCACACTAGAAATAAGATGTGTTTCTGTCCAGCTGGGCCCCGCGAGCTAGGCTCATAAAACTAGTAGCAATGCTTTGTTTGTTCAATGTACCTCATGAATTTAACAACAAGATCCAATGTACCTCGATCATTTTGATAGAAATCACGATAAATCACCTCATCTATCATCTATCCTCAGCTATACTGCACTCGTAATACAAAAAAATATTGATTGCATCTACTCATAATGTACCTCTCGATTCATATATTAAATTCTAGGAAATTTTGATAGAACAGGAGAAATTCAGCATGAATATTTTGTTTGAAAAAGACAAAACTTTCATGCTGAATTTCTCCTGTTCTATCAAAATTTCATAAAATTTAATACATGAATCGAGAGGTAAATTAAGAGTAGATGCGATCAATATTTTTATTTTTGCATTACGAGCGCAGTACCTACTATAGCTGAGGGTCCCGCTGGATAGATGAGATTTGATTTCTATCAAAATGATCGAGGTACATTGGATCTTGTTGATAAATTCATGAGGTACATTGAACAAACAAAGCATTGCTACTAGTTTTATGAGCCTAGCTCGCGGGGTCCAGCTGGACAGAAACACATAGAAATAAGTAATATTAAATTGTTTCATAATGTTGATCATACACTGCTATTAGTACCCTGTTGAAATAATAGCGTGATAATAGAACTTATAACTTTCATATTTTAACATGGTTTAAAACGTAACTTGTAAGTGATTGATTTGATATTGAAATAATATCATTTATGTATGGCAGGCTTCATAGTTTAGTCTAACGGCCAAACCCAATAACCTACTGCCAGTAAAAACAGATCGCTACTGGTGACAGACAATATAATTCTATCTCTCCTTACGTCACTCCGTCCGTTCGTGTTCTTTTGTTTTATGTCTTAGATTATTGGGACGTTACAACCATAGATTGGGTTTAGCCGTAAGATTATTATTGTAGTATTATATAGAGGGTCTTAGGTTAAACGAGTGGCTGATCTACTTTAACGGAGTGCAGTACCCATCATTATGAACATCTTTTACTATGGGACCAATCCCGAAATCGCGAAAAAAAATCAGCTGTTCAGTACATTTATGTTCGCATAAGTCTTTAAAATGTAGGGAACAGCTGATTTTTTTTTCGCGATTTCAGGTTTGGTCCCATACTAAAAGTTGTTAATTTTCATGAGTACTATGCACTCCGTTAAAGTATGTCCCTCATTTAACTTAATATCCTGTATATTTAGGTATATTTTGTTAAAAATTGCCTATTTATGTTTATTTCAGTATTATTAATAAATATCTAAAAATAAATTGTATATTATTAAATCGAACATTAAAACTCTCTCATGAAAACAAATATTTTCAGATAACAATAGTAGAGGCTTCACCTGAGATTACATAGTTTCAGTATGAAACAAACAAGTCTTGTCTTAAAACAAATATGTCTTCAGCTAACAACAATAGAGGCTTCACCTAAGATTACATAGTTTCAGTATGAAACAAACAAGTCTTGTCTTAAAACAAATATCTCTTCAGCTAACAACAGTAGAGGCTTCACCTAAGATTACATAGTTTCAGTATGAAACAAACGAGTCTTGTCTTAAAACAAATATCTCTTCAGCTAACAATAGTAGAGGCTTCACCTAAGATTACATAGTCTCAGTGTGAAGCAAATTAGTCTTGTCTTAAAACAAATATCTCTTCAGCTAACAACAGTAGAGGCTTCACCTAAGATTACATAGTTTCAGTATGAAACAAACAAGTCTTGTCTTAAAACAAATATCTCTTCAGCTAACAACAGTAGAGGCTTCACCCAAGATTACATAGTTTCAGTATGAAACAAACAAGTCTTGTCTTAAAACAAATATCTCTTCAGCTAACAACAGTAGAGGCTTCACCCAAGATTACATAGTTTCAGTATGAAACAAACGAGTCTTGTCTTAAAACAAATATCTCTTCAGCTAACAACAGTAGAGGCTTCACCTAAGATTACATAGTTTCAGTATGAAACAAACGAGTCTTGTCTTAAAACAAATATCTCTTCAGCTAACAACAGTAGAGGCTTCACCCAAGATTACATAGTTTCAGTATGAAACAAACAAGTCTTGTCTTAAAACAAATATCTCTTCAGCTAACAACAGTAGAGGCTTCACCTAAGATTACATAGTTTCAGTATGAAACAAACAAGTCTTGTCTTAAAACAAATATCTCTTCAGCTAACAATAGTAGAGGCTTCACCTAAGATTACATAGTTTCAGTATGAAACAAACAAGTCTTGTCTTAAAACAAATATCTCTTCAGCTAACAACAGTAGAGGCTTCACCCAAGATTACATAGTTTCAGTATGAAACAAACAAGTCTTGTCTTAAAACAAATATCTCTTCAGCTAACAACAGTAGAGGCTTCACCTAAGATTACATAGTTTCAGTATGAAACAAACAAGTCTTGTCTTAAAACAAATATCTCTTCTGCTAACAATAGTAGAGGCTTCACCTAAGATTACATAGTTTCAGTATGAAACAAACAAGTCTTGTCTTAAAACAAATATCTCTTCAGCTAACAATAGTAGAGGCTTCACCTAAGATTACATAGTCTCAGTGTGAAGCAAATTAGTCTTGTCTTAAAACAAATATCTCTTCAGTTAAGAATAGTAGAAGCTTCGTTCAAGAATATGTTGTCTTAGTGTGAAACATGATGAGTCTTGCTTCGAAAATAGACAAATCAAATTTTTAATGATTCTAAGAGAGAATACTCTTTTACTAAGACAAATAATATTCTTAAAATTAAACATAAAAAATTCTTCATTTAAGTCTAATGTCTTCGAGGAAGACAATAAAACTAAGACAATATTTTACTTCATTCAAAAATATATTGTTTTCCCCATATATGAATCAATATTTGTCTTGACCAATAGGATATTGTCTTAATGTAAGACATCCTTTTTTTCCGTGTAGCTGTTGCCTGCGGCTAAGATATAGATTAATTTATCTGAAGTAAATTAAAAAAAATATATATTTTTCTAAATCATTAAAACTACTCTTTTACACGTGATCTTCAGTTTAAAATAATTAAAAGCCGCATAACGTCGCCTTCGTGCTAGTGATGTAGCATCTTTAATTTAATTTAAAAAAAAAATCCTTCGGTTCCAGTTATATTAAGATCAATGAATATAACTGTCAGGTTATATTCTATTATTTGAATAAATCTGGTAGAGTTTACACCACAATGTGGAACGCATCCAGGAGCTGTGGGCAATATTATCATCATTTTTATGTTTTTCCCTCTCTATTCTCTATGGTTCTCAAAACCATAGAAGACCATACCAGCTATTATCCAAACCAAGAAACCAACCATAAAAGATAATAAATATAGGATACAGTGAAATAGAGGCTCCTATACCATACCTAGTATAGAGGCTCCAATTATTGAACTAACTGAGTCTTTGGAACTAATGAACAAAATATCCTTCTTTGACAATTTTTATTCTAATGACCCAATACAGGTTTTATTGCCAAAATTCACGCGTTTTATACCTTGTATTGTTTATCAGCTCCGCTTTATGGAAATACGGCCGAATTACGACTAATTCAATACCGCTAATGTTAATGTAATCAGCGAAAACTGGAATTTGTACGAAATGGAATAGACTTGAAACTTGCACGTGATAGGTTATTGTACTTGATGTTTATGTTGTTAAGAACAATTATAGTACATTAGGTCATCTTCTCCTGCCTATATAAGTATGCCAATTTATTTGGGGTCGGCGCAAGATGTATTTTTCTTCCATATCCTATATTGTTAGCTAAAAAAAATTAAATAAAAAATAATTATATATTTGTAATCACGTTCTCGAAAACCGAGCTCTAACGATTTCGATAGCAGCAATATAGGGGTTTATGGGGGCGAAAAATCGATTTAGCTAGGTCTCTTAACAGGAAAATAAAAAAAAAACATTTTCTCTATTTTCACCCGAGCAGAGCTCGCTGACCAGGTACTCTACTTACTTCTTTATTAGGCGTCATCTCTGTAGTCACTCCTTTTCTAACCATATAATCTTTCACACAGTCCATCCAGCGTTTCGTCGGTCTTCCCCTACTCGTATAGCCATCAAATTCATACTCAAAACTTTCTTGACGACATTTTCCTCATTCCTCCGCATCACATGCCCATACCATGACAACCGATTTCCACAAATGTTTTCAGTCACCAGTGCCACTTTCAGACCTCATCTAGTTTTTATTAAAAATATGATTGACGTGTAAAAGTGTTTGTACAAACATACTTACAGAAATAAATAATTAATCATTTAAACCTTGTCCTGACAATTAAAAACAATTCAAACACAACAAAAAAATAATTGGCCAAATAAGGTGCAACCGTGCAACCGTTCTGAAGTGGCGCGCTTACATAGGTAAATTCGGCTTTTGATTTTTGTTTATATAGAGGATTAGAAGCACAAAATTAACAAGTCATTCTGAACGAAATAATGAATGAAACCAAAAAAACTTAATTAAAATATTAATTACTCACTACAGACGACAAAAAAAAATAATAACTGTGAGAAATAAATTCATGTTTTAGAAAGCCGTTAAGCTGGTCTTTTGATACGAATAACTTATAGGTGTGGCCTTTAACGCTACATACATACGTTTTGTATAGTCTGTAATTACTACGACACTTCCTACTCAGTAGCCGTAGGTCACTAGGCGACCTACGGACCCTAAAGAAAGGTCACCGGTTCTAGCTACACCAAAAGATATTTCCGAAAGTTAATCTCAAAAGTTATTGGGAAATTATGAATCGCACACCAGAAAAATATTCTTACATCAAATACTTTACGTCTAATAATCTACATGTAAGTAAGTACTCCAAATCAATGAATGCACTACTAATTAACTAATTGAGTATCAAAACTTCTACAAATAATGATCATTATTTTTTTCCAAAGTCACAACAAAAATAAATACTAACTGTACATCAAAAATAACAAATTCGCATCTAATAAACTTACCTATTAATGCCTATTTGAATATCAAAACTTGCACAAATTATAAATATTGGGCACCTCGAAGTTCGGTTTGCTTAGGTTTTTGTAAACCCTGCAGATAGAAATAGGATCGACCTGACGTTAAGTTTAATTTATTTAGACATGCAAATTTTGATGTGCGAACAGTATTTTTGATGTACTTATTCTGTTGGGAAAAAATATTTTTTATGTGCGTTTAATTACTACCCAAGTTATTTATACTTTTGACGTAGAGATCTTTTACTACATAATATAAAACTGCAAACTACTTGTTGCATACACTTTCAAAATTTTGTACTTATAGAAATTTTAGTTTTATATGATGATGAATATAAACAAGATAAAAACGAAGAAGAATGTTTACATATAGCACCTACGTGTGGCAGGTAGGTACTATAGATAAGATTTGTTCCCCTATTTTTCGTAATTAGGTTCGATGGAAACTACCACCGATAACTGTGTTAAGAGGCATATTACATTTCGACCGTGGCTTTTGCGTAAACTGGCCAAGAAAGACTTCGGCTACTTTGACTTGTTGAGTGGTGGAGAATAGTCCATAGAGACCTCGCTTTTCGCAATTTTTTCTTATCAAAGCAATGATATTTAATATAATAAGTCAATCATTGTATCTAAGTATATAAATAAAGACAGAATTCCGAAGCAAGTTTTTCATAAAATGCTACATAAGCAAATTAAATGAAAAATATATAATAATAGTAGTTTAGTTCATAGCAGCCTCAGAATTTTGAAATACGTATGGAATAGCCTATGGGAATAGCTATAAAAAAGTCCCATTCAAAACCACAAAACTACTAAAAACGCTCAAAATTCACTGTAATTTAAAATAAAGTAAGTAAGTACTTAAATTAAAATGTCTCCTTACTACATTAATTTATTATTAGGTAAAATATATACCAAAATAAATGTTAGTTCATAAGAAACTAAAATTTCCTAATAACAAAAAAAAGAATATAAGACGTTTACGTCAAAATAAACGTAAACCAAAAATAAACGTAATTACAACTGCCAAATTGCTACTTTTATGCGATGCACCGTCGCCATGCTTTAATACTTATATCTAATCGTGTCAATACGCAATTTCATGATAGGCCTCTTAAAACTGAATCAATTACGTTTTTATTACGGTGACTTATTTTTTATAATTAGTGCAGAAATTAGAACAAAACCATTAGAGTCGGTGCGATTGTTATCAGCCATCAATGTCGCTTAGAATCAAGAGCATTTTTTATATTGAGATAAAACGCAAGCGTTGCACATCGGCAAACTGTCAGTACTTATTGAATACTATTAAAAGGAACTACTGCCACCACTGCTCTACATAACCCTTTACATAACATAACATCACGCCAATACGAATAATACCCTACCACTACCACCCACATTTCCCCAGTTATGGAGGCGAGCCTATTGCCATAAACCAGGCACAAATCCAGACTCCGAGCTGCTACTGAGCAATTCCAGATGGAAAAACCCAATAACACTTTGCCAAACCCGGGAATCGAACCGAACAGCGCTTGCGACCAACGAATCGCAGTTGCCCTTTACATAAATAGAATACAGAATGTGGTTTTATGAAATGCTCAGCAAAAAAGACCATTCGCTCGAGTAAAAAGCTCTACATCTCTCTGTTGTGTGATTATTGAATATAGATCTGTTTGTTTATTTTTATTCCAAACTTAGATACTTATAGAATCTATACTGGATGACTTTTTTACCGTCTTGAAAAAAGAGGCTATAAAATGAGAACGGAGTAGAAGCAAATCATAAACAGGCCAATATAAGTCTGTGAGCAGGGTGCATAATTATGGTTTGAATTTCGATATTTTTTAAAGATTTATATTGTTTTTTTCAAAAATTTCTGTTTTTATTGTTCTAGTTTTAAAGTTTACATCGAATTGTATTTATTGATACTTACTTAGATAAATTTTTCTGGACAAGCTATAAAGAAAAAAAAAACTAGGTTGCATAGGCTTCTTTTTTTTCAAGACGGTAAAAACTTCACTGTGAAAAACCTAATTTCTCATTTTTTAACTCGCCTAATCTTTACGTTTGAAAAACATCAACATTCACAGCTGCTAAAAAGTCAATACACTGACTCAAAGTTTTGCTGCCTAAGGCCCTATAGGCACATGGATTTTTATTCATGTGCTATATATATATCGTTCATAATATAATTCATAATATAATCTTGGCAAGTCCGAAATTCGCGCAAAAGGCTGCGCAGTAAGATTTTTAGGAACCAAAATGGTGACAGGAGGCGAGTGAGAGTGATAGAGAACATGCGCGAAATTTCTTAGTGACTATGTTCAGACTTGCCAAGATATTTCGGCCGTAGTGTAGTTAGGTGTTCATAGTTAAGTGTCGGATGTGGAGTGGCCGAGTGTCGGCTGTCGTACAACGTGGGTATAGTAACGTGCCTCGCTTGTTACGTGATGCTGTTTATTACGTTGTTTTACTATAGGTAATAAATCACTTTGCAATGTGATTTTCAGGTAATTTTTGATCATAAATTCAACTATAGGGTGTTCTTTTTTGGAACAGTATTTTTTCTGTAGCTGTGTTTTTGTTTTGCCCTTGAATGTGAGGTGTTATGCACCGACAGCTTGCGAGAAGCTTCAAATCCCAAGTGTGATGGGATAATATTATGTTGTTTATGATGATGATGAGTACTAACTATACTAACATACACAGTAATTGATATGACGTCCTATGTTGTTTTACACATATTTGTGTTCATAATGTTTACACACAGTTTTTTTTGTTGCTATTGCAGTTTCTTATTAAGTACGTAATTGTTGCGGTTACTTTAATTATAGTGCGCATACAACTATTCAGATCCAATGCAATTCACCGATAGCATACGTAATTCGTAATTTTTGTTAGTTTCCTACTGCGTTTTACATGACTGTGGAGCTGTCCACTGAACCATCAATTTTTAATTTTTCAGGCATTGGTATTATGTAGTTAGAACGGATGTGAAGTATTTGACAAAAAGAAAAAAAAACAATTGTTTTGCTTACCAAAACGGAGATGCAGGATCAAAATATAAAATTCAGTTTTCAGTCAAAAGTTCCAAATATGAGCATGTTTTCGTGAAGTCTAGAGCAGAAATGATGACCGTCACAAAAAGTGGTCAAAACTCGCGTCAAATAACACTTTTGAGAAACATTTCACGACACTTCCGGTTTCGAACGTCCGCATAGGGGGAAATGAGTTTCCGGGATTCACAAGGAGCCTGGAGCCGAGTGGTCGGGAGGCTGTTCGCACTGTTTGTTGTGGTCGCGTGGAGGCGCGGGGCGGTAGTCGGCGAGGCGGCGAGGCGTGTGCTCGGACAGAGGCAGCGCGGGATTATGATGTTTGGAGCCTCGCGACTACAGTTTTGCACCTCCTGGCGACCACCGTCCACCGCCCCCACTCTCGTATTGTTTGTGATAAAAAAAAAAACTTATTTTAAGGTTGCCATAGTTTAGTTCCGTAAGCTATTATAAACTGATTAAATTATTGGTGTCTCGCAAATAGGAAAAGCGTTTTGATTCAAGGTGTCATCTTTGCATCATGCGTCTTCAGGAAATAGATTACTTACGTCTTCATTTTATTTAATAATTTATTTATATTTTAATACAGGTATACCTACTAGCTATTCATAAGTAAACGTAACTCGATATTGTAGTTGTTTATATGTTAAATAATTTCATGGCCAAACAGGTAACGTTTATCCACCAATTAGTTATGAATTTTAAAAGTATTGGTTACGGCTCAACGTTTAGAGGAGTTGCTTAATTCTTAATTGAATAGTTTTTTTTTTTTATTTTTGTTTTTTTTTTTATGTATAATAAGGCCTGATTTTTCAATAGATGACTTTTATCTGAAGAATAAATATGACAGTTTGACATATTTTCTATACAATAGCTGTCAAACCGCCATATTTATTCCATAAATAAAAGTTATTTGACGGTTGAAAAATTAGCCCTAAAACATATTACTTACTAGCACTTCCCGCGCGGCTTCGCCCGCGTGGATGTCAGAAAATATCCCACGGGAACGTCCCACCGGGAAATCCTTCCTTGTTCCTTGTCTACATTATAAAGGGAACCTCTGTGCAAAATTTCAGCTTTCTAGGTCCAAGTGTTTGGGCGGGGCGTTGATGAGTCAGTCAGTCAGTCAGGACTTCTCTTTTTGTTTATATATCTGGTTTATATATCTGGCAACTGATTTTTTTTTCGCGATTTCAGGTTTGGTCCCATAGTAAAAGTTGTTTGTTATCATGAGCACAACCATGTGTTTAGGTATCAGTCACTAATTACCAGTCACCCTATATAGGGTGACTAATTACCAGTCACCCTCTATAGGGTGACTGCCTCTGAATCAGCTGCCTCATACATTCATGTTCGCGTAACTCGTCAAAATGTAGGGAGCAGCTGATTTCTTTTTCGCGATTTCAGGTTTGGTCCCATAGTAAAAGTTGTTTGTTATCATGAGCACAACCATGTGTTTAGGTATCAGTCACTAATTACCAGTCACCCTATATAGGGTGACTAATTACCAGTCACCCTCTATAGGGTGACTGCCTCTGAATCAGCTGCCTCATACATTCATGTTCGCGTAACTCGTCAAAATGTAGGGAGCAGCCGATTTCTTTTTCGCGATTTCAGGTTTGGTCCCATAGTAAAAGTTGTTTGTTATCATGAGCACAATCATGTGTTTAGGTATCGGTCACTAATTACCAGTCACCTATTATATATTTATATAAGAAGATTGCGTAAGTTCAACCTGTTTTTAACTGTAGAAAATTATCAAAATAAAATGATAAATGACGTAAACACGATTAACTTCGACTCTGTCATTGACATATTATATTGCATTTAGAATAATAATTAATTAATTAATTATATAGAATATACTACTTATATAGGTATTTATTACTACGTCATCTAATGTATAGTACCTACCCATTACTATATGTGATACCTACTTTAGTTCACAAAAGGGAGAGAAACAATGTATGTGTTTGTGTACCATGTATAGGATAATCAAAGATAAGTACCTACCTACATACATAATTATACATATTTATGAACATGTGTATGCAATATTTTTCAAATATTTTATTCATGCATTCAATCAGGCAATAATCAATAATTACACGTAAGTAAGTACTTACAGATCCAAAAAAAGACAACAGTAAAAAAAAGGGTTTTGTCAAAATAAAAGAACACCCTGTAGCTAATTAGGAACGTAAATTTTTGCAACTCTAAAAAAACTCTAACGCCCGGTTTCTCGACGGCTATTCAAATCTAAAATCAACTAACAAACTGGTTAAATTAACAGACCAGTCAAATCAAATTGGGTTGCTGAATCGGCGATTACGACAAAATTAGTTAATCAACGATCAATGTCAACTATTAAAGAAAATAGATTATGTGTATGGCAACATCGTATTCTTCATTCATTTTGACAAATAATTCGTTCAATTGAATGTCAAGTTGACACTGTTGACCAAGGCGGCCATTTTATTGAAAATTTGAATGTTTGGTTTTTTTTTCTTTTGCTTATATCTCGAAAACGGTGTGTCCTATCGCAAAAATAATGAAAATTTGGCCCCCCTTTATAAACCCCTAAACCTCAACACGTAGGTATAAAAAAAAAAAAAAATGTAAGTACCGCAGTTAAAGTACTTACCTATTAAATTTTTATTGTTTGGTTTTAGATTTTTAGGAGGAGCTCGTGGCTAAGTAATAACAGCCGTACGAGTCGATCTATCAGGTTAAGCTACGCTTGCCGGGGTTGGTGAGTGGATGGGTGACCATCTTTACATACCGAGACTCCTCCGTGCCTCCGTGCAGAAGTTGTTTTATTAATTATAACTAGAAAATATCCAAAGAAAACAGAAAATCACAGGGAACACAAAGATAATCGCCCAAGCTCGACAGATTAGCTAACACAACATTTGACAGTGGCTTGACATGACCTTCGAGCTTAATCGTTTGTTTAGAAACCTAAATTCTGAATTAACAAGAGATTTTTGTACTAATTTGATTGTTGTGTTACGTGATCAAAGATTCAAATCAAAGTACTTAATCAACGTTCGTGCAACTCGTTTTCGACTTAACAAGAGATTTTACACATGGTTAGTTAATTTTAGATTTGAATAGCCGTCGAGAAACCGGGCGTTAGTAAGGTCACAAAACAAATAGTAGGCAGTATGGTAAGGTTTTTGTCAAAAAGGTACCGAAGGTTGAAATATCTCGACAAAGATGAATGATTTAACTGAAATTCAGCCACATATTCTGGAGTGGGTAGGTATAGGTATATATATATGTACTTAGAGCGTTTTAGTTTTTTATGAATAAGGGGGTAAGTAATTAAGTAGTATACAAGGTGTAACGTTAAATGCGCAAAACCTCTTAAGGGGTCATTGTACTCATCATTATGAACAACTTTTACTATGGGACCAAACCTGAAATCACGAAAAAAAAATCAGCTGTTCAGTACATTTTGACAAATTATGCGAACATAAATGTACTGAACAGCTGATTTTTTTTTCGCGATTTCAGGTTTGGTCCCATAGTTGTTCATAATGATGAGTACAATGACCCCTTAAGAGGTTTTGCGCATTTAACGTT
Organism: Cosmia trapezina; assembly: GCA_905163495.3. Taxonomy (NCBI): domain Eukaryota; kingdom Metazoa; phylum Arthropoda; class Insecta; order Lepidoptera; family Noctuidae; genus Cosmia; species Cosmia trapezina. The sequence continues at coordinate 18,930,904 of LR991037.1, forward strand.
ACACGTTGTATATCAGGTTTTAATAATTATTATATACTTATACTTATATACAGATACCTGTCATCATGTGCAGTAAAAAGAAAAAATACCTTACAAATTATAGGTAGGTAGATATTTTGCATGCCCGATATCGCCAGATAACGGGCACACGGCTTGTATTGTGTATGTCTTACATGTTTCTGAATTTAATGTTATTTTCTGATAGGTACTATCAACATAACGGATGCCTTTACACCTTATAGTCCCTTTTGTATACCTACACTGATTCACTGACTAAAACTTGCTCCTTGGTTCTTTGTTTTACTTTGTCATACATAAGTACAATTAATTGCAGCTTGCAAGCAAAATTGTTTCAAAATTGTTGATTGCATGTCAATCCGAATCCGAACGTGTATCCGAATTTTTTGAAAAGAATACCTACCTTATGTGCCGAAAACATGTGCATGAAAGTACCTACTAAGTACTTACCACTAAAATTAAATAGTCTTTACACATTCAAGTCTCTCATAAGCGCAATTTTTGTAGGTGTTTTTGTTCACAATACGTTTGGTGCAGAGCAAATAATTAGGAAGCATTTCACGACTGAGCTAGGTTCTAAATATTATTTTGCTAGCGTAATATTGCCAAGTCTATTGTAAGGTCAACGCAAAATTATAAACACGGTCGTTATTGATCTAAGTTTTCCCAAACTGCAGATGATTTTTAATAGTTCCGGAGTCAGCGAGTTTTTTTTTCAACGCAAGTGATTTTTCAAATTGATTGATTGATTTTTATAGATGTTTCTTAATGTATTTTTAACATACCTACAACATGTGTGTTTGTTCGTGTGACTACTAATTATTTAAATAGAATACATAAGAGGGTTTGCAGATCCACTTTAAGTTACCCAAGCCCCCCTTTTCAATTGAGAATGTGTAATTCTCACGCAAACAAAGATGACATCCCTTTTTTCGACACTAACAAGGTCCTAAAAAAAAAGTAAAGTAAAGTAAAAAAGTAAGGTAAAGCTTTTTTTGGACCTATAGCCAAAAAAACTTTATTTGCATACGCAAACAAAGATGACATCCCTTTTTTCCACAATAACAAGGTCCTAAAAAAAAAGTAAAGTAAAGTAAAAAAGTAAGGTAAAGCTTTTTTTGGACCTATAGCCAAAAAAACTTTATTTGCATAAACTACAAACGCGGCTAATTAAGTATACTTAGTAATTCCCACGACCGACGGCGACGACGCGCGACGGTGCAGTACAGAGACTCAAAACTTGTTCAAGTTTGATAATCTAAACCTTTTATTTTCGTGTCTGTCTGTATTTTTCTTTTAAACTACGCAACGGATTTTAATGCGGTTTTCACCATCATTTAGATACTTAATGTATTCCGTAAGTGTGTATACAAAACATTAATATTTAACTTAAATAAATCTCGATGTTTTCTCAAGTTGTAAAAATCGAGCGAAGCAGGGGCGGATCACTATAGTGTTTAAAATAATGATATTTGACTTGCCCCGCCCGCTTCATGGAAGCGCTTCCACTAGTAATTTGTTTGCGATAATAGTTCTAAATAAATAAAATCTTGGAAAGGCAGTATGGCGTATGTAAGTAGTGCGGTTTCCATTTCAAGTGTATTAGCAACTGTCAAATAATGATTTATGACGTAGGTACATTTGACGGTAAATTACTCATTACAATAACATACTATGTGCGAACTGCGAAGCAATATACTTAAGCCGTGTCTCCTGCGCGTCTTTTTGCGAAACATTACAAAAAATGTTTTCATACACAAGCTGTCTCCTGCGTTTTCAACTATTTTTAGTTAGGTACACATTTTGGGTAGGTAGATGTCGTAATGAGTTCCGAAGAGGAAGACTTGCTATCAGTTTGACAATGTTGACAAAATTACAGATGTGCGCGATGCGCGCGGCAGTTGGAAATGAAACAAACCCTTCCCCTCTTCCCCCGCGCGGGAAATGTTTTCCATGCAGTATGGAAAACAAAAACATCTAGTTTGCATACACAAATGTGTACGGCCATGTGTATGTGTAATGTGTGCGGTGTATAGGGAAAAAGTGTAGGTACTAAAGTGTAGGTACTATTTAGAGACATCGTTTTATTTTTCCTGTAATCTTTACATAAACTTCTATCACATAGAATAATTTCAGTTTTTTTTTTTTTGCAAACTTCGGAAATAAGGGGAACGGTATTTTTTTTTACATTTTTCATAAAAAGTCAAAAATGTTTGAGAATGTGCAAACAGCGCTCTTTCATCCCACATGCCCTTTGAATTTTTAAGACGGTTTCAGTCCCTGTTGCAAAAAAAATATAGATATTTTTGTTTCTTTCTTATTTGCACAATAGTTGAGTAAACGTAATCTAAAACTGTTCCAAATTTCAAGTTGAGAGCATTAGTAGTTCTTCAGATATCCAGCTGTGACAGACAGACAGACAGACAGATAGACAGACAGACAGACTGAGTCACACCATAAGGGTTCCTTTTTTACCATTTTGGTACGGAATCCTAAAAACACGCGCAGGAGACACGGCTTACATGACTCATGTAGGTATTGATAGGTATGACTTTCGAAAACAGTATTTTTATCGTGATCATGAAGCACACATAATTCAACATGGACTTTACTGAAGGTTTCTTTAGCTACGCCCAAACACAAAGCTTTGCCCGCATATACTAGTTCTGGGGAACTTCATACAATCTAGGTAAATGCAAATCAAAAAGGTTTAAGTAGCCTCTCATTGAAGATCATCTCATTGATAATTTTTTCACTACAGTGACAACTGAATAAAGTGATTTACTCGTTAAACAGATTAAATCTAGAACGATTGACAGTTTTAATGATCACAATTTTTCTTATCCTTGCAAACAACATGACATGACAGAAGGCGATAAATAATGGCTTAAAGGAAACTTAATCTACAGTTTAGTATTGAAGTTTTTTACCGTTGATTTATAGGAACAATTGTTAGGGCAAGCCTTTCAGTCTAAGCTGTGTGTTATTGAGATTAATAATAACAGATAAACCATTTATAGCTGTCCCATCAGCTTTTGTCACGCTATGCCGTTAATTAACGCGATAAAAATTTTCTGGTTATGTCCAATCTGACCTTTTGATTTGTTAATGAGGCAGTAGCCTTATTTTAACTCATTATGTCGGAGCTATTTCCTTCCACAATAATGGCGATAATATCTTTATTGAGGAGATTGTAAATTACTTGCTACATAGTTATACTTATAGAATCCGCGGAGGAATGCTTATTAGAACTTGTACTTAAGGCCCAGGTTCCAAGATTGGTTTAGCTCGGTGTGTAAGTGAAATGGCGTTATGGCTGTCTAGTTTGACGCACGAGATAGAAGATTCTCACGCGCACCGGAATTATGTCGTAAAAATGCAAATAAAATCGTATAAAATTAGAAATTAACTATTTAATAAAAAGTAATCCATCACTGGATGCAGTTTGGAATTTGACATTTCATGGTATATTTTTAATTATAATTATAATTGTTAATGAAGGGATAAACTGCTTTTAAAGATTATTAGGAGGTATGTTTAAAGATTTTTTTGGTGCATTAAAATATGTATAATTATGTTTTGGCTTCCATCACTGTATGCGAAAAAGACTTGAAAATATCATATTTTTTTTACATGTCAAAATTATTTACGGTTTATGAGATACACTGCTTTAAAAAAACACCTTTTTGATCGTTTTCAGGAAATCTGGGCCTTAATTGATGATCAATCAATCTGCCTAGCCTTTTCCTAACTATGTTGGGGTCGGCTTCCAGTCTAACCGGATGCAGCTGAATACCAGTATTTTACATGGAGCGACTGCCTATCTGACCTCCACAACCCAGTAACTGGGTAATACGATACCTACCCCTTGGTAAGACTGGTTGTCAAACTTTCGGGCTTCTGACGACCCGTAACGGCTGCCAAAGATCTACGAATGACAGTCGGAACCAACGGCTTAACGTGCTTTCCGAGGCACGGAGGAGTCTCGGTATGTAAAGATGGTCACTCATCACGAACCAACCCCGGCAAGCTTAGCTTAACCTGATCGTTCGACCCGCACGGCTGTTATTACTTAGCCACGAGCTCCTCTTAATTGCAGGAACGCACGAACTTAATTGATGACATAGGTACTTAATTATGTTATTTTTGTACAAAGTTAGATAAAGTTTAGTAAACAAAACAATTTTTACTATAATTTTAACACCCTGTATCATGTTTATTATTTACTAGTACAGTGGTTGCAAACGCGACTGTTGAGCATACGGTTTTGGGTTCGGTCGGGCAAAGCGTTATTGATTCGGGGAATACAGTACCTACCTACATATGTTAGTTAGGTTAGGTTCAAGGTCACTGCGTCCATTGTCTGGAGGACACGGCGCAGCGTACGCTGGCCGAATGTGTCGCAATGTGACGACTGCGCGCCATGGCCTCGTTTTGGAAGTGGGGAGCGACCTGTACATTACCTGTCGCTGTCGACCGTAGTTCGTTCAATGGTCGCCTGTGCCAGATCTTGGGACGCGGTGGTATCCTTCTGCGAAACAGTTATCTCGCACCTCGCAGAAGGAAGCTGCAGAAAGAGAAAGGGATAACGAGTGCTCTACCGTCCGCAGCAGGCGCACTGGGCGTCGTCGGAGGACGGATAATGCCTCCTTCCAGCCGGCAAGCGGGTCCAGGGGTGACAAACTCAAGGATACCCGTGTCCCGGAGTTCGTCACCCCATTCCACAGGACTTGAGATGTCGGCGGTCAAAGTTCCACGCTCACCTCTCTAAAACGGGGTAGTCTATGGGACATGCCCTGCATAACGGAAGTTGGAATCGTACCCACAGCCGCCGACGCAGGTGCAAGAGTCTGACTGACCCATCCGCCCGCCCTAGGGCGGACGACATCCAAGAGGATATTCCACACCGGAATAAAAAGGTTATGTTGGGTTGCTACATAAACATCAAAAAAATTATACTTAAACTTGGAATGTTTCGTATTATTAAGTAAGATGGTGGCATGATCTCATAGAAATAAGAAAACATGAAATCTTAACCGCAGAGTTTATTAGCATACTTTGTCGATGTTATTCGTACATGTGAAGCAAAAAGTGAATTTGGTTGGATAAGGCATTTTTACTATTTTATTTTATTATGTGTTGTGTGTGGTTTTCTATTCTAAATATTTATGTAAATAGGTAGTTATTTTGTGTAACTAGGAAATTCCCAAAAAATCAATCAATCTGCCTAGCCTTTTCCCAGCTATGTCGGAATTGGCTTCCAGTCTAAGCAGCTGAATACCAGTATTTTACACGGAGCGACTGCCTATCTGACCTCCACAACCCAGTTACTGGGTAATACGATACCGCTTGGTAAGACTGGTTGTCAGGCTTCTGGTAACGCGAAACTACTGTCAAAGATCCACGAATGACAGCTGGGACCAATGGCTTGACGTGCTTTTCGAGGCACGGAGGGGTCTTACTATGTAAAAATGGTCACTCATCCAAGGACCAACCGCGGCAATCGTAGCTTAACCTGTTCCATCGACCCGTGAGCACAACCGTGAGGCTGTTTTTACTTAACCACTGGCCCCTCCCAGCCAAATTCCCAAAAATACGTATATACGTACTTAGATACCTAAATAATAAAAAATGCAAACACTTTAGGTATGCATTTCAACTTGTGTGCGCGTATATCCATTTTTGCAATGAATAAAGCGTAGCCAGTAGAATAATATTTACTGTTTACCGATACATAGTTTTGTTTAGCGAGCCTATCAACCGGTGCTTCCCCTTAACCCTCAAGTATTGACTCAAATCCAAAAGTCTGCAAAAGATATATCTGGCATTTTTGTGGGTAGCGTTGCCATCTCTAAAAATCAAACTTACCCGGGACTTTTGGGGCCCAGGTCGGATGCTAAGAAAAAAAAAGGATTTTTGACAAAAATATCTATCAAAAAGCCGCACTTTTGAGTCCCAAGGCCGTACGCTAAAAAAGGACTTTTGACTAAAACTACTACTGAAATAAAAGTAACCCAGAATATGCAGGTATGTGAACTTGCGTGTCTTGTAGAGTCAGCGAATCTCGTCTCGCTAGGTCGTTTCTGACTGAAGAGACTGAACGATAGATAATATAAAAAGCCTATTGTACGAGCCAATATCGCTCGTACACCTATCAAAAGCCGGACGGGCCGGACGCAGTATTTGCCGGGACAAGAGCTCAAAAAGCCTAACACTGTCCGGTATTTGTGCGTATAGGCAACGAATTATTCTTAATTCGTTGCGTATAGGTCCTACATTAAGGCTGACGTATCGTGACGAGTCTGAAGAAGAACATAGGCTCTACAAACTTTCGCGCATTTTCTCTCACTCACACTCGCCTCATGTCACCATTTAATTCCTATAAAATGTTACAACGCAGCCTTCTGTACGTCGATTCTGTAAAATTCAAACAACAACTCGCATCTCACATCGCTATTCACTCTCTTTATTTGACACTTTGAATTTAAAACGACAATCAGGAAACTCACAGCGGATTCAGATTCGAAGGTTAGAATGAGGTCTTACAGAATCACACGGCTGCACAAAGTTTGGACTCGCCAAGAATGTCAAGATACTATGCTAACTGAACTTTAAAAGAGACTTTGACACCCCTGAATTTTTTTCGCCATTTCTTCTCAGGGGTAGTCAAATAGGAAATGTCAACAATAAAAAAAAACTGATGGTAGTTTTTTTTTATATGTCGTGTATCTTGTATCTTGTCTTGTAACTTCAAATTGTTAATTCCGTAAATACATTATAGGAATTTACAGAAAACAAATTCATTTATGTAATTTTCCTTAAATTGTTTTCTCGGGTTATTATTCAACTCAACAACAATAATTTGAAAAGGTGGGAGACTCTTTAAATATATTTTCTAAATACATGAATTTTCCGTGCATAGAACAATGGTTGTCTGCTTCCTTATTTTCTTTTGTTGACTGCAATCGAAGTACATTTTACGCCAATTTTCAATTTACTGATAACACTTGGGGTTCCGTTATTCAATAACCCATCGTCTCTACCATTTATTTCAAACAAGCACTTTGGAATTGTCAAGGAGTCGGTCAGTCAGAAAGATGAAGCTATAGTTGCCCATTTCAAAGCGTAGTAGGTTCCTATGGAGCAGAACGGGCAAGTAACTCAATGGGCATTCTTTTAAATCAAAATATTGCCTCTGATTCTGATCATTCTATCAAGGTGAAGGCTATCGCTACGATGCTATATTTATTGCTATATACGTGACGATAATCATCAGTGGATTTTCTATCTGAGTGGATTTTCAATTTGTCAATACCACCGAGTTGTTTGCTTACTTACAGTTTTTGTGGTAATTACAATGAAACCACATTGTCGCAGTTTTGTAGGTAGGTGCAACTGCGTTCTACCACAGTATAAAAACATACAGTAGGACGACGCCTTTGATCTCGTGGTAAATGCCGACAACGTCTAGACATTGTCGCAACAGCAAGGGTTGTCCCAAGTAAACGATATTAATTAATTAATTTGTTTATTTGAGATCAACATCGTCATTAACATTATTATTATTATAAACGACATTTGAGTGCCTGCTTATTTCTTAAGTTTTTTTTTCAAATTATTTTATTATTTTTCTTTTAAGTTATATTATTATTCTTAGAAGTTCTTTTATTTTTTTCGACATGTATGTCATTATCATGGTTTTTGAGGTCGCTGATGACGATAACGAGATTAAAATCAAAATTCAAGATGGCGTCTGTGAAAATTTTCAAATTTTTCGTCATGGGTATCGTTTCTATGGTTTTCTAGGACGGTAAAGCCGATAGTGAAGTCAAAATGAAAATCCAACATGGCGGCTGCGAAAATTATCAAATTTTTCGTCATGACCTCATTATCGTTTTCAGCGACCTCAAAAACCATGAAAATGACACCCATGACGAAAAATTAGAAAATTTTTGCAGCCGCCATCTGGGATTTTCATTTTGACCTCATTACCGTTTTTAGCGAGCTCAAAAACCATAAAAAAGACACCCATGACGAAAAATTTGAAAATTTTTGCATCCGCCATCTTGGACTCAAAAACCATGAAAATGACACCTATGTCATTACTATTATTTCCTTAATTTCATTTTATACATATAAGTTACAGTTCCGCCATCTTGGATTCCAAAAAGGATGCCTTTTTCGTATCAAGCACCCCAATTATACTCAAAATTAACACCCATATCAAATTATAAAAAAATTACGTCGTCCACCATCTTGGATTCCAAAAAGGATGGCTTTTCGTAACAAGCACCCCAATTATACTCAGAATTGACACCCATATCAAATTATAAAAAAAATTCGTCGTCCGCCATCTTGGATTCCAAAAAGGATGGCTTTTTCGTAACAAGCACCTCAATTATACTCAAAATTGACACCCAAATCAAATTATAAAAAAATTACGTCGTCCGCCATCTTGGATTCAAAAAAGAATGGCTTTTTCGTAACAAGCACCCCAATTATACTCAAAATTGACACCCATATCAAATTATAAAAAAATGACATCCGCCATCTTGGATTTCAAAAAGGATGCCTTTTTCGTAACAAGCACCCCAATTATACTCAAAATTAACACCCATATCAAATTATAAAAAAATTACGTCCGCCATCTTGGATTTAAAAAAGGATGGCTTTTTCGTAACAAGCACCCCAATTAAACTCAAAATTGACACCCATATCAAATTATAAAAAATTACGTCCACCATCTCGAAATTCACCCTTAGTAAATAATAAAAAAGTCCACCATCTTGACACGGAACATACAAACAAACACTTTCACAATTATAATATACTTAATTATAATATATAAGACTTGCAATCACTCACAGCACACGTCGTATGCACCATTTTAAATAAACAAATAAAAAATAAACACGCGTTAGCCCTGAATAACATATCCCGAACTACTAACATCGTTTTGTTCGCAGTTCGGGATCGGCTTACCCGCGTCTCGCCCCTCACACCCCGCACGATTGCCCTGTCTAGACGTCTTCGTTGGACGACTGTATGATTTTTAGACTGTGGTTCTACCTTATTGTTTAAAAGAAGAGTAGGTACTTTGTTTGTAAGGCAAAAGGCACGGCCATAAGTCTTAGATATACTACGACCTCGACACTTGAAATCAAAAAGGTAGACCTTTAAGCTATGTGCCTAAGTTTTCAAAGCATTGCAATTTTGCAAATTAACTCAATTAATCTTTCTACGACATGAGGTTTTTTATGTTTACTCTAAGTTTACTCTTAAGAAAAAACAGTAAAGGCATTATGTTATCCATCGCTTTTTTTTAACACAGATCTTATACTTTCGTCAAACTAACATGAGAATACCTATTAATAATTATAATTTTACCGTACTCGTGGGTTTTATTGTACTTCTAATATCTTGTGAATTTACGTTCTTAGCATAAATATAAAAATAATTATTTGTTTTGGTGCGTATTTTGTTTCTGCAGTTTCTATTTATCCGCGAAAATTCTCGCGTAGGGCTCACGTAGCACAAGCGTAGAGCTTGCTTATCAACCCGCGTAGCATCCGCGTAGAGCTTGCGTAGCAATCGCGTAGCACTCGCGTAGAACTCAAGTAGTGCTCGCGAGCTTTAAAATATTAGGTTAGGGAATAGGGACTAGGATTGTATTTTCCAAAACAAGATCGAATACACACTCACATGTAGGTACCGCTAGACACAGGTATTATTACTAAGCTGAAAATAGTTACGGATTTACCTACCTAAGTAATCGACATTATGAGACTAACATCTAATATGTACAATTATTGGCCATGTATTTTAACATAACATCACGCCTGTTTCTCCCCGAGGTTGGGCAGAGGTGTACCTAATAGTACACCCACATTTTGCTAGTTATGTTTTAAGTCCCATGTAATAGGGTGCGAGAATACTGCCATCAACAGGACACTAATCCAGACTCCGCGACTGAGAATTTCCTGATGGAAAAATCCAATAACACTTTGCCCAACCTAGGAATCGAATCTAGAACCTCATGTTCAGTAGTAGCGCTTGCAACCACTAGACCTACGAGACAGTCATATGGGTCATCATAATCAACCTATTCCCACTGTTGGGAAACCGGCCTCCTCCCTGTGAGCCCTCCAGTGGGCCGTAATTCACCACGCGGACCCAGTGCGGGTTGGTAGATGTCACATGTCTTCGATTTTTTGGTTCCAGGACATGCCGGTTTCCTCACGATGTTTTCCTTCACCGTTTTGAGAGCAGTTGTGATGAAATCATTTACGCACTGCCTGAGTTCGAACCCACGTCCACAGAATAAATAATAGTACCTACAACTCGTAATTCGGGGCCATTACCACTGGGCCAGCACCTGCTCTTTTCTGAGATATGACTAGGTATACGGTAGTCTCTAATTCTAAAATGTTTTACTAGAAAGCTGTTTAGGAACTACTTAACTTTCTCTAGAGAATGTCAAGATAAGATAAATTTTGCGTCATTTTTATAGGTAATAAGGTGACAATTTTAAATAATGATTGATGCATACAACGAGTATGTAAATCTGAGGATAGTATTTGCATGTCTAGCTTACTGGCGCCGCGTCGCGCCAGCGCCAATTGACAGCAACGTATCGAATTATCCAAATAATAACACCATTTTAAAGATACAAAATGCATGTCATGAAACTAGCGACGCGCCCCTACTTCGCACTGTTTTTACCACTTAAGGGTCAGCGCACACCAAGAGCAGAGCAGAGCAGAGCATTTTCTGAGACTATTGAAAAATTTATCTTATTACAATTCCTTACATTGCAAAATTCAATCGTCCAAACTTGATGCTCGACTACGCTCGAGCATGCTCGAGCATGCTTGGCGTGTATTTAATTTTAATGCTTTAATGGTAATTATATGCCGCTTCAATGATGCTCTAATTTATTCTGCAGAGTGGTATTCAGATTTGTGTGGGGTAGGTATGCACCACTAAAAAGTGAAAAATAAAAACTTTTTACAATAAAAAAACAACCGACTCCCAAAAAAACACTACAAAGTGAAAAATAACTTTAATTTCGGAAGTCGGTGGCAAAACAAAACGAAAGTAAATAAAAAACCAAAGACACCGACTTCCGAAATTAAAGTTATTTTTCACTTTGTAGTGTTTTTTTGGGAGTCGGTTGTTTTTTTATTGTAAAAAGTTTTAATATTATTGTATTATTTATGGCATATAAACTTTCCGGAATAAATTCTCTTCTAAATAATGGTGGAAACTGCATCAAAATCCGTTGCATAGTTTAGAAGAACAACGCGGTCACACAGACAGACACGAGAAGTGACTTTTAAATTTATATTAAGTATGTTTAAATTAGGAAATGAGTGACAAAGACTTACATTGTTCTAAATATTTCTCTAACATTCGAGTGACAAAGACTTACATTGTTCTAAATATTTCTCTAACATTCACAATAAGTCAAACAAAAATAGTGGCGAATTTGCGATCCTCCATTGTTTTAGAATAATTTCACGGCAGTGTTAAATCGGTACTTACATCTAATTAGCACTTTTATTTATTTTATATACATAGGGACTTGTGGCTAAGTAATAACACGCACGGGTCAATCCATCAGGTTAAGCTACGCTTGCCGGGGTGGTCCGTGGATGGGTGACCATCGTTATATACCGAGACTCCTCCGTGCCTCGGAAAGCACACTAACCCGTTGGTCACGGCTGTTATTCGTAGAGATCGTCAAATCAAATCAAATCAAATAATTTATCTCTTTTTCTTTTTTTTTATAAGTACTATAAGTAGCTTATTTTCTACGATTTCTTAAAATCACTGTCGTTTTCCCACACATTTTACTACATAACTGATAATGGAATTAAACACCTAAAACATTTTTAATTAGGAACAAAGATTGTTTTCTAGATAATAATATAGTCTCTAATTTTTTCCTTGTTTTTTTGTGTCAATGAAAACAAGGACATGCTGATAAGTTCTATGTAAGTTGTCTTTCAAAACCAGAAGTAAAAGGTACCAGCATCAAGTCATGTCTTTGTCGTTGCCAGTTGCATAAGAAAATGATTCCGTTCCATTTTTTATTTACTTGACCATTTATTAATCATGGTGCAACTGTGCTCTACAATCATAAAGGCTCGCGCACATAATACGTGTCGCATATTTTTGCAGCCACTGTTATGCGATGCGATGCGGCCCATGTGCGAAAGTAATGAAGGAGGATTTTTGTATTTGCAATGCGTGTGCGCAGCCTCATCGCAATGGACTGGACACAGTTCAATTCTAATTCGAAATTTGAATCGGTCTGAAACCCTTTATGGCGCTGCGGCCCGCCGCGGCTTCATCACACTTGTCAGAGCTGAAAGAATCGCATTTTAGAATTACTTGACGACACGGTTGGCGCAGTGGTTGAGCGATTGACTGCTGCGCAGCATGTCGCGGGTTCGATTCCCGCACGGAACAAAATATTTGTACGACCTACAAGTATTTGTTCCGAGTCTGGGTGTTTTTCTATCTATAATATGTATGTATTTACAAAAAAAAAAAATGTATATAAGTAGTTTATCAGCCATCTCGTTACCATAACACAAGCATTAGGTTGCTTAACTTGGGACTAGATGGCGTTGTGTGAAATGTCCAAGGATATTTATTTATTTTTTATTTTTACTTGTACTTGTAATTACCGTGCCGAATCGGACGAATCACCGATTAGGCTGAGGCCTCATTAGTGCGTTGCGTTGCGTCGTCGCATTTCAATGACGCTTGCTCGGTTCTAAAGTACTACATTAAATCCTCATGTCTTTTAGAACAAACAATGCGACGACGCAATGGGCTAATGAGGCTTCAGCCTTACAAGGAATTACGTTTCTTTGGGCGTGGTCCATTCTTTCAGCGCGAACAAATGTGCGTCTACCTTTAATGTTTGCTTAGCTTTATACAGCTACTTATGTATTAGTAAGGTATTACTTTACCTATTACGCAAGGCTATAATAGTATTGGCTATTGTTCTCAATGGATCAATTTTCTTATTTTCATTGCGATCCTGTCAGCATTGCGAATGCCTAGAATTGAAAGCATCTTGTGTTTTTGCCTTTGCAACGACTAAGCAGGTAAGTAATTATAATCCTATTCATCATCATCATCATCATTGCAGCCGAAAGACGTCCACTGTTGGACATAGGCCTCCCCCAAGCACCTCCACTTCGACCGGTTCTGTGCTTCCCGCATCCAGCGGATTCTTGCAGCCTTTACAAAGTCATCGGTCCACTTTGTGGGAGGCCTTCCAACGTTACGTCTTCCGGTACGCGATCGTCACTCCAGAACCTTTCGGCGAATCAAGAAGAATCAATGCAAGAATCCTATTAGGTCAATATTATGCAATATGGTCACGTGATCGCAATACTATTAGCGAAATAGATCAACAACACTACACGCTTTCAGGGCAAATTGTAGGCCACGCAAAACTGCGTTCCAATATGGCGGTTCAGTGTTGATCTAGAAAATTAACATAATGATACACGAACTGAATCTGATAAATGCGATTTTTCGTTTTTATGCTTCGCTTTTTAACCTTTACGGGTTTGTAAGCAGTCACTTGGCGACCTTACAGGTTTTTGTAAGTATTTTTAGCAACAGGGAAATCTCACAACATTCATCTTAATAATTTCGAAAGTAATTTATGTAAACATGTCAATTAATTTGAGGAAGTATGATTTTTGACGTCAGATATTACAATTTTATGACTCAACACTTATAATTTTACCTACACATAAAGTTCAAATACACGCAGTTGTATTTTCTTACAGTTGAATTAAAAATACTAGAACAATAAAAACAGATATTGTGAAAAAAAATACTATGTCGCAAAAAAATATCGAAATTCAAATCAATAAGCCTAGCTATGATTTGAATTATCATTTTTTTTTTATTTTTTGAAAAAAAAAACTAGGTATGCCATAGGCTTCTACTCCATTCACCGATTAAAGCCTATTTTTTTCAAGACGGTAAAAAAGTCATCCAGTATGTATAGATCTGTTGGAATAGGGATTATAAATAGATGATTTTTCGGAGCTTAACCTCAGAGCACGAAGGATTTTTTCATACGAACGATGACGTGGGCAATTGACTAGGTATAATTTTAGTTACTAAAAACATCGATTGTCATATTTTTATGTCGTCAGTGGAAACGATAATATTGACTCAGCGATGTATGTCGCCGTGATTTATCATTGTTTGCCCTAATTCTCCTGTTTGAGCTCAAGATTGTTGATCAGAGATAGCGCACAGGATGCTGTCGTCTGTCAGCTACCGAACTGCCACTTCAAGATGAATCAACATGAGATAGACGTGCGAAAATAGATGAAGTTCACAGAAATATGCTTAAACAATTAACGAATAGAAATATACATTGTTTATCACTTTATCAGTTCCTTCAATTTGATCTTGAGCGTTTCTGGAAACGTGTTAACATTTTGATTCTTTATTTTTCGCAAGTTACAAGTTTAATTAATGGTTTTTGTCATGGGAATTCAACAATTTTTTTGTAAACTTGAAGATAAATTTGTTTTGTTTTTACTTGTCAATTAAAAAGCAGTAGGTATAGGCTACGCTGTTTGCAAAAATAATACGCTCGCAGACAAACTGCGTCTCGAGACAGTTTCTGAATCAGGTCATTCAGTATTGTTAGAACTGTTGGTTTAGTTTAGTTGTTCTCGTAGTAAATGCGTGTAATAACCTGTTAAGGAACAATTTACACCTACGCAAAGGACGGGTTAACTTGTTAAAATTTACTCATTGCAAATATGCGTCATTTATTATGAATTTTATAAAACATTGATATCATCGCGTTATTTTTAAAATCTTTGTCGTCATGTTAGTTTAATAATGAATGATAATTTATAAATAACACAAAGTAAACCGAAGATGATTTGTCTTGTTTCGAGAAGGAAATCTAAAAGGTCCTATCCTGTCCTACATTCATCTCACTAAGTAAATAATGATGGATAATAAAGAGTGATCACTGGTTGAAATAGGACGCACTGGCTACTCGTAACTGTACATACGTGCTCTCACAAACGTAGAGCTTCAAAGTATCATATTGTAAGGTTGAGGAAAACATGTTGATAGGTAGCGAAAATAAAGATTTTCACTTACTTAACTTACAAGGGGAACTTTACTTATAAGGGAAAATTTTAGAACGTTTTTAATATTAGGTATGACGAAGATACGTCATGTCATGGACCTGACACGTTTGTGTAAAATTTGGCGTGTGACTAAGTCAGTGCTAATCGTCAGCAGAGGTCTGTGTGAGGATCGTGAGGGGGCAATTATCATGGTTCACTTACCGGTCGGTCTGTAGTGCCTCTCCTGCTGCTTCGTGAGGTGAAGGTGTTCCGCCACTGATGTGGCTATGAACAAAATACTTGGATGAAGGATGAAAAAGTGAACTTAAGGCTAGAGTTGGTCGTCTCAGAGAACACTCTCGGAGGAGTGTGAGGCCACACGTCGGTATCTCCTCTATATATCGAGCGACAGGCCTCGAGCAATCAACATCGACGATCCTAAGGCAAATACTACGCAAAACACCTAAATACTATTTGTATATAGATTTATTACGGCAACGTTCAACGAAAAGTTTCTAAGCCATCATTTACCTGGGATTTGATGAAAAATTGTTGAGGTAAGTACATCCACACGTCATGTTTGTTCAAGTCCTTAGGTGGCACAGAGAGTAGGCAGGGAGTCTTGACATTTGCTGGAAATGCTCGGAGAATTTATTGCAGTTTGTCCTATTACGAGTTCTCACGGTTAGAGCGATTTCGCACTATGTCCGAATACGAATTCAAAATCCGAGTTCAATCCGAATTGGGAATGTTCTAAATTCGGACGGACAGAGTTCGGATCTAGTGCGCAACCCTTCATAAAAATAGTACTGTAGCTACTACGGACTCTCGGATTTCTCGGATTCGGATCGGACGCAGTGCGAAACCGCTCTAAGGCAACTGTATGTCCACCAGACCATAGCTGGTAAATACAAGTCGCGACCTCTGCTGGAGCCTCGAGGTACAATTAAACATACAATATTTAAGCCTGATCGGATGAGAGCATCTTTTGCAAGTAAACAATACTTCGCCCTTAGCGTAAGATTATAGATATAACAAGACAAACAAACAATTAGATATCTTTCACTTTCATAGGATTAACTGGAAAATGAAGGTGAAGGATTGGCTCAATTCTCTAAAGTATCGGGAGACTGAGGATTTGCTTGGCTAGCATGATTGACTGACTGACTCATCAACGCCCAGCCCAAACCATTGGAACTAGAAAGCTGAAATTTTGCACAGACCTTCCCTTTGTAATGTAGACAAGGGTTATGGAAGGATTTTTGTTCCCGTGGGATATTTTCCGACATCCACGCGGGCGAAGCCGCACGGGAAGTGCTAGTACCTACTTGTGACAAACTGGCCAAGTGCGTGTCGGGCCACTCTCAATGAAGGGTTCCGTAGTTGAAAAGAATTTATCCCAAAAACAAACAAAAATTTTTTTTTGGGATTTTGTAAAAGCCAAAAAAAATTTTTTTATGTGATAAAATTACAAATTATTAAGAAAATCAATAGTCCGCACTAATTTCACACACAAATCATCCATACTATAATAATATTATAAATTCGAAAGTAACTCTGTCTGTCTGTCTGTCTGTCTGTCTGTCTGTCTGTCTGTTACCTTTTCACGCCTAAACCACTGAACGGATTTCGATAAAATTTGGCAAGGCCTATAGCCTTGCCAAATTTTATGGTATCCTGGGGACGGACATAGGCTACTTTTTTTTTCAAAAATATAGGGGATGAAAGTTTGTATGGTAAACTCAGTATTTCTTAAGTTAGGGATGTGAAAATTAAAATGTATGCTTTTGATAGGAAATAAAGAAATATGCGGTTCAGCGTTTTTGAAAAATCATCCCCTAAGGGGGTAAAATAGGGGTTGATTTTAAAATTTACAAAACTGCACGGATTTCGATAAAATTTGGCAAGGCTGTATATAGCATCCTGGGGAAGGACATAGGATACTATTTTTTTCAAAACAATACTACAGGGGGTGATATAGGGTATGAAAGTTTGTAAGGGAAACCCAGTATTTCTTAAGTTAGGGATAACAAATTTATGATATTGGTAGGAAATTAAGAAATATGCGGTTCAGCGTTTTTGAAAAATCATCCCCTAAGGGGTTAAAATAGGAGTTGATTTTAAAATTTACAAAACTGCACGGATTTCGATAAAATTTGGCAAGGCTTTATATATATAGCATCCTGGGGAAGAACATAGGCTACTTTTTGTCTTAAAAAATAATCCTACAGGGGGTGATATAGGGGATGAAAGTTTATATGGGAAACTCAGTATTTCTTCAGTTAGGCATGTGAAAATTAAAATGTATGCTTTTGATAGGAAATAAAGAAATATGCGGTTCCGTGTTTTTGAAAAATCATCCCCTAAGGGGGTAAAATAGGGGTTGATTTTAAAATTCACAAAACTGCACGGATTTCGACAAAATTTGGCAAGGCTTTATACAACGTGTAACGTTAAATGCGCAAAATGTAGTCATAGTTCGAATCTTGAGGTAACATTTAGTCGTTATTTCATTCGACGTTTTTACGAGGAAATTATTTGAACGAGTGGACACTCGGACAAAAGTTATTTGTTATTAGAGCGTGACTGGCATAATAAATTTTTTAGGTTTCGGCTAAAGAACCTGTCTTGGTGAAATACGTAATTTCTGAAATGCATATTAAAGAAGAAAGAAAACGTTAGGTATAACGGTGTAAGTGACATTGACGCGGAAGCTGTTTCCTGAATTCAGCACATGATTCGAGACCGCGTTGAAATTTTTCGTCAGTTATTTTTTAAAAAACCGACAGAAGGCTCCAGTTCGGTTGGCCAGCGTTTGGAAAACTTCGTCAAGTCTTCTCGTCGCCTAGCCGGATCCCGCAATGTTTCAAGACTAAAGTTTTCAAACAATGCGTCCTGCCTTTATGATATGTACGGTGCCGAAACGTAGATACGTCCAACAATTTAAGGTCGCTCAGCGCGCTATGAAGCGCGCAATGCCCGGAGTTCCTTTGAAGAATAAAATCAGGAATGAAGTTATCCGGAAAAGAACCGGAGCAACCGACATAATAGCCTGCAGAGTAAGCAAACTGAAGTGGGCTGGCCATGTTTTGTCGAAGGACCTATGGCCGGTGGAGTGGAGAGTCCTGGAGTGGAGACCGCGGATCGGCAAGCGTAGTGTGGGACGCCCCCCAGCTAGATGGACCGACGACCTTAAGAAGGTGGCTGGGACAGACTGTATGCGGAAGGCGGAAGACAGGGTGTTGTGGCGCAGCCTGGGAGAGGCCTATGTCCAGCAGTGGACTGCGACAGGCGGTGTTGATTGATTGATTTATAAAAAAAAACCGGTCAAGAGCGAGTCGACTCGCGCCCCGAGGGTTCCGTTCCAATTTCTGAAAAGTGTGCTATTTAGAGACATCGTTTTATTTTTCCTGTAATCTTTACATAAACTTCTATCACATAGAATAATTTCAGATTTTTCTCTTTGCATGCTTCGGAGATAAGGGGGGGGAACGGTATTTTTTTACATTTTTCATCTTTCATCAAAAGTCAAAAATTATGCGACCTAAAAAAACTTAAAAAATGTTTGAGAATGTACAAATAGCGAGGGCTATTTGCACATTCTCAAACATTTTTTTTTTTTTTTTTTCATATGATACCCCACATGCTCTAGTAGCTCCACTTCAATTTTTTAAGACCCCCTTTCAGACCCTGTTGCAAAAAAAAAAAATATAAATGTTTTTATTTCTTTCTTATTTGCAAAATAGTTGGGTAAACGTCATCTAAAACTGTTCCAAATTTCAAGTTGATAGCATTAGTAGTTCTTGAGATATCCAGCTGTGACAGACAGACAGACTGAAGTCACACCATAAGGGTTCCTTTTTTACCATTTTGGTACGGAACCCTAAAAACAGCTGTTCCATGCATTTTTGACCATGTAGCTGCTGCACTTTTGTACGAAACATCAGATTTTTTTAAAATACTTAGGTACTAACGACCCCATTGAATCACTCAACAAATGTAACACCTATTTCACTTCATTAGGCAAAAATCTGGCTGACCAAATTCTAACAAGACTTTTTGAAACTCAAGCTTCTCTTGCTGATAATTATAGTCCAAATATTACTTGCTCGCACACATTCTTCTTACACCCTACCGATGAAATTGAGATAGATAGCCTCATATCCCAACTCAAAAATGACAGTGCTCCCGGGCCCGACAATCTAAATGTAAGACTAATTAAAAAAATTAAACCCACTATCATCGCACCTCTAAACCATATATTCAACCTAAGCTTAGAGACTGGAACTTTTCCGGACCGATGGAAAGTCGCAGCTGTCAGCCCAATTCACAAAAGTGGAGCAACAGACATTCCCGATAATTATCGACCCATCGCCCTACTGCCCATATTGTCAAAGTTACTTGAAAAGATTGTAAATAAAAGGCTAACTAATTTCCTTGAAAAACATAACTTAATTTCCGACAGGCAGTTCGGTTTTAGGAGGGGTAGGTCAACCGAAGACGCAGCCAGGCTACTAACAAACTCAGCATCATCAATTGTAGATAAAGGTGAACATTCCATGGGGGTTTTCTTAGACTTGGCAAAAGCATTCGATACGATTTCGATAGAACTCCTTCTAAAGAAACTGGAAGCCGCAGGCATACGTGGCACTCCCCTGTCTTGGTTCAGAAGCTACCTGTCTGATAGAAGGCAATTTATCAAACTCGGTGATTACTCTAGCAGCCTCCTCTCCATCGGTTTCGGAATCCCTCAGGGCAGTACACTCGGTCCAACTCTTTTCTTACTCTACATAAACGACATCTTAAATCTTTCTCTCACCAATGCTGAATTAATAGCCTACGCTGACGATACGGTGATCTTATTTCATGGTAAATCTTGGGAACAAGTCTACAAATGTGCGGAGGAGGGACTACGGATAGTGGCTAAGACTCTCGACAACAACCTACTGACCTTAAACGTTAAAAAAACAAAGATAATAACATTCTTTAAATCCAAGGCATCCGGACCCCCCCAACACCTAAGTCTCACATTTCATACTTGCTACAATAGCCTTATCCCCCGTCCCGCAAACTGTTCATGTACCGTAATCGACCGTATTCCCTCCATGAGATATTTAGGAATTACGTTAGACGAGAATTTATCTTTTAAAAATCACATACAAGCACTCTCCGGCCGAGTAAGAAAACTTATCCATATAATGAAAAAACTACGTGACTGCACACCCTCCCCCATACTTCGCACTGTTTATCATGGACTTTGCCAGTCTGTCCTCCAATATGGAATCTCTGTCTGGGGCGGTGCTGGTAAAACTTCAATTATCCAAGTCGAAAGAGCACAAAGAGCCGTCATTAAAGTAATGCTCAGGAAGCCTTTCTTGTACTCAACCAACAAACTCTACAGTGACTTCCCGGTCCTCCGTGTCCGTCAGCTTTTTATCCTCAACGCAACACTTCACATGCATAGAAAATTAAAATTCAGGACAGATTACCTAGAAATAATGTCAAAGCGCACAACTAGGATTCCCATTCCCCAAATGAACTCTCTTATGGCTAGACGGTCCCCGGACTACTTATTTCCACACATCTACAACAAAGTCATAAAGTGCTGCAACATAAAAGACCTTAAAATATTTCTGTGCAAAAAGGTAATAAAGAAATGGCTTTTTACACTCTCCTACGATGAAACAGAAAATATTATTTATACATAGGTATTAATTATAAGCAACATCACACAGACTAACTGTACTCAGCTCACATTCACATCACACACACACACCCCAACACACCCCCACTCTCTAACACATACTCATACTTACACTCTACACTTAATTCTTTGTTTAATCTCATAATAACTGATTAGACTTTTTATTATTACTTAATGATGATTTTATTGTGCAATGTATAATTTAGTGTTTTATTTTGATTTATTATTTTTATTTTTATTTTCATTGATTTTAGTTTTGTTAAATTTAGTTTATATTCACCTGTAAAGCAATAATCATGTAAGTACTACCCTTAACTCTGAAAATGTTGCAATTCCGACCCCCAAGATACAGGCATAAATATGTCTAGTTTGGGGGTCACCGTCCAATCTGTTCTTGTTTGCCTGATTATTAATAAATAAATTTGAATTCTTTTCTTTCACCTACTTACCTACTTAGTCAAAAAATTTCTACACTGGGGTAGGTAGAATCATAAGCTGAATTCATGGTAACAGTTTGCACGCTGCACGACATCGTGTAGGTATTTTATTCACTATAGGCTCGCTTGACGGAGCAACAAACAATACAATAGGTATATGGCCAAAGTAAAGGAAACCTGATAATTTGTCATTTAAAGTCAACCTACAAAGCAACGATAACAACCCATAAACATTAATTAAAACTTACTCAATGGCAGTCATTGTTGGGTAAGCTATATTGAAACAATTATTGATTTGTAATTTTGATTAATAGATCTAAGTACTTATTGTTTCAAGGGAAAACAACTTCATTCATGCGATTGAGCAGTCGCTGCTGCTTTTGTTTGAGATTAAGACCTTAGCTGTCAAAATCTGAACGCTTTCAACTTGTCAGTCGAGTTTCGGACACTTGACAAGTTAAAATGTGTACTTACCTATGTATAAGATAAGTGTATGTCCTATGTGTGTGATAAGATATACCTAAAGACTAAATATTACAGAACATAAGATGAGCTCTCATTGTACGGTAGGGACGCTTAGTAATAGTAATATATTTCCAAACTTCAGTGTACGTTACATCAATGAGATCTCGACCGCCGATAGGACAGCCTGTATGACAGGGGAGTAATGGCTATGAATGAATCTTAGTTTAAAGTAGAAGGCTTAATTAAGGCTTTGGAATTCAATAACTTACAGAAGGTCACAGAATACATAACGAACCAAATCTAAGATTCAATCGATTCAAAAAATGTTTTCTAAACATTACTTCGAATATCGAACGTAGTCGAGGCTCGAGGCTTGTCCACTCTAAAATGACGCGCCCCAATATACCGCTTTTACCGCAGTGTAGCGGGGCGCGTCATTTCAGAGTGGACAAGCTTTGCACATGAAAGTTATCGATGCCGATCTTTGATGTCGATCTTTTGCACACAATCCATGGCGATGATAGATTGTGTTCAGTCACATGACATAAATGTTTAAAAAGTCATTTTACAGAAGAACACCTAAGTATATCAAAAGCTAGAATGAGCGATTCATAAATCAAAGAATTTGACAACAATATTATTTTGGTGATAACAATCTTCGTCATGCTTTAAACAAATAAAATATTTGTTTAATGATTAAGAACAATGTTTAATACTATTTAAGTAGCCCTAAATTTAAAGATAAGAGTTCGCTTCCAAAACAAAAAACGTAAGTAGTTTCGATAAGTTGCGAAGTATGAAAACGATATCATTAAGAAAACGTTGGTATCTTTTTCTTGTAATCTCATGAAATGATGACGATGACGCTCACAATGACGCTCATGAAAATACCTAAGGGCTTTCTTTGATCCTTCTTGGACTTAGTTACTTCCAAAAAGTACCCACACACACCATCTAAGTATGTTGTGTGCAATTTCATACCATCGGATAAAGGGAAAGCTAAGTTTTTGGAATCTTCTTCTGCTTCTTAGCGTATCGTTGGCAAATATATTTTTTTTTTAAATTAAATCTTTAATGAGATCTGTACTTTTTTTCTTTTTTTAATCTTAAATAAGGTTGTGAAAGTCCAAATATTTTGTAAAATTCTGTCACTTGAATTCCGTACACTGACGCAGTCATAAGATCGTCAAATGCACGGGTGACAGCATGCGCGTAAGATTGCCATTGTCTACGGAGAGACGACGCATAGGTATAAGGTACACTTGAGGTTCGAGTTGTTCATAGTTTTTGGAATAAACTGCTCTGAGATAGAAGAAAGGGTGGCTCGTCAAAAATTCCTGTCTATTTTAAGAAAAAAGTGGGACAGAATCAAGTTTTTGTGTAGTATTTTTATCTCACGTAGCGACACGCGCTTTAGTTGTGTTTACCAAGTGTACACACACGCTGTGAATGTGTGCGTGAAGACGAGTAGCGTCAGCATATAACACATAGGTACTAGCACACAGACACACTCTCCAATTTGGCAGTGGCTCGGACGCGCTAACACACATTCACAGCGTGTACACACTACACACTCGGTAAACACAACTAAAGCGCGTGTCGCTTCGTGAGATAAAAATAATAGACACACGGCTACATATCAAGGTATACATTTCCAGTATAAGCTGATCTCGCATTTTATAGGATTTCCGTACAACAAGAGGTGGTCTTATACTGGAAATGTGTAGCTTGATATGTAGCCGTGTGTACAAGCCGTGTGAACGACGGGATTTTCCATTGACAACTTCTTTTCCAAAATAAAAACGATGATTCTTCAACTACTTATCTCTTATTTCCATAAAAACTTTCATCACCTATTTAGCCCTATAAGGGATGAATTTTCGAAAATCCTTCTATAATGCTCACCTTCGTTCGATAAACATATAGGTAAAATTTTATGCTTCTAGACTAGACCTACTAGCGGCTTAGGCAGTCCGTTGTTTGTCTGTAAATACATTTTTAATTTATCTAATAGATTTTTTATGAAAAGTCGAGTGTCCTCAATATTAGAATTAAGCAGAGTGTAAATGTTTTTTGCTGAATTACCTATAATTAATGGAAATTGCAGATTATTTTTTACTCAGATGACATCAATTCGTGAATGAACTCTAGCAAGTAAGAAGAAATTACAAGTGATTAACACGATAACCCCACAATTAGTCTATAGCTGGAAAACACTGAAGTACAGAACTGGGTAGGTAGGGTGGGTATACTTAAGTTTCGCATGGTAAAATCTCCTTCAAACAGGCGCAACACGCGATATAATCACGCCCAGTCTTACCAAGGGGTATCGTATTACCCAGTTACTGGGTTGTGTCAGTTGTGTGTGGAGGTCAGATAGGCAGTCGCTCCATGTAAATAAATACTGGTATTCAGCTGTATCCGGTCCGGTTAGACTGGAAACAGACCCCAACTTAATTGGCAAAAGGCTAGGCAGAGATATCCTACACTATTAAATGAGCAAATATTTTATAATAAGTACTTACTTATAGGTAGGTACTTATATTTGTGATCACGTTCTCGAAAACGGCTCTAACGATATCGATGAAAGTTGCAATATAGCCGAAAAAGCTAGGGCTCATAAGTATTTGGAAAAAAAATGGGTGTTCGCTATTTTCATCAGAGCAGTGGGGCTAAAACGGCCACTTTGGCAGAATCATAATAGGATAATATAATGAATAATACACTCCTTTGCAAAAAAAACGGGCGGTTTGGATTTTTCTACATTATTGGTAATCATTTAGTTCTAAAGAGGTTTTAATAGCCAAACTATGTTACTGGCACTTAATAAAGAGTCTGGGTATGAAAAAAAGTTAAATTCAAATTCAGAACTGTTGTTTTTAAAAATAATAATCCATTTTTCAGTTTATGACTTTTTACTTGCTATTCGCGGGTTTGCGGTTAAAAGGTAATCAGGCAACTAAAACTAACTTCTCGTTATTTTTATTATAATAATTTATGTTTGTCGCATAATCCTGCCTTATTATGACTTAAAACAGATATCTTTGTGTCGATTATAATGGCAGAAAAAGCAATAAGAGCTAGTAAAATTATAGCTCTGCTGGAAGTGGGGTGTAGCCAATGTTACGGCTCACAGCGGTTAAACGTGAGTCGTTCCACCGTCCAAAGAACCTGGACTCGATACCAAGAGACAGGTTCCGTTCAAAGAAGGCAAGGTTGTGGGAGAAAACGTTGCACACAACTACGAGACTACCGCTTTTAGTGACTCAGGCACTGAGTAACCGCAAATTCAGTTACATAGACCTCAAAAGAAACCTTGAAGAGGTACGAGGAGCACAAGTTAGCCTATGGACAGTGAGGAGGAGGCTTTTAGCGGTTGATATACGCAATCAACGACCGCCACGGCCCCCCAAGTTACTCCGTGAGTACTGGATTGCTCGACTGAGGTTCACTAGAAATTGTCTATCTTGGACACTAGGTAACTGGAACGCGTACTCTGCTCCGATGAGGCTCGAATTTGCCTGAATGGTGAGGACCAACGTCGGCGAGAGTTACGAAGACCAGGGGAATGCTATGTCGACGTGTGTTTTGAAGAAATCACCCCTTATGGTGGAAGGTCCGTTATGTTTTGGGCGGGCGTAACTTCCAGCTATCGTACCGAGATAGTGTTCATTGAAAATGGCTCACTAAATGCGCAAAGGTACATAACAAGAATAATTTGTCAACATGCACAGCCCGCACTGACTGTAATTGGTGAAGATGCCATTTCATGGACGATAATGCTCGGGACCACCGTTCTGGCGACGTAGATGCTTATATGCAAGAGGTCGCTATTCGTCGTCTGGATTGGCTAGCGAGGAGCCCCGACCTTAGCCCCATTGAGCACGTCTGGGACCTCCTAAAAAGGCGAGTACGATCTGTCCAACCACTTCCACAAAACATCAGGGAGCTTAAACGTGTGATTTCGGCTGAGTGGGAACACATTCCACAGGACACCATCAAAAGCCTGGTGAAAAGCATGCCAAGACTATTACATGTCGTAATCGTTGCAAGAGGAGGTCATACTCGTTATTAATTTTTATTTTTCAATATCTTTTTTTTATTAAAATACCTTAAAAATACTCGTAGTCTTAATTTAATTGTACCCTAAAAATTTCCATTTTAACACGACTCTCTGTTTGCATTGACTAAAACACCGATTCTATGATTTAAGGGTTAAAAACTATATTCTCAATGATAATAAGAAATTTCTAGTCATTTATGCTAACGACATACTAAAAATATTAATATTTTCCATAGAAAAGCTAATGACTGTAAGGTGCCCGTTTTTTTTGCAAAGGAGTTTATTTGAAATCCTAAAACGGTCACAAACTGACAGGTATTATGAATTGTCAGTCACACAAACTGACAAGTTTCACAAACTGACAATTCATAATATATTGTCAGTTTGTGACCGTTTTACGATTTCAAATATTATTCATAATATTATCCTATTATGATTCTGCCAAAGTGCCCGTTTTAGCCCCCCAGAACTCGGTCGTTAAAAGAATAACGTAAGTATAGCTGGCTTATCGTCAAGCAATTCGGAAGATGGTGACGTGACGGAAGCTGGTACTAAATCTACGAATGCATTTCAAGAGATTCCGCTTATCTTACGAAGAATAAACAATGCCCCGAAAACAAGTCACATAAACAAGTGACACAGATCGCACGTTCTTGGCTGTAGTTTCGTGAAACGAGGCACTTTATTCAGAATAGCGGATGTTGGACGTAAAGTTTGACAGACATGGCTTAATTTCTTGGTTGGGAATTTTTTTTTATGATAACAGACCTATGAGAACTGGTTAATTTTATGGTCAGTACCTACACTAGCAATTTTAATGTAAGTTTTAACACAAACATCATTACATAGTAGCTGAGGTAAGTGCTCTAATTAATAAACAATAATAGGATTCGGGGCGAAGACAAAGTTTTGTAAAAATACTATCCAAAGATGTGCACAGCCCAAAGAGGCAATTCCCGTATTTTTAACAACGTTTAACTCAATCTGTCAAAAATTGTATAGGGTGTTAAAATCTAGAATCGTTTGGCAGGAGGAGGGGAGTGGGGGCGTGTGGGGGGGTGGAGGGGGGTACCCTGAGCTCCCCCACCACTCCCATGAAAAGGTAATGCACCGTTCTTGAGAAAAACTAATTATTGTAACCTAACCTCAAAACACTTTAAAGTTACTTTTAGTATCGTTTGGCAGGAGTAGAGGTTGATGGGGTGGGGGTGGGGGGTACCCTAACCCGTCCCCACCACTCCCATGTAAAGGTAAGCACCATTCTTGAGAAAAAAAAACTAATTATTGTAACCTAACCTCTAAACACTTAAGTTGCTTCTGCAACGTCTCCGGCGCTGCGGGAAGTGAAGCCCCTTCGCCCTTACGTAACAAAGGACAGGCACCCATGCTCACCTCCGCAGCTTCGGCTTGCTGGTCGCCTCCGGCGACCAACCTCAGCCGCTACGGCTCGCATGAGTGCCTAACCTTTGTTACAGCGGGCGGGGGCTGCTCTCCCTCCGCGCCTCCGGGTTTTTATAATTACACTCTAGTATGCCAGCCAAAAGACTACGTAAAGTCGCGGTGCCCCGATTCGGTTTTGGGACAGATTCGACCTATTTTAACTATAAAGTCGAGTGCACACTAACTTCCTTCTGAGCAGAATATCTAGGTTGAATGACACTGACTTTTTTTTTGCGTTTCGTTTCACGTATTTTACACAACATTTTACACCGCAGATAATATACTGATACAAATTTGGTTGTCAATCGCCCATTTTGACATTTCGTTTCACTGTTTATCTGATTTGAGGTTAGAAACAATTTTTATTAATTTCTCGAAAAATATGCATTACCTTGTAATGAGAGTGGTAGCGTTATAATCAGGGACCCAACCCCTACCACCTTTCACCCCATTCACCCCCCTCCTCCTGTCAAACGATTCTAGATCCAACCCGGAAAGCACGTTAAGCCGTTGGTCCCGGCTGTTATTCGTGGATCTTTGACAGTCGTTACGGGTCGTCAGAAGCCCGAAAGTCTGACAACCAGTCTTACCAAGGGGTATCGTATTACCCAGTAACTGGGTTGTGGAGGTCAGATAGGCAGTCGCTCCATCTAAAATATTGGTATTCAGCTGCATCCGGTTAGACTGGAAGCCGACCCCAACATAGTTGGGAAAAGGCTAGGCAGATTGATGTAAGTACCTTAAGAATATGTCTGATTTACAAATTATTTTGGTACCTATTCTGATTATATGAAATAAGCATGCTCCACGGGTAATCAGTCGTCCCATTTCGTAATCAATCTTCCTGCATGTTATTTCCTTAAATTTTATGCTAATAAACAATGGAAGATCCTTATCACAGGATGCATGTCTACGAGTGATAGAGAGACATCTAACTAACGACTTACTTATTTTAAATTGACCTGTCGGACAGGAACAGCGTCGTAACATAATAATGTTATAGAGATACCTACGCGTACCTACCACACTTCCTTCTGAGATACAGGAATACTCAATACTCAAGCATTACTTAAAACTAGATTCAAGCCATTTGATTGGTTGAAACTAGTTTTAAACTAGATTTAAACAAAGATCAATGCTTGAGTTTCCTTCTGTAACACGGACCTTAGAGAAACGGTACGGTACGGTTCGAGAGAGATACCGAGGCCCTGGCATAGGCAACAGAAGGAACACGGGTGGGTTTTAGTCACTAAAAGTCTGACACGCCCTTCCGCTCAGAGCGGGAGAAGTCAAGATGATTTTCACAAAAAAAGGGGCTATTTCACGATGTCCAATAGCCACTACTTACCGAATAAATTCAAAAATGGAACAGAATTTGTATGAAATCATCTGCCAAGTTAGTTAATAGTAATTTACCTAATCGTTTAAAGATGGTGAAACAGGCCCTGAAACCGGTCGTTTGTTTCGCTGTAAATTACGTTTCCAGAATAGATCATTTCCAAGAAAAGGAGGATTTAACCAGCTTCAATAACAGGCGTCATCAGATCTGATTCATTGTAGGTAATTGTAACATGTCTAGGTACCACATCTTCTCCAATATTTTCTTGTAGATCATCATTCTCCTGTCCTTATCCCAATTTATTTGGAGTCGGCGCAAGGCGCAACATATCTGTTTCTTCCATACTTCTCTATTAGTCGTCATTTCGGTAGTCACTCCCTTTCAGCCAAATAATTTTTCACACAGTCCATCCATTGTTTCTTTGGTCTTCCCCTACTCGTATAGCCATCCACATTCATACTCAAAACTTTCCTATCAGATAAATGAATAAATAACAATGTTTTCATATACTTTCAATCTGGATGCCTAGCCTTTTCCCAACTAAGTATGTTGGAGTCGGCTTCCAGTCTAACCGGATGCAGCTGAATACCAGTATTTTACATGGAGCGACTGCCTATCTGACCTCCATAACCCAGTTACTGGGTAATACGATACCCCTTAGTAAGACTGGTTGTCAGACTTTCGGGCTTCTGACGACCCGTAACGACGCGACTGTCAAATATCCACGAATCCGGGACCAACGGCTTAACGTGCTTTCCGAAGCACGGAGGAGTCTTGGCATGTAAAGATGGTTACCAATCCACGAACCAACCCCGGCAAGCGTAGCTTAACCTGATGAATCGATCCGTGCGGCTGTTATTACTTAATCACGAGCTCCTCTTAAAATTAAACATAAAATTTACAAATCTTATCTAAAAATACCAGGCAATGTTGCTAATTGCAGCCATCGGTTATCTTGTCAAAGTGACATTGTAAAATTAACGAGAATTGTTGCTGCTGTAAGGCTGCATTCGACGCGACAGGCCACAGATTAAGCAGCAAATTGACGGCGCGGCAATTTATCAATAACGACAGTATCAAGTGTTCCGGCTGCGTGTGCGCCGATTTCGGCCATCATCATCATCTGCTGCGTCCGCTCCGTGCTACGATCACGCGATCACACACAAATCGTGTTAGCGTGTGTTCTAAGAGTTGTGATCTATCTTCTGGGAATAACAAGTTTAGTGGGAAGTTGATAAGATTGTTTTTCCTGTTGTTTTGAACTCTACGTACCTTTAATTGAACCGAGGAGCCTCCGTCTCACCCAGATAAAGGAGATATATAAGAGAGCTTAATGAACGATGTGCCCTGTTTTATAGCTTTCAAAACAATGGCTTTTTGACAGAAATATAACTCTTAGTGGAGCAAACAATAGTAGGTACCTACTAATGTAGCCTTAGCCTTCCCCATAGGTACATCATAATAAATTATGAGTGTTTAATGAAAATAAAACATACAATAAATTAATCAAGCCATATAATAATTTATCTCTCAATGATATAATATCTACATCTTAATTTACTTCGCTTGTTTTTATTTTTATAAGTACAGCCGCTAAAAGGAAGTGAGTGTTACTTTCACGGTTCCGAAGAATTCGGTGCACTGACACGTCATTGATCAAAAACAAATGAAGGCTAACGGGACAGTTATAAATAAAGCAGTAGGAAAGATAGTATTTTGGGTACCTACATACTGGACGCGGAAGCCCAAGGATTCGTTTCCAGCAATAGTAGGTAAATATCTCAGCAATTAGCTGAATTTTTTTAACAATAATTTGGCAATTTCAATGAAAAAAGACGATCTAATAATATTGAAGTTATATTTAAATCGAGTTATAACTGAAACAGATTAATTGATATGACGTATATTGACAAACAGTGTTGATTTAAATAATTAAAATTAAATTAAACAAACAATAATCACGTTGAAGATCAAGAGTTTACAATGGCTTCCTCTGAAGATAGGTAACTATTATTATAGAAGTCTCAATCAACAAACGGAGATTTACCTACCAAGTGTTATTCATGTCTATAACTGGAAGTAAATCGAGACAAATCATTACTTAATTTTTCACAGGAAGCGAGAGCCTATTCCTTAGTTGAATTACATACTTAGGTGACAGCTGTTTTAGAACCCAACTTCGCACATGACGATGATGGGAAGAGGCCAGACGGAATGACCCACATATCAATGATCTGTGGAGTGACCATAATGCCAAGGAAGTAGGGTAGCCCTTTGTGGGATGCAACCTGTGACGACACCCTCGCGCCGTCCCATCTACCTAACACGGCGGCTTGTACTGGTGCAGAAAACCTCAAACGGCGTAAAAACAATCTTATTGTTTGAGCCGTTTGGGGTTGAAACAATGAGGCCGTGGGCTCCGAGTGCTCATCGAGTATTTCGGGACATATCGTCGCTGTCTCGCCTCGAATATTTTAATGTTAGATTGTATATTGTATTTAATATTTGTGACAAGAGAATTCATAAAAAATATTTATGTATATGTACATTGAGGACCTGTTACTTATTGATTGAACTATTAAAAAATTAAATACTTAGCTTTATTAAATAGTTGCTGCCTACTCATTTGACAGCTGATTAAATTGACAAACTCCTTATTAGGTATCTCATGCATCGATCGTTATCTCGCATCGAAAATAGATTTTTAAACCCAAATTAGCAAAAAACATTTTAAATATTGAAATTCGGTTATTGGTCTTCCAAATCGGCGGGGGATATGGGCATTTAATGCCGAGGAATGAGGAAAATGCCGTGTGGAAAGTTTTGAGTATGAATGTCGATGGTACGAGTAGGGGAAGGTCATAGAAACAATGGATAGACTGTCTGAAAGATGATATAGCTAGATTGGGGGTGACTACCGAGATGACGACTAGTAGAAAAGTATGGAAGAAAAAAGTCTTTGTTGTGCTGATCCAAAATAATTTGGGATAAGCGCAGGAGAATCATGAATTACATTTAAAATAAATAGCTACCTACATTAAGATAACAACCTCCTAGACAAACACCTCATTAAAATATGTAAACAAAAAACCACAGATAATGTAAATTACCGAAGTGTACAAAACACGTGAAACATTATTTGTTCCGCACCCGTGATTGAAACGTAAACATGCAAGATGACACGTATCTAGTGTAAGCAGAAACTTACGAGATCATTCTTTCACTTCCAGGGGTGGAAGCCTTGGAGCTGAATTGCACTCGGATGTCGATAGTCCCAGTACACCTTCACAACTGTTTGCATGCCGCGTACTACGGCAATTAACACTTCTATTTTACACTATAAGTACCTAGTAGATACTTTATACTTAATACAACTGGTTGTATTTTTTTATTAAATTTTAGGTTAAAGGTACGCGTGTTCGGGTCGTGGTACTCGATCGCAGCAGTGTGCCAGTGATCGTCGTATGCCGCTAACCAGTGGGCCAGCTCTGTCGTTGACTGAATAATAGCGAAGGATTGCACGTCCTGCCACGACGACCCTACATATCATTTCACTATATGAAATAATATTATTATTTCAACTACATTACTCATACGTACCTACCCAATTCTAGTCAATCAATCAATTACAGCCTAGGACTTGTTTTTTTGTGACTGACTGACTCATCTTCTGGATGTGTCGTGTGGATTTCTGCTGTTGAGTTTGAAACTGTTATAGAAGTAGAGTCTAGATTCTAGACTCTCATTAACACAACACAATATGATATTCAAGACTCTAGAATATCATATTGTGTTCAGTGACCGGGCCAGTGGAAAACACTGAAATAGGTACTAACTAGGACTACCTTTTGTGTAAAATAACCGGAAGAAATAAAACCGGAAGAGAGACAAATACGCCATTTTTGCGCAATAATATACCTAATTTCTTAGATAAATATTTAATGTCTCCTCGTGTTGTTATAATTTCATGGCTTTTCATGATAAAGTGCTTTCAAACAGCAGCAGGTTACAATCAGTCATTTGAGTGCTGAGAATCGAAATTCTATGAAAGCCAGAAGTCCTCAAAATCTCCACACAACATAAATAATAATATACTGAACAGATATTTTTTTTTCGCGATTTCAGGTTTGGTCCCATAGTAAAAATTGTTCATAATGATGAGTACAATGACCCCTTAAAAGTTGTAGCGCAAAAAACTCTACAGCAACTCCCAGTCATTTAAAATTATTATTGAGTAATTCCGGTGGCCATCTGTGGTCTTCATTATCAATTCCACTTCACAAAATGGTGCTTTCCGAGAGCAAATGCATGAGTTTCTATAAAAAAAATGCCCAAAATCGCTATAGGTGTGCCTTTAAAATATAATTATCGCGGCTTTTCCTACCCTCAAGCGTTTGTTGATTAACCTCTGCAGTGATTACCTCCAGAAGATGAAGAAGACGAGGTAAGTAAGAAGGTTTACCTAAACAAAATATAGGTAACCAACTTAGCTCCGTGCTATTGTGACTTATTTCAATCCTCGTGTTTAACTGTTTATAATGTGTAGGTACTTTCGTGTCTAATCGCAGAAGTGTTCTAATGTTCATTGAGAATTGAGCAGTTATTTATTATTATACGGTGGAAGCGCCATTAAAAATTAAAAACATTGCTGCAACAATGTCGCTTCAAACAATGTACCTAATGTTACATGGGTATATTGTTTGACGCGACATTGAGCCACACTCGAAAATTTCGGTAGTGTTGCAATATACAAGGTGTAACATAATGCACGCACAACCTCTTAGTGTAACATAATGAACGCACAACCTCTTAAGGAGTTATTGTACTCATCATTATGAACAACTTTTACTATGGGACCAAACAAAAATCGCGAAAAAAAAATCAGCTGCTCCCTACATTTTGACGAGTTTGATGGTGATAAATGTACTGAACAGCAGATTTTTTTTTCGCGATTTCATGTTTGGTCCCATAGTAAAAGTTGTTCATAATGATGAGTACCTAAAATGACTCCATCATAAGAGGTTGTGCGTTATTTATGTTACACCTTGTATACGTATATTCCCCATTAGAGCCATGGAGTAGATTGAGAAAGAATTTATTATGATAATAAGAGCGCAACTTGACTCAAGCAATCGTCCGCTTCCGCTCACACAGTCCCGCTAACCGGCGCGGGCGCCGGCGGACACATTTCTTAAATATTTCCCTCTAGATAAACATCCCCAAATGCATGCTTTATTGTTCTGGTTCACGGTATCGCAGCCATAAACCATTGTCGTTACAGAACTCCTTTTGTCAGAAGTTATCTTGGGAAAGAAGTTTGGTTTCCGGAGTTTTATAAAGGCAGGACTGCTGAAATTAAAGTTTTCGTGCAGTGTTTTCTTGTACCGACGTATTTCATATGGATGTACTAACGATTAGTTGGGCAGGCCACCTGGTAAGGCGCACTGATGACAGGTGGAGTAAGGTTGTGACAGAATGGCGTCCAAGGACTGAAAGACGAGATGTCGGTCGTCCGGCGAGATGGGCGGACGACATTGTTGCCATCGCGGGCAAAACCTGGATGAAGCTGGCACAGGAACGTAGGGATTGGCACAGTAAAAGAGAGGCCTATCCCAGCAGTGGGTGAAGTCGGGCTGTGGATGATGGTGAACGATTAGGTTTAAAACGGAATCTGTAGAGTCAGTGCCTAATTTATCTGCACCTAAGTATAAAGACGTGTAAAAACAACAACAATCTGCAATGAATAGCTGAAAGTGATGATAGCGCTGACACCGACAAGAAGAGCCGGATTTTGCATTTCAGGAATAGCAGCATATTGTGATGATCACCAATTATGTACTTAATTTATTTGCGTAGTGTGTGATAAATACGGCTAGACGAGACGTAGGATTTTGCTGGTTCATTTAAGATAAATAATTGTATCTAAAATAAGGGACCTTTATTCGGGTAAAGCCACCTTATTCTCAAGGTATGGGGAGGGTATGTGACACACCTATTATATGTTGAGATTAAGATGTCTTTTAGTCATCTATTTGTTTGAGAAGGTACTCGTAGGTATGGATTTGCTGTATTTCTCGCGTACGTGAAACAAGGCATGAAGTAAATAATGTAAGGTTGCGTACCTATGTCTCATGCGGGCGGACGCTGTGCCCAATCTTCTCATTGCGAGTGACCCCTGTCACGTAGAGGAGTGGCCGTCGCAGCCCCGGGACAAATCGTAAACGTAAATTGTTATTTAAGGTCAATGTTAATCCATACATTTGGTCGGTAGTGCGACGAACAAAGGCCTCTAAACGATAGTTGCTTGTAAGTAAACATGTTGACGTCCCACAGCCACATCATTGACAAGCCGTGCGGCCAATGAGATTACCCATCGGCAAAATGTCGAACTTCCATCCCCTATTTAACCCCCTTAGGAGATAAATTTTCAAAAATCTTTCCTTAGTGGTCACCTTCGTTACAAAAGAAACTTCCTTGTGCAAAGTTTCATACTTCTAGACACAAGCAGTACCTATAGGCTTTTATTTTTTTCTGTATGGGAAATTATCAAATGACTTCTCCCGCTCTGGGCGGAGCGGGAGGGCGTGTCAGACTTTTACTAACTAAAACCCACCCGTGTTCCTTCAGTTGCCTGTGCAACAGGGCCACAGTATCTCTTTCTAACAACCCGCGACCCTGTGGCGACATCGGCCCTCTCGGAACCCATCATTGCTGACATCTCTTTGAGCTGTATGGGCTGCGCGTGGTCTGTCAATCAATCTACCTTAGCCTTTTCCCATTGGGGCTGCTTCCAGTCTGACCGGATGCAGCTAGTGCATGTAGAATACCAGTATTTTACATGGAGCGACTGCCTACCTGACCTCCAAAGGCTCCACAAACCAGTTACTGGGTAACTTGATATCCCTTGGTTGGTAAGACTGCATGGTTGTCAGACTTTCGGCACTTCTGACGAGACGACCCGTAACGACTGTCACAGATCCAAGAATGACAGCCGGGACTTACGGCTTAACGTGCTTCCCGAGGCACGGAGGGGGTTTCGGTATGTAAAGGTGGTCATCCATCCACGGACTCGCCGCGGCAAGCGTAGCTTAACCTGATCGACCGTGCGGCTGTTATTACGTAGCCAAAAGCCCTCATGTGCGTTGTCTGTCAGTGACTGAATGAATGAATTTAAGATCTTTTGGTGATAAACTGATGGAGATGATTTTTGGTGTTACCACAGCGACCACAATGAAGGTAGGTATCTTAAACAATGGCGTTCACCATCACCGAGATCATATTCCGAATCCGGTTTCCTAGCGCGTTTGGTGCATACGCATACCTAGCCTATGCACTGCGCTAGACTTCCTTTCAACTCTAGATTTATCACAATGAACTTATCCAATTGTGGCGGGAATATAGCAACTATTGGCCATACCTATAATCTAGATAGCATAAGGTGAATGACATAAGGCATGTGGCCGTAATGTATAGCCATTTGTTTACTATCGAGTCCATGCGATGCCTGACACGACTCATACGTTAGAATCTGCTGGTATAAGCAAGCATCCGTGGGAAAGTATGACGGGTAGCATCGTGTGTGTGTGTATGCATGACTTTTATGACCCGCATTAGGGTTGACAACCATATACAGGGTGTAAATGTAACCAGTGGCAATATTTTAAGTGGTCATTGTACTCATCATTATGAACAACTTTTACTATGGTACCAAACCTGAAATCGCGAAAAAAAAATCTGCTGTTCCCTACATTTTCACGAATTATGCGAACATAAAATGTATACTTACTGAACAGCTGATTTTTTTTTTTGGTGTTTCAGGTTTGGACCTGCCAAAATTAAATGTGTTGAAGCTCTTTAATATACTATAGCTTCAATACATTTAATTTAAAAAATAGTTCTTCGTATACTTGGTGAGGCTTACAAAGCCTTCAAAATTGGTGCTGCTAAATTGATGAGTTGCGCGAGTAGCACTAATGAATTATGTAAGTATTTACAACCTTACTTAGTTTAAATAATAGGTACTGTTTATTTTTCCGAAAAGTAGAAATAAAAATACCTACGTAATTACTTACTGTTTATTTTTGTAACTGAGAAAATTGTCCACGTGTGTTGATGACAGTGGAAACGACGCTCTTCCGAAACGATCAATTGCATTGGTAGACGATCAATTTGCGTATCAATGTGTAGGTAGGTACCTATCTGTCGCAGACTCGCAGCCATTAGATATAATATTTCTATGGTCGCAGCCAACTGATTTATTTAATTAGCTGTTTGGTGAACCGCCTAGCCTTTTCACTAAACGCTGCCACCGCTGATCAACTAGCGGCCTGAATGCTATTCAGCCATTCAATCAAACAGCTAGACAAATTACTTGGATCGATAACGTTTGCCTAGCGCACGGGTGCCTATCCTTTGTTATGTAAGGGCGAAGGGGTTGCACTTCCCGCAGCGCCGGAGACATTGCAGAAGCAGATGGCCCTATTGTATAAATGGCCAAGTATCAGCCAGCCAGTTCATTAAATGTTGTATTAGACGTATCGGCTGAATATTATTCAGGCCACTTGTCGAACGGCGGCGTTTAGTGAAAAGGCTAGGCGGTTGACTAAACGGCTATTTAACCCCTCAAGTGTCGAATGCACCCCATGTGTGCATAAGGAAAAACCTTTAAATACTGGTACATAAGCTTAGGGGCCGCCTCCACGAGCGAGAGAATCGCGGCGATAGTCACGCTGTGCCTACAAATTATCGCCGGGATGATATCGCCGTGTGGAGATTGATTCATAGAGTTTCTATTGAATTTGGTGGCACGACGAGATTATCGCCGAGATTTTCACGCTCGTGGAGGCGGCCCCTTATATCGCATGTAATTATAAACGTAAAAAACATCATCCGATGGAAATCATCAGTAGTTGTGCACCTATGGAGTTCGCAACTAACCCCCCCTCCCCCCAGCGTGTCAAATGCACTCCATGTGAGCATAAGGACAAACTTTACATAGTAGTAATATACAGGGTGTTTGGCGCATGGACCGACACAATTTTTTGGGGGATTGGGGGGGTCATTTGCTAGGTTTCACCTAAAGACCTCCATGTCCTAAGTGTGACGGTAATTGAGATATGTTTTTTTGTGCTTTCTTTGAATTACCCAAAATCTCGCCTTTGAATCGATATATTTTTTTTGTTTATGGTTGCAATAGAACAAAATAAATTTTATAATAGTCTGCAATGTATTTTTATTCTAAATAAATTATTATTTGATGTAATTGATCAGTAGAAAATGACTTACGTGCTTCCAAAGTCTTAAAAATGTTTAAATGTATGAAAAGTTACTACTCTTAAATTCATTTTTTTTTTAAATAAAGCCATTTTGACCTTATTTTTATCTCAAAAAGTTCTTTAGCTTGTACCCTTTCTAAGGGTATGCTACACGCTATGACAAACAATTCAAATGTAGTCAAAATACTAGTTAGAGAGTCAGTTATGGAGTGTTTTAAGAAAAGACTTATTACGGTTACTATATTTTTTTATTTTATTTCGAATAAGAATACATTGTAGACTATAATAAAAATTATTTTGTTCTTTTACAACCATAAACAAAAAAAATATATCGATTCAAAGGCGAGATTTTGGGTAATTCAAAGAAAGAACAAAAAAAAAAAAAACTATTACCGTCACACTTAGGACATGGAGGTCTTTAGGTGAAACCTAGCAAATGACCCCCCAATCCCCCAAAAAATTGTGTCGGTCCATGCGCCAAACACCCTGTATAAGCTTAAATCACATATACTTATATAAACGTAAAAAACATCATCCGATGGAAAACATGTCCTCATCAGTAGTTGTGAACCTATAGGGTTCGCAACTAACCCCCAAACCCCCCCGCCCCCCGCACCGCTGGGGTTTTGGGTCTAAAAATAGCCCAAACTCAGACACGTGAGGTGTTAAACTAGTTGGCTCCTACTTTGGCTGCGACATATCAATCGATCACATAAAAATTGCAACACAATTTCGTGGAGCCACAGCTCTATATTTTTTTATTTCGTGAAACAAAAACGTGAACAGTTTCATAAACTTCTATTCAGCCACATTAATTTATGATTACCTACTTTTATAGTTTTGTTTTACCGTCACTCATAAGATTCTTGGTATATCATGAAGACTCATGGTCTGTGTGAAAGCTAGTTAGGGTCAATTCAGACCAAGCAGAAAAATCCTCGACGAATTTACTGGCTGCATTGAAAATGGGACCATCTTACCATAGCCTAACGTATAAAATTATGTGTGTCGATATTGAAACAATTTTGTACTTTAGGCTATGGCAATACGGTCCTAAATTCAAAGGAAGCCATTCCACGAGGATTTTTCCGCTTGGTCTGAACTGACCCTTAGATAATTGTTTAGTGTAGCTGGAGTCTCTCTTACCAACTTTACTTGTGTGATATGGGCGGTGCATGTTAAAGGCCAACGTAGACCCAAAAATCGCATTAGGTCGTAAAAAGTTGTACTTGGGGTGTTGTTAGGATACCAATAGTGGAAAACTAAGTTTGCCGCTTCGAAAGATCTGTGCTAACCACACAACCAACCACCAGGTGAAGAAGTGGTTGGGGGTAGAGAAAGATCCCATCAACTGAAGGAGGACAAGAAGCCAGCAAGGGCTGGCACCAGTGACCTCAACCAAGGAACCAGCGCCGCTAACCCTGCTGAAATTTCTTTCAATGAAGTTGCCAGAACGGGTGCGGAGGAGGGAAATGCTCTGCTCTCTGCAAAGTTTGTCAGGAAAAGACCTGCCTGAATACTCCTTCCTAAGCCATGGCTAAGTCAGACGAAGACGATTTCGACGACCCTTTGCCACTAGATCGGAAAACAAAGCCGTCTTTGGAGCCCCAAAAAAAGCTGTCGGACGAACCTGGGCCTTCCAAAAGAACATGATGATTTTGCACTTTTTTTGAAAAATGGCTAATGGGCTTGTGGCTAAGTAGTAACAGCTGCACGGGTCGATCGATCAGGTTAGCCGCGGTTGGTCCATCTTCATCAAGAGACTGGATCCTGCGACACAGGGTATCCTGCCTGCGAAAAGGCTAGGCAGATGTGATGCGTTTAAAGTGCTTTATCTCGGGTTCTATTAGACATACAGAGTGAGGCCGCGTTTCCACTGACGCGGAGCTGGGCGGAGCGGAGCGGAGACGTGCAGGAATCGTCCAATTACAGACGAGGCAAGAGACGCGATGAGGATTTCAACCATTATGATTGGTCGATTCCTGACGTGTGTGTGAACTGAGGGTCCAGACTGGAATCCGCAAAATTTTAATCCTATGATTTAGTAGAAGTCTTAAAACAATTGTAGAACAAATCTGGGAATTTGTAAACAAATATATTAAAAACTACAGTTCATAAAGTGTGGTCCCTCAATCCTCACTCTGCTCACACAACATCAGCCAGATCTCGGAGAGTATCATAAAAATGAAGGTTTTTTGATTACAGACATTTAGTAAAAAATTTGTAATAGTACATTATGATATAAGTGCGGTAAGTTGAAAATTACAACCGAGGCGATATTGCTAGCCCGAGCCGTAGGCGAGGGCTACAAGAAAGCAGAGGCTGTAATTATCAAAGCGCACGTATGTCATACGACGTTTTATAACATATTTGCGAGGAAATAAATAAAACTAGGACTTTCTTAAACGAATAAGTCTTTAAAAACACACTTTCTGAAAATGAATCTGGATCTTTGCTTGTTTTCCATAAGATGAAATTTTGATACGCTTGTACGTATATATCGGTCGATTTTTCAGGCAAGAGGCTTAGAGTAGCCTTTTTCGCTGCCTCTGAGACTTCTGGCGGTGTCGAATTAATAAATTCATCATTACTTGACGACATTTTCAAATAAAAACAATACAGCGAAAAGAAAAAGCGCGCGGAATAATTTTTACTTGTTCACAAATTAGCGATGCGCGCGCATCAGCGCTTTTTTTTAAAGCAAAGGCACAAAAACAGCCAGTATTACTAATAAAGTAAATTAATATTTTTTTGTTTGTTGTTATTGCAATTTATTGTCAAAATGAATTAAATTAAAGAATTAATTCTTTAATTTAATTAATGTTTATTTTTTATATTTTATCTCCCAAAGTTAATTTTATTCATAAAATGTTGACCACTTTTCTGACATAAAAACTCTTTGCTAAGATTTAAAAAGTACCGTTCGTTTTAGACGGAGCATCTTGATAAACCTTACGTTTTACCTTATTAAAAAGAAACCCGTGCGTTTTACATTACAATTACGCACAAGTACGTAATAACATACATTACGATATTGAAATTCGTGAAATAAGAGACCCTTTACGAGCAAATGTGTTATAAAGATATTTACTAAATTACAGACCCCAGAGCATTAACGATAAAAAAAATATAACGACTAAACTGTGGTCCCTCAGTCCACACAACAAAGGTAATTGTTTTAGTGAATATTACCCAATTTAATCAATGAAACCGTTCTTTTTCTACATTACGATTTAGTAAAAGTCTTAACACATTCTGTAAGAAATAAATGGAACAGAAATATCGACGCAATTTGGAAAATAGTGATTATTAAAACTGGTCCCTCAATCCTCACACCTCTACTGACATATGCGTGTGTAGCTGCTGAACGAAAGAAATATCACAAAGTCAAGTGTACTTAACTTTTAGTAAAAAAATTCTACTAAATACCAGAAAACTCTAATTGTGAATTGCTTTCCTCTTAGCTGAGATAATGTTATTTAGTAATCCTATGAAAATAGATAGAGTAGTGTCACCACACAATTAAACAAAATGTAGACAGTACTATTAAACTTTTTTTAATACTAGCTGTTGCCCGCGACTTCGTCTGTGATCCAGGATAAAAAGTAGCCTATGTCACAGAATAAATAATAGTACCTACTATGCCTACCTATGTCCTTCTCCAGGTCATGGCCTACTCATGTGCCAAATTTCATCCAAATACGTTGAGCCGTTTTACCGTGAAAGCGAAACAAACAAACAGTCACTTTCGCATTTATACCGCTTTTCACCGCGGCTTCGCCCGAATGGAAATATCCCACGGGAACGTTCTACCGTGATAAAAAGGTATCCTATGTCCTAACTCAGGTGTAAGTCTACCCATGAGCCAAATTTCATGCAAATAAGTTCAGTTGTTTTAGAGTGAAAGCGTAATAAACAAACTCACTTTTAGTTAGGATGACATAAGATGGAATGAAAAAAGGTTGTATGGTTAAATTATTATTATATTATAATACATGACGTAAGTATGTGTATTGTTATAGAATGAAAAAGTAGATTAAATGAAAGTAAAAAAAATAGCTACTGTCCTAACGTAAAATTCGAATTATAAATTTCAAAACGAGATATTGACATACTACACAACACCGAAAAAATTAAAAAATTTAATCTTTTAAAGACTTTATAAAAAAAAAGCACAGCAGCAGCAGTTTTTTTTTTTTTTTTCGGGTAGCCCGCGAAATTTTGAATTTCGCGGGCTACCCTGGCGCTTTCGCCTTAAGTACTTAAGGCGAAAGCGCCAGGGTAGCCCGCGAAATTCAAAATTTCTTACGTTTTTTGCAATTGTGAGCTTGTATGTTGAATAAAATATGATTCGCGGCCGTAGCTAATATGGCTTTACAGAATTATAATCATTAGAATCAGCAATACAACTCCATAAGTTAGCATTTATCTCAAACCTCATGATTTCATGAAATCGCTAGATTTGAGGTAAATGTTTGAGGTAAATGAAATTATGGAGTTGTATTGCTGATTCTAATGATTATAATTCTGTAGAGCCATATTAGCTACGGCCGCGAATTATATTTTAATCAACATACAAGCTCACACTGACCTACAAATTGCAAAAAAACGTAAGAAATTTTGAATTTCGCGGGCTACCCTGGCGCATCAACCTTAACACTTTTCCTGAATAAGTTTCACTAGATGGCGCGCTTTTGTTTAATAAAAATGCTATAATAAAGCATTTTCATTAGTTATACCGTAAACTCTCTTACACTTTTTACATTATTCAGACCATTAAGATTATATACACTATTTACATTATTGACATTATTTACGTGACAATCAAACGAACCACAACTTGATGAGGTTGCGTTGTTTTATTATAGAGTTCATGTGGCCTCTTTCCGCCTTCATCATCAGACCATAGACATCATCTACTAATAAAGTAGGTACTTACTTGTCAAAGTCAAAATCAAAATCATCATTTATTTAAAATGATTTATTTGAAAAGCACGTCAAAATTAAAGAAATAAATAAAATGAATTGTAGTCGCTTCGTTGCCACTACTTCCATTAATTGTTCCATGATGGAACTAGTGATAATTTTGTATTGCCACTAGTTCCATTATTTGTTCCATGATGGAACTAGTGATAATTTTGTATTGCCACATTTGCCACTAGTTCCATTTTGAATGAATCTGAAAATAACGGAACTTGTAGAGGGTGCTGAAAACGATACTGAGGGCGAAATGAAAATCCAACATGGCGGCTGCGAAAATTTCCTAATTTTTTCGTCATTGGTGTCGTTTCCATGGTTTGAGAAGGTACTGAAAACGATACTAATGACAAAATGAAAATTCAAGATGGCGCCTGCTAAAATTTCCTCATTGTTCGTCACTCAGAACAATAACAAAGTATTGTTCTGAGGTTCGTCATGGGTGTCATTTCCATGCTTTTTGATGTCGCTGAAAACGATACTGATGTCAAAATGAAAATCCAAGATGGCGGCTGCTAAAATTTCCTAATTTTTCGTCATGGGTATACATGGTTAGAACGTTCCCGTGGGATATTTCCATTCGGGCGAAGCCGCGGTGATAAGCGGTATAAATGCGAAAGTGACTTTGTTTGTTTGTTTCGCTTTCACGGTAAAACGGCTCAACGTATTTGTATGAAATTTGGCACATGAGTAGGCCATGACCTGGAGAAGGACATAGGTAGGCATAGTACTATTATTTATTCTGTGACATAGGCTACTTTTTATCCTGGATCACAGACAAAGTCGCGGGCAACAGCTAGTATTAAAAAAAGTTTAATAGTACTGTCTACATTTTGTTTAATTGTGTGGTGACACTACTCTATCTATTTTCATAGGATTACTAAAATAACATTATCTCAGCTAAGAAGAAAGCAATTCACAATTAGAGTTTTCTGGTATTTAGTAGAATTTTTTTACTAAAAGTTAAGTACTTGACTTTGTGATATTTCTTTCGTTCAGCAGCTACACACGCATATGTCAGTAGAGGTGTGAGGATTGAGGGACCAGTTTTAATAATCGCTATTTTCCAAATAGCGTCGATATTTCTGTTCCATTTCTTTCTTACAGAACGTTTTAAGACTTTTACTAAATCGTTAGGTAGAAAAAGAAAGGTTTCATTGATTAAAATCGGTAATATTCACTAAAATAATTACCTTTGTTGTGTGGACTGAGGGACCACAGTTTAGTCGTTATATTTTTTTTATCTTTAATGCTCTGGGGTCTGTAATCAAAAAACCTTCATTTTTAAGATACTCTCCGAGATCTGGCTGATGTTGTGTGAGCAGTGTGAGGATTGAGGGACCACACTTTATGAGCTGTAGTTTTTAATATATTTGTTTACAAATTCCCAGATTCGTTCTACAATTAATTGTTTTAAGACTTCTACTAAATCATAGGATTAAAATTTTGCGGATTCCAGTCTGGACCCTCAGTTCACACACACGTGATTCCTGCACGTCTCCGCTCCGCTCCGCCCAGCTCCGCGTCAGTGGAAACGCACCCTTACGGTTACGCTCAAATTGTAGCACAATCATGTTGTAGCTTTAAAATGTATGCAATGACTTCCGTCTACATCTACTTTCCGTCGGATGCACCTTTTGAAGTTATTATCCAATAAAAACTGTAATTTGGGAAGTCGGTGTCTTTGGATCTGTATTTTAGTTTTTTGCCACCGACTTCCGAAATTAAAGTTATTTTATGTCCGTAAGGATTGAGTCGCCACATTTCGTATCTTAATGAAATTTAATACTTATTTAGTAGTAGGTTTAAAAATTTTGTAGGTTCGATCCTC
Source organism: Cosmia trapezina (assembly GCA_905163495.3). Classification (NCBI taxonomy): domain Eukaryota; kingdom Metazoa; phylum Arthropoda; class Insecta; order Lepidoptera; family Noctuidae; genus Cosmia; species Cosmia trapezina. The sequence continues at coordinate 18,975,587 of LR991037.1, forward strand.
GATTTTGTAGGTATAATACTTCAAAAGATATATGAACATAAAGATGGCACCTCAATCTAAATATTTGGATTGAGTCGCCACGTCAGAACTAGGTACGTCATGGATGAATGTTTATCATTATTTGGTATGATTTAGTAGTAATTGTGTATAGTACCTACTAAAAATCTGAGTCCTGTACTGTTGATATTGAAGAATATACCTACAATACTTTTAATGTGGCTCCTCAATCCATCAATCAATCAATCATAAGAACGTGAATTTCCATGAAATTAATTGGTCAATTTATATTCCACTCCAAAGAACATTTAGTAGTAAGTGTGTTCGAATTTGTAGTATATAGAGAAAGTAGTAAAACTGAGTGAATTTAGTAAATAAACGCATTTTATTTGGCTCCTCAGTCCTGACGTTCTGCAAATAAATAATTGATTGTATCTACCTGAGATCACAACGGAATCAATAACCAGAGACACTAACATTTAGTATAAATGTCTACTAAATACTTATGTACAAATCAACATTGTATATATTCGGTATCTGAAAAAAAAAATACTTTTCGATATTCATTAAGAATTCGCTATTGAGGGTGACCATGTTGTGTGTGTAACCTGGGACAAACGGTCAAACTAGGTAAGTCCAACTTCGTTAAGTTAGGGAAGCTACGGAAGATCTTCTCGTCCAAAATATCGCAGTGTCTCGAACCAAAAGTCTTTGACCAGTGTGTGTTGCCAGTTATGATTTACGGCACTAAGACGTAGCGTTTTACAATGGGCCTCATAAGAAAGCTCAAGGTCACCCAAAAGCCAAAGAAGAGTGTTATGCTCGGTGTTTTTCTGCGAGATCGAGTTAAGAATGAGGTCCCTTTTGGGGGGAGCAGTGGACGTCTTTCGGCTGAAATGATGATGATGATGATGTTAAATGAAACCAGGATGACTAGTTTTTGAAATTTATTTTTTTAATAAAATCCCTACTTGTTTCTAACAGAATTGTATTATTCACTTCGTAAAGGAGAAAAATAATAAAGTGTTCATCCTAAACGTTCTAAATAATTGCCACTTAAATACTAACTTACCTAATAAATAAACACATCATTACTAATTGTAAAAAACTATTCATACTGCCCATTGATACCTCTGATGTTATGGTAAGCGTTTATAACTACGATTTTGTATCGAAGCGCTTTTGTGTTTTAAAACAAATCACAATTAAAATCAAGATGTGCCAACAAAGATAATTATGCAAATTACGTATAATAACAATGTTACAAAACCGGTCAAGAGCGAGTCGGACTCGCACACCGAGGGTTCCGTTCCGATTTCTGAAAAAGTGTGCTATTTAGAGACATCGTTTTATTTTTCCTGTAATCTTTACACAAACTTCTATCATATAGAATATTTGCAGATTTTTCGCTTCGCAAACTTCGGAGATAAGGGGGGGGGGGGGGGGGAACGGTATTTTTTTTACATTTTTTTTTTAAATGTTTGAGAATGTGCAAATAGCGCTCTTTCATATGATACCCAATATACCATAGTAAACCCACTTTGAATTTTTAAGACCCCCTTTCAGTCAATGTTGCAAAAAAAGTATAAATATTTCTATTTCTTTCTTATTTGCAAAATAGTTGGGTAAACATCATCTAAAACTGTTCCTAATTTCAAGTTGATAGCATTAGTAGTTCTTGAGATATCCAGCTGTGACAGACAGACAGACAGACAGACAGACAGACAGACAGACTGAGTCACACCATAAGGGTTCCTTTTTTACCATTTTGGTACGGAACCCTAAAAAGGAACTATACCTATACTATATGTTTTAAAAAACAGCACATAATAAGTGGTAGGTCCACTAATCGAATCGCAACCCGCGAAATACAATAATTGAGTAGTCCCGATGCCCATCTGTGGTCTCTGAGAGCAAATGCGCGAGTTAGGGTCAGCTCACACCGAGACGCGACGCAACGCGACGCTGCGCGCACATTTTAAAAGAGCGACTCAAAATATAACTTTATTTTCTACACGAAAATATACACATTTCATTGTGAGAATTTAGAATACGTTGCACCATGCAGCGCTGCGCCTCGTGATGCCTCGCAGCGTATAGCGATGCATCGCGACACAGCGGTGCTTCGCCGGTACGCGCGTTGTGCAAGAGCGGTGCTGCGCCTCACGAAGCCGCGCGACTACTCTACTACAGTCTCTACTATTTCTGTCCAGACTTCGTGTAGAATTGAAGCAGTTTGGTCGAGTGCTCGAGTGAAATTATAATGATAGACTGGGATCTTGTTATAATCGGACTTCTTGCAGAAGAGGAAGAGGAAGAAGAATACAAAAATAAAATTAAAAAGACGCAGGGCGGGGCGGGAGCACGTGGCGAATGTAGACACGTTCCGCTGCGCCGCGCGGCGTCGGCTTGAAATGGCGGCTGCGAAAATTTTTGCAGCCGCCATCTTGGATTTCCATTTTGACCTCATTATCGTTTTAGGTGTTTTTTTTTTACCTCTAGTGTTTTACACCCTTAAAAAATTTCACAAGTTCCATGATGAAACTATGATGATAATGAAGTTTGCTGTGTTGACTGTACAATATAATCCAAAAAAAATAGGCTTGGTAGTGTCGTTAATTGGAAACGACACTACTGGTAGTGCGGCTGGTAGTGTCGTTGCCAATAAACGAAAATTTAAGGGATTCCCTCGATTTCCATGGGATCTCCTCATCAGATTCTGATTTGGTGACAGTGGGACCACCTCGAGAGCATAACCTTTCAAACAAAAAAATAATTGTGCAAATCCGACTATACAGGCTGACTTGAAAACATGCGACAAAATAGATTTTGTTTCTATAAGCCACGAAACGTACATTTTCTTTTTAAATCACGTATTCATGGTCACCGTACAAAAAAAAATTATAAGAAATTAAAGAATAGCTAATAACTTCGTAAATATGTACTTTTTTTTGTATTTTTTTATACCTACATTTTGTAGAAATTTATACAAAATATTGGCGTTTTTTGTTCCAAATTTCGTCACATGATTATGTAGATTAGAGGCAAATCTATTTACCGAAGCATCTGAATTGAGGAGCCACATTAAATATGCTATATCTCCCATTTCTTTCTTTTGTGATTGCCGACTCTTATCCTACAAATCTAATATACTTACTACTAAATGATGTTGAAATTGCGCATTAAATTGAACTACTGCTTCTTTGAAAAATGACCAGTCGTATGTGTATGGTCTGAGGAGCCACACATAATATATTGTAACTTTTTTAATTTTAACACTACCGAGCTCAGATTTTGTCTACTAAATACTCTCAAATACTACTAAATCATACCAAATTATGATAAACATTCATCCATGATGTTCTTAGTTCTGACGTGGCGACTCAGTCCAAACATTTAGATTGAGTTGCCACCTATAAGTTCATATATCTTTTGAAGTATTATACCTACAAAATCGAGGATCGAACCTACAAAATTTTTAAACTTACTACTAAATAAGTATTAAATTTCATTAAGATACGAAATTTGGCGACTCAATCCTTACGGACATGTTATTTTTCACTTTGTAGTGATTTTTGGAAGTCGGTTTTTTTTTTGTTAAAAAGTTTTTATTTCTCGCTTTTTAGTGGGTCTGTTTATAATTTGTATAAGTTACAATAGTCTAATGTCAATTGCTCATCACATGTTACAAAATATTGCTTTTCCCGATGCTGGGACGTTAATTGTTTAGGAGTTCTGCTGGTAAGCACCAGGAGAACTCCTCAACAAACACTCACCACACGCATTGTGTGACGAGCGGAAATTGCTTCGCAACCATATTAAAGTAATTGAATCGCAACCCGTGAAATATTTATCATTAAGTAGTTCCGGTAGCCATCTGTGGTCTTCATCATCAGTTCCACTTCACCAAGTGGTGCTTTCCGAGAGCAAATGCACGAGCTACTATAAAAAATACCCAAATCGCTATAGGTGTGCCTATAATATTTGAAGAGTTCCTTCGATTTCTCCAGGATCCCATTATAAGAACTGGATTTTGACAAAAATGGGACCATTTGGGAAGTATACCCTTACCAAAAAAAAAATTTTCAAATCGGTTGGCAAGCGACGGAGCTATGCGCGAACAAACATAAAAAAAAAATACAAACATCCGAATTGAGAACCTCCTCCTTTTTTAGAAGTCGGTTAAAAACTGAAAAAGTCCAAGACGCTGCAAACTTGGTTTTACTATATTGGTATCTATCCTAACAACATCCCAAAAATAATCAGTACAGTGCAATTTTTAGGGCTGGGGAGAACCAAGTGAAAAACTAAAGTTTGATCCAATTTAATTTATTATTTAAACATGAGTTACAACAAATGGCATCTTAAAACATATAAATAGTAAAGCTGCTCGTTATATCAAATAAGTAATTTATTATAACACTTCAATATCCCTGATTTATGTGTAAATAGTTTGAATTCACTTGAAAACAAAATTTTTCAAGTTAATCAACAAAGTTTAACTATGACAAAAATACATTTAAATTAATAAGTTCATACGAAAAATACTTTACGATAATTAAATTGATTTTATATAAGTTGCAAATTAACTAAAATCAAACTATTTACACGTGTATAAGAGAATCAATAAATTTTGATGTCAATTGGAAAAGAAAATATAATTTTGATCCCAAAATTCGATTAATTGAAGTTGGCTCAGGGTTTGCTGTTGAATGGATGCTAATCATCCGACAATTTAGTCTATGTGTAGTACATAATACACAAAAAAAGCAATCAAAATGTAAGTCTTATTCCTAAACTATTATTGACTATTGTAAACTATTTATTTCACTAGTTAAGTACATATTTGAATTTCCTGAATTAACTAACTGTTACTATAATATAAATTCACGAATACTTTAACGGGAATAGTATGTCTATCTGTGGTACAAATGGTAGACTGATTGTGTCTTAACTATAAGGCGAAGATTCCATGAGATACAGTGCAAGTGCAAGCGAAAAACAAACATATTTTTTAATACTTTTAGTAAGTATCTGGTTTTAGTGTTTACTGATCTAAGATATTGCCTAAAAGTGCTCTCTATTTTGAATCTTAATAACAAAGAAGTGTAACAGTAAGATACTAACATTTTGAAGAATACATAACTGCAAATTCATTTCGTTGTCGTATATAATCAAGCATCTTGATATCGTGTAAGAATGATTATGATGAACATTTGTACTAGATTTTGGGACCAAATGACCTCAATATATTATGCTGCTACAAGTAATAAAATTAATTAGTATAAACCATAATAAAGGTAAATACTATAAAATGTTTTCTTAATAATACAAAAATCACTGAAATGTTAAGTTACTAAGAGAAGAATAATAACTAACAGTAATTTACAAATAAATTAGAAACAAAAACAACTTTGTTCTCCGTGATCACAATTTCAAGGCTTAGCATGAGAGACGTACGCGGCGGTACGACGTGCGTCAGATACAAGCAGAGACTTCATAGAGGACTAACATAGGGTCCGTACAGTAAGCAATATATTATCATCTTGATTTAAAACATAAAACAACCAACCACCTTAAACACTAATTTATGTACAACTTATTTTAACCAAATGTATAAAAATTAGAGAGATTTTAGTGCGTGACGTAAGGCATGAGTGTGCGTCCTGCCTTGCTGCTGCGAGCACGTATATAAATGACCAGAAGATTGAAACATAATCTACTTCCTCTAACTACTAATCTAGCGGAAGATGATTAAAAAAAAGAATAATAATAATTAAACACTAATATTAAATTAACAACCTCCCAAACAACACTTCTGTATCTAACCTCTATTAAAACTCTTCAACGTTCAACATCAGTTCGCACCAGTGGTCGTTAACTAATAATTTCATTACCCTACACTTTATCTCGTACAGTTACATGTATAAATAACTACAACAATACTCCTCTCGCTTCTCTTATGTAAAAATATAACTATTCGCAGTACACTAAGTCTAAATTGGGGAATCGGGTCGAATAATAATTAAATTATGCTGCACTACAACATCGCGGCGGAACACGAAACTTAAATAAAAAGAACCTTCAAAATCATAAGTATTATAAGGCCGGCTGTACAACTGCAAGTTTTCCTCAGTAAGTCCCTTACGTCATTTAAGTTAAGTCAAAGTTATGTAAGTTACTTACTTACATAAATTTTCCAGACGAAACTTACATTGTATTGGCGGCCTCACATAAACAGGAGATTACATCCGAGGGCTCCCGAGCTGAGTCGAGCACGTCCGAGCGCGCTCCGTGATATAGACCGGGCCACCGCGGAACTCGAAACTTACAAAAAATACCGCACTCAATACCGAAGATTACTGACTTTTCAGGATCTAATTGCATAACACACTTTCCCGAGAGTTTTAAAGGTCTATCCATTGCTTCATAGGTTTGAAAAATTCGTCTGCTAAACAACGTAAATAACGCAATGAACATGTCTGAACTGTCACAATCAAAGGCGATCAATTGCAGTTTTGTGTGTTACGCAATTATCCCGTGGGCCAACGCGGAACCCGAAACATACAAAAATACCACACGCAATACCAGATTACTGACTTTTCAGGATCTAGTCTGGTCCAGTTCCCATCTCACTTAGTTCGCGGCGGCGCAGCAGACGCAGCGTCAGGACTGCGCTCGGCGGGCGCGGCGCGGCGCCAGCAGGTAGCTCGCGTCCAGCGGCGCGCCGCGCGAGCCCAGGCGCGCCAGCAGGCGCCGCGCGATGCCGTTGACGCGCTCCTTCTGCGCCGAGCGCTGCGCGCGCGCCCCGCTCGCGCCTGCAGACGAGCCCGCGCCCGCACTGCTGCCGCAACTCTGCAAGTGAACCACATAGTTTACGCCTCACGTACAGTGTACAAGGAAGAATAGCAGGACTCCATGTAATCTGGGTGTCGCATTTAGACTTCGCGTACATTCGCAAAAATACCTTCAGAAGATAGATCTCGGTCAAATTAAGATATTTTAATTAAATTTATATTGCAATCACAGCATACTTTTTAATATAGGTTTTCGGCAGAAAAACGTTGCTTAAAGAGTTTGGATGGTGGCTCCGTTTATACCTCCCAGGACAGTAGACCAAAGAGTTTATTAAGCAATAAACAGTACATGAAATTCAAAGATGGCAGAAATGAATAGTTCCAATAATGTTTACTGTGGCACTAAGTAGGTTACTTTACATACAGGGTGGGCCATAAAGGCGTACGATTTTAAAAACACTCTTGCGTTTGAAGCTTTAGAGAGGGGACTGCGCTGGTGGTGGGGTTAAGTAGCTCGGTTCTCGGAAATTTTGTGGCGATGGATCACTTCACCAGAGCGCAACGTGCATTCTGCGTTAAACATTATTACAAAAATCGCGATTCGTGCGCTATTGTTCGGCGTGAGTTTGGATTACATGACCTAAATCAGTTTACGAAGGAAAGTGTGATTCGATCGTGTGTCAGAAAGTTCGAAGCTACTGGTTCGACTCTCAAACAGAAGCCTGCGGGACGCCCAAGGTCAACAAGAACGAAAGACACAATTGAACAAGTTAGAGCTTCTTCGAAAATCGACAAGGCCAATCTGTCACTGTAAATTCTGACCGATACATAGCCACGTTATGAGATTTTTTCTTTCCACAACTGCAACAATTTGAAGCCTATAATCGTGCGACATGGTTTCAACAAGATGGCGCGACATGCCATATAGCTAATGCCTCTTTGGCGGTCGTAAACGAGATGTTTGCTGGGAAACTGATATCGCGCCGAGGTGACATTGCATTGCCTCCTGGAAGTCCGAATCTAACGCCACCGGACTTTTTTTTGTGGGGATACCTAAAAAGTAGAGTCTACTCCAATAACCCAGCCACGATTAACCAGTTGAAGACCAATATCCGGGATGAAATGGCAGCTATTCCCCGTGCAATGTGCCAGCGAGTTTTTACCAATTTGAGGTTCAGATTCGAAGAATGTTTGCAGCGCGATGGTGCACACCTGGATGACGTTATTTTTAAGAAATGAATTTCCCAGATGTCAATTTTTATAGAAATAAAAATTTGTATGTGAATTGTACTTAGTTTTTTTTTAATGATTTTTTCAAATTCGCAATTCTTTCTGGCCCACCCTGTATTAAGCCCTCTACACATTGGACACCTAGAAGAGCGCCATGTCCTGTAGTGCTCCATGCACTCCTGTGCAAAGCAAGCAGCCATAATTACGGGTTTCTTGATGATTGCCAAACCAAAATGTATTTTGTTACTACTACTGATGTTACTTATATACGTTGTGTGTTGTTGTGGAATTATATAAAGATAGGCAAATTAGAGAAAACAAAACTATGCATGATGGTTTGTTGCCTTGCAACTGCCAACCAGCGCGCTATCGCTTTGCATCGTGCATGGGCGGACAGGCTCGAACGGATAAAGCTTCCCGCGACACGTGTCCCTAGAGATGTCGGGCGACGTTGAGCGACGTCGTGTGAAGTTGCACGATATGGCAACATCGAAAGCAAAGTACAGTATTCCCAAATTAATAATGCGCATGCAGATCTTCGCTAATTGTCGTATTCCCGGAAACACCCGAATCATTGAATCATAAGAGCCCTAAACAATGCACTTGCATTTTGCACCTTGTTCGAAAGAAATAGGAGTCAATATCATGTGTACACAATCGGAAACAATTCGGGCGGTCGCCGGTCAGTCAAAGGTCCGTCAGTCGTCTTTATATTATATTGGTGGTGACTGCACGTGTTCGCTCTATGTGGAATTATATAGAGCTGCTATTACACACCCTTCTTGGTTTTGTTTTCAAACGTGAATTTATTTTTTTTGTAATTGTAATATTATTCTGGAATGATTTCTATGATTTTAATGTAAACCTGTGTTTGAAAACCATTTTTTCTTCTTCTATTAAAAACCTTCTGTTATTTAAACGTTCTTTTCTTCCATCATTACACCAGCTTCAGTAAGACACTTGAAAAGTACTATAAAATTTTGTAAGTAAATCAATCCAACAAAGATTGTAGCATATTCGCAATCGTGTGATTTTCCTCGCTATTTACTTACATAGAATTATCGTACCAAATTTCGTTACTGATAAATCAATATTTATCTCTTTTAGCTTATAACACATAATTCTACTAAATTATGCAAGAAGAAAATGCACTTAACCACTCTATATACATATCGTCTTCCGACGCTCGGGGAATACGACCGTTGCCGAACAGTGACGAAGATTTCTATGCGCATTATCACTTTGTGAGACCTGTAAAGGTCGTGAGACAAGATATTTGGAGACGTTGGTTGACATCGCCTGACTTCACCCGATCTCTTACCCCGCGTCGTATTAGAAAGAGATCGGCGAAAAATAAACAGCTTACCTTAGCAGCTGCATCCGTAAGAGTAACGACAGGCACTTTCTTCTTCACTTCCTTAGACGTAGTTTTATTGTTTTTGTCGGTAGTTGCAGCAGCGTTCTTAGCTGCCTTTCCTTTCAGATACTCAGGAGACACTTCATGTGGCTGCAATGATGTTGAAAACATTAGAATCACAGTCAATAGAAATCCTAATCCTAACTAAATGCGAAAGTAAGTTTTTTTGTTACGCTTTCACGCTAAAACGGCTGTACAGATTTGTATGAAATTTGGCACACGGATAGACCATGACCTGGAGAAGGACATAGGCTACTTTTCATCCTGGATCGCAGACGAAGTCAACTATCTAAGTTCAGTTTACCCTCTTGAATTACTTTTTCGTGTAATCATGACATTTGTAGCCAATTCTAACTTGGAAAGTTGTACTGATGATTCTAACGATTATAATTCTGTAAATACATATTCCTTACGGTCGCGAATCATATTTTGATCAACATACAACCTGATACTGACCAGCAAATTGCAAAAAATCTAAAATTTAAATTTCGTGGGCTACGTTAGCTGACGTAAAAATATCGCGGCGGGATTTTATCGCGCACTGGCTTTTGCTTTTCAACTCTCGTTGTTAAACAGATCATTGAGAATCCAAATTAACAACAACAAAGTGCATTCTAGCGCGTCGAAAAAAAAAAATTCCGGATTTTTAACTCTCGGCGCAAAGCAGAGCGTTGAAAATCCAGTGCGCGAAACAAAATCGCCGCGATATTTTTACATCCTTGCGAACGCCGACTTCAGTGATGTGTATACATACCGCATACGTGCGCGTGATCTTGAGTCTGTGCGGGAAGTGGTCGAAGGCGTAGGGGCGTGTGCAGATGGGGTACTTGGGGCGCGACACCTTGGTGAAAAGGCGCGCGCCGCGGTCCACGCGCAGCTCACAGATGTACACGTGCGCCTCCGCCGCGCCCACCGGCCGGCCCTGTGATACACACAGTTAATACAGTAAACTTCTCGCACACAATAAGGTACTAAGGAGGACTTAATGCCTCCAGTCGGATCTCCACTAAAGGAAAATGTTGGCAACACAAAAGTAAAGTTGGTAATTTTCCTTTGGTGGAGACCCGGCTTTAGGCATTCTCTACCAGTCAACCAAGGGTGGTGAAGAGATAAATTATGTTGTGTGTTGATATTATTACCTTGCAATAAGTGTTGAGGTCCATAACCCAACACTGTGACATCACAAGTTCAATAGGTACCGCTTCATACAACGGCACCCGCATCACCTCATTGTGGAAGAACCTGGAAGCAAAATATTACATTAGAATAAATATCATCATGGCAGGGGCCCGTGGCCAAGTACCAGGGACCGTACAACCCCGGTCTTTTGAAGGGGTAAGCCGTTTATGAGGTTACCATTATCATGTGTAATAGGTAATACGGGCTAGTATTTTGCGTATCATGTGTAACTCCTAAAATAACTCCCTTCAATATGGATAACCCATTGAATGGTTTTTATACTTGAAACCCAGTGAAAGGGTTACCACTTCATTAAGATAACCTATACAGGGTGAAATTGAATAGATGCGACAAAATTTAAGGGGGTGTTCTACGCATCAATATGAACAACTTTTACTATTAGAATTAGAATTATATGCGGACTGTAAGGTACTTACGGTGAGACAGCTCTTTGTCCTCCGAGCCATACTTAGGAAACATAAGCAAATCCCCCCACCAGATAGCACTAAGTTAAAACGCAAAGCTAAAATGATATTCCCAACAATAAGCCACAAGACTGCATTCGCCAGGCGGCAGTTCTACGTTGTGAGCTCTTTCATTTACAGAAACATTGCTAAAATTATTCAATTAACTAGGCTAAATCACCATGAAGTCAGGGCTAAGGTACAAAGTTGGCTTCAGGATCAGGACTATGTTCGAACAGAAGAACTTCTCCACCTCCGGCAGTAGCCGTACAAACTTCTTCTACCCATTTTTATCAATCGCAATATCAGCAAGACACATAAAAATACTAACATTACAACATATACCTATACATGAGAATACATACAAACTCAATCATACACACACCCTTACGCACACTTACACCCCCTCATACACACGCTCACACAATAACACATGACACACACAAAACAAACACATTACTACTCCATTTAATAAATTCCTTTACTCCTAGTTTAATCGTTTGAAATAATTTTTATTGTACCTTCTAAGCTATTTTTTGCCATGTATACGATATAACACACTTTTTAGTATGGTTTTTGGTATCATAGTGACAGCAGAACACTGACTCCTAAGTCACAGGATCTCCTAGTTTGGGAGTCAGGGTTTACTCTATTTGTAACCTTTACTCATGAAATTCATGCGACCTAGTTTTTAAGCATTGTTGAAGGTTTTCTTTGTATAAAATAGAGATTTTTATTTATTATTATTATTTTACTATGGAGCCAAACCTGAAATCGCGAAAAAAAAATCAGCTGTTCAGTACATTTTGACGAATTATGCGAACATTAAATGTACTGAACAGCTGATTTTTTTTTCGCGATTTCAGGTTTGGTCCCATAGTAAAAGTTGTTCATATTGATGCGTAGAACACCCCCTTAAATTTTGTCGCATCTATTCAATTTCACCCTGTATAATATAAGGGTTTTGTATGAGTAACCATATTAGCAATTTGCAAATGCCCATCATCGAGAGATTATATTACATCGCTTCGAGTCGGAATGTTACGCTGTTATCGTTTTAAAGAGAGTTGAAGCTTATCCTTTTTTAATGGCTTAATTTAAACCATTCAAAAAGGGTTACCCACATCGTATGGGTTTTTGTTTTCAGGGCTATGATTTGCCTTCGGGTAGAAAGAAGCCTAAAAGTCTAGCAACCATTCTAAGGGGTATTGTGTTATCCAGTAACTGGGTTGTGGAGGTCAGATGGGCAGTCCCTTTATGTAAAATATTGCTATCCAGCTGCATCCGGAAGCTGATTATGTGGTTTAAATAATAATTTTGTACGCCTCGCTAGGCAAAACATGTACGTACTTAATACTTCTTTTATCATCCTGCATGCTTAATTTGTATATAAACACGTGTTATACTAGCTGTCCGTGCCAGACGTCGCCCTGATGATTTTCCGGTGGATTTTCCATTTTTTTTTCAAACAAACTGTTTTACAAACAACAATAAAAAAATCAACTAAATCGGTCGAACCGTTCTCAAGTGATGATCTGAGCTGAAGTGATGCGGCAAATAAGAATAAGAAGAATAATTTTATTGTATAATAAATTACACTTGTTGTGTTGTTTTCTGGAACTCACACTAGGATTCCCTGTGTCGTGAGAAATGCGGCAAATTGATTTTTATTTTTACGATGGTTAAATAATCTATTTCTAAATTTTTAAGGCTAAGCAGATGATGATGATACTCACTTCCTCGTGGGCTCGTGGAACGTCTCGTGCGGCCGCAGGTAATGGTGGCCGTACACGTAGCGTTCCTGTGTGTCCTTGTGCTTCCACAGGCGCTCCACGCGGAAGATGTCCAGCTCCGAAACGGAGATTTCACCGATGGTCTGATAAGTGTGCTTACGGACTTCACCCTCCTGAGGAAATAACTTTTAACTTGTAAAAACTGTTAAGGACTTTTATGGGTTTTAGTGGAACCCTTGGGACCAACTGGACCCTATTACTGCCTGATGTCCAGGGTGCAATTAAATTGCCTGTGGTATATTATTCAACAATCAACAAGAACTTGCAGCATCTAAACAGTTTTTAGACAGTACAAGTCATTTGTTGCTTTAATTTTATTGTATGGCAAGAAACCTACGCCCCGTCTGTTTGCATTAGCTTATTTTACAGAATGTGTTGCTATGGCCTTTATCATGGTGAGTATTAAATCAATCAAAACTAGAGGGGGTCCCCATACAAGAAAACATCTTCCAGGTCCATACAGAACACAATGAGCGCAAATTCGACTATTTAGCAAAGAAAAGCATTGATGATATTAATAAATTACCAGAACGATAAGGTTTATGACTTATTGCCTATTTCGCATATTGACTTCATTGTTAATGTTATGTTAAAAAACGCAAGTGACCTCCACTGCAGCATTAATCACTAACCTTATTCTGTGTAGTATCTTCAGTCTTATCTTTCCCTTTAGCCATATTCTTGACTTTCTTTCTATCCACGCGTTTGGTCTTAGACGAGTCCGGTTTGTCGGCCTTGTCACCATTCTTCTGGCTGACGTCGGGGTTTTTGTCGTCGATGGGAATGTCGCGAAGGACGTACACAGTGTCGCCTTGTCGCACTTGCAGGTCGCCACGCATTAAAGATAGGTAGAATTGGTGACCTTCTTCGGTGTATTCGTCTAAAGGTATTTCGCGGTCCACCTATCAGAAAATAAAAATTATCATTTTATTTACCCAACAAGCTCAATCAATCTGCCTAGCCTTTTCCCAAGTATGTTGGGGTCGGCTTCCAGTCTAACCGGATGCAGCTGAATACCCGTATTTTACATGGAGCGACTGCCTATCTGACCTCCACAACCCAGTAACTGAGTAATACGATAACCTTTGTGAAAAAGATGAGGAAATGGGCTGTTATCCGTAAATGAATTATTTACCTTGAAAATTAATGTATTTTATTATTATATGGATATGAAGAAAAACACACTGTTTGACAGACAATACTAAGTAAGCAACTGACAGAAAGTAAAAAGAACAAAAACGATTTTAAATTTGAAATAGTAAAGAAAAAATATGAAAAACCAAAGAGTCCATAACACCTTGGTAAGACTGATTGTCAGACTTTCGGACTTCTGACGACCCGTAACGACTGCCAAAGATCCACGAATGACAGCCGGGACCAACGGCTTAACGTGCTTTCCAAGGCACGGAGGAGTCTCGATATGTAAAGATGGTCACCCATCACGGACCAACCCCGGCAAGCGTAGCTTAACCTGATGGTCGACCCGTACGGCTGTTATTACTTAGCCACGAGCTCCTCTCACCCAACAAGCTAAGGGAAAATATATTTCTTTTGTTTTCAGTTTTTTCAATACAACAGTGGATCAGCAGAAGTCTAATTCATTACTGGAAATTAATTAGTGGTGGAATCGATTTGGGGATCTAACAAGCCCCTTGATCATAAACACGCATATGAAGTAAGTGTTGATTAGGGCGAGCGAGCTTGAACTTATTTACAAAGTAATACTTAAATTAAGGAGGATGCGCAGTGCATCTCTCTAAGTTAGATTTCGTGCAGATTCGTTAGATTTCGTTCGTTCGACGAATCTGCACGAAATCTAACATAGAGAGATGTATTGATGATTTTTATGGTTAAAATTATATAAGTACATAATTATGTTTTATTGCCGCGTATCATATTTTGATCAAGATACAACCTGACACGGACCTGCAAATTGCAAAAAACGCAAGAAAATTTGAATTTTGCGGGCTACACAGCGCAATCACCTGAACATTTTCAAGAAGGTCCTGTGTACATAAGTCACTTACAGGTGTGCACATCATTCACAGAGTGTATGATCGTGTGAGCGTGTAATATAATAGTAATCAGCTTGAATTATACCACTGCAGGGCAAAGGCCTCCCTTTCCTTTTTCCACTCAACTTGATCTTGATCCAATTTAGACCTATCCTTCCTATAAGTAGTGTTGCAAAAAACTCGAGTCCTCGACTCGTAATTTTAAAGACTCGACTCAAATAAGCAAGACTCGGTGTACTAAAAAGGTTCGAAGTCTAGAGTCAAGCCGAGTCCGAGTCATTTAACAACCACTTGTGTCTTAAAATGAACTCGAGTCTTCAAGAAAAACTCGAAGCATGAAGATGAGACTTGAAACTCATCATTCGAAAAGACCCGAATAGGTGATAAGTTAAGTGGTTATGTAATTCTGCCCTAAAAAAAACTGACAAGACAAAATCATTACAAATCAGCTAAAAACTCACTTCTATGAAAATAGAGATGTGAAGGTAAACTCGACGACTCGCCGCATAAAAAGGAATCGAGCGCACAAAGAGACTCGAGCTCTCATGTCACATACAAGAGCTCGTAGAGAACTTAGTTCTCTAGTCTTGGAGTCCTGTTGTAATTAGTCGAGTCTTGTAATACATCATCGAGTCCGTTTATATAGGACTCGAAGACTCGAGTTTTTTGCAACACTACCTATAAGCGTCAAGTTCGTAAGTGTGTGTACCTTATTATTGTGGCAATGGTGACAGTAATGCGGCACGCTGGTGTCGGTGACGCGCATACAGCGCGCGTGCTGCCACACGCCGCAGCGCGCGCCGCCGCACTGCACCATGAGGCCCTCCTCCACGTGCAGCCCACAGATACACATGATCACCTCTTCTGCAAACAAACGTAATAACACGTTAAATCGGACATACCAACACGCCAACGACCATACAGCCCATATACGCCTAATAACAGGCGACCGATGTCTGTCAACACATCAGACTTGACATAGGTGCCCACTCAACAATTTTGACCACCTCTGTGAGCCGTAAACACTTCCGCGTTAGTCAATAAAAATTAGCGAAAATAAACAAGTATTATAATGGTCCACTGCACAATACTTTGCATGTCATTGGTAAGTTAATAGTTACATAATCATAATTAGATTTATTTTCTGATATTATTTAACGGAGTTCATCTTATACTGGTCATTCTTGTGATGAACCAGAGGGGCAAGGACTCTTGTTGATGTTTGCGTCCCTTTCTTCTTAAAATTATTTTTTTGGTATCACTTTTCCTCTATTATTTGGTAAACATAACTAATGAATGATGCACCAGATCCTATGACCAAATCTGTCATCGCGCCTAGGGTCTGTGTGGCCGTTGCAATACCCCAATCTAGTACTTCAACGGGCAACTCAATGAAGACTTTATGTTATACGTGGCGTATGTGGTACATGCACACACGAGACCCAGACTGAGAGAAGAAACCATGGCGCAGTCGTCATCATCATTATCTGCCTAGCCTTTTCACAACTATGCTAGCGTCGGCTTCCAGTCTAACCAGAAGATGCAGCTGAATACCAGTATTTTACATGGAGTTACTGCCTACCTAACCTCCACAACCAAGTTACTGTGCCACGAACGAACCACGGCCCTTTTGTGCGACAAATTTTTTGATACTTAATTCACGTCACAACGAAATCCAACTTACCAGTCTTAGTTTTCTGCAAGAACCCAGGGGGCAGGGGCTCTTCTGGTCCAAGTATTTTAGTCAGCATATCCGCATAATCCGACTTCGCCAAGTTATATACCTGCAAGAACGAAGAACAAGGTATAAAGTATGCTAATCTATATTATAAGTTACTTTTCGTGTCTGAGTGACCGCATTCAACAACTGATTTTGATGCGGTCTGGTCTTCAAACTACACACTTGCAAATCAATTTGTCAATATTTTTATTTTTTTAGAATTTTTAGAACTTTTAGATCTAAGGCTAAGCGCGCACTAAGAATTTTAATCGTTGCGTATACTAATTGCAAATCTGTGAACAATACCAATATACTAGAGTCCGCGCACTGCGGTAAAAAATCGGTTGAGAATTAGCTTGAAATTATTTTTCGTTTGCGATTTTTATCGCAACGATCAAAATCCTAGTGCGTGCATGGCCTAAAACTCTTCTCTTTTGTGCTACGTTAAAAACACAAAGTTTTGAAAATCGCACATTAATTCTTGCTTATTATACCTTTTTGATCTGTGCGGCTGCAGCACCCATCGTGGACAGGCGGCCATTTTCTCGCAAGACAGTGCTCAGTAGCGAGTTGACGTCGGCATCGAACTTAGCCAGCGTGTCGTAGTGACCCGCTTCCACTTCGCTTTCAATGGCCGCTAAGTCTGCTGGACCAGCCTCTTGGACCTTACCACGCTCAGCTTTAGCTCGAAGCAGTTGTGCACTCAATGGTCGGTCTTTTTCGTCTGCAACATATGTAAACATTGTTAGATAAAATACTATCAGTGGTTTGCTTTTAGCAAACTTTGTTTTTTTACGGAATTCTTTCAAACGTATGAGTTTACTTTTTTAAATTACAAATTCTTAATTAAAGTTAGTATACCTACTAACCAAATGGACTCGTAAGGGTCTAAAATAAAATATTTTTTTATTTTGTCTTCTCTTACGTCAAACGATGAAATTTTACAAATCCGTAAAATCTTAGGTTTTGAGTTTTTGATACAACTCACTGTATATACGAATAGGCGGGAGCTCATTGTTTGAACATGTAATAATCAATGTAAGCTTATTTAAATTACCTTTTTGCTCTTTCAGCGCACGACAGATAGCCTTCAAGACATTATTGAGTCGTTGCGCGCGCGGCTGCGTAGGATCATCCTTGGGTTTGGGCGCCCTGGTGACGTCACGCAACGCTCTTAGTCTTGCAAGCGCGCCAGCTTCGTCCACACTGCTGGACGGCACCAGTGGGTCCACTGTGCAGGCCGAGCTGGCCGCGGGGGTGGGAGGAGCGGCGGGGGGCGGCGAGGGGGCGGGGGCGGCTGCGGGACAAGGAGGCGGAGATCCGGGCATAGCTAGGTTGAGGCGTTCGCGTATGCGGCGCACCTGCCACAAAGAAAAATATTGAGATATTACGCTTTATTTCAAGACCTATTGGCGTGGCCACGTATACTGGGACCAATTCATTTATAATACTAATTATAATATACATTTGTTTACCATCGATTCGAAAACAAGAAGACATAATATTAATATAATGTAATTATTTTAAAATGCCTATTTTGTTAGTCAATTCTATTGCGTCTTCCATGCAAATAAAAGGAAATGTAGGATAACAAAGATTGGTGAAGCTGGAACCATTTTGACTGTCTTATGGCTACTTTGGATTCTTAATATTCAGAGTATGAATACACTTACATTATCCAAATTCCTCAGAAGGAAGCAGTGTCTCTCTTTCACGATATTCTTCTCCTTGGCAGTGAGTGGTTTCATCTGTGGTTCCTGCCACAACTTATTCAGATGTTGCTGGTACTTCAGTATTGTCATAGTCTTAATGTCACAAGTACTAACAACCTGCTGTTCAGATTTCTTGTTACATTTGACTGCTTTACGTGGCCGACCGACACGAGGCTGGTGCCCGGTCGAACCTTGCGACTGATTGGATGCATTTGATGGTGTGCGTGATTGAGTTTTTACGGGTTGTTTAGTAATCCTTTGAGATTTGCCTCCAATGACTCCACGACAGTCTTCCGAGTCGCATTTGCAGGGCTGTAAAATTGATAAAATATTAGACACTAGCTTCTGTCCGCCACTTCGTTCGCTTGGAAGTCGACCATGTTACTCGCTGATAATGTAGCTTTCTCTAAGCGAAATAAAAAACAAACAAACATATAAAACAAAAATGGCAGTCATGGGGACTGCCGACAGAAGTGAAAACTTAAACGTAAAGCATATCGCGGTGTCGAAGTGTCGCGTTTACGCGAAACCGTAAGATTTCCTCCTAGCAAAAATCGCTCAACGCGCGAATTATGTTTTTAGGGGCAATCGGTGATTGAATTTAAAGTTATATATTACTTTTTATACTTTATTTTTATAAAAGGTTACATGTATGTAGCTATCTAGCTTAAGGTGAGAACGAGAGTGAGTGTCCGTCTCTGCACATCCCTACAACACAGCACACATACCTAGGTACACTTTGCACTCACACTAACGAGGCTATAACACCCCCCGCACTAGTTCGAAGCTCTTTCTTCTCCAGAGAAAAAGAGCTGAGCACCGCCACTTGCTAACTCAGCTTGCTCTGTTCCTGGGTTCATTTTCTTTGTCTTCAACCATCGGTAGACAGCAAAAAGGACAGCAGCCAGGATCATTATAATGTAGATAGGGGCAGTCCAGAAATGATAACTGTTATCTTGATATTTATCCAATTCTAGGTAATTTTCTTTCTCTACCAAGTTCTCCAATCTATGCATTTCGTCTAATGAAACGTTTTCTAATAATAATGGGTGATCTTTGTTTTTTATGGTTATGTTATTGACATGGAAGGACAACAACTTTATTGGAGTTCCTCTTATGTTGTTCCTATAATTCCGTATGTGATGGAGATGTGTAGAAAAATTGCAACCTTCTGGTACCTCGATCAGATATGTACCTTGTAATGACTGGTATGCATCTCGGTCACAATGCATTTGCACCTTGGTGTTTCTGATACATGACAAAACATAGTGGTAATCATCTAGTTTCTGTAACATCTCAGATTCGGCCTTAAATTGTACGAAGCTGCAGCTACTCATTATTTCTTGTTTTAGCATCAATTGATAAATGCAATCGTTTGGTTTCGTAGTGGTCGTAAGTTCGCCTTCTTGGCAATAATATAATTTGTGGAACCTTTTGCATTCTTTGTCCATATAACGATGGTCGTCGTCGTTCATTGCCAGATATGGTTTAGGTGGAATTAATATTGTGTTATTAAACGTTGGAGTAGGGAAAAGATGGTAATAAGTGTACATATTCGATTGCAATATGGGGAACTTCAGAATAAATACAACCGTATTGTCTACATAATACGAACCACATACAATAATATCATAGAAGTCTCTTACTTCAGTATATTCGTCAATCATTAATTCAGATTTATCATAGAACCTTAGTAGCACATCGAGCATAAAACGGATATTTTCAGAACTAATTACACTATGGTGAATTATGGAAAGTTTAGAAAAACTCAAGGCGTTTTCCAAAGATGTTACATAATTTAAAATATTTTGTAAATTGATTTTTAACAAATTAAACAGTCCATTAATTTTAACAAAATCGCTTAACCTGTAATTAGTCATATTAACAGTACTCATAACATCATTTAATTTTACATGTATTTTATATTCATTTGATACAAGAGTAGATAAGGTCATGTTAAAAGTTTGTAGTATTTGCTTGTTTAAACTAATTCCTGAATTTAATTTATCCTTTATGGTCTGTTGATTATTTTGCAAAATGTTTATGGCTTTATTGTAAAACAATGCGTCGTCCTGATCCAAGTTACCTGAGATTGCTTTTATGATTGAGCCCAAACCATTGATAAGACCACGTTTTTGTTTGGATTGCTTAAACAAAGAGTTAAACCTATTGTGTATAGTTTCTAACATACTTACGAGCACCTGATTAGTAACTAATAAGGTATCGCTAAAGTAAGTTTGGTCTGATGACTTAATGTACTCTATGTAAGTACCTAAATAACTTTCTATATTATTAATGCTATCCTTAATTCTATCTAACTCATAATAATGTAAGAACACATGTTCTGTTTTTTGAAACTTAACGCTACCTAACCTAAAGGGAAGTATCCCTGGATTGTTCACCAGCTCTGTGGTCACAATTTGTTCAGCCCGGATCAGTGCCATGACCCTGGAACAAGGTATTTTGATATCTTAGAGGTTTCTTCAAGATACGTTTATGGTGAACAATGTTCTTATCATCTATAACTTTTATAGCTAAGTTTTTCTTAACTCTACGTCCTAGATAACGAGGTTTGGTCTTATGCCGAACAGCAAGAGGGTTTTGTATGTATAATGCCTTACCTTCCTTATATTGAATGGGTTCCGATTTATCTTTATTAGCATTAGACATTGTCTTAATCTGGTTATTGTGTAGCTTTTTATTAATTTCACTGTATAACGCTACGGTTACTTACAGTTTTGTGTCTATTAACATAATGTTGAAGATATATGTTTTCTAAATTTATATCAAAAGGATCGTTGCTGTTGGTATGCCCGGTTATAATTTCCATAGGTTTCATATTTGTAACCGAATGAATACTATTGTTGTATCCTATGACACCATATAACATCAACTCGTTAGTAGATAATTCAGAATGAGTAATAGACAATATACGGATGTGTTCTAAAATAGTAGAATGAAACCTCTCAATAGCTCCATTTGATTGAGGGTTATTGACGCTAATAAAGTGTAACTTAATTTTATGTAACTTTGCAAACTCTTGTATAGGCTTGTTTTTAAACTCAGTTCCTTGATCGGCAGTTACACTAATTGGTACACCGTGATGAGATATAAATATTGACAACGCATTCATTACACTCACTCCTGTAAGCGATTCTAACGGATACGCTTGGGCATATTTGGAGAATACGTCTATAATGGTTAAAAACTTTTGTTGATTAACAGTTAAAGTATCAATGTGCAAAACATCAAAGGGCTTATCTGGAATAGGAACTAACTGAAAACTTTGTTTATTTGGAGCTCTCTCATATTTGCAAGTTTGGCAAATATCGCAATTGTTTATATATTCTGTTAGCTGATTTTTAATATTAGGCCAGTAATACTGCAACTTAATTCTTTGTTGAGTTTCTTGTATTCCGCGGTGATTATTTTTACCTTCGTGGTATTTTTTAATTATTTGATATTGTTTATCCTGGCATGTTATATCTTCAATTTTAGTTTTACAAAAAGTTAATTTATAAGCAGAATTTTGAAATGTTTTCTGTAATACAGTAGTAATTAAGGGAATAAACGTAGATTCAATAGTGTATACACCATATTTAATACCTGGTTTAACATATTCTTTGAATATATTTATAATACTATTTTCCACATTACTCTTATCTACCTGTATTAATAATCTCTTTTTTCCCGGGAAGACTTCAACTGTTTTTGGTTTAGTAGGTGAATGATGTACAAAATCTAGGAATATCTGATTGTTGAAAACGTTAATATGTTTTTCAGAAATAGGGATTTCTAAGATAGGGTTTTCTAATTCAGTATGGACGGTATTATTATCGTCAGATAGTTCATTAGTTATAGATTTTTTTGATTGATTTACTAACATTGATAGCGGTGTGTCGTCATCCTCACTGCTATGGGAAATAGTTTCGATATCATTATTGTTAATCTCTAATCTTGAAAGAGCGTCTGCATTTTTATTAAGAGAGCCTTTCTGGTATATAATATTGTATTCAAATTCTGCCAAACGAAGTCGCCAACGAGTCAGACGGCTATTAGATTCTTTAATATTCATTAGATATTGTAAAGGTTTATGATCTGTTATGATATTAAACTTTCTGCCATACAGGTATGGTCGAAAGTACTTAGTAGCCCACACAATTGCAAGCAACTCCTTTTCGATAGTACTGTATTTTGATTCGCTGTCATTGAGTGTACGTGATGCATATGCAATTGGCTTATCGGAGCCTATGGGACCCTGTGATAAAACTGCGCCTAATGCAACATTGGAGGCATCTGTTCGTAAATTAAAATCTATTTCAAAATTAGGGTATTGTAAAATAGGATCATTAATAAGTAAATTTTGACAATGCTTAAAACAATTAACGTACTCAGGAGTAAGTTTAATTTTTGCACCTTTTTTTAAACACATAGTTAGAGGTTTGACTACGTGGGCAAAATTAGGTATGAATTTTCTGTAATAACCAATCAAACCAAGGAAAGACTTAATTTCTTTTGTAGTTTGAGGTATAGGGAATTTTTGTATGGCTTTAATTTTGTTAGGATCGGGTTTAACTCCGTCAGCAGTAACGATATGACCTAAAAAGGGCGTCTCCTTTTTCATAAATTCTGTCTTGTCAAGTTGAATTTTGAAGTTTGCCTCTCGAAGCCGCTGAAAAACGGCTTCCAGGTCTTGAATATGTTCTTGAAGAGATGTACTATAGATACAAATATCATCCATATACACAGTAACATTTTTAAGACCGCGAAGAACATTGTCCATGACCCTCTGAAATGTTGATGGGGCATTTTTTAACCCAAAGGGCATTCTCAAAAATTCATAGTGGCCACGATATCCGTCATCTACACTGAATGCGGTTTTAGGAATGTCTTTGGGACATATTTCAATTTGGTGGAAGCCAGATTTTAAATCGCACACTGTAAAATATTGACTTCGACCCAATTTGTCCAAGACATCACTAATATTAGGGATTGGATACCGGTCACTTATAGTTTTTTCGTTGAGCTTCCTAAAATCTATCACCAAGCGCCATTTTGTTTTACCAGAGGCGTCTTGTTTTTTAGGCACTATCCAAATTGGTGAAGACCAAGGACTATTTGATGGTCTAATAATATTTTGATGTAACATTTCCTTTATTTGGTTTTCCACTTCTGCTTTATGTATATGAGGATATCTATAAGATCTGCAAAAAACTGGTATCTCGTCTGTAGTATTTATTTGATGCTTGATTTGATTTGTGAAGGTCAACTGATCATTCTCAACGTAGAATATGTCACTATATTTACGGCATACCTCCATTAAATTATATTTTTCTTCCGCATTAAGATGTTCAGTACGAATTAAAGAATCTATAATTACTTGTTTATTTTGTTTATTGTCATTTATACATTCAAAATTAAACAAATCATAATAATTATGTAATATTTCAACCTTCAGGGGCGAAACTAAACTGACTATGATGTCATTATTAGTAGGATTCGTTATCTCCAGGTATGCATAACCAGAGTTCGCTCGACTTATCGTGGCTGGTATGTGACAATTGTTTATGTTAGTCTCCGGTACAAAGATATCACCATGTAAAATACTAACAGGGACTTTTACTGTCTGTGTTGATTTTGACCTAATTAAGGCCTCAAAAAGATTATTTATTCCACTGTCTAAAACTTTTATAGGCACTTCCGTATTCGGTGTAACTATTTTTTTTCTATGGAGATCTACGTTTGCCTTCAAATGTTCTAACATTTTAAATCCAACTAAGCCGTCAAACACATTGTGAAACTTATAAATATAGAACTTAGAGAAAGAGTTTTCATTTAGCTCGGGAAAAGTAGGTATATTTATAGAGTAATTGTTAACAGAAGTGTAGCTGTTTGCGTTAGTTACGATAAAAGGCACCTCATTTGGAGGTATGTGTCCGTAATATCTTTCGATTACTTCTGGGGACAAAAATGATTGATTAGCCCCGGTATCAATCAACAGTTTCAGGGGTGGTTCCTTAATTTCGATGTATGGCAATTGCCGCTGTATATGAGTATTTATTTCTGTTAGGTTTTGGGGTTGATATTCAAATCCTGGCAAAAATTTTGTTCATTCGAAGCACCTACATTTTCAGAGTTGAATTGTATAATATTATTATCATTTGATTCATTATAAAGTACAGGTTCATAACATTCATTATAACTTGTACACGGATCAACGTTATCAGTAAGTAGTCCGTCGCCGCTCAGTTCAGCGTGGGCGATGTTTGGGTTAAGCTCGGTTACGTCGAACTGATTGCATGCAGCTGCGCTTGGATATTCGGTACCATGATAATTTGCTACCGGTGCCAAATAACCATACCGCAAAGGGGTATGAGCAGATTGAAAGGATATTCCACTCATGGGTTCTGGTTTTGGTTTATTATTTGTATTTACGTTATTCGAGCCATGTAGCATTGGCCTGGGGAACTGGGGTCTATTCCATGTCAATCAATCTGCCTAGCCTTTTCCCAACTATGTTGGGGTCGGCTTCCAGTCCCATGTATTATTATTAAATTGTTGTTTATTAAAATTTGGCCTTGGGGTGCCAAACTGATTGTTATTACGATTGAAATACGGCGTAAACTGTTGCATGTTATTATTAGGTTTAGGAGGTTGTAGTGGCTTGTTTATGTTTGGAAATGGTAAAAATTTTGAATTATTGATAGTGGTTTGAGATGGTTTATTATTATTAAAATTGTTAGTTTCAAACGGTTTGTTACTATAATATTTTTTCTGTACGTATCGAATATTTTCTTCCTCCTTAATAAAATTAAGCGCTGTAGGCATATCTGAGGGCCGCATTGCTCTGATAGATGTACCTAAAGGATCTTTCAAACCAGCTAAAAATGTCTTTAGAGTTTGAGCTTGAAAGAACTTTCTTTTGCAATCTCTTACAGACTGGTCTGCTTCATGTAAGTCTACATAATTGATAATAGTACTTAAAATATGCATGCAACGATTATAATATTCCTGGGGTGACTCATTCTCTTGCCTCATATTAACTAGATCTCTGTTTAGAGAATTTTCATCTCTCTGATCACCAAAATTTTTCAATAAAACATTTTTTATGAGTTCCCAAGAGGATACACCATGGATATTAACTATTTCCTCGGCCTTTCCCTCAAGTCTATTCAAAATATTGTGCAATATGATTGTATTGCTAAAACAATTCGGTTCAGTTCTATTATAAAATTGAGTCAAAATAGTTTCACAAGTTGTAATGAATCTATTCAATTGGTTTGGATTTCCATCATATTTAGGAATTATCAATAGAGCAGTTTTAATACATGATAAAGTTGTAGGATCCATTTTGCAAAATAATTGTTTACAATTATTCCTATACTTAAAATTCGTAAATATTAATAACAACAAAAAATATAGTAGTGATAACAATAGAATAACACTATTTTACGAATTGACTCTCGTTCAAAAAAACTTACTTATTTTTCTAAAACACAAGTTTGATACTTATAATACTTATTTTACAAAAGATTTTTTTTTTTCTGAAGTTCCCAAAATCTCCACAATATTAAATCCACAAAGAATAAAAATCTGGACTTACGATTTGATGAAAATCCAGGTCCACAGTCTCATGATCGAAACCACTTTTGTCACCGAAGGCCACTATTAACAGGAACAAGGTTGCAACTGAAGAGGAAGTTTCGAAGCTTTTGAATTTTGAAAAGCTCAGATTTCCTAGACAACAATCCTGTCGACTGCGCCAATTATGTTTTTAGGGGCAATCGGTGATTGAATTTAAAGTTATATATTACTTTTTATACTTTATTTTTATAAAAGGTTACATGTATGTAGCTATCTAGCTTAAGGTGAGAACGAGAGTGAGTGTCCGTCTCTGCACATCCCTACAACACAGCACACATACCTAGGTACACTTTGCACTCACACTAACGAGGCTATAACACGCGTAAAGAAGTTTTCACTTCAAAAATCTTTTTCTCTCTATAGTATTAGTTTAAATTACGTAATCGGGCTTAAAAGCATTGATAAACAACGGTACAATGATACATACCTGTCCCACAGCGGGATTAAATAGCGAAAAGTTGTAATCGTAGGTGAGTTCTTCGCCAGGATCGATGTCTCGAAGAGCAAAGAGCGCCATTCTGAAGGTGCCTGTAATGGAAATATTATTTATTACTTTTTTATCACATCAAAATCACTACTTAAGTATTATTACTAACCCCTCTGAGCTGACAGCGCCAGTCTTCATATTTAAAAAAAAAATGGAATACAAATATGAGTTTAATTCAATAATTCTCCAACTTAGAAGAGCTAACGATCCATATAGTACTTACCGTTAGAGGTCCACTTCTGCATCTCACAGTTAGGTCTGCAGGAGTGGTTGACGAATCGTCCGTCGCCGCCCATTCGGTGTCCATCAATGACGAGCCCGCCGTCGAGGTGCAGGCAGTAATGATGCGTGTCGCGAGCGTATCGGGTGGCCATGCGCTCCTGGAATCACAAAACAAAGTGAGTCGTATTGAATTGATACAGAACTTAAAATAAGAACACCTAGTATCAAAATGGCTATTACAGAAAAAATACCTAACAAGCTGTCAAAGTCGTGTTAACTATTGTGAAAGTGAAATTAACAGTCTATATGCAAATTCTGTTGATTAACCTTTCGGAAACCGGGTGCCCATACGCACAGAATCAAATAATTGAACCCACGAAATAAACAAGAAACCTGATAAAAAAAAATTATAGCTAATTGTAAGATTTGGAAATTAAAAGATTGTTTGGAAGGAAAAAGGGGAGGCCTTTGCCCAGCACAATGTAGGCTAACAAAAAAAAAAAATAAAAAAATTATAACATATTTAAGAAAACTTAACCACAAAGTGTAAAAATGCCAAACACTTTCATAACAACTTAGCAAAATAATAAAACAACTAGTTTTTACCTTAAACTCCTTATCAGAAACGACCTCTCCAACATACTCCAGGATAAAGTCTCCGGAAGTAATGCTGTGTTTAGTTCGCACACCCCAGCCCTTGTTCTCAGTCATGAACTTCTCCAAGCCCGATGCCCATTCGTGCCTCTGTATGCGTTGGTTCTTACACCTATCGCTGGAAATAACAAACAATAATTTTATACCGTTCGCGAAAGTTTTACAGAGAGCACAGATGTGTGATTTGAGTGAAAAAGAACATATCATCACGCCTATGGGGTATGCCAATGTCATCATAATTATTTCATCTGTTATGCTTATAACAAGTCCCAAGTAATGACAAAGAAGTCCTGCTACTGAGAATTTCTCATTGAAAAACCCAGATAATAAAAAAATATTAGACAAGTATTTTTTGATTTATCATATTAGTAAAAAAATGACAGATAAAAAACGCATTAAAGTTGGGGAGTGGGGCTCGCTACGTCAAAACTACGTATAAAATCTAGCAAGGTGTGACGTCATGCCATATTTTAACTTAATGAATCGCCGTAATCTTTTGATTACGTAAAAAAAGAAAAATAAGTGTCCATTATTTTTGAATAATCTACATGGCGGACAAAATTAAAATTTTTAGTCATCATCCTATTAAGGCGAAAACTATGCAAGTAGCTGGCATGCCATTGTGACTGACCAATCAAAAGTTGTTATGGCACACGGCATGCCAGCTACTAGCATAGTTTTGTACCAGCTACAGGAATGTGTATTTTCGCCCTTACACTTCAGCTGACTTGGAATCAAACGCAAGACCCCATCAGCAGATCAACAATCGCGCTTGTGATCACTAGACCAACGAAGCAGAAATGGGGAAATCGCAAAGCTATGAACAGGTGGCGCTGCTATCGCTCGACTCATAACATCGCATTGTAATTTTTATCTCTCAATGTTTTTCGAGTTTTAAATTATTATAACGCACACTACCGTATGTTTTTTATTAATACAACGAACAATGTATTCAACGTGGACAGTACCTCAGTTAAAAGGTGAACTGAAGAACCGAGGAGCTTCACCAAGAGGCCGAAAAGCGGATCTGGTCAGCAGGTATTTGCAGCCTATTTTCTTGTTAATAATTGACGAAAATAACCCCATTTTATAAATAGCAACATGACGTTCATTAATTATCGTAGTAATTACAAACTTTTACGTACTTACACAGTAGTTTTATAACTTATTCGATGTTTCATGAGCTACGAACATAACCTAGAAATTAAATCTGAATTTTAATTAAATCTGTTAAAGAATCGAATCATTTGATAGTAATTTGAACTGTAGGATACCTCAGCAGCACGAAACTGCTGATACCACGATGGATATTTTATGAACATATCCTCGAATTTTCGGAAGCTGTAACATTGAGTATCTTAGTTGCCCTTTCCCATATTTTTTTAATCGTAAGTCTATAAGAAATCAGATTACGCGCAAACGCAGCATTTTTTGGCAGATGCCATCCAAAGTTTTTTGTAAACAATTTGACAGCTAATGTAATTTTCAGTGAGTCAAGCGATACCAGTGACACCTCGCGGAAAAAGTTGTCAGTTTTCTTCTTCAATGTTCTAATTTCCCCGAAGGATTAGGTAGAAGTGTATCTATTACAACCACATTTCGTCAGTATTATGTATTAGGGGGCGAGCCTATTCAACCAGGCACAAAAGTTAGTATTTATGTATTTACCCGCAAGGACACAGCTGTGGCGAACACTCCGAGTACACTAATCTGTTAATACAGTCCTCGTTGCATCCCGACGATGGAGCGCAGTTGCATGCTACGCTCTCACATTCTTCCGCCGATGGTTTGACGTCGTAATATACGTCTGAAATAACAAACATTTCAGTTCAGAATTTGATGTGAGAATTTCAATAACGCGGTACATAATATACGGAAATTTACCATAAAACACGGCACGTTTCTGATTTGTGTTTATTACTATACAATATGTTTGGAAGCTGGTTGCAAAGCCATTTAAGGAGGTGATAGTTGACACCTTTTAGATAATTTTGAGCCATACATAAAAGTTTGCAGTTAAAAATATAAAAAAAAAAACATATTTCGTCTAAGACCATTTAGACGAAATATGTTTTTTTTTTTAAATATTTTTAACTGCAAACTTTTAGTTCTAAAACTAAAAGTTACTAAAAGTTTGCAGTTTGCATCTTTTGTTGGAGATCCTAAATAAATAAATAAAAATAAAAAATGCTCTAAATAGTGTCACTGTCAAGAGTAAACTATCACCACCCCTTTAAGGATGATGCGCAGTGGGTTTTTTGTGGGTTGTTTGCAATTTGCAGGTCCGTGTCAGGTTGTATCTCGATGAAAGTATGATACGCGGCAGTAAAACATTTGTACTTAAATAATTTTAACCATAAAAATCATCCATTAACCAAAACAATTTCGCGGCTACACAGCGCAATCACCTTAATTAAGGCTTTGCACCCAGCTTCCAAACACTACTTTGACAACTACCGCTGTACCGCGAGGGACGGCACGCCGTGAACCTTGACGAATGAGCGGCCTGCAGTGCCCCCAAACGATATGTGCGTGGTATTGCGGTAGCGGTCAAACTATTATTCAACAATCACTGCAACTTCTGCCTCTTTCTCAAATAAGAAAAATATTGACCAAATAACTCAAAAATTAAAAATAAAGTTACCACTAAAAAAATATACCTGCAACTTGTTGCTCCTTACTTTACCTACTAATTACATAGAAGTTTGTAGTTTTGACTTACTCGTGCGAATCTTTTTATAGTTCCATGACGGTACTGGCTGATTATAATGCTGTTGCCACCAAATATCATAAGGCAGGGAGAAATGTTGCAATCGTCGGCGGACCCAACGCTCGCAATATGGCGGGGGAGCCAACAGCCCGGGCGGGAATTCCGTTTGAGTAATCAGATTCTTTCCTTTTCCTTCAGGTCTTGGACTAAAAAGTAAGAGAAACATAAGTACAAAGAAAGGTACACAAAATATGGTAAATATTAAGAAGAATTCTACTTACTCGTCTTTGTAGTAATCGGAAAACAATCCAGCAGCCAAGAATTTCTTCCGTAGCCGCGGATTCCTTTTCGATATAACTGGTTTGTCTCTGTTGTCCACACTGCTAGCCGGACTGTCATCGCGAGATGACGCCACTCGTTTCTTACAAATTACATTCTTAGATAATACGTCAATACTCTTTTCGAAATCTATTTCTTTTTCATTGAGCGGCAGAGGGTCATTTTCGAGAGTGTCTAGTGAGGGCTCCCGAGATTTTGAATCAATTTTACGACTCACAATTGTATCTACGGAACTCTCACGAGAACTTGACTGCACTTCCCTTTTCTTATTTACTTGACAAGATCTTGACTTTCTTCTATGAGCTATAGCAAGAGGTTTAGTTACTTTCTCAGCAACTTTCTCAGTAACTTTCTCAGTAACTTTCTCAGTAACTTTCTCGGTAACTTTTTCGATTTCAACTACTATTTTCTTAGCTTCAGTTTTCTTTACCTTGGTTGGTTTCGGCTCTTCAATTGTATTATCTGAACTCCTTGTTTGTCTCCTTTCACTTGGACATAAAACTGCAAGACTTGATTTCGGCCTCAGACCGATTTTGCAATTCCTCTCAACCACTTTTCTCTTTGAAAATATTTCTTCAATTTCATGAGAAGGTGACATTGCCCTCGTCTTGCGTTTCAATCTCTCTAAATTATCGAGACGACTGACAGGCCTGTCAGGTTTTAAATTTAAAAGGCTCAAAGGTATGCTGTCTTCAGGATCATTACTAAGGGAACTGGCCAGAGATGGAATGCTATCCGTCTCACTGAGCACTTCCCACTTATTGATGTGATTTTTAACATCTTTCTCAGTCTTACTCTTTAGCTGAAGGGCTGGTGCTCTCAGAATAGATGAATTAATAGCTTTTTTCTCGCTAACTATAGTCTCAGCATTCTTGCTTACTTTATTATTATTATCAGTTGGGACTTCTTTGCCTTGTAATTTCTCAAGAGCAACAACTGTCAATCTGCCTTGTTTAGGACATTCGTCCTTATTTAATACTACTTTTAGTTCAGGCTTCTTGCTAGTGGTACGTTCCAAGAAACTACTCGTTGCTTCGCCATCTTTAGGCACTCGTTCGAATGCAGACGAATTATTATCAGTATCGGAGGTGAAATGACTGTCAGAGGTAATATTGCTGCTTTCGACTTTCTTCTTCTTTCTTTTAATATTAGGGAAGCCAGTTCTATTGATTGCTTTACGCCTTCTAGTTTTCTTTTTATAAGTTTCAACTGTTTTGTTGTCACTAGAGTCGTTTGCTTCCGACTTTTTAGTGGTCAAAGTAATCTTCTTCGTAGTATCTGTTATCGCTAGACGTTCTGCTTGAACTTTTGGAATTAAAACCCTGGCAGGTAGAACTAGTTTGCTCTCTCTTAGGATATTATTAGTTTTCTTCTTTTTCTTGTTATCATTTGGATCTTCAGTCTCGGTATTCAAATTCCTCTTAGTCTGTCGCAAATTATGACCACCAGTTTCCTGAAGTTTATCCGATATCACTGCAGCAATTGATTCTCCTCTTTTAGGCCTAATTATAGGGTCTGCTGTTTCTGAAATTAATGCCAGCGGTATATCGGATTCGGTATCAATAGGGGCTAGTAAGGAATTTGTAGCTTTCCCATCACTAATTTTTGCTTTCGATTTAGCTTTATTGGCATCGGCTAAAACATGGCTAACACATATTGAGGATTTTGGAATCTGATCTTCTAAATCAATCGATGATTCAAATATGCCCGTTGGTTTATCGATATCGACGACAGGTAATTGCTCAACTGGAGGTTCTGGCGCCTTCGACTTCTTCGTGTCTATAACTTTGCCCTTCGACACAGGAGACTTGATAACTGTAGCTCTTGTGTTAATTTGTGATGGTTCTTTATTTTTACTCTTTTCATCAATCACTTTAGATGAAGAATCTGTACTGTTTTTCTCTTTTTCTAAAATACGAGATTCTATAGACTTACGTATATTATTATTTAACAAAGTATCTAAAACTTTAGTAGCTGCACTTGGATTTATTTTAGAAACTAAATTACTAGTTAAACCTTCCAGTCTATTTTTCTTTCTTGTCATTATTTCAGACTTTTGTGCTGGTGGGATGGAGCTTTTGTACAGAGAACGAGCAGACATACTCTTTAATGGATCAATAGTTGCGTTGCTTGCTGAAGACGTGTTACTATTAGGTGTTACAGCATCAGACTTTTCAGTCTCTTTAGAATCTTCCTTGGAGTTATTCTGATTAACATCCTTGGTTTCCTTTGCGTCTGATGATGTAACAGATTTTTCTTCTGATAGCTTCTTAGATAAAGACTGCACAACTTGATCCAGACTCGAGTGTGATATAACCTTTTCTGCTTCAAGTCTATGTCGCTTCTTTGGTGTCACGATCGGTGCGGTATGACGTGTAGGTGAAGATTTATTTTCAGATCTTGGTGATGAAACTTTATTAGTTTCTTGTTTATTGGATTCTGGTTTGACTTCAGGATCTTTAGACTTAGGTAGACTTTTTTCTAAATCATGAACCATTTTATGTACCGCCTTCAGTTTCTCGGATGTTTCATATATCTTTTTTGAAAGTTCCGATTGTTCGGCTGTAGGTTTTTTGATGGAAAGTTCTTCATCAGTTGCGTGTACGGAATTTGGAGAATGATTCTTTGTGGGTGTATGATTATTATCATCAACTTTCAATGAACTGTTATCTCCAACTGCACTACCACTTACTTTTGCATTTTTCAATGTAGTGTCAGTATTTTGATTTTTGTTGTCCTGAGTGCTGGTGATCTGAGCAGTTTTTGAATTATCACTGTTCTTTTTACCCTTTTCTGGTGGAGTTTTAAGTTTAGGGGAATCTTCAGGTGTGTTGCTTTGGACATCTCCCGTACAATCAGTTTCAGTACATAAGAACTTTTCTGGACTTGTGCCGTTCTTTGAGTTCTCATCAAATTCTGCTGTTACTAAGCTTAGGCTCAATGAATTACCTGTAGAGGAGTTAATGTGATAATGTCGCTTCTTTAGAGGCAATTTATGCTCATTGGTGTCCTTACCACCTTTGTTCTGAGATTCTGCTAATTGTTTTTTGTGTCGCCGTTTAGAAGTAGGTGTAGCGATTTCTTGATTATCTGATGTTTTGCGCTTCTTCGATCCCCTTTTGACTGCTTTAGTAGGCCCGGACTCGGCGGATGGCTTCTCCATTGTTTTAAGCGGATTTTGTGCGACACTTGTTAATTTTGGCATTAATTTAGGCGCAATTTGACACAATTTTATAAAATTGCAAATCAAATTGTCCATGTCCTGGCTAAACTTTTGATCTACAAGTTCTATCGCTTTTGTGTATGTTTCTCGACTTTTGGAAACGGATCTTGATCGATGTCGCCTTTTACTTCTGTGTCGATGATGTTTGTTTTCTGTTTTAATAGTTACTCTTGAAAGTCTTTCCGTAGGTTTTAAATTTATCTTGGGTGGAGCTAACACTACTGTTCTCCTATGTTTTTTGATGTGGAAAGACGGCTTTAAGTGCGGTTTCTTAAAATTCAGAAAAACATTCCTCGTTAAGGACTTGTTTGGAACATAACTATGTTTAGCTTTTTCAAAAATATTAGGCAGCGGTTTAGGTGTAACCTCTTTTTTCGATCCAGTCGACAAGGAAGTGTTTCCGTTTTTTAACTGTTTACGGTTTTTCGGTGATGGTGTTCTCGGGAAATATTTGAAACTGTTATCATTTTCTTTCTTTGATCCCGAAGTTTTAGCAGCTATGCAAATCGGTGACGATCCAAACTTGTGCGTAAATGCAGGTTTCAGTGCTGGCAATGAATTTCCGACGTGGTCAGCTTTACTTGGAGACTTCAGTAAAGTATTATTGTTGTTGTTGTTACTCACTTTAAATATGTTGCAAGTAGTTACGGGGCGCTGTAAACCACTAAATACTGGGCCTGGGGCAAACGGGTCTGATGAATTCAGTCTTAACACATGCTTTTTACTCATTTTTGAGAATCCAAAATCGAACTTTGATGGCAATGGATATTTTGTGCAAACACTTATGTACTTTGGACTAGCCCCAGGTTTTCTCAAGTAGCTTTCACATTCAGAATCACTTGAACTGTGACCTAAAGTTAAGCTGCTGAATGTTTTATTTGTTAATACCAGTATCTCTTGGTCCGAAACAAAATGTTTTTGATTTTTATAGTATGACCTATCTCTTACTGACCTAGTCTTCTTCAGTTTTCTCATACGCCTCCGCATGCTCCTAACGCTGTTGTCAGTTTTATATCCCGATTTATCACTTTTATAACCCGACTTGTGATCACTTTTATAGCCCGAACGATAGTAATCGCTTTTATATCCAGATCTACACCCATAATCACTCTTGTAGCCCGACTCTATGAGGCGACTACAGCTTTTATAAGGCTTGAATTCGTGGTCGCTTTTATAACCCGATAAGATGTCCTTATATTTAGGATTCAGATCGATTTGTTTCCAAGTTGGATCTAACGGATCATCTGCAGCTGCTTCATTTTCACTTTGATTATCTCTCCAAGTGTTACCAAATGTTTTATTATTCTTTTTCGGTAAGCTAGCTAGTTTACTATTTAGTTCTTTGCGTTTGGCGTACACTCCTGACAACACTGACCTGTTGGTTGGTACAGAGTCTTCGTCACTATCACCAGAGTCATACTGATTCTTGTCTTTTAAAGTTTTGGGAGTATTCTTAGTAGATTTCGCTTTACTTTGAGGTTTACGGCCCACTTTTTTTCTAGGTGGATATAATACCCTGTCCGTGGCGTATAGCATTCTATCTAACGCAGCTATATCCAGTTTGTGATCATTTTTCTTATTCTTTTCAAATTTATTTTGTTCCTGTTTCAGTGGGACTGGTGATGGTGCTTCCGTTTTAATTTGTTTGATTTCATTATCTATTCTTTTCTTCTGGTAGTCACAATCACTTGAATCTGATCTGTTCTGGGCACGGCTTCTGCTTTTGGATTTCGATCGCATTGCTCTTCTTGTGGTGTTTTCTTTTTGAATAGATTTCCTACCTAGTCTATTGTGGCCTTCATCTGCATCGTGACGCCGCAACGGAGAATGTGTGGGAGAGTTGTGATTCGACAGAATGCCAGAATCTGGAGAAACATTCGGTGGGTCGTTATTGTTGTGAAAATTAATTACGTTTACTACCGATTTCGCTTCACTGTGAGATTCTATACCTTTGTTGTCAAATTCATCAGCTTTTCGAACTTTTCGAGGCCTGCCTCTTTTTCTTCTAGATTCTACGATAACATTTTTAACGTCTTCTTGAGATTCAACTGAATTCGTGCTGATTGTATCTAACTTTTGAGAATCAATGTGATTTAAGTGATTTAAATCAGTACCGACTACGGTAATAGGAGAACTTTTTAACAAATCACTGGCACTTCCTAGCTCGGAGCCTCCTTGAGTGATATCCAATGTCATGAAGTCATTATTATCGACACAGTCTTCAAGACTCGGTGGGTTAGTCATCGATATATCCACAGAATCCGTTACAGAAGTAATTTCTTCAAGATCTTTATAATTTTGCGAAAGCTCTTCTGTTTGTTGCGGACTCAGATGCTGACTTGACGATAAGAAGTTTGGCGCTATGGGTGCTATTTCAGGCAAAGTATTTATTTGTCCGAGTACACAATCACTGATGGTCCCGACACCATCTATCGCAGTAGGATTTAATCCACACGATAATGAAGTTGTCGCTGCCGTACTAATAGATGTTAAAGGCGCTGTACTGCTCAGCAGCTGTGTTTGATGAACAAACTGTTGTAGTAAGCTAGAAGCGTAGTGTGTAGTGTTCTGATGCCCGGTATCAGAGTTAGAACACTCATTTTCGGATCCTGAGGAATCGGCTGTTGCCCTTTGTATTGCTGCTGTCACCAGCTGGGGCGTAAGTTCCATTTCACTACTGGATCCATCACCTGAAATATTGACGTCTTGATAAAATTAAAGATTTAATAAAAACATTGGTCAGTCTTAAAACATAGTGGAGATCGCTCACCATTATCAGCAATGGACTTGTCGTCGTTATCCGGCGCGGCGTTGTGGACAGGAAAGGTCGAGAAATTGGGCTGTTGCGCCGGCGCGCTCGGTGTTTGTTCTGGAAATAGTTCCGCAAGGTCTGCATCGTCGATGAGCTGCAAAATATATTTCAGTATACTGCTCCAAATAGACACAGTAAACACAGACTAACGTTGCTATTATTACCTATCTATGAACTGTTAACAACAAGCGCGGGCCTCGCGACATGCCTGACGACCTAATTCTTACTGGAAATAATCTTTAAATATTCATTTGAAACAGCTCTCGGGACCTGCTCAAAAGTCCGACAATTGAGTTAAACAAAGATATTCTAATACGTGTTCACCTGTAGTGGACAGTCAGCCGCAAGGGCAGCGTTAGAGTCATCAGGCGAGGCGTGCGCTGAGCCGCCGGCGGCGTCCGCGGTGTCCGAGTCCGATGATGATGACGATGAAGACGATGACGACGACGACGATGAGGAGCTTGACGATGACGAACTAGTTCCACACGCCACGCTCTCCGCCGCACCCGACGTGAACTACAACAAACAAAAACTATGCTTAGTCCATGTGTTTAAGTAATGAAAAACGTACTAATATTATACTACATTCTTAACAATCTATTGTTGCGCAGTTGAGTACAAATCAAATCCATCTTTAATTTCCAACTACATATTGGTTTATGTAACCAAATAGCCTAATCACGAAATTATTTCAATTATGTATTACGCACTTAGTTGTACTTGTTTTGGTTGAATCGAACGTAATTGTGGTAGTTTGATATTGCAAACTATTTCAACGGGACGGCGAGAGGTGCGATTAGCGCCCAAGATTGATTTGGCGCAACCAGTACCGACAGCAGAGTGACGCAACGCTGCGAGTAAGTTCTCTGCTGACCGCAATACACACCTTAACACTGGTAAGTACTCATTCAGATCTCATACACAGCTGCATAAAATTTTACGATCACCAATCGAACCTTATAAACACATACATTTGTAAAGTTAACTTTAATTTGACATGTTCTGTAATATAAACGTGACTTCGGCCATAATGCACTTAATTAGTCTGGAGTTGAGCCATAGGCATGCAGCAACGATTATGTGGACTGAGCATGTATTTGTCCTTCTATTCCCAGATTGCCTTTTCAAGAATGAATGTACAACTCACGATTCTCGATAGTACAATGAAAGCAAGGGATTTACAACACACTCGTATTATTTAACTTAACTAACACGGCTCGATCGGTGTAACTGGTTCGCGCTCGCACGGTTTACTATAAAATAAACTAATAATAGGGAATGGCCCTATCTCTATCAACCAACATTTACTTGGTTCGCAGAAATTCAATAAGCATTTGAATCCGTTAGAGTCTAATGAACCCGTAGCAATTTCATAATTTACCTTATGAGGAAAATGTATCTAAAATGCTAATGAAACTTTTATGAAACCTTGGCAATTTTTCTAAGTCTCTTTAATAAACTTTTCAATCGCAGAAGAGCTACAACTTCTTGTATTATAATTTATTATTTAAAAATGCGGAAAAACCAATAAGTTGAGTTTTTATTCTTTTGTCTTTGCTGTATCAAATTGACGTTTTTGACATTTTAACAAAATAATCAGAGGGGCAATTCCCGTATTTTTAACAACGTGCGGTATCTCATCTCAGTCTCAATCTGTCAAAAATTGTATAGCGTTTAAGTAAATTTTTGACATTTGATTGTCGGCTGGCATGAGATTGCGACTTGACTTGAATTTCAACGTTTTTACGTAGGAGAATTGTCCTTCTGATTCAGGTACTTAATTTCAACCAAAAAAGCTTGTAATTAGGAGGTAGTTATATGTACTTATAGATAGTTATATACGATATGAGTATGACGACGTGTGTGTTGTTTTCACCATTAAGTTAATTCTCCGAGGGTGCTAATCAATAAGGCGGAAGGGCGACCAACCCTCGGCACTGGAAGGGGTTGAGCAAGTGTCGCGTGGCCGCCGGGTCTTATCACGGCTAGCATATCAAATACAGCGGAAACTACCGAGTACCGACCCTAAGTCCCACAGCCCGTGTAGACAACACAGGTAAGAATTACCCCTAAGTGCTTATACCGACTTAAAACAAAAATATATATCTACCTTCATTTGCAACTGCTCATTGCGTGAGGCTATCGAAAAACTACCGTTAACACACAACAGCTACTATTGTGAGTCATGTCTTATGATTACGGACAATAACATTAATTATTTCTGTATAAAACGAAGATTATAATAATTGATTCAGATTAACTCGCGCTATCGCGCTAAGATCTCTTTATGATTGGAATCGCACAAGTATTCAAATACGTTTAAAAGCTTCGTAATGCTACCTATAAGTACATGTATTGGAAAGATATCGATCTGTTGACTTGCACGGAACTAAATCTTACAATAGCTGTACATAGACAAATATGAAAGCGCGGAACATTTGAATCGACAATGGGATAACAGTACCTATCTGAGACGGCGCCGACACGAATATCACATTAACGACCTCGTGATCTACGGAGATTTATATCTGACAGCCAACGCCAAACAAACGGAAAATGTGGCACCGCGCCGATAATGTTTTGTATATTTACAATAATTGATTAAAGATGTAAATTGTGAATCACATCAAATTATATCGCCATCGCTAACTGGCATACTATTTATGAATAGAGCACCAATTATTGGTGAGTAAAAAAAAGCACTGTGAAGAGCAAACTAGTAAACAACTTTTTATATAGAACCTTACGGTCAACTTTATGAACGGATAAGTCTAATTGCGTAGGTAACGGCATTTTTTTAAGAAGACGATAGTACCTACAACAAAACAAAATTTTCTTGAATCTTGATGATTTAAGTACCTACTTGTTTAGAAAGTCTTATATTGTAAAATGTATAATTAAAAAAAAACCGGTCAAGAGCGAGTCGGACTCGCGCACCGAGGGTTCCGTTCCGATTACTGAAAAAGTGTGCCATTTAAAGACATAGTTTTATTTTTCCTGTAATCTTTACATAAACTTCTATAACATAGAATAATTTCAGATTTTTATCTTTGCAAACTTCGAAGATAAGGGGGGGGGGGGGGAAACGGTATTTTTTTTTATATTTTTCATCAAAAGTCGAAAACTATGTAGCCGAAAAAAAAAAAAAAATATTTGAGAATGTGCAAGCAGCGCTCTTTCATAAGATACCCCACATGCCCTAGTAGCCCCACTTTGAATTTTTAAGACCCCCTTTCAGTGCGTGTTACAAAAAATATATAAATATTTTTACTTCTTTCTTATTTGCAAAATAGTTGGGTAAACGTCATCTAAAACTGTTTTAAATTTCAAGTTAATAGCATTAGTAGTTCTTGAGATATCCAGCTGTGACAGACAG
This sequence comes from Cosmia trapezina, assembly GCA_905163495.3. Taxonomy (NCBI): domain Eukaryota; kingdom Metazoa; phylum Arthropoda; class Insecta; order Lepidoptera; family Noctuidae; genus Cosmia; species Cosmia trapezina. The sequence continues at coordinate 19,015,378 of LR991037.1, forward strand.
ACAGACAGACTGAGTCACACCATAAGGGTTCCTTTTTTACCATTTTGGTACGGAACCCTAATTATTAGTGAAATTCACCAGTATTCGAACTCAAATGCAATAATTACTTAGACGCTGAAAAGATTACTTTTAATACTTATAAAATTATAACCAAAAAAAAAATTAAAAGATGTGATGAAACTTTATGTCAAATCAAATTTCGCCACAAAATCGGCAAACATTTGCTAGATATGGTCGTCGACCCCGTGCTAATGTCGAGAACAATACACGTGGAGCACTTCAAAATGGTTGTATCACATCGAGACGTAGGTAGGTACCTCTAATTTAATCGACTATAATTTATAATGGACGTAACATAAAAAAGGACCTCGTTGTCAAGCGTTCCGTGATGGAACGTGTTACTACAATCGTAACAAGGAACTATAAAGCAGTCTTACTTACATAAATTGTCTAGAGTAATTGAAGGAGATCTGAAAACAATATAAGTACAATAAAGTAATTGAGTGGCGTAAGTAAGCTGCGAGACAAGGCTATCAATTGCAATGCTTTCGATTCAATATATCGCGATGATACTCGTATACAAAGAGTAACGAGACAGAACGAGGAAATGTTGCGGAACGTCGTTGGCCGAGGACGCCGTGAACTTGACTTTGACAGACTGTCGAGCGTCGCGCCTCCGCTGTCAGACATTGTCGCGTGGCGAGAGTAAGCTTCACTTCACCGAAAAATACACGTTCTCACAATGTCAAATGGTAGGGTAAAGGCTCTTACAGACAGAGGCGATATCGCGTCGCGACGCGATATTTTTCTACGGATATAATATCGAAATATCGCGTCGCGACCGCGATATCGCCTCTGTCTGTAAGAGCCTTAAGACGTAAATCTACACTAAGAAGACATTCTTCTAACATTATCAAGGCCTGCAGGGCAATTGCGTAACACACTATCAATCGGAATCGGTTTCATTTTTACAGTTCAACAACATTAATTGCGTTATTTACGTTGTTGATCAGGCAATGGCAATGCATTAACTTTAAAATGATTCAAATTCCGATTGATAGTGTCTTACGCAATTAGGGCGCCGCGCTGGTACCACTGGCTAGATAACTAATTAATGAAAGCATGTATAATTATGAGATTAAACGAACTTACCTGTAAGTGAAGTTCTATCTCAATTATACGAAGCTCCTTGTCCGAGACGATTTAACAGAGTAGTCTACGACCATCGTGCTCTGGCGCTTCACAATATTTAAAGGTCCCATCCAAAACAAAAAAACTCCCTGCGTATTTCTGGACGAACCTGTTAACTTCATTTTGTTTAAAGCACATTTCATGAACAACAAGAATTTCTAAATTGGGGGGGTAAAATTAACATTGGGAGGGAGTCCCGTCTCGGACAAGGAGCTTCGTATAATTGAGATAGAACTTCACTTACAGGTAAGTTCGTTTAATCTCATAATTATACTCTCTCCTTGTCCGAGACGATTTAACAGAGTAGATGTTTAAAGATATGTTGTGAATGAAAGGCTGTTGTAATCAAAGAACATTATTATTTGGGATTACAACACATGATATTTAGGTACTAGGTCCTATTTACAGTACCGCAAACAGCATTACTAAAAGCTAGGGGGTCTTCTATTACTGGTCGATTATAAAACCTAGCGAAGGTCGAGGATGTCCCTGACCATCCTGCCGTCTTTCTAATTTGATCTATGCTGAGACCAGCCCTACTTGCTGCTGAAGTAGAAGCATGTCTAGTGCTGTGCGCGGTAAATATAGAGGTATCTATACCCGCCTCACTCAATGTAATTTTTATCCATCTACTTAGAGATTGAGAAGAGGCACTATGGTATGGTTTTTTGTATGTAATTATTAAGTTATCTATTTCTTTTCTAATATTTTTTGTAACATTTAAATAAGACCTTATTGTGTGTACAGGGCAAATTTCTAATTTACTATTATAGCATTTTAAATGTAAACAGGGTTGAAGTGAACTTTTGCTTGAAGTTTTTATATTTTCAGGTACTTTTATTTGTACTCCATCGGCTGAAAATTTAATATTTTTAATTTTTATTAGTGATAGTGTCTGGACTCTATGCCCTGATGTTAATGCCAAAATTGTTACTAGTTTTCTTGTTAAAATATCCAATGACAGACTCTCATTTGGGTACATGGATGCTAAATAATCCAACACCCTACCCGGATCCCAAGTAACACTATATTTTGGGTTGGGAGGCTTCAGCCTGAATACCCCTTTGAAAAATCTTTTTAATCTGTCATCTGAAGTAATTTTTGGTCCCATTAGGATAGAGAGAGCAGATCTAGTGGTGTTTAATGAACCATAAGACATTCCCTTCTGAAAGCAGTCACTGAGAAATTTTAATATAAAAGGTATGGATCCTTGATAAGGTTCAATGTTATGAGTATTACAAAACTCCCACCATGACTTAAGAGAACAGTTGTATTGTTTGATTGTGTTGTTTGAGAGGGAATTTAACATTATCTCAAGAGCAGAGTTCGGAGTTCCACGCCTTACAAATGCTTCGCTGATAGCAGCCCTGCAGCCAGGGTAAGCTGGTGATGCAGGGGATGGGGTTCTCTGTAAGGGGAAGTCAAAAGAAAGTTGTTAGGTGGGAAAATTAGTAAATCTTTGACTAGAAGTGGTTCAATGAGCGGAAACCACGGCTGAGAAGGCCAATAGGGAAAGACTAAAATGCCTACAGCTCTATCTGTTATTATTTTATTGACACATTTTAACACTAGAGAAAAAGGTGGGAAAGCATAAAAGAAAAAATGTTTCCAGTCCAAAGTGAATGCATCAACTGCTATAGCTTCTGGGTCTCTCATCCATGAAACGAATTTATCACATTTGCTATTAATTCTAGACGCGAATAAATCAATTTCAGGCTCCCCTAAGGTTTCTCTGATTTTATCAAAACATGTCCGAGATAACTCCCATTCAATATTTAATTTCCTAGATTCGGCATCAGCTTCGAAATTGTCTTTAGAATTAATATATGATGCGAAGATCCAAATGTTTCTTTTCTCACACCATTGCCATAACTCCCTTGTGATATCATTAAGATGTTTAAACTGAACACCCCCCATCTTGTTAATATAAGCTACAGCTGTTGTGTTATCCACTCTGAGTAATATTTCAGAATTTTGAAAATCCTTAGCGAAGCACTGAAGCCCTAGAAAAGCAGCTTTTAATTCCAAATAGTTTATATGGAACTCCAACTCTCTGGAAGACCAAGACCCAGAAGCCTTTTTTCCCTCACAGACAGCACCCCAGCCTGTACGAGATGCATCAGTATGAATTTCCAGTTGGAATGTGTACTGTTTAATTGAGTTTTTTCTGTCTATGTTTTCTATCCACCACTGTAATTCAGGATAAATATTTTTACTAAGAGACATTTTTTCATCATAATTTTCATTGGAATCTTGCAATGCTAAGTACTTTTCTCTTTCTACCAATTTTGTGTATACCCAGCCGTAAGGAACGGCAGGACATATTGAAGATAAGAAACCTAAAAGTTGGGAAAATTCTCTAATTTTACAAAAAAATTTTAATTTGAAGCTGTGCAACTTTTTAAGAATGGAAATTTGTTTTTCTTTAGGTACTGAAATTGTAAGATCCCTGGAATCTAGAGTAAATCCTAAATAATCACATACTTGACTAGGTTTTAAAATACTCTTTTCATAATTTACAGCAAATCCTAGGTTTTGGAATAATTTGCATGCCGAGTAAACATTTTGAACACATGCATTTTTACAATTATTAATGTACAAACTGTCATCTAAGTAATATGTCATTATTATATCTTTGTTTCTAAGGTATGTGACAATGGGTTTCATAATTTTAGTGAATACTAATGGAGCAGTGCATAATCCAAAAGGTAAGCAATTGAATTGGTATAATTTGCCTTCAAAGTTAAATCTAAGATATTTTTTGGAATGGTCAGAAATAGGAATAGAGAAATAAGCATCTTTTAAATCAATTTTTGTCATGTAGTTATTTCTTGAAATTAGCTTGCAAGCTGTTCTAGAATCCTCTAATTTAAAATGTTGGGTGTTTATGTACTTATTGAGACCTTTTAAATTAAGTATAAACCTGTATGTCCCATTCGGTTTTGGTACAACAAAAATTGGGGATACATATTGATTATTTGTATGCGAACATTCAGAAATTGCACCTAATGCCAAAAGCTTTTTAATTTCTTCTTGAATAATGCGTCTATCGTTTGCTGACCAATTTTGCATGTGGGCTTCATTTGGAGGTGGTACAGAAGCAAAAGGTATTTCATAGCCATTAATCCACTGCAAGATAATTGGATCATTTGTAATTTTTGTCCAGTTCAAATGGAAAAATTTAGTTTTGCCTGCATGTACCTCTAATTGTGACGCTGTTTGCGTGGTGGAGACCGCTTCCTCTGCTGAGTCGGCCTCTTCTTGTATGGCCTCGGGTAAGGCTTTGCTGGCTGACGGTACTGGTGCTGCCCGCTGCGAGGTTTCTGTTGAGGTGGCAGCGGGCTTCTGAAGTTTTTCTGTTTTTCTTTTATCTGGGCTCCAGTTCTTTGAATTGTTTGAGCCAACTTTATCTTTTCCGAACAAGCACTTCCGAATAGCATCTCGTCTGGCTTCTCATTCTTAATGGCGTCTTTAACCAATGAACTGGTGCCTGCGAGTGCAAAGTACCTTCTTGACATCAAATCTTGATGGTATATGTCTGTAGTGATTTTAGCAGCATCACTGAGGTATTCAATTAATTGTTTTGAGTTAAAGTTTCCCTTCATGACACTTGTCATAGCTTTTCCCATGGCTGTTAAAACTTTTCCTGTTAGCTTTTGCCTTATTACAAGCCTGTTGTCTCTTTTTAAAGAGATTTCAGACATGATTGCCTTGATTTCAGGATTTAAGGAAGGTGCTGTGGTGTTGAAGTTCTCTGGGTCAGGATACTTTTTTGTGATTTCTTCTCTGGTTTCCTTTTTTAAACCTTCTCTCATAATGTTTTTCCATCTTGATGCTAACTGTGGATGTATTGGTTCACTTATCTCATTGGTATCCGCACCTTCAGGACCCAAGGCCAGGAGAAGTTCTTCAGCTACTTCTTCATCGTCTGAAAGTTTAATATGCACTGTAAGCCCAAAAAGAACTATACTCCGGCCAAATATGTATTTTGGTGCAAAATTAACAATTTAATAGAAAATAAAATATGCTACTATGTCTATCCTCTAAGTGATAGCGCTCGATTAAGTATGTTAGTTGGTCTACCCTCTAAGTGATAGCTCTGAAGTGTAATAATGAATGCACAATAGTATGTCTATCCTCTGCATGTGATAGCTCACTATTATATTTTAGTACCTAATGTCTACCCTCTATAGTGGTAGCTCTTAGGCCAGTATTTTGGTGTACTTAGTAAATAGGTAAGTACCCATATACAAACACCCATGCGTTTGAAGTCAGATGTCTATTTGAATATTAGTTATGTTATGTACCTGAGGTCACCAAAGGTATGTCCACATTCGATGTTGAGGGTTCCGTGGAGACAGCACTCTCTTTAGGAGGGGAATTCGTTGGTGTAAGTGTAACACATCTATCTTGTTCTTTTTCTTCGTTCTTCTTTAAACGTTTCTCCCATTTCTTCAGTTTTTTTCTGATTTTTTCAGCTTCTTCTTCTTTATTTTTCCGTTTTCCCATCGTAAATTAGTTTTTACACGCAATTTGAATCGAAGCGAGGGAAAAAAGAATCTTGTCGAAACCGTTGAGTTGAAAATTTTGAAGAAAAGAAAGTTTTCACTTTGACACTAATCTTTGATTGACAGACAAAAAAACGCGGTTGTCCGGTTCCGTTTTGGAAATCATCGATCAATGCGAATTGCGAATCGTTTTTTAACGTAAAAAGGAACACAACAAACATTAACCATAACCTCAAAGTAGGTATGTTTACAATATGTTTCTGCTAGTGCTAGACTCTTGCTAGACTAGATCTAATTTTCTAGTATTTTTCTTCGCAAATTGCATACTTACTTACATAAAAACTTAGGTACCGAATTGCCAAAAAAAATTCATTGTTTTCACGAACGTTCACCTCACTTACCAAATACACTTTTTACGACTTTTTCGTCGTTGGAATACTATTTTACACTGAGGAAAACTCTCATAAGCTAATTTAATCACTGTAAAAAACATTTTTAATGCTAAAACTTACTTAATCTTACATAATTACACAAAAAACTATTTTAATTTGCGGAGGCGCAGTGACAGCGCCGAGCACAAAAACCGTAATGAAGTTAACAGGTTCGTCCAGAAATACGCAGGGAGTTTTTTTGTTTTGGATGGGACCTTTAAATATTGTGAAGCGCCAGAGCACGATGGTCGTAGACTACTCTGTTAAATCGTCTCGGACAAGGAGAGAGTATAATAATAATAAAACAACACGCAACCCACAAATATTGAAACACAAGGAACATTGCCACAAGTTCTTCCAAATATGCTAAAGCTGAGGCTGATGATGTCATTGGACAAGTTAGTTTCAAATTTTAGTAAAATGACGCTGGTGTATTTGAATTAGTCATAGTATCATTGCATGATATTTTTTGCTTATTATAAAAACTACTGTCCAACTTCAAAGTTTTTTTATATACTTACTTAGCATAAGTATTTTTAGTAAACGTTAAAAACACTAAAATAAACGTTCTATTCTATTCTACTTTTAATAAATGGCAAGCAAAGCTGGGGGCCTACTCCCTAAGTCCGTCCGTCTTTCCGTCCGTCCGTTTATCCGTCCGTCTGACATTACAATTCATCAAAACATGTGTAAAAGTAAAATTTTTCGGACGGGCAAAAACATATCGGGAGTAGGGACAACTGGCAAATCATGTTGTCATTCATACTTCGTTCGGGCCCCGAATCAATCATGCATCCGTAGGTGATACGGAGTAAGAAACGCCCGTAACGAAGGCCGAAACTACGGGCTTCGTGCTTAGGGAGTAGGCCCCCTGATGTCGACTATTCTGCAAATGTCTAAAGTAAGCTAGAAGAACAATTACTGTGCATGAGAAAAGTAAAATTATAAACAAATAAAGTTCTTTGATTGATACAGTTGAACATAATGTAGATCTTGTTCAGTTAGTACAGGAAAATGAATCAAAAATATTTCTTGTGAAAAACCTTTTCAGTATCAAAACTATTTTTCTATGTAGTGTTATGAATTTATGAGTATGAATTCAAATTCATTGTAAGAAAATGATTAAACTGTTGACAAACTTCTGTTTAGCTATTTCGCGATTGTGCGGTTGATTTAAATTATATTTCATTATAATAGTACATATTTATGCAATTGTCGACAAAGATCGGCGAGCTAGTCTAGTGTTTAGAGTTAGGGCCACTATTATTTGCAGTTTGTCAGCGATGGTTTCATAACGTCCAACATTTCTCGCGGTGCCGATGCCAGCGCGGTGGACCGGCTCACGACGACGTCGCTACGGACCAAAACGACCAATCAAAGTCCCATTCGACAATTCATTTTCTCCCTTACATGCCACCGCAAAAAGATCTTAATCCTTCGTAGTAATCGCTCGTTGCAGCATTTCTGCAAAGATTGATAGTGCGGTACGAGGCCGAACGCTCACGTAATTGGTAACGATTATTAAGAGAATTTATATTCGATAAGTTGACAGGTCGTGGCTCGAGTTAAATTCAATTTAAGCAGCGGTTGGATTTTACACGTGACATGTTTACGTACCCGCTTCGATAAAACTTATTACATAGATGGCTGGATGTATGGGGAGATAAATACTAACTACCGGAAATCTCTGCAATCGTTATCTACATTGGAATAATTTATGATTACTTATTTGCATTATAATTATAGTGTTTTGATTTTTTGTAATGAAAACCTTTTAGACACTAAAAAAATCTATTATTGAATACTTCAAAATTAAGTGTAATAGCTTGGTAATACAAATTATATTTTTTTTATTATCAAAACGGTTTAATAATTGGATGTTAAAGAATAAGAAATATTATGTACAATAATAGAAACGATGTACGTTAACAGCCAAACAGCACGTATAGAACACAGTTAAGATATTTCACGACTACGCCGAGGTGCGTATAATCACTAGTGTCCGACCGAAGCTTCGGCTTCGGCTTCGGCTTCGGCCACCTTCGGCCAAAAAAGCACCTTCGGCCAAATCTTCGGCTTCGGCCAAAAATTTGCCGAAGGTTTGGCCGAAGCCGAAGGTTTATTTTTGTTAAAATTACTTTAAGTAAATAAATATTTACTACTACTACTAGGTACTTGTTATGTTGGTCACTCCACTCGGCTCGTTATTGGCCTAAATCTCTAAAGCTCTCACAATATGTATCTAGTATATTCTGAGATCAAAGTAACTATCGTATTTCTCAAGGTCAATGACACCTTCGGCTTCGGCTTCGGCTTCGGCCGAAGGTTTTGGTGAATACCGATTAATCGGCTTCGGCTTCGGCTTCGGCCAGAATTGCACCTTCGGTCGGACACTAATAATCACCTATTTACAAATACGGCTAGTGGTCCGCATTTGAGCATATTGCCAGCGACCACAGCGCTAATAGGCGTTTCGCGCTTATTTATTTTCAGTTTTAGTTTTTGTCGTCACACTTGCTACCAGCACATACGCTATATCAATAATCTAGGGCTGCACAGTGCCTAGGATTTCATAAATACTATGCTTCTTATTTAATTCAACTTCTAAGTTACGGAGCTACATCAGTATTGCGAGAAACACTGCAAAACCACGTCAAGAAAGCAAGTCATAATGACTGATAGATAAACATAACTAGTTTACGCAACAAGAGGACATTAAACAAGTTGAATTGAAATAGACTCCGCAACTCGCCTTACATGTAGTTAAAATATTAATTGGCAGCCCTGAACGGAGACGACTATCCGGTGGCGGTTGATTGTACTCATCAAGGATTTCTGCAGTCAAGGACGGTGGCGGCTAGCTAGACGATCGTGGCTGTCGAACGCCTCTTATTATTTCTCTTCAGACACATCTTGTTTTTGTCTTGACTCATTTATATTCATGATACGTATCGACGGTTATCTCTATAAATTAAAATATTTCCATTCGCCTCTGATGGAAATCTATCGAGCAAAATACTTGAATATTCGTTAGACTGCTATAGATAGATCATGTTAATCTTGGGCGTCGTTAGCAACACAACAGCAGACGCGTTAAAAGTTTTGTTTTTCTGGTTAGTGGCTAGTTTTTGTAATACGGCTTTTAACAAACCTGTAATGATAGTTATAAGGGAGATTTTTTGAAAAGAATAAAATACGTGGTAAAAATTACAGGAATCTCATGGCACAATTACCTACGACGCAATTAAAAAACCCATAGGTAAGCCGAACCTGGATGTGAATGCAGCAGTTGTTAACTTCCCAAACAAGAACTAAATCAAAACTAACTTCATTACGTATCATCGAAACTCCACGTCCTTCACATAATAATATAATGACGTAGCACAATTCTACAGTCCATATTTCAATTGCTGTAAAATCACTGTAATTAGCGGCTGCTACTTCGATGCCATTAGCCACCTATTGGAGTTCAAATGATATCGAGTACAAACAAGCGAGCGCTCGTGGAGATATATCTCATTGCTCAGGGCAATTTATTTAAAGTAGTTTTTGTAAATCAACAAAAACGATTGACTACGTTCTGTTCACGGGTTCAGTCACCTCGATATTTTCGAATGTGCGAACCTCATTGTCTGCTACTATTTTTTGTGGCATATGGCTAGTTCATGGCAATAGCAGATGATACTAAATATTATGACCGTGGATTTGTAATAATAATGAATGCAAAGTTTGCTGTCTTACAATAGATTTTGTTCAAGCTTAGCAATGGTATAATGTTATGAACATATCATCAAGTGAACAATGCAGTTACATTTGACAAGGCAGTCGAGTCGTCGAGTCAAGGGTATATGCAAATACACATCACGTCAACAAAGCGCACTGCTCGGCAGACCCAAAAAAAATAAAACAAGCAAGCCTAAAATAAGGTTAAAAGGACTACTAAACAAATCGTAAGTAAGGTTTGTATGTCCACTGGGTCCAAGCAGATAAAAACATTATTTGTTTGTTTTGTTTATTATATCGGCAAACTATATCGACACAGTATAATTAAAATATTACCTTATCTTTATGGATCAAATTTATTATGGACATGAACATGTGTGAAGTTTTAATTAAAAGATCAGAGGTATTGTGTATGTAAAATGAAAACTGAAATTTTAGTATAAATAACGATGGACACAAAAAAGATACAGAAAAGTATGCATCAGCTGCTCGTCATCCGGTGCAAGTAGGAGTTAACTCATTCATTGGGTTAGTTTGGTGATCGCAGAAAACATGAACTGTTAATTAATTCATTAATTATAAGTATAACGCAGCACCTACTTAAGTATTAACTGCATATTATATTTTTCTGACTTTATATAACTTTTTGGAAGCCTTCCAAATAGTTGTTAATAATTTAAAAGTTTGTAATAATTTACAAACTAGATTTTGTCCGCGACTTCGCCCGCGTGAAATTTCCTGTTCCCCCGTCTCACCTCGTCGCATCATATCGCCTGCCCGCGCTATTACTTCGTTTTCGCTTAGCGTTCTTTTAGACTTTTATTTATTTTTGCTAGGCTCCTAAGGGTCCTAGCGTGATGTTTAAGGCTAGTATAGCCGCCACCATTGAGAAAAAAAATTATAAGTGAGGAGTTATGGAACACTTTGAAATTTCCTATGCTAAAATTTTTAGTCAGGTTAGGTCGTAGGGTTAGGTAGAATTTTTTGTATTAATAAAACCAACACTAAACCTCCTAAGTCAAAGTTATAGCAGTTAGCGCCAAAACGCCGTTTTTATGAGCATAGAAAATTTCAAAATGTTCTATATCTCCTGACTTATTAATTTTTCAATGGAGGTGCTGCCGGTTAGCAGTTATACTTCGCCTTAAGGTGATACAAAAAAAGTGAACTGGGCGGGAATAAGAAAGAGACAGAGTCAATTACTTCCACATGCGAAAAAAAGAGAGCGCAACAACGCGCTGGAACCAAAATAAAAGCGCCAAATGAAATAAAAATTGTTTAAAAATAAATTAAGCTATCTATCAAAATTATGTTCAGCCAGAATTTTCAATTACCTAATACGCACATTTTAAATGCAATTTTGCAATGAAATTACTTAGGATTTTAGAATTATAGAAAAAAACATAAAAAAGTAGAGGTCTTTTCGGAATTAAATTCTATCGAGGAAATTTAACCCAATCGTGTTTTCCTTCAGTCAAAGTATTAATCAAACAGTCAATAAACATATATCCAAAAATTAAATCCATACATGCTGCAATAGTGAAATAAATGGTTACGAAAAATCCTCCAATTTATTTTGGTAGCGCCTTAAGCCTTCCTCAAGAATTAGGCTATCGAATGCAAAAATAATAAGGGTTCCGTACCTCAAAAGGAAAAAACGGAACCCTTATAGGATCACTCGTGTGTCTGTCTGTCTGTCTGTCTGTCTGTCCGTCTGTCCGTCTGTCACAGCCAATTTGCTCCGAATCTAATGGACCGATTAAGTTAAAATTTGGTACACATATGGATTTCTGTGACCCAAACACGTAAAGCTAAAGTAAATATATGAATTTTGAATATGAGAGTCACTTTTAGGGGGAAAATAAGAAAATTTAAAAAAAAAGTTTTGTAAACTGTACCGTGTGACATATCAAATGAAAGGGCTTACTATGAGGGTCTCAAATATATTTTTTTTATAATTGTAAAATATATTGTTTTAAAGTTATTTAAGAAAATTGACGAAAATTGACCATTCCCCCCCCCTTATCTCCGAAACTACTGAGCCTAAAATTTTGAAAAAAATATAGAAAATTGTTCTATACCTGTAGATTACAGGAAAACCTATAAGAAGTCGGTGGTCTTAAAATAACATGGTAAATATATATATATAAAAAAATCAAAGTCCTGACTGAGTCACTGACAAATATATTAACGCACAGCCCAAACCAATAGACCTAGAGACTTGAAATTTTGCACATAGATACCTTATATAGTGTAAACATCCACTAAGGAAGAATTTTTGGAAATTCCATCCCTAAGGGGGTAAAATAGGGGATGAAAGTTTGTATGAAAAATCCTATCCCTTGAGTTAATAAACTTGAAACTTCATCTATAAGTAAATTATAAAGTTTATCATTTTTAGTTTTCCTAAACTACCCCCTAAGGAGGGATTGAGGGTGTCAAAGTTTGTATGGAAGAACTTTAACACGCGGTCCGATTAACTCAAAACTCAGTTTTTATACTTGAGACCAAAAATTAAGACTAACGTGTATCAGGGTTTTCCAAAAATCTACCCCTAAGGGGTGAAAAGTTAATTTTATAGCTGAGGATTTTATTGGGGGCTTGATTAACTCTAAAATTGGTGTAAATAATGTTTGAGTCAAGTTATGGAAACATACCAGACGATTTTTGAAATTCTTTATTTGTGTTCGTGAAAACAGAGATACAGTTTATACGAAAAATCTTATTAATTTGGTTAATGAACTTGAAACTTAGCACAAATAAGTAATTAATAATGTTTGTCATTATTAGTTTTTCAAAACTACGCCTCAAATGAGGTTAAGGGATGTTAATGTTTGTATAGAAGAATTTTAAAGCGGAGTCCGATTAAAAAAATGGTTCTTTGAGTCAAGTTAGGAAACTTGCCAAACGAATTTTCACCGATTTTGACGGCATATAGCTGATGTTTTAAGGAGTAACTTAGGCTATTTTTATTTTAGAAAAATAATTAGGGTTCCGCGCAAGAAAATTAAAATCCATGAAATCAGACAACCACGTACAGTCCAGTACAAACTTACTAAGCCTCCGCTGTCTATTACGGCTATAACAACAAAAAATAAAAATAAAGCAAAATATAAGGGGTCGGTCCCCATACAATAAACTTTTCATTTTGAAAAAAAAAAATTTTAATCTAGCATGTGGGGTGTCATCGTCTAGAACTCATTGAGTAGAGTACAAACATATTTTTTTTAAATCTTTTAAAATTAAGAAATAGGGGGCCGCAAAAGTTGTAAATTTTAGACCATTTTTGTACGAGCTCTAGCGCAACAATTCAACAAATTAGGAATTTGAAACTTCTTTATACCATGTAGGTACCATGAATACTGTATTTAATCAACAATACTGAAAACGGCGATTCATAAGGTATTTTGTTTAAACATGGGTGATTTTCTGCAACTGCAAAAAATAACCTTGTAATTCACAGTATCATTATAAAATAAGTAAAAAGTTATCTTTGCGATTGTTAAACATATAATATGGTACGGAACCCTTCGTGCGCGAGTCCGACTCGCACTTGACCGGTTTTTTTTCAAATCCGACTGGTAGATACAGAGATTAGCGCGTTCACGCAAACAAAGAAAACAAAAAAATATAATTATAGATAATTTATTTTAAGGAAAATGTCAAGTTTTTACTGATGTTATTCAAATAAACTATCTTGTTCTTTTATATTTATGAGTCCAAAATGAATATTGATTTACGAAAACAACGAATAGGCCGATAAAGGTATAAAAATTTATTAATTCCTTAATTTTATTTAGAACATCAACCATAACATATCCTACAGACGCAAGACGTTTTACAAACAAGATGACGTACCGAGGCGGCTAATGGATACGTCCTGGTAAACCCGCGTAAGTAAATAAGAGTAATTTGCAGTGCACTTGCATACGTATAAAAATAAATACCACCACAATTACGACCACTTAAATATGTGCCGGATATCTTTAAGAATGATGAGTAAAGAAAATAATTGTTTCGACCCAACAACCTTCTTTAGCAGCAGAGAACGGTGGCTCTTTATTCACCCCAAATATTCTGAGTGTAATTTATTACGTTGGCGATATTCGTATAGTTTATATGAAGAAACGTAATATACTGAAAGTCTTCCAGCTCATTGAAATGACCGACACGTTCAAAACTTTCATCAGTTAGCACGGCGTTTTCGTCTACACAGACAATAATTTATCTGTCCATCTGCTGCTTACATTAAACGCGAATTTCGTGTTATTTAAGGCGACGATAACCGACTTTCAATGATTTTAAACTGAAGATCACGTCTAAAGGAGTAGTGATAATGATTTGGAAAAAATGTAATGTTAAATTAGAGCATTTTGTTAATAGCTTAATATGTGAATATTTTAGATTATGTTCATATACATCGTGTAATTAATTTGTAAAGTTATTAGTGTAACGTATTTTTATGAAACCATTTTAAAGATAATTTAATTATTTATCTGTTAGTATACGTGTTTTAATATAATACCTTTTGTTTTATGCACCTATAATAAATTAATAACGCGTCTAATTTGGGGCAGCGCTCCTTGATGGGCGAGTCTTTACTGGCTGGACGTGCGATGCATTTCGTGAGCTCCGCAAGTCAGCACAGGAGGCTTACTATGAGCTCTTATAGCAGGGCAGAAGTTGAACGTTTCCAGTGAGAGAGAGTGACGGTGATATAGGTCGTATATAGCTCCGTCTCGGATCGCCCGGAGGACACGGTGGAGCATACAGTGGAGGTCTGCCTGGCTTGGGCAGAGCAGCGCCGTGTTCTCACGGAGGCGATCGGCGGCGGCGATCTCTCGCGTCCAAGCCTGGTTCAGGCCATGGTGCGGAGCGAGAGTGCGTCACCTCCTTCTGCGAAGCAGTGATGCTCGCGAAGGAGGAGGCGGAACGCGTGAGGCAGAGGCAGTCTCACGCCCTCAGTCGCCGCAGGAGACGCCCTGGGCGGCGGGAATCGCGAGGCGATTTCCGGCCACCGTAGGCGCGGGCTTGCGGACGGTGAGTAGCGGGTAGCTCGCCGTCCGGTAAGGACCAGGCCCGAGTCGACGGCGCGTTGTGTTCCACGCGCGCCTCAAAGAGATGTCAGCAAATGATGGGGTCCAATAGGGCCGACGCCGCTGGGGTCGCGGGTAGTTTTAAGAAGATACCGCGGCCCTGGCATAGGCAACTGAAGGAACACGGGTGGGTTTTAGTCAGTAAAAGTCTGACACGCCCTTCCGCTCCACCCAGAGCGGGAGAAGTTATTTGATGATTTCCACCCTCAAAAAAAAAAGGAGTTTTATTACGGCGTTAGCACAATCAGAACTTCCTAGCTGTCCGTCTAAATTAATGACGCTATACACAAACATGAAACACCTAAGCCGCTTAAACGCTAAACCTGTTTTCTTTCTAGAAATAAATAAAATCATAACACTTATTCCATTCGTTAGTAACACATAATATGATATAACTATCGAATATCGAACGTGTTAAGCCCGGTTTCCACCACGAGCGGAGCGGATCCATTAAGGACTATGTTAACTCGCAAAAGTAAGCTGCATAAGTACCTACTTGTATTTCCACCAACAAATAGTCCAATAGTATGGCAGTTTTCTCTTGCGAGTTAAACGGAGTCCTTAATAGGTCCGCTCCGCTCGCGGTGGAAACCGGGCTTAATGTGGCGCTAGTAAAATGGAAGCTTCGTTTTATGTGGGAGAAATCAGAATTTCGCGCTTCTTTAACATAGAATGAAACCAATTAATCGATTTGGCTTCCTATTAACCGATAAATCGTTAATCGGTTGAAGTCGATTAAACCATTATCTATCTATAGAATATAATAGTCAGTTCGTTCTTTAGTAAGTATTGGTTAGGGTAATGATCGAGATCGTACCACATTTAAGTGTAGGTGTGTCGATACTCTTGCGCCATCCCATCTTCCTGGCTCGGCGTGCTATGCTGGCACTGCTGCTGCGGCTGCGGAAAACCTCAAGCGGCGGAAGTATAATAACCTTATCGGTAATTATATTTTTGAGCCGTTTGGGATTGAAAACCTTGGGCCGTGGGGTCCGAGTGCTCATAGTTTGTTTAAGGAAATCTCCAAACGGCTTCTTGACACTTCCCGTGACCCAAGGGCTGGTTTTTACCTTGGCCAGAGGATTAGCATTGCCATACAACGTGGCAATGCCGCCAGTCTCTTGAGTACTTTACCAGTCGACAGCGATGCGGAGGAATTTTTCGACGCACAATTTTAGTTTTTTATTAGTTTTAGTTTAACATATTATATTTTTAAGTTATTTTAGCTTATTTTTAAAATTATTAAAATAAAATCAACATAATGTATCAATATAAAGTATCTGAATAAAGTGTAGGTAATAAAAGGCCTAATTGATGTCAATGTCAAAATGGCTTCTAATTTTATTAAAATGGCATCATATTGTTATAATTAGATGTTCTCAATATTATCGACTAAGAAAAAAGTATTATTATAATGTTACCGACCACATGTGCCGTTTAGCGTGAAGGTCATGTACACGACTCACTGGAACTCAGACGGGACGCAACGGATAATGACATCATTATTTTTCAGAGATCACATTGATTAAGTAGGTAACTAAATATTGGTAAGTATAACCATGCGGTACACGGTGTGCCAAGCGAAGAAACCGCAAAACTATTAGACTAATACCAAGTGTGCGCAACAGTTCATGACCAAAAGTATGAACAACTTACACCAATAAGTACTAACTTACAGTACCCGGCGATAAATATTGCACATCGACCTTTGGAAAGAGACAATCGGCTAATTTCGGCTTCGTAGAGAGTTATCTCTGTCGCACACTACCTATGTGACGTTTTGTCAGTCGTTGCTCAAGTGCGATAGAGTGTTAGTTCAAAATATATATTTAGAGTTGTTAACACCCCCAAATTTAAATAATTTAAAGTTGTACTATGGCATCTTTAGGAAAAAGAGGGAAACCTTTACGAGGTCAGTCACGCGAAATTATCTACAATGTTTATAAATATTTTGTAACCGAAGCTGACAGATTTAAAAACAGCTGTAATTTTCCAAAATAATTAAATACGTAAACATAATGTGAACATGTTTTTTTATTTTATTTTACCCCAACCTAAAGCCATCACTTATAGAAAAATTGGTGTATTTAATACAAAGAATAAAAAGAATTATCAAAAGAAGCAAATCATAATTGTTTTAACAGCTCCTAATAGATACCGGACTGTTTGTGTTTCGTGCGACAGAGATAACGCTCTAAGAAGCCGAAATTAGCCGATTGTCTCTTTCCAAAGGTCGATGTGCAATATTTATCGCCGGGGACTGTACTAAGATTATGCTTTCTATAGAGTACTACAGTCTGATTTTAATTTGACGGAATTCTGACAGCTGTAATTGTTTGACACTTCAGATACTTATCATAAACCTAGTAAAAAGCACGTGAGTTGAAAATTAGTTAAAAGACATCAATAAAAATACCAACACGACAATTTAATAGAAGTAATTGTAAGTGTAATGCAACTGTTGCGGTAGCACAAATGTGGAAACATATGCTAAACATCTGAAATCTCATTGACCTAGCGACCGGAATAAAGAGATTAATTTAATGGAGCTTACATCGGGTGCGGTCGAAGCTAAAAAAATATTCACGTTGCGGGCGGGAACCCCGTGCCAAAGGTGGCATTAGCAGCCATTACTGATTCCTAATCAATTGGTACTCTTCTAAGTAACAACAACATAACTATTTCAGTAAGATTTAAGGCTCCCACAGACAGACGCGACGCGACGAGATTCTGGTGTCAAACAATTTCCATGGAGTTTTCATAGAAATCGTTCTATGAAAATCGCGTCGCGCCTGTATGCGGGAGCCTATATTGGGTCATTATTTAACGCTATCGTAAAACAAGTCCAGAAAAAACGTTTCATCCAGGCGTGGGTTGTGTTGCGTTGTGAGCTCAAGGCTTGTTAGTGAATTAAGTAATTGAACCAATCAAAGTTTATTATGGATTCTATTACAGGCGAAGGAAACTGTCAAGTAAATATCATGTGGAGCTATAACGTACATCTTTGTTTTTTTATATAATCCTTAATAAAATGAACATTTTAGTCAGTTATCCACGACGACATTCGTGAGACGTGATGTCACTCATTCGCTTTGTCACGTTGTTTGTGCACACAAGTGCTGGGGGCCTGCGATGCGCCAAAATAAAAACATGATAGTGTTTGTGGGTTTATCGGATACACTTTAAAATTAATGCATTTAAACGACCAAAAGGAAGATGACAAAACAGGAAAATAATTATGAATACTCATTCATAAACTGACTCGTAGGTATGTTTGAGAATTTAATGTTAGATTTATCAATTCAATTGAGTTACGTTATTAATGAACTATTTTCAGTCACTTGACGATAAGGATAAAAGTAACTGGTTTTCCTGAAGGTCTCCATAATTTAAAATCTCCAATACAGCACCCTAATTGCGTAACAACGAATCACAATATTTATTAAATTAAAACACTAACGTTTCAGCAGATTTTGCTAAAATTAAATACTTACCAGTACCCTATTTTTCCCAATTCCCTATTAATCCCAATTCTTGAGGAAGGCTATTGGCTATTTAATAGCCATGCAAAAATAAAAAGAAAGTCAGAAAGAACGCTAAGCAAAAACAAAGTAATAGCGCTGGCAGGCGATGCGTTGCGACGGTGTCGGTCGGAGGAACAAGAAATTTCACGCGGACGAAGTCGCGGGCAGAAGCTAGGTAGCTTATACTGGACATGTACAGCTTGATCTGTAGCCGTGCGTACCAGAATTAAAATCTAAGTCTCCAGCACAGATTAATAGCTCCAGTGAAAATATATCATAGTTTTACGACTGAAGAAATCAATACCGTATTCGCACGCCTCGATACAGAAAGCCTTCAAAGGTAACGATCCGTCTATCAATAAATGTTACTAACTTATGAAAAAATGTAGCACAGAAAAGTATAAATTTCAATTATTTTCACAGTTTAGAGTTTAGGTCCTCATTCTTATTGAAACAAGCTAGGTTAGAAAGTTTCCAGTGTTACACAGGAATAATCATAAAACTATCACGTAATAAACGTAATATTTTTGAAGTGAAAACTTCTTTATGCGCGTTGAGCGATTTTTGGTAGTCTTAAGAGTTCGCGTCACCGCGACAGGCTATGCATAGTTTAAGTGTTTTCAATTCTGGCGGCAGTCCCCATGACTGCTAATTTTTTAAATGATTATTCAGTGTAGCACTTGAAAACTTTCAATGCGTATGCGCAATCCAAGTAATTTACATGAAAAATGTTTTTCATAGACGACGCGACGATGACAACTTGTGCCACGCAAATGTTTGAATTCATGATACTATCGGCGCTTCTTCGTTTGATTGATAACATTCTTATAGTTGCTGTTTTCGCCCTGAAGCTAATGAAAAAACTATCCATGCCTAAACAGGCGCCTAGTAAATCAAACACCATCATAGCACAAAAATTATTCAGAAATATTAACGAAATATAATGTACAGTGTTATGATTTGTGGAAAGAATATTTCGATCAGAGATCATTACAAAAGGGCATATGGTATAAAACTATCCAATGTCAACCTCCACGTATACCTTGGTGTACATATAGTCGGTTAAGTAGAAAATTGATTATTGTAGCGTACAGAATCAGAACCGGACATATTCCATCAAACAATTTTGACTTTCTAATGGGAAAGATTTCTTCCCCTAAATGTGACACTCGTGGAGTAATAGATGATGTTTACCATTTGTTGATGGAATGTGTTCAATGTCATGCTGAGAGAGAGGAATTATTGGACAAATTAGATCTGGACAAATTGCAGGTTGGAATTATGAATTCAATACTCTCAAACCCTAACAGTGATGGAGCTTGTCTTCTGTTTAAACTAATATCAGGTTAAGTTAAACTAGTGATGTATTGAATTATTGGTTATGATTAATCGGGCTGACATATACATGTAGTATAAAAGTCCAAAAATAAAGAAAAAAAAAAAAAAAAAATGCACAAAAATCGACGAACATAACAAGACGAAACCGCCGCGCAGCCCATTAGTGCTACAAAACGTACCATGACCAACACAATTCTTCGGTAGGTTACCACAATTTTATTAATGGTGTATTGATAATGCCCAATAAACAGTAAACAGTATTGTTAAGCCCCACGTGGGTTTTCTGTGGCTTTGTTTTACTTTTTGTACGGTGATCAGAGGGTTGGCCCGTTCCAGACAGTCGCACATCACATAGTACGCGGACTGAGCCGCGCCGGCGCCGATCCGTCCGTGACTTGGAATTAGGCGCACTATTACCATACCTGCAATCACAATCTACCGCCACGGATCCCGGGCGCACTTAATTAACGCATACACATTTAGGGTGCGAAACGAACGGAAGACCTCATGTAATAATACCCCAACATTTAATAACACTCGTGCATTAGCCGAAGGCGTGTTTGTTATGCTTCAGTGTGCGATTCAGAGTCAAGAAGGCTGTTTTAATAAACTTTCATTATTATTTGACGCGTGTCGGACTATAAACCGAGACTCGGGACGATGTTAATTCTCATTTATGTAAAACACTACATTCCTATTTAACACGAGACTACCAACTCAATAACGGAACAGTGATAAGCTCCGCGAGGAAATCGTAATTACATTAAAGTTTTATTGCGCTGCGGATTTGCCAAGCAAGTTTCTAATCCAGGGGCTGATTTTATATTACTTTAATTGGAATTGGAGATTTTTATCAGAATCCTGAACAAATTCGTGTGAACCGAATTCTTAATGAATTTCAAGATCATTGTAATATTCAAAAGAAGAAAAATATCATCAAACATGAGATTTCCTTGTCTCTGAATGTCATGAAAAACTGCCACGCACAAGGGTTTCATAAATGATACCTAACTCTACTTCACTTGCTACCCAAAGGCACAGTGGCAGCATACTTGTCGATGACATGATAGCAGCCCGCGACTTCCTTATCCGTTACGCGATACAATCTGCTTAAGAACGACGTCTCATTTGAATAACTACCGACCTGCATTTATTAACTAAGAAAATAACTGACATCCTTAATGAAAAAAAAAAAATAACACCGCAAGGATAGAACGCTCATTATAAACGCAGTGAGAATTTAATTAATGGATTATAAATATGAATTTAAAATAGGTAATGTGAAGTCGACAGCATAACTTTTATTTCATTCTTGATTAGAAAGTTCATAAAAGGGAATCAACTCATGGAAACGTGGAGTCGTTAAAACAGTCGAGCCGGTGTGTATCGGTGGAGATACCGCCATTAATATCTGTGTAGCATTTACGTTGGAATTCTCTAGAAACTCTCCCGGGTTCCCGCGAGGTTCAGATCGTGACTGCGCGTCGCGTCGGCGCAATTTGCTTACCCATACAGTGCCAGTATGCGCCGCTCTAATCATGTGTAAAATATTGCCGTGCCTCGTCACTGCAACACGGAATCAGGACGGCACGTCAAAAGTCACAGAAGTGCAAGATTAATTGACTGCGATAGCTGCATCACGATTAAGGTAGTCGACACTCGTTGCTTTAAAGATATGTTTACACAAAAAGCTTCTGATCACTTAATATTTATGGACTTACTTTTTTTTTACTTAAATCCTGATTTTAATGCTGGGGCAAGCAGCAATTTATGAAGAGGATTAAGATTGCTTTAAAAGCGCCGATTAAGGTTCTGGACGTTGTGGAGCTGATTTTTTTTTGCAAATAAAACTTCCTAAATAATATTGTCGTTTATTTTTAACGACCTTAAAATAGAACCTTACTCGAAGAACCAATACAGATAATTATTTAAAACCGAAGTGCCTTTAATATAATATTATTTTTTTTTAAATCTGGTAATATAAATAACCAGCAAAATATTCGTTCAAATAATTCGCATAAGCGTAGAAAATCGGCAAGATCAAGTTGAACGCGTGACCTAAGTCGAGTAACGAGACGGGTGTTAGTATGAGAGGCGCGAGCGAGGGCTGAGGGAGTGAGGGCCCATTAGAACAATAGTAGCGCGCAAGAAGCGTGCGATCATAAAGTTACACCTACAATCAGCGCGAAGCCGTAAGAATACCCGACCTGCCCCAACTTAGCGCCGCGAGTCTTCGGCAGCTTTCACTGAACTCTGGTTTAACTTGACATTACACGATCATTTCATTACCAGCTTTTGTACGTAACTTCGTTCACACGACCTTCTCTGTTTCTGTACTGCAATGTTTATTGATTAGACCCCTCGGAAAACAAAACTATGCATAAAGAATTAAACATATTGTTTGCCAAGTGATTTAAGAACGTTAAATCAAAGAATATTACTGAGAATACGTTGATATTTTATTTGTTTTTTAAAATTAAGTATGTGTAATAAATCAACATGAAAAACCGATAGGAATTAAGATCACGACAAACACGACATAAAATTCTTTCAACAAAAATATGTGTCAGTACTAGAATTTGAATTCTCATCAAAATTGCGATACTAATTTTTTAGATTGAAAATAGCACAAATTCCTCATGAATACTTGGCAAGGATCCCAAATTCCTTGAGAATTTAACACGTGTACACAAATGAGAATTAAGAAGGCTACACTAATATAAGAGTTATGCTTTACACATAAGAAATATTACGAAATTATGATTTAGTAAATACCAATAAACTAAATAAAACGACTAAGACACGAAAAACTGCCAAATGAACTCTTTGAGGGAACAGTATAATCGGAATACTTGAGCTACATACCGCCCATTTGCGTCATCCATCAGCTGATATTATGATGCAAGTAATTAAATGGAATCGGAGTCATGGTAGGAAGTATTTCAAAGTTGTTCAGCATTAACTTTCTAACAAAATATGAGGCGACTTCCGTAGAAAGCTCAAAAATGCGAATATTTGTTTTGAAAAATAAATCTTTTCAGCAGTTTAAAGTACAAAGATATTTACGTTCTGTACATTTAACCTTTTCGTTTACGACTCCTGGTGGCTGGCTGGTTTATAAATGGAGCCATAAAGGTTCTTCGCAACGCCCTGCTTCTGGTGTGTAAAAAGGGTGTGGAGCAATGCTACTAAGGCATTCCCACGCATACAGGCCGACACACGCGGATACGCCGGTTCCGATCACCGCCCGCACTAATTGAGTAGACGATGCTATGCGCGACGAACGACCAAGGACGCAAAACCGACCTATGTCGGTAACAAGATCATCTGGATTATTAGGACCACAGTTTAATACTGTATGAATAACTGCGCAGGTAAAACAGATTCAAATTCGAATTCGTAACACTGGAAACCGACCCCAATACAGAAAAAGGCTGAGATGATAAAGTATCGCTTAATAGGTTCATTAATTGCCAAAACATTTATTTATCTTTTATGGATTTAAGAATGGATTTTATCGACCTATCGTTCTTTGTTTTGTTTAAACCTGGATTAGTATTATCAACCTTTTGGAGTCATGCAGGGCAACAAACTTAACAATGGTTCGACCGTGTCCGATAAGTGAGTAAATATTTAAAGAAGTTAAACAAGCGACGCTCATCTTACTATAGAGATGACAAGGTGGTGTTACAAGCGTAACAGATGCTTCTCCATGTTTACAATTTCTTTAGTACTTCGTATCGTAATCGTCAACCGTCGTAAATAAATCGTAAAGAAGGTAGAAAACAATGTCAAATAAAGAATGAAAACTTTATAAAAAACCTTCTCGATAATGATGTTAGTAGAAATTGGCTTTGAAAGCGCCTGAAACTGTGAAATAAAAGCCATGAGATATAAATAAAAACATCTTATTGTTCACCTGATCATAAGTAACGAGACAGCGGCAATCGGAAAAAGGCTGCGTGGGTGACGATTATCCGATGTTATCGGTTCCATTGCTCCTCGCTGCTTGATGTCGTTACGTTAAAGCCTTTTTTAGCTTAGTATCAACGCATACAAATGCAATATTCTTCCACATTAAGAAAATCTCGTCCGACCTCAGTCTAACAAAATTTCAACTTTAAACTGCATATTCTTATATATCTGCAATTCGCAATCGGTTAGATGAGCACTTGCGAAGTACATAATAATATGGGCATAGCTTAAGTGGAGATAAATCTGAATACTCAACCGCAATAAAAACCAAAGATAAACGCGAACCTCTTTAACAATACTTCCCTATTAGCTTGGAATATCTTAAAGCCAACAAAAACCGCAAAATAATGTATAAAATAAGACCTTGTCGTGGAAGTAAACAGTGGTCAATTACGGTGGTAGCGCCCGGCTCTATGGCGCGTTCAGAAACAATCGAAGCGGTGCGATGGGCGAGATACCAGCCGGTAATAACTCTAATGGCGAGATAAGACCGCCACTGCCGTGGATACATGCCGTACCGACTACACAAATGTATTCCAACGTTGTGCGTACGCAACATTCAGATGTGGCATCAACTATTCGTGGTGGGCTAAAATCAAATCTGAATGATTCGTTAGAGGTAAGTAAATGGTAAAGCTTCATCTGCTAATCCTTTCCGTAATTTCACAACTTGTTATCTATTCAAGTGAAATACACTTAATCTTTAGGTCCAAGCGTTTTTCATATTTATACTTCAGTTTTATCACAAAAGTACATCTACGATGACTATTGGTAATCGAGTGTGATTTCCTACGTCCGTGTGGTATCGCGCCGAGTCGCGCTGCGACCAGCAGGACCAGTTTACGCCGACAACCATGTAAACGATTTATTCCCGAGTCTCGTTTTGCATTACCCGATCGGAAGCCAGGGCTGGATCACAGTCACAAAGCTCCGTATTGCAGGTGCTTTTATTGCATATATTACGTTGAAATGTATATTCAATTATTATTACTTATCTACTAACTTCCCTTCGAATCTTTCAACACTGAATTGCGAATGAATAATAGTCTCACATTTAAATAAATGTGTGAATATTGCTTTATATCATATCAAATCCATTGATCAAAGCTTGATTTCTATACAGGATGAACTTCATGGTCGCTGATGAGAGCTTGGCTTTAAGACAGCCCTGATAAAGCATGCAGTTGTCGCGGGGGCTTTATTAAACGACGATGCCATGGTAAGACGGCCGTTGGACCGGCTTATCCCGATTCCCGGTGCACCCTTCTGACTGTTCTCAATACGCAATGCTTGTTTAATACTTGCTTATTTATCTAATCGCATGAAAACAAGTTTTGTGCAATGACAGCTATTAATACTCCGCATATTTCAAGATTTCTATTAGAAAATAATAAAAATATACCAACTCATGGTATAATTTTTATTATTTCCTAATAGAAATCAGATTGATTGAACCTGTGACTATTTTAATAAGCGTTAAATAAATGTTTTATTAGGTATTATTTTATTTTATTACCATCCATTGAAGAATTACTGCCATACAATTTTAATATAGGTTAAGGCCTTTATTAAAATTTTGCAATATCGCAATAACTCAATAAATATAGGTACTATCATAATTAAGATAGGTACCTGCAATGATGACATACCGGTAGTGAGGCATTTTAGTAGAACAGTATATCGCTTACGCCGATTACATGCACACTTCAAATATATTATTTAAAAATCAATTATTATGGATAATAATAAAACACACAACAATATACATGAACTATTCGCAGCCGGTAGGACCACAGTCATGGAAAATTAATATTGCATAATTTCAATTACAATCTTGAAACAAGAATCAAGATAAAAGGGTTTCGAAAATAATAAGAGAAAGTCATCTTATGATGACATACAAAATCATAAACATCCTGAGATAATGGTCAGAAAAAATACAGTGAAGAATGTCCTTATAAATATTTAATTGGCACATGAGGACGAGTCTGATTGAACGCGTTTATTATTAATACAACAGGCCCCTATGAGGGTCGGCGAATTATTTATAAAGAGGCCGATTGAATATGAGTATGCAGCGATGGTGCATATAATCGATGTGACCGAGAGACTGCGAGACCAACACGTGACGAACTCACGAATGCAGTCGCCCATTCATCCATCGTAAGATTTTTATTCCAGTTTGCTTAACACATTATACGCTGCCAACTAATATTTAAGTAGGTAAGTACAATGTTAATAACAATAATAAAATCAATACCATCATTGTCCTTGAATTTACCATAACAATACATGGCAGTGTTGTCTACGTCAACAAGTGGTAATAAAACGTTTAAACATAATAATAAATATTAAGTTTTTGCTCCATTCAATTTACATTCAAGCCCATCAGTTTGAATAGGAGTTTATTCAAAACCTCAATTATTAAAACTTAAAATAGTCACGCTATAAATCGGTGTCAAATAATAAGTCAATTCAACATTTCGGCCATTTTATCAGTCACAGTTGCCCATTTCAATAGAACCATTATCCAGTGCGCGTGGCGGAAAGTAGAAATACAACGCGTTCTTGTACATATAGTTAGACTCATATACAAGGAATAGACAGGGATCCAACCGGTTCAAATAGCAATTCCAGCAAATCAATGCCTTGTATAATGAGATCGACTATAGTAAGCGACTGTGTCGTTAACTGCGGTATCTGCGCATCGATTAAGAACCAACCAAACTCACTTCACATGCCATTGCGCACTTTTTGCGGATATCACCAAAAGCCGGTGGTTGCGCGGCGACAAAGGTGTCCAACCGGTTTACGTTACCGCCGCCTCCCGCCGTCGTCATAAGCGCGTCTGCAAATTCAACACTCGTCAAATACCGCAAAATGCAATACAACCGCTATGTCGTTGCGGCATTAATGCAAGCATCCTTTCCTTCGACCAAATTTCGTCTATATCTATAACCTGTCGCCCTAATCATATCATAAACTCGTGTAGGCATAATTTATAATTTTATTATAAAACAAACGTTAATATGTTTATAATCGGCAGTAATAACATTAATTGATTATCTCTTAGTTTTGCTAAAACAATCTTTGATAAAATTATAACATTTATGGATAGTCCTATATTTATGAAGCACGATTGCTTCGCCCGATACACTAATTAATTACGATGTATTTTTGTTGTCCTCGAGTAACAATTTTTTTTGTTTAAGTACAGGGTTATTGGAAACATGTCACGATCCCTTTAAGGGGTGATAGTAGGTATCAAATCAAATCACTCATGGGTACACGGGTCACAATTCACAAATGAACCACCTTCGGGATATTTTATTTTTCAGAAAACAGTGGACATGGAATTTGATTGATTTTTCTTTAGTAATAAATCTAGTTTATTCAGTAATTTTTCAATGTATCGAAAATGCTTATACCACCTTCACAAATGAACCACCTTCGGGATATTTTATTTTTCAGAAAACAGTGGACATGGAATTTGATTGATTTTTCTTTAGTAATAAATCTAGTTTATTCAGTAATTTTTCAATGTATCGAAAATGCTTATGCAATAAAAAAAAATATTTGCGAACTTAAATATGAGGCTTTTGCTCATATTGCTTTTTGAGTGTGCTGTCTTCTTGTTTTATTATTATTCTTTGTCTATGTGCGTTTTATTTGTGCAGAATAAACAAGTTTTCTTTCTTTCTTTCTTTTTTATACCTCGTTGGTTAGCTAATAAAGCGTAGATTTTTATGAAATAGTACGCCGATAAAGCTCCATAGTAATTTTATGTAGGAAACTTGCCGATAAAGCTCTATAGTAATTTTATGTAGGAAACTTGCCGATAAAGCTCCATAGTAATTTTAAGTAGGAAACTTGCCGATAAAGCTCCATAGTAATTTTAAGTAGGAAACTTGCCGATAAAGCTCCATAGTAATTTTATGAACGCAATGTGTTCCGAAAGACAAAAAATATGAAAATTGTTACGATTTTATGGTACAAGATTTCTTTTATTTTTTTAATTACTTATTGTTATTGACATGAAAAAGGACTGCATTAGTTTTTTTTAATAAATTTTCAAATAATTATGTAAGTACGTCCACTCTTTTTTGAAAAAAATAAAATATCTCGAATCAGGTATTTGATAGGTACATAATGACCTCTACTATCACCCCTTAAAGGGATCGTGACATGTTTCCAATAACCCTGTATAAAGGGAGGAAAATTATATCAATTGTACTTAATTGTATCAACAACATTAGATGAGCTTAATAGGGAGTAAATTAATCAATATACGTCACTACAAACATGCAATGTCAAGAATATACGTACACTTGAATAAACTGCATTGAATCATCGCCTACATTAGATGAAACTGTATACGTTGCGTAATCGGTCATTAAAGCAGATCGTTATAATAACGGCGGGTTCGCTCTCAATGACAAACAACGACTCCATCGAACAAAAGAATATTGAAGTACTTATGCGTAATGAAGACCCACTGTGTAGTGCTTGGAATAAAAAACCGGTCAAGAGCGAGTCGGACTCGCTCACCGAGGGTTCCGTTCCGATTTCTGAAAAAGTGTGCTACATATTTAGAGACATCGTTTTATTTTTCCTGTAATCTTTACATAAACTTCTATCACATAGAATAATTTCAGATTTTTCTCTTTTCAAACTTCGGAGATAAGGGGGGGGGAACGGTATTTTTTTTACATTTTTCATCAAAAGTCGAAAACTGTGTGGCCTAAAAAAAAAGAAAAAAAAATGTTTGAGAATGTGCAAACAGCGCCCTTTCATATGATACCATAAACTGTTCCAAATTTCAAGTTGATAGCATTAGTAGTTCTTGAGATATTCAGCTGTGACAGACAGACAGACAGACAGACTTAGTCACACCATAAGGGTTCCTTTTTTACCATTTTGGTACGGAACCCTAATAACGCAACGAGTTGCATACTCTACAACTACATTTATGGCATGGCAATCCAGGGGCCTGGTTTGCAAAACTAGTTAGAAATTATTGAAAATCTGTGTTACACTTACACTACATAGATATTTACTTAACACTGTATTTCGTATATAACTGACCAGTTACAATATTATTGTCGGTTTTCTTGTCTACAGAAATATCACCAGCTGCACACCGATCAAGGAAATATTATGTAAATTCTTCGATGGGTACCGTAATCTCGTTAAACCCATTAGATAGGTAAGATAAGATCAAGCAGGGCTTTAACGGCGAACGACATCAATCAGGATTGCCTTCACTCTGCTATTAAACAGTAACGGCTACTTTGATAAGTACCCACTGGTTTCTACTCCGGCGGCAACGGCATCGTACCTATCAACTGATTATGTTATTTTAAACATTCCAATAGTAACAAAAATTATAATAAATTACTGTGACGACCTTGATCACGGTCACATTTCTACATCAAAAAGATTATAAAAATTAACAAATAAATATTCAAATAAAATAACCCTATACATAAAAAAAATCTGATGTTAAAAAAACAGGTTCTAGTATTAAATTCATCTATTTTTTGGCAAAGTAAAACTCTGCTCTAAATAAGTAGATGTCAGCGACACTTGTATACGATATTCTATTGGAAATGTACATTGATGATATAACAACATGATTTGATGTTAAAATTGAAGAATTATGTTGTAAATCTTATCGGTTGCTATGAGAATCTCTTTATCTCTGATTATGACGGCCATTTACAGTGATGCGAGTGCATTTCATAGTACGCGAAGTGGTCACGCTCGGTCGATCACAATTTCACGGTCAAATAGACCGAGTTTGATTTGTCTATTACGTGGCACTTTATCGCTTCCATTTGGACAAACAAGTTCTACTTTCAGATGCTGAAACCTATGATCCTTTTATGATTAAGTTTGCAAAAGCGATTTAGGCAAGTTTTTTTTATGTTTTGCATTCTGTTTTACCGATCTTAGGTTCTTAGTGTTAAAAAGTTTTGAAAGCATGTACCTACATAATTTTGTTGGTGGAATTGAAAACATCCCTAAGTTTTTGAAAAGTGTGTATTATGCGTAACGTAACTATGTATAATTATGTTTTAAAATTCTTGTAGTCTACATCAGTTTAGAATAATACAGAATTAATGCGCATTTCTGATAGATGTTTTACAAACGCATCGTAAAGAACAGTTATAGCAAATGATGCAAATCAAAGTATGAACAATTTTCAGGATCAACTATCTTCAAAAAAAGAAAAAAGGATCTCTTTAAAATCCCCACATGTTAAGTGTTAATCTGAGTACAACGGATTACAGAGGCGAAAACACTCATACCCAAATTCAAGTCAGTTCTTAGCGCTAACGAAAAAGGTAGGTAAACATTCATAAATTGTCTATCAGCCATGACGCTAACTAGGTCTTGTGCATGTATAATGCTAACATGTGAATTACAAGAGGCGTTAATAGGCGACGTGAGCCGTGAGTCACACGTGTGTTGTGTTATTATCGATGCGCTCGAGTGCTCATGTATGGGCGCGCTCTATGTGTAGCTAGGGGGGTAGAGCACCTGGCAATCACGTTGATGTTGGTCGTGGTACGAGCTGACGAGTTGGCTGACGTACTCCCAGACTTCTCCGGGCGCCGTCCAAGCCGATGTCGCGTTCGCCGCGTGCCGCATCATGCCCGCATTACGCGCCACCTTCTAATCTTGCGCACTGAACTTCTAATCCAATCTTTTGAGCACTTCACTCGCACAAACACTGTCCGTAACGCACTAGTTAGTGCTACGCGGGCAGTTAGTTCTCGCCGCTCACGTCCACTAGCGTTGACGAGCTATTTATATTGTTTTATCCTCAATCACGCGCAACTAGGTCGCGATCTACATCACACACGCTGAAACAGATTTACGTCGGTACGAACCTTAGCACACCTTATTGTAAACAATTACCCATAATAAAATTCTTGCTTGCTCTTGGGATTAAAACCAATACCTGACGCAGTTTATGCACCATTTTGTACGAATCATTTCATTCAGAACATGTTTTATGATGTTTTTAACTTTTTTATGGACGATAAATTATAAGAATGATGATCTAGAAACATTTTTTTAATTTTTGGCTATAAATGCTATAAAAGGATACTAAAATTTTGAAATAGTTAAGTAGTTACTGTTATTTTATCATTCACTGAAAGATGTAGTTACAACAGTTATAAGAATTTATTTTTATTTGCTTATAGCTGTAGCTATTTTCAACTAGCAGTAGTTTTTTTTATAAACAATTGATGTTCCAAAAAACACAAATGCACCGATATGATCAGTGATGCACTATATGATACGATATGATTAGTGCAGTGATCACGGAACGAATCCATCGGCGACGCGCGAGCCAGTGATAACGCGTGACCTTGAGCTGCGCTAAACGTTTGATAAGGGAAATTCGGCGACCGCCCCCGCTCTGCTTTCAGCCGCTTATCGCACGCCGTGTTTGTTTTGCATGAAATTAGTGTCGCGGTCCACATTATAATGCGGTGACATGATCACGAATTAATGAACTGCTGCTTAGTGATAACAAATATTCAAGATGGTTCTCACGAGGGAATGTTAAATTTTGTACAATAGTATAGTAATTATATTTGTATTTTACATATAAAACAATGAAGTATCGGATAATTATATTTTCATTTTGTTATTGTTAATCACTTGTAATAATTTTAACCCCAAAAACATCAAAAATTTTACCGAACTAACCACAAAGCTGAACACATTCACACTTTAATCAAATCTCGTAAACACTTCAGTTAGTTTAAATTATAATATTTATTTTATGAACGCTTGTTTCACACTAAACCACATGATCACAGCAGCCAATCAATCGAAGACGACATCGCGCGTGTGTACACATCTGACGGTTGTGTGCGGCGTGTACGCGTTCGAAGCACCGCGTACGCAAGAGGTCGGAACGCGCGCGCGCGTCTCGCCGCGATCCAGCTAATGACCGGCGTGGCGCGTATTCGCGACCCCCACTCCGCCACCGTACGCGCTATCAAACCAGTTTACGTGAAAAATTTTAATTCCTCAGCGCGGGTGACGACCGGTCGCGCTTTCCTCGCACGGCGCGGCCTCCCCCGGCCACGAAGAAAAAGCGCAGCGCCCCGGGGGCGAGCCGGAAGTGCACCGCGGCCGGCACGCGAGCCAAGCGCACCCACCGCCTTAATTAAATGCCGCACGCTGCACACCTACCCCTTCGTAGCGTCACTGCCCCTATGCACCACCTACCATTTCTATTACTATCACACATTACTTTTTTTTTACATTTACAATGATAAAGTTCGTAAGTTATTTTTCTATTTTGGCCAGATATCTAGCAAGAATAAACGAATGGTTAACTTTTGTGAGCCCTTAAATTTACATGCCTATTTACGATACCTACTTCTGTCAGTAAAGCGGTGTTTAATAACCATTACTATAGTAAGGCTAGCGGTAACGTGATTAGCAGTAGAAATTAATTCGGTCACGAGTGAATAACCGCTCTTCAAGCGCAGTGTTAAGATGTGAACACCGACTAGATACTTTCACGCATGTACCACACATCACAATGATTCACGCTGCAAACTCATAAATCACTTCGAAAAATTATGCAATTTCTTATGTTCAGCCTTCTAAATGTTTTTAAGTCACTTTCTTGTCATCAGTACAATACTAAAATTAATCAAAATGTATGATTGATTGGTTCAAGATCGAATTTTGATAATATAATTCGTGCCAATAAAAATTCTAGTTGTTCAAAAAGTACTACGAGCAGAATGTTTTGGACGTATGCCAAGAAAATTAAACCCATTTGATTATGGAGAGCTGTTTCACTAGCCTGAACTTCAAAACAATCCGTTGCCTGATTTTTAACATCAAATGCATGTTAAAGAATGCATGAAGAACTAAGAACGCGATATTCCTTGAAACCTACCAATGATGAAATTAATTTTAACATAATCTTCATCAACATTACATTTCCGTACCTCAAACTGTCACAATAAAATTAATAATTGCACTTAACTCAATTATTATGGGACAGATAACTTTATCCGAGGCAGACGAATTTAATCATTTCAAATACATACATAATTCAACATGGCTATTAAAATACAAAGAATAAGATCACATGACACATCTGTGTCGACAAAGTACGATTAAAAGGGGGAATTATTGCTCAAGCCACTGCTGCACTGGGACCTTCTCATAACACGAATATACTCATGTGGTAAACAAGAATAATAAAAGGTGAAGAAAAAACTGGACCAGATTAAGGCGCCACAAAGGGTCCTTTTTGATTTCAATAGTAATTCATCCATACATTAAAAGCTCCCCTAACTAAACTCCTTTAGAACCCTCCGACATACAAACAAGTTAAACAGTTACGAGCAGCTTTTACGCATTTATTCGTAAGGACCATTTATGAAGACTGTTTATAGATAATCGTTTTAAATATAGCAGAACAATCAATCTGCCTAGCCTTTTCCCAACCATGTTGGGGTCGGCTTCCAATCTAACCGGATGCTGGTGAATACCATTATTTTACATGGAGCGACTGCCTATCTGACCTCCACAACCCAGTAACTGGGTAATACGATACCACTTGGTAAGACTTTCGAGCTTCTGACGACCCGTAACGACTGTCAAAGATCCACGAATGACAGCCGGGACCAACGGTTTAACGTGCTTTCCGAGGCACGGAAGAGTCTCGGTATGTAAAGATGGTCACCCATACATGGACCAACCCCGGCAAGCGTAGCTTAACCTCAGAGATCGACCCGTGCGGCTGTTATTTCTTAGCCACAAGCTCCTCTAGCTAGGCTAACAAAATGACTCTAAGGCCTATTTATACGTAAATACTTAAATAGTAAAGTCAAAGATCTTTATTGTGAGACAGTGGTTACAGAGTTGTTATTGGTTATTTAGGTGTGCATTTGCACTGCTCCACCATGTTAGGCATACAATAGTTTGGAACAATTTGATATCTTAGACCTAAGTTTATATATTTAAATAAATAAATAAAAATAAATATTAATTAAAAATAGACATTACTCGTATTTTGCATCAAAACATAAAAACAGTTTGGCACTAAGTCGGCGTTCCCACGAGCGTAATAAAATCGCGGCGGGATTTTATCGCGCACTGGATTTTTAACTGTCACTGTTGAGGCGAGCGTTGAGAATCCAACCTAACAAAAACAGAGTGCTTCCCAGCGCGACGAAAAACACACTGTTGGATTTTCAACTCCCGGCGCTAAGCAGAGAGTTGAAAATCCAGTGCGCGATAAAATCCCGCCGCGATTTTATTACGCTCGTGAAAACGGGGGATAACTCATCACGAATCTGTCGGACAAAAATTCATGTACTGTATAATATGATCTATTTAACAAGAAGTCATTTAATTTTTTCTTAAAAACTAATATTTTCAATTTCCCATAATTGTTTAGGAAGCTTATTATAAATTCGTGAAGACATTCCGAAGAAACTTTTAGAAAGTAGGGCTGTTTTTGAGGACATATTTCCTATTTTGTCGGCATGTCGACGGGAGTGCAGGTTACCAAACTTTTCCTTATTGGTTTTTACAAACGTAGCGACCTCATAGATGTATAGGGCAGGAAACGTTAAAATCTTAAGCTTTTTAAAATATGGCATACAGCTATCTGGGGCACGTAAGTCACAAACAGCTCTAAGACATTTCTTTTGCGCCCTAAAAACGAGTTCCCTGTCTGTAGCATTCCTACAGTAAATTAGTCCATATCTAAGCGTAGGTGTTACATAGGCATGATATGCGGTTAGTAGTGCTGCTTGATTTACAATCTTAGACAGTCTGTTTAAAGCGTAGGAAAATTTATTTGGTTTTTTACACACCGCATCAATTTGCGTTCTCCATGATATATTTTTGTCAATCCAAAGTCCTAAGAATTTGCTGGTATCCGTTTCCTCTATTTTTTTCATTTCATAATGTACATTAATGTCAAAGTCTTTCTTTGGGAATAACTGACTATTTTTGTTTTATCTAAATTAATTATAAGATTATTATTTATTACATGTTAACCAATTTATAATGTCATTTAAAGTATCGTTTATGTCATTTTCAAATGTGTTGATGTCAGTCGGAGAAAATACAGCAGTGCTATCATCAGCAAAAACCGGCCAAGTGCGTGTCAGACTACGCACAATGCAGGGTTCCGTAGTTGGGATGAAATTATCCCAAGAACAAACTTAACAATATAGTTGAAAAACATGTTCTCCCATACATTCCGACAGTAAATGTAAGTTTGTACTCACAATATTGAGAGAATTACCATGTTATTTTAAGAGCACAAACTTCTTATAGGTCTTCCTGTAATCTACAGGTATAGAACTATTTTCTGTATTTTTTCAAAATTTTAGGCTCATTAGTTTCGGAGATAAGGGAGGGAATGGTCAATTTTCGTCTATTTTCTTAAATAACTTTAAAACGATTTATTTTAAAATTATAAAAAAAATATATTTGAGACCCTCATAGTTAAGCTCTTTCATTTGACACGGTAAAGTTTGCAAAACTTTTTTTTTTAATTATCTTATTTGCCCCCTAAAAGTGACCCCTATATTCAAAATTCATTTATTTACTTTAGCCCTGCGTGTTTGGGTCACAGAAATCCATATGTGTACCAAATTTCAACTTAATCGGTCTATTAGATTCGGTGCAAATTGGCTGTGACAGACTGACAGACAGACACACGAGTGATCCTATAAGGGTTCCGTTTTTTCCTTTTGAGGTACGGAACCCTAAAAAGGACTAACGGAATTTTCACGGCTCTTGGTAGATCGTTTATATAAATAAGGAACAGCAAGGGACCCAAAACGCTTCCTTGTGGCACACCATATGGAACATCTCTCGGGTTTGATAAATACTGTACTTCAGTTTTCGTCGCAAAAGAAAGCTTATTTATTTCAGTTATTTGTAGTCTCTGGCTTAAATATGATTTTATCAAGTCTAGAGCATTACCGCGTACGCCGTATCTATACAGTTTTTCGACCAGTAATTTATGATCGACATGGTCGAAAGCTTTGGTCATGTCCATGTACAGTCAACGGCCAGAAGTCCACTTATACCGCAATGACCATTATCGCCTGCGCTATACGGGCTGCGGCGCTTATACCTATACGAGCTGCGGCGCCGAAGAAGGTCATAAGTAATCTATGCCATGGTTGCTATGCCATGGTTTTGTGAGATTGCTAGTCGACTTTTGGCTGTTACTGTACATAGCCGTCACTGGTGTCCTATTGTTCATATTTTTGTAAATCCTAATATAGTCCTCCTTATCGATTTCGATAACGGCGACCCTTCGAAATCACTTCCTTGCGTGTGCCCTTAGATGGCTCGCTAGACCGAATTTAGTTTTGAACACCCGGTCACAACTACAACAATAAAGTTGGCCTGCAGTGTTGTATGTATATGTATACGTGTAGGAGGGCTTAGGTCTCTCTTTGCGTATTTGGCACTTCTCAATAATAGCTTCGTGTCACTTTTCTTCGAAAGATTTTGTACTTTTGTGTCTAAATCCTAATAACGCAGATGGCCATATTGATAGTCTTGCTTTTACGAAATCCATTTTGTTCGCTGGCAAAAAGATTATATTTTTCAAAATAGTTATAAATGCTATTGTAGATTACTTTTTCAATGGTTTTGGAAAAAATTGTGATTAAAGCTAAAGTAAGTACGGATTATACTACCTTTGAATATAGGTAGGTAAATTAGGCGGCGCCAATCAGCATCACTGCTTATTACTTGATGAATACCTTCAAGAACTGAAAAAACCTACAGGCTATGCGTGTTTACCTGACATATTGCTATGAAAGCTCATTCAATTAATGTAAACTATTGTAAGAATTTCTTTATCAAAAATACTAATAAAAACCCTTATATATGTTTCGCTAAACCCCGAATAAGTTCCACGTACTTGGTCCTGGTCTGCCCACTGGTCAAAAACAAGTGTTTATAAACACTGTGTGATGAGAGACCGAATTAAGAACACTAAGACGTCTTCACCGATAGACACAATTGGTTACCTCCCGATCGAGTTATTGTTGTATTTACAAGCATGCTCACCCGGTATCGAGCATTTCGAACAATCCGCTTTTTTTCGTTAACCTACACTGTTCCACTGCTGAGCAAAGGCCTCCCCCAAACCCTTCCAAGCATCTTTTTCCCGAGCCACCTCGACCCAACCCTTATGGTACGAGCCTAGGTCGCCTCGCCACCTCTTCCTGGGCCGGCCTCAGCGGCGCCGTCCACCCAAAAGTCTCCACAAGTTGGGTTGTGGAGACTTTTGCCCAATCCTATCTTAGCTTGGCACCCTTTTTGCCTACGTCTCGGTTCCCCGTTCTGGAGCAATCTGCTAAAGCCGATCATTCTGAATGTCAACTCAAATGGGTTAGGTGTATTGAAAACAGAATTACATTCAAAGCTTTGTTCTTTTTTGTTGCAGAAACGTTGTCATGACGAGGAAAAACACAACTTTTTATAATTCACAAAAACTACCGCCTATAAATATAGGTGTCGTAAGTACTTTTCAGACTAATGTGTTATTTATAATTTATTTTAGAATCAACTAGAATTTACTAGAAACAGTACTAAAACCGTGAAGTTAAACATTTTATTAACATTTAAAGTGATCGAAAACTTTCAGTTATTTATTACTAGCTTTTGCCCGCGGCTTCGCCCGCGTGGATGTCGGAAAATATCCCATGGGAACGTTTATGTGGAAAACATAGGGCATATCCCTAACTTAAGAAATGCTGGGTTTCCCATACAAACTTTCATCCCTTTTATCACCCCTTGTAGGATTATGTTTTAAGACAAAAAGTAGCCCATGTCCTTTCCCTGGATGCTATCTATAGCCTTGCCAAATTTTATCGAAATCCGTGCAGTTTTGTAAATTTTAAAATCAACCCCTATTTTACCCACTTAGGGGATGATTTTTAAAAAACGCTGACCCGCATATTTCTTAACTTCTTACCAAAAGCATAAATTTGTTATCCCTAACTTAAGAAATACTGGGTTTCCCTTACAAACTTTCATCTCCTATATCACCCCCTGTAGCATTATTTTTGAAAAAAATAGTATCCTATGTCCTTTCCCAGGATGCTATATAAAGCCTTGCCAAATTTTGTCGAAATCATTGCAGTTTTGTAAATTTTAAAATCAACCCCTATTTTACCCCCTTAGGAGATGATTTTTCAAAAACGCTAAACCGCATATTTCTTTATTTCCTATCAAAAGCATACATTTTAATTTTCACATCCCTAACTTAAGACATACTGAGTTTCCCATACAAACTTTCATCCCCTGTAAGATTATTTTTTAAGACCAAAAGTAGCCTGTGTCCTTCCCCAGGATGCTATATAAAGCCTTGCCAAATTTTATCGAAATCCGTGCAGTTTTGTAAATTTTAAAATCAACCCCTATTTTACCCCTTAGGAGATGATTTTTCAAAAATGCTGAACCGCATATTTCTTAATTTCCTACCAAAAGCATACATTTGAATTTTCATATCCCTAACTTAAGAAATACTGGGTTTCCCTTACAAACTTTCATCCCCTATATCACCCCCTGTAGTATTATTTTTGAAAAAAATAGTATCCTATGGCCTTCCCCAGGATGCTATATAAAGCTTTGCCAAATTTTGTCGAAATCCATGCAGTTTTGTAAATTTTAAAATCAACCCCTATTTTACCCCCTTAGGGGATGATTTTTCAAAAACGCTGAACCGCATATTTCTTTATTTCCTATCAAAAGCATACATTTTAATTTTCACATCCCTAACTTAAGAAATACTGAGTTTCCCATACAAACTTTCATCCCCTATATCACCCCCTATAGGATTATTTTTGAAAAAAAAGTAGCCTATGTCCGTCCCCAGGATACCATCTAGCCTTGCCAAATTTTATCGAAATCCGTTCAGTGGTTTAGGCGTGAAAAGGTAACAGACAGACACAGAGTTACTTTCGAATTTATAATATTAGTATGGATGGAATTGATTTTATTTTTGACTTAGAATAGGTATTGGTCATATTTTATCTTTAAAACCCCGTCGTGACTTTTGCACCACCCAGTATAAACCGAGGCCTTCCCACTAGAAGACAGTTATGGCTAATATAATATAATGATCCATGGATATACCGATACGTCGATCTAAGCCTATGGGTAAAGACAGAAAATCGGTGATGGTTAAAAAAAATGACAGCATGAGTAAAACTGTTTTTAATGGCATCCATACTAACTTTTTAAACTGGTTTTTCTTCTTAACTTTGAATAAAGGCTCGCGCTGTGGTAGCCTGCAAAATTCAAATTTTCTTGCGTTTTTTATCTTAGACTTCCGGATTCATCTGATTTCCGAAATCAGACCAATCCAGAGAAAATCTAAATTAGACACATGTATTGATGATTTTTATCGTTAAAATTACGTAAATATATAAACTACTCAAAACAAAATAGGGCCCACCTCGAATCAGTCACTATTTTGGTCAAAATAAAGTTATCTAAGTAGTTGTTGTCAAAGTTACGCATTGAACCGTCAAGCTGACATGTTTAGGAGCCCTTATCAATGTTTATTTCGACAATATTCATATTGGTTTCAAGAGGGTAGCTAAA
This sequence comes from Cosmia trapezina, assembly GCA_905163495.3. Lineage (NCBI taxonomy): Eukaryota > Metazoa > Arthropoda > Insecta > Lepidoptera > Noctuidae > Cosmia > Cosmia trapezina. The sequence goes on from LR991037.1 coordinate 19,054,806, forward strand.
AAAGTGAAGTACTCGAAAAAAACATCGAATGCACAAATTCTCGGTCACTTAAGTTTTCAGTCTACACTAAACACTGCTGTGGAATACTCACGTTTTTAACAATTTTGTTTGGTTCCTGTGTTAGTTGTGATCACTATGCCTGGTTCTCGCCGACATATGGACATGGAAACCGCTGCAAGAGCAGTATCTTTGCTTCAAGAGGGACAGTCTCAGAGATCTGTGGCTATACACCTCGGTGTTTCGCGACGAGCAATCCGAAATGTTTGGGAACGATATCAGGAGACCGGAAGTGTAGCTAGGAGACCTGGCACAGGAAGAGTTAGAGCTACAACTGCCCAGGAAGACCGATATCTAAGGTTAACCGCACGACGGGAGCGTACTGTTACCGCTCGGACCTTACAAACTCGACTACGGCAATCCACAGGGACGAGAGTCAGCGACCAAACCATTCGGAATCGGCTTCACGAAGATGGACAACGCTCCAGAGTACGCGCTATTCGACTGAAACTGACGAGGGCTCATTGTGCAGCACGCTTAAGGTACGCCCGGGAACATTTGGAATGGACCATGGATAACTGGAGGAATGTGCTTTTTACGGACAAGTCTAAAGTGAAGTTTTTCAGTGATGACAGACGGATACGCGTGTGGAGAAGAGAAGGGGAACGTTTTTCTGAACCATGCGTGCATGGAACAGACCGATGGGGGGGTCCCAGTGTTATGGTATGGGGTGGAATTAGCTTACACGGCAAAACGGAGTTGGTAATTCTCAATGAAGGTACCGTAACCGCCGCCAGTTACATCGAGCGAGTAATCCGGCCACATGTCATCCCGTTTTCACAAAGAGTGGGCAATAATTTTGTCTTTATGCATGACAATGCTCGCGCACACACAGCCCGCACCACACAAAGAGCACTCTCTGAAGCCAATATCACCGTTTTGCCATGGCCAGCCATGAGTCCCGACCTCAACCCAATAGAACATTTATGGGATCAACTCAAAAGAAGCCTGAAAGAAAACTACAGTGATGTGAACAGCCAGCAGGAGCTCATTAACGCCCTGAAAGTCTGTTGGGAACAAATACCGCACACAAACGTGACTCACTTGATTGAAAGTGTACCAGATAGGCTCAGAGAGTGCATACGGAGCAGAGGAGGACCCACTCGTTATTAAAAAATAACAAGCACCATATTTTTTTTCAGAAGACGTGTGCTTTACCAGATTACGTTTATCTTTTATTTTGTGTAATTTTTCCTAAAAACTGTTATTTGTGTTTTTATTAAAGGAAATAAACAAATGATGCCATTGTTTGTGTTTACACTATTCCTGAATGCCCACTTGAAACTTATACATTCATAAAAACTGAACAATTATGTTCAATTTTAAGTTAAGTCAAAAAAACATGGTGGGCCCTATTTAGTTTTGAGTAGTTTATTTCTTACTGTCGCGAATCATATTTTGATCAAGATACAACCTGACACTGACCTGCAAATTGCAAAAAAGGGAAGAAAATTTGAATTTCGCAGGCTACCTTAGCGCATCCCCCTTAAAAATGCTGAATTCAGACAATTCCACAAATCTTCTCATAGCAGCGACGACAGAGCTAACGAAAGGCTCGGTTTTGAGACCTCTTCTCTTCGCCAACATACTAAATAATTTCACTATTGAAATGTTATTATTAGAGTAATTAATAAATGGCAAACTACAAAAATAGCACATTTAAAGCCAATGTAAGCAAACCAATTACTATAACAGCATTATGGTTTTAAAATACGTCCAATCCGCAAAATATCCAACGGGTCCAAAACGTCTAGTTCCCGCCTGTAGAAATATTATTTTCGTCAGCTGATCGACGGAGCCCCGCGTTTAAAGGAACCTAACTTCGGGGTGCCCCTGATGTCGACCATCTAAGGTTAGGGTTTTCATCAGCAGGGCAGGGGTACCCCCACTATAAAAAAATATGTAACTTTAGACGGTCGACATCAGGGCACCCCGAAGTTCGGTTAGTTAGGTTCCTATAAACCCTGCAGACAGAAAAATAGGAGTCGGGATTTTAAACTTTCGACCAAACAAGGGCGTTTCAATTTTCGGGATTACTCCATCGGTATTTTAAAATTGGGTCTTTTAAAATTCGGGTTTAGCTATGTTATTTATTCTTATACAGGGTGGGCCAAGAATTCGTTAACACGCAAACGTTCGGCTGAATTAGGATTATCCCGCACATCATACGCCGTATTTTGAAATTAGATTTGAAATTACATCCATATAAGATCCAGCTAGTGCAAGAACTAAACCCTAATGATTTAAATTTGCGTAAGTCATATGCCGAAACAATGTTAACTCGATTCAGTAATTTTCACAACATCTTATTCTCTGACGAAGCCCATTTCCACCTAAATGGATATGTAAACAAACAGAATTGCAGGTATTGGAGCAGCGAAGAGTCGTGTCTACATTGATAAACCGAATACACTGCGTCAACTTAAAGAAAAAATCATCGAAGAGATGTCGGCGATCTCGCGGTCTCTTTGCAGAAGAGTATTCGAAAACTTTAGGACTCGCTTAGATGAGTGCAAAAACCGAAACGGTGGTCATTTAGACGAAATAATTTTTAAAAAATAAATTACAACTAATTAGCTTTCTCGTAAATAAACGATTTCTAAAATATGTTAAATGGTTTTTTTTATACGATTTTTTCAAATGTTAACTAATTCATGGCCCACCCTGTATTATGAAAGTAATAAAAAATGATGATTCATTCATCTGGATGAGGTCCAGGGTTCTGTAGTTTCTTCGACTCCCAGATGGCTCCGTCGGAACATTTACGGATTCCATGTTCAGGCGAACCAAATTGAAATGGCCACTTTTCTAGCATTATTAACATAAAGTAGCACTGAGGTAGGGCTCTTTTCTTTTTAATCATGGTTTTATCACGGCTTAGATCAGAATGGTTTGAGAAAAACACTCATTTCAAAGTCAAAGTGCTTCATGACCACATAACCTGGGCTGCGGCCGATTAGATGCCAGTGTTTTGGCAATTGCAAGAATTTTAAAGTTATAGGTGAAAAATCTGCCATCCGCAATGTGAATAGCAACTGTGAATAATCATTGATCTTGAAATCTCGTTTGATATTTCAAGAATGAAATTGTCTTCCCATCATCATTCTCTTGCCCTTATCCCAATTTATTTGGGGTCAGCGTAACATGTCTTTTTCTTCTACAATTTCCTATCATTCGTCATATCTGTATTAACCACCTTTTTAGCATATCATCTTTCACACAAATCATCCATTGTTTCTTTAGTCTTTCCCTACTCTTTCTCTTCCTAACAACATTTTTCTCACTCCTCTACATTACATGCCCATACCATGACAATAAATTTCCACAAAACTTTTCGATCACAGTGTAATACCACACACCCCTCTTAGCATTTCATCTCCGACGAGATTGAATCTCGAAAGAAGGCTCGTTATCTTGCGAGATTGAGGTTGCAATCCCTAACCTCAGGTACTCTGCCTATCCAATTAGTATTTCCGGGTTTAAGATGGATGGAGGTAATAGACTGCACTCCAGTCATTTTCTGGGACAGATACCATACCAACAAATAATAAAAAGAAGTTGAAAATACATCTTCAAAACTTGGTAAGTCCAAAAAATTAGGCCAATACAATTTATTTAGCAATAAAAAATTCAACAAAATAAGTCCTTGTAAAAACTAAATAGACTTACCTTAAAATACTTTCAAACAAATCCAAGAAAGAGAATTTCACTTTCTACCACACATCTCTATGAATATTTAAGTGTTTCAAATTAAAAAATTTATGTCATTGAAATTGTTTACTGCTACTACTTTACATCATAAAACTAATTTGTTATTAATATTGGTCCAATGTAAAACTATGCTAAGCTTACCTTTGTTCTGGGGCGCCCTCTTCCTCTCTTCAAAGGTATGTCATGAGAAGATTCATCACTTTTGGTCTTTTTCACATTAATGGTGGTCTTTGAAGCACATTGTTTATCCTTGTTATTAATTTTTGCCCCATTATCCTTGGAGTCACATGGTTTTCGACCTTCTTCATTATCAATTTTAGCAATACTCTTTACCTTAGTGGCTGGTTTTGCTGAACACTTTGATGGTAATGATTTTGAAAGTGGCAAATCATCATCACTGGAAGAATCTGATGAGCATTTACTACATGATTCTGAACTTGAAGTGGTGTCGGACAGCTGAGATTTCTTCTTCACAGGTGTTCTTTCCTTACTTTGACTTTTATTATTAGTCAATTTCTTTTTCACTGATGGTTTACTGGTTCTTTTTGGGGATACTTTTCTTGGTGGTATAGCAGCAATCTTTAGTTTTAACCCAGTATCACATGAAGTAACTGAAAAGTGTGCCTTTCGGGAAGCACTCTGCTTCGCATCAGAACACTCCCACTCACTTCTTGATGAATCACTGGAGCTACTGTTCTGTAATACCAAATAACAAAGGTAAAAATTAGTATGATTGTATGAAAAGATGATAATTATAGCATGTATTGCCAAATCGAAACTAAAAACTAACAGCCAACTATTACAGTAGTTAGTAGGATAGTATCAAACATGGAACTTCCAAAAAGTAATGGCAACTGTCTCAATAGGCTAGAAGTTGGACTATCCAACATACATTACTTACGGCAGTGAAAGTACTTCATAGTAAAATTAACAAGAAAATACTGCATGAAATTTCAAACTCTTGAATACAGACTTACTAGAACAATTATTTTTAGATAATTTGGATTATAAAGATAATACAAACCTCAGAATCACTATTTGAGTCTGAATCACCACTTGAATCATGAGTTTTTGGCAACTCTGTGCCCATTTCTGGAACATAAATAAAAAATACAAATAATCAAAACAATGAATTTTAAAAGTCAGTGATAAATAGTTTTAGCAACAAGAATTATGAATTAGAATTATCTAGATGTAACCATGAACTTGAAAACCAACAAAAACATTGCTAAACAGAGATTAGGCAAACCACTCTTGAGTGATAGCACAATGTAAGGTAAGTATATTAATATTATGTTAATTTGATCATGACGAATATTATTATGAGCAATTTTAGACAATCATGAAAGAATTTACTGGTATAAACTGTTATCAATCTAAATAATAACTAGTAATGACGCTTTATTGCTGGTTCCAAATGGTCAGGGTACTTACTTCAAGGTTGGTCAAGATGTTTCCAAATACAACAGTGTGATTGTCTTCATTTCAGTCGCAAATTGCCCACAGTATTGTAATAATCTGGAATAACACACCGAAATCAATGAAAGTAGAAGTTCTAAAGCGTTATTTTGAGAAATATCTTATTTCCACTCCACATAATTTTGAAGAAATGACAGATCTGACGACACTCGTAAGACCAGTTTATTCACGATGAAACTTGGTGATGTTGAACAACGCAGTCTAGAAATATCGCTAAAAAACTATGATGTTACATAAAAACATGTTAAATATCGTGAGATAAATCATAATATGCCGAGCATAACGGTCTTTTAGGACATTGGCGCCAAATAAGTGCATACGTTTACATTCATTCTTAAGTGGAAATATAATGCCCAATGTTGATAGGTTACACTATAATAATTTGATTTTAGAGCAATAATAAACTACATGTCATACTAACCACATCCGAAAACTTCGCAACACAAATAATACACGGCAAAACGATGAAATTACTTCACACTAGCATAACACTTGGCCTCCATGTTTACAAATCATTCGTATAAAAATGTACATACTACGTAACTCAAGAGAAAGTCAGTGAATTTTGCATCTTATTCTTTTGCTCGTATGAAAGTTACGTATGAAAGAATGAGACTTGTTACCATTATATCTATACGAAATGCGGCGCAAAATGGCGTCGTATAATATCAAGAAACGCTTCCAAATAATCTCGTTTGTAAGCTATTATTTAACAACAAAGCATTTTGCTAATTTCAATGGCTATCCAGGCTTTCTACCGTAAACATATTATTTGTAATTACCGAAACTGATAAATAAAAGCTATTTTGAACGGTACAGTACAAAACAAATATTGATAGTCACGCCATCTTTTGTCATATACTTAGTACTTACTCAACTCAAACTTTCCTGAAATTCCACAGAGAACATATATTGTATTGAAATTCTGATTCCACTTACGATTGAACTAGAACATTCTTCTATTTTTCTTTCTTCATTCTTCTTTTCTACCACATAACTTTAAAAACATGTTTATCTATGTATTGCGTTGTTAACCAAAGCATTATGTAGTGTGATAAGACCACCCTTTGCAACACGCCGTGTCGAAGACAGTGAATTCTATTCTCTGTCTACGCGCCGTGTACATACATTTTAAAATAGTCAAATAGTAATTACAAAAAATCTTGGACCAAAAAACATACAAGTTTTCCATTTTCTATCTACACGTATTGCGCAGAGAGCAGGGACTGATATCGATATCCGAAATTTACCGATATTTTAAAGAAAATACCGATAACAGAAGCGATAACTGGGATAGATACCGATATTTTGTATCAGGAATTTGAGTATCGGTATATAATAATCATCGATAATTATATCGATACTCAGTACTGATATTATCAGGAAAAGAAAAAATATGTTAAAGTCGTATATATGTATTTCTTCAGATAAATTCATGTTTTGCAGATTCCTCAGTTCAAACAATAATGAATTGAGGGCCCTAGATATATCGCCATAAATCTGTAATGTCATATTCAACAGACTTGGGAATTTCTTAAAATATTTAAGAAATTCTTAACTAAATTCCTAAGTAAAAATTATTAACCCAGATATAGTACTTACTGAGATTCAGACTATGCCACTTTATGCAAGCGTCTGGACTGAGGGCCCAAGTTATTTAATCGTAAAAGTTTTAAATCACGTTTAAGAAATTTATGGACCTTTGCTTTAAGTTTTTACTATTTTTAACTAAATCCCCTATAAGCCTTATTTCGTTTCGCAACGGTTCAAAAAACGGGCCCTCAGTCCATACGCACATAAGTTAAAGGTAAAAAATACAAACCAGCAATCTTGATATACCAATCACTAGAAAACAAAATTCACGTAGGTACCACACGCACGACCGTTACTGGACGAGCCGGGGGGGCAAAAGAAATCGAAAAGATAATGCGGCCGCAGGTAAAGGTATTTATTGGTAATAAATCGGTATTTTAGTATCGGTGTCGATACTGATAAAGGCACATTATAGTATCGATATTATTATACTGAATAAAAATACCGGTATCAATATCGATAAAGAGATACCCAAATACCAGTATTTACATCGATATTTTTACATTGACACCAAAATAGTCCAGTCCCTGGCAGAGAGAGACTTTAGTCGCCGAGTAGGTTAAATGCTCTAAGCCGAGTAGTCGCCAACGACCAAAGAGTATAGTAATATATATAGAACCAACGCCTCACTGGCGATTTCAAAATCTCACATCTCCAAACACCGATTTTAGCAGCCGATTTGTAGCCAGCGATGTTTAAATCTGTGTGAACGAGTGATTTGGAAACCTAAAGTGGCTATGTGTGTGTATCTAGCATAATGTTCCCACTGCTGTGCGCACAGAATACATAATATTACATGTACAGAAGATTCTCACCGCAAAATCATTTAATTAAATAGCGACTCTTGCGACGACACAATAAAGTTCAATTCAGGTCGCACAGCGATAATTAGCTACAGATGTTCACCTAGAACTCTATTGTGTAGCTCTTATATACTTTCTGACTCGTTAGGGTTGTCTTCTTTTACGACGCGGTGCGTGAGCGAGTATCAAATTATCATGCGACTCGAGCCGGGTGATGCGCGGCACCGGCAGCCCACACATGTACTGAATTAGCGTCTACAAGTCGAGTCCGCCGCGTACTTGTAGCTTCATACCTAAAATGCGGAGTGCGCCTTGCCTGCTGTGGGACACAGGTTCTCTTTATGTGAGAGGAAGTAGGCCACCACTCTGCGGGTCCAATGCAAGTTGGTGGGTGTCACTGTGTCTGAATTTATGGTTCAAAGCCCGTTTCAGCACGGTATTTCCATTTTGAGAGCAGAATGGTTACGAAGGAAAATTGTACTATACCTAAAGTAAAGTGCATGGCTGGCCAAGTTCAAATTCAAACCCACACTACCTACACTACAAGTCGTAAGATGGGCCAGTTACCACTTACTACTGGGCCACTATACGCGCCGCGCATGCGCTTAGTCACACACTATCGCTGCTGTTACACGTTTTAACTTCCCGAATTTTGTAAAACAATCTTAACGGACGAATGGATGGCCCCTATAACACAGGATTTTCCTAGCATGGGGGTCATATTCACAAAAATTGAGCACAATATACTTTCATATTATTGTAACATGCATTGTATTTCTTCTTCTCGCTAAATAAAATTATTCTATTCTATTCTACTATGGCCTGCGGTGGTGCTGCGGGCTCGGTGGTGGACAGTTGCAATGCACTATCACTTAGGGCTCCCACACATTACACAGTCCGCCGGGTGTGCGTCTATCTGACAGGCCCCAACGAGGTTCATCAACAGGTGATAGCTTGTCATAAAGACATTATTTTGTACCTAAAGAAAATAAATAAGATATAATTATTTTGTACCTCGACAGTTTTTGATTAAATGACGTTTTTATGAAGTGTCTTGCTAGCGGGCCCTTTATGGTTATTTTTACTGTTATTATACTTTCAGATCGCACAATAGTGTTAGGAGCTTGATACTATTATGTACCTTACAAATCCAAAATCTCGACTTTCTGTGAGCTGCACTTCAGAAGATATTCGTTATTTAAACAAGCGTCCAGCCAGCGGGCCCCTTTTTAAATACAACTATTTTATATCATACATATAATATATTATGACGAGACTAATGACGAGTACAATGACCCTCTAAGAATTTGCTGATGTTTTACCAATAACCCTGTATCACTGACCTCTATTGTACAAGTACGCTGGACTAAAGATACTATAGGAAATGACAGTTGATTTTTGTGCCGATTTGAAGCGCTACCTCGAGGATCTCAGGAACTAAAATTGACATGTACCCATCGATAACGCATGTACCCTGTTAACCCTTTAGTGCATGAATTATCTAGGAAAGCAGAAAAATAATATTTTGTTGTTATATGGTGTTTTATTTGGGGTAATAGAAAATACAAAGTGTAAAAAAAATATATAAGTACTTTGATTAGTTTGGAAAATAATTTTCGAAAAAATGGCTTAACGATTTAATGGCTTGGCTTTATTAACGACTGTATGCAAATGCCATTTGCGGATGCAAATGTAATAATTTTACGAAATCATAACATTTGAGGGCTTTGTGAACTTATGGAGGTGGAAAGCGATAAACGCAACGAGAGAGATGGATGCTCGATAGTTTCCTCTGTCTCTGTCTCGCTGAGCTGCGATGGGCTCTCGTGGGCTGGGTATGGTTTTAATCGTGATACAGGCGGGAGATTATAAAACATGCAAACGATTACCGATTACGATATACGATTAACGATTACGATTAGTATGTAATTCAAGGTTCCAAACTTCATAACTCAAAAAGTTCTTAAATCGCAATCATTTAGATACCTGGTAAATTACGTAAACTTATGTTAGAATCAGTGGGAAGAATGAACATTAATAAGATTAGAATAATAATCTAACTTACGTGCATAAACGTGTAAAAAAAGGAGGACTCCGCGCCACGCATATCGAAAGTGAAGCACAGTAAGTATGCCGGGACCGTTTGTACAAGCACGCCTCACGCACACATTTACATCATAGTATGCCGATCGGCCGCCAGTACGTGACACGAGCGACGGCGTCTTTGCAGGTACAAGTCACGCACACATAAATCGGCACGGTGCTTCACTTTCGATATGCGTGGCGCGGAGTCCTCCTTTTTTAGTCTATGATTTTACATTTATAATAAACTTTTTTACTCACATTTCATCACATAGTGTAATTACAGCTCAGTTTTTATTATCTCTTTAAAATATCGATGGCACACCATATTATGTGCTGATAACAATAAAAATCTAATGTGTCTAGTAATTTGCGTGCGGCGCGCGGCGGGTTAATAACAAAATACAATCGTATGAATATACATGTAGGGTTGCGAATGTTCCATTATCGATAATGTGTCGATTGATATTTTTCTTCCAATATTGAGTCATTTTAAATTGACGTCATTCAAATAAAAATTAACTGTTGTCAGATATGCAATTTCAGTATCTAGCTAAAACAAATGTGCAAATAAGTTTCTAATTTAAAATGATAAAATTTATGTGTAATTTAATTAATAATTAAATTATTTTAACGACCGTAGGCGTTCTAAGCATGTCATGACTGAAATTTTTTCGTTAACGCAGTCCGATAATATATTTTGTATCTGCTTATCAATCAAAATTTGCTTTGGCCGAAGTTTTGTTTCCTCACAGTGATACTTAGAGACTTCTATTTATTTTGATTCCTTTTTAGAGTTCCGTATTTCAAAAGGAAAAAACGGAACCCTTATAGGATCACTCGTGTGTCTGTCTGTCTGTCCGTCTGTCACAGCCAATTTGCTCCGAATCTAATGGACCGATTAAGTTGAAATTTGGTACACGTATGTATTTTGTGGCCCAAACACGTACGGTTACAGTAAATTAATTAATTTTGAATATGGGGGTCCCTATTAGGGGGCAAATAATGTGTATCTAGATATAATATACAAAGTACGATTGTCTGTTTTCCCAAATAAAATAAAATAAGAAAATTAAAAAAAAAAGTTTTGCAAACTGTACCATGTGACATATCAAACGAAAATTGACCATTTCCTTAACTCAGAAACTACTGAGTCTAAAATTTTGAAAAAAATACAGAAAATAGTTATACAACGTGTAACGTTAAATGCTCAAAACCTCTTAAGGGGTCATTGTACTCATCATTATGAACAACTTTTACTATGGGACCAAACATGAAATCGCGAAAAAAAATCAGCTGTTCAGTACATTTTGACGAATTATGCGAACATAAATGTACTGAACAGCTGATTTTTATTTCGCGATTTCAGGTTTGGGCCCATAGTAAAATTTGTTCATAATGATGAGTACAATGACCCCTTAAGAGGTTTTGCGCATTTAACTTACACGTTGTATACCTGTAGATTACCTACAGGAAAACCTATAAGAAGTTTGTGGTCTTAAAATAACATGGTAAATCTCTCAATATTGTGAGTACAAACTTACATTTACTGTTGGAATGTATGGGAGAACATGTTTTTCAACTATAATCTTAACTTTGTTCTTGGGATATTTAATTTAATCCCAACTACGGAACCCTTCATAGAAACATTTATTAGAAACAAAAAAAAGCATGGATAATTTGGCATCAATATTTCCTTTTCACAACACAATAAGTTCCTACAAAGCGAACAATCCTTCAATATATTATTAAGTAACTATAGATTTCGTTTTATTAGTATTTGATAGTCTATGCCAATTTCAGATCAAATAAAAAAAACCGTAACTCTCACGGTCGATAAAGTAATAAAAGTATTTTTTTATCGTCGGCTGTGTCCCATCTCTAATATTAGTTCCATGGGTACTCACATTGCTTTCAGCGCCAAAATGGCGAAAATCAAATGTCTTCATTTTGTCATCGCTAATATGAAGTCCAGCGTACTTGTACAATAGAGGTCAGTGCCCTGTATAAACCTAATCTATGCTGTCCGCCACCGCCGCCATCTTAGTATATACTAATTCCATGTCTTTTACAATGCACTGATTTTAACAGCTTCTGAGATTGACAGATTGACACTGTCAATCTGTCAATCTCAGAAGCTGTTGACACTGACAGTTGGCAGACTCCATGCAAATTGCAAAACCATACAATTATTCTTATTTAATTTTAGGCAGGTACAGCAATTTTATGTGAAACTCGATAGTATTTTAAAGTTGGTCGGAGTAAATGTGAGGTACACACTGAACAAGTAATAAATAATGAAAGGACGTCTATTGGTTTTCTGACAGAGAAATTGTTAAAAACATAGGTATATAGCAATCTGTAAAAAAGTAATTTTAAATAATCATAAAATGGTATTATTTTAGTTCTTTTGTTTTAGAGAGAAAATGGAGGAACTGGATGTCTGGGATGACCTTTCCAACATACCAGCTGATCCTCCTGTTATGCGCAAACTTTGTGTAAACTGCAAGTAAGTATCTTTTATTTTTATTTAAAGTGTATAGTTAGTTAGATAAGAAGTAGATTAAAGACATGGGGTGCGTCTGACGTTTATAGGGTTAATAATAAAGGTTTAATGCAATAAAGATTGTATTGAGATTATAATGTATTATTTTCAATATCATCAGTGGGTGATTCTAGGCTGAAATGATAATTATGTTGATTTATAGTAAGCTGACGTACGCACGGACGTAATAAAATCGCGGCGATTTTTTTTCACGGACTGCAATTTCAACGCTCTGATTAGCGCCGCGAGTTGAAAATCCAACAGTGTGTTTTTCGTTGTGCTGGGATGCACTCTGTTGTTGTTAGGTTGGATTTTCGAAGCTCGGCTCCACACCGAGAGTTGAAAATCCAGTGCGCGATAAAATCCCGCCCCGATTTTCTTACGTCCGTGCGAACATCAGCTCATCATCAGAAATGTATCAATAAGCTGGAACTCACTTTAGAAGTAGAGTTGATCCATTGATCCTGGTACCAATTAAGTGGCTTGATTACTTGATTATGGCAACTAGAATTTCAATGTCAGTAGGTACTCAATCATAAGTATGACCAGTCCCTAGGTTTTAACTCAGTTAAGATCAGAGAAGTGCAAAGATCTGGATAAAATGTTTAGAATTAACAATAAATCCATTCCTTTCCAGGAGACCTGCAGTGGTTTGTTGGTGTTCAGCATTACCACCTGAACAGTTGAATCCTCGCAGCACTGTCATACTGCTACAGCACCCAGCAGAAGAAAAGAGGTGTCTACGAACTGCCCCAATGCTACAATTAGGTTTAGCTGCTGAAAAGTGCCTTATATTCAAAGGGAAAAAGTTTCCACAACCCAAGCATAAAGACTTAGAAAATTTACTCAAACAACCAAACACACTCCTACTTTATCCAAGTAAAACTGCCATAGATATAAGAGACTTGGAGAATGATACTGACAGTTACAATCTCGTACTGATAGATGGAACATGGCCTCAGGCTAAAGCAATATATGCATCATGCCCTATTCTACATAATATTAAGCAAGTTAAATTAATGACAAGCAATACTAGTAGTTATATTATAAGGACACAGCCAACAGAAGGATGTTTAAGCACACTTGAGACAGCTGCTGAAGCTTTGTCTCAATTAGAAAAAGATCCGAAGTACACTGAACTATTGTTACAACCATTGCATGCGTTATGCAAGTATCAGTTAGAGAATGGGGCAGTGACTCACCAGTCTAAAGAGTTTCGCCTTAAAACAAGAACATACCCTAAATTGATTGGTAAAAGATTGTCAAAGTTACTAAGATCTACACATGAAGAAATAGTTGAACAAACATGATAATAAATATTTTCAATAACAGTATTTAGTCTGCTTGTTTCATTATTGATTGATCTCATCATGCATATTACTTTTAGGATTGTGTACTATATTTTAGCAGTCTTAGTTTTGTATTTAATTTAGCTAATATTAAATATCTATTGAAAAAATAAAGAAAGAAATGCTACTTCTAAACTAACTTTTAGCAGTTTCTATTAAAAGTAATTAACTGTTTGGACTTTGGTTTGCCTTTCAGGGGGCCTAAAAGCCCTGGGCGGCGGGAATCAAGAGCCAATTCCCGGCCACCGTAGGCGCGGGCCTGCGGACGGTGAGTAGCGGGTAGCTCGCCGTCCGGTAAGGACAAGGCCCGAGTCGACGGCGGGTTGTGTTCCACGCGCGCCTCATAGAGATGTCAGCAAATGATGGGGTCCAATAGGGCCGACGCCGCTGGGGTCGCGGGTGGTTTTAAGAAGATACCGCGGCCCTGGCATAGGCAACTGAAGGAACACGGGTGGGTTTTAGTCAGTAAAAGTGTGAAGTATTATTTAGTAATAAATCTATAAATAAAATCACTATAATACAATCGGTATTTTTTATGTGTCAAAGCTTGTTAATTTTTAATAACAGTTAGTAAGGTAATCAGTCCTATAGACAAACAATAAAAGAAGTTTGCATTACGAAGGTTGTACAATCTTTACACCCACACTTCTTTTAAGAATTTGCTCGAAGACCAATTCCACGAGACAGGTTGTTTAACCTCGGTCCATAAAGAGGTTTTGTAAACATATCTGCTAGTTGCACTTGCGCTGCAACTTGCTTAACGACTAGTTCTCCTTTTGATACACATTCTCTAATGTAGAAGTGTCTCAAACTAATATGCTTTGTTCGACGGTGAAACTCATAAGGCGGATTATATGATAATTTCACAGCAGACTCATTATCAATACATAGTGTAACTTTTAAAGATTCTGTGTTAGATAGGTCTGCCAAAAGCTTCTTCAACCACACTATTTCTTGTGCTGTTTCGCTTGCTGCTACAAGTTCGGCCTCTGTTGTTGACAGAGCAACTGAAGTTTGTTTCCGACTCTTCCAGGCAATAGCTGTGCCGGCATAAAGGCAAACCATGCCCGTAGTAGAGTGCCCAGTTTCTGGATCTCCTCCATGATCAGCATCTGAGTAGCACATTAAGTCATATGCTTTGGATTTACTCATTGGATAAAATGTTAGACCTTTATCGAGAGTTCCTTTAAGGAAGCGAAGAATTCGCTTTACAGACACAATATCCTCCTTACTAGGTTTTTCTAAATGCCTTGATGCGACTGACACTGCATAACAGATATCGGGTCTTGTTGCGACCATTAGGTAAGCCAGTGCTCCGACACAATTTCGATACGGAAATTTCATATCTTCATTTTCGTTAGCCTCTTCCATTTTTGGCATCTTAATAGCCGGAGATGTAACTGGTTTGCAGTTTTCCATGCCGAATCGTTTTAGGACCTTTTTGGCGTAAGCTGTTTGTCTTAAGCTTATTGATCCGTCTTTGTTTTTATTTATTTCCATACCAAGGAAATAAGACGCTGGCTTCGTTGTTATTTTGAAGTTTCTTTCAAGTTCATTTAAAAACTCTTGACCAGCGCTGTCAGTGGAAGCTAGGTATGGGCGTTATTTCACGTCACTAGTTACAATAACTGGCTACGGGGCATGTAACCGAATAACTGGTTTCGAGTGAAACGATAAACACGTGATTTTTGTAAGTAGTTACATTACAATACAGTGACCGAATTCATTTATTCATTCATTTATTCATTTAAATAATGCATATTTACAATATTAAGGCTTAAACTAAAATGGTAGGTATATAATAATGGGATTAACCTGAACTAGGATAAACCTGTATCTCAGGTATCATAAGTGCAAATTTGTTTAGATAAATATTTCCTAAGATTGATGATAATACATAAAATGAATAACATAACAGACTAATGAAATGGAAACATTGAATTAAAAATAACATTTAACTTAAAACAAGCAGTAACTTTTCTGTGTCATCATAAGACAATTTTTGTAACCAAGTTTTAATTACATTTTTGCAATGAACCGTGTTTAATGCAGACATAGACAAAATTGCGTTTACTTTATTATAAAGAAATGGTCCTAAGAATATAAAAAATCTATACATAAAAGAATGCCTTAATCTATAATTATCCATACAGATGTCTTTACGTCTTTTATCAGTGACAACTCTATTGTAAGGCAATTTAGAGTGCTGTTTTAATAAAGTATTCATAATAAATAACTGCCGCACTGTCAGAACATTGCAAGATTGATATAAAAGTTGGGTCGGGAATAGGATAGGCCGGAATGTGGATACTTTCAATACAGCTCTTTGAGCGCGCTCCAATGGTAGCAAAACTGTTTTAGCCGCTCCTCCCCATGAGGTAATGCAATATGTAATGATCGATTGACACAAAGCATAATATACCTGTTTTATCACCTTAGAGTCGGCAAAAGGACGAATTTTCTTGAAAATGAACATCAATTTACGGACTCTACTGCATAATAGGTCAATGTGATTTTTAAATGTAAGAGTAGCATCTATAATTACTCCAAGATATTTAATAGTTTTCGTATTAAGGATAATTGGGCAATTACATTTCGAGTTTGCAGCTGTGTTACAAACATGTGCATGAATATCTGGAATTATTATAGATGGCTTTGAGTTGCGTAAGGAAAAGCGTATATATTTAGTTTTGTCAGCATTTAATGTCAATAAGTTATGTTGTAACCATCGATTAACTATATTGAAACCTTGCTGTGCACATAACCAAACTTCATGTAATGTATTTGCGGAGAACAGGAGTACGGTATCATCAGCATATGATATTATTTTACCCGAATTTAGATTGAGACTGCAGAGGTCATTTATATAAATAAGAAATAAGGTTGGACCTAATATACTTCCTTGCGGGACCCCAAAAGAAGTATTTTTTAGTTCTGAGCTATTAAAATTATCAATTTTCAAACGTTGACTGCGGTTATTTAGATAGTCTGCAAAAAGATTAAGCTGCTTTCCTCGAATACCTATTTTCTCGAGCTTATTCAACAAGATAGGAACAGATACGGTATCAAAAGCTTTTGCTAAGTCAAGAAAAATACCAATTGAATGATTGCCTTTGTCTAGTTCTTGAGATATATAATCGGTCATATCTTGTACAGCATCAGTTGTGGATAATTTTGGTCTAAAACCAAATTGTTTATCCGAGAGGATGGCTTTAGACTCTAAATACTTCATTAACCTATTGTTAATTAATTTTTCTAGTATTTTAGATGTAGATGATAGTATTGAAATAGGTCGGTAATTTGAAGCTACTGTTTTGTCACCTGCTTTATGCACTGGGACAACTAAAGCTTTTTTCAGATAGTCGGGAAAAATGCCTTCAGAGAGGCAAATTTGGAAAATATGAGTTAATGGCGGAACCAAAATTTGCCTGAATTTCCTTAACACACTATTTGAGATACCGTCCCATCCAACCGCACAGACTTCTTTCAGCCCCATAATAACCCTTTCGACTTCGGCTTTGTCTGTGTTCAATAAAACAAATGAAGTTAATTGGCTATTTTCCGATGACACAGTGGCCCTGTTTCCGTGTATGTTGTAATTTGTGTTATAATTACGTTTTATTTGCTCAGCAAGATTTTGACCCACATTAACAAAGTAACTATTGACATGATTTGCTGATGTAAGCGGCGAGGCGTGCGTTTGTAATAATTCTGATGATGATTCATGCTGTTTAGATACAAAAGCTAGATTTTTTATATGGCCCCACAACTTTTTATTGTCTTTTCCTGATTCTTCAAGTAAATTTCTGTTATACGTATTTTTCAACTTTTTTAGTAGATTGTTACAGAAATTTCTGTATCTTTTATATGAAGTTTGTAAAATGGTATTATCTGGAAAGGATTTTGCATGCATGTGAAGTTTATCCCTGTGCTGAATGCATTTTACTAGCCCGGGTGTGATCCATGGTTTTAGGTTATTGTTTTTCTTAGTTAGTTTTATGTTCGAAGTATTATTTACAATAGCATATTGCACTTTATTAATAAAGTAAGGCAGAGAAATGTTCACATCATCAGTTTTGTAAACTGGGTCAAAGTCGATATGATGTAAATCGTATTCAAGGTTTTTCATATTTATTTTAGAAAAGGTATTTGTGCACTTAGATCTAGAGGTTTTTACTTTTAAACTAAATAGGACTGCGCTATGATCGGTAACTGTCGGATCTGTTACTAGGGTAATGGATGCAAGGTTAGTTTTAAGCATGGTGTGGTCTAAACAGGATCCACTCAAATGTGTTGGAAGCAAATGGGCCGGAAGCAATCCCTTGCATGCGCACATGTTAAGGTAGTCTTTGGCAACTCTATCACTGTCTTCTGGGTTAATATCTATATTCATATCACCTGTTAGTACTACATTTTTGTATAGAGTTAGTTTTTGAAGTGTTTCATCCAACGACGCAACAAAATTATCAGTTTGCTTAAAAGCACAAGGCCTATAAATAGCTAGGATAGCAGTATCTAGGCCCACTTTTAGTAATAATCTGCTACAATCTTGTATGGGAGGTTCTTCTACCGATATGTTTAAACTTTGTTTGGCATAAACAACTACACCGTCATTTTGATTATGAACGGTTTTACTACTGAACATTTGGTAACCTGACAGAGATGGAAGGTTCTGTTGACATTTAGATAGCCAACATTCTGTCAATACAATAATGTCACACTCAAAATCCAGACGTTTCAACAGAATGTGTAGGTTGTCCATGTTTTTATTTATACTGCGAATATTTTGCGTAAGAATAGTAAGCGATTTAGAGGGATCAGGGAGATATTGCTTAACTTTTTCAATCTTGCATGATTTTGCCACTGATAGGGAGACTACATCAAAATCAGTAAGTAACTTATCCATAATCTTATTTACTTTAAACTCCTAGTATAAAATTAAAAATGTATAAATTAAAAACTACTTATTGATTAATGCAGATATAAAAGAGTAGGGGCGGCGCTCTTAGGCGCCTTCATTATAATCTATAGAGTTAATGTACCTGCTTTCAGCAATTTTCCTTGCCGGGCATTCCAGATCACCTGTTTTGTGGTTGCAGGGTTTTTTGAATCGCAAACAAGTTGCACACTGTGATGGTTCAGCACTCTTAGTACAATCATTTGACTGGTGACCTTGTTGTCCACAATGTCCACACGTGTGAGTAGCCTCCCGACAGGTCCTTGCAGCATGGCCGTACTGTTGGCATTTAAAGCACCTCGTCACAAGTGTGAAGTCCCTAACTAGGCAGGATGTCCAATTTATAAATACTCGATCCTGGTTAATAAGGGCTTTTCTTATGTTGGCAGGTACTTCTAAAATAAAATTGCACGTAGGTCCTTCTTTTTTACCCGACTTGTGACTTAATTTTAAAGAGGCCAGGAAAGAGTCACGAGTCAAATTAGGCATCTTGTCGGATAGGTTTTGTTTATATATGTAGTCAAAGACTTCTTGGTCAGTAAGGGCTGTGGGTACTCCTATCACTATAATTCTTGGTCTTCTCTTATGGGGCTCTTCCACTTTCAGGCCAGAACTACTTAGCTGTGATGAGTTTCGCAGTTTTTCTATGTCATCCTTTGTTTCGGTGCTGATAATAACTCCTCCGTTTTTGGTTTTACGCAATCCTCTAACGTGCAGTTTCATTTGTTCTGGGCATATAATTTTCTGGACAAGAGATTTAGTGTCGTCACTAGTCTTTAATTTATCATCAGGATAAATTGCGATAGAGCTGAGATTACTGGGGCGCAAGTAATTATTTTTGTTCATCTTTACCATATCAGCAAAAGAAACATTTTCTGCATTTGTTGATTGGGCGCAATTTTCTTTAATGCTGACTTGGATTGATTTACGGAAGTTATCAAGGCAATCCGCGAGGTCTCGTTTTTCTCTCAATGCTTGTAGTGAGTTTTGTACTTCTCTGGCCTTTTGTTTCAAGTCCTGGTAGAATACTGCCATCTGGGATACGCCATTTCCTACCTTGCGCGATAGGGAATTGATCCTTAGTTTTTGTTCGGAGTTCAGTTTTCCATCCTGAGCAATGGTACACACTTCATTCAGGCATTTTTCTATTGAGGTCATCCAGTTACTAATTTCATTAGTGTCCAAAGACTCAATTTTTTCTTCAGCCGCGTGGTGTTGGTCCTGTCTTGGTTTTTGGGGCGATGTAGGTGCCGGTGTCGGTACCGGGGTCGGTGTTGGTGGAGGGCTGCGCCGTATCATCGTGCTCCGATTAAAGGGGCTGCCTTCCATTTTTAACTTATATTTTATTTAGTCAGTCCATAATTTTAACCTATCACAATGATTATTTGTATAACTCGCTAATACACTAAAACTAGGTCACTGTTTATTCAAGCGTTAATTTATGTTATTGTTATTTTGCATTGATGAGCACGTCTGTATGCGTTGAATGCAGAAATATCAGTGAATGAATGAGCCGAGAGTTCCTGAAATCCCGAGCGGTGACACGAATATATCCGAACTAGTTATGGGCGTGTAGCCGAATAGCTAGTTTCGAGTGAAACTATAAACACGTGATTTTGTAAGTAGTTACGTTACATTACAATGCAGTGACCGAGGGAGGAAAGATATCATTGATGGTTTGTTTATTTACGTTTAGTGCAAATTAGTTCGCTCATGGTTCATGGCTCAAGAATAACTATTAATTGCCCCATCATGCATGTTTTTGCACTATTTTGTTAAAACTCGTTAATTTTGTTAATTATGTAAGTGCATAGTTACAAAAACTAAATTTGTGATAAGTAATGTAAGTAATTACATTAGGTAGATAATTAATCATTTAATGTTTTCGTTTCGTAATTATCTGTAATACTTCGATAGAATAACCATGTTGAATCACTGAACAGAATTTGAAAAAATAACTAGTTACTAAAATCACTTGTTTTCAAAACTGGTGACGCCTTCGAAGTCACTAGTTACGATACGTTTCGCGAAAATCACGTAACGACCCACACCTAGTGGAAGCCACCAAGCCGTCATCGACATAAAGTCCAACAATGACTTTTGAGTTTCCCCTAATCCTTACATACAAGCAGGGATCTGCCTCACTTCTCTGAAATTTGGCGTCTATCAGAAACTTATGTATGCACTCATTCCAGCATCGAGGTGCTTGTTTTAAGCCGTAGAGGCTTCTCAGAAGTCTACATACTTTTCCTTTAGGTACATTAAGTCCATTCGGTGGTGCCATATAAATTTCTTCTTCCACTGTACCGTTCAGGAATGCAGTTGTGACATCGAATTGTTGTAAATTCAGATTTTCGCTAACTGCAATTCCCAGTATTGCTCTAATAGTTGCAAGTCGTGCTACTGGACTGAAGGTTTTATCATAGTCAATACCTTCGCGTTGAGAGAAACCTTTGATGACTAGTCTCGCCTTGTAACGTTCTACGGTTCCATCTGGGTTCCTCTTTATTTTGTATATCCATTTGCTCGGTAAAGCCTTTCTACCTTTTGGTAATGTGGCTAGTTCCCACGTATTATTTTTCTGAAGTGAATTCATCTCGTTTTTCATAGCTTCTTCCCAATTTTCTCTATTTTCCGATGACATTGCTTCATTATACGTTTTGGGCTCAGTATAATTGTCTTCTAACTCTGCCACAGCGTTCATAACAAAATCATCAAAACGTATGGGCTTACGTATTAATGAATGATCACGCAAAGCTCTGGTTTCTGTTTGCTCTTCGATGACTTCATTCTGAGGTGGCATTGGTAGTTCTTCTTCTTCTGCTGAAAAAATTTCATCTTCTTCAGAAATTGAATTATTGTTAGTTCTTGTTTGCATTTCTGCTTCAACCCAAGTATCTTCTTCTCTTTCTTGACTTTCTTGTATTTCGCTATTTATTTTTTGTTCTAGAAATTCAATCTCGACATATTCTTTTTCTTTTCTTGTTTCATCTTTGTTATTTTTACTAAGATTATCTCCTTCCTTTATGTCGTAGTAGAATTTCTTCATTATGTTTACATTTTTGGTTACAATCACTTTTTGCGTTGATGGTACCCAAATACGGAAAGCCTTGGATATTTCAGAGTATCCAATGAAGACTCCAGGTATTGCTTTGGCATCAAACTTATTTAAGTTTTGTCTTCCTTTTAAGAGAACGAATGCCTTTGCTCCAAATCTGTTAAGATGTGCAACACATGGTTTTCTGCCAATCCATTTTTCAAATGGTGTTGCATTTCCAATGCTGTTGTTTGGACTTCTGTTTGAGAGGTAGTTTGCTGTGTAGATGGCTTCGCCCCACAGATACATCGGTGCGTTAGACTCAATCATTAGACTCCTTGCTTTTTCCAGTAAAGTCCTGTTTTTCCTTTCCGCAATTCCGTTTTGATGCGGTGTATAAGGTGCAGATAGTCTTCTGGTTATGCCATTTTCTTTCAAGAAATTGTTGAATTCATTGTTACAATATTCCGTACCGTTGTCGGATTGTAGGCATTTAATTTTCTTTTCTATGAAGTTCTCTACTTCAGCTTTATACACTTTGAACATATCTATGACTTCATTTTTATTCTTTATGCAAAATACTCGACTATATCTGCTGAAGTCATCAATAAATGTGACAAAATATTTGTTTCCAGCACAAGAAGCTTTTGACATCGGGCCACACACATCACTGTGTACAATCTGAAGTGGTTCAGAAGTACGAGGTTCAGTACTTGGTTTCCCGATCGTAGCTTTCATTTTGGCTTTAATACAAACTTCACATTCTTCTGGTTGTTCTTCTATTTTGAATTCTAGCCCAATCAAACTTTCATTCTTAAGTGCTAGTCTCATATCCTTATAGTTCATATGTCCCAGCTTTGAATGCCATTCGGAAATATTATTATTTGGAACAAAATTTACTTTTTCATCTTTTACGTTTAACACAGTCTTGGGAAAAATCGCATAGAGACCATCTTCAGTTCTCTTCGCTTTAATCACAATACCATATTTTGGATTTTTTACTGTAGCTCCATCCTTTTTGAAGAGTACTGTATTACCAGCATCTGTTATCTTCCCAATAGATAGAAGATTAGTACATAGGTCTGGAATAAACAGTGTATTGTGAAGATTTATTTCTTTATTTGTATTTAGTAAGAGATCAACTCTTCCTTTTCCCAGAATGTTTGTGTTGTGATCTTTAGAAGCTAATTTCAGTGTTTTATTTGTTTGCTCTATTTCACTGAAATATTCTTTGCTATAGCACATATGAGATGTGCATCCACTATCCAAAATCCATTGTTTCTGGAATGATTCATCTTTTGCCAATAATGCCAAGCTATTGAATTCCTTGTTAGCATTATTCCCTTTATTGTTGGGATTATCCTTGTTCTTATTTTTGTAACGTTTCCAACAGTTCTTAGTCATATGCCCCTTTTTTTTGCATATTTTGCAGTATAAATTTGTTTTTGCATAGAACGATTCTTGTTCGCTTGGGTTTGTACTCGGCTGAGTTCCTTGAGTGTTTTTCCGCGCTTGAAATTCCTCTATAATTTTTATTTTTAGTTCATCCGGTTTCGGAAGATTATCACGGGATTCAATTGCAACTCTAAAGTTTTCAAATTCTGAGGAAAGACTGTACAGCATCATAATACTTAACAAATCTTCATGAACCGCGACATTCATTTCTTCCAGTTTGTCTACAACGTCCATAAAGTTGTCTAGATGTTCCCTGATGTCATTTCCTTTCTCATATTTTGTCAAAATTAATTGCTTCAGTAGCGTTGCTTTCCTCGCAGGACATTTGCTAGCATGAGTTTCGTTTAGCTTTTGCCAAATTTCGTGAGCTGTTGTGCAGCTTTTAATTTGTTTTAATTCCGACGGCGATATTATGAGGACTAACTCGCTGATAGCCAGCAAATTTCCTTCAATATCCGACTCACTTGCATTCTTCAAGTCTATTTGTTGCTCTGCATACTTCCATAGTTTTGCTTTTACCAGAACAGCTTTGGCCTGTATTGCCCATGTGTCATAATTTTCTTTATTTAAACTTTCTATTCTATTAGACATCTTTGGTTTTCTTTTCTTTTCCGATTTTGTATTCTCCGCGTTCGTGTTTTTCCACTTTTTACATATTCAACCACATGTTTTTTTTTTCACTTTTTATATTAGTACACGCTCTGCTACCATGTGAAGTATTATTTAGTAATAAATCTATAAATAAAATCACTATAATACAATCGGTATTTTTTATGTGTCAAAGCTTGTTAATTTTTAATAACAGTTAGTAAGGTAATCAGTCCTATAGACAAACAATAAAAGAAGTTTGCATTACGAAGGTTGTACCTCAGAACAATAACAAAGCATAGAAGGAAGGCTAAAAACAGAATTCTGTAACTACCTTTATTCCCGTTCTATTATTAGGTACGATAAAGGATGTGGGAAAGAGATAAATGTTTTACTCTTTGTTTTACTTTCTTGGCATGGTCACAAGATCAATTGTCATTTGGTTAAAAAAGTTATAGTATGACGCGGCCAAATTTGATAGTACTTTGTTTCAATGTCTGACAGTTCGTTCATTGAACTAGCTGACTTATTCGCGTGTTCATTGTTTACGTGTCTGTCGTAATATTCCATGGTTTTGCGATGTTTTAATAATATTTCTACTGTTAGATTGCATGAATTCTTTGTTTAACTACAAATAGTGAGTGTGTGGACGCTGTGGAGCAATTTCTTGTGTGGTTGGGGGCTGCAAGACCCATTCATAGCGAAAATAAAATGAACAACAAATATTGACCTTCCATCGGTAAGTTTTTGCTCAATTTCTTGTTGCCTAAGATCTGATAAACGAATATAAATACATAACAAATATTGCTGTGTCACTATATAGCTGAAACCAGTCGTAATATTTATTCCAATAGAAGTTATTAGCGAATATTCGGAAATTGTTTTGGGGTTATCTTGATCAGCCATAGTGACGTAAATAATGTTGTCGATACTTTTCTTTTACAGATTTCCTAGACGATGTGAAAAAAAAATGGATAAATTGTATTGGTAGACGAAATTGGACTCCAAACAGCACAGCCACATAATATGCTCCAAACATTTTACTTTGTATTCATTTGGTAATGAACCTATGAAATGGATGTAGCATGTTCTTTAAGTCGTCACTTAGAGTACATGCTGTTCCTACATTATTTGTTATGGATAGAACAGATGAAATGGTCTTGATATATTATGATATAATTAAGGTATTTTATTGGCAATAAATAGTATCCCGTTCAAATTAAAACTTGATTTATTACATTACAGGAAATACTTATGGAAGTCTGCGAAGAAGGACATAGCGCAATACTGCAAATTAAAAAAACCGCTCACCATCAACAGTAATCTAACATGAAGACAGGTATAACATTCATAAATATGTTCACTTGAAATATGCGATACAATGATATTATATTAAAAATATCATTGATGCGATATCATTCTTCTACTTATCCCAGTCGGAAATATAATCGAGTGCAAATTTATTTATTTATTTTTAATACAAAATACGTAATTGTAGGATCCCGTAGCAATGGAAGTTGAAACAGGACCTAGTACATCGGTACAAATTAATGAATCGCCACTGATCTTGACATCTCGTGAAATCATCTCACATCAGTCAGGTAAGACATACAAATAAAACTATTTACCTAAATAAAAATGTTGATAAAAAATCTTACATAAATTTTATTGAGAACTGTTTGTTTTAGGAATCCTTGACACAGATGACAATAACAAATTCAGAAATAATTGGATTCCATCCTGATTCAAGAAGACTGCGCTTCTGGCGAGTTCCTGGTCGCCAGAGCCGACTCCAGAATCCTCAGGAAGTTCATCCGTACCAGGGCGGAATGATTATGGTGTGGGCTGGAATTCGACTAACAGATTATTAAAGTGGCTAGGCATTTTATTTTTTTATTTAAAATATTATCTGGTCGTTATTTATTTTTTTATGTACGAAAAGTTTTTGTCGCTTTGGTACCATTTTAAATTTTCATAATAAATTTTATTTTTTCACTAACAACCATTTTATTTAATCAAATAATTCAAATCTCTATTAAATTACGCTTCTACTGATTTACAATAATATATGTTACATAAAAAGTATTAAAATAAAAATTATTAGGTACTTTGAATACCCTTTTTCCCTAGACTTTGTTGAGTAGTCTATGATGTAATCTAAAATTCAAATAAATATGAGAAAGTAAGTTGCTAAAAACATTTGCAAAACCGAATGTCTCCCACTTCTTTTCAATAAACTCATCAGTTATTATGGCAACTAAATACATTCGGGTTTAGCCGGGTCAGATTTAATACATGAAGAGCTGTCGAGAACCAAGGAAGACTTTGGTGATGATGATGACGAACTATTTAGTTCATACTTAAAGTATTGTTTCATTTTGAACGAATATATTAAGTATTGGTATCATAAGTATGCTTAGTTACTTCAAAATTTTTGGTACGCACGGCTACAGATCAAGCTATACATTTCCAGTATAAGCTGATCTCCCATTGTATAGGATTTCCTTACAATGAGCGGTCAGTGTAAACTGGAAATGTATAGCTTGATGTGTAGCCGTGTGTACCTACGGTTATTATTCTTGGCAGTGTAAGAAAGAATGTCATTGTAAATTCTATCGACGTTGAAATTTA
The DNA here is from genome assembly GCA_905163495.3 of Cosmia trapezina. Lineage (NCBI taxonomy): Eukaryota > Metazoa > Arthropoda > Insecta > Lepidoptera > Noctuidae > Cosmia > Cosmia trapezina. The sequence continues at coordinate 19,081,093 of LR991037.1, forward strand.
GTGGGTACATCACTAGTCAGAATAAAATGAATGACAACCTACAAAATTTTGAAACGTCTTCTGTATACGTTTCCTTCTTTAACATCATAGCGGCTCCATAAGTCAAAATGAAACAAATATATTGAGTTCAGTTGCTATTTTAACACTACTTCTATGCTTTGTTATTGTTCTGAGGGTTGTACAATCTTTACAAAAAGTCTGACACGCCCTTCCGCTCCACCCAGAGCTGGAGAAGTTATTTGATGATTTCCCAACCTCAAAAAAAAAAAAAAAGGGCCTAAAACGGCCACTTTGGCAGAATCATAATAGGACCTTAAATGACTCGTGGGTCTTTTTAGTGTTGCTATTCTTTACTTTAATTTTTAGGGTTCCATACGCAAAGGGTAAAATAGGAGGGCTTTGTTGCCACTTGTTCCATTATTTGTTCCATGATGGAACTAGGGATATTTTTTTATTGCCACTAGTTCCATTTTGAATGAATCTGAAAATAATGGAACTAGTGGTGAATTTTTTATCACTAGTTCCATGTCTGTCTGTCACCAGGCAGTATATCATGAACCGTGATAGTTAGACAGTTTTTGCTGTTTAATAGATAACTAGCTTTTCCCCACGGCATCGCCCGCGTGGATGTCGGAAAATATCCTACGGGAAAATTCTACCAGGAAATCCTTCCTTATTCCTGTCTACGTTATAAAGGGAACCTTTCCAAAATTTCAGTTTTTGAGCTGGGCGTTTCATGAGTCAGTCAGGACTTCTCTTTTTATTTATATAGATAGATTAAAAGATGGTACGGAACCCTTCGTGCGTGAGTCCGACTCGCACTTGGCCGGTTTTTGTAAGATCGTCTAATTTAAAACGGCGCGCCCTCCACTGAATTTTTTTATACATTCATTAATTGTTGTTTGAGTGCCATTTTACACTTGAATTTAATTTCAAATAGTAAATATTTGAGAAATTCCGCATATCGATATTCAAACACGATGAAACCAAACGATATAAATTCAGAATTCAAATTGATGAACAGCTTGGTTTCAAAATTTCAAGCCCAGTTTCTCTGCCTTTCCGCAATGGCCGATATTGCACAGACAGGGATACTACGTATGGATAATGGGGCCGCTATTTGTGGAGAATACCGTCAACTGGGGTGACATTGGTTAAGGTTTAGGAAACAAGCTGTAATAAAACCGTTGAAGATGGATGGCTGAAAAATTCTGAAAAAAATCCCTATCAATGGGAATATACTATACAATAGAAATCTCGATGTATGTATAAAAACTTAGACATTAGATTGTATAATGGGGCCGCTATTTGTGGAAAATACCTACTTAAAGGATGCAAGAGCGAGCGAAGCGAGTTCGAAATTTTTAGCGCCCCGTTTCGAATAAGTGTGTTAAACAGTAAAATTGCGGGAAAACTGGGTAATTATTAAAAAAAAAATAATTAAGCAAATTAGATTTATTTATATAAATCAACACAATCAACCACAGATTAACGTATCATTCACTACGAATACGCATTTTGAAAAATCTCACGAGAGATTAAGGGGTCGAGCCAAACACATCTCACCAAGATTGGTGGGGGGTCGAAAAATTGCCTCACGTACAACGATTGGTGTTATTGAAAAAGTTGTTCGGTTTGATGGTCTATAGTCTCATCTCTCCTCGTCATAAAGGGTGTGATATAGTATAGACTATACTATATCACACCCTTTTTGACGATAGTATAGACTCTATACTATATCACACCCTTTTTGACGAGGAGAGATGAGACTATAGACCATCAAACCGAACAACTTTTTCAATAACACCAATCGTTGTACGTGAGGCAATTTTTCGACCACCACCCACCCACCACCCACCAGACCCACCAGACTAGAGGATGCAAAACGACACGTTGTATATTCAGTAAAACTGGCTTCTGTACATAGGTACCTCGTGCGCGTCAACATGGCACCTGGCTCGAATGAATAACTATTACTTTATATAGTGTATTATCTATGTGAATAACTGAGTACAAAAAAATTTTGACTTTTATTTTAGTTTTTTGAATATCAACATTTAATTTGCGCCGAGTAGATTCTCATAACATACTACTTTATGATGCTTTAAACGCTTAGAGCATTTAACCTATGCTCTAAGTTTAAACGTGACAAAACATAGTGTTTAGACCGGTTTAGACACAATTTTGTTTTCGAGCCAGGTGCCATGTTTACGCGCACGGGTAAGTTAGATTAAAAGCCACGTAGCTAGGTTTTATTTTGTTAGTTTTATTAACTAGCAACATTTTGATTCTGTCACTTTGACGTGTCTGTTCGTGTTTCTTTCCTTTTCTATCGGTTCTGTCAAACAAATCGGAAACATGGCTGAGGTTCGTAAAATATTTTATGTATATTATCGACATTTATATCAGCAATCATTGTAAAAATCAAAGTTTTAGTGACGGTGCTATATCTTGGTGTTAGTAAAGGATTGTGACCAAGTGCTATTTTCCTGAAGTGAGATACAATGTTTACGTTTTCCAGGTCGATGAAACTCTCAAGAAAAAGCGTACCTTCAGGAAGTTTACCTTCCGAGGTGTCGATCTCGACCAGCTTCTTGACATGCCCAAGTAAGTACTTATCAATATCTTCTACATCTTCGATGTAATTTGTGCATTGTATGTTGAGAGGCAAACTGTCAAAAACCCTGTTTCCTGAGAATAATCGCAGGTTTCTGTGTTTTAGAGTCAATATACGATGGTCAGTTTCATTAAATTCATCATAATCTGATTTAGACGATTGTATGGGGTGACTATTTTGTCAGGTGCCTGTAATTCGCAATTATAACCTCAAAATGTATTTTCCAGTGAGCAACTCATGGAGCTGATGCACGCCCGCGCGCGCAGGCGGTTCGCCCGCGGCCTGAAGCGCAAGCCGATGGCGCTGGTGAAGAAACTGCGCCGCGCAAAGAAGGAAGCCCCGCCAAATGAGAAGCCCGAGATTGTTAAGACACATTTGAGGAACATGATCATTGTCCCCGAAATGGTTGGATCCATTGTTGGTATCTACAACGGAAAGACATTTAACCAGGTGGGTTTCTTTCCTTTTTACAATTTAGAGCTAAATGTAATGTTTTGGACTTGTCTTTTCAGAACTGTAGCTCAAAACAATAACATTATATTAAGAACATGGACACCTACTTAAATCTTGAACAACAATAATGAAAGACTCAAAATTTTAAACAATACAGAAGTACTGCTATGATTGTTTTGTTGTACACACATCATACACTAATGTGTGTAATGTTATACAGTCCAGCCATCAAGAGAATACATTGCTGACATCTGTCAGTTAGACAATTTCTAGTGGTAATAAGGATCAAATTCGGAAAATACATTCAATAGTATGAAACAGACAGGTATCAAAAACGCATTCTCTCGACAGCTGGACTGTAAGTATGTATCCACTGTAACCCATAGTCTGCAAGTTTATAGTCTTCGCCATTGCCATGCAAGCAAAAAGTGGGGATGCGCATGGTACTGCGCAGTACGGAATCCTGTTGTTGGTTGGAGGGTACTGTATTATTAATTAGTATTAATCACTACATGGCAATACCCTGTATTCAAGAAAATATATTCTGAGGGTTTTAGGGATAAATTTGTGATTGATGTAGGTCAACTTGTAAATGGTTATAACCTTCAACTTCATCCAACACTCCTGGCTATCCTGTATGACTTGATAAAAAAGTATCCCTAATAAACTGTAAACCAATTCCTGTTCTAAAAGTTTCAAATGTTTTCTTTCCAGGTTGAAATCAAGCCTGAGATGATCGGCCACTACCTCGGCGAGTTCTCAGTCACATACAAGCCTGTGAAGCACGGTAGGCCCGGTATTGGTGCCACTCACAGCTCCAGGTTCATCCCACTGAAGTAGTGTGCTGACCAACACCTAGGCTTAAGTCTAAAATAAAAAATGTGCACAGGATTACAATAAAAGTATCTTGTGTGGCAATTACAGTTTTTTATTAGATTCAAACCTTAGTATAGTGATATTTTTGATGGTAGAGAAAGAAAATATGAGTGCTAAATCAGCAAAACACAACATGTGATCAGTGAATAGGGGTCAGTGCAGACAGCAGCAAAGTTTCAATTTTGTGTGAAAGTGCGTGCGCGCAAACGCCATCGCCATAAGAGAAATGGGTCATCTAGTTATACTAGTACTTATACAATAATTATAACAGTCGCCTCTTGCACGCTCTTTAGAAATTCATTTTAGCTATGATTTGGTTCACCATGACATCAATTGAACAACTTCTTGAGCATTTTATAGTCTGTGCTGATCCCAAGAAATGACTAGGAGAAAGTAAAAATTAGTATTTTAGTGATTATAAACTTTATGACAGAACATGACTAGAGATGGGTTAATGCCCTGGCATATTGGGCGCATTGAATAAACGCCGGATAAATGCCCATTAACGCCCAATAAATGCCTTTTGCCTGGGCAAAAACTTTAACAGAATTTTTCATTCAAATAGCTATATTTGAGTGTGCGGAAAAGGTAAATTCACAAAAACATATTGGATTATAGCTAATATATTGCAATAAACCAGAAATTGATATAATAAGGTTAAGAGTATGCTTTACCTGTTAAGGATGATGCGCAGTGGTAGCCCGCGAAATTCAATTTTTTTGGGTTTTTTGCAATTTGCAGGTCCGTGTCAGGTTGTCCCTTGATCAATGTATGAGTCGTTAGATTTCGTTCGTTTGACGACTCTCACAGATGACGACTCTGCACGAAATCTAACTTAGAGAGATGTATTGATGATTTTTAAGGTTAAAATTATATAAATACATATGTTTTATTTCCGCGTATCATACTTTGATCAAGATACAACCTGAGACCTGACACGGACATGCAAATTGCAAAAAACCCAAAAAAAAAAACGAATTTCGCGGGCTACACAGCGCAATCATCTTAAGCGAGCGTTTCATTCACAGTGCTAAACGAAATCGCCTTACTACAGAAAGAGCAGCTCAAATCACATCTTTGGCATACAATTGGAATTTAAGGCCCTGGTTCCAAGCTTGGTTTAGCTCGGTGTGTAAGTGAAATGGCTTTATGGCTATCTAGTTTGACGCACGAGATAGAAGATTCTCACGCGCACCGGAATTATGTCGTAAAAGTGCAAATAAAATCGTATAAACCGTATAAAATTAGAAATTTACTATTTAATAAAAAGTAATCCATCACTGGATGCAGTTTGGAATTTGACATTTCATGGTATATTTTTAATTATAATTATAATTGCTAATGCAGCTTTTAAATATTATTAGGAGGTATGTTTAAAGATTTTTTTGTTGCATTAAAGTATGTTTAATTATGTTTTGGCTTCCATCACTGTATGCGAAAAGGACTTGAAAATATCATATTTTTTTTACATGTCAAAATTATTTACGGTTTATGAGATACACAGCTTTAAAAAACCACCTTTTTGATCATTTCAGGAAATCTGCGCCTTAAAGGAAAATAATGATCCATCTAAAAGTATCCAATTGTCCAATGTTAACGATTTTGATACGGAAATCGATTATGACAGTTAACTCGATTCAATTCAATACGCCTAAGGATTTTGATTCCCGCCCACCAACATCCACTTCAACAAACCGAAACCTAGAATTTGTTGATGTTGCATCTAATAATATCAACTTTAGTGATGATGATGATGACTGAATCTAGGTATCTACATTGTATTGAGCGATTTCATTACCTATTATTAGTCTACGTAGGTAATAGACATCAAAATCAAGCCAAAATTATAATTAGGACCACGATGATGGTAAAAATTGACAAACATTTATTTTATTTTATTCGGAAGTCTTACAGCTTACGAACATACATACTATATTACTTACTTATGATTATTGTAGTACCAAAGCCAATTAAAAAACTTCACTTCATTTTTCATTTTACGAGAGTTAAAATTATATTTTCTATAATTACGTATTTGAATTTTCAACTGTGATTTTTTTAACAAGACTGATTATCCTATGACTGAATATTTCATTAAAACTTTAATTTACAAAATACCTACTGACATTAAGTTTAATTTTAAGTTAAGTTCCTGCTTTATTTTTACAAAACAAAGTTATTCGTTTTTATGCCCAGTGATCGGGCATTTATTTGGGCGTAAACTCATTTATGCCCAATATGCCAAGTTTATGCCCATTTTGTCCATATTTGTTTTTGCCCTCGACCCATCTCTAAACATGACTGCAGTTGACATAGAGGAGGTAGATGAATAAAGCCCGCCTTTACGTCTCTGGAGCGTTACGTAAGTTTGACATACACGACTATTCAGTTATTTTACCTCTGAACTTTCATCACTATTAAAATCAAAGTGATCTTTATTCTCGTTTCATTAAGGTTGTTGTTGGATTGTTGCTCACAGTGTTCCAATCGATCAAAAAAAAAAACCCACTGCTGGTTATGGTATTTAACGATCAAGGGATGCATTTAAAATGCACGAGTAAAACACCCACGTGTCAATTTTAAATTTTTTTTTTGTAAAAAATGATGCAGTTTATGTGAAAATTTCATGAAAAAAATTAAAATAAATTCTGAAAACGTAACTGTCCAAGATATTTATGGCCGCGCCGCGCGGTTTTTTTTCTAATATTAATGCATAATTTATTGTACCTACTTAATTGTAAAGTAAGTACCTACGCGACGACGACGACGACAACGTGACGTGGCTCTAAAGTAGGTACTTATAACATAACTTTTTTCGACAACATTACTTAGGCATACAAGATCCTGCGGGGGCAGCTGCCCCCTCCTGGGTACGCCACGCCCATGGATGAACGACAGTAGTTTATGGACACTCACCGTCAGTCCATTTGGATTAAATTAAATGGATGGGCACCGCCAAAATACTAAAATACTTGCACAGGAAATTGATTCGTGTTGCCTCCTAGATAAGTTAGCATTTATCTCAAACCTCATGATTTCATGAAATCGCTAGATTTGAGGTAAATGCTAACTTATAGACTTGTATTGCTGATTCTAATGATTATAATTCTGTAAAGCCATATTAGCTACGGCCGCGAATCATATTTTAATCAACACACAAGCTCACACTGACCTACAAATTGCAAAAAACGTAAGAAATGTTGAATTTCGCGGGCTACCCTGGCGCATCAACTTTAAGGGGTCATCGGGGTCGGTGAGAACATGCCTTGGACGCCGGACTTTACTGATTTTAGAGGGGATACAACTAGCGGATTCGACAACCACAGGGATTGCGATGTTTCGCGGGGTTATCGAAGAAACGCTTGGAATTGCGTTTCAAGAATTGATGGATAGTTGGGATTTCATTCCGAACGAACCAAGGGGATCCCGTAGCCGTTCGGAGGAAACGATTTTGTAAGGACTGCATCCTATGGATGTTTCGGGACTTTGCGTGTGCAAATACTGAACTCGCATAGGTCATGATTGTGAGAATAGGTAGGTACATGCTGTATAGATGCGCAACTTGCACATAAGTGACAATTTGCTACGTGCATCCAGAACGAGACTGCTTTATGTGCTTAGAGGTGCTCATCGAGGGTCATATTTGGCTCGCTTCTCCCAAGTCGGCTTGCCAAACATGGTGATCGGTCGGTGGGGGGAGATCGATTGAGACGCGGTTTCTAAAAGAGAACCACTTGACTTTTGTCGGGATTGACTTCGATTCTCCACTTTCGAAACCACGCGGTAAGTTTATCGACTGTGCGGTTTGGAGAGTGCGAGTTATCGGCTCTTGGCGTTGGCCGTATTAGTAAAAATGATACTATAATGATATAATATAATCGTATCGTCTGCGAACAGAGCCAACTGTGCCTTTTTACTTTTCGGAATGTCGCTGGTAAATAACGTGGAAATGAGTGAAGAAATCACAGAGCCCTAAGGGAAACCTGCGCAAGAGTGTTGGGTTCGAAAACCAAACTGCTCGTTAGGAATTAGGTCCCTTTGTGTCGGCATAATCTTTGAGGCGTTTATAAATAAGTCTCTCATAGATTTTGCTGACGACATTGAGCAGACTGATGAGGCGAAAAAAAAAACATGTGAAGGGAACCGGCTTAAGAAATTACTGATTTGCCCCCCCCCTGGGCCAAAAGCTGGGTACGCCCATGCGTCCAGCCGTTTGTTTTCATACATTTGATTTAATCCAATGACCGTGAATTATAGGGTCCTAAAAATACTAAAAAGCCAAGTAACTGCGACCAACTTGGATGTAGCGTTCGCCGGCCGCTACCGTGGCACCACTCGCTTCGCTCGCTCGGCTCACGCGCGGCGCGCGGTTGGTCACTAGTTTTTAGAACTGACCAACCGCGCGTGTGACTAGCCTAACTTAACCCATTTGGCATTAACCCGGGTGCCACTTTGCCACTTTGCAATCTGGGAATGTCGATATTGCTTTCGTCACGAGATGGCCATTTCTACGATCAGACCATGACAGATAAGATAGGTACCTACTTTAAATTAACGATATGGCCAAACGACGACTGACATATCATTATCATTGCATGAAATTACCGAACACTTCATGAAATGATCTATTGTAGTATCTGGCCACGATATAAATATTTGTTCCATGTCTGAACAGAACCCGCGAGCCGAAATTCATGTCAATCAATATTAAGTACGAATTTCGTTCATGAAGGCGGATATTCTACGAAATTTATGAAACCCTGAGATGTGTGAATGAGAGGAAAAGATTGAATCAAAATTATTCATCATGTTTTTTCCGATCACATTATCAGTATCAGGTATTACCGATTGGCGTCAGTGTTGTCACTTGCCCACTCATTTTACCGCGGTAAATAAGCTTTCTACATCTATTATTTTAGTCGGTCATAGGTCATACCCACCATTGTTAATTATCCTGTACATACCTACCCCCAATTGCCTAAATGGCACACAGTAGGTAAAGTGTAGCCTGTCTTTCATTGCACTTGCAATTAATTCCATTTGCTCTGGTTCGCTTTTTTGACAAACGCATTTGTGATTTGTTTCAAAATGCCGTTTTACACAGACGATGTTTACTCTACATTACCACTGTTCCAGAACATAAAACAAACCGCTTTGTCGCCTTTACGAATCATACCATATTTCTCAATACTTCATGGTGTACTTTTAGGGTTCCGTAGTCAACAAGGAACCCTTATAGTTTCGCTATGTGGGTATTTTAGTTTATATTTTATTTTCTATTTTACCCTTATCCTTTAAAGTGCTAATTTTTGTTAGAGTCAAGTGTCCCCTCCTGCCAGCTAAACGGTTAGTTTTGGATGGGTGAAAAAAAACACCGTAGTAGTAGGTATATATAACGAAGTTAAAAGGAAAACTAGCACAGCTAAGTAGGCTTTTCAAGTTTACGAGTAATAGTCAAATATTCATGAAATAACAAAAATCCCTCTTCCTTTTCCGCATTATTGTGCACACACGTACTTGGCCGGTTTTTTAATTTACTTTGAACTAAAATGCAAGACCGTTTCTATCGATGGCGTGTCCAAAATATTTTGTCAGGTGTGATGAGCAAACGTTGTGCAGCGATCTTCAATTCAGCGTTAATCTATACCAAACCAGACAAACAGGCCGCCACGATGTTTAAAAGGCAAGGCGTATGGAGCAGAAATAAATAATATTCCAAACTTGTATGTGTCTGTCTTTATTTGATCACCAAATACGAGCACATACACGTCACAATTAGTGTCGATTAACATGGATTAGAATTACTATAATTAGTCACATTATTAAGCAGTAAAAAGGAGACGGACATGGAACAACCGGAGACGGCCATTTTGAAAGGAAGGCAACCAAAAAGCAAAACCATAGAGGTTGCCTCTGTCAGTACAGACTAATGAAATGCATACAGATAACATAACATTTTTAACACTCCTCCTTATGCATTACATTTGTACACCGAACTTATTACAAACATGCTTACAAAAATATAACTCGTATCATATACACAAAATACATTTTAATTACAATACCTCTACATTTAAACCTTTTACAAATTTACAATGTTTTATAACACATAGAGGTTTTGTCAAAACATCAGCAATCATAGAGTCGGTTTCTAAATATTTTACACTAAGATAGCCCTTTTGTACTAAGTCTTTTATAAAGTGATAACGCAGATCTATGTGTTTGGTTCTTTTGTGTGAATACTCTTTTACATACAACAATTTTTGTGCACTCTGACTATCATTGTATACAATGACATTCAAATTTTTGCTTAAAATTTCTGAAATGAAATTTTTCACAAAACAGATGTCCTTGCTTACATCTCCTAAAGCCAGATATTCTGCCTCTGTGCTAGAAAGAGCATTACAACGTTGCTTTCTAGCTTCCCAGTTGATCACACTATTTCCCATTTTTATGGCAAAACCTGTGTAAGATCTACGGTCTAATAAGTCATTTGCCCAGTCAGCGTCTGCATATGCAGTTATATCAAAATTACCGGCTTTAACAAAATAAAGTCCATAATTTTTAGTCCCTGCTAAATAGCGAAGTACACGCTTTGCAATGCGCCAATGACTTTCATTAAAACAGTTATTGTATTGACTTAACTGGCTACAAGTATATGCAATATCAGGTCGAGTACAGACAGCTAAATACATAAGACTTCCCAACAGTTGTCTATATTTATATACTTCATCATCTACACATTTCTTATCAGATTTTTCAAACTTATAATTTACTGGCAAGGGGGTTTGCACAGGCTTACATTTCGACATATTATATTTGTCCAATAAACGCTCTATGTACTCTGTTTGGTCTAAAATTATAACACCCTGTCTCCTAGTAACATTCATGCCCAAACAATTTTTAAGTTCTCCCAAGTCACGAATTTCAAAGTTATCATTTAAAATTGATAATACATTATTAATACAATTATTATGAAATATATATAAATCGTCTACATACAAACCTATTATTATATACTCTTTGTCATTCTTTTTAACATAAATACAAGGCTCACATTTGCTTTGATAATAACCATTTTGTGTTAAAACGGCATGTATTTTAGCGTTCCACATTCGACTCGCTTGTTTAAGCCCATATATGCTTTTCTTTAATAAACACACTTTGTTATCATTTTTAAAACCTTGGGGCTGTTCCATATACAAAGTTTCTTCAAGTTCACTATTTAAAAAAGCTGTTGTAACATCAACATGGTTAATTTTTAAATTTAATTCAGTAGCTATTGTAAACAAAATCCTAAGAGATGAATGTCTTACAACCGGTGAAAAAGTTTCAGAGAAATCAATGCCCTGCTTTTGACTGTAACCACAGGCAACCAATCTAGCCTTATATTTTACAAAATTTCCAGACGCATCATACTTTTTCTTAAATATCCACCGACATTTTACAACATTTTTACCTTTAGGACGTTCCACCAGAGTCCACACCTGATTTTTAATTAAAGAAGAGTACTCACTGTGCATAGCATTGTACCACTCCTCCTTCTCAGCTGAACTCATAGCTTCCTTATACGATTCAGGCTCAGCTGGTGTTTTTTCTCCAGCCATCAATGCAGATAAATCGTAATCTGTATAGCGCTCAGGTACTTTACCACGCGTGCTACGTACAGGACGAGTGACAGGCCGCTCGGCAACAACCGGCGAGGCCTCATCTCCTCCTTGAGACGTACCTTCCGGCAGAGAAGTTGCAATGCGGTTACCCACAACAGCTTCATCACCTTCAGAGTCATCTCCCTCATCACCAGTGGCATATGTGTTGTCAGACAGTGGAGAACACGCTTGTGTTATCACCTCATCTCCGATTTATGCTTCATGAGATATCCCCATGTTTTTCTTGTACAATCGTCAGTGAACGTTAGCAAGAAGTTCGCTCCGCCCCAGCTGCTGACTTGCATCGGGCCCACCACGTCCGAATGAATGATGTCCAATGGTTGAGTAGCACGTTCCTGAACAGCCAGTGGATAAGATGCATCGCTCATCTTTCCAGTAAGGCATGGAACACAGCCACTGGGTATCTTCTCCGTTTGCTGTAAAACAACACCCACACATTGGTTCCCACCACCAAGTATTTTCATACCTTTTTCTGACAAGTGGCCAAGACGCTTATGCCATGTAGATACAGGCACACACGAAGCAGCATGAGCAATCACTGTCCTCTGCATATCAGACAGGGGCTTAGAACACTCCAAATCAGAGACGGGCTCAACTTGCGGTTTCACTACATATAACCCATTAACCTTATTGGCAGATAAGATGTGGTTGCCAGTGATTTTACATTTATCATAAATCCTACATTCATCCTTTGTAAATACTACCATGTAGTTAATACTAGTTATGTGACTAACGGAAATCAAATTACAAGAAAGATCGGGAACTAAAAGAGCATTTTCAAGGCTTATATTAGAATTCAGAGGTATTTTACCTGTAAAATTACTGTTCAATTGCTGTCCATTGGCTACTGATACAACAGTATGTTTATTCCTTACTTCAGAAAACAAATTTTGATTAGAACACATATGTGAAGTTGCTCCACTGTCAATAATAAAAGAATCAGAGTTTGAAGCAATATAAGCTGTTGCATAAAGTGTGTGCTCTGGGTTCTTTTTAGTCTTCAAGTCCCTTTTCTTCTTAAAACAGCGCTTTGAGTTGTGGCCGGACTTCTTGCAATAATCGCAGGTAATAGATTTGAATTCCTTCTTTTTCATTAAAAAAGCCGTTGAACTGGAACTGACGCGTCGATGATCTTCCTGTAGAAGTCTTGTTATCACTAATTCAGTGCTGATATTGTCACTCAATTGTGCAGTCTCGAGACTAGATACCAATACATCAAACTCCTGGGATAGGCCGCTTAAAAGAATTTCTGCCACTTCATCATCATCTATCTTCTTCCCGATGTCATCTAATTGGTGTACAAGTTTCATGACACCTTCTATGTACTCTGACATATTGGAGAACTGTTGATATTCAACTCTATGAAGTTGACGTAAGAGTAGCACTCTTCTATATAAACCTTTGTGTTCAAAAGTGTTGGCAAGCTTGTCCCAAGCTTCTTTTGGTTTGGTACACTCTCGCACATGCTGATATAAGCTAGGCTGAATACATAAACAAATTCTGGCAAGAGCTTTTTGTAATTTAATTACATCAGTCTCAATACCTAAGACGCAGTCCCATAGACCCTCCAATGTAAGTAGCATTTTGATGCTAAATTTCCAATTAATGTAATTTGAAACTCCTTCCAATTTTTCAATCGATGAATTTCCATTGTTCGACATTGTAGACATCTCGTATTAGATTCAAAAAAAGTTTCGTACCTTTCTGGGTTTGATCGGTGATCCGTAGTATAGATTTTCCTGGGCCCATAACCTGATGAGCAAACGTTGTGCAGCGATCTTCAATTCAGCGTTAATCTATACCAAACCAGACAAACAGGCCGCCACGATGTTTAAAAGGCAAGGCGTATGGAGCAGAAATAAATAATATTCCAAACTTGTATGTGTCTGTCTTTATTTGATCACCAAATACGAGCACATACACGTCACAATTAGTGTCGATTAACATGGATTAGAATTACTATAATTAGTCACATTATTAAGCAGTAAAAAGGAGACGGACATGGAACAACCGGAGACGGCCATTTTGAAAGGAAGGCAACCAAAAAGCAAAACCATAGAGGTTGCCTCTGTCAGTACAGACTAATGAAATGCATACAGATAACATAACATTTTTAACAAGGTGCCATTGGTTCGCCACTCCTGTACTAGCACATTGCAAAGAACTACCTAGGTACTGTACAAGTGTCCAATGGCCTCTCGTAGTTGACCATGAGAGGTTGAGACTATCCTGTGGGTGCCTTAAGCGAACTCACCTGCAGCCAACCCATAAAACTAAATTATAAACTACTAGCTTTTGCCCGCGGCTTCGCCCGCGTGTATGTCGGAAAATATCCCACGGGAATGTACTACCGGTATTAAAAGTACCCTAAGGCCGACGTTCGCACGGACGTAAAAATATCGCGGTGGGATTTTATCGCGCTCTGGATTTTCAACTCTCGGGTTTGAGCCGATCTTCGAGAATCCAACCTAACAACAACAGAGCGCATCCCAGCGCGACGAAAACACTGTTGGATTTTAAACTCTCAGCGCTAAGCAGAGCGTAGAAAATGCAGTGCGCTAAAAAAATCGCCGCAATATTTTTACGCCCATGCGGACGTCAGCTAGACAATAATTATCTTCTCGCACTGCTTATATAGTACTCGAGGAGTGGCGCGCCGATTGATATCTGATTGCTGGAGGATAATAAATCTTAAAACCAAACAATAGTAAACGGAAAATTACCAACATGCATGCCTTTGAAAGCAACTTTAAAGCGAAAATATAAATCCTCTTTATTCCCTATCCCGTGGGAATTAAAAAATATTAAGACTAAATGTTACTTCAAGATACGAACTACCCAATCCCTGAAATCTCTTAAAATGAGGTAATTTTTCATAAATCAAACCCATAGAATTTTCATATCCCTAACTTAAGAAATGCTGGGATTCTCATAAAACTTTCACCCCTTGTAGGATTATTTTTTAAGACAAAAAGTAGGCTATGTCATTCCCCAGGATGCCATCTGTAGCCTTGCCAAATTGTATCGATACCCGTGCAGTTTTGTAGATTTTAAAATAACCCCTATTTTACACCCTATGGGATGATCCAAAAACGCTGGACCACATATTTCTTTGTTTCCTACCAAAAGCATAAATTTGAATTTTCATATCCCTAACTTAAGAAATGCTGGGTTTCCCGTACAAATTTTCACCCCTCTAGGGTTATTTTTGAGACAAAAAGTAGCATAAGTCCTTCCCTAGGATACCACCCTAAAGCCTTGCCAAATTTTATCAAAATCTGTTCGGTGGTTTAGCCGTGAAAAGGTAGACACAGACAGGTGGTACAGACAGACAGACAGAGTTCTGATGATGGGATCCATGAGGAATCGAGAGAACTCATGCATTCAGAAAGTATCATTTAGTGAAGTGGAACTGATGAAGAAGACCACAGATGGCCACGGGATCTCCTCAACGACGATAAGTACCTATTTCACGGGTGGCGATAAAATATCTCGACTAAAATAGTTAAGCGACTATGACGAAATGGTTCTGATGAAAATGGTACCATCGAACCGATCTGATGAAGAAGCCGGAAGGTAGGCATCGGAACTCAGTAATAAAACAATGTATCCTAGCCGTGTTTGGGCTTATTGGAATTGTCATGAGGTGCACTCTGGCTATAAATGATTTAATGGTAACTATATGCCGCTTCAAATTGCGCTACTTAAGTTGTATGTTATGTGTGGCCTTGATTGTCAGAAGGCAGATTTCGTAGCCTCGTTATCTCTGTCAACTAAAACTACGCCTACCAAACTTCTGACACTACTCTATCGCGACGTATTTGCCTTTTTGCAAAGTTTTTATTTGAAATGGTATACTCCTGAGACTGTCTCATAAAAATATCTTCAAGTTCTGATGAGTGGCTTTTGAGTTAGATTCAATAATTTAATAGGTATTTGTCCCATTTAGTCTATGTGGATGGTGCTCTAATTTATTTTGCAGAGTGGTATTCAGATTTGTGTGGGATAGGTACCACTAAAAAGTGAAAAATAAAAACTTTTCGAACTTTTCGAAGTCGGTTGTTTTTTTTTTTATATAAAAAGTTTTTAAATCTTCGAAAATATTCATTTAAATTACATGCTGTAAAGGGTCATATTGATCAATAGTAAATGCTCAATGTATTTATGGTACTTAATTGTCTAGGGATTAATGCTGTATTGCTTAAAATCGCTTCGTAAATAAGCCATTATTTCTCGTAAAAAGTAAAGGATAAAAAATGGTTATTGTGGGTTATTTCTGAGAGATAGACATATACCATCGCGGACTTTTTTGCATACCTTTTTAAGGTGTACAATACTGTAGTACATTATATTGATCTATCTCGTAGGGTTCAGTCAGCGTTTGCAATGTAAGCGCAAAAAAATGTGTTTATTTACGACATCACATTAGAATACTCTAAAATTATCAGTGTTTGTCTAATATGTATGCATGTATTATACATGTAAACCTTCCTGTTGAATCACTCTATCTATTAAAATAAACCGCATCAAAATCCGTTGCGTGGTTTTAAAGATTTAAGCATACATAGGGACAGACAGACAGCGGAGCGACTTTGTTTTATATGTAGTGAAGCGACACCCCCCGTGGGGTACCTACGATCCTCGGCTTATGGCGTCGCTGGGAGGAGGACAGCAAGGGGTACAGGCTGGATCGTATTACTTATCTGAATAATAATTATTATTATTACGACACCAGGTGGCACATCTTTATCGAGCAAGGGGCGGAGGGCAGGTGTCATAGTGTTAGTGGTCATCATGGCACTTTTCTACGAAGAGAGGTGAATCCCCTGCCATGGGTACGTGTGCCGGTCGCCGACGCTGTGTAGGTAATGTAGGTTCACCTAAAAGAAGCATTAAATATCGATAAGTGTCTTTTACATTGTAACATACCTACATTTATTATATGCCTATCTACACGATTATGATTCACAAACAATAAGTGGTCGCGTGTCTACCTATATTACAATTTATTATTACAAGCATGTGAAGTGGCAGTTCTAAATGTTCAGTGACCAACATGAAATGCCTACTTATTCAATATTTTATAATTTTTCGTATCAATTAGAAGTGTGACGTGCAATGACTGTGTCACCACATCGTTGGGGTTAATAGAAGTGCATTACCCATACCCATCAGCTTGGCACATCGTGGTTGGTGGACATCATGATGTAACCAGCTGAAACCGGAGCGCGCTACCGCGGGCCGGCCGAGCCCGGTCGCGCCACGCCACACCACATCGCACTCTGGTTCGTGAACAAACTGGACAAAAACGACTCTGCAATTCCTAGTAGTTAATCACTAATACTTATGAACTCATTAGCCCTATACATTAAGAATACACCTATTAATTTTCGTAACTCTAACTACCCTCATTAAGACCGTCATTAAGCTAAGTATATAAAGTGTTGATAATTCAAAGTGCATTCATTTGCATTTTTACACCATACTTGATAACATTATTTAAGTAACTAAAAGTTTGTGATAGTGTTTTTGTAATGGATTGTGTACATAAGGGTACTTAGTAGTTTTGTTTTACTGAGTTAATTTTTATCACGGAACTTCATTCTATAATTTCATTAAGTAAATTAAATGTTTAGATAAAAATAGCCTTTTTCACTTCGATCAATAATAGCACAGTGCTATTATTGATCGAAGGTTTTTCACCCATATTTTTGAATTCAAAGTCAAAAAATTACATGTCCACTTTAGAGAATCTATTTTATATGATTCTCACATGTGTCCCTTGTAGGTAGTAATTAATAGAAAAAAATAATGCTAGTTATTTGCACAACAAATTTTTAGGGTTCCGTAGTCAACAAGGAACCCTTATAGTTTCGCTATGTCCGTCCTCTATCTGTCTGTTTGTCTGTCTGTCTGTCCCAAAGAGTATACTAATGAATAGGGGGGTCTGTCCGTCCGTCCGTCCGCAGCTTAGCTCAGAGGCTGTACTAGAAAGCTATAATTTGGCATGGATATACAACATATTTAAGTACCACGCCGACAAAGGGGTAAAATAAAATCATGAACAAATTTTTTTTGTAGGTATACAACGTGTAACGTTAAATGCGCAAAACCTCTTAAGGGGTCATTGTACTCATCATTATGAACAACTTTTACTATGGGACCAAACCTGAAATCGCGAAAAAAATCAGCTGTTCAGTACATTTTGACAAATTATGCGAACATAAATGTACTGAACAGCTGATTTTTTTTCGCGATTTCAGGTTTGGTCCCATAGTAAAAGTTGTTCATAATGATGAGTACAATGACCCCTTAAGGGGTTTTGCGCATTTAACGTTACACGTTGTATAAAACAATGGTTAGACCTGCTGTCTTGTATAGATCAGAATGTTGGGCCACAAAAGGGATGAATGAAAAGCAATTGCATGCAGCTGAGATGAGAATGCTAAGAAGGATGTGTGGTGTTACACGAATGGTCTATCCATTCGTGTAAAGAAATGAGTACCTACATAAGAGGAAGTTTAAAAGTAGCACCGGTGACTGAAAAGTTGTGCAGAAATCGGTTGTCATGGTATGGGCATGTGATGCGGAGGAATGAGGAAAATGTCGTGAGGAAAGTTTTGAGTATGAATGTCGATGGCTATAACGTTCATTTGCGAGAAGCTTGACATAATTCAAAAAGAGCAATTTTTGGCTATTATGATTCGAAAGTTTAAAAGCAGCGGTAATAGTGCGACGAAGCTTAAAGTCACATCTTGCTCCGTCATTTTTAGGCTTAGAGCAATGTTGTTTTTGTAGCAAAAATAATAAAATTTGCCGTGTTCACCTCTATTGTATACTCAACTTATGCGGTATTTTTAGTTATGTCACCCTTCTTGCCAATGAGCGATAAGAGTAGGGGAAGACCAAAGAAACGATGGATGGATTGTGTGAAAGATGACATGGCTAGAAAGGGGGTGACTACCGAGATGACGACTAATAGAGAAGTATGGAAAAATAGGACATGTTGCGACCACCCCAAGTAGATTGGGATAAGGGCAGGATAATGATGAAACGATGATGATGTACACGTAAAGTGCGGATGTTTTTTTTTTCTCGTCTACCCCATGGCGTGGGGTGTTGTTGTTGGATGGGTCTTTCAAAAATATTGCGGGTTTGTCAAAACAATTTTTCGATTTAGGGATCCGTTTGTTAGAGTCAAGTGTCCCCCCCCCGGGTAAACGGTTAGTTTTGGATGGGTGAAAAAAATCACGGTAGTAGTATATTAACGAAGTTAAAAGGAAAACTATCACAGCTAAGTAGGCTTTTCAAGTTTACGAGTAATAGTCATTTATTCATGAAACAACAAAAAGCCCTCTTCTTAGTCCGCATTATTGTGCACTACGGAACCCTATTACTGCGCGTGGCCCGACACGCACTTGGCCGGTTTTTATTTTCTTTTTGACCGTCTCAAAAATAGATTTTTTCGAAGAATGGCTAAAACACCCGAAGGAAACGCGGAATGAGTAGCTCTTTCGGTTTAGGTATATCTTTGAGACATGATTTTGTTGGTGTTACGGAACAGTCCCTGAGAGGCGTCAAGAGATCTCAAAACATTCATCTAAATTCGCTGAAAAGTGGAGCAGCTGTGGAAGAAGTCGAGAGCGGTTCCTGGAGCATTTAGGCCAGCTTTACAGTTGCATACCAGGAAGCATAGGAAGCTTTAGGACATAAGGACTGCAGAAGATTTCGTGAACACAACATTTCGTTCCCTACCGAAGTCCTAGAAGTAGGTAATAGTTCAACCTAGCTGTAAGGAACAAAATGTTATATCACTATCACTACATATTATAAAACAAAGTCGCTCCGCTGTCTGTCTGTCCCTATGTATGCTTAAATCTTTAAAACCACGCAACGGATTTTGATGCGGTTTATTTTAATAGATAGAGTGATTCAACAGGAAGGTTTACATGTATAATACATGCATACATATTAGACAAACACTGATAATTTTAGAGTATTCTAATGTGATGTCGTAAATAAACACATTTTTTTGCGCTTACATTGCAAACGCTGACTGAACCCTACGAGATAGATCAATATAATGTACTACAGTATTGTACACCTTAAAAAGGTATGCAAAAAAGTCCGCGATGGTATATGTCTATCTCTCAGAAATAACCCACAATAACCATTTTTTATCCTTTACTTTTTACGAGAAATAATGGCTTATTTACGAAGCGATTTTAAGCAATACAGCATTAATCCCTAGACAATTAAGTACCATAAATACATTGAGCATTTACTATTGATCAATATGGCCCTTTACAGCATGTAATTTAAATGAATATTTTCGAAGATTTAAAAACTTTTTATATAAAAAAAAAAACAACCGACTTCGAAAAGTTCGAAAAGTTTTTATTTTTCACTTTTTAGTGGTACCTATCCCACACAAATCTGAATACCACTCTGCAAAATAAATTAGAGCACCATCCACATAGACTAAATGGGACAAATACCTATTAAATTATTGAATCTAACTCAAAAGCCACTCATCAGAACTTGAAGATATTTTTATGAGACAGTCTCAGGAGTATACCATTTCAAATAAAAACTTTGCAAAAAGGCAAATACGTCGCGATAGAGTAGTGTCAGAAGTTTGGTAGGCGTAGTTTTAGTTGACAGAGATAACGAGGCTACGAAATCTGCCTTCTGACAATCAAGGCCACACATAACATACAACTTAAGTAGCGCAATTTGAAGCGGCATATAGTTACCATTAAATCATTTATAGCCAGAGTGCACCTCATGACAATTCCAATAAGCCCAAACACGGCTAGGATACATTGTTTTATTACTGAGTTCCGATGCCTACCTTCCGGCTTCTTCATCAGATCGGTTCGATGGTACCATTTTCATCAGAACCATTTCGTCATAGTCGCTTAACTATTTTAGTCGAGATATTTTATCGCCACCCGTGAAATAGGTACTTATCGTCGTTGAGGAGATCCCGTGGCCATCTGTGGTCTTCTTCATCAGTTCCACTTCACTAAATGATACTTTCTGAATGCAAACGCTTGATTTGTTGATGAAAAAACCAAAATCGCTATATGTATACCTATAATATTTGAGGAGTTCTCTCGATTCCTCATGGATCCCATCATCAGAATTGGATTTTGATAAAAATGAGACCAATCTGGAAGACCCTTTCAAATAAAAAAAGAATTTTCCGAATCCGTTCATAACTGACGGAGTAATGAGGTAAAACACATACAAAAAAATACAACAGAATTGAGAACCTCCTCCTTTTTTAGAAGTCGGTTAAAAATGCAGGGACATAGCGGGCGGCGGTACATAAATAGCGCGTCGAAGGCCGCGCTTCGCCCTATAGCACTTTATGATTAGCAGCGATCGCACGCGTTTATCGGAGCTCTCCAGCGAGGAAAATAACAATTATCCATACTGATATTATAAATTCGAAAGTAACTCTGTCTGTCTGTACCACCTGTCTGTGTCTACCTTTTCACGGCTAAACCACCGAACAGATTTTGATAAAATTTGGCAAGGTTTTAGGGTGGTATCCTAGGGAAGGACTTATGCTACTTTTTGTCTCAAAAATAACCCTACAGGGGTGAAAATTTGTATGGGAAACCCAGCATTTCTTAAGTTAGGGATATGAAAATTCAAATTTATGCTTTTGGTAGGAAACAAAGAAATATGTGGTGCAGCGTTTTTGGATCATCCCGTAGGGTGTAAAATAGGGGTTATTTTAAAATCTACAAAACTGCACGGGTATCGATACAATTTGGCAAGGCTACAGATGGCATCCTGGGGAAGGACACAGCCTATTTTTTATCTTAAACAATTATCCTACAGGGGGTGATATGGGGGATGAAATTTTGTAAGGGAAACCCAGCCTTTCTTAAGTTAGGGCTATGAAAATTCAAATTTATGCTTTTAGTAGGAAATAAAGAAATATGTGGTCCAGCGTTTTTGAAAAATCATCCCCTAAGGGCGTAAAATAGGGGATGATTTTAAAATTCACAAAACTGCACGGATATCGATAAAATTTGGCAAGACTAAGATGGCATCCTGGGGAATGACATAGCCTACTTTTTGTCTTAAAAAATAATCCTACAAGGGGTGAAAGTTTTATGAGAATCCCAGCATTTCTTAAGTTAGGGATATAAAAATTCTATGGGTTTGATTTATGAAAAATTACCTCATTTTAAGAGATTTCAGGGATTGGGTAGTTCGTATCTTGAAGTAACATTTAGTCTTAATATTTTTTAATTCCCACGGGATAGGGAATAAAGAGGATTTATATTTTCGCTTTAAAGTTGTTTTCAAAGGCATGCATGTTGGTAATTTTCCGTTTACTATTATTTGGTTTTAAGATTTATTATCCTCCAGCAATCGGATATCAATCGGCGCGCCACTCCTCGAGTACTATATAAGCAGTGCGAGAAGATAATTATTGTCTAGCCGACGTCCGCATGGGCGTAAAAATATTGCGGCGATTTTTTTAGCGCACTGCATTTTCTACGCTCTGCTTAGCGCTGAGAGTTTAAAATCCAACAGTGTTTTCGTCGCGCTGGGATGCGCTCTGTTGTTGTTAGGTTGGATTCTCGAAGATCGGCTCAAAACCGAGAGTTGAAAATCCAGAGCGCGATAAAATCCCACCGCGATATTTTTACGTCCGTGCGAACGTCGGCCTTAGGGTACTTTTAATACCGGTAGTACATTCCCGTGGGATATTTTCCGACATACACGCGGGCGAAGCCGCGGGCAAAAGCTAGTATTTTAACACACTAACACACTAGCTTTTGCCCGCGGCTTCCCCGCGGGCAAAAGCTAGTGTAATGTACTATTATAACACATTTGCTCGTAAAGGGTCTCTTATTTCACCAATTTCAATATCGTAATGTATGTCATTACGTACTTGTGCGTTATTGTAATCTAAAAGGCACGAGTTTCAAGATGCTCCGTCTAAAACGAACGGTACTTTTTTAAATCTTAGCAAAGAGTTTTTATGTCAGAAAAGTGGTCAACATTTTATGAATAAAATTAATAGGCTACTCTTGCCCGAAAAATCGACCGATAGATGAAAACAAGCAAAGATGCAAAGTGTGTTTTTAAAGATTTATTCGTTTGAGAAAGTCCGAGTTTTATTTATTTCCTCGCAAATATGTTATAAAACGTCGTACCTATGACATACGTGCGCTTTGATAATTACAGCCTCTGCTTTCTTGCAGCCCGAGCCGTAGGCGAGGGCTAGCAATATGGCCTCGGCTGTGATTTTCAACTTACCGCACTTATATCATAATATTCATAATGTACTATTACTTTATCCTTAACCTATTACTTATTAATGCAATGTCTACTCAATAGCTTACACAGCAACTAGTGGAAGGGCGGAATTTTCCTAACACAAGTAAAAAAATTTTTACTTAAATGGAAATTCCATATAGATTATGATTATGTAACATGTTGTAAGTTTTGAAATAAACATTTTATTTTATTTATTTTTCTTCTAAGTAAGTATCTATGCTACTGACCCTTTTTGTCTCGACTCAATACCATAAATGGACTTACGAATCATTTAAACACATAATACTTAGTTTCGTTAGGAAATATTCGCCTCAACCTCTATTATTGCTTCAAACTATGTAGAATAGAAGCAACTAGTACGTATTTAAACTTAAACAGTTTACGAGTTTTGTACCCATAAACTAGGTTGTTGTAAGTAGGTATATTATCGATTACTGCTGATTACTTTGTAGACGAAAGGTGACTTAAGTAGCAGATGATTTATCTTCTTTTTAGCCGACTAAAAAAAAAGGGGTTATCAATTCGACGTTTGTAAAATTATTGGAAATTTAATAAGGCATCCAATCAAATAATAGGTCTTTACCAATGAAATTGCCGTTTTGTATGAAAAAATTTAAACGAATTTTTTTCATGTATTTTTTATTTGTATTAATCGAAGTAATCACCCATGCAATCAATGCATCTTTGCCAACGCAGTGGCAGTTTATTGATGCCCTTCTTAAAGAAATCAGCTGGTCGGGAGGCAACAAATTCTTCAAAGGCATTTTGTACTGCCTCTCGGGTATTGAATTTTTTTCCCGCCAAGAAGTTATCCAAATTCTGGAAAAAGTAGTAGTCTGTAGGCGCAAGGTCTGGTGAGTAGGGCGGATGACGGAGAGCTTCCAACCCCAGTTCTTGCAACTTGGAGACCGTCTGCTGTGCAGTATGAGGTCGCGCGTTGTCGTGCAGGAGCAGCGGAGACGAGCGATTGACCAATGCTTGTTGGAGATGTGCCAGCTTCTCCATCATTGTGTTCAGTTCTTCACAGTACACATCTGCAGTAATGCTCACCCCGTTTGGTAAGAAGCTGTGATGAATCACACCGGCGCTAGACCACCAAACAGTGACCATCACTTTTCTAGGGGTAAGTTTTCGTTTAGGGCATTGTTTAGGTGCTGAACCAGGATCCAACCAACTTGCTGAGCGCTTGCGGTTATCAAACAGAATCCATTTTTCATCGCAGGTAACAATGCGGTTCAAAATTCCTTCATTTGTGTGTCTGTTGAGCAGTGCAAGGCACGTCTCGACGCGTACTTCGCGCTGGTGATCATTGAGTTCGTGGGGCACCCATTTGTCAAGCTTTTTTACCTTGCCAATTTGACGCAAATGGACCAATATTGTTTTGACGCTAACGTCGAAAGCTGCTGCTAATTCAGCCGTAGATTGTGTATCATCAGCTTCCACAATCGCCTTTAATTCGTAATTGTCGATCAAAGTCTTCGGACGACCGCGAGGTTCATTTTTCAGGTCGAAATTTCCAGAACGGAAGCGAGCAAACCAATAACAGGTGGTGCGTTGGTTTGTAGTGTTAGCTCCGTAAACGTCGTTGATGTTGCGTGCCGCTTGTGCCGCGTTGCTGCCACGACGGTACTCATATTCCATAATTACTCGAATTTTTAACGTATCCATGATGACGAAAAAGATTGAAATGCAATGAAAATGTAACACTAATCAATAAACAAATGACTACTTTTGGAAAAAAAAATCCATGTTTTTAAAATAAAATTAATTTGAAATTAGAATTCTTAGCCAAACAAAAATTATTTTGATTTGAAATGGCCAGTACTGCAGAACGGCAATTTCATAGGTAAAGACCTAATATAAGTACTTAAGTAGGTACTTACAAAATTGTTAAAGGTGTCTTTATGTACATATGTATGTTTGTCCACACATTTCTCCGAAACCATTAATCGGATTGTGAATGTGACATTTTTTTCTATTGGCTTACATTTACATCAACTTAGGGAACAGTGCAAGTTTCATCAAAATCGGTTCAGTCCTTTGCAATATATGGGCTGATACGTGTAAGTGTGACGGCATATTATGGGCTATATTGATACGAGCTACGGGTGTGGTGTCAAAGGCAGAACATCCCAAAACCTAGGTCAAATTATAGTGCAATATTAAAAATTATTAACTACTTATTTAGGTGTCAAATGGAGAACATCCCAAAACCTAGGTCAAATTATAGTGCAATATTAAAAATTATTAACTACTTATTTAGGTGTCAAATGGAGAACATCTCAAAACCTAGGTCAAATTATAGTGCAATATTAAAAATTATTAACTACTTATTTA
The DNA here is from genome assembly GCA_905163495.3 of Cosmia trapezina. Classification (NCBI taxonomy): domain Eukaryota; kingdom Metazoa; phylum Arthropoda; class Insecta; order Lepidoptera; family Noctuidae; genus Cosmia; species Cosmia trapezina. The sequence continues at coordinate 19,106,356 of LR991037.1, forward strand.
GGTGTCAAATGGAGAACATCCCAAAACCTAGGTCAAATTATAGTGCAATATTAAAAATTATTAACTACTTATTTAGGTGTCAAATGGAGAACATCTCAAAACCTAGGTCAAATTATAGTGCAATATTAAAAATTATTAACTACTTATTTAGGTGTCAAATGGAGAACATCCCAAAACCTTGGTCAAATTATAGTGCAATATTAAAAATTATTAACTACTTATTTAGGTGTCAAATGGAGAACATCCCAAATCCTAGGTCAAATTATAGTGCAATATTAAAAATTATTAACTACTTATTTAGGTGTCAAATGGAGAACATCCCAAAAGCTTGGTCAAATTATAGTGCAATATTAAAAAAATATTAACTACTTATTTAGGTACTCATTACAAACAAAAATATTCCTGTTTTTACTAAAAACTAAAAATTACAAAAAAAAATCGACTTCAAAAAGAAAATTACGAAATAACTTTAATTTCGGAAGTCGGTGGCAAAAAAATAAAATACAGATCCCAAGACACCGACTTCAGAAATTAAAGTTATTTCTTTTCTTTTTGAAGTCGATTTATTTTTTATAAACTATTTTTTTTAGATCCGTATCAAATTCTCAGATAGGTCGTTTCCATTTTTATTTTTATAAGTACCTCAATAAACATAGTTAAGTACAGAGAATTGAAAAGGGACCGACCTAACGAATGTAAGTAGATAAGGTTTAACCTGAATCCACGGATTGAACATCCGTCTGAACTGAACTAAAAACGAAGGAACCGAAAAATACCAAGCGCTCGTTCCAAGTCATATGACAATACCGTCATTAATTATTAATTTCTAGTTGACGGCAGTTCAGCTAGCAGAACACTGACTTCATCGCTGAAGCACGCCAGTGAAATGATCTTGCAATTAATTTGTATGTCGTATATCTTAATTAGTCATGTCTCTGCTCATCAGTGTACCTCTGTAAACAACATAAAACAGGTTCAGGAGGTTCTTTCAATGATTGCTTCCAAACGTTACTGTGCTTTTATGTAATTTGCCTTTGCGCGCCAATTTATCTTATGCTTATGCTACGCCACAGTCGCCGCACACTTTTCAAATCTAATCGGTCACGGATTTTTAATTGAATCGATTCTGGTATTCAATACCTTTCTACTACTTTTCACTTGTAAACTGTAACAAATCTACTAGCCTAGTGAAATAAAAGCGGCAAAAAAATAGATTTGAGCACTATATGTATTAAAGGAATGATAGAAAAAAAAAACACGCACAGATAGTAAGGAAGATGGAGGTTTGCTTTGAAGTAGAAATGGACGTAGTTAAACGAAAAGGACTCAACCCACAAAAAGTCATTTTTGAGTTATCGAGGTTCCAAATACAACATCATTGGAGCAATACACACCATATTGCTGCAAATATGTTGTATTTGGAATATTTTGAAAACTAATATTTTTGTATTACATATATTAACGCATTTTTCGAGTTACTGGGAAAAATGTGGGTTTGAGTCGTTTCTGCTGAATTGGTTTTAACATTAGGCAGTGTTTCTTTTAATTTCTCAAAAAGGATCCAAGTAACAAAAAATTGTGAACAAACTGATATTTAAATAAATAAAAAGATTTATTATTTTGCAAGAAACGTAGGTATCTATTTATTCAGAAAGTACAATGTTCTTAAAATGTAATTTTCTATTCTTCCCCATCATTTTCATCACCCAGCTCCTGCTCCACCTAGAAATCTGGTGCCGCTCCAAATCCATCCACATCTTTCTCACATTCCTTTCCTTTTAATGACTTGTAAAAGTCCAGGCAGTCTTGTGGTATAAGATTTGATTTTAAATCGTCCCATTTTGCATGTGCAATTTCTTTGCCATCAGGCCAAAGAAAACTGAAATCATCTTCAGAATTTATTAATTAAATTATTCCTTTCAAGCTGATCCATCGCCGGTGCATTCATTGGAATTTGGAGGAGCCAAAGAAGAAGCAGGAAAGTCCTTATCATCTGAAAGTGGGTACAGACGACAGCACATCAAGCTACTACAATCTGTCAAATTTCTTTAATAGATTTTCATCTATAACGCTAAAGCATTAGGTTCAAGGTTGATTGGGAAAATTTGATTGTTTCGGGTGGCTTGACCTTGACCTGCTGGCGTCTGACTTAAGAATAAGTACAAAATATTATTAATAGCTACTGTGCTTATTCTTATGTTCCTACTTTCAGATGATGATGATTCTTTTCTTCTAGTCCGTGCTTAAAAATAAAATTATACTTACCTAAACAAAAAACACTTAAGTATTAGGTACTACTGAGATCCTGGGAGATAAAGGGGAAAATATACAAGTCCGTGATAAGGCATGTCGTACTTTATAGATCGGAATGCTGGGCAGTGAAGAAGACGGATGAAAAAGATTGCATGCAGCGGAGATGAGAATGTTAACATGGATGTGTGGAGTAACGAGAATAGAAAAAGTAAGAAATGTGTAAGTATATAAGAGGAAGTTTGAAAGTGTCGCCAGTGACAGAAAAGTTGAAAGGAAATCGTTTGGCTTGGTATGGGCATGTGATGAGGAGAGACGAAACGCATGTGACTAAAAGAGTGATGAATTATACATACATGTTGATGGATGGAGAGGCAGAGTGTTACGTATGTGTATCAGTTTTAAAAAATATGTATTATCTGTGGTATTTCCGGATCCTGTTGTCTTGTCTCCGATTCCGATCGCTCGTCATGTAATGGCTGAATACACGATACATAAAATAGTCTGGTCGTCTTATTTATTTATAATACCTGGCCACCCGTCGTAACACAGAGGAGGGCCAAAGAAAAGATGGATGGATTGTATGAGGAATGATATGAAAGAGAAGGGAGTGAACGATAGCGTGACGGTTGACAGGGGAGAATGGAAGAAGAAAACGTGTTGCGCCGACCCCAAGTAACATGGGGTAAGGGCAGGAAGATGATGATTACTACCTATCGATCGGAATCCGAATCATTTTGAAACAAATTGCTAATCCATTGCTTCTTCAGTTCGAAAATTATGTCTCCTCAACACCGTAAATAACGGAATGAATGTTGTTGAACTGTCAAAATGAAAATGATTCCGATTGATAATGTGTATTACGCAATTAGAGTGTGGGACTTTTAGAGGTCACAGGATTTTTCATAACGATCATGGATACGGTTAGATTTAATTCGATGGGTTGTAGAGTAGTCCCCTAATGCGAATGACGTCGGTCTGCCTGCTCTGAGTGGTTGCAATTTCGAGTTATAGCGCTTACAAGAGGCGTCATTGTTGCGAAAAAAAAACGATCAGAGAAATGGTCAGTTTTGGTACACATTGAAAGTATGGCGTCTCCGCAGATGAAACAAATTCGTCTGCCGGCTCTGAGTGGTTGCATTTCAGAGCTATGATGCGCGCAACATTGCTGCGAAAAAAAACGATTAGAGAAATGGTCAGTTTTAGGACCCATTCGAAGTATGGTGTCTCCACAGGTGAAAAGAGTTGGTCTGCCGGCTCTCAGTGGTTGTATTTCAGAGCAATCGTTGTATATGCAAGACGCTTATTTGTGGAGCAAGCTTAAAAAATACATCGAAAAACTTTTTTACAAAAACAAAAACCGACTTCCAAAAAAAACACTACAAAGTGAAAAATAACTTTAATTTCGGAAGTCGGTGTCTTTGGATCTGTATTTTAGTTTTTTGCCACCGACTTCCGAAATTAAAGTTATTTTTCACTTTGTAGTGTTTTTTTTGGAAGTCGGTTTTGTTTTTGTAAAAAAGTTTTTATTTTTCACTTTTTAGTGGTTCAGTTTGTAATTTATCTAAGTTACAATAACCCAATGTCAACTGCTCATCACGTTTTACAAAATGTTGCTTTTCCCGATGCAGGGACGTTAATTGTTGAGGAGTTCTCCTAGTAAGAACCAGGAGAAATGGAGCTCATGGTGAAGTCACCATTACCATTATTTTGACGAGCATAAACCATATTAAAGTAATCGAATCGCAACCTAACCGGTTATATACTTAGATATAATTGAGTATTTCCGATGGCCCTCTGTGGTCTTCATCATCAGTTTCAGTTCACCGAATGGTACTTTCCGAGAGCAAATGCACGAGTTACTATAAAAAATACCGAAATCGATATAGGTGTGCACATAAAATTTGAGGGTTTCCCTCGATTTCCATGGGATCCCATCATCAGATCCTGACTTGATGATCATGGGACCACTTGGGACCCTTTCGAACAAAAAAAGAAAAATCCAAATCGGTCTAGCCATTTTCGAGTAATCGGGGAACATACATAAAAAAAAAAAAAAAAAAAAAAAAAAGGTTCCGACGAATTGAGAACCTCCTCCTTTTGGAAGTCAAAAGGAAAAAACGGAACCCTTATATAATAGGATCACTTCGTTGTCCGTCTGTCTGTCTGTCTGTCTGTCTGTGTGTCTGTCTGTGTGTCTGTCAAGACCCTTTTTCTCAAGAACGCGTGAAGGTATCAAGTTGAAATTAATATCAAATACGTAAGTCTGTGGTCCCTTGAAGTTCTAAAAAAATCAAGCTTCTAAGTTAACGTAATAAAAAAATACGGCCATTTATGCGACATATTTTGATACTCGCAAGTAAATCAAAACCTATAGGCTATAGGGTACTTCCCGTTGACCTAGAATCATTCAATGAAATTTGGCAAGAAGCAAGGTCTTACAGCACAAGTAATGGAAAAAGTCCGAAAATTGGTAATTTATAATTTTATCACATACAAAACATATTTTTAAGTATGTCATCTGTCAAGGCTCTTTTTCTCAGGAACGCGTGGAGACATCAAGTTGAAGTTAATATCAAATACGTAAGTCTATGGTCCCTTAGATTTCTAAAAAAATCAAGCTTCTAAGTCAACGCAATAAAAAATACGGCCATATAATATATGCAACATATTTTGATACTCGCAAGTAAATCAAAACCTATAGGGTACTTCCCGTTGACCTAGAATCATGAAATTTGGTAAGAAAAAAGGTATCACAGCACAAGTAAAGGAAAAAGTCTGATAATTGATTATTTGTAGCTTTATCACATAAAAAAAAATGTTTTTAGTTTTCTTTTTCTGGCCTCTGCCCAACCCTTCGAGGAAACAAGGCGTGATGTTATGTTTAAGAATAGCATTTTGCGAATACAAACTTAAATATGCAGTTGGAGAATTGTGACGTATATCAATGTATGGGAGAACATGTTTTTCAACTCAATCTTAAGTTTTTCATTGGGATAAATTCTTTTCAACTACGGATCGAACAATTTCGAACAGAATGCAGATCAGATGCTGGTCGTATCCACCGAGAGAGATACTTATGTGTAACATACTAACCAAGATACGTACTTTATTACTACTCAATATTTATTGGCTTTTATGACCATGAGGTATGTGGATTACCGAAAATTTGTTGAGCAGAGGATTTACGACCGGGATAAAGCGCGAGTATCCGTGCGTTATGTCCGTGAAGACATGAGTTAGTGTATTTTATAGTCGATTCACTTTGCTGCTTCAATGTACCTAAATAATATTCGGTATTGACTAAAAATAAACACATACATAAACAAAGCAAATGAAATGGAAGTTCGGCTCCACAAGCGTTCGCTGGAACTGGCAGAAATCTCGTCCTAACTAGAACGAATAATTGTTGTAATTAAAAACTGCCGTTTTTAAGGGCGCTTGGTGTTGCTGTGTTTATAAAGAGTCGGGGCTGAGGCTTCGCGGGCTCTGGTCGATCGGTCGCGACACAGGCCGCACGCGCTTCGCGATTTTCCGCCTCGCGAAACACGACGCGAATTTTTTTACTGTCGCGTTTTTACAACATTGTTTTATAAAAACAATAAATGAACATAGAAATAATTATAAACTTTTTATCTTACAATAATTTATATTTACTTAGTTCAACAAGTTAGTGACTATAAACTCGGTGTATTTTTAGTGAAAACAGTGATAAATATTTTATTATCTTCTAAGTACATACTTAGTTTTCAAAGGACATTTTCTTCACTGCAAACATTTTAAGGTAAGGAAAATGTGAATATAAGTGCTTACTTAGGTATTTTTATCAGTGGGTAACAAAGGCAATAAGAACGTTATTTGTTGAGTTTACTCACCAGTAGGTATCAAACACACCTTGAGGAAACAGCTGTTTCGTTAATCGTTTTGGTTCTCGAAATAACACTCGCCTAGCCTATTCACAACTGTGTTGGGGTCGGCTTCCAGTCTAACCGGATGCAGCTGAATACCTGTACTTTACGTGGAGCAACTGCCTATCTGACGTTCACAATCCAGTTACTGGGTAATAAATACCCCTTCGTAAGACTGGTTGTCAGAAGCCCCTTTAAGAGAAGAGCTCTTCTCGAAATAACTATTGTTACTTAAATCGTCATTATTTTGTGATTATTTCAGCAATTGAAGTGAAAGGCGAATTATGCCATCAGTCAGACCATCATTTTTAAACAATAAATTGGATGCAAAAAGTGTTTATCTAATTTTAATTATTATTTAATGGTTATTGGTATGGTAAGGTTGTCTGTAAAAGATCGCTTTCAGTGATAAGACCGCCCATTGTGTCGCCCTATGTAAAAATTCTACGTTGATATATTCTGTAATTTTTATGGTGTAAACTTATTAAACAGTAGGTAGGTATTCCATCTATCTATGTTGTTCAAATCAGGATGACAACCGAAATAAAACATTTTCCTGTTACGAATACCTAAAGAATTAAGAGTAAGATAAGCAAGTGTCTGGATTGAGCGGCCAACCCATTTGTTCATATAAGTTTTAATTCAGGTTTAAGAAATTTATGGACATTTGCTTTAAGTTTTTACTATTTTTAACTAATTTCCCTATAAGTCTCAAGATGTTTCTAACTGGACAGACAGCTGTGCTGCTGGGGGGTTTGTTGAGCCACTTCTTCCCAGCTAAAGCACTAGGAAGTGCTGAAGGGCGGGCGTTTTGTGGAACTGCCTTATGTCATTTTGACGTTCGAAAAGAGCTGATTCCCAGCCTAATTTGAATAAATGACTTTTGATTTTTTAATAAATAAAAAAAATGGACCCTCAGTCCAGATGCATTTAAGCTGCATGCCTACTTATTCTTAGAACATAAATATGCATTTAATTTGAAGAATTGATGCTCCTTGTTTTTTAAAAGAAAACATTAATATCACATTTCCGGAAGCATTTTTAAGCCTCGTGTCTCCGTTGTCACAGTCATGCCGGTAGTTTTCACTGAAAATCTTGAACACTATTGATAAGAACGTACTTACCTCTGTGATACTGTCCGTCTTTACTTTATTTTTAACATTCCTTTCTTATTGGTCATCATCAGCCCACGCAAAATGCATGCAAGTAGTCCAGCGCTGAATATAGGCCTGTACAATCGCACTCCATTTATTTAACTTAGGTACAGTACGAATGTTCAAAGGGGTTCCCAGTTGTTAATTGTTTAATTGCCATACATTTTTATTTATAATATTGTCAATCGCTTCAATTGCACTTGGTAGACGATCAATATGCGCATCAATGTCCAATGTGTACCATCAATCACGTTAAAATTGACAATTGCAATTGATCGTTTCGGGGACCCTTAAAGATTCTATGCATCGTTTATCTTTGAAAACCCGAAATATAGCGAAAAAAAATAACTATTATCGACCAATAGAAATTGATTTTTAGTCCCACCGTAATGACACACTAATTGCGTCACTCCCTTTGGACCAGTCGCATAGTTCGGGTTTTCCGAAAATAAACGATGGAACCTTTGAACTATGTCGTACTGTGCCTTTACTACATTAGGTAGATAGAAGTTGGGTAAGTACTCAGATACTTAAATCTTCTATTTAAATAAAAAGAGTCCTGAACTCCTGACCGACGACTGACTCATCAACGCCCAGCCCAAAGCCTTGAACCTAGAAAGCTGAAATTTTGCACAGAGGGTCCGTTTACAATGTAGACAAGGAATAAGGAAGGATTTCCCGGTAGGACGTTCCCGTGGGTTATTTTCCGATATCCACGCGGGCGAAGCCGCGGCTAAAGCTAGTAATAATAATAATACCAGCCTATTACTGTCCCACTGCTGGACAAAGGCCTCTTCTGATACACAGAAGGCGCGAGCATTGATCACCACGATTGCTCAAGAGGGGTTGGCGATTTCAGACTTATATTAACTGTGAAAGAAGAGGAGCTCGTGGCTGACTAATAACAGCCGCACGGGTCGATCCATCAGGTTAAGCTACGCTTGCTGGGGTTGGTCAGTGATGGGTGACCATCTTTACATACCGAGACTCCTACGTGCCTCGGAAAGCACGTTAAGCCGTTGGTCCCGGCAGTCATTCTTGGATCTTTTACAGTCGTTACTGGTCGCCAGAAGCCCGAAAGTCTGACAAACAGTCTTACTAAGGGGTATCGTATTACCCAGTCATGTAAAATACTGGTATTCAGCTGCATCCGGTTAGAGAGCCCAACGTAGTTGGGAAAAGGCTAGGCAGATTGATTAACTGTGAAAGAAAGAAAGAAAGAAAAAGTATTTATTGTGACTCGCACAGGAAGATTTAACTAAGACTCGGTTAAACAAAAAAAAAACGTTATTGATAAGTACGCAAATAAGTTTTCTTTGCAAACCGTACTTTTCAATCAAGATTTGACAGATAGAGGTCATTGACGTTCCTATTCTTATTTGAATCGCATTGTACACTTAGATACTTACTGAAAAATATCTATTTATCATCATTATGTAGGTACCAATACCTTGATAAGAGCCTTTACAGACAGAGGCGATATTATATCCGTAGAACAATATCGCGTCGCGACGCGGTAGCGCCTCTGTCTGTAAGAGCCTTAAGGCTTCAGAGGCTTCTACAAAGAGACGCGACAGGCGACGCAAATCGCACGCGACACAATAAGGCACCGCGTGCGGCGCGACGAGCGGTGCCTTTGTGTCGCGTGCTATTCGCGACGCGTTCGCGGCTGTTTGAAGGAGCCTTAAGGCGAGTAGTGCTGCCAACTAGCGCCACCATTGAGAAAAAACCGATCAAGAGCGAGTCGGACTCGCGCACCGAGGGCTCCGTTCCGATTTCTGAAAAAGTGTGCTATGTAGAGACATCGTTTTATTTTTCCTGTAATCTTTACATAAACTTCTATCACATAGAATAATTCCAGATTTTTCTCTTTGCAAACTTCGGAGATAAGGGGGGGGGGGGGGGGAACGGTATTTTTTTTTACATTTTTCATCAAAAGTCGAAAACTGTGCGGCCTAAAAAAAATATAAAAATGTTTGAGAATGTGCAAACTGCGATCTTTCATATGATACCCCACATGCCCTAGTAGACCCACTTTGAATTTTTAAGACATTTTTTTTTTTTTTTTTCAGTCCCTGTTGCAAAAAAAATACATATATTTTTATTTCTTTCTTATTTGCAAAATAGTTGGGTAAACGTCATCTAAAACTGTTCCAAATTTCAAGTTGATAGCATTAGTAGTTCTTGAGATATCCAGCTGTGACAGACAGACAGACAGACAGACTGAGTCACACCATAAGGGTTCCTTTTTTACCATTTTGGTACGGAACCCTAAAAATCATAAGTCTGGAGATAATGGAACATTTTTAAAATTTCCTATGCTCACATTTTTAGTCAATGTTGTACATTTTTAGGGTTCCGTACCAAAATCGTAAAAAAGAACCCTTATGGTGTGACTCAGTCTGTCTGTCTGTCTGTCACAGCTGGATATCTCAAGAACTACTAATGCTATCAACTTGAAATTTGAAACAGTTTTAGGTGACGTTTGCCCAACTATTTTCCAAATAAGAAAACAATAAAAATATATATGTTTTTTTTGCAACAGGTACTGAAAGGGGGTCCTGAAAATTTGAAGTGGAGCTACTAGGGCATGTGGGGTATCATATGAAAGAGCGCTATTTGCAAATTCTCAAACATTTTTTTTCTTTTTTTTAGGCCGCATAGTTTTCGACTTTTGATGAAAAATGCGAGTCCGACTCACTTTGACCGGTTTTTTTTAATACAAAAAATTCGGTGCTCTCAGTATACTTTATTGTGTCTTAGTGGTCTCGTCAATGCGGGCGTATATGTGTGTGCCGTTTCGTAGGTTTGTTCGTAGTTTCCCTACTGTTCATATTTATATTGTGACTATACTCGCCTTAATTGAATGGGACGCTAAACGGGAATATGATGAGCGATAATAATCGCAGTTAAGTGCGTAGATTAATTAGATAAATAATTAGTGGCTATATACATAGTGTCTCTGATAACGGTTGAGGACGTGAGTGAGTGCTACTACCTAAGTAGGTAAGTACTTATATAAAGCAGTTAGTTAGTGTAGGTACTTCATTCTGACAAAATCGAACTACTTGGTCTCTTAGTCATGTGCCTTATCTAATGGATTCTAATTTAGAAAAATACTCTTACGTTTGGTACTTAGGCGACAAAATAATCTATATCTATAAAAATCAATGCCACTTTTCGTTGTAATTTTATAACTCAAGAACGGCTGGGCCGATTTAGCTGCTTTTGGTTTTGAAATGTTTAACGTAGTCCGGGGAAGGTTTAAACGATGAGAAAAATTGGTAAAGTTGCTGGGAAAATTGGAAAATTCTGGAAAACTGAAAGTGGATTTTATATGGGAATATTGAAATTGGGACAGGAACGACGTCTGTCGGGTCAGCTAGTTAGCTTGAAAAATACACAACCTTAAACAACCAAATAATTTACCCAGTTTTCTTCTGGTTCCCCTAATGAAAAACACTATTAAGTAATTAATTCAGTTATTTAATTTATGCATTTAAATACGTAAGCCCGCATGCATATAACAAATAAATAAAATTGAAGTGTCTGTAATGTCAAAATAATAGGTTTTTTCCATTGACTTAGAATTCTAGTTTTTTCTAATTAAATGCAATGCAATGCAATTATGAAAGATTTACGGTACTTAAAAACAAAACAAACAATTAAAAAAAAATTGTCTATCTGTTTGTTCCGACTAATCTCCGAAACGGCTGGACCGATTTTGACGAGACTTTCACTGGCTGGTGACTTTCTTTTTCTTTGGCTGGTGGTGGGAGCTGATATTGTAACTTAAGCTACTTTAGTTTTAGAAAAAGAATTAGGGTTCCGCGCAAAAAAATTAAAACATGAAAATTGTGAACAAATATCGCGGGCGGGCGATGCAACGCGGCGGGTCGGCGGACAAGGTAAAAGTCGCGGGGCACAGCTAGTATAGCATATACCTCATGAAGTCATGAGTGACTTACACCCCATGTCCTATGAATACTTACTTGTAATATTATAAATATTTAGCCTTAATATTTAGCAATAGGAGAGTTGGTAAATAGCCTTAAATCTCGACTATTTCCTTTAGGCCCTGGCACTGCAAGGGATTTTTGCAATACAGATGATTTCGAATCTTATTTAACACTGTTAACACTCACATTTCGTTGATACGTCACAGCCTGCTTTGTCATCCTTCGGCACGTTCTGGCATGCCGTGGCATCCAGAAATGTGAACGATAATCATGATAAAATAAGATCTCAAGTCATTTGCGCTTACTAAAATCCCTTGTCGTATCGTGCCGCCAGTGGGCGACGGCCCTTATGTTTGCAAGGATTGATAAGAAACTAAAGCCCTATTATAATTGTTTCTATATGTAACAGACACTCGACTGATTACGAGGTAGGAAGGAAAATTAAGAATGATTAAGGAAAACTCCTAATGGTTTTCATGGAAATAACTAATCTCCAAATATTAGGTGACACCTAACATAGCTGTTTACGAAACTTCACTTTTTGTGCTGAAAACCTGACATTGGTGCCGATTGTGTTGTACACCGAACTAAACTAACTAAACTATCACTAAAATTCCTTACTTTTGGCTATGAGAATCTTAGAGCAATTCTGCAAAAAAAAAACCTCTTTTAGAAACAATTTTGACACAACTAAAATCGAGTTTGACAACGTGCCTCCGTGTGGTATAGTGCTCGTAGTATATTTGACCCGGTGGCTTTAATTGGAACTAACGAAAGCACTATGAAAAGTGAGAAGGCTTGTCATATTTTGATTACAGACAATCCGACATCGCCGCCGTTACCGTGTCAGATATCTTTTAGAGCTGGAGGGGGGCAGGGAGGGGGCAGCTTCAACGTGTTTTTGTGGATTTTTTTTGGTACCTACGTGATGAGGTTTAGGGATTTTATAAAGGGGGCCAAATTTTCATTATTTTTGCGATAGGACACACCGTTTTCGAGATATATGGAAAAGAAAAAAAAATACAGTACTGTTTTTGCACTTAAAGTCAAGGTGTTTGTGTGAATTTTAGGCTTATTCCCATCCGATCCCACAATCGGATCCCACTACGCGGATAAAATGAATCCCTGCTTGAATCGATAAATGAAAACAAAAAGTAAGTACATAATATCAAGATACAGTTATGGTCATATATAGAGATCGGATAATCGGATGCATATTAACCTAAAGTTAATATTTCGCTAACAAAGTATGGAAGCGGCTTCTTAGCATTTTTTTTCTTACTATAAATCCCGGTATTCCAGAAAATGTAGGAATGCACAACTAATCGGATACATGGTATGGAAACGACTTCATAAATAACGTGGTTTTATTTATTTGGAAATACCGGGAAATCGGGATCACATAAATATTCCGTTTGTTACACGTGATCCCCGCGAGAAATACAAAGCTGCCGAATTAAAATGGTTGTACCTAGAACGTACCGTCACAATATCGGTGGGGTTGTTTTCATGGGTTTCGAGAATGTTAAAGCCAATAGTGACGTGAAAATGTAAATCCAAGATGGCGGCTGCGAACATTTTCAAATTTTTCGTCATGGGTGTCGTTTTCATGGTTTTCGAGGGTTTTAAAGCCGGTAGTGATGTTAAAATGTAAATCCAAGATGGCGGCTGCGAACATTTTCAAATTTTTCGTCATGGGTGTCGTTTTCATGGTTTTCGAGGGTTTTAAAGCCGATAGTGATGTTAAAATGTAAATCCAAGATGGCGGCTGCGAACATTTTCAAATTTTTCGTCATGGGTGTCGTTTTCATGCTTTTTGAGGGTGTTAAAGCCGATAGTGATGTTAAAATGTAAATCCAAGATGGCGGCTGCAAAATTTTCAAATTTTTCGTCATGGGTGCCGTTTTCATGGTTTTCGAGGGTTTTAAAGCCGATAGTGACGTTAAAATGTAAATCCAAGATGGCGGCTGCTAACATTTTAATTTTTTTTATCATGGGTGACGCTTTCACGGTTTTCGAGGGTTGTGAAACCGATAGTGGCGTTAAAATGTAAATCCAAGATGGCGGCTGCTAAATTTTCTAACTTTTCGTCATGGGTGTCGTTTTATTGGTTTTTGAGGGTGTTAAAGCCGATAGTGACATTAAAATGTAAATCCAAGATGGCGGATGCGAATATTTTTTAATTTTTCGTCATGGGTGTCGTTTTAATGGTTTTTGAGAGTTTTAAAGCCGATAATCGCGTTAAAATGTAAATCCAAGATGGCGGCTGCGAAAATTTTCTAATTTTTCGTCATGGGTGTCGTTTTCATGGTTTTCAGGGGTGTTAAAGCTGATAGTGACATTAAAATGTAAATCCAAGATGGCGACTGCAAAAAATTTCAATTTTTTTGTCATGGGTGCCGTTTTCATGGTTTCCGAGGGTTTAAAGCCGATAGTGGCGTTAAAATGTAAATTCAAGATGGCGGCTGCGAATTAAAAAAAAAATATGATGGGTATCGTGTTCATGGTTTTGGGGGGTATTAAAGCTGATAGTGACATTAAAATGTAAATTCAAGATGGCGGCTGCGAACATTTACCGGTCGGTTTTACAACCTTCGAAAACCATGAAAACGACACCCATGACGAAAAATTTAAAAATGTTCGCAGCCGCCATCTTGGATTTACATTTTAATGTCACTATCAGCTTTAATACCCCCCAAAACCATGAAAACGACACCCATGACAAAAAATTAAAAAATATTTGCATCGGCCATCTTGGATTTACATTTTAGTGTCACTATCGGCTTTAACACCCTCGAAAACCAATAAAACGACATCCGACGAAAAATTAGAAAACTTTCGCAGCCGTCATCTTGGATTTACATTTTAACGCCATTATCGGCTTTAAAACTCAAACCATGAAAACGACACCTATGACGAAAAATTAAAAAATATTTGCACCCGCCATCTTGGATTTACAATTTAATGTCACTATCAGCTTTAACACCCTCGAAAACCAATAAAACGACACCCATGACGAAAAATTAGAAAATGTTCGTATCCGCCATCTTTGGATTTACATTTTAGTGTCACTATCGGCTTTAACACCCTCAAAAACCAATAAAACGACACCTATGACGAAAAATTTGAAAATTTTCGCAGCCGCCATCTTGGATTTACATTTTAATGTCACTATCAGCTTTAACACCCTCGAAAACCAATAAAACGACACCCATGACGAAAATTAGAAAATGTTCGCAGCCGCCATCTTGGATTTACATTTTAATGTCACTATCAGCTTTAACACCCTGGAAAACCAATAAAACGACACCCATGACGAAAAATTAGAAAATGTTCGCATCCGCCATCTTGGATTTACATTTTAGTGTCACTATCGGCTTTAACACCCTCGAAAACTAATAAAACGACACCCATGACTAAAAATTAGAAAATTTTCGTAGCCGCCATCTTGGACTTACATTTTAATGTCACTATCAGCTGTAACAGCCTCGAAAACCATGAGTAGTACCCATGATGAAAAATTTGAAAATATTTTCACTATGAGACCAACTCTGAATTCACAAAAAAAATTACGATGTTTGAAACAAAAGTTCAATACCTACTCGACCAAAATGTATGAAACAGCTGACTTATGTTTCGTGATTTACGGGTTGATCCCATAGTGAAAGTTGCTCATGAGTAGAACACCCTATGAAAATTTAGTGATAAAAAGTTACCCTTTCAAAAAATACTTAATTTATCAATTCCGGAATCGCGCCATTTTGACGATCGACACAAAATTGCATTCCTTAATAGCCAAAACCTAAACGTAAGTAAATATACATTTGATTCTATAATCAGAACTATAAATTTGTGAATCCCGGAATCCCCGGATTTTTTTAATACAAAAGTACAATCCATATTATCCAACACCTGAACGCAAGTACCTAACTAAAACATTCGATTCCAATATCAGAACTTAAAATTTTCGTTCCGAAATCCCGGGATTTTTTTTTTTTTTTAGTGCAATCCATATTAACTAACATCTGAACCTAAGTAAATTATACATTCGATTCTATAATCAGAAGTCAAAATTGGCCGATACTGAAATTCTGGGATTTTTTAATCCAAAAGCCCACTCCATACTTAGCCAACACCTCAACTTTAGGTTAATATGCATCCGATTATCCGATCTCTACATATATTAAAATTAAAATAAATATCACTTCAACAATATTCCAAGTAGAGTTGCCGGTGCACTGTTAGTACTGTTACCGACTTACTATTTATCTCGATATTATGTACATACTTACTTTTTGTTTTCATTTATCGATTCAAGCAGGCGATCATTACGTTCGGATATTAATTTTATCCATATTCCAAAGGAATCCCACAAATGGGCATCGGATGGGAACAAAATATTCATTTTATCCGCGTAGTGGGATCCGATTGTGGGATCGGATGGGAATAAGCCGAATTTTAGCTCATGAAACCCTTATCTTATTCCACACCTTATTAATCGCGATTAAAAATAGTCTGATTTAGTTTGACAATTTAAATTTTAGGTGAAAAAACGTCAAATTCAGAATAGCAAAATTGCCATTTTCACTAAATTTTTATCTCAGTACAATCTTAGTGCTGTCAAACTATAGTTAAGTTGTGTCACTTTAATCAATTTCAGAATGGGAAATCGTCGTTTGACAGGAATAAACTAAATTTTAGTGATTTTTAGTCTAGTTTAGAGGCATTTGTGACAAGAGAATGCACGGCACCATTGTGTCCTGAAAACTTAACACTAGTTATGTGCTGCAAACTACAAACATAATCCATACTAATATTATAAATTCGAAAGTAACTCTGTCTGTCTGTCTGTCTGTATGTCTGTTACCTTTTCACGCCTAAACCACTGAACGGATTTCTATAAAATTTGGGAAAGCTATAGATGGTATCCTGGGGACGGACATAGGCTACTTTTTTTTTCAAAAATAATCCTACAGGGGGTGATATAGGGGATGAAAGTTTGTATGGGAAACTCAGTATTTCTTAAGTTAGGGATGTGAAAATTAAAATGTATGCTTTTGATAGGAAATAAAGAAATATGCGGTTCAGCGTTTTTGAAAAATCATCCCCTAAAGGGGTAAAATAGGGGTTGATTTTAAAATTTACAAAACTGCATGGATTTCGACAAAATTTGGCAAGGCTTTATATAGCATCCTGGGGAAGGACATAGGATACTATTTTTTTCAAAAATAATACTACGGGGGGTGATATAGGGGATGAAATTTTGCAAGGGAAACCCAGTATTTCTTAAGTTAGTGATAACAAATTTATGGTATTGGTAGGAAATAAAGAAATATGCGGTTCAGCGTTTTTGAAAAATCATACCCTAAGGGGGTAAAAAGGGGTGGGGTGCGGTGACAGGAAACCTCCCCGAGTGTCCGTGGGCTGGAGTTCCACTCCAGCCCACGGACACTCGCGCTTCGCACTCGCACTTCGGAAGGGCGCGAAGGGCTCTTTTAAGAGCCCGCAGTGCGTATTGGTGGCAGCCGCTGGTAGGAGTGCCTTCCTGAAGCGGAATGTGGAGTCGAATCCGGGGGATGGCCAGGGGTCTTCCTCGGATGGCGGAAAGGGCTCGGCCCCTAAGTATGCTCGCCGGGGCCTAGGGTGGACCCGGAAAAAGAGCAAGGGCCGGGCAAACACCGTACCGGTGGACGGCTCAGTCGCGTCGGCCGAGGGGAGCGCCATCGAGGCGTCTGGCGATGAGTCGGACGCCACTGGTGGCTCCAACTCGGAGCGGGCCAGGTTTGAGGAGGTCGTGGCCGCGGCAGTAAAGGGTGTGGCTTTGAAGAAGAAGCAGTCTTCTAAAGACAAGGCCATACCCGTAGCCAAGGCCTCCATTATGGCGGCAGCGGAGGCTCTGCTTCAAGGGCCTCCGTCGGACGGTATGTCCGAGATGCGGGCGGAGGTCGCCCGCTTGACAGCCGCCATGGAGCTTCTCCGAAAGGAGAACGAGGAGCTCCGAGCAGACCTGGCCAGGCTCCGCGAGGCCGGCCCTCAGCAGGTGTCGCAGGAGGGGGTGCAGCAGGGGCAGAGCGGGCTCGGGCCTGCAGAGGACCGAGTTCTGTCCCTGGTGAGGAAGGAGCTGGCTGCCCTTAGCAGCCGGTTCTCCGTCCTGGAGGGCATCGTCCTGCGACCCCCGCTAGCGGCGAGCCGGCAGGACTCGGGCCAGCCAAAGGCGGCATCGTACGCCGCCACGGCTGCCACGCCCAAACCGGGGTCAGCGGGGCAGGCGAAGGGCGGGGCCGCCGCTGCAAAGGCGCCTGCGAAGGCACCCGCTAAGGCGCCTGAGAAGGCCCCGGCTGTGGCGGCGACGACGACGCGGCCGCCCCCGCCTTCTAAATCTCTTCCGGCTGACGCCGAATGGCAGGTAGCCGGGGAGAAGAAGAAGGAGGGCAAGGCGGCAAGGGCGGCCAAGCGGAAGGAGAGGCGGCGTCGGCGCAAGGAGCGAAGCGTCGCGGCGAGGTTGCGCGCCCCAAAGTCCGCAGCTGTAGTGATCACACTACAGCCGGAAGCGGAGAAGAAGGGCGTGTCCTACCGCGACGTGCTCACCAAGGCGCGGGCGGCGGTGAACCTGGAGGAGATCGGGGTCACTAAGGGCATGCGTATAAGGGTCACGGCGACTGGGGCTCGTATGCTCGAGATCCCCGGTGCGGCCAGTGGCCCGACCGCTGACGCTCTGGCCGAAAGGCTTAGGGCGTCCTTAAATGCGGACGAAGCCCGAGTGTCCAGACCCGCCAAGTGCGCTGACATGCGCATCCTGGGTCTGGACGACTCCGTGACGGAGGGGGAAGTTGTGGCCGCCGTGGTCAAGACTGGGGGGTGCGCCTTCGAGCAGGTGAAGGTAGGCACCATCCGTCCAGACTCCACGGGGTTGCGAGCCGTTACGGTGAGCTGCCCCGTATCGGCGGCCAACAAAATCGTTGGGGAGGGCCCAAGATTCCAGGTGGGCTGGGATTCCACGCGGGTAAAACTGCTGGAACCCAGACCTCTGAGGTGCTTCCGTTGCCAAGTGGGCAACCACGTGGGAGCTAAATGCACCTCGGAGGTGGACCGCAGCAGTAATTGCTTCCGTTGTGGTCAGCCCGGTCACAAGGCCGGCTCGTGCAATGCCACGCCGCACTGATACCTATGTGCGGCAGCTGGCAAGCCGGCCGATAACCGGGCTGGAAGCAAGGGCTGTGGTCCACCCACGAAAGCCCGGGGCAAGGGCAAGCCCTCCGCCCCCTCTACCGCCGTCACCGCCGCAGCCGTCGCCACAGGCGCCGTCGCTGCCGCCCCCACTGCCGTCGCCGCTGTACCCACTGCGGTGGAGCCCTCACAGGGGGCTCAGGAGGGGGCTGAAATGGAATGCCAGTAGTGGCCCCATTACGCCTCCTCCAGGCGAACATCAACCATTGCGCCGCCGCTCAGGATCTGTTGCTCCAGAGCATGGCGCAGTGGTCGATTAATATCGCCGTGGTCGCTGAGCCGTACTTTGTCCCGCCCAGTGATTACTGGGTGGAGGACCTGAGCGGCTCAGTGACCCTCATTTCGTCGGCCGCCGCCGGTACCCTGTCCCTTGAAGCCGTCAAGAAGGGACAGGGTTGCGTTGCAGCACGGTTCGGGGGGATTGTCGTGGTGGGGACATACTTCTCCCCGAGCCGAACTCTCGCCGAGTTCCACAACTCCCTTGCGGAGTTGAAAACCGTCGTCGTCGGGTTTCGTTCCCTTCCCGTGCTTGTCCTCGGGGACTTCAACGCCAAGAATGTGGCTTGGGGTTCCCGGTGTACGGAAACACGGGGCAGGATGGTGGAGGACTGGGCTCTGGAGACAGGCCTGGTCGTCCTAAACCGGGGTTCTGTCTCCACGTGTGTGCGGATGCGGGGCGAATCGGTGGTGGACATCTCATTCGCCAGCCCCGCTCTGTTGCCACACGTGGTTGACTGGCGCGTCATGGAGGGGGTGGAGACCTATTCCGATCACCGGTACATCCGGTTTGATGTCTCCGCCCATACCTCGAGCGCGCCGGTCCGACAGGCCCCGAGTGGTCCGCGGTGGGCGCTGAAGAAGCTGGACCGGGAGCTCCTCCTGGAAGCCTCGATCGTGCAGGCCTGGGTGTCACCACCGGACAGGCCTGCCGACATCAACGACGAGGCGGAGTGGTTCCGGGAGGCCATGTCCGAAGTGTGCGACGTGGCAATGCCCCGGGTCCAGCCCAGTCGCGCCTTTCGCCAGGTGTATTGGTGGTCGCCGGAGCTGACGGCTCTGCGCGAGGCGTGCGTCGCCGCGCGACGCCTGTACACCAGGCACCGCAGGCTCCGTATCCGCCCTCCGGATACGGAAGCCATTCAGGCGGAGCTGTACGAGGGGTACAGAGCGGCGAAGACCGCCCTCCGAGCGGAGATCTTGCGGTCCAGGGATCTGGGCCGCGAGGTGTCGCTGGAGACTCTGAACAGAGACCCATGGGGGCGCCCCTATAAGATGGTGCGGGAGAAACTCCGCCCATGGGCGCCCTCGCTGACGCAGAGTCTCCGGCCCGAGCTCGTGGAGGACGTGGTGAGCGCTCTGTTCCCTTCGCGAGGGGAACATACTCCCCCGCCTATGGCTCCGCCTCATGCGGTGCCCGCTGCGGACCACGACACCGACGACGACGATGATGCTCCGGAAGTGACCGAGGTAGAGTTGAGAGCGGCGGCGGCGGTACGTAGGCTCAGTGCCAAAAATACCGCCCCAGGACCCGACGGCTTACCTGGAAGAGCCTGGGTTCTGGCCTTTGGGGCTCTCGGGCCTCGACTAGGGGGGCTCCTAAGCGCATGCTTGGAGAGGGGCCAGTTCCCACTTCGCTGGAAGACGGGGAAACTGGTCCTCATTAAGAAGCCGGGGCGCCCTGCGGACTCTCCGTCCGCTTACCGGCCCATCGTGCTGCTCGACGAGGTGGGCAACCTCTTTGAAAGAGTTATTGCAGACCGCCTCGTCGGGTGGCTGGTGCAGGAGGGGCCGGATTTGGCGGAGAGCCAGTTTGGTTTCCGCAAGGGGCGCTCTACGGTGGACGCCATCATGCGCGTGCGAGCCCTCACGACGGGGGATGCAGTGGCCCGGGGTAGGGTCGTCTTGGCGGTGTCCCTAGACATCGCCAACGCCTTTAATACCCTGCCCTGGAGTTGCATCAGGGAGGCATTGCGGTATCACCGGATGCCGACCTACCTCTGTCGAGTGGTCGAGGCCTATCTGACGGACAGGGCCGTCATCTACCCCGGTCATCAGGGAGAGTGGAACCGGCGAGAGATGTCGTGCGGTGTCCCACAGGGATCGGTCTTGGGGCCGCATTTGTGGGACATCGGTTACGACTGGGTGCTGCGCGCCGACCTCCCTAGCGGCGTCAGCGTAGTATGTTACGCTGACGACACGCTGGTCCTGGCGCAAGGGAGGTCGCATCAGGCGGCGGCTGACTTAGCGACACGCGGGGTTGCGATAGTCGTGGAGAGGATCCGGCAGTTGGGACTCGAGGTGGCCTTGCACAAGTCCGAGGCCATGTGTTTTCATGGTCCTCGGAATGCGCCACCGTCGGGTTCCGAAATAACGGTGGGAGGGGTTCACATCGGAGTCGGGTCGACGATGAAGTACCTGGGACTCGTCCTCGACAGCCGATGGAACTTCGTGGAGCATTTCCGACGTTTGGCTCCCAGACTGGCACGGGCTGGGGCTGCCTTGAGGCGGCTCCTGCCCAATCTGGGGGGTCCAAACGCCTCCTGCCGGAGGCTCTACGCGGGGGTCGTGCGGTCCATGGCCCTTTACGGAGCACCGGTGTGGGCGCGTTCCCTAAGGCTGGGACCAGCCGGCAGGTTGAACGCGTCCCAGAGGGTCATGGCCATCCGGCTAGTCCGGGGATACCGCACGGTCTCCCGGGAGGCGGCGAGCCTCCTTGCCGGATTGCCGCCGTGGGATCTGGAGGCAAAGGTCCTCGCGCACGTGTGGGAGTGGCGCGAGGAGGCGAAGCGCCGGGGCGTAACTCCGCTGCCGCGAGAAATCACGGTACAGCGGACAGAGCTCCGGCGGGATCTCATGGCGGCATGGAGAGCGCGACTGTCGCAACCCAGCGCTGGGCACGCCACAATTGCGGCGATAAGTCCCCTCTTTGAGGAGTGGTTAGAGAGGCGCCACGGCGTCCTCACCTTCCGCCTGACGCAGGTCCTCACCGGACACGGTTGTTTCGGGAGGTTCCTGTTTCGCATAAGGCGGGAGGAAACGCCCGGGTGTTACCATTGTGCGGATCGCCCGGAGGACACGGTGGAGCATACAGTGGAGGTCTGCCCGGCTTGGGCAGAGCACCGCCGTGTTCTCACGGAGGCGATCGGCGGCGGCGATCTCTCGCGTCCGAGCCTGGTCCAGGCCATGGTGCGGAGCGAGAGTGCATGGGAGGCCGTCACCTCCTTCTGCGAAGCAGTGATGCTTGCGAAGGAGGAGGCGGAACGCGTGAGGGAGAGGCAGCCTCACGCCCTCAGTCGCCGCAGGAGACGCCCTGGGCGGCGGGAATCGCGTGGCGATTTCCGGCCACCGTAGGCGCGGGCCTGCGGACGGTGAGCAGCGGGTAGCTCGCCGTCCGGTAAGGACCAAGCCCGAGTCGACGGCGCGTTGTGTTCCACGCGCGCCTCAAAGAGATGTCAGCAAGTGACGGGGTCCAATAGGGCCGACGCCGCTGGGGTCGCGGATTGTCCGAAGGGGTTACCGCGGCCCTGGCATAGGCAACTGAAGGAACACGGGTGGGTTTTAGTCAGTAAAAGTCTGACACGCCCTTCCGCTCCACCCAGAGCGGGAGAAGTTATTTGATGATTTCCCACCCTCAAAAAAAAAAAAAAAAAAAAAAAAAAAGGGGGTAAAAAGGGATTGATTTTAAAATTTACAAAACTGCACGGATTTGGATAAAATTTGGCAAGGCTTTATATAGCATCCTGGGGAAGGACACAGGCTACTTTTGGTCTTAAAAAATAATCCAACAGGGGGTGATATAGGGGATGAAAGTTTGTATGGGAAACTCAGTATTTCTTAAGTTAGGGATGTGAAAATTAAAATGTATGCTTTTGATAGGAAATAAAGAAATATGCGGTTCAGCGTTTTTGAAAAATCATTCCCCAAGGGGGTAAAATAGGCGTTGATGTTAAAATTTACAAAACTGCACGGATTTCGACAAAATTTGGCAAGGCTTTATATAGCATCCTGGGGAAAGGACATAAGATACTTTCAAAAACAATACTACAAGGGGGTGATATAGGGGATGAAAGTTTGCAAGGTAAACCCAGTATTTCTTAAGTTAGGGATAACAAATTTATGCTATTGGTAGGAAATTAAGAAATATGCGGTTCAGGGTTTTTGAAAAATCATCCCCTAAGGGGGTGAATAGGGGTTGATTTTAAAATTGACAAAACTGCACGGATTTGGATAAAATTTGGCAAGGCTTTATATAGCATCCTGGGGAAGGACACAGGCTACTTTTGGTCTTAAAAAATAATCCAACAGGGGGTGATATAGGGGATGAAAGCTTGTATGGGAAACCCAGAACCATTCAACGGATTTCGATAAAATTTGGCAAGGCTATAGATGGTATTCTGGGGACGGACATAGGATACTTTTATTTAAAAAAATAATCCTACAGGGGTGATATAGGGTATGAAAGTTTGTATGGGAAACCCAGAACCACTGAACGGATTTCGATAAAATTTGGCAAAGCTATAGATGGTATCCTGGGGAAGGACATAGGCTACTTTTTGTCTTAAAAAATAATCCTACAGGGGGTCATATAGAGGATGACAGTTTGGATGGGAAACCCAGAACCACTAAACGGATTTCGATAAAATTTTCTGGCAAGGCTTTATATATCATCCTGGAAAAGGACATAGGATACTATTTTGTTCAAAAATAATACTACAGGGGGTGATATAAGGGATGAAAGTTTATAAGGGAAACCCAGTATTTCTTAAGTTAGGGATAACAAATTTATACTATTGGTAGGAAATTAAGAAATATGCGGTTCGGCGTTTTTTAAAAATCATCCCCTAAGTGGGTACAATAGGGGTTTATTTTAAAATTTACAAAACTGCACGGATTTCGTTAAAATTTGGCAAGGCTATAGATAGCATCCTGGGAAAGGACATGGGCTACTTTTTGTCTTAAAACATAATCCTACAAGGGGTGATAAAAGGGATGAAAGTTTGTATGGGAAACCCAGCATTTCTTAAGTTATTGATATGGCCTATGTTTTCCACATGAACGTTCCCATGGGATATTTTCCGACATCCACGCGGGCGAAGCCGCGGGCAAAAGCTAGTACAATTATATGTTTAAAACTTGTCAGTATGTGCACAGAATAAATAATAGTACTTACTAACGTAGTATGTGTTGAAAAAATGACTGTAGTTCCTGAAAACTTATAATGCTGAAAAATTATTGTTATGTACTGAAAACTTATCGTTATGTACTGAAAAGTTATCGTTATGTGCTGAAAACTGATCGTTATGTGCTGAAAATATGACTACGTGCTAAAAACTCCAAATCTACATTAATTTGCCGTGGATGCTTGCCTCTTTACAAAAGTGACAGTTCTTTATGTAAGCTATTAAAAGTGACAGTTCTTTATGTAAGCTATTAATCGTCTGACAAACAATTTTCATAGAGCTTGACCTTGTAAGTATAGGTATAGGCACTATACAGGATGTTTCTTTTATGGTGTCAAGCCAGTGCGAGTTGATAGCAGAGTACCATACCTATCGATTTAACCCCCATGTATGTTCTACGATTTTTTGTAGTTGCATCGTCAGGATGAAGCATATACGATGAAAGGGATGAATATAAACGTGAATAAGACGAAGGTTGTGGTGTTTGAAAGAGAAGAGGATGTATCGGTGTGTAATATGAAAATAAATGATAAAAGTGTGGAGCAAGTAAGCGAGTTTGTATGTTTGGGGAGTTTGTTTGAAGCATTCATATAGCCCTAACTTAGAAGTTAGGACTAAATAAATTATAACTAATTGAGTAAACAAGTTTCACGCGGATGAAGTCGCAGATAGACCCGCGATTTCATCCGCGTGAAACGCGACACTTATAATATATCCAAAGGCACTAAGTACTATATCTTCCCATTAGTAAAAGAATTTTCGAAATCAGATCAGTAGATCCGAAGATTACCCCTCCATAAAAACTCACAAATTCAACCTATTTATGCACCATAACGAATTAAATAATCCATACTAATATTATAAATTCGAAAGTAACTCTGTCTGTCTGTCTGTCTGTCTGTCTGTCTGTCTGTCTGTCTGTCTGTCTGTCTGTCTGTCTGTCTGTCTGTCTGTTACCTTTTCACGCCTAAACCACTGAACGGATTTCGATAAAATTTGGCAAGGCTATAGATGGTATCCTGGGGACGGACATAGGCTACTTTTTTTTTCAAAAATAATCTTACAGGGGGTGATATAGGGGATGAAAGTTTGTATGGGAAACTCAGTATTTCTTAAGTTAGGGATGTGAAAATTAAAATGTATGCTTTTGATAGGAAATTAAGAAATATGAGGTTCAGCGTTTTTGAAAAATCATCCCCTAAGGGGGTAAAATATAGTAAAATAGGGGTTGATTTTAAAATTTACAAAACTGCACGGATTTCGACAAAATTTGGCAAGGCTGTATATAGCATCCTGGGGACTGACATAGCATACTATTTTTTTCAAAAATAAAACTAGGGGGGGTGATATAGGGGATCAAAGTTTGTATGGGAAACTCAGTATTTCTTCAGTTAGGGATGTGAAAATTAAAATGTATGCTTTTGGTAGGAAATAAAGAAATATGCGGTTCAGCGTTTTTGAAAAATCATCCCCTAAGGGGTTAAAATAGGGGTTGATTTTAAAATTTACAAAACTGCACGGATTTCGATAAAATTTGGCAAGGCTTTATATAGCATCTTGGGGAAGGACATGGGCTACTTTTTGTCTTAAAAAATAATCCTACAGGGGGTGATATAGGGGATGAAAGTTTGTATGAGAAAATCAGTATGTCTTAAGTTAGGGATGTGAAAGTTAAAATGTATGTTTTTGATAGGAAATAAAGAAATATGCGGTTCAGCGTTTTTGAAAAATCATCCACTAAGGGGGTAAAATAGGAGTTGATTTTAAAATTTACAAAACTGCATGGATTTCAACAAAATTTGGCAAGGCTTTATATAGGGTGACTGGTAATTAGTGACCGATACCTAAAAATATGATTATACTCATTATAACAAACAACTTTTACTATGGGACCAAACCTGAAATCGCGAAAAAAAATCAGCTTCCCCATACATTCATGTTCGCGTAACTCGTCAAAATGTAGGGAGCAGCTGATTTTTTTTTTGCGATTTCAGGTTTGGTCCCATAGTAAAAGTTGTTTGTTATAATGAGTATAATCATGTGTTTAGGTATCGGTCACTAATTACCAGTCACCATATATAGCATCCTCGGAAAGGAAATAGGATACTTTCAAAAACAATACTACAGGGGGTGATATAGGGGATGAAAGTTTGTAAAGGAAACCCAGTATTTCTAAAGTTAGGGATAACAAATTCATGCTTTTGGTAGGAAATTAAGAAATATGTGGTTCAGCGTTTTTGAAATATTATCCCCTATGAGGGTAAAATAGGGGTTGATTTTAAAATTTACAAAACTGCACGGACGTCGATAAAATTTGGCAAGGCTTTATATAGCATCCTGGGGAAGGACATGAACTACTTTTTGTCTTAAAAATAATCCTACAGGGGGTGATATAGGGGATGAAAGTTTGTATTCAGTATTTCTTAAGTTAGGGATGTGAAAATTAAAATGTATGCTTTTGATAGGAAACAAAGAAATATGCGGTTCAGCGTTTTTGAAAAATCATCCCCTAAGGGGGTAAAATAGGGGTTGATTTTAAAATTTACAAAACTGCACGGATTTCGACAAAATTTGGCAAGGCTTTATATAGCATCTTGGGAAAGGACACAGGAAACTTTCAAAAACAATACTACAAGGGGTGATATAAGGGATGAAAGATGGGAAACCCAGCATTTCTTAAGGTATGGATATGAAAATTCAAATTTATGCTTTTGGTAGGAAATAAAGAAATATGTGGTACAGCGTTTTTGAGGGGGTACAATAGGGGTTGACAAATGTTTGTGTAACTACCTCTTTTTAAGGGATTGGAAATGTAGTCATAGTTCGAATCTTGAGGTAACATTTAGTCTTTATTTCATTCGAAGTTTTTACGAGGAAATTATTTGAACGAGTGGACACTCGGACAAAAGTTATTTGTTATTAGAGCGTGACTGGCATAATAAATTTTAAGTAATTAACAAAGTCCCCCCGCCGCGTAAGTGTGTCTGTTTGAATGCGATAATGTCAAAAAGTACCGAACGGATTTTCATACGGTTTTCTCCAATGAACGGAGTGATTCAGTGTAATTTATTATGGCATTGTGTAAATTGGCTGAAATATGACGACGACTGTTGAAGATGTCGGAAAAAATCATGCTGACTGGTAGCTTTATGCCTACTATACACGGTAACGATATATCGTAGCGATTTGAGTTTGTACAGTTATATCGGACGGCCCTATGTTTTCCACATGTACGTTCCCATGTGATATTTTCCGACATCCACGCGGGCGAAGCCGCGGGCAAAAGCTAGTGCTCAATAAAAATGATCCTGTTTCTTCCACAACATAAGACGTAAATGGAAAAAACATTAGACTAATGAATAACTGATTGACATCATCACTTGTGTTACAAGCCTACAACTACCTTCTATGTATGGCTTTAGCCTGCTACCATCAAACTGCGAAAACGGCGGGAAACAAGAATCACGAAAATGTACTCTATTATATCCTGTATAAAAACATCATTTAAAATACACAGACTTACATAATAGGGAACTCGCTGTTTATAATAAACAATGAATCAGTAAGAGAAGCTGCATTCATATAGGCAACATAAAATACCATTGTTTCAAAGGTCGACTTGGACCACGTCACCGCAAGCCACAACGTCACTATTCTCTCCTGAAAATATCCAATAAACCGTATAGCTACGTAGTCGTCCGCTATTTGAGAAATCCGTTGATTCATTACTCTGCTGACGTAAGCAGAAATCGGTACTTATTGTTTTTTAAAAGGGACAGGTTAGTTGTCTATGACAGAAATGGTGACGTAGTACCTACTACCTACGTACGACACGTTAACACGTGTCGTACGTAGGTACTACGCTCATCGTGTATCGTGTCAAAAACTTGCAGCGGTACTTATTATGTTTTAATTTTCTTGTGAGAACAAACGTAAGGGCTCTTTGATAATTACTTATTAAATATTATGTAAATAAATAGATAAAACATAACATAGTTAAAATCTATGTGAAACGGTTCTGTGGCCTTAGTGCGAGTTTTTACACAAGACTTACTCGATCGCGTTTACGTTAACGTTACGTCAATTTGTATGGAATAATTGTGTTTCCCCATTACAGTCACCAGACGGCGCTTATTCAGTTTCAGTACAAATTGAAGTTTACGTTAAGGCGAAAGCGCCAGGGTAGCCCGCGAAATTCAAAATTTCTTACGTTTTTTGCAATTTGTAGGTCAGTGTGAGCTTGTATGTTGATTAAAATATGATTCGCGGCCGTAGCTAATATGGCTTTATAGAATTATAATAATTAGAATCAGCAATACAACTCCATAAGTTAGCATTTACCTCAAACCTCATGATTTCATGAAATCGCTAGATTTGAGGTAAATGCTAACTTATGGAGTTGTATTGCTGATTCTAATGATTATAATTCTGTAAAGCCGTATTAGCTACGGCCGCGAATCAGATTTTAATCAACATACAAGCTCACACTGACCTACAAATTACAAAAAACGTAAGAAATTTTGAATTTCGCGGGCTACCCTGGCTCATCATTAGAGATCGGATAATCGGATGCATATTAACCTAAAGTTGAGGTGTTGGCTAAGTATGGAGTGGGCTTTTGGATTAAAAAATCCCAGAATTCCGGTATCGGCCAATTTTGACTTCTGATTATAGAATCGAATGTATAATTCAGATGTTAGTTAATATGGATTGCACTTAAAAAAAAAAAACCCGGGATTCCGGAACGAAAATTTTTAAGTTCTGATTTTGGCATCGAATGTCTTAGTTAAGTACTTGCGTTTAGGTGTTGGCTACTATGGATTGTAATTTTGTATTAAAAAAATCCCAGGATTCCGGGATTCACAAATTAATAGTTCTGATTATAGAATCGAATGTATATTTACTTACGTTTAGGTTTTGGCTATACTATGGAATGTACTTTTGTGTCGATCGTCAAAATGTCGCGATTCCGGAATTGATAAATTAAGTATTTTTTGAAAGGGTAACTTTTTTATCACTAAGTTTTCATAGGGTGTTCTACTCATGAGAAACTTTCACCATGGGATCAACCCGTAAATCACGAAACATAAGTCAGCTGATTCATACATTTTGGTCGAGTAGGTATTGAACTTTTGTTTCAACCATCGTAATTTTTTTTGTGATTTCAAAGTTGGTCCCATAGTGAAAGCTGCTGAAAATGTAAATCCAAGATGGCGGCATCAAATATTTTCAAATTTTTCGTCATGGGTACTATTCATGGTTTTCGAGGCTGTTACAGCTAATAGTGACATTAAAATGTAAATCCAAGATGGCGGCTGCGAAAATATTCTAATTTTTCGTCATGGGTGTCGTTTTCATGGTTTTCGGCGGTGTTAAAGCTGATAGTGACATTAAAATGTAAATCCAAGATGGCGGCTGCAAACATTTTCTAATTTTCGTCATGGGTGTCGTTTTATTGGTTTTCGAGGGTGTTAAAGCTGATAATGACATTAAAATGTAAATCCAAGATGGCGGGTGCGAACATTTCATAATTTTTCGTCATGGGTGTCGTTTTATTGGTTTTCGAGGGTGTTAAAGCTGATAGTGACATTAAAATGTAAATCCAAGATGGCAGCTGCGAACATTTTCTAATTTTTGTCATGGGTGTCGTTTTATTGGTTTTCGAGGGTGTTAAAGCCGATAGTGACACTAAATTGTAAATCCAAGATGGCGGCTGCGAACATTTTCTAATTTTCGTCAGGGGTGTCGTTTTATTGGTTTTCGAGGGTGTTAAAGCTGATAGTGACATTAAAATGTAAATCCAAGATGGCGGGTGCGAACATTTTCTAATTTTTCGTCATGGGTGTCGTTTTATTGGTTTTCGAGGGTGTTAAAGCTGATAGTGACATTAAAATGTAAATCCAAGATGGCGGCTGCGAACATTTTCTAATTTTCGTCATGGGTGTCGTTTTATTGGTTTTCGAGGGTGTTAAAGCTGATAATGACATTAAAATGTAAATCCAAGATGGCGGGTGCGAACATTTCATAATTTTTCGTCATGGGTGTCGTTTTATTGGTTTTCGAGGGTGTTCAAAAAAATGTTTGTTATGGGTGTTGTTTTCATGGTTTTCGAAGGTTGTAAAACCGACCGAAATGTTCGCAGCCGTCATCTTGGATTTACATTTTAATGTCACTATCAGCTTTAATACCCCTTAAAAAACCATGAAAAAGATATCCATCACAATTTTTTTTTTAATTTTCGCAGCCGCCATCTTGAATTTACATTTTAATGTCACTATCAGCTTTAACACCCCCAAAAACCATGAAAACGGTACCCATGACGAAAAATTTAAAAAACATTCGCATCCGCCATCTTGGATTTACATTTTAGTGTCACTATCGGCTTTAACACCCTGGAAAACCAATAAAACGACACCCATGACGAAAAATTAGAAAATTTCCGCAGTCGCCATCTTGGATTTACATTTTAACGCCATTATCGGATTTAAAACTCTCAAAAACCATGAAAACGACACCCATGATGAAAAATTTAAAAATATTTGCATCCGCCATCTTGGATTTACATTTTAGTGTCACTATTGGCTTTAAAACTCTCAAAAACCATGAAAACGATACCCATGACGAAAAATTAAAAAAACATTCGCATCCGCCACCTTGGATTTACATTAACACCCTCGAAAACCAATAAAACGACACCCATGACGAAAAATTAGAAAATTTAGCAGCCTCCATCTTGGATTTACATTTTAACGCCATTATCGGCTTTAAAACTCTCAAAAACCATGAAAACGATACCCATGACGAAAAATTAAAAAATATTCGCATTCGCCATCTTGGATTTACATTTTAGTGTCACTATCAGCTTTAACACCCTCGAAAACCAATAAAACGACACCCATGACGAAAAATTAGAAAATTTTCGCAGCCACCATATTGGATTTACATTTTAACGCCACTATCGGCTTTAAAACTCTCAAAAACTATGAAAACGACACCCATGACGAAAAGTTAGAAAATTTAGCAGCCGCCATCTTGGATTTACATTTTAACGCCACTATCGGTTTACAATGCTCGAAAACCATGAAAACGTCACCCATGACAAAAAAAATTAAAATGTTGGCAGCCGCCATCTTCGATTTACATTTTAACATCACTATCGGCTTTGACACCCTCGAAAAGCATGAAAACGACACCCATGACGAAAAATTTGAAAATTTTGCAGCCGCCATTTTGGATTTACATTTTAACATCACTATCGGCTTTAACACCTTCGAAAAGCATGAAAACGACACCCATGACGAAAAATTTGAAAATGTTTGCAGCCGCCATCTTGGATTTACATTTTCACGTCACTATCGGCTTTAACATTCTCGAAACCCATGAAAACAACCCCACCGATATAGTTACGGTACCTTCCAGGGACAACCATTTTCATTCGGCAGCTTTGTATTTCTCGCGGGGATCACGTGTAACAAACGGAATATTTATGTGATCCCGATTTCCCGGTATTTCCAAATAAATAAAACCACGTTATTTATGAAGTCGTTTCCATACCATGTATCCGATTAGTTGTGCATTCCCACATTTTCTTGAATCCCGGGACTTATATTAAGAAAAAAAATGCTAAGAAGCCGCTTCCATACTTTGTTAGCAAAATATTAACTTTAGGTTAATATGCATCCGATTATCCGATCTCTACTCATCATCCTTAAGGTGATTGCCCGCGAAATTCAAACTTTGTTTACGTATAATCGTATAAAACAGAAAATAGACGGTGCTTCTTTGAATTAGTTATATTATTTTTTTCTATTGAAAAAAATTAAAGTAAGCATTCGTGTTCCGGTTTTAGTACAGCAGTAGACAATGTATGACTACATTGTCTACTGCTGTACTAAAACCGGAACATAACACCATATTTGATTTTATAGAAATTTTAAAAACACAAAATTATCGATGTATCCCTTATGTACGATGTATACCTTAGGTACTTATACCATGCATGTACTATCCAGTGCGAAATATATGTATAAATGTGTCTGTTTAGTCTGCATTACATAAAGCGAGATGATACTTATCAGACATTTCAAGCTCGTTTGATCTGTAAAATTGTAACAAATCATGAATATCCGTGGATGTGTGCAGAAATTATAAACTGTCCATATTTCGCCTCCTAATATAATCAAAGATTGATGAAATACGAGTATATTGAAATTACCCAGTTCATTTGAAAGACAGTTTGTAAGTATTATTAATCATATAAATGATTCCATCTTTTGATACATGCCACAGGAATCCGAGCTTCTTCCGCTATTACTATGGGCATGACAATGACCTATGACGATGAAGGTTAGGTACCTACTGTATTGTGTTCTTGCCTGAACGTTTCAGGACAATATGTAATACCTGCTACAGTCTCAGTTACCATACCAGCTTGTATCTTCATTAAGTAGGAGCAAATTGCTCATAATTTCCATGTGGTGTGTGGTATTAAGTATCTAAGTACCTAGCTATACGTACATTTAGTTTTTTCAGCGAATATTTTTTTACATTGACGTGCTCACACCGGATGCGGTTTGTGTGCTTTTGTTTCGTTTGTATTGCGTAAAATTACGCTACATCATCATCATCACCTTCCTTCCCTAATCCCATGTTACTTGAGGTCTCCTCTGTCAACCGTCACGCTTTCATTGACTTCCTTCTCTTTCATATCATTCCTCACATAATTCATCCATCTTTTCTTTGGCTTTCCTCTCCCTCTCCATCCATCAACATGTATATTCATCACTCTTTTATCTCTCATCACATGCCCAATTGCCCATACCAAGCGTATGCGTTACATAACATACACAACATATTTCAAAATAAACTATAATGTCTTATATTATAATGGTGCCCAATTACAGGCTGTGCCTAGTTACTTTGGGCACAGAATACATAATAGTACAAGTAGTTTGGGACCAACGCTATCTAATCGAATTTGTATTTTTGACGTCTTAAAAAAATAAACGTCCCAACACATACCTACTATTTGTGGAATAAAATTTTAAATAATAAATTATTCCACTAATGGCACCTGCGAAAAAATATCGAAAGGTGCCGTATGTGGAATACCTCAGGTGCCATTTATTCAGGTGCCGTTTAAGCTGGTGCCCAATGTGGAATACGTCGTAGTTTGTGTACCACGATAAATGCAGGATATAGTAAATGTTTATTTAATTACTTTATTTTCTCAAATTAATTTTACTATTCCGGGGTACGAAATTTCTTCACTATTTAATTGCAATGTATAAACACAATACTATCTCCCATTGAAGCCGTGGCAGATATTTTTATAGCACCTTATATTGCAGTTCCAATAATATTACATACAGTCCGCGAGGCGTAAGATGAGCTTTGCAATTTGCATTTGTGTGAGTTATCACCAAAATGGTACGAAAGCTCATGACACAAATGTTTGTCTTATCGTTTTACGTTTTTACAACAATTCGACATGGTTTTGGTCATGACCGAAAATGTACTGAACAGCTGATTTTTTTTTCGCGATTTCAGGTTTGGTCCCATAGTAAAATAGTAAAAGTTGTTCATAATGATGAGTACGTACTAAAAGAACAAAAGCCGGTTGCCAAAGAGCAGTATAAACCGGTTTTAAACCAAATAAAGAACGCGTCGCGCTCTATGCTGGACGTCACACCTACACTATCTATGTGCACTCACACAAATGCAAAGGTCAGTTTAAACCTCGCGAACTGTAGGTACCATATGTGTCGAACTGATAACCTCCTTCTTTTGAAGCCGGTTAAAAAGGACCAAAAGCCTAAGACCAAAAGCAATGCATTAATGCACTGAGCATCTGAAAAAAGCATACATCACCACGGTCATTTATTCTTGTGACCTAGCTACAATGCAACAGGCGTACAGTTCCCCAATCGATACGTTGTTATAAGACTTAAGTGCTATAGTATGATTGTTTTCATCAGACGTCCTATTACTTGATTACCCTGGAAGCACGGGCGCACCCCGCCCACGTCACCACTGTACAATAACGACATAAAGTTGCATACGACCTTGTGTTGTGTCACCTATTATAAATATTAGATCAGTGGTATATTTAATTTAAGAGGGTAGGTATGTACTTTTCTCTTTGAGAGTATTGTACAAAAACAGGATCTTAGCTTAGTCGAAGCTTCCATGTACTTGCCATTTATCCACTGCTGATATGTATCAACTTTACTCTTAGCCGATTATCTGAGCCCTGGGTTAGTATTTACAGCCCTAAGGTTCTAGGAATACTGTAAGTACAGTAGGTACAACTATTTTCTTGTTGTTCCTCGGCAAAGTTCGTGTTTCATTGTGTGATTCGTGTGTCATCGAATTTCTAGACTGGATCCTCTCAATCGACTTGGAAGTATATAGAGACTTTTTAACTTAATGTAATTTATTTTAAAAATGGGAGGAAAGCTTCCAAAGTCTGACGAAGCACGAAGTTTGCCGACGG
This sequence comes from Cosmia trapezina, assembly GCA_905163495.3. Classification (NCBI taxonomy): domain Eukaryota; kingdom Metazoa; phylum Arthropoda; class Insecta; order Lepidoptera; family Noctuidae; genus Cosmia; species Cosmia trapezina. The sequence goes on from LR991037.1 coordinate 19,140,529, forward strand.
TCATTAAGAAAATAGTTGTAAATGTACGTATTGTTGCATTACGCACCCTTGCCACCACAATATGCATATTTTCCCACTAATCTAAACAACAATAATTATGATGGCATCGTAATGGGCAGTAGTTATGTCTGTTGGACTGGTGACTGGACGGCTGTCCTCATCAAGCGCGGTGTCACATCAACAGGTGGCATGCCAAACTAACTGCTATTGTAGCGTCGTATAGGTACTTTAATTTCGTTGTTTGTGTGGAGTTTTGCCCGGTTGATGGCAATAGGCTCGCCCCCTATTACATGGAACTTAAACATATCTGCTGAAATGTGGTTGTGGTTGTGGTTGTGTTGTCTGCCTATCCCTTCGGGGAATACAGGCTTGATGTTGTGTGTTTTATTGTACATTTAGGAGATGAATGTTAACCCGTCGCACGCCAATTAGCAGACAATACATTTTTTATTGGTCTGTGCACACCTGGAATCGACATTTAATTATAGAGTTAAAGAGAAACAGAAAAATCAAGAGTTTTTTCAAAAAATATATCTCACACACTCTCTCTCCTAGAAAACAATTCGTTTTTGCTTCTTCGGTGGCTGATGTAACCATAGTGACACATCAGTTTAGTTTTCCAAGAAAGGATCAAGTTTTTCTAAAGGTAGATAGGTACCTACACTCGAGTAAGTAGCAACACCAAAAATCTAGTGGTCAAAATTTTTCCAATGTACATATATCTAACTGAAAGTGTTAGCAGAGTAGATTAACATGAGTTTTGTCGCAGTGACACCCTTAGAAATTTTTAATAGTATGGTTATAATTATATATAAAATATGCCCAATAAATCCACTGCTGGCATAGATATTTCCATGACTGCTGGTTATGAAGAAATCTCCCCGCGCGGCTTCGCCCGCGTGGATGTCGGAAAATATCCCACGGGAACGTGCTACCGGGAAATCCGGGAAAAAGGGAACCTCTGTGCAAAATTTCAGCTTTCTAGGTTGGGTTGGGTTGGTTGGTTGGTTGGTTTGGTTGGTTGGTTGGTTGGTTGGTTGGTTGGTTGGGTTTGGGCTGGGCGCTGATGAGTCAGTCAGTCAGTCAGGACTTCTCTTTTTATTTATATAGGTCAAGATAATATTGACCTATTGTCAACTCTATTAGCATCGTTTTAGAGTGCATCGAAGCAGGCCTATTCCTTGACCAGTTTAAAATCACTCTTGTGCTTAAATTTTTTAAGGAACTTTCAAAAACGAGTTTTTTTTTGGAAGTCATTTGTTTTTTTTTTTTTGTAAAAAAGTTTTTATTAAGGCTTATCCGCCGTAAATAGCGCGGTCACTGTCGGATTGCATAGAAAAGAAAGAGAAGCGCGATGACACAACGCTTGCAAAATAGGAAGTAATTACCGATTTACAAAAAATCTAGGGATTGGACTAAAAAAGTAATCACATTAAATCATTCCTTATTATTTTGTAAAGAACTGTATAAATTTATGAACACTTTTAATGAAAACTGTAGCAGTAATATGGTAAAAACTCGAAAAAATAGACTGAAATAGACCTGGGTTTAGCCTTTTTTTTTGAGTTCTACAAACTAAAATAGATTTCAGGAAACAAGACATGAAATCACTTCATAAGTATTCTAGATTATTGTATATTTTTTTCTATCAAAAAGGTGCTTTAGTTACTGTAAAACAGGACAAGCCTTAAGGTAGGTACTTACATATTTCATTATTTTATTTATCATCACTGTAATATTTTCAACACAATATAGGTACCTACCTAAGTATAGTGCGTTTCACGTAGGAGTTCCCTTCGTCGTAATGTTGGCACCATTGCAATTAATTGCTTTTCATTGAAGAATTGCATGCAAAGACCATTCGTATGAAAAGCAAAGGTGCTAACATTACGACGAAGGGAATTCTTACGTGAAACGCGTTTTACCTTACCTACCTGTTTTGATTTTGATCATGAGTTATATGACATGATATGACTTAATTACGGTTCTAGGAAGCTCAAATAGAAAATGCATGCAAGGAGGAAGAGGAGGAGGAGGCATAGGAGACATTATTCTAATCTTGAGGAAAATATGGATGTTTACGAATAAATTCACGGTTTCCTCAAGATTAGATTATTATATCCTACATTACCTGTACCAATCTTGAGGAAACTGTGGATGTTTACGAATAAATTTTAGCAGGATGGGTATTTTACACTAGTTCTAAAGTGGCGCAAATATAACCCTATCGCAAGGTGAGGTTGTCTGTACAGTTGTAGTGTTGTATTCTTTACAGTTATAAAACAGCTGTCTCCTCAAACTGCTTCAGTTGCCAACTGATATTATTGTTATCACTGTCTCAATGTTTATGTGCACGAATGTAAAAATCTGAGATAACAGAGACCATTATGTAGTAGTCAGTCACTCGGTGATCTTTTTATGAGTAGGTATATTTCATTTCCTAAGATAACTTTAGTTGGTACATTTTTCTTATTAAAGGTAGATCTTCACGGTCATCATAAAATTGTTGAGATTTTGTGGTAATAATAAATAAATTAAGTGACTGATATCTAGGAAGTTGTTAAATCGACGGGGACAATTGACATAATTTATTTAAAAACCTTCAGAGTTAGCCAAGAGGCGTTGGGTTAGTCATGATACTTTTATTTAGAAATTGGTCCTTAACTTTTTGTTGTTTCTTCTGGACGCAGCTTAACTACTCTATGACCAATAATTTAGCCTTAGACATTATGAATTATATCTAGCATCGTTTCCGCAACGGTTCTATATTTATGTTGCTATAATTTATGTAATAGTGTCATTTTAAAATGGTCACTACAAAAACTGCGCGGCCGCGAGATAACTATTGTCAAGCGATCGGCCATTATTTTTTATTTATAATATTCACATGCTTTTAAACCACTCTTGTAGGTATCGGGCTCTATTATTTGTACACAATATACATAGGTTTAGTTTCAAACTGTTTTAAAAAAAAATCTTTTAAAAATAGTAAGTAAGTAGGTATTTGCTAAAAAAAAATAATTAGATTCATTGTTGTTGAGTAGGTACATAATCTTCATACATAAAATCATTTGCCTAAGGTACCTCAAGTCATTAAATTACTAGGTACTTTAGGTACTTAAGTACCTCTAATTTTATTCATCGTTGTTTTGCTTTATTTTGCCGTATTTTGTCTTATTTTGCTGTAGCATATTATTGTTTGGAACTTAAGTAGATATCTGTTTTCTTCTAAATGTCGATAGTTATTAAAGACTGCCTCGTGGGTCTGGTGGCCAAAAGCGTTAAGTACCTAGGTACTGCTGAACATCAAGTCCTGAGGTCCAGCAAAGTGTTAATGGATTATTCTATCAGGAATTTCTCAGTAGCAGCCCGCAGTCTGGATTTGTGCCCGGTTGATAGCATCAGGCTCGCCCCCTATTACATGGGATTTAAACATAACTGACAAAATGTGGGTGTACTAAAGGTGCATCCCTGCCTAACTCACCTGGGAAAATAGGCGTGATTTTATACTAAATATATATTATAATAAAAAAAATCTTAACAGTAAGTTGGTTATCTTAACCTAAAAGTATTTAAATTCAGTTTCATGGTTTTTATGACCTAAATAAAGTAGGTACCCATATGCTCCCTGGGTAAAAAAAAAGAAATTATATTTAGTCCGTCAGACAGACAATAAAAAAATATATCTTCATAATAATAAAAAATACCTATACAAAGCGCATTAAATAAATAAATACTTAAATCATTTATTTCAGGCGACACAGGCCCATAGATAAATACCTTAACCTAAAGTTGGGGAGTGGGGGCTCGCTACGTCATAACTATAACAAACTACGTATAAAATCTAGCAAGGAATGACGTCATGCCACATTTTAACTGAATGCATCGTCGTAATATTACGTAAAAAAAGAAAAAATACGTGTCCAATATTTTTTAATAATCTACGGAAAAGAAAAACTTTTGTCGACATCCCTTTAGTCATAGGTATTGTATTCCGTAGCGAGTGCTACGCGTGAAAACGTGCTACGCGTAGAGCGCGTCACTTGTGATTGTCCCGTTCGCCCGCAAAAAGTATAATTATTTATGTACATAGGGAGATTTGGACTCTTTATATTATTATTCTATGCTTCATCGACCTCTAAATATTGTACTCATACAATTAATATTCACCATCAAGCACGAAGGACGTCGTCTTGTAAACTGTTAGGCGGAAGCTGTCGTAACCTTTGGGTTGCCGCCAAAAATATCCCTTGTAACGTGACGTCACTGACACGTGAACAGTTTGTTTTACGGTGTGCCTTTTACATTAGCTGGAGACATTACGACCTAGGTACCAAATGAGATTAGGTAGTAATAATGTGTATGTAGGTATCTAAATAATCTTCAGTCATCGTGGCGCATGCGCAGAAGAACGAAAAGCTAGAAAACCTCCCTACTATTTTTCAGGTTTTTCAAATAAAAATAACTTCGCATGAAAGATACTAGAATTTTTGTGTGCTACCGCTGATTCAAATCATAAATTTCTGTAGTTATACACAGATAAATTGGCAGGGGGTGACTTGCACACTCAATAATGGACCCCCGGAAACGGCTGCTAGCACATAGTGACGTAGCGACAAGGGGGCAACATGTCCTGAGGTGCTTGAGGAGTGGAGAGGCATTCCACGGCTATCAGGACAATCCCGGAAGTACGGTCAAGATCTTATTCACATACTTCCTTCCTCCAAGCACTTTTGCTCTTGCGAATCCCCACTCAAGCCAGCCAATAAAGGCAAGAAAGAGGTGGGAGCACTGTTCCTCGTCATTTTTCACTCCAGCCGGCCAATAAAGGCAAGCCAGAGGTGAAGAACAAGACTTCTCCCAGGAGATAGGGTCCGTGGGGTCGCTAATGCCCAACAGCTCGCCACATGCTGCCCTGCGGGGTCATGTATACCTCTTGGTCTGGCTCCTCAGCCTAGACCTGTTCCGGCAAAGTAAACTCTGCCGGCACAGATCTACAGTTTGGAGCGCGCAAGACCCACCACGACGTCAACGTAGAGATACGGCGGTGGAGTTATTATTATTTTTTCTATGTGTTTACATATCTCGGGACCCTGGGGTCCCGGACCTTTGGAAGGCGTACGACGGGCAACTCGCAGAGGCCCCTTAGAAAATTTTAAATTATGAGGAGGCACCAGCCGACAATTATCCCTGTATGCACTATGCAAGTGCACCCAAGGACAACCACCGGTTGGTGCAGGACTATAACATGGAAACAAAACATAATGGGCTATGGATTTGGGTGGTTGTGGACTGGTTACCTAGAACTATGGAAACACTATGGCCCCTGCCTGACTGATGTTTTGTATACAATACACAGATAAGATGTCAGGGGGTGACTTGCACACTCAATAATGGGCCCCCGAAAACGGTCGCTAGCACCTAGTGTCGTAGCGGCAAGGGGGCAACATGTCCTGAGGTGCTTGTGAGGAGTGGAGAGGTATCCCACGGTTCTCAGAACAATCCCAGAGCCCGGAAGATGGTCAAGATCCCTACAAACACTTACTGGAATACTTCCTTCCTCCGAGCACGTTTGCTCTTGCGAATCTCCACTCAAGCCGGCCAATAAAGGCAAGAATGAGGTAGGAGCTCTGTTCCCGTCAGTATTTACTCCAGCCGGTCAATAAACGCAAGCCAGAGATGAGGAACAAGACATAGGAGATAGGGTCCGTGGGGTCGCTACTGCCAACAGCTCGCCACATGCTGCCCTGCGGGTTTCTGTACCTCTCTTGGTCTGGCTCCTCACCCTAGACCTGTTTTGGCAAAGTGAACTCTACCGGCACAGACCCAGAGTTCGGAGCGCGCAAGCCCCACCACGACGTCAACGCAGAGATACGGCGGTGGGGTTATTATTATTTTATTATTATAAATCTGTAAAAGTTTATCAAAGTTGATTATGTTAAGAATTACCTAAACTTAACGTAAGCCTTAAAGAAGTACCTAATGTTTTGCAATGTTTATGTGCATAAACAGAATAGCTACTACTACGTTATAGTGTTATATTTGCCAGAACACAAAATGAGTAGGTATAACCATTATCTACTTGCTTAACTTAGCACTAAGCTGTGATGTCTAAGAATGCTGACTTCAAAGACCACTGTTTGGTATTGTCATCTAATTGAACAAACAATGATAACATGGACACTCCACGTAGGTTTTAACTAACTACATAAAAGCGAGGTGTAAAAACCGATCCCTTTTGGCAGTAGGTACTGTATGTATTCTTGCTGTAAAGGTCATCAAATAAGTAACATAAGTTGACTTCAATATTTGTTTTGAAATTATCGGATACCAAAAATGCTCAAACTATTGAGCATTACACCAAGGACAACAAAAATAGCAAAAGACCACTAGGTCTTTTGCTATTTTTGTTGTCCTTGGTGTACTTACACAGTGCGTACAGGAATAATCGTCGATCGGTGCCTCATTTCATTGAAAACGGCTAACGGGCCTCTGCTTCGGCCTCTCGTACGCCTTTCAAAGGTCCGGGACCCCAGAATCCCGAGATATGTAAACATAAAAATGAAATGCTGTTCGTTGGTAAGCGCAAAAAAAAGCGCAAGCGCAACACGTTCTCAAGTGATGCGCTTTTTTTTTGTTTTAAATGGTCGTACTTAATAGTCCGAATTCGGTTTTTAGGAAAAGCACAATTGGAAAATTTGTCCGGAAAATTGGAAAATTCAGGAAAAACTGAAGGTGTTTTTTTCGGTGGTATTTTTGTGACTGTTATTGTTGAACAGGAATACAGGACAACGTCGGTCGGGACTACTAGTATCAAATACATTAAGTTAAAATGACGTCGCTTTTTATTTTGATTTAATATAAAATATCTAATCAAACACTTTGTAAAGTAAAATTTAAATAGATTAACATCGTAAAATCCTCATCATCATCAATCATCGTCCTGCTTCCACTTATCATGTACCTAATGATTCGACATTGTGCCGTTTTTGAATATCGAATGTTGGGTAGGTAACCTGTCTGCGTCTTTTTACATATTATTATAATGTCGTTGTCTCCAGCACCCTAGAAGTAACTAACGTAACGTAATAACGTACGTACGTAACTAATGTAATAGTACTAAACTAACACTTATGTATCTTATTATAAGCGAACTACTATTTGTTAAGTTCTTAAGAGAAATAAAGTTCTTTAAACTGGAAAATTGGCCGATTTCTTTTCACGGGAGGACTGGTTTGATGATTAACTTGTTTTTAGGGTTCCGTGCCGCAAAAGGAATAAACAGAATCCTTGCAGTCTCACTTCGTCCGTCCGTCTGTTCCGTCTGTTTTTCTCAAGAACACGTGGAGGTTTCAAGTTGAAATTGATATAAAATAATTAGATCTACGATACCTTGGAGCTGTAACAACAACAAGCTTCTAAGTCAACATTAAAAAAAATACGGTCATTTATGCCGCATATTTACCTATCATACTAAGGGCCTATTTCACGATGTCCGAATAGCCACTACTCACCGAATAAATTCAAAAATGGAACAAGATTGTATGAAATTATCTGCCAAGTAGGTGGTGAAACAGTATTCGCAAATAAATCAAAATCTATGGGGTAACTCCCGTTGACTTAAAATCATGAAAATTGGCAAGAAGCAGAAGGTCTCACAGCAGAACTACACTAAAGGATAAAGACCGAAAATCGTGTGTAGTTACTTATATCACATCAAAATAATTAAAATAAAATTAAATAAAAAATAATAATAAGAATTGTCCGAAAATTCTTGCAGAACGACAGTGACGCACAAGTATCACACGCACACACAGCACTCACCACTGCAACACAAAGTCAAAATGTAATATCATTACGCCATAATATATTATCATCAAATATCACTTAGTTTAGCACTCTCAGGGGTAGCACTTGGCTTTGGCCCGTGTTATCCTTTAAAACCGGCAGATCAGCCGAGATACAAAAATGTATACAAACAAATAATAATAATTAATTCTTCTTCTTTCTCCTGGCTACTGTCCCAATTTATTTGGGGTCAGCCCTCCTAGTATTTCTGCGCCACACCGTACGGTTGCGGGTTGTCTCTACTGTTGTGTTACTCTCTAACATGTCATTCTTAATTGTTCGTAGCCAAGTCATTGGTGGTCGTCCACGGCCTCTTTTTCCTTCCTCTATATTCAGGACTCTTTTTGTCATATGGTCATCATCTCGCCTCATCACATGTCCTGTCATGTAAATAATAATAATTAATTATATTTAAATAATTAATTATTATTGTTGATCCTAAAACTGTTATGTTATATTATAAGATCTGATTGTACACAGTTACGCAATAAATAATTCTTATTCTTATTCTTATTATGTTTTTAGCAGAAACGCGAGAGACTATGGTTTTCATAGTTTTTTCGAGAAATACTTATTTTTGCGGCCGGTAAAATCAATAGTATGCATGAGTAAAATATTCATACCGAATTACCGACTACGGAACCGTTCACTGTGCGCTTGGCCGGTTTTTACACATTTTACGTATAATAGGACCTTGAATGGAACTGACCTGTTTTAACAAAATATCTATTGTAAGTATACAAAAACTTGATGTCAAGATGTGAATCTTAAAAGCTCAATGATTCTTGAGTCCTTAATTTTACTTTGATAAGTTTACCTACATAGATTCTTTTACAAGACACAGCACCTAGGCATACCATTATTTTAATACCTATTACAGTTATTAAATTTATAGCACCCCGCCTCGGATAGCTTAGGATTTCTTTTGACCCTATGAAAGGGACAGCCTGTACCTTCGATGCTGGTAGAAACTACGGGGCCCTATCCCCATGCATCACGGGGCCCTGGGCACTTGCCCCGAGTGGCCAATGGCAAAGACAGCTCTGCCATTCACATTGAATCGCTTATCGATAATATAAAGTTCATGTATACTACTGACTGAGGCACACAAACAAAGCGTTCAGGTAACATATGATGATGTTACCTGAACGCTTTGTTTGTGTGCCAGTTTTAGACACTTGCTCTAATAATGTCAATGGTTATGAAACAAAAAACCCGAATCAAAATAATCTTTAAATGATGTAACGGCTTTGAATTATCTATGTAACATATAAATAAAAAGAGAAGTCCTGACTGACTGACTGACTCATCACCGCCCAGCCATTACGGATAAATGTGTGACCGTACTACGAAATTTGAAAACGGCAACTGTATAGTAACCATGGACTATAGTAGTTTTACTTTGGCAACTGTAGTGCTATTCTGTAAACATCTCACCGTGATAACTTGAGTGAAGTGAGCCGTCATTCCAACAGGGGTGTTAGCCTTGACAGCTCACTTTGAGATCACTTCACTTATGTTTTCACGGTGAGATATTTACAGAATAGCACTACGGGTATGACCGTGGACTGCCAAGTGGCTATAGAGTACCTAACAGAAACTTAAATAGTCCAGTTGCCATTGTCCAACATTCTAATAAAATTGCTAATTTGTAGCGATAATAATAATTAATCGGCATGATGATTAACCACTGGTAGGTAAAACAAGAAGCTCGTGCTAACTTCAAGCGCAGTATAAGAACAGAAGGACCAGTATTGAAGTACTATTTCCTTTATTTCATTTTCAATATTTTTATTTATATTTCTAAATATTTTTATAAAAACATAAAAAAAAAACATTTAAAAATATAAAAAAATAGTAGCCCTCAGGAACAGAGTCCAAGCTGCTGGAGGTCAGGGTTCTAGAGAGAGGAACCTCCTCACTATGCGTGCTCCCAGGAGTACTGCTTTCTGGATCAATTGACACAGCCGCGCAATGAGAGCCTCCAACCATTGATTGCAGAGTCCACGTCCCACATGTCGACAACCTGGTGTGCTAAGTCAAGATACTTTATTTTTTTTATCTTTCTCAGTTTACACGAGAATCTCGTCATGAGCCTACTAACTTGTGTTGCAGTTTGCAAAGATGCGAGAATCACTATTTCACTAAGAAGGCAAAGCTTTGAATATGTTTGGTCTTAGAACGCGTTTCAATTGGAAACGCGTTCTAAGACCAAACATATTACCTAGGTAATTTCATTTATTTAATCCAAATCATGCTACTGACTTGAATTGTTCATACTGGTCCTTCGATATGTTTTCTCTCGCTTGTTGTGCCTCATCAAGGCGGGTAGGTAGGTATGTGCTCGTCGACGTCATATGTCCGCGCGTTTGACTCTCGGCCTTTGTAGCTGGCGTGGCTGTGGACTGTGTTTCCCCCAGAACCGGCCGAAGCCGGCCAAAACCGGCGCTAAAGCCTTCGACCGAACTTGTCAGCGTTTTAAGTGCGACAGCACGGATATTCTTTTCAATGAGCTCAGAACTTGATGCGGAGGGATTTATTTTTAATCGTTCTCCTGTATTCTGGCAGTAAAATTAAAATAACAATAATGTAGAACAGTTTTAATCGTTTAATTACATTGACCGGCCGACAGCTCGACGATGATCAAGATTCCTAAGATTAATGAGATAATAAATATAATTACTGTCGATTAAAGCATTTGAATATATTTGGCGCTTTAGGGAGTTAGGGACACTTAGGTATACAGCTCCATTCAGATTTTGTCCATAGAAAACACCAGTTTTGTATTGGAGTTCCGTTCAGAAGCTGAATTGACCTGCATAAGTGTAGTTAATTCCTAAAGCACCAAATTTAGATCTTATCCGACATTTTCGGTGATTCCGGTAACTTCCTAACAAAACGAGGCGGTGCCACTTGGTGCGCCGTGAAATTCATTAATCCTTCATGTTAGATTTCGGCATATTTCACTAGCCTACCTCTAAAAATGAAATGAAAGTTTATTTTTAGGTAATTTTGAATGAAGCGTCTGCTGTGAGTGAATTCGATCAATCTTTTATAAAAAGGTATAAGTGCAATCGAATACATTTTTAATTTTCTTTAATTCAACAGATTTCCAACAATTTTTCGTAAATATACCTATCGTATCTTTTAACCGTGGAAACGGTTAAAAGATACGAATAGGTATAAATAAGACTTTGGTAATACAAAGCCCTTACATAGAAGATAAGAAACACGTGTGGTTCAAGGAAACTACTGAAACCTGAAGTACGATTATATAATGTTGCATATTACCTATTACAGTGCTGAAATTAAGTTAATAGATAATGTAGTTTAAATATTACTCCTCAAGTGGACCGTCTGGATGGACCACTCGAGAGCTCTCAGGACTTGGAGATTATTGTGATGGTGATAAACAGTCGGCAAACATGTTTAGCTAGTTTGGAATGTCATCCATTACGGTGCAATTAAATATGTAATATGACGACACTGGAGAACTGGAACCGACAGAGACCGCGCTTGCTAGTTTTTTGAATCCATAGGAGACAAAAAACAGTGTTATAAAATTCAGAAAAAAAAGATATTGTATCTTATTCAAGGATAACACGATTAGATTTACTTTGCTGGATAGAAAAAAATCCCAAAGTTACCCCTTTTCGTAAGGGCGAGCGCGCACTGCGGTGCGTTTTTCTACCGCATAATCTGTGAAGTATGAAATGTCTTTGAAGTGCGCGCACTGCAGTCATGCGTTTTGTTACTGTAGGCCCCGCCCAGTGCGGCAGAACTAACGGAAACGCACAGCAGAGCGCGCTCGCCCTAACGTTTAATCAATGTCATAGCTACAAAACAGACGTTTTTTTTCTTATTTTTTTATAAATATCTATAGTAAGATTGTTTAGCGCAATTCGCTGAGTTTGTCTAAAATGATTGAATTATTTACTTACTATGTATGTAGGTTCGTTCGGTTTAGTATTACTAATTTACTATGTAGGTGTGTAGGGTAGTTTAGTTGGTTAACCAGACACGTGATTTTTTTTGTTTACCTTTATTTTATTACCTACCCATACCGATGGAGTTTAGGTACTTATACCTACCAACTGAAAATAAGCTTGAGTAAAAAAACCTTATTTGAAAATAAGGCTTGATAACTATCGCTTATACACTTGCGCATGAAATTCAGTTATATTTCTTTTTGTTCCAGATATCGCGCAAAGAAAATTATGTGGCTGGGTGCTACATCAAAGAAGTATTACGTCACAATAAAGCTACGTGAGGTAGTTTCTTACAAGTGCAGCTTCCGGTAGTCCACCGACCTCATCTATCATGGAAGATAACAGGTGAGAAAAGGAATAATTTCTAGAGAGTCTGTGCGGAAACAGAAGCGGCGCGCGGCGTAGCGTAAAATGGAACTAACAATATGACTAAGAGACAATAGCTTTTGCCAGCGGCTTCGCCCGCGTGGATGTCAGAAAACATCGACGGGAACGTACTACCGGGAATTCCTTCCTTATTCCTTGTCTACCTGGTCTTCCATTTCGACAATGAATTTAAAATATAATGATGACGCTTATCATTCGTTTCATTTATTCGTTCATCACTCAGTCACGAAAAAAAGAGAATAGGAGCTTTGATACTTTTGACAGGTGCCCGAACCTGACGTCTCAGTGCTGCCACCTAGTGAAAGTCATTTCAGAAAACCCTCATTAAAAAATGCGGGTTTTTCCCTTAATTAAACTTATTAATGAATTTACAACTTAAAAATGTTTATAAATTAATAATCAATTTTTATAACCAGGTTCAAAGTCTCTAACGTGGAGGCAGAATCCAAGAAGAACGGGATCCACATGGGAGCCAACATCATCACGAGGCCTCTTCGGTCCTCAGCCGAGACGGTAGAACGAGGGGTCGCAGTAGTTGCCCCCAATGCTCAACCAGACACCTGGCTACACGACGCTGGATGGAGAAGGAAGCGGTCACTGGCTCAGCTCACCAGGGAAGCTCTGCCGAGGTTGGACAACTACAGAAATTCGAAAAGAGCTCTAAAAAGGCCGAGTCTTGGAGAGCTACATGGAGACCATCTTATTACAGAAGAGGTGAGTTTAGTATTGCGCTTAGCGCTATTAAAACAATAACTGTCTTACTACAATAGTTATTTATGCAACTGACGTATAATAAGGGGTATTAAAACACGAATATATATATAATATCACACGAGGCGAATACGTATACGACGTGAATTCAAATAAGTTCTTTTTTTAAATTACGGCGCTGTTGTAGTGAAACGCGCGTGCATTACAATGTTCTTTTAAGGGTTCCGAACCAAAATGGTAAAAAAGGAACCCTTATGGTGTGACTCAGTCTGTCTGTCTGTCTGTCTGTCAAGTGAGGCTACTAGGGCATGTGGGGTATCATATTATTTTATGAAAGAGCGCTGCTTGCACATTTTTAAACTATTTTTTATTTTTTTTAAGCCGCATAGTTTTCGACTTTTGATGAAAAATGTAAAAAAAAAATACCGTTCCCCCCCCCCTTAACTCCGAAGTTTGCAAAGATAAAATCTGAAATTATTCTATGTGATAGAAGTTTATGTAAAGATTACAGGAAAAATAAAACGATGTCTCTAAATAGCACACTTTCTCAGAAATCGGAACGGAACCCTCGGTGCGCGAGTCGGACTCGCTCTTGACCGGTTTTTATTTTAAAACGAGTTGCATAATGAAATTCAGTACAACATTATAACACCCGTTTGGATGCTATTATGGTTACTTTGTCACTGGTTGTTTTAATGTTGGCAATAAGCTAACTGTTTCAGAAACTTTTATAGAGGATTTATTGCATGGGTGTAGATAAAATATTTAACCAGATGTTCAAGGCGTGACTTATGTTTTTTTGTATGGAGTTTCACGTGAAACTGTCACTAGACACGCGTTGGACAAGTGTATAAGTTTTTGTGGTAAAGACCTTAACGGTTTTATTACAAAACAAGGTTTTTCTTTTGACCTGGTATCATTGGTCGCGGCAGTTTTTATAATAAGAGCCAACAACTGTGATTTTGATATCTAGTCAGCATGATCATAAAGGGATTGAAATACAGTTTTGTACTTTTTTGTATTTTTGTTTTGTGTTTTGAACTTTACCGTAGTACCTAAGAATAAAGTTCGAAATTCAAAAAAGCCTCCACTGAAAATAAACCAAATGCAGGAAAATGTAGGTAATTGGAATTCACGTACTGCACATAATTATTACGTGCGTATAGTACCTACACATAAGGACATTATACTTACAGGTTTTTTTAAGTTTCACGTAAATTGTCACCAAAAATCCAATGTCATCTCATGCAGAACTCATCATTATTGATCTCCTATAATCAAAGTGTCGTTAGGCAACATGAAAATTTAGTATTTCGCCGTAGAGCGAGCGAATTATGTATTATTACTGGGATTGCCATAAGTAAGGTTATCAGGTAGGTAATTATAAAGATGGGTTCTCGCTTTTTGCGGAAAAAGAAACCTAAAACAGGTTCGTCTGTTTGAGTGATAGGTACTCTAGTGGTGTTATGTACAGTCAATAATATTTTTTTAAGCAAATTGACAATCTACGTCAATTTGGCGTATTATAGCCATTTCATACAATCGTCAATGAATGACAGTTGTGATTTTTAACATTCAGATTAAGATCCAGATATTTTAAATTCGTATTAATTTTTATTAAAAATTACTTTGCCTTACTACTGTTTGCTGCTTGATTATTTAGTGATCTAGGTACACATTTATTTCTCTCAGTGTATTACAATAAATTTTTATGGTCATGCCTGACTATATGACATAAAGATAACACTTTATGAAACTACACTATAATTTATTATGCTTAAGGCTTGGCCATTAAAACAAAAATTGCATTTTTATAATAATTGTTGCTAATAAGCTAGCAAGTAGGTAAAATAAACTAGCCGATATTGATTAGTAGGTATTGGAAATACGGCTATTTAACATATGAGCAAATGACTAGATAATTACTAAACGTATTTTGAATGTTATTAGGTATTTGATGATGATATTAAGGCGGTGAGAGCCGTAAAAACGTCGTTTTGTTTAGTGTTTTATTCGTAGATAACACGGATTTAAATTTTGAAAAAAATATATTACTTAGTTCAGACTTCCATCTACAAATTTCGGCCGTCCGATACACGATTACTTGCACTTTACTGCATCCAATTAATTAAATCGCAAAGACAAGTCTAAATTATGATCTATATCTTATTTCATTTGATTTATATTAGGCTTTGAACAATAAAACTTATGCCATAATAAAGGTCGTAAAAAATGTAATTTATAACGGCTATCATAATTTGAAATATCAAAATATTTATATCACTAATTCCAATGTCAAGTGTTTTGCGCTCGCTCCGTGTCGTTTAGTCCCGAGCGGAACGTGATGGAGGTCGGACGTGTGCCAATTTTTCGAACCCGCCACCCCCGCTAACTTCTGTCACCGGCTGCGACCGGCACAAATTAACATGTGTTGAAAACAGTTGAATTTGAACGCTATGCCTATGTAAATAAAGACGTCACGCGCGCAAAAGCTTTATTGGTATTTATTTTTATCACGGCCTATGTTTACCAATCGCATCAAGTGTGTAAAACAGTTGAATTTGAACCCTACACTGGAGCTTATAAAGCCGCCTGACGCGCAAATTTTTGGTTCACTATTTTCAAATCTCAAATAGGTAGGTGCCACAGAATAAAGTTAGTACGGGTGGTTTTATAATGAATATCGGATAGGAAATGAGATTTCTTCATAACATCACGCCTGAATTCTTTCAAAGGGTTGGGCAGGGATGTTCAGAAAATAAGTAGGCCCTCAAATGTATTTTTCTGTATACCTACATAAATAAGATTTTTTTTTTAAATTAAGTTTTTTTTCTTTTTTTTTTCAAGGTCAAAATGAAAATCCAAGATGGCGGCTGCAAAAATTTCCAATTTTTCGTCATGGGTGTCGTTTTCGTGATATTTTAGGTCGCTGAAAACGATAGTGGGGTCAAAATGAAAATCCAAGATGGCGGCTGCGAAAATTTCCTAATTTTTCGTCATGGGTGTCATTTTCGTGATATTTTAGGTCGCTGAAAACGATAGCGGGGTCAAAATGAAAATCCAAGATGGCGGCTGTGAAAATTTCCAAATTTTTCGTCATGGGTGTCATTTTCGTGATATTTAAGGTCGCTGAAAACGATAGCGGGGTCAAAATGAAAATCCAAGATGGCGGCTGCGAAAATTTCCTAATTTTTCGTCATGGGTGTCATTTTCGTGATATTTTAGGTCGCTGAAAACGATAGCGGGGTCAAAATGAAAATCCAAGATGGCGGCTGTGAAAATTTCCAAATTTTTCGTCATGGGTGTCATTTTCGTGATATTTAAGGTCGCTGAAAACGATAGCGGGGTCAAAATGAAAATCCAAGATGGCGGCTGCGAAAATTTCCTAACTTTTCGTCATGGGTGTCATTTTCGTGATATTTTAGGTCGCTGAAAACGATAGTGGGGTCAAAATGAAAATCCAAGATGGCGGCTGCGAAAATTTCCTAATTTTTCGTCATGGGTGTCGTTTTCGTGATATTTTAGGTCGCTGAAAACGATAGCGGGGTCAAAATGAAAATCCAAGATGGCGGCTGTAAAAATTTCCAAATTTTTCGTCATGGGTGTCATTTTCGTGATATTTAAGGTCGCTGAAAACGATAGCGGGGTCAAAATGAAAATCCAAGATGGCGGCTGCGAAAATTTCCTAACTTTTCGTCATGGGTGTCATTTTCGTGTTATTTTAGGTCGCTGAAAACGATAGTGGGGTCAAAATGAAAATCCAAGATGGCGGCTGCGAAAATTTCCTAACTTTTCGTCATGGGTGTCATTTTCGTGTTATTTTAGGTCGCTGAAAACGATAGTGGGGTCAAAATGAAAATCCAAGATGGCGGCTGCGAAAATTATCAAATTTTTCGACACAGGTGTCATTTTCGTGGTATTTGAGGTCGCTGAAACCGATAGTGGGGTCAAAATGAAAATCCAAGATGGCGGCTGCGAAAATTTCCTAATTTTTCGTCATGGGTGTCATTTTCGTGATATTTTAGGTCGCTGAAAACGATAGCGGGGTCAAAATGAAAATCCAAGATGGCGGCTGTGAAAATTTCCAAATTTTTCGTCATGGGTGTCATTTTCGTGATATTTAAGGTCGCTGAAAACGATAGCGGGGTCAAAATGAAAATCCAAGATGGCGGCTGCGAAAATTTCCTAATTTTTCGTCATGGGTGTCATTTTCGTGATATTTTAGGTCGCTGAAAACGATAGTGGGGTCAAAATGAAAATCCAAGATGGCGGCTGCGAAAATTTCCTAATTTTTCGTCATGGGTGTCATTTTCGTGATATTTTAGGTCGCTGAAAACGATAGTGAGGTCAAAATGAAAATCCAAGATGGCGGCTGCGAATATCCTAATTTTTCGTCATGGGTGTCATTTTCGTGATATTTTAGGTCGCTGAAAACGATAGTGGGGTCAAAATGAAAATCCAAGATGGCGGCTGCGAAAATTATCAAATTTTTCGACACAGGTGTCATTTTCGTGATATTTGAGGTCGCTGAAACCGATAGTGGGGTCACAATGAAAATCCAAGATGGCGGCTGCGAAAATTTCCTAATTTTTCGTCATGGGTGTCATTTTCGTGATATTTTAGGTCGCTGAAAACGATAGCGGGGTCAAAATGAAAATCCAAGATGGCGGCTGTGAAAATTTCCAAATTTTTCGTCATGGGTGTCATTTTCGTGATATTTTAGGTCGCAGAAAACGATTGTGGTGTCTAAATGAAAATCCAAGATGGCGGCTGCGAAAATTTCCTAATTTTTCGTCATGGGTGTCATTTTCGTGATATTTTAGGTCGCTGAAAATGATAGTGGGGTCAAAATGAAAATCCAAGATGGCGGCTGCGAAAATTCCCTAACTGTTCGTCATGGGTGTCATTTTCGTGATATTTTAGATCGCTGAAAACGATAGCGGGGTCAAAATGAAAATCCAAGATAGCGGCTACGAAAATTTCCTAACTTTTCATCATGGGTGTCATTTTCGTGATATTTTAGATCGCTGAAAACGATAGTCATTCATTTTGACCCCACTATCGTTTGCAGCGACCTCAAATATCACGAAAATGACACCCATGTCGAAAAATTTGAAAATTTTCGCAGCCGCCATCTTGGATTTTCATTTTGACCCCACTATCGTTTTCAGCGACCTCAAATATCACGAAAATGACACCCATGACGAAAAATTACGAAATTTTTGCAGCCGCCATCTTGGATTTTCATTTTGACCCCACTATCGCTTTCAGTGACCTAAAATATCACGAAAATGACACCCATGACGAAAAATTTGGAAATTTTCGCAGCCGCCATCTTGGATTCTCATTTTGACCCCACTATCGTTTTCAGCGACCTCAAATATCACGAAAATGATACCCATGACCGAAAATTAGGAAATTTTCGCAGCCGCCATCTTGGATTTTCATATTGGCCCCACTATCGTTTTCAGCGACCTCAAATATCACGAAAATGACACCCATGTTGAAAAATTTAAAAATTTTCGCATCCGCCATCTTGGATTTTCATTTTGACCCCACTATCGTTTTCAGCGACCTCAAATATCACGAAAATGACACCCATGACGAAAAATTAGAAAATTTTCGCAGCCGCCATCTTGGATTTTCATTTTGACCCCACTATCGTTTTCAGCGACCTCAAATATCACGAAATTGACGCCCATGTCGAAAAATTCGAAAATTTTTGCAGCCGCCATCTTGGATTTTCATTTTGACCGTAATCACATCCTCTCAAGAAAAAAAAAACTAGAGCGTAAGAAGTTATGCCCCTCCGTTTTTTTTTTTGTGTTGACATAACGAATAAAATAAAAAAAGAACTTTCCAAATCGGCTTCTAAATGACGGAGTACTGCAGTAACAAACATAAAAAAAAAAAAAATACAACTGAATTGATATTCTCCTCCGTTTTTGAAGTCGTTTAAAAATAACACATCATTGTTAATTGTTACGTTTAAAAATTAGCTGGACATCACTCACAATGCAGTCATTGGTGTCGTGGGGAATACTAGTTTCTGTCATTCCCGACGACACCACCAGTGGTGTCGTGGGGAATGAACGGTCATTTCGTGGTATTTAAGTTCGCTGAAAACGATAAAGGTCTCAAGCTAATTTCGACCTTATTGACATTTTACAAACCCTTTGTTTTTTTGGTCCAGAATACTCGGTAAATGATCTGGAAGCTGAATTTAACAAAAAAACATGAATGTCAATAAGGTCTAAATTCGCTTGACACCTCAGAAAGTGTCTAGATTATTATGCACATCATTTTTAGAGTGTCAAGCTAATTTCGACCTTATTGATATTTTACAAACCCTTTGTTTTTTTGGCCCAAGATACTTGGTAAATGATCTGGAAGCTGAATTTAACAAAAAAACATGAATGTCAATAAGGTCTAAATTCGCTTGACACCTCAGAAAGTGTCTAGATTATTATGCACATCATTTTTAGGGTGTCAAGCTAATTTCGACCTTATAGACATTTTACAAACCATTTGTTTTTTTGGTCCAAGATACTTGGTAAATGGTCTGGAAGCTAAATTTAACAAAAAAACATGAATGTCAATAAGGTCTAAATTGTTATGTAACACATCATTGTTATGTAGCTGGACATCACTAACAGCACAATACAGTCGGTGGTGTCGCATGGCGTGGGGAATAGTAGTTTCTGTCATTCCCCACGACAGCGACACCACTGAAAACGATACCACTAGTGTGGTATCGTGGGGAATGACAGAAACTACTATTCCCCACGCCATGCGACACTTTCGTAAAGTAAAACGGTGCGCGGCGCGTAGTTTTGAATCGTACGGGTAAAGGTCTTCGTGTCAGTCAGATTTTAAATCCACCTTATTCACGAAAATAAATATGTATAAGTAGTTATTTTTATTTATTTTAACTGTTCAAGTTTACAATGCATACCTAATCTGTCTAAAACTTTAAAAAATACTTACTAGAAAAATAAAACAAAATAAACTTGTATACTAATCAGTTCAAGTTTATCTACTGCATTGCTCTATTCTGTGACGCAACATAGTACCTACTCGAGTTCATGAACTCATGAGCGGTGCGCTTGGCGCGCGTTTCCCGCGCATCGTAATTTATTACGTATCGCTACTCCTTGCGGGGGCTGCGGTAAGCATTTAATACCTACGGCGCTTGCTTTCACCCCGCCTTAAGAATATCATTTTATATAGGTACTTATCTGTATACGTCTACGATCTTTCAGGTTGAAAATTATATCGGCAGAAATCTAAGAAACTTAATAAATAAACATAGGTACATCAACCCTGAATACATTACACTCCTTTTTGGGCAGTCGTGTAAAAACGAGCGAGCTTTGTAACATGTGACATCTCACCTTGGCAAAAGTACGTACTTTTAGTTGGGAGTGATACGTGAGTTCGAATGACGTTTTTGCGAAGGTCGCCATTTCGAAAACTCATTACATCGAAAACCGCTATATCGAATGACGTCATCGCGAAGGTCGCCATTTCGAAAAATTTTGCGAGCAGTACACCAGTTCGGAAATCATAGTATCGAAGTCCGATGTTGAGTTAATTTGTCTGGGAATCGAACTCACGACCCCAATGAGACGAGACACAGAGAGCATGGTAATTTGATTTTGTTTGGGAAAAAAAAACAAAAAAAAGACAAATTAACTCAACATCGGACTTCGATACCATGACTTCTGACTGGCGTACTGCTCGCATTTTTTTTCGAAATGGCGACCTACGCGATAACGTCATTCGATAAAGCGGTTTTCGATTTAATGAGTTTTCGAACTGGCGTACCACTCGCAAAATTTTTCGAAATGGTGACCTTCGCAAAAATGTCATTCGAACTCACGTATCACTCCCCTTTTAGTTCCATAACAAACAATTCAATTTCAAACATAACAATTCCATAACAAACAATTCAATTTCAAAAACAATTCAATTCAAACATTTCAATCGTCACTCAAAACTTTTAGAATAATATTTTTACTTTCTGTTACAAACTTCCGTCACTTCCGTCCCTTTTCACAAAATCACTCCCACAGATTGCAGGAAAGCGAGCAAAGATGTTACACATCAAAAAAATATATTGGAATTAATATTATAAGTACAATAAAGCGTCAACATTTCGTCCTTTCAAGATCAACGCATAAAATCCGTAGTTATTTTCTTCTGATTAATCGTGCAAACATAACAAGTACTTGTTAGGTTTGCACGATTAATCACCTAAGTGGTGATTTATCTACACAAACTGTTGATATTATACAAACCGGTTAAAAGTATCTTACATTTTGGTAATTTTTATTGAGTAAATGATGACTTTTGAAGTAAAGACAAAGCATCAATCAGTCGTCTAATGTTTTGCGTGTGGAATAGAAAAAGTGGATCGGACCGGTGCGATCCGGCGCAAGCTGCCGTAAGCGAGCCGGACTTCTCACTCGCGAGCTTGAGATGTATACGTAGCCATAGACACGTTGCTGGTTACCTACTTAAGTACAAACAATCGATATATTGTGTACCTATTTTTATTTAAACATACTAAGTATAGATAGGTAGTTACTAGTTAATAAAGTATTTAAAATGGTGCTTTTTGACGTTGAAGAAACACCTACGATTTGGAGGGAGGCCTTTGCCCAGGAGTAGGACAGAGGAGGCTAGTAAAACAAAAACCGGTCAAAAGCGAGTCGGACTCGCGCACCGAGGGTTCCGTTCCGATTTCTGAAAAAGTATGCTATTTATAGACATCGTTTTATTTTTCCTGTAAACTTTACATAAACTTCTATAATTTCAGATATTTCTCTTTGCAAACTTCGGAGATACCTAAGGGTGGGGGGAACGGTATTTTTTTTACATTTTTCATCAAAGTCTAAAACTATGCGGCCTAAAAAAAATAAAACATGTTTGACAATGTGCAAACAGCGCTCTTTCATATGATACCCCACATGCCCTAGTAGCCCCACTTTGAATTTTTAAGTCCCCCTTTCAGTACCTGTTGCAAAAAAAATATAAATATTTTTATTTGTTTCTTAATTGCAAAATAGTTGGGTAAACGTCATCTAAAACTGTTCCTGTCAAGTTGATAGCATTAGTAGTTCTTGAGATATCCAGCTGTGACAGACAGACAGACAGACAGACTGAGTCACACCATAAGGATTCCTTTTTTACCATTTTGGTACGGAACCCTAACAAAGACGAAAGAAATATTTCTTCATTAGGTTTATACCTACTCTCTCATTTTCTAGATAGCGATTAGCAAACTTGTTTTACAAAAGCCAACTGGATTGAGTACGGTGCCGATAAAAAAATAACAATTTCGAAATAAACAAAAGTACTTAAATCTGCACCCTAATTGCGTAACGCACTACCAATCGCAGTTTGAATCATTTTGAAAAAAATTGCTAATCCATTGCTTCATAAGTTCGAAAATTTTGAATGTCGTTGAACTGTCAAAATGAAACCGATTCCTATCGATAGTGTGTTACGCAATTAGGGTGCAGGATAGGTGGATTGTGGAATAGAAGTAGAAGTGTGGGAAAATGTGACAGAAGAAGAGAAAATTTTCAGGTTTTCCTTGAAAAATATTGGTTCTAATTTTCCTAGCGACCATGCAAATAAAACATGTTTATTGCGCTCACATCATAATAAAAACGACTGTCACGAGACACGTTGATCCGTTGCCGTCTGGAAACAATACACAAGCGCAGTCTTGTGGCATGGATCAACAAAGCGCGGGACAAACGGTGTCCATCATGGCGGAGTGGCGGCAAACGCAGTCACCTGTCACTCACTGGATTCATTACATCCATAATAATCACGTGCATCACACACGACAGAGACAATAAACTAATGTAGTTCTGTTAGGATATATTCAATCTGATTTCATGCACCTGTATTTCGCTATTATGGTCAAGGAAATAAACGAGAATCAGAATGTTGTGTTTGGTTTCAGGAGGAGAACAAAGTACAACAAACGAGAGACACAAAGTCACCAACTCCTACTGTTGGAATTAAGTTAGGATGGATTCAGGTTTGTGTAAAAGCTTATTATATGAGGAAAGAAGATAAACAAGGTGTCGATTCAAATTGATTGACACATAAAAATGTATCAAAATGATATTTTATGAGGAACTACTTATTTGCTGTAAGTTCACAAGGACTAAAATAGTATAGATTATAGAAGGATCAATATAATGCTATATAACATCACTGATCACAATATTCGTGGATTCTCTGAGAGTCGGAGGAGGATGCTTTCGTGAGTATAATTTTGTGATGTTGCTCTAGCTTAAATTCTGTTGTAGGGCGTGCTAATACCATGTCTGCTGAACATCTGGGGTGTGATGCTGTTCCTGCGTATATCGTGGGTGGTTTCACAGGCAGGCATCGGATTATCTCTCGTCATAATCGCCATATCAGCCTTTGTGTGTATCATAACAACACTCTCGATGAGTGCCATATGCACCAATGGAGAAGTAAAAGGAGGTTGGTTTATTTTGTTATCTAACTTTTTTTAAATCTGATCAAGTCGTTTGTCAACCGGTTGTTCATCTATTAGAGCAACTGAACTACTTTCTAGAATTGATTTGTAAAGATTTCGCTGCACTCATAAATGTATGATCATCATCTCATGAAAAACAGAAAACAATTGCAGTTCGATGACTGAAGAATTATTAAAATAATAAAAAAATCTGCTGCTGATGCTGAGCTGATGATTAATTCCGCTTAAAAATGAATCAAGTTTTTCTTCTAAACTAAACAGGCAAAAGTTAATTTATTGATTGCGAACACATGTTTGTTAGGTACGACAATTGTATTTGTAATGACATCATGAGTCATGTCATGACTCTCATCAACTATTGGCGAGAACAAACGATTTGTGGGAATTCGTTTTCGATTCCTAACACTACACTGTTTAGATTGGCGTTGTCAGCCCGAGCCTTAGAGTTTATCCTCATAAAGCAGTTATTTGTTGAGGTTAACGTCCTCACACGTAACCGGTCTAGACTCATTTTCTTACGAGGTTGCATTTCAAATATAATTAGAGCCTTGAACTGATAGCTTAGATTTATTATATTTTTGTGTTTGATGGTAAAGTTCATTTAAAACTAAGTAGAATATTAATTTAACTAACTAAGAAAACATGATGATATATAAACGCAATCTTACCTTTAAAACCATACTAGCAGCATGTTGATGTGTTAGAGTTATCTAACTATACTGCACTTGAAAAGATTTAGTAGCATTTTCATAAAATCTTATTAATATTTTATATACAATACCTAGAAGACTTTTACCTGACAATATAATTAGCAAAGCGAGAACAGAGCACGATGTAGACAATGCGCCCCTGTCATCCGTTACACTTCCTATTGCATTTTGTGCAGATCAGGGAAAAAGCAACGCGCGACTTAGTAACACAGTGCTACTAAATAAAATGACGGCATTCACACAATAGGCTACAGAGTAATCTCTATTAAGATTACCATCTGTAACGTATGATCGCGGAATGCATACAATCTTTACAATGGTGTACAGGTAGGTAAAGAACATACACTACCTGAGGATAATCGTGTGAAACCAGAACCAGTTTTAAATCAAGTGACGCAGGTACTAGGTCATATGAGTCAGATCCAACCAAATTGTTTAAAAAGAAACTGAAAATGGGTAAAATATTGAACAATCGTTATAGGATACAGTACAAATACTTATGTCCCTACCTTTTATTACTTGTCATACATCTGCATCTCTCGACAGTCTTGTAGGATATCCAATATTTTGATTTTAATAGCAATCAATAAATATTTAGGTACTCCTTTTGTGGATATCATTAAGGCTTTTGAAAAATGATAATATCAAGAAAATCGTACCTAATTATTTTAAAGAAAACGTTTGAAAGACACAACACTGACGACTAAACACATTTTCGCCATGGTGCATGGCGTGATTTCATATTATTAAGTATATGTAACATGACTTACTTTCTAGGTGGAATCTACTACATAATCTCAAGATCACTGGGTCCTGAATTTGGTGCTTCCGTGGGCATTATCTTCGCCTTCGCTAACGCGGTCGCCGCCAGTATGAACACTATTGGCTTCTGCGACTCTTTGAACGATCTTCTGAAGAGTTACGACTTGAAGATCATCGATGGTGGACAAAATGACGTCAGGATTGTGGGAGCAGTGGCGCTTGTCGTGATGTGCTTCATCTGCGCTGTGGGCATGGACTGGGAGAGCAAAGCGCAGGTTAGTTTATGATATTGCAGCTGTTTTGATCTACGATACAAATCCCAGCATTAATTTTTTACAAAAATATTGATGCCTGTCTATTTTCTTGAACGTGCAGTGTTAATTGTATTAGAGCAACACAATAGGTTCTTCGTTCTTTATGATTGTCTTTATTAATAGCTAACTGAAACTAATTAATTTTGACAGTGGCATTAATCAGTCTTATACATAAATGTCCCATTGGCTAGGCTATAAATCAGTCTAAAATTTGTTCTCTGGTCACGAGCTTGAGTATTGGCAATTGCCAGAAATAGATTTCCTGATTATGATTTACATCGATTCAACAATCACACGTAGATACGCTTTATAACACGTGCTTGAGTTTTATTTGCATCACCCGCACTTTGGGAGAGAACATTGTGTGCTTAGTAATTATAATATATACCTTAAGGTTGATGCGCCAGGGTAGCCCGCGAAACTCAAAATTTCTTAGGTTTTTTGCAATTTGTAGGTCAGTGTGAGCTTGTATGTTGATTAAAATTTGATTCGCGGCCGTAGCTAATATGGCTTTACAGAATTATAATCATTAGAATCAGCAATACAACTCCATAAGTTAGCATTTACCTCAAATCTAGCGATTTCATGAAATCATAAGGTTTTAGGTAAATGCTAACTTATGGAGTTGTATTGCTGATTCTAATGATTATAATTCTGTAAAGCCATATTAGCTACGGCCGCGAATCATATTTTAATCAACATACAAGCTCACACTGACCTAAAAATTGCAAAAAACGTAAGAAATTTTGAAGTAGCGATACAATCATACATTAATTACTAGCCTCGTGTCCACCGCACACCACCACCAGCACCCTAATTGCGTAACACTCTATCGTTTGCAATCGGTTTCATTTTGACAGATCAACTAGAATGCGTTATTTACGTTGTAGAGCAGACAATTTCTTACGAACATATATGAAGGAATGAATTAGCAACTTGCTTCAAAATGATTCAGATTCCGATCGATAGTGTGTTATGCAATTAGGGTGAGGGACGTCACGTTCGGTTCGAATAATCTCGTTTCTCGTTGACATCCCGTTGACGTTGTGCGGTGGCCAAACTATTCAAATATCGCTGAACTTTTGAAAGTAAGAAATATTTTTCCACATGTCAAACCTACACCTAAAATTTTGAATAACTAATGCAGTGAACAACAATTTTGTATTTGTATTTTTTTGTATGTGTAAGTATAACTGTATGTATAAATAATATACATATACCGGATGACTTTTTTTACCGTCTCGAAAAAAATTGGGTATATTAGGTGAACGGAGTAGAAGCCTATGGCATATGACTAACTTTTTTTTTTTTTTTCAAAAAAAAAATCAAAAAAGTCAAAAATTCTAATCATACGCAGGCATATGATATTTTTAAACGATTTATTATTTTTTTTCAAAATTTCTGT
Source organism: Cosmia trapezina (assembly GCA_905163495.3). Lineage (NCBI taxonomy): Eukaryota > Metazoa > Arthropoda > Insecta > Lepidoptera > Noctuidae > Cosmia > Cosmia trapezina. The sequence continues at coordinate 19,167,183 of LR991037.1, forward strand.
TTTTATGGTACAAAAATGAAAAGTTTACATCGAATTTGTAGTACCTATTTATTGATACTTTGTTAATTTTTTCTGTCTTATTAAAAAAAAAAAACTAGGTATGCCTTAGGTTCACCTAATATACCCATTTTTAGGGTTCCGTACCAGAATGCTAAATAAGGAACCCTTATGGTGTGACTCAGTCTGTCTGTCTGTCTGTCTGTCTGTCACAGCTGGATATCTCAAGAACTACTAATGCTATCAACTTGAAATTTGGAACAGATTTATATGACGTTAACCCAACTATTTTGCAAATAAGAAAGAATTAAAAATATTTATATTTTGTTTGTGACAGGGACTGAAAGGGGGTCTTAAAAATTCAAAGTGAGCTTACTAGGGCCTGTGGGGTATCATATGAAAGAGCGCTGCTTGCACATTCTTAAACTATTTTTTTTTTTTTTTAGGCCGCATAGTTTTCGACTTTTGATGAAAAATGTAAAAAAAAATACCGTTTCCCCCCCTTATCTCCGAAGTTTGCAAAGATAAAAATCTGAAATTATTCTATGAGATTGAAGTTTATGTAAAGATTACAGGAAAAATAAAACAGTGTCTCTAAATAGCACACTTTTTCAGAAATGGGAACGGAACCCTCGGTGCGCGAGTCCGACTCGCTCTTGACCGGTTTTTTTTTCAAGACGGTAAAAAATGTCATCCGGTATTTGCATACCATATATTGCAGTATAGGTATGGTGATCGCCTGTCTATTTCTACACTCAGCTTAAACCTAAGTAAGCAGAACTCTAACAACAAAATAAAATTTTCCTCTGTAGATGTAATTATTTTGATAAGCTACAACAACCATTCGCAAGGGTATAATTAATTAATTACTAACCAAACACGCAACAGGGCAATACTGTAACTGTCCTGTCCAATATTTATGAAAGCTAGATTGTCCACCGTGGCTTGCCTATTAGCCGCGTAGCCATTCAGCCCCAATTGACCTCTCTCGATGTAAACAAACCGTCCTTCAACCCACTGACAATCAATAGAGTATTCATTTACTCCCTGCGACCGTCGGAAAATTGGATGAAATGTGGGAGCATCGTTTGTTATTCCATTACTGCGTAAAAGCTGCTAACAACATCGAGCTTTGAAAATAAAAGTCGTTTTTACGCGATGTTTGTCTGATGTAGGTCTGTACGCGTAGTACTCGGGTTATGAAAGGGTTATTTTTATTTCATTCTCGTAACTACGAGTAATGTACTATACATTAGAAATAGAAAAAAAGTAAACAATAGACAACACACTGAATGCCTTGTGGTAATAGCCGTAACATTGCTTTTGTTTGAATATATACCAGAGTATGAAGACTAAGGCCGCGTCTCGTCGCGCGAATACGCGATCAGTCGCGTACTTACATATCGTCACTTTTTGCTTGGAAAACCGGACAGCGCCCTCTGTCGGCGCTGTTAAGCATATAAAAGCAAAAAGTGTGCCCTGAGGCCTGAATTATATAAAAACTGGTTTCTCGCCACTTTCAATACGACATCAGGACACGTTCTTCCGCAACAGGTATTTTAAGCTCTCCAATCATGATTCATGATTACTTCATAAGTTTAAGGTGTATCACCGTATCGACACGATAAAGTAACCTACAACAATTTAGTTTGACAGGCATACAATTGATAAAAATCAATCAGCCTAGCCTTTTCCCAACTATGTTGGGCTCGGCTTCCAGTATAACCGGATGCAGCTGAATACCAGTATTTTACATGGAGTGACTGCGGATCTGACTTCCACAATCCAGTAATACGATACCCCTTGGTAAGACTGGTTGTCAGACTTTCGGGCTTCTGACGACCCGTAACGACTGTTAAAGATCCACGAATGACAGCCGGGACCAACGGCTTAACGTGCTTTCCAAGGCATGGAGGAGTCTCGGTATGTACCTAAAGATGAGCATCTTTAGGTCACCCGTCCACTGACCAACCCCGGCAAGCGTAGCTTAACCTGATGGATCGACCCGTGCGACTGTTATTACTTAGCCACGAGGTCCTCTCCAGGCATACAATTGATTGATTGGTCTGAAATTTGCCAAAACAAGTTCTTCAGAGCCACAGGTAGCAAAACTAAAATGCATCAGACCACTATGACTTAGTTCAATCTTCAGTAACAAATAGCATAGGTACACACTTTACACACCATATAGGTGTTTTGTTGAATAATAACTGATGCATGCATTTCTATTTCACGTCATGTTTCTGTCCAATACGCGTTGCAGTACATTGTTAGCACCGAGCAAAGTCTTTCCGCAAACACATGGACGATTATAATACGTTGCAAATAACTGTAATACAGTAAAAACATTTATTATTTGATACTAGCTTTTAATCGCGACTTCCTCCGTAGGTTTCTGAAATACAGGAAATTGTTTACATGTTTTTCGTTTGAATATCTTACTGCCGGTCGATTCTGTAAAAATCTCACCGTGAAAACTTAGGTGAAGTGAGTTTGTTTTTGTTAGGAATTGACACTATTGACAGCTCACTCCACGCCCACTTCACCTAAGTTTTCACGGTGAGATGGTTACAGAATCGCACTGCTGTTCCCCTCTGCGATGGGAAGGGAGATGAGTTATCCCAGAATCTTACCGGCTAAAACCACCACGATACCTTACCTAGTCTTCGGCATCGTCGATTGGATTTCAGAGGATCAAACCGGTGTCTCTGCTGTGTACGCCGAAAAAGCTCATCATAGTCTCCTCCGTAACTCTTGATAGCTAACGGCAGCGCATGCATGATCAGACGCATCGCTGCAGTTATCTCGAGGGTGACTACACCATTTCTCATTTCACTATTATTATATTATTATTACATACTATTATTATATTTTTTTTTTCATTTTACTTCACTGAATATTGCATTTTGACAGCTTTTGTATAGAAAATATAATTATGTCAAACTGTTACATTTATTCTTCAGATAAAAGTTATGTTCCTATTGAAAAATCAACCCCTAAGGGATAATTTTAGGAAATTATTTTATTTAAAAAAATAAAGTAATTAAAATAAATAAATGTTCCTTGTGTCTTTTGCATTTTCTGGGGTTAGGCAGTTCGCTGTGTGTCAGTCTGTAAGGCATTTATTTTACTCGTATGGATTTTTACAATGGCGGACGGGTAGGTACGTGAGCTACGTCATAAGTTAATAGCATTAATTTTCAGTATAAAAGCAATTGTTGTGGAACCTCCAACAAATTATAATTAGAAGTAGTTAATCAACTGTTGGCGTAGCTTTTTGTTTGATTGCCTTTTGTTTAATGGGTTACCTAGTGATAATTACGTAGTATGAAAGCCTTGAATGCCATGGGGAATGTTACGCAAAATTAAATTTTTTTGGAAAAAATTGGAATTTTTTTTTTTACGTAAGTAATCAAAAGATTACGGCGATACATTGACTTGAAATGTGGCATGACGTCACTGCTTGCTAGATTTTGTACGTAGTTGTGACGTAACGAGCCCCTACGCGTTTATCTAAGTGATTTTTTATTAATATGATGAAGCAAAAAATACATGTCTAATATTTTTTTATTATCTGTCTGATGGACTAAATAGAATTTCTTTTTTTTTACCCAGGCATCATTCCTATTGTATACCTTGGTCTATGTTTTCATGTCGTTAGTGCCTAGTATTTCACGATGTCCGAATAGCCACTACCTACCTACTTACGAATAAATTGAAAAATGGAATAGAATTTGTATTAAATTATCTGCCAAGTTAAATAGGAAGTTAAGGGTCTTACAGACAGAGGCGATATCGCGTCGCGACGTGTCGCGTAGCTGTGTTGCGACGCGATAATATCGCAATATCGCTCGCGATATCGCCTCTGTCTGTAAGAGCCTTTAATCGTATAGGTGGGTCGTGAAACAGGCCCTATAATAAGCTACACGGGAGTTTATTTAAAGTTTAATTTTATTTCATAGATACTTGTTTTACATAGTTAGTAGGTATCTTTCGCAATTCACAAATAGTTATTCTTTAAGATTGGAACACGAACAGGAACCGATTGAACAGGCATCAAGCTTCTCACAATTATAAGTGAAATAACATCCGATGTTATTTTGTACAACTTAGCAAAAACACCATATCGCATCTTTCGATCGGAAGTCTAAAGGCTCTTACAGACAGAGGCGATATCGCGCCGCGACTCGACATTGCGATATATATAATATCGCAATGTCGAGCCGTACAACAATTTCTATGGAATCGCGCGCGACCATACACACAGGAGCGACGCGATATCGCCTCTGTCTGTAAGAGACTTTACGGAGTTGTACAATGAACAGGAATATTAACTGAATAATTACAGAATTTACAGATTTGTAATGTAAACCAAGACGTTTCTGGCAGCGGGATCTATTCAGGGAACGTTTCCCGGAAACAGGACTTAGGTACCTACCTATAAGTACAGTCGGAAAACTAGCAATGACCTTTCCCAATTCAAAGTCCAATTTATAAATAGCTGCGGCATAAAGGGTAGTCTCAATGTTAGTAAATCCGGTCTTTTGTCAAATGTGGTAGCTCTAGTGCTTGCTGTGATGCAAAATCGTATTTTTAGGTCGGAAGGGAGAATTCGCGAAAACTGTACCTACTTCCTTTTATTTTAGCATGAAGACCGGTAATAGTTAATTGATCGTGAATATAGAGTGGAGACCACGTATCGGCAAACGTAGTGTGGGACGCCCCCAGCTATAGATTGTCCGACGACCTTAAAAAGGTGGCTGGGATAAACTGTATGCCGAAGGCGGAAGACAGGGTGTTGTGGCGCAGCCTGGGAGAGGCCTATGTCCAGCAGTGGACTGCGATAGGCTGAGTTGATTAATTGATAGAGCTTTAGAAAAGCATTGTGAATTTGTGACACAGGTATTTGAGTGCCAGTGACGACGATCTACAAACATTTTTTTTCTAAAATACTTGCTACATTAACGACCGGGTACCTACTGTAATTGATTTCGCCTACCGCATGTTTCATATGTGGTTGAATAGTAAATACAGTTAAACGTACCATCGCTGCGTAAACAAACATGGCTGGATGATAATAACAAACACAACTTTACCCAATAAATATCTACAGATTTAATGGTTTACAAGAATTACTATTGCACATACGGTATGGAACTCACATCTATGCAATTTTGGAGGCATGAGGAACAGGGTGTAAAGTTCACTCATCCTCCATAGAAAAGGGAGGATCCTCCGACCAGACGGATGTTGTGTCTGGTGGGGCGTAAACTATAATTGCGCGATGCAGGTTTGCGTGACGTCATGTCATTGATGCGTAGTTCATATGTGGCGATGTAGATGCCGCCACACAATAAATCCAACCACATACTAGATATCGCCTTTGCTGACTGTATATAAAAAATTAACGAAATCGGTCCAGTAATTAGGTCCAAAAGTAGAGTTTAAATTTTGAGTAAATTTTAACACTCTGTAGAATTGGATCACTAGCTAAATGAATCAATGAACTTGAATCCTTGAATATGTATGCAAACAAAAAAAAAACATGTTCAGCAAACAATAAATTGGGCACTGTGGTGCACCGCAGGTGGCCAGCTCGGTTGTCTAAACAGAGTGATTACTTTTACTGAATTTATTTTCATATTTATTTTGTTTGAAAAAGTAACTTTTTTAATTTACGGTTTTTAATTTAACATTTAATTTTGCTATACTTCTGTGGACTATTATTGCCAGTAATTTAATTCATTGCACATGGTGTTGGTTCCATATTATAAATTTTGTTCCTTAATATTATGTTTTTAATTACCATCTCTGCTAAGCTAAGCATGGGCTTCTCAACGACCGTTTCGAGGATTTCAAAGGGGGAATTGCCTTATAAACCACGGCGTTTGGCAGTCGAATGGTCTCTGGCTAGTTGCGGGTCGATCTCCATAGGCATTTTTTTTCCTGTCGGGCTGGATAAACCCATTTTAAAATCGAAAAACGTTTTCAAAATATTTTTTTATATACAGTTCGGTGTCTAATCTACGTGATACAAGGCTAATATTATGAAAAAGTTCATTTTAAATATTTAAAAAAAAATCTTAAACCTTAAAATCCTGATCGCTCTGGGTTGACCCAACTCCCGATTGAATGAAAAAAATATTTCTTAACTTTTTAATGAGAAGGTTCATATGAAACAACTTATTTAGATTACATAACAAATAGTTAATCTTCACAGTAATAAAATATTTTTAGTTATATTAACAATACTGTTGCCACAATTTGAATTTAAAATCGTGACCGGGCATTTTATCTCATCGCTCTGCGCTGAGGTAAAACATCGCGTTCATCCCTAGTTACGCGTTATAGACACTCTATTCCGATACCGAGGGGCAACGCCAGCAGTGGTCTAACCGCCGAAGAGGATACCTGTGTGCCACGTTCCCGCTTTCCAACATTACGAAGGTAAGTTTATGATTGCTCTGGATTTGGTTCTCGAATTTTATGATTGCTATGGCACGTTATTTAAATTAAATAGTAAGCTTGTGAATGTGTTTGTTATGTGAATTAAGTGATCGTTATGATGCTTTTTATGAGACGTAGTCACAACTTTCTACTGCTTTTAAATTCGGCTATATTTATGATTTTGTGACTTTTTCTGATCGCTATGGCTGTGACTGCTCTGTCCAAAAAGACCAGAGCGATGATATTTTGCATTAATTGTACGTTATAAATCTATTTTAAGTAGTAGTACCGGACTGTAACAATGACAAACAATTAACTATGCATGTAACCTTTAATTTATAACCTTTCCTGGGTTTCTTTGGGTAACCTAAACCCATAAACAGATTTTGACGTATTTTACCTTGATGATATTATTATATTGACATTTAGCTAACCACAACTGTAACCCTTTCTTCTCTAAAATTTAATGGCAACTATTGTTGCAGATTGAAATCATGCCTCGAAATAAATTATCTATTGGAGAAAAACGTCTTAGGAAGAAATTGGCAAAGTTCTGGGTGGAAACGTTGCACACAACCACGAGACGACCGCTTTCTAGTGACTCAGGCGCTGAGGAACCGCAAATTCAAAACAAACATACACCTCAAAAGCAAACATAGACCTCAAAAGAAACTTGAAGAGGTACGAGGAGCACAATTTGGCTATGGATAGTGAGGAGGAGGTTTTTAGCGCTTGATATACGCATTCGACAACCACCACGGGCCCCAAAGTTACTCCAGGAGCACCGGATTGCTCGACTGAGGTTCACTAGAAATTGTCTATCTTGGACACTAGGTAACTGGTGTAGCGTACTCTTCTCCGATGAGGCTCGAATTTGTCTAAATGGTGAAGACCGACGTCGGCGAGTATTACAAAGACCAGGGGAACGCTATGCCGACGTGTGTTTTGAAGAAATCACCACTTATGGTGGAAGGTCCGTTAGAAGTTACTCCCGCCCAAAACAGGGCGGGAGTAACTTCTAGCTATCGTACAGAGATAGCATTAATTGAAAATGTACCTGTGTGTGACCTTTTTCTAAAATAATACATTTCTCTTACATATAATCTCGTTACAAGTACACTGAATATGACTGAAAACTTTATTATTTATTTATTTGTTTAGGTTTTTTTTTTTTGTTTTTTAGTGTTAGTTATGCCAAGAAATCTATTACAATTTCTATTCTATTATGCATGATGTAATTAATTTATTATTAATGTGATGTAATTATTTATGATTTCTATTACCTATCTAGTGGCACTCATTATCATATTTTTTTTTTGTTAATATGCGGATAATGTAGTGGGCTGCAATATTGTTATTATTTTGTTTTAATTTTTCCTTTGTTCCAACACATATTGTAGCTGTTTATTGTCCCTGAATAAAATAAAATAAAACGGCTAAATAAATAATATTTTATCAATATTATTTTTTTTGTTTTACTGATTTCACCATTTATGATCGCTATGTCACCAATTATGATTGCTCTGGTCGCGAAATTTTTTCAACTTAAATATTTCCATAATTGTTTGTGTAAATTGAAGGCCAATAGTTAAAATGTACTATTTGAACATCATTCTTTTTAATCAGATACATAATTACCATTAAATATCAATATCTGAAAAGCACCAGAGCGATCACACGAATACGCCCGTTTTGGAGATCGACCCTTGCCCATTTCTTTGATGCCATAAAGAGAAGTTAGTCCCAACACATCTTTGTAACCCACATAGGAAAGAAGAGCCAAAACAGAATTTGATAGAAAACTTACAGAATACCTATGCAAATAATTTTCTTTTGATTGTCCGCAGAATTTCCTGGTCGCGATTATCGTAGGAGCTATGGTGGACTTTGTAGTCGGCGCTATAATGGGCCCGAGCAGCGAGCAGGAAATAGCCAATGGATTCGTCGGACTGAGCAGTGAGTTACCGAAGCTTGCAGGAAAACTTTTGTAAAGGAAAATGTTTGAAGGTTGATGACGTCATTGTGTGTAGAGGTAGCACTGGTAGCGGTGATGTCAGTGAACGTCATTGAAGGACGAATTATCTTTATAGAGTGTATCAAAAAGGTGTGGTCGAAAGGTGTGGTTAAGGGTGCGGTACAGACCATCAAACTGAACAACTTTCTCCATGGGACCAACATCGTTTGGCGACACGGTTGGCGCAGTGGTTGAGCGATTGACTGCTGCGCAGCATGTCGCGGGTTCGATTCCCGCACGGAACAAATATTTGTACGACCTACAAGTATTTGTTCCGAGTCTGGGTGTTTTTCTATCTATAATATGTATGTATTTACAAAAAAAAAATATATATAAGTAGTTTATCAGCCATCTCGTTACCATAACACAAGCATTAGGTTGCTTAGCTTGGGACTAGATGGCGTTGTGTGCAATGTCCAAGGATATTTATTTATTATTTATTTATTTATTTATCGTAATCGCGAAAAAATAATCAATCGTCCCATACTAAACTTCAATACCTACCTACTCGACGCAAATGTATGTGACGACTGGTTATTTTTCAGGTATTCGGCGATTCCTTGCATTCTATGTGTCGGACGAAAATCACGTCAAAGAGGTATCGCCAATTAGGATCTTACGTGCATTGTCCGTGAAATCTGAAATTGGTTACAATTGTCAGATACGCGTAGGTGCTAGTTCCCCGGATTTGCACTACCTCCTACGCTATAGCATTGTAAAACATACCTATAACTATTGATTTGTTTGAACAGTATAAACTGCAAATGACTAGGTACTTATACATTTCCGAAATTTTATACTGATCATTGAATTTTATATCACTTTTCATCTCCTAACGTAATCTCCCCTTTACACTAATAAGTTTATATGAATAGTGCATATTAGTGAGAGTTTCGTTTCAATTCTAGCGGCCACGTTGTCTGCGAACTTCAAGACGGACTACCGCCTCAGTGAGGGACTGCAGCAGGACTTCTTCAGTGTGTTTGCGATCTTCTTCCCATCTGTCACTGGCATCCAGGCTGGTGCTAATATTTCCGGAGATTTGAAGGTACGGAATATATTCATTAATAATATTTGAATGGTTAATTCTTCTTGTTCTTCTCCCGTATACGCACGACCTTATACACTTTACGTTATTACAAATAAATGATAAAAACCTCGTGGCTAAAATTGATACAGTACGATACAACTTAGTTGTAGCATACATTTGAAAATTTGCATTCATTCATTTCAATTTTACTTTATAAGTGATTGCGTATGCGTAAAGATCATTTTCGCCAGAAGCATCGATCGGTTTTACGAATTTTGCCGATGCTACATCTAAGTTGTGTCGTACTGTGTCGTGATTTTCAATAACAAATTGTTACATCAAACTTCCTGCTCGTTACTAAGAATTCCCCCACATAAGCTCTCGATCAAAATGAGGGTGTTCTAATTATGGCAGTAGTTTCCACCAGTAGGCACAAGAAACTCCCACTTCGTCCGTTTCTTAGACTACATTTCATTGTGTAATATAAAAAGTGGGTATGAATTCTCCGTATAGGACCTACCCCATAATCTGATTTAATGCTTAAGGTTTCTGCGAAATAATGATCATCAGTCATCAGGTCATCACACAGCCAGGATAGCTGATGAGCGCTGATGCTAGGCAAATACATTGGCTATTATTAATTAGGTACTATTTAAAAAAGCAAAGATACTGTGCCGTGCCTACACGTGGTACTGCAATCGATCCATGGCTAATGTTTGCACGGGAGAGCACGCGCGCCCTATGTCTACCTACCTCTCTTGCACGTGTAATCAGTGTCAATGACAGCGCAACATGACGTCACTACATAACAAACGTCACGGGTTTGCAAAACAAGTGAATCACTAGCTACAACTACGTCATAAGTAGGTATCTCCTGAATTCATTCATACATTACTATATAACTAAAAATAGTGGGTTAACCGTGGTTGCTGTGTGCGAGGATTTTTTGCACGGTGAAGCACGTGCCTATATCTCGCACGTGTGTCTTTGACAGCGCAGCGTGACGTCATAGCCGCCCTGAAACGTGACGACACTGGGCTGGTCAGGATAGAGACTTACAGATTACCAGTAGAAATAGCAGCCTTTGTAAATATACCCAGGTACATTGTGAAGCGACTGTGCTGTCTTTTAAAACAGAGTTAAAATGGTAGGTACTGCTGCGTGGTACAGCGCGCTGTGATCTGAGATAAACCATACTTAATACGTTGAGAGAAGATTAATTTCATGCTATATAAAATTATTCTATTCTAAGTTCATATTTCCTTCAAGAGATAAAAATGAAAAGAGCAATTCGTACGTTTCAATTGAATCTTTCGGGATATCCCAAAAGATTGAATTGAGACTTGAGACACACGATTTGATTGGTCTGAACAACTAGATAGTCAAAACCGAATCTAGCCTGATATTGATGCAGCATCGGGTGTACAAGTCAATAGTGATGTCAAACAAATCGAATCATTTATTACAGAGGTGATGCGGCGAATAACAATATTATTTGAATGTCAAATTTATGTGTAATATTTGGCGTGGCACAAATCGAATGAAACGAGCTCAACATGGGGGGATCAATTTAATTAACCTCGCAATTTTTCGGTATCTTGTTTCTTAACTCCGACACCAGACACTCATCGATTCATTAAAATCAATTGATATGGTGGTACTGAGTCATCTCTATTCCCGCAAAACAGTAAATGATAAACAAGCTACTTCTGGGAAAGGAAGTTCATTTCGTTCGAAGTGTGTCGATAATTTTCTTTATTTATAGGACAACCTATCAATTTACTGTATGAATAAGATCTTCTTCTTCGTAATGTCCAAGTCACTGAAACTTCGGAAATAATAATTATCGTAAATGTAGCTTAGAGTCACGAGATGAGGAAACAAATGTCAGCATCCTCGATACCTACCTATCAAGCAACATTCAGCAACTGCTGACGTTTTGAAGGCTGTTTTATGATGAGATACTTCTTGGAGCTTACCTTTCAAGTGGCCAGGGTCTTTGTTTAAAACTCATCTTCAAATCAAAGCATCATTTCCACTTAGCTACTTCAAGAATTTCACACTTTATAAATTTTTAGGACCCAGCATCAGCAATCCCGAAGGGTACATTACTGGCGCTGGCTATATCCATGGTGAGCTATGCGGCTATGGTGCTGTTCTCTGGTGGAAGTGCCTTGAGGGATGCCAGTGGAAACCTGACAGACTTGGTGTTTGTGAACGGCACTCTTGTGAACGACTACAGTGGACTTGCCAGCTGCGTCGGTATTAATACTACGTGCAAATATGGCCTGCATAACAGTTATTCGGTAAGTTAAATCACTTCTTATGAACCTACTGCTGCTGCCATCAGTAAGTTCTTAAACATCATCAGTTGGATATATATGTTGCATTTGTCTCAGGTCTTAGGATTAATATTCATCACGCCTGTATTCCTCGAAGTATTGGGCAGAGCAGGTGTACATTATAGTATACCCACATTTTGCTAGTTATGTTTAAGTCTCATATCTACCTAATAGCGGGCGAGCCAATTGCCATCAAACAACTGATGACAGTGACGAGTGAAACTCCTGATTATTTTACAAGTTATTTTCTTGGTAAAGGTATTCCTGAACCCTTTGGATTCATATGTTTTGCCTACTATGAGGATTTCATCACGATCGCAATGACACCCTAAAGTTTGATTTTTCTGGGCGTTGAGTTTCTCCTTTCGACGGTTCATTTTGATGAGTAGGTATAAATCAGAAAGATATATCAACGAAACTATTTCTTTGAAAGCTGTTCTAGTAAACACATTGAATGATATGATATCATACTTACTGACCATGTTCACTAAAATAAGACAATTTACTTCGTCTCCACCAGGTGATGCAGCTGATGTCAGCTTGGGGTCCATTCATCTACGGCGGCTGTTGGGCAGCGACTCTGTCCACAGCGCTGACCAACCTGCTGTCAGTACCACGGCTGATCCAGGCGCTTGGCACCGACCGCATCTACCCCGGACTAATCTTCTTCTCTAAGCCTTATGGAAGACATGGGGAACCGTATAGAGGATATGTGCTTACGTTCTTCGTTTCCTTGGTATTTTTACTTATTGGTAAGTACTTGTAATATTTTTGGAAACTTTTTGTACTCTTTTGAGTGAATATCTTGTTTGTTTGGAAAGTTGATTTGAATTACGAAATATTCCAACTCGTTTCTCTGTCCTGTCTTGTCAAAAGACAGGATAACACCAAGTATGTACTGGTACTTATTTGTTGCCTGGCCAGGGGTTTGGCAAGCCTCTAAAGAGTGATTGTCTGATATTTCGGGGTGTTTAAATATTCGGCAATCTGCATCTAAAATTTTCGTTCACAGCTGACCTGAACACAATAGCGCCACTGATATCCAACTTCTACCTCGCATCGTACGCCCTCATTAATTTCTGCACCTTCCACGCGGCCATCGTGCGACCGCTAGGATGGCGACCTACTTTCAGGGTAAGCAACACCATATAAATATCTATACAATGTAATTCGATGCTAAATTGAATGCCAATGAGTCATGCAAACAAAAATATCTCGGTAGGATCGCATCGTTATTCGTCATTTTCCGTCACGGTATGATCATTTGTGGCAAAATCTGATTTGTTTCATGATAATATTATGTTGCCATGACATTTGACGAATTTTTCAGTGGGTCATAAAGAGACAAAGAGACAAAAATATATAATATGGGTTTGACTCAATTAATAACTGTAATTTTTATGGTGTGCATAATCAAGAGTACCTATTCTATCTATCTATTTTCATTCAAACATTGCAGGTCCTTGGAGAAGAATTATTATTAGCAACAGACTATTCTTTGGATTTCGATTATTGTTTTCAACGCTGTTTATAAAAAAAAAAAAACACAACTCTGTTCGTTGCCAATAAATTCCTATTTCTCTTGATCCTTATTCCAGTACTACAACGTGTGGTTGTCTCTGATCGGCTTCCTGAGCTGCATGGCGATCATGCTGCTCATCAGTTGGGTCATGTCACTCGTCACCTTCGCCATCTTCTTTACGCTGTACCTCATAGTGCACTACAGGGATCCTGGTTAGTATTGATCTAAATTAAACAAGCTTAAAGGAAGGAGCAGCGTGAGTACCTAAGCCCCCATAAGTTGGATCGGAGGCCTGGTGATGGTCGCAGGAATCTGCTGAAGGAAGGAAGCACAGGACCGGTCGTTGTGCCGATGCTTTCGAAAGCCTATGCCCAGCTGTGGAGTAATAATAGTTCTATGGCTGTGGACCTTTAGAACAAGCATCGATGACTATGTAGCAAAAATTACTAACACTGGCTGATGCAGCTGATGTCTGTCATACATCTTTGTGACAGACTATCAGCTCTAAAGTGTAAGTAATTTTTCCAGTTAAATCTATTACAGATAAATAAAGTGATTAATAGAGGAAAGACATTAAATATACCTATAGACCGAGAGGTGACAGGATTTTTCGTAACGATCATGGATACGGTTAGATTTACTTCGATGGGTTGTAGAGTAGTCCCCTAATGTGAATGACGTCGGTCTGCCTGCTCTGAGTGGTTGCAACTTCGAGTTATAGCGCTTACAAGAGGCGTCATTGTTACGAAAAAAAAACGATCAGGGAAATGGTCAGTTTTGGTATACATTCAAAGTATGGCGTCTCCGCAGATGAAAAAAGTTGGTCTGCCGGCTTTCACTGGTTGCATTTCAGAGCTTTGATGCGCGCAACATTGTTGCAAAAATAAAACGATAAGAGAAATGGTCAGTTTTAGTACCCATTCGAAGTATGGTGTCTCCACAGGTGAAACGAGTTGGTCTGCCAGCTCTCAGTGGTAGTATTTCAGAGCAATCGTTGTGTATGCAAGACGCTTATTTTTGGAGAAAGCCTAAAAAATACATCAAAAAACGGGACAATAGGCGAATTTTTCAAGTGCACGCCGGCCGGTGTCGTACCCTACACCTGCGCCCGCTGCGTGACCATTCCTCCTGTAAAGGAATAGGGAAAAAGCTAGAGGTGTCAAGAGGTGTCAATAAGAGAAATGGTCAGTTTTAGTACCTATCCTAAGTATGGTGTCTCCACAGGTGAAAAAAGTTGGTCTGCCGGCTCTTAGTGGTTGTATTTCAGAGCTTTGTTATACGCAAGGCGCTTAGTTATAGAAAAATTCAACTTAACGGTAATCAATAAAATAAAGAATGAAATCGAACAATACCAATTTTTAATGATTCAACTTGTTACTTTGGGTAAATCACAGATTAATCATTTTGTAGAGTATAGCTAATGAAACAACTCAAAACATATAGACTGTTAGAAGTAAGTAAATATTTAACTATAAGTCTTAGCTGAGTAGTTCTTCAAAAAGTATTCTCCGCGTAGCTTTCGTGGCAAATTTTTTTTAGAGTAATCTTTATATAAATGGACACACATCTAAGATGCTCTAAAAATAATAAGTGCAATTTTGATTATATGTAAATCAGTGCATAAACTACAGAGATATTCTATTTTGAAATTTCGGTTCCCACGAAAGTTACGAAAGACGCCACAAAAGTTACAAACGTATTTTCTATAAGCAAAATACAGTTTTAAATCCTTATTTTTTCATTAATTTCCTGTGGATTGAATTTTATAAAATGAAATACTTATTATTTATGAATCAACTTGTATTTGAGATCAACATAGTGTTTTGAGATCAGCTTATTATTAGTTATTAGTAACTTAGGTTGCTAATTTAGCTTTGGTCCAGTAATTAAACTGTAAAATTTACATCATTATCATCATCATTATTTCAGCCGAAAGACGTCCACTGCTGGACATAGGCCTCCCCTAAGCACCGCCACTTCGACTGGTTCTGTGCTTCCCGAATCCAGCAGATTTCTGCGGCCTTTACAAGATCATCTGTCCACCTTGTGGGAAGCCTTCCAACGTTACGACTTCCAGTACGCGGCCGCCACTCCAGAACATTTCGGCCATCTGTTCTTCGAGCAATGCCTGCCTACTGCCACTTAAGTTTAGCAATTCTTCGGGCTATGTCGGCTACCTTCGTTCTACTGCGGCTCTCTTCATTTCTGATTTGATCACATAGGAAAACTCCAAGCATAGCCCTCTCCATTGCCCTTTGGGTGACTTTTACCCTTCTCATAAGGCCCATTGTGAGCGACTACGTTTCAGTGCCGTAGGTCTTTACTGGCAACACGTACTGGTCGAAAACTTTCGTCTTGAGATACTACGGTATGTGAGACGAGAAGATATTGCGAAGCTTCCTGAACGCTGCCCAGCCGAGTCGGATTCAACGATTGACCTCTTTCTTCAAGTTGGACCTTCCTAACTGGACTCGTCCACAACCTACAGTGTAGTGTCTCCGATCTTCATGAGAGTTGGTGCTACATGGGCATTTGAGATGCCATTTGTCTTATCCATTTTCATTTTAAGACCGACTCTTTCGGAAGCTCTACTGAGGTCATCGAGCAGTATACTGAGCTCCTCCATAGTCTCAGCCATGACTACTATATCGTCTGCAAACCGAAGGTGAGTGACGTACTCGCCGTTGATGCCTAGCCCTTTCCAGTCCAGAACCTTGAAAACATCCTCCAGTGCAGCGGTGAACAGTTTAGGAGAGATAACCTCTCTCTGTCTCCCCTTCGCTGCAGAAGGATAGGTTTCGAGGTCCGTTCCTGGAGTCGGACTGACATAGTGGCGTTTTCGTACAGGAACTTCAGCACCTCAATATACCGATAGTCGAGACTGCAGTACAGCCCATGCCTTAATCGAATCGGAGGCTTCAGTCTTCTGTATAACATGTCGCAGCGTATACGTCTACGGTGCTATAGCCTTTACGGAATCCGGCTTGTTCGGGAGGCTGGAAGTCATCAAACCTGCGTGCGAGACAGATCGTGATGACTCTTGAAAGCAGCACGTAGACATGGCTCAGAAGTGAGACGGGTCTGTAATTCTTAAGAAGAACATTATCGCCCTTCTTAAAGAATAATACCACCACACCTCTGTACCATACCTGCGGCGTTTTGCCCTCGAGTATGACGGAATCAAACAGCTTCTGGAGGGCCTTAAGAACGGGTTTTTTTATACTTTTGTCTGACAAGCACTCTACATAATAAAATTCATAAGGTATTTTCTTACTGTCAATTAGCCCATTGGCTAAACAGCACAGGTTGAGGTGAAGTAAGCTGTTAATTTGGCTACGAGAAAACATACAAACAGAAACACATACTGCGAGTCGTTACAAGAAAAAAATTTAAGCACATACTCGTACACGCATAAATACTTATACAAAAACATAACACCTTTATTTTGAGATTCGCGACAATCGAGTAAATGCATCAGCAGCGTCACAAAACATCTGAAGTCATTATTTAATGGAGATATAAAACTTTCATGGTGCGCTAGCTGACTTTCGTGGACAAATAACCACGAAAGTTGTGCCACGATAGTTACGAAAATTTCATATTTTTTAGAATTACTATTAAAGTTACAGGTAAATTAACGAACAAAGTACTTGGGAATAATCTCGGAGATCTATCTTATTCCTTCATTCAAAATGATTTGGAAAATTGTAAACATTATCCTTCAAAATTTGCGCATGAAAGTTTCTTGACCAAGGCTACTTGAAAATATTCAAAGGTTAACTTATCTCATATTTTTTTTGTTTATAAGCAATTAATGTATTTGTCTCCCCCACTGATGCCGGGACACTACTGAGCGTCCGCGCAACTAAAAAGTGTAGCGACAAGTTGCCCCTCTTGGAAGATAGGTGCAGTTTTGTTGCGCCCTCGCGAAAGTAGGAAAATCGTGTGACAGAGACATAATGCCTATTAACTATTGTACATTAAGAGATACAATTAATATTCTTTGATCATTATGATGCCTAATTAAATACGATCAATTTGATGTATTACATTATATGCTTATGAATAGAATACAAAAGTTATCAAAGTTTGTCGTGAGCGCGAACAGAGTGTGACGCGCGAAGAACACCGATTCTGCTCCCGTTTTGGACACTAGATATTTTTTTAAATAAATGTTATAAATAATTTTAGATGTTTATTGTTGAAATTGTACACATAAATAAACAAAGAGTAATCTGTATTTGGTCCTAAGGCTGAATATTTAATAGGTTCGGAATTAAGACCGTGTGACCGCGTTTTGAGGGACCTCGAAGAACTACCCAGCTATATTCTACAAAATTATTTATCTGTGATTTACCCAAAGCAATAAGCTGAATTATTAAAATTGGATTTGTTCGATTTCATTCTTTATTTTACTGATTACCGTTAAGTTGAATTTTTCTATAACTGAGCGCCTTGCATATAACAATGCTCTGAAATACAACGACTAAGAGCCGGCAGACCAACTCGTTTCACCTGTGGAGACACCATACTTTGAATAGGAACTAAAACTGACCATTTCTCTTATTGACACCTCTTGACACCTCTAGCTTTTTCCCTATTCCTTTACAGGGGGAACGGTCATGCAGCGGGCGCAGGTGTAGGGTGGGGGTACGACACCGGCTGGCGTGCACTTGAAAAATTCGCCTATTGTCCCGTTTTTTGATGTATTTTTTAGGCTTTCTCCAAAAATAAGCGTCTTGCATACACAACGATTGCTCTGAAATACTACCACTGAGAGCTGGCAGACCAACTCGTTTCACCTGTGGAGACACCATACTTCGAATGGGTACTAAAACTGACCATTTCTCTTATCGTTTTATTTTTGCAACAATGTTGCGCGCATCATAGCTCTGAAATGCAACCAGTGAGAGCCGGCAGACCAACTTTTTTCATCTGCGGAGACGCCATACTTTGAATGTATACCAAAACTGACCATTTCCCTGATCGTTTTTTTTTCGTAACAATGACGCCTCTTGTAAGCGCTATAACTCGAAGTTGCAACCACTCAGAGCAGGCAGACCGACGTCATTCACATTAGGGGACTACTCTACAACCCATCGAAGTAAATCTAACCGTATCCATGATCGTTACGAAAAATCCTGTCACCTCTTAGTCTACTATACCTATGTTATAGATCAATAGCAATATTTCACCAAGGAAAATCAAAGAAAACTTTTGCATTCATCCTTAGTAGAAATATCATAGCTTAAGATAATCCAAAAGAACATTTTCAACTCTATCTATACCTAGGCACCATAATGTCAGTAGCGTAAAAAAACATGTTTGACCAAGTGAAGTAACTACTGTTGGAGCGAGAATAGCCGTTGTTGACCCAATCTAAATCCGTTTGAATTTGAACTCCATGGATGATTGCATCACATGCTCCTTACTCCGTTACTCGCTCACATTTGATTCATATTGCTGAAACGTTCGTTTGTATATTAGTAATCCATTATTCGACAGTTTATGTACTCATTGGCACACACCGTTAATATTATGAATCATTTAGTTGAAATTTCGTGAAAGGTTGCGTTGATGTGTAGCCTACTGGTAACATTTATTAACGCTTTGAAGTACACTAACGGGACGCAATAGAAGGTTCATTTTTATGACTGCTATGGACGTTGTTTGTATATTGTCCTTCAAAGCGTTAAGAAAATTATCCATTAAAATTCTTGAAATAATCAAAGTGCCTTCATTGGCATGACATCTAATGATAAAGACAGACCTAAGTATAGAAAAGATAGTGGTTGCATCATAAATTCATAATTCATAAATCATAACCATACAAATATTAACATAATAATATCTTTGAGGATTACAATAATATACCGATGATTGACAAATGCAATAGAAAATGCGGAATAGAGCTTCAAAAGGCCACCGCTCGAGATTGTCCTCCTATTAAAAAACTAAATATTTTTTTATCTGTTGGTTATAATAATATGTATAATATAGATAGATCAAAGAGCTCTTAAGAATATAGGTCACGAAATAAACATGTTTACATCGTTATTTACAGATGTAAACTGGGGCAGCAGTACTCAAGCCCAGATATACAAAACAGCACTATCGAGTGCCTACAATTTGGCCAAGACTGGCGAACATGTGAAGAACTATTGGCCGCAAATATTGGTGTTGGCTGGACGGCCGCAGAACAGGCCAGCGCTCGTTGATCTTGGAAACCTCATCACTAAGGCTGGTTCGCTCATGATTGTTGGTGATATTTCGCAGGTAAAGGCATAATCATAATAAATCAGTTTTATATATTATGTTCTCTGTTACGTTGGATGTTTCAATATTTCGCTAAAATCCCGCCCTTGTCTCTATTAATTAATTGGGGGTCGGTGCAGTGCAGCGGACCTTTTTCTTCCATACATCCCTACAAGAAGTATTCGTCATCTCAGTGACCATTCCGCCACCTCCTTTCTAGCCATATTATCTTTTATACACAATTCACCCATCGCTTCTTTGGTCTTCTTCTACTCTTATAAGCATTCACATTCATATTCTAAATTTTCCTCACGAATTAATTTTATAATTAGAATATTATAGATATTTTCTGTGTAGACTGCATCACGCTCGGTGGTTTCGACATAGGTACTGTATTCCAAATTCTCTTATTTATCATCTTCCAGGAAAAAGTCTCCTACAAGGAACGCTCCTCCCGCGCCAGCACAGACGCAGAATGGCTGCGCCTCCGCAAAGTTCGCGCGTTCTGTTCGCGCGTGCACGGCTTCGGCTTCGAGGCCGGTGCACGTGCACTCGTGCAGGCCGCCGGGGTGGGGAAGTTGGCTCCTAATGTACTGCTCATGGGTTTCAAGCAAGACTGGACCACTTGTCCCTCGGAGGATTTGGTGTCTTACTTCAATGTGTTGCAGTAAGTACCTATATCTAATTGTTAAGGCTTTTGTTATCTATGATTTAGTTTATGATTATGTATAGGTATCTCCTTCATAGATTTCAATAAGGCTTCACAACTGCTGCGTCGATTAGGTACGTTATGTTAAAGTTTTCCGTGAATGAGTTTGTTTTTCTAGTCATCGATTTGTTTTTACTTTAAATGAAACATCTATGTAGAATTCACCTATTAATTTGTGGCTCTCCAAATCGGGAGACATCAATTGTCGCATCAGTAGCACCTCCTTATAAGATAAATTATTACCACTGTGATAACTTTTACCATCCAAGCAAGACTATAATTATTACAACACCAGAGATTAACAAGTCTGCTATTACATCACAATCATCACCACAGCCATACTTGGGAACCCAACTAACATTTTGGTGATAAGAATTACTTAGTGCTACGTGCTTCTGTTTAAAAGAATCTTAAGAACTGGTCCTATAAAGGCAATGACCTATAAAAACATTTGGTGATACAGCGCACTTTAAATATGTTATAAGGTAGGTTACCTATCCTCAACATATTTACATTATCAACCAATCCCTCCGCAGTACTGCCTTCGAGAGTCGTCTCGCCGTAGCAATAGTCCGCGTGTCTGGCGGGCTGGACTTCGGCGTGCTCAGCTCCGAGACCGCGGCCACCAGCTCGCTGACCGGCACCTCCAGTGGCAGTGCGGACGAGCTGAGAGTACGACGGGCACCTCTCATGCTGCACGCAGACTCCGACCTCGACATCCGCGGAGCTGACCAACAGCCGAGACATAACCTGTCCAGTACGTTGCCCTTAGATCATAGTAAGTACTACACACCTAAGGGTTGGTGGTGGTACTAGCTTTACTGCTTTAGCTCACACGTGGTAATTAAGGCGATATATCGATAAATTTTATGTTTAAAAAATTCCTATAAAAAAAAATCATTTGGATTTTCCACATGTGTAATTTGATTTTTTTTTTCTACTGCTGTACTAAAACCGAAACATGATTAGGTGGTGATTAGGTGCTACTTGAAATTTTTTCTGTAGAAAAAAAAATCCAAAATAACATCGCCTATTTTCTGTATTATCAATTAAAATACGTAAACAGTTCCTTATTGTGCAGTCAAATTTGCTTTAAATCGAAGGTATTTCAATATGTTAAGAAATTAATAAGCTAAAATTAATTTAATACCTATGGCCGTGGGTCCAAGTGCTCTTGTTTTATTCAACGAAATCTCCAAACGGCTGGTTGACACTTCCCGTGACCCGAGGGCTGGCTTTTACTTTGGCCAGAGGCTTAGCATTGCCATACAACGTGGCAATGCCGCCAGTCTCTTGGGTACTCTACCAGTCGACAGCGATGCGGAGGAATTTTTCGACGCCATATTTTAGTTTTTTAATAGTTTAGTTAGGATATAATTTTGTTGTTTATAGGTTATGTTTATACCTATAGCATTTTGTCATAAATCTACATTTAAACGAAGCGCATTTAGTTCCGGTGCGCGTGAGAGTCTTCTATCTCGCGTGTCAAACTGGACAGCCATAACGCCATTTCACTTACACACCGAGTTAAACCACGCTTCGATGTATCCTCTTAACACAGCCTTATAGCGTAACTCATGGTCATCATTAGCATACATTCTAATATCAAGTGTCGCTTACTGGACCAGCATTTTTTAGTAAGGTTAAGCACTCATTATGAGCCTGCCCTGCTGGTGGTAGCATTATCCTTAATTTCATGTTAAAATCATACACAACTTTATCCTCAACAGTAGTCAACAGACATTGTACCAAAGTCGTCTCGGTCTCGTCTACTGACCACTATACCAATTTCTTCCCAAATTGTTACAGTGGTTAAGAATGGGCCATTGCCATTGTGCTATATTAGGGTGGGGTGTAAACAAATACAAGAAAAAAAAATTGTCATGCTATTTTGCATTAATAAAATAATTTTGAAGATCCGCTCAGTTGTTTTGATTTAGCCACTAATTGGTTTTTATGACATCATGTACGTCACCAAATAATACATCAGATGGTGCTTCGCCTCTAAATCATTTTGAACAATGGATCCGGCAAAACCCAAAAAAATATAAATCAGTACAAGATACAAGGACATGCTATTCATTTCATTACCAAAGAAGGTCACACACACTTCCGCATCAAGTCATTTTCCTCATTAAAGGTTTTGCCCCAGGTATATTGACGCTGTCGACGTCGCGTTCGTTCACCATATCCGAGTGCAACAGTACGAAGGAACGGAAGAAGAAAGACAAGAAGAATGACATGCATCGACAGATTGTGTACAACTCGTCCACCGGGCTGGAGCTGTCGAAGGACCAACTGTCGCAGATGACGATATTCCAGAGGAAACAGGTAAAACATGTTGACATTATAAACAAATTATTATTTACAAATTACATTATTATCTATTGGATAATATTTAAAAGGCTTGTGAAAGGCCTTTGTCCAGCAGAGGGTGACAGTAATAGCGGAAAGAAAAATAATATTTATTACCACCTGCACCGCGCGGTTTCACCCCCGGTAGACCGGGATTTAAAGCAGCTTATATGTTAATCCAGGGTATAAGCTATCTAGATATCAAATTTCATCCAAATCGGTCCAGCCGTTTCAGCGTGAAGAAGTAACAAAAATACAAACACACTCTCACCAACTTTCGCCTTTATAATATTAGTGTGATGTGATGCAGATCCTATAATATTATGCATTATGTCATTATGTTCAGTAAAATGAGATATTCAAATAATTTTTACTACATCCGATTCTTACACCGAAATACCATGGAAAAAATCAAAATGGCAATGGAATGGCTTTTGTCCATCTTGTAACATTCAGCAATTTTTTATAAGAGCATGTAAATCATAAATCATGTCAAGCAAGAGTATCAAAGAGTCGACATTGATCAAAAGGTTTCCAGCATTATGAGAAACTAGTAGCCAGGATCGCTGCACGTGGCATTCAGTAGTTTCATCCTACCCACCAATATGGGGACAGGCACATATTACAGGAAAAGTTTTTAAGCAGTGCGCAATTTTTCACACGGTGTTCTACCCATGAATATGAACAACTTTCACTAGGTATGCAATGGGACCAACTGTGAAATAACGAAAAAAAACTGCTGTTTCATACAAAAGTTACCTACTCGACCAAAATGTATGAAACAGAAGATTTTTTTTTCGTGAATTCAGAGTTGGTCCCATAGTGAAAGTTGTTCATATTCATGGGTGGAACACCCTGTGATTTGCGCCTGCTTGAAACTTTTCCTGTACAGTTAGTAAGTCATGTCTCTGTGTGTTTAGGAGGCAGGAACTTTAGACGTGTGGTGGCTGTACGACGACGGCGGGCTGACGATCCTGCTGCCCTACATCATCTCGCAGCGCTCCGCGTGGGGCAACTGCAAGCTCCGGATCTTCGCGCTCGCCAACAGGCTGCACGAGATGGAACTCGAGGAGAGGAAGTAAGAATGACGCGTTTTACTTAAATTTTAAATGAACTGTCGGTGTATGGATGTAAGAACCAAAAATGAGAAAATGAGCGCACCACGTGTTTACATTGCGGGGTGTACTGTTGTACTTCTGCTAGAAAAAAAATACTTTTGGATTACCTAAGCCTGCTTGAAAGAATATAGCACAATTAACGTGCACGATATGAATAGTCTTTCACAACGTGTACTCTGTGCTATAAACAGGGTGTCCGGTAAAGAATGGATAACCTTGGAATAGCATATTACAGACATGATGGCCGTTCTTAAAAAAAATACAAAAAAAAAATATCCCCACTAGTAGGTACACACGGCTACACATCAAGCTATACATTTCTAGTTTAGACTGACCTCTCATTGTAAGGAAATCCTATACAATGCGAGATCAGCTTATACTGAAAATTTGATCTGTTGTCGTGCGTACATTATGATTTTTTGGAGTCTCCAAAAAATATTTTTTTTAAATATTTTTTTTTTGTATTTTTTTAAGAACGGCCATCATGTCTGTAATATGCTATTCCAAGGTTATCCATTCTTTACCGGACACCCTGTATACGGGCACGTGCATACGTCCCAAAACCACACCACATCGCAGCGACAAAATGTGAGCAAGCAGTGGTTACGTGTGAATAAC
Source organism: Cosmia trapezina (assembly GCA_905163495.3). Lineage (NCBI taxonomy): Eukaryota > Metazoa > Arthropoda > Insecta > Lepidoptera > Noctuidae > Cosmia > Cosmia trapezina. Next base: position 19,191,590 of record LR991037.1, read on the forward strand.
GTCGCTGCAACTTTTTGATGTTGCGTTGTTGCTACTAGTTGCGATGTCGTTGTGGCTAGAGTTTGCAGACAGATCGACTCGATCGCTGCGACGTCGTCTTGAAGTGGTCGCCATCGCCCACACGGTTCATTTTGGTTGAAATGTGGTCCCTGTGAATAGACTATTCATTTACATACAAATTAGCGACCGTCCACGTCATTGTAGTGTGGTTGTAGTAGGTGTGATCGGACCCTTAAGATGAATATTCTAGTAAGTAACCTAAGAAGTATTTTTTTTCTACAGTATAATCACCTCGCCATGTTTACACTCATTTTAAAAGTGCAAAGCCCAGCCAGTCTTAAACAGAAGAAGTTTATGAATTGCTAATGGTTTTTCTTTTCTCTACGTATTCTGATCCGAACCCTTATCTTTAGCATGGCCAACCTGCTAGCAAAGTTCCGCATAGACTACTCTTCGTTGACGATGGTGCAGGACATCACGGAGCCACCGCAGCCAGAGACCATGAAACTCTTCGAAGACGTTACCAAAAAGTTCACTGACGAATCCGCTAATCCGGGTAAGAATGCATCATAAACTAACTTAATAAAACATCTTCTATTCACTCACTAACAAACAAAACAACGCACAGCCTAAACCGCTAGGTCTAATTCACATTTCAAATTCAAATTCAAATTCATTTATTAATTTTGTGAACACAGAGTAAAATTCAGATGTTATATGTAAGGTAAGGTGGGGTAACACTAACAGCGGGGCATGACTATCACTTTCAAATATCTCAAAAAGTACCGCCTTCCTTTTGAATTTGCCATGTCGATAAAACAGTTCGCATGAAAAAGTTCTCAACTTAAAACACAGATGGCACTTCTGATCGTTTCTGTTGCCAACATAACAAAACGAAAATGTCAGTTGTGAAATAAATTGTTGCACGTGGCAGAGCATAAAGAATTCCTCAGAATTTTGGTGAAAAAAAGCGTTAAATGGAAGAGTCTTGAACGTAAGTAGCATCATATTAATATTGTCTTTTAAATTATCGTATCATTTTAACATTAAACATACGATTTTTTCTAATATTTTCTAAAACCAAAACGTAACCTACAAATATCAAAGTGGGGGAAGACTATCAGTTCGCCCGGGGTAAGACAAACATTATGTTAGTCTTTCCCGAAGTCAGTTGTAATCAACATTTTCGTTAAGGATATTTTTCTTTGGGTCCGTAACAATACTTCGAGAGTCACGTGGTCGATTAACTTAAAGTCGATTTAACGTTTGACCGAATAGAACTTACTGCGAAACAACCTTTTATCGCCAAACGCTACTTTGACTGAACGATTCATCGAAATAAGCAAATAAAAGTAGGCAGTAAGTACACTAAATGTTCCTATTAGAGAGTAGTATTTAAAAAAAATAATATTGTGTGTGGTTTGTTAATTGTGTGGATTTTATTTAATAGCTACTGAAATAAAGTTTAATTCCATTTATTCCTGTTTGTCTTTTTAATTTATGTGTAACGCTTTATGCACATTATACTATTGATATCACTCAAAAGGTTCTGCTCCTCTGATTTTGATTGTATGTTTGTCTTGCCCCAAACCGTGTAATAAACGAATTGCCGCAAAAATGAACGTTGTTCCGTTATCATACAGTTCAAATTAAATACGAGTACTTTTATCATTTGCGTTTTTTCTTTAAAAACCCCAATAAATGTACGTTTTCAGGTAAAATACGTCACTGTTATTCTTACCCCAATTGGTGGGGCAAGACTATCAGTTTTAACGGTCTTACAATTTATTTAGAATGTACGTTCTGGATGCATTAATGGAAATATATCCATTATTTTATTAACGCGTATAGTATTTAGGTATGAATTATTTTATTATCTCAGAGGTAAGTCAAATAACTTGGCCATGAAAATCGATCTTTACTGTCTGGCAGAAAAGTATGTTAGTCTTACCCCACCTCACCTTATAAAAAAACAAAAATGTTGGTCCATACTATGTCCCGCCAGAAGGCATACAAAATAGTTTTAGTATGTCGAATGTTACATTAAAAAATAAATAAAATCAATAAAATGAAGTCAATTTCATGCAAACACTAATATATAATAATAATTTGATAAGAATGTGTCAATAAAGTAAGAGCGCACATAAAAAAGTCGGTAGTAGGTACTCAGTCATAATTTACAAATGCATTTTTTCTGAAGCATGAAATGCACAAGAATTCCCGATACTTAAAGAATTCTTGTGCATTTCATGCTTCTACAGGGTGTGAATTAGAATTGGGTGTGTGAATTTCAAGAAAAATGCGGACTCCTAAGTATGACGTCTTACTTGGAATTCCTCGAACTCACAAAAACAAAAACATTTGAAACTTGAAACTTGAGACCATACTAGATGACGCTAATTTCGTTCCAGCCGGGTGTCCCACGCACGACACGACTTTTTTTATTTTCTGATTTTCACTTTTGTTTTTTATACGGAACAATGTTGTTATTGTGTTGTTATTATTAGTGTTATTGTTTTGTTGTTGTTGTATTGTGTTGTGTTGTAAGCAACAATATCAAACACACACACACATATCCAACCCTACTTTATACCCCTACACTATTACCTATAGTCAATCTCGACTTTCCAATGTCACTATATTAGATGTCACCTATTTCCTACAGAATGTTGCATCAGTGAGACAGAGTTGCTAACTTTATCTGAGAAGACCAAACGCCAACTGAGGCTAAGGGAACTGCTGCTGGCTAACTCGAAGGAGGCTCGTCTCATCGTCATGTCGCTGCCCATGCCTAGGAAGGTAGGTAGACGTAGCACTGCGATATTTCTTTTAACTTCCATGATTCAAATTCTTAAATATTCTTCACGTTAAGGGGGATGCGCTGTGGTAGCCCGCGAAATTCATTTTTTTTTGGGTTTTTGCAATTTGCAAATCAAAATATGATACGCGGAAATAAGACATATGTATTTACATAATTTTAACCATAAAAATCATCAACACATCTCTCTAAGTTAGATTTCGTGCAGATTCTTCGAACTAACGAAATCTAACGAATCTGCACGAAATCTAACTTGGAGAGATTGATGATTTTTATGGTTAAAATGTAAATACGTATGTTTTATTTCCACGTATCATATTTCGATCAATAGGTACCTATACAACCTTACACGGACCTGCAAATTGCATAAAACGCAAGAAAATTTGAATTTCGCGGGCTGCCACAGCGCATCCTCCTTAGGTACTTGGTATTATTCTGACAATTTCTTTCTTTTGTTTTTGCTGTCCTGGTCCTTGCAGTCGGTACGGTCTTTTAAAGTTTATTGAAAGTAGTCAGAACAAGCTTTTAACAAAATTACACCAATCTGCACTGGGCCCGCTTGGTGGATTATGGCACACGCCCTCAGAGAGGAGGTCTCAGCAGTGGGCTGATTACGCTGTTCTTCTGATTTAACTTGGAAATAAATTTGTTTCTACAAAATACTTGCTTAACTGTACACTTTGCTGCAGGGTTCGGTCTCCGCTCCACTGTACATGGCGTGGCTGGAGATGATGAGTCGCGACATGCCGCCGATGATGTTCGTGCGCGGCAACCATACCTCCGTGCTCACCTTCTACTCCTAGTCATATTGTAAAATACCAATATTTCTCCTACAATAATCATTGTTCTGTTATATTATCAATGTTCTGTCAGAATATCATTATTCTGTCAGAATATCATCGTTCTGTCACAAAATTATACAGGGTGTACCAGAAAGGTGTAGTCAAGCTTAAAGGTGTGGCACAGACCATCAAACTGAACAACTTTCTAAGGGGCCAACATCGCAATCGAAAAAAAAATCAGTCGTCCCATACATGCAGGTCGAGAAGGTATTGGTATTGAAGTTTTGTACGGGAAAGCTGATTTATTTTTCGATGTTGGTCCCACGGAGAAAGTTGTTCAGTTTGATGAACAACTTTCTCCGTGGGACCAACATACCACACCTTTCTGATACACCCTGTATACAACGCTACAAGGCTATTGTGGCGCGTGGCCTCAATCAGAAAAAACGTCGCCATCTTGTTTTGTCAATACAATTTTTGTGACACAATTTCACAAATGTTACCATCAACAACGACCTTTTCTTCTTCTTTTTTTGTGGATGGGAAATCATCTAATGACTTCTTTCGCTGTCGGTGGAGCGGAAGGGCGTGACCAACAACGCCCTGACAATGTAATTCAGCATTGTAACATAGAGTATTGCTGCTGTACACCAAAGAGTACAATGTTATCCTGGGGTTTTTAAATAAAGGCTTACTTACGGAAGGTTTTTTCAACAATAATGTTGAGTACCAGTGAATCGGTGCCGTATTATTCTATGTTATTGTAGTACTAGCTGACCCGACAGATTTTGTCCTTTCCAAATTTTAATAATTCATACAAAAATCCCATAGAAAATGCACTTTCAGTTTTCCCGAATTTTCAAATTTTCGCGGCAGCTTTCCAATTTTTCTCTTCAAAAGAACCTTCCTCAGACTTCATCGAATATTTAAAAAAAAAATACGTTCTGTCCAGTCGTTCTCGAGTTTTTCGCGTAGCAACACATTTAGCCATTCATTTTTATTTATAAAGATACTATGCTGAAGAAATGGAATCGTTTCAGTTATTTCGTACAATAACTGTTACAAAAATATATACATAAGTACCTAATTAAGTATCCCAGAGATTTGACGCGTTTTTAACGAAAAGGCGAGAAGATGATGGCTACAGATTATTTTAGTAAGTTGAAAGTAGTTTTAAGACACACCTAGTTTAAATAAGCCATCATACAGTAATATAAAATAATGTGTTATTCAATGCATAGAGACTGTTGTAATTACCAACTGTAGAATATTTATAGAACCATTACAGTAAGTAGGTACTTATTTACAATCATGAACAATTATGTACTTATTATCATGAACACTTACTGCATTTTATTAATAGCTAATATTAAGACAGTAAAGATAAGTAGCTTGTATTAAGTTAATCGAATATAGCATACGAGTAGATGTAAGGTTTTAATGAACCAATAAAATGAACAAAATCTTTTACCAAAGCACAATAAAAGTAGGTATTATGTAGGTAATTATTTATACAATTTAGAAGTAAAACTACGTACCTCTAATTTATTGAAACGATGTTCTATAACGCAGTTTGCAGTAGGAGTAAACTGGTAGAAATCGCCCCGTAGCGAAAAAGCGCTATGGCCGAAAAACTGTTTCAAGTGTCAAAAGTTTTTGTTTTTATAATACAGAGCCCTCTAGTACCTATTTAATAAGTTTTTAAATTTTAAAAACTTATACTAGATGGCCTTGTATTAATACATATACAGCGAAAGGAACTTCGTTCCTACCGGGTAGCGTATATAGAAATGCTACTTCAGTACGTCCCCTAAGGCGGAGACGATAGTCATTTCCAGGCGTTAAACACACGTAAATGCTAGTAAATGCTACTGAATACTAGCATTTACGTGTGTTTAACGTCTGGAAATGCGCTAACTCTAAGTATTTGTCTCCGCCTGAGGGGACGTACTGAATTAGCATTTCTATATACGCTACCGGGTACGTCCCAAGACACCTGCCCACTTTTTAACTACTCTTTATGACGAATACATTTTTAAGGTTTCCGTGAACACATTAGGTTGACTCGCGGTCGCAGGACCAGTCTTCGCACACAATGTTCCACAAGAGTGGGCCTAGGATCGATCCCTGGGGAAACCCTGCAGTTTGCAATCCAAAAGATTGCTGATTGGTAATCGCAGTACGTTCAGTTTATGATGTAAATTAAATGATACAAAGTAGTAGGTTATTACGATTACGAAATTATGACGAAATAATTTTAAAATAAATATTAATTACCTTACTACTTGTGATTTACGCTGAATCCTGTTTATTTTAATATTGTAATATTTTACCTTTTCTCTTTTTTATTTTTAGTTTTCCTTTGACTTCCTTTGTTGGTTGATTGAGGGCGCTAAATTACATTTGGTTGAATTTAAATTGAACTTTTATGTACCTAACTTGTGAAAATTCAAAAAACATTATTTGCAATAAATTATTTTACGAGTACTTTCGAAAAAGAGTTTGATTTATTTTTATTTATATAATCAGCCTTTAATGTTCCCACTGCTGGGACACAGGCCTCCTCTCAGTGAGAGGGTGTGGGACGTAATCCACCACGCGGGCTCAGTGCGGGTTGGTAGATGTCACATTTCTTCGAATTTTTGGTTCTAGAACATGTCACAAATAGAACACAATCTTCAGTCGATGAATATCGTCCAATAGCGATACTATCTTCTCCCGCGAAAGTTTTCGAGAATGTCCTACATCAAGGAATTTACAAGCAACTGGAGCAGTACCTGTGCAATGAGCAGCAAGGCTTCCGCGAAAAAAGATCCGTCAATACCAACTTACTTACACTAGTTAACTATGTCTCTACTAGTCTTGATCGCAGACGCCAGGTAGATGTTCTTTACTTTGATTTCCAAAAGGCGTTCGACAGAGTCAACAATGACGTCTTGCTGTCAAAGCTCTGTGCAATAGGTGTTGCTCCAGGGCTTCTACGACTTCTTGCAGATTATTTGCGGGACCGACAACAATTTGTCAGATTAGGTTTGTACGAGTCACTCCCATACCACACTCGCTCGGGTGTGAGTCAAGGTTCGGTAGTCGGCCCTCTTCTTTTCATTTTGGTGATCAATGACCTTCCTGATGTAGTTGAGAATGCCAGATGCCTCTTATATGCTGATGACTTGAAACTATTTTATGAAATAAAATCTGAGCTCGATTGCCAAGCTCTGCAATCAGACATTGATTCAGTATATAAGTGGAGTTTAGAAAATAAAATGGAATTTAATAAATCTAAATGCTACGTGATGTCTTTCGGTCGAATGCAGCGTCCAGTCAACTTTCTATACAAATTGAATGGAGATACAATTACAAGAACTGATTCCATGAAAGACCTGGGAGTCATATTCGACCGTAAGCTCACTTTTCACGACCACATCACATCCACTGCTAAGGAGTCCTTCAGGCGCCTTGGCTTTGTTTTAAGGAACTGTCGTGATTTCCACAACCCTCACGTTATCAAACTTGTTTACGAGGCATTGGTCCGTAGCAAGCTTGAGTCTAGTGCGTGCGTATGGAATCCTTTTGAGAAGCAGTATGCGTTAGCTTTAGAAAAAGTTCAAAAAGCATTCCTTAGATACCTTTACAAGCACTTGTACGGGTATTATCCTCTCTTGTATCCTACTAAATTCCTGTTGGGTTGCTTAAGTTTCAATTCTCTTGAAGTAAGACGGTCGCGCGATCAGATGACTGTAATTATTTAAAATTCTTAGGGGGATTATTGATGTGCCTGATCTCCATAATGAAATCTGTAATCTGTTTGTCCCAAACAATTATTGTCGTAGCAGAAAACACCGCTTACTGGCTGTTCCAACTTGCCGTACTGTTGCACGTTCCAAGTCACCTATTCCTAGGACATTAGCTGCTATTAACGCTCTCCTGAACTCAAACACAGATCTTGATGTGTTTGTGACTGAATGGAAGATGATACTGTCAGAATGTTTGAATTTTTGTGAGAAGAATGCATGACTGTGTTAAATAAATTGTGTGTGTTTAAATAGTGTAATTGGTTTCGACCGTTCTATTTAAAATAAATAAATAAATGCTGGTTGACTGACCGGAGAAATGAAACCGTGACTGACTGACTGATCTATGAACACACAGTTCAAACCACTGAACGGGTTGGGCTGAAAGCAACCGCTAAGGCTTTTTTTGGAAATTCGACCTTTATGGGGGTGAAAAGGGGGGATATTATTTTGTATGAAAATTTTTATTCCTTGAGTTAATAAACTTGAAACTTGGCACGAATATTTATCTAAGTAAATTGTGATTTTTTTGATTTTTTGTTTTTCTAAACTAACTAGGTAGGTAAAGGGAATTGTTGCTGTATTTGTACGGAAAATATTTAACGCGCAATCCAATTAACTCAAAACTCAGTAGGTAGGTAGGTAAGTACCTCTTATACCTACTTAAAACCAAAAGTAAAGAATAATGTGTATCAGGGGTTTACCTCAAGATGTTTTCCTTCACCGTTTTGAGAACAGTGGTGATGAGATGATAATATTTACAAGTAGCCTGGGTTCGAACTCACGACCTACAACTCGTAAGTCGGGGCCATTACACCTGGGCCAGGCCACCACTGCTCTCAACCCCATTATTTTTATGTGGAAGGCACAAAAAGAATTAACGTTGTTGTTGTGAGCTAGTTAATGCGTTCCAAAACGATACAGAGGTAGTTTTACAGAAAGAGTTGGGGATGGTTCAAATACCCAAATGGAATTCATCTTACTTTTTTTTTTCAAGTTCTATTTTAAAAAGACTTATTTTTACTTATGAGTAATGATGTCTTGAAAAACCAAGTGGGCACTCGGACCCCCATGGCCCTAGTGTTTCTGCCCCAACCCCCCGCTTAGACGTGATCTTCACTTTAAAATCATTACTATTTAACTGTATCAATACGATAACCCACTTGTTAACGTATTGATAGAGTTCCTTAGGTATTTATTTAGTGAAATTTAAAAAGTGCTCGGATGCTCGAGCACTTTTTAAATTTCACTAAATAAGTACCTAGCGAGGATTTTTTCGTTTGATGCTGACCCTAAGCGATCCTATAAGCTGCTAAGATTCAGGGGGCCGTAAGTAAGCACACCCAGGAAAATCAACAACCAAATCTCCCAATTTCCAATTTTTATCTCTCCAATTTTTATGTCTTTGACTTAACTCGGGACCCTGGGCGTCCCGGACCTTTGGAAGGCGTGCCAGAGGCCGAAGCCAACTCGCAGAGGCCCCCTAGACAATTTCAAATGATGAGGAGGCACCAACCGACGATTATCCCTGTATGCACCATGCAAGTGCACCCAAGGACAACATCTGGTTGGTGCATGACTATTGGAGAACATGGAAACAAAACATATTGGGCTATGGGTTTGGGTGGCTATAGTGGATCGGGTACCTTAGACTATGGAAGAACTGTGTCCCCTGCCTTACCAATGTTATACAGGGTGGCCGGAACATTGACGTCCAAAAATAAAATTTCGGTCCCTCGTATCGTGGGGTATTCGAATCACCCCCATGTATGTTCCGCGACTTTTCATAGTTTTCGAGTTATGATTTTTTTTCTGAATGTTTGAAAATTTTCGACCTGACCAACCTAAAAAAATTCTAAAAAAAAAAGTAGAGGGTTTTATCGAGTTTCTTTTTTTGCAACTGAATTTTCATAAGTAGTACTTTTATGCATAAAATAATCAGCTTCGTAACTGTGATGAAAGTTATGAAAATGTTGATCTAAAGTGAAAAATTTACGTTCGGTAAATTATGACTCAAATTTTCAACTTTAAATTAAAAATCTTAACAGGTGACTTCATAATTCCTAAGTAGGCTTCAAGAATGCGCCAGACTCTCAGCTTTCATAATCATAAAAAAAATGAAGTACTTAATAGGGCTACTTTGTTTAAAATCGGCCTTCAAAGACAGCGAGGTGGAAAAATTCTTAAAATTACCCATCTGAGTAATTATTTTTTTGGCTATTTTCTCGTTCCTAAGGTTAATTAATGATAAGAATACTGAAAACTAACCACATTATATTCAATATTCATAATTACCACACGTGGGCGAATGAAAATCCACTCGAAGTGAGAGCTTCGACATTTCAACATCGCTTCAGCGTTAACTTGTGGTCTGGTATCCTCAATGGCGAACTAATTGGTCCGTTTGAACTGCCGTCCAGACTTGATGGAGAAACATACAAAAACTTTTTGGAAAATGAACTTCCATTGTTGCTGGCAGATGTGAATCTCGAACTCAGACGAACCATGGTGTTGCAAAATGACGGCGCCCGTGTCACTATGCAACCCAGGTCCGAAATTACTTAGATGAAACATACCCCAACAGATGGATCGGACGCAGCGGACCAATTAGGTGGCCTCCACGCTCACCTGATCTCAACCCCATCGATTTCTTTATTTGGGGCTATTACAAGGAAATAGCATACGCCCGAGACTGTTCAAGTGAACAAGAGCTGAGGCAGTTGATTGCAGAAGCTGAACGTGTTGTGAGAGAGAACAGAGACGCTTTTAGACGATTGCCAGACAATTTCTTACGTAGGTGTAGAATGTGTATTGCTGCTGGTGGTGGCCACTTTGAAAACCTTTTGTAAATGTTAAAAATAAATTAAGTACTTTTTTCCTCAGAACAATAACAAAGCATAGAAGGAAGGCTTAAAACAGAATTCTGTAACTACCTTTATTCCCGTTCTATTATTAGGTACGATAAAGGATGTGGGAAAGAGATAAATGTTTTACTCTTTGTTTTACTTTCTTGGCATGGTCACAAGATCAATTGTCATTTGGTTAAAAAAGTTATAGTATGACGCGGCCAAATTTGATAGTACTTTGTTTCAATGTCTGACAGTTCGTTCATTGAACTAGCTGACTTATTCGCGTGTTCATTGTTTACGTGTCTGTCGTAATATTCCATGGTTTTGCGATGTTTTAATAATATTTCTACTGTTAGATTGCATGAATTCTTTGTTTAACTACAAATAGTGAGTGTGTGGACGCTGTGGAGCAATTTCTTGTGTGGTTGGGGGCTGCAAGACCCATTCATAGCGAAAATAAAATGAACAACAAATATTGACCTTCCATCGGTAAGTTCTTGCTCAATTTCTTGTTGCCTAAGATCTGATAAACGAATATAAATACATAACAAATATTGCTGTGTCACTATATAGCTGAAACCAGTCGTAATATTTATTCCAATAGAAGTTATTAGCGAATATTCGGAAATTGTTTTGGGGTTATCTTGATCAGCCATAGTGACGTAAATAATGTTGTCGATACTTTTCTTTTACAGATTTCCTAGACGATGTGAAAAAAAAATGGATAAATTGTATTGGTAGACGAAATTGGACTCCAAACAGCACAGCCACATAATATGCTCCAAACATTTTACTTTGTATTCATTTGGTAATGAACCTATGAAATGGATGTAGCATGTTCTTTAAGTCGTCACTTAGAGTACATGCTGTTCCTACATTATTTGTTATGGATAGAACAGATGAAATGGTCTTGATATATTATGATATAATTAAGGTATTTTATTGGCAATAAATAGTATCACGTTCAAATTAAAACTTGATTTATTACATTACAGGAAATACTTATGGAAGTCTGCGAAGAAGGACATAGCGCAATACTGCAAATTAAAAAAACCGCTCACCATCAACAGTAATCTAACATGAAGACAGGTATAACATTCAGAAATATGTTCACTTGAAATATGCGATACAATGATATTATATTAAAAATATCATTGATGCGATATCATTCTTCTACTTATCCCAGTCGGAAATATAATCGAGTGCAAATTTATTTATTTATTTTTAATACAAAATACGTAATTGTAGGATCCCGTAGCAATGGAAGTTGAAACAGGACCTAGTACATCGGTACAAATTAATGAATCGCCACTGATCTTGACATCTCGTGAAATCATCTCACATCAGTCAGGTAAGACATACAAATAAAACTATTTACCTAAATAAAAATGTTGATAAAAAATCTTACATAAATTTTATTGAGAACTGTTTGTTTTAGGAATCCTTGACACAGATGACAATAACAAATTCAGAAATAATTGGATTCCATCCTGATTCAAGAAGACTGCGCTTCTGGCGAGTTCCTGGTCGCCAGAGCCGACTCCAGAATCCTCAGGAAGTTCATCCGTACCAGGGCGGAATGATTATGGTGTGGGCTGGAATTCGACTAACAGATTATTAAAGTGGCTAGGCATTTTATTTTTTTATTTAAAATATTATCTGGTCGTTATTTATTTTTTATGTACGAAAAGTTTTTGTCGCTTTGGTACCATTTTAAATTTTCATAATAAATTTTATTTTTTCACTAACAACCATTTTATTTAATCAAATAATTCAAATCTCTATTAAATTACGCTTCTACTGATTTACAATAATATATGTTACATAAAAAGTATTAAAATAAAAATTATTAGGTACTTTGAATACCCTTTTTCCCTAGACTTTGTTGAGTAGTCTATGATGTAATCTAAAATTCAAATAAATATGAGAAAGTAAGTTGCTAAAAACATTTGCAAAACCGAATGTCTCCCACTTCTTTTCAATAAACTCATCAGTTATTATGGCAACTAAATACATTCGGGTTTAGCCGGGTCAGATTTAATACATGAAGAGCTGTCGAGAACCAAGGAAGACTTTGGTGATGATGATGACGAACTATTTAGTTCATACTTAAAGTATTGTTTCATTTTGAACGAATATATTAAGTATTGGTATCATAAGTATGCTTAGTTACTTCAAAATTTTTGGTACGCACGGCTACAGATCAAGCTATACATTTCCAGTATAAGCTGATCTCCCATTGTATAGGATTTCCTTACAATGAGCGGTCAGTGTAAACTGGAAATGTATAGCTTGATGTGTAGCCGTGTGTACCTTTTTTTTTTTTTTTTTTTTTTGGGGTGGGAAATCATCAAATAACTTCTCCCGCTCTGGGTGGAGCGGAAGGGCGTGTCAGACTTTTACTGACTAAAACCCACCCGTGTTCCTTCAGTTGCCTATGCCAGGGCCGCGGTAACCCCTTCAGACAACCCGCGACCCCAGCGGCGTCGGCCCTATTGGACCCCGTCACTTGCTGACATCTCTTTGAGGCGCGCGTGGAACACAACGCGCCGTCGACTCGGGCCTGGTCCTTACCGGACGGCGAGCTACCCGCTGCTCACCGTCCGCAGGCCCGCGCCTACGGTGGCCGGAAATCGCCATGCGATTCCCGCCGCCCAGGGCGTCTCCTGCGGCGACTGAGGGCGTGAGGCTGCCTCTCCCTCACGCGTTCCGCCTCCTCCTTCGCGAGCATCACTGCTTCGCAGAAGGAGGTGACGGCCTCCCATGCACTCTCGCTCCGCACCATGGCCTGGACCAGGCTCGGACGCGAGAGATCGCCGCCGCCGATCGCCTCCGTGAGAACACGGCGGTGCTCTGCCCAAGCCGGGCAGACCTCCACTGTATGCTCCACCGTGTCCTCCGGGCGATCCACACAATGGTAACACCCGGGCGTTTCCTCCCGCCTTATGCGAAACAGGAACCTCCCGAAACAACCGTGTCCGGTGAGGACCTGCGTCAGGCGGAAGGTGAGGACGCCGTGGCGCCTCTCTAACCACTCCTCAAAGAGGGGACTTATCGCCGCAATTGTGGCGTGCCCAGCGCTGGGTTGCGACAGTCGCGCTCTCCATGCCGCCATGAGATCCCGCCGGAGCTCTGTCCGCTGTACCGTGATTTCTCGCGGCAGCGGAGTTACGCCCCGGCGCTTCGCCTCCTCGCGCCACTCCCACACGTGCGCGAGGAGCCGTGTGTACCTACGGTTATTATTCTTGGCAGTGTAAGAAAGAATGTCATTGTAAATTCTATCGACGTTGAAATTTAGTGGGTACATCACTAGTCAGAATAAAATGAATGACAACCTACAAAATTTCGAAACGTCTTCTGTATACGTGTCCTTCTTTAACATCATAGCGGCTCCATAAGTCAAAATGAAACAAATATATTGAGTTCAGTTGCTATTTTAACACTACTTCTATGCTTTGTTATTGTTCTGAGCTTTTTTCACATTATCATCTGTGTTTTATTCAAAACCACTTTTTACGTAAAACTTTTCTTACCCAACTCTGAAACTATTTGTTGGTTAGTTTTCAGTATTCTTATCATTAATTAACCTTAGGAACGAGAAAATAGCCAAAAAAAAATAATTACTCAGATGGGTAATTTTAAGAATTTTTCCACCTCGCTGTCTTTGAAGGCCGATTTTAAACAAAGTAGCCCTATTAAGTACTTCATTTTTTTTATGATTATGAAAGCTGAGAGTCTGGCGCATTCTTGAAGCCTACTTAGGAATTATGAAGTCACCTGTTAAGATTTTTAATTTAAAGTTGAAAATTTGAGTCATAATTTACCGAACGTAAATTTTTCACTTTAGATCAACATTTTCATAACTTTCATCACAGTTACGAAGCTGATTATTTTATGCATAAAAGTACTACTTATGAAAATTCAGTTGCAAAAAAAGAAACTCGACAAAACCCTCTACTTTTTTTTTTAGAATTTTTTTAGGTTGGTCAGGTCGAAAATTTTCAAACATTCAGAAAAAAATTCATAACTCGAAAACTATGAAAAGTCGCGGAACATACATGGGGGTGATTCGAATACCCCACGATACGAGGGACCGAAATTTTATTTTTGGACCTCAATGTTCCGGCCACCCTGTATAAAATACACAGTCAAAATGGCAGGGGGTGACTTGCACATTCAATAATGGGCCCCCGGAAATGGTCGATATAGCATAGTGCCGTAGCGGCAAAGGGGCAACATGTCCTGAGGCGCTTGTGAGAAGTGGAGAGGTATCCCACGGCTATCAGGACAATCCTGGAAGTACGGTCAAGATCTCTACCACCATCTTACTGGGATACTTCCTTCCTCCGAGTACGTTTGCTCTTGCGAATCTCCACTCAAACCAGCCAATAAAGGCAAGAAAGAGGTGGGAGCTCTGTTCCTCGTCAATGTTCACTCCAGCCGGCCAATAAAGGCAAGCGAGAGGTGAGGAACAAGACTTCTCCCGGGAGATAGGGTCCGTGGGGTCGCTACTCCCCAACAGCTCGCCACATGCTGCCCTGCGGGTTTCTGCATCTCTCTTGGTCTGGCTCCTTATCCTAGACCTGTTCCGGCATAGTAAACTCTACAGGCACAGACTTAGAATTCGCAAGCCCCACCACGACATCAATGTAGAGATACTGCGGTGGGGTTATTATTATTATGTCTTGACAATTCTCGGGACCCTGGAGTCCCGGACCTTTAGAAGGCGTACGAGGGGCCAAAGCCAGCTCGCAGAGGCCCGTTAGACGCTTTCAATGAAATGAGGCACCAACCGACGATTATCCCTGTACGCACTATGCAAGTGCACCCAAGGACAACCCCCGGTTGGTGCAGGACTATTGCAGTATATAGAAATAAAGAGATTGGACTATGGATTTGAGTGGCTAAAGTGGACTGGTTGCCTAGAACTATGAAAGGACTATGGCCCCTGCCGGATCAATGTTTTGTAATACACGGATAAAATGGCAGGGGGTGACTTGCACACACAATAATGGGCCCCCGAAAAGGTCGCTAGCACATAGTGTCGTAGCGGCAAGGGGGCAACATGTCCTGAGGTGCTTGTGAGGAGTGGAGAGGTATCCCACGGTTCTCAGAACAATCCCAGAGCCCGGAAGATGGTCAAGATCCCTACAAACACTTACTGGAATACTTCCTTCCTCCGAGCACGTTTGCTCTTGCGAATCTCCACTCAAACCGGCCAATAAAGGCAAGAAAGAGGTGGGAGCTCTGTTCCTCGTCAGTGTTCACTCCAGCCGGCCAATAAAGGCAAGCGAGAGGTGAGGAACAAGACTTCTCCCGGGAGATAGGGTCCGTGGGGTCGCTACTGCCCAACAGCTCGCCACATGCTGCCCTGCGGGTTTCTGTATCTCTCTTGGTCTGGCTCCTCATCCTAGACCTGTTCCTGCAAAGTGAACTCTACCGGCACAGACCTAAAATTCGGAGCGCGCAAGCCCCACCACGACGTCAACGTAGAGATACTGCGGTGGGGTTATTATTATTATTATTAAACTCTAGCTTCTCCCTCCCCTTGATACATGATGACGCGAGGATAAGGCTGCTTTTGCACATGAGATGGAAATGCAGCTATGCTGCGAAGACGTGAAAGCTAAGCTACGTAACTATAAGACCGTAATGTAGCAAAGACTGATGCTGAAATAACTAAAATAAATAAATAATGATTCATCATTATCATCATCCACAGCCCGACTGCTCTCTCTCCTCTTTTATCTTAATCTTAATAAAATAATGATTACGGCCTTACAGTAATTAGACTATTAATTCTATGGATTACGGCTACGTAATTAAGCGTACTACGCCTGGAGGATAAAGCCAAGAGCATTAAAACAGGGATACATTTTGATACATTGGGGATTTATAAAGTCACCGAAATCAATTTTTAAAAGTGATTCCACAAGCATGAGTGCCAAATTAAACAAGAAGTAGGTAAGTAGCAACGTAGTAGCTCGTATATCTACGAATGTAGGTATCATGCAACGATCATTCGTATCATACGAATAGTCTGATACCCGATCTTGTTTTCAGTATTTCAGTATAGTAGGAATAAAGGGGTGTACAACTGATGACTATTTCTTGTGCGGCAAAATTAGACCGCTCGCGCTCTCTTGAAGCATGCTCTACTCTAAACTGATAATGCCAAATAACTCTAATAATATAACAATAAAACCTGTGTGTTTGACTGTTTGGCCTATCAAACCAATACACTGTTTCAAAATCTAAGACATCATGACATTGGAATGCCTAACAAATAAACTCCCACCTCCCACCGACCAAAACTAGGAAACGCGACATAGGAACATATAACTACTTAACCACCCCGCAGAAAAGTCTGCACTGCAGCTGCATCACGGTCTTACAAGCCAAACGTCAACAGTTCAGGGTTTTATAGGGCAAGTCAGAGCTCAACATAAATTGGTGGTTTGGTCTGGGCAGTCTGGCTGGGGTAACCACTAACCGGTGAAGTGCGGTAGTGAAGCAGTTTCTACAGCACAACGTCCGCGAACCATTCACGACTAATTAGCCCCGCTTAATTAATTTAAATTGAAACGCATTCCTGTGCCAAATAAGTAAAACATTTTTAAGAATGGTACCTAAAAGTGTACATGTTTAGATAATGGATGAAGGTAGTTATGGAACCACAGCCCTTACAGATTCTGCGGGTGTAAGCACCTTTGCCCAGCACGATCTGTGTGGTCGCTGAGCTTGGCAAAATGATGATTGTTTAGTCTAAGTTAGAGTTAGCTAGCATTTTAGTTCGTGACTTACATCCGATTCTGTATCACGTTTCTCAATATAGTTTTTAATTAATTAATTAATTATTTTTATTTCAAAAAGTCCTTTAAGGCGCTCCCAATCCTGACTAGGTCTACTGCAAAACTATAACGGTGAGTGTAAAAAACATTACTCATTGTTGTTGGTTGCAGTAGTTTTAAATGTTGATTCGAACGACAATGGTACATGGCCCACTGTAGTGATTGTTTTATTTTGGATTATTTCCAATTTTACCATTTGATACAAGACGTGACCTTGTAGAATAAAACTCTGACTTTTTTTTTATTAACGGTTTTCCTATAACGTGTGTTAACACTGATAAGTTGGAGATAAGATTGATCGACCTTAATCGTACAGTGCAAAGAAGTCCTTACAGACTGTCTCCGGACGAAAGTCGAATCATGCACGACAGGGTAAACGAATTGTTGCAAGCTAAGATAATTAGACCCAATAGTTCGCCGTTTGCTAGTCCGGCCCTTTTGGTTAAAAAGTTTGATGGATCAGACGGTATGTGCATAGATTATAGACAGCTTAATAATAATGATCGTTATCCGTTACCGCTGAGTCCATTAGAACTTTTGATAGGTAAGGTAGCAAGTCCACTTCATTTAGGAGATTGGCATCTGAAGGCATTCAGAAGTCTGCGCGTTATGACAAGTCGTTTTGATAGTACAAAGGCAATGTGTAAAGGGAATGTAGGTTCTCTGTCGGTGAATTCGTGCTTATTGAGAACGAAGACTAACTCCTCCTAAACGGCTAGACCGATTTGGATGAAATTTTGTGTGTATATTTCAACGGGTTCCTGGATGGTTTGAGAACACAATTGGACCCAGTAGGTGGTGCTGCAGTCGGGTTCTAGGATCGTTCAGACAGGACAACGTCTGTCGGGTCCGCTAGTAAGTAATAAATAATACTTCATGGATTTCTAGTGTGCATGATGTGTGTGTAGATCTGCTGATTTGTTGCGTTCTGTATGTGTAGTGCAGATGATTATTACTTAAAAAACGTTTCTTTTTAGGGTTCCGTACCAAAATGGTATCAAGGAACCCTTATGGTGCGACTCAGTCATCTGTCTGTCTGTCACAGCTGGATTTGTCAAGAACTACTAATACTAACTTGAAATTTGGAACAGTTTTGGATGACGTTTACCCAACTATTTTGGAAAATAAGAAATAAATACAAATAAGTTTTTTTTTGCAAGTGACTTAAAAAAAAAACTTAAAAATTCAAAGTGGGGCTACTAGGGGATGTGGGGTATCATATGATAGAGCGCTGTTTGCACATTCTCAAACAGTTTTTTATTTAAGCCGCATAGGTTTTGACTTTTGATGAAAAATGTAAAAAAAATACCGTTCCGCCCCTTATCTCCGAAGTTTGCATAGACAAAAATCTGAAATTATTCTATGTGATAGAAGTTTATGTAAAGATTACAGAAAAAATAAAACTATAATGTCTCTAAATAGCACCCTTTTTCAGAAATCGGAACGGAACCCTCGGTGCGCGAATCCGACTCGCTCTTGACCAGTTTTTTTTTATTATAGATTCGATTATTGTTTACTTTAAGTATTTACAAAATATAACACGATTACCATAATTATGTATAGACCAAGAGCTAGATCAAAGATTTTATCGTAAACTCTTCAATCTAGCTCTTGAACTATACTTAAAAATTGAACTCATTATATCTTCTAAACTAAGTAAGACCCGACTAAATCTGTGACTTGGCGACTAATTTCGACTAATTAGCGACTAAATCTGGGAGAAAACAGATCTTCGCTAGGTGCCCTAGTTTTTGAGATATAAAGGTGGCCAAGCTGGGGAGACTCTCCAGATCGGCCACCAATGACCCCTTATAACTTTTGAACCAGTGACCGACAAATTCTGATATTTGGCGACAAATTTCGACTAAATCTTTGTGTTATCAAAAGTAAAATTCCTGATGGTGGCCAAGCCAGTGTCAGCCACACTGGAGAAACACGTCCGCTCCGGGCGCCCACCGCGTGCTCCCGCGCCCGCGTCAGTTAGCGCTGCTCATACCCGCGCGAGTTTTAGCGTAAGCCCTCATACATGGGCGACCATTTTTTAACGTCCGTTTACTGTATATTTTTTTTTAATTGTATCCTTACATCAATCTGCCTAGCTTTTTCCCAACTATGTTGGGGTCGGCTTCCAATCTAACCGGATGCAGCTGAATACCAGTATTTTACATGGAGCGACTGCCTATTTGACCTCCACAACCCAGTAACTGGATAATACGATACCGCTTGGTAAGACTGGTTGTCAGATTTTCGGGCTTCTGACGACCCGTAATGACAGCCAGGTCCAACGGCTTAACGTCAATTCAATCTGCTGTGGTCTAAGGAAGCTGTTGGCCATTTGTGAGAGCTATGCGGAGGCTCATGGCTTGAGGTATAATTCAACAAAGAGTGTAGTTATTGTGTTTAAAGTGCGTAATAACACACCTGCAAATATCCCACCTGTGAAGTTGCAAGGTACTCCGTTGCAGGTCGTCACTCAATTTAAATACCTCGGCCATGTGGTCTCGGATGACCAGGATATTGATAGGGAGCGCAGGGCGTTGGCAGCCAGATGCAATATGCTTGCCCGCAGGTTTGCACGGTGTACTAAAGAGGTAAAATTGACTCTATTCAGAGCTTATTGCCAGTCGTTCTACTCGTGCAGCTTGTGGGTTAGGTATACGCAGAAGGCTTACAACGCTCTGCGCGTTCAGTATAACAATGCGTTGAGGGTGTTGTTGGGGCTGCCTCGATTTTGCAGCGCGTCCGGTATGTTTGCGGAAGCGAGGCTAGACGACTTCTATGCCGTCATGCGCAAGCGATGTGCATCTATGCTGCGGCGTTTCAGAGAGAGTCCTAACAACATCCTTGCTACACTGGCGGACAAAATAGATGGGCCGTTTATCAGGCACTGGGTGGGCAGACATGTGCGCACAGATGTACATGTCGCCAATTAATTTATATTTTAAATAATTACTAACAATTAGGCTAAGGTAGTGTGCGTACGCGCAGCGGAATGTTGTTGAATTTAAAGATTTTAATTATGCAGATATTTAGTGTATGACGTCGTATAATTGTGTATGGTAAAAAAAAATTTGTGCACGCAACCATTGTGGAGAAATTCACCAAAAACTGATTCCGCTGGGCGAACGTTGTCCTGGCGGAACTTTTTTTAATCCATAGACTTTAGAAGAAAAGAGATGTGTCCAAAAATTAGTGTGTATTTGTGTGTAATTGTGTATGTATGAATAAAACTAGTGCATGCATAAACTTCGGAGAAATTCAAGTTTCCGCTACGTGAACGTTTGGCCATTAGCTAGTTTTCATATAAAGCGCTTACATAGAGAGCTGTAGATTTTTACATACGTTGTTTTGAATTTGTTTATATTTGTTTAAAAAACAGATTTAGAAAAAATCGTAGGGCTTAAAAGATAAAAATATAAACATAAAATACGCTTATTAGGTCTTAGTTCTTAAAGTATGCACTTTGGGGTCTAGATTTTCACGTTTATACAAACCTTGTAAGTGTCTGCAACATGTTGCCAAGTATCAATGATGTTCCGTTAGTAACTAAAGAGTTATAGGACAAATTTACCATGAACAGATCACTGTTTACAAAGCAGTCAAATATCACGACGTTCTGAAGGAATTGCATGGTAATATGTATGTCAATAATTAGTGTATTCATTCAACTATTCTTATGCAAAATTTCATGTCATTAAATTCAGTAATTAAAGAAAAACAATTATAATACTGACGAAGCATCGAAAACCTACATAACCCGACCAAGTTCGGATGGCTACAAAAAAGCGGCCGTGCAATATATTTAGGTAACATCCCAAAATTTACAGTATAATACCGGTATTGAATTGGTATAGGTGATAACACAATTGTTGTTTCGATATAATTTATAGGTCATTTATTTTTGTACACCTACTTTTTTAAATGTATTTGACTATGACAGAAAGTAGGTACTATTTACGTAGGTACTTTATTTAAGTATGCGCTTGAGACTTGAGATATAATCTAAATACAGGGTGGCCGGAACATTGACGTCCAAAAATAAAATTTCGGTCCCTCGTATCGTGGGGTATTCGAATCACCCCCATGTATGTTCCGCGACTTTTCATAGTTTTCGAGTTATGAATTTTTTTCTGAATGTTTGAAAATTTTCGACCTGACCAACCTAAAAAAATTCTAAAAAAAAAAGTAGAGGGTTTTATCGAGTTTCTTTTTTTGCAACTGAATTTTCATAAGTAGTACTTTTATGCATAAAATAATCAGCTTCGTAACTGTGATGAAAGTTATGAAAATGTTGATCTAAAGTGAAAAATTTACGTTCTTTAAATTATGACTTAAATTTTCAACTTCAAATTAAAAATCTAAACAGGTGACTTCATGGTTCTCAAGTAGGCTTCAAGAATGCGCCAGACTCTCAGCTTTCATAATCATTAAAAAACGTAGGACTTAATGGGGCTAACTTTGGCCTTAATCGGCCTTCAAAGACTGCGAGGTGGAAAATTCTTAAAATTAGCTATCTGATTAATAATTTTTTTTTCCATTTTCTCGCTCCTAAGGTTATTTAGTTTGCTAACCAAAAATGACTGCAGGAAAGCTAAGATTTAAACGCGGAGATTTTTTTAAATGTTAGTTAAATGAATTTTGCGCGATCCGTTCTCGTGGACTATGGGTTGTAAACGAGGGTGCAACTCTTTTACCTGCAATAACAATGGACCGAGAGGAAAAGAGACCGAATTATTGCTATCTCTTTCACGCAAGGCGCGCAACCGAAGCCAACGCAAAACAAGTACCTCAGTCGTACTCACATTGTGTTTACTGCTATACGCGTGTCGCCATTTTGAAAACTATTTGTTGGTTAGTTTTCAGTATTCTTATCATTAATTAACCTTAGGAACGAGAAAATAGCCAAAAAAAAATAATTACTCAGATGGGTAATTTTAAGAATTTTTCCACCTCGCTCTCTTTGAAGGCCGATTTTAAACAAAGTAGCCCTATTAAGTACTTCATTTTTTTTATGATTAGGAAAGCTGAGTCTGGCGCATTCTTGAAGCCTACTTAGGAATTATGAAGTCACCTGTTAAGATTTTTAATTTAAAGTTGAAAATTTGAGTCATAATTTACCGAACGTAAATTTTTCACTTTAGATCAACATTTTCATAACTTTCATCACAGTTACGAAGCTGATTATTTTATGCATAAAAGTACTACTTATGAAAATTCAGTTGCAAAAAAAGAAACTCGATAAAACCCTCTACTTTTTTTTTAGAATTTTTTTAGATTGGTCAGGTCGAAAATTTTCAAACATTCAGAAAAAAATTCATAACTCGAAAACTATGAAAAGTCGCGGAACATACATGGGGGTGATTCGAATACCCCACGATACGAGGGACCGAAATTTTATTTTTGGACGTCAATGTTCCGGCCACCCTGTATATTATTTAAGACAAATAAAATTCATACAGCTAATTTCTATTGAAGATTTCACGAATCAGGTCATTGCAAGCGTTTGTTAACGTTATTATAATTACATAATTAAGTATTATATGTAATTAAAAATATTTTTGTACGCGGATATTTAAATAGAGAAGTACTTGTTAATTGAAGATTTGTTTTTATCGTAGATAGTGGCGTTATTATTAAAAAAATATTTTTCATTCAAGAAATGCAATTGTTTTATTTTTTCCTAACGCTTGTGTACGCAACTGTACCATATTAATAAATACTATATTGGAAGGTTAAGAACGTTTCTAAGATATATGGCACGGCCGCTTTTTGGTAGCCATCCGAACTTGGTCGGGTTATGTAGGTTTTCGATGCTTCGTCAGTATTATAATTGTTTTTCTTTAATTACTGAATTTAATGACATGAAATTTTGCATAAGAATAGTTGAATGAATACACTAATTATTGACATACATATTACCATGCAATTCCTTCAGAACGTCGTGATATTTGACTGCTTTGTAAACAGTGATCTGTTCATGGTAAATTTGTCCTAAAACTCTTTAGTTACTAACGGAACATCATTGATACTTGACAACATGTTGCAGACACTTACAAGGTTTGTATAAACGTGAAAATCTAGACCCCAAAGTGCATACTTTAAGAACTAAGACCTAATAAGCGTATTTTATGTTTATATTTTTATCTTTTAAGCCCTACGATTTTTTCTAAATCTGTTTTTTAAACAAATATAAACAAATTCAAAACAACGTATGTAAAAATCTACAGTTCTCTATGTAAGCGCTTTATATGAAAACTAGCTAATGGCCAAACGTTCGCGTAGCGGAAACTTGAATTTCTCCGAAGTTTATGCATGCACTAGTTTTATTCATACATACACAATTACACACAAATACACACTAATTTTTGGACACATCTCTTTTCTTCTAAAGTCTATGGATTCAAAAAAGTTCCGCCAGGACAACGTTCGCCCAGCGGAACCAGTTTTTGGTGAATTTCTCCACAATGGTTGCGTGCACAATTTTTTTTTTACCATACACAATTATACGACGTCATACACTAAATATCTGCATAATTAAAATCTTTAAATTCAACAACATTCCGCTGCGCGTACGCACACGCTAAGGTATACTAACACTATATGGATCTATGGTCTGAATTAAAGAATTTGAATTTGAATTTGAATTAACGTGCTTTCCGAGGCACGGAGGAGTCTCGATATGTAAAGATCCACTGACCAACCCCGGCAAGCGTAGCTTAACCTGATGGATCGATCCGTACCTACGGCTGTTATTACTTAGCCAAGAGCTCCAAAGGGTCAGCGCACACCAAGAGCAGAGCATTTTCTGAGACTATTGAAAAATTAATCTTATACCATACATTGCAAAATTAAATACACGCCAAGCATGCTCGAGCGTAGTCGAGCATCATGTTTGAACTATTTAATTTTGCAATGTATGGAATTGTCATAAGATAAATTTTTCAATAGTCTCAGAAAATGCTCTGCTCTTGGTGTGCGCTGACCCTAAATTGTATCCTTATATCAAAGGTGTAAACTTTGTGGTGTTTGTGTAGTCCTACTGTATTTTATTGTGACCTGTTGTGTGTTTGTGTAAGAGCTATCTGCGATGTCTATAAATAATGGTGAATAAAACTATTCGTGTGAATATATTACAAGATTTTTTATTTCACACATATTTCACAAGGGTTTTAATTTAAATTTAGAACAGAAAATAATTATTAAATATTTACAGATACAAGAATCAACAGACGTTCCATATTAACAATTTACTTAATATGAAACAATGTTGTTAGAGAACATGTTTTGATACATCGTTATTAGTGTAGTTCCAGACGGATGTACTATCGGTCGCAGAATTGCATAACAAATATTTACACCAAGTGCCAAATAAAATACGATATTTTGTTTAAAACTGCCTTTCTGCGATCGACAATAAGTAAGGGCGGGAATACACATGCCTGTAGTTTGTACAAAACTATGCAAGTAGCTGGCATGCCATTGTGACTTTCACCAATCAGAAGTTGTTAGGTCACACGGCACGCAAGCTACTTGCATGCTATTGTGCAACTGACAGGCATGTGTATTCTCGTCCTAAGTCTGAAAAGACACTATAGTCGGACTTTTGATTAGCTGCAGTAAACTGACACTTCTAATGTCATTTTTACTGTCATTTCGCTATCAAATGGGAGCATTTTTTAACGAAATGACAGTAGCCTTAGTGCGAGTTTTTTATACTTACTCGATCGCGTTTACGTTAACGTTGACGTCCGTCAATTTGTATGAAATAATTGTTTCCCATTATAGTCACCAGACAGCGCTTATTCAGTTTCAGTACAAATCGAGTAAGTATAAAAACTCGCACTAAGGCATCTGTGGGCTTAGTGCGAGTGTTTATACTTACTCGATCGCGTTTACGTTATCGTTACCATATGTCAATTCGTATTTAATAATTGTGTTTCCCATTATAGTCACCAGGCGGCGCGTATTAATTTTCAGTACAAACTGACGTTTACGTTAACGTGATCGAGTAAGTATAAAAACTCGCACTAAGACCTCTGATAAGAAGTTTCATTTTACTGCATCTAATTAAAAGTCCCAGCATAGACAGATAGAATACACGATAGTTAACATAATCATACGTTAGAGCAACATACTGCTTACTGGGCACGGAAGAGGGTGTCATAGTCACAATGTACAAGAGATTCACGATGCAGGAAAGAGACGCTGTCCCGTGTCCACGACGGAGCCCGGCGCGACGGCGGAGAGCAAACAAACACGTCTACTGCGATATGTACGTTACGTAACAGGACGGCGATTCAAAATATATAGATCTGTCATTAGATATGTCGCTATGCTTTCTATGAAAAATAAATATGTTGTATGTTGTCACATCAAAATATTTTACTTACTTTCACATTTATTGTTACTATTATATGTTTTTTACATCTTTCATTAGAACACATTAGAAATAAAGGTTGATTTTACCATGAAGGTTATTAGTAAATTTACGCTAGTACGACGGTCCGCATGTAAACTTTTAGAACATATTAACATTACTCAGTCTATGTAAAATTTATGTTTAGTCGCGGAATGTCCAATTTGCAAAACGTGTCCTGTGTCGAGGTTTTGAAACATTCAGTACCCGGTATTTTTATTCGCAGAATGTCTAAGTAGAGGTCATACTCATTTACCTATATTTCTATACTAGCTGACCCGACAGACGTCCTGTCAAAATTTCAATATGGTCTTGAGTTGTTTCAGTTCATACAAAAATCCCATAAAAAACACTTTCAGTTTTCCCAAACTTTTCCAATTGTTCTTTCCATAAAAACCTAATTCGGACTATTACGAACACTTTAAAACAAAAAAATAGCCAAATCGGTCCAGCCATTCTCAAGTGCCTTACCAAAGAACAGTATTTCATTTTTATAGATAGATCACTTTCTGCATTGATATTTATATATTTAGTAAGTAATCAAACGGTTCGCAATAGAATGAAACAATATAAAGAATCTCGCGATGTGCGGTATTCTTGCAAATTGGACATTCTGCTAATGATACATTTAGCGAATTGGACATTCTGTGACTAAACTATATATAATATAATAATTTATAATAATTCGTAACGACGTCTAGATGCCTCAGTGCATTATCATAAATTCATATAATAGCTCGACGTGAGCGTTGACGATTATAAAAATGTATAATACACATCATTATCCGACACACTGCGCGAATGAAACGTATAAAATGATTAACATGAATTAACATTTTAAGCCTACCAGCACCTCAACGTATATTAAGTCGTGCGAAACTTCAAATTCAGCGGTCACATGTAGATATTATAATGATTTCATGGCATTTACATAAAATTAATTTATTGAAATAAAAATAAACATAACTACATAAGTTACAGACAAAAACTTCACACAGCCATAACTCCTTACATCATATAAATAAATATTAAAATCCTAAATAATCGTGGAAATATTTTTTGGTTACAAAGATTTATAATATGCAAATAAATACTTGTGTTGGGAGGCTTCCTTCCCATTACCTGATTTATATTTCAGTTCTTATTCATGCTACAGGAACGTTTTCATTTCAATGTATATAATCTTAACGCGAGTAGAGCTGATAACTACTGCCACAGCTAAGAAAAAAATAATAAGTGGAGTTATGGAACATTTTGAAATGTCCTATGCTCACATTTTTAGTCAGCCGTTTCTGTCGTTAACTCCTATAACTTTGAACCGAGAGGATGTTTAACCGACGATCGACGATCGACGACCGATGTAAAAATATCGCGGCGGGTATTATCGCGCACTGGATTTTCAACTCTCGGTGTTGAGCCGAGCTTCGAAAATCCAACCTAACAACAACGTGCATCCCAGCGCGTTGAAAAAACACACGTTGGATATTCAACTCTCGGGGCTATGCAGAGCGTTGAAAATCCAGTGCGCGAAAAAAAATCGCCGCGATATTATTACGTCCGTGTGAACGTCGGCTTAGTGTTGTTTTTTTTTATATATAAAAAATTCTACCTCATCTGACTAAAAATGTTTGCATAGGAAATTTCAAAATGTTTCATATATCCAGACTTATTATTTATTTCTAAGCGGTGGCGCTAGTTTGCAGCTCTACTCGCCTTAAGCTATGAGCGGATAGCGTGTTGATTCAGCCGATTGTGGCGCAACGTCGTACACAAAACATTCCTCACGTCTTATTCCAGCACTAGCAGGGGTATGTCCGACGCGTGCTCACGTGGTCACGCGGCACATGCTCAGACATGCTGTCCTTCTGCTACTATTCTAATGAACACATCTCTTTGTGCAGTCCAGTGGCGGCGTCAGAAAGGGTTCCGTACTATTTCACCGTGGGTTTGCGTGCGATCTTTGGTCAGTCGGCCTGGGATCACACGTACACGTTGGTGGGCGGTGACGTAGCGATATAAACACTGTATAGTTTGCAAGAGCAGTCACTTGGCTAAGGGTCACTGTACACTGTCACTCGTACAGTCGTACAGACGGCGCGGCGGCCCGATGCCGCTATAGCACGGCGCAGGACGGACGAGACAGTCTTCATTCGGACTCTTCCTCGTTATCTTCGTCGAATCCGGTCAAGTCCGCGGAGTCTAGGTAGCCGTGCATCACCTGGAAGGACAACATAATAATGGATTAAATTAATGTATTTTTTGTTTATTAACCCCTCAAGTGTCGAATGCACCCCATGTGTGCATAAGAAAAACCGTTTTTTTGTTCAGTACATAAGCTTATATCACATATTTATATAAATGTAAAAAAACATCATCCGATGGAAAACCAATCAAATCATTAGTTGTGAACTTATGGAGTTCGCAGCTAACCTCCCCTCCCCCCCCGCGTGTCAAATGCACCCCAAGTGTGCAAAAGGACAAAACTTTACATAATAGGTATATAAGCTTAGATCACGTATATATAAACGTAAAAAAACATCATCCGATGGAAAACATATCATTATCAGTAGTTGTGAACCTATGGGGTTCGCAACTAACCCCCAACCCTCCCCACTCGCTGGGGTTTTGGGTCTAAAATCAGCCAAACTCAGACACTTGAGGGGTTAAAGCCACTGTAATCGCACAGCAAATAGAAGCTCCAGATAAGACACTTTGCGTGATTCTGTACCCGCGTACAGTCGCGTCGTTGCGTTCAGTATTACGCGCTTAGTTGCGGTTGAAACGCCTGATCAATGCGCCCTTCCACTAAATTTTCTACACAAATACTTTACAATATAACACAACTACAACACTTACTAGTTACACACACAGTAGGGCCGCGAAATTACATTAAAAAAAAAGAGCATGCTTAGCTGGTTTGGTCATGTTGAGATCAAAAGTATTTACCAAACAGATGTGAGTGGAAACGCCGGGAGGGGCCTTAGAAGGACATTATAGTGACCTTATTGGTGATGTTCTTCAGAACGATCAGGTGCGGCCGTGCGGGTGCGTAGTACTCGCAACCGGCTAAAGAGCGGCGTATGAACGTAAACGAGGCAAAAGGAGTATGTAAGGATTGTAGTATGTGGCGTTCTACAGAACGCCCTTCTAACTGCACCCATGGGGAAAAGGCTTGAGTTTATGTATACAATCAATCTGCCTAGCCTTTTCCCAACTATGTTAGGGTCGGCTTCTAGTCTAACCGGATGCAGCTGAATACCAGCATTTACATGGAGCGACTGCCTTTGTGACCTCCACAACCCAGTAACTGGGTAAATACGATACCCCTTGGTAAGACTGGTTGTCAGACCTTCGGGCTTCTGACTACCCGTAACGACTGTCAAAGATCCACGAAATACAGCCGGGACCAACGGCTTAACGTGCTTTCCGAGGCACGGAGGAGTCTCGGTATGTAAAAGATGGTCACCCATCCACGGACCAACCCTGGCATCGACCCGTGCGGCTGTTATTACTTAGCCACGAGCTCCTTGAGTTTATGTATACACAGGGTCAAATTAAATTAGCTAGTAAAACTCCGCAGACGAGATGGTATCGATATCTCAACACGATACCCATCACGTCTAAGTATACTGGGTGTAGATACTGACCGCGTACTCCAGCAGCGCCAGGTGACAGAACACGTACTGGTCGGGCATCTGTATGGAGTGCGCACGCTGCGCCCGGATGCGCTCCACAGTGCCGCGCACGTCCAGCGCGCCCTCCGCGCCCAGCCGCGTGGCGCAGATGTCCAGCGTCAGGAATGTGCCTGCCACCAACAAATAACCACATCATTTTGATTCGTTGGTCTAGTGGTCGCAAACGCTACACAACATCTGCAAACCTGCTTGAAAGAGGACTTTTGCCGAAAGGTATTTCGACGTTTCCGAGAACGGTTACGCGACTCCGTGAAGCGAAATACTACGCAGACAACATTACGTGTTTGGTTTTTTTAATAAAAATATGTAGGTGAGGTATTTATGTCATTAGGTCATTGTTTTCCTAAATAAATGATATATTATATGTCTTGGACATATCTCGGGACCCTGGGGTCCCGGACCTTTGGAAGGCGTACGAGGGGCCGAAGCCAACTCGCAGAGGCCACTTACACAATTTTAAATGACGAGAAGGCACCAGTCGACGATTATTCCAGTATGCACTATGCAAGTGCACGCAAGGATAACCCCCAGTTGGTGCCGAACATGGAAACAAGACATATTGGTTGGGTTTGGTGGCTATAGTGTATTGGATACCTTGAACTATGGTAGAACTATGTCCCCTGCCTGACCAATGTTATACTGCGTTTTTTTTATATCCCATAACTCTAGGATATTAATGAGACCATAATTGGACGTAGTTTAGCAGTAAGGACTCATTCCACAATATGTCATTTTAAATGGATAATATGTTTAGTTAATGTTTTTCTCATGATAATTATCATGAGAAAAACTTTAACTTACTGCTAAACTACGTCCAATACGTTATACGTTTAACTTTAGTCCTTACTGCTAAACTACGTCCAATTATCATGAGAAAAACTTTAACTTACTGCTAAACTACGTCCAATACGTTATACGTTTAACTTTAGTCCTTACTGCTAAACTACGTCCAATTATCATGAGAAAAACTTTAACTTACTGCTAAACTACGTCCAATACGTTATACGTTTAACTTTAGTCCTTACTGCTAAACTACGTCCAATTATCATGAGAAAAACTTTAACTTACTGCTAAACTACGTCCAATACGTTATACGTTTAACTTTAGTCCTTACTGCTAAACTACGTCCAATTATCATGAGAAAAACTTTAACTTACTGCTAAACTACGTCCAATATGTTATACGTTTAACTTTAGTCCTTACTGCTAAACTACGTCCAATTATGAACAACTTTTATTATGGGACCGAACCCAAAATCGCGAAAAAAAAATCAGCTGCTCCCTACATTTTGACAAGTTATGCGAACATAAATTTAGGGGGCAGCTAATTTTTTTTGGGTTCGGTTGTTCATAATGATGGTCTCATTAATACCCTAGAATTATGGGATATA
Source organism: Cosmia trapezina (assembly GCA_905163495.3). Classification (NCBI taxonomy): domain Eukaryota; kingdom Metazoa; phylum Arthropoda; class Insecta; order Lepidoptera; family Noctuidae; genus Cosmia; species Cosmia trapezina. The sequence goes on from LR991037.1 coordinate 19,222,182, forward strand.
AAAAAAAAACACTTAGTATAATATACACAGATAAAATGGCAGGGGGTGACTTGCATACTCAATAATGGGCCCCTGGAAATGGTCGCTAGCACTAAACTGGTTAGCGATACAGGCTATCGTAACATAAACTGTATTGAGAACATACCACATAGGTATATTCGATTGCGGAAACGTCAAGTAAACTTATGGTTCGTTCGGTTTGTATAAATTCAGCTTCACAATTATTAGATGTGAAATACAAAAGTATATTGTTTACCTGTTCTGCCGATGCCAGCCGAACAATGGACAACTATCGGTGGCCCCCTATTGTGTCCCGCCCACGCATCACCTAAGCTGAAAACATAATAATTCATATTAATAATCACAAGTTTCAACAATGAAAATGAAGTTTTCGCACCACCTGATCGATAGTGTCAAATTATGCCAGGCAAACCTAAACTAAAGTAAGTCATAATAGCCCTGGAATCCGGGCAATAATATTGTACTGGATTTTAGCGCTAAATTTCAATATAATACGCTAGTCAATAATGTGATTTGAATTTCAAACCTTAACAAAAAATTCGTAAGCAAACATTCACAAAAAAAAAAAAATATTTGCAAATCGAATTGCTTTAAATTACCTCCCAGAAGGCGTGAAAAGTATTCTCCTCGGAGATAAGACATTGCTTTTCCTCCTCTGTGAATAATCGACTAATATTTATACGCAGAAATTTCAACAATGTAAATTAAGTTTTGTTTTTATTGACACACGTAGTCCGGCCAGCGCGTGTACTGCAGTGCCAGATGTTACTCAATACGTATACGTACTCTTGTAGCGCGAGCTGCTGCGCTCGCCGCACTAGCGCGAGGAAGCGCAACACCGGCTGCGCGCTGCCACCGCCCGGCACGCCGTAGTCCGGCCAGCGCGTGTACTGTCCGTGCCAGATGTTACTCAATACGTATACGTACTCTTGTAGCGCGAGCTGCTGCGCTCGCCGCACTAGCGCGAGGAAGCGCAACACCGGCTGCGCGCTGCCACCGCCCGGCACGCCGTAGTCCGGCCAGCGCGTGTACTGTCCGTGCCAGATGTTACTCAATACGTATACGTACTCTTGTAGCGCGAGCTGCTGCGCTCGCCGCACTAGCGCGAGGAAGCGCAACACCGGCTGCGCGCTGCCACCGCCCGGCACGCCGTAGTCCGGCCAGCGCGTGTACTGCAGTGCCAGATGTTACTCAATACGTATACGTACTCTTGTAGCGCGAGCTGCTGCGCTCGCCGCACTAGCGCGAGGAAGCGCAACACCGGCTGCGCGCTGCCACCGCCCGGCACGCCGTAGTCCGGCCAGCGCGTGTACTGTCCGTGCCAGATGTTACTCAATACGTATACGTACTCTTGTAGCGCGAGCTGCTGCGCTCGCCGCACTAGCGCGAGGAAGCGCAACACCGGCTGCGCGCTGCCACCGCCCGGCACGCCGTAGTCCGGCCAGCGCGTGTACTGCAGTGCCAGATGTTACTCAATACGTATACGTACTCTTGTAGCGCGAGCTGCTGCGCTCGCCGCACTAGCGCGAGGAAGCGCAACACCGGCTGCGCGCTGCCACCGCCCGGCACGCCGTAGTCCGGCCAGCGCGTGTACTGTCCGTGCCAGATGCGACGGGACTGCTCGCGCTGGAAACAATTTACACACAGGTGATTATGGAAAATTCATATAAATTAAAACCCTGGTCAAAGTGTATAAAAATTAATCCTTGAATTTTTAAATTATGATTTATTAATGATGCTGTGTTTTTCAGAATAAATTGAAAGAATTTGCCGTCATTTTGTTTATTTTACTTCTCGGCAGATTGCGTTCAAAATCGATTCCTGGGTATCCGCCGGTATGGTAAGTTGGAATCTGTTTTCAAAATTTAAAAAGTGGCCACCATTTTGTTTTTTTTTATTTATAAGCTCGGATCCCAAACCCGAACGAGCCCAAGAAAATTTGAATTTCGCGGGCTACCGCTGCGGATCCACCTTAACAAAAAGCTTGGTTGACAACCCTAAGTGCGTTTGATTTCACAAAAAGTTGAGATTGAGGTACTGGTCATATTATAGTGTGCCCTGGTGGTAGAACTGTCCCTGTCATAATTATATGGTATGCTTACCCTGAGGTCTGTTAGCAGCAGATGCGTGACGGTGTAGTCGTCCTCGTGCTCTATGGCCTGCGTGGTGACGGCGAAGTCTCCGTAGACGACGCGCGCTTTATCGCCGAGCGGCCAGTACTGGCCGCACTTGACGCGGCCGCGCTCCACGGCGCGCGTCGTCATCACTACCACCAGCGTGCCCTGCTCCCACACCATGCGCCAGAAGTCGCCGAACGTCTTCGGTAGAGGACCTGTAATAAATAAATAAATAAATAAATAAATATCCTTGGACATTTCACACAACGCCATCTAGTCCCAAGCTAAGCAACCTAATGCTTGTAATGTTGTAATGTTTGTAACACATACATTGTAAGCACTGTAAGACTGTTATATGCATGTATTTATCTTTTTTTGTCATAACTATACTAGTAATGTTTAGGTAGTTAAATAAAGGTAAACAATCTTGATGTGTCTTTTATCTTTTTTATTTTAAAACTATTACTAAATCAATTGAACCATTCGTTTAAGCAATAGTTTATTTGTTTAATATGTGTTTGTGTAAAAAGGCACATCAAGATTGCAACCTTCATTTAACTACCAAAACCTTTCTAGTATAGGTGTAAACAATTTTTATTGACGTGAAAACGTCTTTTCGCCCTGTGGCCTTGTAGTAAGTTCTATATTTCTGATGGACAAAAACATGTAAGATTGCAACCGCTATTAACTATGAGACTTTTAAAGCTAGAGTAATGGTTGAGCATTCAAAAGATAGGTCATGTTTGTAACAATTATGAAGCAGGATTTCATTTAACTATGACGTCCCATCGCGAGTACAGGCACACGCGCGCGACCCTCTAATTTTCACTATGTGTCGAAATTCCAATTTGTATAGCGCAAAAACGTGTTAGGCTAGAATGTTTATTCCGGCGTCGCTGCGCGCTATCAAGAGTTAAAAAGCACTACTAAGACCTAAAGAGAATCAATAGAAGTATTGGCCAAAATAGGGTCAAAAAAGCATATGAAGTTGACCATAGCAAAATAATTTCAGATGTCGTCTCATAATATGGTCGAATCGACCTTGTGATTAGCTGCAGTAAAATTACACTTCTACTGTCATTTCACTATCAAATGCTTAGATAATAGAGGTTCAATGTCTTTGATTGATAATATAATATTTAATATTAAGGGATGTTCCGCAAAAGTTATTGAATTTGCACTTTCTGATCACACTGCTCAGTTGCTCACATGTCCAGTAAAATCTAGTTTCCTCCTTAAATCGTGGAACATAGAAAAAAGAGACTACTCTAAAGAAAACATTCGTAAATTCAAAGAATGCATAAATTCTCTTCATTTTAATAACGTTTTTGACAATACAGATCCAAACCTAGCATTTGATGAGTTTTATGAATTATTCCACCTATTCTATAATCTTTGCTTCCCCATTATACAGATAAGAATATCAACCAGATCTCGCCCTCGGTGGATTACAAAAGGTCTTAGAGTGTGTTGTAAACTTAAGAGGCAACTTTTATGGGACTAAAGGAAAAAACCTACAGAAAATAATAAAACTAAATTCATAACTTTATCCTCACGCTTAAATCAGATCATTAAGTTAACGCAAAAGTCTCGCAATGATGATTACATAAAAACTGCCCGAAATAAATCGCAAGCTACTTGGAAGATTATAAATGCCCAATAACCTAAACATACCACAAGATCAAATACAACAGATTACTGTAGATGGTAATATAATAACTGACCCAAAACAGATTGCGAACTGTTTCAATAATTTCTTCATCAATAAAAATAAAACTTCCATACCAAACCATTCAAGATGCCGAATCCCGTTCGAACCAAACTCAATGTTTATGCGTCCAACTATACCAGAAGATATAGACAAAATAATAAGAGCACTAAAGAACACAAATAGTACTGGATATGACAATATAGCAGCAAAAGTTTTAAAACACGTATCCCTTAACTTATCATTTATACTTAGTCATATAATAAATTTATGTATAACAAATGGAGTCTACCCAGAAAAGTTAAAATTAACTCTAATCAAACCTTTATTTAGAAATAGAAATAAAAATGACATGAGCTGCTATCGTCCAATAGCGCTTGTACCAGTCATATCGAAGATATTCGAGAAAGTGATCCATGATGGTATTTATAGTTACTTTGAAAGGAAAAATTTACTTTGTAAAGGACAGTTTGGCTTTCGTAAAAATAAATCAATTAATATAGCAGTATATAATTTTCTCCACGACATATTAACCCACATGGATAGAGGTAAACAAACGTGTGCACTGTTTATGGACCTCAAAAAGGCTTTCGACTACGTGGACCACAAAAACCTCTTAAATAAATTATACGCTTATGGTGTCAGAGGAAACATTTATGACCTGATAAAATCTTACTTAAGTAATAGAACGCAAATAACACAAATAACAAGGATATGTCCCTATGTGAAAAAAATGATAACTTATTCATCCTCATGTAGACAGGTTACATCTGGCGTTCCACAAGGAAGTGTATTGGGTCCACCTCTTTTTATAATATACGTCAATGATCTTCCACAAACGACAAAATACAACACAATCCTATTTGCTGATGATAGTACAGTGATGTTTACAGGAGAGAATAAATCACACATGGAACCTGAGATAAATATGACTTTAGGTAACATTATAAACTGGTTGGCATCAAACAATTTACACATTAATCTCGACAAAACAAATTTCATGACATTCAGAAGTAGAGTAAGTAAAATAGCAAACATGAACATAAATTACCGAAATAATAAGATCCAAGAAGTTAACGTTACGAGATTTCTGGGTATGAATATAGATAATAATTTGAATTTTAAAAAACATATCCATACATTATGGACTAAATTGAATACCTTCTCTTATGCATTCTTTAAACTTAAACAAACGGTCAGTACTTCTACAGTCCTTGCAGCCTACAACGACTATGTTGCACCTATTCTAAAGTATTGTGTTATTTTTTGGGGTAATTCTACTAACAAAGAAGCGGTATTTAAAGCCCAGAAGAAATGTATACGAGCCATAACTAGTATAAAAGTAACTGACAGCTGCAGACCATCATTTTTAAATTTAAATATTCTTACGTTGCCATGTATATATATATTGGAGGTTATAATGTTCGTTAGGAAAAATACAAACTACTTTAATAAGTTACATAGCAAAAGATACAAATTCAATATAATTATGTTTACCAATCAATAAAACAGCGCTATTAAATAAAAGTATATTATGTATGGCTCCACGCATATATAACCATTTACCAAATTCACTTCTGGAGATAAGTGATATAAATATATTTAAAAGCAATATAAATACACTGTTACTAAAAAAAGCATATTACTCGTCAATGAATATTTACAGGATAAACTTATATAGGTAATGTTGCTCCATATGATATTTTAAATGATGTCTTTCTTTTGTTTTGAATTTTTTTACTGTTAAATTATTTTTATTATAACTGTGTATTTGCATGCCTTATGGTAGGTTATGGTAAATGAACTGTATTGCTTGTTTAAGACCTTTTCTTGTGTACCCATTTCCGCAAATTAATAAATGATTTGATTTGATTTGATCAAATGGGAACATTTTTTAACGAAATGACAGTTAAAATTCATGGTCTTCCTATTATTTGTTACACTATGTTATTTAGCAAAAAATAATCCTTATGATGAAGCCTTTCGATCGGTATGATAAAGCTACGTGGTGATTATTTTTTTCATGTAACAGGTTCGATTTCCGGTTCAACCATGTAATTATTTAAATATCTATGAATGCAGTTTAAATTGTTTTTTTTTTAAATGTATTTATTTATCATGTGGAAAACCAACAGCTTTACATAAAAACAATAAATATACTGCAATAAGAAACATGAAGCCAATTACAGGTTTTCACGGCTAGCTATACAGTAATTATAATAAGAGATCTTAAACACGACAAGACATCAAAAAAAGATGAGCACCAATCGTCAAATCGGTACCACCAAACATAAGGAATAGAAAAATTTAAATTCAAATAATGTCTTCTTTCAGTAAAATGTTCCATCTACAATATTCACGGTACTTTCCCTCCATGTGGCATATCCGTGGGACGCCCTGTATACAGTGTAAGTCTGCATAATGTGCACAAACTTCAGGATGTGGTGCAGACTATCTAACTGAACAACTTTTTCCCGGGGACCAACATCGTAATCGTGGAAAAAAAACAGTCATCCCTTACTAAATTTCAATGCCTACTTGACCAAATGTATGGGACGACTGTTTTTTTTTTTTATGATTACGATGTTGGTCCCCGGGAAAAAGTTGTTCAGTTAGATGGTCTGCACCACATCCTGAACTTTGTGCACATTATGCAGACTCACACTGTATTTATACAAGTGGGAGAGTTTTGATAAGCTCGACTTCACCAGCGCTAACGAGTATTTCGTGTTAAACAATTTATTTGAACAAAGAGACTGTGGTATATTCTCTTTATAAAGTTTTAATTGGTTCACCATAAATTCGTAAGTTCTCCATAGTATGTTCAAAATTCAAACCCTGACTAGTTTTATTTCCACTAAACGTTAAATAGAAATGTACAAACTAATGTTTCCAAGTAAACACATTAATCAATAAGTTATACTAGATCGCCTCCAATAACAGAAGAAAAAAAGATTAAGTAATTGTGTAAAAAGAATTCCGTTGCTATTATTTGCCGAGCGAATTCTACGAAGAGAGGATTTCCCCCGCGTTTATTTCCAATTCGCGCAACAGGGCTTTATTATTAACAATTCACAGAAAACGTATTTCCATCGTAAACAAGTTTCGCGAATAGTTCCAGGTATTGTGGGAGCGCAGCGAAATTGAAAGCTGAAGAGAAATGCTAACAAACCATATTTATTTTTTTAAAGGGAGGATTACTTTCAGTGAATTTGCTATGTTCTTTGAACACAAGTGCTAAGCACAATATGCTCGTGCAAGTTGTCAGTAAATTTTATTCATGTGTGGTGTCATAAACTCACGATTTTTTGAAGTGAATACTTCTTTAGACGCGTTGAGCTATTTTTGGTAGGGGGAATGTTATGAGTTCTCGCGATGTTTTTTTTTTGTATGGATGTACTCATGGATGACCTTCGTCTGCGAGGAATGGAGGGTTACGTCAGTCTATCGATCGCTAGTTTATCGCTTTGACGGTAATATAAAGTAGTATTTGTTTCTCCGTGAGAAATTGAACATAATGCATGTAAGCTATTTTACATTTAATTACATCTCGCGTGCGAGTAATATGCGTAAAATGTTAGACGCAACAAAAACAAAGTTTTGTGTACCAACACGTGTTTCCGATTATCATCAATGTTTACTGATAACAACTTAATCGCTCAGTTTCAAACACATACATTAATAACATTATATTCGTTTTATCATCATATTGTTTACTTACTGCATTAGATCCTGAGTGCTCGATAGCATACTAACATTAATCCGAGAGTGTGTCTGTTTGTTTGTTAATTCTTGATGGCTCATCTACTGAACCAATTTCAACTATATTTTAAAAACACTAAACCGTGTCCATCCATGGATGGGTGACCATCTTTACATACAAAGACCCCTCCGTGCCTCGGAAAGCACGTTAACCCATTGGTCCCGGCTGTCATTCGTGGATTTTGACAGTCGTTACTGGCCGTCAGAAGCCCGAAAGTCTGACAACCAGTCTTACCAAGGGGTATCGTATTACCCAGTAACTAGGTTGTGGAGGTCAGATAGGCAGTCGCTCCATGTAAAATACTGGTAAAAGCTGCATTCGGTTAGACTGGAAGCCGACCGCAACCAAGTTCGGAAAAGGCACGCAGATGATGGAGATGACATATAGAATCCGGGATATGCGAGTGAAAACGTTAAAAACGATCAATAAATTAAAGTTTGTCAGTATCTGAATAATAAAGTAACATTCGAAAGCCTTACCTTGTGTACAAATATATGCATTTTTTTGTTTGTATCCGTCAACATAGTTGGCGTTGATATAGTCTGTGGTGGGGTCGTCGGGGTCCGTCTGTGACAGCAACACGCGCGAGTGGTCGTAACACAACACGTCCGTGTAACGGTTCTTGGCTAGATTGCTCGGCAATCTGGAAAACAAATATACACCTTATCAGCTCAGTTTTACAGTTTATTTTAGATAGCCATATATAGCGCCGCGAAAAAAATTATCACTGGCGCCAAAATTTCATTTATGAGCGAAGCTATCGTCTTACTTTTCTATAAGTATAAATGTGTAGTGTAATAATGTGGGCGTAGTATTCTTTTTGAATTTCTTCAACGCCCATCTGGGGTAAAAAAAACCACATATAATAAATTATGAATGAATGAAATTCACCGACCCCAGCGTGGTTTGACTAGACTCGATTAGTTACTCGAATGAACCCAAAGATTCACACTAGCCCTGTTGTTGCCTCATGTTACATGGTGCAACAGAGACCATTGCATATCAAGGAGTAGACCGGGGGGCGCGATAATGGTAGGGAAGACGTGCCCTTAGGATATGGAGGGGATAAAGAGCATACCGAGTATGCACCCTAGCAAGCAATGGAATTGTGGAGAAAAGGGTGACATTTATCAATAGATGGGAATCTTTTAGTGACGTCGCCACCAGGTTGGCTCAGGTCCAGTGAATCTTTTGGCTGGGTAAAACTGCTTTCTGACTCGATATTCTATTTCTCTCTGATATTTTATAACGTAGGAGTCGCTTCAAGGAAATGTAATTAATCGATCTCTGGTTGAAACACGTGTCAAGCGAAAACAGGTCTTCTCTTGGTCTTTTGCGCTGACTATTTAATTCCAGGAGGATCAAACAATACCAGTATGAGCCAGTGTCACACACAGTGTTACATACGTCTTCAGTTGAGAGTAATAAATAAATTATTAGTATTATTTATTATAAAAATATTTTTATAATAAACAATACTAATAATCAATAACTAGGTACGTTACGTTAGTAGAACTTAGGCATGTTCAGCGACTAACAGTTATTTATCACTGAAACTACACTTGTTTGTTTAAGTGTACTATTAAATGTAACTCTATTCTGGACAATAGAGTTACATTTAAAAAAAAGTGTTACATTTGAAAGTTTTTTTTTGTTAATAATACGTAATATATATTTTATAACGTTGTTTTTATAAAATCATCGAAGCAACTACTGTCGTTGGGACACGCAAGCGGTTATAACTTTCAGTTATTTTCATCACGAATTACGAAAATCACGAAAACTATTAAAAACCACACAAATATCTGTTTGTTTATGTTCGGTGACAAACGAACGAATGACAGATGACAGCCAACGATTGCGGCGCCGGGCACATGACGTTCAACTAATCAACGGGCAAGGTGCGTTCCATCACATTTATTTGTATGATTCCAGTTCATAATTTGACGGTTTGACATGGATAGTTTATAAACTATGGAAAATTAATACGTTTTATTGTAAGCAGTATGGTTCAGTACTTCAGTCACAATCTATCGACAGTTTACAATCTCACGAGTTAGATTATAAACTAACGAAGTTCTTCATTATACGGTGACATATACAAATAATCAAATGAATGCACTCTATTATTTGCAAGTGGTACTGCAAATTGGCATCCACAAAAACGTTTTCTGAACCACTTTTTTACATTTTAATTAGATTTTTGGAACAGACCATAGGTTAATTTTGTTGTAGGATTTCACTCACTTGGCGTTGTGGAAGGTGCCGAGCGGCGGGCGGGACCGTATGTCGTCGTACTCGGCGGCCAGGCCGCGCCGGCCCAACGCCCGCACGCGCGCCAGCAGCGCGGCCGGTGACTCGCCCGTGCCGCCGCCGCCCGCTTCCTCGTCCGACAGTCCAGGAGACACCTCGCCTGATGACCACGTGCCGCGCGCTGCGGGATAACATATCACAGCTGATCGCTAAGTGTCGATAGGTTTCCTTCAATCCTTTTCGTAAATAGTAGAGTATTCACCAAGGGGATAGCATTGTCTTATGTCACGGGTGCTGTATCGAATCCCGATCGTAACGAAAGATTGTAGTGCTCCTGAGCGCAGCGAGGGAGTTCAGAGTTAACTCCTGCGCGCAGCAAGTTAAGTCTAGAATTTTGAGTGCAGCGAGGGATTCAAGCTCACCCAAAATAAAGAGACACCTTCATCCCAGAGGAGAATACAGTAGGTACTTTTCACACCTTCTGCGAGGTAGGTAATAAAAAGAATTAGATTTTGTTTTTTTTTATGTGATAACGATAAGTTCTTTTAGTTTAGGTGCGTTGAGCAATTTTGTTAGGGGAAAATCGACATGCTAATGTTAACGGTATATCTGGAGTATGATATGTTGCGCTTGGCCAGTTAGTGAAAGCGTATACAGGGTGTAAAAAAACATATCACAAAGCCGTCAACTACACATCTAACTAAGTAGCTTTGCGCAAAAAATATTGCTGGGAAACGACTTTTATGTTTAGGTATCAAAAAAGCAACATGTTTAGGTATCAAAAAAGCAACTTTTTATTACGAGCAATGTCTCTCGCTGTCCAAAAAATTATAGTGAAAAAAAACAAACTGATCATTATGACAAAGTTGGGCGATCATTACTGCACGAGTGAAAAGTTATTATTGCGGTACCTGTGTTACGGCGATATTTTTAAGATATTATGTACCTACCTAATGTGTGTATACATGTGCCTAATCAGTGTAATTGGCTTTAAGTCGATTTGGTTAAATAAATAAATAAATATATGGTTACTCAACAGTTTTTCAGGAAGACTTACTACTACAGTGGATATTTAGGGGCTTAGTTAGTAGATTCTGTCATCAGCCTATACGGCTTATTAGATTACTTAACAAAACAAGCGCTTGTACTAAGTAAAATTAAAGTAAACGATCTTGACTATGACCTTGGCCTTCGGAGATCAAATGCCGGCCGGCAGATATCATTATTTTTATTTTCATAAATCAATTTGTTTACTTAAGTTATTCAAGCGCTACAAATCCGGGCAACGATGTGCAGCGGGGAAAGGACTGTGTCTCCAAATTTAGCCACCGAACCCAATCGCCGCGCGGTTCAATCATGTGGACGAACCTTTACAGCGATCTCTTAGAAGGGTGACCCTATTTACCCAGTATCCTAATTCGTACCTAGACATGTACAAGTGTACATTTTATACATTGATGTATAAATTTATATTTTAATGATTTTGAGTAATATATCAATGATTTTCTGGTGACCTACATAATATAGGTTTTATATAAACCTACTTCAGGCACCAGTCTCTCACAAAGTTAGCTCCTTGTGCGTCCGTCCACTATAATCAAATGTTAGCATTAAGTACAAAACTTGTGTAGAGAAAAATAAACGTTTTATATTTTTATATTATTATACATAACAATGTAAGTACCATAGTCTTAAATTTTATACATTGATGTATAAATTTATATTTTAATGATTTTTAGTAATATATCAATGATTTTCTGGTGACCTACATAATATAGGTTTTATATAAACCTACTTCAGGCACCAGTCTCTCACAAAGTTAGCTCCTTGTGCGTCCGTCCACTATAATCAAATGTTAGCATTAAGTACAAAACTTGTGTAGAGAAAAATAAACGTTTTATATTTTTATATTATTATACATAACAATGTAAGTACCATAGTCTTTCATTTCTATGTGTACCTCAAAAGTTTCAATTGTAACGTATTGGTTTCAATGTGTAATCTTATATCATTATACGAAATCATTATAGGTAAACTCACTTTTTGTTTTTATCACAAACACTAAAAAGAATATCAAAATTACATACACAGACGAGACAACTTTACACTTCATAATATCTTTGTCAATCACACAATGCGTGATTGCCAGATGTTCCAAGTAGTTCCAACTATGAAACGAATTTTATCTTTTGCCTTAATGCAGAATGTAGAAGATCCAACAATCAAGTGTTTTCTGTTTGTTATGAGAGAAGCAATCGCGAGTTTCTCTGAATCAACGGATTCGGATGAACGAATGCAATACAAAACATGCACAAGCGACTAATATTCCAATCGAACGAAACCAACAAGTATCGAGACAGCTATGTAGGATGATTTGAATACCTACTTGCTTTACGTAGTGCAGGGAGAGACCGAACCAACGAATCGACTGCGAATGAAACCGATTGAGGATAATCGAGATGATGCAAAAATCGAAAGCGTGTTGCATTCTCGGCATCATATATCGCTGTAAACTATTGCTCGATAAACACCAATTTATTTTTACGAGCACCAACTTCAGGCGTTGGATTTTACTCTGATGAAAACGATCGTAAAATATAGTTTATCTGAGTTTATCAGAGAAAAAGTAAAAAAAATATTACACATTGCCAGATTTTTGCATTTTCTGTGAACATTTTCTCGAATATACACAAAATAACATTGACCAAACACGAGCCAGAACAAAACTTACCGAACGGCTTTAAGTTTTGGCCCATTGAGGCACCAGAACTATTTATCACTACCCAATTTACAAATTTAAAAAACATACCCTCTGCGTTTTGACGGGAAAACATTTATTGTTTGCGTGAATGTTTTTTTTAAATTGTAATATAAATAAAAATAGTAAACAATCATCAAAATCAGTCACAATGACAGATATTATTTTTGAGCGTTCGAAATAATTTAACAACTATAAAGAGTTTCATTGTTGGAAAGAAAAAAGTTTTTATTTAAGAAAGATTTCATACTCACTGCTAATGTCTATATCATCTTCGTCTCCTGAATTTATATGTCTGCCCTTCATGTCACCATTATAACCATGTGTGTGCCTAGAAAAATAAACGGTTATTAATGCAAAACCTTGTATGAGTTCATTCCTAATACGATCTAATTTCCACGCCATATCTTAAGGTGGATCCACAGTGGTAGCCCACGAAATTTAAATTTTCTTGCGTTTTTTGCAATTTACAGGTCAGTGTCAGGTTGTATCTTGATCAAAATAATGATTCGCGACTAGGTATATGTATTATGTATTTTGTGGTTTTTGGTGTATCTGATTTCGGAAATTTTTCATTTTAGAACAAATCTAGCATAAAGAGATGTATTGATGATTCTTATGATTATAATTGTGTAAATACATATTTGGTATAGTCGCGAACCATATTTTGACCAATTGCAAAAAACGCAATAAAATTTGAATTTCGCGGTCTACCATTGTGGATCCACCTTAAATAGATTAATGTGTCTAGCCGATTAGAGAGCTAGACTCCAGCCAATGAGCCATCAGCCATCCTGCATTATTTATTACAAGAGTCACAATGTTATGTAAATGTATAAAATACACAATTAATACGGTTTATTAACATAACAGGTCTGCCTGGCGAGATTCGTTACACAATCTATATAAATAAAAAGAGAAGTCCTGACTGACTCATCAACGCCCAGCACAAACCCTTGAACCTAGAAAGCTGAAATTTTGCACAGAGGTTCCTTTTATAATGTAGACAAGTAATAAGGAAGGATTTCCCGGTAGTAGGTACGTTCCCGTGGGATATGGTCCGAATCCCACGCGGGCAAAGCCGCGGGCAATACAATATAAAACAAGGCGAATGCAGCCAGACCATTAATCTATAAAAATAAATATAATAATACACACATCAACACGGTCTAGGGATATTTCATACTCAATTAAATAACTCGAAAAGTACTGGCCGCATTGGAATCTTTTATACACCGATTTGTTTGTAATTTATCTCAGACTAATTCCAAATTCAAATTTTTGAAAATGCTTTTGTTTCGTTAGCATAAAAATGTCTTGATGTGTAGGAGAGGGAATTTTCATTTGTGCGAAATTTAGAAAACAATACGAATTACGTTTAGTTACAGTTTTTTTTATTTTATTTTTAAACGAAAGATAAAGTTAAAATTGAGGTATTGTAGCCATGCAACGCCAACATTTGACGAGGGCGGAGATGTTACGAGCTGTGGGAATGCTGGAAGCTGGGTCTGTTCAGCGTAATGTTGCTGAGGCCATAGGGACCCACCAAAATGTAATTTCAAGATTGTGGACACGCTATCGTGCCAGGTGAAGTAGCGGAGAGGCACCGGGGGCCAAGTGGCATCACTACCCCCAGACAAGAGCGATTTTTGCAAATTACTGCGCGAGCTCAACCAAATGCAACTGCGACTCAATTGGTCCAAAGGCTGCGAGTGGAACACCAAGTGCTTGTGAGTGACCAAACTGTAAGAAGGCGACTGCATGAAAGCAATCTACGCTCTTGTAGACCACTCCGGGTCCCACCTTTACGGAGAGGCAATCGTGGACGACGATTAGAATGGGTTCGGAACCACGTGGACTGGGGCCGTGAGCAATGGTCCAATGTGCTGTTCACGGACGAATCCAGGTTCGGCTTCCATCCAGATTCACGAAGGAGTTTGGCGAGTTCCTGGACGATAGAGCCGTCTTCAGAACCCTCAGGAAGTTCACCCATACCAAAGAGTAACAATTATGGTTTGGGCAGGAATTCGTCTTGGAGGACGGACGGATCTCATTTGGGTGCGGGGCAATATGACGCCAGAACGATACGTCCAACAGGTGCTGGGGCCCGTAATCTTGCCCCACAGAACACAAATGGGGCAAGATTTCCTGCTCATGCACGACAATGCCCGGGCACACACGGCGAGAACGGTAGCAGCTTGGTTACATACACACAATGTTAGGGCCTTAGACTGGCCTGCTCAATCGCCAGATCTAAATCCCATTGAGCATGCGTGGGATATGCTGCAAAGAAGAGCTCTGAAGGAAGTTCCTGAAAATCAGGCTACAGAAGATCAACTTTTTGCGCACCTCAGAAGGACATGGGACAATATTCCGCAGCAAGACATTGACAACCTTGTTCTGAGCATGCCGAATCGTTGCCGATGTGTTATGAACATCATGGGCGCTTTCTCAGACTACTAACTTCAAGGTTATAAACACAAATTAAATGATTTTTCTATTTTTTTTTTAATTTTTACTCACAAATTAAAAGTTAATTCATATACGGTTTCCGTCTATGCTTCATTTTTCAAAAAATATTTCGCGGCGTACCACTGCGCATCATCGTTAAGAGCGTTTATCCCGCGCGGGCTGGCAACGCAACGTTGCATTCCTACAGGTTTTTCATGATTATTTTAATAAATTAAAATCAATACTACTGTACGGTGAAACCATACACCATCGCCGACTAAGCGATTTTACGTAATTTTATTAATTAATATTAGTTGAGAAATCAGTACACGATTAGCGGTCATCGCGTGTGCTCCCTCGCTCCTTTATATTCAAAACCTTTGGTCCGTGAAATATATCTTTATTTTACCTTTAACTGCTGCGTAGTATCATTGACAATCTTCCAACCTTCTACATGGTCCTTCGAGCCATCGGGCGGGACCTCGCGAGTTTTGGTATTCGTTTTTCTTTGGGGAGTTACGTGTATTTAGAATCTTGTGAGTGATCTCGTTCGGAAATCAGCATATCGGATAACAGTGCTACCTACGTGTGAGCTGAGGACATAGTTTAGCAACCGCAGAACTTAAGCAAAGTATTCGTAGCAAAACCCTATAGCAGCACAGGGTGGAGTTGCAATACTAGTGAATACGAGCATCCCGAGCAACGGAACATCAGCGCTTCAAGCACGAAGCAAACAGCATCCGGAAACCGGAGTAGCAAGCAGCAAATCGGTAGTTGCAACAGCAGCACTCGGTATCTACAGCAGCAGGACGACAGTGTCCAGTAATAGCAGAGCATCAGTATTCCGAGTGCGACAGCAGCAATCCGGCAGCAGTCAAAAGCCAGCACTGTTCAAGTAAGATCTTTCCTTTTTTACTTCAAAAACTAAGTAGCAGCAACATGGAGGATCTTTATTATCAACAACTTGAACTTAGCGACTTAATCCGGAAAATACCGATAAATATAAAAAAGGATAGCGCCGATAGGAAGTCGGACGACTATTTTAAGAGGCGATTAGAGTTGTTAGAGAGGTATTGGTCAGATTTTCAGAAAAATCATTTAGCTATATGTGAATATGGGGTCAAAGATCATACGTATTTCATAAACTCCGAGCATGAAACGGTTAGCAAGCATTATACAGCCGCCAAGTCTCTAATCAGCGAGCAACGCCTATCCAGCAAGCTTACGCCTTTGAGTACCGTTAGGAGTACTCAAGGGATACAGGAGCAGAGAGAAGCCGAAGAAGAAGCAGGGCCATCGGGTTATGATCAGCAAAGAAAAGTCAGCATTTTACGTACCATGGAGTCAAGAGGCTCGACTAGCAAATTAGATGACATGATACGTAAGCAAGCAGCAAATTTCAAAGCATTCAAGAGATCAGCGGGTTTTATCGACCTAGACTCCATGTCAGAAAAATGGGAAATGGAGGACGCTTTACGAACTTTACAAGCGCGCTGGTCACAAATTGACTCACTTCACTGGGAGATTGATAGCGAGATAGGTGGAGAGGACGATGACTACGAGGCAGTCTATACACAGCATGAGCGATCATATATTCATTTAAAGAAAATGATTAACAAAAAGCTTTGGAGTGTATCACATAGAGAATACTCCACACCAAAAATGGATATACCTGTATTTTCAGGAAATTATCAGCATTGGACGTCATTCAAGGACCTCTTCACCGAAGCTATTCACAGCAACCCTACCTTGTCGCAAGCGCAAAAAATGCAATTTTTGAAAGGAAAGGTCAAGGGCGAGGCAGAAAGACTCATTCAGCATCTTCCCATAAGTTCCAGCAACTATGATACCTGCTGGGAAATCCTAAACCATCGGTATAACAATAAAAAGCTAATCTTTTCAACAATTATAAATACTATGTTGGGTGTACCTAGTATGCAGCATCAAACGGTAGGTCATATTAAAAAATTGCATGACGTAGCGCAAGAAAGCTTGCATGCTATACGGAACTTAGGTATTGATATCAGCACCTGGGATCCGCTTCTCGTGCATTTATTGTCACAGAAGCTGGATAGCGAAACCTACGGAGATTACATAGACTCACTTAAAAATTCTAGAGAGCTACCGGTTTTGAAGGATTTTTTGGACTACTTAGAAAGTAAATTTACGAGCCTGGAAACATCCCGCAGAAAGCAAGATCAATCATCAGCCAAATCAAACAATCATACAAATAACGATCTTCCTGAAAATCAGAAAGCAAAACGACACTACTTTGCCAGCAAAAACAAGCCGCATTCGAAAGCCTTACACGTGTCAACCAGCAAATGCCAATTTTGCGGTCAACAACATGCCATATCCAATTGCGAAAAATTTTTGCAGTTGTCAAATGAAGCGAAATTAAAAACAGCCGCAAAACTGAAACTATGCCAAAATTGTTTATTTGACCATAATGGCAAGCAATGCATTTCCGTTAGGCGATGCCGCAAATGTGACGGAAATCACCACTCCGTTTTACATGACGCCTGCTCAAAAAATGTATCGCAAACGAATAGCGTCGCAACAACATCAGCTGACCCAAATCCACAAGACAATGTCGCAACGACTGCGCATGTGTCACAAAATCATCCAGGATCGAATGAAGTTTTGTTAGCAACAGCATTGGTTAAAGTAAAAGCGATAGATGGATCTTATCATGTCTTAAGGGCTCTCATTGACCCTGGATCACAAGTTTCTCTGATAAGAGAAAGTGCAGCAAAAAAGCTAGGATTAAGAAGATCTAAGTTCAACGGATTGATATTCGGAGTAGGGGAAGTCGAAAACAACTGTAACGGTGTGGTCACACTAAGCTGTTTCTCTACACATAACGACTTTTCGTTTACCACCGACGTACTTATCATGAGCAACCTACTAAAAGATATCCCGTATAAATCCTTCGACACATCGAAGTGGTCCTACATAGAAAACATTAAATTAGCTGATCCATATTTTAACCATAGCCGTCCAGTGGACTTATTACTAAGCGCTCAAATAAATGGCTTGATATTATTAGGAGGATTGATCAAAGGAGATAGCTTATCGCAACCTGTGTTACAAGAAACACAGCTGGGGTGGATCATATACGGCGGTGGCCAAATGTCATCACTTCAGTGCAACGTCATCATGAACAATATTCACGACATTCAGCAGTTTTGGGAGATCGAAGATATAAGCGAAAATACAAGCTTATCGTTGGAAGATCAAGAATGTGTCAACTTCTATACATCTACAACAAAACGTCGTGAAGACGGGCGGTACGAAGTAAGATTGCCCCTAAAAGCAGATATAAATGAAAAACTAGGTTCATCGAAAGAGATGGCCATAGCACAGTTCCAAAATATGGAACGTAAATTTAGCAAAAAACCTATTCTAGCAGAACAATATAAAGCATTTATTAGTGAGTACATTGCCTTAGGACATATGGTACTTAGTAACAGCAAAAATAATAAACAAGCGCTATCATGTTACTTACCGCACCATTCCGTGCAACGAGCAGAATCAGCAACTACGAAGCTACGAGTAGTTTTTAACGCGTCAGCAAGGACGTCAAGCGGATATAGTGCGAATGACCTGATGTGTAAAGGCCCAAATTGGTTGTCACCACTCACAACAAAGCTAAAGCTGATATTCCAAAAGCTGTGGTTAAACAAAATGCATTGGGATGAAGAAGTTCCTGTAAATATCAAAGCAGAATGGGTAGCAATTCAAGCGGACATGGAATACTTAAATCAATGCAAAATACCGCGCTGGATAGGGTATCGACCTAATGACGTCATAGAACTGCATGGTTATTGTGACGCATCGACTTTTGCAGCAGTAATTTACGCACGATTAAGGAAAGAAGTGAGAAACTGCGTTACCTGTAGAAAACATGAGCCCAAAATACAGCATCAATTGATGGGAGAGTTACCCGTAGCCCGAAGCAACCCCGCTCCACCATTCTACCACACTGGAGTGGATTATACAGGTTATGTAGAAGTTAAAAGTAACAAGGGACGTGGAATTAAGACAACTAAAGGGTATATTACGTTGTTTATTTGTCTAGCGACCAAAGCTGTCTATTTAGAACTTGTATCCGACCTAAGTAGCCCGGGGCTCTTAGCAGCATTACGTCGAATGGCAGCCAGAAGAGGAGCACCTCGACATCTCTACAGCGATAACGGGACGAACTTTGTGGGCGCTAACAGAATGCTACAGGAAAGCTATCACGATTTCGAAAATGTATATGATTGTAACTTTTTCGCGGAGCTAGCAGATTTAAATATAGAATGGCACTTCAACGCCCCATCTTGGCCTAGTGCCGGAGGTCTATGGGAGCGTGCTATTAGAAGCTTAAAACATCACCTCAAGCGAATAATAGGAGAACAAAAGTTGACCTTCGAAGAGTTCAGCACTATTTTAGCACAGGTGGAGGCTTGTTTGAACTCCAGGCCTTTATGTGCCTTATCGGAAGATATCGAAGATTTGAACGTCTTGACTCCGGCTCATTTCTTGACCGGAAGGAGTGGAACTACGGTAATTGAAACCGAAACAGATGCTCGAACTAGATGGTGTTTATCAGTTAAACTAGTAAACGACATATGGAAGAAATGGAGAGCGGAATATCTAACTCAATTATCCGTAAGAAGCAAATGGCGAAGCATTGAGCGGAATATTACTATCGATGATTTAGTGACCATCCAGGACGACAATCTGCCACCTGGAAAATGGATGATGGGCAGAGTAATAGAAACTCATCCAGGTCAAGATGGATTAGTTCGGGTAGTAACCCTAAAAACAAAAAGCGGAATAATTAAAAGGCCAGTTGTGAAACTGTCAATCTTGCCGATACCGCCTGCTTCAAGTAATACGGTAGATAAAAATGTCGATCAAGCAATTAACGTCACCTCGAAAGAGCCTGACGTGCAGAATAGAAGCAGCAAAATCAAATCTAACTTTATATCCTTAGCAATGTCGTTAATATTTTTTATTTCATTGATAACATCGTCTCACGCAGCTTTTAACATATCAGCGTTGCCTAGCAACAATTCCCTGTATTTCGAGTCAGTAGACAACATGCAAGTTATTCGAGACAAATGGAATCTAGTAGTTTATTACGATATGAGCCCTTATTGGGAAGGGAATACTGCGGCCACGAAGTTCTTGGACTATTTACAAAAGCTCTGTGCATCCCTAAACGATAAGAGTCATTGCAATATGATAACGCTTCAATTAAATCACGACTTCAAAGAAATACAGCACTACAATCAACTTATGATTAATCAGCACTTTGATGAGCGCACGAGACAGCGTCGCGGGCTCATTAACGGTATCGGTTACGTGGCCAATAGCTTGTTCGGAGTATTAGACGAACGATTCGCCGAACAGTACAAAAAAGATATACAGCTTATAAAACAAAACGAGCGGCATCTTAATAACTTGTTAAGAAATCAGACCTCGATCAAAAAGAACCGAGAAAACTATCCAATTACAACATAAAACAATAAACAAACACTTGAATCAATTGGATAATGCTGTCGTTGCTATTAAGCAAGAAGTTGAAGGTTTAGCTAAAACGCAAGATTTTGCTCTGTCAGCAGTCACAACTATCAACTTGCTTCAAAACCTCAAAAGGATCCAAGATACTCTGTTAGATATCGTCACAGATATTTACCACGGGAAATTCAACACTCACCTGTTAACTCCAGATCAACTACAGCGTGAGTTACAGTTCATTTCTGGACAACTAACAAAAGATACTACCCTGCCCGTGGACAACCTACAGTCTGACCTAAAATATGTATACAGTATGCTGAGGGTAAAAGCGAGAATGATGGAAGAATACTTCATATTTGAGATTACTTTTCCATTGACCAGCAGAGACAGCTACAAGATTTATAAAATCATACCCGTTCCTCAGCAGGTCCAGAACGACATGATTAGCGTACTACCAGTTGCGGAGTTCGTAGCTATTAGTTTGAAAAAAGACGCTTTCTTCTCAATGTCGTATACGGAGCTCCAATCATGCCTACATAATGATCACTCATATTTGTGCCAAGCCAACAAACCAATTAATCATTTAAGCATCGATGAAAAATTCTGCAAACTCGATAACAAATTAAAACAATGCGTTGTAACTAAATCCCCTTGCCAAGACAGCTGGCTTGAACTAAACGATCCGTCGAGGTACATGTATTTTTGCTGTAATACCTACTCAGTGAGGATTATATGTCAAGATCAAGTTTCGTTCAAACAGGTGACTGGAGTTGGAATTATTGACCTAGGTTCGAAATGCATAATAAAAAGTAAAGATTTTACTTTGTATTCTCATGCCCTATCAGCAAATACAATTAAATCAAACTCTGAAATTCCGATCCCTCAGATAGCAGAATTAAATCATATGGTTAATATATCCTTATCACACTACACCGCATACGAAGATCCCCTGAACAGCACATTAGTGGATCTGGGAGAACGAATAGAACAACTGAAGTCTGCCAATACTAACTTACCAGATTACACTCTGTCTACACATGACATTCATCAGTACATTATTTGTTACGGCTTGCTGGGTGTAGCCGTTTTATTGGCGTCATACTTCATATGGAGAAGGTGCCGTGCAGTTTCTTCAGTGGAACTATCACAAAGTGTAGCAAATAGTGTAGTGTTTTCGCGAAAGCAGAGCACGGCTGACCGACAGCCTAGTGAAGTGAATATAACTAGTGAGGACACTAACTCTAAGCGAAACGTATCTACGTCACCTATACCTAAAACATGTCGCTTTAGATTAGAAGATGTGTAACTTTTTGGCCCGGGAGCATGTACGGTGAAACCATACACCATCGCCGACTAAGCGATTTTACGTAATTTTATTAATTAATATTAGTTGAGAAATCAGTACACGATTAGCGGTCATCGCGTGTGCTCCCTCGCTCCTTTATATTCAAAACCTTTGGTCCGTGAAATATATCTTTATTTTACCTTTAACTGCTGCGTAGTATCATTGACAATCTTCCAACCTTCTACAACTACTTTTACTATTTTTTGTCGCCCATCACGCCTGTATATATACTTTGATCAAGATACAACCTGACACGGACCTGCAAGTTGCAAAAATCCCAAAAAAAAATTGAATTTCGCGGGCTACACAGCGCAATCACCTTAATACCTAATAATGTAGGTGTTTACCTCAGCGGACTGGGGTCGCAGGTGTACGGGGGGTCGCCGCTGATGTGCATGTCTGTCTTGTCGCCCAGTCTCGTCGCGCGGTCACTGGTCATGTCACATGCACCCTCGTGCTCTATTATACCTGCACAACATTTAAAAAATGTAAAAAAAGTTTGGATGCAGATGTACGAACATGGTCGAGCCAAAAAGGGAGGACCTTAACACGTGGCATTCTGTAGTTTCTACTTAGGTACCCCAAAATAGGAGAAAGACGTGAGTTAATTTGTCAAAAACTGATATTAATGTCATTGTTGTTGAAGAATCGAAGACATTTATTGGAAAAGAGAAAATATAGCTAACCATCTTAAATTACACAGACCTTAATTTAATTAAAAGTCCTGTCTGAAGTCTGCAAAAATAACAATTTTGAATTATTATTAACTGGACAAAAGTTATTTTACGTTTTCTTGTTTACAAACCCACACAAATATTCGTCGCGTAATAGAAATGTTATCTAGAATCGAATAACGCTCCAATGTTCCCCTTGTAGGGAATATTATGCTATCTGAGTCGACGGTGCGTGAAATCTGAATCCTAGGAAAATACTGAAACTGGTACAATGGTCGCGTTCCATACGCGTGTAACATTTTCTAAGAAGATGGTCTCTCAAAATGTTCCATAAATGATGTTTGTAGAACTCACCATTTTGCGGCTTGATAGGCGGTATGTGATTACTGATTACATATTCATCAATGACACCGTCTAATTTAGCGTTCTGCAGATTGTTCGTGTAACAGTTCTTGCAATGCTCCAACCTGTGAACAAAATGAAAATTACTACAAATCTGTCTAAACAAAAAGAAATACAGACAAAACAAAGTAGGTAACTTACACCCACATGACGTACACGGCTTGTTTGTGATCGATAGAATCTGTATAGGATTGCAAGTTGTGTACTCTTTCAATAAAGAATTCAGAGAAACAAGTGGCTAGGATGGCTCCAGTAATCTTATCTTGTTGTATTGTTATTTCTACGATAATGATATGAATCACGTAGATATACGACGCGGCCTCATATTTCGTAGCGATCGCCTGAAGTCGGTGAAGTTAATGAGCTCTATAACAACGTCGTCGCTGAAATTCAGCTCCATTTATCATTGGTATAGAAATGAACCGCTTCATTACGTGGTCTATATATCATCACGGTACATTATGTAATAGGAGTCTTCGCGTTTCAGGTGCCAAGTTTTAGAGACTTAAAATCGATTCAGCAGACGACGGTCTCTCAGGATTTACGTAAACACACTAAACTATACATGTACGGTCAATGTGTGGGTAGTCGGGCAAATTACTAACGTATACCTAGATTATAGAGGGAATTGTTCTTAGATATCA
Organism: Cosmia trapezina; assembly: GCA_905163495.3. Lineage (NCBI taxonomy): Eukaryota > Metazoa > Arthropoda > Insecta > Lepidoptera > Noctuidae > Cosmia > Cosmia trapezina. The sequence continues at coordinate 19,245,829 of LR991037.1, forward strand.
TATATCACGCTTGTCATTAGACAAACAGAGATATTAATGTTATAGATTTCCTGTAAATCGCTTCGTTAACTATACCACAAACGGAAACTCATGAACGGTCAATGTGTAGGTAGTCGGGCAAATTACTCACGTACCTATACCTAGAGCATAGAGGGAATTGTTGTCAGGGATCATATATCACGCTTGTCATTAGACAAAAAGAGATAGTGATGTTATAAATTTTCCTGTAAGTCGCTTCGTTAACTGTACCACAAACGGAAAATTGCGAGTGTGGTGAGAGTTCATAAATTGTCTTAGCGTTGATGATGTTCTAAATGCGTTTAACCTCATAAGCTGTATTCAAGGCAATAATTATGACTTGGTACATTGTCGCTCAACGTCGCTGAACACGTTAATTGAGGTTCAAGCGTTGACAATAAGCGATCATTACAGCGCACCGTGAAATATAATTATATCGTGTAGCGTAGAGCCTATATTGCAGTGGTATTGTTAATTTGTAAGGAACAATACAAATCAAATCAAACTCGAACATAATACAAGCGCCATAGGCCGTCCTGTCAAAGTTTCACAGTTTACACTTTAGTACTGAAATGCACCACGCAATGCCGTGAAAAGACAAAAATCTATACAGGGTTATTGGTAAAACACCAGCAGCCTCTTCTTTGGTCATTGTACTCATCATTATGATCAGCTTTTACTATGGGACCAAACCAGAAATCGCGAAAAAAAAATCTGCTGTTCAGTACATATAACTTACTGTTCACTACATCAAACTCGTCAAAATGTAGGGAGCAGCTGATTTTTTTTCGTGATTTCAGGTTTGGTCCCATAGTAAAAGTTGTTCATAATGATGAGTACAATGGCCCCTTAAGAGGTTGCTGGTGTTTTACCAATAACCCTGTATATTATGCAACAGAGCCACATAAGCCCAGGGAAACAGACAAAGCAAACGCGTTAGTACTTTGTTGTTACATAACAGACAAGTCGCTGACAAAAGGAAACTAAGTCTCAGGAAGCGTGGCTCGACAACATGCAAGATAGCACGAAGTTGAGGCCGCTGCAACTTTGTTACCTACATCACTTGCCAGACCGATGGCAGCGAAACTGCAAGTTTCTTTAATAGTTTCACCAACATGAACTTAGTACCTAGAGTTTGATGGATTAATAGACTAGAAACCGAGAGGTTGCGAGATCGATTCTCACCCATTGCATCTCATCGGTCTACAATCTACATGATCTACCAAAAATACCAATTATTAGTTCATGCTACTCTAAAAACCAAAACCATCAGGTGGACAACCATAAACAAACGGAGATGAATACACACCAGGCTGCATGGTCGGGCTCGACCAGCCCCCCCAGTTGCTTGGGCAGACTGGAGCGCGGCACGTGCAGCCCATTTGCGACCCGTTTGCCTTGTGCAGGCTCTTACTAACAGCCAACCTATTCTGTAAAAATCTCACTGTGAAAACAGTGAAGTGAGCTCTCAATAGTGTCAATCCCTAGCATCTGGTGGAATGACAGCTCACTTCACATCTAAGTTTCCACTGTGTGATTTTTACAGAATAAACCGACAGGTCAATAACGTTAGACAAATGGAGATCAATCATACACACCAGGCTGCGTGGTCAGGCTCGAGCAGCCCCCCCAGCTGCTTGGGCAGACTGGAGCGCGGCACGTGCAGCCCCAGTTGCCTTATGCAGGCTCCCTTCCTAACAGCCGACCTATTCTGTAAAAATCTCACAGTGAAAACTTAAGTGAAGTGAGCTCTCAATAGTGTCAATGCTCTAGCATCAGCAGTGTAACCATCTCACCGTGAAAACTTAGGTGAAGTGAGCGTGGAGTGAGCTATCAATAGTGTCAATTCCTAGCAAAAACAAACTCACTTCACCTAAGTTTTCACTGTGAGATTTTTACAGAATCGACCGGCAGGTGGAACGAGAGCTCACTTCACCACTGTGTGATTTATACAGAATGGACCGTCAGGTCAATAACGTTACACAAATGAAGATGAATACGCACCAGGCTGCGTGGTCAGGCTCGAGCAGCCCCCCCAGCTGCTTGGGCAGGCTGGAGCGCGGCACGTGCAGCCCCAGCTGTGGCGCGTTCACCGTGTGCACGCGCTCGCGCAACTTCTCCCGCACGAACAGCCGCAAGATGCGGAATGGCGCCTTAAACCACAGCGGCGCTGTCACTATCAGCACCTTCTTTAATTTTGCTGGGTAGCCGCCCTAGAACAAACAATAATTTTCTATTAGATACTTATTAATTTATGTGTCGGCACAACAATGGGTTTCATGCAATTAAATCATAGTAGTCAAATCATAGTATCAAAATCGTAATATTTTATTTGTTTATTTTCTTTTATAGTTTAACTAACATCTTTGGCAAATACATGGGTCCCCGTATTTTTGCAGTCGACCGCTGCGCAACGGGGCATATTAATTAGTTATGCTTCAAGTCGCTTGTTTACAAAAAATGTATGGATAGTGACTGTCAAATTCTTAGACGCTGGATAGTAGCGACATCTGGAGTGAGCAAGTGGCAGTTTTTATCCCCATTGGAAGCACGCAGTAATATGTTCCAATTATTGTATTCTTGCATGTGTAGCCTCTGTTGGAGGTCCAATAAATAAATAATAAATTACTCACGAAGTGGGGTCCACTTACTTATAAAGGGAAGAACGGTTATTATAATGTGCCTCACTAAGTACTTAACAAGCGATAATGGAGAGCATTTTGCACACGTGTAGAAAATCGTTCACCCTTCCCCTGACTGTGAATTAATGGATAAGCGAGGCAGGTCATATCATTTTACTCTACATGTTATTTTTAGTGAGTATGTGAATTTAACGTAATAACAGACCAGTTACTAGATATTTCAATCAAAATATCTCAATTTTATAAATCGAATATATTTTGCTATAAATATGTCCCGTTACATATTTTATATGAAGCAACGAGCGCTCATAAATTATGTATTGAAATATTATTGCGAAAACATCAATGACAAACTGGGTTTCGAGTTTCGATAATATTTCGTAAAGAAATCCACAATCTGAACGAATGAAACATTCGTGTCAGCCGCAATACAGCCGGAAGATGAGTGGTTAACAGGAAAGTTATTGAAACGTATTAATGTCACTATAGATAAATTATAGGTAAGTACATGATTTATGCAAGAACTCGACTCAAAGAGTACACAGACTTTCGTCATATATTTCAAGGAACGATCCCTATACCCTAGTTCCAGCTGTATTCATGAATAAGTACCCCAAAATATTAAGAAACACATGGAAACAAAAAAAACCGGCCAAGTGCGTGTCCGACCACGTACAGTGAAGGGTTCTGTAGATGGAATGAATATTGATTATATCGAACGAAAAATAATTTTGTATTTAATAGTATTTCCCAAAGAACTATGAAAATCCAAGTAATTTCTGCGCTTGTAACCGAAAATATCCTCAGAACAATTGACTTATACAGCTAAGGGCCTGTTTCACCACCTACGAATAAGTTCCTATTATATTACTTGGCAGATAATTTCATACAAATTCTGTTCCATTTTTTAATTTATTCGGTGACACTACTCACCGAATAAATTAAAAAATGGAACAGAGCTATTTTTTCACCCTTCGGCTTTACGGGTGCCATTCCTAATTATTTTTGGATAACTAATAATTTTTGTAACTGGTATTTAAACATTCGGGAGGTAATTATGATCAGTTGAAAAAGTTAACGGGCAGTAATTTTATTTTTCGACGGTTGGTAAATTACTGTGACAGTAAAACATGAACAGTAATAAAAAGAAAATTTCATACTGCAATGTCAGTAAAAAAAATACTCAAGTAGTATAAATGAATGGTCACAGTAAAAATGTTGGAATAGGCAGTTAGATAAATAGTTCGGCAGTTCATAAGTTAGATTGGAACTGTGACCAACCAAGCACTGTCCGAATAAGCCAGGGCAGGGGGCACCCCGACCAAATGTGTTAGGTTAGGTTAGAACTGTGACGTTCCCGCGGTAGCGGCCGGCGAGCGCTACTTCCAAGTTACTTTCTTACCGACTAATTCCGATTTGTGAACTGCCCATTCAGTCATTTTACTGGAAAATTATTTATTTAATTACGCTTGCCAGGCATGGTCCGTGGATGTGTGACCAACTGACCATCTTACATACAAAGACTCCTTCGTGCCTCGGAAAGCGTCGACAGATCGTCTCATCGATCGTCAGAAGCCCGAAAATCTGACAACCAGTCTTACCAGGTGACATCTAGTACTAGTACTCAGTCCCTGGGTTGCGGAGCTCAGATAGTCGCTCCATGTAAAATACTTCAGCTGCATCCGGTTAGACTGGAAGCCGAGCCCAACATAAGTAATATGTTGGGAAAAGGCTGGGTAATTTTTAATTTACCAAAACTAGGTACATACAATAAATAAACAACTGCCGCTTTAAATCAGTGTTATTTAGCGGGACACATAGTAGGCTTCCAATTTTCGTCGACAAGGTGCAAATAGTCTCCGAATAAATCCGGATGGACATTCGGACATGACGAAATTATAAGGGTTCCTTTTTTGTCATTTGGCTACGGAATTCTAAAAAATGAGGCGGTGTTCCAACTGTAATTACTAATTACGCAGTATACTTACATCTACAAACCAGGTAAATACGTACACCGCAGAAAACCCAACATTTTTATAATTAGGCACAATGCCGAGAACCCAGAATCCGTGGGAAAAATACAGCGTCTATAGCGCATTTGTAGCCAAATAATACTTTGTAGGCAAGCCAACCCGGCTTACACCGGCACCGGCCTCGTCACTCGTGAGCATTACGTCGCGCGCGCGAGCCAAGACGACGCTGCCCAAATAGTCGACATAGATCCCCTCACCTAATTAATAATATAATTAATACAAACTAATTTAAATTTGACACCGCCTGTTTGTAATATACAACAATGAAACGACCAGCATTCATAAAGGTCAAGTCCATTAATTTATCACTTGGAATACTTACGTTAAATGCTAGAGTCAATCTTAAATGGATTTCTCCTAACGAATCTCTACGGAGAAGTGACAAAACTTGATAATAAAACCGACCGGAATGGAAGCTGCCCTCATAAATATTCAAGACTGGGACGATCTGAAAGCGCTCGAGGGTAAAATGAGATCTACTGTAAGGGCACGACATAAAAATCTTATGGTCAAACTATATACGATCTTTGCTTTCCATCCAACTGCCTACTTTATTAGGGATAATTTTTAGCATTGCTATCTAAGGTACATTGTGTGCCTAACCTTTTTAGGGTTCCGTACCTCAAAAGGAAAAAACGGAACCCTTATAGGATTACTCGTGTGTCTGTCTGTCCGTCTGTCACAGCCAATTTGCTCCGAATCTACTGGACCGATTAAGTTGAAATTTGGTAAAAATTTGAAGTTCTGTGACCCAAACACGAACTGGTAAAGTAAATAAATTAATTTTGAATATGGGGAAAAAAACAGTTTTGCAAAAAGTGCCGCGTGACATATCAAATGAAAGGGCTTACTGTGAGGGTCTCAAATTTTTAAAATAAACTGTTTTAAAGTTATTGAAGAAAAAAAAGTACTTAATTAAAAAAAATAAAAAACCTCACTGCTGAAAAGCTAAAAACAAGCCCATTTTAAATTAAATAAATGTTGGAAGCAGGCGGGACCCATTCTGCCGTGCTAACGAAGAATGCAATAACTCGATTTTGGACGATTTTGAGTTATATATATATTCGGAATCAGCAAATCAAGATCTGTAACTCTCTCTAAGTAACTTTTTATGAATCCTTCAGGAACTAGGTTTTTCAGTAAGCAAGAATGCAATAACTAAAATTTTATAACAAATACACTAATCAAAAATACAATAATCATTCTTGTGGTGACATCAGTTTTGAACTTCTCATACATTACTTGTCATAAGTACAATAACTATTAGTTGTTCCACTTATGTTATGTAGGGCTCGGAATTACAATATTTGTTTGCTAGTCATAAATACAATTTATGTTTGAGTTATTGTACTTATTATTAGTGTATCTAAATCATTTACTGGGATAAATCTGTCTGCCGTGCTACCGAAAAATACAACAACTCGATTTTGCCGCTTTCGAGAAAAACGCGCTCTTTTTTAACTTTATTTTTCTCTTATCTCATGAACACACCTTCATAAAGTTCTCGAAAAACCAGTAGATGAACAAAAATCGACAAGAGAGGAAGCTATGGCCTCATTTAGGGAGACACGGGGCGTCGCGCGTCGCGTTGTGCGGAGCGGCCCGCACTAAATTCAAACCTAGGGCGTTCTATGAGAGCGTTTACGGAAAAGCGTTTAAGATTTCTTACATTTGACGGCCCGCAGCCCGCCCCACGCCGCGCGTCTCCGTAAATGAGGCCTATGAACGTAAAAACGTTAGGTATTGACAAAGACGTCATTACCTATAGCACACATCAACAGCTACAATCCCGTCGTCTCACATTATTGACGTGAACATGCTCCCCCTAAATTATAAGTACTTGCCGAGTGACATAATGATATCTTCAATGCATCAGAATTTTACTGAGAGCTATCCTAATATCAAAATTTTGTTTGAGACCTACCGCAGGATATTGAAAGAACTCAACATATCGTTTGCTTGTTTGGGAAATGAAGAGTGTGAGCTATGTGCTCTCTTTAAGGCCCAGATTTCCTGAAAACGATCAAAAAGGTGGTTTTTTAAAGCAGTGTATCTCATAAACCCTAAATAATTTTGACATGTAAAAAAAATATGATATTTTCAAGTCTTTTTCGCATACAGTGATGGAAGCCAAAACATAATTATACATATTTTAATGCACCAAAAAAATCTTTAAACATACCTCCTAATAATCTTTAAAAGCAGTTTATCCCTTCATTAACAATTATAATTATAATTAAAAATATACCATGAAATGTCAAATTCCAAACTGCATCCAGTGATGGATTACTTTTTATTAAATAGTTCATTTCTAATTTTATACGATTTTATTTGCATTTTTACGACATAATTCCGGTGCGCGTGAGAATCTTCTACCTCGTGCGTCAAACTAGACAGCCATAACGCCATTTCACTTACACACCGAGCTAAACCAATCTTGGAACCTGGGCCTTAAAGCTCACAAAGACAGCAATGAGTGCAGAAAAGATCCGACGTCGTGCGATTCTCTACCATAAACACAATTTTAAGGTAAGTTTACACAAAGCCGATGTACCTAATCGCAGCTTCAACTGATGGAGACTCCGTTTACTATTCTGTTGACTTGCAGATAGTAATTATGATTCCTAGGATGGACCAGTATTAAAGAGGATAAAATGCCTTTTGATGTTCTGTGGAACGAAGAAATATCAGGAAGAAACCAGAAAGACATCCTATCAGCTTTCAGATGTTTTCTGTTGCACAAAAGAGACGCAAAACATGTGCTGTTAACTGCGCGGCACAAAATAAGAATTGGCCCTTCATGTGTTTCTTGGTCAACATGGTCAGCAGCGAACTTACTGCCACTGAAACCATCACAGTCAAATATTTCGAGGCCGGACACTCTTTATGTCAGCCGATCATTTTCGGAAATGTATTTAAAGAAAAAAAAAACAAAGTCTACGATTTTGACCTTGTGGATGCTGTCCAGAATGCAAATTCAAGAAAAAACACAGTGCACGTTATATCCGTATCTGATTTTTTCATGTTTGAAGACTCTAATCTTCATCACAGCACAAAATCAGAAATATCGAACCAAGGGTTTATAATTGAGGGACATAATGTCTGTAAAAGCCGAAAAAGGGCATTACACGATTAAATTCAAAATCTGAGATCAGAGTGGAAGGAACTAGATTTTCTACAAGTGAAAGTTAAAAAAAACAAAATATATTCAAACGCTGTTCCTAAGTTTGCTCCTAGAGGTATAACTAAATAACGAAAAGAGGAGATCTAGTTAGTCCCTTTGTTGCCTGAACACCGGAGGAAATACAATATAAAATATTGCTGTGATTACCTTCCAGTAGGTACTTAAGTGTCTAAAACACAAGTTTAATAATTTTATGAAGTATTTTATTATTTTTATAACAACTTTGGAAAAGTTATTTTAGCTAAACAGATTTATAATGAATGTATTTGGTTTGATTTTAAGTAAATATTTATTATACAAAGTAAAATGTTGTTTTATTTCATTGGGATCTACCGACTGTTACATAGGTGTTTCTAACGATAAATACAATAACTATTTCAGTTATTGTATTTATCGTTAGAAATTATCGAAATTATTCATGTAAGTGTTTACTTAGAACTGCAATATGTAAGTTTGCTAAAGATAAATACAATAAGTATTGTAGTTATTGCATTTATGATTAGTGATGATAAGTTGATCATTTAAACATTCCTAATTATAAGCATTATTTCCACGATTTTAGGCCTTAAGCTTTACATTTTTACACAATATATATTAGAATCTATTCTTTATATGTTTTCCTTTCATTTGGTACAAGTTTCATGTCGATACCTTGACTAGTTCATGAGATAAGAGAAAAATAAAGTTCAAAAATTTGAGCGCGTTTTTCTCGAAAGCGGCAAAATCGAGTTGTTGTATTTATCGTTAGCGCGGCAGCATTACCCATACAATTTTTATTATATTTCAAATGGGTCCCGCCTGTTTCCAACATTTATTTAATTTAAAATGGGCTTGTTTTTAACTTTTAATTTTTTTTAACATAAGTTTCTTACCGCAGTCGGGTTTTTTAATTTTTTTAATTAAGTACCTACTTTTTTTATTTTTTAGTTTTATTATTTAATGAGTTTGTATACTAACCTATATACACATGACACACAACAAATCCAGCCTTTTAGTTTTCAAATGTGAATTAAAGTGGTAAGTGTTTTTTTACGATTTGTCACTTCGAGTTACTTTTAATTTAACCATACAAGTTGTGTATGTTTTTGTAATCACCTTTTTAATTCCTTTATTTTGATACCCCACTCGACTGGTTTTGAAGAAAAAAAAAATTAAGACAGTTTGGCGCCAATAATCCGCCATTTTGTTTTTTATTTTATTTTGATATACCCAGTGTCACTCTCACAGTAAATACGAATCTAACAACACCTCTCAAGCTAAAATCCATCGAGCCGTTCAGGCCGCAGAGCGTGCCAAACAATTATACATACATACATACTCTCGAAAACCATAACCCTCCTTCTGGCGCAGTCGGGTAAAATAGAAGAAAATTGACCATTCCCCCCCCCCCTTATCTCCGAAACTACTGAGTTTAAAATTTTGAAAAAATACAGAAAATAGTTCTTTACCTGTAGATTACAGGAAAACCTATAAGAAGTCCGAGGTTTTAAATTAACTCTCAATACTGAATGTATGGGAGAAAATGTTTTTCAACTGCAATGTTAGGTTTGTTCTTGGGATAAGTTCATCCCAACTACGGAACCCTTCATTGTGCGTGATCCGACACGCACTTGGCCTGTTTTTTTTTTTCAAATCACATCGTACCTACCTACTCTCAAAAGATCAGATTGTCAGACATACAAATTAAAACAAAATATTTATCCCAAAAAATCATCTCTATTCATCAGGTTCATAATTTATTATAAGAACGAAAACATCTGTATTTTTTCAGTTCGACAATCCTGTTCGGGGTTGTTGAAAAAAGGTCACTGTTTACGACGAAAAGTCCTTAGCGAGGAAATAGGAAAATCGTGAGTGTTTTGTTGATTGTTATCATTACGTGAGCCAATTTGTTGGTCCGGAGTCCAGCGGGTCAGGTAGGATATATCATATATGGCAATTTGCAAGCGGGCTTGGGCTCGATTTAGGTATATTTTCGTATATATCATAAAACTCACGAGCGTATACAGCCCATGTGGGGGTTATTGTTCATCGTCCAATATATTTTACGACCTGTGCTAAGAAATGTAACAAGCTTTCTCAAACGTGGAAACGTTTCTGCGGCAAAACACAAGAAAGGGAAACTGCGTCACTTCTCTACGAATACAAATATAAAAATATTTATTTTAGTCTTGTCTTGATATAATACTTATTGTTAAACCTGTGTATTTATTATTTGCTCAGATCAACAAAAAAGGAAAAGATGAGATTCTGAGATTATTTTGTTGAAATTATTTCTTTCTAAAAAAATATGACTTCATATTTTTTAAATAATGAGTTACCCTAAATAAGCGGCAGCTTTTTTAGGGTTCCGTAGTCAACAAGGAACCCTTACAGTGTCGTCATGTCCGTCTCACGTCTGTCTAGCTTGCACGTAAAGTGGGGATGATATTTTTTTCTCGCCCATTCCATGGTGTGGGGTATCGTTGGATAGGCCGATCAAAATTACTGCGGGTCTGTGAACACCATTTTAGATTCAGGGATCCGTTTGCGTAATATTATGCTTTAAAGAGCTAATTTTTGTTGAGTCAAGTGCCCCCCCCCCCCCCCTTCTGCCAGCTAAATGGTTGTTTTTGGATATATGAAAAAAATCACGGTAGTAGTATAATAATAATGAAATTAAAAAGAAAACTATCACGGCTAAGTAGACTTTACAAGTTAACGAGTAATAGTCGACCAACTTACATCTGCAATGGGAATGTATAAGAGAACAACATGTTTTTCAAATACAATGTTGTATGTTTTTGGGATAAATTCATCCCAACTACGAAACCTTTCAACGTGCGTGGTCCGACACGCACTTGGCCGGTTTTTTTTTATCTGAACGCTTGACTACACACTGTATAGTCAGTTGGTATAACTTTTCAACTTGGATCTAGGTATTGTTTCAAGGCAAGTTATACTGTTTCAGTGTTAAGTTACTTGGGAAGTCGGGAATGAATAAGTAAAGATCGAAACATTTAAAAGGTAAAATTGTAGGGAGGAGCGTACTGCACAGGCTCGCTTATGAACGCTAAGAAAACTAAGGGTGAGAGGTCATTGCCCCCCGGCTTTTGGCTCCCTTCACTCATGAAATCATATACCTTGCACCGAATGCCCCTGCTTCTAGTATATTCGTTTAAAACTCAAATGAATGCGACGCATACCGCTAATTTTTACACGTGCCTCAGTGCCTGTCATCACCTTTCATTTCGAACTCCACAGAAACAATACAAGCATTTCTAAACATTGGGATCTGGTCTGCAGTTTGAATTATTTTGGTAGAGAAATTAAATAAAAGGAAGTAACTAGTCAGCCGTAACCAAATAAATTAAACATAATATAGAATAGACTAAGTGCAATGTCCGGGGTCTTCCTCGTAGCCTTTATAGTCTAGACAAGCCCTGTGACGTCAGACAGAGGGGTTCAAGTCCTAGACGAAAGTTCCAGACGCCCATCAACAACTGTAGCAATAAACAACATAAATCAATTGTTTACAAACTCACCTCACTTGATTAAATAAGCCTAAATTAAACGATAGACAGCTCATTTATTGCTAGAATAAATAAATTTAATGTGAGCGACCTTTTAACCAAAGCCCTATAGTTAGAAAAGTAGTCAGTTAAGTAGGAAAGCACAAGATGAAAGACTTGATGGCATTCGTCCAGGGAATTCTTCATCAAGTTGAAAATGAAACTCCCGAAGGTTGTAACGAAAATTGAGTTTAGATAACTACAGCATTTTCAAGGCAGATGTGAGTGGAAACGCCGCCGGGAGGGGACGCCCTAGGAAGACATAATATAGTGACCTTATTGGTGCTGTACTTCAGAAAGGTCAGGTGTGCCTGACCTTTCTGAAGAACATCACCAATACCGGCGCCGTGCATGGATGACCAGATGTATGAACGTAAACGAGGCAAAAGGAGTAGGTATGTATGGATCGTATCAGATGGCGTTCTGTAGTTTCTACCTCATGGGAACAAGGCGTGAGTTTATGTATCATGTATGTATTATGTATAAATATAGCCTAGCTTTATTGTAAAACGAAGATCAAACCAAGTCAATTAATAGGTATATTACGATTTTTGAACACAAATGTCGGTGAAAAAAATTTTTTTTTTCCTCTTGAAAAATTACTTTAAAATAGCTTCGAGCAGACATTTCAATACATGAACCTCCCATCACTACAAATCTTTTGGTGAATAATTTTGGACTAACCAGGAGAGTTCTAAGGATTCCAAAACTACACAAACCCAGTCTCACATTATAGCATTCTCGAACAAAAGAAAATGTTTCTATATCTCAGTAAAAAGTTCTTATTACATACAATTCTTAGGAAAATATAAGTTAGTAGATGCCCGCTTTCTACTGGTACATACGTATATGGAAACGTGTACGCATAACACTTCCCTTTTTAAATGTAGGCCAGTCACCCAGGCCACTGGAATAACATCCATAATTTATATTCCAAGCAAATAGTTTTAAGTTTTCGATTATGTACTGTTAAAAGTATTTTTATGTTAGTTCCCTGTGTTAAAGATACTTAAAAGTTCTACATTTTTGTACCATTTTACGTGGAGAAATAATATTCAAGTTATAAAGCTAAGTCTTACAACGGAGCAAGTTAAGGCAATCGAAGCTTATCTCCGAAAAGCCCCAGCAATAGCAATTATGTACCCCTGTCTAGACTTTCAATCCTTTATTTGTCGAAGAGCTAAGGCAACCGAATTTATCAAGCGAACGACGCAGCACCCCGGTTGTACAGTTCAACAATGGCTTGTCAACCCGGCTAAGGTATTGTAGGAAGTAGGTCGCGACTCGCGGGTCGTGTGGACGGGGCAAGATAAACCTCCTCTTTGAGACTATGCCAGAAGCACTCAAGTTGACGCCTAGCTAGACACTACGCTGCGTGTACTGTACGTACCGCAAACTCGGCAAACACCGTCTATAGTGACTAACTTAGTTTACTCATAAATTCTATTGTTGATTGTGATTTATATACCCAACTTCCTACACTTACATTTAACTGTGATTTAACGCGAGTAGTGCTGCCAACTAGCGCCACCATTGAGAAAAAAAATAATAAGTCTGGAGAATATGGAAATTTTGAAATTTCTCATTTTTTGTGAAAACGGCCGTTTTTGACGTTAACCTATGCTTCGACATTTAATTAGCTGCAGTAAAATGACACTTCTTATCTGTCTATGACAGTAGATCGGACAGTAATGTCATTTTACTGCAGCTAATTAAAAGTCCGCCCTTAGGAGGTTTAGCCGACGTTCGCACGGCCGTAAAAAAACGTCGCGGCGATTTTTTTTCGCGCATTGCATTTTCAACGCTCTGCTTAGCGCCCCGGGACTTGAAAATCCAATAGTATGTTTTTCGTCGCGCTGGGATGCACTCTATTGTTGTTAGGTTGGATTCTCGAAGCTCGGCTCAACACCGAGAGTTGAAAATCCAGTGCGCGATAAAATCCCGCCGCGATTTTTTTACGTCCGTGCGACCGTCGGCCTTATTGTTGATTTTTTTGTTACAAAAATTCTACCTCATCTGACCAAAAATGTGAGCATAGGAAATTTCAAATGTTCCATATCTCCAAACTTATTATTTTTTTCTGAATGGTGGCGCTAGTTGGCAGCAATACTCGCCTTAATAACGTGAATCATGCTAACTCTGAGAACCTCTGAAGTCAGCGTCAGTCAGATAAGACTGATGCAAAACAACTGTGTTTGTTAAAACCTAACACTTAACTAACACTCTAGAGTCTAGTTTGTCAAGCTAGTAATTTCCATACTAATTCGATGCACAAGAAAAGTTAAAAGTGTACCTACCTATTAGTTCGCCTCTGGCCCTCGAAGTTTCTCAGCGAAGATTCAAGATATTTCAAGTACCTACCTATAGCCAATCGACTACTTGTGTCCTCTCTATCCCAGAATGCATTAATTTGCTTTTTATGTGGCACTAGCTCTTGCCAGCGGCTTCGCCCGCGTGGATGTCGGAAATTATCCCACGGGAAACTACTACTGGGATAAAAAAATGGAGCCTATGTTCTATTCCAGACTATACCTAATCTATCTCTGTGCCAAATTTCATCCACATCCGTTCAGCCGTTCTGGCGTGATTGAGTAACAAACATCCATCCATCCAAACTTTCTCATTTGTAATAATTATTAGTAGGAAGTTGGATAAGAATTGAACTGAACTTCGCATCGTAACATTTTACCAACTTTATTTATTTCCTGTGCGTGTCCCGAATAAAATATTTTTCTTTCTTTTATTCAGCCAAAATAAAAATACTTTAGTACCACATCGAACCGATTAATTAAACGTTTCGGGGCCAGTTCTGCGCGTGATGTTTTTAAATTCAACGCGTCATATAATTTTTTATCTGAAAAAATACAAGAGCTTTAATCAACCCTCGTGACCCGTTTTTATTAATAGCGAAAACACGGTGATGTACAGGGGATATTAGCTTTGTAAACGGCCACCAGAAATGAGTACCTACCGTAGTCCGTATGAGCCAGGTGTGCGCACAGGTTCATGTCAGTGTGAGTGAAAGGGAGAGCTCTCGCAATCACAAAAGGGTTGCACTTTAACTGCCTACATTCAGACGAGCCGTCACAGCTGCGCCTCTATAGAAATGATGTTTTTCCTGACGACTTGCACTCCCTAGGATAGCTTCCGCTTAACGTTCACGGAATGTGTAAGGGTACTTATTATACAATTGCTTGAATATGAACATGCCATTTTATCAGTTAGGTACGTAGAACCTAGGACGCAACTCTACAATTTTACGGTGCAAATACAATATTGAGAAAAGCGAAACATCGGTTATTTTCCAAGCACTCACAAGATAGCCAAAGGTCAAAGTGTCGCCAATCAAAACGTATGCTTTCCTTTCTAAGTGCTTTTACCTTAGAGCAGTGTCATGTGTACTTATGTTCCATAGAGTCGAACCGTTTCAAAAGCATCAAAGGTTCAAAGGAGGAGCCTTCCATTTCAGCGAAGAAAATGAACAGTATTCAGGCTGTAAATGAGAAGCGTCTCGGGTGTAACTCACATCTCTACAGAACGTAGTTTAAGAAAACTACTCATTAATATTATATTGGACTGCATTGTTATAGAATATTCTCAAATTACCAATTTGTGGAAAGCACCTACATAATTAAAGCATGGTCTAAAACACCCGATACAGTGTTATGATAAATTTTGTAGTGATGGACTTGAGTAAATGAATAAACCTTGCTAGACCAAGATAATGTAAAGTCCAATCGTGAAATAATGGAAATTACTATGAAACCTTGTTTTCCATGGAAACCAAGACCATGACAATAGGAAGTTAAGGCAGGATGTGCGGTGAAGTTTTAAAGACAGATAAAACATTGAGCACATTGCCAGCGACATTGTGTCAACGGTATTTCGTCAGAATTGATGGAACGATTTCGCAAACAACACGATGTTGCTGCTGCGTCGTCTGTCGCTGGCACAGCGCCAGACGTAAATAACACTGATCATCTCTTAACACTACTTTCTAACTATGCAAAGGTATATTCGGGTTTCCGTTGTATAAGACGTCTAATATGGGATAATTCAAAGTAACATCACTATTTGTACGCCCTCGTCTTAAGGCGACGATAACCGACTTTTAATGATTTTAAACTGAAGATCACGTATTTAAACGAGTACCTAGTGTTAATGATTTGGAAAAAATATACATGTTAAATTAGAGCATTTTCTTAATAGCTTAATATGTGAATATTTTAGATTATGTTTATATTACTTACATAAGTAGTGTAATTAATTTGTAAAGTTGTCTACCGCGAATAGGTACAAAACTGAGAATCACGCAAAAACTATCAAGCGTATTTTTATAAAACCTTCACCATTTTAAAGATAATTTAATAACCCATATTTTAGACGTGTACGGGTACGTGTTTTAATATAATACCTTTTGTTTTATGCTTAATAAATTAATGTTACTTATGATCCCCAACCATTCATAACATTTGATCACGATTATTGCAGTCGTCTTACGTTATATGGATTCTCAGTTTAATTTTGGGGTGATTATTGTGCGTAAGTTACGTATAATGGTCGCACCGGGGTTGGACTGGGAATCTATTATTTAGGTACTAATTAATGAAGTAAATCTGATGTTGTATTTAAAATATATATATATTAATAAATAAATAAATAAATAAATAGAATATATATATATATATATATATTGTCTTCCTATGTTAAAATAGCTCTTAATTTGTCTTCCAGTGTAGCAAAAAAATAGGTTTGTTTTTTTTTCTGTAATCATTTTAAACTTTTTTTTTAATAATTTGTGTATATTTGCTAAGTAACATACATAAGCTGTGTACTTCTTTAAGTGACAAATTCACCCTAATATTAGATATACTTATAAGTTTTTTTTATGTAATATGTATTAGTGAATAAGTCGTTGGAGTGCCTTTAAATAAATAAATAAATAAATAAATAAATGCTCCTTGATGGGCCAGTCCTATTACTGGGTGGACGAACGACGCGTTGCGTGAGCTCAGCACTGAACACGCAAGCTAACCACTCAAGGCCGCTGGCACTTATCTGCGTCTTAATATTATTGCAAGCACGTAATTTACATTAACATAACTTATCAAATACGTATACCTATATACGTCATTCTCAAACATAATATATTAACAAACAACATCAAAGGCCCACGTAGCATTACGTAAGAATATACGGGAACATTATATGGTTAAAACAACACATTAGTTGTAATGATCGCAGTCAAAACTACTCGTCTTTACTCTCTACACTCCCGTAAATATTCAAATGTAATTTGATTTCATAAGATCGATCCTAAATTAAAATATCATAAAATTAAAAGCATCTTTTCTTCAGTGTTTTCTTTTCTTCACTTCGCAAGAATTTTCCGTCGCAAAATAACGCTACAAGCGTCCAACTGGAGCGGTTGTCTCCGTAAATCTCGGTGACGCATGAGGGCATCGAAATACTGCAGTGCCTAAATCAACAATTCACAAAAGAAGTTTTGCCCACTTTACTGAACTTAAGAGTGCAGACAGCACTGCGCGTTTGTTCAGCGAAGGTATTGACGTGTCGTAGATGTCGCAGTAGCCGTTTGGTCAACCGCCTAGCCATTTCACTAAACGCTGCCATTCAATCAACGGCCTGAATGATATTCAGCCATTCAATCAAACGCCTAGGCAAATTACTTGGATCGATAGCGTTTAACTACTTGCCTAGCCCAGACATTTCAATTTAAATTTAGTTTCATTTTCTGTCACCTGTAGCGCTGAAATCCACAGTCAATATGGCGTCGACAATAAGCGGCAATATTTCTGTTGTTTCTCACAGTTAAAATGCGTTTACGCAAATCCGAATCGAGGCACCCCGACTCCACGTAGTCTTTTGGCTGCTAGTGCTGCTACCCCTAGAGTGTATATAAAAATCTAGAGGCGCGAAGGGAGGGCAGCCCTCGCCCGCTGCGACAAAGCACAGGCACGCTTGCGAGCCGTAGCGGCGGAGGGAAGCTGTGGAGGTGAGCATGACCTAAGGAAATACCATATTGCATGGCCCTATTGTATAAATGGCCTACATCAGCCAGCCAGTTCTTTAAATGTTGTATTAGACGTAACGGCTGAATATCATTCAGGCCGTTGATTGAATGGCGGCATTTATTGAAATGGCTAGGCGGTTGACCAAACGGCTAATTCAACAACTTGGCTGCTACCTGCGACATAGACACCGCGTGGACGTCGTCGTGCGTGCTCTCAACGATAGGTAAGTAATCATTCTCATGAATCAACCAAATCCTTCTAGGCATTCTTTTTCAGAGCCACCCCGATCCAACCCTCCATAATTTTATAATCATTTCCAAAATTAATTCCGACGAGGAAACACTATCAACTTTTGTAGTTGTTCTCATAAAACAAATTATTATGAAAACGGAAGAAGTGAAATTAAATAGCATAGTAGCACATTCCCACAGCTAGGACACGGGCCTTCTCTCTGTGAAAGGGCCATAATCCACCACGCGGGCATTGGGAAAATTATGACTATATGAATTGTACATTGCCGATGAGAAAACGTGGCGCAGGTACCAACAGGGTCAACGCCTACGCGGAACCAACGTCTA
This sequence comes from Cosmia trapezina, assembly GCA_905163495.3. Classification (NCBI taxonomy): domain Eukaryota; kingdom Metazoa; phylum Arthropoda; class Insecta; order Lepidoptera; family Noctuidae; genus Cosmia; species Cosmia trapezina. The sequence continues at coordinate 19,263,870 of LR991037.1, forward strand.
ATGCGAAAGAGTAAAATGAAATTGCATGAGGTAGTTATCTAGTTACATGATACCATATTATCCTAATCCTGATTTCTAACCCTCATATTGGTGCCTTCTCCTACCTTCTGTCGGACTGTTGCCTACTTCACCATATAAAGCTGATGATGTTAAAATCTTGTGCTCTTCCACAATCTCAGTCTTACATGCACTTGTCTTGGTCTCTTAAATCACATCTACACATGTGAGTGTTCTCTTTATGGAAGCTTTTAGGTAGCTGCTATTTGTAGCAGAATTTTGTGCGCGATAAAGTGCTAATAAAATTTAAGGAAAAAAACCGGGCAAGTGCGAGTCGGACTCACACATGAAGGGTTCCCTACCATAAACACTCCTGCCTAAGTAAATTATTATTTACTTAGTAAATTATTATTTACTTAGGCACCTGTTACAGATTTATTATTAGAAAATAATGGTTCACGGTTTATGCATAAGGTTTATGTTTATGAAACGAAATGTTTTTTTTTAATTTTTATAGTTTGAGTTGATGAATGAAAGGTAAATTGCGGTTTACGATTTAAGACGTATTAAAAAAAAACTACTCAATAGATCTCGTTCAAACCAATTTTCGGTGGAAGTTTACATGGTAATGTACATCATATATTTTTTTTAGTTTTATCATAATTTTTTTTTCATCATCGTGTGTCGACACCCTTGCGCCATCCCATCTTCCTAGCACGGTAGGCTGTGCGGGGGGGCTGCTGCAGGTGCGGAAAACCTCAAACGGCGAAAATACTCCAATCTTATTGGGACTTATATGTTCGAGCCGTTTGGGGTTGAAACACTAGGGCCATGGGGTCCGAGTGCCCTTTTAGTTTTTCGGGACATTGCCAAGCGGTTGGTCGACTCTACACGTGACCAAAGGGCTGGCCTATTTTTTGGCCAAAGAATTAGCATTGCCATACAACGTGTTATAAGAACAACTACCACGTAAAATCTAAAAAGCAGATACTGAATATTTAACAAATTGTATGTGAGCTTCTAATTTTAGCAATCCTCTTACCACTTATCCTAAAATATCCAATATCATCTTTATGCTATCAGAAAACATCATATCTTAAGCCAATTTTACCGCTAACAGAATTTGTTATACATGTGGAGACGGCAAATGCTCAGTGACCTTTACAGTGTTATTATTTTCACCGGTGGCAGTGGCAGCCAGGGGGCGGTGGCTCGTCTAGCCGAGCGAACATTGCTCAATTTCCTACACTCACATACATCGTTGGTTACATACACATTGCACGTAGCTACTATAGATAGCTAGGCTACCTGACGTCCACGTTTGACCTTTGTACATAAATGCCACCGGTGTGTTTAATCTCATCATTGCTACAAATTCTGCGAAACATATAGTTACTTACCAACACATCATATCTCTATTTCTAAAAATATCCTATACGTAGAATAACTACGAAGGAAATTGCATTTCACTGAAAGTTAATAATGCCACTAGGAAAAGGTCAGTTTAAATAAATAGCATCTTAGTAATTAGTCGCCGGAACTGATTTCATGAAAGCTCCTACTTTTTGGATGACTGAGCATTTTAACAAACTAATTAACATGATGGCAAAAGAAAACTTCATTTTTAACAACTTCATTTTAATTTGTGTCACATTTTACTCGCTTTATCCAATAGAATTTCAACTATAATTTCTAGTTAATTTGCATACAATAAAGCGGTATGTCTAGGCACACCCATATTGAGGACGTCGTAAAGTGACATAAGAGTGAATGATATCGTGTGATAGGCAGTCAAGCGTATCGGTGTTACGGCAATGATGCACCGGAGGCGAGCGCCCGCGCCGAGTGCTGAGCCGCGAGGCTGTCCCCGATGCATAAATAATCCCTTATCACAGCTAGTAGCAACAAACATGCGTGAACATCGCGCATTCACGCCACGCACGACGACACGCGAAACCAATGCGATCATACACCACAACATCTGTTTATCCGTTGATGCTAATAATAATACCGACTACAAAAAGCTCCATTTTGGTACAAAGAGTAATAGTAAATATTGGACATAAAACGTAATAAAATTCCGATCAGATAGATTTCCCAATACGACGCTAAATCGCCATATCTATTGGCGCAAGAAATTCTTATAAGTAGTAACTAAGTACTATAGCTGTAATCCATACAGCTCCCCGTAATAACTTCTATTGAGGACGGTAACAAATTGCTTCCTAATCGATTCGTCTCGACGCAATATTTTAGTGATTAACAATATTATCATGTTTATTAAAAGTTATACCCTGAAGCTGAAAACATAATATCGGACTCTGAAGCTGAAACTGAAACATATACACACAGGAGTCTTAAAGCACTAACTGCTAATTTCAATATTAGGTTATAACATTATGTTAATGTATCACATGACACTAATTAACAATTACAGCGCAAGTATTAAAAGTAATAAATAACACCCACCTTGTTACACTGTTACAGAAGGGAGTCTAAAATATTCCACCGAATATATTACAAAGTTTGGATTTGAATAACAAAGATGTTTCAGATATTTAGACTTATAAACAAGTAAGGTAGGTAAACCAAAGGTGAACAATAATGAGTATTAAAGAGTCAAATTATAGTTAGCAAAACTCCGGAGACGTGATGGGTATCGATCGATAACATTAAACATGATAAAACAAAAAATAAGTCACATAAAATATCAGTTTAAAAAAAAAATTGTGTAAAATTCACAGACGTGATGGGTATCGATATCTCAACACGATAAAACAGATTTTATCAACTCACACTTCAACTAACAACACTACCAGCAGTCATTGACACAAAAAAAAAACATCTTTTTTTTTGTCGTGTTTAGATATCGATACCCATGAAACCCATCACGCCTGCGGAGTTTCGCTAGCTAATTTAATTTGACCCTGTATTTCAAGGATTGCGTTCATCGTATAATCCAGTGAGAGGAAGCATAGTTTATCGTGCTATGATAAGGACGGTATTAAACTTTATCAACCAGTAACCACGTCTTGAAATATGTGATACTTTAAAGTCCAAATATGTAAACTGTTTTCGTAACAATGCGGTGTGGTTGTACCTGCGTCAACTCATAACGAGCAATAGAGAGTAAACTTTATCAACATTCGACGCGTTGAACATTCGCATTCAAAACGCTTTTGCCGCAAATACTTTAAATAGATTCCATTGCATCACGCCCCGACCTTAACATTTTTATTTTTTATTGTACTCTGCATATCAATACAGCATCCATTGCTACAATTTGCATCTCAATTCTCAATCATAATTAAAACAACGAGCGGGTAATATTTTTATCGATGCTACGCCAGTTAATTTTATTCTTAGTTGTAAAATAATTGCCTTCTCTGACCTAGTTTCTCTAACCGATCGCGATGCTGTTTTATAAAAGCAAAAATGCAGCAATTTCGAAAACAAGATATTTTCACTGCATGTCCTATTTGTTGCAACATTATGTTCCAGGGATGGGAGTTGGCGATGTCCCAGACAACCCCGTTGTGATGTAGGTCAGGAATGGCGTCCCCATTTTGCAGTGCGACGCTGACGAGCGCTCCGGCACCGGGGGCGCCGACAACAAATACGGGTAAAGTTCGTTCGAGTGTATGTAACACGACAGACCGAGCTCCGCGACCGCGACAGGAACCATCGGTTATAAACCAATTTGACTCGACTGACGTAACATCGACCGCACACCCCAATCGCTCACTTCACACGGAGGCTTACGCCGCAACATGATGAGTTAACTGGCATAACGGCAAGCTACCGCGGAATTAATCTTGGCGAAAAGTGTCTAAGCGAAGGTTATTGATTTCACTATCAATTTAGAATGCCTTCACAATAAACAACAGTAGTCGCTTGCTTGACAGTCTATGCATCTATAGCTCGTGAAGTCGTGATACAATAAGGAGAACATTCCCTATGACAAAAAAAAAAAAACTGGCCGAGGCGGCGCAGCGCATGAACAGCTGTTGCTCTCCGTTTGACATTAGCCAGGTGCGACCCCTTAGATATTTTTTTATCTATGGTGCAATGATTAAATCGAAAAAAATAGTGCAAAACCGTTAGAAACTCAAAAGAAGTCCACTTTTCATAACATACAGTATTTACAATAATCGAAATTCGATCGAACATGACGGGCCATTGTCATGCGAACGCCGGAAGCGAATCAGTTTGACTTCCGCAAATATTTGATTCGAGCAACGCATTCTGAATGCAAACAAATATTTTATGATAGGAGAGACCACATTGCGTCTGGCTTAATACTGGGTTAGGTTACGTAGCAAACGAATTAACTGGCACAGCAGACTGGACGACCTGATCCACCAGTTCATATACAGGGTGAAATTGAATAGATGCGACAAAATTTAAGGGGGTGTTCTACGCATCAATATGAACAACTTTTACTATGGGACCAAACCTGAAATCGCGAAAAAAAATCAGCTGTTCAGTACATTTAATGTTCGCATAATTCGTCAAAATGTACTGAACAGCTGATTTTTTTTCGCGATTTCAGGTTTGGTCCCATAGTAAAAGTTGTTCATATTGATGCGTAGAACACCCCCTTAAATTTTGTCGCATCTATTCAATTTCACCCTGTATAAAGGCTGAATGAAAAAAACCTGAGACTTATCTGTAGGTCAGTAGGTAGACAATGTTGGAAGTCATAGACACAAACATGTACATTTCTGGTACCGACATGGCCTGCAAAGCCCCATTGGACAGTTTATTTTTTATTAATAAAGTGACACGTTGCTGTATACAAATATATGCGAGGAGAGTGTGAGACGTGCTCTCAGCGCTCGTTAGCAAGCCCCGGTACAATGAACTAGCTCGCTTGCATAAGCAGAAAGATGAATATACGCCGATCTCATTATACCGGTCCAGCGATGAAAAGCGCACGCCAGCCGGGAACACACTGCACTCGATAAATGGGGCAATCCTATTGTCTCACTGGTCCGTATCCTATTGTGTGGCGGACGATCTGGAGATAAACAGCCGCTCCCGAATAGGCGTGTAGGTACTTTTGGTATGGGACTGTGGATTTGTAGAAGTGGACAAATTGGATATTATTCCTTTTTTCTCGTTGCAGTAACCAACTTGTGGTCTAACGAGTAGTGATCGCATTTTTAGGGTTCCGTACCAAAATGGTAAAAAAGGAACCCTTATGGTGTGACTCAGTCAGTCAGTCTGTCTGTCTGTCTGTCTGTCAGTCTCTGGATATCTCAAGAACTACTAATGCTATCAACTTGAAATTTGGAACAGTTTTAGTTGACGTTTACCCAACTATTTTAAAAGAAGAAAGAAATATTTTTATATTTATATTTTTTTTGCAACATTGATTGAAAGGGGGTCTTAAAAAATCAAAGTGGGGCTACTAGGGCATGTGGGGTATCATAAGAAAGAACGCTGTTTGCACATTCTCAAACATTTTTTATCTTTTTTTAGGCCGCATAGTTTTCGACTATTGATGAAAAATGTAAAAAAAAATAACGCCCAGATTACAGGAAAAATAAAACGATGTCTCTAAATAGCACACTTTTTCAGAAATCGGAACGGAACCCTCGGTGCGCGAGTCCCACTCGCTCTTGACCGGTTTTTTTTTATCTGTTTTACATTTTATCTACATAATTTATGTTTGTTGGTAGACTAAAGATCAAGAACATTCAAGGATTTAAAAGTTATTATAATCTTCATTCATTATAGGTATGGAGTAAGTACAGATTCAAACATTCCATTATTTTTTCCATTCGTTACCTGAGGCGAAATATTTATTTGAAAAAGATATCCTTAATAATAGATTACAAAAAATAATCTTCAGAGGACGCCAGTACCAAGAAGTCTGTGGGCTTACTTTCCAGTACTTTCCTCAATAATTTTCAATACAGATCGCTCAGTATATCTCTCGTATTTTCTTTCTTAGCCTGGTACCTACCTACACAGGTTTGCTGTCGTAACAATAATCTGTGAGGATTTATATTTATCGTGGGCCACAATGTCAATAGAACGACATAGTTCCCAGTACTGTATCTACATGAGATAATATTCCCGATAAGGATGTTAATAACATAAATATCGATAGTTTATATTTTAATCCGTCTTCAGTGATACTTTTCTGGGTAGCTTAAAAATAAAAATAATCATTGACTGGGATTTAGATAACCGGCATGTGGTTACATACACGAAAACATCAACACGATTAAGAATATCGTCGTTGTCAAACCAAAACCTGCTATGTGCAAAAAGTATGCTTTTGAGATATTGACAAAAGAAGTTTTCCTGAAAAATTTTACATGAGAGTTAATTTCCCACAGCTTTTCAAAATAAGAGCTCCAGCTGATCCACGCTTAAGAAAAAGGGATTCGAACATTCTTTGTGTTGATCGCAGTAAAACAGCCCTCTTACGTAAAAGTATTATATCGAATGGCTCCAGTTATTTACAATAAAATTCCACGACAGATAAAGGATCTTAATAATAATATGTTTAAAAAGAAACTGAAACAATTTTTAATTCCTAAATGTTATTACTCCACAACTGAATTTATAGAGGACACCACTGACATTTAGATAGATATATTATATTATTTTGAAATTGGTAATTTATTATTATTTTGACATTGATAATTGTGTGTTAGTACGTAAGGAATTGGGTGTTATTATGTAATTGAGTTTATTTCTTTTTAAATGTGTGTCTGCTGTTTCGACACAACAAATTTTAGTATTTGTATGCTTTCGAGCAAAATGTAGCGAACAGACCATCTTATAACATCATATTGTATTGAAACCTACATTTACGAATAAATTTGATTTGATTTTGATTTCTTTAAGTATTTTATTTCAAAGTTATCATTATTATACTTAGTACGTTTGTATGATAAACAAAAAACTATTAATTTATTTATTTTTTAGATTAAAGAGAAAAAAAAGCACATAGCAGATTTTAAGTAGTCAAGTTTAGGGCACATAAGAGGTTTTAATAAAAATAATATTGAAATTACGTAAATATTTAATGTTGACACACAAAAAAGACTGTATTAATTAGGCTTATATTTAAGGCAATCTCAAAATGGATGGATTTTTGTATTTATTTAGTTTTTAAGTATTTTAGTTTTAATTAGGTACATTTTTTACTTTATATTTGTACGCCTTCACGGCAAAACGTAGCGCCCAAATATGTTAACCTAACACCTTTATACTATGTTTTACAAATAAATATAAATATTCTGATTCTGATTCTGATTATGGTAGTCTCGATCTATAAATGGTTTCAATTCTTGAAGTTGATTAAACTTTGATTGAGTTATTTCCAATGGACCATCATACAATGGCGCAGGTTCAGGGTACTCTTGGGGAACCTGCCTTCGCTGCGGAAGAATTGTATAATCTTCTAGATGACGGAGTTTCAAATACACATCGCCAGACGGCGTGTATTTAAAGGATCTGATGTCATTTACTGTAGGATCACCCTTCCTTTTACCTGGTCTAATAGACTGGTAATTTGTCAATAGATTTTCATAATCTTTGAAAAAAACATAGTGAACAACTCTAATATCATAAGGTTGTTTGGGCCGTGCTTGTCGCATTTTTGTGACGTAATCCTGAGGCGCATAAATAGGAGGTTTTATGTAATGCTCGATTGCAGAAGTTCTTTTATATGAGAAATAAGGCAGTGACCTATAAGCTGTGGTCAAATCTTGAGATCTCAAAAAACGGCACATAGCAGATTTTGGTTTGACAACGACGATATAATATGAAACAGCACGTGTTATGATCATAAAGCATTACTTAGATAGTCTTATTATGTGAATATCGAGCGTGCACTGATATTGCTAAGCCTTTATAATTAAGTCCACGTATGGCGAGCGGAAGTGGAACGCTTGCGGAGGTGACGTCAGGCAGCGCCCGGCGCCCGCGACCTTCTCCCGCCGGATATTAATCATCCCGGTGCCGATGCCCAATTCCACGTACATCGGCGAACATCGGCTAATTGAAAACTAGACCTCGCTACCTTCATAATTGATCGTAACTCGTCTGCGAGTCACACCTATACCTTACCTTACAGGAAAAACCGACGATAACAGTCAAGGTTCACAAACATTACGTTTTAAAAATACTAGTTATTTGCAGTCACAAACATAGATACAAAAGTGTGAAGGGTGTTTTGTGGCGTACAATTTAGAGGAGACCTATGAGAATACTTAAGGACACGGTGAGTATGCAAGATAAAATATTGATTAGAGGGCTTGTGGGTTCGTTTAATTTAACCATAAACAAACGTATCACAATCAACATGCAACGTCACAGTAGAATTTAATAAACACGCGAACTAACGTCGACATCCGTATCAAATGAGATGATTGTACAAGTCAAAGAAACTACGCAATAGATGAGTTGTGTTTACTAGCATACGAGAAGCTGTGAGTCAGCCAAGACACGTGACTTCAAGGTGAATATCGAAAGACATCGACATGACACAAAAACATCCCACCAGTTTCCACATTCAGAAGAGGAAACATCGCTGACGCGAGTCAATAAAATTCGTGAATGAACAATCGACCTTCAAGCAATCAGATACACTTTCAGTTAGCGATGTTGCTGGTGTTTGTATTCCGTGCAAACACACCGCGCTTATTATGAGCAGGTTTTTAAGAGGATATATCGAAGCGTGGGTTAACTCGGTGTGTAAGTGAAATGGCATTATGGCTGATAGTTTGACGCGCGAGATAGAAGGCTCACGCGCACCGGAATTTAAACGCGCCTCGTTTAAATGTAGATTTATGACAAAATGCTATACCTACTTAAATCAATTTTTAGCTTAACTTTTTAAGTTCTTAACATAGGATTTAAATACCTTCGATTTAAAGCAAATTTGATTGCACAAGAAGGAACTGTTTACGTATAATCGTATAAAACAGAAAATAGACGGTGCTACTTTGGATTTTTTTATCAAAAAAATTTCAAGTAAGTATTCATGTTTCGGTTTTAGTACAGCAGTAGACAATATAGTAAAATAACACATAATATGGAAAATCCTAATGATTTAACCATATAAGTACATTTGGTTTTATAGGAATTTTAAAAACACAAAATTTTCGATGTATCCCCATAAGTGCCTACGCAGCGTTAGAAGCCACGTTTGGTCAATACCAAACGTGGCTTCTAACGCTCAACAATATGTGGTCGATTCAAAGGAGAAAATGTTGTTGATGTTGTGGTAGGTCCCAGCTAGCTCCTAATTTAGCAATTTAGCACATACGACTTTTTTAACTCTCACTCAGTAGACTTTACTGAAGCGGGATGACCAGGTGATTCATTCAATGTTTTCACTGCCAAACGCAAGCGAAGAGGTAGGTATGTACTTCAGTTGGTAGATGTACAACTTTATAAATATCAAATAAGTACATAAAATGTTAACCAAGCCACAGCCAAGTATATAACGACTACTTTATTATGTATATCAGTGTAGGAGTAATAAAGTTATAAAAGACGCAGTAGGTACTCCTACGATTTGGCAAAGATATGAATAAAACGTAAACAATAACAGACTACGTAATAAATCAAATTGTTGTGTTTGTTGGAGATACGGATAATAAGAATTTTATTTTCTCGGAAAAAAATAATAATAAGGACTGGCTATAAAAAGACAAGCATCGACACTACACTCGACATCACTTAAAATTCTTTCCATCAAATAGTTTACTAAGATATCAGGGACGAATTAAAGTAATACTTAAGGTCGGTAAAGCCATAAACGGTGTAAGCTTGTGAGGAATGTTACAAAGGCGATAAAGAGGCTATGTGAAGCGGCGACCGGCAACCGGCGTCTCGCGCCGCCATGACCTTGCTCTTGCCAACTGGTCGGCGAGCCCACAACGGCCTCCGCGATTCTGTCTCATACTCGTATCAACATTGATCGCGATCAAGAGCGCAAATCACGGACAGTGCGCCATGTGTCCCTTGCTACAAACATTACTACTGTGTGCGTGTGTTAGCATCATTATCAAGTCATGAATGTAGAACTGATTCTGAATCGAATTCCCAAAAAAGCTCACAAATTGAAATGTAGGTCAAGATTATTATGGTAGGATTGGCGGAGGAGCAGCTCTTTGGCAATTGATGCCGTTTTATCAATACGCAGTCCCAAATTGAAATATTTAAAGAGCGTGACGACTACCACACAACGTCATACCTTCGTCGTATTCAAGAAATATATCGGTCAAGTCGGTTTTTAATTTATCCTGTACAAAATCAATCTCTATCACGCTATTGCCGCTCTTGAAACGTAAAACCAATATTGTTGGGTGGGTGGTATCAGGGATCTATTTGTTCAAGACATAGTCAATCAATCTGCCTAGCCTTTTACCAACTATGTTTGTTGGGGTCGGCTTCCAGTCGAATCGGATGCAGCTGAATACCAGTGTTTTACATGGAGCGACTGCCTATCTGACCTCCACAACCCAGTAACTGGGTAATACGATATCCCTTAGACAGACAGACAGACAAGACAGACAGACACACTTTCGGCCTTCTGACGACCCGTAACGACTGTCAAAGATCCACGAATGACAGCCGGGACCAACGGCTTAACCCTTTGTATGCACGTGGATCCACGCGAGACACAATGGCTTTTTCATTGTGTCTGTAATTACGGCATTCAACTCGTTAACGTGCATTCCGAGACACGGAGGAGTCTCGGTATGTAAATATGGTCGTCCATCCACGGACCAACCCCAGCAAGCGTAGCTTAACCTGATGGATCGACCCGTGCGGCTATTATTATTTAGCCACGAGCACGAGGCACGCCTTAAAAAACAATGACAACACCATAAAATGATGTACCTACATAACTATGAGGTAACTAACTGTGCAGGAGTATAATAGGAGGCTATAGGCGTAGTGTGTACTTCCCCTACTTAATTATTAAAATGAAAATTATTGCATAATAACTACAGCGTTTTGTTCAGAAATAATATGCCATTTAACACAGGATGAAAATCCCCGTAAATGACCTTGTTGTGTTTCACAAAACTGAGAAGGGCATCGCTTGTATTTAAATATACAGTAACGGACAAAACAACAGCTCAAAATACTGAGTTACTATAGATTGCCAAATACCGATTGCGATTATCCAATTAGCGGTGTGAAAAGCGTTGACGTGACGTAACTTCCGCCACGGAGCGCGCCAGACACTGATGAGTTGATGACACCAACTCATCGATTAATGGCTTCGATAATACGACGCAATAACGCTTTCACCAGCAATAACCACTGCCACTCAACGACCTGGCGCTTTGACAATCTAATTCAATATTCGTTTTTATTTTCACGCGGTTCCACGAAACGGTGTGAAGCCAAACGCTAAATGCTACATGAAAGCTATAGAATATTCAGATTTTAATCATAATATCTAGAACAAATCAAACACGAACAGTTACGACCACACCACTTACTCTCTACAATCTCCGATATTGAATAATTATGCAAATTGCTTTAACAAGGGTTGCCTGCATACGTATATTTTTAATTAGAGGATTTTTATTCAAATGCAAATGTATTTTCAAACTCAGATTGTTGTAAAAAGGCTACATATTGGTACAGTTTTCTCTGCGAAATTTTCGCGGAGAAAACTCTCAATCTGCCTAGCCTTTTCCCAACTAGGTTGGGGTCGGCTTCCAGTCTAACTGCCTGTCTGACCTCCACAACCGAGTAACTGGGTAATACGATACTCCTTGGTAAGACTGGTTGTCATACTTTCGGGCTTCTGACGACCCGTAACGAATGTCAAAGATCCACGAATGACAGCTGGGAGCAACGGTTTAACGTGCTTTCCGAGGCACGGAGGAGTCTTGGTATGTAAAGATGATCATCCATCCACTTACCAACCCCGGCAAACGTAGCTTAACCTGATGGATCGACCCGTGCGGCTGTTATTACTTAGCCACGAGCTCCTCCAACATATATGAGTTTTTATAAGTTGATGTTTTCTGTCTTGCTTCAGAAACCGATTCCGGGTGGAAATCATTTTCTGAAGACGATTATAACAGAATTCGTGATCAGGAGACGTCCAACTTTTTGACTACCTATCAGTTTAAGCGATGTCTTATGAATGGACTAATACTCAAAAGGGTGTCTACAACAGCAGATCAGAGATGTGGGTTTCTTTCAAATTAGAGCTATAAGGTAAAATACAGGGCTAGGAAAGTTTGTGGATGGTTTTTTTTCCTCTAAGTGAAATCATGAAAGAAAATAATGAAGCAGTGGTGGGTGATTTACCTTAGGACTTAACACTTGCCAAAGATTTATTTTTATTTTTTCTTTCAGTGGATATCCCTTTATTTAAGGCCTTACATATTGTTTCTGTTTACGTCACTTTCCTGGCCATCCTTAAGAGTAAACAGAACAATCCTTCTGTCAACAATGGGAAATAAGCAGAAGTCTCGATTGTATACTCGTTTATTTACATTAGCCTCAAGGTTCGTGTAATTCACAGACGTATTAAACATAATATATTATGTAGTATTGTATCATTGTATACCGGACCTGTAGTGCTATTCTGTAAATATCTCACCGTGAAAACATAAGTGAAGTGATCTCAAAGTGAGCTGTCAATAATGTCAACCCCTACAGCGTCAGGTGAAATGACGGCTCACTTCACGCTCACTTCACCTAAGTTATCACGGTGAGATGTTTACAGAATAGCACGGCTGTATATTTCCGCACAATAAACGTAAATTATACGATAAATGGTTTATTGTACTAACTGTTATGTGGTTGTTTAGTATGTATTATGTATGTATCATTCATAGTTTTGTCAAGGCATACAACGTAAATAATTATGCTAATAGATATCGTTGTATATTATCTATTTTGTGCTAACATATAATGTTAAATGTTAAAAGATTTTTCTTTTTCTCTGCTGTGTGTTTTCCTTCCTTCAGTGTATGTTTTTCTTCAACCATTCAGGCATCTTATCGTCAAACCGCATAGTGGGGAAGGGTTTCAGACGTATTGCGGCAGATTTGGATAGGTAAGTACTCTTACTGCAGAAACAGATAGCTACTGAAAATAATGTACTAAGAATGATAGAGATTTAAAAGCCAGGTTTTACGTCCGAAATGACATCAAAAACTAGTAAACGTTAAAAATCATAAATTTTATATTGTTTGAACCTGAAGTCGGATTTAATGGCATCACTATCAGGAACTCTTTGCTCTTTTTTTTTCATCTGAAGTTAATGACGCCAAATAGAACCGTAAAATTTTTCCACGGCTGACATTTTCCGTTAACATGACCTTTCGTCAGCAAAACAAACGCTTGGCAAGGCTAAATGTTGTCATTGTATTTTAAGTCAAGAGACGAGTAACAATAGTTAGTATAATATTCATGCCTCGGCTATGATGATTAGTGATAAAGTTTGTTAAACCAACCCGGTTGTTTGGAAAATTACCCGAACTGAAAAATAAACGTTCCTGTTAAACCTACGCAGGGCTCAAAACGCAAAAGATTAATGACCTACTTATTTAACTTATTTTGCCCTATTTAAAAAGGCGAGAAATCCTATAACTGTATCCGATCTATAGTCACATTCAAGATTAACAATATACATATCATTTAGCGTTAGACAATAATGTAGATAAAATAGGTCAATGAGACAGTATTATCAGTCTACCTTAGATAAGCAATGCGGGCAGCGAATACAATCGGCTCAGCTGTTACTATCGATCCGCAGTTACTTCATAGTAAACTGTCGTTATGACCAGGCGAGCTCTGCAAACCAATGCACCTCCAGCACAGCTAATAGCACTGGCACCGAACACCACTCGACGGCAATAACAACCAATAATAGCACTGATATGCAATCGCCACCTGTTAGCCCGCACTCATTAACGCTTTTATTACGTCGCTCAAATCACAATACACTCTCAAGTAAAGAAATCCGGATAAGATTGTTTGTATTTATTTATTTAGCATGCAAACACAAGATGTGTAACCCGGTGTCGGCGTAAATTAGGCGCGCAATAAACGTGACGAGCACGTACGTGCACGTCGCCGGTGCGAGCTCGACTGACGTAGTGACGTCAGGTCGGGCGCTCGGGCGCTCGAGCGTCGGGAGGCCGGCGGCGTAGGGGCGGGCGGCGGGCGGCTACGAGAGGACTACGGCTCGCATCCGCCCAACGAGCTACGCCAAAATGAAGCTACGAATTTCAATACACGCGATGAGTCCGCTCAAACGAGAAATACAGAACAGTTTCCAAACGGAAACTTTCAACTGGAAACATGACCCCGGCACGTGTGTTCTGCGAAGTCCTTTAATTACGTTTTAAATTAAAACGTATCGTGTGGAATTGGCAATTATGATAAATATATTTTTTATGAAATTATTAACATGTAACGCAGTAAGGGTCAGAGTGGAATTGGCAATTATAATAAACATATTTTTTGATGAAATTATTAACATGTAACGCATATAAGGAACTTTCGTCAAACTCTAATACTACGGGGTAGGTACCTGAAAATATATTTTTAGTAAATAGGTATCTGTGTTATTCACCTTTTATTCAACCGTTTATGCACACAACCGTGTGCCGCCAACACTTCATGTATCTTTTATTGATTTTCGCATAATTTACTTCAAACCCGAGGCCGATATACCGTTAATTCCTGTCAACTTATTCACGAACGGCTAGAACAAATCGTTCGTATATGAAATAAAAAGGATTAACATTGTTGGCATCCCCTCGTACACTTTCAAGGTCAGCAGAGTTTCACTACTTTCAAAGGCCGCGTCGGGAACTCGCGAAACCGAAATTACGATAAGAGCCTGTTTCAGAAGTCGTTAATAAGAATTTACGCCGTTCGAACGTTTGTAGTAATAAAATTGATGAACAAATTATCCACCTCAAGGTCTCTTAAAATATTATGAGTACCATAATTGACTATGGTGATGTGTGTTATTATGACCTGAATGCAGATCTCCTCAATAAACTTGATCGCCTTCTAAATAACTGCATTCGATTCGTTTTCAATCTTCGTAAGTATGATCATGTGTCTGCGCACCGATTGCTTTTAAAATGGTTACCCATTCGTCAGCGCAGAGAGCTGAGGGCTCTGTCTATGTTATATTCCATACTAAACAAGCCTACTTCTCCTTCTTATCTGACTTCCCATGTTCAATACTTGTGCTCTGCCCATAGTAGAAATCTTCGTTCAACCAACAATCTTCTTCTACGATGTCCTTCTCACCGCTCTGGTTTTATTCATTCTTCATTCTTTGTCCAGGCAGTATTTCTTTGGAATGCGCTCCCTCTGAACATCAGGATGGCAACCAGTCCGTTATCTTTCAAAGTGAAGGCACGTGAACACATTCGTGAAAAGTTGGCAAAATCATCGCAGCGCTGATTTGTTGGATTCTTTTTCTCCTCTACCTATCGTTATTTCTCCTGACAAAGTTTATTTTGTTTATATGTATGTATGTATGTATGTATTTATTGGTATTTATTCTTTTTCCAGTTATCTATCCCTTGTGTTGCACCTACCATGTTTTGTCTCTGCATCACCCTAAGGTTGACTGGTAGAAAATGCCTCAGGCATTAAGTCCGCCTTTGTACAGTATTTTTTTACTTGTGCATAAAGTTTTAATAAATAAAATAAATAAATCTGTCGTGGTATTACGAAAAAATACTTCATCATTTTATAGCTAGAACCAAAAAAGAGAAGTCCCTTGTTAAATATTAGTCAATTTGTGGAAGTGCTTCGCCATTTTCGTGATAACTTTCCTGAGCGAAATTGATGTTTGAGAGTTTGTATACGGCTTTTAAAAACACGTTCATCTCATCTGAGTCTCGGTACGCAATGGCACGTGGCCAGCTCACGACTATGGACTCCAAACGACTTCGGTTGTGTCCGAAACTATGGACAAAATCAGTTAAATGCGTGTATGTATTTCGTCGTACGGCTACGCTCAACATGCTACGCCGCGGCGTAGCTTTAAGGGAAACCACAACCACAATAGTTTACATTCATCATCTAGCGTTTTCCCAACTATTTTAGGGTCGGCTTCCAGTCTTACCGGATGCAGCTGGATACCAGTATTTTACATGGAGCGACTGCCTATCAGACCTGGTAACACTGGTTGTCAGGTTTTCGGGTTTCTGACGACCGTAACGACTGTCAATGATTCACGAATGACAGCCGCGGCACCAACGGCTTATTCGATCGACCCGTGCGGCTGTTATTACTTAGCCACATTAGTTATACGTTATGGTAAATTTAAGGCTGTCATTCGTAATAATAACACAAGCCGCTACCGCATCTGGCATTGAACTATGTATATTCAGTGAACACCGAAATACGGATACCGTTCTAATTTAGTTCTAACGTTCGAAATAGGGTTTATATATCCTTACGTTCAGTCCCCTGGCAGTTAACTAAGTTAACACTCTGATTCAATGCTATTTTTGTAGTTCTCAGGGATTCTGGCATACACAGTATTACAGACTATCTAATATTACAACACCCACACCAAGCTAAAGTTCAAACTTTACGATAATGCCTCCAACTTCGCAAGACTCGGAAAAGATAGACTAATAAAAGTAATGTTCCATTTAAATCTTATAAGTCAGTCTTTACATCTTGCTTAGAGTTTGCCATTGCGTGGTTTGGTTTTTGACCTGTTACTTAGCCTCTTAATATACTCAGCCTTTTCCCAACTATGCTGGGGTCAGCTTCCAGTCTAACCGGATGCAGCTGAATACCAGTATTTTACATGGAGCAGGCAGTCGCTCCAAGTAACTAACCTCCACACTGGTAACTGGTAATCTAACCTCCACAACCCAGTTACTGGGTAATACCCCACTGGGTGGTACCCCACTGGGTGGGTCCACCGGGATAATTACTGGGTATCCTGGGTTTACCCCTTGGTAAACTAGTTGTCAGACTTTCGGGCTTCCGACGACCCGTAACGACTGTCAGAGATCCACGAATGACAGCCGGGACCAACGGCTTGACGTATTTTCCGAGGCACGGAGAGGTCTTGGTATGTAAAGATGGTCACCCATCCACTGACCAACCCCGGCAAGCGTAGCTTAATCTGATCGATCGACCCTTATTACTTAGACACAAGCTCGTATTATACTGTAAACGTATATTTTGAAAAAAATGGACCAATTCCTGCTATAGTGATCGCTTAGTATTGTTACTTTCTTAGGAGGATTTTGCTCCAGCATTTTGACGTAAAACCTAGAGAAATGCGGCTTATTATTAGCCGTGAACAAGTTGAAATATTTGAACACTGCGGGCAAGTGGTCTAACTTGATCTTGCACTACATTGCTCCGAAGACGCATTCGAGGTCTTGCCACGCAAAATCATGAATGAGCATGAAAATGGCAAGCACGTATACCTTTTCATAATAAAAGTCTCAATAACATTGGTTACAGAGTTCAGCTACCTCTCGTGGTATGACAAACATGTATGGTTCAAAACATTATTTCGTTTGTTCATATCCGTTCCCTACTGCCTTCCTGACCCTGGCACAGATATTTTACAACAAGCGGAGGCGATGATCTTGTGGTGGCATCTACAACGCCACATGCGAACTACGCATCAAAGACCAGACTGACGTCACACAAATTCTGCATCGTGCAAACAGAATTTACCGCGCGACTGGCATTTATGTAGGTATATAAAATATTCCAACATCACCCGTCGGGCAGTTGCCCACCAGGACACAACACCCTCCCTTTTCAACGGAGGACGAGTGAACTTTACACCCTGTTCCTCATCACTACATAGTATAAAAGAAAGTCTCTTCCCGCTGTCTGTCTGTCCCTATGTATGCTTAGATCTTTAAAACTACGCAACTGATTTTGATGCGGTTTTTTTTAATAGATTTACACTATACCTAAACCAATTTAAAAAAACGGAATTAATATGTGTCCTTTAGGGACAAATCATTATTTTTAACTGGCTGACCCATCAGACGTTGTCCTGTCAAAATTTTAATTTCGATTCTTCGGCTGTACTTTGAGTTTTTCCCAATTTTCTTTTCTCCTAAACCACCCCCGTAATGAGGCAAACAAAACAAAAAAAAACACAGCGATCGAGTAATTTTCGAGTTTTTGCGAGAATATTAACATAGAAAGTTGAGTTCCAAATTTCATTAACCAAGCTTTCCTCCTTAGCCGAATAGCCGTGGTACGCACGGCTACAGATCAAGCATAAGCTCATAGACTTATAAAAAAAGATGGACTCCGCGCCACGCATATCGAAAGTGAAGCACCCTACCGATCTATGTGTGCGTGATTTGGGTACCTGCAAAGACGCCGTCGCTCGTGTCACGTAATGGCGGCCGGTCGGCATACTATGATGTAAATGTGTGCGCGAGGCGTGTTTGTACAAACGGACCCGGCATACTTACTGTGCTTCACTTTCGATATGCGCAGCGCGGAGTCCATCTTTTTTTATAAGTTTATGCATAAGCTGTACTGTAATACATTTCCAGTATAAGGTGATCTCGCATTGTATAGGATTTCCTTACAATGAGAGGTCAGTGTAAACTGGAAATGTATAACTTGATGTGTAGCCGTGTGTACTAAAACAAGATAACAATACAAAACATTTTCAGATTGTACAAATAGCAAATACAAGCTTGTTCCGCTCCAGTAAGTACTGTCGTGCGTGTCGCCGCTATAAGCTTTGAAGCAATAATGATATATGTAATGAAGATAGTAAATGTACCTACAGAATACGCAGTCGGAACCTCGGAACATTTCCAGCCGTCGCGTCGCGTCGTGTCGTAACTCGCAACAGAAGTGTTTATACTACAACGTTCATAAAAATATAATCCTGTGCAAGCTCGAGTGTAGTAGAGCGAAGATACAACACGGACGTGCTGGAGTTATATTTTATTTATGACGTGAGCTATAAAGTATAGAGCTTCACTACCGGTTGACAACGGAGTAAGCAGGACTACTACAAGTTGTAGACATTATGGCGTGGATTTCAGTGCAGTTCATAAAATTTTGGACGCGATATTTCGAATAGGCAGGCCAGGCCAGATCCTAATATAATACTATTACTACTGATACTAATGTACTGCGAGCAGCGCCGTCTTTTCCATTGGCCACTCTGTGCAAGATTCCAGGGCCCCGCGTTACATGTGGTATTTACTGCCAGTGTCGTAGCCATAGAAATATAACAAACAGTTCTTAATCTATGGTCTTCGTAGCTAAGGGCTACCAGGCCAGGGGCAATGTGCTACAAATTTCTAGCTCACTTCGCTCGTTCTTGCATCCTAGATTCTCCATTCCCCAGTATCCTAAAGTCCCCAGGAATTCCAATAGGTTAAAAAAGTATTTGTTCATTTATGCGATATTTAAAAGACACATATTTTCTTCGCCAATATGAACAAGTTTTAGGTTTTCCGGAGTACAAAGTTATTTAATCGAAACACTCTTGCTTTTCTTACGTAGTTTTACATTGAAGATTCATACATATGGTACCTACTTGAAATAATTTAATTAAAAGTATTTTATTAGCAGGTGCCGTTTCGTAGTTTCTGCCTACCCGCACGGGAAAAAGACGCGAATTTATGTATGTAATAATTCCAATAAACTACAGCAAACTTGAAGCGTAGGATCGAAAGTAGGTATTGATTTTCTGAAGTACAGTGGGCTGCATCAATGGGGTACCCCAGTTGTATTAAAATTTTAATGCAATGCATACAATTTTATTGACCTATTTATTTCTGCACGAGAGTTAACCATAAGTAGGTACATAAATATAATAAAATAGTATCGACGTCAAAATTGTACATTAAATATTTTTGAAAAAAAGTCATTGCTACGAGGTGTGCTATACGAGTCTGATGCCGAAAAAATGCAAATAAATCTTTGACTTTGACTTTGAAATATAGTTTCTAGATTTTTTGTCTGTTTGTCTAGGACTCTAGGTGTATGTTCCAGATTGGCGCAAAAACGGCTGAACGGATTTGGATGAAATTTGGCACACAGATAGTTTAAAACCTGGATTAACACCTAGGGTACTACTTTAAATCCCGGTAGTACGTTCCCGTGGGGTATTTTCTGACATCCACGCGAGCAAAATCAAGTTAAAAATATATTTTCAATCTTCTCATAATGTTCCTAGATAAGAGGTAGGTACACGTCACCGTTGAAGAAAATTATGGCGCCGGCAACCTGAACGTTGGCTTGGAAACTAAATCAGCGACGATGCGTTTTGTAACACTTTTTGCATTGCGACGGAAGAGAAGGAAAGGAAAGCGTCAATTTGGGTACTTTCCTATACAAGTATACATTAACCTAGTCAACAGACGTCTCGAGGATTCTTCGAAAGTTCTTCGACCAAGAATAGCTCGCGCTATTTACGGTCTCATGTCCTATGACATGAGGGAGGCTCGTGGCTAAATAATAACAGCCGCATGGGTCGATCGAAGGTTAAGCTACGCTTGCCGCGGTCGGTTCGTGGATGGGTGACACATTCATAAGGTACACATCGAGCCCTATCCGTGCCTCGGAAAGCACGTTAAGCCGTCGGTCCCGGCTGATCTTTGACAGTTGTTACGGGTGGCCAGAAGCCCAAAAGTCCGACATCCAGTCTTACTAAGGGGTACCGTGTTACCCAGTAACTGCGGTTGTGGAGGTCAGATAGGCAGTCGCTCCACGTAAAATACTGGTATATTAAGTAATCTTATAAGGGTTCCATTTTTCCTTTTGAGGTACGGAACCCTAAAAATTATTGATATCTCACACTATTAATTAAAACCATTCAACTTATTGCAATGTTGTTGAGAAATCCAAACTGAAATTGTGCCAGCAAAAGCCATTGAAAGAACAAACTTACAAGTGAAATAATAGCGAAACTTTGCAATTGCTACTTATAGCTTCGCTATTTTAAACTCAGGTTTTCTTTAGACAATAAAATACAGGTAGTTAATTAGAATAGTTCATTAAGTTAATCGACAGTGTTGTTTAGATTTATTTATCTATATTAATATTATAATGAGGTAAAAGTTTGTATGTTTGTACGTAAGGGGTAATCTCAGGAATTAACAGTCGGACTTAAAAAAATATTTTTCCATTTGATAGCACAATTCTTGAACAAGGTATAGGGTACGAGGGCTGCTATTTATGCATCCGGAACTGGCCAGTTACAGAACAATGTTAAAAAAGTAATTATAACATTTAAAACTAGATCTCTTTGGATGAAGAATACAATTTGTTTCATGTAGCTATTAGTCCAGTAGAGATATAATATTTTTTCAATTTACCCTTCGATAATTCTAAAGTTTTTTATTTTCGCTGAGTGGATAACTATAGTGAATTCATTGCTATGTACAAAAATGCTAACAGTTTAGAGTTATGCTATAGGTATTAAGTAGGTATTTCCTATTATTTCGTGTTATAACAATGATATAAAATTTAAATTAAAATACTACACTGTTTCTTAATTAGTACTGTCTAAAGTATATATTACTGAAAATGCTAATAGATAGGTACTGTGGAACAATGGAAATCTGAAAATGTCCTTTAACTCATTCAATAAAAAATTTAAGTTTTTCAAATCATTTCCTATACACTTAAAGGGATTAGTTATACCTTACAACAAAAGTTCTAACAGCTAAGTAATATGCTTCACAAGTAATTGTATTTTTACTTTGCAATTAGCGAAATATTGAATTTAAGTTTATAAATTTGCGCCCACATATTCGTGATAATAAGCTCTGCTACCATACAAAAGTTTCAACTTGTACGTGCTATGCCTTTTTTTTTAATAAATAAAATACAATTTGGATATTGTGGCGCGCGGTGTAGGTACGACAATTCGTGCAGCGCGACGCGGTGACAATCAGACCCACACTCACTGCAAACGTGCACGCGGCTACACATCAAGCTATGCATGTCCAGTTTACACTGACCTCTCATTGTAAGGTAATCTTATACAATGCGAGATCAGCTTATACTGGATATGTATAGCTTGATCTGTAGCCGTGCGTACCTACCTATATTGAATGAGGCGCAAAATCATTTCATTACAGTCACATATCACAAATGACTAATACGAGTACAGTCAGCGTCAAAAATATCGGAACGAACAGACTGTTCAAAATGATCTCAAAAACTAAGAAAATTAAAGTACTCAATTGGATAAAGCTCTTGTCAGAATTACAGTGTAATATTGTCGTATACTGTCTTCATTCTGAAAACAGTCTGTTCGTCCCGATATTATTGACGCTGATCCAATCCAGTCAGTTATTTTTTCTGTTCCATTCCGTGACCGTGACTTCGCCCGCGCGTAATTATCAACAATTGTCAAAAATAGTCAAAATCCCGGATTCCGGGATTCACAGATTTAGAGTTCTGATTATAGGATCGAATGTATATTTATGTATTGATCGTCAAAATGTCGTGATTCCGGAATTGATAAATTAAGTATTTTTTTTACCATTACTGGGTAACTTGTTTATCACTAAATTTTCACAGGGGATCATCTACTATGAACAACTTTCACTATGGCATCAACACGCAAATCACGAAAAATAAATCAGCTGGTCGAGTAGGTATTGAGCTTTTGTATCAAACATCGTAATTTTTTTCGTGATTTCAGAGTTGGTCCCATAATGAAAGCTGCTGAAACTGTAAATCCAAGATGGCGGCTGCGAACATTTTCAAATGTTTCGTCATGGGTGTCGTTTTCATTGGTTTCGAGGGTGTTAAGGCAGATAGTGACACTAAAATGTAAATCCAAGATGGCGGCTGCGAATATTTTCAAATTTTACTCTAGTATGTACAAAAATGCTAACAGTTTAGAGTTATGCTATAGGTATTAAGTAGGTATTTCCTATTATTTCGTGTTATAACAATAATATAAAATTTAAATTAAAATACTACACTGTTTCTTAATTAATACTATCTAAAGTATATATTACTGAAAATGCTAACAGATAGCTACTGTGGAACAATGGAAATCTGAAAATGTCCCTTAACTCATTCAATTAAAAATTTAAGTTTTTCAAATCATTTCCTATATACTTAAAGGGATTAGTTATACCTTACAACAAAAGTTCTAACAGCTAAGTACAACACAAGGCTTCACAAGAATGTTCAGGCTTCACAAGTAATTGTATTTTTACTTTGCGATTAGCGAAATATTGAATTTAAGTTTGTAAATTTTCGCCTGAACATTCGAGACAATAAGCTCTGCTACCATACAAAAGTTTCAACATATACGTGCTATGGCTTTTGTTTAAATTGCGAATAACTATTTTCCATAACAAGCCGCGTAAGTCAATCTGAGATACTCGTAGAAACAAATGACCGCACCAGTAGGACATACGTTCCAGTCGCAACAAAAATATTCCTCTGACAAACGAATAAAGGTTTCTGTAGTTAGACGATCAGAGACACAAGAGACCATATTATGGGCTGCCGGAATACATAACGACGATTGGAGCCAACAAGTAAGTTCTAGTTGTATTTATAATTCCTACTATCAATATCCTATACCCCATCTAATCCATTCTATTTTTCCTCTATAGAGCCAACACCTCAACTTTAGGTAAATATGCGTCCGAACATACTATCTCTGGTAATAAATAAAGAACGGAATAGAACTTCGAGGAACGGAGACAAACAGTGGACACTTCTTTAGGACAACATTTTTTCCGGGATAATTAATCTCCCAAAAGAGTAACATTCTGGAATGGCCTACTAGGCAAAAGAACAAGAGGTAGACCTATGACAAGATGGGAAGATGATATAAAAGCAATAGCTGGTCCAAACTGGAGAAAAGTAGCTGAAGACAAAGTCAAATGGGCATCACTGGAGGAGGCCTTCACCCATTCTGGGGTTCCTGTAGATTAAATAAAAAAATGAAGTACCTAACTATAAATACTATGATATAATACATAGGATACACATAAAATTATACTAAGTAAGAGACAAATAAATAACATAGAATGAACTAAACAAAACTAACACATACATAGATTTTAAGGAATGTAAATTTACTGGAAATAAAAGGCTTTTTTATTTTTATTTTTTATTTTTTTATAATTAATCTCCCGGGTTTTGGGACATTACATTATTACTAGAGATCGGATAATCGGATGCGTATTAACCTAAAGTTGAGGTGTTGGCTAAGTATGGAGTGGGCTTTTGGATTGAAAGATCCCAGAATTCTGGTATCGGCAAATTTTGACTTCTAATTATAGAATCGAATGTTTTAAGTACTTAAGTTCAGATGTTAGTTAGTATGGATTGCACTTATACATCGAGAAAATGCCGGGATTCCGGAACGACACTTTTTAAGTTCTTATTTTGGAATCGAATGTTTAGTTAGGTACTTGCGTTCAGGTGCTGGCTAATATGGATTGCACTTCTGTATCAAAAAAATTCCGGGATTCACAAATTTTGACTTCTGATCATAGAATCGAATGTATAATTTACTTAAGTGCAGATGTTAGTTAATATGGATTGCACTTATGTATCGTGTGGCTGACACTGGCTTGGCCACCATCAGGGATTTTACTTTTCAGAGCTAGATCAAAGATTTTATCGTAAACTCTTCAATCTAGCTCTTGAACTATACTTAAAAATTGAACTCATTATATCTTCTAAACTAAGACCCGACTAAATCTGTGACTTGGCGACTAATTTCGACTAATTAGCGACTAAATCTGGGAGAAAACAGATCTTCGCTAGGTGCCCTAGTTTTTGAGATATAAAGGTGGCCAAGCTGGGGAGACTCTCTCCAGATCGGCCACCAATGACCCCTATATAACTTTTGAACCAGTGACCGACAAATTCTGATATTTCGCGACAAATTTCGACTAATTAACGACTAAATCTTTGTGTTATCAAAAGTAAAATCCCTGATGGTGGCCAAGCCAGTGTCAGCCACACTTATGTATCGAAAAAATCCCGGGATTCCGGAGCGACAATTTTTAAGTTCTGATTATAGAATCGAATGTATATTTACTTACGTTTAGGCTTTGGCTAATATGGAATGTACCTACTTTTGTATTGATCGTCAAAATGTCGGGATGCCGGAATTGATAAATTAAGTATTTTTTACTACGAGTATTAGAGGATAACTTTTTATCAGTAAATTTTCACAGGGAATCTTCTACTCATGAACAACTTTCACTATGGCATCAACACGTAAATCACGAAAAATAAATCAGCTGGTCGAGTAGGTATTGAACTTTTGTATCAAACATCGTAATTTTTTTCGTGATTTCAGAGTTGGTCCCATAGTGAAAGCTGCTGAAACTGTAAATCCAAGATGGCGGCTGCGAATATTTTCAAATGGTTTATCATGGGTGTCGTTTTTATGGCTTTCGAGGGTGTTAAGGCCGATAGTGACAATAAAATGTAAATCCAAGATGGCGGCTGCGAATATTTTCTATCTTTTCTAATTTTTCGTTATGGGTGTCGTTTTCTTGGTTTTCGAGACTGTTAAAGCCGATAGTGACGCTAAAATGTAAATCCAAGATGGTGGATGCGAGTATTTTCTAATTTTTCTCAAAGAGTGTCGTTTTCATGGTTTTCGGTGGTGTTAAAGCTGATAGTAACATTAAAATGTAAATCCACGATGGCGGCTGCGAACATTATTTAATTTTTCGTCATGGGTGTCGTTTTCATGCTTTTCGAGGGTTTCAAAGGCGATTTACATTTTAACGCCACGTTAAAATGTAAATCCAAGACGGTGGCTGCAAAATTTTCAAACTTTTCGTCATGGGTGTCGTTTTCATGGTTTTTGAGGGTGTTATAGCCGATAGTGACGTTAAAATGTAAATCCAAGATGGCAGTTGCAAAAATTTTCAAGCTTTTTATCATGGGTGTCATTTTAATGGTTTTCGAGGGTGTTAAAGCCGATAATGACGTTAAAATGTAAATCCAAGATGGCGGCTGCGAAAATTTTCCGTCATGGTTTTAGAGTGTGCTAAAGCCGATAGAGGAGTCAAAATGCGTGACGCTTGGCTGATGCCTACTTAACTAACCCTGCGGCAGTGCAGCGTATCGCGTTACAACCTGAAAACACGTGTGATAGTAATTAAAAAACCATCAACATTTTTAAAGCAGGCGCTATCTTGCATTTACATTTTAGTGTCACTATCGGCTTTAACACCCTCGAAAATAATGAAAACGACACCCGTGACGAAAATTTTAAAAATGTTCGCAGCCGCCATCATCCATACTAATATTATAAATTCGAAAGTAACTCTGTCTGTCTGTCTGTCTGTCTGTCTGTCTGTCTGTCTGTCTGTCTGTCTGTCTGTCTGTCTGTTACCTATTCACGCCTAAACCACTAAACGGATTTCGATAAAATTTGGCAAGGCTATAGATGGTATCCTGGGGACGGACATAGGCTACTTTTTTTTTCAAAAATAATCCTACAGGGGGTGATATAGGGGATGAAAGTTTGTATGGGAAACTCAGTATTTCTTAAGTTAGGGATGTGAAAATTAAAATTTATGCTTTTGATAAGAAATAAAGAAATATGCGATTCAGCGTTTTTGAAAAATCATCCCCTAAGGGGGTAAAATAGGGGTTGATTTTAAAATTTACAAAACTGCATGGATTTCGACAAAATTTGGCAAGGCTTTATATAGCATCCCGGGGAAGGCCAAAGGATACTATTTTTTTCAAAAATAATACTACAGGGGGTGATATAGGGGATGAAAGTTTTAAGGGAAACCCAGTATTTCTTAAGTTAGTGATAACAAATTTATGCTATTGGTAGGAAATTAATAAATATGCGGTTCAGCGTTTTTGAAAAATCATCCCCTAAGGGGGTAAAACAGGGGTTGATTTTAAAATTTACAAAACTGCACGGATTTCGATAAAATTTGGCAAGGCTTTATATAGTATCCTGGGGAAAGACACAGGCTACTTTCAAAAACAATACTACAGGGGGTGATACAGGGGATGAAAGTTTGTAAGGGAAACCCAGTAGGTATTTCTTAAGTTAGGGATAGCAAATTTATGCTATTCGTAGGAAATTAAGAAATATGCGGTTCAGCATTTTTGAAAAATCATCCCCTAAGGGGGTTAAATAGGGGTTGATTTTAAAATTTACAAAACTGCACGGATTTCGATAAAATTTGGCAAGGCTTTATATAGAATCCTGGGGAAGGACATAGCATACTTTCAAAAACAATACTACAGGGGGTGATATAGGTGATGAAAGTTTGTAAGGGAAACCCAGTATTTCTTAAATTAGGGATAACAAATTTATGCTATTGGTAGGAAATTAAGAAATATGCGGTTCAGCATTTTTGAAAAATCATCCTCTAAGGGGGTTAAATAGGGGTTGATTTTAAAATTTACAAAACTGCACGGATTTCGATAATATTTGGCAAGGCTTTATAGCATCCTGATGGACACAGGCTACTTTTGGTCTTAAAAAATAATCCTACAGGGGGCGATATAGGGGATGAAATTTTGTATGGGAAACTCAGTATTTCTTAAGTTAGGGATGTGAAAATTAAAATGTATGCTTTTGAAAAGCAATAAAGAAATATGCGGTTCAGCGTTTTTGAAAAATCATCCCCTAAGGGGGTAAAATAGGGGTTGATTTTAAAATTTACAAAACTGCACGGATTTCGACAAAATTTAACAAGGCTTTATCTAGCATCCTGGGAAAGGACATAGGGTACTATTTTTTTTTTAATAATACTACGGAGGGTGATATAGGGGATGAAAGTTTGTAAGGGAAACCCAGTATTTCTTAAGTTAGGGATAACAAATTTATGCTATTGGTAAGAAGTTAAAAAATATGCGGGTCAGCGTTTTTTAAAAATCATCCCCTAAGTGGGTAAAATAGGGGTTGATTTTAAAATTTACAAAACTGCACGGATTTCGTTAAAATTTGTCAAGGTTATAGATAGCATCCTGGGAAAGGATATGGGCTACTTTTTGTCTTAAAACATAATCCTACAAGGGGTGATAAAAGGGATGAAAGTTTGTATGGGAAACCCAGCATTTCTTAAGTTAGGGATGTGAAAATTAAAATGTATGCTTTTGATAAGCAATAAAGAAATATGCGGTTCAGCGTTTTTGAAAAATCATCCCCTAAGGGGGTAAAATAGGGGTTGATTTTAAAATTTACAAAACTGCACGGATTTCGACAAAATTTAACAAGGATTTATCTAGCATCCTGGGAAAGGACATAGGGTACTATTTTTTTTTTAAATAGTACTACAGGGGGTGATATAGGGGATGAAAGTTTGTAAGGGAAACCCAGTATTTCTTAAGTTAGGGATAACAAATTTATGCTATTGGTAAGAAGTTAAAAAATATGCGGGTCAGCGTTTTTTAAAAATCATCCCTTAAGTGGGTAAAATAGGGGTTGATTTTAAAATTTACAAAACTGCACGGATTTCGATAAAATTTGGCAAGGTTATAGATAGCATCCTGGGAAAGGATATGGGCTACTTTTTGTCTTAAAACAT
The DNA here is from genome assembly GCA_905163495.3 of Cosmia trapezina. Classification (NCBI taxonomy): domain Eukaryota; kingdom Metazoa; phylum Arthropoda; class Insecta; order Lepidoptera; family Noctuidae; genus Cosmia; species Cosmia trapezina. The sequence goes on from LR991037.1 coordinate 19,292,378, forward strand.
AATCCTACAAGGGGTGATAAAAGGGATGAAAGTTTGTATGGGAAAACCAGCATTTCTTAAGTTATATTATATAGGGATATGCCCTATGTTTTCCACATGAACGTTCCCATGGGATATTTTCCGACATCCACGCGGGCGAAGCCGCGGGCAAAAGCTAGTGTATTTATATTTTAACATCACTATCGGCTTTAACAGCCCCCAAAACCATGAAAACGACACCTTTGACGAAAAATTAGAATATATTCGCATCCACCATCTTGGCTTTACATTTTAGTGTCACTATCGGCTTTAACACTCTCGAAAAGCATGAAAACGACACCTATGACGAAAAATTTGAAAATGTTCGCACCGGCCATCTTGGATTTATATTTTAATGTCACTATTGGCTTTAACACCCTCGAAAAGCATGAAAACGACACCCATGACGAAAAATTTAATAATGTTCGCAGCCGCCATCTTGGATTTACATTTTAATGTTACTATCAGCTTTAACACCACCGAAAACAATGAAAACGACACCCATAACGAAAAATTAGAAAATATTCGCATCCACCATCTTGGATTTACATTTTAGTATCACTATCGGCTTTAACACTATCGAAAACCAAAAAAACGACACCCATGACTAACAATTAGAAAATATTCGCAGCCGCCATCTTGGATTTACATTTTAGTGTCACTATCGGCCTTAACACCCTCGAAACCAATGAAAACGACACCCATGACGAAAAGTTTGAAAATTTTGCAGCCACCGTCTTGGATTTACAGTTTCAGCAGCTTTCATTATGGGACCAACTCTGAAATCACGAAAAAAATTACGATGTTTGATACAAAAGCTCAATACCTACTCGACCAGCTGATTTATTTTTCGTGATTTATGTGTTGATGCCATAATGAAAGTTGTTCATAGTAGATGATCCCCTGTGAAAATTTAGTGATAAACAAGTTACCCAGTAATGGTAAAAAAAATACTTAATTTATCAATTCCGGAATCACGACATTTTGACGATCAATACATAAATATACATTCGATCCTATCATCAGAACTCTAAATCTGTGAATCCCGGAATCCGGGATTTTGACTATTTTTGACAATTGTTGATAATTACGCGCGGGCGAAGTCACGGTCACGGAATGGAACAGAAAAAATAACTGACTGTATTGGATCAGCGTCAATAATATCGGGACGAACAGACTGTTTTCAGAATGAAGACAGTATACGATAATATTACACTGTAATTCTGACAAGAGCTTTACCCAATTGAGTAGTTTAATTTTCTTAGTTTTTGAGATCATTTTGAACAGTCTGTTCGTTCCGATATTTTTGACGCTGACTGTACTCGTATTAGTCATTTGTGAGATGTGACTGTAATGAAATGATTTTGCGCCTCATTCAATAGAGGTAGGTACGCACGGCTACAGATCAAGCTATACATATCCAGTATAAGCTGATCTCGCATTGTATAAGATTACCTTACAATGAGAGGTCAGTGTAAACTGGACATGCATAGCTTGATGTGTAGCCGCGTGCACGTTTGCAGTGAGTGTGGGTCTGATTGTCACCGCGTCGCGCTGCACGAATTGTCGTACTTACACCGCGCGCCACAATATCCAAATTGTATTTTATTTATTAAAAAAAAAGGCATAGCACGTACAAGTTGAAACTTTTGTATGGTAGCAGAGCTTATTATCACGAATATGTGGGCGCAAATTTATAAACTTAAATTCAATATTTCGCTAATTACAAAGTAAAAATACAATTACTTGTGAAGCATATTACTTAGCTGTTAGAACTTTTGTTGTAAGGTATAACTAATCCCTTTAAGTGTATAGGAAATGATTTGAAAAACTTAAATTTTTTATTGAATGAGTTAAAGGACATTTTCAGATTTCCATTGTTCCACAGTACCTATCTGTTAGCATTTTCAGTAATATATACTTTAGATAGTACTAATTAAGAAACAGTGTAGTATTTTAATTTAAATTTTATATTATTGTTATAACACGAAATAATAGGAAATACCTACTTAATACCTATAGCATAACTCTAAACTGTTAGCATTTTTGTACATAGCAATGAATTCACGAAAGTAATCCACTCCGCGAAAATAAAAAACTTTGGAATTATCGAAGGGCATATTCTTTTGTCTACTGGACTATATCATTTGTTTTTACTTTGTGGCGTCATTTTGAAAATTGCCTGTCTATAGCACCATGGATTTAACTCGTGAAAATTTTCGTGATATGATTTATTACGATTTTCGCCGAGGGCTAACTCAAAAAAAACCGGTCAAGAGCGAGTCGGACTCGCGCACCGAGGGTTTCGTTCCGATTTCTGAAAAAGTGTGCTATTTAGAGACATCGTTTTATTTTTCCTGTAATCTTTACATAAACTTCTATCACATAGAATAATTTCAGATTTTCCCTTTGCAAACTTCGGAGAAAAGGGGGGGGGAACGGTATTTTTTTTATATTTTTCATTAAAAGTCGAAAACTATGCGGGCAAAAAAAAATGTTTAAGAATGTGCAAACAGCGTTATTTCATATGATACCCCACATGCCCTAGTAGCCCCACTTTGAATTTTCAAGACCCCCTTTCAGCACCTGTTACAAAAAAAATATAAACATTTTTGTTTCTTTCTTATTAGCAAAATAGTTGGGTAAACGTCATATAAAACTGTTCCAAATCTCAAGTTGATAGCATTAGTAGTTCTTGAGATATCCAGCTGTGACAGACAGACAGACAGACAGACAGACAGACAGACAGACAAACAGACAAACAGACAGACAGACAGACAGACGGACAGACAGACAGACAGACTGAGTGACACCATAAGGGTTCCTTTTGTACCATTTTGGTACGGAACCCTAAAAAGTGCATCGATCAACTCACTTCGACTTTTAAGGGACGAAGCACCTTCGAAAACTACTGTGTATCACTAGTTTAGTGAGTTTAATTGTGGGCGGTCTGTGCTCACGGACGAATTTAAAGAAGGTCGCCCTAAATCGGTTGTTGTACCTCAAAATATTGATGCTGTGCGGAAACTAGTAATGCAAGGTCGTCATGTTACATATCGCGAGATAGAGGCTTCTCTGGGCATAAGTATGACGAGTATATATACAATATTACACGAACATAGTTGTAAAAAAATGTTGCAAAAGGACAATCAGGGTGCGCCAAAGGCTGTCTAGTTCTGGAAATCCTCAATCCGAATGGAAAAAGTGCTACGAAAATTGGTTCCAACGTATGCAAAAGTGCATCGATCATCATGGCGAATATTTTGAAAAGCATTAAAACCATAATAAATGATAAATGTTTGTTTCACTTTGTTATTCCGGATACATAAATAGCAGCCCTCGTATTTAACACACTATGACCCTCAGGAGCCGAACAAAAAGAAAAAAAGCGGTAAACGAAGTAATTAGGGCATGCAATATCGGAAGATTCTTAGTTCCGGAATCGAGTTCCAATACTGGAGACCTGATTCCGGAATTCCGGAACTTGCTAACTTTTAATTGTGTTTGTGTCTTTTCCTTCTCTATCTAGAAAAAGAAAAATGTTTTTCAATCAGTCTTTTCATAATTTTTAGGGTTCCGTAGTCAACAAGGAACCCTTATAGTTTCGCCATGTCTGTCTATCTATCCGCGGCTTAGCTCATAGACTCTTAGTACCTACTAGAAAGCTGTTATTTGGCACGGTTATACATATAATCACGCCGATAAAATAATAAAATAAAATCTCGAAAAAAGAAGGTTGAGGTGAGGGGTACCATACAAATTTTTTTTTCAAGATTTTCCTTGCTCATAAAGTGGAGATGATATTTTTTTCTCGTTTATCCCATGGTGTGGGATATCGTTGGATAGGCCGTTCAAAAATATTGTAAAAATCATTTTTTAATTCGGAGATCCGTTTGCGTAATATTAGGCTTTAAAGCTAAATAGTTATTTTTGGTTATGTGAAAAAAATCGTGTCAGTAGCAACGGAGTTAAAAGGAAAACTATCACAGCTAAGTAGACTTTACGAGTAATAGTCGACCAACTTACATTTGCAGTTGTAATACATATATGGGAGAACATGTTTTTCAACTACAATGTTAAGTTTGTTCTTGGGATAAAATCGAGCTGCTCTTGTAGGTTGGTACATTTTTTATAACGTCATTATCAGAAGAATCTAGTACGGAGGGCTATGCAGTTGTAGAGTCGATGGGCTCGCTAGGAGTTTTGTACTTTAGTTGACGTAGTAAATCGACAATATTCTCAGAAATTTCTTCATTATTGGGTTTAGGAAAGGTATCATCCTCTGCTTGTGCAAAGAAGTCTGGTAAGCTCCACATACGTTAGATTGGGTGCGTTAAGAAAAAATTATAATCAAAGTATCAACAAAATATGAATATCGGAATTACGATATTACTCCTCTCAGTTCCGGAATTGAAATATTAGAAAAATTGTTTCGCAATTCCGGAGTTAGGAAATTCCGGAATGCATGCCCTAGAAGTAATAGCACGGGCGGGCGATGCGATGCGACGCGATGTATCGGAGGAACAAAAAATTTTACGCGGACGAAGTCGCGGGCTAGCCGCGGCTTAGCTAGTCTATTTATAATTTTTTCTCCTTGTTATATGTACTAAACCTGTATTGACAGAATTAGGAGACCCTTAAATTGTTCACTTTAATTGGATTTTAAAGCTTTTATTTATTTGGTGCACCAGTAGCGGTACATACAAACCAATTTATAGAATACAATCTACTTACTAAACACACACACACATGAAATTTTACACAAGAGTTTAACAAAAGTGAGCACTAAGGGAGATTTTTTGGAAATTCACCCCCTACAGGGATAAAACAGGTATACAAAAGGGTTGAAATGAAGTTGAAATGTTTTTTTTTATAGTTTGAAGGTAGCATCCTTCGTTCTCCTTATATGTCAAACTCACTTGCAGTTGCATCATTGCATGCTTTATAGAATGTTATTGAAAAATTTTAAAAGAGTGTGTACGTAAATATTGTTTATAGCAGGCTAAGTAGCTAATGCCGTTGACTATTAAAATCGTGATGTGGAAAAACCAGATTTACTGTGCAATTAACTATCCTCATGAACTCGTGACATAATTCAATGGTCTCATATTAAAACAATTGTGGCGGCATCTACAGCGCCACATGCGAACTACGCCTCACTACTCTTCAAAGACATGACGTCACAGAAATCCTGCATCGCGCAAGCAGAATTTACCGCACGACTTGTATACATACAACATCCCGACTTCAACCGTCGGACATTAGCCCACCAGACAGAACACCCGTCTGGTTGGAGGATCTTGCCTTTTCTATGGAGGACGTGTGAACTTTACATTCTGTTCCTCATACCTCTATACTGGTGACCGTGACGTGATTCGAACAGGCAACCACCGGAGAGTCAGGAATTCAGGATTTGTAAAGATATTTTGCCTCCTATTCAGTAAGTAACAGTCCATCACGGGATGTCTCGGAGATACGTGATATGTCATTGTTTATTTTGGAATTGCCAAATGTCACCTCGTCTAGAAACGTTGAGTGATGCGGAAATTAGGCGATACGTGTGTGTGGACATTTTACTAGCTGTTTTGACAACCGACGGATTGATCGGATCAATGGCACGGTAGGCCAGTGGTGATAACTTCAAGTCCCGCTTGTACTTTATACAAGGTCAAATCAATTAGCTAGAGAAACTCCGCACACGTGATGGGTATCGATATCTAAACACGATAAAACAAAAACAAAAAGATTTGGTGTTTTTGGGGTAAACTACCGCTGGTAGTACTTACATAATATATTTACTTGAGTATGAGTTGAAAATATCTGTTCACTTTTTTATTTATGTATTAAATAAATAAGTAAAAAAGAGAACAGATTTTTTCTGTTCACTTTTTTATTTTATGTTTGTTAAATATTTCTATAAGGAGGGTGTTAAAACACGCACTAGTTATTGAAATGAACATATATTACTTCGGAAATCACACTACACAAAATCAAACGCGTTGATATCGTTACCCATTCCATCTGTGAAGTTTATCTAGCTATTTTAATTTGACATTGTATGGCAGCGTATCTACATGGCCCACAATTTCGGTAACTTGTTCCCTTAATAAATATAATTTGACTGACCTTCAACATAGTGAGTATCTTCTGCGAGAGTTCGTAGTCAAAGTTGGTATACTTGGAGTCAGTCATGTCGTAAATGAAGACCAGGCCGGCGCGCTGCGTCTCCACCGACTGCAGCGCCACGTCCAACTGGTACACCACGCCCTGGATAACGGAAATGGTATATGAAAATTAGGAATTAAAAGAAAGAAAAAAAAATATTTTGTCACTGAATCACGTGCTTATAAAAAACCGGTCAAGAGCGAGTCGGACTCGCGCACCGAGGGTTCCGTTCTGATTTCTGAAAAAGTGTGCTAGTTAGAGACATCGTTTTATTTTTCCTGTAATCTTTACATAAACTTCTATCACATAGAATAATTTCAGATTTGTCTCTATACAAACTTCGGAGATACGGCGGGGGAACGGTATTTTTTTTAACATTTTTCATCAAAAGTCGAAAACTATGCGGGCTAAAAAAAATAAAAAAATGTTTGAGAATGTGCAAACAGCGTTCTTTCATATGATACCCCACATGCTCTAGTAGCCCCACTTTGAATTTTTAAGACAGGGGGTCTTCGACTTTTGATGAAAAATCTGAAATAATTCTAAGTGATAGAAGTTTATGTAAAGATTACAGGAAAAATAAAACGATGTCTCTAAATAGTACATTTTTTCAGATATCGGAACGGAACCCTAGGTGCGCGAGTCCGACTCGCTATTGACCGGTTTTTGTTATTGTTTGTATTTCCTTTCCTGTGCGTGTCCAAAATTAAATATTTTTCTTGTGTTTTTCTTTTCGGATATGAAACCCTAAAAATCAAAACAAATATTTTTATATTCTCAAAAAAACCAACAACCATTTCAGGTTTTCAAACGGACACCTATCCAATCCTTATCGTTTAGAAATGTTTTTAACTTTACGGGACGACAATTGAGATCAGTCCCCCCGGGATTATGTAGGAGAACGCGGACATCGATATCCCACAGGTAAGATCGTCAATTCCAGTTCCGTTAACAGGTCTGACAATTTCCCGTGGGACTACAAACTCAAGTCCTAATCTAGGTCCAACGTTAGAGCACTAGATTTGGAGTTTATATTTAGAAATACCTACATTTTGAACAATACAAACAAAAAAAACAAATAAAAAAAAAACAAAAAAAAATACAAATAAAATTCTATTCTATTCTATTCTAATACTTTCTCTCATTTAAATACCGGTACTGGAACGAAATTTTACTAATTTGGCATCATAGTTATATTTTTCCGTGAAAATCTCACGGCTGATTTGATGAAGAGGTGAAAGCAAATAGAATCATCAATTCGTCATCAATTATTTAAATAATTATAACAAATTAGTCATCATCATCATAATTTCAGACGGAAAACGTTTACTGCTCTTTATCCCTCCCTCCCCCAAGCACCGCCACTTCGACCGGTTCTGTACTTCTGAACAAAATGGTATATGATTTTTCGTACCACTTGCTCAAAAAAGTGACATTATATGCCACAAAAAGCGAACACAACAATAGTCATTTTTAATCTGTTAAAAACAGGGAAAGAAAATTGTACTGAATTTCATTCATCCTCTAGGGGGAGAATGTGATTTAAAGAACATTGGCGGCTAATTATTTGAACAAAAAAAGCTTGTTACATAATTAAAAAATATTGTAAAATGTTCGTTACTAATTCCTAAATGTATTATAGAAAAGATTTTTTTAAATAACCTCCGTGGTTAATAAATATTGACAATTTCATTCTGTGGTTTTTTAGCGGTAAATATGAATTTTAAAGCAACTATAGTGGGTAATCACCACAATGTTGCCAACTGAATGCTTTTCGCGCCAGATCAAGCAATTTTTTTGCTGTACAGCACAGTTTCATGTCTAAGAAATACCTACTAGGTGGTGGTGGTGGTATGTTAAATAAATAAGTTGTACCTATTTATTTTTAATACTTTGTCGTTTGAAAGATATAGAATTTTTTTGCTTTATTTGTTCGAAAGAATGATAAAAATGGCGACTCAGACTTTGTGTTGTTAGCAATACTGACAGGTCTGACAATAGTGACAGTGACAGAACTGACAGATGCTCTCGAGCCGCTGTTGTGTTGTTGTCGTTGTTTGAGTTTCGTGTGTTTTAGATTGGTATAGATTTTGCGAATATCATTTGTTGACCCGGACTGTTTTATGGACTCTCGATCGATTCTTCCTCTGTGTGACCCGTGCGTGCTTTTGGACTGTGATTATCTTCTTTGCGTGGCGACATTGTGCCCTTCTTATCTGGACTCAGATTTTGCTTCACAACTTGGATTCTGACTTTACTTCACCATCACAATGGGGGACAGCGAGAGACCTCGTCGTCCGCGGATTGTATGCATTAGCTGCAACATCTGCGTTAATTACACCCGATATCAAGGTGCAGCTGGGTATATCCAACAATCGTGAGTACCTACAAAGATAGCCTACTACTAACTAAGGTCTACTAGTATAATGTCAAATACTGATGACGTATACATTATTGACGATTGTGGAGTAAGCAGCAATGTCAGCGAGTTTTCTTAGAGCAAAGAATTACTTACATTTAAATCAATCTCTGGCAATAACATAAACATGTGCAGCAAGTTAAATTCTCAACCAAATACAATGATACTTTTACAGATCACTGCAGATGACTTTATCTGAGATCTTGTGATGTCAAGCTTAAATCAGAGACTACAGCAACAAGTTTCAAATAGTGATGAACAAGCTGGATCAAGTCAGCAAAGCCGCCATTTGTGTGGTTGTTCTATTTTATGAAGACGAAGTAACAGAATATGGATACAAAATCCTAATGAACAGCGTTTGTCCATGATCAGAACAGGATAGCACCAACACAGGTTTGTAAAAGATAATCAATCAATCTTCCTAGCCTTTTCCCAACTATGTTAGGGTCGGCTTCCAGTCTAACCGGATGCAGCTGAATACCAGTATTTTACATGGAGCTACTGCCTATTTGACCTCCACAACTCAGTAACTGGGTAATACGATACCCATTGGTAAGACTCGTTGTCAGACTTTCAGGCTTCTGACGACCCGTAATAACAACTGTCAAAGATCCACAAATGATAGCCGGGACCAACGGCTTAACGTGCTGTCCGAGGAACGGAGGAGTCTCGATATGTAAAGACGGTCACCCATCTACGGACCAACCCCAGCAAGCATAGCTTAATCTGATGGATCGACCCGTGCGGCTGTTATTACTTAGTCACGAGCTCCTTCGAGCCGAGGTTTGTAAAAGTTAATAATAAATAATAATTATTTTATAACACTAATTGTTGTGAGGGAATTAACATGTTCTAGAGCAGTAAGGTTAGAAGTTATTCGCCAATTCAGGGTAGGCTCAGGCGGTGCAGTGGTATGAATTTAAATCTTCATTTTTATACTCAATTATTATGAAGTTTAAACATAACCAAAATGAAAAGTGGGCATCATGAAAATAATACTGTTTAGCAAAAGTTGCATCTAATTTTGCCTGCGGCTTTGCCTGTGCATGTATTATACATATAAACCTTCCTCTTGAATCACTCTATCTATTAAAAAAAACCACATCAAAGTCCGTTGCATAGTTTTAAAGATCTAAGTATACATAGGGACAGACAGACAGCGGGAAGCGAGTTTGTTTTATATTATGTAGTGATGATATTATAATTCTTAACTTAAGTTTGTATTTTATTTCCAGATCAACACCATCTGATTGTGTGTGCCAATCATGTTGGATAAGTGTGCAAAGAGAAGTCAGCCGAATGAATACTCTTGATGATGCCAGATCATCTGAAATATTAGAACAAATAGAAGCAACAGAAGAAACACATCAACCATCTGGTGCGCAAGCTCAGGTTTAAAATACCCGCAGTACAAACACAAATCAAATAATATTGCCTGACTACTGAAGAGCAGCAAATCTAAGCCTAGTTGTACTGGTATAACAGAATACTGCTGTAATTGTCTCGTAGGTTGGCGAACAGTCGGGTGTTGCGCTCATGTCATGACGCTTGTATGGTATCTGGGGTGGGCTAGGCATGAAGAACGTATTTTAGCTACGGCGCAGTTTTTAAATGACGTTATTGTTAGAGAAGATGATGAAGAATAAATGTTTGTATTAAAAATTACTTGTTTTATTTCTTTCTTTATTCAATAAATCATTATTTTTCATTTAGTATTAAGTTGTCTGACTATCGTGTGAATTTTTGTTTGTTGTAAAACAAAAATTCACACTATAGTCAAAACACTCAATACTTATGTTCATAGAAGTTGTTTCAAATTCAAAATTCCCGCCAAAAAGACTACAAGTCTCAATATTTATTAACAACGGAGGTTTTTGTTGATAATCTTTTCTGATATAAGTCTAGGAACATATTACGAACATTTTACGGTAGTTTTTATTAATGTAACAAGCTTTTTTACTTCAAATAAAATGATGTATGGGCAGCTGCCATTGTTCTTTGAAATACTCACCGAAATTTATACTGAACTACATCTGTGTTTACACCATTGAGTATGTATATAAAGCATTATACATCTTTTTGAAAAAGGAATACGCATTTATTATGCAGTTATGATTATTAAATAAAATTACGAAAATCGACGAGGCCGTATGAGCTTAATGCCTTTGCTTTTCCGACAAAAAAATATTAGTCTAGGAATTTGCCGCGTTTTTGTTTTCTTCAAATACATAAACGTTAAGTTTATTTTAATTTATTTTTATAAATAAGTTAATGTTCTAAAATGCTTATCTCATATTATTATTGTGTTAATTTTTTCGCAAATGGTACGAAAAGTAGAGTATTTTCCTCGGTGATAAAGCTGTCTTAGTCTTGGGTGAACTTAAATCCCTCGCTACACTCAGGACTCGTCTTAAATACCTCGCTTCGCTCGTGATTTAAGGTTTAACACGCTCGGAAGTAAACCTCGAGTCCTTCGTTACGCTCGCGATTTAAATCGTCACCCGCGACAGAAGACACTGCTTTATCCCCTTGGTTAATAATCTACTATTATTGAGCAAAAATTAGCCATGAAAACAAACCTAATTGTTTGACAATCAAACACAAAAGGGTTTTATCAAATACTAATTAATATAATTGTGCATCATTTGAATAGCTAATTAATCATAATGCGCTGTGGTGACATTGTTAAACAAACAAACAAACAATAAACCATTTATTTTAGGCGACACAGGCCCATTGATAAATACCTTAACCTAAACATACATATTTAAATGTAATAGAATAATAATACTATGTAGGTACCTACGGTAGCAGACAGCGCTGCGAACAATACAGTGAAGCATGCGCAAAACTACACCTCGCTCGGTACATACACGCTCACACGCACACAATTTACACCAAACTACAATTAAACTGCACCTCATTACGTGCACTCATGTTTACAAAACCCGACACGTGAGGCCTCACGTCACTGTTGACAGCGCTATGTCTTGGTTTTTTATTTAATCTGAGGCTGGAGCTTATTTTATTTAGCATTGAGGACAATGTGCCGTCATTGATATTATGATTTTGACATAATCAAATCACACATAGTGAAAGTTGGCTAAATTGGACATAAGATAAGGGCTCAATCAGACCAGTCTTCTTAACCAAGATTTTTTTGTTAGTATTCTGTCACACTCGGGGGTAAAGGTTTTCCTCCATTTCTTCTCTTCTTGCCAGTTAAAGGAATCTATCGATTTAATTCCATCTGCTCCTTTGTGGCCTACCCCGACCCAGTATTACTGCCCCTGGGCACGATTTGGGCCTAGTTTATTCGGCAGACATGTCCTGTCGACTTCCATTTTATTTGGGCAGCTTCAGATCAGATTTTTAAAGAATGCACTGACACATCAATGTGATGTACGATCTAATTCAAAATCCGTACCTACCATTTCTATTTTGATTGTTGTCTATTATCATACATATTTAATTTACCTGTAATGTTATCTGATGTGTTGTCAGCGTAGGATAATGTTTATTGGCTGTGAAAACTGCGATCGCAGCGCCGGTCGCGTCTCGCGTTGGCTGCAAAAATAAAATACAATTTGAGTTTTCCTCTTACATCATTTTGTATTTTGGTATCTCTATCTATGAGGTAATTATTATACAATTAAAGCATAGTAATGACCCAACATCAATTAATGTTTTTATTAAGTACTTACAACCTATACCTACTCATAGATATACCGGTAATCGAACCCGAGCTTTGTTGAAAAAAATACCAGCCTGTATTATTGTACCCAGCCCAGCTGGCAGCTGGGGATTTGATTTTTCTAGATTTCTAGCCACACTAATGTGGCTAGAAAAAATCAAATCCCGTTAAAGCCTGTTTTAGTTTATTAGTTGCCAGCGGCTTCGCCCGCGTGCATGTCGGAAATTATCCCACGGGAACCTTCTACCGGTATAAAAAGTATCCTATGTCCTAATCCAGGTCATGGTCTACCAGTGTGCCAAATTTCATCCAAATCCGGTCAGCCGTTTTAGCGTGAAGGCGTAACAAACAAACAAACTCACTTTCGCATTTAAAGTTAGAATTCGGAGAATTAGGATGTCCAGCATCAGTTCAGAAAAATAAAGACCCTCAAATTAAACTTACCAATATAGTAAATTTTCCAGTTGCTAGTTCGGACTTGAGTGGGTCTTCGAATGGCTCGAATTTGTTGAGACCCTCGCGGCGTCGTGTCGCCTCGTGTTGGCGCCACAGCGCATGTGCACGCGCTACATCAAACTTGCGCGCGAGCAAGAATTTGATCGCTGTGGCGCGCGACACGCATGCCGCTCCCGATTCGCTCAACGCGTCTAAAAACGCCTTCGTCGCCTGTAAACAATACGGCAAATTCAATATGTTATTTAATATTATAAAGATGAGTAGTAACCATTGGCAACACAATACACAAATATTTGTAGAAACAAAAGTAACACTCGAAATAAGAGTTGAAATATTTGTCTGCAACTCTGCACAGTAGTCACTACGGTATCATTTCGACACACATTTTTCATAATGTACACGAAATACATTTATGTCAATCAATCAATCTGCCTACCCTTTTCCCAACTATGTTGGGATCGGCTTCCAGTCTAACCGGATGCAGCTGAATACCAGTATTTTATATAGAGCGACTGCCTATCTGACCTCCACAACCCAGTAACTGGGTAATACGATACCCCTTGGTAAGACTGGTTGTCAGACTTTCGGGCTCCTGGTGACCCGTAACGACTGTCAAAGATCTACGAATGACAGCCGGGACCAACGGCTTAACGTGCTTTCCGAGGCACGGAGGCACCCATCCACGACCAACCCCGGCAAACGTAGCTTAACCTGATGGATCGACCCGTGCGATTGTTATTACTTAGCCAACGAAAATACATTTATGTAATTATAATTAAAAAAAATAGTAACAGGAATGTACCCGTAACAATTTAAGGAAACTCTGGATGATCGCCTCCTGCATCTTCGATGTGTTAAACTGTTGATTCATTCTTGTTTTTACGCACGGTTTATAAGTTATTAAATAGCACTTGGATTTCACTACTTCGTCACACTTTCATCGAATCAGTTTATAGGACTTCGACTCGGGGCGAATCAAGTCAGTCAAGCTAATCTAAACCGAGTTACAATATGCTCAGCAAAAAGGGAGTTCCTGGAGATTAAATCGTCGTTATGTCGCCTTCATTTATGAGTCAGCGCATTAATTGTTTAATGAAGCTTTTTTTTACATTAATCAGACCCCAAAACTTACTTGAAATTGCAATATTAGTAACATGTATGACCATTCTTACTAGCACAGGATTTAATGACGCTGTTTATGCAACAAAGCGGGTAATAGAATTATTTCCAGTTGTGAATGAGCTTGTCACTAGCAATAGCAGGCCTCTTGCACTGGTACATTCCGCTCGAGATAAGTACCTACAGCTCGCGGCAACTCTGGGTTACAAGTCAGTCAGGGTGTATTACGCGCTCAGCGAGCGAGACACGTACGGCCGCCCATGAAAAAATTAAATCTTAGATTTTAAATTTAAGTATACTATTCATATTATCATTATACTATATATAAATGAATGATACAGTTACTTTTTTAATGACGAAAATCCATTTCGAAATGTCGAGTCTTGTTGCTACCTTTTTTTTACCTACCTACTTACCGACATTTAACTTGAGCTCGCGGCGGAGTGGTGAGGGTTTGTGTGCGCGTCGTATTGTTTCAGGAATAAGGTCCAAAATCGCTAAAAGTAATTAAGGATTAACTTAGGATTAACAAGCAACTGTACCTACCCGCGATCGTACGATCGTACAAACTTAGCCTCTGGTGCGTTGAGGCATCTTTAGTTGTATTATGACCATGTTCAGGCGACTAAAGTGGCCCAAATGTCACTTTCAATTTAAGACGTGTTTGTACGCACGGCTACAGATTAAGCTATACATTTCCAGTATAAGCTGATCTCGCATGGTATAGGATTTCCTTACAATGAGAGGTCAGTGTAAACTGGTATTGTATACATTATAAAACACTATCGAAAACGGGTCTTATCGCGATATTCTTTTGAACGAGGTAAACAGGTACCTTCTTGTTTCCCGACGTTTCGACCGCCTTGCAGCGATCGTGGTCACGGGAGGACCACGACCACGACGACGTCACCACGACGTTTGGTATTGTATAGCTTGATGTGTAGCCGTGTGTACCTTGTTTACTTTAGAACACTTCTAAATATTATACGAGATGTTGGTGTATTCAAAATAATTGATGATTGAATGATGATCATGATTTAATAATGATTGTTTGATTGATTAATAAAAAATAACGTTTAAAAATTATAATTAAAGTGAAACAACTCTAGATAGACTACCCATAAATACAATAAAAGTATAAAAAGGTACCATATATCCCACCATACCATACGGTATGTATGGTATGGTATATGATGCTATGGTACCATATTTTATTTTTCTTTGCGGACAGCCCTAGTACTTGGCTAAGCGGCATAGGTACGTTACGGACGAGTAATGACACAAAGTAATAACAACTCTCAAGCGTGGCGATTAAGAGCAATTCAGCTTGCGCATGGGGAGGAAAAGATTTTGTAGGCTATTATGAAAGCGGCTTTCTTCAAGATCAAAGTAGTGCAACTTCTGTACGTTAGTACTATTATTTATTCTGTGGCAATAGTAAGAAGTGTGATCGGCTGCATGAAAATAAATAATCAAGTATACATTTATAGTTGAATGGTAACACAATTAGATAATCGATATGTCGGGTTCTATTCTCGTCTCCGTGTTCGTCAAAAGAAGAGAGCACTAATTAGCACATCACCGGTGCAAGTGTGAGGCGAACGTCGGCAACAAGAGGCAATAGGGGACACTCGAGCACTAGCGGATAGGATGCGGTGCCACCGCTGCATATGTATATCGATGCAAATAAGACGGGTGGGACGAGGCGGGTTAATTCTTCCGGGATGTGTTTCCTGTGCGGACGCGGATGAACCCGGGCCCCGAACATTAGTATGAGCGGACACGCGCACAACACCAACAAACTTGGGGGCCTCCGCCTTACGTCACAAGTAGTCACAACCACGATACACAACAGACCTATTGCCAAACACGCGTACTAGTTTAGAACATGCTCGTTTAGCTATGACCGTAACACGTTCTCTATGCGCTTAAGGAAGTTAATATTCAGAATCAGAATTGTGTGGCCCTTGTGAGGTAACACAGGGACAATATTCAAATGGATAATTTTAGAAAACACTACTTTAGCGTTGGGATATTCCTTCACTCGCCGACAAGTCACAAGCATTATACGATGTGCCTCGTATTGCCAGCCGAATTGTTCAGGCTCGATTACCACCAACACTACCTAAGTAGACAACCAAGATCACTTTAGTAGTATAGTCGAAGTTGAATGCAAATTAATAAAGCAAAACAGTACAATATATTATTTTCATGTAAACATTAATTACAGTACAGACTATAAATATACCTGGAGAATTAGAAGGCTATAAAAATAAAGTACACTTGTCAACTTAATGGAAGGATTGCGGAATAGTACCGGGAATAGTAGTCATGTACAAACTATGTATATTGAAAAAATATCCAAACGTATTTTTGAAGAAAGAACAACCGACCGACATTCGATTCATGATAACTGCAGAATTATGTTTGATAAAACGAAGTTGCAACCCACACTGTTTCAAATTCAGGTCTTCCTCAATTACTTAATTCATTGGGCAATTGGGAAGACTCAAACAACAACATGAAATAAAAGGATCTCATGCGTCTGACAGCAGGGTTCGCAGCACAAGTTCAATGAATTCATTTATAATGAAATTTAAGCAATCATATTTCGCACTTATTCAATCCATAAATTCTTACAATAACTTGTTTGTTTTAACACAGATATTGGTAGCACACTACCCGACTGTTATTACGTACATACATGGATCGCGTAATAGAAATAAAAACAATGCCTGTAGCGCAGGATCGCACGCACGATCGCACGAAGGCGGCCACGACTTGCAACTGTCAAACCGACGCCGACGTTAGGTAATTGAATGGAATGAATAAGGCAAAAACCGTGCCCGACCCAATGATAACAGCATACAACTGACTGACGACTGGGCGTCGAAACAAATAATAACTATCATATCGGTAAACGACCACCTCGCAGATGCAGAACCAATTAAGTAATCTATAGATGTTTAAGTAAATACCCGAAATTCTATCAGAGACTATTTTGTGCTGCACGTATCGATAATCAAGACCATTCCTTATCCCAGAGATTCCGTTTGTCATAAGATTATGAAGAACCAAGTCAATCAATCTGCATAGCCTTTTCCCAACTGTGTTGGGGTCGGCTTCCAGTCTAACCGGATGCAGCTGAATACCAATATTTTACATGGAGCGACTGCCTATCTGACCTGCACAACTCAATAACTGGGTAATACGATACCTCTTGGTAAGACTGACTGACTTTCGGGCTTCTGACGACCCAAAACGACTGTCAAAGATCCACGAATGACAGGCGGGGCCAATGGCTTAGTGTGCTTTCCGAGGCACGGAGGAGTCTCGGTATGTAAAAATGATCATCAATACACGGACAAACCCCGGCAAGCGCAGCTTAACCTGATGGATCGACACTTGCGGCTGTTATTACTTAGCCACAAGCCCCTTATGAAGAAGCAAGTATCTCTTATTTAATCAGGTTACTAACAGATTGTCAGATATCTCTTACCAGCAGCGGATTTAAGAGCTCAGTACTCTGCAGGGACAGTACCTCCACGTGAGGTCAGAAGCCAAGTCCCGACACGAGTAGGTACTCGATGTTGGTCTAATTATCAACATAATACGATGAACACGATTAAAGCTTTATTTCTTAAAAAAACTATTTGTTTAGTTTGCTCTTTTGCCAGCGTCTGGTCGTGTGCAGGTCAGATGAAGAACACGAACTGTACTTATACTTCCTAAGCGATTCTCCGATATCTAAAGATAATATAAGTAAGTACAGAAAAAACCGTGCGACCCAAATGAACAGTTGTCTCAAATAAATGACACCTGGGGTCTACTCCCTAAGCATGAAGTCCGTAGTTTCGGCCTTCGTTACGGGCGTTTCTACTCCGCATCACCTACGGACAGATGATTGGTTCGGGGCCCAAACGAAGTATGCATGACGACACGATACGACAGTTATCCCTACTCCCGATGTGTTATTGCCCGTCCGAAAAGTTTAACTTTTGTTACACTTGTTTTGATGGATCGTTATGTCAGACGGACGGACGGACGGACGGACTTCGGGAGTAGGCCCCCTGATGCATGTTAACTAACGGAGTAAGTGTTAATTTTAATTATTCTGTAAAAGCAGCAGCTCAGTGTATATTTTCTTGTTTCATACCTTTTAGAGTGTGATTTTTCAGTAGTCGGGTTTTAGTTTTTGAACTTACTTTTTTTCGATCCAGTTATCGACAAAAACCCAAATTTTACTGCGGTGCTAAAAAGACAGTCCGGGCAGTAACAAACGAATGTCCCGGTGAATTTCCTCGCCTTCTTTGGATAGACCTATTCACTTCTAGACTATTTTAACTATGGAAGGAACCCGGAAGAGACGTGCATTGTGCATGGTGTACCAATAACAGGTGGAAAGTGAAAACAAACACGAAGCGTGGCAAAGCTAAAAGCTATTGTTTACTGAGTAATTGTTGTTTTTCTGCTTCAAAAGGTATCTGTGTATACGGCCGGATCGAAAGCATTTGTTTTAACATTTTGATTATCTGCTTTCGGCTTCTGGCATAACTTCCAGTCTATAAGTATTTATTATGAAGCTGAAGCAAATATTAATTAAAAAAGCATATCACACAATAAACGAATACTTAGAGGACAAAAAAATTGATTAAACACGAACAAACACGATACTTACACAGTTAGTAAATACAGATAAATATTATATTATGATTACGTTGAATTGACCAAATAATTTTATTAATAGATATAATATATTATAATTTACTATAATTATAATTTACTTAATTAATGTTAATGACATATTTTAAAAATTGATTATTGTTAATTTGTTTCCTAATTTAATGTTATTTTATTTTAATTTTATTTTTGTTTCTTATTTTAATTTTATACTCTTTTGCTGTGCCCTACAGGGTCCGTAATTGTACCGTAGCTTTATGCCTTTGTAACACCTTCTGAAACGTTATGGAATGCAAATAAAAATATGAATATGCAATGGTATAGTTTCAGTGTTTACCCGTGGTCCCGGTGGGTCGACCAATTACCGGGTCCATGGGTAATTTTAATTACCCGTGGTCCCATGCCCATGACATTAGGGATTTCTCCCGGACTTCTGACTATATCGATAGAAAATGAAACCGGTCAAGGGCGAGTCGGACTCGCGCATCTCATCTTTATATAAAAAACTTCTATCACATAGAATAATTTCTGATTTAAGGGGGGGAATGGTATTTTTTTTACATTTTTCATCAAAAATCGAAGACTATGCGGCCTAAAAAAAAATTAAAAAATACTTGACAATGTGCAAACAGCGCTCTTTCATATGATACCCCACATGCCCTAGTAGCCCTACTTTGAATTTTTAAGACCCCCTTTCAGTCCCTGTTGCAAAAAAAAAATATTTTTATTTCTTTCTTATTTGCAAAATAGTTAGTCATCAGAATCAGAACCAGAATATTTATTTGTAAAACATAGGTATAAAGGTGTTAGGTTGTCATCAAAAACTGTTCCTAATTTCAAGTTGATAGCATTAGTAGATCTTGACTAATCTTGAGATATCCAGCTGTGACAGACAGACAGACAGACAGACAGACTGAGTCACACCATAAGGGTTCCTTTTTTACCATTTTGGTACGGAACCCTAAAAATGATGTGATAAAACTACAAATTAACCATTTTCGGACTTTTTCCTTTAGGTACTTGTGCTGTGATATTGGTATGATGAGTATTGTGGAAAATTTTACGGCTTTGTCAGGGAATATTAAAATTATAACGACGTGCTCAATGGTGTGGTAATCAATGACTACCTACTTAGCAAAGGTATGGTTATATGCAAAGTACAATTTTGTTAACCTATAAAATAAGTTTGAAATCGATCTATCAAAGCTGTTCATATAATGATGACGTAATGCATGTCTAAATAACGGCTGCCGCGAACTCAACAGTCACAATCTTCTCCGCGTTATTCGTTCCTAAAATGGCAATTCTTGGAACAAGTCACACCTGAGCAAACCTCCGATTACTTGAGCACATTATAATATGAACATTTAAACCTAACACTTCTGCGTGATACCACAGAATAGTAAAGATACAGTGGTACATCTGGGCAGTGACCTTGAATTATTGACCGCTCGGTAGATAAATTATGTATAGATCCGTCCGTACTTTCTTTCTTATATCTATGGTCCGTGCATAACGGCCGCGCTCTCGAACTGTTGCGAACTGGTACATAGTTACATACTGAGATTTCGAAGCGCATCGTTTCGGCCGTTTTCTATGAAGATAAACTACTGTAAAATTATTATACTGTGGTGATACCTGCTCATCGCCGACCTCCCTGGCGGCGTCAGCGTAGTATGTTACGCTGACGACACGCTGGTCCTGGCGCAAGGGAGGTCGCACCAGGCGGCGGCGGACTTAGCGACACGCGGGGTTGCGATAGTCGTGGAGAGGATCCGGCAGTTGGGACTCGAGGTGGCCTTGCACAAGTCCGAGGCCATGTGTTTTCATGGTCCTCGGAATGCGCCACCGTCGGGTTCCGAAATAACGGTGGGAGGGGTTCACATCGGAGTCGGGTCGACGATGAAGTACCTGGGACTCGTCCTCGACAGCCGGTGGAACTTCGTGGAGCACTTTCGACGTTTGGCTCCCAGACTGGCACGGGCTGGGGCTGCCTTGAGGCGGCTCCTGCCCAATCTGGGGGGTCCAAACGCCTCCTGCCGGAGGCTCTACGCGGGGGTCGTGCGGTCCATGGCCCTTTACGGAGCACCGGTGTGGGCGCGTTCCCTAAGGCTGGGACCAGCCGGCAGGTTGAACGCGTCCCAGAGGGTCATGGCCATCCGGCTAGTCCGGGGATACCGCACGGTCTCCCGGGAGGCGGCGAGCCTCCTTGCCGGATTGCCGCCGTGGGATCTGGAGGCAAAGGTCCTCGCGCACGTGTGGGAGTGGCGCGAGGAGGCGAAACGCCGGGGCGTAACTCCGCTGCCGCGAGAAATCACGGTACAGCGGACAGAGCTCCGGCGGGATCTCATGGCGGCATGGAGAGCGCGACTGTCGCAACCCAGCGCTGGGCACGCCACAATAGCGGCGATAAGTCCCCTCTTTGAGGAGTGGCTAGAGAGGCGCCACGGCGTCCTCACCTTCCGCCTGACGCAGGTCCTCACCGGACACGGTTGTTTCGGGAGGTTCCTGTTTCGCATAAGGCGGGAGGAAACGCCCGGGTGTTTCCACTGTGTGGATCGCCCGGAGGACACGGTGGAGCATACAGTGGAGGTCTGCCCGGCTTGGGCAGAGCACCGCCGTGTTCTCACGGAGGCGATCGGCGGCGGCGATCTCTCGCGTCCGAGCCTGGTCCAGGCCATGGTGCGGAGCGAGAGTGCATGGGAGGCCGTCACCTCCTTCTGCGAAGCAGTGATGCTAGCGAAGGAGGAGGCGGAACGCGTGAGGGAGAGGCAGCCTCACGCCCTCAGTCGCCGCAGGAGACGCCCTGGGCGGCGGGAATCGCGGGGCGATTTCCGGCCACCGTAGGCGCGGGCCTGCGGACGGTGAGCAGCGGGTAGCTCGCCGTCCGGTAAGGACCAGGCCCGAGTCGACGGCGCGTTGTGTTCCACGCGCGCCTCAAAGAGATGTCAGCAAGTGACGGGGCCCAATAGGGCCGACGCCGCTGGGGTCGCGGGTTGTCTGAAAGGGTTACCGCGGCCCTGGCATAGGCAACTGAAGGAACACGGGTGGGTTTTAGTCAGTAAAAGTCTGACACGCCCTCCCGCTCCACCCAGAGCGGGAGAAGTTATTTGATGATTTCCCACCCTCAAAAAAAAAAAAAAAAAAAAAAAAAAATACCTGCTCATTACAAGTATCTTCATCATTTAAGTTATTTTTACTGAGAAAACACTCATCTACGGGGAAGATGTGTAATTGGGTATGTACTTAGCCATTCCAGCAATATAGGGGCAAGATTCACAGTTCGCACTTTGACGTTGTTAAGTAAAGTTACGATAGTACTATTATTTATTCTGTGGTAAAGTCAAAAGTCAAAGTGCAAATAATAATCTTGTACTATAACTCTTGTAACATTTGATCCCAGTCTCTACATTAGTATATTGCTATCACATTCTACTATTTACACAAAAAATCAAAGAAAATTTATACTCCGATAAAACTCGCCTTCAAATATAGGGAATAATAAAAGAAAAAAAGTATGTATAGGTACGGATAAAAGGTTGAAATACCCATTCTCACTTCTGATTCAGACTGAACTGATATGACAGCCGAGCCGCGAGCCCGCGACCTACGGTTAAACAAGCCGTATTTTTTTTAAATAGAATAATTATTAAACATTATTGTTTATTGTTGCTATAGACCAGTGTTTTCCAAACATTGTTCTGCCATGGCCCGGTAATTTTCACACTGCCCCTTCGTAACCCACTTAATACTTTAAACCCAAGCTGGTTCCATGTAGGTAAAATAATACAGATTTAATAATATTAGTAAAAATGTTTTGTTAATACTACATTTTGGTATCGCCTATTTAGTATTTAGTCACTAGTGTGAAGTATGAAGCTGCTGCTTATTTTTTACCAAAGAATCCAAGTTCGCGGAAAATGACGAAAGATTTATTTATCCTAAGGTCTGGTTCCACTTCAAGTCGGTTTCTATATTTATTTTTAAGGTAAACTAGAGTTGAAAACCCAGCTAATTTTGTATGTTCTTGACGACAAGATAACCAAAATCTATCAATGTTCTTTTGTCGATTGGAGGAAAATATTCTTGAAGATTCCTCTCCAGTTATGTTCTTTATTTTGAGTTAAGATGTCTTGTGGCAATGCAATCACTTATTAACTTATTATTTTTAAAACAATGCGACCCGGTATTTTATTTTGATGGCCCGGTACCGGAGCCGGGTCGCGAACTCGCGACCCGGCTAATGGGAAACGCTGCTATAGACGGTTAACAAATAATGTTGGTAAAAATTAACAAACTTACTCTACAACAAGTTTGGCAGACAATCGTCTTTTTAGTAAACATACTACAAGTGAAGTATAATAGACAAACAGTGTTTACCCATAATAATATACCTTAATACAGTAATAATGCGGTAATTGTTTATTGAGAAACGAAGTGAGTCATGCAAAATGAATACACAAAAATAAAGATCCGATCAGATATAAGTAAGTATGGAAACATGCGGACTTTGTGTCAATGACACTATAAGGATAAAAGATCCTGTGTCCCCAGACAACAAGAATAGTAGGGCTCTGAACCATATCGTAACCGACAACGGGCACGGTTCCTTGAACACATTGTAGGTAGAGATTTACCATTGAGCACAAAGTATACAAACATGTGCTCTAATTTCGTTACATATAGGAACAAAAACGCGACACCTTTTCGGAAGACAATTCTTTTCCTACACAAAAGCGATAGCTTGAAAACTAGTTTTATTATAGTGACTAACAAATATGGTCACAGCGGAAAAGCCATTGCCGACAGACCGACAGTCACGTAACAACAAAATAAGATGAACGCAGAAAGTTAACAAAGTGACCAAAGGGCATTTTGATGACAGAAATACGCAAGTGTCTGACCTCCACAACCCAGTAACTGGGTAATACGATACCCCTTGTTAAGACTGGTTGTCAGACTTTCGGGCTTCTGACGACCCGTAACGACTGTCAAAGATCCACGAATAACAGCCGGGACCAACGGCTTAACGTGCTTTCCGAGGCACGGAGGAATCTCGATATGTAAAGATGGTCACCCATCCACTGACCAACCCCGGCAAGCGTAGCTTAACCTGACGGATCGACCCGTGCGGCTGTTATTACTTAGCCACGAGCTCCTCGATGGTAGACTACATAAAGGACATAATAATAGAAACAGGAACACACATTGATTGAAATCAAAAACATACAGAATCGGCAAAAACAATAATAAAAGTCGCCCTGTCGTAGTTACCATAGCGTCTTTATGGAAAAAACATAACATATTGAAAATTAAGGCCAATCTCCCACCAGGTATGTACGTCAAAAAGGATTACACTAAAGAAGTACTTGAAAAGCGGAGGCAGTGACAACCACAACTAGAGGAGGAAAGGGAGAAAGGAAATATTGCTTTTCTCATATATGACAAACTGATAGTGAAGAAACCAACTGAAAAAACCAGAGATAAAAGAAAGAGAGAAGATTCAGGCTCACCAAATTCATCAACCCAAAAGAAAATAAACTTGAAAGAAATCTCAAAAACATCACTTGCCAAGAGTGTCTCAAAAGAAATTGTAAAACCTTATTCTTAACTATGTAGAACGAGGAAGAACAGCCTCACTACTTGAAATCTCAAAAAACTAGCAACGACCACCGACACCCGGAACATAACCAAAACAAATACCAGAACATTATTTAAACCAACCTCTAAAAATAGCACCCCAAGCCGGCTGGTCACCGTGGGGCAAGATGACCACTAACCTCCATCAAATAAAAATAAACAGAATGATTTTAATAAACACAACCTTAGCAATAGTTTAAATTCAAGAAGAGAACAAGGCCTTATAATATGCACATTCAATGTGAGATCCCTATCAACAAAAGAAAGAACTTTAGAACTAAATAATGCAATAGATAAAATAAAACGGGATATCATAGGACTCGCAGAAGTTAAAAAGATAGGATATACCATTGAAGAACATAAAGAATACATATTTTGTTATATAGGAGAGACACAGGGACTTCATGGCGTAGGCTTCCTAATAAAGAAATCATTGAAGGGCAACATATTGAGCTTTTTGGGAATATCGGAGAGAGTGGCTCTGCTAAAACTGAACTTCAAGGAAGTACCACTATCGCTGATTCAAGTATATTCTCCCACTGAGAGTTCAAGTGAAGAAGAAATCACAAAATTCTACAACGACTTAACAAGAGCGCAAGAACTAGCTGATAGAAACAGGTTAATCATCGGAGATTTCAATGCTAAAATTTGACAACCTAAACCTCACGAAAATCTTATAATGGGCAAATACGGTTACGGCATACGGAACGACAGAGGTGAACGTCTAATACAATACGCACAGGAGAACAAGCTGGCAGTGATGAACACATATTTCAAGAAGAAAAGTCCCAGAAAATAGACATGGTTATCATCAGACCATAAAACAAAAAATGAAATAGACTTTATATTGAGCCCCAACCCAAAATATGTAACAAATGTAGAAGTCCTGAACAAAATGTGCTTCCCGTCAGACCATAGGATGCTAAGATGTTCTTTAAAAACTCAAAAACCTAAAATTAACCGAGGAACATTCAAAACCATGTCCAACAAATTGAAGTCTTCACATGAGAAAAACAACTACATACAAAATCTAAAAAAGAACTTCCCTATACTGCAAGAATTTCTAGAGAAAAACTTTTTTACAAAAAAAAACAACCGACTTCCAAAAAAAATGCTACAAAGTGAAAAATAACTTTAATTTCGGAAGTCGGTGTCTTTGGCCCTGTATTTTAGTTTTTTGCCACCGACTTCCGAAATTAAAGTTATTTTTCACTTTGTAGCATTTTTTTTGGAAGTCGGTTGTTTTTTTTTTGTAAAAAAGTTTTTTTTTCACATTTTAGTGGGGTAGTTGGTAATTTATCTAAGTTACAATAGCCTAATGTCAACTGCTCATCACCTTTTACAAAATATTGTTTTTCCGGATACAAGGACGTTAATTGTTGAGGAGTTCTCCTAGTAAGGAGCCAGGAGAACTGGAACTGATACTGAAGTCACCATCAACTCCACTTCACGAGCATAAATTGCTTAGCAAACATATTAAAGTAATCGAATCGCAACCCAAGTGAAATAGTGTATCTATTGTTGAGTAGTTCCGATGGCCATCTGTGGTCTTCCTCATCAGTTCCACTTCACGAAATGGTGCTTTCCGGGAGCAAATGCAAGAGTTACTATAAAAAATACCCAAATCGCTGTAGGTGTGCTTATAAAATTTGAGGGTTTCCCTTGATTTCCATGGTATCCCCTCATCAAATTCTGACTTGGTGACGATGGGACCACCTCGAGAGCACACCCTTTCAAACAAAACAAGGATTTTTAAAATCGGTCCACAATTGACGGAGAAATCGGTGCACATACATAAAAAAAATATATACGCGACGAATTGATAACCTCCTCCTTTTTCTTTTTTGAGAAGTCGGTTAAAAAGAAAAGATCAGTAGCGAACACACACAGAATTTAATCTGTAGAAGAACTGAACTTATGTTCACGAAAAACAAGTCCAAAGAAATGACTGAATGAAGAGAGGAACTGAAGATATTGTTCAAACAAACCAATAGATGAATCAAAACAGATTACGCTAACCTTAGAAGAACAATTATAGAAAAAAATATGTTTACTTTCCATAGTTCCAAAAGACCTTTTAAAGAACTATCCACTCACAAAAATTGCATACAAAGTTTGAACAGTGAAAAGGGCGAAACCAAAGATAGAAAAGGTATAATAGAATGTGCAACGGCTTTCTATACTTCTCTTTATGAAAAACCACCACATGATGAGACACAAGATGATGGAAAAGATAATAGTATTATAACTGGAGAAGATATAGCAAAAACACCATTACAAGGAAGGAGAAGTACTGACCCAAATCAAACAACTAAAACCCGAGAAGAGCCCAGGCAAAGATAACATCACAAACGAAGCCCTGAAAATCGGAGCGCCAATCTTAGTTGCATATCTAGCAGAATTATTCAACTTAGTAATGGAAAAAGGACAAGTACCATCGCAATGGAGTAAATCAAATATAATACTACTGTACAAAAAAGGGAACACGCTCGACATCAGCCACTACAGGCCTATCAGCTTACTTTCAACAATATTATATAAACTCTTTTCGTCAATCATCCTAAGAAGAATAGCACCAGATATTGACAACATTCAGCCAATAGAACAAGCGGGCTTCCGGCCGCACTACTCAACAATAGACCACATTCACACAATAGAACAAATTATAGAGAAATTTAAAGAATTCAATAGACCACTTTACATAGCTTTTGTGGAATATTCCAAAGCGTTCGACAGCATAGTACTCTCATCTATATGGACTGCTCTGAGAAATAATGATGTAAATAAAACATATGTAAATATCATAAAAAACATTTATGCTAAAAGTGTAAGCAGAGTAAAACTGGAAAGACAAGGGGAGGAGTTCACAATTGGAAGAGGAGTGCGCCAGGGGGACCCGCTATCTCCAAAGTTATTCATAGCTGCTCTTGAAGACGTTTTCAAAAAAAAAAAATTGGGAAAATAATGGCATATGGATACTTAATAACAAATTAACACCCCTAAGGTTTGCAGACGATACGACATTGTTCTTTTTAGTGAATCCGCGACAGGGCTAGAACCAATGCTACAAAAACTAAATTCTGAAAGCATAAAAATCGGCCTACACATGAATCCAAAACTAAAATTATGTCATACAGTCAAAAGAAAACAATTAAACTAGAGGAAAAACCGATCGACTATGTAAATGAATATGTGTACCTAGGTAAATTGGTATCCTTTGATGCAAATGGCAGCGAAAACGTAAATAGACAGAAGAATAAGTACAACTTGGAAAAAATACTGGGCCCAAAAAGAAATCCTAAAAGGGAACTATAGCCTTAATATAAAAAAGACTATAATGGATTCTTGCATTCTTCCAAGCTTAACTTACGCCAGCCAGACATGGGTCTTCACTGAAAAAGTAAAGAACAAAATTTCATCATGCCAACATGCAATGAAACGAAGTATACTGAAACTGAGAAAAATACAGAAAACGAGAAACGCAGACATCCGCATGAAAACTAAATTAACAGATGCACTTCATTTTAGTTTAAAACAGAAGTGGAGCTGGGCAACCTGTCAAGATACAAAGTTATGAGATGGACTCACCAAATAACTAAATGGCAGGTCCCAAAAGGCAAAAGGAAAGTGGGAAGACAAAAGAAAAGATGGGCGGACGACATAATGTACACAGCTGGAAAAGGTTGGATGCATATGGCAAAAGACAGGGAAAGGTGAAAAAAAAGGAGGAGGCTTTTACCCATAGGGGGCCACATAACAATGAAACGGAAAATAAATAATTATAATTGCATGTATATTTGTAAAGTGTTAAGTGGAAAATAAAGCTGTAATAATAATAATAATAACCGTATCAGCAGATTCAGCAGAAAAGATTTGCTGGAAAAGGCGTTCCCTATTGCTTTTTTACCTGACTGGTTCTAGATTTATACATAGTAATAAATGTCCTACATTTTTTGTATTGCACGTTCCGTTCGAGCGCATGGCATCCGGGGGTTGCAGATGAAAATCAGCGTTAGGCGGTAATACCACGTGTAGCTACCTGACATTATGCAGAGCCCGGAGCCATTTTGGACAAGCTTGTCATTTCACGTAATTATGTAGTGTTATTTCTTTTATTTCTTGCCAATGAACCCAATCCTTTTTCTTTCTTTTGTTCTAAATACCTACCTATTTTGAACAAAAGAACTTTTATGATAGAGTGCATAGAAAAATGCAAACTATTGCAAATATTGCAATGCAATCCACACATACGTATTCAGAAATCTACATTCTAATAATAAACGTTTCGGGCGGTCGATGGTTAGTATATTGATGTACTTACGTTACGTACATTATGTACCGGTTCGCTAACGCCGGTGTACCAAGTAGCTAAATATATTCACAGCTGTAATCAAATAAGCCGCATTTTATGAATACTCAACATGGACCGTAGCCTAAACATGACATAATAATATACAACCTGTAATGTTCCCACGGCTGGGAGGAGTGGGCCATAACCGTAATCCTCCACACGGGCCCAGTGCAGATTGGTGGTCCACGTTGCTTACGAGCTAGGAAATCTGTTTACGTACAGTCGACCACAAGTCGGTGGTATCACTTTGACCTTGAGCTGGCCCGTGAGTTTCAATACCATAAGAAGGCGAGCTACTGGTTTTGTTACCACTGACATGCGGGCGACTGTATAGTGTGACAAAGTTGCGACGGAGGCGGAAGCTGCGATCGCGCGATCGGTCGTCGACCGCGGGATGGGATCGATAGACTATTCTATTTTGGAAGTAGATGATACTGAAACTCTAACAGTTATTTTATTACACGGCTACAGAATTTTTGCTTAAACTTCTTTCCCAGCTTTCATTCATAGATCTTTGATAATTGTTATGTAATGGGTCATCAAAAACAACAACAACTACTCTTAACTGACAACTAGTCTTACCAAGGCAGTGTTTTTTTTGCCCCAAAAAAGTGACATCAGCTTTTTATTGAATATTTCTACTCAATAGTTTACTAAAAATGCACGAATAGAACTCCCGTGTGCCAATTTTGTATACTCTTTTTTTTTTTAATCTTAAAGTTTTCGTTACTTTGAAGGTGAAAATACTGAAAATAATTCGTACAAAAAAAACTGTATATGTATAATTGGGTGTTGTTTGTATTGGATATTTATGAAGCAATTGTAGGCGCATATTTATATTTAATCAAAAATGACAATAGAACCCGCAAAAAAAAAAGTTTAACCGAAATCAGTATTTATTTATGTATTTTTATTTTTTCTAGGTCGAAGTAGAACCTCTATCTGGTATTCTACAAATGGATTCCTTATACTAAGGTTTATCACCCACAAAAATATTACTTTCAACTTGGGCCTAGTTTTTGAGAAAATGATTTTCAAAAATATGTGCTAGGGTTGACACTATTTTGACCTTTATAATTAATAAATTTGGGTTACTATAATAATTAGTAGTAGTAAATTTAGTAGTAGTATATAATTAATTTTAATTAATCATAAAACAGCCAATTGACCTTTTTATGAAACCCTAAATTTGGAATTTTGACCTTAGTACATAAAAAACATTTTCTCGAAAACCGGCCAAGTTGAAAATAATGTTTTTGTAGGTGATAAATCTTAGGAAATCAAAATAAAATAAGGAAATAAAATATAAGGAACCTAATAAGGAAACCCCGAGGAGAGGAGGGGTGGAGGGGGGGAGGGGTCCTTATAAGGAATCTAATTGTACCAGACAGAGGTTCTACTTCGACCTGGAAAAAATAAATAAAAAATAAAAACTGATTTCGGAAAAACCTTTTTTTTCTTGGTTCTATTATGATTTCTGATTAAATAAAAACAGGAAAATATGCGCCTAACATTGCTTCATAAATATGTAATTCAAATAAAACTCAGTCATATACAGTTTTTTTTTTTTTTGTAGGAATTATTTTCAGTATTTTGACCTTCAAAGTATCGAAAACTTTAAGATTATTTTTAAAATAAAGTATACAAAATTGGCACACGGGAGTTCTATTCGTGCATTTTTAGTAAACTATTGAGTACAAATATTCAATAAAAAGCTGATGTCACTTTTTTGGGGCAAAAAAACACTGTGCAAGGTGTATTGTGTTTCCCAGTCAGTGGATTGAAAATACTGGTATTCAGCTGCATCAGCAAACTGGGAGACTCTAACATAGTTAGGAAAATACTAAGCAGATGATGAATTTATAATTTTGTTAACACCAGCATTCACAAAATTAACTGTCAGTAACTGCCACCACATATACCTACCGCTGATGGGGAAGATTATAAGCAGCAGTGTTGTTGACATTTTCAATTCTAAATAATTAAATTGGAACAAATTGATCCTGTGTCATGCCATTGTCGTGTCTGTTTGTAAGCAAAAAACCATGTATAAACTGGTAGTTTACCACAACTTGGCATAACAAGCTATCTCACCTGCATAACTTGACTTACTGTAATGCCGGGGCCACATTATACGTCAACGTCAATGCCCATTATCGCTTTAAACATCACGACAGTTAAATTCGGTCAAGATTCGGTCAAATTATCGCCGTAAACCACTTACGGCGATAATTTGACCGAATCTTGGCTACACCTACGGTTGTCGCCCATCAACGCGATAATCAACGACGATGTCCGTATAATGTGGCCCCGGCATGAGGGTATTGGTGGTACAAGTTGGTTGAAGTCTTGTTGAAGTCTAGAGTTGATAAGTATTAAACTTGCTAGTCAAAAAGCTGTTGGGGTGTAGACATTAAATTAGAAAAAGGAAAGTATCTATATAATTTTTTTGCATGACAAGATTTGTAATATAGGTACAGGGTGACTGGGACAATGGTGTGCAACGTGTCACCATAGATCCAGTACATGATTTTGGACCCACCCCTGCATTGAAATTATTCAAGGGTTATTAATATTTATTTGTATACATGTACTTAATATACGTATAAACTAACAGAAAAATAATATATAATAATAAATAATATATAAAAATTCAATTAAAAATCTAAAAAACCCCCAACGCAAAAAAGAAAAGCGAACATTTAAAAAGTCAAAAATAATACCTATCGTTGAGCCATCAAATTCGAGTAATACTTACCTATACATATTTTAATTACAGAAATTGATGGATGGAACGATAACGTTTGCTCATTGAACTGGCGCTATAATGTCGCGGCGGGGTACCGCATATATAGTCAATCAAAAAAACCTATGGTGCCACAGACAGACACACAGACACACACACATAGCGGTCAAACTTATAACACCCCTCTTTTTGCGTCGGGGGTTAAAAAAGGAGGGGAAAGGATCATCAAAAAATTTGCCCACATCACTGTCAACACGAAAAGTGCCAAAAGGTTGCCATGTTTTATGGCAATGCTGATTCTTTGGCCAAAAAATAGGTCAGCCCTCTGGTCACGTTAGGAGTCGAGCAACCGCTTAGCGATGTCTTGAAAAACCAAGTGGGCACTCAGACTAGAGTTGCCAACCATACTCTAAAATAGAGTATAAATTGTACTCTTTTTCTTGTAGGTGTACTCTAGAATCTATAACACTAATAGAGTACGCTAAAATACTCTTTTAACATAAATTGACCTTTTTGGCATAATCTCCACTGATGCCAGCCATGAAAGTGAAGTGGCAAGAAGAGCTGAACAAGGCAAGGGCTTCATTAAAATTGAGCTCCTGATCCTATATTAACTTAGAATTGGGATGTTTGGAGTCATAAAATTCTTTTAAAAACAAGTAAAAAATTGTTATGTAAAGTGCTAAAAAATACATTTTTATTTTATTGGCCAGTGGGTCGTCTTAGGGTTCAATAAATGGTAGATACTCTTTTTAATAATCTGTACTCTTTATTGACCCTCTCTAAAATCAAATATACTCTACTTCTTCTAGAAAAAGTTGGCAACCCTAACTCAGACCCAAGGGTTATTTAAAAAAAATAGATGATTTTGACTGCTCAAGTATTGCACTTTTGTAAGAAACAATGTATTTTTTTTTTAATAACCAAAGAATTATTTCAACTCAAGGAGTTCCAGAATCCTTGGTAACGGGTTGCGCGTCAATGGCTCTGCCACCTTGTTTTTGCACTTTTGTATTAATCAGAAAGATGAGCTTCAGAAAATTTAACTATTAATGCCATGCATTATTTCAAACAATGAATGCACTCGGCGAGACAAGCTGGACGGATACAGTAAAAGCAGGAAATCTTTAATTTAACTCGGAGTGTAAATGGTATGGAAATCAAGGGGAGCCTTTGGCCAGCAGTGGGATGTTACAATGAAATAGTTATGACGGAATAGTATAAGATGAATGAAATGCTAAAACGTAACAAAGAAAGAAAGTTTGTTTCCTTATATAAATATAATACTTAAGTTTATAGAATACTCTTTATTATGCACACCATAAAAATTACAAATCATCATCTAGAGGAGTGACTTCCAGTTGATTCAAATAATAAATTCCAATTAACTATAGCATACTATGAAATGAAGGTACCATTTACTCAAACGTAAAAGGAAAATTTTCTAGAAACGGATTCATATTGTTGTCCATACATATTATATCAACTTTAGAAACAGTTTCAAATACGAGATTGATCTAAAAAAAGATTGGAGCGGAAATAGGAGGAGCTACGCATATATTGTCATAGTGAGTACTCAGAAAGTCAGAATCGTAATATACGTAGAATCATTTATCACAGGATGTAAACGCTTAATAACACTAGTCCTAAAATCGTCTTTTTGTCTAGCGATACAATATTAAAAGGATGCAACGCTGATTTGATCGAATGGAAACTTTAATACTGTAACAACAAGACACGAAGTAATCAAAACAAACATTGATGACATGGTAAACGAAGCAACTTACAACCCACATCCTTTGAGTAGTTCATAAAAGAAATATTTTTTAAATTTTGAATGACATGGCGTATTACTAGGAATGAGATTATTCATGCTAAATACTCATTCATTTATAACATTAACATTATTTTAAGCATAAATTACTCACCAACTCTTGATCGGGTGACAGAGCCACCGCCATCTTTACAATAAACTGACAAATTGACAGAGGCACAGAGCCACAAAGGACCATAGCATAGATAATACATTATAACATACAGATAAAATATAAAGTAATACATACAGAGGACAGGGGCTTACAATGAGCTCTTATAGCAGCAGGGGGCTTACTATGAGCTCTTAGAGCAGGGCAGAAGTTGAACGTTTCCAGTGAGAGAGAGGGACGGAGCTATAAACGACCTATATCACCGTCACTCTCTCTCACTGGAAACGTTCACCTTCTGCCCTGCTATAAGAGGTCATAGTAAGGCCCCAGGGCAGAGGTTGAACGTTTCCAGTGAGAGAGAGTGACCGAGCTATATACGACTTATAGTACCGTCACTCTCTCTCACTGGAAACGCTCAACTTCTGCCCTGCTATAAGAGCTCATAGTAAGCCCCCTGAGGAGTATTAAAGTATTGCCAGTATTGCTATTCTAATCAATAAAAACCGGTCAAGTGCGTGTAGGACTACGCACAGTGGAGGTTTCCGTAGTTGGGATGAAATTATCCCAAGAACAAACTTAACATTATAGTTGAAAAACATGTTCTCCCATACATTCCAACAGAAAATATAAGTTTGCACTCACAATATTGAGAGATTTACCATGTTGTTTTAAGACCACAAACCTCTTATAGGTTTTCCTGTAATCTACAGGTATAGAACTATTTTCTGTATTTTTTTTTTAATTTTAGACTTAGTAGTTTCGGATATAAGGGGGGAGAATGGTCAACTTTCATCTATTTTCTTAAATAACTTTAAAACCATTTATTTTAAAATTAAAAAAAAATATATCTAAGACCTTCTTAATATGCCTTTTCATTTGATATGTCACACGGTACAGTTTGCAAAACTTTTTTTTAATTTTCTTATTTGCCCCCTAAAACTGACCCCCATATTCAAAATTCATTTATTTTCTTTAGACGTACGTGTTTGGGTCACAGAAATCCATATGTGTACCAAATTTCAACTTAATCGGTCCATTAGATTCGGAGCAAATTGGCTGTGACAGACAGACACACGAGTCATCCTTTATGGGTTCCATGTTTTCCTTTTGAGGTACGGAACCCTAAAAAGTGTTTTTTTTTTCTGCAGCTAGCATTCTCATACTCTCAATGGGTGTTCGGTTTTTAAAACGGTGGACGGCACTGTCGAATCAGGTCGAATCTCTGAATTAACATTATTTTGATGTTTCAGGCATCTACTCGTATAAACATAAAAATGCACGGTGGCTCGATTAAGGAGTCTTGGAAGTGTATTTGGAGCTTCTTTCCACTTTGCCTTTTTTAGGGTTCCGTACCTCAAAAGAAAAAAACGGAACCCTTATAGGATCACTCCGTTGTCCGTCTGTCTGTCTGTCTGTCTGTCCGTCTGTCTGTCTGTCAAGACCCATTTTCTCAGGAACGCGTGGAGGTATCAAGATGAAATTAATACGAAATACGTAAGTCTATGGTCCCTTGGAGTGGTAAAAAAATCAAGCTTCTAAATCAACGCAATAAAAAATACGGCCATTTATGCGACATATTTTTATACTCGCAATTAAATCAAAACCTATAGGGTACTTCCCGCTGACATAGAATCATGTTTGGTAAGAAGCAAGGTCTCACAGCACAAATAAAGGAAAAAGTCCGAAAATTGATTATTTTTAGTTTTAACACATAAAAAAATAGTTTTTAGTTTTTTTTTCTGGCAAAATGTGGGTGTATAGGTACACCTCTGCCCAGCCCTTCGGGGAAACAAGGCGTGATGTTATTTTTATGAATAGTTTTTTGCAAACACAAACTTAAATATGCAGTTGGAGAGTTGTCCGTGTCGTATATGTGTATGGGAAAACATGTTTTTCAACACAATGTTAAGTTTGTCTTTGGGATAAATTCTTTTCAACTACGGAACCCTCATTGTGCGTGGTCCGACACGCACTTGGCCGGTTTTTTAACTGTTTCTCGCAGCCTGTAAGCCCCCTGCCAGGCGCAGGGGGCTTACCATGAGCTGTTATCCGCTCTTGCTTGCAGGGCAGAAGTTGAACGGTTCCAGTGTAAGAGAGACGGAGCTACAGGGTGGCCGGAACATTGACGTCCAAAAATAAAATTTCGGTCCCTCGTATCGTGGGGTATTCGAATCACCCCCATGTATGTTCCGCGACTTTTCATAGTTTTCGAGTTATGAATTTTTTTCTGAATGTTTGAAAATTTTCGACCTGACCAACCTAAAAAAATTCTAAAAAAAAAAGTAGAGGGTTTTATCGAGTTTCTTTTTTTGCAACTGAATTTTCATAAGTAGTACTTTTATGCATAAAATAATCAGCTTCGTAACTGTGATGAAAGTTATGAAAATGTTGATCTAAAGTGAAAAATTTACGTTCGGTAAATTATGACTCAAATTTTCAACTTTAAATTAAAAATCTTAACAGGTGACTTCATAATTCCTAAGTAGGCTTCAAGAATGCGCCAGACTCTCAGCTTTCATAATCATAAAAAAATGAAGTACTTAATAGGGCTACTTTGTTTAAAATCGGCCTTCAAAGACAGCGAGGTGGAAAAATTCTTAAAATTACCCATCTGAGTAATTATTTTTTTTTGGCTATTTTCTCGTTCCTAAGGTTAATTAATGATAAGAATACTGAAAACTAACCACATTATATTCAATATTCATAATTACCACACGTGGGCGAATGAAAATCCACTCGAAGTGAGAGCTTCGACATTTCAACATCGCTTCAGCGTTAACTTGTGGTCTGGTATCCTCAATGGCGAACTAATTGGTCCGTTTGAACTGCCGTCCAGACTTGATGGAGAAACATACAAAAACTTTTTGGAAAATGAACTTCCATTGTTGCTGGCAGATGTGAATCTCGAACTCAGACGAACCATGGTGTTGCAAAATGACGGCGCCCGTGTCACTATGCAACCCAGGTCCGAAATTACTTAGATGAAACATACCCCAACAGATGGATCGGACGCAGCGGACCAATTAGGTGGCCTCCACGCTCACCTGATCTCAACCCCATCGATTTCTTTATTTGGGGCTATTACAAGGAAATAGCATACGCCCGAGACTGTTCAAGTGAACAAGAGCTGAGGCAGTTGATTGCAGAAGCTGAACGTGTTGTGAGAGAGAACAGAGATGCTTTTAGACGATTGCCAGACAGTTTCTTACGTAGGTGTAGAATGTGTATTGCTGCTGGTGGTGGCCACTTTGAAAACCTTTTGTAAATGTTAAAAATAAATTAAGTACTTTTTTCACATTATCATCTGTGTTTTATTCAAAACCACTTTTTACGTAAAACTTTTCTTACCCAACTCTGAAACTATTTGTTGGTTAGTTTTCAGTATTCTTATCATTAATTAACCTTAGGAACGAGAAAATAGCCAAAAAAAAATAATTACTCAGATGGGTAATTTTAAGAATTTTTCCACCTCGCTGTCTTTGAAGGCCGATTTTAAACAAAGTAGCCCTATTAAGTACTTCATTTTTTTTATGATTATGAAAGCTGAGAGTCTGGCGCATTCTTGAAGCCTACTTAGGAATTATGAAGTCACCTGTTAAGATTTTTAATTTAAAGTTGAAAATTTGAGTCATAATTTACCGAACGTAAATTTTTCACTTTAGATCAACATTTTCATAACTTTCATCACAGTTACGAAGCTGATTATTTTATGCATAAAAGTACTACTTATGAAAATTCAGTTGCAAAAAAAGAAACTCGATAAAACCCTCTACTTTTTTTTTAGAATTTTTTTAGGTTGGTCAGGTCGAAAATTTTCGACCTGACCAACCTAAAAAAATTCTAAAAAAAAAAGTAGAGGGTTTTATCGAGTTTCTTTTTTTGCAACTGAATTTTCATAAGTAGTACTTTTATGCATAAAATAATCAGCTTCGTAACTGTGATGAAAGTTATGAAAATGTTGATCTAAAGTGAAAAATTTACGTTCGGTAAATTATGACTCAAATTTTCAACTTTAAATTAAAAATCTTAACAGGTGACTTCATAATTCTTAAGTAGGCTTCAAGAATGCGCCAGACTCTCAGCTTTCATAATCATAAAAAAATGAAGTACTTAATAGGGCTACTTTGTTTAAAATCGGCCTTCAAAGACAGCGAGGTGGAAAAATTCTTAAAATTACCCATCTGAGTAATTATTTTTTTTTGGCTATTTTCTCGTTCCTAAGGTTAATTAATGATAAGAATACTGAAAACTAACCAACAAATAGTTTCAGAGTTGGGTAAGAAAAGTTTTACGTAAAAAGTGGTTTTGAATAAAACACAGATGATAATGTGAAAAAAGTACTTAATTTATTTTTAACATTTACAAAAGGTTTTCAAAGTGGCCACCACCAGCAGCAATACACATTCTACACCTACGTAAGAAATTGTCTGGCAATCGTCTAAAAGCGTCTCTGTTCTCTCTCACAACACGTTCAGCTTCTGCAATCAACTGCCTCAGCTCTTGTTCACTTGAACAGTCTCGGGCGTATGCTATTTCCTTGTAATAGCCCCAAATAAAGAAATCGATGGGGTTGAGATCAGGTGAGCGTGGAGGCCACCTAATTGGTCCGCTGCGTCCGATCCATCTGTTGGGGTATGTTTCATCTAAGTAATTTCGGACCTGGGTTGCATAGTGACACGGGCGCCGTCATTTTGCAACACCATGGTTCGTCTGAGTTCGAGATTCACATCTGCCAGCAACAATGGAAGTTCATTTTCCAAAAAGTTTTTGTATGTTTCTCCATCAAGTCTGGACGGCAGTTCAAACGGACCAATTAGTTCGCCATTGAGGATACCAGACCACAAGTTAACGCTGAAGCGATGTTGAAATGTCGAAGCTCTCACTTCGAGTGGATTTTCATTCGCCCACGTGTGGTAATTATGAATATTGAATATAATGTGGTTAGTTTTCAGTATTCTTATCATTAATTAACCTTAGGAACGAGAAAATAGCCAAAAAAAAATAATTACTCAGATGGGTAATTTTAAGAATTTTTCCACCTCGCTGTCTTTGAAGGCCGATTTTAAACAAAGTAGCCCTATTAAGTACTTCATTTTTTTTATGATTATGAAAGCTGAGAGTCTGGCGCATTCTTGAAGCCTACTTAGGAATTATGAAGTCACCTGTTAATATTTTTAATTTAAAGTTGAAAATTTGAGTCATAATTTACCGAACGTAAATTTTTCACTTTAGATCAACATTTTCATAACTTTCATCACAGTTACGAAGCTGATTATTTTATGCATAAAAGTACTACTTATGAAAATTCAGTTGCAAAAAAAGAAACTCGATAAAACCCTCTACTTTTTTTTTTAGAATTTTTTTAGGTTGGTCAGGTCGAAAATTTTCAAACATTCAGAAAAAAATTCATAACTCGAAAACTATGAAAAGTCGCGGAACATACATGGGGGTGATTCGAATACCCCACGATACGAGGGACCGAAATTTTATTTTTGGACGTCAATGTTCCGGCCACCCTGTATATACGACCTAGGGCACCATCCTTTTTTCTCAACGGATCCATGATGTTTTTGCACGTCATAATAATGTAGAGGTTGTCAGCTGCTTATTTATCCGGGCTTATAGCATTAGGTTAAAATGCTCTAAGTATCCGGGCTATCCAGCTAGCCTCCAGCCATTGCATAAAACTTTTAACTAAGCAACTATACGCTTAGGGCACCCCCCCGAGGTACGGACTTCGGCTTAGGGTTTGCTAATTTGCTTAGGACATTGCTTGGGGAGACGGTAGCAACTAGCAAGGGACAGGCAGTAGCGTAGTAGGTAGGCCGGATCGACTCAAAATCCCACTTTTCCGACTAGGTATACTAAGTTAGTTTAACTTTTTTTTTGTTTAATTATCTGTGTATGATGTGATGTGGTGTGACATAATTGTGACATTTGAATTTAGGGTTATGAAAATAGGAGCGTTTTTCTCTAAAATTATTATTTTCTAAGTAAATAATTGTTTGTCAGGTAAATTTAAGCAAAAATGTCTACTCGCTGGTATGTAATGTATTGATCTTCACCTTCAGATCGAAGCGAAATATTTAGACTTTTCAACAAATACAATGCATGTTTATAATTCCAGGTATCCTTTATACCAAAGAGGCAACCCACAGTTGAGGGTTTTCTTGCCTAATTTCTGGATGAAAATTGTGCGACCTGAATCGAAACAATTGCCTAATGTAGTGCAGTTTCACTGCTCTATGGAAATGACCAAATTTGACATAAAAAATTACTTGGAAAAAATATACAACATCCCAGTTGTTGATGTGAGGACCAGAATAGCTTTAGGAAAATTTCGGAGAGATGTTGGTAAAGGATATGTTATCAAGGATGATGATGTAAAGAGTGCTTATGTTGTATTGGTAAGTTGTTCTTGTGGCAATATAATAAGGAAATAGCTTAAAAGATGAAAGAAACTCGCAACTACTGAACTTCATCATCATTCACAGTCTGATTTCACCCACTGCTGGGGAGCAAAGGGTCAGTGGGTCGTCTTAGGGGCAGAGTTAGGTTTAAAAGTAATTGTTAAGAAGTAAATGAAAGTCAAATTTGACCAAAACGTCTGACTGAAAGCCCAATATTTGTGAGCGTCAAAATGACGGGATCAAGTCCCCAATTTAAAATATATCACAT
Source organism: Cosmia trapezina (assembly GCA_905163495.3). NCBI lineage: Eukaryota > Metazoa > Arthropoda > Insecta > Lepidoptera > Noctuidae > Cosmia > Cosmia trapezina. The sequence continues at coordinate 19,332,269 of LR991037.1, forward strand.
GGAAGTGTTTGTACTACATAATTATGTCCTAAGTAATTGTACCCGAAACAAGACATTTGTAAACACACACACACAAGACATTTGTATTTGTTTGTGTCTATGGTAAAGGAACTATGGCACGTCCCTGGTCCCGCCACATTGACGTCAAAGTGGCGGGACCTTCTGGAAACGCTACTCAGAGGCAGGTAATTCACACCCGAAGACTTAGTACTACATTTGTACAGGTATATACTCAATTTTCAATACAATTGTAAGTGCCAAATTAAAGTCATGTGTTTAAAATATTGGTCCCGCCAATTTGATGATTCATGTTATCGCTGAATTCATATGAAAATCGTTATAGCTCATGCAAAATCAAATGTGGAAACTTAGTATGCCATGAGTACATGAATGTGTGTAATTTTCATATACTTAACTTAAGTACATCAAAAGTTATCTATCATTTATCGTGATCACTAATGAAATGGAGATGGACACATCTATGCAGAAATGAAACACCCTTAAATTGTTTTGATAATTATATATATGTTACCGGCAATCTGTATAATCCAGTATTCTATACAATACCTAGGCAATGTATAGAATACCTAAAACGTTCAGGTAATATATGAAATACTAGCTTTTGCCCGCGGCTTCGCCCGCGTGGATGTCGGAAAATATCCCATGGGAACGTTCATGTGAAAAACATAGGGCCGTCCGATATAACTGTGTAAACTCAAATTGCTACGATATATCGTTACCGTGTATAGTAGACATAAAGCTACCAGTCGGCATGATTTTTTCCGACATCTTCAACAGTCGTCGTCATATTTCAGCCAATTTACACAAAACCATAATGAATTACACTGAATCACTCCGTTCATTGGAGAAAACCGTATGAAAATCCGTTCGGTACTTTTTGACATTATCGCATTCAAACAGACAGACTTACGCGGCGGGGGGACTTTGTTAATTACTTGAAATTTATGATGCCCGTCACGCTATAATAACAAATAACTTTTGTCCGAATGTCCACTCGTTCAAATAATTTCCTCGTAAAAACGTCGAATGAAATAAAGACTAAATGTTACCTCAAGATTCGAACTATGACTACATTTCCAATCCCTTAAATCTATTAAAAAGAGGTAGGTACACAAACATTTGTTAACCCCTATTGTACCCCCTCAAAAACGCTGTAGGTACCATATATTTCTTTATTTCCTACCAAAAGCATAAATTTTAATTTTCATATCCTAACATATGAAAATTAAAATTTATGCTTTTGGTAGGAAATAAAGAAATATATGGTACCTACAGCGTTTTTGAGGGGGTACAATAGGGGTTAACAAATGGAAATGCTGGGTTTCCCATACAAACTTTCATTCCCTTATATCACCCCTTGTAGGATAATGTTTTAAGACAAAAAGTAGCCCATGTCCTTTCCCAGGATGCTATCTATAGCCTTGCCAAATTTTATCGAAATCCGTGCAGTTTTGTAAAATTTAAAATCAACCCCTATTTTACCCCCTTAGGGGATAATTTTTCAAAACCCCTGAACCGCATATTTCTTTATTTCCTATGAAAAGCATACATTTTAATTTTTACATCCCTAACTTAAGAAATACTGAGTTTCTCATACAAACTTTCATCCCCTATATCCCCCCTGTAGGATTATTTTTTAAGACAAAAAGTAGCCTATGTCCTTCCCCAGGATGCTATATAAAGCCTTGCCAAATTTTGTCGAAATCCGTGCAGTTTTGTAAATTTTAAAATCAACCCCTGTTTTACTATATTTTACCCCCTTAGGGGATGATTTTTCAAAAACGCTGAACCGCATATTTCTTTAGTTCCTATCAAAAGCATACATTTTAATTTTCACATACCTAAACTAAGACATACTGAGTTTCCCATACAAACTTTCATCCCCTATATCACCCCCTGTAGGATTATTTTTGAAAAAAAAAGTAGCCTATGTCCGTCCCCAGGATACCATCTATAGCCTTGCCAAATTTTATCGAAATCCGTTCAGTGGTTTAGGCGTGAAAAGGTAACAGACAGACAGACAGACAGTTACTTTCGAATTTATAATATTAGTATGGATTATTTATTTTATACTATGCCTAGGTATTCTATACACTACTATTGTGGTCGCTATTAGACTAGCTGTCGTCTTCCACAAAGGCTTGCGTTTAAACGCTTACCAGAAAAGATAGGTACTTTTCTGGTAAGCGTTTCAACACAAGCCTTTTTACTACCAAAAAATATAAATGCTCACCAAAATTAAAACCATTTTATAGTGAAATTATAACTTTAGAAAACTGACAGCAGGTCGACGGAGCCCCGCTTCGCGCGCTTGGCTAATTTTAGACCCAAAACCACAGCGAGTGGGGAGGGTTGGGGGTTAGTTGCGAACCCCATAGGTTCACAACTACTGATAATGATATGTTTTCCATCGGATGATGTTTTTTTACGTTTATATTTACGTGATCTAAGCTTATATACCTATTATGTAAAGTTTTGTCCTTTTGCACACTTGGGGTGCATTTGACACGCGGGGGGGAGGGGAGGTTAGCTGCGAACTCCATAAGTTCACAACTAATGATTTGATTGGTTTTCCATCGGATGATGTTTTTTTACATTTATATATAAGTGATATAAGCTTATGTACCGAACAAAAAAAGGGTTTTTCTTATGCACACATGGGGTGCATTCGACACTTGAGGGGTTAAAGAAACCTAACCAACCAAACCTCAGGGTGCCCCTGACGTCGACCGTCTAGGGTTAGGGTTTTCGTCAGCAGGTCGACGCAGATTTGGTGAGTATTTGTTAATTTTGGTGAGCATTAAATTTTTTTGGTAGTCATTATATTTAATCGTGTGGAAACTATCTTGATGACAGAAAATACATGGTCAAAGTTAGTGACGTAACGGAAGGGACGGCGCAAGGCTCGGTACATGGGCCATTGCACTACCTCACCTATGTCAATAGCCTTGTTAATGTGATAAAAATGTGCGAAATTTATCAATTCGCTGACGACACCTGCCTTGTAGCCGTTGGACAGAGTGTTAGCGATGCCCAAAAGAAATTACAAGAGGACTTTGATTTACTAACTAAATGGTCCCATGACGCTGGTTTAGTAGTAAGTAAATGTTAATAAGACCAAATTAATGTACATCAGTTCCAGTCAAAATAGAAGCTCTTCCTTGCCTAAACTGACAGCTCACATGAGTCACATGAGTGTTTGCATGACAACTGCCCCAATAAAGTAGCCAAGCCTTGCAGCTGTGACTCCATAGATCTAGTTGATAGCCAGACATACCTAGGACTTACCACTGATAGCCGACTTAATTGGAAGGAGCACATTAACGGCGTGTGTGATAAATTGAGATGTATATTAGCTAAATTCTCCATTATAAAATGCAAAATTCCATATCAAACACTGTTGATGCTTTACAAAGCCCTGGCCGAATCAACAATATCCTATGGTCTGTCTAGCTATGGTATGACCTATAAGACTCAGTGGCGTATTTTAAGATTCACCGCCCCGGGCCTGTAAGGTTTGCCGCCCCATGAATAAACGGAATATAACAAAAACTTTTAATTATAAAATAAAATCCAGCAGTGCGTTGATGCGGGCTGAGAATGGTGATAATCAATCAATAAACCGGCCAAGTGCGAGTCGGACTCGCACACGAAGGGCTTCGTACCACCGCACAGTGTTCCAATCGATCAAAAAATTTCCCAATGCTATTTATGGTATTTATCGATCAAGGGATGCATTTAAAATGGACGAGTAAAACACCCACGTGTCAATTTCAAATATTTTTTTTTATAAAAATGATGAAGTTTATGTGACAATTTCATGAAAAAAATTAAAATAAATTCTCAAAACGTAACTGTCCAAGATATTTATTTTATATAAATAAGGTCTGATAAAGCATCTTTGGGCACATATTTTTGAGTTTTTATTTTTGGAAAATCACCTCCGTATACCGAGTAAAATTTTTTTTGTCAGATTTTTGTTTTTATTTTTTTTCTCGCTAAAACTCATCTCAAGTCGTGATTTTTTTATCAGTGATAGGCCTTGTTATGAGAAATATTTATGTGCTAGTGAGAAGTCGCACTTTTGGGGTTTTAAGGAGAAAAAAATAAAAACGAAAATCAGAAGAGGTTCTATAATGACTTTAATGACAATGCCGGTTACGGGTCTTGGGAAATGACCCTATCGATAACTTTTCACTTTTTGGAAAAAGTGCCCATCTTTGACTAGCTATACCTATCTTTGCTACCAATAGACCTAGAGTGCTTGAGTTAGGCTCAAATTGTACCGAATTTAGTTTGCTTCACCAAAATAAAGAACAAAGATTTATTTTAAAAAAAAAACGGATGCAAGTCCCAGAATTTCGCAGTTTTTCGAGCACCATGGGAGTAGCACAAGGTTTTCAGTGTTGCAAACTTGGGTATAGACAACTTTCAGGGGACCTAACAACATATAAAGGAAAGGAATCGTAGTTAGGTACACACGGCTACACATCTAGCTATACATTTCCAGTTTACACTGACCTCTCGTTGTAAGGAAATCCTATACAATACGAGATCAGCTTATACTGGAATTGTATAGCTTGATCTGTAGCCGTGCGTACATGCGCGTTTGCGATGTTTACATTTTTTGTGTCTATTGTGACTGGACTACCCCTTTAATTTTGTAATTTAATTAATTAGTTATGTAGGCTTTTTTAAATTTCTTCAGGCATATAAAGTCTAAAAGAAAGGCGCACAAAGTTGAGCGCGAGGTGCGGCTTGCGCCGCCCCTCGCAACCTGCCGCCCCGGGCCATGGCCCTTTTGGCCCTAGGGTAAATACACCCCTGATAAGACTCACCTTGACCAAATTTACACACTTCAACTACGTATATTAAAAGCAATCGTCCCAAATAACATGAAAAAGCAGTACAAAGATGACTACCGTAAATTATTTGAATTCTGTAAAATAATACCTATCCATGAAAAAATTAAATTTACATTATTAAAAGAAGATTTTTTTAATGAAAATCTTAGGAAAACAAAAATCATAAATAACAATGAAATTAATACTCGTAATGTCATCAATGCTAAGTTGTTACTTCCAAAGTACAGTAATTTACACGGTAAGAGATCGTTACAGTATATAATACCTTACCTTATAAATCAACTACCTATGTCATTGAGGGACGAAATAACTTATAAAAACATAAAGTACAAACTAAACCAACATTTCTTACAAAATATTAATATATAATACAATAAGTGAATGAAAAAAAATGTTATATTTAAACATACATAGTTAATAAAAAAAAGCTTAATACTTAACAATAAATCTTAACAGAAAAAAAATATGGCAAAATGTATTATTACTAAAAACATTTAAAGTACTTTTAGGAACAACCTGTATCTTTCGTAGTCACATTCCTCCATCACTTTTTGTTTAAAGACGGTCAGATCGGTCACCGATGTTCGCTCGTTTGTTAGAATAAATAATTATTCTACATAGTACCCTCATTTTTGTTTTTATTTTTATTATTGTTTCATTCAACTATGAATGGTTGTTCTTTGATATAAGTAAGTATCATAGACTTATAAAAAGTCTATGGTAAGTATCTAAATTATGTAGTCGATGATTTTGGTGCACGGTAAAACTCTAATGAGTTTATGTTTGCACCAACTTAAATATCTTTATAATGTAAGTTTACTACTGATTAAATAAATAAATAAATAAAATAAATAAATCCCTTACAAAAAACAGATGACGAACTTTATCAACTCCGACCAAAACAAGCTGTTGTAAAGATAGGTATTGTATTATTGCAGGTGCCTAGCCTGCCGCTAGCACATGCGCGCCTTTTTACACACGTCCGGCTCTAAAAAACACTCTTGGATGAGATAGGGCAAACAAGTCCCACGTGGAGTTGGGGTTGGCTAACTCGGTTCTGCGACAGTTTTTGCACCTATTCTATCCTAACCAAAACGGCTGGTCGGAGACAAAAAGCACCTAACATTGATAAATACAGACAAAATCTATTTACTTTACACATTGCCGGTGGGCCAGCAGGTACTCTATACAATGCCTGGGAATTGTATACATTACCTAGGCAAAGTATGTAACGGACATGAATATTCATAATATTTCATACATTGCCTGGACGCTCCAGGTATTCTGTACATTGCCTAGGTATTGTATAGAATACCTGTATTATACAGATTGCCGGTAACATATACATATACAACATTCGTTTTTGTTTACCCTGAACCCGAAAAGGGGTCATTGTACTCATCATTCTGAACAATTGTTTCGATGGGACCAACCATGAAATCGCTGTTCAGTACATTTTGACGAGTTTGATGTAGATAAATGTTCCAAAGAAAAAAATTGTTCAAAATGATGAGTACAATGACCCCTTTTCGAGTTTAGGGTAAACAAAAACTAATTTTGTATATAGACGGTGTTAAAGTAGTTGCGTGCCATAGCTTAGGGGTAGGTTCAGTATCGATAAAGGAACCCAGGAAAAAAAATTAAAAATATAAACAAAAAAATTATTGCAAGATGAACCTAATTTAGTACCTACTAACTTAAAATAGCAATTGTTTGGTTCTATGGTATTTGGTTCTGGTGCCCTGACTTTACGTCAGGGCACCATGCGTGGAAGTGTTTTCCAACGGAGCGAATTTGAGCTTAAAATTACAAAAAAAAAAATACAAAGAACAACATCCTAAAGTTTCTACATTGAGTGAGGTCGTGAAGTTGTTTTTACTGTAAAATTTAAAAAAAAATGCCTTTTTTTTCGGATTTTGTTAAGTATAACGAAAAGGCACCACCCGTGAAGCTGAGGAAAGGTACTTAGGAATAGATATAACCGAACACTCGTAGGTGTTAATGAGTAATTAATTAACTAAGCTTCTAGGAGTAGCTGGCTACAGACGACGAACTGCCGCGTTCCGCGCTCAATTTTCTGTGATTGTAACAATTGTTTATGACAAAAGAGTAGATCAAATGGACTCGGAAAAAATTCCTGCTACTAAGTATACATTCAAGAAGATGCTGACAGGGTATGAAGTTATTTACCTGGAAGAGCCTGGGTTCTGGCCTTTGGGGCTCTCGAGCCTCGACTAGGGGGGCTCCTAAGCGTATGCTTGGAGAGGGGCCAGTTCCCACTTCATTGGAAGACGGGGAAACTGGTCCTCATTAAGAAGCCGGGGCGCCCTGCGGACTCTCCGTCCGCTTACCGACCCATCGTGCTGCTCGACGAGGTGGGCAAGCTCTTTGAAAGAGTTATTGCAGACCGCCTCGTCGGGTGGCTGGTGCAGTAGGGGCCGGATTTGGCGGAGAGTCAGTTTGGTTTCCGCAGGGGGCGCTCTACGGTGGACGCCATCATGCGCGTGCGAACCCTCACGACGTGGGATGCGGTGGCCCGGGGTGGGGTCGTCTTGGCGGTGTACCTAGACATCGCCAACGCCTTCAATACTCTGCCCTGGAGTTGCATCAGGGAGGCACTCCGGTATCACCGGATGCCGACCTATCTCTGTCGAGTAGTCGAGGCCTATCTGACGGACAGGGCCGTCATCTACCCCGGTCATCAGGGAGAGTAGAACCGGCGAGAGATGTCGTGCGGTGTCCCACAGGGATCGGTCCTGCGGCCGCATTTGTGGGACATCGGTTACGACTGGGTGCTGCGCGCCGACCTCCCTAGCGGCGTCAGCGTGGTATGTTACGTGACGACACGCTGGTCCTGGCGATGGCGCAGGGGAGGTTGCACCAGGCGGCGGCCGAATTAGTGACACGCGGGATTGCGATAGTCGTGGAGAGGATCCGGCAGTTGGGACTCGAGGTGGCCCTAGGCCATGTGTTTTCATGGTTCTCGGAATGCGCCACCGTCGGGTTCCCAAATAACGGTAGGAGGGGTTCACATCGGAGTCGGGTCGACGATGAAGTACCTGGGACTCGTCCTCGACAGCCGGTGGAACTTTGTGGAGCATTTCCGATGTTTGGCTCCCAGACTGGAGCGGGCTGGGGCTGCTTTGAGGCGGCTCCTGCCCAATCTGGGGGGTCCAAACGCCTCCTGCCGGAGGCTCTACGCGGGGGTCGTGCGGTCCATGGCCCTTTACGGGGAACCGGTGTGGACGCGTTTCCTAAGGCTGCGACCAGTCCAACGGTTGAACGCGTCCCAGAGGGTCGTGGCCATCCGGCTAGTCCGGGGATACCGCACGGTCTCCCGGGAGGCGGCGAGCCTCCTTGCCGGATTGCCGCCGTGGGATCCGGAGGCAAAAGTCCTCGCGCATGTGTGGGAGTGGCGCGAGGAGGCGAAACGGCGGGGCGTAACTCCGCTGCCGCGAGAAATCACGGTACAGCGGACAGAGCTCCGGCGGGATCTCATGGCGACATGGAGAGCGCGACTGTCGCAACCCAGCGCTGGGCACGCCACAATTGCGGCGATAAGTCCCCTCTTTGAGGAGTGGTTAGAGAGGCGCCACGGCGTCCTCACCTTCCGCCTGACGCAGGTCCTCACCGGACACGGTTGTTTCGGGAGGTTCCTGTTTCGCATAAGGCGGGAGGAAACGCCCGGGTGTCACCATTGTGTGGATCGCCCGGAGGACACGGTGGAGCATACAGTGGAGGTCTGCCCGGCTTGGGCAGAGCACCGCCGTGTTCTCACGGAGGCGATCGGCGGCGGCGATCTTTCGCGTCCGAGCCTGGTCCAGGCCATGGTGCGGAGCGAGAGTGCATGGGAGGCCGTCACCTTCTGCGAAGCAGTAATGTTCGCGAAGGAGGAGGCGGAACGCGTGAGGGAGAGGCAGCCTCACGCCCTCAGTCGCCGCAGGAGACGCCCTGGGCGGCGGGAATCGCGGGGCGATTTCCGGCCACCGTAGGCGCGGGCCTGCGGACGGTGAGTAGCGGGTAGCTCGCCGTCCGGTAAGGACCAGGCCCGAGTCGACGGCGCGTTGTGTTCCACGCGCGCCTCAAAGAGATGTCAGCAAGTGATGGGGTCCAATAGGGCCGACGCCGCTGGGGTCGCGTGTAGTTTTAAGAAGATACCGCGGCCCTGGCATAGGCAACTGAAGGAACACGGGTGGGTTTTAGTCAGTAAAAGTCTGACACGCCCTTCCGAAGGTATGAAGTTATAAAAGTAATTAAGACGGGCGCTACACGCAAAAAACTAAGAGCTTCTATTGGTCCTACAATAAACTTTTTTTTTAAATTCATGAAAAAATTAGTGCAATTGAATGCACTCTCTAAGCAAATCAAATGCAAATCTCTAAGTTTACGATTGGCGAAAATACGGTCCTTAATTACGGTTTTTTTTAAATATCTTTTTATTTGTTTATTTAAAAATCTGAATTTTTGAGAAATCAAAGACACTGTTAGTACCTATCGATTCCACTTAAAGCACTTTAAGTATTACTTTTCATTGTTTTAATTGTGTGAAATGTCCAAGGATATTTATTTATTATTTATTTATTTATTTAATTTTTTTGGCTTTTCCGTCTTTTATGCTTGTTTAAACAATGAAAACGGTTTTTTATTTTTTTTTAATACTTAATCCTCATAAAAAATTATCACCTGCACAACTTTACTCGAAACATTTTTCTCTAAGAACAATACTTTCGTTATACTTAACAAAATCCGAAAAACAAGGCAATTTTTTTTTCATTTTACAATAAAAAACAGCTTTCCCGACCTTGCTCAATGTAGAAACTTTAGTATGTTGTTCTTTGTATTTTTCTTGTAATTTTAAGCCCAAATTAGCTCCGTTGGAAAACACTTCCATTTTTCCCGATCAAAATAGCACTGGCGCCCTGACTAGTACTGAATTAGGTTGATCTTGCAATAATTATTTTGTTTTTTTTTTTTCCTGGGTTCCTTTATCGATACTGAACCTACCCCTAAGCTATGGCACGCAACTACTTTAACACCCTGTATATTGATCCAACTCCAATTATAACAGTTTTCTTTAGTGTTCTAATAATAAAACATTCTCATCTCATCATCAAAAATTAAAATCCGGAGTCACACGTCATGTCATAAATCGAACAGGTTACGTGTTATGTACGATTTTTAATTTGTCTGTCTTTTTGTAATTTCAGATAAGAATGTTTTCTTGTTTCATACTTAGAGCGTGATTTTTCAGTAGTCGGGTTTTAGTTTTTAAACTTTCTTTTTATTTAAATTGTATTGGGGTTATAATATTTCGTGACAAAGTATTTGCAGATCCGCTTTACATTTTTTAAAGAAAAATAATTTATTGTTTGTATTTTGGGTAGGTTTGGAGAGAAAATATGTTTGGCTCAGGTCTGAGGCGTGATTTTAGAAATTATTTCTTATCATCGGGTGATTGCAAGCAAAGCCGCGACCAATAGCTAACAATATATTTTAATTTACTAATTAAGCCCTTTCATTTAATACCAAACACGGCATCATTAAAAAAAAATGTTTTTAGGTCATGACTTTATGTCGCTAGCGGGCGCCATATTCAATTTAATGCGACGTCACATAACCTATAACCAGCGAAAGATTATGACGCTTCCAAAGATACCTCATTAATTTGTCAAATTATGACAAGCAGTGTCTGGCACACGAAACATGAGCCTGGAAAATAGCGGCAAATTCAAAAAATCGATATCAAAATTGGTTGAGCCGTTAAAAATTGTATGATGTAAAAGGACAATAATATTTGTCCATTAATTCATGATGTATTTCAAGTATCAAAATGTATTTACCTATTATACGCAGTGATACCAGAGCTTTATTTTATTTTATTTATTTATTTAACTGACCAACTTACACTAACAGTAAAATACTACACATACAAGTTATAGGTCATATATAGGTACAGATATAAACTAAAACAGCTAGATTTTTGAATTTGCCGCTATTTTTCAGGATCATGTTTCGTGTGCCAGACTCTAAGAAGTTATGAGGGAACAGATGAACATACATACATACTTACATAACATACGATGAACATACATAACATACTGGTCAAAATCATAACCCTTCTTTTTAATTCGCCGTAGTCAGGTAATAAAAGTTACTTAGTTTAAAAATAAAGTTTAACAGGACTTATTTTTGCGCATATAATTATTAAATTAAACAATTAGGCACTATGTACGTTTGACTCATCTTAACTTTCGTTTTTAACACTTTGAGCGGAGCGACGTTATAATACGTAATATTTGATAAACGGTATTTGACACAATGTTTAATCACGTCAGCAAAAAATATGTCTTTCTTTAAAGAACGTGTACAAACGGCGCGGCCTATACCAATTCCTTCAAGCTACGTCATCGCGCCGTATCACTTTAAATTTTCAGACTGCTAGCGCCACTCCACGTTAGTTTTTTTTGTACACTTTATAAGGCTACTCGCACACGTTCATTCTAATTACGCGTACATTCGCAACGTCGACGTGTAGTAACGGTTGTGTCACATTTCGTATGAGAAAACAGTGTGCCGCGCAACAAACATTTCATTAACCAGATGCTCAGCTGAGTGTTGTCATTGTGGCACTCTCACTTGCCAATTATTCGAGAAATATGAGCACGATAATGCCCGATGCCGCTAGATGTAGGTGGAGCTATAAACTCTATAGCAGATAGAATTGAATAACGACAATTTGTCTCGGAATTTCAAAAATGTTAATCTTCTTAAGTTCAAAAATATAGTAGATGATAGTGAGTAGGATATGGTTTTGATTCCATTGCATCCAGATGCATTGCATGATAACATTTGATCTTGAATCATTTCATCAGCTGATTTATTGAGGGGAAACTATGCCAGTGCTTAAAAAACCCGATCGATCATTTTCCTATTGCGTTGACTGAGCATTTGTTATTCGAGCATTTCCTTATTTCAGTATGGTTGAAACGCAATCGACTACCTACCCTCAAGTTCAATAATACTTTCTCACAACTTATAAAACCCGGTTAGGAGATAATTACCTCGTCAAATATAAACTACGTAAAGTAAATGGGTTCCCACTGATCAACATATAAATCAGAATTTTGTTTCATTTCTGCATACATCTGCCCAATTCTATAAAAATAAAATTTTCTACCTTTGACAGTAAAATATATGATATTTAAATTACACACGTTCATGTACAAAAGACGTACTAAGTTTCCACATTTGATTTTGCACGAGATTTTACGATTTTCATATAAATTCAGCGATAACATGAATCATCAAATTGGCAGGACCAATGTTTTTATCACATAACTTTAATTTGGCACTTACAATAGGGATGATGACTAAAAATTTATTTTTTGTCCGTCATAGAGATTATTAAAAAATATTGGACACGTATTTTTTCTTTTTTACTTAATCAAAAAATTACGGCGATACAGTGAGTTAAAATATGGCATGACGTCACGCGTAGCTAGGTTTTATACGTACAAGTGACGTAGCGAGCCCCCACACCCCAACTTAAATGCGTGATAGCTAAGTATTTTTTTATTAATATGACAAAGCAAAAAATACCTGTCTAATATTTTTTTATTATCTGAATGACGGACTAAATAGAATTTCTTTTTTTTTACCCAGGCATCATCCCTATTCTATTGAAAATTAAGTATATACCTGTACATATATGTAGTACTAAGTCTTCGTTAGCGTCAGAATGGCTGGTTGCCTATGGCAAACGCCTCTGAAAGTATATTCAAGAATTGCTACATAATTGCTTATATTTGCTACATTTCTTCAATAATTGCTACATACGATGGATTCAGAGAAAAATTAATATTTTTTTGACCAGCCATTCTGACGTCAGGATGGCTGGTCGCCTCCGTGTTCAGCATGAAGGACGCAGAATTTCTAAAAGTTTGTTATGTCAATAATTGCTACCTAATTGCTTCATTCACGAATTTAAGTTTGAGCTTCATACATACATTAGGTAAAAAGATATAGCTTTTATTAATTTTTTTACGAAGAAGTGCCTAATAATTTGGAAAGGCAACAGATTTTTTTACTACAACGCAGCGCGCGTCTTGTTTAAATCTTGCAGGCGTTCGCTTAGAGTGATGTTGTTTAATGAATAGCTTTTAAAACGTACCTACCCTCAATAACACAATACATTTAGGTACTAGTATCAGTATGTAAAATAGCTGGGTCAGATAATACGTTGAAAACTTTTAACTTATTTGATAAGTACATCAAAAGAAAAATATTGCAATAAGTAGTGAAAGAACAAAGGCGAAATCGTAGCTGAATTTAATTTGAGCGACTAAAAGTGACTTATATACGAAGGCAGCTCTATTATTTTTCTACGTTTTTTCAAAATATCACCTTAACTAGTTAAAAATACTAGTTTAAATGAAAAGTTATTTGTGTGAAAAGTGTTTAGTGTTGCCATTTTGTATTTATTCTTCCAAGTGACAGTAAGTACAGCATTATTGTATTATAATCCAAATTTTTCGTCATGGGTGTCATTTTAGTGTTATTTTAGGTCGCTGAAAACGATAGTGGGGTCAAAATGAAAATCCAAGATGGCGGCTGCGAAAATTTCCTAATTTTCGGTCATGGGTGTCATTTTCGTGATATTTGAGGTCGCTGAAAACGATAGTGGGGTCAAAATGAAAATCGAAGATGGCGGCTGCGAAAATTTCCTAATTTTTCGTCATGGGTGTCATTTTCGTGATATTTTAGGTCACTGAAAGCGATAGTGGGTTCAAAATGAAAATCCAAGATGGCGGCTGCGAAAATTTCCTAACTTTTCGTCATGGTTGTCATTTTCGTGATATTTTAGGTCGCTGAAAACGATAGTTATTCATTTTGAACCCACTATCGCTTTCAGTGACCTAAAATATTATGAAAATGACACCCATGACGAAAAATTAGGAAATTTTCGCAGCCGCCATCTTGGATTTTCATTTTGACCCCACTATCGTTTTCAGCGACATAAAATAACACTAAAATGACACCCATGACGAAAAATTTGGATTATAATACAATAATGCTGTACTTACTGTCACTTGGAAGAATAAATACAAAATGGCAACACTAAACACTTTTCACACAAATAACTTTTCATTTAAACTAGTATTTTTAACTAGTTAAGGTGATATTTTGAAAAAACGTAGAAAAATAATAGAGCTGCCTTCGTATATAAGTCACTTTTAGTCGCTCAAATTAAATTCAGCTACGATTTCGCCTTTGTTCTTTCACTACTTAGTGCAATATTTTGCTTTTGATGTACTTATCAAATAAGTTAAAACAGTTTTCAAAGTATTATCTGTCCCAGCTATTTTACATACTGATACTAGTAAATGTATTGTGTTTTTGAGGGTAGGTACGTTTTAAAAGCTATTCATTATACAACATCACTCTAAGCGCACGCCTGCAAGATTTAAACAAGACGCGCGCTGTAGTAAAAAATCTGTTGCCTTTCCAAATTAGTAGGCACTTCTTCGTAAAAAAATTAATAAAAGCTATATCTTTTTACCTAATGTATGTATGAAGCTCAAACTTAAATTCGTGAATGAAGCAATTAGGTAGCAATTATTGACATAACAAACTTTTAGAAATTCTGCGTCCTTCATGCTGAACACGGAGGCGACCAGCCATCCTGACGTCAGAATGGCTGGTCAAAAAAATATTAATTTTTCTCTGAATCCATCGTATGTAGCAATTATTGAAGAAATGTAGCAAATATAAGCAATTATGTAGCAATTCTTGAATATACTTTCAGAGGCGTTTGCCATAGGCAACCAGCCATTCTGACGCTAACAAGTCTTCGGGTGTGATTTACCTGCCTCTGAGTAGCGCTTCCAGAAGGTTCCGCCACTTTGACGTCAATGTGGCGAGACCAGGGACGCCTTGACAAAGTTCCTTTAGAGGTACAAATGTCTTGTTTCGCGTACAATTAGTACATATGTATTACAAACACCGTGATACATTTTAATTTGATCCCGTCATTTTGACGCTCACCAATATTTTCGGCTTACACTAGGCTCGACCTCATAGATTAACACAAATTAGAATAAGATTTTTAACTATTTCTTAATTAAATTGTAACTTATCGTCCGTCCTGAGAAAATTGATTTTTAACTTTTTATAAGAGAACAATACTAACACTATATAGATTCCTTGGTCTGAAATACAATGTTTGAATTTGAATTTATTTGCTTTAGGCAACTAGGCACATAGATAGATATATTCAAAAAAATAATAACAAAATTGTAAATAGTAGGTACTTTTAGCTGCAAATATTATGGCTTTCCGACTGCACATAACAAAATGTACAGCTAATTACTATGAACATTATGGTCGACCTACAAATTATTTTAAAAGTTAAAAATTAATTTTCTCATATTTAGAAGGACGGACGATATGCTACAATTTAATTAAGAAATAGTTAAAAATCTTATTCTAATTTATGTTAATCTGCCTAGTCAATAGAGCCGAAAATATTGGGCTCTCAGTTCAGACGTTTTGGTCAAATTCGTCTTTCATTTACTTCTTAACAATTAACTTTTGTGTCATTATTTCTTTTTAACTAATTCACATAGATAACTAAATAAAATATGTTTAAGTCGTATTTATGTATTTCTTCAGATAAATAATTCTTTCTTTAATTCAATAAAAATTCATGTTTTGCAGATTCCTCAGTACAGACAATAATGAATTGAGGGTATATCTAGTATTCCGCCATAAATCTGTAATGTCATATTCTGCAGATTTGGGAATTTTAACCATAAAAATCATCAATACATCTCTCTAAGTTAGATTCGTTAGATTTCGTTCGTTTGACGAATCTGCACGAAAACTTAGAGAGATGTATTGACGATTTCTATGGTTAAAATTATATAAATACATATGTTTTACTGCCGCGTACCATACTTTGATCAAGATACAACCTGACACGGACCTGCAAATTGCAAAAAACCCAAAAAAAAAATGAATTTCGCGGGCTACACAGCGCAATCACCTTAACTAAATTTTTAGATAAAAATTATTAACCCATAGATAGGACTTACTGAGATTTAGGCTATATCACTTTATGCATGCGTGTGGATTGAGGGCCCAAGTTAATTAATCGTAACAGTTTTAATTCACGTTTAAGAAATTCATGGGCCTTTGCTTATTTGCTTGCTTTGCTTTTTTTTTACTATTTTTAACTAAGTTCCCTATAGGAGGTACTTATGTCTTATTTTGTAAATGGGCCCTCAATCCAGATGCACATTTAAATTTTTACGTTTTGCTACCAATAAGGTCGTCGGTGATATTTCCACCGAGTTGCATCGTAAAACGTGGGTCACTAAAATATGTCACGTCCGTCCGGTCTATCTTAACTTAGTTAAATAATAATGTCTCAAATATCATTTATTTCTTTTTTAGCCAAAAGATTTGAAATTTGAATATCCAGATATATTTGGCTCCACAAAAGATGATGGAGAAGAAGAAGAAAAAGCTTTAAGCGAATCTAAGAAAAACTTTCAAAACTACATTGACCGCAATAAGCACAGAACAGATGTCCCCAGTTGGTTCACAATATGAATAACTGTTATGTAGTTAGTTTTAAATTAGTCCAATGTTATTATTATAGTGTTATGTAGATATAATTAATAATATAAAAATAAGATTCTCATTGTCTTTTTCTTCAAGACTAAAATGGGCGAAATCCCTTGATTTGAAATTAGTAAGTAGGTACCTACCTACTTGATATTTAGGGATTGGTTCAACAGGTGTAACTCTCTTTATACTTACTTTACTCTTTGGGTGTAACCATGTAACACTGATAGTAATGTGTTGGCATGGGCACAGATAATATAATACTACGTAATGGGCTACACAATATAAAAGTTCTTGATGCAATAAAATATTAGCCACTCAACTCAACAGGTGTTATATCTTTGGAGGATATAATGGTGCCAAATAAAAAGCCGTGAATTGCTAATATTACATAAATCGCTCAATCCAGATGCACATGACTGCGGGGCTGTCTACATTTAGAGTAGGTGCTAGACTAGATGATAATTTAATTGTAACTTGTGGGGGTTTTTTGATCTACTCTACACCACAAGTTCTTTCTACTGTAAGTTATATTATGACAACAAGAAAAGCAATAAGGCAAATCTGCTGCACCTATGACAGAGAAAAAAGGTGTATTCTCATACTAAAAAATCTAGTTATTGGACACCTAAGCTGCAATCAAATGAAGGGTCCTATTACATAGGCATCTAATAGCAATATTATTGGTAACACAATAGCGTATAGTCCTGCTCCTGTGCTACTCAAAGGTTAAGATTTGATTATTATTAGTTGTTGTTACATAATAGTATAAAAAGCATGAAAAGTGTATATAATTAAAAACATAAAATAACAGTCAGTCTTTAAATCTAGTTTATTAAAGTACCCAAGTTTCTTACAATTAAAAACAAAAACAACATAATGTGAAAACATCCTCACGAGAAACAAAGTAATTTTACTTAAAAAATTGTCAAGTTTCAATCAATATCCTTCATAGGATATCAATTTATTTAAAACTCAACTTTAGTATTACTCTTATACTTAAATTGGCAATCAGCACCATTATAAACTAAATAAACCTTTTTTACTCATCTAAATTAACATTTAAATGGTTAAAAACAAACATTGTACTGTACGTAGCTACACAATAAGATACACTATTATTTGATTTTATTACCTACTAGTCATTATATCAATAATGATCTATTTAATAAAAGTAATAGAATACTTATTATGAAGCTAGAATATTACATTAATTAAGAGATTATAAGGTCAAATCATAAGGTACTAATATTTAGTAAATTGTTGTCATACTAAACTAAGGGCTCCCAAAATATTCGTCCAGAAATACTGCAGAGTGGCAACGGGGACATTCTGCTATATCCAAGAGGAAAGTTACCTGTAAGCAAATAATTCCAAGTTATAAGTAGTACTTCAAATCTGTCTGACAGGTTACAAAAGTTACAAATTATAGTGAAAGCAGGTAGGGCTGATAAAAGAATGACTAACTAGGCTAAGTAATAATGAATGTAGGTAACTACTATTTTAATTATTATTTTTGTTGGAGGTTGCCGACATGTGGGATGTGGACTCAACCATCATTGTGCCGATAGTCATATCAGCCAATGTCTTAATAGCCAAGAGCCTCCATCAACACCTAAGTGTTAAGGAGGGTCTCGTTGGGCAGCTGGATCAAGGACTTGATTCAGAAAACGGTGCCTTTGGACACAGCTCACATTGTTAGGTTCCTCTCTCTGGAGCCCTGACCGCCGGTAGCTTGGACCGTGTTCCTGAAACCGGTGAGCTACTATTTTTAAATATTTTTTATTTAATTTTTTATAAAAAATATTTAAAAATGAAAATTATATGTTTGTAAGTGAAATAAAGGAAATAAATAAAAATTGCTTTATTTTTAGGCAATTAAGGCCCACAGATAAAATACGCAAAATAATTTTATAAAATAATAAACTAAGTAATACATAATGCTTTGGGGTCCTGGATCCCACAGCAGCACCTCATTACGCTGGTATGATGATAACATAATGTCTGATTAGCTGGGTCAGAGCAAGCTGCTAGCTTGACAGTTACAGCAAAATTATTCTCAAATATGATGAAGAAGATGAAGGAACTGTTGGTTGGAGGACTACTGGTAGAAGGTGCGCACAGTGCCCGTGTGTAGTTAGGTTTCCAGCAACCCAAACATTTTGTTCATGTGGATGGATACTTAATTATGGGCACTGTGTAAGTACATACGTAAGCAAATAGTATGGGACTGGGTCAGAGGACCCTCTTGTCTTAGAGGCGGATTGTTCAAATTATTAATTGCAAAGGCTTATAGAAACAACCAACTTACACGAGGGTGTATTTCACACTTCAAGCGGATTCTTCCATTGCAATAGTAGCCACATGATCGACAGAAGACAATAGTTTTGTCTCTATTGCAGGAACATTTCTTCGTGTAGACATCTTTAACTTCGGGTACACCGCGTCCCAAGCGATTGGGAACTTTGTAAACTTTGCCTGCAGCTGACGCTACCACCGGCGTAGATTGAGATTTAGTATCCATTTTTCTAAAGAAATAAATGATTATAAATGACTGGATCGCTTTTAGCTGACTTTCACAAAAAGCCGACTCCGTCGGCGTCGTACGACAGTAAGACAGTTTAAAAAAAATGGCGGGTACGGGGTACCATAAAATAGGGATGGACTTCAACAAACAACTTTTTTTATTGATGACAAAAAAATAAGAAGGCTGGAACAAACTTACACCCATATTCTAAGTCGTACCCTCGAAAGATCCTCGACTCACAACTCGGTCGAGGCGACTTTAAGGCGTGCCTCGAATGAGTGTGAGTCGAATGCCTAGGCCGCACACATCGCGATAACCCGAAGATTCGCGTAATTGCGATGTATGTAGCCAAGTATTCGCGTATACTTCGGAGCTTCGTGCGTAGTCGCAAGGACTTCGCTCCGCTGTCGGTAAACTCTCGCAGATCAAAGCGTTTTATCGCGATGAACTTCGCTTGCGCGGCCACACTTCAGTCGGCCCCCAACCTTCGTGCGTAGTGGACGTGTTAAGTTAAACTACAGTGCATAATATAGCTAATATAGTTCTTGATTTGTGAATAGTTATCATCCACTTCCTCCTTTTTCTTGCTTTTAATTTGTTTTTTACATGACATAAATGTAAAAAATAATTATTTGCTGCCATAAAATACAGAGCAACCGCGGCGTCCATTCTGTTTTTTGCGTTTGTACATCGCTCGTACATCACGATGAACTTGACAACACGCACTATGTGGCCGCGCAGCTTCGCTGTAGACCGAAGACGAAGTTTATCGCCCGAATGTCATCGCGTTGTGTGCGGCCTAGGCATAAGTGATACGGCACGAAAACGTCATTGTTTGGAGAAATACGCAGTTATTCTTCTTCAAGGTTGTACCTTCTTATTGACAGTTGGTTCCTCAACTCAAACTCACCTCAACTGAGGAAACTGTTTGAATTTAGGAGTAAAAATTGCAACTATGAATATCAAACTACATACGTGAGGTTGAGTCGAGTCGAGGAAATCATGAGGATTTGACTTAGAATATGGGTGTTAGGTCATGTGCTCACTGCTCAGGTCCAAATCCAATCCTCGTAATTCACTCTGAGCGAAATATGACTCACCCAATGTTGATAATACTCTGATAATGGGGGTACACACGGCGACACCGTACACGCCAAGACACGGTTACACTGCAAGGTAAAGGTATATTTTTCCAGTTTACACTGAGCTCTCATTGTAAGAAAATCCTGTACAATGCGAGATCAGCTTATACTGAAAATGTATAGCTTAAAAAGAAAAGTAGTATACCTAAGTAGTCTGTGGAAAAACGTTTCAAGTGTTGATAGTTTAAACTCTATGGACGGGTAAGTATACCCAAAGCATTGACTTAGAATTCTATAGACTCATGGAATCCGTGCCGTCGAAAGGGACAGAAAAAAAGTACATCTTTTGTTTAGGGTTACCAAGTGATGTACATTTTACCCAATATTCTTCAAAAAATAAGATTTTTTTTAATGAGGTTTGTATTTCAGGAAAAATAAAAAAATATGAGTAATGATGCGACTGCAATGTTTTATTCAAACTCAAACTCAAAGCAAAATAAAAAAAAAATATATTTCAAAATAAACTAATCATACGTACGTTTGAATTGTCAAGGGATCGGTCAGTCAGAAAGATGAAGCTAGTTGCCCATTCCAAACCGTTGTCCCCTATGGAGAAGAATGGGCAAGAAACTCCACGGACACTCTTTTAAATAAAAAAAAAAACAAAATATTGGTTACATCGTTCATATTGAAAATATACCTACATATGAGAACAATGTAGGAATCTGCCACCTTTTTGATCAACCTCCTAGATTTTTCTCGAAGTGCTTTTAGCTTTTTCAAACGCTGTTTTGATATTTCTTGGTCTTTCTGCCATTTTCGTTTCAATGTTCTGGGCGAAAACTCAGGTGACGAATACTAAAATAAATAAGGAAAATGTTTTATATTACGCACTTATTATTGAAACAACATTATGTACAGACGCCAGCACATCAAGCTACTACAATCTGTCAAATTTCTTTAATAGATTTTCATCTTTATCGCTAGAGTATTAGGTTCAAGGTTGTTTGGGAAAATCTGACAGTTTCGGGTAGTTTGACCTGCTGGCGTCAGTACATACAACTCTCGGCTCGTTATTAAGCTGTTAAAATATGAATCCTATAGACTTACAGATTTAACTGTTTTTGAGCTCCCTTCTAATGTTTCAGTGGATGTGGCTTCGCTGCTCTTAATCATCATAGCGCTTCCTCTATTTCCTGCAACCCAATGGGATTAAATGTTAAAATTTTATAACCATTGTAATAAAATTCAATCACATGTTAGGTACATCCATATTTGTTACCGTATTTGGAACAGCATCGGGGTATAAGTAAGTTTTGCATGCTTTCTTTATTAAAAGATTACTATCAAAGTGTTGACTGCAAATCCTGGAATTGGTTTTTGGAGCCCAATTAGGCCTATTAGTAGCAGCAATCCACATGTTTCTTATTTCGGGTTTATTTGGAAATCTAGAATAATAATAAATCGGGTAGATTTTTTCATTACCTTTCATTTTAACCAGTGATCTTGCTTTCCATGATTTTTTTACTTATATATTTATAGTATAGTAGTAGCTATATAGCATGCAATATGTTAGCCCACAGGTTTGCACGTTGTACACCAGAAGTAAAAATAACTCGATAATGCGTTTTGCCAATCTTTGTACATGTGCACTCTGTGGGATCGATAGACGCAGACGACATACGACGTCTTCAGAGTTCAGTATATCAATACTTTCAGGATGTGGTTGAGGCTTCCACGTTACTGCAGTGCATCAGGAATGTTTGCCGAAGTACATACTGATGGTTTTAATACCATCTTGAGTAAAAAGAATGCTTCCATGATGCGCAGAGTACGTGGGAGCGTCAACGACATTAAGGTCATCAGTAAACAGCCGTGCTGCACCATTATGACGCATTATGTACATGTACACACGGCTACACATCAAACTATACATTTCCAGTTTACACTGTAAGGAAATCCTATACATTGCGAGATCAGCTTAAACTGGAAATGTATAGCTTGATCTGTAGCCGTGAGTACAACATGTACCCAATGCGGGGCATCAGGTGAGTGCAGATATATGAATTAAACTCTTTTATTACGTTTGTTACTAAAATATCTTATGAGAAGTGTGTATTACTAATATTAATGGATCAAGGTCTGAAATAAAATATTTTTTTATAGACATTGCTTTAAAAAATCAGTTTTACCCTTATTAAAGGCTAAATTCCCCGTCAAAAAGTGGCAACACTAAATGTTCAGGTAAGAAAATAAAAATATTGCGCAAATCACGATTTTTTGAGATTTAACACAAATACAAATTAGTTTGTACATTACTGCGACTATTTGATTAGAAATAGCAGCACACACAGCGATAAAATACATAAAAAGGTGGAATACTTACGTGTGAAAGGACAATCCGGCAATCTTCATAAAACTATCACTTTTACAATGTAATACACTGCACCTAACCATTTTGCACAGTTGCACAGATGGTATTAAAGAATTGAGCACGAAACGGCACGTATTTTGTGTAAAATCTCGATGTAATTATTAATAAATAATTGGATTTCAATCTGCAATCGCCAAAAACGTCAAACTTGTTGCGCACGTCGACGGTCTTGGCCGGCACGCGATAAAGGACAGAAATATTTTTACTCTGTCTCTTTTGTATGCTAGTGACGTTAATATATTCTTCTTTTTCTAGTGTGAATGCAAGGGAAGATAACCAGCAGTCTATAGAATTCTAAGTCAATGACCCAAAGACTAAACTGCAGTTCCTTCTGAGAGTTCAGTGGTACTTAGTCACTGACCTCTATTGTACAGCGTACTTGTACAATAGAGGTCAGTGTACTTAGTACTCTCTTCACATAGACGATTACCCGCGAGCACGATTGTGCAAACTTATCTGACCCGGTGCTTGTGGTGGCTTTAATTGGAACTAAAGCTGGGCTTTTACGGTTGGGGGGCTTACTATGAGCTCTTATAGCAGAGCAGAAGTTGAACGTTTCCAGTGAGAGAGAGATACAAAAAAAAAGAAAAAAGTTCAACTTCTGCCCTGCTATAAGAGTTCATAGTAAGTCGACGTTCGCACGGACGTAAAAATATCGCGGCGATTTTGTTTCGCGCACTGGATTTTCAACGCTCTGCTTAGCGCCGAGAGTTGAAAATCCAACAGTGTGTTTTTCGACGCGCTGGGATGCACTCTGTTGTTGTTAAGTTGGATTCTCAACGCTCGGCTCTACAACGAGAGATGAAAATCCAGTGCGCGATAAAATCCCGCCGCGATATTTTTACGTCCGTGCGAACGTTGGCTAAGCCCCCTGTACATTTGAATACACCAAATTGTAACATATTCAATATCTAGTGCAAAGTAAAAGTCATTGGTGTTTGATGGAGACGTCCAGTTAGTGGCAGCTCACCTGAGAGAAATATAAGCTAAGTTGTAGCACTAGACAATAGTGTAGTGGTTGCAAGCACAAATGCTTAGATTCTAGATTTCCTAGCTTTTCTAAAGGAGCAAATTAGTACGCAATAATAAGAAGTTTCTGATGCTCTTAGAAGTCGGTTATATTAAGAGGAAACGTGGGTGCTCTTTTCTCCATACAAAAAGATACAAACGCTCTCGCCTGTTTTCTTTCTGATTAATGACCATAAAGCAATTATTTTTTACAGAAATATAAATATCAGCTACTTGTATGCCCCTATCTTTTCCTTTTTGATGATATATTATTTTTATAAGAACTAGAACCCTCAAAAAAATGCTCAAAATTGCCTATTCAGACCGCTGTCAACAGACGCCCAGTGTACCAATTTGACAACTATTAACGAAAAAAGAAAAACATAGGGGCATAGTATATATATCCTTCTTATTCAGTTTATGAAATATATTTTAAAAATCAATCTGCCTAGCCTTTTCCCAACTATGTTGGGGTCGGCTTCCAGTCTAACCGGATGCAGCTGAATACCAGTATTTTACATGGAGCGACTGCCTATCTGACCTCCACAACCCAGTAACTGGGTAATACGATACCTCTTGGTAAGACTGGTTGTCAGACTTTCGGGCTTCTGACGACCCGTAACGACTGTCAAAGATCCACGAATGACAGCCGGGACCAACGGCTTAACGTGCTTTCCGAGGCACGGAGGAGTCTCGGTATGTAAAGATGGTCACCCATCCACTGACCAACCCCGGAAAGCGTAGCTTAACCGGATGGATATTACCTTATGAAATATCTTTTAAATTGGTCCAATATTGGAGGAGGAAATAGGCGAGAGCCAATCCTCGAAATGTGACTTTTTACATAGGCTATTTAGTCGGATCTGCAGTTGTCCTTATCGCACGAATTCGAGGGCGGAGCACTCGCAGAGCGACAGCAATACCTTCTTAAAATACCTAATTTTCAAAAGTCTGGTCGCCCCCATTTCCTCTTAAGAGGTCTTTTGATACTGCGATGCGAAAACCTCGTGAGAGTTGGAGAAGCCGGATCGCCGCGATCAGTCCGTGTTAAAGTGAGAGAACTTCGGTGCTGCAATACGAAGTCTCCCTAAGACAAAAAATGTTGTAGGTATGTACACACGGCTACACATCAAGCTATACCTTTCCAGTTTACACTGACCTCTCATTGTAAGGAAATCTTATACAATGCGAGATCAGCTTATACTGGAAATGTATAGCTTGATCTGTAGCCGTGCGTACTAAGCTGAGGTACATATACCTAATAAGAGAAGAGTTCTGTGTTGAACATAGAAATAGTAAGAGGTTCATTGGCTGACGTGCGGTTTCTCTTTAATACCCAACAAACTACGATGACTCGTAGAGCTGTAAATTTATTAATCATAGCAGATATGTATGTGTGTAAGGGTGTGGTATATACAGGGTGATTGGCAGAACGTTGAACATACGAAAATGGTGGATAGTTGTGGTCATCTGCTACTTACTCAGCCCTAATTTATTTGGCCCTGGCCCACTGGATATTTTTAATTAATTTTTTTTATCTTTTTTCTTGTTTCACCACTTTCTTAACTTTAAAGTGTAATTTTTATTAAAAGTGGGTGATACAGGCAATATTTAGTTTTTTTTTTTCATACTTTTATGTTGGCAGATTCTTATAAAATTATTGCTTTATTCAGATGTTAGCTAGAAAAAAAGTTATGAGTCCTCAAACTTACAGAAAGATGTAAAAAAATACTTAAATCTTAATTTCAACTTGCATTAAAAAAAAAACAAAAAATGATTGAGGATTTCCAATTCTAGCAAAACATCCCTAGTGTGTAAGCTTTCTAATGGTATGTAATTTGCTTTTATAAAAAAAAAACTTTAAGAGTTATTTCATAATTTTATCAAGTAGGACATTTTACCTGGCCTCCGCGATCGCCCGACCTCACTCCGCTCGATTTTCACGTGTGGGGAAGGGCAAAGGAACTAGTTTACACTACAGAAGTAGAAAGTAGAGAAGATTTGATAAATCGAATTAATACTGCTTTTGAAGTTATGCGACAGGAGATGCTGCTGCGCACAACGACTGTAGAAATCAGACGTAGATGCCGCGCCTGTATTGTAAATGAAGGGCGTCAATTGATTTATTATTTAAATAAATTATTTAACATTTTTTAATTGTTTCCTTAACACACCTAACTGGTACAGCATAATTTGAATCGACCATTTAATTTTTACCAACCTTGCAGTATTAAATTTCGCAAAACATTTCACTTTCCGTAAAGGTAGAGTTTCGTCAAAAATGTCCTACTTGATAAAATTATGAAATAACTCTTAAAGTTTTTTTTTTATAAAAGCAAATTACATACCATTAGAAAGCTCACACACTAGGGATGTTTTGCTAGAATTGGAAATCCTCAATCATTTTTTGTTTTTTTTTTAAATGCAAGTTGAAATTAAGATTTAAGTATTTTTTTACATCTTTCTGTAAGTTTGAGGACTCATAACTTTTTTTCTAGCTAACATCTGAATAAAGGCAATAATTTTATAAGAATCTGCCAACATAAAAGTATGAAAAAAAAAACTAAATATTGCCTGTTTCACCCACTTTTAATAAAAATTACACTTTAAAGTTAAGAAAGTGGTGAAACAAGAAAAAAGATTAAAAAAATTAATTAAAAATATCCAGTGGGCCAGGGCCAAATAAATTAGGGCTGAGTAAGTAGCAGATGACGCCAACTATCCACCATTTTCGTATGTTCAACGTTCTGCCAAACAGCCTGTATATAACATCTAACCGAACAACTTTTTCCATGGCACCAATATCGTAATCGCGAAAAAATTGTCAGCCGTCCCATACATTTGCGTCGAGTAGGTATTAAAGTTTTCTATGGGACAGTTGACAATTTTTTCGCGATTACGATGTTGGTCCCACGGAGAAAGTTGTTCGGTTTGATGTTCTGTACCACACCCTGAAATTTGACGAGCATGCTAAACGTCACGTTGTATAGAGTCGGGCCACCATTGGCGACTACTAGACGATTAGACATGCACGGCTACAAGTTAGTGATCTAGTTTGAACAGTGCTAAATCTTGACTATGAACTTAATTATTGTTACTGCAGGGCCGATTTAACTTCAGCACGATATCATTAGAAAGATTAGGATCTTTAAAAACAATAACACTCGCGGCTTAGGTACCTACTTAACTTTTATAATAACTTAGTAATTGTCATAATTGCCCTAGGATTGACATCTGCAATGTGGCCTAACATGTTAGTGAAGCACAATTAACTTTATCACTGCAATAACAATCAACATATTTAACTTTTATCTCACACGTATATCGCACAGGAAGTTGTTGCATTGTTTGTCAAAGGTTTCCGCTAACACGGTAACATGCGATCTAGAGGCTATAAAATGTGTCCAACGTGTGAGACGTCAATAGTAGTGATCAGTGAAGATGAACCGCTCGTTTTATTTAACGGTCTTTGCTATTGTCCTTGCGGCAAATTATGGATTGATTTCGTCAGCATCCGCTGAAGCATTATCTGCTGCACCAAAAAATATTTTTGGCAATTCTTTCCATTCATCCAATCGGGTGAGTACCTAACTACTTTCTGAATTTGTGCGTTTATTCATTACCACGTGCTCAGCTGCCAGCTAAGGGCTCTGCACGATTACTAAGGTGAACACCAAATACTAAGGTGTCCGAGTTGAGGAGAATTTGCGATATACAAGGTGTAACATAAATAACCCACAACCTCTTAAGGGGTCATTGTACTCATCATTATGAACAACTTTTACTATGGGACCAAACCTGGAATCGCGAAAAAAAAATCAGCTGCTCCCTACATTTTGACGAGTTTGATGTAGATAAATGTCAGCTGATTTTTTTTCGCGATTTCAGGTTTGGTCCCATAGTAAAAGTTGTTCATAATGATGAGTACAATGACCCCTTAAGAGGTTGTGGGTTATTTATGTTACACCTTGTATTATAATAATCGTATTTTTGAGATAATACTTCTATTTATGAGCGGTATAATAAATTCGACTTCATTCATCATCTAGAGTCTGGCACACGAAACATGAGCCTGGAAAATAGCGGCAAATTCAAAAAATCGAGATCAAAATTGGTTGAGCCGTTAAAAATTGTATGATGTAAAAGGACAATAATATTTGTCCATTAATCCATGATGTATTTCAAGTATCAAAATGTATTTACCTATTATACGCAGTGATACCAGAGCAAGATTTTTGAATTTGCCGCTATTTTTCAGGATCATGTTTCGTGTGCCAGACTCTACCTGCAGAGCGCTAATTTAGACAAGTATAAAACACCAGTGTGACTAACAGTAATTTTTTTACTGTTAGTCACACTGCTAATATTTCTACACCATGTACCATTTGTCATTATCAACTAGTGCGGTGAAATAAATGTTTGTTTCAATAAAAAATGATGGATTTTGTATTTTAACATTTATTTATCTGATCGGTTCACCAATAGGCCAAACTCACGACCCAATAGCTCCTCTTAATTACAAGCGACATCGCGGCATGTCCACCATATTTGTCTAGTCCTGCCGCGATGTCGCTGGTAATTAAGAGGAGCTATTGGGTCGTGAGTTTGGCCTATTGGTGAACCGATCAGATAAATAAATGTTAAAATACAAAATCCATCGTTTTTTATTGAAACAAACATTTATTTCACCGCACTAGTTGATAATGACAAGTGGTACATGGTGCAGAAATATTAGCAGTGTGACTAACAGTAAAAAAATTACTGTTAGTCACACTGGCACTGGTGTTACAACTTGGTGTGACTACAAGTCCGCACCCAAATTATGTCCATTGTCGAAATATCAGTCGAGAAATAGCTTATATCCGTCGAAAACGAAAAATTGCTATTCTAACGATCTCCATTCATAAATTTTTCGATCGCAAACCAGCGAGATATCACGGCTGGTCCTAAGGTATGGAGATCTATATGAAATCTCCGTTGGAACATCTGTCAAAATTTACATTCGTAGGTTTATAATCGTATTTTTTTTTGTAAGTACCTACATGTAGAGGTTTAGGGGTATATGGGTTTCATAAAGAGGGCCAAATTTTCATTATTTTTGCGATAGGACACACCGTTTTCGAGATTTAAGCAAAAGAAAAAAAAAATACAGTCCTGTTTTAGCACTTGTAGTCAAGGTTAAATTCACACCAACGTGTGAATTTTCGAAAAGTTCATGACAACTAATTCTATTCCACACCTTTTTAATCGCGATTAAAAATAGTCATATTTAGTTGGAAAATTAAAACCTAGCTACGTCAGAAGAAAGGACACAAATCATGCGAAATGCGTTTCGGATCACGCTACTTTGCAATTACTATTTTCAGTAACTAATTATGAAAAAAAAAACACATTTATAGAAACACAATATACTAAAATTATCTTTTATAATGTGTTTGCTTAGATTTAATAAATTAAACATACGTTATTAATACTAAAAAAACCGGTCAAGTCAAGAGCGAGTCTGACTCGTGCACCGAGGGTTCCGTTCCGATTTCTGAAAAAGTGTGCTACTTAGAGACATCGTTTTATTTTTCCTGTAATCTTTACATAAACTTCTATCACATAGAATAATTTCAGATTTTTTTTTTTTGCAAACTTCGGAGATGAGGGGGGGGGGAACGGTATTTTTTTACATTTTTCATCAAAAGTCGAAAACTATGCGGCCTAAAAAAAAATAAAAAATAGTTTGAAAATGTGCAAACAGCGCTCTGTTATATGATACCCCACATGCCTTAGTAGCCCCACTAAAATTTTCAAGACCCCCTTTCTTTTTTTCTTTCTTATTTCTTTCTTATTTGCAAAATAGTTGGGTAAACGTCATCTAAAACTGTTCTAAATTTCAAGTTGATAGCATTAGTAGTTCTTGAGATATGCAGCTGTGACAGACAGACAGACAGACAGACAGACAGACTGAGTCACACCATAAGGGTTCCTTTTTTACTATTTTGGTACGGAAACCTAAAAAAGAAAAACGTAGCATAATCGATTATAATCAAAGTGAATCGATAAAAATGGAACGTCTTTTAGACGAGATTATTTTCTCCGTTGTCAATCTTTCTCCATGGTCTACCAGAATACGGTTTTTTGATAGTATCGAGATTTGAACCGGACATTGATGCGGAGATTTGAAACAGAGATTTATTTCCATGGTCGTGATATCTAGCTCGAGCCCGGAATTGAGGCCCTGTCCCTACATAGTTCCACTGTGACATTACTAAGGGCGCACGACTGCGGTGCCGAAGCTGTGCGGTTGTCGTACGTTGTACGGACGTTCGTTTGTTTTCGTACAAAGCGCGCGGTGCGGCAACCGTGCGGCGTTGGTACCGCAAACGCTCGACAACTTACAGAACGTCACTTAGTGACGTTCTGTAATACGGCCCTTAGGCCGCGTTTCCACTGACGCGGAGCTGGGCGGAGCGGAGCGGAGACGTGCAAGAATCGTCCAATTACAGACGAGACAAGAGACGCGATGAGGATTTCAACCATTATGATTGGTCGATTCCTGCACGTCTCCTCTCCGCTCCGCCCAGCTCCGCGTCAGTGGAAACGCACCCTAAGTCCTTTGGACGGACGGTAACGTCACAAACTCCACGTGGTAATTTCGCTGTTAAATAGTGCGGGGAAAAGACGTGACACCTTTTCATCTAATGTTCATTTATTTATTTCCTTAAAATGAATGATATAATAAATGTGGAAGAATTTATAAATGATTTTGAAGGTTATGGAAATCAACAAAATTACATGTTAATGAAAACATTGGGGATGCTCTTTTACGGGGGCGTCGTTTTTGTTTCTCTTTGACGTTTTTCAACAAGAACATAACAGTAATATTTCTTCGTCAGAGTCCATGGCTTGACTGCTCTCAAATATATAGGGTAATTAGTGACCGATACCTAAACACAAATGATTGTGCTCATGATAACAAATAACCAAATCAATGGGACCAAATCTGAAATCGCGAAAACAAAATCAGCTGCTCCCTACATTTCGACGAGTTATGTGAACATGAACGTATTGGGCAGCTGAATTTTTTTTTCGTGATTTCAGATTTGGTCCCATAGTAAAAGTTGTTCGTTATGAGCACAATCATGTGTTTAGGTATCGGTCACTATTTACCAGTCACCCTATATTAACATCACTAGCATACAAACGCACGGCAGTCAGAAACGCTTTCAATTTAGGCGTTTGCTGTCGGACGTCTAACGTACTGCAGCGGCACGGCAGCGGCTTATAACCAGCAGCACGGAAGACGTGCGGCAGCCGTGCGACACGAAACGTCTAAATTGAAAGCGCCCTAAAAGCTTAGGTGACAGGGACCAATTTTTAACACCCTGAAGGCCAATTCTCGCAATAATTCTCGTACCTAAAAACGTTCAAGTCGCAATCGACAGTCAAATGTCAAAAATGTAGATAACCGCTATACAATTTTTGACAGATTGAGACAGATGAAATTGCAAACGTTGCTTGTTACAAATACGGGAATTGCCCCTCAGGTTTCTTCTTATCCAACCTCCTCTTTTCAATGCTGTCAACCTCGATGTTCTAGGTGCAACGAGAAGTTACTCCACTCCCGACTGATCTTACTTCTGATCGTCTGTCTGACTAATCCCTTATCGCTAGTCTCTGCCACTATTCAGCCAAGACTTTGCCCTTCTATCTCTTTCTTCCAACTGTTTCCATTTTATATGACATCGACAGGCGATAGGGACAGGAGCAGGAATACGGCCCGTATTTATAGAAACCTAAACGCATACAAAATCCGAGTGAAAGGTGATTCGAGAAATATATTAATAAATTTACACGTCCTTGGTTCCTTGCAGATTGTCAGGCAAGCTCCTCCAGAATTCCCGCCACCACCACCTCCGCCACAAATGTTTATGGATAAGTTTTCTCGGCAAAAGAGAGAAGCTAAAGGCGGAGGTTCTATGCCAACGAGAAAAGGATAATGTAAATTATTACCATTACCGAAGATATTAAGTATTGTTTAAACATGACTATGGCGATCCTCCGTAAAATATCACCCTTTGTGAGTAATAATAATAAAGTAATGGCAAGTTATACGACTACTCATTGCTTCTTCCATGATTTTCTTAAAAGATCCCTGACGTAGGCGTAGGACGAGCAAATGATCCGCACTTCCAGTTCCTTTTAAACCTGCAGGCAACCAGTAGGTATTTATTTTGTGTTAGTGTTATTTCTTTACGTCATGTTTACCGGAAATAAACGTGTTGTCTTTTTTCTTTTCTTTTTACTTATCTACCTACCTACATTATAAGCAACTAATGCCCTGTTTCTGAGTTTTTAAACGGGAGTTTATGCATTCGATAGTGATTATTGGTTCGATATCGTGTTTCTGAACCTGAACATTTCGATTTGAATTTTGATTTTTTTTGAAATTTTCGAGTGACTTATTTCAAGGGTCTATCTCAGGAACTCGGACTTATTCGGACTATTACGAACATTTTAAAATAGTTTCCAAATCTGTCCAGCCCTCTTACCAACGAACAGCATTTCCTATATTTATTATGTAGGTTAGTATTAGTATGTACCTTCACTACGGCCGAAATATCTTGGCAAGTCTGAATATAGGCAGTACCTCAAAAGAACGACTAAAGCATTAGTCGTTCTTCTGAGGGCAGTACTAGGCAGTACAAACTTTCGCACATATTTTCTCACTCACACTCGCCTCATGTCACCTCGCCATACGTACAGAGATTAAGTAGTATTGTTTCGTATGTTACCTACTGTTCTTGCGTACACGGCTTTAAATTTTCAAAAGGTCCTGAGTTTCTTCAAATGTTCCGTGATCAATGTTCGTGTTCACAATGTTTTATTCGTTCGTGCGTACACGGCTTTCTGCGCGAAGTTCGGATTTGCGAAGATATTTCGGCCGAAGTGTAGGTACTCTGTGATCTATATGTATGTCCGCCACTGCCTTTGTCTGAACAACGCATGAACATAGCTGTCGTAATGTGGGTTCACTGTTCACCTTTAAGCAATACAAGTGCCTGGTGCAATTGATGCAAAATCGCCTCTGTTCACTTCTTGCGATTTTGAGCTAGATACCAAAACCCTATACTTTCTAATACCTACAGATGCATATAGTATACGTACAGACGCCAGCACATCAAGCTACTACAATCTGTCAAATTTCTTTAATAGATTTTCATCTTTATCGCTAAAGCATTAAAGCTCCATTTAAAAGCATTAGGTTCAAGGTTGATTGGGAAAATTTGACAGTTTCGGGTGGCTTGATCTTCTGGCGTCTGTACTATCAAAATTTACCAACTGAATACTGTACTGAATAAGTACAATTTTGCAGTATTTTACAACACGTGGAACGTAATGTTATTATTCAAGTATGTTATTATTCAAGTTCGAAAATTGAATAGAGGCGGTTTTGAAATTCATCAATGGATGCCTCTATCCTAGCTTCTGTTCCTCAGGAGCCTATACTACCTCAGGTTTTTATCTCGCTCGCACGATACCTACTGCTCGCGGACTAAGTGAGAGCGAGACCGAGTGCGGTGCTAGCAGGCGCCGATAGTTTAGGTAAGGTAATTGCTTTTTACGGTGAAAATAATGGTAAGTAATTTAAAAAAAATAAAATCAAATCAAATCAAATCAATCTTTATTTGTGAACATAAGTACAAAAAGGTGTTATTTATACATTTTAGCTGATCTGTATGTTCGGCCAATAATCGGCATACAAATATAATATTAGTAAGCAGGTTATTTTTACTATCATAATTAAAAAAATATGTTCTTTATTTACCTGCTTTATAGTTACTTCAATTAGTATGCAAAGTTTCATGATCTAATTTTAAGGATGATGCGCAGTGGTAACCCGCGAAATTCATTTTTTTTTTAGTTTTCTGCAATTTGCAGGTCCGTGTCAGGTTGTATCTTGATCAAAGTATGATACCCGGCAATAAAACGTATGTATTTACATAATTTTAACCATAAAAATCATCAATACATCTCTCTAAGTTAGATTTCGTGCAGATTCGTTAGATTTCGTTCGTTTGACGAATCTGCACGAAATCTAACTCGAGATGTATTGATGATTTTTATGGTTAAAATTATGTAAATACATAATGTTTTATTGCCGCGTATCATACTTTGATCAAGATACAACCTGACACGGAACTGCAAATTGAAAAAACCCAAAAAAAAAATTAATTTCGCGGGTTACACAGCGCAATCACCTTAAGTATTTTAAGAATACAGAGAATAAAGAGAGGATTTTAGAGCGAGCGCGCACTGCGGTGCGTTTCCGTTAGTTCTGCCGCACTGGGCGGGGCCTACAGTAACAAAACGCATGACCGCAGTGCGCGCACTTCAAAGACATTCCATACTTCACAGATTAGGGTCAGCGCACACCAAGAGCAGAGCAGAGCAGAGCATTTTCTTAGACTATTGAAAAATAAATCTTATGACAATTTCATACATTGCAAAATTAAATACACGCCAAGCATGCTCGAGCATGCTCGAGCGTAGTCGAGCATCAAGTTTGGACGATTGAATTTTACAATGTAAGGAATCGTCATAAGATAAATTTTTCAATAGTCTCAGAAAATGCTCTGCTCTGCTCTGCTCTTGGTGTGCGCTGACCGGTATG
Source organism: Cosmia trapezina (assembly GCA_905163495.3). Taxonomy (NCBI): domain Eukaryota; kingdom Metazoa; phylum Arthropoda; class Insecta; order Lepidoptera; family Noctuidae; genus Cosmia; species Cosmia trapezina. The sequence goes on from LR991037.1 coordinate 19,366,497, forward strand.
CGGTAGAAAAACGCACCGCAATGCACGCTCGCCCTTAAGAAAAATTATGAACGATCTATAGCACCATCCTTTTTTCTCAACGGATTTATGATATTTTTTCACGGCCCCTGGATTCCACGGCACGCAACGGATTTTGCGTGCGTGCGCTGCGGTCGGTGCAGAGCAGTGGACTCACCTTTAGGGAGCTGAGTTGCCCGCTGTATGGTTGACATATATCTGTGTATGGGTTGACACGACCCTGGACCTACTGTCTTCGACCTAACCCATGGACCTAATCTACCTAACCATCATCAACTATGGTCTGGAAACCGATATATTGTCATTACTGGACAAGTGGACAGTTGACCTGTTTGACACTTGACAGTGACACTGACAAATAGATAACCTACAAAAGTGTATATTTTGGAATTTAGTATTTTAGTGTGAATTACTTAATTACTCTACTCCCAAAATGCTTAAAAATCTCACTAAAGCTCCTAACATTTTAACAAACCTCAAAAATAAAATTAGGTTCCCTGATAAGCTTCAAGGAACGATACTTAAAAAGTGGGCAGATTACTGGAAGAATATTATTAGTGACTATCGTCAAATGCTGGTTGACTTGAGAACTGATATTCAAGATGAACCCCTTAAAGCCATGAAGTGGACCGCAGGGATTGGGGCTTTAACTTTTCTATCCTTGGAAAATCCGAGTGAACTCGATTTTAAAGACTACCTAAAACGATTAAATAATGAAACTGTTATGGTAAGCCCAGATTGTCTGAATCCAAAAACAGCGAATCATTTATGGTATCTGGATACATGTTATAACCAAGGCATTATTAAATATAAAAGTTTTGGAGTTTTGTCCATCATGTACACAACAGACATAAATGACTCCTGTGACATATACAAGGCAAAGTGTTCCTATTTACAGCCAACCTATGCAAGCTTGCCTTCAAGGATTATTGATGTAGGAATAATGGGCCAATGGTGGAACCTTTACATTAAAACCCATGACTATGATGTTAATTGTTAATATTGACATTTAGCATCTTTGTATATTGTTGTATTATGTTTTAGATTGTTAATATAATTTCAAATAAAAATTACTAACTGTTTTATTTGTAAATATAATTTATTCCCGTCTTCTTTGTGTTTTAACTAAAAACAAGAGTGCCATTTTGTGGATTTAGATTTTCACACATTAATTTCTGATTTTGGAAAAATAATTGTACATCTATCATGTGGCAGACATCTATTAATAGTGTGTTGCGACGCAGCCCGGCCACAGTCGATTTCGTAATTTATAGACGTATCAATTAAATGTTCTTAAATTGTTCTTTCAGTACCAATGAATAGATTAAATGTACCACAAATATATCTTGTTAAAAGAGCACTTGTTTGTGGCCGGGCAGTACCGTATACGTTGCAGCCCGGCCACGTGAATATTTTCTGGTAGGATGCTCAGATAATGTTCTAAAATGTAAACCAAATAAATGTTCCTTTTGCGTTCTTTATTTTTTTCAATGTAATATACTAAGAAAAACGCTAATTTAAACAAGAAATGATTTCAAATAAGAATTTGCACTAAGCGCCTGTAGAACTAAAATAGCACGTCTGCTTATTTGTACAAAAGACAATGGGTGGATTTGGTCTAAATGTCCACCACTAACGAGACCTATGTAACTAAATAGTCCGCTAAATATAGAGTAACTTTCATTATGAAAGCAAAAAAAATATGCTGTCGTTAAAAAAAAATTTTTTCATCGATTTTTTTGTTCAGTTACTTTTCTATTGATCACTGTCACCACCACGCGACCAGGGTTTTGAGCGATAGCACGAATTTTTGTCTCTTTTGCACCTAAAGAACACAACCGTACGGATCGTGCGCGCGCTATCAGCTGTTAGTCGCTTGACCCCGTTATTATGCCTCATGTTACATGAAGGTACTACCGTAACGACGTAGGGCACAGCACCTACACGACTCGCGACCGCACTTCGTCGACGGAGGCACCACCGCCCGCCGCAGCGTAGAGCCCTGCATCCATGTACGTACCTAGATATAGTGTACCTTCATGTTCCCGGTAAAAGTAGGCACGCACGGCACTATCAGAACCCGTTAGTAGTAGCAGTTTTAACTAATAATAATAATTAACGAAATGCCAAAAACTGTCAACGGAATCACACTATTAAAAACTTTTTTACAAAAACAAAAACCGACTTCCAAAAAAACACTACAAAGTGAAAAATAACTTTAATTTCGGAAGTCGGTGTCTTTGGATCTGTATTTTAGTTTTTTGCCACCGACTTCCGAAATTAAAGTTATTTTTCACTTTGTAGTGTTTTTTTGGAAGTCGGTTTTTGTTTTTGTAAAAAAGTTTTTATTTTTCACTTTTTAGTGGTTCAATTTGTAATTTATCTAAGTTACAATAACCCAATGTCAGCTGCTCATCACGTTTTACAAAATGTTGCTTTTCCCGATTCAGGGCCGTTAATTGTTGAGGAGTTCTCCTAGTAAGAACCAGGAGAAATGGAGCTCATGGTGAAGTCACCATTACCATTATTTTGACGAGCATAAACCATATTAAAGTAATCGAATCGCAACCTGTTATATACTTAGATATAATTGAGTATTTCCGATGGCCCTCTGTGGTCTTCATCATCAGTTCCAGCTAACCAAATGGTACTTTCCGAGAGCAAATGCACGAGTTACTATAAAAAATACCGAAATCAATATAGGTGTGCCCATAAAATTTGAGGATTTCCCTCGATTTCCATGGGATCCCATCATCAGATCCTGACTTGATGATCATGGGACCACTTGGGACGTATACCCTTTCCAACAAAAAAAAAAAAATCTAAATCGGTCCAGCCATTTTCGAGTAATCGGGGAACATACATAAAAAAAAAAAAAAAAAAAAGGTTCCGACGAATTGAGAACCTCCTCCTTTTGGAAGTCGGTTAAAAACAACAGTGACTTGTCACTCGCCCGCGATTTATCGTGCCATATAACAGTGAGTAGGGCGGAGCACACATGCTAACGCGCTTCGTCTGCCGTGGAGGCCTGCGCGCCGTGACCATTTACGTACGCACTGTATCATACAGTGAGTCGTGTTGGTAGGAATATGTTGAGATAGTGCCGTGCGTGCCTGTATGTCACTTTTAATTTTTTTAAATTTTGTTTTGTAATATTTATAAACAATTTTAAAATTCAAGAAATAAAATAGTTTAATAATCATTTAATAATATTTATTATTGATATTATGTAACAAAACTACAAAGATTTATAATAGACATATTTTTCCAAATGAGACAAACGGGTTCCTAGACAGAAACTAAACTAGACTCATCGGACGGCAACTTCATTATAGATTAGTAAAATGTATGCCTAACTACCCTCTAATAACAAACTATTCAATCACTACGATTTCATAGACAGAGACAGAGTTATAACGCCAAGTAGATTGATAATAATTCATTGAGTTAATAACTACCTAACTGTAACTAGCTTAGTTGGTTAGAGCTCGCGGTAATTATTGTATAACCAATGATTCGATGGTTCGAATTCGTCCGGGTATATGAAACACTTTTTGTATTATTCTTAAGGAATGTATCGTTTGAATAGCAAAGTTAATTTTAATACAACTGGGGTAACCAATTGATGCAGCCCACGGTACATGGGTGCGGGGCCACGCCGCGGCAGGCGGTGGCGCCTCCGTCAATGAAGTGCGGTCGCGAGTCGGGTGGGTGCTCTGCCCTACGTCGATACGGTAGTACCTTCATGTAACATGAGGCAGAATAACGGGGTCAAGTTACTAACAGCTGATAGCGCGCGCACGATCCGTACGGTTGTATTCTGTAGGTGCAAAAGAGACGAAAAATCGTGCTATCGCTCAAAACCCTGGTCCGTGGTGGTGACAGTGACAAATAGAAAAGTAATTGAACGAAAAAAAATCTGCCTAGCCTTTTCCCAACTATGTTGGGGTCGGCTTCCAGTCTAACCGGATGCAGCTTAATATCTGTATTTTACATGGAGCGACTGCCTGTCTGACCTCCACAGCCCAGTAACGGGGTAATACGATATCTGTTGGTAAGACTGGTAGTCAGACTTTCGGGCTTCTGACAACCTATAACGACTGTCAAAGATCCACGAATGACAGCTGAGACCAACGGCTTAAAGTGTTTTCCGAGGCACGGAGGAGTCTCGGTATGTAAAGATGGTCACCCATCTACGGACCAACCCCGGCAAGCGTAGCTTAACCTGACGGATTGACCCGTGCGGTTGTTATTACTTAGCCACGAGTAATTGAATGAAAAAATCAATGTAAATTTTTTTGACAGCATATTTTTTTTTGCTTTCATAATGAAAGTTACTCTATATTTAGCGGACTATTTAGTAACATAGGTCTCGTTAGTGATGGAAATTTGGACCAAATCCACCCATTGTCCTTTGTACAAATAAGCAGACGTGCTATTTTAGTTCTACAGGCGCTTTAATTAAAATTCTTATTTGAAATCATTTCTTGTTTAAATAAGCGTTTTTCTTGGTATATTTCATTGAAAAAAATAAAGAACGCAAAAGGAACATTTATTTGGTTTATATTTTAGAACATTCTGAGCATCCTACCAGAAAATATTCACGTGGCCGGGCTGCAACGTATACGGTACTGCCCGGCCACAAACAAGTGCTTTTTTAACAAGATATATTTGTGGTACATTTAATCTATTCATTGGTACTGCAAGAACAATTTAAGAACATTTAATTGATACGTCTATAAATTACGAAATCGACTGTGGCCGGGCTGCGTCGCAACACACCTATTAATAAGATATATATGTGGAAGCTTGTAATTAGCAATTGTCAGTAGTTATTTTTTGTTACCATTTCACGTGATTAGTCTGTAAGCTTTCTTATAGTTGTAAAAATAAAATAAATAAATAAAATGTTAATAATAGTATAAAACTAAGTCACTTTTCACGTGTGCACTTTGTTCTTCTGAACTACAAATTCAAGTTTAGAAAATGTATTCCGGAAGGTTTATGTGTTTAATAATAGGTCTTTACCTATGAAATTGCCGTTTTGTATGAAAAAAATTAAACAAATTTTTTTCATGTATTTTTTATTTGTATTAATCGAAGTAATCACCCATGCAATCAATGCATCTTTGCCAACGCAGTGGCAGTTTATTGATGCCCTTCTTAAAGAAATCAGCTGGTCGGGAGGCAACAAATTCTTCAAAGGCATTTTGTACTGCCTCTCGGGTATTGAATTTTTTTCCCGCCAAGAAGTTATCCAAATTCTGGAAAAAGTAGTAGTCTGTAGGCGCAAGGTCTGGTGAGTAGGGCGGATGACGGAGAGCTTCCAACCCCAGTTCTTGCAACTTGGAGACCGTCTGCTGTGCAGTATGAGGTCGCGCGTTGTCGTGCAGGAGCAGCGGAGACGAGCGATTGACCAATGCTGGTTGGAGATGTGCCAGCTTCTCCATCATTTTGTGTTCAGTTCTTCACAGTACACATCTGCAGTAATGCTCACCCCGTTTGGTAAGAAGCTGTGATGAATCACACCGGCGCTAGACCACCAAACATTGACCATCACTTTTCTAGGGGTAAGTTTTCGTTTAGGGCATTGTTTAGGTGCTGAACCAGGATCCAACCAACTTGCTGAGCGCTTGCGGTTATCAAACAGAATCCATTTTTCATCGCAGGTAACAATGCGGTTCAAAATTCCTTCATTTGTGTGTCTGTTGAGCAGTGCAAGGCACGTCTCGACGCGTACTTCGCGCTGGCGATCATTGAGTTCGTGGGGCACCCATTTGTCAAGCTTTTTTACCTTGCCAATTTGAAGCAAATGGACCAATATTGTTTTGACGCTAACGTCGAAAGCTGCTGCTAATTCAGCCGTAGATTGTGTATCATCAGCTTCCACAATCGCCTTTAATTCCTAATTGTCGACCAAAGTCTTCGGACGACCGCGAGGTTCATTTTTCAGGTCGAAATTTCCAGAACGGAAGCGAGCAAACCAATAACAGGTGGTGCGTTGGTTTGTAGTGTTAGCTCCGTAAACGTCGTTGATGTTGCGTGCCGCTTGTGCCGCGTCGCTGCCACGATGGTACTCATATTCCATATAGTCCAGTAAAAATAGATCGATTTGTATGGAGTAGATTGCAATAAATGCTCTTTGGGTGATAATTCAGAATTAAATATATAAATAGCTGAAATACATAAATTGACAGTAATCCCCGATTTTTTTTTTATATATATTGAGTTATTAGCAATTATAGCAATAACATTAAATTTAAGTGGGAACAAAAAATGGACCACTGGTGATTTTGTACATGACTGCTCCTTTTCAAAAGTTTTAATTATGGAAATAATTATCCCCGGTCAAAATCAACATATTAAGTACCATATTGACTATTTTATATAAAATAAATGATAACTTCAAAACAGTACTTACCTAGAGAGTGAAATTTTGTCAAAGTATTTAAATAGTTACTACAAATAACTAGGTAAATTATCACCAATGTGACTATTATACTTTTTTTTTCGTGAAGTTAAATTTGTATTTAACCCTTGTACATTAAAGACACCCAGGATATTTTTATGAATCTTACTACCAACAATTTTTGTCTACTCAAATTGGAAGAAATCCCCTGAATATCTCTAAAGCATTTCTAATAATTAAATGAAAATGAATCACTCGCGAGAGGGTGCGAGCGGGCGGTGCGCGGCGGGCGGGTGGCGGCGGCGGCGTCGCGATGCATCAAGCGGCCGCGTCTATTACATAAATTTTATTTTGGATTCGTGTAATTAGACCACATGAGTAAACAAAGATGTGGTGTTTTAAAATGAAATAGTACGCACGGCTACAGATCAAGCTATACATTTCCAGTATATGCTGATCTCGCATTGTATAGGATTTCCTAACAATGAGTGGTCAGTGTAAACTGGAAATGTATAGCTTGATGTGTAGCCGCGTGTACCTACTTCTAGGCAAAATATTAATATCAGCAAAATTTTTAAAAAAATATTTTGGAACAATAACACAAGAAGTACCTAGGTACACAAGTAAAACGATGATAGCTGCAAAAGTATAAACTGTAGCGCAGCTAACAACGTCCTTCTCAGATACAGAATGGAACAAATGTTCCATGCAAAAAGAGACTAATCGGTAATTTTAGTACTTTAGATAGTTAAAAAAAAGGGCGATTTGTACCAATAGTCGTCGGATTTGTACTATTACTCGTCAAAAGGACCCAGTCGTGTTCAATTTTTTGTGTTAATGTGAACTCTCAGACCTTGAACATACTGTACGTGTTTGTTAGGAGTCTAAGAAACAAAAGGTAGGTAGAAGACTGAATGCTAAGATTTACTAAAGGTTGTAGCAGAGCAGGAGGTAATAAAAACAGCAAGGTTAATTAAATTGTAACATATTTTTGCTTAAAAATTTTAAGAGACGTCTGGCAAAAAAATATGTGCGATCAGAATAACAGAATCAGTTTTTGTCCGGAATTAAGTCTGTGCTTTTGACTCGATGGTTGAGCCGATCAGACGTCAACTCCATGCTCAAAAGCTCTAGGCGGTCGGTAACTAGTACAGATGCTCCTCGGAAAGTAGGAGATAACTGAAACTGACTCCTTTTGGCAGTGAAAAGAGACGCCTTTGTTTTCAGAGCATTGAATTTGACCAGATTGCCATCTCCGGCATTGTAGAACTACAGTGGGGTATGTTAGAGGCCGCATCAAGGCGTGAATTTTCAGCAAAGATGAAGGCTAATAAGTTTGCACTTTCTTGCGCGGGATGAGCCAGCGTTCCATCAGACTTAATAAGCATAAGAGGCAGCAAATGGCAGAAATTTGTCTAGACCGATTTAGCTAAAAATTTAATTAATGTTGTGTGTACAAAAGCGTTAACAACTATGTTGCGGTCACAATAATAGTTATTATTCGCATTTTGTGGCATAAAACACTAAAATACCTAGAATTTGGCGGGTTTAGAGGCAACTATTAAATGACGAGATCTGGGTCAAGTAGGAATTTTTAGGTACCAATAGATGTCACGTTCGAAAAAAAATACTTTTGTGATTAAAGTGTTCCAAATTTCAAGTTACTCCTATCGTTAGCAAATTAACTTAAATAATTCATCAAATAATAAGACTTAGCGTAGACCCAACTGAAGTTTCACAAATCGAAAACAAAACTACGTGCCGACTTCACATTTAGCAGCTGAACTTGCAAAAAAATTAAATTTTTGTCGGACACACTTTTCAAGTAAAATATTTCAGACGTTGCAATATGTTACCAAGAATAGGTTGCCATAAAATCGGCAAGTTTAATGTTTAGTCAATGAGGTATTATAATACTAGAGGCGCAGCGTCCTACAAAATAATTCAGAAAAACGTACCGACTTACCGACTTGTACGAGTTTAAACACGTAGCTTTGAAACGGATACATAAATATGTCAATCTGTCAAAATAATCTATGTTTGTCTCACTTCTTCTACCGTCAAACTAATTACGTTGAAATGAGACAAGACATTGTTACCCGAAAAACGGCCAGAGTTGCCAACGATCAACATCATTTCCCAAGAATTTAATGAAGGTTTTCATTGAATCAATTATAATGAAAGATTGTAATATGGAATATTTCCATGTGCTTCTGATCTTTAGGTACCCTGGAAAACAAATAAGAGATCACTCTGTCTAGTACTGCACCTATTGACGCGTTTATGATGAATGTACATACGTTGCGATGAAAATTAAATAACGTAAATTACTATAGTTTATCTGTTTCGATCCATTTTAATAGTAATAAAAACCGGCCAAGCGCGTGTGGGCCACGCAAAATGAAGGTCTCCGTAATTGAAAATAATGTATCCAAAAACAAACTTAACATTTGTAGCTGAAAAACAAGAAATCCCAAAAAAAAAATGTTTATGCGATAAAATGACAAAATAACGGTTTTCAGACTTTTTCCTTTACTTGTGCTGTAAGACCTTGCTTCTTGCCAAATTTCATGATTCTAGGTCAGCGGTAAGTACCCTATAGGTTTTGATTTACTTGCGAGTATCAAAATATGTTGCATAAATGGCCGTATCTTTTTACGGCGTAGACTTAGAAGCTTGATTTTTTTAGAGCTCCAAAGGATCATAGACGACTTACGTATTTGAAATTCATTTTAACTTGATACCTCCACGCGTTCCTGATAAAAAAGGTCTTGACAGACAGTCAGACAGACAGACGGACAACGAAGTGATACTATAAGGGTTCCGTTTTTCCTTTTGAGGTACGGAACCCTAAAAAAGTACGTCATTTTAAAGAAATTACGACGACTGTTCTGGGTTTCACTACTGAGTTAGATAAGTTTGTCAATCTTAAAAATTCTGAAACGTATCTTGGATTTATAAACTAACTTGTATTTGATCGTAGTTTAACAATTCGATTTAATAATCGATTACTAATCACAGTAATCACATCACACTAATATTATAAAGGCGAAAGTTTGTAAGTGCGTGTGTTTGTTTGTTTGTTACTTCTTCACGCTCAAACGGTTGGACCGATTTGGGATTTTGGTAAGTAGATAGCTTATAACCCAGATTAACACTTAGGTTACTTTTATCCCGGTCTACGCGGGTAAAACCGCAGGGCGCAGCTAGTTTACTTTAATTGAAAATGAACCGGTTTATTTTCGCACAGCACACCACTATATAACACAATGTGATCATAAACAATCTATTATTTTTCATTTAAAAATATAAACTCATAGTCATTAGTCATTACATATAAGATTATTTATTGCTAATAAAATTAATTTTGGTGGACGATGTAGTGATATATTAGGTTAAAACCTTTGACATACTTACACGTGACATGTGTTACTTTTGTATTCAGTGACTGTTTGGGTACTTTTCCATTCAGTGAGTGTTTGGGTACTGTACAGTATGTTTAATCCAAACAGACTACAATAATAATTTAGACTTACAGGAACATACATTCGTCATTCACTAAACTCCCAAAAGTCCACAACATCAGAACACTGATGGCAAAAACAATGTTTGATAAATTTTTGGATAATCTGAACAAAATTCAGCAAAGTTACTTGTGAAATGTATTACCACTTGCCTTAGTAATCTTTTCAGACCGTGACATACAAATTTTAATAGCACATTTCACTATTTTGATATTTTTATCGCTAAGCAATTGCTCACTTGACGTCAAGCTGACAACTGAACTCGGATATGCCTGTGGACATATACGATGTAGTAACGCTTCGGCGCCGTACACTACTGATCTAGTACTATTAACATCATTGTGTTTAGTAGAAAAAGATATTGATGTTTTTAGATAATTAGACGACTACTGGGTCACTGTCGACTTCACCCGCGTTTACCTCACATGATTCGAACCAGAAGGCGGTAGTTGATAGAAAAAATGCGCTTATCCTGATGTAAAGTGTGTTGTGGAAAATGTTGTGGGTAGTATATTTGTAAAGTTTTAATTGTAAGACAACACTGTTTATGCTTAGTATACTACTGTTTGTTTTCCCAAATGTAATAAATAAATAAAGCGCATTTATTATATCCCATAGGTATAACTGTGTACTGAGTTTATTAAAATCCTAACAATAGAATAATTTCAGATTTTTCTCTTTGCTGTCGTAACAACAACAACGTCAGTTTCGTGTATCGGACAATCCTGGCTTTTCGTTCCGGTACAGTTTCGTGCAATTGTCGCGCGAGTGGGTAGATTGCAGAGTAGGCATGGTATTATACCTGTCGCATTTTTGATTTGTATACTACTGTTTTCGGCAATTTGTATGTAAAATCATTGGCACATTATCCGAGAAATGAAATAAATTGTCTTTCCGAAGCTCACTAAAACATAGAGTTTTAAAACCTTTACTGCCAACGGTGACAGAATCACCATCTAAGGACTTTCCGCATATTACGCAAGACATAATAAATAAGTACCAAAATCCGGGCGCATCGTAAACAATCTCATTGCGTAATGAGAAGAAAATTTTCAGTAATTATTTGAGCAGTTAAACAATAGCTCCATCTTTTTCACATCCGATAACTTCGTCCCTCTCGCACACCGACGCGGGGGATGCAAGGCGCTCGGTCAAGGTTGGCATTTTATATTGTGTAGGTAATTTAGGTTTTATGCATTTTGTGAAGAATCCTTATCACTTAATCAGGGGATTATGACACTTACATATGAAGAATGAAAATGTTAATGCACAGCCTAAAAAATATTTCAAGTGTCTTTTATGTACAATATACAAAACATGATAAAACACTTTTTAACTATGTTCCTGAGAAGTCACCAAGGTGAAAACTGAACATAGGTTCGAGGCTAACGTTTGGAATGTATAAACAGAAAAATCCCCGAAAGTGCGATTTTTTAAGTCTCATTTATCACACCATGAAAGAAAAAATCTCGTAATGTTAAGAATTTTGTACCCAAACCGAGGGATTACTTATGTACTATAATTTTAGGCTGGCTGTAGACGATAATCTTACTTTTCACCTAAAGTGTGTTTTTTGTTTAACGTTAAACAGTAACTTTAGGTATTTCTGAGGTTCCTCCGACCATATGAGCACAAAATTGCCACGAATGCATACGTAAATAACTATACTATTAATTCAAAACCAATTTACTAAAGTGTCTTTAATGCAATCTCAAACACTATTTTTACTGGACTAATAATTACTCGAATTTTTAACGTATCCATGATGACGAAAAAGATTGAAATGCGATGAAAATGTAACACTAATCAATAAAGAAATGACTACTTTTGGAAAAAAAAATCCATGTTTTTAAAATAAAATTAATTTGAAATTAGAATTCTTAGCCAAACAAAAATTATTTTGATTTGAAATGGCCAGTACTGCAGAACGGCAATTTCATAGGTAAAGACCAGACTTATAAAAAAAGATGGACTCCGCGCCGCGCATATCGAAAGTGAAGCACCGTACCGATCTATGTGTGCATGATTTGAGTACCTGCAAAGACGCCGTCGCTCGAGTCACGTAATGGCGGCCGGTCGGCATACTATGATGTAAATGTGTGCGCGAGGCGTGTTTGTACAAACGGTCCGGCATACTTACTGTGCTTCACTTTCGATATGCGTGGCGCGGAGTCCATCTTTTTTTATAAGTCTATGGTAAAGACCTAATATAATTCAAAATTTTTAACTTATACTTGGACTTTTAATCGTATTCAGTAACTTGACAGTTGAAGGGATAAGTTCCTGAGTTCCTGACAAAATGGAAATGAGATGAAAAAAGAATTAGCGAAACTACACTCAGGGGCACATTTAACCGTCCACACATCTCAAATTCCATGTCGTTTGTTTATGTTAACTTACGCTTTGACTACTAGGCGTAACTTCTTAAGTGGGTATATCTGCAATAAACAACACAATCATACACGCGTTTTGTTTACTTCTGTGGTTTTTATTCAGCAATAATCAGTTCAGTCGAAATTAGACTTTCTCGCCGCTCGTTTTGTGTGAAGGATACATTTGTTTTAAAACGTTGTGATACCATTTTTTTAATAAAACCGAGGTTTTGGGGAGCCCTGACTTCATTTACACAAAAAAAAAAAAATGCCACTGTACGCAGCTGGAGCAGCCAGGGCTGTGGCACTAGCAGATGCAGGGTTTAGCCAGCGTCGCATTGGACGTATGCTTGGATATCCACGAACCACTATACAAGATGCTATCCGGCGTTACAGAGAGACCGGTTCCTACACAAGAAGACCAGGGCAAGGTCTTAGAAGGTGTATATCAGAAAGAGATGGTCGTTATATTGTCTCGAACGTTCTTCGAAATCGGTTCAAAACAGCTGCTGAGGCTCATAACCGCTTGTTTAAGGGTGTGCGTACGCGCAGCGGAATGTTGTTGAATTTAAAGATTTTAATTATGCAGATATTTAGTGTATGACGTCGTATAATTGTGTATGGTAAAAAAAAATTTGTGCACGCAACCATTGTGGAGAAATTCACCAAAAACTGATTCCGCTGGGCGAACGTTGTCCTGGCGGAACTTTTTTTTATCCATAGACTTTAGAAGAAAAGAGATGTGTCCAAAAATTAGTGTGTATTTGTGTGTAATTGTGTATGTATGAATAAAACTAGTGCATGCATAAACTTCGGAGAAATTCAAGTTTCCGCTACGCGAACGTTTGGCCATTAGCTAGTTTTCATATAAAGCGCTTACATAGAGAACTGTAGATTTTTACATACGTTGTTTTCAATTTGTTTATATTTGTTTAAAAAACAGATTTAGAAAAAATCGTAGGGCTTAAAAGATAAAAATATAAACGTAAAATACGCTTATTAGGTCTTAGTTCTTAAAGTATGCACTTTGGGGTCTAGATTTTCACGTTTATACAAACCTTGTAAGTGTCTGCAACATGTTGCCAAGTATCAATGATGTTCCGTTAGTAACTAAAGAGTTATAGGACAAATTTACCATGAACAGATCACTGTTTACAAAGCAGTCAAATATCACGACGTTCTGAAGGAATTGCATGGTAATATGTATGTCAATAATTAGTGTATTCATTCAACTATTCTTATGCAAAATTTCATGTCATTAAATTCAGTAATTAAAGAAAAACAATTATAATACTGACGAAGCATCGAAAACCTACATAACCCGACCAAGTTCGGATGGCTACCAAAAAGCGGCCGTGCCATATATCTTAGAAACGTTCTTAACCTTCCAATATAGTATTTATTAATATGGTACAGTTGCGTACACAAGCGTTAGGAAAAAATAAAACAATTGCATTTCTTGAATGAAAAACGAAAATGATGATGAAATTACGATTATATTACAATATATGTCTAGTATAATTTATTTTTATAAATTTAAGTAAATAGATATAGAATTAGATCAATCAGTAGATATGAACTTGGGTTTATGTTGTCTGTCCAATGTTAACATAACACAATTATTATAATTTCAAATCAAATCAAATCAAATCAAATCGTTTATTTGTGATGCATGGGTTACATACAGGTGTTCATTACATAATTTATCTGCCTAATAAACTACCTACGTAAATGAATAAGTCTATAGCTATTAATTTATTATAAAATCTTACCTTGTATCTGTTATCAGCTTCTCACTATCATTCACTCAATATTCCTACTACATAATTATGTTATGCTTCACTGTTACACTATAACATTAATAACACACTTTGTCAATATTATTATTACAGAGAATTGGCGATGCATAGCAAAACAACAGCGCATACGCACATTGTCCTTGACTGCACATTTATTTGTTTGTGACTGGGGATGACACAAAATCAGGTTCAAGTTCAACAGCAAACGAATACGCGCGAAAACATATTGCCCTCTCTTTTCTTCAAGGATGACAGTACCGTTTCAAGCGGGAAGCCGCCTATCGCTCGTTGCGCGCAGCGCGTTGTCTATTTTTTCACACAAGAATATTTTTGATAAATTCACAACTACAATACTTAGACTATTTAACTAAAGGATTAAGCGTACCGAACTTCGAACAAAATAATTCTGCATATTTTGGTGGGGTGCGGGGGAACACGCTCACATACATAAGAAAAAAAAATCGATTCAAGAAGTAGTTTTTTTTAAGTTATTAGATTGTTTGATCCACTAAAGTTGCAAAGGGGAACGCTCGTGCATGCCTAGTCTATTGGTTAAATAGTGTAATAAGCTACAATATGATAAATATTTACCTAAACAGTAACTAGTACATACTTACATGTGGTAAATATTTAATTTCCCTAAGGGGTCTATAGTTAGAATCCTGATCCGTGAAATCTTCAATAGAAATTAGCTGTATGAATTTTATTTGTCTTAAATAATATATTTAGATTATATCTCAAGTCTCAAGCGCATACTTAAATAAAGTACCTACGTAAATAGTACCTACTTTCTGTCATAGTCAAATACATTTAAAAAAGTAGGTGTACAAAAATAAATGACCTATAAATTATATCGAAACAACAATTGTGTTATCACCTATACCAATTCAATACCGGTATTATACTGTAAATTTTGGAATGTTACCTAAATATATTGCAGGGCCGCTTTTTTGTAGCCATCCGAACTTGGTCGGGTTATGTAGGTTTTCGATGCTTCGTCAGTATTATAATTGTTTTTCTTTAATTACTGAATTTAATGACATGAAATTTTGCATAAGAATAGTTGAATGAATACACTAATTATTGACATACATATTATCATGCAATTCCTTCAGAACGTCGTGATATTTGACTGCTTTGTAAACAGTGATCTGTTCATGGTAAATTTGTCCTATAACTCTTTAGTTACTAACGGAACATCATTGATACTTGGCAACATGTTGCAGACACTTACAAGGTTTGTATAAACGTGAAAATCTAGACGCCAAAAAGCATACTTTAAGAACTAAGACCTAATAAGCGTATTTTACGTTTATATTTTTATCTTTTAAGCCCTACGATTTTTTCTAAATCTGTTTTTTAAACAAATATAAACAAATTCAAAACAACGTATGTAAAAATCTACAGCTCTCTATTTAAGCGCTTTATATGAAAACTAGCTAATGGCCAAACGTTCGCGTAGCGGAAACTTGAATTTCTCCGAAGTTTATGCATGCACTAGTTTTATTCATACATACACAATTACACACAAATACACACTAATTTTTGGACACATCTCTTTTCTTCTAAAGTCTATGGATTAAAAAAAGTTCCGCCAGGACAACGTTCGCCCAGCGGAATCAGTTTTTGGTGAATTTCTCCACAATGGTTGCGTGCACAAATTTTTTTTTACCATACACAATTATACGACGTCATACACTAAATATCTGCATAATTAAAATCTTTAAATTCAACAACATTCCGCTGCGCGTACGCACACTGTTTAAGGTACGAAATGTAAGTGTGAGCCTAAGAACAACAAGAAGAAGGTTCGCAGAGAGGTATCTGAGACAGTGGCGTATTTTAAGATTCAGCGCCCCGGGCCTGTAAGGTTTGCCGCCCCATGAATTAACGGAATAAAGCAAAAACTTTTAATTATAAAATAAAATCCAGGAGTGCGCTGATCGTCGCCAATGTTATGTCTCGCTTTTGGGCACAGGTGGTTTAGAATAAAACATTGAAATCAATCACTGGTGCGTGCGCGGCAGCCGCTTCTCCTGACGTCTGTCAACGTAATGCCCGGGGAGCGGGTGTCGCAGGCGCACATGTTTAATTATAATATCTATACATCACATCTCTCCCTTTCAATAAATTTAAATTGAATCACATTGGCCGCTTTAACACTCAAATCAAATCAAATCAAAAGTCCTTTATTCAAATTAGGCTGAGAATCAGCACTTTTTGAACGTCAAAATTACAGTAAGACAGTCCCCACAAAACGCCCGCCCTTCACCACTTCCTAGTGCTTTAGCTGGGAAGAAGAAGTAGCGGAACAAACTCCCCAGCAGCACAGCTGTCTGTTCAGTTAGAAGAACTAGATTCTATACAATAGTACCTATGCAAAATAATTTACGCAACACAATACATTAAATTATATTTTTGTCAAATAAAATAAACAATTTTAGTACTTAACTCATGTAACCTAATCATAAGTTATATTAAACAGTAAATGTTACTTAGTCTTTTAACAAACAATACTGACTAATATTGACTACATAACTTCACAATATAATATCATTATTAATCTTCCTATAATGACCTTAATAAATAAATTTTAATCTTCATCAGTGTTTATTTGTACCTCATTATCATCTCCATTTTCCTTTTCATTATGGATTCTCCATTGTCCCTCTATTCTCTTGAGGTGAATTACATTTCTTCTTATTTCTTGACCTGTTTCATCATTTTGTACCATAATATCACCTCCTTTAGCGCTAATAACTGTGTGTGGAGTAGCGTTGAAATCAGGCGTCAATTCATTTTCTTTAATCATATTTTTTAACATATACCTTTTCTCCTACACTAATTTCATTATTTACTGCTTTTCTCTTTCTGTCTTCAATTATTTTACTCTTTTCTTTTGTTTTTTTTTTTCCTTATCGTACACTTCTGAATCAGTGCGCCTGGTTTGAACATCTACAACTGAATCTTGTCTCTGAATTGCTAAAATCATTTGCTTGTAAAATAAATGGCTGACAATGTTTCAATTAGGCTTGTCAGTAATTAATCAGAAAGCTAGTCGTCCGTTCGCAAACTAGGTCTTCATGGAGAAGAACGGACAAGAAACTAAATGGAAACAGTATTAAGTATAGTATTCTATCAACACATTTCTTACATTTCCATAAATTATCGTTAACTCCAAAATAGTTCTATTTCTTAGACCATTATTCAGAATAATAGCAACAATAGATCATGACTAGATTCCATTATATAATTTCACACATTGGCAAGAATAAGAATTTATCTTACACAAAAACATAATCATAATAAGCAATAATTAAGATGTACTGTAAATAGTTAGTTTGTGAATCAAGTTCATTACAAATTTTGGAATCAACAGTTTCTGGTTGATGGCCCATCCATTTACCTTCTACTTTCGTTAATTGAATAATGTTTTTAAGTGACGTCTGTTCTGTACTGTCATCCTGTACATAAAATAGTAAGTTTATTAGTAGGCACATAAAAACACAACACAACTTTCACGTCACTCTACCCTTTTTTTTTTTATTTGTTTCATTTTTTTATTTCAACTACTTCTTAAAAACGTAATTTTTGTTATTGGTGTTTCAATTATCTGACGCCGAGATGTTTTGTAGCTAGTATTCCAAACACATATGGCTTCAAAATAAATATAATTTGTTTCAATCAAAACAAAAATTAGCTTACGAAGCTATTTACATAGATGCCCAGTTAGCAATAAAAATGCTACCATTGGTAAGCAAAATGATTCGTTTTTTGTTTGTAAAAAAAAACCAACCTTGCATTAGTTGCCCAGACACTAAATATAAACTTGATAGTTAATTTTATTTAAATTAACAGATGTGGTCTGATTGTATCTGCACTTTTTATATTGGTATGTTGAAACACATTGACAAATTGAACAATTTAAACAAACTAAATACCATCTGCCTGGACTTATACCAACCATGCTGGGGTCGGCCTCCAGTCCAACCGGATGCGGCTGGACACCAGTATTTTACATGGAGCGACTGCCTGTCCGACCTCCACAACCCAGTTACTGGGTAATACGATACCCCATGGTAAAACTGGTTGTCAGACTTTGAGTTTTTACCATATTACTCCCACAGTTTTCATTAAAAGTGTTCATAAATTTATACAGTTCTTTACAAAATAATAAGAAAGGATTTCATGTGATTACTTTTTTAGTTCAATCCCTAGATTTTTTGTTAATCAGTAATTACTTCATATTTTGCAAGCGTTGTGTCATAGCGCTTCTCTTTCTTTTCTATGCAGTCCGACAGTGACCGCGCTTTTTACGGCGGACAATCACGTTCGTGTGTCCAACAACTTTTTTATATTCAGCGAGTCCACTGACTCGCAGCAAAGGCCTGTCGCAAGGACATATATTTCTAGGCCTCTCATCTATTCCTCCCAGCGTAATCCCAGTGACATAGGATCACCATCACATTCATTGCAAGGGTTTTACCGGTGGTAGGTTGGACATTTTGGGCGACCTGAAACAGTGTTAGTATGCCTTTGTTTTGCCTCTTGGCGGCATTGGCTGTGGTGTTTCATTTTTATATTTCTATGTACTATCAGTAAAATACAAATTACTGGTCTTATATTTCCTCGTAATATTATGTTATCAGCAATCTGTACCCAATAATGTTTACTTGGCCAAACTTACTATTTGTAATGTGCGTACCATGTTCTCACAACACTACAATATCATAATAATAAATGATTTGACTAACACCATTTCAGATAGTCCTGGATCGGTACTGCATAACGAATACCTATCTGTATTTTTCACATTATTATTGACTTTTAATTTTAGTGTAACTCAAGTTTAAGTTGTTCATTAAAAACAAATACCTAGATTATTACATTGCTGTTTAGTATTAATTCAATAATTAGTTTTAATGTATTATTATTGGTAATTAGTTTTAGCCTTGTTGAGCGTTAATAACCAACAAGTAGTGATTAAATGTTTAATATTAAATGTAACCAAATTATCCAATAACTTAGTTATAATAACTTTGAATATGTAGGTCCAGCTGATAAGATAATAGCATGTTCACTTAGAGTCATTCTGTTCTATTATTATTTTGTATTATATTAATTAGTTAGATGTGGCGTAAAATGGTAAATAATAGAATGAGTGTTATTAATCTATATTACGGCAGAAATAGATATGCTATGCCAATAATATTACATTAAATTAGGTTAAGTGATATTATGTTAACCAAAACTTCCAAAATTAACTCTTTAAACGTCGATTGCACACCCAGGTGTTCAGATAACAATAAAAAATCTATTGTGCCTGCTAATTGGCGTGCGACAAGTTATGTGTCAAAAAGTTGGAATACTTTGTTCTCCTTGGCACCTTAATTGCACCTTGGCCAACTTTGTGCTCCTTGGCACTTTATTGCACCTTGGCAAACTTTGTGTTCCTTGGCACTTCATTGCACCTTTGAATATTTTGTGCTTCTTGGCACTTTATTGCACCTTGGCAAACTTTGTGTTCCTTGGCACTTCACTGCACCTTTGAATATTTTGTGCTTCTTGGCACTTTATTGCACCTTGGCAAACTTTGTGCACCTTGGCACTTTATTGCACCTTGGCAAAGAACTTGATGAGTTTTCACTCATTGGAAATACTGTTAAAATAATAATTATTATTATTGCATACCTAGTATAGTTTTATACCAATGTATGAACTTGATGAGTTTTCACTCATTGGGAATACTGTTAAAATAATAATTATTATTATTGCATACCTAGTATAGTTTTATACCAATGTATGAACTTGATGAGTTTTCACTCATTGGGAATACTGTTAAAATAATAATTATTATTATTGCATACCTAGTATAGTTTTATACCAATGTATGAACTTGATGAGTTTTCACTCATTGGGAATACTGTTAAAATAATAATTATTATTTTTGCATACCTAGTATACTTTTATACCAATGTATGAACTTGATGAGTTTTCACTCATTGGGAATACTGTTAAAATAATAATTATTATTATTGCATACCTAGTATAGTTTTATACCAATGTATGAACTTGATGAGTTTTCACTCATTGGGAATACTGTTAAAATAATAATTATTATTGTTGCATACCTAGTATAGTTTTATACCAATGTATGAACTTGATGAGTTTTCACTCATTGGGAATACTGTTAAAATAATAATTATTATTATTGCATAACTAGTATAGTTTTATACCAGTGTATGAACTTGATGGGTGTTTACCCATTGGAAATACTGTTAAAATATTAATTATTATTATTGCATAACTGGTATAGTTTTATACCAGTGTATGAACTTGATGAGTTTTCACTCATTGGGAATACTGTTAAAATAATAATAATTATTATTGCATACCTAGTATAGTTTTATACCAATGTATGAACTTGATGAGTTTTCACTCATTGGGAATACTGTTAAAATAATAATTATTATTATTGCATAACTAGTATAGTTTTATACCAGTGTATGAACTTGATGGGTGTTTACCCATTGGAAATACTGTTAAAATATTAATTATTATTATTGCATAACTGGTATAGTTTTATACCAGTGTATGAACTTGATGGGTGTTTACCCATTGGAAATCGTTCCCGACTTAGCTAACGCTTACAGGCACTATTTTTTGTTGTTGTGTAGTTGGTAATTCACATTATAATAGCAGAAAACCACAGAAAAATCTAATCAAACTTAAGTCAAATCGCAATGATAAATTTAAAGAAGTATAAGTACATACTTACTAAGAAATTATTTTACATACCTACACAGTTGGTATTTACCATTTACTCACAAAATGTTTATATCTAAATCCATCAACTGGTTTACGATCGCTTACTGTGAGTGTGCGGTATTAGTAGAACATAATTATGTAGGTATTTTTATTACAATCGACCAAAGACTACTCGACCAACTACACAACAATGGAATGTTTATATTGGTAAGCATTAACTGGCACTGTTTTTAGAGACTAATCTGACCGAAGGTATCAGCATGTTTATACGGAATAGGTATAGCAAATATTATAACATTGTTTTTGTTTTAGGAACACATAATTACTCGTTTATTATTGATCTTGAGGAGGTTGTAAGTCACGTCTCCCCTTTATACCGAATAAGAAAGCTTAATTTTGAAATGTAACAGTTACGAAATTATAATACCTACCGCATTTTTATGATTTTTCCAACTGATAGTCTCGGTCATCTTTATAGTCTCATTATATATTGCTTATTTTACTCGCGTTCTTTATCCTCGTCGCCAATGTTATGTCTCGCTTTTGGGCACAGGTGGTTTAGAATAAAACATTGAAATCAATCACTGGTGCGTGCGCGGCAGCCGCTTCTCCTGACGTCTGTCAACGTAATGCCCGGGGAGCGGGTGTCGCAGGCGCACATGTTTAATTATAATATCTATACATCACAGTGATAATGAATCAATAAACCGGCCAAGTGCGAGTCGGACTCGCACACGAAGGGCTTCGTACCACCGCACAGTGTTCCAATCGATCAAAAAATTTCCCAATGCTATTTTTGGTATTTATCGATCAAGGGATGCATTTAAAATGCACGAGTGAAACACCCACGTGTCAATTTCAAATATTTTTGTTTTTATAAAAATGATGAAGTTTAGGTGACAATTTCATGAAAAAAATTAAAATAAATTCTCAAAACGTAACTGTCCAAGATATTTATTTTATATAAACAAGGTCTGATAAGGCACTTTTGGGCGCATATTTTTCAGTTTTTATTTTTGGAAAATCACCTCCGTATACCGAGTAAAATTTTTTTCGTCAGATTTTTGTTTTTATTTTTTTTCTCGCTAAAAACTGATCTCAACTCGTGATTTTTGTATCAGTGATAGGCCTTGTTACGAGAAATATTTATGTGCTAGTGACAAGTCGCACTTTTGAGGTTTTAAGGAGAAACAAAATAAAAACGAAAATCAGAAAAAAAAATATTTCTCAGTATCCGGACGTGATTTTCTAAAAATAAAAACTGAAAAATATGCACCCAAAAATGCTTTATCAGACTATATTCATACAAAATAAATATCTTGGACAGTTACGTTTTCAGAATTTATTTTAATTTTTTTCATTAAAAGGTCACCTTCATCATTTAAAAAAAAAAGCATTTGAAATTGACACGTGGGAGTTTTACTCGTGCATTTTAAATGCATCTCTTGATCGATAAATTTACCTTAAACATCAGAGGGAATTTTTTTTTATCGATTGGAACACTGTGCACCGTACCTACAATATTTAACACCAAGTGCAACGACCATGGGTTATGTGGTCGTTGCACTAAGTACCTAAATGATATTTAAAAAACAAAACGAAACAAAAAATATTTTACATCTTAAATTTTAACAATCGCAAAGATAACTTTGTACTTCATAATGATACTGTGAACTACAAAGTTATTTTTGCCAGTTGCAGAAAATCACCCATAATTATTTAAACGAAATACCTTAAGAATCGGCGTTTTTAGTATTTGTTGATTAAGTACAGTATTTAACTACGTACAGGATATACAGAAAATTTAAATTCCTATCCTATCTTGTAGCAATAGAGCTCGCACAAAAATGGTCTAAAACTGACAACTTTTGCGGCCCCCTATTACTTTATTTTTGAAGATAAAAATATAAAAATTATATTTGTACTCTATTCAACGAGTTCTATAATGACTTTAGTGACAATGCCGGGTACGGGTCTTGGGAAATGACCCTATTGATAACTTTTCACTTTTTGGAAAAAGTGCCCATCTTTGACTGTATATACCTATCTTTGCTACCAATAGACCTAGAGTGCTTGAGTTAGGCTCAAATTGTACCCAATTTAGTTTGCTTCACCAAAATAAAGAACAAAGATTTATTTTAAAAAAATAATTTAAAAAAACGGATGCAAGTCCCAGAATTTCGCAGTTTTTCGAGCACCATGGGAGTAGCACAAGTTTCCAGTGTTGCAAACTTGGGTATAGACAACTCTCAGGGGACCTAACAACATATAAAGGAAAGGAATCGTAGTTAGGTACACACGGCTACACATCAAGCTATACATTTCCAGTTTACACTGACCTCTCGTTGTAAGGAAATCCTATACAATACGAGATCAGCTTATACTGGAATTTTATAGCTTGATCTGTAGCCGTGCGTACATGCGCGTTTACGATGTTTACATTTTTTGTGTCGATTGTGACTGGACTACGCCTTTAATTTTTTTATTTAATTAATTAGGTAGGTAGGCTTTTTTTAAATTTCTTCAGGCATATAAAGTCTAAAAGAAAGTCGCACAAAGTTGAGAGCGAGGTGCGGCTTGCGCCGCCCCTCGCAGCCTGCCGCCCCGGGCCATGGCCCTTTTGGCCCTAGGGTAAATACACCCCTGATCTGAGAGCATTTCAACCAGTGCGAGTCCCAGAACTGACCATAACTCATTGAAGAGCGACACTTGCATTTGCTCGAGAACATTTAAATTGGACTTCGGTACAATGGAAGGCAGTTCTCTTCTCTGATGAATCATGAATCGCTTTACGAGGTCCTGATGGACGTCAGTGCGTGTATAGACGCCACAGTGAAAGGTTTTCTTAATGTGCTGTGGTTGAAACAGTGGGCTACGGGGGAGGCTCGATAATGGTGTGGGGTGGCATTTGTTACGACGCCCGTACAGAGTTGGTCGTCTTTGATAGAGGTAGCGTTAATGCTCACAGGCACGTAACAGAAGTCTTAGAACCACATGTGATCCATTTGCGCCATTCATTGGCGATAATTTATTGTTTTAATGCACGACAACGCTCGTGCGCACACCGCGATAGTTGTCACCGATTACTTGGACGCCGTCAATGTTCAGCGATTACCATGGCCAGCTCGGAATCCTGACCTGAACCCGATAGAGCATATATGGGACAACCTCAAGAGACAGATTCGGAGTCGTACACCAGCTCCTACGACCATCAGTGACCTAAAAACTGCAGATGTTGAGGAGTGGCAGAACTTTCCCCAAAGCGACATCCAAGACATGGACGGTCGTTTAAATCGGTTGCAAGATGTCATTAGGGCCAGAGGAGGAAGTACACACTATTAATCCAATAATGAATAGCTCACTTTTTTTAAAATTAACATTTTGCAAATTTTTATTTTTTGTCTTAATTAAACCATTTCACAACTTTCACATGTTTCATTTTTTTTTCGTAAAGGTTCACCCAATGTAATATTATAGCAAAATTAATTAAATTACGATAGAATATTGAAGAAATTGACAAAAAGTAGGTGGCCGGTTAAATGTGCCCCTGAGTGTACCTTGATGTGCTTAATTGTGTGTGCTTAGTTTTAATCAAAACATGTTATATTCGTTTATTGGTGCACACATGCACATTAATATAAACGATAATTAATTTAAAAACGAAAATTATTTTGTTTCAAACTGTCAAGTTACTGAATACGATTAAAAGTCCAAGTATTGGGGTCGCGGGTTGTGCCGCTGGGGTCGCGGGTTGTCTGAAAGGGTTACCGCGGCCCTGGCATAGGCAACTGAAGGAACACGGGTGGGTTTTAGTCAGTAAAAGTCTGACACGCCCTCCCGCTCCACCCAGAGCGGGAGAAGTTATTTGATGATTTCCCACCCTCAAAAAAAAAAAAAAAAAAAAAAAAAAAAAAAAAAAAAAAAAAAAAAAAAAAAAAAAAAAGTATAGATGTAGCACAGAAATCTTGTTGTTTTGTCATGTTGTTACATCAGTAGACACTTAGACAGTGCATGGCAAGCAGGGGCGGGTCGGTAGTATGCACTAAGCAATGCCTATTCTATTATATTGAGAGAACAGAAAGCACAAAAATGGTGTGTGGTATCAAATGGTTGGTTCGTTTCATGTAGGTAATGAAAATATTTTAATGTTGAAGAATTTTTTTGTATTTCAGTTCTTACTAATATGTTAAAACAATTAATGTATAAAAACTATTAAGTTTCACAAATCATCTCATGCTTTAGGTTTTTGACCAAAATGCAACTCTAAAAACATAAATAAGTGAACCCTGCAAATATACATAATAATTATATTCTTCTATAAACATTACAACATTGAACACATTCAGAAATGAGTGATGATGTTATATAATTGAAAACAAACAAAACTTTTTCACATTCTAGTTATTAGAGGCTGATAATGTAAAATTGAATTAATAACACTGATACAAGTAAAAGAAGTAAGATAACAGCTCACATGTTTTTATATTGGGCAAAGATAATTGAAAAATAATCTAGTCTAAGAAAATGAAAACGTATAAAAAATACGCTTAAAACATAGTGACAGCTCTCTGATATGGAATAAAAACATGCAAGCTTCAACAAAATAAATATGTGACAGAAAACTTCCACTCCACAACATAATAGAGAAAAAATTTGTTTTGTACTAAGCTTCCATCATACATAAGATTGGCACAATTAACAAAAACTTTTCTCTAATGCTCAGAAAATTAAAAGCGTTATCAGCTAGGGTCTAATAAAGTCTTAAAAAATATAAATAGTAATTGATTTTCCAACTGTGATTAAAACAAAAATCATTCTTTAATAAAAAAACAAATAAAAATCACCACTTTGATTATGTTACTAAGTTCTTATAAAGTGAAAACGTCATAAAGTTACAGTAATGTAATAAAAACACCTGAAAAAAGACTCTAAACTTAAAACTTCCTGTCTAAATTAAGAGCAAAAAAAAATTCGCAACACCTCTAAGTTAATTGCTTCTATACTTGAATAACAACTTATCTATAAAGTAGTCCAGCTCAATATGATCATCTATGAACTTCAATGATATTTGAAGAAAATTAACAAACACAAAATAAATAAGTACGCACAACTTTAAATATTGCCATAGAAAATATTAGGCCCATAACATTTAATCATATTAAGCTGGTAAAGAAATATGGACACATAAATTTTTATAAATCACAATATCACATTTCAATTAGTTGATTGTCAATGGTAATTCTAGTTATTAATATTTTCAATGTATTTGAATTTAGTACTTCATTTATTTCCTATGAGGTAAGAACAAAAGGGATATTTGTTTATTATAATACTTCTAACAATAATGGAAGTACAATATTTAAAGAAAAATAAGATTTACTATTTCCCATTAAATAGGTAGTATATTCGTTACATAGATACATCAACAACCAAGGACAATCTTCCTTATAACTTGAAGCTGTAGTTAATAAGCAACAACCTGTCCAACAGTAACTAAGTATATGAACTTGAATTTATCACTGCAGTATTATACAGTATCAATTAAGTAATTGAGATAATCCATAAAAATCAGAAATGAGGTTTGAATAATTTATTTTTATCACAATATTTCAGACTTTGCTTATAGTTATAATACAATACATCAAAACTTTTTATACATAAATAAACAATAATGGCTACAGCTAGATGAGGTGTGGGACTTCCGTGTTGCGAAAATAATGTTTCATCACAGATAAATTATTATAACAATTAAAGTCTTACAATAATAGATTTCAGTTACAACAGCCTAATCGTGTCTGTATATTGAATACGAGCGATTTAATAGCACATGTATCATGGTTAAATATCATTCACAATTTCCAAGGGGCGACTGGCATAACAACTATATATTTCAACATTGTAAGAGATATTACTTAAAATTGTTGTTATTGGCTAAATTGGCTATTTAAATATAAATATTTATGCTATATTACAAGATTATTATGTTTGTTAATACAGTATTGCTTCAAAGACACCATATTCTTTAAACCGTTATTCTGTAGTATTGCTGACTAAGCTCATTCGTAAGGAAAGGGCAACGCTTACATTAAAAATGGTAAAAAAAATGGGAACACCCAAATATTTTATTCCGAATTTCGATATTCCGATTTTCAAAAGTCCGAATTTCATAATACCTAAGAATTATAATGTCTAATAATAAAAATCACGAAATTTATTTTACTGAAAGTCGTAAATGCGATTTGTTAGTCTTCCGATTTTCATATGTCCGAAGAATCAAATGCTCGATGAGTTCTCGGTCCGAAAAACGACATTCCGATTTTCAATACTTCGAATAAACTACAAAAATTAGGATTTGACAAGATGTGCTACAAAATTTATTGACAGAAACGAATTGCTGCAAAACCGACTTCACGCAGTCTTGTCTGCCCTATACTACAGTGTAATTTAAAAACGCGTAGGCGCGGAGGGGTGGGGCGGCCAGCGAGCTGAGGAGCAGGTGGTTTGAAGGCCCGCCGCCGCGGCCGAAGCTGCGGCGGTGAGCGTTAAAACCATCTGCGACGATAAGCTCGCGTGGGGCCGCCCAAACCCCGCAGCGCCGGAGCCGTGACAGAAACAATTTTTTTTTTTTTTAATTTTTTTTTTTTAAATTTAATTGCAAGAATTGTAGTACATTATAGATGGTCGGGTGCATGTTGCATGCCTGCTTGCATGCTCCATGCTTACTTGCATGCTGCATTCCTGCTTGCATGTTGCATGCCTCCATGCATGTTGCATGCTTGCTTGCATGCTGCATTCCTGCTTGCATGTTGCATGCTTGCTTGCATGCTGCATGCCTCCTTGCATGTTGCATGCTTGCTTGCATGCTGCATGCTTGCTTGCACGCTGCATGCATGCTGCATTCCTGCTTGCATGCTGCATGCCTGCTTGCATGTGGCATGCCTCCTTGCATGTTGCATGCTTGCTTGCATGCTGCATGTTGCATGCCTGCTTGCATGCTGCATGCTTACTTGCATCTCGCATCTTGTCTCTGACGAGCAATTGTGTTTACTTGTCTTGCTATTTAGTTTTACTATGCGTTTTTATTTCGGAATTTTAATAATCGGAATTCGTAGTTTTGATGTTTCGAATTATCATTAAGTCGGACTTTTTGTTATTCGATCTATTGAAACTCGGTATTTTGAGAATAGTAATTATAAACGTTAGGAATATTGAAATTTAGGAATTATAAAAATAGGAGTAATGTTAAGTCGGAGTTGTTATATTCGGAATTTTGAACCATTCGGAATTATGAAAATCGGTATTTTGAAATTCGTACTTGTGACTGTCGGAATAAAGTTTTTCGTATTTATGTAGTGTACCCAAAAAAAATGTATAACTTTAGTAATAATATTAATTTACACAATATAAAATGTATCAGTCTCCTCCTCCACTCGCCTAGGAGTGAGCTTGTGCACAGGTTGATCCAATGTAAGGTGTCCAAAGGATCCAATGTAGTGAAGGGTCATGACTCACGAGGTTTAAGAAGACTTCACGAAAAGTATTAGTATACTAGATTTTTTTTAGTTTTGGTTGCTGCGCTACAGTAAAACACTGGCTAGGGGCAGAATATAATTTTAAGCGGTCCATTGCGTTGCATCCATAGCCATACCAATGAGTTTAGTCGGAAAGTGGTTGGTTCATAGCACAAGCAATACAGTTGATATACTACGTCAAACTGCTTTTATTACTATTGACTACGAATCAGAGCTATTTACTAGCTTTTTTACATTCAGGTTCAGTTAGGCATAGCTACTTGTAATATTAATATGATTTATTTCACTTCTTAAAATTACAACCACATTTTGAAACAAGCCAATAATTAGCTTTTCAAATAAAAAAGTGATGCTACCGTTCGTATTATGAATAACTTTTACGTTAAGGTACATACAAATATGCAAAATTAGAAACAAAAATTAAATCGGCCTTAAATAAAACCAAATAAACCCTTGATTTATTTTTACAAGAAATATAAACAAATCACTGGAACAAAACAACTAATTCTAAGATATTTTCTTCAATAATGTATGTTGTAACATAAATCTTATTGGATTGCATTGCAAGTGTTGGTTGCAATGAGCTGGTTTGTGAAGGTTGCAATATGGCGTGAGTACAGCGACGAAAGCGGAGTGCGGACGTCTCCTACAGCAGGATGATGTCCGGCGCGTGCAGTCCGAACTGGTACAGGCCGTCGAAGTCATCCAGGTCATCGTCCAGGAACAGCTCGTCGTCTACATCATTCAAACGAGCAATTACAATCTCTACACACACTCATACCACAGCTATACAGGTACCTATACACTGTGTAATTTTAGTCGTCTTACAAAGGCAGCCCATATCGTGTATCCAATGGCTACTAAACATTCATTAATTTAAAAAAAACCGGTCAAGAGCGAGTCGGACTCGCGCACCGAGGGTTCCGTTCCGATTTCTGAAAAAGTGTGCTATTTAGAGACATCGTTTTATTTTTCCTGTAATCTTTACATAAACTTCTATCACACAGAATAATTTCAGATTTTTCCCTTTGCAAACTTCGGAGATAAGGGGGGGGAACGGTATTTTTTTTTACATTTTTCATCAAGGCGAAAACTTTGCGGCCTAAAAAAAAATAAAAAAATGTTTAATAATGTGCAAACAGCGCTCTTTCATACGATACCCCCACATGCCTTAGTAGCCCCACTTTGAATTTTTAAGACCCCTTTCAGCACCAGTGGGCTTAGTGCGAGTTTTTATACTTACTCGATCGCGTTTACGTTAACGTTGACGTATGTCAATTCGTATGGAATAATTGTGTTTCCCATTATAGTCATCAGGCGGCACTTATTTATTTTCAGTACAAACTGACTTTTACGTTAACGTGATCGAGTAAGTTTAAAAACTCGCACTAAGCCCTCTGTTACAAAAAAAATATCAATATTTTTATTTATTTCTTATTTGCAAAATAGTTGGGTAAATATCATATAAAACTATTCCAAATTTCAAGTTGATTATGCATGCATGTTGATGATGCATTAGTAGTTCTTGAGATATCCAGCTGTGACAGACAGAGTGACACCATAAGGGTTCCTTTTTTACCATTTTGGTACGGAACCCTAAAAAGATATTTGTGAACATTTGAATAATTAAGCCCCGGATACACTAGGGAACATTTTGTCCCGCAACATGACGCGGAACACTCAATCTACGTGATGCTGCAACATTGCACAGGTGACCCGCAACATGCCCCGCAACATTTTACGTGACGCGGGACATGTTGCTTGCTCCCGCTCCGAGAGCGAGCGCACAAGTTGCGCGTCAGTGCCGCGCTATTTCTTGCTTAAAATATTAATTATTTTTTCACGTTGTAGTAAGTAATCTTGCATCCACCACCTCCTTTTTCGATTATCTTTCAATAAACTGCTCGAAATAAGTATATAGGCAGCACTAATCGCCACAACCTCCTCGGGCGACATTGACTGTGTGGCCTACAAAATGTTCCGCGACATTATGTCTCGGGACATTCCACGTAGTTGTTGAGCGCCATGTTCCACAACATGTCACTCCATTTGTCCCCTAGTGTAATCGTGGCTTTAAAAATATTATACATTATGCTGCATGACGTAGTTTTTAACCGACTTTTGTCTTTTTTTCCAACAAAGGCGACACATCCGTTAGTACGAGACAATAGTTTATACAGTACACACCCCACCCACCCATTACATCACCCTCATAAACCAGACAAGAGTTGTCGAAAATTTGTCAATTCATACAAACCAGAAGGGCAATTCTCGTATTTTTAACAACGTTCGCAATATCATCTCAAGACTCAATCTGTCAAAAATTGTATAGCGTTTACCTTCATTTTTGACATTTGATTGACGCTAGCATGAGATTGTGAACGTTTTTAGGTACGAGAATTGCCCCTCAGATGTTGAAACAAAGGATAGCCAATGCCCCTACAATCCTTGTAAGTACCTACCTACATTAAATCCAGAATTTCTATCTTTAACCTGGCAATTAACGAACAAAACAGTTAGGTAATGAAATTGGCAGGACCATGGAGAAAAGAATGAAACGGAGATGCCGCAAGGCTTAATCTCTATAGAAACAAGCGTCGCCTGAATGCGGGTGAGAGGGGGACGAGGTACGGCGAAGGCTACGCCCCACGATGGAAATCCCGCCCATTTTTTGTACTGCCATCTACCGGTGAAAGGAATTATTACAGTGAAACTGAACTAGCTATTTTTATTTTAGTTCGTCTACTGGCCACTATGGCGTAACACAGCACGACACATTGTTCTAGAACATTCTATGAGTATTAATATGGCGGGACCAGATTATTTAATACCCAACTGCGGGTGAACCCCAAAAGGTAGGTAATGTGTTTCCTGCTTGAAATAAAATAAAAAAATATAGTGTAATGACACTATATTTTACGTATATACATATATGAGACAATTTGATGAGTGTCAGATTCACTTTTGACCCATGCGTCATGAAGAAAATTGACATCATCAGAATCTGGGCTCTCATCTGATATTCTGTATCTTTCACTTGTGCTGTTAAGAGCCATTTCACGTTTTCGCGCGAATATCTAAGATTTTAGTCGCCTAATTTACCATCTTAGGTAAAACTCTGACATTGTTGAATAGTGAATACATTTAAAAGAAAGACTAATCTTTCGTATTTATACTTAATTTAACACATTTACAAAAACTTATTTGTTTACTTTGTGGTGATTAATCTCCCACAACTAGTTTGCAGAAAAATCATCGCAGAGTCAATTTCAGACTCATAAATCTATCATTAATATTCATATATTTTGTTGACACATAATGTACTAGAATATCGATTATTAATAACATTACTTAATTAGTAAAAAAATAAAGTCTCCGGGCAATTTTGACGTTTTATATCGCTATTTAATCGCGATTTTTTGGTTTAAATAAAGCGTAATTAAATTTAAAAAAAAAAACATGTCAAAATAAACTATGTTCTGTAAAAAAACTAATTCTAAAGTTTTATGAAAATCACTTTATTTATTTAGACATAATAACGATATTAACATCACTCTAAATTAGAATAAATTACGTTGCATAAGCGGGCACGGGCACCGACTATTACAGCGCAAGCGCCCATCGAGGAAGGACCTGTGCCATTTTTTCACGCTTCTCGATGTCCGAGCGCACGTATTGTGAACGCATTATTTTACTACGACTGCAAAATTAAAATTTTGTTAAAATTTTGTGAAATGGCTCTTATCAAGTCAACAGCGTCAACAAAAAATAAGTTAAGGTTAAAAAAACAAATAAATTACATAAATATAAATAAATAAATATCCTTGCACATTTCACACAACGCCATCTAGTCCCAAGCTAAGCAACCTAATGCTTGTGTTATGGTAACGAGATGGCTGATAAACTACTTATATACATTTTTTTTTTGTAAATACATACATATTATAGATAGAAAAACACCCAGACTCGAAACAAATACTTGTAGGTCGTACAAACATTTGTTCCGTGCGGGAATCGAACCCGCGACATGCTGCGCAGCAGTCAATCGCTCAACCACTGCGCCAACCGTGTCGTCAAAATGAAGATAATACATTCGAAAAATCAAATGGGGTCTTGCTGGCATGAGGCACACATTTTTATTTGTCAGTTAGGACCGACTACTTACCGTTAGATGGCGCACTTTTCTTATTTTAAATTCTTCATGTTTCATGTATCAAGGTATGTAATTTATGTATGAAATAACTTTTAGCAAGCTAAATAAACATAAGCAAGTTATTTGAACCGAAAATTGGTCATTGTAATATGCATAGTTATGATAAAAACACGGAGTTGTCAGGAGTGATATAATGCATCTTTTCGACGACAGATGTCTCTAGCTACTAGCAAACGAGAAAATGTGTTTTAAAATGGAAATATACATTTTAGGGACTTAAACGTGAAATGTTATACCATCAATATGTTTCAGTTTTGATCCTGAACAATTTTTGCATCCAACAACAGCGCAATTCATTAAAAAAACAATATAACAAATAAAAACCATTCAAATACAACGGACACGAACGCGATGACGTTTCACTCGAAACTAAGGTTTGTGTCCCCGCCCACCTGTGACGTCATGACCGAATTGAAGGCGCCTGACCTAATTGCCTCGCGGAATCTCCGCTTTTTTCTCTACTCCGTGGGCAGGACTTACCTATGTAAATTGTTTCCGACGTATTTAAAAATTTGAATCAATAAACGGGCACGTTTTTGAATGTTGTCTTTTATTTTATTTAAAGTCACTGTTTCTTGTTTCACAATATCAAAAGCAGCAATTATTTGCTGTTTTAATTGTTCTAAACTGCGTTTACTTCTTCGGTGTATACTAGTCTCTTTCATTTAAGACCACAAAAAAGTCTCATGGTGTCAGATCCGGGCTTCGAGGTGGCCAAACCACAGGACCGCCTCGCCCAATCCACCTGTCAGCAAACTCGAGGTTTAGGTACTCTCGCACTGATCAAGAATAAAGAGCAGGACAGCCATCGTGTTGGAAGTAGGTACAGACTTCTAAGATGCAAGAGAGGTACATCTTCCAGTAACTCGGGAATTACGTTTTGTACCATGTCTAAGTACGTTGCACATGCGTTGGGCTGCAAAACTGGCCGTGATCAATCGGTCGTTGTGTTTCTGCTAAAATCACTTGCAGTCACTTGCGGGTTGATAACACCTCGGTTGCGTAACATTTCGAGATTTTGAGGCGCAGCGAGCAATCTCCTTGCTGCCCGTAAATTGTCACCACTTAATGCGTACAGGCGCACCATTTGTAGATACTCGATATTCGAGTATTGATAGTTCCTATCACACATGGTGAAGTAGGTAGGTACTTATTCACTCCTTGCACTTACTAAGGGCGGGTTGTTTCACGTCCACTTAACGCATGAGTATACGTCAAAAATGGCGCTAACTGTCGTCAAACCAAAAAAAGTGTTGTTTCACAGACAATTGGTTTTTTTGCAGTGTGTTTCGCTTTGTATTTAACGAACGTAAACATCTTACGTTCGTCATTATTTGACGTACGTATGTTACGTTAACCAACCGTTTGAAACAACCGGCCCTTAGTAGCGATTGCTAACAACGTTTGATAACCGGTAACGCTCGCACACTTCCACTTCCGGAGTTCTGACGCAACTGTGAGAGTGACCTTCACTTATTTTTTTTTGTGAAAGGGGCGGGATAGGCTCATTGGATGACAGACCTTGACTTGTACGTAAACATTATTAACAGGGTGTTTCCATAATTCCAATGCATTATTTATTCTTCTTTGTAAGCTATTATCTTAATTTATCGTAACAATTTTTTTAATCGCGCCTAGAGGTATTTTATGTCGGATACATTGAGTGGACCAGCTTTGTAAGACGACTAAAATTACACCGTGTATTAACCCCTTAGAGCTCGTTTACACTGCTAATACTGCAGTTTTGAACATAATTTAGACGTTTGTAAGGGCGATCAACTACGCAACGTAACTAGAGCTCGTCTAAGCTGAAATGACGCGCCCCACTACCGCATTTACCGTAGTGTTCGTGTACAAATTTAAGTAGTGGGGCGCGTCATTTCTGCTTAGACGAGCTCTCTACTCGTCTATTATCTTATCAGTTATAAAAAAAAATCTCTATTCATACCTGGTCCAAAAAAGTCGTCGAAGTCATCATGGTCGTAGAGATCTCCAAGGGAATCGTCGGAACTATCGTCGAAGATGCGATCTACAAAATCGGGCCTGAGATGTGGGTTGCTGCGGTCGTCGTGAACATCCACTGTTAACAACTTATGCGTGGGGAATTCTTGCTCATGCTGCCGAAAAAAATTAAAAATAATAACATTAGATACTCACCCTAAGAATACTGCAAAGTGTAAGCTACAGTAGAGGGTGTAATGTAAGCTATACATTTCCAGTATAAGCTGATCGCGCATAGTATACGATTTCCGTACAATGATAGGTACATTGTACATAACATAATTACATCTCTATCCTCTAACCAATATAATATTATGCATCAACCAGAACATAATAGGCTAGTTGACGGATTTTGAAATAGTAGTTTATGAAACTGTTGCTTAATGAGGGGTATAGAAACACGAGTGTGTTTAAAAACCGAGGCCGTAGGTGAGATTTCGTGTGAGTCGGAATGATGGGTGTATTGTTGCAGAAATTAATATGTTATTATATGAAAGGAATGTAACGAAATGTCACTTTGTGTAGATAGAAAGAGATGTGTCTTTTCGTCGTAGAGATAGAAGTTGTCATGCTACGCGTGCTGAAACACGCGTGCGTGCTGGTGTAACAAACAAGTGTACCTCGTCGGGCGTGGTGGCGGTGCCGGCCAGGCGCAGCGTGAGCTCGCGCGGCCGCTCGGCGAGCGCGCGCACGGCCGCGCACACCACCTCCTCAGACACGCCGTCGCAGCCGCACACGTCCACCTCCTACACACACACAGACACTGCTGGTTACCAAAGTTAGCTTTGTTTGTTTTCTGCAGTAATATACGTACACAATTAAGCCTATAATAAATAAATAATTGTCTCACAGAACTTTTAGAATAACATTTCAGCCTCGAAAGTTTGAAGGAATTTTCTCAGGCGCGAGAGGCGCGGCAGGACGGCCGCGGCGCATAACATACACAGTGCGTACCTGCAGCAGCGGGCAGGCGGATCGCGCGGTGAGGCGCGAGAGGCGCGGCAGGACGGCCGCGGCGCATAACATACACAGTGCGTACCTGCAGCAGCGGGCAGGCAGATCGCGCGGTGAGGCGCGAGAGGCGCGGCAGGACGGCCGCGGCGCATAACATACACAGTGCGTACCTGCAGCAGCGGGCAGGCAGATCGCGCGGTGAGGCGCGAGAGGCGCGGCAGGACGGCCGCGGCGCATAACATACACAGTGCGTACCTGCAGCAGCGGGCAGGCGGCCAGGCAGGCGGCCAGCGAGGCGGCGGAGAGCGCGGGGTTGCCGCGCGCGGTGAGGCGCGAGAGGCGAGCCAGAACGGCCGCGGCGCATAACATACACAGTGCGTACCTGCAGCAGCGGGCAGGCGGCCAGGCAGGCGGCCAGCGAGGCGGCGGAGAGCGCGGGGTTGCCGCGCGCGGTGAGGCGCGAGAGGCGAGCCAGAACGGCCGCGGCGCATAACATACACAGTGCGTACCTGCAGCAGCGGGCAGGCGGCCAGGCAGGCGGCCAGCGAGGGGGCGGAGAGCGCGGGGTTGCCGCGCGCGGTGAGGCGCGAGAGGCGAGCCAGAACGGCCGCGGCGCATAACATACACAGTGCGTACCTGCAGCAGCGGGCAGGCGGCCAGCGAGGCGGCGGAGAGCGCGGGGTTGCCGCGCGCGGTGAGGCGCGAGAGGCGAGCCAGAACGGCCGCGGCGCATAACATACACAGTGCGTACCTGCAGCAGCGGGCAGGCGGCCAGCGAGGCGGCGGAGAGCGCGGGGTTGCCGCGCGCGGTGAGGCGCGAGAGGCGAGCCAGAACGGCCGCGGCGCATAACATACACAGTGCGTACCTGCAGCAGCGGGCAGGCGGCCAGCGAGGCGGCGGAGAGCGCGGGGTTGCCGCGCGCGGTGAGGCGCGAGAGGCGAGCCAGAACGGCCGCGGCGCATAACATACACAGTGCGTACCTGCAGCAGCGGGCAGGCGGCCAGGCAGGCGGCCAGCGAGGCGGCGGAGAGCGCGGGGTTGCCGCGCGCGGTGAAGCGCGAGAGGCGAGCCAGAACGGCCGCGGCGCATAACATACACAGTGCGTACCTGCAGCAGCGGGCAGGCGGCCAGGCAGGCGGCCAGCGAGGCGGCGGAGAGCGCGGGGTTGCCGCGCGCGGTAAGGTGCGAGAGGCGCGGCAGGCCGGCTGCAGCGCGCAGGCCGTGGTCCGACAGCGCGCCCAGGTACGACACGTCCAGTCGCTCCAGCGCACGACATCCGCGACACACCGCAATCACGCCGTCGTCGCCGACGCCTGTCGAGACACGCGCTTTACAACCTGCCTCTTCGAGCCCCTGGGGCACTGGTAAGTTAGACGCGACACACGTTATAATTCACCTTTATAATGTTATACAGTTGAACCTCTAAGTGGAATCTCGATAAGTCGATAACCTCCAAAACTCGAAAAAAGAACCTCTAAGTCGAATCTCGATAAGTCGAAAACCTCCAAAACTCGAAAAAAGTTATGGACCCTTCCCTTCAAGCCCCAAACTTTCCATTACTCGAAATCTCAACCCTCTTATGTGTCGAAATAATGAGTGAGTCCCTACAAGCCATTACGGTACATATTTTCCCTCTTAGTGTTATATAAGGTGACTGGTAATTAGTGACCGATGATGATTTTACTAATGATAAGAAACAACTTTTACTATGGGACCAAACATGAAATCGCGAAACAAAAATCAGCAATTCCCTACATTTATGTTCGCATAACTCGTCAAAATGCAGGGAGCAGCTGATTTTTTTTCTCGATTTCAGTTCGATAAAAGCTGTTCTTATTGATGAGTACAATCGTGTATTTAAGTATCAGTCACTAATTACCGGTATTATGTTTATTACCTCAGTACTTTAATAGAAGTGATTTGATTTGATTTTAATTTTTATTTATTTCGTCTCTAACTCAAAAGTTAGTTAGAATGAAAATGAATCTTTACTTCTACAAGTCGAATATTATCTAACAAAATTCGCCTAACTCGTAATAGTAAACTCTATAACTCGAATTTGTTGGCGTCGCCCTTGAAGTTCGACTTACGGAGACTCTACTGTATTTTATTTCACTTGGAACAACAAACATAACAGAGAACACAAACAACGAAAATTAACAATTATGTACTAAACAGCGTTATTCAGAAAATGTCAGGCAACATATTAATAACGCGGATCAAAGAGAACTTAATTGTAACAAAAAAGTAAATAAAATTTAAGTGAATTACTGAAGTAAATTACTTAAGTGAATTATTTGAATTACTTAATGTAAATAATAATGTATAATAAGCTTTAGCCACTATTTGCTTCTTGTACCAGAACTCAACAAAGAAATAACATGCACTCATACGATTTGCGTGCAGGACACAAGGCCAAGTAGAAATGTAATCAAAGAATTTGAATAAAAGCTTTCCAATACGTGGCGACGTTCGACTCACTCTTGATGAGACATGATTTCTTAGTAAACTATTGCTTGAATTGGAAAATATATTTATCTTTCAAGAATTTGTTTAGAATCCGCTGACTATTTACTGAATAATTAGTTCGAATGTAATACCACACTCTACCTATAGGAACTCTTTAAAGTCTGTGTGTGAGTGATTTTGCAGAGAAATCGTTAGGGGATGTGGGCGGAGCCTAAGTTCCTAACTGTCTAAATATTTCAAATCTTGTTTCCGATTGATGTTATTTCCACTTAAACAAACAACAACCTTATGCTAGTGTAAACTAAAGTGATTTCAGAATGACTAGAAATATGGAGTAATTTTTTTGCAGTCTGAACTTTATTAGGTGTTAAAAATATTTTTTTCAAAAAGTCGTATTTGAACGTAGAGTACTCGTATGTCCGACACTGCAGCTAGGTGCATAATTTTAGGCTATAGCTTTCTTTATGTGATTAAAATAGTTTAAACAGCAGAGGTCAGTTCATACATCCAAAATAGCTGCTATGTGTTATTTTTAAGTTGTTAATTCGTTATTTTTCTCAATTCAAGTCTCTAGAACTTGATTTAGTTTGACTTTGATATTCTTTGAAATTCTCAAACATCAGTCATCTTTCTAACATTATTGTCCTGTCAATTGTATGAGCCACTGTAAGTGTAGGTACACTGTGGTAATACACAATTATAGTGTATATGAACTTACCTGGGTGTGGAAAGATTCTCCGCGAGTTACAGCTAGAAATGTTCAATGCTTCGAGCTTAGGGCAAGATTGTGCGACTCGTTTGAGGACTGCATTCGTGATGTAGATGTTACGACTCAGGTTCAGGGTTTTCAGTTCAGTTAGAGTTGCGATAGCATCGCAGAAAGCGTCGTTGCATTGTGGAGAGAAGCACATCTCCACCGAAATATACTCGCTCAACGATAGCTCTTCAAGCTTAGGCAGTTTGATCAAAATCATTGGTATGATTTTCCACATTGTGTGAGGACACACATCCAACTTAAGAGTAGTTAATCCAGGCAGTGTGTCTATAGCAGCGCTAAGTACTGTGCCTTGAAGACTGTAGCAGTTGTAAAACGCGAGCGAGTTTAGTTTTTGCGGATTCGATCCAGTGAGAAACAGTCCGGTCACATGTGTGTTGTTAGCGACCGTAAGGCTTTCTATGCACGATTCACTTTTGACTAGATGTACTAAACTCGAATCGGTCAGCTGAAAGGTAAAAATTAAAATTATTTTTTTTTGTGAAAATTATATACATAAATTGAAAAAACGATAATTAAAGAAAATAATACCTTATTGCAAGATACAAAGGACAAACTTTTCAGTTGTTTACAGCCATAAATTAATGGATTCCAATTCCGTGTGTGCATGCCAACAATCTGGAAGTTACGAAATTACTTTTAATGATTCAAGTGTTATTAAACACAATAGACCAGGCGGACGTGACATAGTTTAATGACCCACGTTTTACAGTATGCAACTCAGTGGTAATGTCACTGACGACCAAATTAGAGGTCTAGTTCATAATATCGAAAGTCACTACATCGACGGTCGCTGTATCGAAAACGTTCCATCGACGGGTTAATGAATCGACAGTACCCCAAATCGATGGTACGCTACATCGACAGTACACCAAATCGATAGTAAGCTATATCGACAGTACACTAAATCGATAGGACGCTGTATCGATAATATACCATATCGATAGTAGTTTGTATCGACATGCGACAGTACACCATATCGATGGTACGCTGCATCGACTGCCCGACCCGAGCCAGATTGAAATAAAAAACATTTTTTTTGGATATTTTTCCTGATTCAACGGCTTTAAAAAATTACATCTTTTTTTTGGGTCAACTTTGAACAAGAACGTACTAAATAGGGCATTATTAGGGCTGTATGTTTTTTGTTTTTAAAACAGTTACAAATAAAAAGGTTTACTAATAAGCCACAAATGTTTTTTATTTAAATCTGGCTCGGGTCGGGCAGTCGATGCAGCGTACCATCGATATAGTATACTGTCGATACAGCGTCCTATCGATTTAGTGAACTGTCGATGTAACGTACCGTCGATTTAGTGTACTGTCGATATAGCCTACTATCGATTTGGTGTACTGTCGATGTAGCGTACCATCGATTTGGGGTACTGTCGATTCATTAACCCGTCGATGGAACGTTGTCGATACAGCGACCGTCGATGTAGTGACTTTCGATATTATGAACTAGACCCCCAAATTAGTGACAGAACGTAAAAAAATAACTATCAACTTACTATGTGCAACTTGTAATAAGTTACGTTCGATATTATAAAAATAAAAAATCCCGTAGTACCGTGCTGACCCACGTTTTACAGTATGCAAACAATACTGATCAACGTAAATACAAAAAAAAATCCACTCGATGTAGTTTGCATACCTTTTCCGCGAGTACAACTTTTGCGGAAAATCATTGCAAATTGTAAAAAAATTGTCTCTGCTTGACCCATCTTTTACAGTATGCAAGTCAGTTTCGATTGCATTTACCGCCCCAATAATGAATATGCATATTGCATACTTTTTGCGAGCGTACTAATATTTTTGCGAAATTTTAAACTTTACCACTTTTTACGCTGAGTTTGACCCATTTTTTACAGTACGTAAACAATTTTGACACTGTAACAGATTTAATAAAATATGTTGTCTAGTATCGTTCATATACCAATTGCCGATGTTCGCACGTCTTGCATACTCCGTTGAAAGTGAAAAAATAAAATAAAAAATTTGACCCGTGTTTTTCAGCATGCAACTTTTGCGGCAAATTACTTACATGTTCAGTAGACATAATGAAAAGTTGCAGACTATTCCAATAAATGGCATCAATTTTTATGGAATTTGAAAAACAGCTAATTTTTTCGCAATTTCAGGTTTAGTCCCATACTAAAAGTTGTTCATAATGAGGAGTACACTGACCCCTTAAGAGGTTGTGTGTTATTTAAATAACACCTTGTATAAAAGTGTCTAAAAGTGAACTGAAAATTTGTGTGAAAATTGATTCTCGTAGTATGGACGACTAATAGAGAAGAATGGAAGAAAACGACATGTTGCGCCGACCCCATATAAAATGGGATAAGGGCAAGAGACTGATGATGGTTAAAGTTGTCATAGGCGTGTATACCTTGAGCTCTTCGAGGTTGGGACAGAACTTGCCGACGATGTGCGCGGTGCGATCGTTGAGCGCGGACCAGTGGTGGTCGATGTGCAGGCGCGCCAGGGACGCGCCCACGCGCTGCACGATGCGCCGCAGCACGGCCGTCGTCAGCATCACCGGCACGTGCTGCCACCACGACGTCTTGAACATGCGGATGCCTGGTACATAACATCACGCCTGTACTCCCCGAAGGGTTAGGCAAAGGTGCACCTATAGTACCACACACATTTCGCTAGTTGTGTTTAAGTCTCATGTAATAGGGGGCCAGCCTATTGCCATCAACCGGGCACAAATCTAGACTCTGGGCTGCTACTGAGAAATTCCGGATGGAAAAACCCAGTAACACTTTGCCAGCCCGGGAATCGAACCCAGGACCTCATGCTCAGCCAGTAGCGTCTGTGGCCACTAGACCAACGGAGCAGTCGCCGAGTCGAGTTAGTTACCTGACACAGTACGTCTTATTTCTGCAATGTGCTCAAATAACGGGTGCAAAAAAATACTCGAACCGAAGCCGAGTCTCTTCTTCCCAGAACTATGGTTTTATACGCAAAACATTGACGTGGAGTTGCAGATACCAGCCCGTATTACCTACTATGGTATTTTGTACTGGACTATACCTGGGCATGGGAACCTTCTGATATTAAAGGGCAAAGTACCAACTTTTTTTTTATGAAAACAAGTTGTAAACGTTATGCAATTACTGTCAACCCCTATAATGGATAATATTAATGTGTATGTAAATAAATAACTGTACTTGTTTACCTTGAAGATATTCACGAACCATATTTTGCCAAGTTTTGCTGACTCTTTCTGATCTTATGAGGTCTCTAATAGGAACGTAAGCCAGAATGTGTGTTAAACAATCACTGTTCAAAACATCCAGTATGGTATAGCAAGACTCCATTTCAGCATCTTTCTCTTCTTCTTGCGGTTCAACGTTTTCCTTTTTGAACAAATAAAAGATTGGTTTTAGTATCAGAAAAAAATATAAGAATGCCACTTGTTGAGTTGAAAATGCCTCACCATTGGTAGGTCTGGAGCACTTGTAGTTGCCTCAGCGGCATCTCCGTTGTCAGATACAAAAAAATCCAAGTTGTTGACTTCTGTAAATAAAACAGATTATCAAAATAACAACACTGAAAAAAATCACAGAGTATAGTAGTTGCACGTGCGCGCATCAATCATTGCAATATAAACTTTATATCAATGACATAAGCAGTGATCGGAATAGGTACAGCTATTGTACGTACATACCAGGGATGTGCTATTTATCAATATATCCATTAGCGGATCTGCACACGCGCATCACTAATTGGTCGCAAGATACAGCGGCCGTACCACGCGATGCATCCGCAAATTAAGGGCGAGCGCGCATTGCGGTGCGTTTTTCTACCGCATAATTTGTGAAGTATGGAATGTCTTTGAAGTGCGCGCACTGCGGTCATGCGTTTTGTTACCGTAGGCCCCGCCCAGTGCGGCAGAACTACCGGAAACGCACCGCAGTGCGCGCTCGCTCTTAAGTATTGTTTTCTGTTTTTTACATTGCTTGTCCAGTTACTTAGCGACATACCTACTTAGGTAGTGGTTATGAAGCAATGTATGTACTGCAAAAATAATGCTGTCGCTGGGATATATGAAAACAAAAATAACGTAGTAAAAGCAAGAAATGTTTTACGATTTGTTGTTTTTCATGATTTTAAAGACAAATATAGTAAAACTAGCTGCGCCCCGCGGCTTTAACCGCGTATACAAGATAAAAGTAGCCTATGTGTTAATCCAGGATATAACCTATCTACATACCAAATTTCATCCAAATCGGTTCAGCTGTTTGAGCGTGTAGAAGTAACAAACATACAAACACACACACACACACACACATAGACGTATAAAAAAGGAGGTCTCTGCGCCACGCATATCGAAAGTGAAGCACCGTAGGTACTGTGTGCGTGATTTGAGTAACTGCAAAGACGCCGTCGCTCGTGTCACGTATGTACAAACGGTCACACGGTCGGCATACTTACTGTGCTTCACTTTCGATATACGTGGTGGTGTATTTATAAGTCTGACACACACTCACAACTTTCGCCTTTATAATATTAGTGTGATACTTTTACAGAAACATGGTTCCATGATTTATAAAGTTTTTGATTTGGCTTCGGTTTTTACAAGAAACCACTGAACAACACGGCATTCTTAAATTTTGTACGATCGCGGTCGAAAGTGCACTAGTTCGCAGAAACGGCTTGTGACATGATCACTATGATCACAACATGCGGACACCGACACGCCTCTTTGCTACTTCTCCTGTTTTTTATATTTCTACGATCTTTACATACCAAGACCCATCTGTGCCTCGGAAACGACGTTAAGCCGTTGGTCATGTCTGTTATTTGTGGATCTTTGACAGTCGCTATAGGTAGAAGCCCAAAAGTTTGACAACCAGTCTTACCAAGGGGTATTGTATAACCCAGTAACTGGGTTGTGGAGGTCAGATAGGCGAATTACTCCATTTAAAAATACTGGTATTCAGCGGGGTCCGGTAAAACTGAAAGCTAACCCCAAACAGATTGGGAAAAGGCTAGGTAGATGAAAATCAATTTAACTGATTAAAACTTTATTTTCAATCACAAAGGATGTATAAATACAATTCACAAACTAGCAAAATATAAAATATTTAGCTATATCTGTACAGAATAATCACAACACAATGCTACAGAAAACAGAACTGAACACACTCTATGTTTGAACCAACGAGAGTGAGCTATGCTACTGTCACAAGATAATAGAATTCTGTAGAAAGAGACAAAATAAAGTGACGCAAGCACTGTGCTGTAGTCTTCTTTATTGTTTCCACAAACTATGTTGCTTCTGTTTGGCAATGTCGCATAGAATTTGGCGTTAATGTAGCCAAAGTTATACCTATTCTTCCAATAGTTTTGTTTGAATATCTAACAAGATTTTGTTTGAATCACTACATAGTATTTAAAAACAAAGTCGCTTCCCGCTATCTGTCCCTATGTATGCTTAGATCTTTAAAACTACGCAACGGATTTTGATGCGGTTTTTTTTAATAGATAAGAGTGATTCAAGAGGAAGGTTTATATGTATAATAAACGCGGGCGAAGCTGCGGGCAAAAGCTAGTATCTAATAAGCTTGAACTAATCCGATTTTCTTTACAACTTTTCGATAAATTGAAAACCCCAAGACTGCAGGCTTCACCGTTTTATTAACACATAATATGTCAGTTGGACCTAGCTCTACCTATTCCAATCAATGGACGTAAGCCACAGGATGTGCGCTCATGATTTGCAACGACAATAGATTCAACATCAGAAATCTGTATCATCTTTTATGAATTAGTGACTTTGATACCTAGTTCAGGGACTCCATCTTCGGCGGCAGCGGTGTTTCCATCGGGGCGGCGCTGACCGCGG
Organism: Cosmia trapezina; assembly: GCA_905163495.3. NCBI lineage: Eukaryota > Metazoa > Arthropoda > Insecta > Lepidoptera > Noctuidae > Cosmia > Cosmia trapezina. The sequence goes on from LR991037.1 coordinate 19,411,192, forward strand.
GGCTTCCAGCGCCCCCTGCCGTCCGCGTCCTCGGCGGGCTGGTGCCAACTGTCAGCCGGCGATATCCGCAGGTTGCGACCTCTCAGAGTCTTCTCGTGAACTGGGGCTTGAAGCGCTCTGTGCAATTTATACTTTTAGAATGGTGTAAACTGGGGTAGGTTAGGATATCAATAGGTCTATCTCTAGGTCCTAGTCAGATTATCCACAATGATTGTTAAAATGAGTGTCAATTCAATACATTGACAAGTGTGGTATTCTAATAAATAAGATAATTTTAGGGATTGCTAAAGAGTTTATGAGTATGTATGAGTCCTGGTTTATACCAGTAAGCACAACAGTAATCTCATACCAAGAGTGTAGAACCTATTTATGTCAACAATCATATTTTAAATCTCTTAAAAATACCATAGTTAGACACCTTTGCGGGAGTACAAAGACTTCTGCAACATTTAATTCTAGTTTTAGGGTAATGTCCATTTGGACATTGTGAAACAGGCCCTAAGTACCCAAACGCTAATTACCAAAAAAATTCAAAAATGGAACAGCATTTGTATGTAATTATCTGCGAAGTAAGTTTATAGGAACTTAATCGTAGATGGTGAAACAGGCCCATAGTCTCATGTAAAATAACTTACTTGTGGGCATCAGCTGGATTGCTGAAGGTAACAAAGGCATATGTAGGAGTTGGTGTTCTGTTGGGACCCTTGTCCCCCATCCTCAGCCAACAACTCTTGATGAAACCATATGGAGCAAACACACCAAACAGCTCAGATCTGGTTGTCTGAAACAATCAATTTCTGTCATTAGCTTGGATACATACTTTATAACAATAAACACTTTTGGAACAGGTCAAAAGGTCAATCAGGTGAAAAGAACATTTTTTTTTTTTTTAAATTTCCCATATTGCAATCTATCTAGACGATATTCAGCAATAGTTTCGTAATTGATTGTATCAGGCTTGTGCGGTACATGTATATCCAATAAGTCCGCTTTGTCTCAGTCACAGTCTACAGTAATAGATCCTGCGAGTTTTTCCGTTTAAGTCTTCGTGGCATGGTTGAATCCATACTAATATTATAAATTCGAAAGTAACTCTTTCTGTCTGTCTGTTACCTTTTCACGCCTAAACCACTGAACGGATTTCGATAAAATTTGGCAAGGCTATAGATGGTATCCTGAGGACGGACATAGGCTACTTTTTTTTTTCAAAAATAATCCTACAGGTGGTGATGTAGGGCATGAAAGTTTGTATGGGAAACTCAGTATTTCTTAAGTTAGGGATGCATGTGAAAATTAAAATGTATGCCTTTGATAGGAAATAATGAAAAATGTGGTTCAGTGTTTTTGAAAAACCATGGAAAAGCCATTTATTGGAAGATCTAATTGGAGCGTTTGATTAAGGAGCTTAGATACTGAATCAATCTGTACTGATCCTTGATCAGGATTTGGTAGGAATACCTGTTTTAAATGATCAGCGAAAGTTTGTGCTTTTTCAGTCTTTTGTTGCCCAACTGTTATCTGTTTTGCGTATAGGAGGACGAGTTACTGTGGGGCACTTGAGATTTTTTGTCGCCTTCCAAAGCGAATAGTCAGTCGCAGCACTAGGACTCAAATCCGTAAGATATGCCCGCACATTCTGATTTTGATCTTCACTTAATAATTGTGTCAGTTGAGATGTGAGTGAATTTAGTTTAGTTTTGTGTGCAGGATATTGTGTAATCTGCCACAATTTTCGAGCCTTGCGTTTCTGAGCGATCATTTCCCTGATGTTGACTGGGTATCTTTTTGTACTAGGGACTGTATTCGAGTTTTCTGGTATAGCAAGCCAAGCAGCATTCTGGATGCAATGGTTAAAGTGCTCAACAGCTTCTTCTATGTCTTGATCGGTTTTAAGTAGTAATTTCATATTTAGAGATGCTGACACCGACTCTCGGAAGTAACTCCAGTCTGTTTTTCTATTATGTAGGCTACATGGTTTTGTAATTAGCGTTATTTTCTCTTCAGCAAAATTTCGACAGGGGAGTGCCTCCCCAGTGATCTGATGAAAGTTCAGAATTATTAGAGTTGCATGTGAAGTATGTGTTAGCTATACCCTTTACTATCAGGAAATCTAATAGGTCCGGCATTTTTCTAACATCTGTGGGCCAATAGGTTGGTTCCCCGGATGAGATACAACTAAGTTTCAGATTTTCAACAGCCCTAAGCTGGCGGTGACTATAACGCTAAACACACATACTGGGGCTCAAGAACAGTAACACCGAAAGGCCGGCAATTGCCTTTCGTGATGTCTAATTTTGTTTCTTATAAGTATAGCGCTTCCTCCATGTGCGGTGCCGTCAGGGTGCATCATATGATATAATTTATAAGAATGTATATTAAAATTACTCTTCTTGGTGAAATGAGTCTCCGTTACCAAGAGTATGTCTACTTGGTGCAACTCTAAAAACGCTTTCACCTCTAGGGTGTGTTGGGACAGCCCATTGGCATTCCAGATGACAATTTTTATGGAGTTGAATTTGCCAGTCTTGTTGTGAGTGTTAGTAGTAAGTTGGTCATTGTAGTAAGCTGTTGCATCATTTGTTTCCGGGATAATATTTTGTTTGTCAGTTGTGTTTGACTTTTCTGTTAGAACGTCCCTGTAAGTTTTTTGGTGCTGATGTTTCATGTGCCGTGTTGTTTGGTCTTTTTGTTGTGATGGTACGGGTCTTGTTGAGTAGCGTTGTCTTGTTGTTTCAGGTTTACCAGGTAATTTAATTTTTTGTAGTTCTCTATATACTTGGCATCCCTTATAGTTAGCAGGGTGATTTCCATTACATAAGATGCATTTAACTTGATCAGATCTAGTCTTCCGAGGACAATTGGCCGATAAGTGATCTCCTGCGCATTTGATACATTGGGGGTTCCGACGACAATAAGCCTTAGTGTGCCCATACTGTTGACATTTAGCACACTGGGATATTTCACGCTTAGGCCGAGGAGGTTCAAAGGTTATTCTACAATTTAAGAGGTACTTGACCTGATATATGCTTTTGTTGTTATCATTAGGTTTTAATTCAACAATGAACATTGGCAATGGTTTTTTAGTTTTCATTTGTTTAATATTCCAAGTATTAACACATTCATGGCCTAAGTCTGATAAAGCTTGCTCAAGTTCAGTTAGATCAGTGGATGCACATAGGTTTTTAAGGACCAATGTATAAAATTCTGTGTTTTTTATTTCAAGCTGTTTAACTATATCCCTGAATGCTTCTGATGTTTTAGGTTGGATTTTAACTTGGTCATTATTAAGGACTTTGAGTACATAATTTTCCCTGATATGGTCACTCAGCAGGTTGATGAGTGGTTGTATATTTTCAACTTTATCAACGAATATAGGTGAGGTTAATTTTTTATGGGTTTTTCACTTTGCTCATGGCTACATTTTTGTGTTTCGTCATTGTCAAGTAGTGCAAATCTGTTTGACGTTGGTACTGGCTGGGCTTGGGACAGCCAATATATATTTAGTTTGGCTTGTTTTGATGGTCCTTTTGTGCTCGTACCACCGGGGCTTGTTAGTAATCTTTTATTTCCCATAACTTCCTTCGAGGTGTTTGTCATGTTGTTTACAGATTGCTGAGGTGCAGAGATTGGCAACTCGCTAGCAGAATAGTTGCGAGGTCTGTTTTCGAACATTCCTTTATGGAATATCTGCTGAGTGAGCACCCTTGTAGGGGTGATATTTGATGAATTAGGTTGGTGAATTAAGTTTTCATTATTAAGATCATTCATGTTGTTCCCACGAGTAGGGCCGATATATATGGTCGCTAATGAGGTGACGCCCATTTTCAAAAGAAGGCTATTACTACGACGGAACAGGTCAAAAGGTCAATTAAGTGAAAAGAACATATGGAAAAGCTTTTTAACCTTATGACCGCTTGTGTCAAATTTATGCGACACATATTTCCGTGCCCCTACCACTCATGTCGTATTTCTGCGACAGAGACTTGCATGACTTTTTCGTTCTATTATTATTATTATTATAACTGCGTGGTACAACTAAAACCATTATTAAATAGATATATTGCTCCTCCTCCCTATTTATTGTAGGAATTATTTTATTGATTTGTAGCCACGCACTAGGGGCACGGCAATTGATATTTAGCCAAGCAGTCAAATGGTTAATTATTGTTATAAATTAAAGAATCTAATAATGCCAGTAGCCCCAGTAGGTAATAAATTATTTAAACAAACAAAAATGTGACAACTTTATGGCTAGTTTGCAGTCACCTACAAATGAAGAAAAAACAAAAAAGATACATATTCACAGCTCGTGGCTAAGTAATAACAGCCGCACGGGTCGATCCGTCAGGTTAAGCTACGCTTGCCGGGGTTGGTCAGTGGATGGGTGACCATCTTTACATATCGAGATTCCTCCGTGCCTCGGAAAGCACGTTAAGCCGTTGGTCCCGGCTGTTATTCGTGGATCTTTGACAGTTGTTACGGGTCGTCAGAAGCCCGAAAGTCTGACAACCAGTCTTACCAAGGGGTATCGTATTACCCAGTTACTGGGTTGTGGAGGTCAGATAGGCAGTCGCTCCATGTAAAATACTGGTATTCAGCTGCATCCGGTTAGACTGGAAGCCGACCCCAACATAGTTGGGAAAAGGCTAGGCAGATTGATTGATTGATTCACTAATAATAGGTATTCACTTTTATTGTTCCATTGAAACAACTTACCTTTGGGGGTAAATTTGACACATATAACTTTCTGATAGGTATTCCATCTTCAGTATGTGTAGGGACATACTTCAAGCCGAAGGGTGTGACTTCAAGGTTCGAATTAATGGCATCTGAAAGATATTTTTTTATAGTGCATTGCTGATATTATAGCTTAGCAAATGTCAAAATGTAACCCCAATAAATCACAAACATACAAAAAAACGATCTGTTTGCCTCATTGGCCTAAACTCATTGGTAACTCCTGGATACCCAGCAGGTGAGATACACAAATTTGATGGATCTACCAAGGAAAAATTCCAATCTATAAAATTGACAAGTGTTACACAGGTCACCACGGCTGAACATTTTATGAATTCTACAAAATATTGATTAACGGCCAAGGCATACACTTATTGGTAAGAAGGTATTAGGTGCAAATAATTACATACATAGTTCGCGACGAACAACGTGAAGTAAATCCGGATTGAGAAATCTCTCTTCTTCTTCGTAGTACATGGCGTTATCTTATTATTTCAAACAGCAGCTGGAACCTGTCTGTTAGCAACAATTAATAATCGAACATGATATCATCAAAATATAAAGAAACACAGAAAATTTGGAGTAAATACTCAAAATAAAATCGGTAATTGCAAACGCAGTCAGTCAACATACAACGGCCGTGTTATTTTTTAACAAACAATGTTGCCATTTTTTTCTTAATTTTCTTTTACTCTGCTGAGAATATCATCATCATTCTCCTGCCCTTATCCCAATTTATTTGGGGTCGGCGCAACATGTCCTTTTTTTCCATACTTCTCTATTAGTCGTCATCTCGGTAGTCACACCCTTTCTAGCCATGTCATCTTTCACACAGTCCATCCATCGTTTCTTTGGTCTTCCCCTACTCTTATAGCCATCGACATTCATACTCAAAACTTTCCTCACCACATTTTCCTCATTCCTCCGCATCACATGCCCATACCATGACAACCGATTTCCGCACAACTTTTCAGTCACCGGTGCCACTTTCAAACTTCCTCTTATGTACTCATTTCTTATTCTATCCATTCGTGTAACACCACACATTCCTCTTAGCATTCTCATCTCAGTTGCATGCAGTTGCTTTTCATTCATCCCTTTTGTGGCCCAACATTCTGATCCATACAAGACAGCAGGTCTAACCATTGTTTTATATATCTTCCCCTTAAGTTTAAGGGGAATGCGGGAGTCGCAGATTGTTCCCGTGACCTGCCGCCATTTCATCCATCCAGTGTTAATTCTGTGCTTAACCGTCCGATCTATTTCGCCATCGCTTTGGACGAGTGAACCGAGATACCGAAAGTCGGAGCAGACTGGGAGAAGCGCGCCATCAAGCGCTATGGCTCCAGCACTGGAGATACCGCCGAAATCGCAGAACATGTATTCGGTTTTGGTTCTGCTGATTTTCAAGCCAACATTCTCCAGCTTCTGTTGCCATTTCTCCAATCTGCTCCGAATCTCAGGTACATCTTCACCGACAAGAACAATGTCATCGGCAAACAGCATGCACCAGGGTGCCTCTTCCTGTAGATTCGACGTCAATGTCAGAAGAATATCATCTTCTCATAATGCGCCTGTTTGAAAACCGCAGTATAATGCTAGATACACATGCAGCAGCTTTAGTTGCCGGCCACTTGCTGGCGATTTCTAAATCCCACGAACATACACAGATTATGAAATCACAGTGTGTGGACTTAGAGCATTTATTTATCGGTAGAGTTGCCGGTAAAATCGGTATATTTGTACCCAAAATCGGTATTTGAGAAAAAAATACAATATTCTATCAAATTCATTTATTTATTGAAAAAAATATTTCGGTAGAAGAGAGCCCATATCGGTAGAAATACCGAAAAATCGGTAGGTTCGAGACCACTGTGTGGACGTGAGATTGGCATTAGGTGCCATAAGGGCTAGCGTGGACTGCGGTGCTTAGGAATGCGGTGCGTTATTTCTAAAACCTTCACGGCCCCGCGGACCAGTGAGTCGTGACTCCGCGCACTGGCGGTATCCCTTCATAGCCAGGCCGTTTTCGTAAGATGTGATTTAGCCAAAAAATAATTTGTGTAACTACTGCTTGGTCGGTAACTCGGTGCGTTTCTTTAACTGCAGTGCGTGGTCCTTCATCATCTCTATGCTTAGTCTCTATGCGATACAAAATGCGTGCCCACCGCTTTGCAGCGGGAGGCTCACTGTGAATTAACCGCATGCGTTTTTTTCATCGCAATGCGCGCACTTCTATGACATTCCATACCTATACCCAACATTATATGTAGGTCCCAAAAAGAAATTTTTTTATGTGATAAAATTACAAATTAACAATTTTCTGACTTTTTCCTTTACTTGTGCTGTGAGACCTTGCATCAATACCACATTATTCTAGGTCAACGGGATGTAGGTACGCACGGCTACAGATCAAGCTATACAATTCCAGTATAAGCTGATCTCGCATTGTACAGGATTTTCTTACAATGAGAGGTCAGTGTAAACTGGACACGAAAGACTTACGCGAATCCACTTGCGCGAAAGGACAGTTGCGCGAAAAAGTTGCGGAAATGAGATTTCTTCATAACATCACGCCTGTATTCTTTTAAGGGGTTGGGCAGGGATGTACAGTACATCTTTTTTTTCTTATTTAAGTAAGCATACAGCAAAATACTAATAATTTATTTATCTTATTTTTTATTTAAGTTAATTTTTTTTCGACATGAGTGCCATTTTCATGGTTTTTCGTTTCAGCGACCTCAAAAACTATGAAAATGACACCCATGACGAAAAAGGAGATTGACCGATCTGGACCAAATGCTGCCCAGGCATGGGAATAGTTTTATGTTTTTCCATACGTGAAGATATTAAAAAAAAAAAAAATTAAAAAAGAACATCCACGGGGTTATAGTACAACCTAAAAACTTATGGCTCTTTCTGCTTTAACTTTTGATTTTTTTTGTAACGTTTACGTTAAATAATATTATTATATTACTTATTCTACCTACCTCCCGAGTCCCGACCTCACTAGTCTAGCTCGAAGCAAGTTTTTTTTGTAATCTCTGTACGAAAGTGACAGCTTTGTATAGCGCTGTCTCGATTTTCAATTCCAAGATAAGTTGGTCGATCTGTACAACAAAATCACAGCGAGAGTTGAGAGAAATCAAGTCTCGCTTGCTCATATTCAGATTTGGTATGTGTCTGTCTCTTTCGCGCACGGTGGGTTTCTCTATACCTGCTTGCGCGGGCGCCATTGTGTTTGTATCGCAGTCTAACATCACTTTTTGACGTGAACCGTTGTGTACTGTGCGCTTATCTATCTCCTTATTTTTTTACAACCAAGCATTACTCTTGGACTATCGTATCTGCATCACCTGTTGACCCGGCTGTTTATTTGGACTACACGATGTATCAACCACATCACAGAGTGTGTTTGTTTTGTGAATCAGAAGGTATACGTTAACTCGAGATCTTCAAAACGAACATCAACATACAGTTCAAAACATCATTCCTCTACCACGTGAGGTAAGTACTCAACTTTTATATAAGTCGTTATATTATTACACAAAATAAGCCATTATTTCAAGAGATACGACAATTATTTACATTACTTAAATCATAACAAATGCGTGCGTTAGAATTAGGTACAGTAGGAAGTTGTTGTGCATAACCCTTTTCAAAACTTTTTCGCCTACACGTTGAAATCGTAGTTTGCAACGCCTTTTATTGGTTCCAGATAACATTCAATAATGAGGAATACCTCTGCCACAACTGTTGGACAGGAGCTCGCCGTGGAACGCTGCCTGCAATGCCTGCTGCGGAAGATGTGCCTGCTGCAGAAGATGCGCCTGCTGTGGAAGTTGCATCTGCTGTGGAAGTCGTACCTGCTGTGGAAGATGCACCTTCTGTGGAAGATGCACCTGCTGTGGAAGATGCACCTGCTGTGAGTAATCCACCTGCCGTGGAAAATCTACCAGCCGTGGAAGATCAGCCCGCGTAGGACGAAATTCTAGGACAAAACGTAACATTTCACCTTCCTGGGAATTACTGTCAAATGCTTGCATGGTGTACAATTACTACTATTACTATTACTTAGCACTAGTACAGTCCATTCTTCAATATTGTATCACCGTTTGGGGAGGTGCACATAAAACTATATTAAAGCCCTTAGAAATAGCCCAGAGGGCTGTACTAAAAGTTAGTACTTTTCGCCCATATTTTTACCCAACCCATCTTGTTTACCAGTCGTGTGAGGTTCTGACAGTTCGCCAGTTGTTTATATTTCTTGTGGTTATGAGGCAACACTCTTTACTACAATTTCTCAAAAGGTGATCTAGCTAGAAGACGAAATAATGTTATTAGTAATAATGACCGACCTTTTTTCAGGCATGCTTACGTAAACAAATATTTTTGCTTCTTGGGGCCGTACCTATATAATAAAATAAATGACGCTTTGGAAATATACCCGCTAAATAAAAAGATATGTAAAAGTAAAATCTTTAATTTTATAAGTAAACATACGTATGAAGAAACAGAAAACTTATTAAAGATAGTTAGATAGTAAATGTCTTTTATACTCACCCTCTCACACTCTTTCACTCACTTTCACACACTACACACCGAGAGGTTAACACTCCACACACCATTTTTGTTTATTTTGTTTTAAACTTTTTTCTGTGCTATGATATACCTCCTATTAATATTATGTCTAATTAAGTTAGTAATGTAATGGTCATCATAAGGAAGAGCGCTGATGTCCGAGATACAGGTATTTTTATCTAGTTCAGACACAGATGCCTTCAGTATAAAATTAAGAAAATTTGATTGTGTCCTGTATATCTGTTCAAATGTAACATATGTTGTGTCAAATAAATATATTATTATTATTATTAATTGCACAAATAATACTCGTCGGCGAGTACCAAAAAGTTTGAAAGTTCAGTTACTAATCAATAATAATTATTATGTTCCACCATACGCACGTGTGTGTCAGGAGCATTTATAAGACAACACCTGGGATGATCTTTTTGCGGCACCAAATCGTTGTTTTGATTTTAGTCCCCAACAAGTTTTTGAAATGTTAGAGTTACTAAAAGAACCCAGAAGTCGAATTATCGATTTTGAGAATCTTAATGCGCTGCATAATGAAGAATTGCATTATTGGACAGGCCGCACTCGAGATGAATCTGTGGCGGCATCTACATCGCCACATATGAACTACGCATCAATGACATGACGTCACGCAATCCTGCATCGCGCAATTAGAGTTTACCACGTGACTAGCATATATACAACGACCCGACATCAACCGTCGGGCAGTAGCCCACCAGACACAACACCCATCTGGTCGGAGGATCCTCCCTTTTCAATGGAGGATGAGTGAACTTTAAACCCTGTTCCTCATGCCTCTAAAAATCCGAAAGATTATTTAATGAAACTCCACTTTTAGCACAAAGGTATCAAAATCCACGAACCACAGTAGGTATAATACTTGCCAAACTGAGAACTGGAGAATCCAATGAACGACTCGCCACGTTTTTCAAAATGTCTCGTTCAAATGTAGAACGAAAAATGAAAATAGCTACGTGACGGTACCTATAAGTATATACAAAAGAGTTCCAATTTCTCTTTTCAAAAAGGCACGTACAGCATGCACAAGTACAGGAACCTACTAAAACTATTTTTATTAGTCACATGCGATGGACACATTATTGAGGTTTGTGGGCCCTATGCTGCGACTACAAATGACGCAACCATTTTAAACAACCTGCTAGATGGGCCGGATAGTCATTCATTGGCTGTTACATTCGGGTGACATTTTTATATTAGACAGAGGTTTTCGCGACTCTATTGCGTCTTTAGAAAGCCACGGATATGTCGGCATCATGCCACAATCGCAGACCAGAAGAGGCTTACAACTTACCACTCTCCACGCCGACAAATTGCGGTTGTGCACCATTTGCCGATGGCCTGTTGAGGTGGTAAATGGAAGACTAAAACGGGATTTTAAGATTTTTCGTCATTAATACTGTAATCTGGCCATGAATCACTTTGATACAGACCTTCGGATCGCTGCAGCGATAACTAATGCCTTCCATGTTGCTATTATAGACAATTCCAATTCACGTGAATTTATTAATATAGCCAGACATCGGCTGAATGTTGCCAATCACTTAGCTGAGTATGTTGACGAAAGAAGGCTTAACTGGAACAGAACCAACTTCGAAGATATTTCAGTGGGTGGGGATAATGTTGTTTCATTTCCTATGTTAACACCGGAGGAATTGACTATCTTTGCAGTAGGAACGTACCAAATAAAACTTGCGCCTAGCTATTACAGCTAGCATATACGCACCACGGACACATTTATTATCCAAAACTATAACGGTCCCGTTAACTACCTCTCCGAATTTTCTATGCCCACCAGCAATGTGCAATTAATTCGAGCGCACATAAAGAGCAGATATACATCGTTAAAAAAGTGTATCGTTGTTATATTTTAATTGCCGAGAACAATGATGGGCTCGATTCCATTCAACACTATTGCTGCTCATGTTTTACTGGGCGAAGAACGATCGGCAGTTGCGCCCACGTTGTTTGCCTTGATTGGTTTTTGGGGTGGGCCAGGCACCAAGACGTTGTGAGGCGCCCTGCTTTATTTTTAGATTTAATAATTATAGACGACGATGAGGATGATTGATTAGGTATTAAAATACCTAATACATACACACTGGTGGTATGTTTACATGAGGTCTAACATCATTTATTATGTTGTAATCCTATTAAATGAATAAATAATTGATTGATTGAATGACTATCCTTAACTAAGTGTTGTTATAATAATATAATCCATTGTTTATAATATACCGTCTTTTATTTTAAAAATAAGCTGTTGGTTATGATTTTTCGTCAATATAAAACCTATACAATAGATATTTTTTTTCTCAATACTCCTCGGATAGATTCTGAAGCGCTTTGGGTTACAGACTAGTATTAGTCTAAGGAACATTATGCACTACGATTCAATGTTGGGCAGCACTTGGTCTAACGTCCACACAAAAATGGTCAATCTCCTTTGAAATTTTTCGCAGCCGCCATCTTGGATTTTCATTTTGATCTCATTATCGTTTTCAGCGACCTCAATAACCATGAAAATGACACCCATAACAATAATTTGAAAGTTTTCGCAGCCGCCATCTTGGATTTTCAGTTTGATCTCATTGTCGTTTTCAGCGACCTCAAGAACCTTGAAAATGACACCCATGACGAAAATTTTGAAAATTTTTGCAGCCGCTTGGATTTTCATTTTGACCTCTTTATCGTTTTCAGCGACCTCACGAACCATGAAAATGACACCCATTACAAAAATTTGAAAATTTTGGCAGCCGCCATCTTGGAAGTTCATTTCAACTCCACTATCGTTTTCAGTAACCTCAAAAATCATGAAAATGATACCCATGTCGATAAAAAATAAACTAAAATAAAAAATAATAATAAGATATACGGTGTTTCTTTTAAGGATGATGCGCAGTGGTAGCCCGCGAAATTCATTTTTTTTGGGTTTTTTCAATTTGCAGGTCCGTGTCAGGTTTTATCTTGATCAATGTATGATATGCGGAAATAAAACGTATGTATTTATATAATTTTAATCATAAAAATTATCAATACATCTCTCTAAGTTAGATTTCGTGCAGAGTCGTTTTTTTATCGTGTTTTTATACTGTGATGTTACCATGCTTACTTAATAATCCATCTCTTACCCACTCCCTGGCTTCGATATTTCCGATTTACTCTAACATTATCTTACTAAATAAAATTGCGCCCCAAATGAATGGTTGGGCGAATTCATGTACGGAAAATAAATTTTGCAAAGTATTATGTTTTGTCTGTGCTTGTGTTGCGTTAGTATTATCAGTTTAGTAGTATGAGTTTGAAACTTAGTTTGAGACCATGTTTTAGCGGGCTTCGTAGGAGAGTTATGATTCTATATCATTCTTAATTCGTTGGCGTTATCGCAAGATTGCGCATGTCATGACGTCATCTATAACGATTCACGCAATAGATTCACGGGACATCGTTATCGCGCTCACGCTAACTCGGAACGCTTTTAACTCAGAAGAATAAACGGGACATCGTTATCGCGCTCACGCTAACTCGGAACGCTTTTAATGCTTTAGATATTCTTCTGAGGCTTTTTGTTAGAATTTACTCAAAGGAGAACGTACTACAGACCTGTGCAAACTATATATTGTCTGTGCCTACATCCTCCTTCTCTCTGTCTCTTCCTACGTCTCGTAATGTAAGGAATATAATTGTAACTACAATATGTATTAAATAAAAATATAGTACAACCCACTGCTATCGTATTACTCGTCGACCCTAAAATATCATAATCCTAATAGGTTATGGGCCCAGGAAGAATATTTCGACCATTTTCAACTTAAGAAGAAAAAAATTCGAAATAAAATTTGGAATTTCGAAGATGGCGACTGCACTGAATTTTCCGCAATTAAAAGGAGACAATTTCAACAACTGGCTTTTCCGAGTACAAAGTATTCTAGAAGAAAAATGTGTGCTACATACGCTAACAGAAGATCCGGCTAAAATAGGCGACGTATCCAAGAAAAAGGAAATTATCACCGCAAATTCAAAAGCGAAAAATGTCATTGTTCAGTGTCTACCAGATCGTTACCTGAATATCGTGAATAAATGTGAAACCGCAAAGGCTATGATTGAAAAACTCAAAGAAACTTTTCAACGCAAAAGTATGATAAATATTATTCAACTACGAAGAAAATTGTTGAATTTAAAACAAATACCCGAGGAGAAGCTTGAGGATTATTTCAACAAATTTGACAACATTATCAGAGAACTAGAGTGTGCACAAGAAATTTTAAATGAGAGAGACAAAATTGCATGTCTGCTGACTGGTTTGGATGAAAAGTATGATACAGTCATTACGGCTATAGAATGCAACAGTGACCTGTCAGGACCCGCAGATATTAAATTGGAATTTGTGACAGCTAGACTACTGGATGAAGAACTGAAGTTGACTGAGAAGACACGAACAAGAAGTGTCAGCAATGTGGAAACAGCCTTCATTACTTGCTATACTTGCAACAAAACTGGTCATATAGCGAGGGACTGTAAATCGAAGCGAGGACGAGGATCTCAACGAGGGCGAGGATTTCTTCGAGGGAGAACAACTACAAGAGGATACCAGCCGGGGCAATGAACTGAAGAAAGGTCCTATGTGACAACAAGTGAGGAACAACAGAATTACTATAGTTTCATAACAACAGGTATTAATGAACACTGTAATTTTGTAAATAAATGTAATGAGAACAAAGACATTCAGTGGGTAATAGACTCGGGTTGCACGGAACACATTATAAGTGAAAGTTATGAGAATTATATGTCAAATGTACAAAAGTTATGTCAGCCTGTCAAAATATATGTAGCGAATGGGGATTTCTTATTAGCTGAAAAGAAAGGTTGTATTAGAATGAAGTATAACAGTGAAACTATAAATTTTGAGGCGTTGATAATTAAAAATACAAAATTTAACTTGTTATCTGTGAAAAAGATAGTAGCAAACAATTACGAAGTAAAGTTTAATAAAGAAAGTGTAAAAATCTATAAAGCAAATCCAAATGAATGTATACAAGGATTTTGTTTTGGCAAATTGTTTATTTTAAAACTAAAGGTATGCTTGAGTGATAAGGTTTGCTACAGCGCTGAGGTCAAAGATAATATTTGGCACAGGAGGCTAGGACACCTAAATAGAAGGAGTCTACGGATGATGAATCTGCCATCGAGCAATGAACCCTGTGATCCTTGCATGTTAGGTAAGTCAACTAGACTACCTTTTGTACCAATAGAGAGACCAAGATCTTCTCATGTCGGAGAATTGATTTATACAGATATAGCGGGACCAGTCCGTCACCAAGGGTTAAAAGGTGAGTTATATTTTCAAGTTATTGTAGATGATTATTCTCATTTCTGCAAAACATTCTTTCTACAATACAAGAGTCAAGCAACGGATAATTTGATCGACTATATCAGAAACCTAGAAACTAAAAATGAAGTCAAAGTAAAGAAAGTTAGATGTGATAACGGAGGGGAATTTAAGAACAGAAAATTTGAAGAATTCTGCAGATATCAAGGAATTTTGGTGCAGTATACTCAACCATACTCACCACAACAGAATGGAGTCTCGGAGAGAATGAATCGTACACTATATAACAGAGCGCGTATTCTTCTGAATGAAACTGGACTTCCGAAACATTTGTGGACAGAAGCTATGGCATGTGCGACATATCAATTGAATAGATGTCCATCATCGGCCATAAACTACAAAACACCACAAGAAGTAATGCTACAAAAAATAGATCTATCAAGACTGAGAGTATTCGGCAGTAAAGCATGGGCTGTCATTATACCCAGACAAGATAAGTTAGACAATCGAGCCAAGGAATTAAGAATGGTAGGATATGATAATAACGGTTATCGATTGTGGGATCCAGAAACAAATGAAATAATAATTTCCAGAGATGTAAGATTTAACGAGTGTGACTTAAAACACACAGAGAAGGACAAGAAAAGAGACATAAATAAATATTACTATGAAGAAGACTATGAGGCTGAAGAGAAGGAAAAACGAGAAATAGAAGATAAAATACAAGAAAAAGAACATGAGAACATAGAAACCAGAGCAGAAGTACATGAACCTCGACAATTTAACAGACCACAAAGAGTGACTAAGAAACCAGAATATCTTAAAGACTATGAACAAGGAGAGGATGAAGTAGCAGAAAATTTTGAAGATGCTTACATAGCGTATTGTTTAATGGGTGAAAATGATCCTGAGACTTTCAAAGAAGCTTTACAAAAGGGATGGAAAGAAGCAATAGATAATGAGATACAAGCACATAATAAAATGGAAACATGGACTGAGACAGAACTGCCAAAAGGAAAACAGTTAATAGATGCAAAATGGGTATTTCGCACAAAAGAAAATGGAGTTCAAAAAGCAAGACTAGTAGCAAGAGGATACAAACTAATAGAAGATCAAGATTTTGGGAAGAATTATGCACCTGTTGCAAGAATTTCAACAGTTCGAGTTGTACTAGCACACGCAGTACAAGAGTCATGGAAGATCAGGCAATTAGATGTACCAACTGCATTCTTAAACGGAAAGTTGGAGAGTGAAGTTTATATTAAACCACCAGAAGGTATTGAGGTACAAGGAAATAAAGTGTTAAAACTAAACAAAGGACTATACGGATTAAGAGAAAGTCCTAGATGTTGGAATCAAAGATTTGATGACTATATACTTAACGAAGGATTCGAAAGATCTCAAAACGATTTTTGTCTATACATCGGAAAAGAAATTAATGTTTGGCTGATAATTTATGTGGATGACATAATATTAATTGGCAATAATGAAAATCTGGAAAATACAGTAAATGGCTTGAAAAGGGAATTTAATGTGAAAGATTTTGGAGAAATCAAAAATGGTTCATTTTTTAGGGATGGAAATAGTGAGAAAAAATGAAACCTTGAAGATAACACAAGAAAAACAAATTATGAAAATGTTAAAAAAGTTTAAAATGAGTGATTGCAATGGAGTAAATACACCACTAACCAAGGGATTCCAAGCAAACTCGCATGAAGAAATTGAAGATGTCCCATACAGACAAATAATAGGAGGTTTGATGTATATATCAACTGTATCGCGACCAGACATAGCATTTGCTACATCATACTTGAGTCAATATCTTGACAAACCGACTAAAAGTCTATGGATTCAAGCTAAACGAGTATTAAGATATTTAAAGAAGACTATGGATGTTGGATTATTGTACGAGAAACATGAAGAAAAATGTAATTTGGTAGAGACGTTTTCAGATGCTGACTGGGCAGGTAACCATACCGATAGGAAAAGTGTAACAGGCTCGGTTACTCTTTACAACGGAAATGTTGTCGCTTGGTTGTCCAGAAAACAGGGTTGTGTTTCACTTTCAACCGCTGAGGCTGAATACGTAGCAGCTGCGACGAGTGCATGTGATCTTTTGTACGTAAAAAGATTATTCTGTGATTTTAGTATGAGAGAGAGTATGAAAGAGAAAGATTTAAAGTGTGTGTTGTATATGGATAATAGAGGAGCTATTGAATTAACAAAATCCTTCGAAAATAGCAAGAGAGCTAAACACATCGATATTAAAACTCATTTTATTAAAGACCTAGTAATTAAGCAAATTATAAAAGTTGAATTCACTAGTTCTGACAACAATTTATCTGATCTGTTGACCAAAACACTTTCTAATGAAAAACTTAATATTCTAAGAACTAAGTTGAATATTGTTTGAGTTAAAGTATTATGTTTGTTATTGTAAAATGTTTCATGATAAAATTAAGTGTAGTTATTAACAAAGTTAAATGAAACACAAATTATTATTTTGTAGATTTAATTTTATAATTTTGTTTGAGACATTGAGACGTATTATTAGATAAGTAACATCTGACTTCGTCATTGTAATATTAACGATTTCAATTCTGAAGAAGTTAAAATCGAGGTGGGGTGTTAGAATTTACTCAAAGGAGAACGTACTACAGACCTGTGCAAACTATATATTGTCTGTGCCTACATCCTCCTTCTCTCTGTCTCTTCCTACGTCTCGTAATGTAAGGAATATAATTGTAACTACAATATGTATTAAATAAAAATATAGTACAACCCACTGCTATCGTATTACTCGTCGACCCTAAAATATCATAATCCTAATACTTTTAAGCCCGCTCAAATCGATTATACACAGTGCAACTCGGAACCATTCGGAACGCACCCCAAATTGTCACCAACTGACAGTGACACTGACGGCAGTGTTTACTTGCATTCTGATTGACATTATTATTATTTTTATTAATTAAAATTCGGCATTTGGGAAAAAAATATTCAAATATTAAATAAATTTTAGGTACCTACTGTAAATTAAACAACGCCAACGCCATAATAAATACACAACAATAAAATAATATCGATCTAAACTAAACATCAACAATCATGCAAGAAGTCAGGAGAAGAGGCAAAAGTACGGATAACAATACGTCTGAAAGAGACAATAACAAAATCAATGAAAATAATGTTGTTGTAAATAACAATAAAGGACCGTGAGTTAAATTCTTGCATACATTTTTGAGGTTTAAGTTTTTCATAGAATCGTAGGTATGTCTGTTAAAAAAAATATTATTTTTCCAGGACATCAAAGAGAAACATATCATTAAGAATAATTTCTCGCGTGGTTGTTATATTTTCACTCCTCATAATAGTGTATTTTTCGACTAAAAATGATAAATTAAAAACTTTTGCTAAACAATCGGAATTATTACCTGGCAAAGGCCTAGTTGTAGCGTGTTCTCAATCATACAAAGAAGAAGTAGACAAATATGAGGGCTGTGTCCCTAAGGAATGTAAAAGATTTGTCACTGATAAAGTAATATCAGTAAGAGAAGCAGAAGAACTGTTGGCTATAGCTAAAAAAGGTCTGAAGTTAGGTGGATCATCAGGTGGAGCCTCAATTCTAGACCTGCACAGTGGCGCACTTTCTCTTGGACAACACTTTGTCAATATATACAAACATGAAGATTCTAAAAAAATATTCAGTGAAGCTGATTTCAACACTTATAGAGTAAGTCTGTTTTTATGTAGAAATGAAAAATACTTACACATAGAAGTACTATTTTTCATAGAAAGTTTATTGATTACAGGTGGTCAAGGAGAAAATTAAATATGCTGTAGCTCATCACTTTGGAGTGAAACCAAACAAAATATATCTGACACATCCAACGTTTTTCTCTGAAATCACATCCAAAAAAGCAGTCACTGTACATGATGAATATTGGCACCCTCATGTTGACAAAGTATGTACAAAAGTCAATAGCTTTAAAATCTTAGAAATTGTAAGGGTTTAATTTTTATCTCTAGTCATAATTTGGTAATATACCTATACCTTTGGTAAGATAAGATAATGTGGCATCTTCTAAATACACCACACTAAGTAATAAGGTAAGCAGTAAAAAGCTCTGCATCACTATTAATTATTTAACACCACAACAACTTGTTTCAGGAGACATATAAATCATTTCACTACACAACACTACTGTATCTCAGTGATTACAACATTGACTTCAAAGGTGGAAGATTTGTATTTGTTGATGAGAAGTTCAACAGGACTGTAGAACCAAGGAAAGCCCGCCTGAGCATGTTTACCAGTGGCGGAGAAAACTTTCACTATGTGGAAAAAGTAACATCTGGCATTAGATATGCTATGACAATTTCATTTACTTGTGATAAGCAATATGCTATTGAGGATCCTAGTACAAAAAATATATAAACTAACATTCCAATCTTAGATGTTGTTTCATTTGAAGATGATGTTTTTTACATCAATCTGCCTAGCCTTTTCCCAACTATGTTGGGTAGGTCGCCTTCCAGTCTAACCAGATGCAGCTGTATACCAGTATTTTACATTGAGCGACTGCCTATCTGACCTCCACAACCTGGTTACGTGATAATACAATCCCTTAGTAAGACTGGTTGAAAATGAAAAACGTTAGTATCATAGGTAGTAGTATTCATTATTAATAGAATATAATTATGGTGTGGTGACTAATACTTAATTCCTGATTAGTACTGACTACTTAGACCATTTTTCATCAAAGGCTTCGCCAAATAGAACGCGTACTTATAATGATATGGGTAGTCAGCTGAGTGAGAGCCTGAGACACAATACTATTAAGGTCGTAGCCAACTTATACAACTTATACTGCCACTCGGTAAAATAATGTTCACTGAAATGTGAGCTTCATGGCGTCCTCTGTAGACATACTTTACATTGACAACAAATTAGCAAATAGCTCGCTCTAAGCGAGCTTACCGCCATCGTACACACGGCTACACATCAAGCTGTACATTTCCAGTTTACACTGACCTCTTATTGTAAGGAAATCCTATACAATGCAAGGTCAGCTTATATTGGAAAGTATAGCTTGATCTGTAGCCGTGCGTACCACTCGATAACATACATCTCCGTTTAAAGGTCGTAGCTCACTAACACGACCCCGCTGCAACACCGCCTTAAACGGAGATGTATGATATCGAGTGGTACGATGGCAGTAAGCTTGCTTATAGCGAGCTGACTGCTAAGAAGAAGTAGCAAAAATGCCCCACTTCCGACTGCAAAGATAAGTATCTAAAAAAATCGCTAAAAATTAGTATAACAAAATGATATAAGTCCGGTGATCATCCTTACTGGCTAGCACATAAAAAAATTGCTCTGAAAATTAATTCAGGGGCAGAATACCTGTAATATACTAACTTCTGATTTTATTTTTAGAATGTGATTAAAAAGTAATTAAACACTGTAGGTATATAGATACTTATATACTTACTTATACTTATTTGCGATTGTTTGATAATAGTCACTATACTAGGTTACTATACTTTAAGCATATTTAAAAGTATTATTTAAAGTAACGCTTACTGACTCTAAAATCTATTTATTTTGTAAAATAATTACCGGTATTACACACGGACGACGGCTATTTAACAATGGCCCGGCCTCACTCAGGTAGGTAAAAACTGTACATTGTAAACTCCTAGAGGAGGCTGAACCTGGATGGACCCCAACGGATCAAGACTGGTCTGGAGCACACAATATAGTAACAGAAGACCAGATAAAGTGGGGTATAGACTCCTTCCAGCCATATAAGTCCGCAGGACTGGATGGCATCTTCCCAGCCCTACTGCAGTAGGGGGTGGATCTTTTGACACCATGGCTGGTGGAGATCTATCGAGCCTGCATAGCACTCGGATAAAAATACCTCTCGCATGGCGTGAAGTGAGTCATTTTTATACCCAAACCTAGAAAACTCGACTATACACAACCCAAGGCTTATGGGCCTATAAGCCTCACACATAATTTCTACTGGAAACCCTCGAGAGACTCTCACCTATATTCTAAGTCAAATCCTCATGATTTCCTCGACTCGACTCAACCTCACTTAGGTAGTTTGATATTCATAGTTGCAATTTTACTCCTCAACTCAAATAGTTTCCTCAGTTGAGGTGAGTTTGAGTTGAGGAACCAACTGTCAAATATCAGGTACGTCGGAATCTACCTTGAGGATCGAAGTGAGTTTGAGTTGAGAAATCTTCTGTCAAATATAAGGACCTTGAAGAAGATTAACTGCGTATTTTAATAGATTTTCATTGAGTTTATTGAATATTTGTACGATAATCCTTACAATTATTATATAGGTATATCGCGAAGCTATTTACGAGATGCAGAAAACCCAATTGAGTTTTATGGTGAAAATTAATTTAAATTTCGTTTTACTAAAGATGGTGAGCTTTTTGTTACCACTATTGTTTCAAGATATTGGTGGTAACAGACACGTCTACTCTATGTACCTAGCTTTGTTTTCAATATATTTTTTCACCAATATGTTTGTTAAATAATATTGACAAAAGTATGTGAAGGACATTGAAATAAATAAGTACCCAAGTTCAAATTTTTATTTTTAAATTTTGCCAAATGCAATAGCCTCTTCCCTATATTGCAGTGGAGAAGTTCCTTTACAGCTTCCCTCGGGTTTAGCTTTGTAGTAGTTCTGTTCTACTGCCTTCTCCATGCACTCTTTCTCAGCCATTTTTATTTCAATTTGTGCAGCTCCTCTTCCCTTTTTTGGTATCTGTCATGAGATTTTTTATGTATATAGAGAATTCCTCTGGGATAACTCGAGACCGTATATTTCTAGATGAACCTGTGGTGTGTCTGGCAATATTTCTGTAGAAATTTGCACCTCTGTAAAATACAAAAAACAATAATTAATAATCCGACACTGTCAAAAAGTAGAAGTTAACCACTTATTATAAGATTTACCTGCAAAAGAAGGTGTATAATCACACAGTAATTGAATTTTCTTCGATAGTAGATTCCTCCGTTTGGCGAGCCCATGCAGCTTTTTTAACTGCTGGGCGCAACACAGTCCTTGCCACCGAGTTTAATTTATATTTTACAATCTACTTTTGAAGACAAATCGTTTCAGATTCACTAAAAAACTGTCTTCCAGTTCCAAACATTGCGAACAAGTACAACAAACACACAATACGACACAATACACAGCACTGACTGACTGATACTAAAGTATACGTATTATTGAAGTATTTTTATGTTCCCAAGCCATCCAATTCTCAAGTATTTACCTTATTTTTTACCCAGGACATGGATATAGGTTCAGTTTTTTATTTATTAAAATTTTCGCTCACTTACTTTGACAACTGTGACACTTCCTTCAAGTTGAAAACCACAGACAACGCGCTCACAGACTGTTAAAAAAGCAAGTTTTATACGGAATATTTCTCCAAACAATGACGATTTCATGCCGTATCACCTCGACTCACACTCATTCGAGGCACCTCATAATTTCCTTAATCTTACGTCTGTGAATACCAATTTTGAGGATCTTTCGAGGCACGCCTTAAGGTCGCCTCGACTGAGTTGTGAGTCGAGGATCCTTCGAGGCTACGACTTAGAATATAGGTGTCTGTGATACACAGAGACTATGTGAGACTCTGTAATACAGATCAACGGAATCTGCACTGCACAGTCATAGACTTATAAAAAAAGATGGACTCCGCGTGGCGCATATCGAAAGTGAAGCACAGTAAGTATGCCGGGTCCGTTTGTACAAACACGCCTCGCTCACACATTTACATCATAGTATGCCGACCGGCCGCCATTACGTGACACGAGCGACGGCGTCTTTGCAGGTACTCAAATCACGCACACATAGATCGGTAGGGTGCTTCACTTTCGATATGCGTGGCGCGGAGTCCATCTTTTTTTATAAGTCTATGTGCACAGTGTAGTTTCTAAAACTAAATGCGCAGTGGACCCTCCTTCATTGATATAGAGGGCGGCTTGTACAAAACCATGTTCAATAGCATACATAGTATAGACTCACATAGCATAGACATACATAGTATAGACTCGACACTGAGAGGCTGGATCACCAACATGCTCAAACTGCGAGCTGTGCAAGTGACAGTGAACACCACAACACCACAAGGGCCATCGTGACAAAAAGGGCTGCCCGCAAGGGGGCGTCCTCTCTCCGCTGCTATGGAACCTGCACCCTAATTGCGTAACACATTAGCAATCGGAGTTTGAATCATTTTGAAACAAATTGCTAATCCATTGCTTCTTATGCTCGAAATATTTGTCTGCTCGACAACGTAAATAACGCAATGAATGTTGCTAAACTGTCAAAATGAAACCAACTCCGATTGATAATGTGTTACGGTACGGTACTGATCATAGACGGGTGTACATCGTAGTTGCGAAATTCATTACCGCGATGTACGTTACTGCGAAAGTTCATTGCCGCGATGTACGTTACTGCGAAAGTTCATTATCGCGATGTACGTTACTGCGAAAGTTTACTATCGCGACGTTCGTTGTTGCGAAAGTTCTTTACTGCGATGATTGCAGTTTCGATAACACGCTTTTCCGACGTAGGTTATGTTAGGTTACGTTCCTTGCGGTAACTTACCAAGTTCAGCGCCATCTATCCAGCGACTAGGGAAGAGTTTAAAAAGAAAATCCCTCATTGGACCAAAAGATAACAATCAACATAGGTAAACAAAATTCGTGTACATTCATTTTTACAAGAATTATCTTGCGTTGGATGTGACGAAAATTTGTATTTCCTCAGAATAAAAAAACATTTGTGAGATATGACATTTATGAAAAACCTCAAATTTGAAATTTTAAACTACCGTCAGAAAGTATTTACTAAACACAAATAACACTCTAGCTACTTTTACGAGCCTACTAATTCAAGAAAATAATATGCTACTACATAAAATTGTTTCAATATACTAACTAAGACTAACTCAGAACTAATTCATAATAGTAATTTTATATAATGGAAGATAAATAAGTAGTATTATAAACATGAGCATGAACAGAGCAATATTTTGCATATTTTATATGTGATTGCTATCAATTTAACAGTAGCCGGCAGAGAGAAAACTATTACATTTTTATTTGTTACTTATGTAGATTAAGTAGCTGTGTACGATATACTTAGATAGTTGCTTACAATTTTTGTTAATTTATTGTCATGTCCAACAATATTTTTATTTTTCGCGATTTAAGTTTTTGTTCCATAGTAAAAGTTGTTCATAATGATGAGTGAGTACAATGGCCCCTTAAGGCGCAGATAAAAAAAAAAAAAATATAATACATATTTCCACTATCATCAGTATCAGCATTCTTCCTACATGACCTACGTCGCAATAGCGTGTTATCGAAACTGCAATCATCGCAGTAAAGAACTTTCGCAACAACGAACGTCGCGATAGTAAACTTTCGCAGTAACGTATATCGCGGTTATGAACTTTCGCAGTAACGTACATCGCGGCAATGAACTTTCGCAGTAACGTACATCGCGGCAATGAACTTTCGCAGTAACGTACATCGCGGTAATGAACTTCGCAACTATGATGTACACCCATCATAGACAGCCTCATCAAAATCCTCAATGACAAAGGATACTTCACCGTAGTCTACGCCGACGACATAACCATAATAATAAATGGCTTCCATGAAAATAGGTACCTTAAGCGACCTCATGCGCCAAGCTTTGAAAATATTAGAGGACTGACTGGTGCAATAAACACCAACTATCAGTGAACCATACAAAAACCGGCTGATTCGTTGACAACATTATAACTACCGCGTTTCTTTAGAACTACCCTTTTTTTTTTGTGGATGGGAAATCATCAAATAACTTCTCCCGTTCTGGGTGGAGCGGAAGGGCGTGTCAGACTTTTACTGACTAAAACCCACACGTGTTCCTTCAGTTGCCTATGCCAGGGCCACGGTATCTTTTTTAAACTACCCGCGACCCCAGCGGCATCGGCCCTATTGGACCCCATCTTTTGCTGACATCTCTTTGAGGAGCGCGTGGAACACAACGCGCCGTCGACTCGGGCGTCCTTACCGGCCGGCGAGCTACCCGCTACTCACCGTCCGCAAGCCCGCGCCTACGGTGGCCGGAAATCACCTCGCGATTCCCGCCACCCAGGGCGTCTCCTGCGGCGACTGAGGGCGTGAGGCTGCCTCTCCCTCACGCGTTCCGCCTCCTCCTTCGCGAGCATTACTGCTTCGCAGAAGGAGTTTCCTCCCGCCTTATGCGAAACAGGAACCTCCGGAAACAACCGTGTCCGGTGAGGACCTGCGTCAGGCGGAAGGTGAGGACGCCGTGGCGCCTATGTAACCACTCCTCAAAGAAGGGACTTATCGCCGCAATTGTGGCGTGCCCAGCGCTGGGTTGCGACAGTCGCACTCTCCATGTCGCCATGAGATCCCCCCGGAGCTCTGTCCGCGGTACCGTGATTTCTCGCGGCAGCGGAGTTACGCCCCGGCGTTTCGCCTCCTCGCGCCACTTCCACACGTGCGCGAGGACTTTTGCCTCCAGATCCTTCGGCGGCAATCCGGCAAGGAGGCTCACCGCCTCACAGGAGACCGTGCGGTAACCCCGGACTAGCCGGATGGCCATGACCCTCTGGGACGCGTTCAACCGTTGGGCTGGCCGCAGCCTTAGGGAACGCGCGTCAAACGAACGAAATGTAACGAATCTGCACGAAATCTAACTTAGAGAGATGAATTGATGATTTTTATGGTAAAAATTATGTAAATACATAATGTTTTATTGCCGCGTATCACATTTTGATCAAGATACAACCTGACACGGACCTGCAAATTGCAAAAAACCCAAAAATAATAATTTCGCAACGAGACACAACGCAATCACCTTAAATCTCATGATTTCATGAAATAGTAATATGAACTTAGAGAGTAGTTGTATTGATGATTAGGATAATATGAACTTAGAGAGTTGTATTCAATGATATTATAAGTAAAAAGGTGTAGATAGGTTACTTATACAACATTCGATATTCAGAATCGGCACACTAATGCACACATAAATAACTTAATATTTCAATAGCACACTAAATTACGTTTATACGTCAAATTTGGATGGCACGATTCAGTTATCGCGGGCGAAAAAGAGACAAATATAATTTGCGACAGTGCGTCGTCTCGTGTACTAGAAACTATATAGAATAATAATCAGATATGACATTTTACCGCAAAACCGTGATTTTTGCCTAAAAATTTCATTCACTCATGAGTTCATGTAGTAAAAGTAATAAAGTAGGAAAATTGCATTGAAAGTAGGTAGTAAACAATTAATGTTTCGATTTGAATATAATAGTGTTACATACACTATATGTATGTATTTAATTTATCCTACCTCATCATAACAAAAATAAAAATTACATTTAAGTCTAAACAATGTGCCACCATTTATACCTACCTACTGTCAGGCTGACTTGTCTGTTCTTAGGCATAACTTTACTCTATGATCAGTAATGACGTCTATCTCTATTTGACGTCTATTCTTTTCTGACGCCATATTTTACGAATATAATGTTTGATTTTTTGAAAATATTAAGATAAATAGTATACTAACGAATGATATGTAATTCCTTGAGTTTTAGAAATTTTTCTTGTATAATTTGTGCAATATCTCATAACATACGACGGCATTTTCGGTGTTTTTGGGTCACTTTTAATGCATTCGGTACGTGAAGTGCATCCGTTGACGTCGGCGACGCGACCATGACGCGACTACCCGTATATTCAAAGTACTCTGTGGACGCGACACTGAGGTCCAGTTTGGTCACTTGTCTACATTTTAACGTGCCGCTTGCTGAGCCCTTATGGCCTATCTACACCTTTTTACTTATAATATCATTGGTTGTATTGATGATTTTTATTATTATAATTCTTTAACTTAGGGTTGTATGTTGATTTAAAATATGATTCGCGGCTGTATCGAATATTTATTTAATCCTAATACTAACTTGCAAATTGCAAAAACGTAAGAGATTTTGAATTTCGCGGGCGACCGTGACGCTTTCGTCTTATGGCACTGTTGTCCGAGAGTTGTGTACATACGAGCGGGGTCGTGTAAGGGAGCTACGACCTTTACTCCTTAGAGCATTTAACCTATGGAGATGCTTAGAGCATTTATAGTTAAATGCTCTAAGATGGAGATGGCATAGCTGAGCGAACCCCTCTGCCAAAGTCGACTGGCCATATGGCCATGCACGTTATATAAAACTAATTCATTTGGCGACAGCTGTCATTGTGTATCGTATTGTGTCGCAAGAAAGTGCTCCCAAAAAATGGTGAATTGTGCAGTTTCCTCGTGCGAAAAGCGATCTGCCACTTCAAATTTGCGAAACCATGGTGTTTCTTACCACATGTTAGTATAAATAATACATTCAAATACTTTTATTTAAGTACAATGTCGAAATAATCGTTGTTGACATTACGATAGAAAAATACAGTGGTACGTTGGTAGCGCAAACGTAGTACAGGAAGGAATTAAAGGAATTTGCATAGTGCAGGGACAACGTGAATGAATGATTGATACAATAAATGATTTTTTCAGTCAGTATGTTCAGTAAACATAGTTCAGTTTTTTTTTTTGTGAATGTATCTGGATAAGTCAGGTTGAAATTAAAAAAAATATTATTTATAAAATATTAATTTCAGTTCTTTGTGAGTCGATTTAAATTCTTTTCTTTTGTAGGCTTAGGCTATTAAAAAATAACAGTTAGTTCGTTTCGAATGTGAGTTTTTGCAGCTCATGCAATTTGAAAAAAAAATTAATCCGCGGTGGAATAATTTAATAATTATTCCACCGCTTTCAAACCCCAAACCGCTCAAAAATATAATTACCGATAAGGTTATTATACTTCCGCCGCTTGAGGTTTTCCGCAGCCGCAGCAGCAGTGTCAGCACAGCACGCCGAGCCATGAAGGTGGGATGGCGCAAGAGTATCGACACACGTAGCGTCCCACACTAAAGGCCTACCCACCTTCCATGGAAATAATGACATGCCGTCCGGTCTCTTGCCATCGTCACGTGCCAAGCCATTGGGTTCTAATACAGCTGGAACGCCGACGGTGACAAGGGCTCGTCGGATGATGTCTTTGATGTTAGCGTGCCGCGCTTAGCGACCCGCAATTCGGCTGCAAGACAGGCCGTGGTGTCCGAGGCTGTTGACAACTTCGCCACAGTGACAGCGGTGAGGAGATAATAATAAAATTTTGTATATATGTGTCTCACTTCCACGCTTCACACTGTAATCATGGCAACGTCTAGATGTTTAATGTCAGTGAAGTAGACTATGGCTATGAAGCCACTATGAACTAGCCCATGGCTATGAAGCCGCTATGAACTAGACTATGGCTATGAAACACCCGCATGTTTTCCTACTAAAATATCAAACACCTCATTTAGTTTATTTAATTAGTTAGCTAGTAAACACCGAACTCAAATAGTTGTAAAAAAAAGAAACCGAACGGGTAAAAGACGTGTATTTATTAGTATTTATTCTTTTGCCAGTTATCTATCCCTTGTGTTGCACCTACCATGTTTTGTCTCTGCATCACCCTAAGGTTGACTGGTAGAAAATGCCTCAGGCATTAAGTTCGCCTTTGTACAGTATTTTTTTACTTGTGCATAAAGTTTTAATAAATAATAAATAAATAAAAATAAGTGTTATTTTTAACGAAATAATAAAATTGGCTGTGTTGTTTTATTATTTATATTCTACACTTCCTACTTTTTTGACACGTATACCTACAATAAGCCCGCATTATAAAACGGGGCTCAGTATGTATCCCGAATTGCCGACCCTAAATGCAGAATGATAGGGAAAGGCACTGCAGTGCGATTCTGTAACCATCCCACCGTGAAAACTTAGGTGAAGTGAGCGTGGAGTGAGCTGTCAATAGTGTCAATTCCTAGCAAAAACAAACTCATTTCACCTAAGTTTTCACGGTGAGATTTTTACTGAATCGACCGGCTGGTCCAGCAATATGTTATTTGAAAAAATATTTGACTCTATAAATAAATACAATCGTTCTTTTTCTAAAGCACTATAAATTTTTTGGTCATTACTGGCTACCTACGTAGTTTCGCAGGCATTAATCATATTGCGTATTTTTGTGTAGGTACACACGACTACACACCAAGCTATATACATTTCCAGTTTACACTGATCTCTAATTATAAGGAAATCCTATACAATGCGAGATCAGCTTATACTGGAAATATACAGGGTTATTGGTAAAACACCAGCAACCTCTTAAAGGGTCATTGTATTCATCATTATGAACAAGTTTTACTATGAGCCCAAACACGAAATCGCGAGAAAAAAAAATCAGCTGTTCAGTACATTTTTATCTACATCAAACTCGTCAAAATGTAGGGAGCAGTTGATTTTTTTTCGCGATTTCAGGTTTGGTCCCTCATTAAAAGTTGTTCATAATGATGAGTACAATGACCCCTAAAGAGGTTGCTGGTGTTTTACCAATAACCCTGTATAGCGTGATCTGTAGCCGTGCGTATACATACAAGAAATTAAAATGAATGAACATTTATTCATTCATTCATGTAATGAAATATCACTCATTGTTTGTGTCACATCACTAGCACTGTCAAATTTTCGTAGTGTGCTGTATGTGTTTTCCTCGCCCCCCGCATAAAGTGGCAGAAAATGTTGTTCGGTGATTCGCTGCTTGCCATCTCCATAGTTAAATGCTCTAAGCCTTTACTCCTTTGGATCCGCTGTGGTAGCCCGCGAAATTAATTTTCGATAAAATTATGTAAATTCATATTTGTTATTGTCGCGAATCATATGTTGATCCAGATACAACCTGGAAATGACCTGAAAGTTGCAAAAAACGCAAGTTTTGAATTTCGCGGGCTACCTTAGCGCATCTCCCTTACGAGCTGAATCCTCCCGCTAGGAGTACAGTGTAATTTTAGTGTATTAATTTGTGTAAATGATGCGTCCCGTGTGTGCTGACAAGCAGTTTTATTTTAATTTTCTACTGTCACGATGGCATGGCAACACTCGTATCGCTGTCAACCTGAACCTGTCAACTAATGTCATTAGACGACGGTCGATCGACGGATTTTGTGTTTTGTTGCTCACTTCGGACCGGTTTTTATCAAAACAAAACATAGTCGCTTTCGTGACGCTGACATATTTTTAGAAAAAAAAAAAAACAAAACAAAACATGTCACAAAATTCATAGTTTTTGAAAAAGCAGAATTTCAGTGTAACTGGACCGTTCCAAGCATATTATTACGCAAAATTTTTGTTTGGAGTGTTTCACTAAGGTATGCTAACATTCTGATGCGCAAATTGTTATTTAGGCGTACTTCGATAGCGGGCATAATTTTTACCCGACTACTGCAAAGCCAAAAGGAAGCGTTATTCATTTCTCCAGTGCGCACGATCTTGATTAGCTGTATAGTTACTTATGTGTTTTATTATTTATTAGATCATTTAAATGGACGGGTCTGCGGTGGACCACAGCGATTCAGATTCAGGAGAGAGTTGGACCCTTTTGGAACATAGTCCTGCGAATGCAGAGGATGCCCCTGAGTTTGCAGAAAATAATCCAACACTCGAAAAGTAAGTCTCACAAGGTCATAAACAGCATAAAACGCTAATACTTTTGAAATAATTATATCATTGATAATCTGTTAGTTGTCCTTTACCTTGACCTATTGCCAGACCACTTCTTACTGCTTTTGGTACCTATTTTAGATTTCTTAATTACATATTAGACCACTAATTGTAGGTAAATTAGCTTGCGTAACATTCTTACTTAGTAATCCATTAAATTGAATACTTGTTTCATTAACTCAGTGGAACATTTCTTGATAATATTAAATAGAAAAACATGTCATGGTTTATTAGTGTGATTATAACAACTTTTCCATTATTTTGATCTTCTGCCTCGCCTTTTCCCCAACAATGTTGGGGTCGGCTTCCAGTCTCAATACTCAACTAACCAGATGCAGCTGAATACCAGTATTTTACATGGAGCAACTGCTTATCTGAACTCCACAACACAGTTACTGGGTAATAAGATTCTCTTTCGTAAGACTGGTTGTCAGACTTTCGGGCTTGTGACAACCTGTATCATCTGACAAAGATCCATAAATGACAGCCGCAACAGGCTGGTAAAGATGGTCACCCATCCACGGACCAATCGCAGCTAGTGTTGCTTAATCTGGTTGATCGACCCATGTGGCTTTTATTACTTACCCACAAGTTATAACTTTTCCATTATTTTGATAAAGGAAATAAAACATGTTCATAGAAATGCAATTTGTTGACAGAGTACCAACTGAGGCACATCTTGATAAAGATGAAGATACAGATGGGATATCTGTCATAAGTGACAGTGAACCTGAATCACCAACTCCCTGTGAAATGAACTATGAGAAATGTCTTGTAGTAGAGAGCCGTCCAACAGAACTTTCCAATCACCAATTTATTTCAGTTAATCCACTACCTCCTAATATTAATAATCACCATGAATCCATAAGGAGTGAGGATGACTTTCTTGGAGAAAATACTGGCAAACATAAAACTTATGTGCACAGACGAAATAAAAGGCTCAGCACAGTGCTCAACATTATTATGTTGGGAAGTGTCATTACAGCTGCAGGTGTGGCTATTGGCCACATGTGGGGTGCTAGAAATGAGTGCTCAGTGCACACAACACCGTCAATTAACAAAATATTGTCTAATTTATATAAATTGCAAGAAGAGAATGCTTATCTACGGAACAAATTAAAAGAACTTACACTTGTGAGCAGTATACAAATGCAACAAAGACAACTAAATGCAGAAAAGATGCCATTTAAACAACAGAGGTGCAAAAAGGTATATGAAGAGCCACTCAACAGTAAAAATACAGAAAGGATTACAAAGTGCATAGATGATGAAAATATCAACATTGAAAAAATTGTTAATAGTCATGTGATACAACCAGAATATGAAAAAGAATTTCTGAGTGACATTGAAAAATTAAAGAATATTTATCAACAAAATAAAAGTTGGCTTGATGATGAAGTTGCGAAAAGAATGAAAGCTGAAGAACAAACATTAAAAAAAATTAAAACACCATTATCAAGTATAATTGAAGAACAAAAAGTATTACAAGAAGAAAATGTAAAAGATCAGCCAGATAATCATTTTAATAAATTGAAATCTGAAGCTGTTGCAAAACTTGTACAATTAGAATTAAAACCTTTTAACGATGTCAACCTGAATGAATCACCACCTACTCAGAAAATTACTTATGCTGATTCTTTGAAATCTGCTCACAACTTACAAAAGAGAGATACAGATGAAAATTTAGGCACCCTCATGAACAACAAAGATCATGTGATTAAGAGAAAGAGTAAAAAAGAGCATGATGCAACATTTGACATTTTAAGTGATGAAGAATTTAAAAAAGATGATAGATATGTTGGACCAAAGATGAAACAAGACAAGAAAAAACATGACAGACAAAAATTACACAAGAAACAAAAAAGGAGAAATAAGTATGAACAATGGGAAATGAAGGGTGGTTATTTAAAAGACTATGATGAATTCTCTATAACTTCATCTCAAGAAAATGAGTATATGCTGAAAAAATCAGATCGTAATTTTAGTCAAGACTTTGGAAAGAAGAACTATATTAATCAGTTTTCAGATATGAATGACAGTCAAAATAACAATGAGAAGACAAATGAAAAACATTCTTCAAAAGACGATAAAGCTGGTGGAAAGACTAAAAAAATTAAAGACGTAAATTGGTATGACAAGAGAGCCATTCTCAGAACTGAAGCTAGAAAGAGACTGGAACATGAACTATTTGGTGAGACCAGTCCCAATAATGCTGGTTGGTACTTCCGGCGGATGCAAAGGCGAGAACAATGCCGAGCTAAGGCAGACAACAGCACTCACAAGAAGCTTTCTAGGAGAAATATGAATTTTAAAATGAAACATTAGTAGTTTATAT
Source organism: Cosmia trapezina (assembly GCA_905163495.3). Classification (NCBI taxonomy): domain Eukaryota; kingdom Metazoa; phylum Arthropoda; class Insecta; order Lepidoptera; family Noctuidae; genus Cosmia; species Cosmia trapezina. The sequence continues at coordinate 19,443,938 of LR991037.1, forward strand.
TAATGTTATTTATATAATTCATGTTGTGTAACATTTAGAAAATTTGAACACACCATTAGTTGTTTAGAATAGAAAGTGGCCTAAACCTGGTTTCTATTTATCGCTAGCATGTGATCCAATAATAAATCTGCACATTATTATTATAATAATAGAGATTATATTTATTGACTTTTCAAAATTATTTTTTTCTTAGCTACATAGGTAAATAAAGACGGAAAAAAGCTGGTTTATTGAATGTTGATCGCGTACGAGCGATATTTATGCGGCAGACATAGGTTGCGCCACTAACTACACATACGAAAACATGGTAGTTTTAAAATTTACTGTGTTCTTAGCTATTGGTGCTTGACAATGAATTTTGGAATTTCAGTCAATTCTCTACCTTATAATTCTTATTGTAAATACATTATTGTATTGATGTTTATCACATGTGCAGAATTCACCTCGTATCTTTTTGTCAAGTTACAATCATATTTAATAACTTAAGCTAAAGTTAAAGATGCAAACATCTTTTTTATCATGAACACATGCATTTGCTTGATAAATCTACATTCTAGAATTTAGAATTTTAAGTAACTGTTAGATTAACACTCATAGTTCATGTTATTCTACTTAATCTTAATTTTATTATACTTGCCCTTATGGATTTCGCATCCGGTGATAATTTTATGCAGTATTTTCAAAATTTGCAGGTATTACAATAAATAAATAAAAAAATGAAATATGTTTTAATATTAAATTTATTACAGTACATACAACAATTAGTACAATGAAATATTTATAGATTTCTCAATTTTTTCAAACACAAATTAGAAAATAATTAGGTACACTTGAGAAAAATATCACCGTTCTTAGAGAATGACGCGCTACACTTCATTGTGATTCATTCAAATTAATAGAAATATCTAATCATCACCGATCGCCCCACTAAAAACCAAGTTTATAGCCGCATTCACATCACCTGAAACAAAAGAGTTAGTGCTAATCTTTCCAATAGATAAAGAAGTGAATTATAATCAGGGAGCTGTAACATATTTTTATATGTAGTGTGGCAGAAACTTTAAAATAATAATATCTACATATTATACAAGGTGTTTGGTGCATCGTGTGCCAAATTAAAATGGTCGACTGGGGGTGTCATCTGCTATACTTTCAGACCCCTAAACCCTATTCATGCCCTGTCGATTTTTTTTCATCGACTTTTTATTATTTTATTAAAAAAATACCCAAATTTTACATTCAAATACAAATTTAAAAAAAAAGTATAAGTCGTAGACTCTGAATTTTAATTTTGTTTAGATGTGTATTGTATGACAGTATTTTTTATATCAAAATTAGTGACATTAGCCATCTAGTTATTTTTTAATTTACTCGCAAAGTTTCAGACTTCAATTAAAGCTGTCCATGTTACAGCTATTTACATGGCTATAAAAAAAAACTAAAAGCGACCGGGATCTTCGAACTCCCTCAAAAATTCTCTAGCCTATCCTCTTGCTAGTGATGTGCTACATGCCATAAAAATCTTTTTACAACTTTGTGAATTCGCTAGAATTGTGAATCGAGTCACAAAATACTAAATTCCAAATTCTAAAGAAAAAAAAAGTCATTTTGCGTAATTGTTAATTGAGACACAATTGAGAAAACAAAAATTTGTTTTCTCACTCTCGCAAAGTAAAATCTATCTTCTATCTCTTTCTTGCATAGCGTAAACTAGTTTGAAGAAACGACGAACTGCCGCCGACCCCGTTAATCCGTCATAATTTTAGTCGAGACATCACTGCCTCTGCTACCCACTGGACAAACGAAACGGAAAACCCACGTGTTAAAAGACAGAAATCATTTCAAAGGAGGTTTAGTGTAAACGTTTGGGCAGGCAGGAGTGATTGGGAATCAGGTAGTTGGACCGCATTACCTGCCCGATAACCTCAATGGCGACGTGTGCGTCTATCTGACAGGCCCCAACGAGATTCATCAACGGGTGATAGCTTTTCATAAAGACATTATTTTGTACCTAAAGAAAATAAATAAGATATATTTTGTACCTCGACAGTTTTTGATTAAATGACGTTTTTATGAAGTGTCTTGCTAGCGGGCCCTTTATGGTTATTTTTATTGTTATTATACTTACAGATCGCACAATAGTGTTAGGAGCTTGATACTATTATGTACCTTACAAATCCAAAATCTCGACTTTCTGTGAGCTACACTTCAGAAGATATTCGGGGTTTACGGGTGCAAAAAATTGATCTAGCTAGGTCTCAGACTTGGGAAAATAAAAAATAAAATAAAAATAAAAATTCGTTTTCTCTATTTTCACCCGAGCAGAGCCCGGTCGAACAGATACTGTAACATAATAATAACTGACAAGCTAAAGCAAATAAAAAATCACAATTAATTAACGAATATCTTCTAAAGTATAGCTCGCAGAAAGTCGAAATTTTGTTAGCGTCAGAATGGCTGGTTGCCTATGGCAAACGCCTCTCAAAGTATATTCAAGAATTGCTACATAATTGCTTATATTTGCTACATTTCTTCAATAATTGCTACATACGATGCATTCAGAGAAAAATGAATATTTTTTTGACCAGCGATTCTGACGTCAGGATGGCTGGTCAAAAAAATATCGCCTCCGTGTTCAGCATGAAGGACGCAGAATTTCTAAAAGTTTGTTGTATCAATAATTGCTACCTAATTGCTTCATTCACGAATTTAAGTTTGAGCTTCATACATACATTAGGTAAAAAGATATAGCTTTTATTAATTTTTTTACGAAGAAGTGCCTAATAATTTGGAAAGGCAACACATTTTTTTACTACAACGCAGCGCGCGTCTTGTTTAAATCTTGCAGGCGTTTGCTTAGAGTGATGTTGTTTAATGAATAGCTTTTAAAACGTACCTACCCTCAATAACACAATACATTTAGGTACTAGTATCAGTATGTAAAATAGCTGGGTCAGATAATACGTTGAAAACTGTTTTAACTTATTTGATAAGTACATCAAAAGAAAAATATTGCAATAAGTAGTGAAAGAACAAAGGCGAAATCGTAGCTGAATTTAATTTGAGCGACTAAAAGTGACTTATATACGAAGGCAGCTCTATTATTTTTCTACGTTTTTTCAAAATATCACCTTAACTAGTTAAAAATACTAGTTTAAATGAAAAGTTATTTGTGTGAAAAGTGTTTAGTGTTGCCATTTTGTATTTATTCTTCCAAGTGACAGTAAGTACAGCATTATTGTATTATAATCAGTTTTAGTTTGTTATTGTAATAAAACGGAGTACTTAAATGAATTAACAATAATCTTTATTTCTAAGTGGTCGTTGCAGGGAGGCAACATATTTTTTTACTACAGCGCGCGTCTTGTTTAAATCTTGCAGGCGTTCACAACGGGTATGGGTTACCCACCCCAGATCTGTTGACGCGGAATCATTTGCGTGTGGTGTGAGGGTCACTTTATTAAAACTCTTTGAAAATATGCTTAGGATTTAGTGAACATTCCCAAAGAATTTTGAAAGTTGGAATCAGATTTTGTGAAAGTCAACTTTGCGAGATATGGACTGTAAAGTGGGGTCCTCAGTTCTCACATAGAGGATTGAGGGCCCACCTGTACCTGATAAACTATGGACACTACAGATAGTCTTTATGCCAAAATCTAAGCTTTTAGCAAACAAAATTTGTGAAAACAAGATATTATCGCAAAACACTGTCCTATTTGGTATATCTTCGTTCAAAATGGGCCCACAATACTCACACACGTAAAAGATTATCACGCAAATAAAATGAAATCATTAACTTATAGCTACTGTTTGTAATCCTATAAGATACTAAATAAATTGTGAAAATTTGTGAAAGCAAGAGCAGGTCACCATTTCTTGTTGTTTGAAAGTTATGACCTTGACAAAATTCGGGCCCTCAATCCTCCATTTATTTTGTTTTCCGTTTTAATACGCCTATCGTATGAAAGATTAGACAAATACAAAATAGTCTCTTTTTGTGAAAAAAATTTTGCAACAAATTCGATACTAGAAAGAAATTAAAAGACCCTTTATTGTAAATAAAAATCGAGTTTTATTTTTGTTCCCTGAATTAGGAAATAGGGTGACCACAATACGGTATTTTACTCTATATGAGAAAAAATCTAAAAATATACTATTTAGATAGATTAGGCCAAAAGCAGTCGGAAAATATTAGTTTTAGTTCAATAACAATATAAATATTAAAATTAAATTCAAAGTTTTCAGGTATTTTTAATGTTTTCTCAAACCATGAAATCATCAAGCCGCCATTTTATGACGTCATTCGGCTGTGTAAATTAAAAAAGTGTCAAATTATTAATTGATCAGCGTATCTCTTACAGCAGGTATAGCTTTCACTTAAAAATCAAAATCTTTACCGTCCATACGTATTGTGCGTATAGAGTCATGAGGAACAGAGTGTAAAGTTCACACATCCTCTATTGAAAAGGGAGGACCCTCCGACCAGATGGGTGTTGTGTCTGTTAGGCAACTGCCCCACGGTTAATGTCGGATTGTTGTATACCTATATGCTAGTCGCGCGGTAAACTCTCATTGCGCAATGCAGGTTGCGGGACGTCATGTCCTTGTGATGCTTAGTTTGTATGTGGCGATGTAGATGCCACCACATGTGTATTACAAAAAGTAACAGGCTAGAATGGAGATGTTACAAGGATTAAAACAACAAATGTGAAAATGAAACTTTTTAATCGCTATTTATAAATTACCAGATAAAAAAAATTAAAATCCTAAAACCCTAATAAAAAAATAACATTCTTTTTTTGGGCACTCGTGGTAACACGTTAAGGTAATTGCGCTGTGGTAGCCCGCGAAATTCATATTTTCTTGCGTTTTTTACAATTTACAGGTCAGTGTAAGGTTGTATCTTAATCAAAATATGATTCGCGACATTAATAATTATGTATTTACACAATTTTAACTATAAAATCATTAATTACCTATGTAACGCGGCCTTTTATAATGTGTGAGAACGTGCCCTTAAGCGCGGCAACGGGAGTATACACGCCCGCCCGCGCCTGAGGACCTGCGTCAGGCGGAATATGAGGACGCCGTGGCGCCTCTCTAACCACTCCTCAAAGAAGGGGCTTATCGTCGCAATTGTGGCGTGCCCAGCGCTGGGTTGCGACAGTCGCACTCTCCATGTCGCCATGATCCCGCCGGAGCTCTGTCCGCCGTGCCATGATTTCTCGCGGCAGCGGAGTTACGCCCCGCCGTTTCGCCTCCTCGCGCCACTCCCACACGGCACGGCAGTGCGCGCAGGGCCTTACCAGTGTCTGCGGTAAAATCTAGGGTTTACCGACTGAATGCCGGTAAAAGTCCGAAATTAAAGACAGTTTTAGAATAATTCGGGGTTTTACCGGTGAGATTTGGTAAATATTAGAATTTACGGGTAAATCCTAATATTTACCGCAGTTCGGGCTTTTACAGTAACATATAGGTAGATGAGTATGTATCAAAATAAACTAACATGTACTTATTTGTATGACTATAATAATATTTCAGTAACTATTTTCGTAGTTTTCTCAATCAATTGACATGACATATTATTGTAATACAAAGAACATCACTGTACTTTTTCTTTGTAGTAGTCGCATAGACAAACTAATGAGGTTGAACTCCAAAACTCCTCCTCGATTTTATGTGAAAATGTTTGGAACATAATAATCGTTAAATAAAATTAAATATCAACATTCACTACTCCAAGATAATTACCCATACAACTATGTGTATTATAATATATGCTTTACATTGTTCTCTGAGCATCTTATGTCAAAAATTATTGTCACCCTACCCTACTACACCATTCAAAAATAGTCGATTTCGGTATATATTAAGATTTTTAGTTTAATCGTTATTCTTATTAGTAACAAATAACACCAATTTGTTGCACAATTTTTTTCACAAAAAGAGACTATTTTGTATTTGTCTAATCTTTCATACGATAGGCGTATTAAAACGGAAAACAAAATAAATGGAGGATTGAGGGCCCGAATTTTGTCAAGGTCATAACTTTCAAACAACAAGAAATGGTGACCTGCTCTTGCTATCACAAATTTTCACAATTTATTTAGTATCTTATAGGATTACAAACAGTAGCTATATAGATTTCGTTTTATTTGCGTGATAATCTTTTACGTGTGTGAGTATTGTGGGCCCATTTTGAACGAAGATATACCAAATAGGACAGTGTTTTGCGATAATATCTTGTTTTCACAAATTTTGTTTGCTAAAAGCTTAGATTTTGGCATAAAGACTATCTGTAGTGTCCATAGTTTATCAGGTACAGGTGGGCCCTCAATCCTCTTAAAAGCTATTAATTAAACAACATCACTCTAAGCAAACGCCTGCAAGATTTAAACAAGACGCGCGCTGCGTTGTAGTAAAAAAATGTGTTCCTTTCCAAATTATTAGGCACTTCTTCGTAAAAAAATTAATAAAAGCTATATCTTTTTACCTAATGTATGTATGAAGCTCAAACTTAAATTCGTGAATGAAGCAATTAGGTAGCAATTATTGATACAACAAACTTTTAGAAATTCTGCGTCCTTCATGCTGAACACGGAGGCGATATTTTTTTGACCAGCCATCCTGACGTCAGAATGGCTGGTCAAAAAAATATTCATTTTTCTCTGAATGCATCGTATGTAGCAATTATTGAAGAAATGTAGCAAATATAAGCAATTATGTAGCAATTCTTGAATATACTTTGAGAGGCGTTTGCCATAGGCAACCAGCCATTCTGACGCTAACGAAATTTTGGATTTGTAAGGTACATAATAGCACAGTATAAAAACATACAGTAGGACGACGCCTTTGATCTCGTGGTAAATGCCGACAACGTCTAGACATTGTCGCAACAGCAAGGGTTGTCCCAAGTAAACGATATTAATTAATTAATTTGTTTATTTGAGATCAACATCGTCATTAACATTATTATTATTATAAACGACATTTGAGTGCCTGCTTATTTCTTAAGTTTTTTTTTTCAAATTATTTTATTATTTTTCTTTTAAGTTATATTATTATTCTTAGAAGTTCTTTTATTTTTTTCGACATGTATGTCATTATCATGGTTTTTGAGGTCGCTGATGACGATAACGAGATTAAAATCAAAATTCAAGATGGCGGCTGTGAAAATTTTCAAATTTTTCGTCATGGGTATCGTTTCTATGGTTTTCTAGGACGGTAAAGCCGATAGTGAAGTCAAAATGAAAATCCAACATGGCGGCTGCGAAAATTATCAAATTTTTCGTCATGACCTCATTATCGTTTTCAGCGACCTCAAAAACCATGAAAATGACACCTATGACGAAAAATTTGAAAATTTTCGCAGCCGCCATCTGGGATTTTCATTTTGACCTCATTACCGTTTTTAGCGAGCTCAAAAACCATAAAAATGACACCCATGACGAAAAATTTGAAAATTTTTGCATCCGCCATCTTGGACTCAAAAACCATGAAAATGACACCTATGTCATTACTATTATTTCCTTAATTTCATTTTATACATATAAGTTACAGTTCCGCCATCTTGGATTCCAAAAAGGATGCCTTTTTCGTATCAAGCACCCCAATTATACTCAAAATTAACACCCATATCAAATTATAAAAAAATTACGTCGTCCACCATCTTGGATTCCAAAAAGGATGGCTTTTCGTAACAAGCACCCCAATTATACTCAGAATTGACACCCATATCAAATTATAAAAAAAATTCGTCGTCCGCCATCTTGGATTCCAAAAAGGATGGCTTTTTCGTAACAAGCACCTCAATATACTCAAAATTGACACCGAAATCAAATTATAAAAAAATTACGTCGTCCGCCATCTTGGATTCCAAAAAGAATGGCTTTTTCGTAACAAGCACCCCAATTATACTCAAAATTGACACCGAAATCAAATTATAAAAAAATTACGTCGTCCGCCATCTTGGATTCCAAAAAGAATGGCTTTTTCGTAACAAGCACCCCAATTATACTCAAAATTGACACCCATATCAAATTATAAAGAAATGACATCCGCCATCTTGGATTTCAAAAAGGATGCCTTTTTCGTAACAAGCACCCCAATTAAACTCAAAATTGACACCCATATCAAATTATAAAAAATTACGTCCACCATCTCGAAATTCACCCTTAGTAAATAATAAAAAAGTCCACCATCTTGACACGGAACATACAAAGAAACACTTTCACAATTATAATATACTTAATTATAATATATAAGACTTGCAATCACTCACAGCACACGTCGTATGCACCATTTTAAATAAACAAATAAAAAATAAACACGCGTTAGCCCTGAATAACATATCCCGAACTACTAACATCGTTTTGTTCGCAGTTCGGGATCGGCTTACCCGCGTCTCGCCCCTCACACCCCGCACGATTGCCCTGTCTAGACGTCTTCGTTGGACGACTGTATGATTTTTAGACTGTGATAATAGTATCAAGCTCCTATCACTATTGTATGATATAAAATAGTTGTATTTAAAAAGGGGCCCGCTGGCTGGACGCTTGTTTAAATAACGAATATCTTCTGAAGTATAGCTCACAGAAATTCGAAATTTTGGATTTGTAAGGTACATAATAGTATCAAGCTCCTAACACTATTGTATGATATAAAATAGTAGTATTTAAAAAGGGGCCCGCTGGCTGGACGCTTGTTTAAATAACGAATATCTTCTGAAGTTTAGCTCACAGAAAGTCGAGATTTTGGATTTGTAAGGTACATAATAGTATCAAGCTCCTAACACTATTGTGCGATCTGAAAGTATAATAACAATAAAAATAACCATAAAGGGCCCGCTAGCAAGACACTTCATAAAAACGTCATTTAATCAAAAACTGTCGAGGTACAAAATATATCTTATTTATTTTCTTTAGGTACAAAATAATGTCTTTATGACAAGCTATCACCTGTTGATGAATCTCGTTGGGGCCTGTCAGATAGACGCACACAATGGCGACAACTATTTGGAGTTGCTTCAAAATGACCTGCCCGAATTAGTGTCTGAGGTGCCCGTATTTAATGAAAATGTGCCCAAAGTATTCCAGCATGACGGTTGTCCCGCGCATTGGAGTTTGACTGTGAGGGAATATCTCGACGATGTGTTCCCCAATGCGTGGATTGGTCGCGATGGCCCTATTGCATGGCCGGCACGTTCCCCAGACCTAAGTCCGCATTTAAGCAAGAATATTTTTTAAAATCATAATTTGGAATTGTAGTATTTTGTGACTCGATTCACAATTGTAGCGAATTCACAAAGTTGTAAAAAGATTTTTATGGCATGTGGCACATCACTAGCAAGAGGATAGACTAGAGAATATTTGAAGGAGTTCGAAGATCCCGGTCGCTTTTAGTTTTTTTTTTTTTATAGCCATGTAAATAGCTGTAACATAAGTCTGAAACTTTGCGAGTAAATTAAAAAAAAAACTAGATGGCTAATTTCACTAATTTTGAATTTAAAAGTACTTTAATACAATACACATCTAAATGAAATTAAAATTCAGAGTCTACGACTTATACTTCTTTTTTAATTTGTATTTCAAAGTAAAATTTGGGTATTTTTTTTTAAAACAATAAAAAGTTGATGAAAAAAATCCATAGAGCATGAGGTTTAAAAGGATAGCAAATGACCCCCCCAGTCGACCATTTCAATTTGGCACACGATGCACCAAACACCCTGTATATATACCTACTCATAGTTAAAACACCTTACAAAGTGAAAACTAACTTTAATTTCGGAAGTTGGTGTCTTCGGTTTTGTATTTTCGTTTTTTGCCACCAACTTCCGAAAGTAAATTTATTTTTAATTTGTAGTGTTTTTTTGGATGTTGGTTGTGTAAATAAAAGTGACGGAAAGTTATTATAACATCATCAATTCATCAACATACACTAAGTGGAAAAATTCCCTTTATATAGAAATGTCCTAAAAGCAAAAAGACCTATGATCAAAACGACACTAGCAAAATGTCCTATTAGCAAAACATCCTATGAGCAAATGGTCATAAAAATGATCGGAAATGGTATGCACAGTCTATTTATTACACATAAATATGAGATTTTTTAAAGGAATGTTTTAAACTTAAAAAAGTAAAAACCGTTTAGAATATTTTATTCGCGTTATTCTGTTCAGAAAATAGATATGATACTTCCATATTCAATCTGCCTAGCTTTTTCCCAATTCTATTGGGGTCAGCTTCCAGTCTAACCGGATGCAGCTGAATACCAGTATTTTGCATGGAGCGACTGCCCAGCTGACCTCCACAACCCAGTAACTGGGTAATACGATACCCCTTGGTAAGACTGTAATACGTCCAAGTACAGTCCAAGAGCTAGATCAAAGATTTTAACGTAAACTCTTGGATCTAGCTCTTGGACTATACTTAAAAATTTAACTCATTGGTGCCGATTCTGTTGTACACCGAACTAAACTATCACTAAAATTCCTTACTTTTGGCTATGAGAATCTTAGAGCTATTCTGCAAAAAAAAACCTCTAAATTTAGAAAAAAAGACAACTAAAATCGAGTTTGAAAATCGTGACTCCGCGTGGTATAGTGCTCGTAGTACATTTGACCTGGTGGCTTTAATTGGAACTAACGAAATCATTATGAAAAGAACATATTTTGTTTACAGACAATCCGACATCGCCGCCGTTACCGTGTCAGATATTTTTTAGAGCTGGAGCAACGTGTTTTTGTGGATTTTTTTTAGGTACTTACGTGTTGAGGGTTAGCGATTTAAGGGTTTTATAAAAGGGGGGCCAAATTTTCATTATGTTTGCGATAGGACACACCGTTTTCGAGATATATGGAAAAGAAAAAAAAAATACAGTACTGTTTTTGCACTTGAAGTCAAGGTGTTTGTGTGAATTTTAGCTCATGACAACTAATCTTATTCCACACCTTTTTAATCGCGATTAAAAATAGTCTGATTTAGTTTGACAATAAAAATTTTAGGTGAAAAACGTCAAATTCAGAATAGCAAAATTGCTGTCAAACTAAAATTTAGTTAAGTTGTGTCACTTTAATCAATTTCAGAATGGGAAATCGTAGTTTGATTTCCCATTCTGAAATTGATTAAAGTGACACAACTTAACTAAATTTTAGTGATTTTTAGTCTAGTTTAGAGGCATCTGTGACAAGAGAATCGGCACTAGAATATCTTCTAAAAATCTAAACTAAGACCCGACTAAATCGGTGACTTGGCGAAAAATTGCGACTAATTAGCGATATTTGGGACAAAACAGATCTACGCTAGGTGGCCTAGTTTTTGAGACATAAATGTGGCCAAGCGGGGGAGATGCTCTCCGGATCGGCCACCTATGAACCCTTATAACTTTTGATAACTTTTGTGTTATCAAAATTAAAACCCCCGATGGTGGCCATGCCAGTGTCAGTCACACTGCACCCCGCCGCACGGTGGATCGAAACTGGTATCTATATGAGGGAGATAGGATTTTTTTTTAAATTCGATTTTTAAAAAATACCTATCGTAAGATCTGTCATTCTGATGAATAATTGTTATGAAACGTTTTTCTTTAAAACTGATAGTTTGCCCGGAAAAAAATATTTTAAATTTTTGTTGTATGGAATGAAACAGAAACTGCTAAAATTTGTCCAAGTCTTGACAGGTCTTGCTTTAAAACTACTTTATTCTTATTCTTCGACTTGTTGGCTCTAATTCCACGCTATCAGCGCGCGCCCATACTTGCCCGTTCCAAGTATTAAAAGGATCAATAAAATGAAAAAAAAAAGTGACTAAAAATATATTTATATTTTAAGCTTTATTTTGATATTTAATAACTACTAGTTACGCCACTGGCGCATAATATACAATGTATTACTATAGATAAACCTTCTGGAGGAAATCAGTATATCGGGTTTTAATTTAGGTCTTGGTTTGGCTCGCCCGGGTGTTACCATTGTGTGGATCGCCCGGAGGACACGGTGGAGCATACAGTGGAGGTCTGCCCGGCTTGGGCAGAGCACCGCCGTGTTCTCACGGAGGCGATCGGCGGCGGCGATCTCTCGCGTCCGAGCCTGGTCCAGGCCATGGTGCGGAGCGAGAGTGCATGGGAGGCCGTCACCTCCTTCTGCGAAGCAGTGATGCTCGCGAAGGAGGAGGCGGAACGCGTGAGGGAGAGGCAGCCTCACGCCCTCAGTCGCCGCAGGAGACGCCCTGGGCGGCGGGAATCGCGGGGCGATTTCCGGCCACCGTAGGCGCGGGCCTGCGGATGGTGAGCAGCGGGTAGCTCGCCGTCCGGTAAGGACCAGCCGGTCGATTCTGTAAAAATCTCACCGTGAAAACTTAGGTGAAGTGAGTTTGTTTTTGCTAGGAATAGACACTATTGACAGCTCACTCCACGCTCCCTTCACCTAAGTTTTCACGGTGAGATGGTTACAGAATCGCACTGCTGGCCCGAGTCGACGGCGCGTTGTGTTCCACGCGCGCCTCAAAGAGATGTCAGCAAGTGACGGGGTCCAATAGGGCCGACGCCGCTGGGGTCGCGGGTTGTCTGAAGGGGTTACCGCGGCCCTGGCATAGGCAACTGAAGGAACACGGGTGGGTTTTAGTCAGTAAAAGTCTGACACGCCCTTCCGCTCCACCCAGAGCGGGAGAAGTTATTTGATGATTTCCCACCCTCAAAAAAAAAAAAAAAAAAACTCGCCCAGATTGAGACTTAGTTGGGATTTATGTAAAACTGTTAGATATTACAAACTCGTACGTGTAATAAAACGATATGCCTCGAGAATCAGTTTTAAACTTAGATTATGAATTGTCCAGATTCCGTGTTCAGTACAAAACGTAACATAAAACGTGAAGCCAATTTTTATACTTGTGTGAGTGAGCGCCGTGTACTACATAACGCATTTGCGTATGTGTGCAACACGCGAGTAATACCAGCGCATAGAGATTACCCTAAAATAGTGGGAAAATTTAAATATAAAAGGAACATTGAAAAGGAACTTCAAAGAATAAAAGAAAACAAACAAAAAGTGTGAATTTGGTCAAAATTAAAATCCAAGATGGTGGCAACGAAAATTTTCAAACTTTTTTCATGGTTGTCTACCTAAAAATGTATTCTGGGCATTCTGTAGCAAACTGTCAGAAAGTACCTATCAAAAATAAAATCCACAATAAATAATTGTCCAATAAATTAAAATAATTTTGAAGAGCTAGCGCATTCCAAATTTAAATTCAATTATAGAAACAATTCAGCGTGAAATTCAATAAATGAGGTATCTGTGCTGTGGTAATAGGTCCTGTCAGTTGACTTTGTTTTAATATAATATTCTAAAAAGGTTAAACTTGCAATAGAAAAGTGTAAATTGTTATTTAAAAAAAACAATGCTTATTACATTTTAATGAATAAAACAATTTTATTCCAATTTCCTTGAAAACCTAGTAGTATATTATTGAACCTGTGTTTCTATATTAAGTTAAGATTTGGGTATTTTCTTGTAGTTTATAATATTTTGAATAATAATTTTCACATTTTAAATAGTATTCACATGTATGTGTGTGATATTTGTAAAAAGTAAAAATGTTAAAACACACTATTATCGCATTTACAGACTTGGATTTTATAGAGGTAAATTAATAAACTTGTGTGCTAAAGACAGATTCAATGCAGTTAAGAAATGAGTTTTATGCAACTCTCTTAATTAACCCACGTTCATAAGATTTGATGTGTAGCATAATACATTTTACATAATCAATTTAGGGTGTCGTATGTCGACTCCACTAATGAGCTGACGGAGGTTCGTGTGTTCGGGTCCAATTGGGAGCGCTTCCGAACCATACGGTTGAAGAAATAAACTAACACTCACAAAAAAAAATCACTGTCCATGTTAATAAAACTCCTCAGTCATCCCTCGTTTTTTTCGTGAGGTGTTGAAAATTTGAGTAAATTTTTTCATGCCCTAGGCAACACTTAACAGTTATTGTGTCAAATTCAATGTCACATTCTTATTTTTTCGTTTTCAAATTTAATTATGAAATACAAGGTGAAATTTAATACTTACGTATGAAATGAGATGTTAGTGCGCTTTGCTTTTTTGTAGTGTAATTTTTGCACGATTTCACAGCACAGACTCATTTTAAAGAAAAATTAAAACACCCGGCTCGTGACGTTTGCGGAGCGAACGTTCCTTGACGTCTGGCGCGGTGATCGAACTAGTCACCAATTTTGATGACTAAAATTTGGAATCAATTTACGGTAGCCTACTAGGAATCTGGACATTTCATAATCTAAGGTTTTAAACAATGTAGATAAATTGTCGATTACAAACTCTAAGTGCGATAAATCGATATGTCTCCAGAATCGGTTTTTAAAGCCAACCGATTTTTTTTCCCCATCACTACACAAAGTATTTTGACAGCTGTCCAAACGGACTTCTTACATTGCGTTGATATGAGCAATAAAATTGAGACTCAAAATAATTGTTCTTTATTCTTTGCCGGTGCTTCTCTATTTTTCAATTCAATGGTATATTTACCAAAAAAAGAAATGCTTTCTAATGAGCCACGTCGATAACAACCGAGTGATTTTTCCGCATTATTGTAGTTTACAAATACAGACATTCTGCTCGTAGGACGATTTGCTAGTAGGACATTTTGCTAAAGTGACGATTTGCTATTGGGATCGTTTGCTTTTAGAACTTCCAAGAAAAAAATAATTTTCCAAATCGGTTTATAAATTACGGAGTTCTGAGCTAACAAACAAAAAAAAAATACAACCGAATGGGTAAGAAAACTGTCAAATTAGTTCCGCGGAGATGACGCTAAGAATTTGTTACTTTCATTCAGCTGCCAATGGAGTTCCTTGCTGAAAACTTTGCCGGGAGATGGCGCTAAGTGTTTTTTTCTTGTCACCGATTGGTCGCTTTGTCTTTAAGATGACTTTGACAAGTGACAAACACACAGCGCTCTCTCTCGGCACAGCTTCCGGGAAACGACCCCATTGAGAACCTCTTCCTTCTTTAAAATATATGTGCTAAACCCACTGGCAGAATGTGGGTGTACTATAGGTACACCTCAGGCGTGCTGTTATGTTGTGTTAGGCACCTGGGACCCAATTCCGGGCTCGAGCTAGATATCACGACCATGGAGATCAATCTCTGTTTCAAATCTCCGCATCAATGTCCGGTTCAAATCTCGATACTATCAAAAAACCGTATTCTGGTAGACCATGGAGAAAGATTTACAACGGAGAAAATAATCTCGTCTAAAAGACGTTCCATTTTTATCGATTCACTTTGATTATAATCGATTATGGTACGTTTTTCTTATTTAGTATTAATAACGTATGTTTAATTTATTAAATCCAAGCAAACACATTATAAAAGATAATTTTAGTATATTGTGTTTCTATAACTGGGTTTTTTTTTTTAATAATTACCTTCTTAGGTACTGAAAATAGTAATTGCAAAGTAGCGTGATCCGAAACGCATTTCGCATGATTTGTGTAGTATTATATAGTGCTCTGTGATTTGTGTCCTTTTTCTGACGTAGGTAGGTTTTAATTTTCAAACTAAATAAAACTATTTTTAATCGCGATAAAGGAGTGGAATAAAATTAGTAGTCATGAACTAAAATTCACACCAACATAACACCTTGACTTCAAGTGCAAAAACAGTACTGTATTTTTTTTTTCTTTTGCTTATATCTCGAAAACGGTGTGTCCTATCGCAAAAATAATGAAAATTTGGCCCCCCTTTATGATACCCATAAACCCCGAAGCCTCTACATGTAGGTACCAAAAAAAAAACGAATATAAACCTACGAATGTAAATTTTGACAGATGTTCCAACGGAGATTTCATATCTCCATACCTTAGGACCAGCCGTGATATCTCGCTGGTTTGCGATCGAAAAATTTATGAATGGAGATCGTTAGAATAGCATTTTCTCGTTTTCGACGGAGATAAGCAGTTTCTCGACTGATATTTCGACCATGGAGATAATTTCCATGCCACCGGAATTGGCCTCCTGAGAGCGAAACACCGCAGCTTCTATTGCCACACAAGCTGGCGACTTTGAAAGTCGCGACGAGGGCTTAAAGATTCGAGACGCAATCCTGGCAATGATGGCAGGGCACAATGGTTACGTTCAGTTAAGCTCTGAGAGTATGCAACTGTTATTTATCGCTGAGCCAATTAGATGCAATCCTTGAGAAAAGAAAATCCTGCGCGTGCTATTCACATTGTTTGCTCATTACAAGGGTAGAGTGTGCTCGTGGTTTGAGCTTGCACGAACAGATAGCACTACGGAATGCTCGCCTGACAACACAACTGAGTAGCGACATACAAAAACTAGCATGGTGTGCAAATGGCATTTACAGTTTGACCGAGACCGCTGTACCACGCTTTAGCCGCGGCAAGGCAGCGTTGAAGAATGAGCGGCGGGACGTCACCGTGAGCGTTGACGAATGAGCGGCCTGCACTGCCCCTCCGTGTCGCCGCGCACATACTTAAGGCGCGGTACAGCGGTTACGGTCAAACTATAGTTAATTCAAGTTATATCGTCACCTGAACAAATAAGAAGAGCGCGTATGTTGAGGGCGTCATCCAGTAATCCCATTTCGTGCATGTGGTTCAGCTGAGTTGAGAAGTCTTCGCTGCCCTCCCTGGCCACTGGACTTTGCGATGATGACGCTGCAAGTTTACAATTTCGTTACTACACTGTGCTGGTAGTATGCACCCAAATGCTTATAATCTTTCAAACCATTTATTTTAATTTAGTGTCCATGAAGTATTGCATTTTGCATGTCTGGTTGCCTGTCAATAAATAAGGAACTTCATAAGCGTGCTTATGTCAAAAGTAAATGATTGGAAAGAATTTTATGCTATCGAAACTGTCCGAAATTCGATTTTATGCCCGATTGAGGGTTTATAGTTGGGCCGTTTTGAACTGGTTAGTTGGGCCATAGATCTTTTTTGTGTATCTGTCTCGCTCGCACTCGTTAGGCGGTGCGCGCTTGTCATATGGGTTAGTAGCGATTGTTTTGTCAACAGTTCGCGTCATGTAAGTTTGCCGCTCTGAAGTAAGCTACAAATGACTGCGCAGTAGTCAATATCTATACTAAAAAATAGCAGCGCGCATGTTGTGCGCATCGGAAAGCCTGGTTTCAGAGCGGCAAACTTACGTGACGCAAACTATACCGTCGTTTATGACCCGCGACTCAGTTCCAAACGGCCTAAATATAATTTCCGCATTGGGTGAAATATGTGTACAGTCGAGTTCATTAAGGTTGATGCGCCAGGGTAGCCCGCGAAATTCAAAATTTCTTACGTTTTTTGCAATTTGTAGGTCAGTGTGAGCTTGTATGTTGATTAAAATATGATTCGCGGTCGTAGCTAATACGGCTTTACAGAATTATAATCATTAGAATCAGCAATACAACTCCATAAGTTAACATTTACCTCAAATCTAGCGATTTCATGAAATCATGAGGTTTGAGGTAAATGTTAACTTATGGAGTTGTATTGCTGATTCTAATGATTATAATTCTGTAAAACCATATTAGCTACGGCCGCGAATCATATTTTAATCAACATACAAGCTCACACTGACCTACAAATTGCAAAAAACGTAAGAAATTTTGAATTTCGCGGGCTACCCTGGCACTTTCGCCTTAATAGATTGGCCCTTCCAGGCTTCAAAAATATATGAACGTCAAAAAAGTTCATAATATTGTGACAACTTTCGAGCATCATTCAATTGTGGTCAAGATTTAGATTCATTAATATCTGACTGCTTTTTCTCAGTAACATTAGCAAAAGCAGTCCCATATTAATGAATCTAAATCTTGACCACAATTTAATGATGCTTATATTTGTCACAATATTATGAACTTTTTTGACGTTCATATATTTTTGAAGCTTCAGGCTTCAAAAATATATGAACGTCAAAAAAGTTCCAGGGCCAATATATTATGAACTCGACTGTACTTATGTCCAGCACATTGTTACATTTGTTCTGGGTCTAGGTTTATTTGTTTGGCATTAGTAAAACTTTTCAAGATATAGAAAGTGATGCGATGGTATTTACCAGCCGTGCTCTGTTCCATAGGAGTGCCAGCAGTGTTTCTGGTGCTGCCAGCTCTGTTCATAGCTTCTGATATGGCTTCGCTGAACATCTCCGGCGTTATTAAGGAGCGTGATGGACCTGCGAGTTTTATAATATTATCATTTCCACTCTCATAAGGCGAAAGTGCTAGGGTACTCGCACGCCCCGGAGGTACCTATTAAAATTTTCTCAGGAACTCGTGGAGGTATATGGTCCCTTAGGGTTCTAAAAAATCAAGCTTCTAAGGGCGAGCGCGCACTGCGGTGCGTTTTTCTAACGCATAATCTGTGAAGTATGGAATGTCTTCGAAGTGCGCGCACTGCGGTCATGCGTTTTGTTACTGTAGGCCCGCCCAGTGCGGCAGAACTAACGCAGTGCGCGCTCGCCCTTAGTCAACGCAATAAAAAAATACGGCAAATGGCCGTATTTTTTGCGACATATTTTGATACTCGCAAGTAAATCAAAACCTAAATGGTACTTCCCGTTGACCTAGAATCATGAAATTTGGCAAGAAGCCACGTCTTACAACACAAACAATGGAAAAAGTTTGAAAATTGTTCATTTGTAATTTTATCACATAAAAAAATATTTTCAAGTATGTCAGTCTGTCAAGAACCTTTTTCTCAGGATCACGTGGAGGTATCAACTCGAAATTAATATCAAACACGTAGGTAAGTCTATGGACCCTTAGAGTTCTAAAAATTCAAGCTTCTAAGGTGCAACGCAAACGACATACTTTTTGTGCGATCGAGTCAGTGGTGCACAAAATGTCTGCATGGCACACAAACAGTCCGTCGCGGATTGTACGCAGACTCAACACACACGACGCACATCTTCGATCATTCTGTCGGCCGAACTGTAGGGAAGTAGACGCTATGTCCTTCACTTAAGGTGCAGCGAATACGACAGACTTTTTGTGCGAAACTACAAACGTTCTATTTTTTTCGAGCACTTTTGTGCGGCGCGGCGCGATCTGCCAGAATGACACGGATTTTTGTGCGCCGGACTTTTTTTGCGCGTCGTGTGCGTTACTGCTTATAATTGCTTAGGTAAATTCTATTTTCACAGACTAAAAAGTGCGCCACGGATAGTCTGTCCTCTGTGCTGCATCTAAGTCAAAGCAGTAAAAAAAATACTGCCATTTATACGACATATTTTGATACTCGCAAGTAAATGAAAACCTATAGCGAACCCGTTGAACTAGAATCATGTTTGCTAACTCAAAATCTACCCAAGCAATGTTAATAAATTTTATATGGGACCAATTTTGAGGTATACCCTCTCGAATGAAACAATTTTTTTAAAAATCGGACTACTCTGTAAAAAGTTATGCGTGGTACAGAAAAAAAAAAATACATACGAGACGACTTCAGAACCACCTTTTTTCGTCGGTTTAAAACAGAAATTGGTTTATCTATCTATACTTATTATAAAATAAAGTCGCTTTTCGTGTCTGTCTGTGTGGCCGCGTTGTTCTTCTAAACTACGCAACGGATTTTGATGCAGTTTTCACTATCATTTAGAGAATTTATTCCGGAAGTTTTACATAATTATTATTTAACAAATATTTAATATAGCAACCTTCATGTTTTGTCAAGTCGTAAAAACCGTGCTAAGCAGGGCCGGGTCGCTAGTTTAAAATAAATCACACTTTGTCTAACACATGTCTAGCTCAAAATGCTCTGATGGTGTCAGGCTAATGGTGCCCCTTAAGGCACCGAGCTTTCAAACAGCCTGTATAGTTAGCGTGTGAACGCACCTCCAGTAGGCGTGCCGGACTCAGTGGCTGAGGACGTGGTCCTGCTGGACTCGCCGGCGGACTGCAGCAGCCTCAGCAAGCTGTCGTTGCTGCCCGCGCCTCGGCTGCTCGAAGATGACACGGCTTCTGTTGCTGCCTAAAATATAATAAGTACTTAGTGCATTATTCACCAAGGGGATAAAGCAGTATCTTATGTCACAGCACTATATTGAATCCCGAATGTAACGAAGGATTGTAGACTAGTGTTCCCGAACCCATCAGAAGTAGTTCAGCAGTATCGAGGATAAATGATTAGGTATGTTTCTATACGTAGGGTTTGTACAGACGCCAGCACATCAACGTAAACCCTATACATAACTATAACTACGACGCAGCATGAAGTGTTAGAAAGAAAGTATCGTTGGCATGATTGGTTGAATTTCCATCGTTTCTAAAATTGCGCAATGGTTGCACATTTTAATAATGAGGAGCCAATAAAATCATGCTTCACTTGAAATAGGCCACACCTCCGCGTCCCTGCGCATCCGCCACTGGCTACCGAGTTCTCCCGAGTACTCCCGACCCTCAGCGAAATTAAACGAACGCTCACATCAAATCTGTGCGTCAGTCACTAAAAATTCGTGGAATCTTGTAGTTGCGCGAAATATTATTTGTTAATGGCGTCTCAGCTGGCGCAAATTGAAAGACTGCGCATAATAGCGCTTGGATTGAGTGGATCATAGATTGGTGATCATAGAGTGGATCATACAGTGGATTTGTCGGCAGACGGGCATAACGGTGAGTAATATTTTTTGTAATTATTATGTTTTTAAATCTTAGGACGACCCATTGACCGGAATTACAAAGGCTAATAGGTATTGAAAAAATGTGATAATAGTGTTTTTCAATAGAATTTTCGAAATATGTAAACAGAAGCGATAGGTAGGTGGGTCAAAACCAAAATTTTGTACAATTTCATAACAATTTCATGTCCACCGACTTTTCCTTATTCCTCAAAAAATTCTGTAATGGTAATGTTATTTTAAAAAATGGATTTCATAGCGGAATACTACCTTAAATTCATATTTAATTTATTAGTTGGTGGTTCAGTTATACTTTACGAAATATTATGAAAATAATAAAACGGAATGGAAAATACCATATTATTCTCCCTCAAAAAACCTGTGTCCAACTATCGATTTCAATGTTTGAAACCGCAAAAACTTCGAAAAGGGTTTTATTTATTGAACATAGTATCCAGCATAACGAAGTGTGCGTAAATCACTCAATATCTAGGCAACTTATATGTACTAACAGTTATATGTAATAATTAAAAAAAATAAAAACAATGCGTCTCAAAAAGAGTTCATTTATGTTATTCCTTTAAGTAACGCGTTATTTTCCAATAAAATACTTTTTTTTAAACTTACTACTGGGAACATTGACGGAAATGTCACGCCATTTACACCACCAATTTCTGCGCGGCAGTCATAATCTTGTGTCAAGAAAGTCGAAAGGTGTTGTGCGTGTGGAGTGACAAATAAACATTTAGTGGTTTCTCTTGAAAATTCATAAAAAAATAACATGTAAGTATGTTTGATCTTAATCTTATTATCTGAAAACTATTTTGTTTGTGCTATTCAGTCGCTTAGGAGCTGTAATCATTAAGTGAATAGTGTGTCTTGAATTGAAATGAAACACTTCAAAAACATCGTCCATGTTTCCTTTATGTTACATTTTTATGTCACGTTATTTAAAAATTGCATTAAGGTGTATTCACAAACACAGGCATGTACTTTTTGTAAGAACGGTTAATAAATATTTTTATCTTTACAATATGTTTGGTTACCGGTTACCGTTACTAACAACATTTATTGTATAATACTTAATGCATTTATTTTAAGAAAACCTCTGGCAAAGTGGCAACTAATGAAAACTTAGTGAAAATTAACTAAATAGGTTAGTAATAAAACCAAACCTTTAAACTAAGGAGGATGCGCAGTGGTAGCCCGCGAAATTTTTTTTTTTTTGGGTTTTTTGGAATTTGCAAGTCCGTGTCAGGTTGTGTCTTGATCAAAATATGATACGCGGCAATAAAACATAATTATGTATTTCCATAATTTTAACCATAAAATTCATCAATACATCTCTCTAAGTTAGATTTCGTACAGATTCGTTAGATTTCGTTCGTTCGAGGAATCTGCACGGAATCAGTTAAGTTAATTAAGTAAAATTTGATTTTTATATAAAGATTTATATTCCCTACTTATGTTATCAATAATTGTTATGTTGTCATTATTTTGATATCATTTTGTAGACTGACTCAAATACTTTTGGTTAAACATAATTTCACATGCAAAATTCAAAGGTTGTTTTTGCGAAAAAGTAAAAAATGTAAAAAAAAAAGTTATTTTTGTGTAAAGTTTCGTGTTTTTGTATGTTTTTTGACTATTTTTTTATTTTATTTAGTTTTTCCATAGCCTCAACGTCTACCTTTACAATTAAGTCATTTGGACGTCTGTAGGTTTTTTAGATTCAAAGATATAAGCATTTTATTGCACATTCCCTAATGCAGCCGTTAAAAATGGCCGCCATTAGCGGGGTGTTGGGTTAGGATTTTTTATAAAATTAGATTTGTCGATAAAAAAATTGTATATAACATGCTTTTTTAGTATCGGTAACCGTTAACCAAACACATTGTAAGTATATAAAACAAATTCGGTTCAGTTTCACATTTATAACTTAAGAACCGCTGGACCGATTGGATTTGTCTTGTTGGTCGGGTCAGCTAGTTTATCAGAAATATCGGATTTATCGAAACCTGCTAAACTCGAAAGTGTTTGGTTTACAGATAATATAATATGCCTTTATCGGTTGCAGAAAGGCAGAAAATGTATCTAGAGCGGCTAAAAAATAACGATCCCGAAAAATAGAATCGAATGCAGGAGAAAAATTTTGACCAGAGCAAAAAATTCTACAAAAAAAAAATATAGTAGAGCTATCAGACAAAGAGAAGGAGACCAGACGAAAGTACTGGAGGAATTAAAAAAAATACTGACAACAAGCAAGAAGTAGAAAGTGTGAACCTCGAAAAAATACCAAAGAAAATATCAGAAGAAATACAGAAAATTAACCAAAGAAAATGAAAAGATTAATCGGTACTACCATCGGTAGCCCACATTGAAGTGACTACCTGTTATTTTAAAATTAAGATCACGTAAAAGCTTAGACCAAAAACTTAAATGTTTTTTTAACAGCATTGTAGTTATTCTTTTAGGCGTCGAAGTGAGACTTTTGTTATGTCAATCTTTCAGATTGTTACATTTTTATCATGAATAAAAATAATTATAAAATACTTGACTGTTTTTCTCTTACATCATGAACACAGCCCTTATTTTCCTTTATGTTACTTTTATGTTATTGTGACATAAAAATAACACAGATGAAATGATCCAAAATTTTGGTTTTGACCCAGGTATGTAACTAGTTATTTTCCTTTCCTAATGAGTTCCCCATATTGTGTTTCGCTGTTTCAAGCGCCATTGAAATGTAGAGTAGGTAACCGGCCCGGTAGGTTTTTTGACGCCCTGGCAAGCGCTTTGTTGTGATATCAATGCTGGGCTCAACACGTGTTGAAAATCCAGTGTGCAATAAAAGCCCGCTGCGATATTTTTACGTCCGATTCAAGTGGGCAATCAGAAATAATACCTACTCAGAATTCGATGAACTTTTGTTTTTCATTCCAATAGCTAAGATATGACACATTTTAAACCAAAGTTAATCCAGTAAGTAGTAGGATTATAAAGTTACCTGCCTGCGCAATTTCGCACTTGCTTTTTGTTTGTTGATATAG
The DNA here is from genome assembly GCA_905163495.3 of Cosmia trapezina. Classification (NCBI taxonomy): domain Eukaryota; kingdom Metazoa; phylum Arthropoda; class Insecta; order Lepidoptera; family Noctuidae; genus Cosmia; species Cosmia trapezina. Next base: position 19,467,644 of record LR991037.1, read on the forward strand.
TAGTGTAATTCATTACGCGGGCTCAGTTTAGATTAATTTTATTACCACGCTATGGCATTGGGTGTAATCCTGTCATGGCGTGATTTAATACTTAAATAATAATAACTTAGCGATTATTGTAGGGAATTAGATAAATATTAATACATCTTTGCCTATAGTAATTCAGTAATAATGTGCAATAAACTAAGTATTTTATCTAAGTATCTGTTTCGTTCCAGAAAAATTTGTTTACTTTTGGCTTTGGCGGTGGCAAGAAAGCGGAACAAACGAGGCATCACACATCATCATCATCAGCATCTACACGAGAGCTACAACGGCGGCAGAAGATGCAGTTAAGGCGCTGCACACTCTGTCGATACTTTTTTAAGCAGTCGAACCACCTCATCTTCGTACAGCGTAAGTCCATGTGTAACTTTTTATCATACTTACCACCCTAACTTATTCATCATTTACATATAACATGGTTTTCTTAAAAGTGAATAACATAAAAACTTTTTTACAAAAAAAAAAACAACCGTTTCCAAAAAAACACTACAAAGTGAAATATAACTTTAATTTTGGAAGTCGGTGTCTTTGGATCTGTATTTTAGTTTTTTGCCACTGACTTCCAAAATTAAAGTTATTGTTCACTTTGTAGTGTTTTTTTGAAAGTCAGTTGTTTTTTTTTTTTGTAAAAAAGTTTTTATTTTTCACTTTTAGTGGGTCAGTTTATAATTTATCTAAGTTCCAATAGCCCAATGTCAACTGCTCATCACCTTTTACAAACTTTCCCGATGCAGGGACGTTAATTGTTGAGGAGTTCTCCTAGTAAGGACCAGGAGAACTAGAGCTCCATGGTGAAGTCATCGTCACCATTATACATTAATTAATACATATTTAATCAGTTTTTATTTTGAATTGAGTTTTTGTGTTTAATATGGGTCAATGACCTGAAATAAATGAATTTTAATTTAATTTAATTATGCATTTTGACGGCATAGATTACACAGCAACCATATTAAAGTAATTGAATCGCAAACCGTGAAATACTTAGGTATAATTAAGTAGTTCCGGTGGCCATCTGTGGTCTTCATCATCAGTTCCACTTCACCAAATGGTGCTTTCCGAGAGCAAATGCACGAGCTACTATAAAAAATACCCAAATCGCATAGGAATCGAGGGAATTTGAGGGTTTCCCTCGATTTCCATGGGATCCCCTCATCAGATTCTGACTTGGTGACAATGGGACCACCTCGAGAGTATACATACCCTTTCAAACAAAAAATAATTTTGTAAATCCGTTTTGTATGACCAAGTTATGCCCGGACATACATATTGATAACCTCTTCCTTTTTTCAGAAGTCGGTTAAAAATTGATTAAAATATACCTACTACATAATAAGCACGATTTTTCTTTAACATTAGGTAATGTAGGTAGGTATAATAAGATAAATTGCATTAACTCTTTAAACGTCGATTGCACACCCAGGTGTTCAGATAGCAATAGAAAATCTATTGTTTCTGCTAATTGGCGTGCGAGGGGTTAAGGGGGATCCGCTGTGGTAGCCCGCGAAATTCAAATTCTCTTGCGGTTTTTGCAATTTGCAGGTCAGTGTCAGGTTATATCTTGATCAAAATATGATTCGCGACAGTGAAAACTATATATTTACATAATTTTAACCATAAAAATCATCAATACATCTTTCTAAGTTAGATTTCCCCCGGATTAGTCTAAATTCCGAAATCGGACCAATCCGGAGGAAATCTAACTTGGAGATAGGTATTGATTGTTAAAATTATGTAAATACATAGTTCTTAATGTCGCGAATCATACTTTGATTAATATACAACTTTACCCAGACCCGAAAATTGCGAAAAACGCAAGAAAATTTGAATTTCGCGGGCTACCACAGCGCAATCACTTTAAATATGTATGAAATTAAAGAAAACCATGTCTTGTGTCACACATACCTGAATAACTATTATAAGGGCGCGGTAATAGTAGACCACTGCGACGAAAGTTTTCTTGCGGCCGCGTTTATCACGTTGTTATAGCAGAATAGGCCCTATTCATATTACACAATACAGCATTCGTGGCGTCCGCGTGATAGAAATGAAGCAGTGACTCCCGAGAAATTTTAATATTGTTGCCTAGCAAATAGAATCCACTTTCGCCTGGCGATCGCGCGGCGGGCTCAAGAAATCTATTGTGTTGTCTAAGGCCCGGCGCACACTGCTGGAAGCGCGGCGGAGCGGTCGCGCGCATGCTCTTGTAGTAGCTTGAGGGCGGACGCTCCGAGCACCGCGTGCGAATTTATTCTTATATTGACCGTATGTCAAGGTAGTTAAGGTTTATATTAAATTGTTGTCTTCAACTGCGCTCCGCCGCGCTTCCAGCGGTGTGTGCCGGGCCTAAAAATGCACAATAATAAAAAGTAGTGTGCAGTTTTAGAAGCGAATTGTGTATTTATGAATTTGGTAGTAGGTCATCATTACAATCGAGCATTAGGTATCTGTCAAAAAAAAATTGGTATTTAAAAAGATGACCTAATGTTGCATTAGAAGTAGTAGGTATTAACGGGATGTGCCGTTGATTATCGCGTTGAAGGGCGTTAGCCGTAGGTGTAGCCACCACTTACCGCGGTAATTTGACCGAATCTCGACCGAAATTTAACTACCGCGATATTTATGTCGTATAGGGGCAGTGACGTTGACGTTTTACACAAACTATTTTTATGTTGTTAAAAGCTGGAGTAGATTAGCTAGTAAGACAATAGATAAGGGCGCTCGGCAGACGCCACTCAAACTGGTTATGCGCGCGTTGCGCGGCCTTCTAATGGTAGGCAATAATTACGCCCGCTGAACGTATTTGACTCAGTGAATTTAGTATGACTTCTTATTAGATAATTTTTCAGTTCTTTACAACCTGTCTCACAAAGGTGGAAGTTCTCAATTCGACTGATTGTTTATTTGCGCGTCCATACTCATTTAGTTAAGTTGACCCGTACAATTTGTCAAGAATGTTATGTAAGTATTAAAATTGTCAACATTTTCTTTGTTTTAGATTTCGATGGACACTGTCAGAAGGCGCCTGAAGGCCGGCGAAAAAAAATGCTGCCGCTGCCAAGAAAATTCTTATGAATCAGGCGCATCAGAATCAGCAATACAACTCCATAAGTTACAATTGACCTCAAACCTCTTGATTTCATGAAATCGCTAGATTTGAGGTCACTTCTAACTTATGGAGTCGTATTGCTGATTTTAATGATTATAATTCTGTAAAGCCATGTTAGCTACGGCCGCGAATCATATTTTAATCATCATACAACCTAACACTGACCTGCATAGTAGCACAGTTTTACAATCCGTATGGTGTATTTTAAGTATTGTTATTATTTTATTTATCAAAATAGGTAGGTAACTGTTTAGGTATTTCCAACCACTGTTTCCCAAACGCTTAGTTGGCGTTCCCACGAGCGTAATAAAATCGCGGCGGGATTTTGTCGCGCACTGGATTTTCAACTCTCGTTGTTGAGCCGAGCGTTGAGAATCCAACCTAACAAAAACAGAGTGCATACCAGCGCGACGAAAAACACACTGTTGGATTTTCAACTCCCGGCGCTAAGCAGAGAGTTGAAAATCCAGTGCGCGATAAAATCCCGCCGCGATTTTATTACGCTCGTGGGAACGCTGACTTATTCTTCCATTGTTCGATTTGGGAAAGACGCTAGACACGTCGTTCGTTGATGTTGTGTCATAATAAACTGACTTCCTGCATGTCCTTCTCCAAGCTTTAAACTACCTGCATAATTTTCATCACAGTTTGACCGTGAAGGCGTAACAGACAGACAGTTACTTTCGCATAATATTAGCATGGATAACTCTTCAAATAACGTGATAAAATATAATAATTAATACTGTAAATTGAAATATACTACTTCTTTTCGAACCATTGTTATATTTTTGAGGATCTTTCATTAGTGATAGTGATCATTTAAGTCAAAGCCGTCGCCCACTGACAGCACGGCACGACAAGGGATTTAGTAAGCGAAGCGATCTTGTTTTATCATGCTTGGGGCGCTTTCAATTTAAACGTTCTGCGTCGGACTGCTGCGGTGCCGAAGCGGTGCGTTTGTCGTATTCGACACGGATGGTCGTTTGTTTTCATACAAAGCGCGCGGTGCGGCAACAGTGCGGCGTCGATATCGCGAACGCTCGACAACAGGACGGCAACGTCGGAAACTCCACGTGTATGATATGAAAACAAACGACCGTCCGTCAATACAAATAAAAGCTTGTAAAAAATTAAATATATAATTTCTGTTGGTTATTTTAATTTATAGTAAGTAGGTATTTAATTTTAAGTTTTTATTTATGTAAGTAAGTTATAATAATGTTTAAAAATAAAAAGAATATGATTGTTATTCCGCATTTTATTTTGATTTATCCCGTGGTTCATTCACATGCGTTCCCGTAGGAACCTACCTATCCTATGTCCTTTTCTGAACCCCTGACAACGTGTAAGTATGCAAATTTTCATGATTATCAGTTGTCTAGATAAGACTCAATTCACATGGAAATGGCAGCGATGTGGTGAGCAGTATAAACTTTATGTGGTAAAGCAAGCCGCCCGGCCCGTCGCTCCGCCGCGCGCCGCCCGCGAGGCTCCGCTCGGCGTTTTCTAAGTATCTAGCGTATCTATATTTTTTTGATATTGCACATAAAGGAAAAGCCAAACACAGCAGCAGCATTATTACTATGCGTGCCAAATAAGAAAAGTACTGTCAACAGTCAAGACGCCATTTTGTTCCGCAATACTCGCGAACTTACGAGTGGAATTTCATTTGAAAATTCATAACCTTTGAAATCGTATCTTATTTCTAGCGTAGTAAGGTTGAACTTGTAACAGCAATTTTCGCCTTGTTAATTCACGTTACTACGTTCAACCTTATTTTTTCAGTGATAGGAGGAGCTCGTGGCTAAGTAATAACAGCTGCACGGGTCGATCCATCAGGTTAAGCTACGCTTGCTGGGGTTGGTCCTGGGTGTCATTCGTGGATCTCTGACAGTCGTTACGGGTCGTCAGAAGCCTGAAAGTCTGACAACCAGTCTTACCAAGGGGTATCGTATTACCCAGTTACTGGGTTGTGGAGGTCAGATAGGCAGTCGCTCCATGTAAAATACTGGTATTCAGCTGCATCCGGTTAGACTGGAAGCCGACCCCAACATAGTTGGGAAAAGGCTAGGCAGATTGATTATTTCAGTGATAAGATCATGTCGCGGACGAAACGTTAGTCTCAAACACGGCGGACTGAAAAGATGCTTTTAATTTTTTCAGTCCACCGGTAAATTATTAATGGCTAAACTCCAAACACGTTCGTGATGGGGTATCGATACCTATTGTTTTCAAAATTTCAATCATATTGCCGCTGCCGCAAGTAAACAACTGCTGTGATATTATGGCTTTCTGTTTTTTCTCTAAAAATACTTGAATAAAAAAGCCAGTAGGTATGTAGGTAGGTAAGTAACAAAACCCGGAAAAAGTAATTGAAATCTCTGAAAAAAGATTTCTCACATCAGTTATTATATACCTACCTGCCTCATCAATAGGTAGGTATTCATCACGAGCGCGAAGTTTCGCTAATTAATTGTTTAACGTGTTTATACAATTTAAGAGTAGGTAATGCCTTAATATCTAATAATACTTACCTACATAGACTAATTATGTAATTTTCCAACAAATATAAAGGAAAATGAAGGAATAATGTAAAAAATATTACTAGGTAAGCTTTCATACGCATTTTAGTTTTAGCGCGGCCCTGTTTTTAATACCATGCCATAATATTTCGATTCGATTCAAGTATTTAACTGGCCAACTGCTACGCTATTTCATAGCGCATAGTATCTTATTCTACACTACGACGCGCATACGCACACACTCACAGAGCATGTAACTTTACACACACTCTCACGTCGCACTGCAGCACGAAACATTACGAGTAAGAACCGATAAAAAGCTATTTATCTCTTTCGTACGATTCTCGCTGTTGTTGCTCATAACGCGCTCAAGGTCAAAGTGGGGTAGCTTGATGTGCTGGCGACTGTACAAACACTTTTAACCATCACTACATAGTATAAAACAAAGTCGCTTCCTGCTGTCTGTCTCTCCCTATGTATGCCTAGATCTTTAAAACTACGCAACGGATTTTGATGCGGTTTTTTTTAATAGATAGAGTGATTCAAGAGGAAGGTTTATATTTATAATAAACGCGGGTGAAGCCGCGGGCAAAAGCTAGTCATTCATATTTTAAAAACTAGATGAGGTCGGAGTTTCCTATCTGACTACTCTGAGAAGAAAGTCCGAAACAAACTCAGAGGTCAGTCTCTTTTAAAGTCCAGACATAATCTTGGTCAGATCGTATGAGGACCATGTAGATTGGTGTCTGAAATGGTCTTTTGAGGAAAGAACCACACAGATGTGGGTGGACCTGTCCACCAAACATTAGGTAATGATTATTTATGTTGCCAAATGTTCAAAAACACCAAAAAATATCCTCCAAAAAGTGTCAGCTACCATTTAACATTGAAATCAGAGCCATTCAATTCGGTATTCTAGATATAAAATCAATCGTGTTTGTTGAAGTTTGGCCTATTCTTCTATACTAACTTAAAACAGGAATTAGCGATGCATTGCTTACAAAATAAATATTACTAGAAAACAAAAACAAAAGAGGAAGCGGTAAAAAAAAGGTAAGCTTTTTAGTAGGTATTTCATGTAACATACACAATCCAGAAGGTTTTACACGTATTCATTTAGAGTCATCTAATTCCGACGTTTTAACTCCCAGGGCCGTACACTACTATCCGTCTGCCAAATCGGTTCAGCCGTTACGGCGTGAAAAGGTAACAGACAGAAGATAGAGTTACTTTCGCATTTATCATATTAATATGGATTATATTATGATGGGGGAACATCTGAATATATTGGCTAAACGGTCAGACGGAGTTTGCGATTATATAAATTCATTACTGGATGAAGCTTGCTTGGTCCCTCCAGTTATGGTTTTCGATTTGCATCTAGGTTGATCAAGACTTTTGTGTGTTCCGTCGCTTCCGCAGACAAATACTACATGACAGGACAAGATAGTGCAAAGTTTAGTGCTACTATAACAGTTTAAGCCATATTATTTTATTAACAAAAGTTTTGTTTATACATAAAAAATATGTGTGATTGGGTAAGATATTTAATTTCTATGCGCCTGTGTCGCCTCTTATAAATGGATTATTACTATTAGCACTTGTTTCTTTCAACAATAGTTTCTACAACATACCGTATATTGTCAACAAATAAATAAATAAATACAACTGACCTGCAGGGCAGCAGCGAACTGTTCATGAGTGATGGGGTTCCTCTCACCATCCTCGTTCTCTTCCTCGTCAGCGTCTTCATCTTCCGACAACGCTTCTAATGAATACGCGAATCCCGAAGTTGGAACTGAAACAAAATTCATTCGAATTTGAATTTTCAAGTTGTTACAAGTTGATATTACCCAACTCCTGAAGGGTGAAATGATGATTCTCTTTGATGACCTCTCATTATACAGCGTGATTTTTTCAAGTGGGCCTGGATGGCCAAATTCGAAACTATGAGGAATAGCGAAAAGTACTCAAAGGAGTCTCGGGCTCGATTTTGATGAAAATTAAAACTACGTCATTAAATTTTTGAAAAATCAATATTTCTAGGCAGGAATAGAACCCGTCGATTTTGAAAAAAAAAAAACACTATTATTACACCATTCGATGGTGTTGCTAATAAGTATCGAATTCTGGGAAGTAATGACATACGGCATAGGTACTGAAGGAAAGAGCTCATTTTTAACAAAATACTTTTTCTATTTTTCTTGCCTTGTTCAAAATGATCACCATTGTTGTTGTAAGAAAAAAATAAAAAATATACGGATGAATTCGACACAAAATATTTTGAAGTGAACAACAGAAATCAATTATCTAAAACGCGTAACACCTATTTACCCGACTACGGCGAAGCAAAAAGGAGGGTTATTATTTTGACCAGTATGTATGTATGTATGTATAGATTTAAATAGACATTTTTTTTTTTTTGTAAAAACAAAAGATAAAACATTCATTCATTTTTTTTATGTTCTTCTTGTTCCTTCATAACTTCTAAACTGCTTGTCATAATTTGACAAATGAGGTACCTTTGGAAGCGTCTTGATCGTCCGCTGGTTATAGGCTATGTGACGTCACATTAAGTTAAATATGGCGCCCTCTAGCGGACATAAAGTCATGAACTAAAACAAACAGTTTTTAACTTAGATAATATACATCTAGATCGAGCCACCGCGTGGCTGGTCATGAGACAGCAATATTATACATTTTCTAGGTTATGTGGTATGAGAAATGAGGTTTAACGTAAGAAATCTTCCATATTTTGGACTGAAACCCATGTCAATACATTCGCACCATGCAAAAACTGTCCAAAAATGTTAAATTAATCGACGCAAGATAAATTTTGTAACAGTGAAAGTACTTTGTTTGACAACATTTTTAAATTTTGCCATGCAAAAATACGGCACGCCGTAAGGGACAGACGATACGATGCTTTTTCTCAATTTTCCTAATTATTTCGTATATATATGTCTCACTTCCACACTTCACACTGTAATCATGGCAACGTCTAGATGTATAATGTCATTGGTTTTTAATGATGTCGTTTTTGGTATCAAATGAAAGGGCTTAATTAGCACATTTCAAATATTGTATACATATTGTTAGCTGTTGCTCGCGGTTTGCTTGCACCCTAGATTTAGACATAATGTCTAAAATCACGCCTCAGACCTGAGGCACACATAATTTTCTCTCCAAACCTACCCAAAATACAAATAGTTATTTTTCTTTTAAAAAAATGTACAGCGGCTCTGCAAAAACTTTTTCATGAAATTATAACCCCAACATAATTTAAATAAAAAGTAAGTTTAAAAACTAAATCCCGACTACTGAATAATCACGCTCTAAAAAGTATGAAACATGAAAACATTCTCATCTGAAATTACAAAAAGACAGACAATTTAAAAATCCGGAGTCACACGTAATCTATTCGATTTATGAAATGACGTGTGACTCCGGATTTTTAATTTGTCTGCACCTAGTATGACACAAACCAATGTAATGAGGTTGGGCAAATGGTCTGGAAACTATATGGGAAACACAAACAACTTTACAATTTTTTAAAGACAAACATCAAATTTTTGAAATCGGATGAGTATTTTCGGAGATTACCTCCAACCTTACAAACCTTTATTAGTGTACATTTAAACTTCGTCTGTGTTTATAAGTGCTTATAATTAAAAAAAAAAATACTGGCCATCTGTAGCAATTACTAACCACTCTCAGTAGACGATGTAGTATTAGAGCGCGAGCGCACAAGCCGCGTCAGATGACGCAGGGCCGCTGGCAGCTCAGGATGAGCGTTAGCTCCTCGTCTCATAGTGTGTATGTTGGCTCCCAGCGCAGCAAGCAATTCTACCTCATGTAGAATAGACAGAGCCACACAGTCCTCTCCAATGCAGGGTGCTTGTTCCACAATCTCAGACATTGCAGACTCGTCATTTAACAGCTACAAATAAAGTTACACCATGTTGAATAGTCCTAACTGAGAGAGTAGACACATCAGGGGCCTACCACCAGTAACCACCCCTAATTCCGGTATTTTTCTTTTTTATTAAGACGCAGATATATGCCTACGGTCTCAAGTAGTTGGGGGCGACATAGCTTGCAGGGTCTCTGCTGAGCTCATGCACGAAACGCATCATACGTCCATCCAGTACTTAATAGGACTCGTCCATCAAGAGGAGCGCTGTCCCAAATTGGACACATTATTAATTTACTATACATAAAACAAAAGGTATTATATTAAAACCCACATACTAAAAGATAAATAAATAATTAAATTATCTTTAAAATTGTGAAGGTTTCATAAAAATACGCTCAAGTTTTTGCGTGATTCTCAGTTTTTTATCCGCATTAGACATGACTTTACAAACTAATTACACTATGTAATATAAACAATCTAAAATATTCCCATATTAATAGTCCAACATCCCAGAGCCGCCAGACCTTTCTTATTTTCTGATTAACAAAATGTATGGGATGAGTAATGTACTTTGAATGTATGCATACCTGCTAGCATAAGCTGATGGCCAATTTTAAGGTATTAGGTACTAAAGTTAGGTAAAACAATTACTCACTTTTCTTAAAGTCTGTTTGCTGATTTTATGTATGTTTTACAGAATATTGTTCAATACCATACTGCCAACCGGACAGGGGCTCCCAGCTGCCATTCCTGGATTTTTGACCGTTGTTACAGATCATGAGAAGCCCAAAAGTCTGACAACCAGTCTCACCAAGGGGTGTTGTGTTACCCAATAACTGGATTGTGAAGGCAGTCACTCCATGTAAAATACTGGTATTCAGCTGCATCCGGTTAGACTGGAAGCCCACCCCAACATAGTTGGGAAAAGGCTAGGCAGATTGATTGAGTAGGGAGAAATTTACAGTTAATCCTAAGCATTTTTAGTAGTTTTATGGTTTTAAATGGTATTTTTTATAGATATTCCATACATATTTCAAAATTCTTTAAATTAATTTTTTAAATTTAATAGGTAATAGGAATTCCTATGGCATTAAGTCCACCTTTGTACCATTTTTTTTGCGAAAAGTTTAAATAAATATAAACTGCTATATGAGATGGTAGCAGGCGGTCAGGTTTTAGGGAATTTGTATTCCTTGTTTCTGAACCTGTTGAGAACCTGAGGAGCTCGTGGCTAAGTAATAACAGCCGCACAGGTCGATCCGTCAGGTTAAGCTACGCTTGCCGGAGTTGGTCTGTGGATGGGTGACCATCTTTACATACCGAGATTCGTCCGTGCCTCGGAAAGCACGTTAAGCCGTTGGTCCCGGCTGTCATTTGTGGATCTTTGACAGTCGTTATGGGTCGTCAGAAACCCGAAAGTCTGACAACCAGTCTTGCCAAGGGGTATCATATTACCCAGTAACTGGGTTGTGGAGGTCAGATAGGCAGTCGCTCCATGTAAAATACTGGTATTCAGCTGCATCCGGTTAGACTGGAAGCCGACCCCAACATAGTTGGGAAAAGGCTGGGCAGATTGATTGTTTCTGAACCTGTTGTCCCAGGCAAATAATAAAATATTCAACCAAAGATATAAACATAAGCTTATATATATGTAAGTATATAAAATACTAGTTAATGAACACATGAGTAATACTGGCTACCTGCATCGCCCTGGTCCACCCAGGAGCATTAGGAGTGCATCCCAGTGTCCTCAAAGAGGTATTAAGTTGCTGCAACTCAGCATCTGAGTATGAAGGTGCGGGAGCAGGTGCTGTGTGCACCTTCTTCTTAACCACATGCACCATCTCCCCACTCTTAACACCACTGTCTTGAAGAGTGAGGTCACCCTTCAAGATCTTTCCATGATGTATTAGTTCTGTAAACATAATTTGTAAAATAATATACAAATCTAAAGCACAGCCTAACTAGATAGATATATTACAAAGGAAAAAAGTTATTTTTTTCCCTTATAACGAAACATCTGCTAAAGTTAGAATATTCAAAAGAGCAAATTTTTGTATTCAAAAAGCAACACATGTATTTGGTTTAAATGAAACAATATAACAGAAAGTTTTAAGGAAGGCTGTGCATCATCATCTACCTAACCTTTACCCACTACATTGGGGTTCAGTTGGCTTGATCACCAGTGTGACTGAATGCCGCTGAATACTATTATTTTACATGGAATGACTGCCTGTCTGACCTGATACAAAACATATATACCCTTTCATAAGGCTGCTTGTCAGACATTCAGGCTTCTGATTATCCGTAACGACTGTCAAAGATGACAATGACAGCCAGGACGATTGGCTTAATGTGCTTCCTGAGGCACGCAGAGGTCTCAGTATGAAAGGGTTGGTCACCCATTCACAGACCAACCGCAGCAAGTGTAGCTTAACCTTGATTGATCTAACTGTGCGGCTACTATTCTGCCACAAGCCCAAGGCTGTGTAATTCAATGTAAGTATGAAAACAAAACACTTTAAACAGTTACTAAATATTATTTGAATGCAGTCAATTTGACAAAAATATAATTTAATGTATTGTGTTCCGTAAATTATTTTGCGTAGGTTCTAATGTATAGAATCTAGTTCTTCTAACTGAACAGACAGCTGTGCTGCTGGGGAGTTCGTTCCGATACTTCTTCTTCCCAGCTAAAGCACTAGGAAGTGGTGAAGGGCGGGCGTTTTGTGGGGACTGTCTTACTGTAATTTCGACGTTCAAAAAGTGCTGATTCTCAGCCTAATTTGAATAAATGACTTTTGATTTTGATTATACCAGAGTATTCTACATACATATTCTACATAAATCTTACCCAAGGATGCTGATGGAACATTTGTCTTTTTTTCTGCTTCAGACTTAAGACTGTCCACAGTATTATCTAATGCAAAATTTTCAATTTTGTGGCGCTCTATTGGCCCAGGTTTTATTTTGATGCCCAGAAATATGCAAGGTTGACAGTCCATGGCTGAGAAATGTAGACGAATCTGAAATTTTTTAATAACATTAATTTATTTAGGACGAATATAATTATTCATACAACCTTTTTTTATGGGATGTTACATTATACTTTTTTGAAACAATGAGGTAGCCTGAAATATTGAGTTAATGCAGGGTGACTTCTTTCATCTGCAAGACTGCAACTCGACGAGTGTACTGCTTAATAACTACGCGGACAATCAACAACACTGAACCTGAAGCTAGGCACCCTGTGTAACCACACCTTCGTTTTCCTAAATACTGTGTATTAAACATATTTCCATCAAAGTTAACCTTTATAACCGACAATTTGTTAAGTTTCGTGAGTTTGAATGGTTTTTATTACAACCGTAAGAAAACTTTTCGGTGGTCTAAAATAATAGTACTTACACTTGTCGGATATTTTTGCCCTGCTTTGAAATACTACGTTTTTATTTCCACTATTGTTTCTAGATATTTCAGCTGTCTACTTTTGTATTCTATTTTGATTGAATTTTTCGCCCGTCATCTTTAAACCAAACCAAAGACACGAGTGAACCAAAGCAAATAGTAAAGTAAGTATAGAGCACAGATTAAGTAGTATTGTATAGAGAGAGAGTGAACAAGACAAGAGCAGTCAGCAGAGCAATGACAAGGGCACAGACAGAATAGGACAAGACAAGAGTGATGGAAATGGGGAGGAAAACTAACTTTTTATCACGCTAGGTGGCACATGATCGACTGTACTTTTTTCATTGATTTGACGCGAAGACAATTCTCTGTCTACGATTTGACGTAACGAACGATTGTCAAATTGTATGGATTTGTTTGTAAAACAATGTACAGTCGTTCAGAGCGCCATCTACAAACAGCTTTGCGTGTGGCTCCCCATTGGAAGCAAAGTGGAAGAAATCTAACTTTTGATTAGAGTACGTACAACCTGACACGGACCTGCAAATTGCATGAAACACAAGAAAATTTGAATTTTGCGGACTACCCCAGCGCATCCACCTTATTTACCAGAGACAAATAGACAGCAACCAGAGCCTGCGGCTTGAAGTTTTAGGCACAGGGTTTAGTCGATTTTTACAATTTGATTTCCCTATAGCATCTTCAACTAATACTAATTATGAATGACGTTTACCTTTAACCTTCATTCATGTCACAGAGTACTTTATCCATGTCATGACCGTCCTGTCATGTCATGTCATGTCACTGTCATTAATGCGCAGATACCTAAAAAAAATACTTTATCAATGTGAAAAATGGTGTTAACGAAATGATTTCTGTGAATACTGGTAACGTGGGAAAGGCAAAAGAATTATTTCTGCAATCTACATCTTCAAAAGTGGATAAAATGACTTGAAGATGAAGGAAGAATCTAATGAAATTTTGGAGGCTAAAGTTGCCGAGCGCACTGAACGTGCCAAAAAACTATATCGGTGAGTAATTTAAGTACTGCAAACTACATTCCCATTTATTTATTTACTTACTTAAGTAAATTATCTGTAGGTATACTTTAACAATCAGAAAATAAGGCGAATTAGTAATGAAACATGGCCTGATTGCAGCCTATATTTTAGGTATGATTTTCCAGTGTATGCAAGGATGGGTACATACATTTACAATTTTTCGTATTCATATCCATGCAAAAATTTAGATGTAATCTTCCATCACTAGAAGATCATTCCCTTCATTTCTACACATTAATAGGTATTATCCCTACAATTTTCAGATATGTTAGCGATGTAGCAAGACGCGTAGGCGATATGACAACTGCAAGTCGGTCCATCACTGACCTCTTCTCTACCCATCTTGAAGTTCAAAGGCAAAAACTAAGAGACAATTGTGAGAAACTTGTATTTCTTGATCCTATCAATTATGGCAAAAAGTCACTTGAATTACTCTGGAGAAAAGTATACTATGAAACTGTAACTTCAGCCAAGAAATTAAGAGAAACGGACAGTGAAAATGATAGTTATCTATTTACTCATATTGTTTGTGGAATCGGCCACTTTCACCATTTCATTTCAAGAATGGAATCAGAAATGAAGATACAAATTAAAGAGCTGGATTATACATCTTTCCATGTAGATGGTGAATATCTTGATAATAATGAGACACCCACAGACGAAGAAATCCAGTTCAGTCGTTCAGCTTTGCACTCATGTCTCATTTACCTTGGAGACCTAAGTCGCTACCAGGTGGAAATATTTCATGCTTTTGAACCATCTATAGCAGCTCGATATTATCTCCAAGCTGCACATGTTGATATGTCTTTAGGGATGCCTTATAACCAACTGGGCAATTTATACAATGATAAAAATTACAACTTAGATTCAGTCTGCTACTATATTCACTGTTTGAGTTGTACAACACCATTTGAAGGAGCAATTGGAAACTTAACAAAAATATTTGAAAAAAATGCCCAATTTTTTGATTCTCTTAATAATCCTGAATCTCTCACACAAACAGAACACATTCAAAATGCAATAACCAACTTTCTCTCTTTAATAGAAATTTGGTATCTTAATAAGAATGATACCAATATTCCACAGAGATGCAGCACTATTGCTCATGAGTTAAAAGTTGCAATGGATTTTATTAAACCTCAATTGCCTGATGTAGATAAAAATTACAATGAATACACACAGGCAGTTGAAGAGGAAGGCTCAAACCCATCTTGTTTAAATGCGAATCTTGTGCATAAAATTGTACTGATTTGTTTGTTTACTATAACAAAAGTATCAGAAGTGGATGAAGTGAAAGCATTTGCATGTAAAGCTTTCACATTAGCACTTTTATCACAACTTCTACAAAAATTGTTACAACAGCTGCAATCCCTTGGACTTAAAAATCCAGCTTATAAATATAAATCAAAAAGTGCAACACTGCATATTCCAAGAAATGATAAAATTTCAGAAGCAGTTGAAACTAATAAATCCCCTGTGTTAAATGACCCCCCAGTAAACATAAATGATAACATCCAAGACAGTATTGATGGCATGTCAAAAGATACTGTTTTGGAAGAGAACAAAGAGTTAATAACAAATGGTGATGCTAAAAGTAATGCTAAGAAAGCATTAACAAAACGCCGCCGGCGCAGGCGTGTGGCCTCCAGTGACAGTTCTGATATGAGTGATGTTGATACCGAAAGTAGCGACGTAGAGGCTCATGAACTCACAGAAGAGTCATGTTCCGAGGAGGAGGATTTATCAGATTCTACTGGACACACAGATGGATCTGTCAGTGAGGACTCGTGCTTTGATGTTTCTGATAATGAAGAAATGACTGTAAAAAATAATGGTCAAACTGAAAATGAAAACAAAGAAGTGACTAAAGAAACAGCTTTGAATGGTGACTTGGATGCTAAACCAAACAGCACTGAAAATGATTTTCAACACAATAGTTACAACAACAATGTTCTGGATGTTCAGGGGCTACAGAACTTTCTACTTGGTGATAACTTTCTGTCAAGTATCAAATTACTACAGGATTGGGCTCTCAATGAAAAAGATTTAATTTTATCCTGTGGGGACAGTGGAGAGTCACTTTTTCAATGTGTTGTAGATTTGCTAAATATTTTGACATTCTATTTCAATCCAAAAACAAATGAAAACAGAGAATGCCATATTTTGGAATATGCCCGCAGTGTGGCAAAAAAATTGAAACTGGAATATAAAACCATTCCTTTACCTGAAGATATTAATCTACGTGGAACTAATATCTGCAAATATGACAAGGATGCTGCCGAGTGGCAAATGTTAGATAGATACAAACTGTCATTCTATGAGGAAAATATAGTAAGAATATTGAATTTTGTAGATTTTGGAAATCAGATTGCCAAAATAATACCTCGAATTAGATTCAACAGGTCATTAAAAATATTTTACTTAAAAAAAGTTCATCCTCCTAAAGTGACTACAAAAATTAATCACAAGAGAAGCAAAGAGTGGCATAACTCGAAGAAACCACATGTAAGTTGATTATGTGTACCCAGTGACTTAATACTAATGACATTCTAAAGATGATACCTATATTTTTATAATATTATGTTTTCGGCTACATAGGTTGAATCAAGTGAAGGAGGGTTATTGCGACGACTCGGACGACTTTGGCTGGCGTCACAGGTGCGTGAGCTAGAACGCAGTGGCCAGTCACCCGTACCTGCGCTACTGGCTCTTGACACAAATGCCCTACACAAACACCTGCGCCGCGTGAAACAACTGCTTCGCGCACGAAACTTCATACTCCTTATCCCTACTGTTGGTAAGAATCTTAAAATAAATTATTCTATTTTTAACCGACTTCAAAAAGGAGGAGGTTCTCAATTCGTGGGAACTTTTTTTTATTTTATGTATATTCACCGATTACTCGAAAATGGCTGAACCAATTTGGATTTTTTTTTTTTTTGTTTGAAAGCGTATACTTCCCAGGTGGTCCCATGATCATCAAGTCAGGATCTGATGATGGGATCCCATGGAATAGTCCGGTCAAAATAGACATTTCAATTAACAAAAATTCCGACAGAGCTAAACTTTGGTGGAGACCTTGGGTACACCATTAGAAATAAAGTGTCAAAAGTCCCCATCGATCCCATGTGTGCAAAAAAAGTTATTGGGGGTCAATGTCAAAATTTGAGGTTTTTTGGATTTTTCTCGTAAACGGTAAGTTATATAAAAAAATAGCTGAGACAAAATTGAAGATTATACAATTGTCTTAAAAACTGTCTATACTTTTTTTCTAAGAATCACCATTTCTGAGATAGCGCGATTCTAAAAGTTGAAGGAAGCACGTTGTACATGATATGCACATATATCACCACACCACCTGGAGGAAGTGTACTTTGGCGCGTTTTTTTTAAAGTGGTATCCTCGGCAGGCCTACTCCACGAACTGTTATGACGGAATTTTCAGGGACAATAATCTTTTAACTGCATTATGATTATTGATATTGGTTACTGACTTTAACTGTAGTTCTGATTTCTTTTGATATTTCAATATGATTCATATTCTTTAAAGTCGACTTCAATAGTCAAGTCTTCTTTGATTTCTTCTTCCTCTTCTTCTTGCTGGATGTTCATAAATTGTTCAAATGAAGATGAACCAGCTGTCCCTTCATCGAAATCACATGAATCTTAGTCTGTTGTGTTCAATTGGACATTTGAGCAAGACTGGCCTTGGCAATTAGTACACACTGAAGCACAGTAACCCTATTCTTCTACAGCCACATTTCGCACTACATTTTTTGAAATTGCAAAATATTGTGTTTAGGAGTTTTTCCGGAGCAGGTGGAAGTAACGTTTTAATCGGTTTCAAAGTATTATCTGTTAATTCCTAACCCCAGTCTTCTGGGTTCAGTTGATTGCCTAGCCATGTCTGAACTTCATGTAGTGCGAAATGTGGCTGTAGAAGAATAGGGTTACTGTGTTCTCCAGCTTGTAGGTACTAATTACCAAGGCCAGTCTTGCTCAAATGTCCAATTGAATACAACAGACGAAGATCCATGTGATTTAGATGAAGAGGCAGCTGATTCATCTTCATTTGAACAATTTATTACCATCCAGCAAGAAGAAGAGGAAAAATAAGAAGAAGAAATCGAAGAAGACTGTCATTGTTGAAGTCGACTTTGAAGAATATGGATCAGATTGAAATATCAAAAGAAATCAGAACTACAGTTAAAGACAGTAAACAATATCAATAATCATAATGCAGTTAAAAGATTATTGTCCCTGAAAATTCCGTCATAACAGTTCGTGGAGTAGGCCTACCGAGGATACCACTTTAAAAAAAAAAACGCGCCAAAGTACCTACACTTCCTCCAGATGGTGTGGAAATGTGTGCATATCATGTACAACGTGATTCCTTCAACTTTTAGAATTACGATATCTCAGAAATAGTGATTGTTAGAAAAAAAAGTATTGAGACAATTTTTGAAGACAATTTTATGATCTTCAATTTTGTCTTAACTATTTTTTTGATATAACTTACAGTTTACGAGAAAAATCCAAAAAACCGCAAATTTTGACATTTGACCCCCAATAACTTTTTAGCACACATGGGATCGATGTGCACTTTTGACACTTTATTTCTAATGTTGTACGGTTGTACCCAAGGTCAACACCAAAATTTAGCTCTCTCGAAATTTTTGTTATTTGACCACTACTTTTATGTCTATTTTGACCGGACGGGGAACCCTCAAATTTTATGGGCACACCTATAGCAATTTCGGTATTTTAGTCATTCGTGCATTTGTTCTCGAAAAGTACCATTCGGAAATACTCGAATTATATCTAAGTACTTCACGGGTTGCGATTCGATTACTTTAACCTTTTGACCGCTTGTGTCGCATTTATGCTACATATATTTCCGTGCCCCTACGGCCTACCGCTCGTTTCGTATTTCTGCGACAGAGACATGCATGACTGTGTTCGTTTCAACCGCGCGGCCATGGCGTTAAAAAAAAAAATATGCCAACATTTTGTAACAATTTGTAAAAGTTGACTCCCAAAACCACAAATTTGTCAAAGCTATGGTTAAAAAGTTAGAAGGGTTTGAACGTGGCCGCGCCATCGAAACGCGGACAACCGCGCGGCCACGGAGATCTCAGAAACTAAGCGTTGCACAGACCTGAAATTTTGGTAAATAACAGATTCAATTTGTAAACAATTTGTAAAAATATAAAAAAAAATCCTAGGTTAATATTTTAGGAGCTGTGAGACTAAGGTCCGTATTACAGAACGTCACTCAATACTCAAGCATGACTTAAAACTAGATTCAAGCCATTTGATTTGTTGAAACTAGTTTTAAACTTAATTTAAACAAAGATCAGTGCTTGAGTTTCCTTCTGTAATACGGACCTAAAACCCCGTGGCCGCGCCATCGAAACGGTGACAAAAACGTTATCACCGATATCTCGCTGAAAAAGCATCACAGAGGTCTGAAATTTTTTGTAAAACCTAGATTTGAATTTGTCAAAACTTGTAAAAATACAACAAAAAATCCTAGGTTTACATTTCAGGACCCGCGCCATAGAAACGGTGAAAAACACGTTATCGCCGATATCTCACTGAAAAAGCATCGCAGAGGTCTGAAATTATTTGTAAAACCTAGATTTGAATTTGTAAAAATATAACAAAAAATCCTAGGTTTATATTTCAGGAGCTGCGCCATTGAAACGGTGAAAAACACGTATCGCCAATATCTCACTGAAAAAGCATCGCAGAGGTCTGAAGTTTTTTGTAAAACCTAGATTTGAATTTGTCAAAATTTGTAAAAATACAACAAAATATCCTAGGTTTATATTTCAGGAGCTGTAAGACTAGAACCCCATGGCCGCGCCATCGAAACGGTGAAAAAAACGTGATAGCCGATATCTCGCTGAAAAAGCATCGCAGACGTCTAGAGTTTTTTGTAAAACCCAGATTTGCATTTGTCAAAACTTACAAAAATGCAACAAAAAATACTAGGTTAATATTTTAGGAGCTGTGAGACTAAAACCCCGTGGCCGCGCCATCGAAACGGTGACAAAAACGTTATCACCGATATCTCGCTGAAAAAGCATCACAGAGGTCTGAAATTTTTTGTAAAACCTAGATTTGAATTTGTCAAAACTTGTAAAAATACAACAAAAAATCCTAGGTTTACATTTCAGGACCCGCGCCATAGAAACGGTGAAAAACACGTTATCGCCGATATCTCACTGAAAAAGCATCGCAGGAGTCTGAAATTATTTGTAAAACCTAGATTTGAATTTGTCAAAATTTGTAAAAATATAACAAAAAATCCTAGATTTATATTTCAGGAGCCGCGCCATTGAAACGGTGAATTACGGTTATTTGTAAACCTAGGATTTTTGTTATATTTGTAAAAAAATTATCTAATTCAAATCTAGGTTTTACAAAAAACTTCAGACCTCTGTGATGCTTTTTCAGTGAGATATCGGCGATAACGTGTTTTTATCTGTTTCAATGGAGCGGCTCCTGAAATATAAATCTAGGATTTTTTGTTTTATTTTTACATGTTTTGACAAATTCAAATCTAGGTTTTACAAAAAACTTCAGACCTCTGCGATGCTTTTTCAGCGAGATATCGGTGATAACGTTTTTGTCACCGTTTCGATGGCGCGGCCACGGGGTTTAAGTCTCACAGCTCCTAAAATATTAACCTAGTATTTTTTGTTGCATTTTTATAAGTTTTGACAAATTCAAATCTGGGTTTTACAAAAAACTCTAGACGTCTGCGATGCTTTTTCAGCGAGATATCGGCTATCACGTTTTTTTTCACCGTTTCGATGGCGCGGCCATGGGGTTCTAGTCTTACAGCTCCTGAAATATAAACCTAGGATTTTTTGTTGTATTTTTACAAGTTTTGACAAATTCAAATCTAGGTTTTACAAAAAACTTCAGACCTCTGCGATGCTTTTTCAGCGAGATATCGGTGATAACGTTTTTGTCACCGTTTCGATGGCGCGGCCACGGGGTTTTAGTCTCACATAGGGATGTGAAAAAATAATCGATTATGGAAAAAATCGATTAAAAATCGATTTTTTTTCAATAAAAATCGATTATTATAATCGATTTACATAATACAAAAAATCGATTAATAAAAAATCGATTTATTTTTCACTGTCGATTTTTTCACCCGCAACGACCGCAACATCCAGCGTTTTAGTCAGGAGCGCGAGGCCGCAAAGTGCCGCGAACCCGTATTTTCTAAGCGTTTACCAAAACTTTTATTCGCAAATTCATTGGCTACAGGCTTTTAATTAATTTATTTTATGATTTACTTATGTACATTTTTTCCAGCGAAAGGAGAAAAGAAAAAATCTTTTTGCCACTTTACACCCTTGTAATTTGTTAGGAACAATGTATGACCTTTACCTTGACTAGTTAGTTTATTCTTCAAATGTCAATATTTCATGAAATAGTCATTCGATATGATTACTTGGGTCTTATAGAGTTGTATTGATGAATTTATTGATTATAATTTTGTAAATACATACTTTTTATGGTCACGAATCGTATTTTGATCATCATTGAACCTAATACTGACTTGGAAATTGCAAAAAACGCAAGAAAATTTGACTTTCGCGGGCTATTCGGGTGATTTCGCCTAAATCCATAAAAAATAAGAAAAAAATCGATTTTTTTAACAAAATCGATTATTTTTATTACAAAAATCGATTATTTTTTAATCGATTTTATTACTAGGCAAAATAATCGATTAATTAATAATCGATTTTTTGTGTATAATGTCACATCCCTAGTCTCACAGCTCCTAAAATATTAACCTAGTATTTTTTGTTGCATTTTTGTAAGTTTTGACAAATTCAAATCTGGGTTTTACAAAAAACTCTAGACGTCTGCGATGCTTTTTCAGCGAGATATCGGCTATCACGTTTTTATCACCGTTTCGATGGCGCGGCCACGGGGTTTTAGTCTCACAGCTCCTAAAATATTAACCTAGGATTTTTTTCTATATTTTTACAAATTGAATCTGTTATTTACCAAAATTTCAGGTGTGTGCAACGCTTAGTTTCTGAGATCTCCGTGGCCACGCGGTTCTCCGCGTTTCGATGGCGCGGCCACATTCAAACCCTTCTAACTTTTTAACCATAGCTTTGACAAATTTGTGGTTTTGCGAGTCAACTTTTACAAATTGTTACAAAATGTTGGCATAGTTTTTTTTTTTTTAACGCCATGGCCGCGCGGTTGAAACGAACACGCATGACTTTTTCGTTCATTTTCGTCCTATTATGTAGTTCTACTCCATTAACTGCGTGATACAACTAAAACCATTATTAAATAGTATATATTGCTCCTCTTTATTTATTGTATTGTAGGCATTGATATATTAGAGGTAGATATGTTACGCGCTAACATCGCAATCACTCAACCTGAACTCGGCGCACGACTACATGAACCGAAACGCCAGTTCGATTGTGACTAATGTCAATTGTGTGCGTAACACAATTTATGCGGTCCACGTACGAGGAGCGCGAACCATATCTACCTCATTTATACATCAATGATAGTAGGTATTATTTTATCGATTTGTAGCCGCGCGCTAGGGACAAGGCAATTGATATGTAGCCAAGCGGTCAAAAGGTTAATATGGTTGCTAATCAATTTATACTCGTCAAAATGCTGGTGATGGTGACTTCACCATGAGCTCCAGTTCTCCTGGTTCTTACTAGAACTCCTCAACAGTTAACATCCCTGCATCGGGAAAAGCAATATTTTGTAAAAGGTGATGAGCAGTTGACATTGGGCTATTGTAACTTAGGTAAATTAGAAACTGGCCCACTAAATAGGAAAAATAAAAACTTAAAAAAAAAACAACCGACACAAAGTGAAAAATAACTTTAATTGGTGGCAAAAAACTAAAATA
Organism: Cosmia trapezina; assembly: GCA_905163495.3. Taxonomy (NCBI): domain Eukaryota; kingdom Metazoa; phylum Arthropoda; class Insecta; order Lepidoptera; family Noctuidae; genus Cosmia; species Cosmia trapezina. Next base: position 19,490,624 of record LR991037.1, read on the forward strand.
CAGATCCAAAGACACCGACTTCCGAAATTAAAGTTATTTTTCACTTTGTACTGTTTTTTTGGAAGTTAGTTGTTTTTTTTTTTTGTAAAAAAGTTTTATATTTTGTTTTTATTCCTGTTTGTTTATGCCTTGTATGTAACTTTCAGTGCTACAGGAGTTGGATAACCTAAAGCGAGATGAAAGCACTGCTCGTGACGCGATTCGTTGGCTTGAAGTTCAGTTGCGCAGCGGGTCTAGGTTCTTACGAGCACAACGGCCGGGACAATCGAAACCATTACCACTCCTGAAATATCCTCGCAAAGCTCCGCCGCATGTTCACAGCTTTATACAAATTATGGAATTTTGCAACCACTTTATAGCTGATGAAAAACAAATTCAAGGGGGAAATGGTGATCCTGATAGTTCTTTGCAAGGAAAATCTACACCGTTACTGATTTTGTTGGTTGGCAATGAACCCGGCAGTGAAGAGGAACAGTATAAAGAATTTAGTGTGACGGGAGCCGCACACTCTGCTGGGATTTCTATTGAATACATTGGTGACTTTTACACTAAGTGGCGCCAAACTGTTCATAAAAATGGAAAAAAGAGATGAACATGATGTCATTGAACTCAGGACTCGACTGCAGCGAAAGGATGGACATAGACGTTCTTCGGTTTCGGTAAAAAGTAATTGAGAAAGATAGATTGATGCATTATGCGCGTTACGAACGCTAAAACTGCTAAAATCAATGTAATGTCTTATTGAAATCGTCCTCGATAAACTATCCAAGGGACACCCATGGCGGGCTATTATTTCTCTTTGCTATTACATACTGTCTTTACTACAGAGTTAAGATAATAACATTTTTTACATTTTCATTAATCATATTATTTTTACTCCATCATTATACCTACATTTGGGAATACATTACCTATACATTATCACTATTCATAGACATTCGTTTATTTTAATTATTTCAGATGCGATTCTGATGTTATAATTCATTTATCGATAGTTACTGTTCACTTTAAATTACTTTTACCTGACAATATTTCTTGTTCTAAACTATCATTTTTCATTGGAATAAAAGTGTTATCATTGCAAAAACTTGTATTTCCTTTTAATCCCATCCATCTGCATATTACAGTATAATATAAAAGTAAATAATAATATAATAAATTGTTGATTTTGAATTACTCATCTCATGACATACTCCTAAACATTGTGGGAGCATGATAATTATCAATACTGAATTCACCTATTTTTTACAAGAACATTTGACGTAATGCGAGTAGACTGCTGTTACAGAAGAAATGCTTCACTAATTAAAAATGTAAGTTCCACTTTAAATTAAGCACATACTTTCATCATTCAATTAAAAATAATTTTAAAAGCTTATTTACAAACTACACCACTACTTGCTGATGAATAGGAACGAAACAATGTATATTAGTGTACACTCTATTTAATATTCATATTCCTAAAATACGATAAATAAAAAAATAAGTTATGTAACAAATATAATGTACAAGAAAAAATGAGCACTTAGGCCTGAAACTGCGTTGAGCGGACGCCCGCGCGGTGCCATACAAAAGTGCACCGTCGCGGAGCCCCGCTCGGGTGTACGTTGCGGGGAGGCAGGCCGTCGCAGCGTTTTATTTACGCAGTGTCGCTAGTTCAATTTTAACGGTATGCATATACATTATACAGTCGTGTCGATGGAGAACTTAATATATTACTACGTAGCAAAACGACGACAAGCAGAGCCAACCCGCGTATCCACGCGCGTAGACACGCGACGTTTAACCGTCGCGGGCGCCCGCTTAACGCAGTTTCAGGCCTTAAATAATGTTTAGCAATTTTGAAGAAATCCTGAAACGCAGGTTTAGCATCAAAATCGATAGCAAGTTCCATAGTGTCTAAAATAGTGATGTTTTAAATTACAGGAGATACCTTAGAATAAAAAATTATGCAATGTTGCAATGCCAATTTTTACCCTAAACGGTAAACAGAAAGTGAACTTAATGTTAAAAGTGCACAAAATAAAATTCTTATACTTAAATAAAATTTAAAACATTAGACTTGACATTATAACTATCATACAATATTATTAACATAGCCTCTCTGATCCCTTCCTGGGCCCACTGGAGGTTCAAAAACTTTAAAGTTTATTAACTTACTTAATAATGCATTAATACAATAATGTACAAAATATACATTATTTTTAACAATCTTTCAACAGTCTTATAACTTTTATTGCACTTAAAACTCAAGTGTCGAGTAATGTGAAGATATCAATAGATAAAACTTTGAGATTATTTCTAAATTAATTTATGCAACGTCGTAAATAAAAGCAGTTCAAACCTGCTTCGCTGCCATCTTTGTCACGAAAGACATAACAAGTACCTGTACAAAATGCCGTAGTTCAATCTGTTGAGGCGTTATTTACAATTTAACAAAAAAAAAAAACGGTCCGAAACATACTGCTAACTAACAACCCACTAATTGTATAAGCTGTTGTACTGTGGAGCGGTCTAACAAACAAAGGTCAAAATCGAATGTCTGTGTGGTTACTTCATAACGGCCAGTTTCTGCTATGAGATTGACCACTCTCTCCAAATCTTCGTTATTTTTAATTTTCATGATTCGTTGCTGTAAATCTCGTAGTTGCACCATGTAATCAGGAGAGAGGTCACCAGGCTCGGCGTCCTCCCCAAGACTACTAGAGACTCCATTATCTTGGACCTTTGTCTCTGCAGATGTTGAACCACTGCTCTCACCACGTTCTGTATCATTGAATGATGGTGCTGTTTCTGAAGTCTTTGCTACTTTTCTGTGTTCTATGCTTTCTAAACTTTCTCTTTCTTCTTCTGCTGCTTTCCTCTTGCGCCGTTTTTCTTCTTTTTTTGCAGACTTATCTTTATGTTTTTGTTTTTTCTCCTTATGTGGTGGTGGGGGCTCCACCAATGGCTCTGGTTCTGGTTCCAACTCCGGTTCAGGTTCGATTTCTGGTTCTGGTTCAGGGGATGGCTCATGTTTGATAGGTTCTGGTGATGGGTTTTCAATTTTAACTTTGGTTTCCTCTTCATCTGCTATAACAGAACTCTCCGAATCTGAATGACTACTGTTAACATCTTCATTTCCAATATGAGATGGTTTGGCCAGTCCACTTTTAGAACTACATTGAGATGCTGTATCTATAGATATGGGAGATGCTGGTTCAGGCAGAGGACGTTCCTTAGGTATAGGAGTTTCTCTGCGTTCAATTATTTCAATTTTTTCAGGAGGTATGTCCCGTACCTTCTCATGCTTATGTTTCTTTTCTTTACTTGATTCTTTATGTTTCTCTCTCGACTCATCTCGTTTTTTATCTTTCTTCTTGTGTTTGTGTTTCCTTTCTTGGTCACTTTTTTCCTTCGATTTGTGAGTTTCTGGACGATCTTCATTATCTGCAGGAGGGGTTTTTCTGAGGTTTTCCAAAGAAAATTTATTTAGAGTCTTATCAGGCTTTATAGGTTTTTCTTTGACTGTTGGAGAATCTTTCACTGAATCTTTTTCTTTTGGAACTTCTCTTATTTTAGGCACCTCTTTAGGAATTTCTTTTGGAGGCTCTTTCGACGCCTCTTTTAATTTATGGCTTTCCTTTTTGTGTTCTTTCTTTTCTTTTCTTTCTTTATCCCTGTCGTGACTTTTCTTTTCCTTTTTTTTCTTTTCTTTCAAATCTTTTTCGATTTTGATATCAAGTGATTTTTCTTCTATTTTGGGTTTCTTTTGTTCTGAATTCTCGGAGCTGTGTTTTGTTGGTTTATATTCTTCTTTAATACTAGAAGCACTACTGGAGCGAGGAGGGCTAGGTGGTCTCCTGATTGGGCTCAAGCAACGCTTCTTTGCAACATCTGGTGATGGAGGTCTGTCATTTGGCCTCTTACTGGTTTTATCTTTTGCTTTATCTCCCTCCTTGTTGTGATTCTTTACCTTATCTGACCTAACTTTATCTTTTTCTTCTTTCACTTTTACTTTCTCTAGCTTAATTTCTTTATGCTCATGTTTCTGCTTTTTGTCAGAGCTAGATCTTTCCTTTTCTTTTTTATCGGACTTAACCGGAGGTGCACTTTTTTCAATCTTTTTGGGATCTGGGGATACTTTTGGTGGTTTTTGCAAAGGAGGTCCAAATAAGTTTTCAAAACTATTAGTACTAGTTTTATGTGGTACTTCCTCCTTATGTTCCTTAGATTTGTGTTTCTTAATATTTTCAGATGATAGTTTTGGCTTACTAACAAGCTGCTGTTTTTCTTCTGTGAATGAATCTCTACTTCTACTTTCTTGATCAGGATTAGTGTAAAATGCATTATTGCTGATAGGTATGCCACCACCTTTTAAAAGCTTTTTTCTAAACTCTTCATTTGGATTTTGAAAAATGTAGCGGTCTTTGAGAAAACCATGTTGCTGTAGAGTAAAGTCATATGAGAACTTTATCTTCTTAGGTTCGTCTTTATTTTTCAAATATATTTCAATGGGGAAGATGAAACCTGCATAGCCAGACTCGTTGATGCAAAAAGGTGGTTCTTTTACAACTGTAAAAATAAAATAATAAAATCAATTTAGGCTAACAAAATTGACAGTTTTAAACAATTTTGCTAATCTGAGAAAGAAAAAGCCATATACTTGTTAAACATGATTACTAAATAAATAAACAACATAGTTTAAGCAAAGCTGATCAATAACTTAATTTAATATGCTGTTTCATTCTAAATTTATGCATAGTTTATAATTTTAAATAATATTACCTCTTCTAGGTTTTTTAAACGTATCGTGTAAAAGAAAAACCACTTTGTCTACAAAGTGACTTATATCAGCCCCTTCTTGGCCGCGCACAAACACTTCCCAATCATGAGTAAATCCTTCTGGAGTATTTTTCGATCTTAGAGATGCTGTATGTCCGATTTCAAAATTTACTTTGATTGCTGACATTCTGAACCTGAAATAGCAATAAATACTAATTCGTAATGGATTTCTAAATGCACGGTACTACGATAGAAAAATAACATCAAACTTAAAAATACATTTGTTGCCTCGTGTACTCACTTTCATGCGATATTTTGAATAAAAAATAAAGTTCAAACATAACAAGTGCAATGCGAAGTCTTAACCAGTCACTGATTTGATGGAAAACACAATTATCCCAAATAATCTTTTAGCGCCCTTGTTATTTTGGTCCGCCATATTATTTTCGACTAGAAGAAGACGAGCGAGCGAGCAAGACTTCAATTTTCAACGAGAGCGAGACGTAAACCATAAAGTCAGTTTTATGTTTTAAAACACCTTGGCAAAATCGACTAAAACCTTACTAAAACAATTATGGTGCTACCTACTGCTAAAGTGTTCTGTGGTTAGTATACTCCTCATGGACCTAATATACTACAGGGTGACTTTGAAAACATGCGACAAAATTTAAGGGGGTGTTCTACGCATCAATATGAACAACTTTTACTAAGGGACCAACATCGAATTCGCAAAAAAAAATACCTTCCCATATAAAAAAGGTAAAAAAAAAGGTAAAAGGTAAAGCTAAAGAAAAGGTAAAAGGTAAAAAAAAAAGGTAAAAGGTATTGATTGGCCCTTTTGTAAAAGGTCGGATTTTTTTTTGCGAATTTGAAATTGTTCACATAGTAAAAGTTGTTCATATTGATGGTAGAACACCCCCCTAAATTTTGTCGCATGTTTTCAAAGTCGCCCTGTATATAAACAGGACTGAGCTCTCCAAAAATCGTATCATACAAAAATTAACCTTAGGTATTGTACTTTAGGTTTACTTTTGATAGGATATCTTAGCCGAGGCAAAACGAGCCGAGAGAGAGAGCCCGACTTGAGTCTACTGGGCTACAGTCCACGTTGAATACATCTTTCGTTAAAATGACAAAAAAACACGCTTAGTTCCAATTATAATTATTTTGGAAACCCGAAAAACATTGAGAGCTAACAATGAAAGTGCGATGTTATGAGCCGAGCTATGGTAGCGCCACCTGTTCATAGCTTTGCGATTTCTTCCCCATTGGTCCCTTTGGTCCCTTTTGCTCAATTGCCAACAGATAAAAATGATAAAGATGGTAGAAAAATTTCACCAACTACAAGTAGGTAAAATAAGTTACGTATATTTTTTTTTTTTTTTTTTTTTAAGCATTTAGATTAGTTTTAAATAATTTTATTTATAGGTTTACAATCTGTATATCATAGTCAATACTTTTATAAGTAAGCTCCATGAGTAAAATAATCAAAATAATATCATTTTGATTATTGTTTGGTAGCTATCATATAATTACTCTGGTAACACTGAAATCTGACATCAATGGTTTTATGGCGGTTTTTTTCAATTTAGATAGCGAAAGGAAAGCGCGGGAAACATCAAACTTGGCGGACGCGTCTTTTTTGATATAAAATTTGTAAATTTAAAAAACCCTAATTATAAGATCAGTAGTCATAGTTTTAATGTTCTATTTTCTTTTACTTGTAGTTTAATCTTAGTGTTGTATATTTTCATCGGTAGTGGTAAGTTTTTTTTAGATGGTTTTGTTTCGTTTGTTTTGTTTGTGAACAATGAAAGACCCGCCTGATCCGGGGGACTTCGTTCCCCCGGCAGGCAATTTTGTAACTATTTCGATGTCCAATGAATCGGGCATGGATACCGATGGGTCGTCTTCGACTCGTCATTTGAAAAGAAGCCGTGGTGTACATGTGTGTAAGAACTGCAATAAACGACGCCGTACCCGGAAAAACCACGGTTCCGCGTCTTCTGGTTGTGATTGCATTGACTCTACTCTAAAACCTATTACATCAGAGCCATAATCTGAAATAATCGTCACTAGTGAAATACCTCGTTCTAATAACAAAATGCCCGATATCCCTGCTCTGCCCTCAGTTGTTCAACCACAGAAAGGTCGTAAAACATACGGTAAAACGGACAGCGCGCCTTTTGTCATTCATGTTCAAAAAATCATAATTTCACCAGATGATGGAACGACACTGCACCCAATCACATTTGGCAAGTTCTTAAAGCACAACGCCTTCCAAAATATTATCAACGGTAGCGTAAAGAAAATTGGACGCAATAAAATTTCTCTTTCTTTTTCGAACTTTCTGGATGCTAATTCTTTTATTACACATAATAGTCTTGAAACATATAATTACAAAGCTTTTATACCTACTTTTAATGTTACCAGAATGCGTTTAGTGCGTGGTGTTCCTGCGGAATGGTCTCCGGAGGAAGTTATTGATAACATAACGGTACCTATAGGTTGTGGGCCAATCTTAAAAGTCAGACGTCTCAATTTTAAAACCACTGTTGATGGTACAACCGTTTGGAAACCATCCCAATCCATAGTTGTTACATTTGATGGGCAGGTTCTACCAAATAGAATTTTTATGTGCTATAATGCATTACCTGTAGATTTATATACATTCCCTACCGTACAGTGTTTTAACTGCTGTCGTTTTGGACACACTAAAATTCAGTGCAGGTCCAAGCCTCGCTGTTATAAATGTGGCCAAGGCCACACTGGGGACAGTTGTGAAAGAGAACAAGAAAGTGCATCTTGTTGCCTTTGCTCTGGTTTTCACTATGCTACGAATAAGTCTTGCCCAGAATTTTCTAGGCAAAAATTAATTAAAACATATATGGCACAAAGTTCAGTATCTTATGCTGAAGCGGAAAAATGTTACCCACCGGTAACTAAGTCATATGCTGATACACTTTTATCTTCTCCTTCCAAAAACTTTGCACACACCCCATCAATCTCTTCACCTAACAGAATGCCTGCTTCAAGTAGCTATAAGAAGACTGTCTTCCTTAAACCACGGTCCCCTCCCAAATCTATACAAGGATATAATAAAGAGGCTCACAATGCCATTATAAAAGATTATGACATTCCACAACCATCAAATGGTTGTGCTTTTTCTATTAATCATAATAATGAAAAAAAACGACACAAATTTTTCCATAAACGATTTTCTTTCTGCTTTACACAATCTTCTTTCTCAGTTCAACATTTCACCGTCCAACGTTGCCCCGTCTTTCAATGTATCTCATTCCATTCATAATGGACAACACATCCAAAATAATCCAGTGGAACTGCCGCAGTCTAGTAAACAAAAAGAGTGATGTTATATATCTTTTAAACAAATATGAGCCATTTGCCTTTGCCTTAGCAGAGACTTGGCTCAAATCGAATCATATTTTTAAAATTAATGGTTATTTAACCATTAGAGAGGATAGATCTGATGGGTATGGTGGAGTAGCTATACTTATCAAGAATTCTATCCCTTTTTCTATTATTACATTACCTCCTCATAGTGAGGAAATTTCAATTGTAGCTATTAAAGTTCATCACACTTGTCTTGTTTCTATTTACATTCCTCACCCTTCCTCTTCTGTTCTCCAAGAGATGAATAATCTCTTTTCTTTTCTTCCAAAGCCTTTCTTAATATTGGGGGACTTTAACTGCCATCACCAATCATGGGGTTGTTCAACTACTAATTGTTATGGCGATGAATTACTGGATATAAGAGACTTACATAATTTATGCATCTTGAATTCAGGAGCGGCCACACGTCGCTCAGATCCCACTCAGAACCAAAGCGCAATCAACCTTTCTATTTGTTCTCCAAACTTAGCCTCTTCATTAACTTGGCATACTCTAGCCTCTACTTATGGTAGTGATCATTTTCCAATAGTTATTTCTTATCCTCTTTCCAAAACAAATGCTCCATTAAGGAGATCTAACTTAAAACATAAACTACCTAATAGAAATAATAATGACTGGGACAAATTTAGGAACATTGTTGACAGTAAGCTTTGCTCCTTGCCTGTTATTTCTGATGGCAATGAAAATAGTTGTGCTGAAGCTTTAGCACTCATATTAATCGCAGCGGCAGATGAAGTTTTCCCTGTAAAAAATAACAATATTAGTACAATTCCCTCGCCTCCATGGTGGGATTCCGAGTGCACTGAATTGGTCAAGAAACGTAAAGAGGCTGAATACAATTATAACCTTGATATGTCCGATATTAATTTTGAGATCGTCACTAACCTAGTTAATGAAACTTGTAAACTTTTTAAGAAGAAAAAATTTGAATCTTGGCGTAATTTTTGCTCATCAATTTCTCCAAATACTCACCCTACCACTGTCTGGCGCAATATCCGTAGATTTAGGGCAATTTACAACAACCCTTCTCCTATCCCCGATTCTTTAGCCAGTGAATTTTTAGATAAATTAGCACCGCCTTGGGTCCCGGAAGAGGTTAACCACCTGTCTCTCGTATCCAAAAATAATAACCAAGACACGACACTAGATCTTCCATTCACTCTCACTGAATTAAAGGGTGTTATTCATAAAACTAAGGATTCTGCACCAGGCATTGATGGGATCCCGTATTCCTTTTTTGCTAATTTAAATGATGACGTCCTTATTTATTATTTAGAGCTTATTAATTCTATCATGAATACAGGAAACATCCCTGTTGAATGGAAACGTCAAATGGTGTTGCCATTCCTTAAACCAAATAAAACCCCATCTGATGCTTCTTCATACCGTCCCATAGTTTTATCATCAATTTTGATGAAATTAGCGGAGCACTTAGTTAAAAATCGTCTAGAATGGTATGTGGAAAGTAACGGTCTTTTGGCAGATAGATTCACAATATGGCTTTAGAAAAGGTAAAAGTACAACTGACTGTTTAAGTATTTTAACATCGGATATTCGATTATCTTTCTCTAATAACCAATCCACCATTGCAGTTTTTCTTGATATTAATGCAGCTTATGATAATGTTGTATTATCAGTTTAACAAAATAAATTAAAAGCTTAACAGGTTCCATTGATTTTATCGAATTTCATTATTAATATTCTGACTGAACGCTCTGTTAACATGCTAATAGGAGATCATGAGGTATCTCATCTTGTATGGAGAGGTCTCCCACAGGGTTCTGTGCTCAGTCCCCTTCTATACAATATTTACACTTTTGATCTAGACTCGTCTTTAATTACTAATCAGTAATCATGTTAAGGTTCTTCAATATGCCGATGACTTATTATTATATTCTTCAAGCCAATCTGTTGAACAAGCTAGCTGTGCCATCAATTCTGCTTGTCTACTTTGGAGTCATGGTTACACCTAAACGGTTTGGATTTATCCACGTCTAAAAGCGCGGCTGTTTTATTCACCCGGAAGAGAAATATTCCCTTGGTAAACCTCTTCTATAAGGATATACCTATACCAGTTATAGATAAATTCAGATATCTAGGTGTAATACTTGATTGTAAATTAAGTAGTGTTCCTCATTGTGATTATATTGTCAACAAATGTGAAAATCACCAAACATGCTTAGATGCCTCTCTGGTGTTTGGTGGGGTGCACATCCGTTTTCTTTGAAACTTATTTACAACGCAATTATCAGAAGCACTCTGGATTATGGATTGTTCGTTTTAGAACCTGGTAGTGTTATGGCTTTTAAAAAACTGGATCGCATTCAGTCTAAAGCATTACGCATTATTTCTGGTGCTATGAAGTCTAGTCCCATTAATGCACTACAAGTTGAATGCGGGGAAGCTCCTTTGCATCTTAGAAGACAATTCTTGTCTGACAAATATTTTTTCCGCATTCTTCAGTTCTCAACTCATCCTCTCATTCCTAAACTAGATTCTTTAGTGTCGCAGATTGAATCTTCAGATTACTGGTCCCATAAACGTGCTCCTTGTTTAGTTGTAAGCTATAAAAAATTCCTTTCACTTTCTTCTCCTATTCACCGTTCCAATAAACTTCCCATATTTAACTGCAGTTATGAGAGTTTGCAATTCAGCCCCATCATTAAATATAACTGTGTAAGTAGTAAATCAGATCCCGACAGCTTTAATAATTTCCTTGCTGAACACTTAGAGTACCATCATATATTTACGGATGCTGCCAAGCGTTCTCCGGCGGATTGTGTTGGGATAGGTACTTACCATTCTCAATACAACATCGTACAAAAAATAAAACTGCCTCCGGAAACTTCTGTTTTTACTGGGGAATGCTTCGGTATTTTAAAAGCCATCGAATATACTCGTGTTTTTAAGCTCAAAAAAACCATAATTTTTACAGATTCTCAAAGTGCTCTTCTAGCCATTAATAAATCCCCTTTCGAACACAAATCGCAGTTTCCAATCATTTATTTGATAAGAGAATTTGCGTTCAGAACCATCTCTGAAGGAAACTCTTTGCAATTTGCGTGGATTCCGGCCCATGCTGGAATCCATGGCAATGAAGTGGCTGATAAACTCGCCGGTGATGCGGTGCAATGTGGGGACTTAGCTCCTTATATAAATTTTAGCAATGACATTATGACGTTACCAAAGACTTTTCTTCGGGACACCTGGAAGGTAGCTTGGGATATCGGTAGCAAATCCAAGGGCCGTTATTTTTCAGTAATTCAACCCGATATTCCGGAAAAACCGTGGTTTGGCAGGGCAAAGTTTGGCAAGATGGAGACCTCAGTTCTAATACGGATGAGACTAGGTCATGTTTGTTCTCCAGCCCATCTTGCTAAATTTCATATCATCGATGACCCCATGTGCTCGTGTGGCACAGATGTTGGCAACCTAAATCACATTTTCTTCTCCTGTCCCTTATATGACCGTTCTTCTTTTCTCAGTAACCTCTTGTCCCTCAGAACTCCTTTTCCTACCTCAATACTTTCTTTACTTTGTACAAATAGCTTTCCTATTTATAAATGTATAGTCTCATTCATTACTGTAAATAATATTAAGTTGTAAATTTTCATCATTGTAATTTGCTCATTAATTATAACATCACATACTGATCCTATATACTGTCCTACTATCCTAAATCCCGTTTTAATTAATTATTCAAAATAATATCTTCGTTTCCCTACCTTTGTTCCTACGAAACTAAAGGTGACATTGGCTAAATACACAAACCGTGCGAAGCCAAAAGAAAAAAAAAAAAAAAAGCTAATTCTACTTGCTACAATATTATATACGTAGCTATGGTAACGTACCACGTGACATTGAATAGTGTATGTCCCCGTAACTAGATGGCGTTGCCAAAAAAAGCTTAAGTTGCCAGTCTATCTCAGTATATACAGGGTGTTCGGCGCATGGACCGACACAATTTTTTGGGGGACTGGGGGGGTCATTTGCTAGGTTTCACCTAAAGACCTCCATGTCCTAAGTGTGACGGTAATTGAGATATGTTTTTTTTTTGTTCTTTCTTTGAATTACCCAAAATCTCGCCTTTGAATCGATATATTTTTTTTGTTTATGGTTGCAATAGAACAAAATAAATTTTATAATAGTCTGCAATGTATTTTTATTCTAAATAAATTATTATTTGATGTAATTGATCAGTAGAAAATGACTTATGTGCTTCCAAAGTCTTAAAAATGTTTAAATGTATGAAAAATTACTACTCTTAAATTCATTTTTTTTTTTAAATGAAGCCATTTTGACCTTATTTTTATCTCAAAAAGTTCTTTAGCTTGTACCCTTAGAAAGGGTACAAGCTAAAGAACACTACACGCACACGCTACACGCTATGAAAAACAATTCAAATGTAGTCAAAATACTAGTTAGAGAGTCAGTTATGGAGTGTTTTAAGAAAAGACTTATTACGGTAATTATATTTTTTTATTTTATTTCGAATAATAATACATTGTAGACTATAGTAAAAATTATTTTATTCTTTTACAACCATAAACAAAAAAAATATATCGATTCAAAGGCGAGATTTTGGGTAATTCAAAGAAAGAACCAAAAAAAACATATCTCAATTACCGTCACACTTAGGACATGGATGTCTTTAGGTGAAACCTAGCAAATGACCCCCCCAATCCCCCAAAAAATTGTGTCGGTCCATGCGCCGAACACCCTGTATAATAGTAGTCCTATATATATTGTACTCTGTGTAGTAGTCTATGGCTCACTGGTCCACAGGCTCTGTCAATACTTCCTCTATAGTTATTATACTCTTTGGTCAATACTACTTGGTCTGTGGCTCTGTCTTTACTCTTTGGGCTCTGTCTGTCTGTGATTAAAACGTAAACAAACAGTGTTATTCGTTTTGGGAGAAGTTATAAATGGTTTGAATGGACTTTTGATACAATACAGCAAATGAGATGAGTTGGTTCTGCTCAATTTCTGCCTGCTAGGAGTATAGTGTTCTGTGTATCTGTTTTGGGCTAAGCACTGCCGTATTTCTACAATCAACTACCTATAATTTTCTGTTTGTCGTTCATCAAGCATGCCACAGTGTTGTGCTATTGGATGCAGGAACTTAGGCACTCATACATTCCCAAAAAACGCCGAAATTCGCAAGCAATGGGAAATTGCTATTCGTCGCAAACACTTTACAAAAAGTTCAAAGCTGTGTTCTGCCCATTTTAGAGCTGAAGATTACAGAAAAGAAGGATATTTTTCAGGTCAGTGTAGGAACCTGAAGAAGTACTTATTTATAGTGTAAAGTAGTTAAAATATCAAAACAAAATTCTGCTTGAAATACTTATTAAACTTTTGGTAGGTATTGATAAAAGTTATATTTATATTTACAGGGATAAAATTAGAACGAAAAATATTAATAAAAGGGGTAATACCTTCCCTATTTGTTTGGAACAAAAAGGAATCTACTAAGGATGAACAGAGAAAGAAAAGAGTAGAAGTATCTGAAGAAAGAAGACAATTAAAGGTAATAAAAACTGAGCCAGAAGATAATAATGCTGAAATAAAAACCTGTAGAAGTTCTGCAGCAAATGACATAAACTGCGCTATCAAGATGGAAGTGGTTGATGTTGCTATGAAGGTGGAAGTGAGTGATGTTACTGCATCATCTTCAACATCACATGACTTACTAGAACCAGACCCATTGTCAACTTCTCCTTGTGAAGTGAGCACGCAAAAAAATTATCAGTTTTTCAGCATAGGTACATTTATGAAAAATAACAAGGCTATAAATTTTTACACTGGATTGGAGTCATATGATAAATTTCAGTTTGTTTTTTCTACTTTGTGCCCAGAGGTATATTCACCAAAATACACGTGGAGTCTCATTTTAAGCATGGAGGATCAATTTTTCCTCACTTTGATCAAATTGAGGAGGAATAATGTGGACTTTGAATTAGCTCTGTTTTTTGATATTAGCCCCAAAACAGTGTCAAATATTTTTGTATCATGGATAAATTTCATGCACCAAATGTGGAGTACCTTAAATACTTGGCCAAGTAAAGATTTAGGATTTCAAATAGCTAACCCAAGTGTAAAATGTAAAAACATTCCTGCGTTCATCACAGGAAGAAACCTAGAGGTTCCAGGGACTCCTGTCCCAAAAGACAGAAAATTAACATCAAAACAAATGCATATTGAGCGTTTAACAGGCCAAACAATTGAAACAAAAACATTTCGTTTTTTGGAGGCACCAACATGTAATAAATATTTGAAATTGATGACCAAAATAAACTATGTTTGCCAAATGTTGTGCAATTTTAGGAAAGGCATTGTACCACAGTAAATAGGTATATTGGTATTAGTTTGCAACCCAGAACAGAAAACCTCTTTATCTGTTCTGTGGTTTGCTACAATCTGTCACCAAATACAATTTTTTTATATAAAAGACAGGACTACGTAAAATAAACAAAGATAGATCCAATATAATAATATTATGCTCACTAAAGTTATTAAAATAAGTTTTGTTTGTAAAAACCGTCAAAAGCTCACTTTGCTCGCTCTTGCATCCTTGATTTTTCTTAGTACTTATCCTAAAGTGCCCAGGGCCTCCAATAGGACGGGGGGGTCGTTTTCAGTGGTGTCGTGGGGAATGAACATAGATTTTCAACGGCCCTAGCTGGGTATGGTCATATATCCTAGATCCACCATATCCTGTAGGATATTAACTAGAGTTTTGTAAGGGCTAGATGTATCTAGCCCTTACAAAACTCTAGTTGAGTAAAGTAAGTTTAGGTATCTCACTGATTGTAAAAAAGTATTTTTAAAAACATTTCAATTTAGGTAGGTATGTACTTACCTAACGTTTTGAGAACGTGAAATTACATGTGTGATGTTATGTTATATATTTTTCATGTAAATGCATTTAATGTCTTTATGTAAATGTATTTGGTTGGTGCTCCCATTTATTTAATAGTTTACCTAGCCATTTTAGTTTATTAATTAATTCACTCATGAAAGTACCTACAAGCCTGAATACTAGCTTTATAGTAATACTAGCTGCGCCCCGCGGTTTCACCCGCGTAGACCGGGATAAAAAGTAGGTAGCCTATGTGTTAATCCAGGGTATAAGCTGTCTACATACCAAATTTCATACAAATTCGTCCAGCCGTTTCGAGCGTGAAGAAGTAACAAACATACACACACACACACGCACATCTCCACTGACAAACTTTCGCCTTTATAATATTAGTGTGATGTGATGTGAATTGTGATTTAGTTAATCGGGCTTCAGTAGGTACTTTCATGAGTTTACTAAAAAAAAATTTAATGAAGTCTGACTATCAAAAATCGATGACGGAATATACAAGTAACTAAATAATAAGCTAATAAGAAAAATGTGATAAAAAAATACACAAAAGATCCTATTACCGTGAAGCCTGGCAACTTTCCCAAAGGTTGTTAAATTCTAAGCAAAAAATAATGTGTTACGCATTGATATAAAAAGTAAAGATACGGTCGTCCGTACATTTGCCTGACGCGATCGCCACACAGAAACACTAACGCCATCTATTAGAACTATTCTTAACTACGATGTCGATCGGCGCAGGCTGCTCGTAGACGTAACCTTGTAAGAGCGGCGTGGTATTTTTCGAGACATAAAGAAATTATGAAAACTTTTATTTTTCAAAAATTATATTTATTGCAGTTTGTTCGTATAAATAATAAAATTTTCATTGGCCTTTTTGTTATTCTTGACATATTTTCCATTTTGGATTCGTGGTGTTTTCTGACATTGTATATCTTTCAATTATTGACCTTTCATAAATGTAATTTATGATTAATAACACAGGTTGTTCCATTGAGTGAGAGTTTGTATAAAATTAAATTTTACTGTAATATAATTAAATCTTTATTTCATCGGTTACAACGCACGCCGCTGCAAAGTTATGTCGCACAGCGGTACGGTCTTGTGGGCGTGGCCTCGCGTCGTCTAAGACAATTTTTTGTAGCAGGAAAGTAGAAAACAAAATTGTTTTAAATAATGTTAGAAGTTGATTTATTGACATATTTTTGACTTACAGGTGATATGAAATGTTATAATTTTTTTTGTTATGTTTTTTGTCGTAGTTCACGCAACCCGTCACGACATAATTTGGCTTTTTTGCCTTTAAAATTTACGACTGCACCCGAAGATAGCCGATCGCGGACTAGTTCACTTGGGTTTAGGGGAGGATCATTGTCGGACCACGTTCGTGGCGTCATTTTAACATGCCGTCCGCCCAGTCCTTACGCAGTAATATATAAGTCAATGGTGTTACGTCAAAAGTTCAAAACTGTACACATCAAGCTTGATTGGGAAAATTTGACAGTTTCGGGTGGCTTGACCTGCTGGCGTCTGTACACACGGCTACACATCAAGCTATCATTTCCGGTTTACACTAAATTGTAGTGTAGCCGTGTGTACGCACGGCTACAGATCAAGCTATACGGCGAGTTTTTTTGTAAGTTTTAATATGGCAACATTATTAAGCTGTCTAAGTCTGAGTATGTATTGTATCATCTAAGGTATTGTAGTATGACTTTGTAATCTTGATCCTTGATGTCTGATTTGATATATTCACGATATGATAATACGTTTTCTTATGTTTCTAGATAATCTGGAAGATATTCAAGGACTATACGAATTAAAAAAATGTTTGAAAATAAAATCTTTAAATTGTGTTCTTGGAAGAAATATCTTCACTAACTGTTATGTGCCTGCATCGGTTTAGACTGTTTTTAAGTGTTTTTTCCATTACACAAAGTTGTGTTATTTCATGTCATGAAACTGTTTGGGGACCTATACTTTGTTTCACAGACGTTGGTGAAAATTAAATTGGAAGGATTTCTGAATGAGGGCATGTGGAGCACTCCAGGAAAAAAACGCCCCCACAAAAGCACAGTGTAGAATTTAGATAGCTTTGATATTGATGCAATAAGAAACAAAATCAATTAATTTTAGACAGCAGCGCCCAAGAAGCAGGATCCTCCTCCACCACGACAACGCTCCAGCTCACTCCGCCAGACGGACTATCGAATATTTGTCTATTGAAAGTGGGCAGTTAGTGAGTCATCCTCCTTACAGTCCTGACCTGGCACGTTGTAACTTTTATTTACTTCCAAAAATAAAAGATAAACTTACAGGAATTCGTTTTATGAACCCTGAAGATGCCGTGGAAGAAATCCCTATAGAATAGTGGGTTCACTGTCCATTACCATACCAACCATTGACTGAAGCAGTACTGAGAAAGGAACGGAGACTACTTCGAAAAGCAATAAAAATATTAACAGGCTTCCTAAAAACTTTCAATGTGACCCACGTAGGTAAACATTATCATACTGATAAATAAATCTACACACTCGTTTTCTTACTCACATCAAACGGAGAAAAAAAATAATTACTCAGATGGGTAATTTTAAGAATTTTTCCACCTCGCTGTCTTTGAAGGCCGATTTTAAACAAAGTAGCCCTATTAAGTACTTCATTTTTTTTTATGATTATGAAAGCTGAGAGTCTGGCGCATTCTTGAAGCCTACTTGAGAACCATGAAGTCACCTGTTTAGATTTTTAATTTGAAGTTGAAAATTTAAGTCATAATTTACCGAACGTAAATTTTTCACTTTAGATCAACATTTTCATAACTTTCATCACAGTTACGAAGCTGATTATTTTATGCATAAAAGTACTACTTATGAAAATTCAGTTGCAAAAAAAGAAACTCGATAAAACCCTCATTTTTTTTTTTTAGAATTTTTTTAGGTTGGTCAGGTCGAAAATTTTCAAACATTCAGAAAAAAATTCATAACTCGAAAACTATGAAAAGTCGCGGAACATACATGGGGGTGATTCGAATACCCCACGATACGAGGGACCGAAATTTTATTTTTGGACGTCAATGTTCCGGCCACCCTGTATACGAAGGCAGCTCTATTATTTTTCTACGTTTTTTCAAAATATCACCGTAACTAATACTAGTTTAAATGAAAAGTTATTTGTGTGAAAAGTGTTTAGTGTTGCCATTTTGTATTTATTCTTCCAAGTGACAGTAAGTACAGCATTATTGTATTATAATCCAAATTTTTCGTCATGCACTGCTTAGTGTTATAGAAAATGTCCGCAAATTTAAAAATAATTTGTTTTTATTTCTAATTGACAAGTCGTATTACTCTATTGAAGATTTTTTAAATGACAAACTGTGACTCAATTCCTATAATATTATCTTCCTTTGACATGCATGTAAAATTTAATTTACTTAATTTAATTGACATTTTATTGACATTTATTAATCTCGAATACTATTATTATTACTATTTTTTTTTTTTATAAGGTATGATGCAAAACTTACTATTTGTACACCAATTTTATTGGTAGAACATAGAGCTCGACTACAATATGTATATTTAAGACCTTTTATGTGTACCTATGTTCACAAATAAAGATTGATTGATTGATTGATTGATTGATTGAATATTTTGCTTTTGATGTACTTATCAAAGTTAAAACAGTTTTCAAAGTATTATCTGTCCCAGCTATTTTACATACTGATACTAGTAAATGTATTGTGTTTTTGAGGGTAGGTACGTTTTAAAAGCTATTCATTATACAACATCACTCTAAGCGCACGCCTGCAAGATTTAAACAAGACGCGCGCTGTAGTAAAAAAATCTGTTGCCTTTCCAAATTAGTAGGCACTTCTTCGTAAAAAAAATAATAAAAGCTATATCTTTTTACCTAATGTATGTATGAAGCTCAAACTTAAATTCGTGAATGAAGCAATTAGGTAGCAATTATTGACATAACAAACTTTTAGAAATTCTGCGTCCTTCATGCTGAACACGGAGGCGACCAGCCATCCTGACGTCAGAATGGCTGGTCAAAAAAATATTAATTTTTCTCTGAATCCATCGTATGTAGCAATTATTGAAGAAATGTAGCAAATATAAGCAATTATGTAGCAATTCTTGAATATACTTTCAGAGGCGTTTGCCATAGGCAACCAGCCATTCTGACGCTAACCAAAACTGGGATTAAGAAAAAGAGTAAGAGAGTTAAGTCCGACGCTAATGATGACGATGTAAATTAAAAGAGAAAATGGTTTTGGTGTATATGGAAGGAAGGAAGTAGTCGTACATAATCTTTTTTCGTAATATTTTAGTAGTTGAGTATGTCCATTGTTACGTGCCTGTAGGTAATTGTGTGCGTTCGTGAAGATCGCTCAGTTTACTTTTTGTAAACAAAACTTATTACCCTTCTGCTTTTATTATGTTTCATGTTGTTTAATAATAGAGGTACACACCTACAGCTATGTTTTTTATGTAAAAACCACAAAGACACTTTCCAGCCCAGAATTGAACCCATCATCATCGTCATCATTCGTAACCTCGCGTAACAAACGCGTCCCTGAGACACCACAGAGGCAGTATAAATGTACTTTAAATTTAACAAACACCTTCTGGGTACGCTCGCTCCATCCTAGATCTCATCTACCTATCGCTTTCCATCAGGCGAGATCGAGGTCAACAGCTGACCCATTTCATAATATAAAAAAGTAGGTACTATAAATCCTACTATGTAATTTGCGTGAAATTTTAAGTTTCGTAAATAGGTATAGAATTTAATCACACCTAGCCGTTTACGTAGGTCAACTGCAGCCATACGTAAACCATGGCTATGTACGAATGTGAGATCTATATAAGTAAGTAAATAGCTATTTTTTGAATAAAAATATCTCATCTAAGGGTATTTTCTCAAATTACGTAATAACTGAAAATTAAATTACTAGATTATTTTACTTTGCGTTCAAAGTTTAACACACTAAGCATATAATTTCAAACTTACCCAAGGACTTCTTCTGTTTATCTTGTCTTTACACAATTATGTTTATAAGGAAAAATACATACGAAACGCACACTCACACGGAAACCCACATTAATTGATTACAAAACCGTTATTACACCAGTTTCTAACTATTCATAATAAATCCCACTGTAAACTAGCTTTAACTTACGTCACGGGCAACTCGCTCTAAGTAGCTCGTCTGTACACGCGCATCTATCTCTTTCTTACTTACCTTAAATGAAACGGAGCGCAGCGATCTATCTGCCAGCGAAATGTGCACTACATTTTGTTCAATAAATAATTACATTCTATTTATTGTAGATCTGTTTCTAGGTAATGATACAGCTTTCCTTTGGTGGATTTAAATTTTAATTACTTATAGAATAACTTCATATTAATATAAATCGAAACAAACATTCCACCTTATAGAACATCATAGATTCTTTCTAGAAACTACTTAAAATATTTTGTACTTGGTTGTACCAATGTATGGAGAAATTGAATTCTTTAATATCTTTTTAATTACAGACCGACGAAATCTGTGACTTGGCGACAAATTAGCGAGTACATTTGGGAGAAAACAGATCTTCGCTAGGTGTCCTAGTTTTTGTGATATAAATGGGGAGATTCTCTCCAGATCGGCTACCTGGAAACGCTTAGAACTTTTGAACCAGTGACCGACGGATTCTGATATTTGGCGACTAATTTCGACTAATTAGCGACTAAATCTGGGAGAAAACAGATCTTCGCTAGGTGCCCTAGTTTTTGAGATATAAAGGTGGCCAAGCTGGGGAGACTCTCTCCAGATCGGCCACCAATGACCCCTTATAACTTTTGAACCAGTGACCGACAAATTCTGATATTTGGCGACAAATTTCGACTAATTAACGACTAAAAGGACTAAATCTTTGTGTTATCAAAAGTAAAATCCCTGATGGTGGCCAAGCCAGTGTCAGCCACACTGCTTCAGGCATTGCTCCTGAACAAGAAGAACGGCAGGATCACAGAGTACTTTTACTGGGCAGGATTCGCATGTCTTCTCACGTCATTTTCACCGGACTGTTAACATCGGTGACACACGTCCACAGAGCACTATATAATACTGCCATCGCATACCACCTGAAAGTGTTAAAAATATGATTAAGAGAATGTTTTTTTTGTATAGGTAGGTACTTAATTTTTTCGAACTAAGCTAGTAAAACTGAGAAAAAAAAAAATCACGTAAATACAAAATATTAAAGTGTCGATCGTAACATAACAACATTTTTGTTATAGTAAGCGCAGATTCAACGGACAATGTTTGACATGATAAGTATCGCAGCACGTTGAGGTGATATGCAACGCATCGGCTACCTCCTTGAATGTATTTATGGTAACGTGACGTTTGTCACATCGTATCTTTGTCATTATTGTACCTATTTATATTCAATGTCTATATTCAGTGTATCTAATTCTTTTAGTTAAATAAAGCCACATTCTTGGTTTTATGTCTATTATATTACAATTTATTTAACTAAAAGATGCCTGACGAAAAACTAGGCAAATCATCACTGTCAAGGTATCTCCGACCCGACAAGTTTGACGTCGAACCTGATGTCGCGGATGCCGACGCAAAATGGCTGCATTGGAAATCGACCTTCGAAAGCTTTCTCGCTGAAGAGATTACTGAAGACATATCGGATTCTCTCAAGTGTAAGCTGTTAGTCAACCATTTATCCGCTTCGATCTACAAACATATCAAGTCTTGCACGACTTATAAAACATCTATGAAAGTTCTAGACGACATCTATGTCAAACCAAAAAATACGATATTAGCTCGACATGTTCTATTCAATCGAAAACAAAGAGCGGATGAGGCTATCTCCGAATATGCTAGAGCTCTTCGACTGGTTGCTAAAGATTGCAAATTTGAAGCTGTCACCGCGACAGAACATGAAGAACAGGCAATTCGTAGTGCTCTTATTTCCGGACTGTTCTCACAAAAAATCCGTGAACGACTTCTAGAAAACTCTACGCTCGCTCTTACGGATGCTCTTAATAAAGCCATTACTTTGGAAACTGCAGAGAAAGATGCACAGACGATCAGTACTAACTCTCAGCATCTAAATGTTGTACCTGAAATCTACCGAGACAAGGAATTGGACAATCTGGCATCGTCTCGAATGCCTCCGACTGCTTCGGTCGCACCATCCTCCACAACACAACAATCAGCTAAGCGCTGTTTCTTTTGCGGCGGAAATGTTCATCCTAGAATAAGGTGCCCAGCTAGCAAAGCTACTTGTAAAAAGTGTTCGAAGAAAGGCCATTTTGCTAGCGTTTGCAGATCCAGGCTTAACATTAATTCGGTGTGGACTGAAGAACTTGCTAGCTCGAGCAATGACCACTTTTACAGCGGGGCTATTTCTGCTGCTTCTCCTTCAAGTCTTAGGAGCGCGACAATCCCTATCACAATAAACGAATACAAAGCTGACGCTCTCGTCGACACTGGAAGTTCAGTCAGTTTTATAAACAGTAAAGTGGCTCGCATCATGAAGTTGCCCAAGAAACCGTGCAAACAAACTGTTAATCTCGCCTCTCTTAACCAAGTCTCATTCGTTGAAGGGGTATGTTTCGCAACTATTAAAACGAATCAACATACCTACAAGCAAACGCCTCTTTTAGTAGTTGACAACCTCTGCGCAGACGTTATCGTGGGTCACGACTTACTCAAGCAACATTCAAGCATTCACTTCAATCTGGGAGGTCCCGGCGAACCCTTACAAATCTGTAATGTTCTGCAAGCTTCAGTTCCGCCGGCCTCTGTATTCACCAATCTATCGCCAAACATCCAACCGATTGCTGTCAGAAGCAGGCGCTACTCTAAAGAAGACGTTGACTTCATACAAGAAGAAGTATCCAAGTTGCTCGAAGATGGGGTAATTGAAAACAGCATTTCCCCTTGGAGGGCCCAAGTCCTCGTAGCGGGAGGAGGAACCCATCGGAAACGGCTCGTGATCGATTATTCAATGACTATCAATAAATTTACTGACCTAGATGCTTTCCCCTTGCCAAATATCGAAACGGTTGTGAACAACGTATCAAAATTTAAAGTCTTTAGTCAGATTGACTTGAAATCTGCATATCATCAGGTTCCAATCCTGGAAAATGAGAAGATATACACAGCGTTTGAAGCGATCGGCAAACTTTATCAATTTACACGTATTCCGTTCGGAGTGACTAACGGCGTAGCTGCCTTTCAGCGGACTCTGGACTTTATAATATCAGAAGAAAAGTTAGATGGAACGTACGCATACTTAGATGACGTAACCGTTTGCGGCAAGGATGAAAAGGATCACGACCGCAATCTAAAACGATTCATGGACGCCGCTAAGAAGTTTAATTTAACTCTCAACGAACAAAAAAGCGTTTTCAGTAAAACTAAAATCAATCTGCTTGGCTTTACCGTGGAAAATCATACTATCCGACCTGACTCTGAAAGGCTAAAGCCTCTGCTAGACCTCCCCGCACCAACTAAAGCAAGTGAACTGAAACGAGTCTTAGGAATGTTCGCGCACTATGCAAAATGGATTGGGCGTTTCTCAGAAAAGATAAAACCCCTCACCTGCGTCACTAGCTTCCCGTTATCGCACGACGCTCTCAAATGTTTCGAAGAACTCAAACACAACATCAAGGCGGCGGCTCTAGTAGCGATTAATGACGACGATATTTTCACAGTTGAGACTGACGCATCAGAATTCGCTCTAGCGGCTACACTTACTCAACGAGGACGACCAGTGGCATTTTTTTCGCGAACTTTGTCAAACTCTGAATGCAAGCAATCCTCAATCGAAAAAGAAGCTTGCGCTATAGTGGAAAGTTTAAAGAAATGGAGACACTACCTAATTGGCAAAAATTTTCTTTTAATTACGGATCAACAATCGGTAGCCTTCATGTTTAACCAGAATCATAACAGTAAAATCAAGAACGAAAAAATCTTACGTTGGCGATTAGAGTTGTCTTGTTTCAAATACGATATTATTTATAGACCAGGCTCCGAGAATGCAGCTGCGGATGCTCTATCTCGCGTATGTGCCTATATGAATATCAGCAAGCTGAAAGAGCTCCATAACGCACTCTGTCACCCGGGCGTGTCAAGAATGTATCACTGGGTGAGATCCAAAAACTTGCCCTATTCAGCAAACGACGTTAAGGAGATAACTGCATCGTGCCCGACCTGCGCCGAAATAAAACCAAGGTTCCTCAAAGTTAAAGGTCACTTGATCAAAGCTACGGCCCCCCTCGAACGTATCAACATAGACTTTAAGGGGCCACTGCCGTCTAACACCTCCAACAAGTACGTATTGACGATAATTGACGAGTACAGCAGATTTCCATTTGCATATCCATGTAAAGATATGACAGCTGCCACTGTCATCAACTGCTTGAAAGATCTCTTCCTTACTTTTGGCCAGCCTCTCTATGTTCATAGTGATAGAGGCTCATCGTTTATGTCCGAAGAATTCAAGTCATTCCTAAGAAAATCAAACATAGCTTCATCTAGAACGACACCTTATAACCCTCAGGGTAATGGACAAGTGGAACGTCTAAACGGGACTCTCTGGCGAACTATGCAACTCAGCCTCCGGTCAAAGGGACTATCTGTGGAAAACTGGGAAGTGGTACTGAAGGATGCATTGCACTGTGTACGTTCTCTTTTATGTACAGCTACTAATGCCACCCCACATGAAAAACTTTTCACATACCCTAGAAGATCCCCGAATGGAGACTCACTGCCGTCCTGGCTAACACCAGGCCCGATATTGGTAAAGAAGAATGTCCGACAATCTAAAACAGACTCTCTAGTCGATGAAGCTGAACTCCTTGAAATTAATCCTCACTATTCTCTTATTCGACGTGACAATGGGGAAACATCAACAGTATCGAACCGTCAATTGGCACCGTTCCCAAATACTGTTAACTACAGTGGAGATGATAGCTTTAAATCAGCTTCTGAAGAGATGGAAGATATAGCTACAGTTCCACCTGAAACTGTCACCCCATCGCTATCATCGCCGCAACATTCACAGGATCTACGTAGCTCGTCGCCTTCTCCGATACTCCAGACCGGAGCTCTCCCTCGGAGATCAAACAGGACCAGAAAGCCGCCCTCCTACCTGAGCGACTTTGTGGTACATCGAGAAGGGAATGAAAACTCCACCGGGGAAGAATGAGGTGATATGCAACGCATCGGCTACCTCCTTGAATGTATTTATGGTAACGTGACGTTTGTCACATCGTATCTTTGTCATTATTGTACCTATTTATATTCAATGTCTATATTCAGTGTATCTAATTCTTTTAGTTAAATAAAGCCACATTCTTGGTTTTATGTCTATTATATTACACACGTCATGTTACATGTTTTCAATGCAAAGTTGCAAACCGAAATGCAAACCATAGATAATACACAAGGCAAACCCATTTGCGAAGACAGTAGAATTGTCTGTCTACGCCCATCGCCCATTTGAGTTATAATGTACTACGTACGACTACGACGTAGTAGTCCTTAGAGCATTTAGGTTAAAAAGAGTATAACTCATTGTTAGGGTTTTTTTTTTTTCTAACTATATTGTACTACAAAACGACACATATATTTACAAAGTTATGATTATTATTAATTATTACTTATTACACACCCACCAGACTACATTTTTAAATCATTATCATTTAAAAATTTTGCTAGGACTTGGATTAGTTAGGGGAAAAGTTAGTTAGGAGGGAATGGAAGTTAGTAGGCAGGGAGATTTTAATTTTGCGAAGCATAAGGTACAATTCAAAAGATTGCGAGTTTGAAGGACATCAGAAGAAAATATGGTCCAGAGTACCCTCGTCTAGTCCGCATTCGCACAAGGAACTGTCACGAACACGAATCTTAATTAGGAATACTGGACTGCAGCAGTGACCGAGTCTCATCTGCACAAAGATGAAACAGTTCTTTTCGATAATTTGGTACACTTAAAAAACCAAGGTTTCCGCTGGATGTCGGGTTGGATACCGGCGGCGTAGTAGGCCCCCTTGAGTTTTGAACTTAGCTGCCACACTGCTGACCACGAGTTATACATTTTAAGTTTGGTGTCAGCCCGTAGGTCATAACTATGGACAACATAATGCTTTTGATCAACGTGGTTATTTACTGATGTGAAACTCGTACCTTATTATTATCATTTATGTACGCGACTGAAAGACTTTTATGTATATATGGTCATGAATAAAAATATTTAAAAAAAAAAGTAATGTCATTAATGTCAAAAATCAATCTGACGTCTTGATCATGTTGAATTTGATCATCTTACTTACCCAAACCCCAAGCGAATAACCCAGAATAACCGAACCGAGTGGATCCAGGATTTAACCTAAGACTTCGAAGCTGTTGATATCAAATAAAATATATCTAGTATCACAGAAAGTGTTATTGTTCTGTGATTACCATGTCAGGAATAATGTCAGCAATACTTCAACCACTCAAGTAAATAACTTTTATCTTTTAATGTATTTGTCTCAATCAACTTAGTCTATCGCAGTCCACTGCTGGACATAGGCTTCTCCCAGCCACCTTCTTCAGGTTTCACTGTCTCGCAGCAGACAAATATTATGTCCACAAGTCATTTATGGGCGGCTCAGATCTCCAGTGGAGCATCTTCCATCTGCACCCGTGAGGACGTAATGGCTGTGACAGCAAACGGTATTTGTGTTGCTGAATTTTGTGCCAAACAAATTTAAATATTTTGTTTGTTATTTTGGCTATCAACACACTAAGGTTGTTCTAATCTAATCTTTGTGTAACAATATTGACATTCTCTCTGGGGATGCTCTCATTTTCCACAGTAAACTTTTTGCTTTTTTGCAATAATATTATTTATGTGACTGTGTTTTCAGGCTCATCAGGCAAACCCTGCAAGTTGCTTCAACAATGTCGCCTTCTGCAAGTTTAATGAAGCCAGATTGTGTTTTGCTGTCATCCATTAGAACTAAAGTGCGTTGCTATTTCCCACGACCTAACGAAGTTCGGAGAGTGAATCGTCATGGCTGGAAAACTAGGATATCCACACCTAATGGTCGTAAAGTCATCATGCGAAGATTACTTAAAGGAAGATTTGTATTGACTCATTAAGTTACAGTTGAAACACCTACTAGTGCAGTAGTTACTAAATAAGCTATCCTAAGATTATTATATTTAATACATTTTATGTGACACCACACAATTTAGATAAAAATGGTAGATTATTATATCATTCAAGGCATAATTGTAGGTATAATAATAATAAATAAATGTGCTTATAACAAATCTTTATTTAAAACAGCCCTGATTTTTGTTAACACACCTTTTTCTAACAAGCTATACATTTCACTTATTGACTAATTCAACTTTACAAAAAGTAACAAAAACAATATTAGGTACTGATTGTTTAGCTTTCTCTTATTTTTTGAATACTTAAATTAATTGTTGATGGTCATAAATAATTATTATCTACTACTCTCAATGCCCTAAGAGGTCCTTAATTTAATTTCAACTTCTATTGACTGAGTAGGAAATCATAAGAACTAGGAGGGGGATGTTCACATAAATAGGTTTAGGTTTCAAAAACGAATATGCCAATGTATAATGAAACCCATATTTTGTGTTTACTTTAATATTATTTCAAATAGCCTCACAGGACAATGCTTTCATAAATTACACTTACACTATAATTTTATAGATCTTCTTAGTGTATCAATGGCAATTTAATCTATGTATACTGAATCAGCCCAGAATTTAGCTATGAGTTATACTGCATTAGATATTTATCACGGACTAGTTGAATAAATATTTTTGTGACTGAACAGAGTCTTCCGAAGTTGGAGATTTGGCAGGTTTTAACAAGTTTGATATTTCAGACACAACCAAAGTGGTCAATTTGATAATTGCCAAGTGAGCAGCCAACTGTAACACTAATGCACCAAAGCCCTTGTACAAGCCAGAAACTCCCTCCTTAGCTATGGTTGAGTTGTAGCAATCCATGAATCCTTCATAACCAGTCAGTATTGGTATAACTGATGTGCCCGTGTCTAAGTTGTCTACTATTGTTCTGGTCCCCTGAAATGAAACAATGTACCTATTACACACTAAACTACTACACAAAACATTACTTTATCTTGAAACTGATGTACACTATTGCTACTGATAATCTTTTTAAACCCACTGCAGGATTGCCTATTATTAGTCACCTCTTCAAGTTAATCTTGTCCCATCTGTTTGGATACTCATCCTAACTAATATTATAAATGCGAAAGTGA
The DNA here is from genome assembly GCA_905163495.3 of Cosmia trapezina. Classification (NCBI taxonomy): domain Eukaryota; kingdom Metazoa; phylum Arthropoda; class Insecta; order Lepidoptera; family Noctuidae; genus Cosmia; species Cosmia trapezina. The sequence continues at coordinate 19,519,002 of LR991037.1, forward strand.
GTTTGTTTGTTTGCTACGCTTTCACGCTAAAACGGCTGAACGGATTTAGATGAAATTTGGCACATGGGTAGACCATGGCCTAGATTTAGTCCACTCAACAAATGACCAAAAAGAGGGTGTAGAGTGTGTGAGCTGGGACGCTCAAAAACAGATAATAGTTTTTGTGCTGCGTTTATTGGATGACACAATAGAAATGTGTTTTTAAAATTAGGTTAGGTAATATTCCCGCTGCGGACCACGACACCGACGACGACGATGACGCTCCGGAAGTGACCGAGGTAGAGTTGAGAGCGGCGGTACGTAGGCTCAGTGCCAAAAATACCGCCCCAGGACCCGACGGCTTACCTGGAAGAGCCTGGGTTCTGGCCTTTGGGGCTCTCGGGCCTCGACTAGGGGGGCTCCTAAGCGCATGCTTGGAGAGGGGCCAGTTCCCACTTCGCTGGAAGACGGGGAAACTGGTCCTCATTAAGAAGCCGGGGCGCCCTGCGGACTCTCCGTCCGCTTACCGACCCATCGTGCTGCTCGACGAGGTGGGCAAGCTCTTTGAAAGAGTTATTGCAGACCGCCTCGTCGGGTGGCTGGTGCAGGAGGGGCCGGATTTGGCGGAGAGCCAGTTTGGTTTCCGCAAGGGGCGCTCTACGGTGGATGCCATCATGCGCGTGCGAGCCCTCACGACGGGGGATGCAGTGGCCCGGGGTGGGGTCGTCTTGGCGGTGTCCCTAGACATCGCCAACGCCTTTAATACCCTGCCCTGGAGTTGCATCAGGGAGGCATTCCGGTATCACCGGATGCCGACCTACCTCTGTCGAGTGGTCGAGGCCTATCTGACGGACAGGGCCGTCATCTACCCCGGTCATCAGGGAGAGTGGAACCGGCGAGAGATGTCGTGCGGTGTCCCACAGGGATCGGTCCTGGGGCCGCATTTGTGGGACATCGGCTACGACTGGGTGCTGCGCGCCGACCTCCCTAGCGGCGTCAGCGTAGTATGTTACGCTGACGACACGCTGGTCCTGGCGCAGGGGAGGTGGCACCAGGCGGCGGCTGACTTAGCGACACGCGGGGTTGCGATAGTCGTGGAGAGGATCCGGCAGTTGGGACTCGAGGTGGCCCTGCACAAGTCCGAGGCCATGTGTTTTCATGGTCCTCGGAATGCGCCACCGTCGGGTTCCGAAATAACGGTGGGAGGGGTTCACATCGGAGTCGGGTCGACGATGAAGTACCTGGGACTCGTCCTCGACAGCCGGTGGGACTTCGTGGAGCATTTCCGACGTTTGGCTCCCAGACTGGCACGGGCTGGGGCTGCCTTGAGGCGGCTCCTGCCCAATCTGGGGGGTCCAAACGCCTCCTGCCGGAGGCTCTACGCGGGGGTCGTGCGGTCCATGGCCCTTTACGGAGCACCGGTGTGGGCGCGTTCCCTAAGGCTGGGGCCAGCCGGCAGGTTGAACGCGTCCCAGAGGGTCATGGCCATCCGGCTAGTCCGGGGATACCGCACGGTCTCCCGGGAGGCGGCGAGCCTCCTTGCCGGATTGCCGCCGTGGGATCTGGAGGCAAAGGTCCTCGCGCACGTGTGGGAGTGGCGCGAGGAGGCGAAGCGCCGGGGCGTAACTCCGCTGTCGCGAGAAATCACGGTACAGCGGACAGAGCTCCGGCGGGATCTCATGGCGGCATGGAGAGCGCGACTGTCGCAACCCAGCGCTGAGCACGCCACAATTGCGGCGATAAGTCCCGTCTTTGAGGAGTGGTTAGAGAGGCGCCACGGCGTCCTCACCTTCCGCCTGACGCAGGTCCTCACCGGACACGGTTGTTTCGGGAGGTTCCTGTTTCGCATAAGGCGGGAGGAAACGCCCGGGTGTTACCATTGTGTGGATCGCCCGGAGGACACGGTGGAGCATACAGTGGAGGTCTGCCCGGCTTGGGCAGAGCACCGCCGTGTTCTCACGGAGGCGATCGGCGGCGGCGATCTCTCGCGTCCGAGCCTGGTCCAGGCCATGGTGCGGAGCGAGAGTGCATGGGAGGCCGTCACCTCCTTCTGCGAAGCAGTGATGCTCGCGAAGGAGGAGGCGGAACGCGTGAGGGAGAGGCAGCCTCACGCCCTCAGTCGCCGCAGGAGACGCCCTGGGCGGCGGGAATCGCACGGCGATTTCCGGCCACCGTAGGCGCGGGCCTGCGGACGGTGAGCAGCGGGTAGCTCGCCGTCCGGTAAGGACCAGGCCCGAGTCGACGGCGCGTTGTGTTCCACGCGCGCCTCAAAGAGATGTCAGCAAGTGACGGGGTCCAATAGGGCCGACGCCGCTGGGGTCGCGGGTTGTCTGAAGGGGTTACCGCGGCCCTGGCATAGGCAACTGAAGGAACACGGGTGGGTTTTAGTCAGTAAAAGTCTGACACGCCTTTCCGCTCCACCCAGAGCGGGAGTAGTTATTTGATGATTTCCCACCCTCAAAAAAAAAAAAAAAACTGGGACGTAAGCAATTTCTTCAGGTAGTTGCTAGACGCGGACTTTTAGTATGTATGCTTACGTCCCAGCTCACACACTCTACAACACCTTTGTTGAGTGGACTAATTAGGACATAGGATACTTTTATCCCATTTTAGTATGTTCCTGTGGGATAATTTCCGGACTCTACGCGGGCCAAGCCGCGGGCAAGCTAGTAATTTTTTAAAGATAATGGGGATAGTAAATTACTAATAGTAGTATTATTTTTACCTGTATATGAAGCCTGTGAATTATAGTTTCAACTGGGAAAAATATAATTTCCATTGCAATGAAAGACACTATATTGGCTTTTAAGCTGATATCTTCAATCAAAGGGTTTGCAGAGTTTTTACTGTAGTTCACATTGTAGGAGTCGCTCAGTTCATGTCTGTGTCTTTGTTGGAAACGAAGAACTTTTTCAGTGATTTTCTTCAAGGTTATGCTGAAAAAAAAAGGAATATGATAAGTACAAAATTATCAAATGAAGTCTCAGTCTGTATCTACATTATTTTACCAACTTTAGGGTATTATTCTGTTCTTATATAAGTAACAAAACTCTGATTTTATAAAGGCTAGTTGATATTATATGAACCTTGGGGTAGGTTTCCATTAATCAGATCTAAATGTGTGAATACCTATCTACTCACAATAAAAACATAGCAGGATTTTTCAAGATTTTTGAACTGGCTCTTAATATTCTCCAAGTGGAAATGACATGATACTTACTGAGCAAGATACTTGGTGATGCCAAGGCTAACAGTTGGGAATACAATGGCCCATATAGGCAGCATCCGACCTCTACTGGGCGTGCCCCACTCCAAGATGCGCATAAAACCTTCCCTGAACACATCCAAGAGTGCTGGCTTGTCACTTGCTATATCACTCTGCACGGTCTCTACTAAGCTTGCTGAGTAGAATGGGGTGATGATTGCTAAACTTACACTGAAAATTTAAGTTTTATTTTATGAATAACTGGATTACTTGTCTTAAACATTGTTTTCTTTTACTGTTTGATGCAATTAAGCACAGCAAAGTTTATTTGAGTTAATCAATTAAATTAATTGAAATGCTAATTTTGTTTTTACTTTATTCTTACCATTTTAGTGTTACATGTTGTAGGAACTGCAAGACGGACTGACATTTTCCTATTTCCCTGATAAAAAAAGAAAATAGTAATGTTTTTTCAGAAAAATATTAAGTAGGGGTCTATTAAAATTACAAAATGGTAATATTCAGTATGCTCACTTAGGCCAGCCAGTGCCTTTGCTGACCACATCCTCCACTGCCAAATTTAGACCTTTGACTATACAAGTAGAGCCGATGCCCTTCCACAGTGTGGTGACATCTTGCCGCCGATGCAGTCGCGCGACCACAGGCAGCAGGGTGTAAGGTACTATGTGGTAGTTCTTCAGACCATTGTGGACCTGTGAACATGTTAATAATGTGACATTCTCTGCTCAGTTTCATTAATACTTAAACACAACAAATGAATGTATTATAATAAAATCGGTCAAGAGCGAGTCGCACTCGCGCACCGAGGGTTCCGTACCGATTTCTGAAAAAGTGTGCAATTTAGAGAGATTGTTTTATTTTTCCTGTAATCTTTACATAAACTTCTATCACATGTATTGCATAGAACATTTTCAGATTTTTCTGTATACTTATACGAACATGCATAGGTAGGTACTTATTTTCTTGTTAATTTTTAAAAACATTTATTTTCATTTAAGTAGGTATTATAGAAAATACATAGGTTTTAATACTGCTTCTATAAGTAGGTACTACACACTAACAGCTTTGTTGTACCTAGCATGTATTTTACATAAACATTTATGTCCGTAAGGATTGAGTCGCCACATTTCGTATCTTAATGAAATTTAATACTTATTTAGTAGTAAGTTTAAAAATTTTGTAGGTTCGATCCTCGATTTTGTAGGTATAATACTTCAAAAGATATATGAACTTATAGGTGGCAACTCAATCTAAATGTTTGGACTGAGTCGCCACGTCAGAACTAAGAACATCATGGATGAATGTTTATCATAATTTGGTATGATTTAGTAGTATTTGAGAGTATTTAGTAGACAAAATCTGAGCTCGGTAGTGTTAAAATTAAAAAAGTTACAATATATTATGTGTGGCTCCTCAGACCATACACATACGACTGGTCATTTTTCAAAGAAGCAGTAGTTCAATTTAATGCGCAATTTCAACATCATTTAGTAGTAAGTATATTAGATTTGTAGGATAAGAGTCGGCAATCACAAAAGAAAGAAATGGGAGATATAGCATATTTAATGTGGCTCCTCAATTCAGATGCTTCGGTAAATAGATTTGCCTCTAATCTACATAATCATGTGACGAAATTTGGAACAAAAAACGCCAATATTTTGTATAAATTTCTACAAAATGTAGGTATAAAAAAATACAAAAAAAAGTACATATTTACGAAGTTATTAGCTATTCTTTAATTTCTTATGAATTTTTTTTGTAGGGTGACCATGAATACGTGATTTAAAAAGAAAATGTACGTTTCGTGGCTTATAGAAACAAAATCTATTTTGTCGATGTTTTCAAAGTCAGCCTGTATTGTCGGATTTGCACAATTATTTTTTTGTTTGAAAGGTTATGCTCTCGAGGTGGTCCCACTGTCACCAAATCAGAATCTGATGAGGAGATCCCATGGAAATCGAGGGAATTTTCGTTTATTGGCAACGACACTACCAGCCGCACTACCAGTAGTGTCGTTTCCAATTAACGACACTACCAAGCCTATTTTTTTGGATTATATTGTACAGTCAACACAGCAAACTTCATTATCATCATAGTTTCATCATGGAACTTGTGAAATTTTTTAAGGGTGTAAAACACTAGAGGTAAAAAAAAAACACCTAAAACGATAATGAGGTCAAAATGGAAATCCAAGATGGCGGCTGCAAAAATTTTCGCAGCCGCCATTTCAAGCCGACGCCGCGCGGCGCAGCGGAACGTGTCTACATACGCCACGTGCTCCCGCCCCGCCCTGCGTCTTTTTAATTTTATTTTTGTATTCTTCTTCCTCTTCCTCTTCTGCAAGAAGTCCGATTATAACAAGATCCCAGTCTATCATTATAATTTCACTCGAGCACTCGACCAAACTGCTTCAATTCTACACGAAGTCTGGACGGAAATAGTAGAGACTGTAGTAGAGTAGTCGCGCGGCTTCGTGAGGCGCAGCACCGCTCTTGCACAACGCGCGTACCGGCGAAGCACCGCTGTGTCGCGATGCATCGCTATACGCTGCGAGGCATCACGAGGCGCAGCGCTGCATGGTGCAACGTATTCTAAATTCTCACAATGAAATGTGTATATTTTCGTGTAGAAAATAAAGTTATATTTTGAGTCGCTCTTTTAAAATGTGCGCGCAGCGTCGCGCTGCGTCGCGTCCCGTTGTGAGCTGACCCTAACTCGCGCATTTGCTCTCGGAGACCACAGATGGGCATCGGGACTACTCAATTATTGTATTTCGCGGGTTGCGATTCGATTATTGGACCTACCACTTATTATGTGCTGTTTTTTAAAACATATAGTATAGGTATAGTTCCTTTTTAGGGTTCCGTACCAAAATGGTAAAAAAGGAACCCTTATGGTGTGACTCAGTCTGTCTGTCTGTCTGTCTGTCACAGCTGGATATCTCAAGAACTACTAATGCTATCAACTTGAAATTAGGAACAGTTTTAGATGATGTTTACCCAACTATTTTGCAAATAAGAAAGAAATAGAAATATTTATACTTTTTTTGCAACATTGACTGAAAGGGGGTTTTAAAAATTCAGAGTGGGTTTATTATGGTATATTGGGTATCATATGAAAGAGCGCTATTTGCACATTCTCAAACATTTAAAAAAAAAATGTAAAAAAAAATACCGTTCCCCCCCCCTTATCTCCAAAGTTTGCGAAGCGAAAAATCTGCAAATATTCTATATGATAGAAGTTTGTGTAAAGATTACAGGAAAAATAAAACGATGTCTCTAAATAGCACACTTTTTCAGAAATCGGAACGGAACCCTCGGTGTGCGAGTCCGACTCGCTCTTGACCGGTTTTGTAACATTGTTATTATACGTAATTTGCATAATTATCTTTGTTGGCACATCTTGATTTCAATTGTGATTTGTTTTAAAACACAAAAGCGCTTCGATACAAAATCGTAGTTATAAACGCTTACCATAACATCAGAGGTATCAATGGGCAGTATGAATAGTTTTTTACAATTAGTAATAATGTGTTTATTTATTAGGTAAGTTAGTATTTAAGTGGCAATTATTTAGAACGTTTAGGATGAACACTTTATTATTTTTCTCCTTTACGAAGTGAATAATACAATTCTGTTAGAAATAAGTAGGGATTTTATTAAAAAAATAAATTTCAAAAACTAGTCATCCTGGTTTCATTTAACATCATCATCATCATCATCATTTCAGCCGAAAGACGTCCACTGCTCCCCCCAAAAGGGACCTCATTCTTAACTCGATCTCGCAGAAAAACACCGAGCATAACCCTCATCTTTGGCTTTTGGGTGACCTTGAGCTTTCTTATGAGGCCCATTGTAAAACGCTACGTCTTAGTGCCGTAACTGGCAACACACACTGGTCAAAGACTTTTGTTTCGAGACACTGCGATATTTTGGACGAGAAGATCTTCCGTAGCTTCCCTAACTTAACGAAGTTGGACTTACCTAGTTTGACCGTTTGTCCCAGGTACACACACAACATGGTCACCCTCAATAGCGAATTCTTAATGAATATCGAAAAGTATTTTTTTTTTCAGATACCGAATATATACAATGTTGATTTGTACATAAGTATTTAGTAGACATTTATACTAAATGTTAGTGTCTCTGGTTATTGATTCCGTTGTGATCTCAGGTAGATACAATCAATTATTTATTTGCAGAACGTCAGGACTGAGGAGCCAAATAAAATGCGTTTATTTACTAAATTCACTCAGTTTTACTACTTTCTCTATATACTACAAATTCGAACACACTTACTACTAAATGTTCTTTGGAGTGGAATATAAATTGACCAATTAATTTCATGGAAATTCACGTTCTTATGATTGATTGATTGATGGATTGAGGAGCCACATTAAAAGTATTGTATATTCTTCAATATCAACAGTACAGGACTCAGATTTTTAGTAGGTACTATACACAATTACTACTAAATCATACCAAATAATGATAAACATTCATCCATGACGTACCTAGTTCTGACGTGGCGACTCAATCCAAATATTTAGATTGAGGTGCCACCTTTATGTTCATATATCTTTTGAAGTATTATACCTACAAAATCGAGGATCGAACCTACAAAATTTTTAAACTTACTACTAAATAAGTATTAAATTTCATTAAGATACGAAATGTGGCGACTCAATCCTTACGGACATAAACATTTAATTTTAATTTTATTGTAATAGAAAATACAGGCCTTTCAATACTTAGGAACAATTTCAGATTTTACTTCGGAGATAAAAGGGTGGGGGAACGGTATTTTTTTTTTACATTTTTAATCAAAAGTCGAAAACTATGCGGCCTAAAAAAATGTTTGAGAATCAAATTAATTACTTACTTGAAATTTTATTTATAGAAAAAAAAAAATACAAAGCAGCACCGTCTATTTTCTGTTTTATACTCGGTGCGTTTCCGTTAATTCTGCCGCACTGGGCGGGGCCTACAGTAACAAAACGCATGACCGCAGTGCGCGCACTTCAAAGACATTCCATACTTCACAGATTATGCGGTAGAAAAACGCACCGCAGTGCGCGCTCGCCCTAATACATAACTGCCTGCCCAAGGAACTGCCTTATTGTGCAGTAAAATTTGCTTTAAATCGAAGGTATTTCAATACTTATGTTAAGAACTTACTAAGGTAAAAATTAATTTAAGTAAGTATAGCATTAGCATTTTGTCATAAATCTACAGAAGCGCGTTTAGTTCCGGTGCGCGTGAGAGTTTTCTCTTTCGTGCCTCAATCTAGACAGCCATAGCGCAATTTCCCTTATACCTACACGAAACAGCCTAGCCTTTGGAAGTAGCGCTCGCCGGCTGCTGCCCTGCCGCGGCACCGCTCGCTTTGCTCGCTCGGCTCGCGCGCGGTTGGTCAGTTCTAACCTAACCCATTTGGTTGGGGTGCCCGGTGCCCAGCCCAGCACTATAACCGATCTATATCACTAGTATGACGCAAGCTGATGGGGCGGCACTATAACAGATAGCCATTATAGGTGATGAAATAGATAGGTGAGGCAAGATTGGTTCTAATCTATTGATTGATTTCTAGACAATTATATTTCTTAATTAGTTTGTTTTGGGCACTTTTGGGGTAGAAATTACTTGTCTACTATTTTGATGCATTGTTTTTTTTAATTTGAACTTGAAGTTCTCAGATTTGATTAGATTAGATTTGATTTGAACTTCTCAGAATTAATCAAGCTATTCTTATTCAGAACACTTACTTTAAAATTGTTATTTCTTATTTGTTTTTGACTAAAGCAAAATATTGATTAATAACAAACCTGGCACTGTCTTCTCAACACAATAAATGGGTGACTTAATAAGTTTTCAGTGATAAGACTTGCAACACTTATAGCTGTTGTAACATAGGCATTGGTATCTGAAACAATCAATGTGTTATGTGAATACAATCATTATGACATCTATTGATTGTACTAAGTCAATATACAAGGTGTAACTTAAATAACGCACAACCTCTTTAGGGGTCATTGTACTTACTATGAACAACTTTTACTATTGGACCAAACCTGAAATCATGCAAAAAAAAATCAGGTATTCGCATAACTCGTCAAAATGTAGTGAACAGCTGATTTTTTTTACAATTTCAGGTTTGGTCCTATATTAAAAGTTGTTCATAATGATGAGTACAATGACACCCTAAGAGGTTGTTTGTTATTTAAATTACACCTTGTATAAATTGGAGATCATCATTCTGTAGATTGGTTGATAAATTACATTTAATTTTTGTAAATTGCTTTAATTGTAAAAAAAAACACACACATCAAAAGAAATAATAATATTTTAAAACTAGATTAGGTTGGTGTTTCCTAGCCGATTACTCTAAGAAGAAACACCAAAACAAACTCGTTGGCCACTGTCTTTTAAAGGCCAGAGTCCAGGCATTATATTACTCTGGTCATGTGAGGACCATGCAACATGCAGATTAATGTCTGAGATGGTCTTTTGAGGAAAGAACTGCACAGATGGACTGCGGAGCTGTGCAGTCAGTGCACACTTGTGTCAGTAATCATGTAGCACAACTTTTAATAATTACCTATTACAGTAAGATTCACGAAAGATGACCACGAAAGAAGGCATATTTTAGGTCCCTTTGGAGGTGCGAGGTGAGGCGCGGGCGGAATGCGTCAAGACCGGAGCGACGCCATTGGTCCGCGCGCATCTCGTGATAGGCTGTAGGCTGCTCAGTCGCTATTGTCAGTCATGAGTGTACGTGCGCAGACGGCCGCCATTTGTGGTCATCTTTCGTGAATCGTACTGTACCTAGCAGTGGCTGAAAATGGGTTCAGGAGAGGAGTTTAGTTTATTTTAATTTATCAATACTATGTCATTTCATTCTGTTTCTCTAACAGTAATCATGTAGCACAAGTTTTAATAATTACCTATTACTTAGCAGTGGCTGAAAATGGGTTCAGGAGAGGAGTCACATTTTATTTTAATTAAATAATTTTAATGTAACAATACTATGTCATTTCATTCTGTTTCGGTTTTGGCTAAGTTCCCACTTCTGTACGGAAACATAGGCGTGAGCAAGACGTTACCACAAAGGGCAGGTAATTTTATGGCATTACGATTTCCTTTAATATATAGGACTCCATTATTGGAATTCATGTGTAAACTTTAGAGTGTGCAATAATATTAACATACCGTCTTCAGAAAGATCATCCATAACCAAAGGTGGGCCCTGAAACTCCTCGGTTACAGGAGTATGATAGCCATATATCTGCTGATAGCGAGTGTCATACAAGTCATTCGTTTCCCTGTTAGGATCCAAGCCATATGGCCTATTATAGCCGGAAAAATCACCAAAACCAGCCATTCTTAACTTCTCAGATCATTATTTTCAGCAAAAATGTAATCTTTTGCCCTGTGAAATAAAATATAAAAAATCAAGGAACTATGCCGATTACTACTGTAGTACTGTTTTCTTTTGCGAATTCCTCTTACTTACAGTTACATGTACAATGTACTACCCAATCATATCTTCTGGTAAACAAAAACCAAACTAAGAAGCGCCAATCACAGCGCATCGTTTTAATTGATTAAGATTGTTTTGGTTATCGAGAAAGTATTCGAATTTAAATGTCAAATGATATCATAGACACTTCCTAGTATAGTATATAGTAGTTTTAGATTAGTTTTAGTTTATATTTAGTTTATATTGTTAAATTGTAATATTTTTTTTCAAATAGATTAAGTTACATGTCATAATAATACTTCTGATAATAAATGATGCTTCCTAGTGTTGCAATGTCATAGTCAAGTTAGAATTTCTTGTTTGAGGCTTTATTCAAATATCCGATAAGCAACAATGGTATCCGAAACCAGTGTAACTTTAACATTTGTTTGACATTGACATTTTATGATTTGACAGGATAGATGTCAATGTCATGTACGCAAACGCAAAGCGGAGCAAAACAGCCAAGACGCATGATCAAAAAGATTTTAAACGGCTAGCCCGTGGATATCGATTATAAAATAGGACAAAAGTTTCCAACAAAAATGAGTCTTACATTTTTAAATGGCATTTGATTGAATTAAAAATTCATAATGCTAGGCAAGGCTGTGCTGTGTTTATCGACTTTACAGTTTTATTGTAATTATTTTATTTAAATATTAGTGGTGAACTATGGCATTTATGTGTGTGGAGCCAGTGGACTGAATGTATTGTGTGATGTTAATTGCAGGTATAGCGGCACAGGAGCAATGCACGGATTTGCGCGGTCGGTTGATTTCCCACGGCCTTCATTACGTGCCTGGCCCAGATACTTGTACGCTTTGCGTTTGTGACAATGGATTGCCTAAAGTTTGTAAGGCGGTGCTATGTTCACCTCCCCAGGTGAGCTAATATTACATGGTATTTTTAAATTTTACATTAATTCAATTATTCAATAGCACATAAAAAAAACTCACAAAAACATGTTTTTGTTTTATCAATAACAGAAAATGAGGTCAGCGGGTAGTCTCATTGATCAACAATAATTTGTGGTTGAAAAATCATGATTAAAAAAAAAATTGATTTATTTGATTTAAATCAGATTTTTTTACATAAGTAGGTATTCCAATCTTTTTTCATTTAAGTTATTATTTTTAAAAAAGCATCTCTTTGTTTACTTTAACTGTAAAATAAAAAAAAATGTGAGTCGCCAGCAGCTTTTTAACATAAATTATAGGATTTCCAAAGTCAAAGTTAAAGTTTTATTTGTAACTAGCTGCGCCCCGCGGTTTTACTCACGTAGACTGGGATAAAAAGTAGCCTATGTGTTAATCCAGGGTATAAGCTATCTACATACCAAATTTCATCCAAATCGGTCCAGCCGTTTGAATGTGAAGAAGTAATAAACATACACACACACACACACTCACAAACTTTCGCCTTTATAATATTAGTGTGTAAATATAGGTGGTGTAAAAACAGGTGTTGTTAATAAAACATACCTAAGTATATGTATATACCTTTGTTTTGCCGATGATGGCGTACAAATATAAATAAGTAGAACTTATGATTTTTAGGTCAATAATTAACATCATTAATAATTTAAAGTGTCATCCACTTCAGTGTGTATTCCAGTGCCATGACTTTCTCCGTTTTCGAAACAGCTATTTATCAATTTGTATTTCTGTTATGAAATGTAGTACTGTGGGCTGTAACAATACATTTTGCAATCACTAATTAACAAGCAAAGGGTGTCTGTAATTTACACTTCCTGCCTTTTGTCTTGTGTTAGTCTATTTATTGGCTCTATGCTCTATTGCATAGTGACAGTTTACACATTGTTGCAAATTAATCTACCTAGCTTAAGACAGTTGATTGCTGGACAAAACACTTGGCTATACTTCATACTTGATTCAATCAGACAAGCCTACCACTATGCCAACCACTACCAAGATCAGGAGGCACAATCATCAATATGTTTTACTAAGAAGAATCTAATGAATTTTTTTTTTGGATGTATTGTGTCCCTCTGCTGGGCAAGGGCCTCCTCTTCTTCATCCCAAACCTTTCTGTCTTGCATTAGGGCGGGAATACACATACCTGTAGCTTGTAAGAAATGAAATGGAATGTTTATTTCTGTAGTTCTGCTGTTTTGTCTGTGTGTTTAAGCACCCATTACATTATCCAATTTATAGAGCGCTAGATGAGCTAGCATGCTAAGTTTGTATTGTGTAAATGCAGTTTACACAATACAAATGAGGCAAGCTATCTCATCTAGCGCTCTATAAATTGGATAATGTAATGGGCGCTTTAAGATACTTTTACACGTCTTTATTTTTGGTAAATGTTTTAAAATTAGATGGCGCCGGCGTTTTCTAGCTGTCTGATCCCTGAGAAGGAATACCGTAACAAACTCAGAGGTCATGGTCTCTTTTAAAGCCTAAACGTTAAAAGAGACCATGACCATTACATGTTAGGATTTTATGTGAGTACAAGAATGCAGGGGCAACAACAACACAACAACAGTTTCATACGCAAAATACGCGCATTGACGTGGAGTTGCGGATACCAGCCCGTATTACCTACCTATGCAGGGTCAAGTAGCTTGCATACCTATGTACCATAATAAATAGCACTATGGCAGGTAAGCTTACATAGTTTTTTCCAAGCTACAGGCATGTGTGAGACATGCATAAGGGCAGGAAGCCCATTATAACCATGTCTCACAAAAAAATATTATTCTGCTATTTTGGAATCCCAAATAGACAAAAAAAATAACACATTTATAAGAGCAGAACTGGACGTATACTAAATTGTAGCGCGATAGACCGAACGCGTTCTGAAGTATTTAAAAGAAGACAGTATATTATTTATTTCTAATATCTAAATTAATATTATAAAGAGTCAGATTATTTTGTTTGTTGGTAAGAGGTGATCTCAGACAGTAGTGACCCGATTTCAAAAGTAATTTTACTTATATTATACAGAATTCTACAACATTGCATAGTGAATGTTCTTTCTATGGTACTTATAGTATACTAATATAGGCCTAAGCTAATACTGTGAATGAATGAATGAATTGCACCAACCCCAGTGTGGTTTAACCAGACTAGATTACTCGAATGAACCCAGAGATTCACACTAGACCCTGTTGTAATAAATATTTTGAAAACCCAGGATTGTCGATCATTCCGCGTCGGGAACACATGCTGCGAGTTCATCTGTCTGGACGACGTGGTGAAGCCAGCGGAGGGCGCGGAAGCCAACGTGCGGCTGGCGGCCGGCGGCGCGGCCGGCGTGGTGCTGCTGACGGTGGCGCTCGTGGTGTACCGCGTGCGGAAGCAGAAGCGACGCCGGCCCCCTCATGCCGACGATCAGAGGAGCTTGACCAGCATTGGGTATGTTTTTTTTCCAACTGAGTCGTATAATGCACCTGTCCCACTGCACGCCGACGACGACGCGACTAGCTATTAACGATTTTGTAGCTCAAGAAACGTACAAAAGATTTGAAAAGATTTTAGGTCCCGCGTAAGTAAAAGAGATATATTATGTATATTAACTAGCTTTTGCCCGCGGCTTCGCCCGCGTGGAGGTCGGAAAATATCCCAGGGGAACGTACTAACCGGGATAAAAAGTATGTTATGTCCTAATCAAGGTCATGGTCTACCCATGTGGTAAATTTAAATTTCTAGATTTTAAACCTTAAAATGTTGACGGCTAAGTTCAAAATCGAATGAGAATATTTGTCAGTTTGCAGTGACTTGACCTGCTGCTGTGAGAACATACGCATACCAGTTAGTAATCGCTCGTCTCCAACGTACTCGCTGGTAGTTGCTCGCAAACTCGTTAGTTGCTAGGTCTACTCGCTTCTCGTTAATCGCCGGCGGTGGGACAGTTGTCTTAATGCCAATGTGATGTATGTTTTGAAACCTTAGATATAGAATTCCATGTGAATTGGCAAGGTTGCCGTGTAAATAGCGTGTTGGATGTCCGAACTCGCGAAGTTGTTTGGCTATACCCGAATGCGAGCTAATAATGAAGTTAATTGAGTCTTAAGGACTTAATCGTGTTTTCTAGAAGCAGTTCCAAAAACCTGGACTCTACCAAAGATAAGCGAGTCTCCAGAATGTCCAACCGCGTTTGGTCAACCAAAGAGGAATACACAAGGATATTAATTATTCTATATTTAATCCAATCCAATGGCACACACATATTCTCGCGCTGATATTATCTAGTTAAAACCGCATCTCTCGATATGCATATTATGTATGTACCAAGGTAGAATATAGAGGTTCTACGTCTTACGGTCATACGATTGATTGCGGCTTAAGCATACCGGATGTCGCCGATTGCTCTACAGTTGAGTTACACATCGCTTGCCGTCCTTGTTACTAATTAATATGTAGTTGATGTTACCGAGTACCGTTTAACTAAATGTAAAGTGAAGCAGTTAAATGTAATTATGAAGCAGTGAATCATGAAATAATAAATGAATGGAGTGGTGTATTATAGAGCGGGCGAGTTTGTTCGTTATCAGTACGAAAACTGCGTGGAAGGACGTTGAAAAATGATGTTATCGACTTCCCGCGATTTCTCAATCGGATTTAGGTAGTAGATTACAAATCAACGACCGAAGGGAAGAGTTCGAAGTACTTCGAAGGAAGGTTCGATTCGGAATTCTCATTAGCAGCCCGAAGTCTGAATTTGTGACCGATTGATGACAATAGTCTCGCCCCCCTATTTGGTTCTTATATTAAAACTGGTCCAATGTGGTGGACTAAACAGTAAACACCTCATGTTATGATACAACTCAAATCAATCAATCAATCTGCCTAGCCTTTTCCCAACGATGTTGGGCTCGGCTTCCAGTCTAACTGGATGCAGCTGAATACCAGTATTTTACATGGAGCGACTGCCTATCTGACCTCAACAACCCAGTTACTTGGGTAGGTAATACGATACCCTTTGGTAAGACTGGTTGTCAGACTTTCGGGCTTCTGACTACCCATAACGAGATATTATACGATACAACTCAAACCAAAATATAAACATAATAACAAAGACCGACATAAATGATAATAACTTCTGGAAGCCGCTCTCACGCGGTGTCGTCAGTCAAGTTATTGTGTGATACCATTCCATTGACCTACAGTTTGAATTGCGCGGATGGTTACTCATCATATCATCATACAATCCTTTGATTCTAATAAAATTATGTTTATGGAGAGCAAAGCGACAGAAGTTTTTATACGGGGTGGCTGAAAACTGGTGAATTACAAGTTTGGGTGGTGGTTGTTTTTGTGGTGCCTTCAGAGTGGAGACTTAAGGTGAATGCGCAGTGGTAGCCCGCGAAATTCAAATTTTCTTGTGATTTTTGCAATTTGCAAGTCTTGATCAAAATATGATTCGCGCCAATAACAAATATGAATTTACATAATTATAATCATCAATACATCTCTATATGGTAGATTTGCCGTGTTTCGATCTGATTCCACATAAACTATAATGTTTTACAGCGACATCAGACCAAACCACGGCAAATCTAACTTAGAGAGATGTATTGATGATTCTTATTATAATTATGTAAATACATATTTCGCGAACCATATTTTGATCAAGATACAACCTGACACTGACCTGCAAATTGCAAAAAACCAAGAAAATTTGAATTTCGCGGGCTACCACTGCGGATCCACCTTAAATGAAATCTGTAACGGAATGAAATCCGTAATCGGTCATCGATATTCACCAATATCATCGGGCCGATAGTAATTATATCGGTATCGAATCGATGTCGGTATGGCAGTCGACATATCGTTATCGGCTTGGTGTCGTCTGATCTGCAAATGCAATTTTAAGTAATAAATTAAGCATCACCTTTGTACGTATTTTTCTATTCCTTTCTGTTTGTCTGTTTATTTGTGTGTACATAAATTGTTAAATAATAAAATAAAAATAATGATAATCTTAGTTCACCGTATACCGTAGTCTCAGATCAATCTGAGACCGTAGTACACCGTAGGTACGTAGAAAAAAATTTAACTAATAATTTTATTATTGATCAACTGCAAATATTTACCACTGTGGCATGGATTTCTGGGGTAGGCGGAGGTAGCGTTTCAAAGGCCTACAGGCCCGGAAAATTACGGCAGATTATAAAAACAATCACGAACGAATGGCTGTGGTAAACATTACCATACAGTCTTAAGACAATACCCATCATGTATGTAGGTATGAATTCCTTGTTAGCTCAGGAATTCGATCATAGTAATTCCCTAATCTGGGGTAGGCGGAGGTAGCGTTTCAAAGGCCTACAGGCCCGGAAAATTACGGCAGATTATAAAAACAATCACGAACGAATGGCTGTGGTAAACATTACCATACAGTCTTAAGACAATACCCATCATGTATGTAGGTACGAATTCCTTGTTAGCTCAGGAATTCGATCATAGTAATTCCCTAAGAAATGTGTAATAAAATTCAAGGAGAGACACGTAATGTGATAAATAGCTAACTATATGGAGGTGCAGAGTCTCATATTGACGATGTCTCGTTCGATGCAATTCAATGACACTAATGAATTGAATTTCACTTCACTTGGGTGTGGTGGAATTAAATTCTTATTCATGACTCAATAATGGCCCAGAAGAACCGAGATATTTGGCGCGAGCCGTGCCAAGAAAGTTACTAGATCGGTCACGCGGCACTGGAGAAAACAAGTATAAGGTTTTATGTATATGTCGGATCGTCAGGATTTACTCAGATAGATTCAGACAGCATGTGGGCAGAAGAGGGTTTTGTGCAATGAAAACACACTGGGTGCTATACTCGGTGATTATTAAAATCACAATCTAACATACAAATTAAAATTAACACAACTACTGAGCACATCGAATCGAATACAGTTCCGTGGTGTAATAACCCCGATGCGATCAGACACTAGACTTTTCTCCTCGCCATGAGCTTAAAACATCATGACTCTGTAGAAGCGCGCTATAGGTGTGGGTAGATCACGTGATGTCGCCAGTGGCGCTCGTTTCGTATCAGGACTATTGACCGGATCCGACATATATTTTTCCTGTGAGATGATAATTTAAATGGTCTGCTCCGTTTTCACGTCATCGATGAATGTCAGTTCATACATACAGTGGCACAGTGTGCCTTTGGCAAAGTTCATGTATTTTTCACAGCAACGAATCGTTTGCCTATAGGTACATTAGCGGCAGTATGGGCTACATGGGAGGTACGTGTGAAACGGCCCTGGCTGCGTGGAAGCCGCCCAGCAACTATCTGCCACGCGGGGAAGCACCGCCGCCATACGACGAGGCTATTGCACAGTGTCGTCCTGAATCCATGAGGTATGTCTACTTACCCACGTCGTTGGTTACCATTACTTGACTTAAAGATTATTTATTTCAAGTTTTGAGTTAATCAACCCACGCAGTAAAATCCTCCCTTAAAATGAATACCCCTTTTGGCCTGTAAGGGGTCGATTTTCGAAAAGCCCAAATGTTCATTACTAAAAATATTTTTTGCGATTTAGGTACAAATTCACATTTGCAGTTGGAGAATTGATTGTGACGCATATGTATGAGAGAACATTTTTTCAACTACAAAGTTTTTCTTCATTGTGTGTGCTTAGTCCGACACTCACGTGGACAGTTTTTTTTCTCTTAATGTCAGAAATCACAAGAAACAAACTATCTAAATAAATTCTGTTCCAAAGCACATGAAATTGTAACGCTTATTCTTTCGAAATTAGAAGTTTAATTTTTTACCCTACTGCGACGAAGCCCAAAAGGAAGGTTATGTGTTTTTTTTTGTTAATTTTCGGCCAGGCTTTATTGTAGCGAAGAACGCAGGAATATTGTCGCTTTTCATCAATAATACCGTTTACAGAATATCAAACGAGCCTTCTTACCACCGCACGTACCCGGCCACCGTGGACACGATGGCGCGGCCCGACGACGTGCAGTGCGGCGGTCACGGCTACGTCAACATACCGCGCCCCGTCACACAGGTCACATATTATGTATGAGCTTGTTTAACTAGCCCACGTAGGGTTCTTACTAACAACTCTTATTAAGTATGAGCAAATGAGCCATTGTCGCCACTGTGGACACGATGGTGTGGCCCGCCCACGTTCAGTGAGGCCTTTGAAAAACTTTATAAATTCTTTGACAAAGGTCAAACTCCCATACATTTTTATTATAACCCACTCAAACTATTGAATTCTTTTGCGTTGTAAGTAAAGCTAGTTTTAGACGCGCGCATTCAGCCGTGCAGTCTGTACACTGGCAGATAGCGAACAAATTGAATTCAAGTAAAACTACATAGCGTGATAATGAAACAATACTAAGTTACACAGCGCCTGTTACCGCCTACACGAGCGTAGCCGCTGATCTGTAATCAGCCTTATAAAAGCGTGGGAGGTGTTACCTTACTCGACGGACATGTAAATGTCAATGCGTAATTTGCCCGATAACTAAGGGTGAAAACAGTCCTTTGAACTAATCGGGCCTGAATGAACTTATTTTTTTGTGATCTAGAATATTAACATATGCAAGAGAGCTTTGAAAATCTATCTTATTCCCTTTTCAATGATATCGAATTTAAATTGTCAATTTTTAACTGCTTCGGCCTCACCCGAGCGATCAAAGCGTCTGTGGAGCGGGGGTGACCGCGCCGGGCGGCGGTGCGGCGGCGGGTAGTAGTAGTATGTTGTTTAAAGTCCAGCTTCGGCGGAGAATCTTCTGGCGGGGTTAGACTGCATTCTCGCCACCATTTACGAAAATCCGAATCTCATTTTATTTGATTCAGTCTTCAATTTGTCGGGAGCGTTGTATTCCAAGCTTCGTGTTTAATAGCAACATAATTCTGTCTTTGAATCGGTAAAACTTAAACTTTGATAAACTCAAAAGTCCAATCTACGTCATATAAAGCGTTATTTTTAAGCAAGAATCCTAAGTATTCTCCTGGTAATGTCTACAGATCGCCAACACTCAGAACTGCTACAACGCGCCGCTGTTGCAGCCAGCACATCAGCAAGACAGTAGGGAGCCACCACCTATGCCGCACCACCCTCTTGCACCGAATAGTAAGTACAATAAGTGCACGACCGTGACACAGTGTTGTTAAAGGCAATTATTTTTGATAGAGTAACTGTGGAGTTTGTTGCCTGCTCTTCTCCATAGGAAACGATCAATTGCAGCCGTGCACCTAACTTCCGACGTTTCATAAGTGCCCATCCCCATATAGGTTTATGTAAAATAAAATATTTTGAACTAGCCATTGCCCGCGGCTTCGCCCGCGTGGATGTCGGAAATATCCACGGAACCTACTGCCGGGATAAAAAGTATTCTATGTGTTAATCAAGGTTATAAACTATCTGTGTGCTAAATTTCATCCAAATCCGTTCAGCCGTTTTTGCGTGATTGAGTAACAAACGTCCAAACATCTTCACAAGCTTTCACATTTATAATATTAGTAGGATTAAATTGAAGTTAATCGTGTCGAGTTTTAGAATACGTTCGGTTTTGTAGAGCGAAGCCCATTTCGTAAGCGGTAATAAGTCGTCATTATTGTCAAAGTGCTTTCTCGTTGTTTATGTTTTGAGTGGTGGCATCCTAACCATATTATGAACAAGTGCCTTTCAAATGCAAAGTATAGGGCCGTACGGTCATACTCGATGCTACAAATAATACAGAGATCACCAAAGTTTCAGCAACATAAAGGCTGATTTATACAGGGCCAGTAGCTGACTCCAAATGACGTCAGAGCTGGCGCCGAAAACTGACTCTCACTGTTTAAAAAAAATGAAAATTGCGACTAATTAGCGACTAAATTTGGTAGAAAACAGATCTTCGCTAGGGGACTTAGTTTTTGAGATATAAATGTGGCGAACCTGGGAGATACTCTCCAGATCGGCCACCTATGGACCCTTATAACTTTTGAACCAGTAATAACCAAATTCTGATATTTGGCAGCAAATTTCGACTAATTAGCGACTAATTTTTTGTGTTATCAAGATTAAAATTCCTGATGGTGGGCAGGCCAGTGTCAGTCTTCAGTTTTAGCACAGATTAATACAGATGGGACTCTTGTTACGACACAATAAAGTGCAATTCAGGTCGCACAATGCAGTATTACCAACAGTTATATTCACCTACAAGTTAGTTGCTCTTTCTATCGCGTAAATCTTATACCTTCTGACTCCTCACGTGTCTGAGTTTGGGATATTTTTAGACCCAAAACCCCAGCGGGTCCCCAGCAAAACCCCCCCGGGGTTGGGGGTTAGTTGCGAACCCTATAGGTTCACAACTACTTATGAGGATATGTTTTCCATCGGATGATGTTTTTTTACGTTTATATATATGTGATATAAGCTTATATACCTACTATGTAAACTTTTGTCCTTATGCACACATGGAGTGCATTTGACACGCGGGGTTAGGTTAAAAAACATCATCCGATGGAAAACCAATCATCATCAGTAGTTGTGCACCTATGGAGTTCGCAACTAACCCCTAGTTGCGAACTCCATAGGTGCACAACTACTGATGATGATTGGTTTTCCATCGGATGATGTTTTTTTACGTTTATGCAATATAAGCTTATATACCACTATTTAAAGGTTTTTCCTTATGCACACATGGGGTGCATTCGACACTTGAGGGGTTAGGGTCGTCTTCTTTTACGACGCGGCGCGTGAGTGAGTATCGAACTAAGGTGCGAGCCGGCCGGTGCGCGGCAGCCCACACTGAATTGACCCAGTAAGATGAGCCCGCCGCGTATTTGTAGCTTCATACCTAAACCTCGGAGTGTCCCATCTGTATTAATCTGGTTTTTGTAACATTTTGTTTGTATTTCTTCAGTGGTTGGATTCCCGAGTGCCATCCGCCTGACGGGTTCCCTGGGTGCTATCAGTAACCGCGGGTTACTGTCAGTGCTGCAGCGCGAGCCCGACCACGAGCGACCTCACAATGTGCCCGGCTTCTACACCAACACTGCCAACGTACACACCTCACTGTTAGTAATTTGTAACGTAACGGTAAACTTTAAAAAAACTAAACTTTATTTTTTATTTTTAACAACTGTAATTTGAAATAACTAACTGCGCCCTATGGCTTCACCCTCAGGGAGATTCCCACACTGCCTTGCTAAGCGTGAAGGTCTTATTTGACATTTTTAGGTATTGTTAGTCTTTCACAAAAACAAATAATCGGCATTCAACGAAACACGTTTTTGTCTTGTCTGTAAAAAAGAATACATTTTGCAGATAGCACTTAAACGCTTAGCCTTAGCAGGGCAGCACAGGAACTGAGCACTATTCTGGAATCAAAATTATCCTATGTCGCTCGGATATAGTGTAGCTTTCAGCCAGAGAAATATTTTTTTGTAATCGGATCAGAATTTCCACAGATTACCGTTTACAAATATACATACTCTCAGACAACTTTATTACAAACTCTGTCCATGTGATTTCCTATTGGCAAAAATTACGAACTGTCATACAAACTTTCATCCTCTGTCTAACCCTTTTAGGGGATGTATTTTTAAAAATCCTTCCTTATTGTACAGCGTGGCATGTAAAACGTGATCCAAAGAAAAAAAATCGAAGCCTCTCTCCAAGGGTCTCTCGAAACAAAATAGTTTAGAAGCTAGACTATTTAAATTATTTTTAGGGGAATTCTCACTTCAGAATATTTTGCTTTTCTCTTTCTGTGTCGCATTTCTTGTAAATATTTTTTAAAATTATAAATCCGTAAATTATGGTCTACGATCGAAAAAAATACTATCTGTCTAAACATCACCCGAAGTGACTAAAATTTAACAACCGCGACTTATGTGTTGTAGGCGCTTTTGTTTGTGTAAATAATTTCATCACCACTGCTCTCAAAACGGCGAAGGAAAACATCGTGAGGATATCGGGATGTCCTAGAACCAACAATTCGAAGACATGTGACATCCACCAACCCGCACTGGGCCCGTGTGGTAGATTACAGACGACTCCTCGAAGAGAGGAGGCCGGTATCCCAGCAGTGGGAACATTATAAGTTCATTATGTTGTCTGTCTGTGAATTTAAGATTTTGATTAAGTAGATTAATAAATTCCAGCCACCGCACAATCCCGCGCATATCGACGGCTGTAGACGCCACACTTCTCGACACGCCCATCTCCGGCTTCAACCGCGCCGACCGCTCGCTCCACAACGAGATCCGGCGCTCGTTCCACAAGCCGAGCGACAACAGCCGACACAACGCCGACACCGGCCGAAGCATGCCGAGGAACCTTAACTTGGCATCTGCTAATGATATTACTAGAAATATTGAACCAGTTCTGGATGCAGATACGTAAGTTACTTGTGATAACGTTATTTTGAATGAATTATGGAACTTAACAAACTTGATCAATCTATTCAGGGTGTCGCTAGTAGTATGGATCAATCGAATAGGGGACGTGGGCAAGGTCATTTCCAAACTTTTTATCCCTGAGAATGTCGGTGCAATTGGCTGGACCAATTCGGCTATTTTTTTTTCAAATATTTGTTGATTTTGTCCGAGGAAGGTTCTTATGCAGAGAAAAAAAAATTAAAAAGTTGCAGTGAAAATTTGAAAATTCGGGAAAACTGAAAGTGCATTTTCTAGGGAAATTTTATATGAATTATTGAAATTTGGACAATACAACGTCTGTCGGATCAGCTAGTTTGTAATAAAACTAATATACCATTGAAAAACTACCTTCGGTCACTGCTGTTCGGCTTTTGCATGTGCAGTAAACGTTGCAGCATCATAATGAGCTGAGACTAGTAAATTTTTTTAGCCGCGCCCATCACGTCTTTTTCCTTGTCCACTTTACATTTTAACTGTCTAAAACTAAACATGATATAAAGTGATCATGAAAGACATCCAGTATGCTCATTTTATTTTGTTTAATTCTAGTAACCATGCACGCCTAAACGGCGGCAATGGTTGGCGGGGTCGCACTCACAGCGAGGAACAGAACGTGGGCGCCGAGCGCGCGCCCGACGTCGTGCCCTCGCCCGCACCTCTCGTGCCGCCACACGCCACACACGCGCCACACGCCGTGCACGCGCCACACGTCACGCACGTGACGCACGCCACGCCTGCGCCGCCGGCGCCGCAACCCACGCTGCCGCTTACCGTCGATAAGGTATTGTGCCCGTAAAAAAATAACACTAACAAACAAGCCAAATACATCTCTTACGATATTATATTGGCCGAAGACTTGGATAAGTAAGGAAATCTATTATTCTATTTCCTTACTTATACCTATTAGTCCGGGCGGCGGCTGCATGATTACTTTCCTCATAGAGTTACTGGAAAATACCACATTCCACGCAAAGTAGACTTAAAATAGGTAGGAAAAAATTTGGTCTGCCAGGGCTCAGCTTGGAGGATCCGTGGCAGTGAGAAGTTATGCTACTTCTTTGAATGCAGATTTGTTTATTTTTAAAAATAAAGGAATGTTTCCTTTGAGTAAAATTTGCTATCTCCAGTATTTAGAGTACTTTCCATTCAAGTGTGGTTAAAAATTCCACCCTGTATAAATTTGGTTGGACTGCAAAAAGTGCCAGGTTGCGAACTGGCAGACCAATGAATTTTTAAAGGGCATCATTTTAGCTACTAGGAGAACTTGGTTTCACCCTGTAACTCGATGAGGTAAAATAGACCACCCGATGTGGCCATAAAAATGGTTGGACTGCGAAACCTTCCAACACCACGCTCGGCCGACAAAGTTTTTTAGACTCTACTAATAGACACTAAAACCAACGAAAAGGTTTTGTTCAGTAACCACATGAGGTAAAATGATGGTCCAAAGTGGGTAGCATAACTTCTCACTGCCACGGATCCTCCAAGCTGAGCCCCGGCAGACCAAATTTTTTCCTGCCTATTTTAAGTCTACTTTTCGTGGAATGTGGTATTTTCCAGTAACTCTGTGAGGTAAGTAATCATGCAGCCGCCGCCCGGACTATATGGTTGGCCAGTAATATGTTATCTAATGCCCCACCATCAGTAGTTTGAACAGTGAGACCGTTTCCAGCCGTCATGCGTGTGTAGTTACTCGGGCTCGGCGCCGGGCGCGGAAGACGCCGACGACTATCGCAGCGAGTGCGAGAACTGCAAGTCTGCCAGCAGCTCTAGGTATGACATCAGATTGCTTTTTTTTTTTTTTTAAAGATCACCTTGTTTTTAGTACCCAAATTAAATCAAGAGTCAGGGTGTCATAGTTTTACAGCTTTCTGAAGAAAAGTATGCTAATCGGGAATCATTGTCTATCTTTGGAAATACGCGCTATTATGAGATCTAATAGCTGTTACAATGATGGAAGTACTTGTGATACTATTATGCAGTTTTATAAACATTATATAACATTTTGATATCACGTGGATAAGTCTGTCATTAATAACAGAAAAAAAAAGAAAGAAAGAAGAATAAAATAAGAAGAAAAATAGTATTTACCTTTATTTCAAAATAAGAACTTAATATTATGAGTTAAAAGGCCCTTAAATGTGTAGATGGGTGCTGGACTCGGGCTGGGAGGGCGACGCGTGCGACACAGGCGGAACACAGACGCTGCAGCGCCGCGCGCCGCCCGCGCCGCAGCCGCCGCCTGCTACAGCCACGCTGCCGCAGCCCGTCACCAAGCAGACGTATGTACAGTCAGCGTCAATAATCTCAACAACTAAGAATATTAAACTTTATCTCAATTGGATAAAGTTCTTGTCAAAATGACAGTTGTCGTGTACTGTCGACATTCTGAAACATTCCTGGTGACATTGAGTTAATATTTCATTTTCATAGTTGTTTAGATCATTTTGAACAGTCTGTTCGTCCCGATATTATTGACGCTGACTGTAAATTTTTGTTATTGACTTCTTTCAACTTAAAGCACTGAGTTCCTACTTCCTTATAACAAACAAACAAAAACTTTGTCCGATTCATGAAGTTATCGTTAGGTGCTAAGGGAGAATTTATGCGAGCATTTAAGGCGAAAGCGCCAGGGTTGCCTGCGAAATTCAAAATTTACGTTTTTTGCAATTTGTAGGTCAGTGTGAGCTTGTATGTTGATTAAAATATGATTCGCGGCCGTAGCTAATACGGCTTTACAGAATTATAATAATTACAATCAGCAATACAACTCCATAAGTTAGCATTTACCTCAAACCTCATGATTTCATGAAATCGCTAGATTTTAGGTAAATGCTAAGTTATGGAGTTGTATTGCCGATTGTAATGATTATAATTCTGTAAAGCCATATTAGCTACGGCCGCGAATCATATTTTAATCAACATACAAGCTCACACTGACCTACAAATTGCAAAAAACGTAAGAAATTTTGAATTTCGCGGGCTACCCTGGCGCATCAACCTTAAAGAAAAAACAAAAATTCCCTCAAATTTTGATGTGTAACATATTTTCTCTCGATTTCCAGCAATCTGTGGGAGTCATTTCATGAAAAGGGACGGAAGTGTGTAGTAACTGTTACACACTTCCGTCCCTTTTCACACTTGGAAGCGCGCGCTATTTGATTTGACCAATGAGCGCGCGCGGTGCTAGGGTTGGCCGTCAGATAGTACTAATCCATAATCCGAGAGGTTGGTACTGTTGGTACTTTTTGATAAAGTTATTGCAGTACCTATTTTCGCGTTTCGGATCGGACAGGGTTTTTTTTTACATGCTGTTAAACGCCGTGTACCGATTCGATAAATTCTATTATTATAATAAAAGAAACAACTAAAACAGATGTATGTGTATTACAGTCGAACCGTGATGGGTCCGCCGTCGAACTGGGAGAACTGGTTCAACACCATCCCGGATTCAGACTCCGAGTCCGAAGAAGAGTAGACGCACGCTCGCGCTCGCTCAACAACGCACACACACGTGACAAGCTGTTAGCAACCTCTCATACGTTCTGTCTGCCTGGTACCTGATAGCGAAAGATTACGCAAACCGGTAACCGGCTTACTTACTCACCAATGCGGTACACGGCAGCTAAATCGTGTGAAAAAGGATTTAGGTCTAAAGTCACAGAATAGTGAGCAAATGGCGTGCCCACAGTTGCCAACATCAGTGTAAGAATCATTTGTGAAGTCTGCATAATGAAAAAAAGAGTTTAGAAAAAAAGAGTTTGTGGTTTGTACGTATTTGTAAGGGTCTTCAACGGTGTCATGAATTGGCTTCTGTGCAGTACAGATGTCAATTACAAGAGACATCGCAGAAATTAATTAATTTAATACTTTAGGCACACAAATGTTCGCCTCTGTACATTTGTTTGCTTAAGACTGTGGTCGCCTATTTTCGCGCTCGGATTTTAAACATCTGACGCTCGACGCCGCGTAGCGAGTGCGCGTGTGTGTGTTTTTCCTCATGTACGGCACACAGTTGCGATGCTGCGACGACTAAACGATCTTGATCTGTAGCTATGGCGTACCTATATTTTTTTGAAGTAAAAGCTAGAGGTTTCCGGAGAAAATAAAAAGACTGTCCACAATACATTATTAGTGTATTTTAATTAAATTTATACAAATATGGATGAAGAAAATAATATTATGTAGGTACTTATGAAAACTAAACTCATTTTACTTATTTGCTTAAGTATTTGTATACTTATAAGTAATTGAAGTTTTATAAAAGTATTTGTATTTGACGACACGGTTGGCGCAGTGGATGAGCAATTGACTGCTGCGCAGCATGTTGTGGGTTCGATTCCCGCACGGAACAAATATTTGTACGACCTACAAGTATTTGTTTCCGAGTCTGGGTGTTTTTCTATCTATAATATGTATTTACAAAAAAAAATGTATATAAGAAGTTTATCAGCCATCTCGTTACCATAACACAAGCATTAGGTTGCTTAGCTTGGGACTAGATGGCGTTGTGTGAAATGTCCAAGGATATTTATTTATTATTTATTTTATTTATTTGTCTAAGGGGATTGATCGACTTTTCCTTGGATCTATAATTTCTGGGAGAACACAATCAGAATAAAATTTTGTTAACAGCGGAGCCATCTTTTGTCCAAAATCATCGTTTTTTTTGTGTAAAACAGTTCAATTTAAGCCCTATTTCAATGTAGATAAAGACGCCACGCGCCAGCTATAATTATTTATTTTTCTTGCGGCATTATAGGTTTAGCAACCGCATCAAGTTCATAAAACAGTTGAATTTGAACCAACAATAATACATAAATACATAAAGCCGCCTCATGCACAAATGTTTGGTTTACTGTTTTCAAATTTCAAATAGGTAGGTCACCCCGCTGCCACAGAATAAATAATAGTACTGCTGCCTTCGTGTGGGGTTGGTTTTATAATGTTTATTAGCCTAGGCAGGTATTGTACGTGCCCAGTCGACCTAATGACTATACAGTCGACCACACGTCGCACGTCAGTGGTAAGTGATAAGGATTTGTATAGGTATCGTTTTCATAGTTTTCGATTTCGACTATAGCCAATAGTGAAGTCAAAATTAAAATCCAAGATGGCGGCTGCGAAAATTTTAAAATTTTTCGTCATGGATGTCGTTTTCATAGTTCTCGAGGATGAAGCCGATAGTGAAGTCAATCATACTAGAAGGGATGATTGACTGCACTATGCGGCCCAAGAGAGCAATGCAATGGTGGCCCAATGGTAACGATCCCGACATACGAGTAGGTCATGGTTTCGAACTCAGGCAGGCACTTTGTGTAAATAATTTCATCACCACTACTCTCAAATCAGTGAAGGAAAATATCGTGAGGAAACCGCCTAGAACCAAAAATTCGAAGACATGTGACATCTACCAACCCGCACTGGGTCCTCGTGGTGTATTACGGCCCACTCCCTCTCACCGAGAGGAGCCCTGTGTCCCAGCAGTGGGAACATTATAGGCTGATTATGATTGAGACCCATTATGTTGTGAGCGAGCACGTTTCAGTGCCAGAGGTCATCACTGATGTGAGACGAGAAGATATATTACGCTCAACACCGCCGCGCGCGGCCCTTGTCCGATCAGAGCGCGGCTAGCCGCGCGTGGCAGCCGCGCTCAAATGCCGCTCTATATTTGGACACACCTTTATATAGTGCCTTTATCTATGCCTCACTCGTTTCGTATCGTTTAGTGCGGTCGCGATTTGAGTGTATTTCCCATAGTTTTATTGATGTTTTCCTCGACCCCTGTTTTCTTTCTGCGGACTTCTGATCTTGCTTCTTGTACGAACCTTGCTACCACACCGGACACGGTACGGAGAACCCCGCATAAACGTTAGACTTGAACTTGTTATTTTGTATATTACGACCAGCCTACTGATTTCATATTGGCACCATCCATGGATCGTTGTGTAAATTGTGGCAAAGTGACTAGAGGCTGTAGTTTACGTGGTCGACGAGCTGAAGAACTTCAAAAATCAGCTGTTAAGTACCTATATGTAGATCGTTATGTAACCTCACTTTTATTACATCTCTTTTAACTCGGAACTCAGACCGCGAAAATCCGCAAAATGTTCAGTGATGGTTTGATAATATAGTAGCTATAAATTGACACCAATTTCATCTTTTTACAACCCAGGCCTAGGCCCAAGTTTATATGACATGGTTTCCGTCTCCTTTGTCACGGATCCACAATAGAGATTGTGGCAGTAGATTTCAAATAAAAATCTGATATAAATTTTTTCTCCATATTCATCCTCCAAAATTCTTGTAGCCATCTTGGATTTACATTTTGACTACACTATCGACGTTAGCACCCACAAGAACCATGAAAACGATACCCATGATGAAAAATTTGAAAATGTTCGCAGCCGCCATCTTGGATTTACATTTTAACGTCACTATCGGCTTTAGCATCCTCGAGAACAATGGGAACGATCCCCATGACGAAAAATTTAAAAAATTTCGCAGCCACCATCTTGGATTTACATTTTGACCAAATTATATTGTATTATTGATATTGTAATTACAATATCAATATTACAAGTAATACAACATAATCCAAGAATTGTAACATAATTCTCCTAAAGTAAGTGTGCCTACCACGTTAGCTTCTTAAAATATTACTTAAATGAAAGGATTAAAAATATTTAGTCGCACTACAATTGACTATATATCACGCGAGGCGCATGCGCGGCGGCGGGAGGTCAACCGACATAGGTCCTGCGTCGAAGAGCGCCAGAGCGCGACTGACTTAGGCCGTTCGATGCACCCGATTTTATACTCACTTTAAAAAATTATTTTCGTAAATGATTGAAGACAGATATGTTTTATTTTTTACACATATATAGTACAATCTTTATTCTTACGTATAAAATGATTTGTGTTGCCAAATGACTTTTAAATTCTGAGAAATGACGTGTTTTTTTGTAGTCGATTTCTCGATTTTTGATTATCTTAGACGTGATTAAAATACAAGTTAATGAATTAAAAATCAAACTTTTCTCAATGCATTTTAAATTTCAGGATATGCCTCTTCGAATGAATACCACTTTACCTTCTTAATTAGTAGTAAATAATTAATTGGTGTAAGATTACTTCAAAGTTGAGCCTTCGCGCGTCATCTGGAAATCGCGCCTTCGAAATCGACTGTTTTCGTAGTCAATAATTCAATTTGAACAAGTTTTTTTTAATAGACTTTAAATAAAAATATATGATAATTACGATGATTGAAGTCAAAAGAAGCTAAAAAAATAAATTATGTGACCAAAATCACTTCAAAATCTCCCATGTTCTCGATTTACGTATGAAAAATGCAACAACGCTCTTAAAGTATTAAATAAATAAATTTCTGCGATGTCTCCATTTGTTCACTACTCTTTGTCTGAAACATACGAGGTACTTCTAGCAATGCACATTGCTCTGCGAATGTATCGGTTACAGGTTGAATGCATTGTTGATGCATTCAGCCAAAACCTGTTTTCTTATGGTGGACGGTCGATATTTTTACAACAAGCTTCAAATACTATGCAATGAAATCGTTGATCGCAGCTGTTAGAAGTATCGTGTGCGGCTTTACTTATACTTCAGTTTAAATTGTAAGTTTAAAAAGTATTATTAGATTTTTATTAAATTCGTCACTCCTTTATTTTGATGAAGTAATATGCCAATATTTTTTTAGAGATGGCTAATTTATTCGATAGTTAGTGCTAGTTACATTTTAGACTTCTCTTGTTCTAATTTGCTTATGAAGCAAGATAATTTTTGTCTGATTTTGTATGACCTTCGACAGTACCTTATTATATTTATTGACATTCCGTTGACGATATTAAGATTTTATTTTATTATACACGCACTGCCAGCCAGTGTTGATTTATTTTATTTTTGCACATGTGATGTGTTCTTACGTTGATAATAATTATTTGTTGCATAATGCAGTTCGCCTATGTATTAAATACCAAAGATTTGTTACGTTTTATGTATATTGCGTTGTATAATTTATTTCTATGTGTTTATGTCTTGGCCGTGGTGGTTATTTTACCAGGCAATTCATAAATCAACAAATGCCATGATTTTATCTCATAGGTACTAGCTTCTGCCCGCGACAAATTTCTCTCTCTCTCTTTCTTTAAGTACTAATATTAAAGCTGAAGATTTTGTATATTTGAACACGCTAATCTCTGGAACTACCATTAGGATTTGAAAAAATAATTTTGCTTACAATAGCCCAATTCTTGAGTAAGGCTGTAGGCTACTTATTTATTATTATTTAATGCTGCACAACATAGTATTTAGCTAAAAAACTTCATGCAAACATACACAATACATACACAACAAGCACAGATTTACTGTTATAGGTACATAAGTATGTCAACGTCAAACATCACGATAGGGCCCTTAGGAGCCGAGCGAAAATAAAAAAGGCAGAAAGAACGCTAAGCGAAAACGAAGTAATAGCGCGGGCAGGCAATGCGATGCGACGGGGTGGGTCGGAGGAACAAGAAATTGGTCGCTGGCAGAAGCTAGTATGAGATATTCATGGCATTTGTTGATTTATGAATTGCCTAGTAAAATGAGGTTATTTTGGGACAACAAAATATTCAAGCTGTTTCAGAAGTAAGATCGGCGACGTAGCAATCGAAAAGGGTTAAAATTAATAAATGAAACTGTACGGCGAAGACAGAATACTTTAGCTTTAGTTATTTGTTGTTTATTTATGCTACAATATTAAACACCTTTTAAGAGGATACAAAATAAGTCTATGATAGTTTTAAGGTTCTATGAAATAACTACAGTATTTTATTAATAGCGTTGTCACAAATTAATGAATTTCCTGTTCAAATATAAATCAAAGCTCTAGTTTTGAATATTTTCATAGATAACATAGTGCCAAAAAAGAACTGACAACGGAAATATTGACGAGTTAGTAGTGTCGTACAGTATTTTTATGTCACGAGTGACACGCGCTTTACTTGTGTTTACTAAGTGTGCAAACACGATGTGATGTGTGCGCGCAGACGAGTAAGCGTCAGCACGTGACACACACACATATACAGTTCCGACTTCGCCATTGTCTCGCCTGGTACCGAGAGCTCCTGCGCTTACACACACATTCACAGCGTGTTTGTACGGTAAGCAACAGAAGTCGGTTAATTCTGCTACTTTTTGACATCATCTAAAATCTAAATTAACACAAAATGATACGATAACCTGCTTTTTGGCATTTCATTTATTAGGTGGGTTAATTATCTTTAAAATTTACATCTGTTCCGATTTTAATGAAGTATTTTTCTCAATAATTAAGATTTAGAAAACACAAGTTTTAATCGACTTTTGTTGCTGACTGTACACTTGGTAAACATAAGTAAATCGCGTGTGTGTTGTGAGATAAAATGACTGTATATTGTATCGTAAGCAAAGTATCTATCTACTCCATGCAGGATTACTCACTATTCAGGTAAGAAGTACTTAGCCGCATGATTAATAATGATTATGATTGATGGTCGATTGTCAAATGGCGTAATGTGTATGGCTCTGACATTAGGTTTTTTTTTATAGTTCTTCCAAAATAGTAGAGGCCGTCTGTATGGAGTATGATAGTGATACAAGCGCGCAAATAAATTGTCCTGATATAATCAAACGCCTTACAGTGCAATACAGTTATTTGATGTTAAACATAAGATGTCGGCGAAACTTTAATCACTTAAGGATTGTTGCATTAGGACTGCATACGTCGTAATAGCGACAAACTACGAATGTGTGACGACAATGCAGATATTCGATCTGCATTGTCGTATCGCAGTATATTTTATTATCATCGAATTGTATTACTTACATAGTAAAGTTTCATTTGAAAACTGCGTCAAATGGTCTAAAAAAGGCTCGATTCGAAAGTCTTGAATGAGGGTTTTCACGAAAATTCACGCCACCAGTTGGCGCCACTTTGACGAGACGTCGTCCATTTCGACAATGAATATAAAATATATGATGACGTTCATCATTCGTTTCAATTATTCGCTCATCATTCAATCACGACTAAAGAAAATGTAGGCGCTTTGAAACTTTTGACAGGTGCCCGGACCTGACGTCTCGGTGCTGCCACCTAGTGAACGTCATTTCAGAAAACCTTTTTAACGATGTTGCTTTACGTATAGTCGACCTCGGTATTGCTCTTGCACGTCATAAAACGACAAGGTCTATTTGTCTATGTGACAGTTTAGATAGTTTCAACCTAACAGTCCGTTCACATTTATTTTACCTCTGATTTTGCATCATTGTCAAAATCACAGTGATCTCTATTGTCAATGCAATAAGGTTGCTTTTGGGTTGCTACCGTTGAAAGTCTGTCAAAATCAAAGTGATCTTTATTTTCGTTGCAATAAAGTTGCTATTGTCAGAGCTGTCTGAGGTAAAATAAAAGTGAACTGTAGCGAAGTTTCAAGATACTGGAAATTGTTGTCAAAAGTGATAAAGCAATTACGAGGTCGACTATACACAACAAACTAACATGAATTGGTACTTTTGAAATAAAGTTGATTTTAGCAAAACATTTGGCGCAGTGGAACTTTTTGGGAATGCTAATATTATATCTCGGAACTTCAGTCCATCTGATGATTATATTGTAAGTCGAACCAAAGATTGTTGAATAAAAATGTGATTGATATCATTGTAGTCTTATAGAATTCGCATTGTAGTTGTTCAGGCTCAATAATAGTATTAATAGAATCAGTTGACTTACAACATTGAGATTAAAGTTTATTCAAGATATAAAGAGAAGTGTAATACAAAAATATCTAGCTATATATTTTTGTCTAATAATATTAATATGGAGGCGTAAGATTATTCATTAAAATAAGGAATCTTTAGAATATATAAGTAATTAATATTTTCCCTTTTTTTTCCAACATCGCAGTATTACAATTTTGTGTTTCGTCAATAAAGTCTGTAGGCAGTACGAAATGAAAGATAATAGAACATTTAATAGTCTGACTTTCAGGGTTGTATGTAATAAATAGCACGTGTATAAATATTTAGTGATATAATAACGGAACATACTGCAGCAGTGCTTGATCATTTATTGTGTTGACTTCTTGAGTTGGAGTGAAGTAGAACGCGTATGACGATGTACCCGTAGTTAGGATGTTCAAAAATTACTTATTTCAACAATTAGTCTTTATCATTTTGGTAGCTAATTTTACGAAATAAAGAATCTCCCACATCAAAAGAATCAAAACTTTATAAATTATATTAGGTAACATTGTAAATTTTGTTTTTCCTCTGTGCCAGATTTGAATAGCATGAAGGCAGCTAAACGCAGACCGCAGACTAGTTAGCTTGGGGCAGAGTATTTAGGCAAATCGAGACAGCGTATAAAGTCAAGTCAGGACATCAACCCAACCTTACCCACAAATATTGCCGATTACAGACTTATAATATATGTATAGATACACAGAAATAGATTACTAGATTGCCGAGAATCACAAGTAACAAGTGATATTTAACGAGTTGAATGCCGTAATTACAGACACAATTAAAAAGCTATTGTGTCTCGCGCGGATCCACGTTCGCATACGAAGGGTTAATGTTACAATGTCGACCATAAGCAATAAACTTTAATGAGAGGAATACTGTAATTCGTTGGTTTTAATTCAAGAATTTTAATTTATATTAGATAGGGACGCGTAGTGTGAGTGTAGTATTTCTATCTTATTGTTTTCTTATCAAGTTGTTGTCCTTGTTTTGCTCTCTGTTCACTGATGCGTCGAGTTTGTGTCGATGTTTTTATTCATTATATCGGTATCGATTAACTCGATATTTCTTAATAACGAGCCTTATGTTTAGGGCGAGCACGACGCTTCAGTGCACAAAGAAATTACCGGTTTATTTACATTCCATTCATTCTATTAACAAATTAATCGACTCATTGTTTCCGATTTTACATTTTTACCCTATAACAATGTGTTGAACGTTTGCAAAGAAATGTGACGTTAGTAATTTTCTAACGTTTGCGGGTAGTAGTGCAGTATTACAATCATTTCCGAACCGAATATCTTTGTTTAGGTATTATTGAAATAAACAAGTTAATGGAAATGTGGAATTTTGTTTTATTTGACACCTTCGAAGCTTTACAACATGTAATGTTTAATTAAGTACATAACAATGGTTATAGAGAGCAGTGAGTTTGACACTGTAATGTGTGATGAAGCGTCTTCTTCCTCAGGGTCTGGTAACCAGGGCCCGCACTGTCTGTAACCCACCTCCTGCAAGTAATTTTACGGGAATGTTATGTGGAAGTTTGAAAAATCCGTCATTTCCATATTCTTAAAATGAGTGGGTGCCATTGTCTCTATGATAGCAACACATCTGTGACGGATGCCTCTGGTGTTGCAATGTTGCCAGAAACTTGACGAATGGTGCTTTAGAGGAGCAAATGTTGACCAGACTAGACGTTAGGTGTTCTCACTGGGTAGACCCAGTGAAAACACCTGTTACACAAAATTATGACTACTTAACCAGCGGCACTGTATGATGGTGCGTGTGACAACAAATTATAAAAAAAATACACCGTGTCCATTCGATAATTTATCATTTCAGCGGTACATCATTATTGCGCTCACCGGTCCGTACAACAATGTATCCCGTAACATTTATCAGTCAATTAAAACATGCAAACCTCACAAGCCATTATAAAGTGCCGCTATCATATACTGGTAAGGGTAAGGGTAAGAGATTCTTACAAGTCATCATTTTATAAAAATATATATTTCTTAGAGAATAATCTATCAATAAAACTATTAATTTGAAGTAAAGTTTTTATACATAAACAAACAGAAAATATCAAAATACAATGTATGTGTGGAAATTATTCATTGTAATATCGATAACACTAGAACTAGAATTTTGTTATTCATACTAACGCATCACTAAACCATAGATCCTTGTACAGTTATACTCAGCTATAATACCTGGGCATAGTTGTGTGGGTAGCACTTGACGTGCGGCGGGCGCGTGGGCAGTAGCACGCGGTTGCGCCAGCACGCCAGCTTGCTCGCAGAGCTCTGGCGGAAGCCCTTCACGTCCGGCTCCACTTCCAGGTACTGCAGATTAAGTCGGAAGTAGAAGTATGAATCATTTATTTGTTATAATGTATACGTGTATACAGGTGAGATGTTTTTAGGGTTCCGTACCTCAAAAGGAAAAAACGGAACCCTTATAGGATCACTCGTGTGTCTGTCTGTCTGTCTGTCTGTCTGTCTGTCCGTCTGTCCGTCTGTCACAGCCAATTTGCTCCGAATCTAATGGACCGATTAAGTTAAAATTTGGTACACATATGGATTTCTGTGACCCAAACACGTACAGCTAAAGTAAATATATGAATTTTGAATATGAGAGTCACTTTTAGGGGGAAAATAAGAAAATTAAAAAAAAAAGTTTCGGAAACTGTACCGTGTGATATATCAAATGAAAAGGCTTACTATGAGGGTCTCAAATATATTTTTTTTATAATTTTAAAATATATTGTTTTAAAATTATTTAATAAAATAGACGAAAATTGACCATTCCCCCCCCCTTATCTCCGAAACTACTGAGCCTAAAATTTTGAAAAAAATGTAGAAAATAGTTCTATACCTGTAGATTACAGGAAAACCTATAAGAAGTCTGTGGTCGTAAAATAACATGGTAAATCTATATATATAAAAAAATCAAAGTCCTGACTGAGTCACTGACTAATATATCAACGCACAGCCCAAACCAATGGACCTAGAGACTTGAAACTTTGCACAAAGATACCTTATATAGTGTAAACATCCAGTAAGGAAAGATTTTTGGAAATTCCATCCCTAAGGGGGTAAAACAGGGGATGAAAGTTTGTATGAAAAATCCTATCCCTTGAGTTAATAGAACTTAGCACGAATATTCATCTAAGTAAATTATAAAGTCTATCATTTTCAGTTTTCCTAAACTACCCCCTAATGAGGGATTGGGGGTGTCAAAGTTTGTATGGAGGAACTTTAACACGCGGTTCAATTAACTCAAAACTCAGTTTTTATACTTGAGACCAAAAATTAAGACTAACGTGTATCAGGGTTTTCCAAAAATCTACCCCTAAGGGGTGAAAAGTTAATTTTATAGCGGAGGATTATATTGGGGGCTTGATTAACTCTAAAATTGGTGTAAATAATGTTTGAGTCAAGTTATGGAAACATACCAGACGATTTTTGAAATTCTTTATCTGTGTTCGTGAAAACAGAGATACAGTTTATATGAAAAATTTTATTAATTTGGTTAATGAACTTGAAATTTAGCACAAATACTTGCATAAGTAAGTAATAATGTTTGTCATTGTCATTATTAGTTTTTCAAAACTATGCCTCAAATGAGATTTAGGGATGTTAAAGTTTGTATAGAAGAATTTGAATGCGCAGTCCGATAAAAAAATGGTACTTTGAGTCAAGTTAGGAAACTTGCCAAACGAATTTTCACCGATTTTGACGGCATATAGCTAATGTTTTAAGGAGTAACTTAGGCTATTTTTATTTTAGAAAAATAATTGGGGTTCCGCGCAAGAAAATTAAAATCCATGAAATCAGACAACCACGTACAGTCTAACAAGCTTACTAAACCTCCGCTGTCTATTATGGCTATAACAACAAATAATAAAAATAAAGCAAAGTTAAAAATTTAAAGGGGCGGGCCCCATACAATAAACAATTCATTTTGAAAACAAAATAAAATTTTTAATCTAGCATGTGGGGTGTCATCGTCTAGAACTCATTGAGTAGAGTACAACATATTTTTTTTATCTTCTAAAATTAAGAAATAGGGGGCCGCAAAAGTTGTAAATTTTAGACCATTTTTGTACGAGATCTAGCGCAACAATTCAACAAATTAGGAATTTGAAACTTCTTTATACCATGTAGTTACCATAAATACTGTATTTAATCAACAATACTGAAAACGGCGATTCATAGGGTATTTTGTTTAAACATGGGTGGTTCACAGTATCATTGTAAAATAAGTAAAAAGTTATCTTTGCGATTGTTAAACATATAATATGGTACGGAACCCTTCGTGCGCGAGTCCGACTCGCACTTGACCGGTTTTTTTCAGAAGGTCACGGCGGCCCAGCGCCGCACCGCCGCGGCGCCGGGGCTATGTATGGGGAAAATATAAAATCAGGGCAGAGAAGTAAAATTTTGGATTTATCTAATCTTAAAAAAAGTATATCATTCGAAAAGTTGAAAATGATCCCAAAAAATTCTTCAACTATTTTCCCACGAGCGAAGTGACATTATAGTTATTTATGCAACTGACGTATAATAAGGGGTATTAAAAAGCCGAGATAATAGTATCACATGAGTGTTTTAATACCTAATTATGTACAGTTGCATACGAGACTTTATCTACACCCATGTTATCAATCCTGTAGAAAAGGTTCTGAAACTGTTTTTTGCAATACTAATACTCATGGCGGCCGGTGTCATAGTATACGACGTGAATTCGAATAAATTCTTTTTTTAAATTACGGCGCTGTTGTAGTGAAACGCGCGTGCATTACAATGTTCTTTTTTTGAAAACGAGTTGCATTATGAAATTCAGTACAACATTAAAGCACCCGTTTGGATGCTATTATGGTTACCATGGTTACTATGACACTGGCTGTTTTAATGTTGGCAATAAGCTAACTGTTTCAGAAACTTTTATAGAGAATTTATAGCATGGGTGTAGATAAAAAAATATAATAAGATAAAATAATTCGTAAATAAAAAAAAAATCAAACAAACTTCTATGCCAGCTGGTAAAAGGCCGTTGACTGACACCTTTTTTTTTTTCATTTTAATTGCACAAAAAAAGTGTCTGTCTTAATTTTTTGACCCTGCTAGTAGCTGCATGAATGAATATTTTGCAAAACCCCCAGAAAAAAACTTGAGTGGCGTGACTTTTTTTTTTCCTCGTTCGTTTTAATTTCATCTCTGCGCTACAGGTTGGTCCCAGCTGCTATTTTAGAAAATTGTAAATAAATCAATAAATAATAACGTTTAATGAAATTAAAATATCTTTATAAAACGAAAATGCGGAACCGTATAGGTGTGTCAAATTAATGTAGTAATTGCAGAGGCAAGTTGTTGTCCCAAGGATTGGACAGATTGTATAGTCGGTACAAACATTTCGTCAGTTATGTATGTTAAGTCCCACGTAATATGGGGCGACGCTATTGCCATTAACCATTACATTATTTACAAAAAAAAAAAGTAGGTAAGTATATACATCTAAGTAGTTTATCAACCATCAGACAAAGCCAAGTAAAGCTCTGTAGGTGAACATGTTTGCAATAGGCAAACTTAATTGATTTGACATAACAGTGACTCGCGATTTTCGCGGCACCGACACATAGGATGTTTTTCTATTATATTCCAAGAAAAATCAATACCTACTCTAATTGACGATAGGATTATAATCTATGATTAGGTAGGTAGGTACTACTTAGGATTAAGATGCAATCAAAAATACATAATACGTTTGATATAGGCTTTATCACTGAGTGCTTCTGAAAAATGATGATGAATGATTTTTTACTTATCCGATAGCACGTCGTTGTTTTCTCTTTTCTGAGTTATCTGCATAATCTGCGTTGGAATCTAGCGCTGGTAATGGAGGACAGCAAGTCATGAGAGCATAGAAGACGAAGCCAGGATTTCAGAGTAGGCAAAACTACTTGCTCAGATTGTGAATTAGGTACCTACAAACTTAGTACTTAGATGGGTGAGGCCATACAAAAATCTTGAGTGTTAATAGTTTTCTGATCTGGCCTACAGAGAAGTACAGATGTCGTCGCTTAAATTAGTCCGGTTCATATGGTTGTGCAAGTCGTGGTCCAAGCAAGTCCAACGGTGGCTATGCTGAACTTACCTGCTCATTGACCAAAGGATCATTGACAGGCTTTCCCTTGTTCTTGCAGGGGTTGTACACCGCCACGAGCAGGAGGTTGGTCTGAGGCACGCGCGCCGCGACCAGAGGCCACGTGCACGGCTTCGGAGGTCGCTTTAGAGCCTCTTGAGCTTTTGGCGTGTCCTGGAACACAAAAAAATTTGTGTCCGTTTCAACCGCGCGGCCATGACGTTAAAAAAAAAAAAAAACTATGCCAACATTTTGTAACAATTTGTAAAAGTTGACTCCCAAAACCACAAATTTGTCAAAGCTATGGTTAAAAAGTTAGAAGGGTTTGAACGTGGCCGCGCCATCGAAACGCGGAGAACCGCGCGGCCACGGAGATCTCAGGAACTAAGCGTTGCACAGACCTGAAAT
The DNA here is from genome assembly GCA_905163495.3 of Cosmia trapezina. Classification (NCBI taxonomy): domain Eukaryota; kingdom Metazoa; phylum Arthropoda; class Insecta; order Lepidoptera; family Noctuidae; genus Cosmia; species Cosmia trapezina. Next base: position 19,559,443 of record LR991037.1, read on the forward strand.
TTTGGTAAATAACAGATTCAATTTGTAAACAATTTGTAAAAATATATAAAAAAATCCTAGGTTAATATTTTAGGAGCTGTGAGACTAAAACCCCGTGGCCGCGCCATCGAAACGGTGAAGAAAACGTGATAGCCGATATCTCGCTGAAAAAGCATCGCAGACGTCTAGAGTATTTTGTAAAACCGAGATTTGAATTTGTCAAAACTTACAAAAATGCAACAAAAAATACTAGGTTAATATTTTAGGAGCTGTGAGACTAAAACCCCGTGGCCGCGCCATCGAAACGGTGACAAAAACGTTATCACCGATATCTCGCTGAAAAAGCATCGCAGAGGTCTGAAGTTTTTTGCAAAACCTAGATTTGAATTTGTCAAAACTTGTAAAAATACAACTAAAAATCCTAGGTTTATATTTCAGGAGCGGCGCCATTGAAACGGTAAAAAACACGTTATCGCCGATATCTCACTGAAAAAGCATCGCAGACGTCTGAAGTTTTTTGTAAAACCTAGATTTGAATTTGTCAAAATTTGTAAAAATATAACAAAAAATCCTAGGTTTATATGTTAGGAGCGGCGCCATTGAAACGGTGAAAAACACGTTATCGCCGATATCTCACTGAAAAAGCATCGCAGAGGTCTGAAGTTTTTTGTAAAACCTAGATTTGAATTTGTCAAAACTTGTAAAAATACAACAAAAAATCCTAGGTTTATATTTCAGGAGCCGCGCCATTGAAACGGTGAAAAACACGTTATCGCCGATATCTCGCTTAAAAAGCATCGCAGAGGTCTGAAGTTTTTTGTAAAACCTAGATTTTAATTAGTCAACATTTACAAAAATACAGAAAAAATCCAGGTTTATATAATACGGTATCGCGCAGAAATAAGTCATGAACGTGAAGAAAGTAAGTATTAGCGAGATTTTTTTTATGAACAACACTCTATTAATACGTATTATTATGTAGAAATAAAGAAAAACTTCAGACCTCTGCGATGCTTTTTCAGCAAGATATCGGCGATAACATATTTTTCACCGTTTCAATAAATATAAATATAAATATAAATATCCTTGGTACATTTCACACAATGTTGTACATGGTTTTACAAAAAACTTCAGACCTCTGCGATGCTTTTTCAGTGAGATATCGGCGATAACGTGTTTTTCACCGTTTCAATGGCGCCGCTCCTAACATATAAACCTAGGATTTTTTGTTATATTTTTACAAATTTTGACAAATTCAAATCTAGGTTTTACAAAAAACTTCAGACGTCTGCGATGCTTTTTCAGTGAGATATCGGCGATAACGTGTTTTTTACCGTTTCAATGGCGCCGCTCCTGAAATATAAACCTAGGATTTTTAGTTGTATTTTTACAAGTTTTGACAAATTCAAATCTAGGTTTTACAAAAACCTTCAGACCTCTGCGATGCTTTTTCAGCGAGATATCGGTGATAACGTTTTTGTCACCGTTTCGATGGCGCGGCCACGGGGTTTTAGTCTCACAGCTCCTAAAATATTAACCTAGTATTTTTTGTTGCATTTTTGTAAGTTTTGACAAATTCAAATCTCGGTTTTACAAAATACTCTAGACGTCTGCGATGCTTTTTCAGCGAGATATCGGCTATCACGTTTTTTTCACCGTTTCGATGGCGCGGCCATGGGGTTCTAGTCTTACAGCTCCTGAAATATAAACCTAGGATTTTTAGTTGTATTTTTACAAGTTTTGACAAATTCAAATCTAGGTTTTACAAAAAACTTCAGACCTCTGCGATGCTTTTTCAGCGAGATATCGGTGATAACGTATTTCTCACCGTTTCGATGGCGCGGCCATGAGGTTCTAGTCTTACAGCTCTTGAAATATAAACCTAGGATTTTTTGTTGCATTTTTGTAAGTTTTGACAAATTCAAATCTGGGTTTTACAAAAAACTCTAGACGTCTGCGATGCTTTTTCAGCGAGATATCGGCTATCACGTTTTCTTCACCGTTTCGATGGCGCGGCCACGGGGTTTTAGTCTCACAGCTCCTAAAATATTAACCTAGGATTTTTTCTATATTTTTACAAATTGTTTACAAATTGAATCTGTTATTTACCAAAATTTCAGGTCTGTGCAACGCTTAGTTCCTGAGATCTCCGTGGCCGCGCGGTTCTCCGCGTTTCGATGGCGCGGCCACGTTCAAACCCTTCTAACTTTTTAACCATAGCTTTGACAAATTTGTGGTTTTGGGAGTCAACTTTTACAAATTGTTACAAAATGTTGGGATAGTTTTTTTTTTTTTTTAACGTCATGGCCGCGCGGTTGAAACGGACTCAAAAATTTAGGTAAATTGAGATTGGGACAAATGCTTCGCTTCATTAAGATTCGATCAATGGTCTCTCTGACTTCTGGATCTCTGGATAAATGCAGCTCTAAGTTAGTTGTGAGTCGATAAAATGAGTCATCAAAAATCTTAATCAGCGGCTGATACCATCGATGAAACAATTGTAAAACCCAAAATTGTTATTGTTATAGTGCGCGCGCAAGTGGTAGTCACCGCCTGAGGAATGTGAGCGGTGAGATGGGAGAGGGCGCGCTTAATAAGATTGGCAGACTGATATGAGTTAACTTATTAACTTGTCCTTTGTCTACCTCCCCCGTCTCACCGCTTACCTACATACCTTAGGCGGTGATGAGCACTTGCGCGCGCACTATAGTTAGTTCTAGGAATGTTCTCTTCTAACATTTATAGCATGTGTAGGTAACTAACGCAATCAGTAATGTAACTTATACAGTAAAACACCGCTATAACTTTTTTTTTAAGGACGCCAAACCTTCCACCCGTTTTCCTATACCTACATCGATATCTACATTTTTAATTGTTTTGACTTAAAAGCACTTTATAGTAGATAAGTTATGGGGTCAAGAAAATCCAAAGGTTGATCAATGATTAGGAAATACCAACTTGTAATTTGAATACTTAGTAATTTCTTATCAAATCAATTACATTTATCTTAACATAATTTTTACATATGCCTAACAAGTATTTAAATGTTCGTACCCAGATAGCATCAGAACATGAATAATAGATTAATTAATATCTGGGACGTACTTCCTACTTAATATACTTAATTAAAAACAAGCTTAGTTAATTTTGAGTACAATGATTTTAAGGTGTTAGATTTGTTGTCTTTTGATCTGATTTCGGAAAAAGAGAACAAATCTAACTTAGAAAGATGTACCTATTGATTATTGTTATATTGTTACAGTAATATAAATACATATTTGATAAAGTCGCGAATCACCTGTTTTTAGTTTCAATAAAATATTTGATTTGATTTGATAACATTACGTCTGAAATCCCCGAAGGGTTAAGCAGCGGGGTACACCCATAGATATAAGATATATAGATAGATAAAACATTTATTTAGTGCACACAAGACATAGCACAACACACAAAAGTACAATTAAATGGTAAAGTAAAATTAACAAGGTTAAATTAAAAAAATAGAAGAAAAACACACTGCAAATAAAAGTGACATAGGTACTATGACATAAGAAAGAGAGGACATAAGAAGGAGATGTGCCCAGTATGTTAAAATGTATCGGAACCCTGTGTCTCCACTTTTTCCCTTTGTCAATTTCATGATTTTAAAGACAAATACGGGATAAGTAGTACATTATGATATAAGTGCGGTAAGTTGAAAATTAAAGCCGAGGCGATAATGCTACTACAAGAAAGCAGAGGCTGTAATTATCAAAGCGCACGTATGTCATACGACGTTTTATAACATAATTTGCGAGGAAATAAATAAAACTCTGACTTTCTTAGACAAATAAATCTTTGAAAACACACTAAATGAATTTGCATCTTTGCTTGTTTTCATCTATCGGTCGATTTTTCGGACAAGAGGCTTAGATTAGCCTTTTCCGTTGCCTCTGAGACTTCTGGTGGTGTCGAATTAATAAATTCATCAATACTTGACATTTTCAAAAAAAACAATACAGCGCAGCGAAAAGAAAAAGCGCGCGGAATAATGTTTACTTGGTCACAAATTAGCGATGCGCGAGCATCAGCGCTTTTTTTTTGAGGCAAAGGCACAAAAATACAGCCAGTATTACTAGTAAAGTAAATTAATATTTTTTTGTTTACAGATAAATAACTAGTAATTTACTATCAAAATTAATGAAATTAAAGAATTAAATGTCTATTTTTTATATTTTATCTCCCAAAGTTAATTTTATTCATAAAATGTTGACCACTTTTCTCACATAAAAACTCTTTGCTAAGATTTAAAAAAGTACCGTTCGTTTTAGACGGAGCATCTTGATAAACCGTCTGTTTTACATATTAAAAAGAAACCCGTGCCTTTTACATTACAATAACGCTCAAGTACGTAATGACATACATTACGATATTGAAATTGGTGAAATAAGAGACCCTTTACGAGCAAATGTGTTATAATAGTACATTATGATATAAGTGCGGTAAGTTGAAAATTACAACCGAGGCGATATTGCTAGCCCGAGCCGTAGGCGAGGGCTACAAGAAAGCAGAGGCTGTAATTATCAACGCGCACGTATGTCATACGACGTTTTATAACATATTTGCAAGGAAATAAATAAAACTCAGACTTTCTTAAACGAATAAATCTTTAAAAACACACTTTCTGAAAATTAATTTGGATCTTTACTTGTTTTCCATATGATGAAATTGATACGCTTGTAAGTATCTATCGGTCGATTTTTCAGGCAAGAGGCTTAGAGTAGCCTTTTTCGCTGCCTCTGAGACTTCTGGCGGTGTCGAATTAATAAATTCATCATCACTTGACGACATTTTCAAATAAAAACAATACAGCGAAAAGAAAAAGCGCGCGGAATAATTTTTCCTTGTTCACAAAATAGCGATGCGCGCGCATCAGCGCTTTTTTTTTTAAAGCAAAGGCACAAAAACAGCCAGTATTACTAATAAAATAAATTAATATTTTTTTGTTTTTGTTTGTTGTTGTTGCAATTTATTGTCAAAATTAAATTAAAGAATTAATTCTTTAATTCAATTAATGTTTATTTTTTATATTTTATCTCCCAAAGTTAATTTTTTTCATAAAATGTTGACCACTTTTCTGACATAAAAACTCTTTGCTAAGATTTAAAAAGTACCTTACGTTTTACCTTATTAAAAAGAAAGAAACCCGTGCGTTTTACATTACAATTACGCACAAGTACGTAATGACATACATTACGATATTGAAATTCGTGAAATAAGAGACCCTTTACGAGCAAATGTGTTATAAAAATATTTGTACTTATATATGGAAAGTGATTCCATGACTTACATGGCTTCGGTTTTTACAAGAAACCACTGAACAACACGGCATTCTTATAAATTGTCACGGTCACAGTCGAAAGCGCACTAGTTCGCGGAGACGGAATTTGTACTATGAACGGCTCATAATGAGCATGTCGCGCGGACACAGATTCGCCCGCCTTGCCACTTTTCCTGTTTTTTAGGGTTCCGTACCTCAAAAGGAAAAAACGGAACCCTTATAGGATCACTCGTGTGTCTGTCTGTCTGTCTGTCTGTCCGTCTGTCCGTCTGTCACAGCCAATTTGCTCCGAATCTTATGGACCGATTAAGTTCAAATTTGGTAGACATATGGATTTCTGTGACCCAAACACGTACAGCTAAAGTAAATATATGAATTTTGAATATGAGAGTCACTTTTAGGGAGAAAATAAGAAAATTAAAAAAAAAAGTTTTGTAAACTGTACCGAGTGACATATCAAATGAAAGGGCTTACTATGAGGGTCTCAAATATATTTTTTTTATAATTTTAAAATATATTGTTTTAAAGTTATTTAAGAAAATTGACGAAAATTGACCATTCCCCCCCCCTTATCTCCGAAACTACTGAGCCTAAAATTTTGAAAAAAATATAGAAAATAGTTCTATACCTGTAGATTACAGGAAAACCTATAAGAAGTCTGTGGTCTCAAAATAACATGGTAAATCTATATATATAAAAAAATCAAAGTCCTGACTGAGTCACTGACTAATATATCAACGCACAGCCCAAACCAATGGACTTAGAGACTTGAAATTTGGCACATAGATACCTTATATAGTGTAAACATCCATTAAGGAAGGATTTTTGGAAATTCCATCCCTAAGGGGGTAAAATAGGGGATGAAAGTTTGTATGAAAAATCCTATCCCTTGAGTTAATAGACTTGAAACTTAGCACGAATATTCATTTAAGTAAATTATAAAGTTTATCATTTTTAGTTTTCCTAAACTACCCCCTAAGGAGGGATTGGGGGTGTCAAAGTTTGTATGGAGGAACTTTAACACGCGGTCCGATTAACTCAAAACTCAGTTTTTATACTTGAGACCAAAAATTAAGACTAACGTGTATCAGGGTTTTCCAAAAATCTACCCCTAGGGGGTGAAAAGTTAATTTTATAGCGGAGGATTTTATTGGGGGCTTGATTAACTCTAAACTTGGTGTAAATAATGTTTGAGTCAAGTTATGGAAACATACCAGACGATTTTTGAAATTCTTTATCTGTGTTCGTGAAAACAGAGATACAGTTTATATGAAAAATCTTATTAATTTGGTTAATGAACTTTAAACTTAGCACAAATACTTGCAGAAGTAAGTAATAATATTTGTCATTATTAGTTTTTCAAAACTACGCCTCAAATGAGGTTTAGGGATGTTTGTATAGAAGAATTTTAAAGCGCAGTCCCATTAAAAAAATGGTACTTTGAGTTAAGTTAGGAAACTTGCCAAACGAATTTTCACCGATTTTGACGGCATATAGCTGATGTTTTAAGGAGTAACTTAGGCTATTTTTATTTTAGAAAAATAATTAGGGTTCCGCGCAAGAAAATTAAAATCCATGAAATCAGACAACCACGTACAGTCCAGTACAAACTTACTAAGCCTCCGCTGTCTATTACTGCTATAACAACAAATAATAAAAATAAAGCAAAATATAAGGGGTCGGTCCCCATACAGTAAACTTTTCATTTTGAAAAAAAAAAAAAAAAATTTTAATCTAGCTTGTGGGGTGTCATCGTCTAGAACTCATTGAGTAGAGTACAAACATATTTCTTTTTATCTTTTAAAATTAAGAAATAGGGGGCCGCAAAAGTTGTAAATTTTAGACCATTTTTGTACGAGCTCTAGCGCAACAATTCAACAAATTAGGAATTTGAAACTTCTTTATACCATGTAGGTACCATGAATACAGCAGTGCGATTCTGTAACCATCTCACCGTGAAAACTTAGGTGAAGTGAGCGTGGAGTGAGCTGTCAATAGTGTTAATTCCTAGCAAAAACAAACTCACGTCACGTAAGTTTTCACGGTGAGATTTTTACAGAATCGACCGGCTGTATTTAATCAACAATACTGAAAACGGCGATTCATAAGGTATTTTGTTTAAACATGGGTGATTTTCTGCAACTGCAAAAAATAACCTTGTAATTACAGTATCTAACTAACTTCAACTGGCTTCAACTTTCTGACTTACCTACTGACCGACTCTTTGACAATTCAAAAGTGCCCGTAATTGGTTTAATTGAAATAAATGCTTTGAGTTTGAGTTTGAGTTTATCATTATACAACAAGTATAAAGTTATCTTTGCGATTGTTAAACATATAATATGGTACGGAACCCTTCGTGCGCGAGTCCGACTCGCACTTGACCGGTTTTTTTATATTTCTATGGGACTATGGGTACACCACTTAGTAACATTTCACCAGTTATGTTTAATTACCATGTAATAGAAGGCGAGGCCATTAATCGGGCATAAATCCAGACTCTGGGGTGCTACTGAGAAATTCCTGATAGAAAAATTTATAATATAATACGCTAGTAGTACCTGTAACACATAGAGCACTCTAGATCTGTCGCACGCTGCGAACCTGGTTCTGTTGACGAGCACGCGGTCGTCGTACAAAGTCTCATACTTCTCTCGTTCGTAGTCGCGCCACAGCCGCTTCTTGCGTTTCTGCTTCTCTTGCTCCGTGTCACCAGATACTAGTGTTATACAACCTGTAACAAACATTTGTGCTCCTTGGATCTACATTGTTTCCTTATCTTTTTGACGTGAACACGTCTTTTCGCTCGGTGCACTGGTGGTAAGTTCAATATTTCTGACCGACAAAAACATGTAAGATTTCAACCTTTAATAACTACGAGGCTTTTAAAGCTAGAGTAATGGTTGAGCATTCAAAAGGTAGGTCCTATGTGTAAAAATTTTGAAGCAGGATTTAATTTGCCTATGACGTCACATCGCGAGTGCAGACGCATGCGCGCGACCCTCTATTTTTCACTATGTGTCGAAATTCCCATTCGTATATAGCGCAAAAACGTGTCTAGCTAGAATGTTGATTCTGGCGTCATTGTCAAGAGTTGGCAAAGCACTAGGTACTAGGACCTAAAGAGAAACAACAAAAATATTGGCCCAAATAGGGCCAATATACATATGAAGTTGAGAATAGCAAAATAATTTCAGATGTCGTCTCGTCTCATATCGGTCGTAAATCTAGTCAGAAATATTAAAAAATTCAATCGAGGTTTGCATCATAAGGAATGCAATAAGCCTAAAAAGTCCAGTGTCGAGCAAATACCTGTCACTAGGCTAGGTTAGGTTACAGCTGTGATCAAACGTTTTCACGAAAATAAACGGCGCGGACTCGAACTGCGTCTACTTAATTTTTTTTTGAGAATGCCTAATTGCAAGAATCATTTGAGGACCATTAACATTCGATCATCATTAGTAATGTAAATTATGGAGGACCATTTATTGTCGGTCTATTGTGCCTAATAGGTATGCCGAATATTTAGTAATTCTTGTTGCCAACTCACCAGAACTAAGAATTGTGAAGAACGTTACCATCTCCTGTGTAACTTGCAGTATAAGGCTTAATGATCGCCACAGTGATATGAGTATGGACGGCACCGCCTGCAAAATTAATTGTGAAAAAATACAGAAGACTGCATGAAATTATGTCTAGGAAATTACGCAATATTACGCAAAGGAGGGTAATGTGTTTATCAGCATAAGTGAAGCCTGTATGGTCCACGCACTATGTCAAATGGGGTATCATTGAATAGGTCTTCGAAAATCAACTTTATGTTTATGTAATAATTTTTCGTTTTGAATGACCATTTAGGATCAATAACGATTTAAAGTTTTCTCACAAACATTTTTGATTGTATGAATAGTCGGTTTTATTCGGTCGGTCTGGGTGTTTTTCTATCTATACAAAAAAAAAAAAAATGTATATAAGTAATTTATCAGCCATTTCGTTACCATAACACAAGCATTAGGTTGCTTAGCTTGGGACTAGATGGCGTTGTGTGAAATGTCCAAAGATATTTATTTATTTTGGCAGCACTCATTTAATATATCTCCTGTGAAGTCCTGTGTTGCCTATTTATACCTATATTTATTTTGAGTTAAGTCATCATCTGCGTAGCCTTTTTCCAACTACGTTGGGGTCGGTTTCCAGTCTAACCGGATGCAGCTGAATACCAGTATTTTACATGGAGCGACTGCTTATCTGACCTTCACACTATTGGTATGTAAAGATGGTCACCCATCCACGGACCAACCGCGGCAAGCGTAGCTTAACCTGGTCGATCGACCCGTGCAGCTGTTATTACTTAGCTACAAGCCCCTCAATATAATTTTTAGATAGTATAAGTAGAAGCGGGAAGCACAGAATCGGTTGAAGTGGCAGTACTTGGGGGAGGCCTATGTCCAGCAGTGGGCGTCTTTCGGCTGAAATGATGATGATTAAAAGTAGAAGGAAAAGCAACTTACAGTAATAGCCGAACTCAGCGGCTCATCCTCCGGTGGAAAGCACACTCCCTGGTAGTCATGTATCCAGTTCATCTCAAACACGCTGGCATTGAGCAGCGCCTTCATTGCCGTGGGGTAGACGGACGCGAAGTGCTCGGTCAGGGGCTCGTCCGGCTCGCCGGTGACATTGCGACCTTCCCGCGCGACTATCCAGCCGTACTCGTCGATCAACACGCACGACCAGATCGTGCCGTCGCACCGGGTAATGCACTCATCGCCTTCAGAACACTAGGATAGGTACACACGGCTACAGATCAAGCTATACATTTCCAGTATAAGCTGACCTCTCATTGTACGGAAATCATTTACAATGCGAGATCAGCTTATACTGGAACTGTATAGCTTGATAATGTACTGTTTGTAATGTACAATAGAATTGGTAAAAAGAAATGTGACGGATGGTATAGAGCGCTTTCTTTTTCAATTAAAAAAAACCGGCCAAGAGCGAGTCGGATTCGCGCACCGAGGGTTCCGTTCCGATTTCTGAAAAAGTGTGCTATTTAGACATCGTTTTATTTTTCCTGTAATCTTTACATAAACTTCTATCACATAGAATAACCTCCCTTTATAGAATAATTTCCCTTAGTAAACTTCGGAGAAAAGGGGGGGGAACGGTATTTTTTTTTACATTTTTCATCAAAAGTCGAAAACTGTGGGGCCTAAAAAAAATTTAAAAAATGTTTAAGAATATGCAAACAGCGCTCTTTCATATTATACCCAACATGCCCTAGTAACCCCACTTTGAATTTTTAAGACTTTCAGCACCTGTTAAAAAAAAATATAAATATTTTTATTTCTTTCTTATTTGCAAAATAGTTGGGTAAACGTCATAAAAAACTGTTCCAAATGTCAAGTTGATAGCATTAGTAGTTCTTGAGATATCCAGCTGTGACAGACAGACAGACAGACAGACAGACTGAGTGACACCATAAGGGTTCCTTATTTACCATTTTGGTACGGAACCATAATTATGAGTAATAGAATCCTAGAGATATACGAAACAAAAACATCATGAATGTGATTTATATTTCAAGGTATAGTTCATCGTCTACGACTTTCGTAGATCCCTCTACGCAAGACTCTGCGAGTCTGCGTAGCACTCAATGTAGCAGAGTCGTAGCAGCGTAGCACTGCTACGATGCCTAACGTAGAGAAAACAACGAATAATGTTTTAGGGCTATAGAAGGCTAGACTTTCTATGGCAAACTGCTAAGTACTTTGTATTGGATGATCTTCTGTATCCATATTATACATATACAGGGTGTCCGAGAAAGGAGTGGACAAAATTAAGGGTGTGGTCAGACCATCAAACTGAACAACTTTCTCCTGGGTGACCAACATTGTAATCGCGAAAAATATATCAGTCGTCCCATACATTTGGTCGAGTAGCTATTGAAGTTTTGTATGGGATGACAGTTTTTTTTTAATGATTACGATGTTGGTCCCCTGGAGAAAGTTGTTCAGTTTGATGGTCTGTACCACACACTTAATTTTGGTCACACCTTTCTCAGACACATTGTATACATATTATAAATTAAAGTCTATTCGTGTCTGTCTGTGTGACCGTGTTATTCTTCTAAACTACGCTACGAATTTTGATGCGGTTTTCACCATCATTTAGGGAATTTATTTTGGTAGGTGTTTAGAACATAATAAAGAAATCGCAAAATTTTGTCAAGTCGTAAAAACCATGCGAAACAGGGACTGGTGGCTAGTTTTTTATTAAAATAATTTGTCATCACCTAGTGGTGAGATCGGTACAGATTGCAAAGATTACAGTGACTGTTAACAAATCGTGTAATATATTAATTTTGATGACTATTCTATTTTATACAATCCGGAAATCGTGAGTGTTACATTTTTCCTTGTGTTTCTTTTTTGTTTTTCATTTGTTGTTCTTGAAACATTTTGCAAAAATGAGGGCTAGGTGATCGTGGGGCTAGGCGTTTAGAGCTAAGACTTCGTGGTTGTAGTTACAATTTCCTAATTTGAAAATTTCCTAATTCTTTAAAACTCCATAATTTCCGTTGAGTAAAATTGGGTACCAACTATGATGTAAGTATTTTATTTGTTACCATATTGATTTATTGGTAGGCGATATAGGTGCGCATGTGACTAAAAGAGTGATGAATATACATGTTGATTGATGGATGGAGAGGCAGAGGAAGGCCAAAGAAAAGATGGATGGATTGTGTGAGGAATGATATGAAAGAGAAGGGAGTGAATGATAGCGTGACGGTTGACAGGTGAGAATGGAAGAAGAAAACGTGTTGCGCCGACCCCACGTAACATGGGATAAGGGCAGGAAGATGATGATGATGATGATTGATTTATTGGTAGAGTTGTATCAATGTGGCCTGAACGTAAGTTTTATTTGATTGGTTGGCTGACGCCATATTCATACTTGGTATACTCACAGGGAAGTTGGTGATGGCTTCCAATAGGTCGACTAGATGTCGTGGGTGGAAGTGGTAGCCCGCCACGCCAATGATGCCGTGCTCCGCCGAGCCGAGCGTCTTCGCCGCCGTCAGCCATTCCGAACGAATGGTGTACTGGAACATAGTACTACCTAAGTGTTAAAAGTATTCAAAATCTGTGTGGATCTTTCCTCGAAAGACAATCTCAGACACTAATCTGCATGGTCGTCTTACGATCTGATCAAGATTATGTCTGGACTTTTAAAGAGACTGTGAGCTCTGAGTTTGTTTCGGCGTTTCTTCTCAGAGTAGTCGGTTGGGAAACATCGACCTCATCTAGTTTTTAAATATTATTATTTCTTTTGACGTGTAAACATGTTCTTTACTCTTTACAAAAATGATTAATTTATTATTTTAATTAATCTAAAACTTGCTTGGGGTAGGCCTATGTCCAGCAGTGGACGTCATTCGGCTGCAATATTGAGCTGTAGAAGAAATAATTAAAGTCACCTGTCTCCTTTTCGAGATAATAATGATATTTTAAGATTTCAGAATATACCGTAAAGTATACAGGATGATTTTTAATGACCAGCCAAATTTTCATAGGCTGTTCTACCCATGAATATGAACAACTTTCACTATGGGACCAACTTTGAAATCGCAAAAAAAATATCAGCTGTTTCATACATTTTGATCGAGTAGGTATTGAACTTTTGTAGGAAACCGCTGGTTTTTTTTTTCGTGATTTCAAAGTTGGTCCCATAGTGAAAGTTGTTCATATTCATGGGTAGAACACCTGTGAAAATTTGGCTGGTCATTAAAAAATCACCCTGTATCTTACTCTAAGTCGACTTAACTAAAAACAAGCTTTTCATGATCTCTGAAAAGCTTTTCATGATTCCGAAACATTTCTGAATAAACGTCAGAATGAGGAAATAAGTAAGAACCGTTGTTTGATCACGTTTTCACACCTCCGCGAAATATTCATAAAACTACATTATAGGTACTTATTTGTTCACTTATCGCTAATTAAATGGTTATCTACAAATCTTGATATCTGATACATACTTGATCATTACAGATGATCTTTTGATTAAATTATTCAAAGAAAGTGCGTATATCCGTGTTACCGACATTATTATTTGATTTAAATAAGGAAAAAGACGATTCATAATGTAGCTTTATGTAATTCACATCAAGGTACATACCGCATGTGAAGGTTTAAAACAAATAAAAACACGAAAAGCCTGAAAAGGAGCCGGCCAGAGTTTCATATACAGGCTGTTTGGAAGCCCTAACGGGGTGATAGTAGCTCTAAGGGTGACACCATTTAGAACATTTTAAGCCATACATGTCGTATACCCGAGTCGCTTTAGCGTGGAAATAGTGGCTATTGACCCACCTACATTTTCTAGCATTCTTTATTTGAAAAATTTGAAAGCCAGGGTAGCCCGCGAAATTCAAAATTTCTTACGTTTTTGCAATTTGTAGGTCAGTGTGAGCTTGCATGTTGATTAAAATACGATTCGCGGCCGTAGCTAATATTGCTTTACAGAATTATAATCAATAGAATCAGCAATACAACTCCATAAGTTAGCATTTATCTCAAATCTAGCGATTTCATGAAATCATGATACAATCAACATACAAGCTCACACTGACCTACAAATTGCAAAAAACGTAAGAAATTTTGAATTTCGCGGGCTACCCTGGCGCATCAACCTTAACGTCCTGAATTGATACACCTATCTATCGCTATCTTCATCATGTTCCAATAACGAAAAACTATACATAGTTTATTATTTGGGTTCCTACGGAGATATAATAGAGAAAGGGCAATGACCGCTATAATATTACCATGCTGAAGCGACTCGGGTATCAGACGAAGTTTGTTTAGTTTTTTTATAAATAACCCAATTTCTGACTGTTAATTGTCCTCAGTACCCCAGTTAATTTTTTTTTCTTTTTTGTGGTTTATTTGATGTTTAATCTAATAAACAAGCAAACTTGTTATTAAAAAAATACATTTGATACTTTTGAAGTCAAAATGCTCTAAATTGTGTCACTAGGCTTTGCACCCAGCTTCCAAACACCGTGTATGCAGGGTGTGCTTGTCGCACTATGAAATATCTTGTACACTAAAACTACGACGTCATATTAAAGTGCTTGCTGACCTACCATGTTAAAATAAATAGTTCCAAGCAGTTCTTGGCTTCTGTTTACAGACCATTTTACTAATGTTGCTAACAGGAAAGTGACCGGTGCTTTTACTTTTATGCGCGAAAGACATTACCGCGAAAGACACTTGCGCGAATAGACTTTTGCACGAATGGACTTATGCGCGAATGGACATTTGCACGAAATGCATTTGGGTGAAAATAACAGATTTCAAAATTCAACAAATCCTACCTTGATTGAGACGGCCCTTAAAAAGCTTGAAAGAACGTTATCTACCAAGGAATAACTCCAGAGGCATGGATGACTGATTTGTAAGGATGACACTGCCTGAATTAACTGTAATTTTTATGGTGTGCATACTATAGAGTATTCTATCTATCTACTTATCTGTCTTACTTACCAAAGTAAACGTATTGCATTTTACATTCATATAGGTTTGCAGAACCATCCACAAAGCTTCTTTTAACCGATAAGGTTCTAGCATGCAATTTTATAAATCAAAACGATGACACATAGCAACTACATTTATATCCTTATCAAAATTATGTGATAGGTACTATGCATCACCTTATTTTGACTTATGGACAATATGATAATATCTGTGATTTAATCAGTGTTAGTGAGGGATGATACGATGGCTGACGACAGGCGAGAATAGAAGAGGAAAACATTTTGCGCCGATCCCATGTAACATGGCACAAACTTGATTTCTTTGTTGGACTATCAAGGAGCCTCCCATCCAGGCACAAGTTGCCGTGGCCAGCTTGTGCCCGAATGATTAAAAAACTTAGTTTTGGCGTTAAGAGGACTGTCGCATTTTGTTACTTCTCTCGCTCACACGGTACCAAATTTTTAAGAATTTTAAATGAAAATATGCTTTTTTGAAAACATTCAATCAATTTTGGCGAAATAATAAATAATTTAAAAATAGATAATGATTAAAAACACATTTCTATTGTGTTATCTAAATAAACTCAGCTCAAAAAATATTATGATCTATTTTTTAGAAGAGTTAATACATGCATGCCACAATAAAAATGTATTTTTGAATAATTACCTTTTTCAAAAAAGCAACTATTTTCATTAAACATTCTTAAAAATTTGGTCCCGTGTGAGCGAGAGAGGTAACAAAATGCTTCTTTTTTATGTATGGCGTCTCGTAGTTGACCATTGGAGGTCGAGACTACTTAACCGGACTATCCTGTGGATGCTTTAAGCGAACTTAAAGCCTCCGGCCAGGGCTTAAAACTAATTATAAATTAAGCGACTGCATGCCAAGGGCACCTTGGCATAGGGCATCGCTGGGGGATGGACAGCCAGAGGGGGCAGACTGGATCATCATTATTATATGGGCGGTTTAAGGCTATAGGCTCAGCTGCGCCACCAGCTGGCACAGCTTCACCGAGTAGAGGGCAATGCGACAACCCTCTTAAATTATAGACTTTGTATCCAAGTCGGCCGCAGCAAAGACAATCTCGACAAGTGGGGGTTCATGGGCGGCTCAGATCTCCGTGCGTATTAAGCGGCGTCTCTCCATCACAGACAATGGCCCGCCTTCCATCATGTCACCTGCACATGGACCCAATGGCTGCGTTAGCAAACGATATTCACGTCATTGCTGAATTATAGGCAATACAATTTTTTTTGTGTTATTTTTGCGATCGCATCGATACTTTAAAAAGAAGAAGATATACTCACAGGAGGGGGTCGTGTCTTGCTGATGCGCATCTTGCCGATGGGTTCGACGGGAACATGAACTATGAGGGTGTCGGGTGCGGCGGCGGCGCGGCGGTACCACGGCTCTGCCGGCCCACGCGGCCACCACGACCCCGCTGGAGGGTCGGCATGTGCGCTGGTCGCGTGGTACTGCTGCCAGCGCGTTAAACCACTCTCTGCCAACAAAAATACATAATATGTATTATATATACCTATGTATAAAAGCACAATTATGTGGCGCCACGCATTTGTTTCAGATCAATGTTTTTTAATTAAGAAATTATTAATATAATTTAGATTTTCGCGGGCTACATTAAAGGAATTTATTTAAGGGCAGGAATACACAACCTGTAGGCTGGAGCTTGTACAAAACTATGCAAGTAGCTTGCATGATACTGTGACGTTTACCAATCAGAAGCTATTATGGTACATGGGCATATAAGCTACTTGCATAGTTTTTTAAAAGCTAGAGGCATGTCCATTCTCGCCCTTAGTCATTCTATTCTAAAGTAGAGTTTTGCAAGTTCTCAATTTCAATCTGTCACTGTTAGAGACCGGGTAATATTTAAAACGTAAAGTCACGCCTTTTCCTCATGGGGCTAGGCAGCTACTGAACACCATGTGATACCTACTATAAAACCTTATCTAAGATTATAAAGTCTACGTCCAGATCGTTTGGTTATGTTGGCGAGATCCGTTAGAAAATATCAACATGCTCCGTTACTTAAAAATAAAAAAATCTTAAAATCGCTGAGGTCGCATCGAACTTTCGAAAATGACGCATTTCGATTTGTAACTAGAGGATAACGATGTAAATAATATTATGATCGATCGCTCAACTGAAGTAGCTGATTCTTGTCGACTGCTCTCGGCTCTTTGATGTTTTGAGGTATTACCTCAAATTACCCGGTAGATCAGATTGTAACGAGCAAGATAAAAAATTATCACACCATTTAGGTACTTCCGATTGCGGAATATTTTTGATGGTCTTCGACTGAAATGTGCTGTTTCATAGTCGTTTCGATTAGTTTCCTAAATCTTTAACCTAGAAAACTGTTTATCACTGATATTATAGCTATTGTTGTAATTCTCCTGTAGATTTGCTATCACGTAATCGTTTCAAGGAATGCGACCCTGTATCTTGTTTGACAAACCTTGACTTGAGGCCAATCGAGTTTTAATCTCGATTTTTTTCCGGAAATTGAGAGAAATTTTTTCGCTCTTTCGGTTTTCCAAAATCGTTAGCATCAATGTTTGTCAATTGCGACAGAGGATTTTTATACTATACAATACAATGTAGGTACATCCTACGCAGCAGTATATGGTTTTGAGCTTTGTGATTAATTTCTAAAAGTGCTTCATCCACGTTGGTCCAATAAAGCTAAAATCTGCCTAACCTTTTCCCAACTATGTTGGGGTTGGCTTGGAAAAATAAAGCTAGATAATTCGAAAGTTAATACAAGTACCACGCAGATTGTAATTTCTACATGATGCCCTAGCTAAAAGTATTTATTTCAAATAAACCTTTGAATTGTCAAGAGGTCGGTCTTTCTGACTAGACAGATGAAGCTAGCGTATTAGGTTCCTACGGAGAAGAACGGGCAAGAAACTCCACGGATACTCTCATCATCATATGCCTAGCCTTTTCCCAACCGTTGGAGTCAGGTTCCAGTCTAACCGGATGTAGCTGAATATCAGTATTTTACATGCGAGCGACTGCCTATCTGACCTTTCTTTTAAATTAAAACAAAATATTATTACAAAATATTGGTTACATCTTTCGGGTTGAAATTATACATGTGAGAACAATATAGAAAGACGTGCACGTTAAAAGGGTCCGTAATAAAAAGATAAAAACAAAAAAAAAAAATGAAAAATGAAAATAAAATAAGCCGTGGCAGCTAAGAGATGACCAGTCCCCACTACTGACGGCGCCCGATCAGGAACATGACGCATGGATCAGTACGATACAGCTCATCCATTTTGAAAGGTGCACGAAGAAGACCACTCTAAGTAAAACTAGTTTTCTGATAGATGAGAGCCGTTTATACAAAAATGGAGTAATAGTCACCACTGGCAAAGAATGCGGTTGTAGATCCCAGTTCGCAAGTGGTACAGTCTCGTTCAGTGCCTTGGACCTCATGCTCATGCGCCCACTGATTCGTCGCGATGGCCTCCTTGCAGAACTTCGCCATTAGGTCCTCGTTACCTGCGAAACATTCATTATTTTTATGTACCTACTTAAAGTTAATTGAATAAGTTAAATAAATAAATAAAAACTTTATTCAGTTCAGAAAACACGGTACAGTAAATAAAAAAACTAGTATCCGATTATAATATGTCCTTAGGTGCGAAATTTTAAAAACTACTATACTTTATTCCA
The DNA here is from genome assembly GCA_905163495.3 of Cosmia trapezina. Lineage (NCBI taxonomy): Eukaryota > Metazoa > Arthropoda > Insecta > Lepidoptera > Noctuidae > Cosmia > Cosmia trapezina. The sequence goes on from LR991037.1 coordinate 19,577,986, forward strand.
AAACGCGATTTTTTAGCTTATAGTCTAACCCGCTTATTCATAAAAAAACGAAAACGCTCTATAAACCTATTTTAGTTATAGAAGTAGTAGTAGTAGTAGTAGAAGAAGAAGCAGTAGTCTTCTTCTTTCAAACTCAAACTTCTATAACTGAAATAGGTTTTAGTTTTTTTTAATAAGGCGGTAAATAGACGTCCTACTCTGTGAATGATGTGCACGCCTATTTAACCTTACGTGTGTAAGTGATTTTTTTACACGGGACCTTCTTATAAATGTTTAATTTAAGTATTAAATTAAACATTGGGATGGGATAAGACGATGGCAAGAGACCAGACGGAATGACCATAATGCCTTGGAAGTTGGGTAGGCCTTTGGTGTGGGATGCAACCTGTGTCGACACCCTCGCGCCATCCCATCTTCCTAGCACGGCGTGTTGTGTTGGAGCGGCTGCTGCAGGTGCAGAAAACCTCAAACGGCGCAAATATAACAACCTTGTTGGGAGTGAGTTTGAGCCGTTTGGGGTTGAAACACTAGGGCCTTGGGGTCCGAGTGCTCATCGAGTATTTCGGGACATCGCCAAGCGGTTGGTCGACTCCACACGGGACCAGAGGGCTGGCCTATTTTTAGCCCAAAGAATTAGCATTGCCCTCCAGCGTGGCAATGCCGCCAGCCTTTTGGGCACTTTTCCCGCTGACGGCGATGCGGACGAATTTTTTGATGCCCTATGAGCTCTTCCACCACTTTTTATTTTTTATACTTACCCACTTGTACATATTATAAATAATTTAAGCATTAACTTGTAAAGAAGTTGTTGGTATGCCTATTAATAAATAAATCAATACATTTACGAGCAGTCCGTAGTAACCAAAAAATTTTTCCATGTTCCGTATGAAACTCAAAAACTGTTAGGAAATATAGGTATTTAGGTGACGATAAGAGACTTTTAATGATTTTAAACTGAAGATCACGTCTAAACGAGTAGTGTTTATGGTTTGGAAAAAATATATACCAAATTAGAGCATTTTATTAATAACATTTTGGGTAATGTTTATATTATGCAGTGTAATTAATTTGTAAAGTTATGTCTAACGCGGATAAAAAACTGAAAATCACGCAAAAACTATCAACAGTATTTTTATGAAAACTTCACCATTTTAAAGATAATTGTTTATCTTTTAGTATAATATTTTGGGTAATGTTTATATTATGCAGTGTAATTAATTTGTAAAGTTATGTCTAACGCGGATAAAAAACTGAAAATCACGCAAAAACTATCAACAGTATTTTTATGAAAACTTCACCATTTTAAAGATAATTCTTTATCTTTTAGTATACGTGTGTAAGTGTAAGAAATGAAGAATGCGTCTAATTTGGGACAGCACTCCTTGAAGGGCGAGTCCTATTACTGGGTGGACATACGATACGACGCGCTGCGTGAGCTCAGCACAGACCACGCAAGCTCAACCCCACCACCACTCAAGGCCACTGGCACTTATCTGCGTCTTAATTAAATACCCGGTATCTATTTATCTTAATGTTTTCGAGAGGCGTCTGAAATGTAATTGTGAACATAGTTTTAAATAAGAAGGTTCAAAAGGACAATGAATTTTGTGATTGGATGAGTTAGACAGAAGCATAGTTTTCGGAAAGTTTCGTGATTAAATTAAACACTACGTTGTTTACATGAACCTAAAAGCATGGTACTTATTGGAAAGTAGTTTATCAGGCTGACCAGCTGCAGATAAACGTTGATAAGGTGATAACTTACACTCACGTTAACATACCACGGATCAATAATATTATATTGTTGTCATGTAGGGTAGTTGCGCCGGTTGGCGACCACTTAGCTGAGTTGCTAACTTTAGACGAGTCAAAATATTAGACATTTACACGTAAAATAGTTGGCGACCATGTAAATTGGTCGTAAATATAGTCAAGCTGTGAAATAAAACATAAAATATCACACTTCCATTCATAAATTATGAAAAATTATTGGAAAAGTGCAAAAATAGCCTAAGTGTTAGATAACGACCACTTTTTTCAGTTGACGACCACTAGTATGCTAGTTTACGGCCACTCTTTAAAAAAATAAAAATAAATGAATAAAAACAACTTTTATTAATATAAAATATTTTTTATTTTTCACTTTAAATTAAATATCAAATAATCATCATCACAAATAGTATTTAATCCTCTGATTTAACAGAAAAGTTGGTTTTATTGACGCACTAGTTTACATTTTGAGGTGTTGGCAAAAACTTTCTCACAGCCGCCTTCTATGACGATTTCAGTGATCCAAAAACACTTACGTCTGCTGGTTGGAGCATGTGGGTGGTGTTCGGAGGAAGAGCATACAAAATTATGCCTAGCTTTTCGCACGTGGCACTCAAGACTAGTGACATGTGCGATCTGTGACAATCAATCACAGCAGCATTATGGTTTTTTTTATACAGTTGCGGTCCACCCAATCATTAAAATCGTTTGTGATGGATTCTTTGACCCATGGTCTTTAACAATTTTGTGGACGGTATCCAGAAGCTCTGCTTCTGAATTGGTATTCCGCAGTTGACAACATTTAAAAGCACTATTTAACCCATTTTTCACCCTCCACTACTAGTACAGGATCTGGTCCTCTAGTCTCGATAGCGTCACGTCTCTTCCCACTTAATCAATCCTGTATCGTCGTTCGAGGAATCCCATATGTACGACAAGGTCGACAAGTCTCTCTTATTCCCTTTCCTTTCTCCCGAAAGTCATGAAGAGCGTTTTGTAGATCTTCTTCGGAGTATTGGGCAGTCTTTTTCATACTCTTAGTTATTTGCAGAACTTTTGAAGGCGTCATCATGAAAAAAAAATATAACCACATAATTAAGTACTTAAATAATACGATTATTAAAATCTTATCTGAATTTAAATTTATTTTACTTAAAACTAAATCAAATAATCGTACATGTGGTCGAATACTGAACACCTGAACTTAATCAAGTTATTTTAGTTTGCGGCCATCCTTCTCTTCGTACTAAATCTTAGATGGTCGCAAACTACCATCGTAATTTTCGAACTGTATCAGTTAGCGACCATCTATGAACCAATGTTTGTGAGTGAATTAAACAAGTTTTATAAAGAAAACATGTGGTCGTTTACTGAAGAATTGCATCTTTAGGCTTTTACAACACTAAACCCTAAATTGTGTAACCATAAATAAAACATTGAGAACATTATAAGCAAAACAAAATAAAACTGAGTGAGTCAGAATACGACCACCTGGTCGCTTTCTAACGTATTTCTAAAATATGCATTTCAGTAACCGACCACTGGGTTTTATTTTATTATATGGTAAAAATTTACTTGAATGCAATTAAACAATTGAAATCACTACATAATTGAAGTAACCACGCTTCTAATTTAAGTAAACAACCTATAATAAGTATCAAAACTTACCTTCGAACGCCGCGCGCCTTGCTAATTTTTTGCTCTAGCGCAGCACATCCACACACCACTGAGTCAACACGTAAATTGAGCGTCCTTTTTCTTTGCTTCGGGTCAAGCGGTTGGTATTAAATTTAGTAAATTCTTATTACATAGCTATTCAAATAATATAAAAGGCATACTCTTTATTTTTATTTCCTACAGAAAGGTTATTATCTTTCATTAAAGAAACCTAGTCAGACAAGTGGTCGCTTACCGGAGGTGGTCGAGAAACCGGCGCAACTACCCTACCTACTTGAATTCTACTAGTATCAAACAATCAAAACAGTAATACTTGAGAGAAGCCACTTAAAAAGTGATATCGAGATGTTTAACTAAGCTGGCAGCCTAGCAGCCTTACAAACTACTTTTATGAATCGTTAGGGCTTTCATTCTAGGAATTCAACAAGTACCTATATAAGGTATTCATTGCTCCGACCTTTAAAACACTAGTTACCCAGACCGGTTATCGAAACACAGAGTTTATCTACTGTTTACCTTACTGATTGCAATAAGTTTGCATACTGCAAATAAACACAGTGTTATGTTATGAGTGTTATGAGTCATTTCTTACGACTTATGACGCCGTACTATAGTGATATCATTTTATTTATTATTTGTTGTTTAATTGGGCGTGCTTTTGGATACCTGTCAGGGCTCAGGGGTGTAGGTGAAAGTGCTGGTATTACCCGGGCCCTCGCCTTAAGCAAGTTAGCTGGAGGAATCCGAGGGGCTTGGTCAGTTGGAATTCGAGATAACTTTCACCAAACGATCATGAGAATTTTCCCGCAAAAAAAAGGTGAAATTACAAAACACATTTTAGATACTTACCGCAAAAGTTTGTATGGTGAATTTTTCCCAGTTGAACAGAATTTTGTTAATTATTCAATAACTGCTAATGTAATGACAAAATGAATCGAAATTATGTTTCGGTTAGGCATTAGGTAAATGATAATAATGTAGCAAAGGAGTAAAACTATACTGCATGGTGAACTATAACAATAGGCTAGTAATAAAAAATATCGACGAACATTGGTAAGTCTTCTCAAACAAAGAAGGCGGGATCGGGCTGAAGAGATACTCGAGCTTCTGCATGGGGAAGTCTACCTCGTCACTGCGACGTTTGATGAAATGCCGTACCTCAGCCTCACGCGACTCAAAGTACGGCTCTATGTGACGGCAATACAACCTGGGAATTGGGGAAACAAGAAAATTAATCAATATCCATAACAATGCGAAACTTAAAAGATACGTATTATGATGGGGTGTACTACGCCAAATCGAATGCCAAATAATCGAATATCAATTGATCGACCACTATAAATCGAACGTCTAAATACTCGAACGTGGGGTAAGAAACATTCTAACTGAAAGTTACAAAACGTTGTAACGTTCGTTGTTATAGTTAAAGTTTAAAGTCCAGTGTTGGGGACTACTAGACCTAATTGTGTAAATGATGATGAGGATAAGCATTAAAACATTGATACGCTAAACGGGTTGTCTATCAGCAGGATATGGCACGTTTCAAAATCCCCATTTCCAGCTTTTGCTTGGTATTACAATTTTCCGCATAAATAAATAAAATATAAATGTTTTTCTTTTAACGGATTATTTACATCCGATTCCAAGAAATTTTACGAATTGCGACACATTTTCGTCATATCTGTACGATATTTATTGACTTTATAAATGGATCTGATAATGGCATTACCAATCAGGGTTGACGGCGTATTCAGTTCTAGACAGTGATCTCCACGCCTCGCCAGCTATTGCTCTCGTGAAGGCAGCTTCAGGGACTGCATGTACTCTGTTGTTTAGGGGCAGAACCACCACCGCAGTATAATGGTTCAGCACTCTCTTCCAAAAATATTGCCGCTTTTCCAGAATGGCTCTCATTCCGTCGTCGTAGATTCCTTTTCCATAAATTGTTAGATTACCTTTATCTTTATCTATTATCATCATTTTTCGGAGCTAAAAGTATAATTAATTTAGTTTAGACTTCGGGGACAGATATAAAGAATATTAAATAATAACAAGTGTCAGCTGTTACCTTGAGCCATTCTTTGGGGTAATATCGCGGCTTATGATTCTCAGCCGGCTGTTCCAAATCCAGGAGGTCAACTGTCCGATATCCGGGTTTTAAAATGTCGCCGTCGAACTGATAATAGGAAATAATATAATTATCATGATGAGTCACGTAATGTCTATTAAAATGACGCATGTTCAAACATTCTGTCTATTCTTTTATCAAAAGTAGTATTAGAATGTATTAAGAAGATATTGAAAGCAATCCACTTTAATTATGCGCAGATAACGCTTGTAATATGGGTTTTAACAAAAAGTATAGTAAAAACCTAATTTGATTTCAGAATGAATAAATAATTATGTGTAGCTTACCGTGTGTTTTATGTTGTCATGTAACACAATATTGCCACGATGGTCGACAAGGATTAAAGATCCTCCTGCACCTATCTGAAAGATGCAACGAATTTTAGGTACTTTCAACACAACCTGCTTGCTAATGTAGCCAAAAATCTTTATCCAAGTAAAACTTCTCATGGTGCTTCAAAAGCGTATTTGAAATGGCTAAACTTCAAGACCATGAAGAGACAAAAAATATTCTAGAAATATGCAAGACGCTCTGAAGAATGAATGACGTCATGCGAGTATGCAATAATAAAAATGTAATGTTAATAAAACTACAAGATATAGATATATGAGCGTGCAGTAAATGCGTTATCTGCTGATTTACACTGTCAAGTAGTTCTAAAGGTTGGACAGGTTCTGGATAATAATTATGTACACTAATACTTGTCATAAAGCTTTACAGCAGCTTGTAAATTCTGAAGCGTACACCCTAGTTAGAGTTAGCTAAAGTTATGAATATTCTTGGCACTCTAATTTCTCAGAACAGACTATAGAGTATAATGATTATTATCGAATTCTACGTACTACATAATACTAATTGATAGACGTCACAAAGATGCAATCTTTCTTTGCCATTTTATGTAATAATTGTTACCGAACAAATAACTTCCTTTATGGTCGAGTGGTGGCAATCGCTCGCCCGTTTACATTATACTACCTGCTACATGACGCCTACGAGACAACTGCTACGTGATACCTAAGAGACGACTGAAACGTGAAGCCTACGAGATGAATGTTACGTGATGCCTACGAAACGACTGCTACTACGAGACGACTGCTTCGTAACACCTACGAGACGTCTGCTACGAGACGACTGCTACGTGAAGCCTACGAGACGACTGCTACGTGAAGCCTACGAGACGACTGCTACGTGATGCCTACGAAATGACTGCTACTACGAGACGACTGCTTCGTAACGCCTACGAGACGTCTGCTACGAGACGACTGCTACGTGAAGCCTACGAGACGACTGCTACGTGATGCCTACGAAATGACTGCTACTACGAGACGACTGCTTCGTAACGCCTACGAGACGTCTGCTACGAGACGACTGCTACGTGAAGCCTACGAGACGACTGCTACGTGATGCCTACGAAATGACAGCTACTACGAGACGACTGCTTCGTAACGCCTACGAGACGTCTGCTACGTGACGCATACGAGACGACTGCTACGTGATATCTATGAGACGACTGCTACGTGATACCTACGAGATGACTGCTACGTGATGCCTACGAGACGACTGCTACGTGATACCTACGAGATGACTGCTACGTGATGCCTACGAGACGACTGCTACGTGATACCTACGAGACGACTGCGAAGTAACGCCTACGAGATAAAAACGCATTCATTACATTTCACCTACATAAGCATATGTATGGCACGATGTTATTAATTTTATAATCCTATAATGTTTACCTGATGATAAGGCAGCACCAATTTCAAATGATCGATGGGGATGTCCACGCCAGCCACTCCTAACAGCCGGTTGACCGGGTACTGCGGAAAGACTTACATTCTATCAGTCAATCACCTTACAGGAAGTGCACTGCTGGTCAATGGTTTATATTTATTTACAATAAATCACTCGATATTTTTGTCTTCCGTATTTTTTCTTATCCGCAAGCAATCTGCAGTTCGTAAGTCCGTCTGGCTATTATCTTCTGTCTATTCAACAAAACAAATATCATAAAACAATATATAATGTGTACAAATCGCGAAAGTTTAAAAAGGTTAAAAACAAATAGGTATCTGTGGCCACCCAACCAACGGACAAAACTCTTCTCATGAGTCTACCTCTCATGAAAGAAACTTGTTTACAAACATTTAAATCTCCTTATTACTTACCGTCCTGGTAGCGTTTCTTTGCTTTTCCTGTGAAACAGTAATAAAGTTTTGTGATTATGAGAATTTAGATAAGTCAGTTATCAGTGCAATTACGAACACCAGACTCACATTTTTATCAGTTTAGTTTGTGTCTTTTTACACGCCTTATTTATTTTTGTAATACTAGTGAAAGTGTAACAAGCAAACCAATAAACAAACAAACTCACTTTCGCATTATAATATTAGTTAGGATTTGTATTTTGACAAGTTTAGATGTATTCAAACTTACCTCATCGAGTTTTTTCGTAATATTCTGAAAGTTAAACAGATACGTATGTTTTAATGGAGTATTATTTAGCCATTTGAGTTGTGGAATTTAATATCTAAAACTTTCCTTACCTCGCTTGTTACATAGTCAAACACTGGCACCGAAACACTGATTTGCAACCTGTAATCCAAATCCTCTCCTTCGTAATAATGTCCATATTTGTTCTAAAACAATGTATTTTCTCAATATTAGTTTATCATTCTGACTTGCAAGAAATGGTTCTCCAGTAGCTCTATCAACGTTGTGATATACAAGACTTATATCTTACTAGCTTTTGCCCGCTGCTTCGCCCGCATGGATGTCGGAAAATAACCCACGGGAACGTACTACCAAGAAATCCTGTTTTATTCCTAGTCTACATTATAATGGGAACCTCTGGGAGCTTTCTAGGTTCAAGGGTTTGGGCTGGGCGTTGTTCAGTCAGTCAGTCAGTCAGCCAGGACTTCTCTTTTTATTTATATAGATATACTAAACTACTACTACTAATTGACTTATATAAATAGATACACACATAATTAACTTGGTACATCCAGTCCTTGTAGAGCTGGGTATCATTGAGCAGCGCCTTCTTGTTTCGTCTCAGATCTTTGTATCTATTGAACTGCTCCGTGTTCTCTTTACTTCTCCAATATAACTCGCCTCTCCTGGGGTCCTAAAATAAGGAAAATATTACTTTACACATGGTTACTTCTAGGTTATCAAGGGGTTCGCCGAGTGGCGACATCTTGCCAGGCGGCGGATGGTGGGACGAGCTTCACTCCTATCGAAAGGAAGAAGAATTGTGTGGAAAAGGGAGAGGGAGGCCTTTGCCCTGTAGGGGTACAATATATGTGTAGACTGGTTAGATAGATACTTGTAGGTAATCACCGCCATAGTCCACAGTAGCATCGATAGGCAAAATGATAAAATATGCTCACTGAACATTAGCCTAAGAATGTGAAAAACCGGCCAAGTGCGTGTCGGACCACGCACAATGAGGGTTCCGTAGTTCAAAAGAATTTATGCCAAAGACAAACTTAACAAAATGTTCTCCCATACATTGATATACGTCACGGACAATTCTCCAACTGCATATTTAAGTTTGTATTCGCAAAAAGCTAAACATAACATCACGCCTTGTTTCCTCGAAGGGTTGGGCTGAGGTGTACCTATAGTACACCCACATTTTGCCAGAAAAAGAAAACTAAAAACTATATTTTTTATGTGATTTTTTATGCGTGAAAATCAATTTTCAGACTTTTCCTTTACTTGTGCTGTGAGACCTTGCTTCTTGCCAAATTTCATGATTATAGGTCAACGGGAAGTACCCTATAGGTTTTGATTTACTTGCGAGTATCAAAATCATATACAGGGTGTCCGGTAATGAATGGATAACCTTAAAATGTCTTATAGTATAACTTGTGGCCGTTCAGAAAAAAAAATGAAACAAAATATATCATAAGTTATGATTTTTTTAAAAGAAAGGTCTGATTTTTTTACCTTGTTTTACTTTTATGAACACTACGATCAGAAATGAATGGATTCCATCGGTTTGTTGTTATTTTATTATTATACACGAACTATGCTAATAGATAAACAGTAAATAGTATGACTAGCTATTGCACTTTTTTATTAAAAAATTAGCAAATTAATTAATTTTAGAAAAAATTTGCAAAATTTATTTTTTAAACGATGTTTAAACATCTTGGGTATAAAAAAAAATTATGAATACATGAGTGGCCAATAATTTTAAAATAATGTCACTTTCAAGTAGATTTTATAATAGTACAATTCATAAATGTATCTACAATAATTAATGAATTATTGCCATTAATGTAGAAAAGGAGAAAATTTTACTAAATATCAAAATTTGTAATATGGGAACATTTTTTAATTTTAATTGTACCTGAACTTTGGGGATTAATAAAAAACAACATTTAACATAAACAACACTTTATTATACATTCATTTATAATAAATGTACAAACTGTCGGCCTCCCACTCTTATGCAGGCCGAGTCAGTTAGAAATTTAAGGGACCATAGATTTACGTACTTGATATTAATTTCAACTTGATACCTCCACGCGTTCCTGAGAAAAAGGGCCTTGCCTTGACAGATGACATATTTAAAATATTTTTTTATGTGATAAAATTATAAATCAAAAATTTTCGGACTTTTTCCATTACTTGTGCTGTAAGACCTTGCTTCTTGCCAAATTTCATGATTCTAAATTAACGGGAAGTATCCTATAGGTTTTGATTTACTTGCGAGAATCAAAATATGTCGCATAAATGGTCGTATTTTTTTATTGCGTTGACTTAGAAGCTTGAGTTTTTTAGGACTTCAAGAGACCACAGAGTCAGACCTACGTATTTGATATTAATTTCAACTCGATACCTCCACGCGTTCCTGAGAAGAACGGTCTTGACAGACTGACAGACAGACAGACGGACAAACAAGTGATCCTATAAGGGTTCCGTTTTTTTTCTTTTGAGGTACGGAACCCTAAAAAACATGGAATATTGAACAGACATAATGTGGGGTATATTTGAAAGTAGCTAAAAGGGCTAGGTAGATGATGTAAGAGAAGGAAAATTATTTATTTCAACAGATAATTTCACCGATGATTTCCTATTAAAAAATTAAGTTTAAAAAACTGTAACCCGACTACGGAAAAATAAAAGTGAACTAAAAAGAACGAAACAATCATCAAAATCGGTTCAGTAGTTTAGGCACTACGGTGATGGAACACACCTATGTACATACATGATACATAAATACTTACTTATTTACATACATATAGGGTGACTGGTAATTAGTGACCGATACCTAAACACATGATTGTGCTCATGATAACAAACAACTTTTACTATGGGACCAAACCAGAAATCGCGAAAAAAAAAACCGGTCAAGAGCGAGTCGGACTCGCGCACCGAGGGTTCCGTTCCCATTTCTGAAAAAGTGTGCTATTTAGAGACATCGTTTTATTTTTCCTGTAATCTTTACATAAATTTCTATCACATAGAATACTTTCAGATTTTTCTCTTTGCAAACTTCGGAGATAGGGAGGGGGGGGGGGACGGTATTTTTTTTTACATTTTTCATCAGAAGTCGAAAACTATGCGGCCTAAAAAAAAGAAAAAAATGTTTGAGAATGTGCAAACAGCGCTCTTTCATATGATACCCCACATGCCCTAGTAGGCCCACTTTTATTTTTTAAGACCCCCTTTCAGTCCCTGTTGCAAAAAAATATAAATATTTTCTTTCTTATTTGCAAAATATTGGGTCAACGTCATCTAAAACTATTCTAAATTTCAAGTTGATAGCATTAGTAGTTCTTGAGATATTCAGCTGTGACAGACAGACAGACAGACAGACTGAGTGACACCATAAGGGTTCCTTTTTACCATTTTGGTACGGAACCCTAACAATCAGCTGCTCCCTACATTTTGATGAGTTATGCGAACATGAATATATGGGGCAACTGATTTTTTTTCGCGATTTCAGGTTTGGTCCCATATTAAAAGTTGTCTGTTATCATGAGCACAATCATGTGTTTAAATATCGGTCACTAATTACCAGTCACCCTATACAATATAGACTGCTAAAATCATAACCCTTCCTTTTAGATTTTCCGTAGTCGGGTAAAAAGCAGCGATGCGTCTTGATTTTTAAAGTAAATATTTCAAAAAGTGTTTTAATCTGCTTATCTTTGTTGACAATGCAATATTTAGCATTTACATTAGTCGATAATACAATCGTTTAATCTACACCAGACTTATGATATCCGGGAAAATGTGATTAAAGTGTAAATTACATTAAAAGCTGAAATCATTTCAAATACCTATGTTTAATTAATCAAATAATTCCCTCATACATGAGATTTTTTTGGAGTGTGTCTTATCTTCAGCTGAGAAAAAAATATTTGTTGAATTATCTCCAGTGTTTGCTATATACACCTACGTGATATTGTCAGAATTGTGGTGTCTCTTCAACAAAAGGCACGAATGAAGAGTAAAAGTTAAATGAACTTGCAAATGTCGAATCACCGTGATGGTCAAACGATCCATAAAACTGGTAACCAGAAACAATGACTTATTATTTACTATTAGCTTTTGCCCGCGACTTCACCCCGTGGAGGTCGGAAATTATGTCACGTAATCGAATTACCGCGATAACAAGTATTCTGTGTCCTATCCAGTTCATGGCCTATACGTATTCCAAATTTCATCCAAATCTGTTCCAGCATTATGACGTGAAAAGATAACAAAGAGACACAGTTACTTTCGTAATTTATAATATTAGTGTGATCTTAAAGGATGGGGTCCTATAAAATCACACTAATTATTATAAAGCGTAATTATCTGTGTCTCTCTGTCTATAGGGAATTCTACAGTAATGCAAACTTTAAGAAAAAATGTTGAGTCGTGCGTACCTCGACATGTGCGTAAATATCACTGAACACCGTCAGTCGTTGGTTTCGCTGCGACACCAGCGGACGCTCCATGATCTGTAGGATCCTCAGGACTTGCTGCGTCACGTCGGAGGGCGTGATGAGTTCGGCGAAATACCCGTCGCGGTCGCAGCTCAGCCCCTCGCCGTACGTACGCGTGTTATCACGGAGACCAAACACGTCGTGCAGCCACATCACGAATAGTCTAGAAACACAAAGATTTCAGTAAAGGAACGTACGCTACGTACGCTACGAGTACGCTACCACTTTTTTTTTTCTTTCGAGAAGTCCTCATGAATAGGTACTCTCCGTCTGGCGAGAACAGAGTGTTATGTCAGACTTCTACCGACTAAATCCCCAAAGATTCTTCCACTACCATGATTCGGGGAACCCGGGCGATACACTTCAGTACCTAGTGTAAATAGTGTTAACTTGTATATTGTATTAAACCACAAAAATAAAAGTTAAATTTTAAAAACGCCCGACACAAAACTCTATTTTTTTTGCTACTACATCACCAGACCCTATCTATGAGATGACGTATTCATTGAGACCATTTCAATGAACCCAAAAACTATACCTCTGCTTTAAGTTGATGAGGAAGTTCTAATATAATTGAAGTAACATAATACCAAATTTCGACTCGATCAGGCCTGTGGAAGATGTTCACATCTATTCATAAACTAGAAAAGTGCTGATAATCTTCAAACAGCTGAATAGATTTTCTTGAATCATAGCTAAGAGCACTTGATCAAGTCACCTTTCACACAAAACAAAAAAAAACAAAAGGTTCGGTTCAGTCGTTTGGGAGCTACGACACCACAGACAGATACACAGAAACACATGTTAAACTTATAAAACCCCTCTGTTTCCGTCGAGGTTTAAAAATAGTTTTATAATGATTACAAGTAATATACCCCTACAGCATGTTGTTATCGGCAATTAGGGAATAAGCTGTCAATATTACGATGTCCGGAACCTGGCAATACAGGTGAGGTACCATTCATAAACAAATAGTCATACAATTTTATCAATTAGAAAAGAAAACTTGATGCTTTAAACTTGATAAATACCGATATTGGTAGCTTCACCTGACTGCAGCATGTGATGTTTTATCGTAGATCTTATTTACCACTCCATCTGCAATATTTTGGGGTCATAATGGCACGTTTACAGTTGATATCAGACTAACTTCGCGTTTTTGAAATCGTAAAAATTACATCATTGCGGTAAAAAATACGTGCAAGTTCGAATTCTGTTTTGCAATAATTTTATAAAAAGTTAAAACCTTTTCCCTTTCACGGTTTTACTAAACAAACCATTTAGACAATTATAAATTACTAGCTGCGCCCCGCGGCTTCACCCGCGTAGACCGGGATAAAAAAAGCCTATGTGTTAATCCACGGATAAGCTATCCTAGCTAAGCTAGCTAGCAAAATTTCATGCAAATCGGTCCAGCCGTTTGAGCGTGAAGAAGAACAAACATTCAAACACACACACACTTACAAACTTTCGCCTTTTATAATAATTATTACTGTGAAGTGTGATATCAGACGCAGAATTAGAAATTATGAACTGTTATAAAAAGCTCTAAAAGTCAGCTTAATTTTTGCCTATCCAAAACCCACTTTATTCATTCATTCATTAGATTCACTTTATTCATTAGTACATTTAGATTCGTCACGGTATAACGAACAATTGCAATTCTGAAAAAAGCTAAGTATACCTGATATTTCCGTGGGGGTCGAGATGTTTCATAAGATTCGTATAGTTGTCGTAGAGGCTGTCGGTAACTAACACTATAGCTTGCTGACAGGCTTTCGGCCGATCAGGTGTAGTCTTCTGTCGCTGTAGCAACTTTATTGAGTACTCCAACACGTCTCCCATCAAAGTCTCATTCGTCATGATGTAGTTGAACATAGCGGCCATCATAGCTGCTGTGTTCACGTGGTTTGCCTGTAACAACACAAATTCTATATCAAGTTCACGCACGAAGGATCTGAACACCTCTCCTAAACCTTCGAAGGAATCAGGCGTGATGTTATGTTGTAGTAAAAGTATCAAGAAAACAATGAATTTCTACATTAAAATATAAAACAACAAAACATAACACAGAACATTACAATAAAATATAAGACTAACCGGGGTTGTACGGTCCCTGGTTAGAACTAGCTGCGCCCCGCGGTTTCACCCGCGTAGACCGGGATAAAAAGTAGCTTGTGTTAATTAATCCAGGGTATTAAGCTATCTACATACCAAACATCCAAATCGGTCCAGCCGTCTGAGCGTGAAGAAGTAACAAAGATACAAACACACACACACTCAGAAACTTTCGCCTTTAAAATATTAGTGTGATTTATAATCTTGAACCAACTACATACTTACAGAAACAAGCTTTTCGTTGAAACAACTAATAGGAGATTCTATGATGACGTTGAAACGCAACACGTTGACTCTATCGTCATCCGTGAGAGCGCTGAGAAGCGCTAGTGTGAACTTTTCAGAGATGACCTGGTTCGAAGAGTTCTCCATGGACCCTGATGCGTCGAGGAGTATCAGAACATCGCGAGGAGCACCTCCAGCACTCACGTACCAGGGCCGCAGCCGACAGTCATACACTTTATCGGAATCATCCTCTGTGTATTTTAGTTTATACATGCTTTCCCATAATGCCGCTGGAAAAAACATATTGCTTATAGAAACTGAAAAAAAATCTAAATTAAAAAAAAAAACATCAGTGAAGAGTGCCATGGTGAATCTGTTGAAGGGAAGGAACGAGGTTTATAGGTAATGATGGGGTCTATAATTGTGTTCAACTCGTTTATACTGTTATAAACTGCTTTGCAAAAAAAACGGGCACCTTACAGTTATTGGCTTTTCTATGGATAATATTAATATTTTTAGTATGTCGTTAGCATAAATGACTAGAAATTTCTTATTATCATTGAGAATATAGTTTTTAACCCTTAAATCCTGGAATCGGTGTTTTAGTCAATGTAAACAGAAAGTCGTGTTAAAATGGAAATTTTTAGGGTATAATTAAATTAAGACTACGAGTATTTTTATGGTATTTTAATAAAAAAAGACATTAAAAAATAAAAATTAATAACGAGTATGACCTCTCCTTGCAGCGATTACGGCATGTAATCGTCTTGGCATGCTTTCCACCAGGTTTTTGATGGTGTTCTGTGGAATGTGTTCCCACTCAGCCGAAATCACACCTGATGTTTTGTGGAAGGTCGTTGGACAGGTCGTACTCGCCGTTTTAGGAGGTCCCAGACGTGCTCAATGGGGTTAAGGTCGGGGCTCCGCGCTAGCCAATCCAGACGACGAATACCGACCTCTTGCATATAAGCATCTACGTCGCCAGAACGGTGGTCCCGAGCATTATCGTCCATGAAATGGCATCTTCACCAATTACAGTCAGTGCGGGCTGTGCATGTTGACAAATTATTCCTGTTATGTACCTTTGCGCATTTAGTGAGCCATTTGCAATGAACACTATCTCGGTACGATAGCTGGAAGTTACGCCCGACCAAAACATAACGGACCTTCCACCATAAGGGGTGATTTCTTCAAAACACACGTCGGCATAGCGTTCCCCTGGTCTTCGTAACACTCGCCGACGTCGGTCCTCGCCATTCAGGCAAATTCGAGCCTCATCGGAGAAGAGTACGCTACTCCAGTTACCTAGTGTCCAAGATAGACAATTTCTAGTGAACCTCGGTCGAGCAATCCGGTACTCACGGAGTAAATTGGGGGCCCGCGCTGGTCGTCGACTGCGTATATCAACCGCTAAAAGCCTCCTCCTCACTGTCCATAGGCTAACTTGTGCTCCTCGTACCTCTTCAAGGTTTCTTTTGAGGTCTATGTAACTGCATTTGCGATTACTCAATACCTGAGTCACTAAAAAGCGGTCGTCTCGTGGTTGTGCGCAACGTTTTCTCCCACAACCTTGCCTTCTTTGAACGGAACCTGTCTCTTGGTATCGAGTCCATGTTCTTTGGACGGTGGAACCACTCACGTTTAACGGCTGTGAACAGTAACATTGGCTACACCCCACTTCCAGCAGCACTATAATTTTACTAGCTCTTGTTGCTTTTTCTGCCATTATAATCGACACAAAGATATCTGTTTTAAGTCACAATGAGGCAGGATTATGCGACAAACATAAATTATTCTAATAAAAATAACGATAAGTTAGTTTTAGTTGCCTGATAACCATTTAACCGCAAACCCGCGAATAGTAAGTAAAAAGTCATAAACTGAAAAAGGGATTATTATTATTAAAAACAACAGTTCTGAATTTGAAATTAACTTTTTTTCATACCCAGACTCTTTATTATGTGCCAGGAACATAGTTTGCCTATTAAAACCTCATGAGAACTAAATGATTACCAATAATGTAGAAAAATCCAAACTGCCCGTTTTTTTTGCAAAGGAGTGTATAATATCAATAACTTTTTATAAAATACTTGCCAGGATAATGTCTGAGAAATCCTTGGGCACTGCAAAAATATTGAAAGTCCAGAGAAGAATCTTGAGCATAGTTTTTTTTGAAGGTTGAGAGTAAACCTTCAGACCAGTAAAGATGTTCCTTGACCTTGGGTGCTGCAAGAATCTTAATCTTAAGGTGAAAGCACATTGGTAGCTTCGAAGTTAAAATATTCTTACGTTTTTTTGCAATTTGCAGGTTAGTGTCAGGTTGTATGTTGATCAAAATATGATTTAGCAAATATGTATTTTCATAATTATAAGAATCATCAACACATCTCTCTAAGTTAGATTTGTTCCAAGATGACATGATTTCCGAATTCAAACTTATAGAGCAAATCTAAGAGATAGATGATTCTTATGCCTATAATTATGTAAATACATATTTGTTACAGTCGCGAATCCATTGACAGAGACGAATTTGGCAGTTGTTTGTACAGCCAGTTTTAAGCAAGATTAAAATATTTAAATATGATAATTACTTTTCAATATATATGTCAAGTTTATTATTATCTGTTTGATTGCTTACCACAGTCAAAGACCTCAGCAGCGACATGTACGCTAGTGTAGCCTAGTGACACATCGGAGTCAAAATGTTTGCTTTTCTTCAGCTTAATCTTACGTAAACTTCTGCAGCTCAGAGGTTCCTGGTTGTCTTCTAATTCTTTTACATCTATCATCTTCTTTACTTGGTCTAATTCCTGCGAAAATTGTTTTTATTAATTTACCTATTACACTTGTTTTAATAAGTCCGCAAGCAAGTCAACATGTCAACATTCAGCAATAATATGGTTTAGATTTAAAAGTAATTCACTATATTATTTGTGGTACCATTACAATCTTACAAAGCATAACCATCATGCATCAAGAGGGACCTGGCATGTTTTGTCTCTGCATCACCCTAAGGTGAACTGGTAAAAAATGCCTCAGGCATTAAGTCCCTCTTTGTACGGTTATTTTTACTTGAGCATAAAGTTTTAATACATATAAACAAATTGCTAGATAAAAACGACTGTGGTATGTTTTTTCCTGTCTTTTAAATATTCAATATTGAATACTAACAACACTATAATCAAAAGTGTAGCTGTCATCTGGTTTCTGTTTCGTGGTGGCCAGTTCCTCCGCTCGACGCATGATCTCCTCGGCGGCGTGAGCTCTCCTCGTCAGCAGTTCCTCCAGTGCGTCCGCCATCTTGGAAACAATAGCTGTACCATTGCGAACCTCTATATTTATGTCAGAGAAACTTTTCAGAAGCACTTTTCTTCGCACTACGATGTCATCGTTATCGTATAAACTTTTCGAGATCTCTTTGGCCCAGTTTTGAATTCTGTTTATAGAAAGATGATGTTTAACGCTTTAAGTTTTTCGAAATTCGCTTATTGAGTTTCATGAATCAAAAAACATTAAGTATTTACTTTGTGAAACGTGTACCTACCCTATTAGAATTTATTTAGTTACAATACAACACAGCAAAAATGCAGACCTCATTAGCAGGACAGTAGGTAATTACAACACAGTATAATAACTCAATATTTAGGTATTCTTAGTTTTAGGGTTTCGTACCAAAATGGTAAAAAGGAACACTTACGGTGTGAGTCAGTCTGTCTGTCTGCCTGTCTGTCTGTCTGTCTGTCACAGGTGGATATCTCAAGAACTACTAGTGCTATCAACTTGAACTTTGGAACAGTTTCAGATGACGTTTACTCAACTATTTTGCAAACAAGAAAGAAATAAAAATATATGTATTTCTTTGCAACTGGGACTGAAAGGTGGTCTTTAAAAAATCGAAGTGGGGCTACTAGGGCATGTGGGCTATCATATGAAAGAGCGCTGTTTGTACATACGCCAGCAGGTCAAGCCACCCGAAACTGTCAAATTTTCCCATCAACCTTGAACCTAATGCTTTAGCGATAAAGATGAATATCTATTAAAGAAATTTGTCAGATTGTAGTAGCTTGATGTGCTGGCGTCTGTACATTCTCGATCATTTTTTTTTTCTGTTTTTTAGGCAGCATAGTTTTCGACTTTTCATGAAAAAATATTCTATGTGATAGAAATTGATTACAGGAAAAATAAAACG
Organism: Cosmia trapezina; assembly: GCA_905163495.3. NCBI lineage: Eukaryota > Metazoa > Arthropoda > Insecta > Lepidoptera > Noctuidae > Cosmia > Cosmia trapezina. The sequence continues at coordinate 19,597,043 of LR991037.1, forward strand.
ATGTCTCTAAATAGCACAGTTTTTCAGAAATCAACACCAAACATTAATTGTTTATAAAAGATGGTACGGAACCATCGGTGTGCGAGTCCGACTCGCTCTTGACCGGTTTTTTTCATTTATTTAAAAGGTAGGTACTAGAAGTAAGAAATATTACTACATAAGTACACCTAAACACAAATAACACGGTCTTATTGCAAAAGACATATTATATTCAACGCGTGTCTGGTTTTTTATGTATGGAGTTTGACGTAAGACACGCATTGATCATGTTTTAAAAATCTTTTACACTAAGTCCGACGTCTGTTGTTATGTTGCTACTTACATGTCAGGTGGTATCATTTTAGGAGGAGCTTTAACTTTCTTAGCGGCCACTGGCACGATCTTCGTGTTCACAACATTTGTGATTGTTACAGGTTTAACTTCACTTTTATTTTTCGTAACTTCCAATAGAACCTCCTCGTGTTTTTCTAGATATTTTTTAATGGCATCGTCTGATTTATTTAATGTCGCGTTTTTTGACTTTGTTTTTACACCATACGATATATGAATTAAAGCGATGAGAATTAGTGATGTTGTTTTCATTATGGTATAAGTTTTGTGGACGTGGATTGGGCAGGAATAAGTTAGTGCGTGTGGTGATGGGTTTGGTGACGACACGCGCAGTGTACGGGTCGCGCGCGGCGCGTGGACTGCCCAGCCTCCGTCGGCGGCGGGCGTCGCGACGGCTCCCGACATCCTGGCGCCACACACCCCATTTGGCGCGATCCGCTCATAGAAATTCTTAGCTTACCCTCCGTGGATGTAGACTATTGACCTCTATAAGAGGAATTTATATCTAAGTTTCAGTTTTATAATAAATCATGAACTCACCTATACTATACAGGATGTTTCTTTTAAGGTGTCAAGCCAGTGCGAGCTGATAGCAGAGTATCATACCTATCAATTTAACCCGCATGTATGTTCTACGATTTCTTGTAGTTTTCGGGTTATTTTGGATCATTCATTTCATATCAATGGTAGTGGTTAAGGATAGTAGTAGGTATGAAATTTATGTTTTTATTATCAACTGAGCTCCGCTTAAACGAGACATAGTAAATAGCTATCAGGATTGACAAAAATGCAAAGATAATAATCTATATGAAAAGAAAGTCGTGTTAGTTACACTATTTATAACTCAAGAACGGCTGAACCGATTTGGCTGAAAATTGGTGGGGAGGTAGCTCAGAACCAGGAAACGGACATAGGATACTTTAAAAAAAACGGATAAAACGTGGTATAACAACGGCTGGACCGATTTAGATGAAATTTTGTGTGTACATTTGAATGGGTTCCATGGTTTGAAAACACAATTGGACCCGGTAGGTGGCGCTGCAGTCGGGTTCTAGGATGGTTCAGACAGGACAGCATCTGTCGGGTCCGCTAGTAAATTATAAAATACTAGCTTTTGCCCGCGGCTTCGCCCGCGCATGTATTATACATATAAACCTTCCTCTTGAATCACTCTATCTATTTAAAAAACCGCATCAAAATCCGTTGCGTAGTTTTAAAGATCTAAGCATACATAGGGACAGACAGACAGCGGAAGCTACTTTGTTTTATATTCCTCTTGAATCACTCTATCTATTTAAAAAACCGCATCAAAATCCGTTGCGTAGTTTTAAAGATCTAAGCATACATAGGGACAGACAGACAGCGGAAGCTACTTTGTTTTATACTATGTAATGATGAAAATCACAAGATTTCAGATACACCACTTTCAACGACCGATTTCAGCAAATAATGCCCTATTTTAGTACATTCTTGTTCAAAGTTGACCCAAAAAAAAGATATAATTTTTTAAAGCCAATCATCTCGTTGAGTCAGGAAAAATATCGAAAAAAAATTTTAACTTGAAAACTACAAAAAATCGTAGAACATACATGGGGGTTAAATCGATAGGTATGGTACTCTGCTATCATCTCACACTGGCTTGACACCTTAAAAGAAACACCCTGTATAGTGACAGAATTTTTTTTTCCTCAAAACTCGTTTTCCTCATCTTTAGGTTTTAGGTTTTATGTTTTTAATTAGACATATATATAGCGAATTACCTATTATGACTAATGCTTTAATACAATCTAGAATAATTAAATAATTAATCATAGTATAGGTAAGTAGTTATTTTTAGGTAGGTTAGGTAATAACTCCAAGAAGTCTTTTAAAAGATATCTTATTATCATCGCTTTATACATCGAAAAGCTATAAAGTTATGTACATAATAGGGTTAAGTAGGTCGATTCCTGCTTGACCTGTGGTTAGTGAGGGTTTGACCTCTCATAACTATCATGTCATTGTGTTTAGTCGACCAAACTGGTCGTTATTAGTAAGGCAAATAAATAAAATCTCGTCATTCTCTCTCTGGCTCTGGAAAAATGAAGGCATTAAGAGGAAAGGCGGGTGGCCAGTTAGGTATTTTAAGAAGGTATTGCTGTCGCTCTGCGAGCGCTCCGCCCTCGAATTCGTGCGATAAGGACAACTGCAGATCCGACTAAATAGCCTATGTAAAAAGTCACATTTCGAGGTTTGGCTCTCGCCTATTTCCTCTTCCAATATTGGACCAATTTAAAAGATATTTCATAAACTGAATAAGAAGAATATATACTATGCCCATATGTTTTTCTTTTTTCGTTAATAGTTGTCAAATTGGTACACTAGGCGTCTGTTGACAGCGGTCTGAATAGGCAATTTTGAGCATTTTTGGAGGGTTCTAGTTCCTATAAAAATAATATATCATCAAAAAAGAAAACATATGGGCATACAATTAACTGATATTTATATTTCTGTAAAAAATCATTGCTTTATGGTCATTAACCACAAAGAAAACAGGCGAGAGCGTTTGTATCTTTTTGTATGGAGAAAAGAGCACCCACGTTTCCTCTTAATTGTTTATAATACGGCCCCTGGTACCTCTTGGCAGTCTTGTTGTACGGCTGGGTGCACGGACCTAGCGGTGCCCCGGTGGCGGCCAACAATTTTTGTACCGTCGCATCGGTCAGCCTAAAACAAGAGTCTAGGAATATCCCTACATTACGATATTGTATCAAAATATCGAGTAGGTATTGTAGTTTATCAGATTGCAGTGATAAATTATAATTGACTAGTTTTTGGCCGCGGATTCGCTCGCATTGACGTCGGAAATTATCCTACAGGAACGTACTACCGGGATAAAAGTTTCCTATGTGTAATCCAGATTATAAACTACTTGTGTGCCAAAGGAGTGTTTTTTTGCCCCCCCCCCTTTTGTAACGTCTATTAAAAATTATCATTTAAAATGGTCGATTATTTAAATCAGAATCACGAAATCGTAGTAAAAAGAAAATGTTTTGATAATGCACTCAATTGATAATTGAATTCCAGGTAAGGACGTCAATGCATATAAGTGCATAGCACATGTGTGAGCACTATGTAGCTAATATAAAGCTACCTTTTACTGGGTTCGTCTTTCACTGACTTGAATGTGCCCTGGCGGTTGAGAGTATGTCATGCTCACTCAAATGTGTCGCTGGTCGCTGTCTCGCTCGTCGTGTGTTGGATCATTAAGTTCCCTTCAAAATGGTTGAGCTAATTGGTGCTGATCCATGCCTCATGTTCGTGAACGGGCGCAGTCAGTTGGGACTGGTCGTCTCTTAGCTGCCACGGCTTATTTTTAATTTAATTGTTTTTAGTTTTTATCTTTTTTATTACGGACGCTTTTAACGTGCACGTCTTTCTACATTGTTCTCACATGTATATTTTCAATATGAACGCAACCAATATTATGTAAAATATTTTATTTAAAAGAGTGTCCGTGGAGTTTCTTGCCCGTTCTTCTCCATAGGATCTACGCTTTGGAATGGGCAACTAGCTTCATTTTTCTGACTGACCGAGCCAAGACCGACCCCTTGACAATTCAAAAGTGCCTGTAATTGGTTTATTTGAAATAAGTGCTTTGAGTTTGAGTTTGAGTTTGTCATAAATTCATGTATTGAAGCGTTTTTTTATCGATCTTATGAAAAAAAAATCTAAAATCTATATCTTCTAGGTGGTAACTAAATCTGTTTTCATTAAGGGGGAGCTTCAGGTAGCCCTCGAAATTCAAATTTTCTTACGTTTTTTGCAATTTGTAGGTCAGTATCAGGTTGTATGTTGATCTGGATATGATTCGCGACCATAACATAAGTATTTACAAAATTATAATCGTTACAATAAGTCACATAATCCTAAATGTCAAGAATTTATGAAATGGACATATAAGAATGTCCTTGAAGTCCTAAGAATGAACTTAGAGATTTGTATTTGATGATTTTAATGATTATCTATCTATATAAATAAAAAGAGAAGTCCTGACTGACTGACTGATTGACTGACTCATCAACGCCCAGCCCAAACCCTTGAACCTAGAAAGCTGAAATTTTGCCCAGAAGTTCCCATTATATTGTAGACAAGGAATAAGGAAGGAATTCCCGGTAGTATGTTCCCGTGGGATATTTACCGACATCCACGTGGGCGGAGCCGCTGGCAAAAGCTAGTAATTCTATAAATACAGATTTGTTACGGTCGCGAATCATATTCAGATCAACATACAACCTGACCTGCAAATTGCAAAAAACGGAAGAAAATTTGAATTTCGAGGGCTACCTGAAGCTTTCGCATTAAATAAAAAAATGTACCATTGACGCTGCAGCAGGTCCTCCTGTGTTTAATACCATTTTTAAAAGCTTTTATTGAGTTGCAGCACACCTAAGAGAACGATATTTATAATAGTGCTTACTTTTTAACACAAAATACTCGCAATAAAAACTTATTGCGTGTATTTTGTGTTAAAAAGTAAGTTTAGTAAGGTAGCAGGCGGGACCCATTCATTTTCTTTCGGGTCTTTCGGTATAATTTGCAAATGGGTGACGCCTGCTACCAAACTTAATGTGGGTATTTAAGGCCCAGATTTCCTGAAAACGATCAAAAAGGTGGTTTTTTAAAGCAGTGTATCTCATAGACCGTAAATAATTTTGACATGTAAAAAAAATATGATATTTTCAAGTCTTTTTCGCATACAGTGATGGAAGCCAAAACATAATTATACATATTTTAATGCACCAAAAAAATCTTTAAACATACCTCCTAATAATCTTTAAAAGCAGTTTATCCCTTCATTAACAATTATAATTATAATTAAAAATATACCATGAAATGTCAAATTCCAAACTGCATCCAGTGATGGATTACTTTTTATTAAATAGTTAATTTCTAATTTTATACGATTTCATTTGCATTTTTACGACATAATTCCGGTGCGCGTGAGAATCTTCTATCTCGTGCGTCAAACTAGACAGGCATAACGCCATTTCACTTACACACCGAGCTAAACCAATCTTGGAACCTGGGCCTTAACGGCTTTCAGCTTACAGTATGTGAAACCGAAGTCGAAGTTGCTTAGTTTTTAGTTTATTTTATTTTGTTTTCTATTCTCAATCTTGTTTTTAGGGTTCCGTAGTCAACAAGGAACCCTTATAGTTTCGCTATATGTGAAAACTTAAATGTTGGCTTATTGTACAGTCGAGTTCATTAATATATTGGCCCTTTCAGGACTCAAAAATATATGAACGTCAAAAAAGTTCATAATATTGTGACAACTCTAAGCATCATTAAATTGTGGTCAAGATTTAGATTCATAAATATGTGACTGCTTTTTCTCAGTAACATGAGTAATGCACAGCATATATTGTTGAACCATTCACATGAGGACATATATTTTTGAGCTAACTATAGGATCTATAGAATTTATTGAGCTTTGCAACCTCACAATATTTTGAATCCTTGACAGTGCCAATATATTAACGAACTCGACTGTACATCTGTAATCTGTATTATCTAACTTCATCACATGCCAAATTTCATAGACATGGGAGTTTTTCGGAAGCCTCCATACAACGAACATCCTCGTTGACTGGACTATAGGTACCTGCCGATCTAACACTGGTCTACGTTCACCAGTTCGGCGAATGGCAGCAACCTAAGCATTCGAACACATAGACATAGGTATTTGCATGCTCTCTGTAAAAAGGTTTCGTAGCCTTTTTAGGGTTCCGTAACTCAAAAGGAAAAAACGGAACCCTTATAGGATCACTCGTGTGTCTGTCTGTCTGTCTGGCTGTCTGTCTGTCTGTCTGTCTGTCTGTCCGTCTGTCACAGCCATTTTGCTCCGAATCTAATGGACCGATTAAGTTGAAATTTGGTACACATATGGATTTCTGTGACCCAAACACGTACGGCTAAAGTAAATAAATGAATTTTGAATATGGGGGTCACTTTTAGGGGCAAATAAGAAAATTAAAAAAAAAAGTTTTGCAAACTGTACCGTGTGACATATCAAATGAAAGGGCTTACTATGAGGGTTTTAAGTATATATTTTTTTATAATTTTAAAATAAATAGTTTTAAGTTTCAAGTCTATTAACTCAAGGAATAAGATTTTTCATACAAAGTTTGGACCCACGACTCACCACCTTAGAGGGTGAATTTTGAAAAATCCTTTCTTAGTGCACCCCTAGACCTCGGAACCTACGTGCTTTGGAATTTCTCTTAGAATTTCTAGACTCAGCGGTTTGGGCTGTGCGTTGATATGTCAGTCAGTCAGTCAGTTTCTTCTTTTATATATTTAGATTGGTATAGTAGGAAGTAGGATGGTCTGCCACCGCTAAACGTTGATAATACATTAATTGATAATTTACTCATCTCAAAGATTAAAAGAACACGGTTTCCTACTTTAGTTAAGGTATAAAACTTATTCGAAATGGTGCTTTAGTGTACATTCTGATCTGAAACTCATAATGAAAGGTTAGTTTTAGAGTTTTAATTTAAAAGTTGCATTGTGGTCGGAAATTACGTCATTTAGAAAATGTTTTTATTTATTTTTCTATAATTCGGTAGATTAGATTATAGACATGAAAAAAATAGTGTTAATAAACGGTTTTAAGAAAATAGAAAATAAAGCAAAATTAATAATAATCATTATTATTTTCAGGTATTATAATATTATTGTTCGTCGTGTATGCGGCCTTTGGGCGCGCCCAAAATACATTGCTCGTAGACGAGTGCCCTAAAGATCAGGAAATAGACTGGACCATTGAATTGTTGCTCAGACACGAGGACTGTAACAAGTTTTACAAGTGTACGTTCGGCAAACCCGTGGAATACACGTGTCCTGCAAATCTTTGGTTCAACCTAGAAACTCAGCAGTGCGACTGGAGGAACAACGTAGATTGTACGGACCGTTATGTACCTGATGAAGACCCGCCTACGGAGGCAACCACCACGACGCCATCTACTGAACCAACAACGCCTGAACCCACGACCACAACTTCAACAACAACCACCACAACTCCTGCACCCACAACAACAACATCTACTACCACTACACCTGAACCCACAACAACTACTTCCACAACTACTACAACAACTCCAGCACCCACAACAACTACATCTACAACTACGACGACCACACCTGCACCAACAACTACTACATCAACAACAACAACAACAACTCCTGAACCTACAACCACACCAACAACAACTACCACAACCACTCCTGTTCCCACAACCACCTCTATAACTACCACGACTCCTGCACCCACCACTACTACTTCTACAACGGCAGCACCGATAACTTTCTTGCCAAATGGTTGCCCCACAAACCCCCACATTCACTGGCTCCTGCCCCACGAGAGTGACTGTAACGCCTTCTATTACTGTGTTTGGGGACAGCTGGTTCTGAGAGAGTGCCCCAGTACTTTACACTTCAACAGAGTTATTCAGGTGAGTCAAAGTTTTTTAATGCTTACATAAGTAATATAATAATGTTAAATTTGGTATAAAAATACAGAAAGACTGGCTTTGTATCCAAAGCAACTCAGTCTCTCATTATTTACAAGCCTTGACTTTTATGTTTAAATACATATTTACATCGGGTTACTTTTAATTTGTTTGCAAATATTTTAACAATTTGACTGTGTAATAATATAAGATGAAAAGTTCGCGAGTATGAATTCTAAAAATATAATTGTACCACTGGCGTAACAATTTAATAAATCTGTATTATAGGTATACCTTTAAAACCGTTTTATTTACATAGTTCAAATCAAAAACGATCATATTTCGTAATCGTAAATATTTAAATATTATTACTATGTGAATAACAACTTATTTTAAAAGTAATTTATATGTCTTATCTTCCCTATTATTTACTCCCAATTTCTGAGTTAAAAGTTTGTTTTAAAAAATAATACCTAGCTAGATGTTATGTTTTTCGGGCAATATTGACAGAATTTTAATTTGTTGAATACAGAGTAACAGCACAGTATAAAAACATACAGTAGGACGACGCCTTTGATCTCGTGGTAAATGCCGACAACGTCTAGACATTGTCGCAACAGCAAGGGTTGTCCCAAGTAAACGATTTTAATTAATTAATTTGTTTATTTGAGATCAACATCGTCATCAACATTATTATTATTATAAATGACATTTGAGTGCCTGCTTATTTCTTAAGTTTTTTTTTTCTAATTATTTTATTATTTTCTTTTAAGTTAATTTTTTTCGACATGGATGTCATTCTCATGGTTTTTGAAGTCGCTGATGACGATAACGAAATTAAAATCCAACATGGCGGCTGCGAAAATTTTCAAATTTTTCGTCATGACCTCATTATCGTTTTCAGCGAGCTCAAAAACCATGAAAATGACACCCTTGACGAAAAATTAAAAAAATTTCGCAGCCACCATCTTGGATTTTCATGTTGACCTCATTACCGTTTTCAGCGATCTCATGAACCATGAAAATGACACCAATGACGATAAATTTGAAAATTTTTGAATCCGCCATCTTGGACTCAAAAACCATGAAAATCCCACCCATGTCATTATTATTATTTCCTTTATTTCATTTTATACATATATAAGTTACATTTTTAAATATTAGAATATAAAAACAAAACACAAGGGTCGTGACGGAAAGATCTTAAATTTTTTTCGCCTAGCCCCATCAGCCAAGTTCGTACTGTCCGTTCCAAAAAAACTTAAGGAATAAGCAAGCAGGTACTCAAATGTTACTGTGTCGTATCTCTGTATTTTTCTGTGTACATAAATTAAATAATAATAATAAATTAAAACAATAATATAATACAATCAACACGATAGCCCTGAAAATCGTGTCCCGAGCTACGAACATGGTGGAAGTATGCAGCTCGGGCTCGTGCCTCCCGCGTCTCGCCCCTCACGCCCCGCACGATTGCCCTGTCTAGACGGCTTCGTCGGACCACTTTATGATGTATAGACTGTGGTAACAGACGCTAAAACTTTGTTTTGCACCATATAAAGACGGCATGTCCTAGAACCAAAAATTTGAAGACATGACATGTGACATCTACCAGCCCGCCCCAGCCCGCGTGATAGATTAGGGCCCACTCCCTCTCGAAGAGAGGAAGCCTGTGTCCCAACAGTGGGAACATTATAGGCTGATAACAATAGGTTTGTTATCGCTTTCTAAAGCACATAATATACCTAACTGGCGGAATGCGGGTGAATTCATACACCTCTGCCAATCCCTTCGGGGAATACAGGCGTAATATTATATTTATAAAGTATGTTTCATGTAATAGCGCCTATTTCCTATAACTAGTAATACCAGCCGCACGGCTCCATCCATCAGGTTAAGCTACGCTTGCCGGGGTTGTCCTTAGATGGGTGACCTACTTTACATAGGTAACGAGACTCCTCCGTGCCTCGGAAAGCATGTGCCGTTACGGGCAGTCAGAAGCCCGAAAGTCTTACCAAGGGGTATCGTATTACCCAGTAGGTAACTGGGTTGTGGAGGTCAGATAGGCAGTCGACCCATGTAAAATACTGGTATTTAGCTGCATCCGCTAAGATTGGAAGCCGACCCCAAAATAGTTGGGAAAAGTCTAGACAAATTGATTTCCTATAACCAATATAATTATGAGTACCTGGGTGACCGAGCTCTGCTCGGAGTAAATAGAGAAAACGAAATGAAATGAGACGTAGGTAGGTAGATCGATTTTTCGCCCCCTTATCCCCTATATTGCAACTTTCATCGAAATCGTTAGAGCCGTTTTCGAGAACGTGATTACAATTATATAATCTGTGGGTGTGGTGTATAGGATAAATTTTTAATGAAAATAAAATAATAAGTTGTGTTTTTTTCTCGTTTAGGTCTGCGATTGGCCTTGGGATGCAGGATGCCCGGTCTCTCGGAACAAACATTTGGACTCCAGACAATTGATGAGATAAATACAAAACTATATATAAAAATAGAACGAATTGGAATCTATACCTATAAAGTGGAACTGTTTTATTATACTTTTTATTTTATACATAACAGTATTTTTTACGATTAAATACTAAGCACATTTCATTTTGTATTTATTCTTTCGATTTCTTCCAAACCGTACTCAAATAGGTATTTTAATCGTTCAAAAGGTAATTATAATAATAAGCCCTTTCATCAGTAATGCGATGAGCGAAGTTAGCGCGCAGATTACCGCTCGGGCGATGCCGATCTCATCGGATCGCGTCTGCGCCGGCGCGGCTCTCGAGCGCGCGAACATGCTCACACGGTTATTTATGAAACTCGCTGGTTTTATTCTGAACATGCGTTGTGGTATTTTCAGTAGTACTTTACAGAATGTCAGGTTCAGTGTTCCTCTTGGCAAAGGCGTCCTGTGACAACTTCCACTATTTCCTATTTCTCGCAACTTTTGTTCAATTTGGACCCGCTGTGAGCTTTAAAGTTTGTCTTCACCTGTTCTCTTTGCCATCTCTGGTGGTAACAGAAATTGATTGAGAAATTAAGATGATTTATTATGAACCTGAAACTAGCATTCACTTTCAAAATGACAGAAATAATTATATTCAGTTTTTTCCTCATCTTTAGGTTTTACATTTTTAAGGTTCCGTACCCCCGAACAGTCCAAACGGAGCCCTATTGCTGTCACTCAAGTGTCAGTCTGTCCGTCGTCTGTCACAAAGGTTTTACAGACAAACGGTTAGAGCGACCGTCTTCAAATTTTTACAGTATAACATCTTTTTGACCCAAAGCCATACAAATTGTAAAAAAATATTTTTAAATGTTTTTAAGGGTGGCTCCCATACAGAAAAAGGGGAGCACGAAAAATTTTTGACCTACCCCATCGAGTGGGTGGGATATTTTACCAACAAATACCAATATATTGATAAATCAGATTTGGTGCCGAATCCTAAATGTGCAAAATCCGACACGCACTTGGTCGGTTTTTTTATCAGTCATATAGCGAATTAGCCTTAATCCCTACCTACTATGACCAATGCTATAATACTATCGTGAATAATAAAATAATTCGCTAAATTCGGTAAGTAGCATATTTTTAGGTAGGTAAATACCTTAACTCCAGAAAGCATTTTAAAACGTACCTTCGCTTTATACATCGATATAATATGCTTTATGGGTAACATATACAGCTAAATAGGGTTAGGTTAGGCTAAGTAGGTCGATTCCTGCTTGAGCTGTGGTTAGTGAGGGTTTTACCTTTCATAACTACCATGTCATTGTGTTTAGTCGACCAAGCTGATCGTTATTATTAAGGTAGAGTATACTATATACGTTTCTACTATACAGTAATCATAATGAAAATCTCGGTATTCTTTTTTTCTTAGCAGTAACTGTTGAACATAGACCTCCCCAATCCCAGCCACTTCTCCCGAAGATCTTGCTTAGGTAACTTCCTACACTACATTTGACCGATTCGTAGGTTCTACTATGTATCTCTACTCAAGAACGCCTGTAGAACCGATGGTTATAATAGCCATCGGTACTACGGCTAATATAGCATGTCCATTGCCATACTTCTCCTATGGCATAATATGATATGATGCCAAAAAATGGTTGAAGGTTCGATTCAATAGAGCATGCTAGCTTGCTGAACGAATTTTTATATCACCGTTTCTTTGCCGTCAGCCAGCAACAATCCATGACTATTAGAACAGACTGATCAGAGTGATCAAATAAATGCATTATTAATCTTTTGTATAGTTACTTCAGATAATAGTAACTAACTAATTCGAATGAATTTATTTTGTAACCAAATTTTACTATATTATTTGAATATGTCAAATAATATAATAAAATTTGGTTACAAAATAAATTCGCAAGTAGAGCCACGGGCATAACCACCACCACCACTTAATATTTCTATAACGTTGCAGTTGGACTACAATTATTTTTTGAGGATACATCTTTTTGCGAGCTTACTTTTGACCGTTTTGTTGTGAAATAAGAGTCTAGGTATGCGAATCTTAAATATCCCTACATTACGATATTGTATCAAAATATTGAGTAGGTATTGTAGTTTATCAGATTGCAGGTGATAAATTATAATTGATAGTCTGCCACCGCTAAACGTTGATAATACATTAATTGATCATCTACTCTTCTCATAGATTAAAAGAACACGGTTTCCTACTTTAGTTAAGGTATAAAACTTATTTGAAACGGTGCTCAGTGTACATTCTGATCTGAAACTCATAATGAAAGGTTAGTTTTAAAGTTTTAATTTAAAAGTTGCATTGTGGTCGGAAATTACGTCATTTAGAAAATGTGTTTATCTATTTTTCTATGATTATAGACGCGAAAAATATAATATTAATAAACTGTTTTAAGATAGTAGAAAATAAAGCAATATTAATTATTCGTTATTATTTTCAGGTATTATAATATTATTGTTCGTCGTATATGCGGCCGTTGGGCGCGCCCAAAATACAATACTCGTAGACGAGTGCCCTAAAGATCAGGAAACAGACTGGACCATCGAATTGTTGCTCAGACACGAGAACTGTAACAAGTTTTACAAGTGTACGTTCGGCAAACCCGTGGAATACATATGTCCTGCAGATCTTTGGTTCAACTTAGAAACTCAGCAGTGCGACTGGAGGCACAACGTAGATTGTACGGACCGTTATGTACCTGGTGAAGACCCGACTACTACCCCTGAACCCACAACTACACCTTCAACAACCCCTGAGCCCACAACAACTACCTCCACAACTACCACAACAACTCCTGCACCCACAACAACCACATCTACGACTACTACCACCACCCCTGCCCCAACAACTACTACCACAACTCCTGAACCCACAACAACTACTTCAACAACTACCACAACCACTCCTGCACCCACAACAACCACATCTACGACTACCACTACCCCTGCACCAACAACTACTACCACAACTCCTGAACCCACAACAACTACTTCCACAACTACCACAACAACTCCTGCGCCCACAACAACCACATCTACGACTACTACCACCACCCCTGCGCCAACAACGACTACAACCACAACAACAACTCCTGCACCAACAACAACAACAACTCCTGAACCTACAACCACACCAACTACCACAACCACTCCTGTTCCCACAACCACCACGACTACCACGACTCCTGCACCCACCACTACTACTTCTACAACGGCAGAGCCAATAACTTTCTTGCCAAATGGTTGCCCCACAAACCCCCACATTCACTGGCTCCTGCCCCACGAGAGTGACTGTAACGCCTTCTATTACTGTGTTTGGGGACAGCTGGTTCTGAGAGAGTGCCCCAGTACTTTACACTTCAACAGAGTTATTCAGGTGAGTCAAAGTTTTTTAATGTTTACTGTACTATAAGAAGTGGTGTAATATAAGAATGTGAAGGTTGACATAAAAATAATGAGAGACTGAGTTGCTTTGTGTCCCTAACAAGCCTTGACTTTTCTTTTTGTAGAAATCTTTATAAGTCGGGTTATTTTCATCTAAGATGAAAAGTTTGCGAGTATGAATTCCAAAAATATAATTGTGCCACTTATAATGTGTAACAATTTAATAAGCGAGTACTGAGGATAATATCTTTATAACGATTTATTTACATTAAACATAACATTAGCCAAAAATCTACTGATTATATCAAAAGATCGTTAAAAGATATTTCGTAATCGTAAATATAAATATTATTACTATGTGAATAACAAACCTAACATTTAAAGTAATATATAAGTACCTATATGTTATATTCTCTAATATGTGTTTCAAAACACAAAATATTTTCATAAAAATGTTATAGGGTCAACGTGGTCAATATTGACAGAATTCAATAAAAAGTAATAGACTCTAAAACCATATTTTGCACCATGCAAAGACATGTCATACGATAACCATAGGTTCGCTCTATATGATAAGGCACATAATATAACTGGCGAAATGTGGGTGGATTGATGGGATTCATAGTATAACCACAGTAAAGATCTTTACTGTGGTAGAACTCTACCTCTTCCGGCACCCTAATTGCGGAACATACTATCAATCGGAATCGGTTTAATTTTGATAGTTGAACAACATTCATTACGATATTTACGTTGTGGAGCAGACAAATTTTTCGAACATTATGAAGAAATGGGGTAGCAATTTGCTTCAAAATGATTCAGATTCCGATCGATAGTGTGTTACGCAATTGTGCACCCTAATTGTACAGGCGTATTATTATATCCATAAAATATGTTTCACAAAATAGCACTTATTTCCTATATATGATAATTTAACGACAGTAAAATAATAATGTGTGTTTTTTTCTCGTTTAGGTCTGCGATTGGCCTTGGGATGCAGGATGTCCGGTCTCTCTAAACAAACATTTGGACTCAAGACAATTGATGAGATAACTACAAAACTATTTATAAAATAGAACGAATTGGAATCTGTAAAAAGTGGAACTGTTTTATTATACTTTTTATTTTATACCTAACAGTATTTTTTACGATAAAAATCTAAGCACATTTCACTTTGTACTTATTTATTATTTAGATTTTTTTCACACCATATTTAATTAAGTATTGTTAAACAGAAATCCCTCTCTATGATTCCATAAATACTCCGTTTTGGTAAGTCGGACCAAAACGGAGTATTTCGACGGCCCCCACGTATACTATCGAAATTGCAAAAAAGCCATTTTCGTTTTATTGCACTAATAGCAAGTAGAGATAAAGATGTATAATTCTATATAAAAATTATGTACCAATTTTTATACCCTCAACTATTTTTCAATCGAACAAAATCGAAAATACATAAAATGAACATACTAAAACATCGAACTTGCCACTTTCGATATTATACGTGGTCAGCTGTGCGCGGGCGCAGCACGAAACTACCTGTTTCGTCAGTGTTACCCGAATATGTGAGTGGAACGCACGCGTGGATTTCGAGGTTAAGTTTAGGTTAGTTTTTATAAGTTTTAGTTCAAAATGAATAGAAGAGGTTTACAAATGATAAATATGATAAAACAACGCAGTGAAGGTGCACCAGAACATAATATTACTTCCGAAACAAATGATAATCAACCCGGTAAGTTTTAAAGTTTTTCATTCTTTTATGCGTTTTTGTTTGTTTAAAATCTAAAATGTAAAAATATATAAATTTGTTATTGGAACCTGTGTAGTGACGGTCTATTTATGACAAAAATTGTTAAATTTTTTGTTGTTTTGGAATAATTGATTTTAAACTATTGAAAGTGGTAGATTCGATACTATACTGGTACAAAGAGTAAATTTGTTCTATCGAATGTACCACTTTCGATAGTTTTCCCTGGTATTTGTACTAGCAAATTTATCGAAAGTGGTACATCCGATACTTTTTTCTGCTATGAACACATCGAATGTACCACTTTCGATACTTTACTACGACAAAGTAATAGATTGCCCTGTATTTTCGATATTATGTTGTATTAATTTGATTTTTTTTTTTGTATTTTCAGTATCTCCAATGCGGTGTCAATTCACCGACGAGGAGTGGAGATATTTAAATGACATTTACAATGAAAATGATTCGGATGATGGGAATATTGTTCATAATGATTCTGATATCGTTATTTTTGATAGCAATGAATGTACTCCGGTTCCATCTCCTAACTCTATTCAAGATTTTGATTGCCCAATAAGCCAAACCGAACAATCTTGTACCAACGATGTTCAAGAACCTTGTGAAATTCCAAGTGTAAATCCTATTCAAGATTTTGATTGCCCAATAAGCCCAACCGAACAATCTTGTACCAACGATGTTCAAGAACCTTGTGACATTCCAAGTGTAAATCCTATTCAAGATTTTGATTGCCCAATAAACCAAACCGAACAATCTTGTAACAACGATGTTCAAGAACCTTGTGACATTCCAAGTATAAATTCTTTGATATCAGCATCAGCATCTGAACCAGGAACACCCAATACCTACACTGTCAGCAGAAAAAGGACCCTCAAGCAAGATCCGGGTAAGAAAAGAAAAAAGCATGTAAACCAATGGACTGATGTTCGTAGGAAATTGCTGAAAAATTCCGGACAAAAACACATAAGCAAAAAAGGTAAGGAAAAGCCAGCCAAAATACTGAAAAGTCCATGTCCTTTGACTTGCAAGCTGAAATGCTCCATTAATATTAGGGAAGAAATAAGACAACTTATTTTCGATAAGTTTTGGAAACTTTCAAACCACTCTAAGCAATGGGAGTATATTAACAAATTTACTAAGAAAATTGAAAAAAAGAGGATAACTAAGGAAGGACCATCGAGAAGGAAGTTCACTACTAATTATTACTTACCTGTTCCGAACGCAGATTCCAATATCTTTGAACCAATGAAAGTGTGCTTAAAAATGTTTCGTGCCACTCTGGCTATTACAGACCAATTCATACGTACAGCGCAAGAAAAGCTAGACATAAGTGGTGTAACGGGAACTGATAACAGGGGAAAACATCTTAATCACCCTAAAAAAATTGACACCGAGATGATCCGTAGTGTTTGTGATCACGTGAAGTCATTTCAGCCTGTTGAGTCCCATTATACCAGGAAAAGCAGCAGTAAATTGTACTTGGATAACAATCTAAGTTTTGCTAAGATGTTTGCGTTATACAAAGAATGGAATCAATTGCAAAACTACAACAATACAGCACAAACGGAAAGGCAATATCGCACGATTGTAAACGACAACATGAACGTTGCATTTTATATGCCGAAAAAAGATTTATGTGACAAGTGTCATGCGTTTGATAACATAGAAAATCCTACCGAAGAAGAAAAAGAATCTCACGCCAAGCATCTTTCTAACAAGCAAACTGCACGAAAATACAAAGCTGAGGATAAAGAACTAGCTATTAAAAATCCTAGTCAAATAGTATGTGCAACTTATGACTTTCAGAAGGTACTTAACTGCCCTAGTGGAGAGGTTTCTTTGTTTTATTATAAAAGGAAGTTGTCACTTATGCATTTGACAGTATTCGATGCTGGAAAGAAGGAAGCATCATGCTACATGTGGCCTGAAAATATCGCTAAACGTGGGGCTAACGAGGTTGCTAGTTGCTTGTTAGATTTTATTCAACTTAAAGTAACAGATGGAGCACAAGACTTCAGATTTTGGTCGGATAACTGCGCCGGACAAAACCGTAACAGAGTTGTCTACAGCCTTTATATGTACGCTAGCAGAAAATTCAACATCGACATCACACACCGATTTTTAGAGTCTGGTCACACTCAACAAGAAGCAGACAGTGTGCATGCTCTTGTTGAGAGATCTTCCAAAGGCAAAATAATTTATACCCCTGACCAATGGTACGCGTTAGTTCGTTGGGCGAAAACAAACAGTTCTCCTTACAAAGTTACTGAAGTGACTCAAGATAATTATGTTATTTGATTTTAAAACCTTGTTAGACAACAGAAATTGGAAGAAAAACACTGAACATCAAGATGTGAAGTGGAATAATATGAAGGAAATTCATGTAAAAAAAATTGACCCTAATACTATTCTTTACAAATATGACCTGGACTCAGACTACATGACACTAAATACTTTAGTTCGAACCCGTCGAAATAAAAAAACCTTGGTTAGTAATCAAGAAAGTGAATTGTCGCCATTATATTCTAGCAGCTTGCCGATATCGGAAGCAAAATATAAAGATTTATTGTCACTTTGTAATGCCGGACACATTCCAAAGCAATACCATAATTTTTACAAAACACTCCAAATTTCTCAAAGCAATGATGAAGAATTTAACGAAGAGGACTGAATAGTTTATTTTTACCATTATTTGTAGAATTTTAAGAACATTGGAACTGATTGTGACTGAGATTTAGAAGAATGTTAAAAAACTAATAGCCTTGTTAAGCAACTTCATGTTTAATTTGTTATTACCTAGAGTTTTAAGAAAAACAGATTGTGATTTTATTTGCTATTATTTATATAATAATCTAATTACTAAAAAAAAATGACGATCTCATTTAATACTCACTTTCTAGTGTAAGCTCAAAAAAGCTCAGTACCTTAATAATAATTATTATCTATTTACATTGATTGTTGATTAATACTAAAGCATGTTGAGTACCTAACTTAAGAAAGTTTAATAGTACATAAAGCAAAATGTGATAATCATCTAGTGAAGATCTCTTTTGTAATTAATGTGATAATGATTGATAAAGTGTGTTAAGTTTTCTTTCCTTTTTGTTACAAACGATTATGTAGATTGTAGTTTCAAGAGCATAAGACTTACATAGACTCATTATTCTTAGTATAGAGTTAGTACTATGTTCTGTACTATTATAGCTTTATAAAAGCATTGTGCCATAAACATAATTTTATCTTTTTACTCTTAGAAAACGAATTATCTTGTAAAAATTCTAATAGATAAAACATTAAAAACATTGAAATGTCATCTACAAGGTAAAAGCCGCTTTGTAACTAAGTATTTGTGTTTTTTAATTCTTTATTTTTAATACAAATTGTTTGATTAAATTGTTATTCTTCATTTCCCAGAAAAAGCTTGACATAAATAAGTAGTAGGAAGGTATCTTAAATCGAATCTAGTGTTATGTTACCTTGGCTTGAGCAATTTGACAAAGAAAACAATCGAATCTACCAAATTCAATAGTTTACTAGAAATTGTTGCCGCGGAAAAGTATCGAAACGGGCACATTCGATATTAGACTAGAATATTTTGTCATAGATAACTATCGAAATTGGCATATTCGATAAAAAAGTAACCAGCAATAACCAAGTACAGTATCGAATGTGTAATATTAGAAAAAGTATAATAATTATCAAAAACTATAGTAGACAGTATAAAACAGTCAAATTTTCCACTTAAGATACATCGGTAATACAAAATTTTGGAATTTTATGTTTAACAAAAATCTAAATCTAAACTTAAAATCGCTCTCCTGTAAAGTAGAGGTTTTGCAGTTACAATACTTTACGTGGGGGCCGTCGATTTGTTTTGTGATTATGGAGGTCTCTCTGGTCCTGTTCCCATGTCTCTTGCCGGAACGCCCTTACCGATCTGCTCCGACTTTCGGTACCTCGCGTCGCTTATCCAAGGGGATGGCGAAGTAGACCGAGACGTAACACACCGGATCAACTCAGGATAGATGAAATGGTGACAGGTTACAGGAACAACTTGCGACCCACGGATGCCCCTCAAGCTAAAGGGGAAAATGTACAAGTCCGTGATCAGGCCTGTCGTACTTTATGGATCGGAATGCAGCACCCTAATTGCGTAACACATTATCAATCGGAGTTGGGTTCATTTTGACAGTTCAACAACATTCATTGCGTTATTTACGTTGTCGAGCAGACAAATATTTCGAACATAAGAAGCAATGGATTAGCAATTTGTTTCAAAATGATTCAAAATCCTATTGATAATGTGTTGCGCAATTAGGGTGCTGGGCAGCGAAGAAGATTGCATGCAGCGAAGATGAGAATGTTGAGATGAATGTGTGGAGTGACGAGAATGGATAAATGTAAGAAATGAGTATATAAGAGGAAGTTTGAAAGTGGCGCCAGTGACAGAAAAGTTGAGAAGAAATCGTTTGGCTTGGCTTGGTATGGACGTGTGATGAGGAGAGACGAAACGCATGTGACTAAAAGAGTGATGAATATTTATACATGGAGAGGCAGAGGAAGGCCAAAGAGAAGATGGATGGATTGTGTGAGGAATAATATGAAAAAAAAGGGAGTGAATGATAGCGTGACGGTTGACAGGGTAGAATGGAAGAAGAAAACGTGTTGCGCCGACCACAAGTAGTAGGGATTAGGCAGGAAGATGACTGTATGATTCCATAAAACGGGTGTTTTTTTTAGAGGTAGATATGTACATATTCGAAATGAAATAAAACACGTGAAAATAATATTAATATTTATGATATTGGCTATATTTAAAATAAATCATTTTATGCCATTAGTGTTCAATATGATTTTGGGCATATGAGCGCCATTGCTACAATCGAGAAGTACAATTTTCGATAACTTTATCGAGCAACTATGGGGCCGTATATCGGCTTGGGGCGCAGAAATCACGGGGGGCAAATGCTGGTCAACTTTTTAGAGTCGCAGGGGCTCTTCTTGATGAATTCGTTCTTTGAAAAGAAAGCCCAAAGGAAGTGGACCTGGCACAGCCCCGATAACGTGACTAGGAACGAGATAGACTTCATCATGACGGATAAGAGGCACATATTTAGAGATGTCTCCGTTATCAGCAGGTTTAACACTGGAAGCGATCACAGGCTTGTCCGAGGCACTCTAAATATCAATTTTCGAGCTGTAAGAATCCGTATGATGAGGCCTACTCTCCGACCTACGCAGCTCCAGGCCGCTCTGGGATCTGAAAAGTTCCAACTGGAACTTCAAAATCGATTCGACCTGCTGGAAACCACAGGTACTGTTGACGAGAAAGCCGACGAGGTGGTCAAAGCACTACGCGACGTGTCCCGCAAACTTTTCCCGTCGCAGCGAAAAAGTAAGGTGTCCAAACTTTCCTCGGACACTCTCGGACTTATGAGCGAAAGACGAGAGTTGCCATTTACGCAGCTGTCTTCGTCAGATAAGAGGGCCTTAAACCTAAAAATTAGAAAGCTGATGCGACACGACCTTCGGTGCTCCAACACTCGCGACATTAAGGTCGCGATTGGGCAAAATCGAGGGTGAAAAGTGTTCGCTCAACAATTAGGGAGGTCCCATCTGACAAAACTAAGAACTGCGGATGGCAGAATCGTGACTTCAAAGTCCAAGATACTCGAGGAAGTCGAGGATTTCTACGGACACTTATACTCAACGCGGACGGTGAAACCAGCGGAACAAAGTACAGATGACCACCGAGCCGAATTAACGCGCCACTACACGGCGGACATCCCGGATGTTGACCTGTACGAGATTAGGGCGGCTCTCGAGCAGCTGAAGAACAACAAAGCACCTGGTGATGACGGAATAACGACAGAGCTCCTTAAAGCAGGCGGGGCTCCAGTGCTGAGAGAGCTAGCGAGTCTCTTCAACTCCGTCATCCAAGAGGGTACAACGCCCGAGGCGTGGAGCAGAGGTGCGGTGGTTCTGTTCTTCAAAAAAAACCGGTCAAGAGCGAGTCGGACTCGCGCACCGAGGGTTCCGTTCCGATTCCTGAAAAAGTGTGCTATTTAGAGACATCGTTTTATTTTTCCTGTAATTTTTACATAAACTTCTATCACATAGAATAATATCAGATTTTTCTCTTTGCAAACTTCAGAGATAAGGGGGAGGGGAACGGTATTTACAAGCCGAAATCTATGCGGCCTAAAAAAAAAATGATTGAGAATGTGCAAACAGCGCTCTTTCATATGATACCCCACATGCCTTAGTAGCCCCACTTTGATTTTTTAAGACCCCCTTTCAGTCCGTGTTGCAAAAAAAATATAAATATTTAAATTTCTTTCTTATTTGCAAAATAGTTGGGTAAATGTCATCCAAAACTATTCTAAATTTCAAGGTGATAGCATTAGTAGTTCTTGAGATATCCAGCTATGACAGACAGACAGACAGACAGAGTGACACCATAAGCGTTAATTTTTTACCATTTTGGTACGGAACCCTAAAAACTGAGTTTTGAGTAAATCGGAGCGCGTGTTAAAATTCCTCCATAAAAACTTTGACACCTACCAATACCGTCTTCTGGGGTCGCGGGTTGTTCGAAAGAAATACTGAGGCCCTGCCATAGGCAACTGAAGGAACACGGTTGGGTTTTAGTCAGTAAAAGTATGACACGCCCTTCCGCTCCACCCAGAGCGAGAGAAGTCATTTAATGATTTCCCATCCACAAAAAAAGGGGGTAGTTTAGGAAAACTAAAAATGATTAATTTTATAATTAACTTAGATGAATATTCGTGCTAAGTTTCAAGTCTAATAACTCAAGAGATAAGATTTTTCATACAAACTTTCATCCCCTATTGTATTCCCTTAGGGATGGAATTTTCAAAAATTCTTCCTTAATGGATGTTTACACTATATAAGGTAATCTATGTGCAAAATTTCATGTCTCTAGGTCCAGTGGTTTGGACTTTGCGTTGATTATTATCAGTCAATGAGTCAGTCAGGACTTTGAATTTTATATTATAGATTTACAAGACCATAAACTTCTAATAGGTTTTCTGTAATCTATAGGTAAAGAACTATTTTCTGTATTTTTTTCAAAATTTTAGGCTCAGTAGTTTCGGAGATAAGGGGGGGGGAATGGTCAATTTTCGTCTATTTTCTTAAATAACTTATAAAAATAAAATTATAAAAAAAATATATTTGAGACCCTCACAGTGAGACCTTTCATTTGATATGTCACACGGTACAGTTTGCAAAACTTTTTTTTTATTGTACTTATTTTCCCCCCAAAAGGGACCCCCATATTCAAAATTCATTTATTTACGTTACGTGTCCGTGTTTGGGTTATCAAAGTACATATGTGTACCAAGTTTCAACTTAATCGGTTCATTAGATTCGGAGCAAATTGGCTGTGTGTGACAGACGGACAGACAGACAGACAGACACACGAGTGATCCTATAAGGGTTCCGTTTTTTCCTTTTGAGGTACGGAACCCTAAAAAGGTGACAAAACCTTGCTGAAGAACTATAGACCCATCTCACTTCTGAGTCACGTCTACAAGCTGTTCTCGAGGGTCGTCACGAACCGTCTCGCCAGAAGACTTGACGAGTTCCAGCCACCAGAGCAAGCCGGTTTTCGAAAAGGCTTCAGTACCGTAGACCACATCCATACTGTTCGGCGAATTGTACAGAAGACCGAGGAGTACAATCAGCCGCTGTGTATGGCATTCGTGGACTACGAGAAAGCCTTCGACTCCATCGAAATATGGGCAGTTCTGGCCTCTCTGCAACGATGTCGAAGTGACTGGCGCTACATTGAAGTGTTGAGGTGTCTGTATGACGCTGCCACGATGACTGTCCAGATCCAAGATCAGAAAACCAGCCCCATCCAACTGCTCAGAGGGGTGAGACAGGGGGATGTGATATCCCCGAAACTGTTCACCAATGCGTTGGAGGACGTCTTCAAGACGCTGGACTGGACTGGACAGGGTATTAACGTGAATGGCGAGTACATCTCACACCTTCGCTTTGCCGATGACATCGTCATATTAGCAGAGACGCTGGAACAGTTAGACCAGATGCTGCACAGCCTAAATGGAGCCTCTCGGCGAGGTGGCCTCGGTATGAATTTAGACAAGACGAAAGTCATGTACAATTCACTCGTCTTGCCGAGTCCAATCGCATCCGCATCGAGGGGTCGCTTCTTGAAGTTGTGAAGGAGTATGTCTACCTAGGGTAAGTCATCCAGCTCAGTAGACACAACTTTGAAAAAGAAGTCGATAGCTCAGTTTCTTCTAATCTCTGTTTTAGATTTGCCCGGAATAGGTTTTCATCATCTATTTTTTTCAAAGTGCAGTTTGTTAGGTTATATTTTACTCTACATTTTTTGGTTGTTGATATTTGGAACTTACTTAGGCGGTGGTCACTTGGGAAATTGAGTTGGTGTCAGTTGGTGTAGAATATCTATGTTCGTAAATTTTTCTTTTTTATTAGACATAATATAGTCGAGTTGATATTTAGTTTCTTTATGTGAACTCTATGTCCACATATTTTTAGTATTTTTTTTGAACATGCTATTGATTACAGTTAGATTATTCTGAAGAGCAAATTGTACTAGTTTTCGCCTCTTGTATTTCTCTCTTGACTGTACGCATAGACTTATAAAAAAAGATGGACTCCGCACCACGCATATCGAAAGTGAAGCACCCTACCGATCTATGTGTGCGTGATTTGAGTACCTGCAAAGACGCCGTCGCTCGTGTAACGTAATGGCGGCCGGTAGACTTACTATGGTGTGAATGTGTGCGTGCTGGCTTGTAGACATTAGCGCACTGACTTACTATGGGTGCTTCAGTTATTGTTAAAGGAGACGGCGCGGCGTCCGCCTTTTTTTTTTAGGTCCATGACTGTACGTGTTAATGAAAAAAAAAATAACATAAATCCATAAAACATAAATAATAGAAATAGGTATGTCTTTCAATATTTGTCTCCTGGAAACCAGAGTCATTTTTATTTTATTTTGTTTATTATGGACAAAAAACAGTTACATGCTGCAGATTACAGAGAAATACTTTAACTAATCATAGACAACATCTTCGTACTGATGACGCTGTGTCTTTCTTTCGGCACATAATGACTGTTTTATTTTAGTGTAAAACAGTCTTATTACGCACTACAACCACTTTTTAATGCTACGGTGCTACGAGTCTACGACGCTACGCCGTAGGCTTTGCGAAAATGTGGCGTTTGGTTGCTGTGGAATGGAATATTATATTGGAGTAGGAGTGTTTATTGTTATTAATTACATTGAAGTTAGTTAGCAACCAAAAGCGGCATGCGACGGAACACGACTTTTTCCTCGGTGTAAGAACGCAGCAGGCGCTGAAAGGATTTTATAGTAATAAATACTAAAATAAAAGGAATAATAAAAACGCACTTTCTTCGTCTTGTATTTATACAATTAATTATCATAGTATCCTAGTCACTAGCATATTAAGTACAAAACGAAAATTCGTGGAAATTTCAGATGACTTCGTGATGTTTGTGAAATAATATGTGCAATTGTTACCCAAGGTCGATTACGCTTTGCCTGCTGTGTTGTTTACTTAGCACCTAATGTACGTGATGCTAGATATTATTCTATTTTTAATTGCATAAGAAGGATTATGTATGACATTGGTAAACTGCCTCTAGTTGTATTAGGAGATTTTAACCTATACTCCGCTGGTGTAACCATCCGTGAGGACTATGAATTGTTTCTTTCTGAATGTAATTTAGTACAAGAAAACATAATTTTAAATGATCTTGGCAGAATGTTGGACTTGATTTTGGTTAACTCATGTGTGGCGGGAATCTCAGTTGCAGCATGTTCCGGCATTGTCTCGCCTGAAATGCATCACAAGCCGTTAGATATCTCTATCAATATTAACACGCCATACGCAAGCTTGATTGTATATAACTGCTACCCTAATAACTCGACCACTGGTATAACTTTAGAGCGTAACTTCCGTAAGGCAGACTTCTTAGTGTTATACTCTGAGCTGGCTGGTATAGACTGGGAGCCCGTGTATGCTTGCGATGATGTTGACGTTGCTGTTGAGACCTTTTATGATTTAATTAACAATGTTGTGTGTCAAACTGTTCCCATAAAAAAGATGCAAGCTTTGCGATTGAATTACCCCAAGTGGTTTACGTCTGTTTCTATTGAACTAAATAATCTGAAAAATCACTATCACAAGCTTTATAAACAGAATAGTAATAACCAACTGCATTATGCATTCTTCACCTACTATAGGCGCTTATTAAAGAGAAGTACGGATGCAGATTTTGCTGCTTACACTAATCGTATTCAGTCGAATATCAAATGTGACCCCAAAACCTTCTGGGCCTATGTGAAAAGTAACAGAGAAAATATTGAGCAGGCTACCTTTGGTGACATGTCGCCAATGCAGGTGGCGGACGCGTTTTCCAAATATTTCCGTAGCGTTTTCCTATCAAACTTACCATCATTAGATCCCGAGCATGTCATTGCTACTGCAAATGCGTCTCCTAATAATATATCCAATCTTGTAAATATTGATCACGTTCATGAGTCTGAAGTTCGTGGCACTATGGCCCGGCTTCCTCCAAAATCTACTTACGGTGTAGATGGCATACCACAGTACGTGGTTAAGGATTGCTGCAAAATTTTCAAATTGCCCTTGCAATTTATCTTCAACCTGTCTATAACATCGAAGATATATCCGACGGAGTGGAAAACATCCAAAGTGCTGCCGGTACATAAGAGCGGTCCAAAAAGTGACATTAAAAATTACGGGCCAATAGCTGTCTTATCTATATTCGGCAAAGTATTTGAATCGGTGCTATATAAAAAAATATTTAATAAACTGCAACGGTGGTTCGCGGAAGAGCAGCACGGATTCCTTCCAAATTGCTCAACTACGTCTAATCTGCTTAACATTACTACACTCTTAGCTAAAAACATTAATGACAAAAGGCAGATCGATGTAGCCTATTCTGATTTCCAGAAGGCCTTTGACCGGGTTGACAGCGACATACTTCTGGGTAAGCTGGCATTGGCAGGTTTCTCTGTATCATCGCTAAAATTCTTCGCGAACTATCTACACGACCGCAAGCAATTTTTAACATACAAAAATGCCAATTCGGAGCGCTACTCAGTCACTTCTGGCATAGGGCAGGGCACTAACCTGGGGCCCCTTTTTTTTCTAATAGTGGTTAACGATCTTCCCACGCTTGTAAAACACTCCACAGTCTTAATGTATGCTGATGATGTCAAAGTTGCTCATCCAGTGGCTAACTCTAGTGATACTGCCACTCCTCAACGCTATATTGACAACGTTCACGCTTGGAGCACTTTACACAACCTAAACATTAGTAAGTGCGTGGTCATGACCTATTCTAAAGCTACACAACCTATACATAACATATACACGTTGAACAATGAGCCCCTGAAGCGTGTATTAACTGTGCGCGATCTGGGTGCTCACTTCGATCCACACCTTACATTTAACCAGCACATAATACAGACCTGCAACAAATCCCGCAAAAACTTGGGTTTTGTCTTGCGTCAGGCCAAAGTTTTCACTAATCGTCAAGCCCTAACCATACTATACAACTCCTTCATTCGTAGTTTGCTTGAGACTAACAGTGCAATATGAAAAGTTGTACACACTGGTCATCGAAAAGGTTCAGAAGTCTTTTGTCCGCTACCTTTACGGTTAACTTTATGGGTATTACACGTACATGTACCCAACACCATTTGTGCTGGGTATGGTGGGGTACCAAAGTTTAGAAGTAAGGAGAAATATTAGTCTGGTAAAATATTTCATCCGCCTAATTCGTGGTACCCACTTCAATTCCTCCTTACTACAATACATCTCCTTTAACATCCCACTACCCATTAGACACACACTTCGCCCTCGCCAACGTCCTCTATTCTCAATACCTCAATCCAGTACCCTATCCCTTAAGACCAGTCCTTTGTACCTAGCCCTAACCCATATTAACAACATTTTGCTATATGATGAATCCTCAGATATCTTTGCGAGTACTGAACTGAGATTCCTGAACACTGCTACTCGATACTTTGAGTCCATTGCTACACCCAGTACAATCTCCTTGGAGTAAATAAATTAGATTGTATCATGTTTTATACTTAATAATTATTGTCATTCCAATTTTATCCTAATTGTACCTACTTTATTTACTAATTTTATCTAATTGTCTACTTTTATCTAATTGTATCTAATTTTATCAATTTTTTTTCTCAAGTTTTAATCTATTTTGTTCAATTTAATTTATCTATTTTTTTATTTTTTTTTTCAAGTTTTAAATAATACCTATGAAATTGCCGTTTTGTATGAAAAAAATTTAAACGATTTTTTTTCATGTATTTTTTATTTGTATTAATCGAAGTAATCACCCATGCAATCCATGCATCTTTGCCAACGCAGTGGCAGTTTATTGATGCCCTTCTTAAAGAAATCAGCTGGTCGGGAGGCAACAAATTCTTCAAAGGCATTTTGTACTGCCTCTCGGGTATTGAATTTTTTTCCCGCCAAGAAGTTATCCAAATTCTGGAAAAAGTAGTAGTCTGTAGGCGCAAGGTCTGGTGAGTAGGGCGGATGACGGAGAGCTTCCAACCCCAGTTCTTGCAACTTGGTAACCGTCTGCTGTGCAGTATGAGGTCGCGCGTTGTCGTGCAGGAGCAGCGGAGACGAGCGATTGACCAATGCTGGTTGGAGATGTGCCAGCTTCTCCACCATTGTGTTCAGTTCTTCACAGTACACATCTGCAGTAATGCTTACCCCGTTTGGTAAGAAGCTGTGATGAATCACACCGGCGCTACACCACCAAACAGTGACCATCACTTTTGTAGGGGTAAGTTTTCGTTTAGGGCATTGTTTAGGTGCTGAACCAGGATCCAACCAACTTGCTGAGCGCTTGCGGTTATCAAACAGAATCCATTTTTCATCGCAGGTAACAATGCGGTTCAAAATTCCTTCATTTGTGTGTCTGTTGAGCAGTGCAAGGCACATCTCGACACGTACTTCGCGCTGGCGATCATTGAGTTCGTGGGGCACCCATTTGTCAAGCTTTTTTACCTTGCCAATTTGACGCAAATGGACCAATATTGTTTTGACGCTAATGTCGAAAGCTGCTGCTAATTCAGCCGTAGATTGTGTATCATCAGCTTCCACAATCGCCTTTAATTCGTAATTGTCGACCAAAGTCTTCGGACGACCGCGAGGTTCATTTTTCAGGTCGAAATTTCCAGAACGGAAGCGAGCAAACCAATAACAGGTGGTGCGTTGGTTTGTAGTGTTAGCTCCGTAAACGTCGTTAATGTTGCGTGCCGCTTGTGCCGCGTTGCTGCCACGACGGTACTCATATTCCATAATTACTCGAATTTTTAACGTATCCATGATGACGAAAAAGATTGAAATGCGATGAAAATGTAACACTAATCAATAAACAAATGACTACTTTTGGACAAAAAAAAATCCATGTTTTTAAAATAAAATTAATTTGAAATTAGAATTCTTAGCCAAACAAAAATTATTTTGATTTGAAATGGCCAGTATTGCAGAACGGCAACCTAATATTATTGTAAGTTGTCTTTAATGTTTTTATTTAATCTAATTTTATGATTGTATTAGTACTAGTACCTATTGATTGACCGATAACTTATATGAGTGGTGAAAACTGTAAGTATAAGTTGGTTGTTTTTAAATAAATAAGTAAAAAAAAAAGAATGTTTTTCTATTGAGAATTTTTTTATTATTTTATGTTTTGTTCCACAAAAATTTTGGAAATATCATGTTGTTGATAGAATAGAATAGAATAGAATAGAATTTTATTTGTATGAATGTACATTGTTGTTGTTGTACATTGTTGTTGTTGTTGTTGTTGTTGTTTGTTTGTGTGTGTTTTGTGTGTTTTGTTTGTTGTGTTTTGTTTGTTTGTATTTGTTTGTTTGTATGTTGTATATTATTTTTATTTTATACCTAAGTCTTACCAAACGATTGGCAATTTTTATTTCGGCCCGCTCTTGAGTACTCCTGAAGTTCTGAGTGCTTTATCTAAACTTTAGTATGTACAGTCGAGTTCATTAATATATTGGCCCTTTCAAGCTTCAAAAATATACGAACGTCAAAAAGTTCGCAATAGTGTGACAACTATAAGCATCATTAAATTGTGGCCAAGATTCAGATTCATTAATATGTGACTGCTTTTTCTCAGTAATTTAAGCAAAAGCAGTCACATATTAATGAATCTAAACCTTGACCACAACTTAATGATGCTTTAGTTGTTACACTGTTATGAACTATTTGACGTTCATATATTTTTGAAGCCTGAAAGGGCTAATATATTAATGAACTCGACTGTACCATGTGCTTAACGTCTATCTGAACGTAACCTTAGAGAATGTGGAAGGCGGCGCTGCTCGTGAAGAAGCTGAAACGAACACTGAAAATACAACAAAAACCCGTCATTTCATGTTACAGTCCTTTCACGTGATATCTCTGACAGCAGCAACCTAAAGTCGGAGACTAACTTGTATTTGTAATGTGTCAAATTTTTGTAACATGTTATAGTAGTCAGGGACCGTACTATGACGTGAAAAAAGATCATGGATCCATCATGGTTCCAGTGAAATAGAGAGAGAGACGGAGCTATATTCTACCTACAGCAGCATCCTTTTTAGGGTTCCGTACCAAAATGGTAAAAAGGAACCCTTATGGTGTGACTCAGTCTGTCTGTGACACTATCCAGCTGTGACAGACAGACAGATGTCTGTCACAGCTGGATATCACAAGAACTACTAATGCTATCAACAGTTTTAGATGACGTTTACTCAACTATTTTGAAAATAAGAAAGAAATAAAAATATATGTATTTTTTTGCAACAAAGACTGAAAGGGGTCTTAAAAATTCAAAGTGGAGCTACTAGGGCATGTGGGGTATCATATGAAAGAACGCTGTTTGCACATTCTGATTTTTTTGTATTTCTTTTTATGCCGCATAGTTTGCGACTTTTGATGAAAAATGTAAAAAAAATACCGTTCCTTATCCCCCCCTATCTCCGAAGTTCGCATAGAGAAAAACCTGAATTATTATTCTATGTGATAGAAGTTTATGTAAAGATTACAGGAAAATAAAACGATGTCTCTAAATAAATAGCATACTTTTTCAGAAATCGGAACCGAACCCTCGGTGCGCGAGTCTAACTCGCTCTTGACCGGTTTTTCTCAACGGAATCATGATGGATCCATGATCTTTTTTCACGTCATTACAGCGAGCCGAGCCGCTCGATGCGAGCATTGCGAGCGCACCACCTACCAAAATGGTAATAAAAATTAACCCTTACGGTGCGAGTCAGTCAGTCTGTCTGTCACGGCTCGATACCTCAAGAACTTCTATGGCTATCATCTTGAAATTTGGAACAAATTTAGATGACGTTTGCCCAACTATTTTACGGGACCACTGCTAATTCTTCCTTCATTAAGATGTTGGTCCCATGGAGAAAGGTGTTCAGTTTGATGGTCTGTACCCTTAAGTTTGACCACACCTTTCTGATACACCCTGTATAACATGCAATATTAAGTTTGACCACAGCATTCTGATACACCATGTATAACATGCAATATTAATCCAGTCACAAATGGGTTGTAGAGTGCGTGAGCTGGAACGTAAGCGATTTCTTCAGAAAGTTGTTCAGGGTGCTTAGGGAGTAAACATACTAAGGTCCGTATTACAGAAGGAAACTCAAGCACTGATCTTTGTTTAAATCTAGTTTTCAGCCAATCAAATGGCTTGAATCTAGTTTTAAGTAATGCTTGAGTATTGAGTGACGTTCTGTAATACGGACCTAAAAGTCCCAGCGTCTAGGAGGTGAGACGCAGGGGGGCGGGGGATAAAAGTTCCCACTTTTGGGTTTTTCACTTATATCTTTAAAACGGTGCGTCGTAGATATTAAATATCTTGTATGTAATGAAAGCTCATAAAATGTTTTACGTCTCTTATTTTGTATACTTTTTCGAATTCCTACCCATTTTCGAACTACACATTCCGGAAAAGTGAAAATTGTCGAAACAACGACTTTTATCAAACAATAGCCGGCGTTGCCAGCCAGCACAAACCTTCTGAGTAAGTTTTGCTTAAAATCAGTCATATAAACTAACTGCTGAATAAGACTACTGTAATTAGCTGATTTGGCACTTACTCAGACGTTATTCAAGCAATTTGGGCACAAAATTATGCTGCTAATAGCTGTGTAATAGCAACGTAACAGATGAATAAGTTTTGAATAATTGTACGACAAGCTGAGTATCTTCTGCATAAAAGCATTTTGTTCTTTTGTACAAGTGTTACAGCTCTGTTAGCCAGATGATGAATGAATGATGAGTGAACTATGGTTAAGTCCTTCTAAGCTCAGATATTCAGATGATACACAGCGTTTAGCTTATTTCAGTATATTTTATCAAGAAGTTATTCAAATTAAATTGAAATTGACAAATCCGAACACCCGCGGTATGCGTTTGTTGGTGAACTGCGACATTGAAATATAATATGGCCAAATTATATTACCTATCGTCAGTAAATTTTACCCTCATTTATACTTAGAGAAGGAAATTGTAGGTGCGCATGCAACTTTACTGTGTATTTATATATACATTTTGTATAAAATTTTCACGCGCTACCTGATAAGCCGGGTTTTGGAGAAATAAACAACATTTCGTCTATTGGTTTGTTTTTACGTGTGAAATATTTTTTATGTTTTATGCAGTTTAAGGATTCAAAAATAACCTTGTCATACTTTTATAAGAATATCATACCGATTTCGTTATTAAAATAGAGTATTTGAGTATAAAATTCCATAAAATTGTAATAGGTTCCATAAATTGTTATTCGATATGGCGACGCTCATTCTGAATAAAATCTGATTGCACAGCGGCTTATCGTCTTATGTCTGCTTAACAGACCTTACGTGTCCACTTATTAAGTTGTTCTCTGGTTAAAAGTGGTCTGCACTCAACATATTTTCGATAACTGTTCTATAATCACACACATTCGTACTGTAAATCAAACAATTACTGTCGAAGAACTACATACCTAACTGATTGTAAACGTATAATTAAGTTTGATTGAAATACCTAAATAAATAACAATGAAAGTAGTCATAGATATAAGTAAATTGTACCTTTCAGTAGGTACAATTTAGGATTAGGAGGATACGATTAGTTTACTAAGATACTTATAATTATGTTTTGTACTAAGGTATGTAAGGTGTATAGGGTAGGTAAACCCTATACACATTACATACCTTAGTACATAACATAATTATATATATCTTCGTAAACTTGATTGAAGAATGTCTATACTTTTCGTGAAAACCCAGCAAACTTCTGCATAATAATCTGTTACTATTGTTTTTACCGCATTTAGCTGCACATGACGGTAATTTCGTACTTAAAGTGGAATAAAGCAGTTATAACAGCTATCTTAATTTCTGTTAAGTTACTATATGCTTCATAACAGAAACAACGCCTATTTTATACAGCAGCTGAATAACTGTCAAAATGTGGTATTTAATAGAACTAAGAGAGAACAGAATATAAATTATCCAGTATCATGCTTGATAATGGAAATTTATACCAATGTTATACAAAAGGTTACACAAACTCTTGAGTAACAGGTCTTTTTATGATGATTATTCAGTTTTAAGAAATAAAATCGGCAAATTACAAAACTATCTCAGCTAATAGCATTATTATAGCAAAAAAAATAATTAATACAGAACTTCGTGATACACACAGCTTCTATACATATATAATAAAGCTTAACCCTGCATAAGGTTACATTGTTGGCCAGTTATATGACTTGTGTGCTGCCTGGTTCTTCGTTCGCGTTATTTCGGGATAAAAAGTAGCAGTAAGTAGTAGTAGTTAATCCCAGTCCTAATCTATTTATCTACCAAATTTCATCCAAATCCGTTCAGCCTTTGAGTTATCGAAACTTTTATCTATGTAATATATCGCCCGCGTGGATGTCGAATATTATCCCACGGGAACATACTACCGGGATAAAAGTTTCTGATGTGTTAATCCAAGTTATTAACCATCTGTGTGCCAAATTTCATCCAAATCCGTTCAGCCGTTTCTGCGAGATTGAATAACAAACATCTTCACAAACTTTCACATTTTAATATTAGTAGGATTATACCATTTAAGTCTTCATTCATCCGTTTTGGTCGTGATTTCGTGAAGGTCCTGACAAGGGTTCTTTTTCGAAGGCACTCTCATACTCAGTTTTCAGGGTTCATACTGAAGGGGCTGGTTGTCAGACTTTTTCCTACTAATATTTTATATGTGAAAGTTTGTGAAGATCTTTGGATGTTTGTTATTCAATCACGCAAAAACGGCTGAACGGTTTTGGATAAAATTTGATTGAATTGAATTTGATTGTTTCTTAAGTATATTACATTATCAATGACTCGTAGATCTGCGATCCTAGTTAAATTATAGTGTAATATCCTCCTGAGTGATAAATCGCCTAAAGTTGAGTAATATAATAGGTCTTTACCTATGAAATTGCCGTTTTGTATGAAAAAATTTAAACGAATTTTTTTCATGTATTTTTTATTTGTATTAATCGAAGTAATCACCCATGCAATCAATGCATCTTTGCCAACGCAGTGGCAGTTTATTGATGCCGTTCTTAAAGAAATCAGCTGGTCGGGAGGCAACAAATTCTTCAAAGGCATTTTGTACTGCCTCTCGGGTATTGAATTTTTTTCCCGCCAAGAAGTTATCCAAATTCTGGAAAAAGTAGTAGTCTGTAGGCGCAAGGTCTGGTGAGTAGGGCGGATGACGGAGAGCTTCCAACCCCAGTTCTTGCAACTTGGAGACCGTCTGCTGTGCAGTATGAGGTCGCGCGTTGTCGTGCAGGAGCAGCGGAGACGAGCGATTGACCAATGCTGGTTGGAGATGTGCCAGCTTCTCCATCATTGTGTTCAGTTCTTCACAGTACACATCTGCAGTAATGCTCACCCCGTTTGGTAAGAAGCTGTGATGAATCACACCGGCGCTAGACCACCAAACAGTGACCATCACTTTTCTAGGGGTAAGTTTTCGTTTAGGGCATTGTTTAGGTGCTGAACCAGGATCCAACCAACTTGCTGAGCGCTTGCGGTTATCAAACAGAATCCATTTTTCATCGCAGGTAACAATGCGGTTCAAAATTCCTTCATTTGTGTGTCTGTTGAGCAGTGCAAGGCACGTCTCGACGCGTACTTCGCGCTGGCGATCATTGAGTTCGTGGGGCACCCATTTGTCAAGCTTTTTTACCTTGCCAATTTGACGCAAATAGACCAATATTGTTTTGACGCTAATGTCGAAAGCTGCTGCTAATTCAGCCGTAGATTGTGTATCATCAGCTTCCACAATCGCCTTTAATTCGTAATTGTCGACCAAAGTCTTCGGACGACCGCGAGGTTAATTTTTCAGGTCGAAATTTCCAGAACGGAAGCGAGCAAACCAATAACAGGTGGTGCGTTGGTTTGTAGTGTTAGCTCCGTAAACGTCATTGATGTTGCGTGCCGCTTGTGCCGCGTTGCTGCCACGACGGTACTCATATTCCATAATTACTCGAATTTTTAACGTATCCATGACTTAGAGCATTCATGATGACGAAAAAGATTGAAATGCGATGAAAATGTAACACTAATCAATAAACAAATGACTACTTTTGGAAAAAAAATCCATGTTTTTAAAATAAAATTAATTTGAAATTAGAATTCTTAGCCAAACAAAAATTATTTTGATTTGAAATGGCCAGTACTGCAGAACGGCAATTTCATAGGTAAAGACCTAATATTATTTAATTCTAATCCATTTTTAAGATCTGTGTTATTCAAGTAGGTGCCTATAGGTAGGTTCTAAGTGCAGAAGTGGGATTGGACTTATTTATACCCAATCTTCTTTGTCCTGTTCTATGACTTACTATGGAAATGAGGACTTTGCTTGTCATCAGAAATATTCATAAATCTTTAATTTGCTGTAATTTTTTTGGTAGGCGCTGACTTTTCGAGTTCCTGAACAATATAAATGAGCAAAATACACATAACGTATATCACATAATCGTATATCTTAACGATCTAATTTTGATAAGGGTTACTTATGTAATATTTTGTTTTTTTACTAACTTCAAGACACCACTGGCTTTTAAACGCTCTCTCTCTTGTCCATAATTAAACACCTGGTTTCATTTACATCATTCCGTTAATGGTTCAGAAAATAATAAACAGCTCACCGGAGTTTCCTGCTGGGCCTCGCATAGTTGGCGACCTCCTACGTCGTCCGTCAGGCACTTACTGTAACAAAATTACTTACTGGCTGCGGAATCATCTAAGCTACGGAACCAGCATCTTTCATAAACATCTGACACGGTCTCCTCCCGAAACTAACAAACTTGATCCTTCACATCGGTGATCTGTGCTGTAAATATAGCTAGAGCTTCATAGGTTACAAGATGAGGAAAGTTTTGTGTAATCGTGTTATAATAAATTAACAGTAGGTATCTGTACATGTATCACGTAGGCCACTAAGTACTATAAGGTAGGAACTATAAAATCTCGACATACACAAATAAAGAATCTAGCAGTATTGCAGTAATGTAGATATGTAGGTATGTATAAGTAATTTAGGTGTCGAAATTCATCTACGACGTATTGATATTTTATTATCGATGAATAAATCTAACATGAGTATTTTACCCAATACCTAAAATCATATGTTCATAACTCTAGACAGCTCATTTGCTTAAAATGTTCTCAGAGGAAAACTCAACTGACCCTCGCCTATGTCCGCGCGTGCTCCGAGGAAAAATTCTAATAATTCCATGAGGATAGTATGTGCTTTCATAAATGAAATAATTCTATGAGGATTAGTATGCGCATGAAAACCGCCTGCTTCCTCAGCCCCCGATCTCTCAGAGCTCGCGCGCGGACTGAACCAATTTCTTTGTAGCCCTGGCTTAGTAGTTTGTAGCTTTGTAGGGCATAACTACTCAACAAGAGTAGGAAACAGTAATTACCCGTGATCATCGAAAGATTAGAAAGGTGAACATAAGGTGAAAGGTGAGTACCTAGCTATGTATATAAAATAAAATAAAATGCAATGCAATAATTAATATTAAGTATCAAATATTGCATTGCATTTTAAAATAAATCAGGCGTAGATGTATACTGGTGGTCAAGAATATAGGGACATTTGAAAAAGAAGATTGCTTTTCATAGTAAAACATGTGTAGGTTAGGTTCAAGTGCAGGCACTAGTGCAGGTCGCTCCGTGGTTCAAGTGCGGCCTAGAATTATATAATTTTACATTATATTTATTTATTATGGACGTAAGTAGCCTGCCAGTAGACAATAGCACTGAAATGGTCGAGCTTATCAATACACGTATCTTAAAAACCAAAAGAGTACTAATGTGCTAGTTTATAAAATATTTGCAAGTCTGCCCGGAGTCTGAGTTGAAGTCCCATCGTTCGCACCCTATTTCATGGGACTTAACCATGGGATATTTAACTTATTTGCTTAAAAAGTTTATTATTTTTGGAGTTTATTTCATCAATTTTTGATCAAGAACAACTCTCTACATCTTTTATTTAAAGTACTACGTCTACGACTGATGCACATGTAGATACGATATTTAAAATGTGACAAATATTATTCAAAATAATATTACAGACAACAAGAAACAGATGGCCAATTCTCGTACCTAAAAACGTTCGCAATCTCATGCCAGCGTCAATCAAATTTCAAAAATATAGGTAAACGGTATACAATTTTTGACAGATTGAGACTGAGATGAGACTGCGATTGTTGTTAAAAATACGAGAATTGCCCCTCAGATCTCAACGTAGCAGGTATACAAACATAGGTCCAGTAACACGTAATATTCATTACCACTATTACCGTACTCAATTTGTGTTCAAAATCAGGGTCTGTGCCGGGAGAGTTAACTTTGCCGAAACAGTTCTAGGCTGAGGAGCCAGATCCGGAGAGATACAGAAACCCACAGGGCAGCATGTGCAGGCGACCTGTTGGGCAGTAGCGACCCCACGGACTCTATCTCCCGGGAGAAGTCTTGTTCTTCACCTCTGGCTTGCCTTTATTGGCCGGCTGACAAGGAACAGAGCTCCCGCACCACTTTCTAGCCTTTGTTGCTCGGGGGAAGGAAGTATTCCAGTAAGATGCTGGTAGGGATCTTGAGTGGACAAGATCCCATCTTACTGGAATACTTCCTTCTTCCGAGTACATTTGCTCTTGCGAATCATCAATCAAGCTGGCCAATTCCAGGATTGTCCTTATAGCTGTGGAATACCTCTCCACTCCTCAAGCACCTCAGGAAGTGTCACCCCTTGTCACTACGTCACAATGTGCTAGCGACCGTTTTCGGGGGCCCATTAATGAGTGTGCAAGTCACTCCCTGACATTTTATCCGTGAATGACGTAACATTGATCAGACGGGGACATAGTCCTTCCATAGTTCTAGGTAAGCAATCCACTATAGCCACCCAAACCCATAGCCCAATATGTTTTGATTCCATGTTTTGCAATAGTCCTGCACCAACAAGGGGTTGTCCTTGGGTGCACTTGCATAGAGCAAACAGGGATAATCGTTGGTTGATGGCTCAACACTTAAAACTGTCTAAGGACCTCTGCAAGTTGACTTCGGCCCCACGTACGCCTTCTAAAAGTCCGTGACCCCAGGGTCCCGAGATAATTAAATTAAAATTAAATTAAATGATTTTTATTTCGGAATAAGTAATCCATAGAGTGTTAGTAACATAATATTAAAACAACTTACTATCTAGTGTTAGTACCAATCACCCTCCGCACAAACTGCTTTATAATTGGAGAACTGAAGCTCTCCGCTACAGTTCTCAAGATGCTGTTGGGACTGTCCCTAACTCTCCTCAGCAGCGAAGCTGTTTTTTTCCGCACAATCGCGTGAAACCCGTCGGTACGAGCTTGGGCAAACATATCTGACGCGCTGCAGTAGCGAGGAAGTCCCAACAGCATCCTGAACCCATTATTGTACTGGACGCGCAGGACATCCAAAGATTTTTTGGTGTAACTGACCCATAGATTACTCGTGTACAAACTCTGGCAGTAAGCCTTGAAAATGGTGATCTTTACTAGGTCCGTACACCGAGCAAATCTACGGGTCAACATGTTACACCGGACTGCGAGTG
Source organism: Cosmia trapezina (assembly GCA_905163495.3). Taxonomy (NCBI): domain Eukaryota; kingdom Metazoa; phylum Arthropoda; class Insecta; order Lepidoptera; family Noctuidae; genus Cosmia; species Cosmia trapezina. The sequence continues at coordinate 19,635,797 of LR991037.1, forward strand.
CCCTGCGCTCCCTCTCTATATCTACATGGTCCTTAAGGTCATCGGAAAGAACGTGACCTAAGTATTTAAAAGCGGATACCCTTTCAACTACTGACCCGTTTATAATTAGCTCGGGTCCCACTTCACGGCACTTGCCGCCGACCCCAAAGACCATGTATTTACATTTCTTTACATTGTAAATTAATCCATGTGCGGCAGCGTAGGCTTCACAAGTCTTAAGCAACTCTCTGATTGCCCCCGCAGACGGACCCAGCAGCACCATGTCATCAGCATAGTTAATGTTGTTAATGCTAACCCCATCAACACTGCATCCGACACGCATGCTGCTGAGTCCCTCTATGAGGTCATTTACATAGAGGTTGAAGAGCCTGGGAGATGTCAGACCTCCTTGTCTGACCCCGCATTCCAACCCATACGGTTCAGAAAGCGTACCGTCCCACTTCACATAATTAATCTGATTACCGTACCAATGTTGCAGTAGTCCACATATTTCCGCGGGTATACCCCTGTTTACCATCTTTTCCCAGAGCACATCATACGAGACAAGATCGAAGGCTCTGGAAAGATCAAGGAAACAGGCGTACACCGACGTTTTGCGATCTATATAGTATTGAACTGTATGCTTGAGACTCAAAATAGCGCTTTCAGTTGAAAGTCCGGGGCGAAACCCGAATTGCGCATCATGAAGATGTATATATTCACTTAAGCAAGTATCAAGCATACCGTCCAACACCTTAGCTATTATTGTCGCAAGGGAAATGGGACGGTAGTTACTCTTGTCCGAGATATCACCCGTCCTGTTCTTCACAATGGGAGTCACGATGGTTTTCATCAGATTAGCGGGCAAGTACGCATGACTAATACACATTGTGAAAAACATAGACAGGACTCGCGGCAGATGTACACCTGCGTGCTTCAAGTGCTCAATACTGAGCCCATCATGTCCTGGAGATTTGCCTCGGCTCATACCGTTTATAATTGCACTCACCTGTTTAGCTGAAAAACGCATCAGAGGTCTCACTCCACGACTGCTGGGCTCAGTATCTTCCTTCACGGTTGAGGGACCGAGAGGGGACTGAACTTGGAAATGATCTTTAAACATGTTCGCAATTCCCTGGGGATCACTTATCCCTCCCACACTCGCAGCGAGCCTGGGCTTCCCATCCAACTTACCAGTTGATTTCCAGAAATCACCGAATTTTTTTGTGGCTCGCTGTTCGGCTATCCTGTCCATAATAATTTGCTCAGCATTGTTTTGGCAGAACTTCAACCGGCTTTTAAAAACGTTTCGCTTCTCTCGCATTTTATCATAGACAGGACCTGAAGAGGGACGTTTGTTATGTATCCAGGCCTGAAAACTAAATCTGGCCTCACGATGAGCGTCCCTGACATGTTCATTCCACCCACACACGCGCCTACCCCGTCTCGGTCCCCCCTCGCGTGTCACTTTAGACTGCCTGGCTGCCGCACATAATATTTCTACAATCTGTTTATACAAACTATCCAGAACAACTTTATGTTCAGCCAAACTGCAAGAACCACCACCGCAACTCTCAAACTCATGAGGGAAATCAACGTTGCGCAACTCTTTATTACAAAAATTATGGTAATTAAGCGTTTCTGTCTTTGTTCTTTCACCCCATACCACAGAATTGCGGCAGGTACTCCGAGTCAACAGTTTAGGCCGCACCACTTCTAAATTACATTCAACACACATAGGTAGATGATCCGACACATAAATATCCTCAGACACATCCACACTTACAATTGTATGCCAAGCTGCTACAGATACTAAACAGTGATCCAACCACCTCCTACTCCCGTAAACATCACTAATAAAAGTGTATGTATCACTACTAACGCCTCTTTTCTCTATATCAGCACAAATCCAGGATTGGTCAGTACAAAAGTTAATCAACTCTCTATAAAACAACTCATGAGGGTGAGCATTGAAATCACCCAGCATAAACACATTTTCTATATCGCAGCTATAATGTCAACGACTTTTAAATAACAAAATGCGTGAGTGAGTGTCGTGGAGCGAAGCGGAGAACGAAGTTCCGACACCCACGACGGAAAATTCGAAACTTTTCGAAGCTACCATCATGAATTTTCATTTTGACGTCATTATCTTTTTCAGCGACCTCGAAAACCACGGATACGACACCCATGACAAAAAATTTAAAAAATTTCGCAGCCGCGCCACCTAGAATTTTAATTTTTACCTCATTACTGTTTTCAGCGACCTCTAAAACCATGAAAATGACACCCATGACTAAAAAGTAGAAAATTTTCGCAGCCGCCATCTTGTATTTTCATTTTGACCTACTTCACGTTTTCAGCGTCCTCAAAGACCATGTAAATAACACCCATGACGTTTTGTTGTTGTTGTTGTTGTGTTGTTATATGTTGTTTTGTTATTGTTGTTTGTATGTTGTTGTTGTATGTTGTTGTTTGTTATGTTATGTTTGTTGTTGTTGTTGTTGTTGTTATTATTGATAAATAATAATAATTAAAATCAAACCAACATTATTTTCTTCTTCAAATTAAAGAAAGGGTTGTGACGGAATTTCATGACGGAAAAATCTTAATTTTTTTTCGCCTAGCCCCCATCCGCCAAGCTCGTACCATCCGGTAAGGAACTTCGTTCCAATAAGAATTGATAGACAGATTCTTTATGTTTAAAAGTTACAATAAAATACCTCCCCACTTACTCGAACTGAATGAAACGTAATTTAAATCTTGTATAAAACGCACACTATCAGTGTGACCAGATTTAGCAGGATTCTGCGATTTTAGCAGGAGGAAAGCATAATATGCTTGGCTGCATAGTGTGCGTTTTATTTCTTTATTATTTTTTTTAAATGCATGGCTAAACTCTGGTCCTGCTCCACAAGGACGCATAAACTAATTGAATTGCAATATTGTTGGCGCTGCTGAAGATTTTAAAAACTATCTTTGCATTGTATAAATTCACCTCACAGTATTGTATAATTTCATATCATATGTGTGAGCACACTGTGTAACTATTATAAAGGTACCGTTTACTGGGTACGTCTTTCATTGACTTGAATGTGCCCTGGCGGCTGAGAGTATATGTCATGCAGACTCAAATGTCTCACTGGTGGTTCCCTTCAAAATAGTTGAGCTGAATGGTGCTGATCCATGCATTATGTTCGTGAACTGGCGCCGTCAGTAGAGAATGGTCATCTCTTAGCTGCCACGGCTTATTTAAATTTTAATTTAGTGTTTTTAGTTTTTATCTTTCTATTACGGACGCTTTTAACGTGCACGTCTTTCTACATTGTTCTCACATGTATATTTTCAATATGAATGATGTAACCAATATTTTGATTTAAAAGAATGTCCAAGTTTCAACAGTATAATTCTTATACTTTCGAAAAAAAGTGGCTGTGACATACGGAGGGACAGACAGACAGACATGACGAATCTATAAGGGTTCCGTTTTTGCAATTTGGCTACGGAACCCTAAAAATGGCACCATAGCAAAAATTGTTCCACGTGATGAGCATTTTCTGCTGAGAGAATAAATTTGAAGATCTGGAACACCTGATGTGGAACTCCAAGAGCCCAGCTACACTATAACACATCTATGAATGACGTCTTAGCAAAAGTTGTTCGGTCTGATGGGCATTTCCTGTTGACTTATAAAAATTGAAGATCAGAAACATTTGTTGTGAAAATCAAAGCTATCGCTTATTTCACTGTATATTATCTACACCAATAAAAAGAGGAAAGATTTGTATTTTTCTCAAAAACTGCAGCGCCGATTCCAATAATTATTTCACCATTAGAAAGCTACATTCACCCTGAGTAACATCTAGGTTATATTTATTGCCAAGAGGAGATGAAAGGGTGGTGAGGGGGGAGGGAAGGGGTTGGTGAGAGGTAGGGGACGGGGTGGTGAGGGTGAGAGGGGGAAGGGGAAGTGGTGAAGGGGGTGTGAGAGTGGGAGATAGGGGCAGGGAGAGGTTAGCGGGAAGGGGATACGGTGAACTAACGTGCTAATCTCTGGAACTAACAGTCGGACTTTGAAAATGCTTTTTGCATTTTATACCCCAAATCTTAATGAAGGTTATAGGCATATTTAACATCTCTGTAGGACCTTTACGTGCCGAGCTAAAATAAAAAAAGGCGGAAATAACGCTACGCGAAAACAAAGTAATAACGCGGGCAGGCAATGCTATGCGACGAGGTGGTTCGGGGGAACAAGAAATTTAATGCGGACGAAGTCGCGGGCAGCAGCTAGTTTGAAATAAATACTTCTAGTTTGAGTTTGATAAAAAACTTTTTTTAGTGTTCAATGGAAACTTGTAAAATGGCCTTCAATTTCACTGTAAGTATACGTTTTCCGAATATAATAAAATAAAATTTAAAAAATCTTATCCTAGTCAAAGTCAGTGAAGTCGGTCAATTATAAAAAATATTATACTATTATATTATTATATTATTTTATTGTTATTATTATTTTGAATTTTGTATTTAAAAAAATACAAAATACAAAATGTTTATTTTGTACCAACTATATAGTTTAGATTAGTTTATGATTGGAGCCTCCTTTTAAGCATAATAACGCCTGTGTCAGGAGACTCCGCTCCTCCATAGCTGTTTGTACCACTTACAAAAATATATATATATATATATTTTTTAGTTTCTTAGGTTACATAATTAGTTTCTTTATTAACTAGACATTATATATTTATATAATTCTCGAGCGCGTGTTCCGTGCTTTATTGCCTGTATGAGTGTGTGAATGTGTGTGCAGTGTGTTTGTGTATAATGTAGATGTGTATGTGTATGTAGTATTTAATCTACTATCAACTTCTAATCACCTATATAGGTAGGTACTTACTTAATAGGTGATTAGTAAGTGGAAATAGATTTGGGGGCGCATGCAAAACAAGACCCACATCGTATTCCGTAGATTCCGTTAACCCCAAAGGTCAACCCTCACTAAAAAGACCTTCAACTGTCATGTTATAAGACCTAATTAAACTATTGTTACAGACCTCTAGGAGGTCGGTCGACAGTTGAGAGGAGACACAGCTAATTATAGAGGGTTATTGGTATCCCCGGCGAGACGTCGTAGTGTGAGCGATTGGCCACAATTTATTAAGCATCCATGGTTTTCGAGAAAATACAACTATTATGTTCCTTTGAAAATTTCCTACAATTCGTAATTTTTCTTTAAATTAGCTAATTTATGAGGTATTTATTGCTATGGCACATGGTAGGTGATGCTATCACCTCCTGCCGGAATACGTCTAGTTACCAGTAACTATAGACAGTTTTTATCAATAAAACCAGTGTATTTATTTCTCATAATTAAATTATATATTTTTGATCCAAATCCAAAATTAAGACAAGGCAAACCGAAAACAATACTGTTTAATTTTAAATATCTAGTCTAAAGACTATAAATACTGCTAACGCATATAATATTAACAACATAGTTTTAGTAAAAACTTACTACATACAAAATTAGTCTCTAAGAGTTTGACGTGACTGCCAATGTTTGTTGAGAGAGGCATGTGATAGTAATCTGTTCTCACAGTTAACGTTTTGGGGCCAATCGCAGAACTCGCTGTCTATGTTATAGAGCAAGCTGGCTGGGCAGATTTGCGCTACGGGAACTGAGTGGGAGCAAATATAAAACTGGTTACAATTCTCGTGGGCGATCAGTTTTCCATCAGATCCTGGTTTAGCGCACAGAGCCGGCGCGTTTCTGAAATTGCATGCGCAATCATCAGGGACAATTCTGTCACCGCAAATAACATTACTTGCCCAGTCACACTGTTCATTATTCGGATTGAATAAAAGCCCTCCAGAACATGGTCGCGTTACAGGCACACCTCCAGAGCAAATGTAATATTGGTCGCAGTTTTCATGTGCTACTAGTACTCCTTCTGATCCATAGCCTGCGCAGATCGTGGGAGCTTGACTGGGATCATCATTAACAATGTTGCTGTTATTGTCTTCGTTCGAGTCACTATCGTTCTCATCACTTACTGGTTCTGGTATCACTCTGTCACCACATTCAACATTTGCTGGCCAGTCACAATTTTGAGTGTAAGGGTTGTATAAAAGGAATCCATTGCAAGTAAAAGCCACTGGTCTGCCATGGTCGCAAACGTAGAATTGGTTGCAATTTTGATGAGCAATTTGTACACCACTAGAGCCATCGACTGCACAAATTGCGGGAGCTTCTTCAGGGTTGCAGTTGCACGGTCCGACGATTTCTTCTTCTTCACTTTCGACTTCTTTACTCTCGCTTACGTTATCTTCAGGGTCTGGAATTATTCTATCACCACAATCAACATTGAATGACCAGTCACATACCTGTGAAACGGGATTATACAAAGTATTTGAAGGGCATTTGAATGGAACTGGATTACCGTTATCGCATTTGTAGAACTGATTACAGTTTTCATGAGCTATTAATACACCATCAGAATTGTCTACAGCGCAAATAGAAGGAGCTTGATCAGGGTCACAATTGCATGTGCCACCGTTTTCGTCACTGTTTCCAGAACAATCTTCTGTTTCGTTGCTGTCTTCAACGGGTGGTTGCGGGGGGACATCATCACCCGGTGGACCGATTTCAGAGCTGTTACTGTCACTTTCTGCTGGGGTGGTAACTGTTGGGTTGGTTGCACCTGACGTGGTAATTGTTGGGTTGGTCACACCTGGGGTGGTAACGCTGTCATCTGGGTCTGGGATCACTCTGTCTCCACAGTCAACATTCTCCGGCCAGTCACATTGTTCAGTGTAGGGATTGTATAGTAAGTCTCCGTAGCAAGTGAGCACGATAGGTTTACCGTGGTCGCATTTGTAGAATTGGTTGCAATTTTCATGAGCGACTAGAACGCCATTAGAATCTTCAGCTGCGCAGATGGAAGGTGCCTCCTCGGGATTACAGTTGCAAGTGCCGGGTGGTCGCGTGGGAACAACAACATCTTCTCCTGGTGGGCGAGTCTCAGAGCTACCACTCTCAGAGGATTCAGGGTCAGGAATGACTCTGTCTCCACAGTCCACGTTAAATGGCCAGTCACATTGGTCCTTAGCAGGGTTGAACAGAAGATTGGGTGGACATGTCAATGCTACTGGTTTGCCTCCAGAACACACGTAGAACTGGTTACAATTCTCATGTGCTACCAAAACTCCTTCTGAATCATCTGATGCGCAAATGGCAGGAGCTTCGCTGGGATCGCAGTTATTACCTGGGGTGGTATCTGCTGGGTTGGTCACACCTGGGTTGGTCACACCTGGGTTGGTCACACCTGGGTTTGTCACACCTGGGTTGGTCACACCTGGGTTTGTCACACCCGAGGTGGTACCTCCTGGGGTGGTAGCGCTGTCGTCTGGGTCTGGGATCACTCTGTCCCCACAGTCAACATTCTCCGGCCAGTCACACTGTTCAGTGTAGGGATTGTATAGTAAGTTGCCATAGCAAGTGAGCACGATAGGTTTACCGTGGTCGCATTTGTAGAATTGATTGCAATTTTCATGAGCGACTAGAACGCCACTAGAATCTTCAGCCGCGCAGATGGAAGGTGCCTCCTCGGGATTACAGTTGCAAGTGCCGGGTGGTCGCGTGGGAATAACAACATCTTCTCCTGGTGGGCGAGTCTCAGAGCTACCGCTCTCAGAGGATTCAGGGTCAGGAATGACTCTGTCTCCACAGTCCACGTTAAATGGCCAGTCACATTGGTCCTTAGCAGGGTTGAACAGAAGATTGGGTGGACATGTTAATGCTACTGGTTTGCCTCCAGAACACACGTAGAACTGGTTACAATTCTCATGTGCTACCAAAACTCCTTCTGAATCATCTGATGCGCAGATTGCAGGGGCTTCGCTGGGATCGCAGTTATTACCTGGGGTGGTATCTGCTGGGTTGGTCACACCTGGGTTGGTCACACCTGGGTTTGTCACACCTGAGGTGGTACCTCCTGGGGTGGTAGCGCTGTCGTCTGGGTCTGGGATCACTCTGTCCCCACAGTCAACATTCTCCGGCCAGTCACACTGTTCAGTGTAGGGATTGTATAGTAAGTCTCCGTAGCAAGTGAGCACGATAGGTTTACCGTGGTCGCATTTGTAGAATTGGTTGCAATTTTCATGAGCGACTAGAACGCCACTAGAATCTTCAGCCGCGCAGATGGAAGGTGCCTCCTCAGGATTACAGTTGCAAGTGCCGGGTGGTCGCGTGGGAATAACAACATCTTCTCCTGGTGGGCGAGTCTCAGAGCTACCGCTCTCAGAGGATTCAGGATCAGGAATGACTCTGTCTCCACAGTCCACGTTAAATGGCCAGTCACATTGGTCCTTAGCAGGGTTAAACAGAAGATTGGGTGGACATGTCATTGCTACTGGTTTGCCTCCAGAACACACGTAGAACTGGTTACAATTCTCGTGTGCTACCAAAACTCCTTCTGAATCATCTGATGCGCAGATGGCAGGGGCTTCACTGGGATCGCAGTTATTACCTGGGGTGGTATCTGCTGGGTTGGTCACACCTGGGTTGGTTACACCTGGGTTGGTCACACCTGAGGTGGTACCTCCTGGGGTGGTAGCGCTATCGTCTGGGTTGGGGATCACTCTGTCCCCACAGTCAACATTCTCCGGCCAGTCACATTGTTCAGTGTAGGGATTGTATAGTAAGTCTCCGTGGCAAGTGAAAACGACAGGTTTACCGTGGTCGCATTTGTAGAATTGGTTGCAATTTTCATGAGCAACTAGAATGCCACTAGAATCTTCAGCTGCGCAGATGGAAGGTGCCTCCTCGGGATTACAGTTGCATGTACCGGGTGGTCGCGTGGGAACCACAACGTCATCACCCGGTGGGCGAATGTCGGAGCTGTCACTGTCAGAGGATTCAGGGTCAGGGATGACTCTGTCTCCACAGTCCACGTTAAATGACCAGTCACATTGGTCCTTAGCAGGGTTGAACAGAAGATTGGGTGGACATGTCATTGCTACTGGTTTGCCTCCAGAACACACGTAGAACTGGTTACAATTCTCGTGTGCTACCAAAACTCCTTCTGAATCATCTGATGCGCAGATGGCAGGGGCTTCGCTGGGATCGCAGTTATTACCTGGGGTGGTATCTGCTGGGTTGGTCACACCTGGGTTGGTCACACCTGGGTTGGTTACACCTGGGTTGGTCACACCTGAGGTGGTACCTCCCGGGGTGGTAGCGCTGTCGTCTGGGTTGGGGATCACTCTGTCCCCACAGTCAACATTCTCCGGCCAGTCACATTGTTCAGTGTAGGGATTGTATAGTAAGTCTCCGTGGCAAGTGAAAACGACAGGTTTACCGTGGTCGCATTTGTAGAATTGGTTGCAATTTTCATGAGCAACTAGAACGCCACTGGAATCTTCAGCTGCACAGATGGAAGGTGCCTCCTCGGGATTACAGTTGCATGTGCCGGGTGGTCGCGTGGGAACCACAACGTCATCACCCGGTGGGCGAATATCGGAGCTGTCACTGTCAGAGGATTCAGGGTCAGGGATGACTCTGTCTCCACAGTCCACGTTAAATGGCCAGTCACATTGATCAATAGCAGGGTTGAACAGAAGATTGGGTGGACATGTCATTGCTACTGGTTTGCCTCCAGAACACACGTAGAACTGGTTACAATTCTCGTGTGCTACCAAAACTCCTTCTGAATCATCTGATGCGCAGATGGCAGGGGCTTCGCTGGGATCGCAGTTATTACCTGGGGTGGTATCTGCTGGGTTGGTCACACCTGGGTTGGTTACACCTGGGTTGGTCACACCTGAGGTGGTACCTCCTGGGGTGGTAGCGCTGTCGTCTGGGTTGGGGATCACTCTGTCCCCACAGTCAACATTCTCCGGCCAGTCACATTGTTCAGTATAGGGATTGTATAGTAAGTCTCCGTGGCAAGTGAGAACGACAGGTTTACCGTGGTCGCATTTGTAGAATTGGTTGCAATTTTCATGAGCAACTAGAACGCCACTAGAATCTTCAGCTGCGCAGATGGAAGGTGCCTCCTCGGGATTACAGTTGCATGTGCCGGGTGGTCGCGTGGGAACCACAACGTCATCACCAGGTGGGCGAATGTCGGAGCTGTCACTGTCAGAGGATTCAGGGTCAGGGATGACTCTGTCTCCACAGTCCACGTTAAATGGCCAGTCACATTGGTCCTTAGCAGGGTTGAACAGAAGATTGGGTGGACATGTCATTGCTACTGGTTTGCCTCCAGAACACACGTAGAACTGGTTACAATTCTCGTGTGCTACCAAAACTCCTTCTGAATCATCTGATGCGCAGATGGCAGGGGCTTCGCTGGGATCGCAGTTATTACCTGGGGTGGTATCTGCTGGGTTGGTCACACCTGGGTTGGTCACACCTGGGTTGGTTACACCTGGGTTGGTCACACCTGAGGTGGTACCTCCTGGGGTGGTAGCGCTGTCGTCTGGGTTGGGGATCACTCTGTCCCCACAGTCAACATTCTCCGGCCAGTCACATTGTTCAGTATAGGGATTATATAGTAAGTCTCCGTGGCAAGTGAGAACGACAGGTTTACCGTGGTCGCATTTGTAGAATTGGTTGCAATTTTCATGAGCAACTAGAACGCCACTAGAATTTTCAGCTGCGCAGATGGAAGGTGCCTCCTCGGGATTACAGTTGCATGTGCCGGGTGGTCGCGTGGGAACCACAACGTCATCACCCGGTGGACGAATGTCGGAGCTGTCACTGTCAGAGGATTCAGGATCAGGGATGACTCTGTCTCCACAGTCCACGTTAAATGGCCAGTCACATTGGTCCTTAGCAGGATTGAACAGAAGATTGGGTGGACATGTTAATACTACTGGTTTACCTCCGGAACACTTGTAGAATTGGTTACAATTCTCGTGTGCTACCAAAACTCCTTCTGAATCATCTGCTGCGCAGATGGTAGGGGCTTCGCTGGGATCGCAGTTATTACCTGGCGTGGTATCTGCTGGGTTGGTCACACCTGAGGTGGTACCTCCTGGGGTGGTAGCGCTGTCGTCTGGGTTGGGGATCACTCTGTCCCCACAGTCAACATTCTCCGGCCAGTCACATTGTTCAGTGTAGGGATTGTATAGTAAGTCTCCGTGGCAAGTGAGAACGACAGGTTTACTATGGTCGCATTTGTAGAATTGGTTGCAATTTTCATGAGCAACTAGAACGCCACTAGAATCTTCAGCTGCGCAGATGGAAGGTGCCTCCTCGGGATTACAGTTGCATGTGCCGGGTGGTCGCGTGGGGACCACAACATCATCACCAGGTGGGCGAATATCAGAGCTGTCACTACCTTCAGGTTCATTACCATTGCCAGGAGGTGGCGCCTCATCGTCTTCTGAAGGTGGAGATACCTCATCACCATCACAGCTAGTATCGTCACTGGTATTGTCATTACAACCTGTACATTCAGTTTCAGGAACAAGTCTGTCGCCACAGTCAACATTTGTTGGCCAATCACATTGCTTAGTGTAGGGATTGAATAGTAAATTTCCAAAGCAAGAGACAGCGACTGGTATGCCATGGTTGCAAATGTAGTACTTGTTGCAGTTCTCATGTGCTATGAGTACACTTTCTGAACCAGGAGCTGCACAGATGGCTGGGGCTTCTTCAGGGTTGCAATTGCAAGTACCATCATTTTCTGTGTCTTCATCATCACTGTCGTTATCCTCTTCAGGCTCTGGAATGACTCTGTCACCGCATTCAACATTTTTCGGCCAATCACACACTTCTTTGTAAGGATTGTATAATAGAGTCGGGGCACAAGTGAAAGTCACTGGCCTGCCTTCAGCACACTGGTAGAATTGGTTACAGTTTTGATGTGCCACGAGGATTCCGTTTGAACCTTCAGCTGCACAAATAGATGGCGCTTCACCAGGGTTGCAATTACAAGTCCAATCGTTGTCGATGTCACTACCATCATCGCTACCGCTATCACTGTCCTCATCTTTGCTGGGGCCCTCTGAGATAGGCCTATTGCCGCACTCAACGTTGTAGGGCCACTCGCATGTCTCGGTGAATGGGTCGTACAGAAGGTTATTTGGGCAATAAAACGCTACTGGTTTTCCATTTGCACATTTGTAGAACTTGTCGCAATATTCGTGTGCTATTAATACATCATCGTTACCGGAGTTAGCCTGGCATATCTGCTGCGCTTCAGACGGGTCGCAGTTGCAAGGTCGTGATCGTTGTTCTGGGTCTTGGTTGAACCCTTGTGCTAGTGCAACTGCACATAGCAGTAATAATACAGCGTCTGAAATTAATAATTTAATGTATTATTCACTAATCAATGGCTAATCTCTTCATCGTTCATGTCTTATCAGTAATTAGTAATAAAATAAGTGACTTGTTGACTACCTTAGGTGGAATGATAAGCATAGAACGATACAATCATGTGCGTACTGTATCAATTAATTCAAAGACATGCAAAATTTATTCCTCGGATACTACTTGTACGTATAATACTTGAGTCTAGAAGAGATTAACTGTATGGAAGTGTTCTTGGGTTGATACTGTACGGATTTACATAAGATTGCATAAATCCGTACAATATCTGACCGTTCTACGCTCTCCTAGTTTACTCGTGGTTTACGCGTATCTCTGCAATCAATCGCATTTTAATCAGTGCTTATTTTTTTTGTATGATTTTTAAATTGAACATATTCCTACAATATTTTTTAATATGGCAAATCCTTAATAAATTAAAGGACCACGAGAAAACAACGAAGTAACATACGGCAATAAGGTTCATATTTTCTGAAAAAGGTAATGTCAATAGAGTTTGGTATTTATGATTTCTTTTTTTATTTTTGCTATTAACGTGACTGCAATATAGAATAGTACATTTTGATACAAGTGGAGAACGTTTGTTATTGCGTTCGAGGCGGAATTAACACCCGAGCCGTAGACGAGGTTGTTTTTGAGCCGAGAACTGCAATAACAAATGTCCACGAGTATCAAACGACGTTTTTCAATACACTTTTGAATTTTCTTTTTTTTTCCGCGCTTTGCTTTCGCCAGCTTGAACGAGAAGCAAAGATATAAAGCCGATAAACAGCCTAATATGAAAAATAGAAAATTCAAATATTTTTGAGTTTAGAATACAAATAAATGTTAATTTGTTCATAAACGTTTCTTTTATTGTAATAATCATAGTTTTTGATGATATTCAATATATAAATATTCAAAAAAATATTAACGCCGTAAAGACGCATATCTCTTTGCCGAGATTAAAAAAAAACATTCACCTCCGAATAGAGAGTTGTGAATAGAGGCATTGAACCAATTTGGACTAAGTATAGGTATAAGTTATGTGTGGCAATTTTTATTCCCGCACACGTGCGGGAAAATAAAAAATCGCACGCGTGTGAAATACATTGCATTGTGAACCTAATCGTAGTGCGATGTGAACCAGTTTTCGAGGAAGTGTATTGAAAAAAGATGTACGCACTGATCATAAAATAATCCTGTAAAGTACCTATTCTGAAGCAAATTATTAGAACTGTCAGCGCGGCGCTTCTACGTCTCAAACAACCACGCCTACGGCTCGGGTGTTAATTCCGCCTCGAACGCAATAACAAACGTTCTCCACTTGTATCAAAATGGTTATTTATTCAAATTCTGGTTATTCATTAAAATTCTGGTTATTATCAAATTTCTGGTTATTCATTCAAACTTAGTATTTAGTAATAAATGAATATTGATTAGAACAGAGTCAAGGAATATCAATGTTGTTTGTATAATCTCAATAATTGATTTATACCTAATGTCTTTGTTTTACAATCAATCCGAGTAACTATGCCAATTATCTTTCTTGAAATAAATCTAGATTCTCACTTCTAATTTATTTCTAACAAATAAAAACATTTAAAGGCACTACTAATATTTCACTGAATGGAACTTTCACTTGATTCGGATTTGTTTATCTCGAGTACATTTGAAAATTTCACACTTTCAAACATTAAAGTTAGATTATCACTTTTTTTTGCATAGATTAACAAATGCAGATAGTAGGTACCACATTCCATATAACACTTACCTTTCATTTAATAGATCCAATGAGACTCAGTTTTTTTCGTGAGTGTTGCACTAAAACTGATATGAAATAATTGATTGCACTATTATTTATACGTTTCCCCCTGTTTTGAATATTATTCACGGCAGATTATCAGTTCGATTAAAGTAAAACACTGATTTATATATCGATTAACTCGCTTGATTTTTTTTTTAAGATAATTATCAAAAATGACAAAAGAATCATTCATGGGCTGACGATAGTAACAAAAAGTGAACGATGATAACGTTGCCGAGAATTCCTACGTTGCATATGTGAGGTGCAATAGATTAAATCTATTTCTTGATTAATTTCCTCTTCCTTACGTAGGTCACGTTAAGTAAGTTACACATAAGGGATGTTTGTTTCAGCAGTAAACTTACAAATATAAACAAGACTAAACGTTATTTAACATTTTCTCTTCCCGTTCCTAATCTTCTCCATAGGGTGTCGATGGCAAATATAACGCGAAAAATATGCACGCACTGGCACGCTACTGTAGCGGCGGTAAGACCCGTTGCGAGGGGGTGGCTAGAGAGAAGCCATGGCCCTTACTTTCCGGCTGACACAGGTGCTATCCGGACATGGGTGCTTCGGAAAGTACCTGTGCCGCATAGGTCGGGAACCGACACCCGGTTGCCACCATTGCAGCTGCCTCGACGACACGGCGCAGCACACCCTTGAGAAATGCCCTGCTTGGGCAGTGTCGCGCCGTGACGTCGTCGAGGCGGTTGGTGTTGCGGATACTTTCTCGCTTCCGGACATAGTCCAGTCTATGGTCGGAAGTGAGAGCGCGTGGGACGTCGTCGCCTCCTTTTGCGAGGAAGTGATGGTCGCCAAGGAGGCGGCGAAAAGAAAGAGGATACAACCACCCTTCCAATCCGTAGCAGACGCACCGGGCGCCCGGGGGCGCGGAACGATCTCCGGCCGCCTTAGGGTGGGTCCTGCAGGCAACAGCCTTGGGGAGCTTGTTGCCTGAACAGTGAAAGGCCCGAGACGAATTCCCTCCTAGACCTCCTCTGGGCCTCTCTATAGGAATTGCGGCCATATATGGCCGCTGAGGGTGACGGGGCCCGCATGAATTCATGTGTGCCGACACCTGGCCGGGGGAGCGTGATGATATGCGCAAGCACTCCACCACCCCGGCTAAAGATAGCAGCAGAACAACGTGTGGTTTTAATCAGTAAAAGGCTGACAGACCCCTCAACTCACCTCAGGGTTTTACAGTTTGGAAATCCTAATGGATGTCCCATTAGGATTTCCAAACTGTAAAAACTTCTACAAATCCTTTACTGTCCCGGCCGCTCGTTTGTGGAATGCATTAAAATAAAAAAATAAAATAAGTTTATTTCATATAGCATATTTGGCTTACAATGCCTGTCGAGGAGTCTCCATTTAGGCATATAAAATGCCTGTAGTTGAAGGCTCCGCTCAAAATGCACAAATAAATTGCATTGCCAGTTCAAATAAAGTCGCAGTCGTTACCTATGTTTAAAAGGCTCGAAAAGGAACATTATTTGTCGTTGTTGTGATCTTGTTCTCGTAACTGTAAAATTTAAAAAAGGTAGGTAGTGCCCTTGCGCTTCGCTTGGCTCGCCTTGGCAGAAACTCTTCATTAATTTTCATTGCTTAAATTAGTATGTATGTATTTATGTACTTATCTATTATTTAGGATATGTATGTATCTATTTTAGTTTAATATTGTATAAGTAGGTACTTATTATTTGCACCAACAACAGCCCCATTTCATATCCTGATAAATTACTGTCCATCCTAAGGTTGCCTGGAAGAGATCGCAGAAAGCGATAAGGTCGCCCATTGTATGTTTTGTAGTGTATATGTTTTTTTTTTGTTATGTATTTTGTGGTGTACAATAAATAAAAAAAGGTATTTTGGATGGGAATTATGGGTAAAATAATTCGCACCCCTTGCCATGGCATGTTGAGTTCACGACCAGTCTGTCTGTTATGAAGATGGACGACGCATGATTGCGTTTTTGAGGGTTTAGGTTTTAAAGCTTATCAGCATATGACTGAGATGATGATGATCTAAAAGTGATGTAGAAAGATTGGCCTAAATCTCCTCAAAATTGGTTGCTTGGCAAGTTAGTGGCAGGTCATCTGCGTAGGTACTGAGCAGTGGTGGCCCCAACTTACGAATTGTAGGTCGTGGGTTCGAACTAGGGTTGCCACCTGTACTATATTATATAGTATCGTACTATATTGTGGTCAATTGTACTATACATTATAGAAATATAATATAGTACGAAAAATACTATATTTTCATTGTTAACTCCACTGCTGCACTTTTTTGTATAAACATGGACTAAATTGGAACGTACCTGTAGTGACGCGTTGTGAATTTTAGAACGAAACGCACTCACGAAGCCTCGTTACGGCTACGCAACGAAACGTCATTTCTGTTTCTATTCTGTGGTGAGGTGAGGGAAGAAAGAAACAGAAGTTTAATTAAGCTCATTAAAAATGAATTGCTGATTTTTATTAATATGGAAGTAAATTGCTGTGATTCGTATAATTATTTTAAAAACAATAAACTGTTATTATCCAAAGCGCAGAGTAACAATAAATATACCTGGAAAAATAAATAATGTTATTCTGTGTTTGTGTGTTTCTTTTGTATTAAACTGGTGTGCAATAAAGTGATATAGGATTGTAATTTGTATATAATGTTTAAACATGATGATTTGATGAATGAATGAATGTGTACTATTTTTTTTTCCGCAATTTCCCAAAAGTACTATATTTTGGCAAGGTTCTGAGAAAAATACTATATTTCTTCAAAAAAAAGGTGGCAACCCTAGTTCGAACCCAGGCAGGTGCTTTACTTAGTGTAAATTATTTCATCACCACTGTTCTCAAAACCGTGAAGGAAAACATCGTGAGGAAACTGGCTTGTCCGAACCAAAATTTCGAAGACAGTGACATCTACCAACCCGCACTGGGCCCGCAGACAGCCCACTCCCTTTTACAGAGATGAGGCCTGTATCCCAGCAGTGGGAACGTTATATGCTTATTATGCATCTGCGTACAGAAAACGGGTTGTGTTTGGGCTTACCGATTGATCGTTGGTGTAAATATTGAACAGTTGTGGAGCCACAGTAGACTACACTGAGGCAGGCCATTATTTTGGCCTCGGTTAGGTATTGAGAATCTCTCGAAGAATTCGTATAAGCCGTTGTTAGTTACTGCGACTAACTCGACTCGCGCGTGGTTGGACGCAGTTCTAACCTAACCGGAATCATGCCGAGCCGAGCATCCGATCCAAATCCGAGATCCGAGTTCCATCCGAATTGGAAATGTTCTAAATTCGGACGGATCACGGATGGAAATAATTAATAATAATTCCTGAAAACCACAAAATAAGTAAACCCGTAATCGACCGGTAAAATAGCGCAAATCATCGTCATGCGTCTTTCGATCACGAATATTGTCTATGATTCCGTTCCAAACTGATGAATCCGAAAACATTAGGTAGTAGGGTTCACTCTGACGTATCGGACTACTTTCAGACGGGCCCGTTGCTTCGTTGACGAACTTAGAGAGTAGACCCCCTTGTCACCTAGTGCGCAACCCTTGATACATATCGGCCAACGCCACCGCCGCCGCGGCTACGGCCAATCTAACCGCTGACTGTTGCCGCTTAATGCTGAAGGTTAAAGCTCAGTGAACTGACTCATACATGTAATGCTCATAAATCAATAAAACACTAACAGTATTCGGTAGTTCCCCTGTAAAATCGGAAAAATACACTCTTAACACAACTAGTAGGTATGTATAATTCAGAGATTACGTGCTATTCTCAAGGATAAGATAACGATATAATACCAATCATAAAAATATTTACAAAAAAGTAGACAATAAATTGTTAATGTCCTATTTTTAATCTTTATTGAAATCAAATAGCTTTATTGTTTTATTGTTATAACTGCGGATTATATTGTTGTTTGAAAAATTCACCGCATTATCGGCTATCGAAATGTCGGCTGGAGGTAGCAAATACTGACAGGTGTTTAGCCTGCTTAACACGCCAATAAGATTATTTACAGCGGCGAAATAGCAGACAATTAATTAAATCAGTGTTGATCAGGAAAAACGATCAGCAAAATCATCACCAACATTCCCCAAAAGGACAAGCGCGTGTGAATGCTAAACGCCGTAGATTCGTAGCATAATTTCGTAGGCCGGTCTGCGCCTACGCGGTTTCCATTTTTGCTACGAGCCCTACTTATTATTTTTATTTTCTGTTTGTATGACGTTACTAAGTCACTATTGCACGTTAGGTATGTTGTATAGGTGTGTAATTTTCATAAACGTTTTGATAAAGCGTAAAACTTTGTGCACGTGTTTTATACCATCAGGATTCTTTTTTAAATTAACAGATTATATAGTTTTTATGTTTTTATGTTCCTTGGTTGTCACCATGTGTCACATATGTGTCTAATTGTCAGTTAGTCACCATTGAAACATTTGATTAGGTTATAAAAATGTCATCATATAGCATATAGGTACATTATTTTTCCTTAGATCTTGCATGGTGTGGTTTTAAATACCTTAGGTTTAAAGAACTTTATTCTCACAAGAACTTAAATAACAGTTCACTTAAAAGTAAAGTAAAATAAATTATCATATTTGCCTCTGGGGTGTTGGTGACGTTATAGTCTACATACCTACATGTTTCTTGAGTTTTGTCTTAAATATACATTAAATATATTTATACTATCACAATTCTTTAAATCTTCTGGTAAATTGTTGAACAGCCGTGCTCCCTCAACTAATATTGTTTTTTTGCCGTAATTAGTCCGCGCCCGTGCAGATTAGTTTAACCTTTCTTTCTTTGTTGATATATCGTCCATAAATTGGACTCAGAACTCGTCACGCTACAAAGGTCAATTTATATTTAAATAATATTAGATAAATTTGTACAACATTCTAGCTCCTTCTTCGGACTTAGACCAAGTCTTTGATTCCAATCAAAGACTGATGGCTAATGATTACTCAGAATTATTTGACGCTGATCGCTATCAATTTATTGTTAATCAGTAAACAAGTGCAACGCCCAAGGTCATGCTTGAAATTGATACAACATTTCTTTGACATCTTATATTTACATAAATATGGTGAAACATTATTTGGTACGGATTTCAAATTATAAAAACTAAAAGAAAGAATAAGAAAGAAAAACATTTATCCGCGCTTACAAGTTGAAAACTACTTTTCCGATTTCCGATATTCTTCTCTTCAGATTACGTAATAAAGCTAAAGTGCTTTATATGGGCAGTGACCTTGAATTAATTACCTACGGCCGCTCGGTAGATAAATACGTGTCCGTCCGTGCGTAACTGCCGCGCGCTCCAACTGTTGCGTAACTGAGACTGACTGAGATTTCAAAGCGCGTCGGTTCGGCCGTTTTCTATGAAGATAAACTTGTGAGCGTAGCCGGTGGCTCAGCTAGTAATATGCTTACACTATGCAAAAAAAAAACCTTAGAATTCGTTAGCCGTAAAAAACATAACTTTGTTGAATCACCTTGACAAGGAAAGTCAAATTTTTTCGAGTTTTTATGCCTTCAGGAATTCTTAAAATTAACAACACATGATTCCGCAATATCAAGTAAATGTTGATGTTATCATTAATTACATCGACGATAATATATGCGTTTTACGTGCCGCTGCGAGCTACTATTCATCATCGGAAAGTAGCTATACCTATATCTATACATCTACCTATATAAATAAATAAACTGAAGTTGAACATGCATATAAAAAAAGTATATGCGGTCCTAATAAGAAAAACTTTTTAAATTTCATGTCTGTCTGCCTGTTTGTTCCGGCTAATCCCGAAACGGCTGGACCAATTTTGACGGGACTTTCACTGTCAGATAGTTGATGTAATAAAGAGTAACTAAGGCTACTTTTATTTTATAAAAAGATATTATATTATTATTTTGGGTTCCGCGCAAAAAAAAAATAAACCCATGAAATTGTGAACAAAATCCGTTTCAAATAGGGAAGCATTTGTTTTGACATTCACGCCGGCGAAGCCGTGGAAACTGCTTGTTACTAATATAGTGAAGCATTCGGAAACATTAAAAAAAATCTAAAGTGATCACCAGTTCTGACATTTCTACTTGTCGTCGGCGATGACTGCTTGTCCGACAAACAGTACATTGAGTGGTAAAAACTAAAAACATACCAACACCAGTCAGCAAGGGTGGTGGTGCTAAGAGCGTGTCGGACCACGCACAATGAAGGGTTCCGCAGTTGGGATGATTATTTACGCATGCACAGTATTGATTTTATCTACCGCAAAAATCTGTTTGTATTTCATAGAATTTATAGAAAAAAAAAAAACAAAGTTACTTTTGCGGTTGCAACCTAAAACATTCCATAACTCGCAAACTTCTGACTTATATAAAAAAGTTACTTTAAAAACATCGTCTTTTTGATTAAGGAATCCACCATACGCTTACGTGCATTGAATTTTTTTTTTCATCCCTCGGTTACTGTTATGGCGAGTGCCATCCGTAATTATTTATATATTTTGTTATTTTACTACACCATTGTCTAGCGGTGCACCAAATACATCTTTTTCCAATTTTCATCGATACAAGAGTGCCAGTAAAATATATTAATACAATTATTAATCTCCGAGTAAAATGGCTGTGTGTCATCCGGACGGACGGACGGACGGACAGGCAACATGACGAAATTATAAAGGTTTAGTTTTTGCCATTTGATTACCCGATACCCTAAAAAGAGACCTGTGATGTCCCATGTCCGGCAGTGACTGCTATAGTCTGCAAATTATACTTATTGAAGGTTGGTCGCAGGACTCGCAGGGATGCACATGAACAGGGTGCATTGTACTCGAATCCAGTACCAACTGAACTTATAACAGTTAACATTTCAAACTCTGTGTTCACGGCGCTAAAACCGCTCTTATGCGTAAGAGCACCTTTTGCATGGGTCCGACCATCTATGTATAATAAATTGCCCAAATCATGGAGAACATTAAATATATCTGCTCTCAAAAATAAATTGAAGAGTTTATTATGTGAAAGAGCATATTACAGTATTTGTGACTGAGCTGACTATTTTTTTTATATGCGTGTGGTGTGAGGGCCACTTTATTCAAACTCTTTGAAAATATGCTTAGGATTTAGTGAACATTTCCAAAGAATTGTGAAAGTTGGAATCAGATTTTGTGAAAGTCAACTTTGCGAGATATGGACTGTAAAGTGGGGCCCTCAGTTCTCACATAGAGGATTGAGGGCCCACCTGTACCTGATAAACTATGGACACTACAGATAAAGTCTTTATGCCAAAATCTAAGCTTATACCAAACAAAATTTGTGAAAACAAGATATTATCGCAAAACACTGTCCTACTTGGTATATCTTCGTTCAAAATGGGCCCTCAATCCTCACACACGTAAAAGATTATCACGCAAATAAAATGAAACCATTAACTTAAAGCTACTGTTTGTAATCCTATAAGATACTAAATAAATTGTGAAAATTTGTGAAAGCAAGAGCAGGTCACCATTTCTTGTTGTTTGAAAGTTATGACCTTGACAAAATTCGGGCCCTCAATCCTCCATTTATTTTGTTTTCCGTTTTAATACGCCTATTGTATGAAAGATTAGACAAATACAAAATAGTCTCTTTTTGTGAAAAAAATTGTGCAACAAATTCGATACTAGAAAGAAATTAAAAGACCCTTTATTGTAAATAAAAATCGAGTTTTATTTTTGTTCCCTGAATTATGAAATAGGGTGACCACAATACGGTATTTTACTCTATATGAGAAAAAATCTAAAAATATATTATTTAGACAGATTAGGCCAAAAGCAGTCGGAAAATATTAGTTTTAGTTCAATAGCAATATAAATATTAAAATTAAATTCAAAGTTTTCAGGTTTTTTTAATGTTTTCTCAAACCATGAAATAGTAGCCGCCATTTTATGACGTCATTCAGCTGTGTAAATTAAAAAAGGGTCAAATATTAATTGATCAGCGTATCTCTTACAGCAGGTATAGCTTTCACTTAAAAATCAAAATCTTTACCGTCCATACGTATTGTGTGTATAGAGTCATGAGGAACACAGTGTAAAGTTCACTCATCCTCTATAGAAAAGGGAGGACCCTCCGACCAGATGGGTGTTGTGTTTGGTGGGCAACTGCCCCACGGTTAATGTCGGGTTGTTGTATACTTATACGCTAGTCGCGCGGTAAACTCTCATTGCGCAATGCAGGTTGCGGGACGTCATGTCCTTGTGATGCGTAGTTTGTATGTGGCGATGTAGATGCCACCACATGTGTATTACAAGAAGTAACAGGCTAGAATGGAGATGTTACAAGGATTAAAACAACAAATGTGAAAATTAAACTTTTTTATCACTGTTTATAAATTACCAGATAAAAAAAAATTAAAATCCTAAAACCCTAATAAAAAATAACATTCTTTTTTGGGCACTCGTGGTAACACGTTAAGGTAATTGCGCTGTGGTAGCCCGCGAAATTCATATTTTCTTGCGAAAACATTAAAAAAACCTGAAAACTTTGAATTTAATTTTAATATTTATATTGTTATTGAACTAAAACTAATATTTTCCGACTGCTTTTGGCCTAATCTGTCTAAATAATATATTTTTAGATTTTTTCTCATATAGAGTATAATACCGTATTGTGGTCACCCTATTTCATAATTCAGGGAACAAAAATAAAACTCGATTTTTATTTACAATAAAGGGTCTTTTAATTTCTTTCTAGTATCGAATTTGTTGCACAATTTTTTTCACAAAAAGAGATTATTTTGTATTTGTCTAATCTTTCATACGATAGGCGTATTGAAGCGGAAAACAAAATAAATGGAGGATTGAGGGCCCGAATTTTGTCAAGGTCATAACTTTCAAACAACAAGAAATGGTGACCTGCTCTTGCTTTCACAAATTTTCACAATTTATTTAGTATCTTATAGGATTACAAACAGTAGCTATAAGTTAATGGTTTCATTTTATTTGCGTGATAAACTTTTACGTGTGTGAGGATTGAGGGCCCATTTTGAACGAAGATAGTAGATAGATCTGTAGTGTCCATAGTTTATCAGGTACAGGTGGGCCCTCAATCCTCTATGTGAGAACTGAGGGCCCCACTTTACAGTCCATATCTCGCAAAGTTGACTTTCACAAAATCTGATTCCAACTTTCACAATTCTTTGGGAATGTTCACTAAATCCTAAGCATATTTTCAAAGAGTTTTAATAAAGTGGCCCTCACACCACACGCAAATTTTTTTTCAGCTCAGTATGATGTCAACTATTTATTTGAAAAGGTTTCAGCCGGCGTACTATGACTTTTTTTTTTTTTTTTACAACTTTCGCATCCTCCCACACCCAAACCCACCGCTACTTGAGCAGCTGACGGTCGGTTCACTTATCAGTCATATAAGATCAACTAACCATGTCAACATGAGCCGGGTTACTATGACTTTTGTATTTGCAACGCAAACGCCCGGACTATATAGCAGAGTTTATGGACGAAGAAAATTTTCCTTCGTGTTTGAGATGACGATATTGTATTTTAATGACATGTTATTGTAATCTATTGTATTTTTGTGGAATAATTGTAATTAGGAATTGAAATTTTAATGACAGTAATTTATTTATTTTTATTGACTACCTTGACTACTTTGACATTTCATTTTACCTAAAAAATGTGCTTGCTAAGTTGTAATGATACTAAATCTATAATTAATAATGATGATTTAATAATTGTACGTACAAAATTTATTTAATGTACTTAATTTTCATGAATATTACCACGGTTTATGCACCATCTCTTCCTACCAATTTGTACGCCACGATATGCGGCTGAACATGTTAGAACTATTTCTGTACCTATCTGTTATTATCCTGCATGCAATGTATCATGTACACCATGTTTAAACAAATAAAATTTTACTTACTTACTTACTTACTTAATAACGTAGTTAGTAGTAATTCTAGGGATGTCATCATCATCATCATCTGCCTAGCCTTTTCACATCAATGTTCGGGTCGGCTTCCAGTCTAACCAGATGCAGCTGCATACCAGTATTTTACATGGAGTGACTCATGTGACTAGTTCTAGGAACGTAAGTACTAATCTAAAATCTATCATTGCTCTATCGGTCAACTATCGGTTCACTAGAATTAAAAAAGGTCCTATAGGCATATCCACGTTGCGGTCATTGAAAAAACCTAATCGTTGAAAGGTAGCGGCACTACCGACAGTTCAAAAGACTGCAAGGCAATGATACTATCACCCGACCTGTAATGTTGATAGGTAATCTGTGATCATTATCTGAACTCGTTCATCATTTCCACAAATACTAATTCATCATAGTAGGAATGATTATTTATTTTTGTCGATTGTTTTATTTAAGTACTTTAGGTATGAATAAGTTTTTAATAGCCTCACCTCAACGTTTTTGACCAAAAGGAGCCCCAAGAAGAAGACAAAAAAACAAATGCAAGCATCAGGGGGCAATTCTCGTATTTTTCACAGCGTTCGCAATCTCATCATCTCAGTCTCAATCTGTCAAAAATTGTATAGCGTTTACCCACATTTTTGACATTTGATTGACGCTGGCATGAGATTGTGAACGTTTTTAGGTACGAGAATTGGCCATCAGATCAGCGTGTGATCTACAGTTTGTCAGGACAACTTCTATATTATAGACTCTCACAGAATGAGGATAGGTAATAGGTACGTATAGTTTTAAAGGACGATGGAGAAAAGAAGTTAAGTTAGGTTCCTCGTATTTGGACCATTTGCGACCTCAATGAGTGGTCAGAGCCAGCCAAGGCCGCCATCGCGATCTTTGGCGACTTGCTAATGTAAGAAAGTGGTAGATGCGTGTAGTCTTTAACACGATGACACGTGTTGAAATCGAATGATATTTCAGTATGGAATTAGGGCTGAGTTTTCAATAGTTAGATAACTCTTATCTGAAGAATAAATATGACAGTCTGACATTTTCTATACAAAAGCTGTCAAATTCAAATATGTAGGTAGTCTTCAGATATGAATTAGTTATCTGATTTTATTGAAAAATTAACTCTAAATAGAATATACTTCAGGAATGCTTCAGTTGTGTTGATAAAAAGTACGTTTTTGTTTTTGTCATTTGGACGACACAATAGGTATTAATAGTTAATTATGAAAACACGTAGTATTTTAAGGAAAAATGATAAAACGAACGTTTTTTTATTAAAGCCATGATCCGACTAAGATTATTACGAAATAAATCGTTGTCTTTGATATTAAAAAGGATAGAGGGTGTGATAACAACTCATTAAAGACTTTTGGCAAGTTTCCTGATTTAATTTATCATTTTTGAGGTTTAATATCTTTGATCGATCCGATCCGATTGATTAGATTTGATCAGAATTCACCGTTCACACATCCTCTGTGTTTACTAAGAAAATACAAAATTGATTTTATAGTAAAATAATGTCCACGCTTTGCAGCACAGCTGACGATGTCAGTAAATAGGAACCAAAAATGTGTCTAATGAGAACCTGACTTCGCAGACGATTTTAAAGATTTCCAGTTGGGCCATGAGGTTCTCTGCAGATTCAACATTTCAGCTGGTTTCTGGAGCTGCGGGTCAGGGAAACTGTTAGCTTTCTTCCATCGCAGAAATGCCTCGGCGGTCACGTAAAGCCGTTGCTCTTGCGCCTGACCTCACCCCGGTCGTGCCGGATTGCCGTCGTCCCATTGGACTGTGAGAGTAAAGGAACATGTGTAGGTACTCGTACCTGTGTTTGCGCACACATTTGTGCACTATGGCGTAAAGAAAAGGTATCCATGTATCCATCAGGAAATCTTCATTAGGTAGGTACATTTCAATCAATCTGCCTAGCCTTTTCCCAACTATATTGGGGTCGGCTTCCAGTCTAACCGGATGCAGCTGAATACCAGTATTTTCCATGGAGCGACCCAGTTACTGGGTAATACGATACCCCTTGGTAAGACTGGTTGTCAGACTTTCGGGCTTCTGACGACCCGTAACGACTGTCAAAGATCCACGAATAACAGCCGGGACCAACGGCTTAACGTGCTTTCCGAGGCACGGAGGAATCTCGGTATGTACAGATGGTCCCAACCCATCCACTGCCCAACTCCGGCAAGCGTAGCTTAACCTGACGGGTCGACCCGTGCGGCTGTTATTACTTAGCCACGAGCTACTCATTAGGTACATTTAATCAACATAATAAAAAGTATGCATGTATGACAACCGGTGACTTAGGTACAGCTACCACCTTTAAAAATGGTGTTCGTTTCAACCGCGCGGCCATGGCGTTAAAAAAAAAGTGAGTGTTTTCAGTGAGATATCGGCGATAACGTGTTTTTCACCGTTTCAATGGCGCGGCTCCTGAAATATAAACCTAGGATTTTTTGTTGTATTTTTACAAGTTTTGACAAATTCAAATCTAGGTTTTACAAAAAACTTCAGACCTCTGCGATGCTTTTTCAGCGAGATATCGGTGATAACGTATTTTTCACCGTTTCGATGGCGCGGCCATGAGGTTCTAGTCTTACAGCTCCTGAAATATAAACCTAGGATTTTTGTTGCATTTTTGTAAGTTTTGACAAATTCAAATCTGGGTTTTACAAAAAACTCTAGACGTCTGCGATGCTTTTTCAGCGAGATATCGGCTATCACGTTTTTTTCACCGTTTCGACGGCGCGGCCACGGGGTTTTAGTCTCACAGCTCCTAAACCTAAAGGATTTTTTCTATATTTTTACAAATTATTTACAAATTGAATCTGTTAGGTATTTACCAAAATTTCAGGTCCTGTGCAACGCTTAGTTTCTGAGATCTCCGTGGCCGCGCGGTTCTCCGCGTTTCGATGGCGCGGCCACGTTCAAACCCTTCTAACTTTTTAACCATAGCTTTGACAAATTTGTGGTTTTGGGAGTCAACTTTAACAAATTGTTACAAAATGTTGGCATAGTTTTTTTTTTAACGCCATGGCCGCGCGGTTGAAAAGAACACAAAAAATGCCAGACTTGACGAAAATAGTAAAAAGAAAAAACTTTTTACAAAAAAAAACTCCCAAAAAAACACTACAAAGTGAAAACTAACTTTAATTTCAGGAAGTCGGTGTCTTTGGTTTTTATTTACTTTCGTTTTTTTTGCCACCGACTTCCGAAATTAAAGTTATTTTTCACTTTGTAGTGTTTTTTTGGGAGTCGGTTGTTTTTTTTTTGTAAAAAGTTTTTTATTTTTCATTTTTTAGTGGTGCCTACCTCACACAAATCTGAATACCACTCTGCAAAATGAATTAGAGCATCATCCACATAGACTAAATGGGAAAAATACGTATTAAATTATTGAGTGTATGAAAAGCCGCTCATACACTTCACTATACCTACATTGTATTTTTTTGGGCTTGTAGTAAATAGCAATACAGCTAACTGTGTGACGAAAAAGTGGACGTCTTACGGTGTCCCGCTTATAGGAGCGCGAGCGGACAGCGCAGTGGAGCGGACATAAGATTCTATTGGTTAATATTTCTCCGTTTCTCCGCTCCGCAGCCTCGCTCCGCTCCGGTGGACAGGCAGCCTAAGGCAGCGCCTTAATGATGTACCTAGCGGTCACGGCCCTGCCTTACCTTATTCCTGAGATCATGTTTAGTTAGTAAGGATTCTTCAAAAACTTAATCTAATTTTCTCAATTGGTATTCCATTTTAGTACGAACTATATTATTATGGGTGTAATTTTTCGGAATCTTGTGAAATATTTCAAGATAAGATCAATTATTTTAACCGACAAAATCTTGATCTGAAATTATATCGGAAAATTTAGATTTTCACTAATTGATTTTTATTAATAAACTGTTTAATTGGACAAACACTCTCTTTTTGCAGATATCAAGATAATTTATAAACTTATCAGTCGGAGTATTCTCCAAAGTATAGGTACCTACTTAAATATTATGTATACTTTAATCGCACATTTTTCCTCCTGAAGAGCTTTACCATCAAACAACAGCGGACACTGAATTAATGGGCTTCAATTTAATTTTAAGAAAAAACCAGCATGGCTATCACTAACAAGTTGTTTTTCTGATATGTCAAGTCACTCTAGAGTCCTAGATGAAGATCAAAACGTGGCAACGTATTTCTCAACTGGACTTACTACATAGATACACCAAGAATGAGGCAATCCAAAAAACTTTGTTCATTCGATGTAAACTTTGAAGCATCAAAGTTAAAACCGGTCAGTTAGGCATCATTGTATTAAATCATATAGGTACGTTGCCATTCCATGACATTGTGGCAATGCTGCCAGCCTTTTGGACAATTCCTGTTGACAGCGATCCGGACGAAGTTTTTGATGCCCTATGATTATACCCCCTCCTTTTTAGGGTTCCGTACCTCAAAAGGAAAAAACGGAACCCTTATACAACACTTAACACTCGTGTGTCTGTCTGTCCGACTGTCACAGCCAATTTGCTCCGAATCTATTGGACCGATTAAGTTGAAATTTGGTACACATATGAACTTCTGTGACCCAAACACGAACTGGTATAGTAAATAAATTAATTTTGAAAATGGGGTTACTTTTGGGGGGGTAAATAAGAAAATTTTAAAAAAAGTTTTGCAAACAGTACCTTGTGACATATCAAATGAAAGGGCTTACTGTGAGAGTCACAAATATATTTTTTTTATAATTTTAAAATAAATTATTTTAAAGTTATTTAAGAAAATAGACGAAAATTTACCATTCCTCCCCCTTATCTCCAAAACTACTGAGCCTAAAATTTTGTTTTATATTTATGTACAAGTACATACATAGCTAACTTCAAGTTTGTAATTAATGCAACAAGTGTGGCCGCCTCCACCGACCCAACCCTTTCGTATGTAGAGTCAGCAGAGAGATACAGGGAAATTTTGGAAAACTTATACAGAATAAGTTTTCAAGAAGTGCGCAAATTTTCGCAGGGTGTTCTACCCATGAATATGAAGAACTTTCACTATGGGACTAACTTTGAAATCGCGAAAAAAAAATCAGCTGTTCAGTACGTTTATCTACACCAAACTCGTCAAAATGTGGGGACCAGCCAATTGGAGTACCTGATTTTTTTTCGAGATTTCAGGTTTGCTCAATAGTAAAAGTTGTTCATATTCATGGGTAGAACACCCTGTGAAAATTGGCGCACTGCTTAAAAATTTTTTCAACACATTTGCTCAAAAAATGCATTTACGGAGTCTGTATACATTGTTCGAAAGTTAAAAATTACGCATCATACAACGGAGCGTGCGGTAAAATAGGTACTCTCACCTAAGTACATATTTTACCGCACACTCCGTTTTATAGCGCCGTGCGTATTCTTTACGGTTTTTTTTTAATTTCCATAAAAAAAAATACAAGAATTCCACCAAGGAGTTTCACATTACGAGAATAAATAAGCTGAATGATGGAATCTCCTTGGAAGCGCTTTTGCTCAATACGTTTGCCTCACTTTAATACTAAAGAGAAAATGAGACGAAAGATGTAGTTCTAATTTTCACCACGCGAACGTGGTGCCATTTGCAAATTCGCCATTTTCATATTAGATTTTTGCGACTTTCCGACTGATATTTTTAAACAAAATAATAATATTAGTTCAAGCGAGGAATGCGGCATTAATCCATATTAATGCCGCATTCCTCGCTTGAACTAATATTATTATTTTGTTGTTTTTTTTTTTTTTTTTTTTTTTGAGAAGATTCCATAATCTACTCCACCTACGAGCCCTTGAATGAGACGCAAATAGCAGAAAATGGTCTCTTGCCGCCAAAATCGCGAGAGCACTATAATAATTTTATAACATGGAAGACTCAAAGAAATACTCAATCATTCTCTGAAAATGTTTTGATGGCTTATTTCAATTAATTACGTGTGAAGTGTATGCCGTGCTTAATGTGGTCAATATATTAAATGTTAAACAGCACAACATAAACTAATAATGACATAGATTTAACAAAATTATACATAAAATTAGGTACTTACATGTATTTTTGAAACGACAGTCAGATGTATTGTGTTTGTTGTTTTGTTTGTCAGGTGTATTTTCCCCCATATTGTATTTAAATAGTTATTTTATTTTATTGTAATTTGTGTCATGTTTACCGCAAATAAACATTTTTTCTTTCTTTTCTTTCTTTTCTTTAGATGGCTATACAAGCTGTACGCGGCGTCGTCGCCGACGTTTACGACACATTCAACATATCATCATTCTCCTGCCCTTATCCCAATCTATTTGGGGTCGGCGCAACATGTCCTTTTTTCCATACTTCTCTATTAGTCGTCATCTCGGTAGTCACTCCCTTTCTAGCCATGTCATCTTTCACACAATCCATCCATCGTTTCTTTCGTCTTCCCCTACTCTTATAGCCATCGACATTCATACTCAAAACTTTCCTCACCACATTTTCCACATTCCTCCGCATCACATGCCCATACCATGACAACCGATTTTCGCACAACTTTTCAGTCACCGGTGCCACTTTTAAACTTCCTCTTATGTACTCATTTCTTATTCTATCCATTCGTGTAACACCACACATCCTTCTTAGCATTCTCACCTCAGCTGCGTGCAGTTGCTTTTCTTTTTGCAGTTACGACACATTCAACATAATACGTGTGAAATTAATAATGTCAGTCAGTTATAAAAGCTTCCAAAGCAGCAAATATCACTGAATTTAATGCTTATTTGTTCAAATTTTACTATTAAGTAATTTCCAAGAGTATTACCTACCCATCTGTATAATTTCTTATTTGCTATTAAAAATAGTCTAATGAAAAAGTTTGTTTCATTACCTATTTACTGTACTGTTTTCTCGCAAATGTGTTGAAAAACGTTGTATGACACACGTGAGGAAATTGGTATTTACAAACTCGTGACTATGACCCTCGACTTCGTCTCTGGCTTACATTTGTCTACTCGTTGGTAAAAACCAACTTACCGCACTAGTATCATAAATAACGAATCCTGTATTTAACCTAAGACATTACGTGACATCTACCAACCCGCTCCGGTCCCACGTGGTTGGTGGATTACGACCCACTTCCTCTCACAGAAAGGAGGCCACCTCGGCCTGTGTCCCAGCAGTGAAAACATTATACTTAGGCTGATTATGTTTGATGTATGTTAACCATTTTTAAGAGTTTGTATTGGTGTATCTATTTATATTTTCTGTCAGATCTGTATGAAAAATGTGTTGACCATGAAATTGAAAACTTTGTAAGTAAATTCATTTCGGTTTTCGAGGAACTTCGTATTATGGTAAGCGATAAGTAACTTATCTATGATTAAAAACGTTAGGTCAACTTTAACACATCAAATCAGTACAATTAACGTATTTGTGAAATGTGATCACGATAATGATTATAACAAAGAAAATCTTTACGTTATCAAATTGTTGCACCCCACGCATTACGATGACAAAGAAAATATTTGCTCAGTCTGCAGCTTATTTGACGTCATCGTAACAGCTGGAAGTGGACCACTGCTGGATGTCGTTCTGCGCTTGCCCGACGACACATTCGTGTCCAAAGCTCCTAAATGTACAATAAAATCAGCAAGAACCTATAAATTTATAAACTTACCCTGCATAAGGTCAAATTGAGTCTTAAGCCATGGCTACTGTCCCTCAACTATGACGAAACAGCAAATTCTTAAAAATCTTTCGTGACACCGTAACATACAGGATGAAATTTAAAACATGTTCCAAATCAAAATGGGAGATTGTACTCATCATTATGAACAACTTTTACTATGGGACCAAACCTGAAATGACGAAAAAAAATCAGCTGTTCAGTACATTTATCTACATAAAACTCGTCAAAATGTACCGAACAGCTGATTTTTTTTCGCGATTTCTGGTTTGGTCCCATAGTAAAAGTTGTTCATAATGTTCAATTTACATAAACATACTTCAAGCACACACCCACATACACACCCCCACACACCCCAATACACAAACAATACACACATACACTCACTCGTCACTACTACAGGCTTTTTTCTAAAACGAGCGGTTACAATGCATACGTTCTCAATAGTATTTCCTCCCGGGAGAGGGCACGGATGGCTCTTGTAACACAGGTTAACCACCTAGCACAAGTGTCAGGGACTTCACACAATTTGTACCCACTTTCTTATTTAACAAAGATTATTATTATATTATTACTATCTGCGCCCCGCGGTTTCAACCGCGTAGACCGGGATAAAAAGTAGCCTACGTGTTAATCCAGGATATGAGCTATCCACATACCAAATTTCATGCAAATCGGTCCAGCCGTTTGAGCGTAAAGAAGTAACAAACATACAAACACACACACACACACACTCACAAACTTTCGCCTTTATAATATTAGGTATAAGTTATAACTTATCTAGTTATATTATTATACATATACTGAAGGCCATTATGAATCCGGTCTGAAGTTCTGAACCGGTCGATGTATGCCAATTTTTGGGGAAGACCCTTAGATATAAGAACGTTCTATGGGAAGACCTATACAGGGTGTAAGGGACAGCCCTCCGCAAACTGATAGGGTGAATTCAGTATGTCTTACTAAGATGACTGGTAGGTACATGAAATTTTTTCAGGAACGTTAAGGGAATCCAATAAACCTGATTTGTTTGTGTTTTTGTGCACAAATCGGAACATCTATTACTGGTTGGGAGGGGTAGGTAATAGGTATGCGGTGAGTTCGATGAACTCTGTAGCTAGACAGAAAGTGAATAGCTGATTACTCGCGTCGTTGGTTAGAGTATTTCAACATCCATTGCTGGTTTTTTTTGCAGTTTTTTTTACATAAATGGAATGTTGCGAACACACAATGCAATTTTACATTGAAATAATGAAAATGTAACTGAAAAAAAATTTGAAAAAATGAAAATTTTCCTGAGAAAATTTCCGGTAGAATATGATTCAAAATGAGGAGCTGAATGCACCCAGTTAGTTTGCGGAGGGCTGTCCCTTACACCCTGTATAGGTCTTCCCATAGAACGTTCTTATATCTAAGGGTCTTCCCCAAAAATTGGCATACATCGACCGGTTCAGAACTTCAGACCGGATTCATAATGGCCTTCAGTATGTCGTCGTTCCAGATTTTGTTGTTATGTGATGTGTCATAAACCACACAGCCAGTGTATTGATTGCCACAAATAAGTGTCATACCTACGGCAATGACTTTACAATCTCACGAGATAGATTAAAAACTAACGAAGTTCATAATTATACGGTGACATAATAATAAAACATTGGTCAGGCAGGGGCCATAGTCTTTCCATAGTTCTATGTAACCAGTCCACAGCCATCCAAATTCATAGCCGATATGTTTTGTTTCCATGTTCTGCAATAGTCCTGCACCAACCGGAGGTTGACCTTGGATGCACTTGCAGCGCATACAGAGACAATCGTCGGTTAGTGCCTCCTCATAATTTAAAATTTTAAGGGGCCTCTGCGAGTTGGCTTCGGCCCCTCATACGCCTTCCAAAGGTCCGGGACCCCAGGGTCCCGAGATATGTCAAAAACATTTTAAAATAATAATAATGTTACCAGCCTATTACTCTCCCACAGCTGGGCAAAGGCCTCTTCTGATACAGAGGCCATGCCCTCCCTGGACGGTACGCTTACTAGACGGTTATTACGTTTGGACAGGAACGGGCTGCGCCTGGTGACGGGGACCATCACGGGACACTGCTCATTAAACAAACACTTCCATACAATAGGAATAACGGACAGTCCTCTGTGCAGGGCCTGCATGGAGGCTGAGGAGACCATTGCGCATGTGCTCTTTAAATGCATAGGCGTTACCCAGATTAGAACAGAAACTCTTGGAATCCCCCGATCTTTCACAGATGTTCTTAATAGACCCAGAGATTTGATTAACTTCTGGAGGGAGGTGGGCTGGTTGGAATAACCCACGAAGGCCACCATGGCTCACGCACAATGGTCCACATAAAGGACTAAGTGCGGAAACCAAATCCTTAACATAGACATAGACATAGATACAGAGAAGGCACGAGCATTGGTCACCACGATTGCTCAAGACGGGTTGGCGATTTCAGACTTATAATAACTACAAGTCTAGGTTTCCTCACGATGATGTTTTCCTTCAACGATGTCAGTAATGGCCAAATAAACTCAGAAAGTACAGTCAGCCACAGCATTAGCTGATCCACCCTTGCATAAATGGTTGAGATTTTTTTGAATACGAATCGATAGAATTTTATAATTCTTTTATATTTTATTTAAATACCTATAATAATAAATAAAATATATAAATGGATACTCAAATGGACTCAGACTGAACTTGATGCCCTGGATAGGGGGTCCGTACACTGCTGACCGCAAACCGGATGCATCACCCACGATCATCGGTGATGAGACTGTACATCCCGCGGAAGTGCGGGGGTCGAGGCTTTTTCAATGCGAAGACCCTCCACAACCGCGAGGTGTGCAGCCTCAGAGAATATTTTTTAAAAGCCGATGTGGGTATGCACAGTGATGTAGTCGCAGTGGACAAGGGACTCACCCCGCTCTCCATGCCTAAAGAGAACTGGCGCAAACCTGTAGTACTTACTACCGATGACCGCAAGAAGGTATGGCAAAGCAAGGAGCTTTACGGACGCTTCTATCGGGCTCTTCATGAGCCCGGTGTAGATTTCTTAGCGTCCGTATCCTGGCTACGTTTCGGTGACCTTTTCGGGGAAACTGAAGGTTTCGTTTGTGCAATTATGGACGAAGTTATCTTGACGAATAACTACCCGAGATATATTATGAAGGACGGGACGGTTGACGTGTGTCGGGCATGCCACCGCCCGGGTGAGTCCATCAGACATATTATATCGGGTTGTTCTCGTCTGGCTAACGGCGAGTACTTGCACAGACATAACCAAGTGGCCAGGATTATTCACCAGCAACTTGCTTTGAAATATAAGCTTGTGGACTCTGAAGTACCGTATTACAAGTATGTGCCCGACCCAGTTCTCGAAAATGATCATGTCACGTTGTACTGGGAATCTGGGATCGATCTATCATTACTGACAGGACTATTGTAGCCAATAAGCCTGATATAGTGGTGATAGATCGATTAGCGCGCCGCGCAATGATTGTTGATGTTACCATTCCACATGACGGGAACCTCGTGAAAGCTGAGAAAGAGAAACAAATAAAATATCTCGACTTAGCTCACGAGGTTGTTGACATGTGGAATGTGAACTCGGCTGTCATTGTGCCGATTGTAGTAACGGCCAACGGCCTGATAGCCGATAGCCTCGAGCAACATCTTTCGAGGCTCTCGTTAGGCGGTTGGATCAAGGGCCAGATTCAGAAGGCAGTACTCCTCGATACAGCTCGTATTGTGAGGAGGTTCCTATCTCTGCAGCCCTAACCACCGGTAGCTTGGACCCTGCTCCCGACACCGGCGGACCACTATTTTTTATATTTTTAAATGTTTTTTATTTATTTTTTAAGAAATATTTAAAAATGTATTTTATAAGGAAAAAATATAAATAAACGAAATAATAAAATATAAAATAATTATAAAATTCTATCGATTCGTATTCTTAAAAATCTCAACCATTTATGCAAGGGTGGGTCAGCTAATGCTGTGGCTGACTGTACATATGAACTGAAAAAGTCACATTGGTACTTGCCCGGATTTGAATCCACAACCTCGTGCATGAGCAGCGAGCCCTTATCCACTGGGCCATCACGACGCACTAGGACTGGGTCTGGAACTATTAGAAACGTGAAATTTTGAACACGGCTTCCGTTATATTATAATGTAGGGGACCTCTAATAATAAGGGGCTTTTGGATATTAGACCTTTAAAGGGGTTGAAAAGGGGGGATTTCTATTGTATGAAAAATCTTATTTTCTTAAGTTTATAAGCATGAATACATTCAATGGATAATAAAGTTTGTCATTATTTAGTTTTTCAAAAGTAAAAAAAAAAAATTTTTCAAAGGGATTTTTTTTATTATTATTATTTTAGGGGGTGCTAAAGTTTGCATGGAAGAATTTTAACGCGCCGTCGGGTTGCCTCGAATAACGGTAGATAAAGTTTTCTGGTTTTTCGAAATGCGACCAGCAAAATGGAGTAAGTAATTAAGTTTGTGGGGAGGATTTCACTGCGTGTCTGGATTAAGTCAAAAGTAATCCTAAACATTAAATGACAGCACGAATAATTGAAGATTTTTCAAAAATCAGCCCCTTTCGGAGTGAAAAGGGAGGAACAGTTAATATGAAAATTTTATTTTTTCTTTGATCTTTATATTAAATAATAAGTCTATAAATTAATCAATCAATGGATTTTTCAAAACTACTGGCTAAAAGGGGTGGAGAGGGTGTTAAATTTTGTAGGACCAAACACGAAATCCACGTGGACGAAGTCGCGGCCAAAATGCTAGTCTATTCTATATTACAGGATATAAGTACAGTGTGTAATGTCTAAAATTAGTTCACTTGATTTTTCAATTAATCTACTGATAATTTCGGCAATAATATGAATAGAATAGATTATAATTCCGATGGAACGATAATAAATAAATTATTGATGACGTGCGCAATGCGCTAAACAGTTAACGTTGATAAGTATTATTTCTTGGAACTTGGGATTATTCCAAAATAAGATTTGCATTTTCGAAAACTGTTGGAATTGATAAAACAAAACTGATTTTAGAATCTTTTTATTTGTCCCGCTCTGGGAAATCGCACGAGCTGTTATTATACCT
This sequence comes from Cosmia trapezina, assembly GCA_905163495.3. Classification (NCBI taxonomy): domain Eukaryota; kingdom Metazoa; phylum Arthropoda; class Insecta; order Lepidoptera; family Noctuidae; genus Cosmia; species Cosmia trapezina. The sequence continues at coordinate 19,672,686 of LR991037.1, forward strand.
ACTACGGATATCGAGGGATATGGCATGGAGTGGAGTGGTGTAGAGTGGTGGTATGGTTTTGAGCATATGTGCAATAAGTGTGCGTCGAAAAACTCATCATGTGTGCCGTATCTATTTCTTTGATTTTGTGTGAGGTGGTGACACTTGAACTTGAACAAATATAGAGTGAAGGCATATCTCCGGATGTCTATGTTCCCACAAAACGAACATAATGATATGCCTATTTTCACTACTTTTAAAACTTGGTACACTGATAGAAATGCAGTGCAGTAAGTACCTACTCCAACAAGAGTTGCTTAGGAAAAGATGCCAGGCGCCCAAATGCCATACATCTCCACGCTTAGAAGGAATTTCAAATGGGTAGCCTTCATACAAAACTCCCAGCAGATTTTGTTGGAAGTAGGTACCCTTGGGAAGAGTCTAATAAGGGTAGAATGTAAATGCCTTACTTACCTTTGCCTACCTTTCAAAACCTTTAATCCTTTCGGCCTTGCGAATAGTTCGATAATAGCAATTATGATTTGCTTGTTCGAGAGCAGAAATAAAATAGTATTTAGCTAATTAGGTATGTACCTACATTTCAATGCAAGTGTGCAAAGTTTGTCATAGCACTCGAGGCGGAATTGCATCCCGAGTCGAAGTGCAATGATAATGCTCTTGCGTATCAAACATTTTCTTTTCCCAACAGTGGGATATTACGAACTAAATAGTTAGATAAATTGATTAAAAACAGAACAGCCTAATATTAAAAACATAAAAACTGAGTATTTTTGTTTATGGGACACTAATTAATGAAGAAGTATATAAAAACAATAATACTACTACTATTATAAATGCGAAAGTTTGGATGGATGGATGGATGTTTATTACTCAATCACGCCAGAACGGCTGAACGGATCTGGATGAAATTTGGCACAGAGATAGATTATAGTCTGGAACAGCACATGGGCTACTTTTTATGCTGGAAAAATTTACGTATCCCGTGGGATAAATCCCGACATCCACGCGTTCGCGGGCGAAGCCGTAAAAAAAAACAAATGCTAGTATACTTATATATCGTAGCCAACTAGCTTAGGTAATTAGCCTTTCAGTTAATAACAGCCTAGCCTTTTCACTAAACGGCGCCGTTCAACTATCGGCCAGAATGATATTCAGCCATTCAATCAAACAGCTAGGCAAATTACATGGAACGATAACGTTTAACTACCATTAAAATTGGCGCTGAATTAAAGCGGCAGTTGTTTATTGAAGTTTTGGTAAATTATAAATTACAAAGTGCATGTTCGGCAGTAAAAACTGGGCAGTAAACTAAATAATAAGTTAAGATAAGTTTGGAAAATTATCAACAATGAAACGAACAGGAACAGAAAGCATAATATTGATTACACACTGGAGTCGTCATGTGGTCTCATTTCCGATAGCAAAGAAGTTGCTCAAGAATTTGTAAATTTCTTTACCAGTATCCCACTTAAAACTACTGAGGTCTTAAACTCCTCGCCCTCGCTCTCTTTTGATTTAGTAAGAGCGAACGTTTCGGCCTGCCCGATTGAATTTAACTTTAAGCATATTAACCCCATAACAGTAATAAAAGCTTTTAAGCAAATTAAGATCAAACTGACTGAAGATCTTTGGGGAATGTCCATTAAAGTCTGTACCTCCATAATTGAGACTATAGCGCCTTAGTTAGCCTTAATATTTAATTTTTGTGTAGATCAAGGAGTTTTCCCGGATTTAATGAAATACAGTAAGGTAATTCCACTTTTTAAATCCGGAGACAGTAAAGACAAAAATAATTATAGACCAGTATCCATGTTGCCGGTTTTCAGCAAGGTGTTTGAAAAGGTAATGCTTAATCAAATGCTCAATCATTTTAACACGAATAAAATACTTCACGATCTACAGTTTGGTTTCACCAAAGGACGTTGTACAACCGACGCCGGTGTAACCTTATTAAAACACATTTTTAACGCGTGGGAAGAGGCCCAAGACGCCATAGGCATTTTTTGTGACCTCTCCAAAGCATTTGATTGCGTCGATCATGAAACCTTACTCTTGAAACTTGAGCATTACGGACTTGGAAAACTTGCCCTCGGTTTAGTAAAATCTTATTTAAATGATAGACAACAGCAATTTCAAATAAATGGTGTCAATTCACTCTGTTTAAAAGTTAAAATGGGTGTTCCACAAGGCTCGATATTGGGTCCTTTCCTCTTTTTAGTGTATATTAATGATTTACTCATTGTTGAAGAGCCAAATAAAATAAATAAATACTGTTGGAACTGCTGAAGATTGTAAGAATAGCTTTGCATTGTGTATACTCAATCACCTTTGTATTGTATGATTGCTTAGCACATGTGTGAGTACTATGTACCTACTCTAAAGCTACCATTTACTGGGTACGTCTTTATTTGACTTGGATGTGCCCTGGCGGCTGAGAGTGTGTCATGCTCACTCTAATGTCTCGCTGATGGTGGCGCGTGTTGGATCATTTAACGAATCCATACGTAAGGTTCGTGAACGGCGCTGTTGGTGGAGGCTGGTCATACTAAGGTATGACCAACCTCCACCAACAGCGCCGTTCAGCTGCCACGACTTATTTTAATTTAAATTTTGAATTGTTTTTTTTTATTTTTTATTACGGACGCTTTTAACGTTCATCGTTCTCACATGTATAATTTCAACATGAATGATGTAACCAATATTTTGTAACCATATTTTGATTTAAAAGAGTGTCCGTGGAGTTTCTTGCCCGTTCTTCTCCATAGACCTACGTTTTGGAATGGGCAACTAGCTTCAACTTTCTGACTTACCTACTGACCGACTCTTTGACAATTCAAAAGTGCCTGTAATTGGTTTAATTGAAATAAATGCTTTGAGTTTGAGTTTGAGAATAAAAATGAGTCATCATAACAAATATTTAAATGGGTAATTAAATAAATAATTTGCAGTGAAATGGTTTAACGGGCAGTTAACAAATCGGAATTATTCTGTGAGAAATCTAACTTGGAAGTAGCGCTCGCCGGCCGCTGCCGCGCATCGCTCGCTTCGCTTGCTGGGCACGCGCGTAGTTGGTCACAGTTCCAACCTAACCTATGAACTGCCGAACTATATTTACCTAACTGCCCATTCGAACATTTTTAATGACCTTCAGCCTCAACCTCAACCCAGCGCTGTACACTCCGACTCACTGGAGCATAACGCAGCGCCACCCCGACTCACTGGGGAATCACCGCAGGCAGTCCGACTCACCGTGAACCATGCGGCACCCGGTTCCGACTCACAGGAACCTCAACTGGCACTGGCAAGCATCGCAAGATACACGACTCAGCCCACTATCGACCTCCAGTCTCCGAAGGGGAGTGATTTGGCGGCATCTACATCGCCACATACAAACAGCGCATCACGATGACATGACGTAACGAAAATCCTGCATAGCGCAATCAGAGTTTACCGCGCGACTAGCATATACAACGTCCCGACATCAACCGTCTCGGGCTATCCGTAGGAACTTCGAGTCCGTATCTCTGTCGCTGGTCGCCTTCTGCTGGGCTTCCCTCATGTAGATGGGGGTTCCACCTGGTAGGATTTGACCGCCGGGATACGGTGAAGAAAGCGGTAGTATGCATATGCCGTGGCGAGCTTACGGACACAAAGACAGACACCATTTTCATGGGTGTCTTAATGCAGCACGTCCAACCAGTCATCGCCAGTGGCGAACCGAATGAGGGGCCCGTAGTTACGGGCCACCGTATCGCATCCGCGGACGGGGGGCTATTCCCTAGAGCCACACGCCACGCCCCTTGCGGGGCGTAGCGTCATCTCGCAGTCGAACCGTCTCGGGCAGTTGCCCACCAGACACGACACCCGTCTGGTCGGAGGACCCTCCCTTTTCAATGGAGGATGAGTGAACTTTACACCCTGTTCCTCATGCCTCTATTCGTACATCAAAAATACTGTTTGTACATCAAAATTTGCACGTCTAAATAAATTAAACTTAACATCAGGTCGACGGAGCCCCGCTACGCGGGTCTCCTATTTCTGTCTGCAGAGTTTGAAGGAACCTAACCAAACTTAGGTTTGGTTAGGTTACCCTCGGGGTACCCAATAATTATTATTTGTATAAGTTTTGATATTCAATTAGATAACTAGTAGTGCAATAATTAGTTTATTAAAGTTTTGCATTTGTTATTTTTGATGAACAGTTAGTATTTTTGATGTGTAGGTAATTAATATTTTTGTTGTGACTTTGGACAAAAATTTATATATAATAAAAATAATGATTATTGTTTGTACAACTTTTGATATTCGATTACTTAGTTAATTACTGTCTTCGGTTAATTAGGTATTAGTGCAATCATTGATTTGGTGTAGTACATGTAGATTATTGATCCAAGTAAGATATATATGACATTAATTATTTAGGGAGTGACTCAAATAGAGCCAACAACTGTCACTAAATGTCTTGGCATCCTAGTTTTTAATAAGTTGACTTGGAGATCTCAGACTGACGAAATTTGTAAAAAAACTAATAAAGCATTTATGTTCTTTACAAACTGTCAAGGACTGTCAGCCTAAAATCGGTACCTACTAATGGCCTATCACGGTTATGTTGTATCAACACTTAGGTATGGAATAATGTATTGGGGCAACTCAGCAGATAGAGAACTTGTATTAGAGCTCAAAAGCAATGTATCAGAGCTATGTGCGGTCTAAATAGCTCCGACAGCAGTCAACCATTTTTTAAAACCTTAAAAATCCTTACCCTACCATCATTATACAGGTTTGTGTTTGTATGTTTCTTTTAAGGTGTCAAGCCAGTGCGAACTGATAGCAGAGTACCATATATATCGATTTCGAATCACCCCGTATGTTCTACGGTTTTTTGTAGTTTTCGAGTTATAATTTTTTTTCGATATTTTTCCTTTCCTGATTCAACGAGATGTCAGGCATTAAAAAATTATACCTATCTTTTTTTTTGGGTCAACTTTGAACAAGAATGTACTAAATAGGGCATTATTTGCTGAAATCTGTCGATGAAAGTGGTGTATCTGAAATCTTGTGATTTTTATATTTTTTAAATTTAATAATATCTTTGCATATTTTTATCAATCTTGATATTTACTATTCCTCTACGTTTAAGCAGAGGTCAGTTGATAATAAAAATATGAATTTTATACCTACTATTATCCTTAACCATCCTATCCTTACTCCTTCCTCTACTATCCTTTTCCATTGATGTGAAATGAGGCATCCAAAATAACTCAAAAACTACAAAAAATCGTAAAACATGGGCGTTAAATCGATAGGTATGGTACTCTGCTATAAGCTCGCACTGTCTTGAAACCTTAAAAGAAACACCCTGTATATTATGACTTTACATCAGAATCAGAATATTTATTTGCAAACATATTTATAGTTACACAGTGTGTGAGATGTTATAACATTTGCGTATAGGTTATCTATGAAATTGCCGTTTTGTATGAAAAAATTTAAACGAATTTTTTTATTGATGCCCTTCTTAAAGAAATCAGCTGGTCGGGAGGCAACAAATTCTTCAAAGGCATTTTGTACTGCCTCTCGGGTATTGAATTTTTTTCCCGCCAAGAAGTTATCCAAATTCTGGAAAAAGTAGTAGTCTGTAGGCGCAAGGTCTGGTGAGTAGGGCGGATGACGGAGAGCTTCCAACCCCAATTCTTGCAACTTGGAGACCGTCTGCTGTGCAGTATGAGGTCGCGCGTTGTCGTGCAGGAGCAGCGGAGACGAGCGATTGACCAATGCTGGTTGGAGATGTGCCAGCTTCTCCATCATTGTGTTCAGTTCTTCACAGTACACATCTGCAGTAATGCTCACCCCGTTTGGTAAGAAGCTGTGATGAATCACACCGGCGCTAGACCACCAAACAGTGACCATCACTTTTCTAGGGGTAAGTTTTCGTTTAGGGCATTGTTTAGGTGCTGAACCAGGATTCAACCAACTTTGCTGAGCGCTTGCGGTTATCAAACAGAATCCATTTTTCATCGCAGGTAACAATGCGGTTCAAAATTCCTTCATTTGTGTGTCTGTTGAGCAGTGCAAGGCACGTCTCGACGCGTACTTCGCGCTGGCGATCATTGAGTTCGTGGGGCACCCATTTGTCAAGCTTTTTTACCTTGCCAATTTGACGCAAATGGACCAATATTGTTTTGACGCTAACGTCGAAAGCTGCTGCTAATTCAGCCGTAGATTGTGTATCATCAGCTTCCACAATCGCCTTTAATTCGTAATTGTCGACCAAAGTCTTCGGACGACCGCGAGGTTCATTTTTCAGGTCGAAATTTCCAGAACGGAAGCGAGCAAACCAATAACAGGTGGTGCGTTGGTTTGTAGTGTTAGCTCCGTAAACGTCGTTGATGTTGCGTGCCGCTTGTGCCGCGTTGCTGCCACGACGGTACTCATATTCCATAATTACTCGAATTTTTAACGTATCCATGATGACGAAAAAGATTGAAATGCGATGAAAATGTATCAATAAACAAATGACTACTTTTGGAAAAAAAATCCATGTTTTTAAAATAAAATTAATTTGAAATTAGAATTCTTAGCCAAACAAAAATTATTTTGATTTGAAATGGCCAGTACTGCAGAACGGCAATTTCATAGGTAAAGACCTAATATCAATATATTAGTTTGTTAGTTTTCTTCCTTAAAAATTTTATGCATCTCCAAATTATGCCAAAACAAATTAGACGACATGATAGTTATGCTTATGTTGTATTATGCCAAGGTATTATTATGCCACAGTATGATTATACAAAAAAAAAATATCACAAAATAGTTAAGTAGGTATGCCAAAAGTATACAGGTAAGGAAAAAAAAACATTACGTGAAAAAAGGGGTCCCTAGTCCGTATGCGTACTGACACTGTACATTATAGACTAAAGTAGTTAATTAACTACCAATTAAAATATTACACTACCATTATGTATAAGGGAGTATTTGCGTAGGTAGGTACTACTCTTGTGATTGGAAGACGTTGTGTAGATTAGTAAAAAGTGATTTAGCAAAAAAAATTAGTATGAAAAGCATGAAGTATCCTAACTTAGTATACTGAGATTTAAGAAATTTAATCACACATTTACCTATACTTATACTTAGTTATCTGTAGCTCACTTTCCGGGTGTTTCTTGTTTTTAACAACGTATAGTGCTTTTTTCATTTTCTTTTGATTTTCCTCAAAATGTTCATAAGAATTCCTATTTCGTAACTCCAGCGCATCTTTATATAAGACAAAATGATATTTAATTCTTAGCAAATGCTAGTTTCTCGTACGTTTCTAAAATTTATTGCATGTGCTACGTGTACATAATGTGCTGAATACTTAACGTTCTGTGAAATGGAACGTTATTCGGTACACGTCAAGAAAATATGGAGATGTTTAGGCGCCGAGTCGTGTGCGCAGGCGCGCGCGCTCACGTCACAACACAGCACCGGCGTCACTCGCCGCGCAGGCGCCCGCGGGGCACCCCGCACCCCCGCAGCCGCGCGCGCTCACTGATTCAGTGATAAACAAACCTTACCGGTGCCTCCTTGTCAGACATGCTGCAAGTTTGACTTCTCGCCCGGGAACCTAGATCTGCCTTCATGCATCTTTGTTTACGTACAACACAGCACAAGTGAGACCCAGTGTTTTTGTAACGTGTGTACCCTCGCCTGCCTAGTTAGTGAGCTCCAATCATATGACCTCGATGGCCTCTTGTTGCAGATGTCAGCCGCCGCCGCACGGACTACGGCGGTTTTATCACATTTTAGAAAATGACTGAAGGCCCCTTACATCATGACAAGCCGGTGAGTGTTCGGATAACAGTTAGTGCACGATGACCCGCAGGACAGTCAATGCACGCTGCATCTGTACCACTGTCGAAAATGAACCTGCGTCGCGCCATTATGGAGAGTGATACCTGCACGGAGAGTTGATAATCGCTTGTGCTATGTATTGCAGATCTTCTACGGAATTAGAAGTATCGTTCAGAGCGTTTATTGACCGTGAATTCGCGGATTGCCATGAAAATCGCAAATTCGCCTTGTATGACATGTGTTAGTGGTCCGACGCTGGTCTCGACAGGCCTGATGGGTGCTGCGTGCATCATGAATCACACGTTACACACATACGCACGGTGGAACATTTTCGAACTTGTTTTTCCTCTCCAAAACAACGAATTATGTAGTGGCTCTTGATGTTTCAACATAGAAGATTATTTTTATTTGTTCTACTAAAATAGACGGGTATTTTTACTGTACAGCACTATCATAGACCATTAGAAAATCATTAGCGTTGTACGATGATTAGTATTCCAAGACGATCGAGTGTATCGTATATTGGCATTTTCTTATCTTGCTTATCGGTGGGTACGTTAGTTCGGTACCTACTCATGTACAATAATTTATTGTAATCTGAGTCTGTATGCACAACAAGTGTGTATTTAAGAAAATTATTATATCTGCGATAATCGTGGGCTGCGTGATTGTGGGTATACAGCAAACATGTAAATTTTAACCTTTATGAAACGGTTTGACCTAATTTCTCTACGTGTACCTAGTGACTTCTATGTTATGGGACGTCGAAGATGATACTAATATGTAGCATTATTGCTTCAATCGATAACCTAAATATAGGTACTTAAAATCCTCTCTTACGTCATCTTTACGGGTATAGGAAAGAATTGATTTCAATGAGATACCTACAGGAAATAAAGAAGGTTACATTGGAATATATGGACGAAATATACTCAAAACTCAAAGCAAAATACCTATAGATATAACTCGAGCAGCATATACCTACCAAATTAATTGTGGTTGCGTAAAATATATGTAAGTATGTAGACAAGAAAACGGATGTAGTTTTTCTCAATAACTCTGCGGTTGGGGCAGCCGAAACAACACATTCACAACACAATCCAAAAATCAAGAAAGGTCACTCACACGCTGTTAATTCACAGGACTACTTCAAACTTTATTAACTTGCCTTTTGTTTGTCATAGACTCATAGACAATCTCAAAGTACATATAGGGCGTACATTATAATAAAAGTCACAATAATTCAATGTTAATCAATCCATAAAACCAGAAAACCGCTGTTGGCGCGTACCGAAATCGAACAGGTTTTTAATATAGCCGTACCTTCCTTGTCGCTTGACCTCGCAACTTGTGATCATTTCAGTCATGTACTACACATTAAGAAAAGTAGGTACTTCTGTGTTTTAGTCACTGTAGAATTGGATGTGACAGTAATTAAGGCGCAGATTTCCTGAAAACGATCAAAAAGGTGGTTTTTAAAGCTGTGTATCTCATAAACCGTAAATAATTTTGACATGTAAAAAAAATATGATATTTTCAAGTCCTTTTCGCATACAGTGATGGAAGCCAAAACATAATTAGACATACTTTAATGCAACAAAAAAATCTTTATACATACATCCGAATAATCTTTAAAAGCTGTTTATCCCTTCACTAGCAATTATAATTATAATTAAAAATATACCATGAAATGTCAAATTCCAAACTGCATCCAGTGATCGATTACTTTTTATTAAATAGTCAATTTCTAATTTTATACGATTTCATTTGCACTTTTACGATATAATTCCGGTGCGCGTGAGAATCTTCTATCTCGTGCGTCAAACTAGACAGCCATAAAGCCATTTCACTTACACACCGAGCTTAACCAAGCTTGGAACCAGGGGCCTTAAAGATGCCATTTTGATAGCAGACATCTTACTGGTATAAAAGGCATGCTGTGAACTCCATGTAGTCATGCTTTCGACTGACTGCAGCACTAGGGGTGCTTATGGACATCCAAGAACAGCATTGTGGTAATGACTAGATATAAAGACTGACACTAAAACTAATGGGGAAATATTTCCAAAAAACACCAAAACGTTTATTTGGTCATTAGCAAGACCTCCAGATATATTTGCGATATGAATTGGTAGTAAGCCATTTGGTGGTAGGTGTAAATTACGACCATCGTCAGTTATTTTGAATCCAAGCGAGATCTAAGAGGATTTACCAGTCTCACTATATAATCAGGAAGGAAGCGAAGGAGCCGAAAGAATCGAATTTTAGAATTACTTGTATGCATGAAATCCTATGAAACCTCGCACTGGATGAATTGGCGGAAGAATTATTAGGAACTTCGTTTCGTTGGGCGTGGACAAGTTTAGACCTAGGAAGTTTAGGTCTAGAAATATATCTCAGATCTTAAATCCGGATACAGTTATATGAGTTTATTACCATGCAGTATCAAGCCTCGACTGTAATGTTTCGATCATTGATAGCATTGATATATAAAAAATAAAAACATATCCATACATTTTTATAGTAAGTAAGTACCTATATATATCAATGATTGAGAGTTATTCTAAAGATCCAAACTGAGTAAAATACTAGCTTAAACATGTCTTAAAAAAAAACATGGTGCTTTATCATCTGAGTCGCCTTGTTCTTATTACCGACCGAGTAATTTATTATTACAGATGTTTTTCAGTTACATATTATAGTACAAACAATAAGATATGCCAGTAGCGATTATTTGCATTTTATGGAAAAATTATGTGTACAATAGGTATGAATTGTTTAAAAGCTGTCTACTTAGTACATGCAACAATTAACATTATTGCATCAATTAAATTGTTCTGTCTTTGACAGTTGCCTATTTACTAATGGTTACCGACACCGAAAGTGATGCGCCTATGCGACCAATTCTAAAAATTAGCTAAACAGTGAGGATTAAACAATTTAAAAGTATTCAAATGACGTTTCGTTCGTGGGTTCAGCGACATTCAGAAGCTTCTGTCATCAGATTACAATATCCATCACTATTCTAAAACCAGTCTGACAGCTGCTGGGAGGGATCATTACTCAGAATAATATTTTGTTTACTAGGCAAATAGTCTTTTTATCATTTACTAGCTTCTGCCTGCGACTTCGTCCGCATGAAATTTCATGTTCCCCCGACCCACCGCGTCGCATCGCATCGCTTGCGCTATTACTTCGTTTTCGCTTAGAGTACTTTCTGACTTTTTTTTCTTTTTGCGGGCTCCTAACGTTCGTAGCGTGATGTTAAATAGCTTATAACCTTCCTTAAGAAATGGGCTACCAAATGCAACTAAAAAAACTGGTCGTGTCAGATATTAGCGCGTTCAAACAAAAAACAAACGTATAAGTAAATGAAAAGCGTAAATTATAAAATAATAATTTCTCAGAGCTATACGCTCCAGTAATACCTATGAGATATTTATTGTATACCTATAAAAACTCTTTTATATAGTCTAGGCATTGCCTAACATCCTGTGATAAAAGTAATAACTCGTAAAGTTATTATAGGTAGGTACTAAGTTACGACACCACTCCATGTTTCGAAGTAGTACGAACTAAAGGATCGATTGCATGTAGTTATATCAAATATATCAATGAAACAATAACCCTCGGTGAACTATTATGGGCTTATTTGACCAAAGTCGGATATCTTTTATCCGTGGAATAAAATTGACACCTGACAGTTTGTGTATGGAGAAACTGTCAAAAATTCAAAATTTATTCGAAGAATAAGAACTTATATTGGGTATAAAATTTTGGTCGAATTCACTCTTCATCTGTTGACAAATCTTGTGTAAAGATTTGATTGGTTTCTGTTATTTCCGCCAACAAGCTGCTAAAATAGTATTGTACAAAATCTCTCCGTGAAAACTTAGCTGAAGTGAGCTGCCAATAATGTCAATCTCTAGCATCAGGTGGAATGACAGCTCTCTTCAACCTCACTCACCATGAGATGTGTACAATACAAAATAGATCGGCTGCTGCCAAATGTGAAACTACCAGAAACTACCAAGACTTGGAAAAAGTTGGCAAAGCAGCATAATCTTATATTATTGCCAACATCCAACGCAACCCAGTTAAAACTTAATAAAAAATAAGGAAAGAAAAAACTTTTTTACCAAAAAAATAAAAACAGACTTCCAAAAAAAAAACAACTAAGTGACAAATGACTTTAATTTCGGAAGTCGGTGCTTTGGATCTGTATTTTAGTTTTTGCCCTGGATTCCGAAATTAAAGTTATTTTTCACTTTGTACTTTTTTTTGGAAGTAGTTTTTTTTTAAGTTTTTTATTTTTAACTTTTTAGTGGGTCAGTTTGTAGGTCAAATCAATCTGCCTAGCCTTTTCCCAACTATGTTGGGGTCGGCTTCCAGTCTAACCGGATGCAGCTGAATACCAGTATTTTACATGGAGCGACTGCCTATCTGACCTCCACAACCCAGTAACTGGGTAATACGATACCTCTTGGTAAGACTGGTTGTCAGACTTTCGGGCTTCTGACGACCCGTAACGACTGTCAAAGATCCACGAATGACAGCCGGGACCAACGGCTTAACGTGCTTTCCGAGGCACGGAGGAGTCTCGGTATGTAAAGATGGTCACCCATCCACTGACCAACCCCGGAAAGCGTAGCTTAACCTGATGGATCGACCCGTGCGGCTGTTATTACTTAGCCACGAGCTCCTCGGGTCAGTTTGTAGGTAATTTATCTAATTTACAATAGTTTACAATGGCCTAATGTCAACTGCTCATCAGCATTAATAGTTGAGAAGTTCTCCTGGTAAGTACCAGGAGAACTGAGGAGCTGATGGTGAAGTCACCATCAGCTCCACTTCTCCATATGCATTGTGACGAGCATAAATTGCTTGGCAACCTATATTAAAGTAAGTAATCAAAGCGCAACCGGTGAAATACCTACTTATAATTGAGTAGTTCCGGTAGCCATCTGTGGTCTTTATCACTAATTCCACTTCACCAAATGCACGAGTTTACTATAAAAAATACCCAAATCGCTATAGGTGTAAGTACTTACCTATAAAATTTGATAATTTTCTTCGATTTCCATCAGATTCTGACTTGGTGACAATGGGACCACCTCGAGAGCAAACCCTTTAAAACAAAAATAGTACATTATGATACAAGTGGAGAACGTTGTTTTTGAGCTGAGAACACAATAACAAATGTCCACGTGCATCAAACGACGTTTTTAAATACACCTTTGAAGAAATAAAATAAAATAACGAAAAATATTTTTGTCGTGAATTATTATGAAACTATTATTTAAATTTTCTTTTTTTTCCGCGCTTTGCTTTCGCCAGGTTGAAGGAGAAGCAAAGCCGATAAACAGCCTAATATGAAAAATAGAAAATTCAAATATTTTTGAGTTTAGAACACATATAAATGTTAATTTGTTCGTAAACGTTTTTTTTATTGTAATAATCATGATCTTTGATGATATTCTATTTATAAATATTATTTAAATATTCAAAAAATATTAACGCCGTAAAGACGCATATCTCTTTAGCGAGATTTAAAAAAAAATCACCTCATGGAACATAGAAAACGGAGGAGGCTTTTTGGAAATCGGTTAAAAATGGAAAAAAACCTGGGTTTCTTCAACAATACAACAATGACTTTTCCTTTAGAAAATAACTTTGTTGTAGGTAAATACTTATTATAATACCTACGGGAAGAATCAGACGAAATAGGTAAGTACTAACTTAGGACACTTGTCGGAGACCACTGAGTGCTGACGTAGGTATCTAGGCTCATGTGACTCCATTAGGTATAAGGAAAAAATACTTTAGTTTCCAACCACAATACTTACCAACTTTAATTTCAACATTACCCAATTATAATAATATTAGTAGACTTTAATGTTTTAGTAGACTCATCGGGAAGTTTGTGGCTGGTTAGTAACATGTAGTTATTTGTCGTGGCTCTGCAGCATAGCACCAAATTGGCTAAAGCAGTAAATAAATCAGTATGAACATGGATTGTGTCTCGTTGACCTACATTTTAGAGGAATAATGCCATAGGGACACTCGAAACTCTGAGGGCTCGTGGCTAAATATTATTCAGAAGCACAGGTCGATCTTCAAGGTTAAGCAACGTTTGCTGAGGTTAGTCCGTTGGATGGTTGACCATCCTTAACATACCGAGAGCACTCGATGCCTCGTAGTTGGTCCAGGCTGTCATTCATAATGTGGGGGCCACACCAACGGTATAATTATGCCGTTGATTATCGCGATGATGGACGTAGGCCGTAGGTGTAGGCTGTAGCCACAACTTATCGCAATAATTTTACAACGGCATTCACATTATCAATTGACTTGGCAATAACTCGGTGGCGGCGTTCAAGAATGGCCACTCATTTTGTCGCGATAGTAAACGGGATAATTACCGCGATGTTTATGGCGATGATGGGCATTGACTTTGACGTTGGTGTGGCCCCGACGATAGATCTTAGTAGTCAGAAGCCCGAAAGGCGACAACCAGTCTTGCCAAGGGGTATCTTTGTTACCCATTTGCTGGATTGTGGAGGTCAGATATCTGGACCTCTACAATCCAGTGAATCGCTCAATGTAAAATACTGGCATTCAGGTGCATCCGGTAAGACTGAAAGCCAAGTCAATCCCAATATAATTGGGAAAAGGCAAGATCGATGATGATGAATGACATGGGGTAATCCAGGGAACTAAATTCGCAAAGATCGATGCTAAAGCACCTACCACGTAGGTGCATACGTAGAACAAAGGGCTACGCAACACCATTAAGTAAATATGCTATTAAGGCTTGTCCTCCGTAAAATACGGCGAAACTTACGTAACTTTGTGTCCGTCTTTTACTGTAACTATACATCTTTTTGATAGGAAAAAAAAACAGTAATTTACAATAGGTACATAAAAAGTGATTATATTTGTCCTGAAATCTATTTTAGTTTATAGAACTAAAGAAAAAAAACCGGTCAAGAGCGAGTCGGAGTCGGAGTCACCGAGGATTCCGTTCCAATTTCTGAAAAAGTGTGCTATTTAAAGACATCGTTTTATTTTTCCTGTACCTAATCTTTACATAAACTTCTATCACATAGAATAATTTCAGATTTTTCTATATGTAAACTTCGGATATAAGGGAACGGTATTTTTTTTTTACATTTTTCATCAAAAAACGAAAAAAAATGTTTGCCTTTCATATGATGCCCCCACATGCCCTCGTCGCCCCAGTTCGAATTTTTAAGACCCCTTTCAATCCCTGTTACAAAAAAAAACAAAAATACTTTTATTTCTTTCTTATTTGCAAAACAGTTGGGGAAACGTCATCTAAAACTGTTCCAAATTTCAAGTTGATAGCATTAGTAGTTCTTGAGATATCCAGCTGTGATAGACGGACAGACAGACAGACAACTGAGTCGCACCATAAGGGTTCTTTTTTACCATTTTGGTACGGAACCCTAAAAATCTAAATCCAGGTCTATTTTTTCTAGTTTTTACCATGTTAATTTTCATTAAAAGTGTTCTTAATACACAGTTCTCTACATTTATAAGGAATGATTTCATGTCATTACTTTTTAGTCCAATCAATAGATTTTTTGAAATAGATAATTGCTTCATATTTTGCAATAATTTACCAGCGTTGTGTCATCGCGCTTCTCTTTCTTTTCTATGAAGTCCGACAGTGACCGCGCTTTTTACGGAGGACAAGCCTTAAGTAAATATGCTATTACATTGTAATTATAAACCCATTACGTCTCAATAATGAGTAGCATTACTTTTATTATCGACATGACATGAAATAGGTAATTAAGTAACATTTTTCTACAATGGATCAATGGATGGTACTATCGGCCGTTACCTAGGTAAATTGCACCGTATAGTGGTTCTGTACTATATTATTACGGTAGCGGCGAATTCAGGGTCGCTTGATGAAAAGTCCCTTCAAAAATAACGTTGTATTAGTTATCGCCGTGAAAATGTAGCTAGGTACCTCACGTGAATCAGATACCTACATAAAAGTAATCCGAGTTCTTTGGCTATATCGGTAATTATTATCAATATAAATCTATAATTAGCGAGGCAGCGGCCCAGCAAAAAGTATACCGTATAGGTACTATGCGATGCTACAAGTCGCCACTTGCTCAGGAACCAGTAGCGCCATATTTTATTTATATATAAATTGTATTTTATTTATAAATTTTATTAACACGGCGGTTAAGCAGTCAAGGCTTTACGGAGCCAACTGCAACAGGGCCGCTTAAAAAAAAAAACTGCTTATAGAAATAGTCTTCTGTTCTACGGTTGAGAACATGAGTTAAATTCTTCAGATAGGCTTGTCTGATACAACTTACAACAATGAATATAGTAATGATAATGAATGACTTCCTCTGGTTGACTAAGTAGGTAACGGGAAAAAAAATGTGCAAAAAAAAAATATTCTATTTGCAACATCCGGAATTCCGGATGTAAGTAATTAATATTGGTGAACAAAATAAATTGCATCATATAAAGTAACTTTAAATCATAAATTCATAACTGTTATGAAATTATAAACGGTAGTAAAGTTTAGAATAAGTACCTACCAGAGTAATGTGAATCATAAATTCATAATTCATAACATTTGAGGAAAACAAGTTTTCTTGTTTATAGGTTTATTCTGAATTTGCGTAGGTACCTGCTACGGATTTGATTGTGGCAACTGTATCGTATACCTACTTAAAATGACTACCTACTTAAATCGGTAAATGAAATTTTTACAATCATAAAATTAAAACTTCAGCCAAAAATGTTAATATTCTCACGGCTCGATAAACACCTCTCCGTAAAAGGAGGTAATAAATAGTAATAATGTTGACCCGTCGGTACCTAGGTGTCTTTAAAGTAAATAAACCCATCAAAACATTGTAAAAAAAAAACTACCAAGGTCGACATTCGGTACCGTTTGGACAAGTGCGTGAACTTCGATTGGTCCAGTGATTGACTCAATACGTAGCTGGTACAATAAACCGGTCAAGTGCGAGTCCGATTGGCACTTTCCGTACCACCGTACAATATATAACACTACGTTATATATTTTTAAATACTTCAGTTCAGTATTTCAGTAATAGTACATTTTGATACAAGTGGAGAATGTTTGTTATTGCATTCGAGGCGGAATTAACACCCGAGCCGTAGGCGAGGTTATTTTTGAGCCGAGAACTGCAACAAATGTCTACGTGTATCAAACGACGTTTTTCAATACACTTTTGAAGAAATAAAATAAAATAACGAAAAATATTTTTGTCATGAAAGAAAAGAAAGAAAGAAAATATATTTATTTAGCACAGACTAATTATGAGGCACACAAAATAATATACTTAACAGTAAATGAATGAATGAATGTCATGAATTATTAGGAAACTATGATTTTCCTTTTTTCTTCCGCGCTTTGCATTCGCCAGGTTGAAGGAGAAGCAAAGGTATAAAGCCGATAAACAGCCTAATATGAAAAACAGAAAATTCAAATATTTTTGAGTTTAAAACACAAATAAATGTTCATAAACTTTTTTTTATTGTACGTAATAATCATGGTCTTTGATGATATTCTATTTATAAACATTATTTAAATATTCAAAAAATATTAACGCCGTAGAGACGCATATCTCTTTGCCGAGATTTAAAAAAAATATTCACCTCCGAATAGAGAGGACCGTCTCGCGCCAGTTTCATTTTGGCACTTGCCGGTGCCAAGTGCCAAAATGAAACTGGGGGCCTACTCCCTAAGCACGAAGCCCGTAGTTTCGGCCTTCGTTACGGGCGTTTCTTACTCCGTATCACCTACGGATGGATGATTGGTTCGGGGCCCGAACGAAGTATGAATCACAACATGATTTGCCAGTTGTCCCTACTCCCGATGTGTTTTTGCCCGTCCGAAAAATTTAACTTTTACACTTGTTTTGATGGATCGTAATGTCAGACGGACGGATGAACGGACGGACGGGAAGACGGAAGGACTTACGGAGTAGGCCCCCTGGCGCGAGACGGTCCGGATGGAGAGCCATTGAACCAATTTGGACTAAGTATAGGTATAAGTTATCTGTGGCAATTTTTATTGCCACACACGTGTTGCAAAATGAAAAATCGCACGAGTGTGAAATACATTGCATTGTGAACCTAATCGTAGTGCGATGTGAACACGTTTTCGAGGACTACTACATAATTATATGTAGTAAGTACATGTATATGTAGTCTATACCTAATGTAGTCTTCCTTATGAATTGGGCTATCAAAAGCAAAAAGTTTTTTTCATATACGACTGGTAGTTACAGAGATTAGCGCATTCAAACAAACAAAAAACAAACTCTCCTCTTTATTATTACGAGAAGATGTATAGAGCCATTAAATGTGTGAAAATCGTTTTTCACAATTTATTATGTAAAAAGTCGTATTTATAGGAGGCTCTCAAGTTCAGCAGTAATTTTTACGAGCAGATAAAGTAAGTAATTATTAGTATGTATGTACCTATACTTAAGTATGTAAATGTCAATGGACCTATTTAGGGTTCCGCACCCCAAAGCGTGCCCAACGGAACCATATTACTAAGCCTCTGTCTGTCAGCGGGCTGTGCCTGTATCTCATGAACCGGTAGACAGTTGAATTTTGTGCCTTAACGCACTAATTTCTGGAACTACCAGTCGGATTTATAACTACGAGGAGGCCTTTGCAATACTCCCTTTATTGAATTTTATGGGGACAGAAAATCTGGAACGAATTTTGTCGAACAAAATGTTTCTCTTTGAGCTAAGTTTTCTCCTAAATAAACGCTGAACATACAATTCAATTTCGGAAAGCCCTTGGCAAGAGGCTACTAAAAAATTGTTATGGACCACTGTAAACGGCCTACAACCCTGAATGTAAAGCCACTTTCAGTGCAGTTACCTTCATATCTGGTTTCCTCAAACAGTTCGTCACCCGGTCTCGAAGAAGATTGAAGAACTTTCAACATTAGTTTTACAACCTTGAAGCTCGATATAAAATCCATTTCATTATTAAGCTTACCTACTTAAATAATTTGCTTAAAAAGTAGTTTTTCCACTTTAATATACTCAGAATCGTAACAAATATAATAACCAGCAACAAATGACTTGCCTGCAGAAGCAATTTGTGAATAAATAATAAGCAAATAAAACTAAGCATAGAATGTCGAATTAGCAATAGTAAACATTGAAATGTTTGAATGTTCTCTTAACTCTAAACCTGAATTTAATTTAGTAGTCAGATAAACTTATGTTTTAAAATTGGACACATTATTAAATGAAATTTTCTTTAAATTCTTGGGTATTTCAATCTTTTGTATGTAGTATTATTTACCTAGTCTGTAAACCCTGTACAATTCGTACAAATGAAAATTTAAGCGGATATTTTTTACATAACTCCTAAATGGAAGTTAAGCTACAACAAAATAAAGGCAAATAAATAGGTAGGTACCTAAGTATAGTATTTTAACCATATTTTAACTAAAACGTTTACGAATAATGCTCATTTTCCGACCGAACTCATGGTGACCTAGAACATATACAGGAAAATATAAAACAAACAGCTTTGTGTATAGTTTAAGCACGAAGGAAACGCTTATTATTAAGCCAGTTTGAAACGGATCCGGTTAGATTACCTACATCTCAAATATCGGTTCGTTGTCGAATTCTTTTTTTTTTTTTTTTTTTTTTTTATTCAAATGGAAAGGGCTTTGTCGCACATGCGATTATGCCGCCCTGGTTGGCTTAACAAAATCATACTAATAACTATTTAACTTACTCTTAGGATAGCTAGTTTGTAAAGTACTCTAGCTGCATCAGAAAGTGGCGCAGCTAGAACACTATTACAGTAACCTATCTCTCTAATCCTACAATCTAAGCTATTTCTAAATTCCTCGTTGCGGACACACTCGGTTAATATGTGATAAACATCATCAACGGAATTGGTACAAAAATCACAATTAGAAGTTGTTGATTTTGCCATTAGGTATAAGAACTTATTACACGGAATGTGTCCGGAACGAAGTCTTAATGCTATAACAGTATCACATCTGTTCAACAGTTGGTTATCTATCCACGGTGAATTCAAGGGATGTGGTTGGATCGTTTTGTACCAGATTCCTTTTTCTTGTGATCTTTTGTTGAAATATTCTTTCCAAAGCGAATAACAATCCTGTTTGATATTAGGTATAAAGTTAGTAAAGTAAGGAGAAAAGTTAACAGGAATTCCATCACATATGGCCTGCTTGGCTAATAGATCCACAATATCGTTGCCTCTTATTCCGATATGTGATGGAATCCATTGAAGAACTATGTGTTTTCCATCAGATTGTAGCTTCAAAATAATTTTCAGTACAGTGTAGGCTATCGGTGTTCCTCGAAATGTCGAGGTACACCGAGCCAAATGTTGGAGCGCACTTCTTGAGTCCGTGAAAATGACAATCATGTTTTGCTGGATTGATTCTCCATACGACAGAGCTTCTGCGATCGCAATCAGTTCCGCTTCCATTATACACACACTGGCATTAATTCGAAACTTCATTGACTTTCCTTCAGACTCATAAAAGGCGGCCCCCATACCCTCACCGTCCTTAGATCCGTCTGTAAATATTTTAAAATAAGTCGAGTATTCGGAAGTAATGTAATCAATAAATAAATTTCTTAAGCTAACAGGATTGTATTGCCTTTTTGGTCTGCTCATAAAAGTTACGTCATATTTTATAACATTGTTGTTATCTATACTGCTGACCCATGTATTCAGGGAAAACATACCTAATTTATTACTGCAATGAACTTTTAAAGTGTGAAGTGAGTCGTGAACCAAGATTAACAGGGGGATTCTTTTGTTTCGCCAATATGAAGAATTATTACACAATGTGGACAGCTCGGAAAGTAAGTTAATACCTCCAGTATTTGCCTGCAAGGCTTTCATTTTAAGCCAGAATTTACTAGCCAAGAAACGTCGACGTAGATATAACGGTTGTAGGCATAACTCGCTCTCCATCACGTGAATGGGTGTAGTTTTAATAAAACTACCCACTACCCTCATAGCTTGGTTCTGTAATTTATTTAATTTTTCTAGGTAAATTTTTGCACTATTGTCATAGAAAAAGCTTCCATAGTCAATACGGCTTCTGATTAAAGATATATAAAGTTTTCTTAAATATTTTGGGTGCACACCCCAAGTCGAACCGGCTAACACTTTAATAATTTTAATGAATTTAAGAACTTTTTGGCAAACCTCATTGATATGCTTTCCCCACCTGAGAGAACGGTCCAACCACACACCAAGGTATCGAACCGTGTCAACAACCTCCAATCTAATACCTCCGATTGACAAGTTAACTGAAATTCTCCTATAGCCTCTGTGAAAGATGCAAATTTTACTCTTATCTGGTGATATATTTAGATTAAGGGTGTCTAATTGAGTACACAAGATATCCAACGCTACCTGTAACTCAGCAGCTGCTTGATCGGAGTTATTAGAAGTTACGTAAAGTACGTAGTCATCGGCGTACTGCGAGATAGATACGGATCTAGGTATTGCTTTACAAATATGAATCGTCGCAACATTAAATAGCAGTGGTGATAAAGGGTCACCTTGGGCCAAGCCCATTTTGGCGACTCTAGTGACCGTATTATCTATGCCAGTAATCGTTAAACATCTTTCTTTAAGAAACTCCCATAGATATCTGCAGTATTGTGCTCCCACACCAAGTTGGTCCAAGGTTAACAGAAGAGTTGTGACGTCAACATTATTGTAAGCGTTTTCAATATCAAGGAAGCATCCAATCGTGATAAGCTTTTTCGAGAAACTAATTTGTATTTTTGATGTTAGTAAATTTAAGTTATCTAAACATGAGCGCGCTTTCCTAAAACCTATAGTTTCGTCAGCAAAAAATCCTCCACTTTCTAAATACCACTCAATTCTTTTATTGATAATGGAATGAAAGATTTTACATAAACAAGACATTAATGAAATAGGTCTTATTGCGGAAGCGGAAGTCAAATCTCGACCTGGTTTGGGGATTGGTACTATGCGTACTTGGCGCCATTGCTCAGGAACGAAATTTAAAGACAAAAATAAATTATAAAGTTGAATCAAAATATTTTTAGCAAGGTCCGGAAGATTTTTGATCATTGAAAAGGAAATATCATCGCAACCCGGAGCGGTATCTTTAGATTTAACACATTTGTCAAGCTCCTGTCTTGTTATTGCAGCTTCCAATGTATGATTTTGAGAACAAAAAGTTGGTAATGGGGGGCATGTAAAATCAGGAGCTAAATTAAAAAGGACTTGTTCCGCCAACAACTTGTCCACTTGGAGTCCGGCGGATCGGTATCCCTTCAACCAGCGCATACGTCGCCACATAACACTAACCGAAGTGACCTCGTCCACTGAAGAACAAAACTTACGGAATCCCTCATCACGAGCACCTCTAGTTAGTTTTTGAGCTTCTCGGGTTTTGTCTTGTAATTTTTGCAAGTTATCGGGAGTTGGGTTTTTCCTAAAGTACGTTAAAGCCAATCGTCTTTCCGCAACCGCTTTAGATAATATTGGAGACCAATAAGATTTCGGTTTAAATTGACTACTGGGATTTTGGTTAAATTTAAAATAAGGAATATTTGCATCAGCGGCTTTGTTGATGATATCTAAAAAGAAATTATACGCTTCTTGGGGATTTACAGGCAATGTACACTCAGCTAGTGTTTCTTGAATATCCTTACGATATTTTACCCAGTCAGCTTTTTTAAAGTTTCGTTTTTTAACGATGCGTGGTACACAATTATCCAGCGTCTTTAATTTGATTATCATGTGGTCACTGCCTAAGGACTCATTAGTTACGTTCCAATCAAACATTAATGACAAGTCTGAAGAAACTATAGATAAATCTGGGGCCGACATTTGTAAAATTCCATTAACTAGCTTTACACGAGTCGGCTTCCCATTATTCAAAGTAACGAAATTATGGTCAATTAAAGAGTCAAAAATTTGAGTACCTCTTTGATCTGTTTTCGTGGACCAACTTGAGTGATGACCATTATAATCTCCTAAAATTATAGTTTTAGAGTTAGCTATAGCAAACAACGAGTCCCAATCATTTTGTGTAGTACGGACGTTAGGTGGGCAATAAATTGAAATGACGTTTTGAATGAAAGAACAATTACTAATCTTAACATGGACCATCTCAATACGCGAATTTGAAATAGTATTATGACATTGATGAGCCTTGATGGATTTATGAGTTAGAATTGCGACACCTCCATAAGAGTCAGGTCTGTCGCAGCGAAATACGTTATAATCTTTTACATTAAAATAACGGTCAGAGTCCAACCAAGTTTCGCATAACGCCGCAATATGATATTTTTCTAAAAACAGAATTTGTTCCAAATCGAGTTTTTTGGGTAACACGCTTTGTGAGTTCCATTGCAGAATGTTTATTTTAACTGTCATTGCGGAAATACTTTTTAAAAGAGGTAAAATCTTTAGGTATTATCTTATTTAGGAAACTAGATATTGCCCACTCAACGCTAATTTGAACAACAGTTATAATTTTGACCTTGAAGGTATCATTTCTCACAAATAAAATATATTTAATTTTATCTACCAGCCATCCAAATGAATTATAGTCTTCTGAATCTCCATTTTTACTATCGTCCTCTTCCTCAGTAGCGTCTCCCCTGCACGTATCCTCCTGAAAGTCCATATAACAACCCTGTGTATCGGATGCTTCAAATTGGGGTGTTTTCTTTTTTTGTTTTTTCGTCTTACTTTTCTTTATTGTTGCTTCTTCTTTCTCCGTCTGTGTTTGGTCCCTTTGTGGTGCATCTTTGGTTTGTTGTTCATTTGTGGTATCTCTTTGCGTAGACTCTGTTTCTTTACTTGGTACAGGGCGTGTTGTTTTTTGTGCGAATTTAAGTGTCGACTGTGGCACGGATGACATAGGTGTACTGTCTGACTGGAGTACTGGGACTGTCTCATAAGAAGGTGTAAGTGTCTGCCTATTGAGGTCTGTCTCATTGGATGGTGCAGGAGGTACATATACATCCATTGCGTTTCTGTAAGAAACATTAAACTTACTCATAATACTACGTATTTTCCTTTCCTTAATGTACACTGGGCAAGTTTTGTCCAATGCCATGTGATTTTCTGTGCAATTCACACACTTAAAAGATGTTGTTTCGCAGTTATCGTGTTTACCTCCGCATTTCGGACATACAGCTTTCGTTACTGGACACATTTTAGAAGAGTGACCGTACCTCCAGCACCTGGAGCATTGCGTAACAGGAAAAACATAAGGTTCTACCAGTACTCTCATTTCGTAAATGAGTACATAAGAGGGCAACGATGGTCCTTCAAATCCTATTCTCCATGTCTCGCTTTCGGTCCAACTGGCTGCTTCTCTGTCTCTTCGTTGTAGGCGTCTCACATTCACGACATTGCATGTACTTGATAGACATGAACGTAGCTCGTCCTCAGAAATGTCTAAGTCGATATTTTTAATGACTCCATATGATAAAGCAACTTCAAAAGGCCGCTGGAACCTCCATCCTAATCCTTTAAAATGTTCGGAGTTCACTAAATTCTCAGCGCTATCGGCATTGTTAAGTTCAACAGTAATTTTGTATGGATTTATATGTTTTACTTTTGTTATATTCATAATTTTTTGTTCTTTAAATAATTTAGCAAGTGCAAATTGTTTAGGAAATTTATCTTTGCAAGTAACACGTAATTCCGTAATCCCTCTTACTTGTCTCATCCTGGATTTATTACTCCTAACTTCATTCCATCCATCATCTTCTTCTCTTCCTTTCTTCATAGGTCGCGATCCATCTTTTGACGTCTCATTACCCTCAATCTCAACTAATTGTGTTATGTCTTCTAAATGTGTATTTTCGTCGTCCTCCATAGTAATTGTATCCATTATTTCTTCATTATGATTGTCGTCCGTACTCATTACGCATAAGGTGTAAATTCACTCGAACGATAACCGGTACGGCCGAGCGGCCGACCGATTACTGCACAATAGGTTACGATGTAATTAGCTAATCACCGCAAAAACACGTCTAAGCAACACCGCGGGCGCCTCGACACTGTTGTCGAATTCTTAAGAATAGTACCTACTTGCTCAGGTGTTTCTTAATGGCATTATAACATTTCTTTCGGTTCTGCTATACAGTCACAGACTTAGAGCATTTACTCTAAGGTCACAGAACAACAAACCAATAATGCCAACTGCATGGTAATGCCTACATTATTATTGCTGACACAAACATCATCAGTAGCCACAGATGAAAACTATAAGCCTTCACCACAGCTTAGGTACTTATAGATATGTTTATTGCAGTAAGACTGGTATTAAGACGTAGTTATATGCCAACGGCCTTGAGTGGTTAGCTTGCGTTTTCTGTGCTGAGCTCTCGCAACGTGTCGTAGGTAAGTCCACCCAGTAATAGTACTTGCCCATTAAAGAGCGCTGTCCCAAATTAAAGATAAATAAGTAATTAAATTATCTTTAAAATGGATGAGTTGAAGCAATGGTGATTCTAAGTTTTCCGCGTTAGATATAACTTTACAAATTAATTATACTAAATAATAAACATAATCTAAAATGTTCACATCATAAGTTATTAAGAAAATGCTCTCATTTAACATATAATTTTTCCAAATCATTAACACTACTCGTTTAGTCGTGATCTTCAGTTTAAAATCTTTAAAAGTCGGTTATCGTCGCCTTAATTAAACATAAAACTCACGCCGATTTCCTTTGGGGTAGGCAGAAACTACAGAACGCCGTGCTACGATTATAACATACCTACTCCTTTAGCTTCGTTTATGTTCATACATCTTTCACCACTAAGTAGGAATAAAGTATCAAATTGATGCTATACTTGGTAAGTAGTTAAAAATACAATCTATCAAAATAATTGAAATTTTCATACCTTACCTCTTAGATTATGAAATGTAAGCCTTACCTTTAACATTACCTATTGTTTTATTGCCAGATGGTAAGTCAGGTAGACATAATTGGTTCATGTGTTTTATTTTATACCTACCTACCCATGTATAATAATATATATCCAATGTTTGTATTTTGATATTATCAAGCATTATGATGATTAAATGAGAATCCAATCATCAAATGCTTTTGTGAGTTACTGTTAATATTTATTTAACTTTATGTGGTCCACATTATAATTTATAGTATAACATACGAGGCTGTTGCCACTAACTGTGTACTCGTGCAGTTATTATTGGTATTTTCTTACTTCTGCAAGTGCTATAAAGAAAAATATTGTGAATACAACGCAGATTATTCACTATTTTTAATCTTATCTTCAAGCAAAGCCGTGAAGGACAATACGAAATAAAAAATGTATGTAATATTATTATGTTAGCGATTATGTCACTATTTGATTGATATTGCGGCCGTTGCCTACTTCCTATCGATTTATTTAGAGACAATAGGCAAATTATTAATACTTATCCAGGATAATTTAACAGTTTAAAAATGTGGATAAATCTTCCATGAAAACTTTTTTCCTCAAAAACTTTAAAACCGCAGTATTAGGGTTCCGTACCAAAATGGTAAAAAAGGAACCCTTATGGTCTCACTCAGTCTGTCTGTCTGTCTGTCTGTCTGTCACAGCTGAATATCTCAAGAACTACTAATGTTATCAACTTGAAATTTGGAATAGTTTTATATGACGTTTACCCAACTATTTTGCAGATAAGAAAGAAATAAAAATATTTATATTTTTTTTGTAACAGGTGCTGAAAGGGGGTCTTCAAAATTCAAAGTGGGGCTACTAGGGCATGTGGGGTACCATATGAAAGAGCGCTGTTTGCACATTCTTAAATTTTTTTTTATTTTTTTTTAGGCCGCATAGTTATCGATTTTTGATGAAAAATGTAAAAAAAAATACCGTTCCCCCCTTACCCATACCTTATCTCCGAAGTTTGCAAAGGGAAAAATCTGAAATTATTCTATGTGATAGAAGTTTATGTAAAGATTACAGGAAAAATAAAACGATGTCTCTAAATAGCACACTTTTTCAGAAATCGGAACGGAACCCTCGGTGCGCGAGTCCGACTCGCTCTTGACCGGTTTTTATTCTTTTGGTTTTAAATACTTGCAGCCAACTGCACAATTTTATTTATTTTAAACTTCTCTCTCTCTTCTACGATTTTGGAAAATCGAAAAAATAGTCGTCTATTCTGTTTTATCTGGACCAATAGAATAGAAAAACGTACTATACAGTACATACTAATTCCATGGAAAAAAACTCATAGAACATAGAAAATAAGCTACTAGGAAAAGATCATTAAATACGATTAAATATATACCTATTTTTTAGTTGTTACGCATAAGCTAAATGCACAGAAAAAACGATTTAACTATAAGTTATGTAAACCTAATATTAAAAACTTTAAAAATAACCTGTGATATCGAGTTATTGATAGCAATTTTAATTACATTTGGATGTAGCAAGAATGTACCTATAATTATTACTTGATTAGATATACATGCTACATCAATGATATACTTATAATATAAATAATATCTAGATGTTGTATGCACTATGAAAATGCCCCCTGAAAATGTTATCAGTAGATATAGTTCCATGAATAATATACTTAGGTGTGTGAAGTGAATTAATAAACGCTGTGGTAAATAAGGAAATTATGAACAAAATCACAAAAATATTTCAATGGCGATATAGGGCGATACGAATCAGTCAAATCCAATGATATATCTATAATACGTCATTGGTCAAATCAGTTTTCAGCTTTTGCCAAAAGATTTGACTTAATGTCAAACTCGTCAAATACAGTCAAATACTGATAAAAATGACAGATTTTCATGTAGGTATTATTACGGAACCATAGATTTAGGCCTGTTTACCACCTTTTTTTTTTTTTTTTTTTTTTTGAGGGTGGGAAATCATCAAATAACTTCTCCCGCTCTGGGTGGAGCGGAAGGGCGTGTCAGACTTTTACTGACTAAAACCCACCCGTGTTCCTTCAGTTGCCTATGCCAGGGCCGCGGTAACCCCTTCGGACAACCCGCGACCCCAGCGGCGTCGGCCCTATTGGGCCCCGTCACTTGCTGACATCTCTTTGAGGCGCGCGTGGAACACAACGCGCCGTCGACTCGGGCCTGGTCCTTACCGGACGGCGAGCTACCCGCTGCTCACCGTCCGCAGGCCCGCGCCTACGGTGGCCGGAAATCGCCCCGCGATTCCCGCCGCCCAGGGCGTCTCCTGCGGCGACTGAGGGCGTGAGGCTGCCTCTCCCTCACGCGTTCCGCCTCCTCCTTCGCGAACATCACTGCTTCGCAGAAGGAGGTGACGGCCTCCCATGCACTCTCGCTCCGCACCATGGCCTGGACCAGGCTCGGACGCGAGAGATCGTCGCCGCCGATCGCCTCCGTGAGAACACGGCGGTGCTCTGCCCAAGCCGGGCAGACCTCCACTGTGTGCTCCACCGTGTCCTCCAGGCGATCCACACAATGGAAACACCCGGGCGTTTCCTCCCGCCTTATGCGAAACAGGAACCTCCCGAAACAACCGTGTCCGGTGAGGACCTGCGTCAGGCGGAAGGTGAGGACGCCGTGGCGCCTCTCTAACCACTCCTCAAAGAGGGGACTTATCGCCGCAATTGTGGCGTGCCCAGCGCTGTGTTGCGACAGTCGCGTTCTCCATGCCGCCATGAGATCCCGCCGGAGCTCTGTCCGCTGTACCGTGATTTCTCGCGGCAGCGGAGTTACGCCCCGGCGCTTCGCCTCCTCGCGCCACTCCCACACGTGCGCGAGAGGCCTGTTTACCACCTACGATTAAGTTCCTGTTAACTTACTTGGCAGATAATTTCATACAAATTCTGTTCCATTTTTGAATTTATTTGAGAAGTAGTGGCTATTTGAACAAAACCGCTTTCTTATGAAACCAAACCTTTACCTTCTAGGTACTTTTCTTCAAGACTTTCCTCAATTTCTTTATTTTTCACGCGACAGTGAAATAAGACTCCAATTTTTATCAACCTTCTTTGATCAGTGCCAGTGTAATTAGAAAAACTACGTGCTAACTCATCACGAAAACAATATCGAAATAATTTTTTGCTGATCTCATTATGTTAGAATTACTCATCGCCAGAACGTTGAACTTCCAATAAAGGACATTACGAAATACCTTCTACATCAACACTAAATAATTATCGTACAAATATAAAATATTCAGTTTCATTTTCGATTGTGTAGTGGTTACCATAACTTTTATTATTTTTCTTGTTTCTTCTGTTTGACTTCTTGACAGCATATATACCTATCAGCACAATAAAGTGACAAGTGTACCTACTTCTAGCGCAACCGGAATTAATTAATATTGTTATTTTCATAAGGTATAGTATGATTAGGTAGTTATTTTGCTCTAGTGATAAGAATCTTGCATCTCATCAGAAAAGTGGGTAGGACTATCGGATCCTTTCAAAAATTTTACGATCAGCTTTCAAGATGAGCGAAGTGCTCAGCTCATAATGTTCAATTTCAAATCAAATCAAACATTTATTTGCTAGAAATACATAGGTACGAGGACCTCGTGGCTAAATTATAACAGCCGCACGGGACCATCTTTATATACCGAGACTCCTCCGTGCCTCGGAAAGCAGGTTAAGCCGTTGGTACTGGCTGTCATTCGTGGATCTTTCACAGTCGTTACGGGTCATCAGAAGCCCGAAAGTCTGACAACCAGTCTTACCAAGGGGTACCTATCGTATTACCCAGTTACTGGGTTGTGGAGGTCAGATAGGCAGTCGCTCTATATAAAATACTGGTATTCAGCTGCATCTGGTTAGACTAGAAGCCAACCCGAACATAGTTGGGAAAAGGCTAGGCAGATTGATTGACTTACTTATGTATAGGTACGAGGTTCTTACGATAGATTTCAGATACATAGATTATTACTCTTACAATAGGTTTTTCTGCTGCACATATACAAAAGTATGGGTACAGATCGGAAAAGAAAGAAACATCAAGAAGTCATTTAGCATCTCAGCAATAGCTTCTGAAAAAAAACTTCGAAACGGGAAGTCGCCAGGCTTTTTTTTTTTAATAAGTAGTGAAATTATTGCAATTCAATTTCTGAAACAAAAACTTAATACAATTTCAGAACTCCAAAAGTACCTTTAACATAGCCACAATAGGGATGATGCCTGGGTAAAAAAAAAGAAATTCTATTTAGTCCGTCGGTCAAATAATAAAAAAATATATGACACGTATTTTTGCATTATCATAGGTATTAATAAAAAACCGGACACACAATGAAGGGTTCCGTAGTTGAAAATAGTTTATCCCAAAAATAAACTTAGCATCGTAGTTGAAAAATATGTTCTCTCTAAATTGATTTATAAAAAATAAAATAAAATTCATTTAACTAGTTTTTGTCCATATATGTCACGGTCAATTCTCCAACTGCAAACTTAAGTTTGTAATCCCAAAAAAAAAACTTTTTTATGTCAAATTAAGTTAAATTAACTATTTTCGGACTTTTTCCTTTACTTGTGCTGTGATACCTTGCTTCTTGCCAAATGTCATGATTATAGGTCAGGGGGGGTATTATAGGTTTTGAATTACTTGCGAGTATTAAAATATGTCGCATAAATGGCTGCATTTTTTTATTGCGTTGTCTTAGAAGCTTGATTTTTTTAGAACACCAAGGGACCATAGACCTACGTATTTGATATTAATATCAACTTGATACCTGCACGCGTACCTGAGAAAAAGGGCCTTCTTGACAGACAGACTGACATACAGACAGACAGATGGCCAACGAAGTGATCCTATAAGGGTTCCGTTTTTTCCTTTTGAGGTACGGAACCCTAAAAAAGAAAAAATACGTGTTGAATATTTTTTTATAATCTACCTGACGGACAAAAAAATCTTTAGCCATCATTCCCATTCGGCAGCTAAAATACTAACAATTTCAAGCGACAAACCGCTTGAGCGCTCTATATAGAGCTATTGTAAAAGCCCGAGCTGTTAATAAATTACTTTTCACACCACCTGCTCGAAAATGTCAAATTATATGTCAAGCAACCTTAACATAAAGTGAGTCATTAGTGGCCGGGGGCACAGCCGGTCAATAATGTTGTACTGGATTTCATTATGACCCGCTGGTCAATAATGTGATTTGAATTTGGAATCTCACATGCTCAGCTAATTGGCAGTATAGTACTAACAAACACCTTTTGGTGCTGAAAGAGGAGAGCTATTCTCGAAACCCTTACTA
Source organism: Cosmia trapezina (assembly GCA_905163495.3). Lineage (NCBI taxonomy): Eukaryota > Metazoa > Arthropoda > Insecta > Lepidoptera > Noctuidae > Cosmia > Cosmia trapezina. The sequence goes on from LR991037.1 coordinate 19,703,828, forward strand.
CGCGTGGATGATATTCTCGATTTCCTACAAAATCATAACGACTGCTTCTTCATATCGTTGCCATGTTTTCGAAGACATAATATTGTAAGAATAATTAGCTACGAACCATTTTTCATTTTTTTTTTTTTTTCTTTAATTCCACGTCAACATCCGTAAACGTACCAAATAAAAACTTAACTTTATCTTTGCACAACTGGACTAATGTCTCAAATGATATGTAAGTACATAATATAACTAACTAGTTCTAAATATGTTATTCTTACTGTTTGTTTATTTAATAAATACTTTGTTTTTCGTACTATGGCTATTATTTTCTCACAGTAGGTGTAAAAAGTAGAGTATCCTCCTCTGGGCTAAAGGTGTCTTTGCCTTGGGCTAGCTTGAATCCCTCGCTGCATTCAGGATTCTTGTATTAACTCCCTCGCTTCGCTCGTGAGTTAAATCCCGAATCCTTCATTGCGCTCGAGATTCAATATGACGCCCGTGACATAAGACACAACTTTAGCCCCTCGTTGCATAATCTACTATTTGACAACCAGGTCAAGTATTGTGGCATAAGTGATGACTTTTCTCCCGTTCGTTCGTTCGTTCGTTAATCGGGGAGAGGCAGTCCGATTAAAAGGCTAATAATAAAAAATAAAATAAAAAAACGTTCTCCCTACTGGGTGGGACACAGGCCTCCTCTCTGGCGGTGGACTTGGACTGTAATCCACCACGACGCGGGGCCTTATCGGCTTGGCAATTTACTAAACAATTTTCCCGAAAAGAGTGTGATTTGTGTCTGCTGGATATTTTAAAAACCAAAACAGTGACACAGATAATGTAATTTGACTTTTAAAATGTTAAAATTTAACCGGAAAATATCAATAGAAACATCGACGTTTTTATTATTTGTAGATCTGTTCAGCGATATGAGTCGCAATTATTTAGCTCAACTATTTACTATGATTCACGGAGGAATGCTTCTGTATTGTCAGCGTCAGTAGTAAATGTTATACAGATGAACGATACCTAGTTACAGCGTGCTATACAGTCGGCGCGGCGGCCGGCGAACCAGTCTCTATTCATGGCCAAGGCCGTCTCATTGCTAACTTGACGTAATCTTCGTTGTTTTTGGCACAATTCACACGCCATACTTGGTTTTTATCTCCGCCAATAGAACGGCACTGTCGGTTTTATTCCATTTTTTGTTTTGACCGTCCTTTTTGCGCGCAAAATTAAGTTTGGCCAATTATACGGTTTATTTTAGTAGTTCTTAGGTATGGGTTCTTAGGTCCATATCATGTCCTTGTTTCTGCTCACAGTCACAACAAATAGTTTGAAATACAGACTATAAATAAACATACATAAGTACTTAATTAGGTATTTATACGGAGACAATTTTGTGACTGTTACAAAGTGTTAGTTGCCAAGGTTCCAATTCAGTAGCTGAAAATGATGATGGGAAAGAATACCTAAGTTTAAGTATACTATAATGGCTGGTCTAACCGATATCCTACGAAAGTTGTTCCAGCCGAAGTTCTCGCGTTATAGGCTGCGCCTGAGTGGGCACGAAACATTTGTATAGATTGATGCTCACCACACCAGGTCTGTAGGTACATATTGTCAGCTACTTTTTCCAACTAATCAACTAGCATTTCTTTTCAATTGATTTGGCCCCGAGCTAGCATCTGGAGGTTAATAGGACTGCACTTACCGTTACTCAGGATGGAGAGGTATTAATAACTAACGCGTCTTGGTTTTTGTCATAAACTTTATTGGATACGTAGGTAGGTCAGTTTAATCATGTCAATCTGTAAATGCATACACCCAGCTAAGAATAGAAATAGATAGGTATATCTGAAGTGAACCCAAAAGATCACTAGAACACTAGGGCATTGTCCCAGAAGAATAATAACAAAGTATACTTAGGTATTATTTATTTATTCATTTTATTTATTTATATACTTTATTTATTTATTTATTTTAAAATTTATGTACACACGGCTACATCAAGCTGTACATTTCCAATATAAGCTGAACTCTCGTTGTATGGAATTCTACAATGTGAGATCAGCATAAACTGGAAATGTATATCTGATATGTACCCGTGTGTACACGTAGAGTAGAGATACATCATATCTATAATTATGAGTAGGTACAAAGGTTTTTTTTTTTACTTATAATTTTTACTTATTTAGGTAAGTACTTCTAATCGTTCGGTGACTTCGCTGTTGTATCTTTAAAAATCACTGCAAGCATAAGCATAACCATAATCAGCCTATAATTTTCCCACTGCTGGGACACAGGCCTCCTCTCTTCGAGAGGGAGTGGGCTGTAAAGCCAAAGTCAATAAAATTAATATTGATTACAAATGGCAATCTTCACAAGTAGTCGGAACATGTTCTTAATGGAGTTAATAGAAACTCATTGTGAATGTGTCTGATAATGGCGCCCGTGTCTGTTTCTTGGCCGTTTATCTATAAAGGACAAGGGCGAAGTAATAACTGTCCTATGAGTATTTATTGTAATAATTGTTTGGTGACTGTATCTTATTAGTGCTTTCTCGTACTAAAGGCCAATAACCCATCAAAAGGTAAAATAACGTAGGAACTTATTAGGTACCTACCTATTCTAGTAATGAAGTAGATACCTACCTACATTGTCATCATCGCGACTAATTGGGCAACAAGAGATGATGGTCATACTCGTAGAAAGTAAGATTAAGAGATGGTTATTTGACCACTAGGAAGGAACGTATTAGTGCACACACGGAGTAAATAAAAAAGGTGCAGCAGATACAGTCGTCAGTACCCTGCTGCCACATGCGGTTCGGAAGTTTTATAATAGATGTCAAGCGACCGCGAAAGTGCAGCCGACAACCTCCAAGGTTGCCTTGCGAGATGGTTTACAAAAAAAAGCAGTGCTTTTATATCCCATGTGCCAAGCCAAGACCGCTACTATACTGCGAATTTCCAAATGGAAAAACCCAGTAAAACTTGATTAAGTGAGTACCTACGTACCTCATTATGGAGTAAATCTAAATCAGATCGTTATTAAAGTACCTAATTTTCTGATTGGAATCATATCGGGGAAGAAATCGGAATATAATTAGCGCTTTATAATATTTTTTAAAGAATGCGTATCTTTCACGTAGGCATCTTTGCAGATTGGTTATTTGATTGTTTTCCATAATTAATTTTATCTTCAAGGCGAAATGGGTCCCAAAGTATTTGCCTTATTCTTTTTTATGATTATAAATATTGAAGATTTTCTTTAGTAAATTATGAGAGCCAAAACACGATTGACATATTTGGTTCGATACAAAAAAATCACAGCTTCCTCAAAATTAGCATTTTTATGAGATAAAACTGTTTTAGTCGATTGTAATTAAAGCAATTTCAATAAAATTTCGTCTACACGTTCACCATTAAAGACATTTAAAGGGTATTATGGGTTTATTTAATTTTATGAAATAATTTTAAAATAAATATTTTTTAAATTCTAAATGCTCCGTTTTGCCAATGCTCCAAACCCCGTTACGATACCATTTCGCCTTAATATTTTGGCTGTTCTCATTGACTTATATAGTAAGGACTGGGTCAACCGCGCGAAGAAATGGCACCAGCGCGTTGGCCCTAAAATGAAAGTTTAGGGCCAACGTGACTCAGTCGACCGCGGTCCGCGCGCGGAGATGTCACTCTGTCAAAAAAATGCCAAGCTGCGTTGTAAGGCTGCAAAAATTACGATACTAAGATTAAAACGCAACATGGGATATCGTATCATCAGTAGGTAACCTTATATTACGTTTGTTGCAATTAAATTATTAAATAAACACATCTTTAAAGTGAGCGCGGTGCTGTCATCGCGCACGTAGTTATCGAAGTAAGCAGTAGTTCGTATGAGTTATGGTTATGACAGATGTCACAGATGGCGCTACTTTTTGCTTGTATGAAGAAGTTTTACGTGAAATGTTCAGACGGGCGTATCCTTACTTTTGAAATCATTGGCTGTTCTGCTGTGTACTAAGGCTGCATAGGTACCTATAATTATATTTTTTTTTTTTAAATGAGAGTCATGCTCGCACATCGAGTGTGCGAGTGTGTGGAAATGCGCGTCATTCACAAGCGCTAACATCTCACAGTTTCATCTTACCATGAATTTCCAAGATTCCCAAGGATAAAATCTACTTAATAAAAATCTTAAATTCATTCATTCACAGACAGACAAAGCACAGCCTAAAGGAAGTGTCCTAATGCAAGCTGTTTTATTTTCTGATATTTCAGAGTTGGTCACATGTCTCATAATAAAGTGGTTTATTTCTAAACCCCTGAAAAATTGCCACTCAATTTAAATTTAGCTCGAGTTATAATTTAAATTCTGTTTGACACGCTACTTACAACGAGCGTGAACTTCTGTATACCTATATTTTGTTTTATGATTATGTGTAATGTTTTATGTGGCAGATGTGCGTGCGCTTATGGCTAGAGGTGGGGCACGCGTGCGAGCCGCGCAGGACCGCGTCGGGCCGCGCTCTTGCGCTCGACTGGAGAGTGTGGGTGCGCGGTATCAGCGGCCGAGACATCAGCACCTTCGTTCACAAAGTCGTCTTCCATTTACATCCTGCTGCCGCCTTCGTGTACCCTAAACGAGGCAAGCAGAAGCTTTTTATTTGTATTTTTGTTTGTGCTTCTTTACGCTAATCTTGTCACAATATGTTGATTATAAATAAATTTAAAAAATAAATAAAATCGTTTATTTATGAAATGGTGCAGATTTACAATAACTTATCTTAAACATTAAAGAGGACACAGTTGCTCATTTGCCTGAACTAGGTAGAACCTGTGTTTCAGGCTATAGAGGTGCTTAGAATTATAAAATATAAAATTAACAACGTACAAGACTACTTAAAACTTAAATATTAACTTAAAAGACTAACATGTTTTATTTACAGACAGCGAGTAAATCCTCTGTCTCACTGTATGGTATGCTAAGTAAAAATTGCAGAATAATCTTTTTACAGTCGTAATTATTTAATTTATAGATACTTAATTTCCTATTTAATTTATTGTACAGAAATGGGCCTAAAAATGTATAAAATCTGTTTACAAATACATATTTAGATGATGCATTTGACTCACATACAATATCATTCCGTCTCTTATTAGTACTTTCAATGTTATAGGAGAGCATGGTGTGCTGTTTTAATACCAAGTGCGATATGAAAAGCTGGCGAACAGTCAGCACGTTACAAGATTTGTATAGCAGATCTGTAGGATAGAGAAAGGGATGGAAGTTTGCTACTTTTAAAATAGCTCTCTGTGCTCTTTCAAGAGGCAGTAAGTAAGTTTTTGGTGCTCCACCCCATGAAGTAATACAGTACTGTATTACAGATTGACCTAGGGCCAAGTAAACTTGTGACATAAGTTTTTTATCTGCAATTGCTCGCAGTTTTTTAAAAACAAAAATTAACCTGCGTACTCTTGTAACCAAACTGTCAATATGTGGTCTAAATGAGAGCGACTCGTCTATTAGAACCCCGAGATATTTCATGTTACATGTTTTGAGGATAAAAGGACACTTACATACGCTGACTGAGCGGAGTCCGCAACGATGAGCATACAGATGAGAGTTAGTAATGTTAAAAAGCGGTTTGCGGATGGAGAAGTGAATATATTTTGTCTTATCGGCATTTAATGTTAGTAAGTTGCTTTGAAGCCAGTTAGCTACAGTATTAAAACCTATTTGAGCATATTCGTACAATTCGCTATTTGTTTTAGCGGTGAAAATTAACGCCGTGTCATCTGCATACGATATAATTTTGCCTTGTTTGATATTTAAATTACACAAATCGTTAATGTAAACCAGGAAAAGGGTGGGGCCCAAAATACTTCCTTGGGGAACACCAAAACTTGTTTTTTTGCTCGTCGCTAATAATATTGTCAATTTTAACACATTGATATCGATCGTCTAAGTAGTCAGCAAAAAGTTTCAGCGGCGTTCCCCTTATTCCTAAGGCCTCTAATTTGTACAAAAGCGTAGAAACGGACACTGTATCAAAAGCCTTCGCCAGATCAAGGAAAATCCCCAGGGTCTGGTTTCCATTACCAAGTTCTTCTGAGACATAATCTGTTACACTGTGCACTGCATCGGCTGTGGATAATTTGGCTCTAAAACCAAATTGCGCAGATGATAAGAATTCATTTTTCTCTAGATAGTTAACTAATCTACTGTTTATAATTTTTTCTAGTATTTTAGATATAGAGGGTAGTAGTGATATTGGCCGATAATTGTTAACTAGGTCTTTGTTTCCGGATTTGAAGATAGGGATTACAATTGCTTTTTTTAGGCATTTAGGGAAAATGCCTTCAGAAAAACACATTCGAAAAATATGTGTTAAGGCAGGTACAAGGATATGCTTAAAGAGTTTAAGGGTCTTATTGCTAATATTATCCCATCCAACAGCACAGTCATCTTTTAGTCCACAGATTATTCGGGTAATTTCATCTTCGTCGGTATCTAGCAAGGCAAAAGATTTTAGGGTACGTCTATTTTCACACTTTTGGGAAGAAGTATGAACACAGTCAGGTTTTGGAATCTGCTCAGCAAGAGTTTTCCCAACATTTACGAAAAAATTATTCACGTCGTTTGCTGACAGGATAGGTGAAGGATTAGAAAGCAGTAAACTCGAATTTGATTCACGCTGACTTGACATATAGGTGACATTTTTAATGTGTTCCCAAAGTTGCTTGCTATTGCTTCCCGCTCTATTTAACTCATTTTTATCGTAACTTCTCTTTAAATCCTTTAGGAGATTAACTAGCGGAAGGAACAGTTTCAATTTGAAAATATCTACTTATGAAACGGTGAAAGAAAACATTGTGAGCAAACCGGCATGTCCTAGAATCAAAAATTCGAAGTTATGACGTCCAGAGGGCACTGGACCCGCTTGGTGGATTACCTGCAGCCCACTCCCTCTAACAGACAATATAGTCCTGTGTCTTAGTAGTGGAAAAGTTATAGGCTGATTATGCTAAATATGTGGCTGTACATACCTAAACAATATTTTTGAATTAAGACGATTGTTCAAAAGTGATTCAATCAAGCACACCTATATTTTTAAATAAACTTAATCATCTATTCGTATTTTATTGCCGCCGTCCACATACACTAATGATTACATGTTTAAACTCTCATCATCATTATCTCTCTCGCAGATAGCCCGCTGGTCTACCTATAGTTTTATCTCGGTGACTTTGCCCCCTGTTATATTTACTGTATATCTGTTTTTTTACGGAGCAATAACATCAGCTTTACTTTTGCAGTGCTTCAGGAGCCGCCATATGAAATCCAAGAGTCTGGCTGTGCGTCTATTGATATACCGATAAATGTGTACCTGAAATACAGCAACAGGCCAAAGAAAATTAGTCTGAGATACAGTCTTCAGATTGAGAACAATAGCAAGAGCAATTCAGAATCGCGGTGCATCTACTACGACTTTGTGAACCCGTCGGAGCAGCTGTGCCAGGCGCTGATGAGCGGCGGTGGAGAGCTCATGCCGCGCACCGGCGCGCCCGACCGCTCCAAGAGACTCGTGGTGGTGCTGTCCGACGGCGACGAACGCCCCTCCAGGCTCATGAAGACCAAGAAGTACAAGTTCGTCGAGCCCGTGCAATGCAAGCACGGCCCCAAGAAGCGAACCAAGTCCTACTTATTCGAAGAGATTTGCTCAAAATGTGGAAATTCCATTTACGTAGACTTTAGAAAACAGATGAGATCAGTAGCCATGACCGACGACGAGATAACTTGTGTGTCGCAGTTGTACTGGTCCTACACTAACTATGAGAAGTCTGGTGGATCTATAATACTGCCGCCGATTTCAGACTCCATATACAGAGTCCCCGAGCTGCCGGCTTCGTTGAGACGAGCCCTCAAAGAAGTTGAAGAAGACTACACGCTGCCGTGAGAGCCTCGAGCCAAAACGTGCCTTCTTTCGATTCAGTGCTGTGGTTACCTGGTGCCATGAGAGACTTATGCATACAATGCAAACGTTATAGTTGACTAGACACAATTGTTTAGTGAGCATAATATTATTTATTTCATAAAGACTTATTTACTTTGGTTGTTCGTATGTTGGTCATAAATGAATTAGAGTAAGATAAAGCTAAATTACCATAACATTATCTAGTACTAAGAATACGAAAAACGTGTGCTGTGAGTAAGATCTCAATATCGTAAGAGAGGTATCTGTTTTAACTTGAATATTTTATTTTAATATATTTTTTTTAATTACCTACATGTAATTTAAGTATGAGATAGTTTTAATATTGGGGGTTGTGAGTTATGTTATGTAAGCTGTATTGTGTTCATTTTGTGTTTTGTTATCGCACAAAGGGAAAGGTGCCTATAACGTTAGATATAATCTAACGTTAGAGGCACCTTTCCCCTGCTTGTTGAGTGACAGGGTATTAGACATAACTAGAGATCTAATAAATGGTTAATTAATTATACACAGCAACGTTTCCACTGTTTGTCGAAACTATTGTTAATATTAATTTCAATAAAGGAATTGTGTAAGTCTTAACTAGAAGTGTTAGGTGCACAATGTTACTTACTGGCCCTACGTAAGAGATACTTTATAAAACAAAATTATAATAGACTAAGATCACAACAATTATTTGTTACTTAACCCCTCAAGTGTCTGACTCTGACTTAGACTGGCCCTCACAGTCGCCTGATGCTAACGTTTTAATTAGGTTAGTACCTATCAGGTGACTGTGAGAGCCAGTCTAACAACCTCGATAATTTCCCCAGCTTTTTTATTTACAATACGTCAAGTAACTCGGTCTAGCGCCAGGGTAGCCCGCGAAATTCCTTACGTTTTTTTGCAATTTGCCTATCAGTATCACGTTGTATGTTGATTTATATTATGATTAGCGCACGTATTAAATATTTATTTATAAAATTATAATCATAAAAATCATCAATACAACTCTCTATTGAATGACTTTTCATGAAATCCTGAGATTTGAGGTCAATTGTAACTTATGGAGTTGTATTGCTGATTCTAATGATTATACCTAATTCTACTTATAAATTAATATTTGATACGTGCGCGAATCATATTATGATCAAGCTATATATTTCCAGTATAAGCTGATCTCGCATTGTGTAGCATTTCCTTACAATGAGAGGTCAGTGTAAACGGGAATTATATAGCTTGATATGTAGCCGTGTGTACAACCTGACAATGACCTGCAAATTGCAAAAAACGTAAAAAAATTGAATTTCGCGGGCTACCGCAGCGCTTCCCCCTTAAAAGCTGAACGGATTTAGTTGAAAGGCATACGGATAGACCATGGTCTATCCGTATGCCTTTCAACTAAATCCGTGCCCATGGGCACAGACCTTAATAATAGGTCTTTACCTATGAAATTGCCGTTTTGTATGAAAAAATTTAAACGAATTTTTTTCATGTATTTTTTATTTGTATTAATCGAAGTAATCACCCATGCAATCAATGCATCTTTGCCAACGCAGTGGCAGTTTATTGATGCCCTTCTTAAAGAAATCAGCTGGCCGGGAGGCAACAAATTCTTCAAAGGCATTTTGTACTGCCTCTCGGGTATTGAATTTTTTTCCCGCCAAGAAGTTATCCAAATTCTGGAAAAAGTAGTAGTCTGTAGGCGCAAGGTCTGGTGAGTAGGGCGGATGACGGAGAGCTTCCAACCCCAGTTCTTGCAACTTGGAGACCGTCTGCACAGCAGACGGTCAACGACAACGCGCGACCTCATACTGCACAGCAGACTCTGCTGTGCAGTATGAGGTCGCGCGTTGTCGTGCAGGAGCAGCGGAGACGAGCGATTGACCAATGCTGGTTGGAGATGCGCCAGCTTCTCCATCATTGTGTTCAGTTCTTCACAGTTTTTTTTTTTTTTTTTTACTGTACCAACTACATAGTTTATATATTAGTTTATGATTGGAGCCTCCTTTTAAGCATAATAACGCCTGTGTTAGGAGACTCCGCTCTTCCACAGCTTTGGCTGTTTGTAGAACTTAAAAATTACAAAAATAATTTTATTTTAATTTTTTTTTTTGTCTAATACACATATCTTTTATTGCCATTTACATAAAGTATTATTTTTATTACTTCAAACACACTCGCTCGCTCGTGAATTAAACACAGTGAATACATTGATATGGTTGTGTTAGGTGTGCGAAGTGTGTGATGTGTGTGGGGTGTGTGAGGTGTGTCAAGTGTGTGTGGTGCGTGATGTGTGTGAGGTGTGTGGAGTGTGAGAGGTGTGTGGGTGGTGTGGATGTGTGTATGAGGGAGCATGTAAGTGTAGGTGTGACGGTGCAAGTATAACTAATTTCCACTTATTGTAACAGTAATTCGATGTCTGCATACGTGCGTGATTTTAACCATTCTACTAGAATTTTCTTACCTTTATGAAGTTGTTCAGTGTATATGTATATGTCTTTGTTAATTTTATTGTATAATCGTGCTGATTGTTTATTATACTGTGTAGCAGCAAAATTGGTTTTAGATTGTGGGACTTGCACAATAATATCTTTTCTCCTTTTTAATATTATGTCTTTGTCATACTTAAGTGTCTTATGCTTTTTTAGGATCGCGGCACAGATATATAATTTCCTAACAGATAGCAGGCCGCTGATCTCATATAGACTTTCAGTAGGAAATCTCCGTTTCTTGAAATACATTATTTTTATCAGACCTCTTTGCGCTCGTTCGACGTCTATAAATTTAGATTTCGCTGCCCCACCCCATACGGGTATACAGTACACTATCACAGACTGTGCAAGGGCAGTGTAGATTTCATTTAGAAGATTTCTCTTAGCGCCCTCTTTTGTGGCTACACTTGTAGGGACCACGTATCTCAATGATTTAAATATCCAACTCAATTTACGTATTCTGTTAGCAACATGTTCGAGGTGAGAGTACCAACTTAAATGTTGGTCAATTATAACACCTAAATATTTTGTTTGTGTTACTTTATTAATTATTGGACATGTACAGGGATAATTATTGGCTTGATTACAAGAATGTATTTTGATATTTAAATCTTGATCTGGTTGTGAGCGATTTCTAATAAATTGTAAAACATATGTAATTCGTTTTGTTTGCATTTAACGTAAGGAGATTTTCATTAAGCCAATTAGCAGTTTGAGCCATACCTATTTCAGCTTTGAGCTTTACTTCGGACCAGTTATTCCCATAAAAGACAATGGCGGTATCATCGGCGTAAGAGAAGATTTTTGCGTTATCTACTTTTAAGTTACTTAGGTCATTAATGTACAATAAGAAAAGCGTTGGTCCTAATACGCTTCCTTGAGGTACGCCGAATGATACCTCCACGTCATCACTGATGTATGTCCCTATCTTAACCCTCTGTTTTCTACTTGATAAATAGTCTTTAAAAAGACTAAGAGGGGTTCCCCTTATTCCAATTCTTTCTAGCTTGTTCACAAGGGTTGGAACAGAAACGGTGTCAAAGGCTTTTTTTAGATCAAGGAATACAGCCAGACACTTTTTCCCTGAGTCGACATAATCAGTTATCAGCGAGCTGAGTGCTGTAACTGCATCCTCAGTTGATATTCCCTGTCTAAACCCAAATTGTGTAGTTGATAATATTTTAAATTTTTCTAGATAATGTAAGAGTCTTATATTAATTATTTTTTCTAAAACCTTGGATAGACCTGGTAAGACAGAAATAGGTCTGTAGTTATTGACATCGTTTCTGTTCCAAACAGTATACATCTGCAGTAATGCTCACCCCGTTTGGTAAGAAGCTGTGATGAATCACACCGGCGCTAGACCACCAAACAGTGACCATCACTTTTCTAGGGGTAAGTTTTCGTTTAGGGCATTGTTTAGGTGCTGAACCAGGATCCAACCAACTTGCTGAGCGCTTGCGGTTATCAAACAGAATCCATTTTTCATCGCAGGTAACAATGCGGTTCAAAATTCCTTCATTTGTGTGTCTGTTGAGCAGTGCAAGGCACGTCTCGACGCGTACTTCGCGCTGGCGATCATTGAGTTCGTGGGGCACCCATTTGTCAAGCTTTTTTACCTTGCCAATTTGACGCAAATGGACCAATATTGTTTTGACGCTAACGTCGAAAGCTGCTGCTAATTCAGCCGTAGATTGTGTATCATCAGCTTCCACAATCGCCTTTAATTCGTAATTGTCAACCAAAGTCTTCGGACGACCGCGAGGTTCATTTTTCAGGTCGAAATTTCCAGAACGGAAGCGAGCAAACCAATAACAGGTGGTGCGTTGGTTTGTAGTGTTAGCTCCGTAAACGTCGTTGATGTTGCGTGCCGCTTGTGCCGCGTTGCTGCCACGACGGTACTCATATTCCATAATTACTCGAATTTTTAACGTATCCATGATGACGAAAAAGATTGAAATGCGATGAAAATGTAACACTAATCAATAAACAAATGACTACTTTTGGAAAAAAAAATCATGTTTTTAAAATAATAGTAGATTATGCACCGAGGGGCTAAAGTTGTGTCTTATGTCACGGGCGTCATATTGAATCTCGAGCGCAATGAAGGATTCGGGATTTAACTCCCGAGCGCAGCGAGGTAGTTAAGAGTTTAATTCACGAGCGAAGCGAGGGAGTTAATACAAGAATCCTGAATGCAGCGAGGGATTCAAGCTAGCCCAAGGCAAAGACACCTTTAGCCCAGAGGAGGATACTCTACTTTTTACACCTACTGCGAGAAAATAATAGCCATAGTACGAAAAACAAAGTATTTATTAAATAAACAAACAGTAAGAATAACATATTTAGAACTAGTTAGTTATATGCACTTACATATTAATTGAAGTTAATGGTAACATTTGAGACATTAGTCCAGTTGTGCAAAGATAAAGTTAAGTTTTTATTTGGTACGTTTATAGATGTTGATGTGTAATTTAAAAAAAAAAAAACTTGAGAGGTGTCAAGGGACACCCGGATGGAACGAAGTTCCTTTCGATTAATTAGTGAAGAACAAAATTTTATTTTTATACTTATCATCATCATCATCATCATCATCATCATCATCACCATCATCATCATCATCATCATCATCATCATCATCATCATCATCATCATCATCATCAGCATCATCATCATCATCATCATCATCATCATCATCATCATCATCATCATCATCATCATCATCATCATCATCATCATCATCATCACCATCATCATCATCATCATCATCATCATCATCATCATCATCATCATCATCATCATCATCGTCATCATCATCATCATCATCATCATCATCATCATCATCATCATCATCATCATCATCATCATCATCATCATCATCATCACCATCATCATCACCATCATCATCACCATCATCATCATCATCATCACCATCATCATTATCATCACCATCACCATCATCACCATCATCATCATCATCACCATCATCATCATCATCATCATCATCATCATCATCGCGACACCACACTGTTCAATGCGAAATAGAAATGAAAATATCTGGCTTGCTTTCTATAAGAGAGAGAGAGAGAGACAGACAGAGAAACATGCGCACGCCGCACGGCTTACAATAGCTACCTATAGCAAAAAGTGTCGTGACAACTTTTCGTGAGACTTTTTTCCGTCTAGCCCCCTTTCACAACGCGCGATAAGGAACTTCGTTCCAAAATTTAAAAAAAAAAAATTTAAAAAAAATTAAAAATGGTTCGTAGTTATCTAATTATTCTTACAATATTATGTCTTCGAAAACATGGCAACGATATGAAGAAGCAGTCGTTATGATTTTGTAGGAAATCGAGAATATCATCCACGCGTAGTAAGGGTTTCGAGAATAGCTTTCCTCTTTCTGGCACCAAAAGGTGTTTGTTAGTACTATACTGCCAATTTAGCTGAGCATGTGAGATTCCAAATTCAAATCACATTATTGACCAGCGGGTCATAATGAAATCCAGTACAACATTATTGACCGGCTGTGCCCCCGGCCACTAATGACTCACTTTAGGTTAAGGTTGCTTGACATATAATTTGACATTTTCGAGCAGGTGGTGTGAAAAATTAATTTGAAATTAGAATTCTTAGCCAAACAAAAATTATTTTGATTTGAAATGGCCAGTACTGCAGAACGGCAATTTCATAGGTAAATACCTAATATAATAGTATATTATGCAATTAGTGAATAAAGGACGGATTTAAAGCGAGGGCCATAGATGAATCACGAGCTAGTGAAGGATTGTAACAATTGAATCACGACCGTAGGGAGTGATTCATGATGATTGAATCACGAGCGTAGCGAGTGATTCAAGTGTTAGAATACTGAGCGACGCGAGTGATTCATGGCCCTCGATATAAATCCGTTTTATTCAAGAGTTGCATATACTTTATACCATGACTACGAGAAAAATAAAGATTTAAGTAAAAATAGACATATATGAAGAAAAAGGAAAGTTAAATTGGCTTTGATGTAAACCAGCCGTGATTTTTTGGGTAGCAAGTTTTCCACTATATCGGCCGCCCTCTCCTTCATAAACTCAGGTGTTAACACATCTTCATCATTAGAATGCATTTTTAATCGATTAGAACAACACTAAACAAACACAACATTAAAGATTAAAGTAACACTAAACTTTGTGTTCGTACAACTTACAGTACCTATTCAAAATAGCGCCAATTTACTAAGGACAGCAAAGAACATAAAGCAGTTTTTATTCTAATGCTAAACTCCTTGTTGAAAATGTCGACCAATCAAATTGAATTTAGAACACATCAATATAGGTCGAATACAAAGATTACACTTACACTAGATACGGCAAGCCACGACCAAGCGTGCCCTGCATGTTCGACTGTTCGTACTAAAAAAAGTCTGTTAGCTCAGTGACGCTTAGCGATTGAAACAATTCTGTTTACTCTGAGCACATCACTAAATGGCTGGGGTGAAGTTATCGTAGGTATAAAAAAGATGACACGTTCGGTTTTCATACTATCTAATAACATGCCGTATCTAGCCTAGGTACTCTAAATCTGTGGTCGAATACATTGGTGTGTTCCATTTTCAAACATCAAAACAGTGAGTAAAAGTGCTTTTTATTCAATGTTTTCAGTGAATAAAATAAGCTTTTTAGAGGGGGAATGGTATAATAGTATATTATGCAATTAGTGAATAAAGGACGGATTTAAAGCGAGGGCCATAGATGAATCACGAGCTAGTGAAGGATTCTAACGATTGAATCACGACCGCAGGGAGTGATTCATGGTGATTGAATCACGAGCGTAGCGAGTGATTCAAGTGTTAGAATCCTGAGCGACGCGAGTGATTCATGGCCCTCGATATAAATCCGTTTTATTCAAGAGTTGCATACTATACTTTATACCATGACTACGAGAAAAAGAAAGATTTAAGTGAAAATAGACATATAATGAAGAAAAAGGAAAGTTAAATTGGCTTTGATGTAAACCAGCCGGGATTTTTTGGGTAGCAAGTTTTCCACTATATCGGCCGCCCTCTCTTTCATAAACTCAGGTGTTAACACTTCTTCATCACTACAATGCATTTTTAATCGATTAGAACAACACTAAACAAACACAAAATTAAAGCTTAAAGTAGCACTAAACTTTGTGTTCGTACAACTTACAGTATTCAAAATAGCGCCAATTTACTAAGGACAGCAAAGAACACAAAACAGTTTTTATTCTAATGCTAAACTCCTTGTCGAAAATGTCGACCAATGAAATTGAATTTAGAACACATCAATATAGGTCGAATACACAGATTTCACTTACACTAGATACGGCAAGCCACGACCAAGCGTGCCCTGCATGTTCGACTGTTCGTACTAAAAAAAGTCTTTTAGCTTAGTGACGCTTAGCGATTGAAACAATTCTGTTTACTTTGAGCACATCACTAAATGGCTGGGGTGAAGTTATCGTAGGTATAAAAAAGTTGACCTGTTCGGTTTTCATACTATCTAATAACATGCCGTATCTAGCCTAGGTACTCTAAATCTGTGGTCGAATACATTGGTGTGTTCCATTTTCAAACATCAAAACAGTGAGTAAAAGTGCTTTTTATTCACTGTTTTCAGTGAATAAAATAAGCTTTTTAGAGGGGGAATGGTATAAATATAATTTATAGCCTATAGCACTCAGGAATAATGTAGCTTTCTACCAGTGAAAATTTTTTTAGAATTGGATCATTAGTTCCGGAGATTACCCTCTACATACAAACTTACAAACTTACATACAAATTTTACCTCTTTATAATATTAGTATAGATTAAATGTAACACGCGTTGAAACAAATTCGCCTTGTTGTTGTGTTACATTTCATGTTGCATTGCATATCCGAACGTTTAAAAATTCAAAAATCTACCGTTGAGCCATCAAATTCGATTGAACCATTATTTTAAAGAAATTGATGGATGGCACGATAAGGTTTGCTCATTGAAATGGCGCTATAATGTCGCCCCACCGCGACATTATAGCGCCATTTATTATTATTATTTAATATCTTTCGTGGCGCGTATTGTACAGACGCCAGCACATCAAGCTATTACAATCTGTCAAACTTTAATAGATTTTCATCTTTATCGCTAAAGCATTAGGTTCACGGTTGATTGGGAAAATTTTACAGTTTCGGGTGGCTTGACCTGCTGGCGTCCGTACGTGCAAGTACAACGTGCCAGATACAGACTAGACGCCAGCACATCAAGCTATTACAATCTGTCAAACTATAATAGATGTTCATAAATATCGCTAAAGCATTACTGTTCAAGGTTCATTGGGAAAATGTTACAGTTTCGGGTGGCTTGACCTGCTGGCGTCTGTACATTAGTGAAACCGATATTTCCTGATACCGCGTGTTGTAATTTTTTCCACCTTCATGGTATGTACGCACGGCTACAGATCAAGCTATACATTTCCAGTATAAGCTGATCTCGCATTGTATGGGATTTCCTTACAATGAGAGGTCAGTGTAAACTGGAAATGTGTGCTTGATGTGTTAAGCCGTGTGTACAGACGGCACCCGAAACTGTCAAATCCCAATCAACCTTGAACGGTTGAACCTAATGCCTTAGTGTTAAAGATGAAAATCTATTAAAGAAATTTGTCAGATTGTAGTAGTTTGATGTGCTGGCAGTAAAAACCTTTCATCAATTTAGCCGCATAATAGTCGATAAAAAATAGAGGCGTCAAGGGCTTGGACGAAGAGCACCGTTCGCCACCGTCTCGTGATATCCACATACTGCGATACGCAATACCAATGTTATGTCATTCTCAGTTGTCATCAAAGTTCGGTGTACAACTGAAAGCCAGTTAGTCACTGACAATGAAAAAGATAGCCAATAGCCCTCTTTTTTTTATCTTTCCCCTAGCTTGACCGTTACCCTCCCCCATGACACCCAAATACTTACGCAAGACCCCATTATTGATTCTGACACCACAAATCGGAAAAGAGCCGCTATCTCGTCCCCTGAAACTTCAAATATCTCACCTAAGATAGCCAAGAACATAATCGGAAGACTTTCATATACAGCCAGGGATAATCCGCCGTATATTGTTCACGTTTCCCTTAAAGATAATGAGACTTCAGGCACTGTACTACAACCGGTCAAGTTTGGTATGTTTTTGGCGATTAATAATGTTAATAACGTACGCCTCGATGGGGTTAACCGTATTGGCAGAAATCGTGTCTCAGTTGAATTCAAGTCGCATCAAGACGCGAACAGTTTCTTAGTTAATAATTTACTAATCCAACACAATTATACTGCCGCCATTCCACAATTTATCATAACAAGAATGGGTATTGTTAGAGATATCCCTACTGAATGGTCAGAGGAAGAAATAATTAAAAATATTAAGGTTCCGGAGAGATGTGGTCCTGTTATTAAGGCTAGGAGAATGAGCCGTAAGGTGATGTCTTCCGGTGTAACTGAGTGGAAACCTACGCAAATGGTTGTAGTGACTTTTGACGCACAAGTTTTGCCCAAGCGTGTGTATTGTTTCTACTCGGCTCTTCCGGTTGAGAGATACACTTACCCAACAATACAATGTTACCACTGTTGTCGGTTTGGCCAATACCCGTACGCTCTGCAGGTCGAAACCACGTTGTTTTAAATGTGGTGAAGATCATCCAGATGATGGGTGTGAAATCATCCCTGAGTTGTTGGGTTTTTGTATTTCATGTTCCGGTAACCATTTTGCAAATGACAGTGCTTGTCCTAAATTGGGCCGACAGAAGAGCATCAAAGCTCTGATGGCGGAAAAATCAATTTCATATGCAGAAGCAAGTCGGGTTTTCCCTCCCGTTTCCAGATCATATGCCGATGTTTCAAAATCCTCCCCTCGTAACAAGGTTACAATAAATAAATCCCAATCCCCGTCCTCAAGCCCAATCCCTACTACCCAAAGATCATACCTTAAAACGGTTTTTCTTAATCCTAAACCCCGTGCCCCCCTCTCTCCTGGCTATAATAAGCAAGCTCATCAAGCACTTACCCAAAATTACTCATTTTCCCCCTCCAAAAATGGCTGCGCCTTCCCAACGGAAGCCGCTGAACCAATGATTTACAGACAAGAGGAGAGCTCGAAGAATATTTTGGAATTAATTACAAATATGTTAATGACTGTTCTTACAAATTCTACTCAATCGATACCTGACCACGTTGCTTTAAAATTGACCTCAATCCTCAACTACATTCACAATGTCCCATCCCCTGACATTCCTTCAATGGAACGTGAGGAGTATTGCTCCCAGGAAGCCTGACCTTTCCTTTTTAATTAATAAGTTTAAACCATCGGTCTGCGGCATTGCTGAGACATGGCTGCTACCTGAAAGTAATTTCAGGATGCCGTGTTTTGGCAGCGTTCGTAATGATACACCTGATGGATAGGGGGGAAGTGCTTTGCTCATCAATAGCAAAGTGTCTTTTTCCCCGATTCCTCTACCCTTTGTTGGTGATAACATAAATGTTGTTGCTGTTAAGGCTGAGGATATAAATATTTTTTCTTTTTATATTGCGCACCCACAACTCGAATATCTTTCGGTAATTAGAAATTTGTTATGCAGTGTTAGCGGTCCAATTCTTGTCATGGGTGATTTTAATTGTCACCATTATCGTTGGGGATCAGATACTTGCGATAACTTTGGCAATGGCTTGCTGGATATATTGGATGATCTTGATCTTTGTGTCATTAACGACGGTAGTGCCACACGCAGATCTGCACCAGGGCAGAGTAATAGTTGTATTGACTTGACGTTCTGTTCATCCAATATATCTAGCCTCCTCATCTGGCGTCGCTTGGATATGACTTATGGAAGTGATCACTACCCCATCATGATTGAATTCCCTTCTAAAAATGTTCCCAATAAAGTCTCCCCTCCCCTTTTAAAATACCGACTGAACACAGCAGATTGGGATTTATATTCAAAGATTCTAGATTTAAGAGTATCTTCCCTTCCAAAAGTTAACGAGAATAATGCCCAGGAATGTTTTTTGTCCTTTTCCTCTGCTGTCTCTTCTACAGCAGATGACTGTTTCCCTTCCAAAAAACCTCAATCTGGTAAAATTCCTTCTCCGCCATGGTGGGATAGGGAATGCACTGACATGGTCAGGGCCAGGAATGATGCTGAAGAGACTGTTAACTGTGATATGAACCTGGATAACCTTATCGCTTCCAAGCGAATATTAGCTAAGTCCAGAAAAGTACTTAAAAACAAGAAACGAGAAGGTTGGTCAAAGTTCTTTGAGTCCATCCACTCCAGTTTCAGTAGTATGGCGGAAAGTTAAACGTTTTAGGAATAGTTTAGCACCTGCTTCCTCGAACAACCTCTCGGAAGAACTGGGGTACCAGTTTTTCTCCAAAATCGCTCCGGCTTATTTTCCAGGTGTAGAGGACATTTGTGTTGGCATCGATGATGTAGACAACACTAACGATCCAATGAACATGCCATTCGTCTTGGAGGAATTAAAAACTGTACTATCTCGTGTCAAGGACTCCGCACCAGGGGTGGATGGATTCACTTACTCGTTTATTGCCAAAGCTGGTCCAAAAACCCACCAATACTACCTGGAATTGGCTAATTTTTGCTTCACTTCCGGATATATTCCCACAGACTGGAAGGTTCAAGTTGTCATTTTTTTTTTTTTTTTTTTTTTTTCAAATTAAAACTTGATTTATTACATTACAGGAAATACTTATGGAAGTCTGCGAAGAAGGACATAGCGCAGTACTGCAAATTATAAGAACCGCTCACCATCAACAGCACATGAAGATCTAACATGAAGACAGGTATAACATTTCAGAAATATGTTCACTTGATATATGCGATACAATGATATTATATTAAAAATATCATTGATGCGATATTATTCTTCTAATTATCCCAGTCGGAAATATAATCGTGTGCAAATTTATTTATTTATTTTTAATAAAAAATACGTAATTGTAGGATCCCGTAGCAATGGAAGTTGAAACAGGACCTAGTACATCGGTACAGATTAATGAATCGCCACTGATATTGACATCTCGTGAAATCATCTCACATCAGTCAAACCGATATTAAAACCTGGCAAAGATCCCAGTGATCATTGCTCATATAGACCTATCGCTTTATCGTCCATACTAATTAAATTATTAGAACATTTTAATCAAGAATCGGTTAGAGTGGTTGGTGGAGAGCAGGAGGCTGCTTCCGGCGACTCAGTTCGGCTCCAGGAAAGGTCTGGGTACAGCTGATAGTGTAGGTATCCTCACGTCAGCGGTCCGGCTGGGCCTAAGCAGGAATGAGTCTCTGGTGGCCGTTTTCCTGGATATATCAGCTGCTTATGATTCGGTCCTCCTCCCTGTTCTCAGACAAAAGCTGCACGAGCTGAGAATCCCGGCTAGGATTATTCGTATCATTGGTAGCATCTTTTCCAATCGTGCCATTCAATTAAGAATCCCTGGGGCCGACTCTGAACAAAGAACAGTATGGAAAGGGTTACCTCAAGGATCTGTTCTTAGTCCCCCATTATACAATATACAGGGTGAAATTGAATAGATGCGACAAAATTTAAGGGGGTGTTCTACGCATCAATATGAACAACTTTTACTATGGGACCAAACCTGAAATCGCGAAAAAAAAATCAGCTGTTCAGTACATTTAATGTTCGCATAATTCGTCAAAATGTACTGAACAGCTGATTTTTTTTTCGCGATTTCAGGTTTGGTCCCATAGTAAAAGTTGTTCATATTGATGCGTAGAACACCCCCTTAAATTTTGTCGCATCTATTCAATTTCAACCTGTATACAGGGTGTAAGGGACAGCCCTCCGCAAACTGATAGGGTGAATTCAGTATGTCATACTAAGATGACCGGTACATTAAATTTTTTCAGGAACGTTAAGGGAATCCAATAAACCTGATTTGTTTGTGTTTTTGTGCACAAATTGGAGCGTCTATTACTGGTTGAGAGGGGTAGGTAATAGGTATGCGGTGAGTTCGATGAACTCTGTAGCTAGACAGAAAGTGAACAGCTGATTTCACGCGTCGTTGGTTAGAGTATTTCAACATCCATTGCTGGTTTTCTTTTTTGCTGTTTTTTTTTGCAGTTTTTTTTACATAAATGGAGTGCTGCGAACACACAATGCAATTTTACATTGAAATAATGAAAATGTAACTGAAAAAAAAATTGAAAAAATGAAAATTTTCCTGAGAAAATTTCCGGTGGAATATGATTCAAAATGAGGAGCTGAATGCACCCTGTGAGTTTGCGGAGGGCTGTTCCTTACACCCTGTATAGGTACAGCGAATTTGTCCTCATCTTTAAATTATGACTGCAAAATCCTTCAGTATGCTGACGATATTGCATTACTGGTCACTGGTGACTCCATTCCGGATACCGCTATATCAATGAATGTCTCTCTGTCCTCACTAAACCAATGGCTCCTTGATCACGGGTTATCTTTAAGTGCGCCAAAGAGTACAGCGGTCATTTTTACCCGAAAGCGTACTGTTCCCCAAGTAGATCTAAATATTGATGGACAAATCATTCCAGTCAAGGACAAGGCTAGATTTCTGGGAGTAACATTGGACTCGAGATTGTCTAGGGTTGACCATATTAACAACACGGTCAAAAAATGTGAACGCTCCGTATTGGTCCTTAAGGCTTTGGCCGGTGTGTGGTGGGGAGCTCACCCCTACACCCTCAAACTGGTCTATAACGCGTTGACCAGGAGCGCTTTGGATTACTGTTGCTTCCTTATTGAGCCTTGCAACAAAGAAGCGCTCAAGAAATTAGATGTCATCCAGGCCAAGTGCCTGAGAATTGTTATTGGAGCCATGAAATCCTCTCCCATAAATGCGCTCCAAGTTGAATGTGTAGAACCACCCTTATACCTAAGAAGACAATATTTGGCTGATCGTTTCCTGTCTAAAGTATTCTCCCTTTCATCCCATCCTTTACTCCCAATTTTAGAACAAATCGACCTTTCCTTCAATAATTCTCCTTATTTGAACAATAAAGCTGTTCCTCTATTGTTAAATAGGTACAGAGAGCTTAAACACCTCTCCTCGCCTGTTTGTCAATATCCAATTCTCCCTGTCTTTTCGGCTGCATATGAAACGATTCACTTCGAACCAAAAGCCGTTTTGGGATTAGGTATATCAAAGAATTCCCAAAATGCAAGACGAGACTTCGAGTCAGCCGTCAAACGTTTCTGGGAAGGATGGAATTTTTTTTTTACTGATGCATCAAAATTATCACCAACAGAATCTACAGGAGTAGCAGTACCTATATTTTCAAAATTCAAAAATTGCCTTACTTTTTCAATGTACACCAGAAGCATCAGTTTTTACAGGAGAGTGTATTGGTATTTTAGAAGCTATACACTATATCAAATCACATCAAATAACAAAAGCAGTAATTTTTTCGGATTCCCGTAGTAGCATTCAGGCCTTAATTCAAAATGAACTCCATAGTCAAATCCACAGTCAAATCATCGTAGAAATTAAAAGCCTGTTATTTGAATGTTCCCAAAATGGCTTGGACATCGAAATAGCCTGGATCCCTGGTCACTCGGGTATTGTTGGCAATGAGTGCGCTGATTCGTTAGCAAAGTATGCCACATCAAATCCGGCTGATCGAAACCACTACGTAGCTTATAACTACGATTTGCGAAATGGTGCCAAGCCCAAATTGTTCGACTCGTGGACAAAAACGTGGAATAAGACCTCAAAAGCCAAGGGCGTCTACTACGCAGCTATACAGCACGACATCCAGCGGAAACCTTGGTTTTTTAAATACCTATCCGAAATTGTCCAAAAGAACGTGTGGCTGACACTGGCTTGGCCACCATCAGGGATTTTACTTTTGATAACACAAAGATTTAGTCGTTAATTAGTCGAAATTTGTCGCCAAATATCAGAATTTGTCGGTCACTGGTTCAAAACTTATAAGGGGTCATTGGTGGCCGATTTGGAGAGAGTCTCCCCAGCTTGGCCACCTTTATATCTCAAAAACTAGGGCACCTAGCGAAGATCTGTTTTCTCCCAGATTTAGTCGCTAATTAGTCGAAATTAGTCGCCAAGTCACAGATTTAGTCGGGTCTTAGTTTAGAAGATATAATGAGTTTGTGGTATCTGTCTAATAACAATTATTAGACAAAGTTGCGGGTAAGCCGCTAATAAACAGTTGGTTCGTTGACTTGGTGTTTCTTTGTGTGCGCTCCTGAAAATATTCATTAAATACTACTGGCGACAAGTAAAACGGAGTTAAATTACCACTAATAGTTAGTGTTGAGTGTTATTGTGAAGTTACAATAAAATGCCGATCGGAAAAATAGAACAATTCGATTTATCGAGCAAAAAATGGTTGGCATACATTCGACGCGTGGAACAGTTCATGGCGCTCAACGAAATCAAACCTACATTACAAGTGGCTACGTTAGTTACGTTAGTGGGTGAAGCTACTTATGATCTGATGTGTGATCTTTGTGCGCCTGACAATCCGGAGACCAAAAGTTTTCATGAGTTAGTGAACATAGTCGGCGACCATCTCGAACCAAAGCGCTCAGAGATAGCTGAGCGGCATATATTTAGAATGAGACGTCAGAATGGCGGCGAAAGTCTGAGCGATTATTTGCAAGTTCTAAAACATCTAGCCAGCACGTGCAACTTTAAAAGTGGTCTTGAAGAAAACCTACGAGACCAATTCGTGTCTGGTCTTGTGAGCGATGACATGAGATCGCGGCTCTTCGCCGAGCCGACACTGACGTACAAGAGGGCGGTGGAGTTGGCCTTCGCACTCGAAGCGGCTGATCGGCACGCTCAAGCGAGCGGCACGTGCAGCGGAGCAGCGGCTGGGACGTCGACGAGTTCCGGGGCGCCGGAGACAATGCACCGGCTCTCAACGGGACGAGGTGCGGCGCGCGCTGCGACCGGCAGCAGCGGCAGCAGCGTCGAAGGGACGCGCGCCTCGGCCGCGCCCGCGAACGAGACACAGCGCGCGACGCATCAGCCTTGTTGGCGGTGCGGCAAGGGTCATCGAGCAGTCGTGTGTCGTTTTAAAAATTATTCTTGTGACGTGTGCGGGCAAAAAGGCCATCTTAAAGTTATGTGCAAACGAAATCCCCGTCAGGGCGAGGTGCGGTCGTCGAGGGCAGGTCAAAATTATATGGCTAATAGTGATAGCGACTTGGACTCAGACCTAAATAATCTAAATGTGTGCAATAATAGTGATCGGCCATACAATGTGTGCGTAAAAGTGAACGGTAAGGCGATGACGTTTGAACTGGACACTGGCAGTAAGTTGTCTGCAATTAGTACTCATTCATTAGATGAACACTTCAAGGCGTTGCCACTTATTGCAAAGGATGTTTGTTTACATTCTTATAACGGCACTCGGGTTGAAGTGATCGGTTATATTGTGGTTAATGTGGAGATCGGGACACACTCGGCGAGAGATTTAAAACTATTTGTCATTAAGAATGGTGGACCACCTTTGTTAGGTAGATCATGGTTGAGTAAATTAAATATCGATCGCATTCAAATTAACGAATTAATGATGAACGTATCAGATGACAAATTAGTAGATACGTTGCAAAAAGAATTTCCCACCGTGTTTGCCCCGGGTCTTGGCACATGTACCAAGCAACTTTCATTAAGATTAGGTGACATGACTCCCGTGTTTATTAAAGCGAGATCATTACCACTAGCTTTACGTAAACCTGTTGAACTAGAGTTACGACGACTCGAGGCAGAGGGTACTATTCGTAAGGTGGATTACTCTGATTATGGTACACCCATTGTACCGGTTATAAAGAAATCTGGTGAAATACGTATCTGCGGAGATTATAAGGTCACTATTAATCCAAAGTTGATTCGCGATCCGTATCCCATGCCACGAATCGAGGAGTTATTTGCTGCACTAACTGGTGGCGAACTGTATTCTAAAATCGACCTAACCAACGCGTACCAACAGTTATTTTTGGATGAGAATTCGCAGGCTTGTAGTGCAATAACAACGAATATAGGCACTTTTATTTACCTTCGTACTCCTTTCGGTTTGACATGTATTCCCGAGAAATTCCAGAAGTTTATGGAAGAAACGCTAAGGGGTTTGAAGGGAACGGCTGTATTTTTGGATGACGTGGCGATCACAGGCGCCTCCAGGTCAGAACATATAGATAATTTAAGGGCTGTGTTGTCTAGCTTACGTGAGGTCGGTTTGCGGATTAAACTTAAAAAGTGTAGTTTTATGAAAGAAAGCATTACTTATTTAGGCTTTATTATCGATAAGCAGGGTTTGCATCCAGACCCAAACAAAATAAAAGCCATCGTGGATGCACCACCACCAGAAGATTTAACTCAGCTCAGATCATTCCTTGGTATGATTAATTATTATGCCAAGTTCATACCGCAGCTGAGTACTATTTTACATCCTTTACATAGTTTGTTGCGTA
The DNA here is from genome assembly GCA_905163495.3 of Cosmia trapezina. Taxonomy (NCBI): domain Eukaryota; kingdom Metazoa; phylum Arthropoda; class Insecta; order Lepidoptera; family Noctuidae; genus Cosmia; species Cosmia trapezina. Next base: position 19,729,776 of record LR991037.1, read on the forward strand.
AACAAAGTGTTTGGGTCTGGTCAGCAGATTGTGTAAAGGCCTTTCAGGATATAAAAGCGGCTATTCTTAGTAGCAAGGTGTTGGTACACTATAATCCAAAACTACCATTAGTACTAGCCGTGGATAGCAGTTCATATGGTATCGGCAGTGTGCTGTCACATCGCTTTCCTAACGGCGACGAGCGTCCGATTTGTTTTGCGTCACGGACGTTAAATGCAGCCGAACGATCATATAGCCAACTGGACAAAGAGGCTCTCGCAATTATCGCTGGCGTGATCAAGCACCATCAATATATTTATGGTCGCCATTTTATTATTAAAACGGATCATAAACCCTTAACTTTTATTTTTGGATCGAAATTTGGGTTGCCGCAAACGGCAGCTAGTAGGCTGCAAAGATATGCCACCAAGCTGGCGTCTTATGATTTCGAGATCGAGTTCGTCAAATCGAGTGACAACTGCAATGTCAATGCACTGTCGCGACTGCCGCTGCCATATGAACGGAAACATTGTGATGACCTGGGTTCGGTATCATATATAAATTATGTCGAGGAATCAATCCCAATCAGTGCAAAGCAGCTGGTTGCATGGACACAGAAAGACAGCGTTTTAAATAAAATAAAAGAAACACCAAGTCAACGAACCAACTGTTTATTAGCGGCTTACCCTAAAAAAATGCAGTAGGTAGTAACGGATCCTATTCCTTGAGCGAAACAATGCTTTAGTTTATAACTTAGCAGATATCAGTATTGTATACCTAGCATAACAGTTGCTATACAACAGCTACAGCGATTTGTATATGTGGATACCTATTGATACAAGTTTCTATGTTCGTTTTTTTTGTAAGAGGGGACGTGTGGTATCTGTCTAATAATTGTAAGTTGCGGGTAAGCCGCTAATAAACAGTTGGTTCGTTGACTTGGTGTTTCTTTGTGTGCGCTCCCGAAAATATTCATTAAATACTACTGAGTTCAATTTTTAAGTATAGTTCAAGAGCTAGATTGAAGAGTTTACGATAAAATCTTTGATCTAGCTCTTGGTCTATACTTAAAAATTGAACTCATTATATCTTCTAAACTAAGACCCGACTAAATCTGTGACTTGGCGACTAATTTCGACTAATTAGCGACTAAATCTGGGAGAAAACAGATCTTCGCTAGGTGCCCTAGTTTTTGAGATATAAAGGTGGCCAAGCTGGGGAGACTCTCTCCAGATCGGCCACCAATGACCCCTTATAACTTTTGAACCAGTGACCGACAAATTCTGATATTTGGCGACAAATTTCGACTAATTAACGACTAAATCTTTGTGTTATCAAAAGTAAAATCCCTGATGGTGGCCAAGCCAGTGTCAGCCACACCAAAAGAACTGTTTCGACGCTTTGCAGACTAAGACTCGGACATTGTTGTAGCCCAGTGTTTCTGAATAAGATTCATGTTAGGGACAGCTCCCTGTGTGAATGTGGTCTTGCGGAAGGTACTTTGGAACCATAGACTTATAAAAAAAGATGGACTCCGCGCTGCGCATATCGAAAGTGAAGCACAGTAAGTATGCCGGGACCGTTTGTACAAACACGCCTCGCGCACACATTTACATCATAGTATGCCGACCGGCCGCCATTACGTGACACGAGCGACGGCGTCTTTGCAGGTACTCAAATCACGCACACATAGATCGGTAGGGTGCTTCACTTTCGATATGCGTGGTGCGGAGTCCATCTTTTTTTATAAGTCTATGTTTGGAACATATATTTTTTTCCTGCTCCTTGAATACCAAATCCTTCGATCTCTATCGAAAAATTTCTAAATGTAGGTAACATTCCTCTTCCAACTAACTTCAATTGTTTTTTGTCCCACTTCTCTCCCAAAATTATTAAAATTTTAACTACTTTTTTAAACGAAAATAATATTAAATTGTAGCTGGTGCGTAATATTTATGTAAATATGTATTGTATTTTTTTTTTTGTGCTATTTATCATGCTATTGTATATGATTGTAATTTAGATTGTTTAAGTTGGTGTTGCCCATTTAACCTTTGTCCTCGTTTTTCTTTTAGCGACTAACATCTGTAGACCTACCACAAAGTACAAAGTTGACGGCTCTCTGCGCTGCTGTCTAAACGTGACATTGGCAGAATAGTCGACATCGGCTCAATTGCCAAAAAAAAAAAAAGTCGTAGTAGGGATGTGACATTATACACAAAAAATCGATTATTAATTAATCGATTATTTTGCCTAGTAATAAAATCGATTAAAAAATAATCGATTTTTGTAATAAAAATAATCGATTTTTTCCTTATTGATTTAGGCGAAATCGCCCGAATAGCCCGCGAAAGTCAAATTTTCTTACGTTTTTTGCAATTTCCAAGTCAGTATTAGGTTCTATGATGATCAAAATACGATTCGTGACCATAAAAAGTATCATTTACAATATTATAATCAATAAATTCATCAATACAACTCTATAAGACCCAAGTAATCATATCGAATTCCTCAAATGTCAATATTTCATGAAATAGTCATTCTATTTCATGAAATATTGACATTTGAGGAATAAACTAACTAATCAAGGTAAAGTTCATACATTGTTCCTAACAAATTACTAGGGCGTAAAGTGGCAAAAAGATTTTTTCTTTTCTCCTTTCGCTGGAAAAAAATGTACATAAGTAAATAAATTAATTAAAAGCCTGTGGGCAATGAATTTGCGAATAAAAGTTTTGGTAAACGCTTAGAAAGTACGGGTTCGCGGCACTTTGCGGCCTCGCGCTCCTGACTAAAACGCATCCAGCGTTTGCGGCCGTTGCGGGTGAAAAAAATCGACAGTGAAAAATAAATCGATTTTTTATTAATCGATTTTTTGTATTATGTAAATCGATTATATTAATCGATTTTTTCCATAATCGATTATTTTTTCACATCTCTAGTCGTAGTCGTACAGACAGTGGTCGGTCGGTCGTACATTTTCGTATATCCGTGGTTACCTAAAATTGTTAACAAAATAAAAAATACAGTAAGAGTATTATAAAACGGACAATCGCTTGCAAGCTAAATAAGTCAAACAAATTGAGACCATCAAGTTTTGTGGTTCCCGTTCATTTTATTCCATCAACATGGTTTGTGTTCCTTGCTTCGTCATTCCTGTATTGTTGTTTCTTTGGCACAAGTTTATCCAACCGTATGTTCTTCGCTTTTGGAATCCATGGGCTGTCAAAGATGCTGATGGCAACGTGAAAACAGAATTTCCATTTAAATGTGAGGGCGGAGTGTGCGCATTTAGCAGGAAGAAAGACGACAAAAAAGATATCAAGGACACCGAAGAAACAGACCTCAATACGACCTCCGACCGAAACAGGATCAAAGCAGACTAGTCAATTATTAATTTATTAGTTATAAATTATAATACATCCTGTAAATTACTTTTTTTTATCAGGTTAATGGTAAAATTTATTCCTTTGCGCATTTTGTTAATATGTTTACATACTTATATAAAATAATTATGATCATTCTAGTACATCATACATCTATAGATACAGTTGTGATAACAGCTGTTTTGAAGGGTGGCTGTGAAATGCAATTTTATTTATGGTAATGGTAACATAAATATACTCCAAGACAATGATTTAGAAACAGCATTTGTAAGCTTCAGCTTTCATTCTCATTGACATATCTCAGGACCCTGGGGTCTCGGACTAAGGTACGAGGGGCCAAAACCAGGGACTTGAAACGTTACTCAAAATAACGTTACGCGTAGTTCCAGTACCGATAATTTGTACCGTTCCACCAGGATCGTAACAAAATTAATACCTTGGCTATAACGATACTGACAAACGGAACGAAAAGTGTTCACTAACAATATTATCAATATATCGTTATTAGTATAACGATATAATAACGTTATTCATTCATTTCGATACGCAACGTTGCCAGCTTCATGACCATGCTGTGTGCGGTGCGGCCACGCATACGAAACGCGTCGTCGTCGTCGTCGTCTAGTAGTAGGTACTTATTTCTATGTGCCGAGGCTACCGGGCGACGACGGAGCGGTAGTCAGCGAGAAAAGTTCTTAAGAATAACGTTACAAATGAATCTGTAACGTTTCACCTGTAACGTTATTACAAGCGGATAAGCTTAATGTTACTGATACCTGTAACGTTACTTAAAATTTTGTTCTACGAAAATGATATTCTTTAACGTTTCTTTCTTGTAACGTTATTGTTATTTTTAAGTTTTAGTATCGTTACAAATTTTGGAACGTTATATGATAACATTAATGATAACGGAACGAAATTCATAAGTCCCTGGCCAAAACCAACTCGCAGAAGCCCCTTAGACAATGTTAAATGATGAGGAGGCACCAACCGATGGTTATACCTGTATGCACTAAGCAAGTGCACCAAAGGATAACCCTCAGTTGGTGTAAGTCTATCACTGAACATGGAAACAAACACATTGGGTGGCTTTGGACTGGTTACAATTGTTTTATTGCACGAAAGCGGGTGAGCCATACATATAGATGTAATGCGTATAGACACGCGCTCTTGTGTGCGTAACTACAGGTAGCGCGCTCCCAAGCTTACGCACACGAAGACAATGTGCATGTAACATTTACACATACAAGTATGGCTCACGCGCTTTCATGAAATAAAATAAATAAATAAATATCCTTGGACATTTCACACAACGCCATCTAGTCCCAAGCTAAGCAACCTAATGCTTGTGATAACTACATATATATATTTTTTTGTAAATACATACATTATAGATAGACAAAAACACCCACTCAGAACAAATACTTGTAGGTCGTACAAATATTTGTTCCTTGATCGAACCCGCGACATGCTGCATGCATGTCGCGCAGCAGTCAATCGCTCAACCACTGCGCCAACCCTGTCGTCAAATAAAACAACTATACCTAGAACTTTGGAAAGACTGGCCCCTGCCTGACCATTATTTTAGTAATTTTCATTATTGTTATAATATATAAAATATAGTGTTTTCTTGTTATATTGAAACAAGCGGTTAAGTTGGAAACATTGTGAGTAATAAAACACTTACTGGAATTTTTAACTTTTATTTCAATATTTTAAACAAACTGGTTACCTTAGACATATAAAATGGTCATTACCATAGTCATAACAGTAGTATGTAGGAAGAGAATTTAATCATATAACTGGTCTTTAAATCAGAACTATTTAGAAAACTTTTCTCTTTCGTAATAACTGCAAACTAATGTATAGAATAAAACTACAGGCATCGAGTTGTATCAAAAACTTAAAAATAAAGAATATTCTTAAAAGTAATAGTCGGAATTAAGAAAATATCGTGTATTTAATATAGGAATAAACAATGCTGCTATCGTTACAGTTCTGCTAGTTTTATTAAGTAAATGACGACAAATAATATCTACATCTCTTAACATGTTTCTTTCAAAGTATTTTAGCTGAGGATTTTGTGCTGAATTGAGTGAAATTGGACATAATCAGATATTTTAATTCACCCAAAAAACAGGCTGTTATTATCCTCACAAGGCTCAATGTACAATCACAACAATCAAAAAAAAAATCAATTGATCAATCAATGACATGCAGCATGCCAGCCCAGACTTAAAAATTTAATTGTTTTTAAGTCTGGCCCGGTATGCTTGCTGCATGTCACTTTGTTCAATACATTGTACATTGGGCGTTTAGCTCATCTTGCGAAATTTAGCTTGGGCCTTACGAGGTTAAATATAATATATTTTCAGTATTTGGAAGTGTCAAGTTATTATGTCCACTTGAATCCTTACAAACTAACTTAATAGTGAACTTGCACTGTATACCACAAATATGATGCATCTGCAACATTATTATTAATGTAACTAAAAAAATATATTGTACTGTTTTATGGGGAGCTTTTGCAATAGTTGCCGAATAGTCTTACAATAAAAAAAATAACAGAAATTGAAAATGAAGCAATTTATCCTTAATTTTCAATAATCAAGCAAGCTAAGATAAACTTGATGGGATAAGTGTATTAAAAAAATATATATATTGTAGCAGCAGATCCAAAATGTATGTACACATCTGCATTTAACTGAAGCACCTTATTTAATGAGCTCCCAATAATTATTTCTTAGATAATTTTATTGCAGATAAGTCATATTGGAACAGTTTCAAACAAACATGCTTTGCAACATTCATTCAATGTCACCTTTCAATAAACATTCAATTAAAGCAAAACAACAATGTCCTCAACATTCTGGCACATTCAGTAAAAATAAGGCTTATTTAACATTCTTCAATTCAACTTCGAATACTAGGGTTGAGTTTGGTGGGATGACTGGAGGTGAGCCTTTTGCTCCATACCTGTAACAGAAAAGATTCTTTGAGCACTCAGTTCAACTTATATATAGCACAAGTGCATGTCATTAATTCTAATTAAACTATATCTACCATTTATTTTAGTATTCATATTTAACATGCATACCTATTTATTATTTATTTACATACCACGACACCACGTTAAGCCATTGGTCCCTACTATCATTCGTGGATTTTTGGCAGTTGTAACGTTTGACAGTTGAGGAGGTCAGATAGGCAGTCACTCAATGTAAAAACTGGTATTCAGCTGCATCCGGTTACACTGGAAGCCGACCCCAACATAGTTGGGAAAAGGCTAGACAGATCCACTGTGCACATGCAAATGAAATTGCCAAAATCTCAATCAGCACTAACTTCAGCCTGGCATCTACCATATCTACATTTATTTTCAGTATTATATTTTATTGTTTTCTGATGTTTTCAGTAGGACTGACTATTTGACATAGTATTTAACTATTACACTTACGCCATCGCTGGTGGGCACACAATCCTCCTCTTGCCTCCGACCTTCATGCCAGCAATGCCTACATCCCAGCCAGAGATGACCTCCTTGGATCCTAGCCGGAACTTGAACCCAGGTCCTTTCACGCAGTTGTCGAACATCTTGTTGTTTTGCTTAAGCTTGCCTTCATAGTAAACCTAGAAAAAAAGAACAAAATTATAAATAATCCTATTTCAGTAAGCTGGAATCATCATAGCAAATATTTAGTTGGGAAAATTAAATAGAACTATGGATAAAAGATGGAACTTAATAGGTTCATTAACTATGTTTTAAACATTATACTCATTTGCGCCCCCACTCTTCTTCCTCACCACTTACAGTGCAAGTGTGCACCATTCCGCTACTGTTTTAGTTTTGTCGATACGCACTAATTACAGGTAATTAACTGTAGTTATAGGTAATTAGTGCATACACTTGTACAATGTTCCATTCTTGTACTGTAAGCGATTAGGAAGAAGAGTGGGGCGCGTCTTCGTGGATTGCACTCTTGCACTAACTATATATATAAGTTACAACCAAAACTTAGGCACGACGCGCGACGGCCACGCTGGCTACGCAAAGGTCTTTCATAGTGCAGGTGTTGTTGCACAGAGAGCATGATAGGAGGTTGAAATGCAGTTCCACAATAGCACTGTGGCTCATTGTAATCAGCGAAAGCGGCAAGGAAAAGTGTATTAACAACCTGGATAACATAGACATGACCAGAAATAGTCATCTGCAGTAAACTTACCATGACAACTTTGCCAGCCTTGGCGACGGGTCCACTGCCGACCTTCAAGTCCTCAATAGCGACACCTCCACTGATCTGCTTCTTCTCTTTCTTCTCTGTGAGAGAATCTGCTTCTTTCTTGACTTCAGGCTTTTTCTTTTCAGCCTTTGCCTTGGGTTCTTCTTTCTATAACAAACACAATTATGTAAGCAAATAAGGAAAAAGTACTAAACTAGTTCCTTAGGTTTTCATTGAATTCTGATTGTGTATTTTTTGCAAAATTGCCTTTACAGTACAAGATGAATCTGGGAACCATAAGCTAAATAAAATATTCAATGACAGTAAACCCTTAAACTGAACTTGAAAATTTTGTTTTCAGAATTGCTTTGACAATCTCAAATCAAAATCTTAGTCCATTTTTCTTTAAAAAAAAAAATATACCTTCATTTGGAACAACATCTCTAATATTGTCCCTCTAGACTTCTGTTTGTGCAATTCTGACCCAACAACATTTAAAAAAAATTAAGCCCGATAGTCTGACAACCAGTCTTACCAAGGGGTATTGTATTACCCAGTTACTGGTCAGATAGGCAGTCGCTCCATGCAGTGGCGTGCACAAAGTTTTTAGACAGGGTAGGCAGAAAATTTTAATGATGTAGGTATGTCATAGCCACCTCAAATAATTATATACATAGGTTGGCTGATTAAATAGACATCAATTTCGGCGCGTTTGTTTGATGTTCAGTATTTGTAAGTTATTTAAGTTTATTAAGGTTGATGCGCCAGGGTAGCCCGCGAAATTCAAAATTTCTTACTTTTTTTGCAATTTGTAGGTCAGTGTGAACTTGTATGTTGATTAAAATATGATTCGCGGCCGTAGCTAATATGGCTTTACAGAATTATAATCATTAGAATCAGCAATACAACTCCATAAGTTATAATTCTGTAAAGCCATATTAGCTACGGCCGCGAATCATATTTTAATCAACATACAAGCTCACACTGACCTACAAATTGCAAAAAACGTAAGAAATTTTGAATTTCGCGGGCTACCCTGGCGCTTTCGCCTTAAGTTATTTATTTACAAACAATATGTCGACTCAGTCACAAACTAGGACTCAGTACAAAAAATAATACGGCAAAAAAAAAAGTGTAAGGGCGAGCGCGCAATGCGGTGCGTTTTTCTACCGCATAATCTGTGAAGTATGGAATGTCTTCGAAGTGCGCGCACTGCGGTCATGCGTTTTGTTACTGTAGGGCCCGCCCAGTGCGGCAGAACTAACGGAAACGCACCGCAGTGCGCGCTCGCTCTAAGTTATGAATGATGCTAATTTCGTTCGGAAAACATCGGCTAGTTTCGTAATTTGTCGTGTTGCACCACGTGGTGTACAAAAGACACTGTCTATTTTGTACGGTTGTGTGCGTTATTGTGACATTGTGTGCCACGTATTTATAGGAACGCACACTCATTCAATCCGCATGACCACAAGAGCACACTTAAAAACTTAGACCCGAATAGTTCGTGTCTTTCCCGAGACGCGAGGCACTCAGCGCAGCGGGGCGCTAGTGCAGCGCAGTGCTACAATACTGGGGGGTTACTATGAGCTCTTATAGCAGGGCAGAAGTTGAACGTTTCCAGTGAGAGAGAGAGACGGAGCTATGTACGACCTATAGCACTGTCTCTGCCTCTCACTGGAAACATTCAACTTCTGCCCTGCTATAAGAGCTCATAGTAAGCCCCCTGAACGAGCTTGTTTGGAAGTTGGAACCAGTGTTTATAATTTTTTTTGTTTATTGTTAGTAAGTACTCGTAGATAAAATAATAATAGATATCAGAACAAGATTTACTGAGGGTAGGCAGTGTCTTTTTGTTTTTAAGAACTGCACGCCACTGGCTCCATGTAACATACTGGTATTCAGCTGTATCCGGTTCGACTGGAAGCCGACCCCAGCATAGCTGGGAAAAGGCTAGGCAGATTGAATATTTAAAAAAAATTACCTTGGCTTTCTCTACGCCATTCACTTGAGCTGCAGCTCCATTGGCTTGCTTAGCTTGCTGCTGTTGCTTCTTCTTCAGTCGTCTCCTTGCTGACTTGGACAGTTTGGATATGTCAGTTCCATCCTCCTTGCTGGTGTCTAGCGTGGAGTCCACCTCGGGTGCTGCTCCCTTCTTCTTCTTCTTGGGAGTTTCTTCTTCCTCCTCATCTTCATCATCATCGTCATCTTCCTCTACCTCGTCTTCATCATCTTCGTCCTCATCGCTGTAATAGGGATTTGGATGAAATAACATGTGTTTTGCTGGAGTAACAAAGCAAGCATTGGCAAGTTGTGAAAGAAAGTTTACTGGAGCATTTTACTAAAATACTTGCTACCTACTCAATTTTTACAGTTTATGATGATAATGATAACGCAACTGCGACCTGCTTGAGCGATTTGCAGTAAATAAACTTATTTACAGAGATTTGCCACCATGATCTCATATTTATTTCATAATAACTAGTTTTAACGGATGCTCACTAATGAGACTACATACAATGTCGAAGTTGCACAAAGGGCTATGGTGCGGAATACTTAAAGACCGAGTCTGTAACTTTGAGATCCAACATAGAACTAAGTTTCATGATGTAAGAATACAGGTAGCGGTTTTGAAATGGAGGTGAGCAGGACACTTGACTAGATGTGGCGATGGCAGGTGGAGCAGAGCCCTAACGGAATGTTTGATGAGAAACGGTAGAAGGAAGACCTGGATAAGACTTGCACGGCCCAGAGAAGCATGGCACAAAAGGGAGGATGCCTATACTCTACAGTGGGTGGGACAAGGCTGCCAATGATGATGAACTACTGTTTGTTACAAAACTATAATTACCTATAGTGTATGAGACATTAAATAGCTCACCTAATTACCTTTCGATGACGATTTTGTAAGCAAGACTGCAAAAAGCAAGTACTGTGTACTGTGTGTGAATAAGACAAAATTGTAATCAGTCTCACACAAAACATAAAAAGTAGTATTATATACCTGTCATCTTCAGCAGATGCATTCAGCTTGAAAGAGTCATCATTGTCATCGGTGTCAATATCCTCTCCATCAAGGAACTTCTGCAGCTGGTCCTCGTCTTCATCTTCATCTGAATCACTCTCGGCACTTGCAGCAACAGCCATCTTGCCTTTCTTTTCAGGCTGATAATTAAAATAATTTTATTATAACAAGTATGAAATGTAAGTTTAAGGTACAATTATCCATGCACTGCAAGTGGTAGGGGAACCAAAAAGCAATAACTTTTATTCGCCCTGAACATCAATCTGAATTGTACTACTATTTTTTTTATTCTGTGTCAAAGTTTACAAAGTTTACAAAGTTGTCAGATCTTGGAAAGCCCACAATTTTTGTCAGGTTTGCCTGTTTAAGTAATTATTGTCAGGCCGTATACTACCATAAGAAAATAAAGGGCACTATAGATTACCATATTTTTTGTCTAGTTTGGAAAAAAATCCGAATGTGGACCCCCTGACCATGGGGTTCATACCTGAAACTTTTCAAGTACAGTTTCGGTGTTATATCTTCATGCCGCACCTGCTCAACTATAAACTTTTCGCCTTGCTTATGCATGCTCAAAAACCTTTTGGGCTCTCCCCTATCAAAAGGTTTTCTCGTAATATCAAGGCACACACACACACAAAAGACACGGACAGCCATTTGTTTGTCACATTTGGAGACCACATAATTTGTATGAGTTAGTTACCAGTATGCCTTAGTGTGGACTTGGTTATTTTTAACAGACTTCCAAGAAGGTTCAACTACATGTTTTTTTTTTAATACATATTAGAGTTTTTTAAGATTTGCATGCTGATAGCTGCTTATTGTTAATATTTTTCTTTTATAGCTGTTTTATAAAATCTAATAATATACATACTTAAGAAATTCTACTTGAAAGACTCATGTAAATGTACCTTAGCCTTCTTGTTAGCTGCAGCTTCATTGACGGGCTCCAGTTTCCTCTTGTTCTTGGCTGGCACTAGAACTGGGACATCTTCCTCATCCTCTTCACTGTCAGCCTCTTCTTCCTCAAGATCTTCCTCAAACTCAGGATCCAGGTAACCAGTTAAGTGGACATTGCATTTACCTATTGCATAAGATTATGATGTAGAAAAAGCAAAGTATCAATAGATTCAGAAAGCACCAAACTTGTAGCCAAATTCTTATCATCATCATCATCCACAGGCTGACTTCACCCACTGCTGGGCCCAGGCCTCTCTTTTCTTAGAAGACTCGGCTTATTTTTACAGCTAAAATTCTATGAATTTATTGTCCGTTTATGCTGGTCTAATACCAGAAAAGTATGTATTGATCTAGTGCAGGAGTCACCAAATGGCCGCCAACCTATTTTGTGCAGATCTTAACAGTAAACAGTACAAATTTATAACTAAAATGTAATCTAAAAATAAAAATTATGAGTATTAGCTAGCTTGCTTCAGTTTTTACAGCTAAAATTCTACAAATTTATTGCCCATTTATGCTGGTCTAATACCAGAAAAGTATGTATTGATCTAGTGCAGGAGTCACCAAATAACCGCCAACCTATTTTGTGCGGATCTTAACAGTAAAGAGTACAAATTTATAACTAAAATTTAATCTAAAATAAAAATTATGAGTATTAGCTAGCTTACTTCAACCTTCAGACAGGTAGGTCAAAGTAAAAATGAAACTTTTCACATTAATATTCACCAGAGATCGGAATAGGTAGAGTATAATTACTTAAACTTCAAGGGAGTAAGTAACATAACAGTGAATAAGACCAGAATAATGATAATGATGTTTTAATCCCGGGATTTAAAAATCATTAATTATTTATTGGTCTTCAAATCTATAAATTGTAATTATTGATTTCAAGAATCATATTGCATTTTTAAGAGTTCCATACTAACTTGGATATAATTATAATCCTCTAATTTGTGGGCATTTAATAGAGTTTTAAATTTTCTTTCATTTAATTGCAATATATCAGAAGGTATTTGTTGTAACATTTAACATAGAAATCAGAACCTATTATGTACTTTAGATGATCTGAAAAATGGTTGACCTTTATTTCTAGTAATCCCTGGTCTGGTGATCCCTGATCTATTGTAACCGTGTACCTATAGCTACATTTTACAAATCAGTTGATCAAATAGTTCTAGTACTGACATGTGTATGTGAGTTATAAAATGTTGGTTGCTAAAGTAAACAAATGGTGGAGTTAGTATTTTCACTTACCATTTGTTAGGAAAGAAATAGAGTCCCCTGTCTTGAAGTAGAGGTCTAAGGGCACCTGAATAACCTTGCTCTTCTGTAATGTGCACACGAGAAAGTTCTTGCCGTCAACAACTACCATGACTTGGCAAGGATCGTTGTCTCCTGTTGAGATATCCATAGCTGCCTGGGAGATGTGGAACGGCTTCTCCACCACTTGGGTGTACCGCTTGTTTGGTTCCATGATAAGTCCTGCACAAATAGTCTGATTTAAAAACATCTTGAAGATATAGATTTCATAATTCAAACATTTGTTAAATGTTGCACCATTATAGCATGAATTTGACAATAGATGGTAATACAAAGTGAAATAATATGGTAGGTACTTGATAGAACTTTGAATGCTAACAGCTGTACTGTAATTTTAGTTTTTAATTTTAACCAAGAACATTCCAAACAGCCACATGTGCTGTAGTTTGTTCTAGAACATAATGTTTAGCAGTAGAACAGAAATTGACATAGAAAATCGTAGTTTATTTTTGTAAATCTTTAGGAAAGAAGTACCGAAGCTAAGCTAACCGACACAGATTTCAAGTAGCGAAGAGAAACAATGGAAAGGCCTAGAAACCAGTTCTGTCAGAATACTATGTCCAATAAATTCTGAAAAAGTTGTATTGGTCTAGATAGTTAGTGCATAAAATTAATAGTTTTATTGTCTAAACTGTGTGGTGCCAACACGTGGTGGCAATCTAACCGGCTATTTTACTTACCCCAAAACATTTTGACGTAGGTATTTCACAGCGAACGTAAATGAATTTATGACTAAAGTATTCACTCAACGTTTAAGTTCACGTTTGAGTAGCACTAGACTAGAATTGCCGGCTTCATAAAAGTCAACTCAACATGTGGGTCACTGGCGAACGCGGCAAATTATCGACACTTCAATGAAATCAGAAATGGAGTAACCCAAAGACAATAATTTATTGACATTTGCTTTTAGAGTTGCCCAAAGTAAAAAAAAAACGGTCAAGAGCGAGTCGGACTCGCGCACCGAGGATTCCGTTCCAATTTCTGAGAAAGTGTGCTATTTAGAGACATCGTTTTATTTTTCCTGTAATCTTTATATAAACTTCTATCACATAGAATAATTTCAGATTTTTCTCTATGCAAACTTCGCAGGTAAGGGATACCCCTTATCTTCGGTACCGTATTTTTTTCACATTTCTCATCAAAAGTCGAAAAGTATACGGCATATATATAAAAAAAAGAATAAAAAATATTTCAGAATGTCCAAACCGCTCTCTTTCATAAGATACCCCACATGCCCTAGTAGCCCCATTGCGAATTTTTAAGACCTTATTTTATTTTTTTTTTGCAACAGACAAAAAAATAACGTTTTTATTCCTTTCTTATTTGCAAAATAGTTGGGCAACCGTCATCTAAAACTGTTCCATACAAGTTCATAGCATTAGTAGTTCTTAAGATATCCAGCTGTGACAGATGGACAGACAGACAGACAGATTTAGTCGCACCATAAGGGTTACTTTTACCATTTTGGTACATGTATTGTGGTATTTTGGTTTTTAAATTCAAAGTGGCTAGGGCATATGGCATACCATATGAAAGAGCGCTGTTTGCCTTAGAGCATTTAACCTATGGAGATGGCATAGCTGAGCGAACCCCTCTGCCAAAGTCGACTGGCCATATGGCCATGCACGTTATATAAAACTAATTCATTTGGCGACAGCTGTCATTGTGCACAGATTACTATATTAGTAGCTAGCTAGTGTATCGTATTGTGTCGCAAGAAAGTGCTCCCAAAAAATGGTGAATTGTGCAGTTTCCTCGTGCGAAAAGCGATCTGCCACTTCAAATTTGCGAAACCATGGTGTTTCTTACCACGTGTTAGTATAAATAATACATTCAAATACTTTTATTTAAGTACAATGTCGAAATAATCGTTGTTGACATTACGATAGAAAAATACAGTGGTACGTTGGTAGCGCAAACGTAGTACAGGAAGGAATTAAAGGAATTTGCATAGTGCAGGGACAACGTGAATGAATGATTGATACAATAAATGATTTTTTCAGTCAGTATGTTCAGTAAACATAGTTCAGTTTTTTTTTTGTGAATGTATCTGGATAAGTCAGGTTGAAATTAAAAAAAATATTATTTATAGAATATTAATTTCAGTTTTTTGTGAGTCGATTTAAATTCTTTTCTTTTGTACGCTTAGGCTATTAAAAAATAACAGTTACTTCGTTTCGAATGTGAGTTTTTGCAGCTCATGCAATTTGAAAAAAAAAATAATCCGCAGTGGAATAATTTAATAATTATTCCACCGCTTTCAAACCCCAAACCGCTCAAAAATATAATTACCGATAAGGTTATTATACTTCCGCCGCTTGAGGTTTTCCGCAGCCGCAGCAGCAGTGTCAGCACAGCACGCCGAGCCATGAAGGTGGGATGGAGCAAGAGTATCGACACACGTAGCGTCCCACACTAAAGGCCTACCCACCTTCCATGGAAATAATGACATGCCGTCCGGTCTCTTGCCATCGTCGCGTGCCAAGCCATTGGGTTCTAATACAGCTGGAACGCCGACGGTGACAAGGGCTCGTCGGATGATGTCATTGATGTTAGCGTGCCGCGCTTAGCGACCCGCAATTCGGCTGCAAGACAGGCCGTGGTGTCCGAGGCTGTTGACAACTTCGCCACAGTGACAGCGGTGAGGAGATAATAATAAAATTTCGTATATATGTGTCTCACTTCCACGCTTCACACTGTAATCATGGCAACGTCTAGATGTTTAATGTCATTGAAGTAGACTATGGCTATGAAGCCACTATGAACTAGCCCATGGCTATGAAGCCGCTATGAACTAGACTATGGCTATGAAACACCCGCATGTTTTCCTACTAAAATATCAAACACCTCATTTAGTTTATTTAATTAGTTAGCTAGTAAACACCGAACTCAAATAGTTGTAAAAAAAAGAAACCGAACGGGTAAAAGACGTGTATTTATTAGTATTTATTCTTTTGCCAGTTATATATCCCTTGTGTTGCACCTACCATGTTTTGTCTCTGCATCACCCTAAGGTTGACTGGTAGAAAATGCCTCAGGCATTAAGTTCGCCTTTGTACAGTATTTTTTTACTTGTGCATAAAGTTTTAATAAATAATAAATAAATAAAAATAAAAGTGTAACGAAATAATAAAATTGGCTGTGTTGTTTTATTATTTATATTCTACACTTCCTAGTTTTTTGACACGTATACCTACAATAAGCCCGCATTATAAAACGGGGCTCAGTATGTATCCCGAATTGCCGACCCTAAATGCAGAATGATAGGGAAAGGCACTGCAGTGCGATTCTGTAACCATCTCACCGTGAAAACTTAGGTGAAGTGAGCGTGGAGTGAGTTGTCAATAGTGTCAATTCCTAGCAAAAACAAACTCACTTCACCTAAGTTTTCACGGTGAGATTTTTACTGAATCGACCGGCTGGTCCAGTAATATGTTATTTGAAAAAATATTTGACTCTATAAATAAATACAATCGTTCTTTTTCTAAAGCACTATAATTTTTTTGGTCATTACTGGCTACCTACGTAGTTTCGCAGGCATTAATCATATTGCGTATTTTTGTGTAGGTACACACGACTACACACCAAGCTATATACATTTCCAGTTTACACTGATCTCTAATTATAAGGAAATCCTATACAATGCGAGATCAGCTTATACTGGAAATATACAGGGTTATTGGTAAAACACCAGCAACCTCTTAAAGGGTCATTGTATTCATCATTATGAACAAGTTTTACTATGGCCCCAAACACGAAATCGCGAAAAAAAAAATCTGCTGTTCAGTACATTTTTATCTACATCAAACTCGTCAAAATGTAGGGAGCAGCTGATTTTTTTTCGCGATTTCAGGTTTGGTCCCTCATTAAAAGTTGTTCATAATGATGAGTACAATGACCCCTAAAGAGGTTGCTGGTGTTTTACCAATAACCCTGAATAGCGTGATCTGTAGCCGTGCGTATACATACAAGAAATTAAAATGAATGAACATTTATTCATTCATTCATGTAATGAAATATCACTCATTGTTTGTGTCACATCACTAGCACTGTCAAATTTTCGTAGTGTGCTGTATGTGTTTTCCTCGCCCCCCGCATAAAGTGGCAGAAAATGTTGTTCGGTGATTCGCTGCTTGCCATCTCCATAGTTAAATGCTCTAAGCTGTTTGCACATTCTCAAACTTTTTTTTACTTGTTTTTAAGCCGCATAGTTTTCGACTTTTGATGAGAAATGTAAAAAAAAATAGCATAATTATTCCCAAGTGAATGATTATATAAATAAATTCATGAATATATAAAAAAAAACATGCATACAAGCATGAATAAATTCAGTTTATCATTGCTGTGGTCGCTCCACAGACATAAAGAGTAGAGTCTCGTAGTGGGGGTGAATAAAGTAGACCAGAATATCATCAGTCAGAGCCCTCGAATCATAGACAAGTAAAGTTTGACATTCGGATTGTAGAAAAAAAAAACCCTTCTTTCGTATCTGTCAGTGAAGATTGCTGCAGTGTTTTAGCCATGGTAAATAATTTATTTTGCTCTAAATCTTGAAAAATCTTAGTGATCATGTGAAAATGTTGTGTATTCGTTTTGGAATAACGTTTCCATAAAGTGAACGATCATTTGAGAAGCTTATTTACTAAATAACCTCTTCCATTTCAGGGTCGTGTCAGGACTAAGACCGTCAAGAAGGCGGCGAAGATTATCATTGAGAAATATTACACTAGACTGACTCTTGACTTCGACACAAACAAGAGAATATGTGAGGAAATCGCTATCATTCCCACCAAGCCCCTCCGTAACAAAATCGCTGGGTGAGTATTTATTTATCAGTCTTGTAAAATGAATTTCAACATCCAAGTTTTCATAGTATTCAATTAATTTTGGTACAATTTATTCTGGTGAACCACCAATCAAACTTAATTATTGAATGTATTCTTTCTCCTCCCCTAAGACGACCCACTGACCCTAGTACCTACCTAATTGAAAATTGAAACATGCAAATTAGGTCGAAACTACACAGATCACCAAGTAGCTTCACCCTTACCATAATATTAATAGTAGGAATTCATAGTTTTTTCATGCTTTTTAATAACAAAATATTCATTTGGGATTTGGGTATGGTTCATAATAAAGTGCATTGACCTGTATAAAAGTTTCGTAAATGTAAACAAAGTGCAGACTCACTATTTAAATAAACAAGATCCTGAGATAATATTGGACTGACCGAAAACAAAAATTTCTAGCAAAAGTAATAGAGGAAGAACTAAACTCAAAATTTTATTTCAGGTTTGCAACCCATTTGATGAGGCGTCTCAGGCACTCTCAGGTCAGAGGAATCTCCATCAAGCTGCAAGAAGAGGAGCGTGAGAGGCGTGACAACTATGTGCCCGAGGTATCCGCCCTGGAGCATGACATCATTGAAGTTGACCCTGACACCAAGGACATGTTGAAGATGCTTGACTTCAATAACATCAATGGTCTGCAATTGACGCAGCCTGCCACACAAGGCGGCTATGGTGGCAGACGTAATTAAGGATAATAAATAATTAATATCTATTTGTTTTTTTATTTATTATGTACTGTCCATTTAGTGACATCTGGTAAGAGAGGAAGCTCCACCAATATTTGTTTTGGCAAATGCAAATATAGGTAAGCAAAGCATGATCCACAATAATCTGTTACTAAAGCAGCGCACGTTGGATTGAAACTGCTATATGAGGGAAATTGGGGTTTTTTTACAAATTCGATTTTTTTTAAATACCTATCGAAAGATTGTCATTCTGATGAATAATTGTTATGAAACGATTTTCTTTAAAACTGATAGTTTGCCCAGAAAAAATAATTTCAATTTTTGTTGTATGGCATGAAACAGAAACGGCTAAAATTTGGCCAAGTCTTGACAGGTCTTGCTTTAATTAAAACTATTCTTATTCTTTGGCTTGTTGGCTGTAATTCTACGCTATCAGCGCGTGCTCATACTTGCCCGTTCAAGTGTTATGACGATCAGTAAAATGAAAAAAAAAGTGAGTAACAGGTACTTTTTATTATGATTTCTGTTAGAATTAGGTTACTAAGAATAATAAATACTCGTGTAACTTGCAGTGGTTATATTTGAGAAAGTAAAAGTATAATAAAAAGTAAAACACAAAATACGTTTTTCTTCCATTGACAACTCTAAAGCCTCCTCTACACTACTCGCGAAGTTGGTCGAAGTTAGGCGAATACGGTAGTGTGGACGGCCACTTCGCTTCGCTTCGTGCAACCTTGGCTCGCCTCGCGCGACTTCCGATCGTTGTCGGTTTTTGCGCCCGAGTCAAAGGGCCCGAAGTGCACCGACGAAGCGTCTGACTACACTACTCGACTCGCTTCAAATTGTCGGGTGATAAATTCGCACGTAATTATAATAAGCGAGAGTGCACATTGCAACGGCAACTGCCACTTCAACATTATCCATGGTGCAAAGAATACTACTTAGTCTGTGGTGCAAAGCGCGCGGGTGCCATCGGGCAACTGACCTCCTCGCGAAGTTGCACGAGTGTGTGGTCACGTACTTCTGACTTCGGTCAACTTCGACGAGTACTTCGTCGAAGCAACTTCGCGAGTAGTGTAGTGGAGGCTTTAAGACAGTAACTAATAAATAATCAGTGTCCAGGGAACAACACAGAAGACTCTACTGTTAAACCATAGTGGATTACAACCTTCATGGTTCAACACCCCACTTAATCCACTATGTTGTGCGCAGAACACAATGTTTCTGCTTACCAACTCCCTTTGTTATCATATCAGCAGGCATAAGGGCAGTCTCACAATATTCAACACTAGCTTCTGCCCGCGACTTCGTCCGCGTTAAATTTCTTGTTAAACTGTTAAATTTCTTGTTAAACTTGTTGTCCGCGGTAAACCCACCAACCCCGACGCATCGCATCGCAATGCCTGCCCGTGCTATTACTTCGCGCTCGGCTCCTAAGGGCCCTAGCGTGATGTTAAATAGCCTATAGCCCTCCTCAAGAACCGGGTTATAAAATGTAAAAAGATTTTTCAAATCCGACTGGGGTAGTTCCAGAGATAGCGCGTTCAAACAAACCAACAAAAAAAAACCGGTCAAGAGCGAGTCGGACTCGCGCACCGAGGGTTCCGTTCCGATTTCTGAAAAAGTGTGCTATTTAGAGACATCGTTTTATTTTTCCTGTAATCTTTACATAAACCTGCATCACATACAATAATTTCAGATTTTTCTCTTTGCAAACTTCGGAGAAAAGGGGGGGGGGGGGGGAACGGTATTTTTTTTTACATTTTTCATCAAAAGTCGAACACTGTGCGGCCTAAAAAAATAAAAATATGTTTGAGAATGCGCAAACAGCGCTCTTTCATATGATTTACCACATGACCTAGTAGCCCAACTTTGAATTTTTAAGACCCCCTTTCAGCCCATGTTGCAAAAAAAATACATATCGTTTTATTTCTTTCTTATTTGCAAAATAGTTGGGTAAATATTATCTAAAACTATTCCAAATTTCAAGTTGATAGCATTAGTAGTTCTTGAGATATCCAGCTGTGACAGACAGACAGACAGACTGAGTCACACCATAAGGGTTCCTTTTTTACCATTTTGGTACCCCATCCCCTAAAAACAAACTCTTCCGCTGTATTCCACCGACATTTTGCACAACGCCATCTATGGCTAAATTAATAAAACGTCCGCTCTAAACATGTTTGCTCAAAAGGAACCGGTATGAATTAAAGTTATTTTGCGTTTTAGTAATTTTATATTATCTCCGAAACTGTATGACCAATTGCCATACTGTAAAGGCCAAATCTTATCTCCATGATGTCCTTGTGATCATAAAATATCTTATTTTGATAAGGATTAATGTTTTGTTGTTTAAATAATCATCCAAACGTAAGTATGTCTAAAAAATTCTTTTTTAAAACAATAAAAGATGTATAAAAGATAAAATATAAAAGATAGAAATATGGTGTCGCGGACTTTTTTGTAGAATTATTTAAGACGGACCAGACTGCCATACATTGTTCTCAATTATAAAATTATAAACAACCGTTTAGGCAGCGCATGCAAAAAAGTGTGTTTAAAAAGGTATTTCTTTCCGACTTGTTAGACAAAACTTGTGATAGCTCGGCTAATATGCATGATATAAATATAATTTATAGCCTATAGCACTCAGGATTAATGTAACTTTCTACCAGTGAAAAAATTTTTAGAATTGGATCATTAGTTCCGGAGATTACCCCCTACATACAAACTTACAAACTTACATACAAATTTTACCTCTTTATAATATTAGTATAGATATAGACTAATTACCCTTTGCTCTGCTAACTCCCTAACGAAATGATACCGTATATTTATATGTTTGGAACGTTTTCCAATAGCAGGAGTATAAACTAGCTTAGGTACTGGCACTTTCACTATCACTAAAAATAGTTAAGTAACAGCAGCCAATTGACTTATATATTACTGTGTAAGGACTGGGCGGACGGCATGTTAAAATGACGCCACGAACGTGGTCCGAGAATGATCCTTCCCTAAACCCATGGTATAATAATATACTTCCCAAGTGAACTAGTCCGCGATCGGCTATCTTCGGGTGCGGTAGTAATCTGTATGTGCGGTCGTAAATTTTAAAGGCAAAAAAGCCAAATTATGTCGTGAAGGGTTGCGTGAACTACGACAAAAAACACAACAAATAAAATTATAACATTTCATATCACCTGTAAGTCAAAAATATGCCATTAAATCAACTTCTAACATTATTTAAAACAATTTTCTTTTCTACTTTCCTACTACAAGTAAATTGTCTTCGACGACGCGAGGCCACGCCCACAAGACCGTACCGCTGTGCGACATAACTTTGCAGCGGCGTGCGTTGTAACCGACGAAATAAAGATTTAATTATATTACAATAAGATTTAATTTTATACAAACTCTCACTCAATGGAACAATCTGTGTTATTAATCATAAATTACATTTAATAAAGGTCAATAATTAAAAGATATACAATGTCAGAAAACACTACGAATCCAAAATGGAAAATAAGTCAAGAATAACAAAAAGGCCAATGAACATTTTATTATTTATACAAACAAACTCCAATAAATATAATTTTTGAAAAATAAAAGTTTTCATAATTTCTTTATATCTCGAAAAATACCACGCCGCTCTTACAAGGTTACGTCTACGAGCAGCCTGCGCCGATCGACATCGTAGTTAAGAGTAGTTGTAATAGATGGCGTTAGTGTTTCTGTGTGGCGAACGCGTCAGGCAAATGTACGGACTAGAATTCACTGTCTTCGGGACGACCGTATCTTTACTTTTTATATCAATGACAGCAGCATTATGCCTGCCAGTCAGTTCAGAATATAAACCATTTACTGATATCACTTCCCTAGGTGTGCGTCTATCTGACAGGCCCCAACGAGATTCATCAACGGGTGATAGCTTTTCATAAAGACATTATTTTGTACCTAAAGAAAATAAATAAGATATATTTTGTACCTCGACAGTTTTTGATTAAATGACGTTTTTATGAAGTGTCTTGCTAGCGGGCCCTTTATGGTTATTTTTATTGTTATTATACTTACAGATCGCACAATAGTGTTAGGAGCTTGATACTATTATGTACCTTACAAACACCTTTTTACGACTTTCTGTGAGCTACACTTCAGAAGACATTCGTTATTTAAACAAGCGTCCAGCCAGCGGGCCCCTTTTTAAATACTACTATTTTATATCATACAATAGTGTTAGGAGCTTGATACTATTATGTACCTTACAAATCCAAAATTTCGACTTTCTGTGAGTTATAGTTCAGAAGATATTCGTTATTTAAACAAGCGTCCAGCCAGCGGGCCCCTGTTTAAATACAACTATTTTATATCATACAATAGTTTTAGGAGCTTGATACTATTATGTACCTTACAAATCCAAAATTTCGACTTTCTCGAGCTATACTTCAGAAGATATTCGTTATTTAAACGATCGTCTAGCTAGCAAACCCCTTTTCAATCATTATACCTACGTTCATAATCCAATAGGGCTATAACACCAAAACTGGGATTAAGAAAAAGAGTAAGAGAGTTAAGTACGACGCTAAGTATGACGATGTAAATTAAAAGAGAAAATGTAATAGTTATTATAATCTTTAATCTGTTTAAATTGTTAGGAACAAAAGATGTCTAAACATGTCGACAATAATTTTAAATAATTTTAAAATTTCAGACAACGCGTACCAAATGTCAATTTAGAACTTAGAAATTTAAAGAACATCAAAAATCTTATACAACATCCCTATACTATTAAACGAGTAATATTTGTACTCACGTTCACGAAAACGGCTCTAACGATTTCGATGAAACTTGCAATATAGGGGTTTACGGGTGCAAAAAATTGATCTAGCTAGGTCTCATACTTGGGAAAAAAAAATTCATTTTCTCTATTTTCACCTGAGCAGAGCCCGGTCGAACAAATACTGTAACATAATAGTAACTGACGAGCTAAAGCAAATAAAAAATCACAATTAATTAACGAGTATCTTCTAAAGTATAGCTCGCAGAAAGTCAAAATTTTGGATTTGTAAGGTACATATTAGTATCAAGCTCCTATCACTATTGTATGATATAAAATAGTTGTATTTAAAAAGGGGCCCGCTGGCTGGACGCTTGTTCAAATAACGAATATCTTCTGAACTATAACTCACAGAAAGTCGAAATTTTGGATTTGTAAGGTACATAATAGTATCAAGCTCCTAACACTTGTATGATATAAAATAGTAGTATTTAAAAAGGGGCCCGCTGGCTGGACGCTTGTTTAAATAACGAATATCTTCTGAAGTGTAGCTCACAGAAAGTCGAGATTTTGGATTTGTAAGGTACATAATAGTATCAAGCTCCTAACACTATTGTGCGATCTGAAAGTATAATAACAATAAAAATAACCATAAAGGGCCCGCTAGCAAGACACTTCATAAAAACGTCATTTAATCAAAAACTGTCGAGGTACAAAATATATCTTATTTATTTTCTTTAGGTACAAAATAATGTCTTTATGTCAAGCTATCACCTGTTGATGAATCTCGTTGGGGCCTGTCAGATAGACGCACACCTTCCCTAGCGACCTCACAGATTGCGATGTACTCAGATTCAGCAGTACTAAGCGCAACACAACGCTGTTTTATAGACTGCCAAGACACCGCAGCACCACCGAAAACTAGGGTACCTATAACCAGAGAAAGATTTCCCATGAGGCCCATTTCCCCAATCTGCATCTGCATAGGCAACCAAAGGCTTATTACATTTTTTGTAACACAGCGATAGCTCCGCCGCCGCCGTCCCCTTCCGCCGATACCTTAACACTCGTTTCAGTGCCGCCAAGTGAGTAGAATCATTGCAGTTATTAAATTGACTTAGCATCGTAACTGCATACGTTAGATCTGGGTCTTGTACAACATGCCAGATACATTAGTGAACCGATAATTTCCTGATACCGCGTGTTGTCACTTTTTCCACCGGGTTTCAGGCGAAGATTCACTTCAACGGGTGTACTAACTGGTTTACAATCCAACATTCCATATTTCTCCAAGATTTTTGAAATGTATTTCTTTTGAGACCAGTGGATTTCACTTATACTCTTCCTCTCGATCCGGACTCCACATTCTCTTGCTTCACCCAAACCCTTTATTTTGAAGGTTCTTCCAATCTGATCTATCACCGTCCTGGCTTCTATAGCTTTATTTGTGAATATATAAAAATCATCCACGTACAGAGCTATGACAGTGAAAATTCCTTCATAATTCTTTGTGTAGACACACTGGTCATATTTAGACCGAGTAATACCCATCTTTATTATACATATGCTCATGAATCTTTTGGTTACAACATCTGGCAGCTTGCTTGAGGCCATATATGGCTTTCTTCAATTTGCAAACCTTGCCTTCACTCCCCTCTTGAACAAAAGATTGCGGCTGTTCCATATAAATCTCTTCATGCAGATCTCCATTCAAAAAAGCGGTGGTAACATCAATATGATGAACGCTCAGGTTCCTCTCAACTGCCAGTGCTAATAGAAGACGAATCGAAGACATCTTGACTAGGTACCGGTGCGAATGTTTCGAAATAGTCTTTACCAAGTTTTTGCGAATAACCCTTAGCAACCAGCCGGGCCATAAGGCGCTGGGTGCTGCCATCAGCTCCTTCAACTTGAAAACCCATTTCGTTTTGACGACATTAGCGTCTAATGGTCGATCAACCAATTCCCAGGTTTCATTTACCTTCAAGGAATTGAACTCATCTTTCATCGCTTCCACCCAAAACTTGTCAGAACGTTCCATGGCATCTTTAACTGAAATAGGATCATGATCATCTGACACGTGGAAATTATATACCATGTCCTTCTCCCGCTTCGGAACCCTATTTCGAGCAGGGTAACGTCTCGAATTTTGCAAATCTTCTGCCACAGGAGTACAGGACACTCTAAGTCGACAGAAGCTGAACTTTGCAAATCCTCAGAGTCGTAAAAATTCTCTCCAGAATCCGATCTCGTCAGTGAACTAGCCCTCACTGTACTAGATGCACTTCCAGTTTCTTCTTCATCTATATTCGAACTAGCCACCGGAACCCCCACTGCAACAGGACCAGCAATCCTTGGAATCTCTGGTTGAGTAGTGGAACGACTAACTCCAGGAATGTCATACGGTAGTAAATCTACGACCACAGCATCCTTCTTAGAAACAGGAACAGCGATTTCATGTTTCTTTTTAGTACTCACGAAAACATTTTCCGTAAATGTAGCATCTCGAGCGATGATAATACTCCTTGGATCATCCTCCAAATTGATAAATCGGTACGCCTTCGAATTGGTCGAATACCCAGTCATTATCATTTGAACAGTCTTTGGATCAAACTTCTTGCGACTATAATCCTTTACCAGAACCCGAGCTCTACATCCGAATATTTTCAGATTCGATAGATCGACTCTCTCTCCTGTAAAAACCTCCTCTGGAACTTTATCCTTGATGGCCATTGTAGGAGATCGGTTCTTCAGGTACACGGCACAACCAACAGCTTCTCCCCAGAATCTCTTGTCCAAACCAGCCTTATGCACCATACATCTAGCCTTTTCAGTTACTGTGCGTATTGTTCGTTCTGCCACTCCATTCTGTTGAGGAGTGTAAGGAACTGATCTCTGGTGTTGAATCCCATGTTTCTTCAGGTAACCTTGAAACTCTCCGTTGGTATACTCAGTGCCATTATCGCTACGAAATTTCTTTATTTTCTTCCCTGTCTGATTTTCAACAAGTGCCTTGAATTCCATGAATTTTGCGAAAACTTCTGACGAAAACGTATTATCTATGATTTAGGCTACTGATATCCGTGCTATTTGTGCTACTGAGGTGCTACTGTTCCGTGAAGTTGGAAATGTTAACTCCAATCTCTAGTTGGTGATTGTTTACAAGTACCTAATCACTGACCGACAGAAAAATTTGCAATCAAAACTAGTATATAGGAACCTCATAGGAACAGACCTCAGAGCATTTAACCTAAATGCTCTAAGGAACAGGGGGCCTACTCCCTAAGTCCGTCCGTCTTTCCGTCCGTCCGTTTATCCGTCCGTCTGACATTACGATCTATCAAAACAAGTGTAAAAGTTATTTTATACCATTCCGCCTCTAAAAAGCTTATTTTATTCACTGAAAACAGTGAATAAAAAGCACTTTTACTCACTGTTTTGATGTTTGAAAATGGAACACACCCAATGTATTCGACCACAGATTTAGAGTAACTAGGCTAGATACGGCATGTTATTAGATAGTATGAAAACCGAACGTGTCATCTTTTTTAAACCTACGGTAACTTCACCCCAGCCATTTAGTGATGTGCTCAACTTAAACAAAATTGTTTCAATCGCTAAGCGTCACTGAGCTAACAGACTTTTTTTAGTACGAACAGTCGAACATGCAGGGCACGCTTGGTCGTGGCTTGCCGTATCTAGTGTAAGTGTAATCTGTGTATTCGACCTATATTGATGTGTTCTAAATTCAATTTGATTGGTCGACATTTTCGACAAGGAGTTTAGCATTAGAATAAAACTGTTTTGTGTTATTTGCTGTCTTTAGTAAATTGGCGCTATTTTGAATAATGTAAGTTGTACGAACACAAAGTTTAGTGTTACTTTAATCTTTAATTTTGTGTTTGTTTAGTGTTGTTCTAATCGATTAAAAATGCATTCATTAGTGATGAAGGTGTGTTAACACCTGAGTTTATGAAAGAGAGGGCGGCCGATATAGTGGAAAACTTGCTACCCAAAAAATCACGGCTGGTTTACATCAAAGCCAATTTAACTTTCCTTTTTCTTCATTATAATATGTCTATTTTCACTTAAATCTTTCTTTTTCTCGTAGTCATGGTATAAAGTATAGTATGCAACTCTTGAATAAAACGGATTTATATCGAGGGCCATGAATCACTCGCGTCGCTCAGGATTCTAACACTTGAATCACTCGCTACGCTCGTGATTCAATCATCATGAATCACTCCCTACGGTCGTGATTCAATCGTTAGAATCCTTCACTAGCTCGTGATTCATCTATGGCCCTCGCTTTAAATCCGTCCTTTATTCACTAATTGCATAATATACTATTTTTCGGACAGGCAAAAACACACCGAGTAGGGACAACTGGCAAATCATGTTGTCATTCATACTTCGTTCGGCTCCCGAACCAATCACCCATCCGTAGGTGTTACGGAGTAAGAAACGCCCGTAACGAAGTCCGAAACTACGGGCTCCGTGCTTAGGGAGTAGGACCCCAGACCCGTAGGCTGAGACTACATTAGGCCGCGACGCAACCTGCGACAAGCCTGCGACACATGAGCGATTAAAACAAATAAATGAATGCTCACGTATATGGCTACACCGTACATCAAATATTACTCTCGTTATTCGTTTCGCTCTTCCAGTTAGCTATCTAATCTGTGCTTCCAGTCGCATCGCAAATGGTGCCCACAGACTACTTAGGGATACGAACAGACCATTCAAAAGCCTGTCGTGCTATCGTGTCTGTGAAGTTGGTTGTGTTGTGGCATGGCTCCCAGTGGCTTTTACGTGTAAAATTATTTGAGTAAATAGTATAATACTTAGAATATTTTCTAAGTAGTTTCTACTTTTTTCCGAACTGTTGCATGCCAAAACCAATTTCCGTCCCATGGTGTGTATCCGAACGAATTGTAATTGTTGTGTTTTCAAACGAACCTGCCTCTCGTTCCCTCTTTAGTATTTGGCCAATGAAATAGGGGAAATAATATGTCGCTCTCGTTCATTCATTCGTTTTGGGCTTGCTTCTTGCTTGGGCTGTGCTTGGGCTTGAAGAAGTTGCTTGCTTGCTCGCTGTCGCTACGAGTAAATTTATAAAATGAGCTTGTAGCGTTATAAATCAATTTTATTTAATTTTCTATGAATTAAATTTATGTGTAACTATTTCGATCCTATTGTATTATGAAGAATGGATTGTACACATTTATTAGATAACGTCAAGGTAGATAATTTCAACGTTGAGGGCACGACGATCACAAAGAACTTCAATTGTTCAGGTAAATAGATTCATTTTCTTGTAGGCAAAATACGTTAGCCAGTTTCCTATAATGGGTATTTGTGGAAAGTTGCCGCATTGTACTCATAATGGGAGGTTAACTTAGAAAAATCAATACAACGAACTTTAATAATCAGCTGTTCGAGGGGTACGGGAGGGGGGCGCGGTATGGGTGACCGTGACTGACGATGTCGCATTTCTGACGCGATGGTTATTTATTATAATAATGCTATCCACATCATACTGTCATACCGGGCTATTTCGGACTCGAAACTAGTCGTCCACCATGGCGTCCTTTAAGATTATGTTAATGCTTCCGTCACCGCCTCCGCTAGACCGTACAGTTTAAGAAGCTCCACTCTGTGAGAATTATCACACATAATACTCTTAAAAATAATCTTGCAATCTTCTTGAATTGGTTCGCATTTCGTAGTAGATTTGTTTGGTTTCTAGTGTATAACAGCCTCAGACCATAGGCGAAGTTTGAAGCATTTTATCAAACTACTATCTATAATATCTCTATGACATACATGTTACCAAAATAAACAGATACAATAACACTATTATCAGTTTGTTTTCCAGACTAAATAAAGTAAAGTACCTATCTACCTACTGTTGTAACTTGTAACAAGGAAGCAGGCTAAATTTGGTTAGAGCCACATTTGTCCATCTGTATTCAGTTTTGATTTAGGCAAAACACTGGAGATTCAGACAATGTAGCATTGAGACTGATGAAGGAAATAAAACAGCAATATTAACATCTTTTAATTACTTAATTATTTTGGTCAATCCAAAATGATTAAATAAAAGTTAAACTTGGCTGGTTGTATTTTTTGTCTACATACTTACTATTATAAAAAAGGAGTAACATTGTTATTTCTTTCCTGTAGAATGTGCTGTAGAGGATCAAAACTGGTTGTGCCTGCAATGTGGGGTGGTCAACTGTGGCCGCTACGTCAACGGCCATGCAAAACTTCATGCGGAGGCACTTGATCACCAGCTCTGTATGAGCTGTGAGGTCTATTCCGTTTACTGGTAAACCAATCTTTATTATACTCCCTCGGTGGTTTAGCAATTGCAAGCGCTACTGCTGAGCATGAGGTCCTGAGTTCGATTCCCATAACTTTCAACGTAACAGAAGGTCAATTCTCGTACCTAAAAATGTTCAAATTCAAGTCACAATCTCATGCCAGTGACAACCAAATGTCAAAAACATAGGTAAATGCAATACAATTTTTGACAGATTGAGACTGAGATGAGATTGCGAATATTGTTAAAAATATGGGAATTGCTCCTCTGGTGACATGTAGGTATACAGGTATAGGTACACCTCTGCCTAACCCTCGGGGAATACAGGTCTCGTGTTATGTTATGTTTATGCAATCTTTATTATTTACCAGTTTAAAAGTAGCTATGTAATAGTTTTATCTCTGTAAAGATTTAAATCTTGATTTCATTGTGCATAAAAACTGCTTTTAAATTGGTTTAATAAATATAAAGGTATAAATAGATAAAACTTTCCTGTGTCGAATTTGTTAATAATTTATTGTTTTATTGTTTTCAGTTACAAATGTGATGATTATGTATCAAATGATTTGGAATACAACCCAATAGACAAAATAAGACAAAGTATTATGCAACTCCGGAGGCAACATGATGTAGAAACAAATGGTAATTTGGAACAAAGTGAGGACAACAGCAAGGATGGTAGTGAGGGAGACAACAGTCTGGGGTCCAGTACTTCAGTATCGGATAAACCAGCATCCCCAAATGGCAGTGAGGACAACTCTACAACTGCTGAAGTCATATCTGCTGTTTCTTTTGGTGATGGACCGAATCTTGCTCCAGAAAGTAGTGAAAGTAAACCTTCAAAAAGTATTAAGGTAATATTTTCTTTTTGGGCTTATCACCGAAATTATCAGCAAACCCTTATCAAACATGTAAAAAATAGATGAATCACTGCAGATGTGTGTTATTTGTTAATTCTAAACTTACCTATTAAAGAAATCTATAGTAATAAAATGAAAAGAAATTTCATCTAACCACCAGTATGTACTATTTAATTATTTATTAAGTTGTAAAGTATCAGTGAGTCATTCTAAACAGTTTCATCATTGAGGGTCAAAATGTTCAATTCTCAAAATGTCCAACGGTGACAAAATGTCCAAATCCCAAAATGACAATTGTCAAAATGTCCAAACTTTGAATATATGGTTTACTAGCTTTTGCCCGCGGCTTCGCCCGCGTGGATGTCGGAAAATATCCCATGGGAATGTACATGTGGAAAACATAGGGCCGTCCGATATAACTGTGCAAACTCAAATCACTATGATATATTGTTACCGTGTATAGTAGGCATAAAGCTACCAGTCGGCATTGAGTTTTTTCCGACATCTTCAACAGTCGTCGTCATATTTCAGCCAATTTACACAAAACCATAATGAATTACACTGAATCACTCCGTTCATTGGAAAAAACCGTATGAAAATCCGTTCGGTACTTTTTGACATTATCGCATTCAAACAGACAGACTTACGGGGCGGGGGACTTTGTCAATTACTTAAAATTTACTATGCCAGTCGCGCTCTAATAACAAATAACTTTTGTCCGAGTGTCCACTCGTTCAAATAATTTCCTCGTAAAAACGTCGAATGAAATAAATACTAAATGTTACCTCAAGATTCGAACTATGACTACATTTCCAATCCCTTAAATCTCTTAAAAAGAGGTAGGTACACAAACATTTGTCAACCCCTATTGTACCCCCTCAAAAACGCTGTACCATATATTTCTTTATTTCCTACCAAAAGCATAAATTTGTTATCCCTAACTTAAGAAATACTGCGTTTCCCGTACAAACTTTCATCCCCTATATCACCCCCTGTAGTATTATTAAAAAAAAAAAGTATCCTATGTCCTTCCCCAGGATGCTATGCCAGGATGCCAGGATATAAAGCCTTGCCAAATTTTGTCGAAATCCGTGCAGTTTTGTAAATTTTAAAATCAACCCCTATTTACTATATTTTACCCCCTTAGGGGATGATTTTTCAAAAATGCTGAACCGCATATTTCTTTATTTCCTATCAAAAGCATACATTTTAATTTTCACATCCCTGACTTAAGAAATACTGAGTTTCCCATACAAACTTTCATCCCCTATATCACACCCCTAGGATTATTTTTGAAAAAAAAAGTAGCCTATGTCCGTCCCCAGGATACCCAGGATACCTTGCCAAATTTTATCGAAATCCGTTCAGTGGTTTAGGCGTGAAAAGGTAGCAGACAGACAGACAGACAGAGTTACTTTCGAATTTATAATATTAGTAAGTAAGTATGGATATTAGTATGGATTTATTACATTAAATAATTTAGTGTTTGTTTCAATTTATTTCAATTTATAAATATAAATATATGATATCAACTGTTTCCGCTACAAAGGGTGTAAAGGCCATTTTGGGCCAAATTCACTTTTTGTTGCAGTCTTTTATCTATCAGTCAACTAATTAAGACTGCATCAAAAAGTGAATTTGGCCCAAAATGCCCTTTACACCCTTTGTAGCGGAAGCAGTTGATAAGATGATTTATTATAATTTATGATTATGGTATTTTTTTTATATATTATGACAAAAATAGTGATTTGGGGTATGTTGTGGTCTTAATTTGTTACTTATAAATAAAACATAATATTTTGATTCTTTCAGTATTTTGTATTTATTATTTACCGTAAGTATTAAAAAAGCGCTTTGATTAGTCATTGAACTTTACCACATTCTCAAAATACATTTTGGTAGTTGGGCATTTTGGGAATTGGACATTTTGACACCGTTGGACATTTTGAGAATTGGACAGCTTGACTCTGAACGAGTTTCATGCATCCTATCCATAATAGAACTATGTTTTACTATTACACTGAGTTGTTCCCACAGTTCCCACAGAAGCATAAATAGTTAGTTAGTGTTTTTTTTTCACAAATAAAGAGTGAAACGAAAATGAATTTGACATTTGGGGTTTATAAAAGTGAAACAAACAATAGTTTTACACTAAATATAATATGATGTCATCTTACAGAATTCTGAGGAACCAGTGAGAAGTCTAAGGCCCCGTTCACGTAAGCGAACTCACTCCGACGACAGCAGTTCTGCAGAGAACAGCACTACACAAACTTCTAGAAATAAGGAAAAGAAAACATCACCATGCAACGGGAAGAGTCAACGAGAGAAAAAAATTGTAGGATTAAAAAATTTAGGCAATACTTGTTTTATGAATGCGGTACTACAAAGTCTTAACAATATACAAGAGTTTAGTTGCTATTTTAGTCAACTGCCTTCGTTAGAAATGAAGACGAATGGACGTAAAGTGTATCACTCAAGGAGTTACACAAGGCAAGAGATGCATGATGTTGTCATGGCCGAGGAACTGAGAAAGGTAATATTAGTAAAACAATGTAGGTATTATATGTTTGAAAAATCAGCAGCCACTATCAATTTGATAGTGTTTTTATTATGTATGGCAAGTAAACACTTCAGCTGTTAACAAGCTAGGCAATCAAATATGAATCACTGAACAAAGTTCAGCTGGCAATAATCACTATTATTGTTCAGTGGAATATTACATCTTGTCTAATGTCATTATTGTTGTAAAATGAATTACTATTAGAATTCACTGACTTGCATTCAACTAGAGTAAATGAATAAAGACTGGTATGTGTGTAATGGCTTATTTCTTCTGTGGAAAATATATTAGAAACTCCCATTGCAAATAAATACTTTTAGCTGCAATCTAAACTAACCATGTAATTCTTCCAGGTGTTGATAAACCTAAAGAGTGGGTGTGGTTCTAAAGGCGCGATCTCTCCGGAATGCTTGTTCCTGGTCATCTGGAAGGTGGTGCCTCGGTTCAGAGGCTACCAACAGCAGGATGCGCATGAGTTTCTGCGTTATATGCTTGACAGGTGAGTTTTTATTACCTAAAATAGCAAAAAAATGTACATTTATCGTGCGTGACGTTAGTGTGTTTATAACGCAACTCCAGAACCACTTATGCCCGGTTTCTGAGGAATTCTTAAATGTTGTTTAAACTCTCAATAGTTATTGATTCAACAAAATTATCTATTTAAGCAAATTCCTTCCTTATGCTCGGTTTTTGAGGTTCTCAGATAAACCCTCGTTAGTAATTCACTCGACTTTTAAGCTAAATTCTTCCCTAACAAAGTGTTCAGAAGCACGATATTGAACCAATAATCACTATCGAATGGATAAACTCCGATTAAAAACCTCAGAAACCGGGCATTATCCGATGAACGTGTTTTTAAAATTCATAAATCTATATCTATAAAAGGAAAGCGTTACTGACTGACTGACTGATCTAACAACACACAGCTGAAACCACTGTACGGATTGGGATGAAATTTGGAACACAGGTAGCTATTATGACCTAGGCATCCGCTAAGAAAGGGTTTTTGGAAATTCCACCTTTAAGGGGGTAAACCCCTGTGGGGGTGAAAACAGGGAATACAATTTACATGAAAAATGTTATTCATTTGGTTTTAATTGACTTGAAACTTGGCACAAATATTTGCCTAAGTTTGTCATTATTAGTTTTTTAAAACTACCCCGTAGGGAGGGTTAGAGGGGTAGGGGGAAGGGGAGGGATGGTGAGGAGTGTGAGGGGGAGGATGATGGACGCAGGGAGAAAGGGGCAGGACTTGTTGAGGAGAGGAGGAAGACGTGGTGAAGGCTGAGGGGGTGGGGAGGGGTTGGTGAGCCGGAGGTGGAGGAGAGGGGGAGAGGTAGGGGATGGGGTGGTGAGAGAGAGAGGGAAGGGGAAGTGTGGTGAAGGGGGTGTGAGAGTGAGAGAGAGGGGCAGGGAGAGGTAGCGGAAGGGGATGTGGTGAAGGAACGAGCTAATCTCTGGAACTACCCTACCAGTCGCGACTTTAAAAATCTTTTTGTATTAATGATAGCCCAAATCTTATAGAAGGCATTTTTAACATCACTCTAGGACCCTTAGGTGCCGAGCAAAAAGAAAAAAAGTCTGAAAGAACGCTAAGTGAAAACGAAGTAATAGCGCGGGTAGGCAATGCGATGCGACGGAGTGGGTCGAGCAAAAAATAAATTTCACGCGGACGAAGTCGCGGGCAGAAGCTAGTCTAAATATATAAAAGAAGAAACTGACTGACTGATTGACTGACATATCAACGCACAGCACAGCCCAAACCGCTGGGTCTAGATATTCCAAATTTGGCACTTAGGTTCCTTATGAGGCCTAGGGGTGCACTAAGAATGGATTTTTCAAAATTCACCCTCTAAGGGGTTGAAACGGGGGTCTAAATTTTGTATGAAAAATCTTATTCCTTGAGTTAATGGACTTGAAACTTGGCATAAATGTTTATCAAAGTAAAATAAAAAGTTTGCCATTTTTAGTTTTTCTAAACTAAAGAGGGATGGGGGGGTATCAAAGGGGAATTTTAACGCGCGGTCCGATTAACTCGAAACTCAGTATTTAGACTTGAGACAATAAATGAAGAATAATATGTATCAGGGTTTTTAACGAAAATCGACCCCTAAAGGGGTGAAAAGGGGTAGTCAATTTTACAGGGCAGGTTTTACTGCGGGGCTCGATTAACTCGAAAATTGATGTAAATAATCTTTCAGTCAAGCTACGGAAACATCCAAATTATTTTTTTAAATTCCACCCCTGTGGGGGTGAAAACAGGTAATATAGTTTATATGGAAAATCTTATTCATTCGGTTAATTAAGCAAACAAGCAAGCAAGCAAGTAAGTAATAAAGTTTGTCATTAATAGTTTTTCCCTCAGAGGGAAGGGTAGAGTATGCTAAGCGTAAACGAAGTAATAGCGTGGGCAGGCAATGTAATGTGACGGGGTGGGTCGGGGTGGTGGGGGGAACAAGAAATGTCACGCGGACGAAGTCGCGAGAAGAAGCAAGAACCGACTGACTGACTGACTGACTCATCAAAGCCCAGCCCAAACCCTTGGACCTATAAAGCTGAAATTTTGCACATAGGTTTCGTTTATAATTAGAACTAGCTGCGCCCCGCGGTGTTACCCGCGGTTTATGAGATACAATAAAACGTGTATTATTTAATCGGTGAAAAAAGTATTCACAAAATAATTGCTCATCCCACGGGAACACTATAATTTTTTCGGGATATAAAGTGGCATATGTGTTAATCTAGGGTGTCAGCGACTCCCTCACCAAATTTCATCAAAGTCGGTCGAGCCGTTTGAGTTTGAAAGAGTAGCAAATATATTTGAATTCCTTGCTCATCCCACGGGAACACTACATTTTTTCGGGATATCAAGTGGCATATGTGTTAATCCAGTGTATCAGCTACTCCCTCACCAAATTTTATCAAAATCGGTCGAGCCGTTTGAGTTTGAAAGAGTAGCAAATATATTTGAATTCCTTGCTCATCCCACGGTAACACTACATTTTTCCGGGATATAAAGTGGTCTATGTGGTAATCCAAAATGTCAGCTACTTTCACACCAAATTTCATCAAAATCGGTTAAGCCGTTTGAGTTTGAAAGAGTAGCATATATATTTGAATTCCTTGCTTTTCCCACGGGAGCACTACATTTTTTCGGGATAAAAAGTAGCCTATGTGTTAATCCAGGGTATAAGCTGTCTACATACCAAATTTCATTCAAATCGGTCCAGCCGTTTGAGCGTGAAAATGTAATAAACATACACACACACACACACCCCCACACACGCACACACTCACAAATTTTCGCCTTTATAATATTAGTGTGATAAGGACGGATTTTTGTTCCCGTGGGATAATTTCCGACATCCACGCGGGCGAAGCCGCGGGAAAAAGCTAGTTATTATATACGAGTACTCGTACCTACTAGCAACACGCCCCTGCTTCGCACGGTTTTACGACTTGACAAAATATCGAGATTGCTTTATTATAATGTAAGTTTAATATTAATAAGTTTATGCGTCATAAACCTTTCGAAATAAATTCTCTTAATGATGGTGAAAACCGAAGAACAACTGCGGTCAGAAAGATAAACACGATAACGATTTTAATGTAAAACATGTAGATGATATGTGTGCAGATTTTTTCTGGCTAGGTTTTTAGCAAATATTATCCAGTGCGAGCGGAGCCTTGGGCCCAGCTAGTGTTATGTATTTGTGTATGATTGCACGTGCAGGCTACACACGGAGCTGCAACAGCTGCTGCCGGCGGAGCTGAGCAGCGGAGACGCCAGCTTCGTGCCGCGCGCGCCCTCCGCTTCCATCGTCACGGCCGTGTTTGGAGGCACGCTGCAGAGTGAAGTATGACAACTTCTTCTTTAGGCCCGGACTCCACCAAAGCGGAGAGGTGTTTTAACAACCAATAGAATTTAGTTATTCACACATCTCATCTCCACTCAGCTCAGGTAACGAAAATCGGATTGGTTGTTAAATCACATCTCCTCTCCGCTTTGGTGCAGTCCGGTCCTTACTGCTGCTTTTTCGTGAGTAGTATTAACGCAGTAGGGTGATCATCTTTACATACCGATACTCCTCCGTGCCTCGGTTGTGGCGGCATCTACATCGCCACATATGAACTACGCATCAATGACATGACGTCACGCAAACCTGCATCGCGCAATTAGAGTTTACCACGCGAATAGCAAATATACAACGTCCCGACATCAACCGTCGGGCAGTAGCCCACCAGACACAACACCTGTCTAGTCGGAGGATCCTCCCTTTTCAATAGGGGATGAGTGAACTTTACACCCTGTTCCTCACATCAACCGTCGGGCAGTAGCCCACCAGACACAACACCTGTCTGGTCGGAGGATCCTCCCTTTTCAATAGGGGATGAGTGAACTTTACACCCTGTTCCTCATGCCTCTAAACTGGTGACCACGAGTATGAACGTCAGCGCAGCCTTCGTGCAACTACTTCAGCGTGACATCATCAGCATCACTTCCTCAAGCTTTCGAGCGGCGAGTCACACAGCCAGCCAGCATCCACGGCTTCAACGGGTAACCTGACCACAGCATGCAGCGGTCGCGCATTCCTGGTCATCACCTTCAGCCTCAACCCAGCGCTGTACACTCCGACTCACTGGAGCATAACGCAGCGCCACCCCGACTCACTGGGGTATCACCGCAGACAGTTCCCACGTTACAACAAACACGTTAAGCCGTTGGTCCCGGCTGTCATTCCTGGATCTTTGACAGCCGTTATGGGTCGTCAGAAGCCAGAAATTCTAACAACCAGTCTTACCCAGTCACGGGGTTTTGGAGGTGAGATAGGCAGTCGCTCCATCTAAAATACTGGTATTCTAGCTGCTGGTTAGACTGGAAACCGACCCCAACATAGTTGGGAAAAGGCTATGCAGATTGATTGAGTATTCACAGTACATTTCACTATTACATGGTAATGACAAAAATTAACTAACTTTCATAATAATAATTCTTCTGGTCTTTTTTTTAGGTGCGGTGTTTAGCATGTGGCACGGAGAGCAAAAAGTTCGATCCGTTCTTGGACCTTTCGCTGGAGTTGCCGGAAACCGGGCGGCACGGCGCTCTTGCCGACTGTCTATCGAGCTTCGTACAGGTAAATACAGTTGTTATCTTACGAAAGCGGGTGAGCCATACTTGTAGATGTAATGCGTATAGACACGCGCTCTTGTGTGCGACACTGCAGGTAGCGCGCTCCCGAGCTTACGCACAAAAAGACAATGTGCATGTAACATTTACATACAAGTATGGCTCGCCCACTTTCGTGAGATACCTTGTACTTACTTATAATACATGTTTGTTTGATTATTTAAATAATGAAATGTAAACCTTTTTCATTATACTGAGGCTAACCCGAAAATTGTTGCTTACTTGGTATAATAGTATAGGGAGCAGTGGTGGCCCAGTGGTAACGCCGCGACTTACAAGTTGTAGGTCGTGGGTTCAATCCTAAACAGGCATTTTACTTTGTGTAAAATATTTCATCATCACTACTCTCAAAACGGTGAAAGAAAACATAGTGAAGAAACTGGCATGTCCTAGAACCAAAAAATCGAAGACATGCTGACATCTACTAACCCGCTCTGGGCCCGCGTGGTGGATTACGTCCCACTCCCTCTCATAGAGAGGAGGCCAGTGTCCCAGCAGTGGGAACAGAGGCTGGTTACGTTAATAGGTTTTGTTACTTGTATGTTTGAAGAAGTCATAAAATGTTTAATTTTTGTTTTCAGGTGGAAGAATTAGCAGACACAGAACGTTATTTCTGCAGCAGTTGTAAAAGCAAACAAAAGTCAACCAAACAGTTCTGGATACGCCGACTACCTAACGTACTGTGTCTACATCTCAAGAGATTCAGATGGCATAATTACTTCAGGTAAACATAATCACCTTTTATGCATTCAAAAACAAATAAAAAAAATCCAAGGGCTTGTTTCACAATGGCTGAGGCCACTCATTATCAATAATTTCAAAAATGGAACAAAAGTCTGGTGTCCATAGTTCTATACGTTTGTAGTCCTTACTGTCCCTTATTAGTCCCAGTCACTGTGTTTGTTTTTGTTCTGGACCATACCTCGGAACCTTCTGGTTAAGGAAATGGTTATGGAGAGTTCCAAAGTTTATATGATAACATTTAAACTTTGGAACTCTCCATAACCATTTTTTTTCATATTCATTTTAAATTGCCCCATAACTCTTGTCTCTTGTCATTGAGTGCATGCAGTAGAAGAGTTTGCGTATGTCTTGCGTACGTTGCGTTATTGCTCGCTGTTGTTACGGCAGCAATGTTTCACACCAAAAAAAAGTAATTTCCCAGCAATAATTTTTGCTCAATGTTACTTAGTTTGATCTGTAGAATGCGTAGATAACGGCTATGCGATGGGTCTTTTTACACCCTGTATTACGATGGTAAAATTTTGTTTTTAGAACTAAGGTGGACACGAGCATTTCGTTTCCGCTGCGCTCGCTGGACATGTCCCGCTTCGTGCTGAGCAACGTGCCCGACACTCGCCGCTCCGGCCTTGGCAACAACCTTTACGACCTCGCCGCCGTCATCGTGCACCACGGCTCGGGGTAAGCACTACACTACTACTAGTTAAGTAATGCGGCTCGGCAATCATCGTCTGTCTTCGGAAATGCGAAGGCGCGATGATGATATCTATAGAGCTGTCACGAAGAGGAAATAGTTAATAATGTACGGGAAATTAAATAAATGTTTTCGGAAGAACGAAGTTTTGGGTTATAAAAAAGTAATAATTATGCCGATCGTCAGCAGCACACGAGATTTATTCTCAACAGAGATAACTTACATGGACAGACAAAAGCAAACTAAAAAAGGCAACCGCATACAGTAGTAGTGTCAGAATTCGTTTTTTGTTACCACAGAGTGCTGACATTCCCGATAGGTTTGGCTTGGCACAATTGCCAAATAGAAAAATAGAATATAATACATATTGAACAATGTGGCACAGTCCGCGAGACCTAAGCTGAGCTTTGCATTTGTGTGAGTGATCACCAAAATGGTACGAGAGCATGATGACCAAAATTTTTGTCTTATCGTTTTACGTAAGACAAAATCTTAAATCGTCTTATCGTTTTACGTTTTACAACGATGCGACATGGTTTTGGTCATGGCCTTTCGTATTAAAAGTACAAAAGCCGATAGCCATAAGCAATATAAACCGGTTTTAAACCAAGCAAAGGACGCATCGCGCTCTATGCCGGACGTCACACCTATACTATCTATGTGCACTCACACAAATGCTAAGCTCAGCTTAGACCTCGCCGACTGTATTTTAAACAACGCGAAGTTGTTAATCTTACAAAAAATATGTACGAAATGTAAGTATAGTAATCAGTTGGAATCTGATATGGTTTCTATGCTAGACATTTGAGAGTCAGAATGATCAGTAAGCTCCTCTGTCCACAGCGCCGGCTCGGGTCACTACACGGCGTTCGCGATCAACGAGGAGCAGTGGTTCCACTTCAACGACCAGACGGTGCGCGCGGCCGACGCGGCGGCCGTGGCCGGCTGCAAGCCTTACATCCTGTTCTACATCCGACAAGAGCCCGCCTTGCCCGCCACGTGACGCGACACACAGCTCTCACACACAATACCACGTTCAAAATGGCGAAGTTGATAATTAATTACTACGGTACCCTAAATTTTCAATGTTCGAACAAGGTCATACATACGTATCTAGATCAATGATATATTACCTTTAGATGGGTTACCGGGCTCAAAAATGGGAAATTAAATGAAGGGTAATTGCCCGGCGTGATATCAGTCACGTACGCGCGCCAGTGAACATGCAGCAGCTAGTGACGTGACTAAATAAGTATATTCATCTCTTTCTTACAACAGGTATCGGCATGCGTCTTTCCTTTTCTTTTCGGCCAGTATATACTGGTATGTTGGTACATCATGGCTTACGCTGTTTTTGAAAGCACTGATGTTCGTGTATGACGCGTCTATCTATAATACGTCATTGATCTAGATGGTCTAATTAAAAATTCCGCGCTCCTCCACTCACACAAATGCAAAGTATGCATCGTCAGTTTGTTACTGGTTGTTCATGGGTCAGGTACCATAGCTGAATAACTCAATGACGTTGACGAATTTGAGTGGCAATTTTAAACTAGACGATCATAAGTGAACTGACACTGGGTAGGGTTTCACTCTGCGTATCATAATTCTTTTTTGATAATAGCGTGACGCGCAGTACTGTCGTCAGCAACACAAAGCAAAGGTTTGGAAGTTCCGTGACAATAAAAAAAACACCTGCAAATATAAAAAAAACGGATCATACCTGTGTGCTTGCAATGCGTTAAAGTCACGTGACAATGCAACAGCCCTAAAGCTCCATTTACACGGTGCAAGTTTCTGGAATGTTCAAGAGCAATAATCAAATGCCCTAATGCACGTTCAATTTTATTGCCATTCAAGAATTTATTGCATGCAGGTTTACACGCGTGCGATCTCCATAAGTGGTATATAATAATTGAATACAAGTTTTCCGAACAATAAAATCGCATGCGACTTACAAGGCAAGGCAATAAAATTGTCAAGCAATTATTGCATGCAAGTTTTGCCTCGTCTAAACACAGAGTTCACTTCCTTGCATGATTGATTCAAGTATTACCCATATTTGCGCTGCCAAATATTTTATTCAATTTTACTGAACGTCTTGTATCGTTCGCTCATGTTTCAATGTGCGATTTTATTGTACGTGCTGTTTACACCTATACCAGAACGGCAACTAACTTGCCCGTATCTTGCAACAATATTGTACGTGTTATTTAGACGATGACAGTTAGTTGCCCTTCAATTTTATGGTATGCTACAGGCAATAAACTTGCACCGTGTAAATGGAGCTTTATGTTCGTTACGTC
The DNA here is from genome assembly GCA_905163495.3 of Cosmia trapezina. Classification (NCBI taxonomy): domain Eukaryota; kingdom Metazoa; phylum Arthropoda; class Insecta; order Lepidoptera; family Noctuidae; genus Cosmia; species Cosmia trapezina. The sequence continues at coordinate 19,771,650 of LR991037.1, forward strand.
GAATTTATCTAAAAATACTTTAGAAAAAGTTATTAAAACCCAATTTCTCGCCTGCAATAAAATAAATTGACACGAAAAACTTAGGCCTTATTGTAGATGTAACTAGGTCAATAAATCAACAAAACCATGGAGTTATACAGGGATCTTTTTAAATCACTAGCTAAATTTTCACAGGATGTTCTATCCATGAAATGAATATGAACAACTTTCAGCATGGGAACCAACTCTGAAATCTTGAAAAAAAAATCAGCTTTTTATACAAAATACAAAACTTCAATACCTACTCGACCAAAATGTATGAAACAGCAGTTTTTTTTCGTGATTTCAGAGTTAGTCCCATAGTGAGTTGTTCATATTCATGGGTAGAACACCCTGTGTAATTGACAATTTTTTTTGTAAATTCAATGTACACAAACTCAACAGCAAACCAACATTGTGTTTTGCAGCGCCCTGGGGGCTTACTGTGAGCTCTTATAGCAGGGCAGAAGTTGAACGTTTCTAGTGAGAGAGTGACGGTGCTATAGGTCGTATATAGTACTGTCTCACTCACTGGAAACGTTCAACTTCTGCTCTGCTATAAGAGCTCATAGTACGCCTCCTGACAGGGTCCTTCAGGTACAAAATGGACAGTAATATTCTTGTAAAATGCTTGAGAGCAAATAAATAAATAAATTTAGTACGTGATTTAAAAATAGCCCTGTATGTTATGTCTGTTAGATACAATATTCCGAGTTAGGAGACGTGTGTTGCGACGCAGCCCGGCCACAGTCGATTTCGTTATTTATAGAGGTATCAATTAAATGTTCTTAAATTGTTCTTGCAGTACCAATGAATAGATTAAATGTACCTCAAATATATCTTGTTAAAAAAGCACTTGTTTGTGGCCGGGCAGTACCGTATACGTTGCAGCCCGGCCACGTGTATATTTTCTGGTAGGATGCTCAGAATGTTCTAAAATATAAACCAAATAAATGTTCCTTTTGCGTTCTTTATTTTTTTCAAAGAAATATACCAAGAAAAACGCTTATTTAAACAAGAAATGATGTTAAATAAGAATTTGCACTAAGCGCCTGTAGAAATAAAATAGCACGTCTGCTTATTTGTACAAAAGACAATGGGTGGATTTGGTCTAAATGTCCACCACTAACGAGACCTATGGTAACTAAATAGTCCGCTAAATATAGAGTAACTTTCATTATGAAAGCAAAAAAAAAATATGCTGTCGTTAAAAAAATATATTTTTCATTGATTTTTTTGTTCAATTACTTTTATATTGGTCACTGTCACCACCACGCGACCAGGGTTTTGAGCGATAGCACGAATTTTTGTCTCTTTTGCACCTACAGAACACAACCGTACGGAAAGTGCGCGCGCTATCAGCTGTTAGCCGCTTGACCCCGTTATTATGCCTCATGTTACATGAAGGTACTACCGTATCGACGTAGGGCAGAGCACCCACACGACTCGTGACCGCACTTCGTCGACGCGAGGCACCACCGCCCGCCGCAGCGTAGAGCCCCGCATCCATGTACGTACCTAGATATAGTGTACCTCCATGTTCAGGTTGTTGCTAAGTTAACAAAAAATTATACGTACCTACTCTACTTTTGAGATGCAATGTATGGCCACATAACTACGAAATATCTAGGCATCGCACGCGAGATCCCGGTAAAAGTAGGCATGCACGGCACTATCAGAACATAGTCCTTTGACCACATTCTGTATCGCTGGCACTGCACACATGTGCACACACGTGCTTAATCCTGCGCCTGTTAGTAGTAGCAGTTTTAACTAATAATAATAATTAACGAAATGCCAAAAACTGTCAACGGAATCACACTATTAAAACAACAGTGACTTGTCACTCGCCCGCGATTTATCGTGCCATATAACAGTGAGTAGGGCGGAGCACACACGCACACAAAACTACAAAGATTTATAATAGACATATTTTGCCAAATGAGACAAACGGGTTCCTAGACAAATGCGACAGGTGAAGCAAAACTACACTCATCGGACGGCAACTTCATTATAGATTAGTAAAATGTATGCCTAACTAACCTCTAATATTCAATCACTACGATTTCATGGACAGAGACAGAGTTATAACGCCAAGTAAATTGAAATGTTAGCTAGTTATTAACTCAATAATTCATTGAGTTAATAACTAGCTAACTGTAACTGGCTTAGTTGGTTGGTTGGTTGGTAAGAGCTCGCGGTAATCATTGTATAACCAATGATTCGATGGTTCGAACTCGTCCGGGTATATGAAACACTTTTTGTATGATTCTTAATCTTAATTCGGAATGTATCGTTTGAATTGCAAAGTTGTAGCAAAGTTAATTTTAATACAACTGGGGTACCCAATTGATGCAGCAGCCCACGGTACATGGATGCGGGGCTCCACGCCGCGGCAGGCGGTGGCGCCTCCGTCGACGAAGTGCGGTCGCAAGTCGTGTGGGTGCTCTGCCCTACGTCGATACATGAGGCAGAATAACGCGGTCAAGCGACTAACAGCTGATAGCGCGCGCACGATCCGTACGGTTGTGTTCTGTAGGTGCAAAAGATACGAAAAATCGTGCTATCGCTCAAAACCCTGGTCCCGTAGTGATGACAGTGACGAATAGAAAAGTAATTGATCGAAAAAAAAATCTGCCTAGCCTTTTCCCAAATATGTTGGGGTCGGCTTCCAGTCTAACCGGATGCAGCTGTATATTTGTATTTTACATGGAGCGACTGCCTATCTGACCTCCACAACCCAGTAACTGGGTAATACGATACCCGTTGGTAAGACTGGTTGTCAGACTTTCGGGCTTCTGACGACCCGTAACGACTGTCAAAGATCCACGAATGGCAGCTAAGACCAACGGCTTAAAGTACTTTCCGAGGCACGGAGGAGTCTCGGTATGTAAAGATGGTCACCCATCTACGGACCAACCCCGGCAAGCGTAGCTTAACCTGACGGATCGACCCGTGCAGTTGTTATTACTTAGCCACGGGCTCCTCCGAGTAATTCAATGAAAAAATCAATGAAAAAAACTTTTTTTTTGTTTTATAAAAATACTTTTTACTGACAGCATCTTTTTGTTTGCTTTCATAATGAAAGTTACTCTATATTTAGCGGACTATTTAGTTACATAGGTCTCGTTAGTGGTGGAAATTTGGACCAAATCCACCCATTGTCCTTTGTACAAATAAGCAGACGTGCTATTTTAGTTCTACAGGCGCTTAGTGAAAATTCTTATTTAACATCATTTCTTGTTTAAATAAGCGTTTTTCTTGGTATATTTATTTGAAAAAAATAAAGAACGCAAAAGGAACATTTATTTGGTTTATATTTTAGAACATTCTGAGCATCCTACCAGAAAATATACACGTGGCCGGGCTGCAACGTATACGGTACTGCCCGGCCACAAACAAGTGCTTTTTTAACAAGATATATTTGAGGTACATTTAATCTATTCATTGGTACTGCAAGAACAATTTAAGAACATTTAATTGATACCTCTATAAATAACGAAATCGACTGTGGCCGGGCTGCGTCGCAACACACTTAGGAGACGACATTGTGTGATCACCAAACCACTGCGATGAAGTATGTTCGTAGTGGTTTTAAAGTTTAACATTTGAGCATTTTAAAATTAAATCATGTAATTATATATTTACCCTCGATTATTGATATATAAAATTTACAATACACTTTAAAGTCCATATTATGGCGGCATTCCTGTGTGTATGATTGAGCAGGTCTCAGTGATTTTGTACATTTAAGTACTATTACTTTCTTTATAATAATTATAAGTCTTATAAGAAAAAGGGAGTTCCCTACGTATCATCATCATCATCATCATCAACATTTTAGCCGAAAAACGTCCACTGATGGATGGATGGCCTCCCCCAGTGTATAGTGCCCTACATAATTATAGTAAAATCAAATTAGTGTGGCTATCACATGAAATGAAATGGCTCCGCAATATATTTGCTAGTTGCGATCCTTTTCACTACGACTGCAGTTTTTCTAATGTTACATCATCAACTTTTTGAATATATAAATATAATATTTTTTCTTACAAAATTCTTGTTATGGCACATTATGGTAAAATACAAAATTACCTACGCTTAAAACTGGAAATGGATTATTAGTCCCTGTCTCTTCTGCCGCGACGACTGGCTCTGCTCCTTTCAGGCTCGTCTTGGAACGTGTCGGAAAGGTCCACTCCTCTCTTCCTATCTTGTCTTAGTGGAGCTTTCTCTTGGCCTCTTCAGATAGTTCTTCAAGTTTTGCCTCTGCCATTTTGCGGACATATTTGTCGATGATGGGTGGCTTGAATAGATACATGTGCCTGTGAGATCTGGAAGTTCTCACCAACTAATTTTTGGATCTTAGCGTATGCTATTGCCGCATAGTATAAGTCGGGGAACTTTGCGTGATTTAATTCTGGGTGGGATCTGGGGTCAATCACTCTGTTGTACTCAAGCGTCTTCTCATTGGCCTTAGCAGCTTGCCAGACTGCTCTGAGCTCGACAGCTTGATGTAGAACCACAGGTATTTCTAGAGCTCGACAGTGTGACATGATAAAGGCATCTATGTACTGCGCCGCCTTTAGCGATGCGTATCCCCAGACCAACTTCACCTGGTTGATCACACAAAGTTCAGCGCCTGACTTTGTAACTCGAGTACTCTCATAGCTATGTCCCTACGAAGTGAAGGACGGCCTTCAAGAGTACAATTGAAGGTCTCCGCCACCGACAAGATGGAACCCCAAGCTGCCGCAGTTACCCTGTTATTGCTGTTGGCAGCAGCCAGGACAGCCTTCCACCGTTTAGTGTATGCCGGCTTGTTTTAAGTAAGCAAGTCATAATAATGGCCAGACATGCTTGATCTGATTTGTCTCCGGTGTCTACACTCGGTTCAGGAGGGCAAAGAACTCCCTCACGAGATTCTGTGACATGTTCATTGTTGAAAGGAGCTATAAATCCTAATACAACAGACAACCCTAGTTCTTCTGTATAGTGTCTTTCATCATTCACCACCTCTTCAACACTGTGGCATTCGTACCAGTTTGTGATGTATTTTAGACTGCGAGATTCTCCTAGACTAAGCACCATATTTGAGGTGATGACTAAAGCCATGATAGACAATATTTAGAGAAGTTACTCAAGGCACCTATGAATGAGGAAGTGTGGTAACTCTAAAATAGTGATGTTTAGTGCGCGCGAAAATATGGCGCCTAAACGTTCCATTTACCTGAGACACTATAATATTGGTTATAATAGTGTTTCAAATTTTTGCTAAACAGTGCATCGTTATACAAATTTCACTAATAAAAGAAGAATGTTCGTGAATGTTTCTTTCGTTTTAGGTAAATACTAGTGATGGGGCATTAGTAAAGTTTCGATGTAACTAGCTACGTATAATGTAGCACTATCCTTGCCCTATGGTTGATAAAAATACGTTAAAGATAATTAAATACTCATACAAATTAAATAGTTTATGCATTTGTTGATGAATGTATAATATAATATAGAATTTGAACTTGTCATGCAAAATGTATGATGGGCTGAATTTCTGAATAAAATAATTATGTATTTAACGCAAATGCGTTACAATGTTTTGCTGACCATTCGACGGGTAGCGAAGTGGATGCCATAGTGACGATGCATTTCACAATAATTATGATTAGTTTATGAAACTGGGATTTTTGTTTAGTTTTGCAATTTGTATGATACTTTACATTCCTTATTCCGCATCCGCTTACGATTTTACAGTTCGAATGGGGAAGAAAGCTGTCAAATTAGTTCCGCGTAGATGGCGCTAAGTGTTTGTTACTTTCATTCAGCTACCAATGGAGTTGCTTGCTGAAAACTTTGCCGGGAGATGGCGCTAAGTGTTTTTTCTTATCGCCGATTGGTCGCTTTGTTTTCAAGATGACTTTGATAAGTGACAAGCAAACACAGCGCTCTCTCGCGGCGAAGCTTCCGGTAAACAACCGCTAGTGAAAAAAAAAAAAAAAAAGATTCCATGTCAACCAGTTTCACTTGCGTTTTGTCAAATCTTATCGAACGACGTATACTGAGCGGGTGTGGACACACTCTAATGGAAGGAAGTTTATTTTTACTTTTTATATGTCATTTATTTTAATAGTGCGTGACGTTTTGAGAGTTTTGGTACGTTGTTCATGTTAAAATGCGACGTTGAATTTAAATAAACCCAATAACATTTGCCGAAAAATTAAGCAGGCATTCATTAATCTTACGATCACTCACCTTGACAGAAAAAAACGAAACTTGTGCGCTATTAGAATAGGGCATGACGTTTTGTGTAAAACTTTGTGATAGTAGGTATCTTATGTATGTATGAAAACAGCAGATTTATTATTGTGTCGTGAACTCTCTTTTGCAAAGTACCTATAAATATCGGGTTTATTTTATGTAAGTACTTCAATTACTGGAAGTTGATAGTGATTGAATTTAATAAATTCGCCAATTGAAAGCAATTACGTAGTTTTATTTCATGTTTATTTGATTCTATTTAAAACAGTTTATACTTTTAAAGAAGCGTTTATACCACGGCACGTGATTTGTTACATTATTGGGATTCGACATTTGTATTGATAATGAACGCTCTGCTATTTCTGCATAATCGGTCCATGCGGATGGCACTAGCAACGGCGCGTTATTTTTCAGCCACGTTGTATCGGCATTTTCTTTAGTCAATTTTAATTTGTCAGTGACATAATCGTAAGAAGCAGTTTCTATCTCTGTCTTTTGTTCACGTTCCCAATCTTCGGGAGACATTTCTAAACCACGTTCTTCAATAACGGTTAGGTTTCCAATTCTACGCATGTGTAAGGATTCATCAAATTGCATGGTTTCATAGACGTGTGTTGGTCCGCTTAAGCATAGAACTTGCTGGGTGTGTCCAAATTTCATATGGTCTCCTCGATCTTGCGCATCACCTTTTATGTCCATTGGGGCACATTTTAATAAAGCAATTGGACTTTTTTTGTCAGTGTTTGTTTTTAAGATTACATCTGCGCTGTTTGGCGTCCTAGACCTTTTTTCTGGAGTTTTCTCATTAACGCTTACATGGACATCGACGTCAACTTGTAACCTTAAAGCGTTGTCTTGTTTAGACCTATCCTGTGTCTGCTGTTGGTTACTTCCTTCAGTTGGGAGTGTCTCTATATTTAGAAGGCTTCCCACCCATTTATCGCCCTGTTCTTTCGATCTTCGCCTTTTTTCTCTAGGTGATAACGCCATCCAATTAATTATGTTCGTAGACTTTTCCAGTTTACGACCCGATGTTGGATCTAATTTCTCAGTGTCAGTCATAACCCAACTATTTCTTTGTTTTTGAAGCCTAGTTTTAAGTGATTTATACGATAGATTAGGCGAAGTTTGCTTGTTGGGTTCAGAAACTTCACTTACTGTCGACAAAGTTGGCCCCAGCGTTAGGTTCAGTGTAGGTATGTAAGTAGGAGGGATCGGTGATCCTAATCGACCAATATTTGTATTTTTATCCTTAGTTTTTTCTTCATCTCTTTCTGTAGAACTCGAAGTTGAACAGAATGACATTTCTTTCGTGGCTGTGTCGTTTAGTTCATAATCATCTTCGGCAAGTAAATGTTTATTTTTAAACGAATAAATCCAAATTGTACGCATTTCTTTGTCTAATTCAGGGTCATAAGTAATGATTTCTTCGTAAGAATGTTTATTTGCATCCCACTTATTAGATTCGATTGTTAAATCTCCGGAAGTTATTAAATCAATGTCTGCGTCTGACGAAGTATCGGAATTGATAAAAGTTTTGTTAATCATGGTAAAGCAATTAACTTGATGGTTTAATAATTGACTGTCCTCAATATACTGATTTTCTTCGATGTCGGAATAAAAATGATTATTTAAGAAGTGATTGCTCGTGTTTGTTGCAGTGTTTGTAGTTTGAAAATGGTTCAAGCGTCGTCTTTCCCTTGCTCTATTATTTATTTTGTAATCATCTTCTATCTGTTGAAGCTTCTCATTGTTAGAGAAGCTCCAGGCATGGTTCAAACGAGTGTCCAATGCTTCGGAGATTGAAGAATCACATTCATCGGAAGTATTAAGTTCAATGATCTCTACAGCCGTGGGTTCATCTTGCAGCCATATTTGACCAACAAGAGTCTCAGGGCTGACAGCATTTAAAGGGGTAAGCATGCGGTTTACATCTGAAAATATAAGAAAAGCACAACACATGGGCACAGCGGTACAGTATCACTTTTCAGATCACGCAATACCTATTTACTTTATCGTTAGTTAGCTTAAAACACATACCTACATAACATAATATATGAACATAACATAGGTACAGTTCTAAAGGGCATTGTAGAATATGAAACATTGTTAAAAAGAGAAATATCAAATTTATGAGAACTAGGCAGAGGGCGCCTAGATCTCGCATTTTAGCACTATCTCAAAGTCCAATCTTGTAGCCAAAGTCTTTACAAAGGCCTGTAGGTTAGTAAGCAGGGGCATAGGTACAAATGGGTCCCAACAAACTGCATTTTATTCCTGAAGCCAGGATACCTACCTACCTACTTAGGGGAGAAGCGATGACGATAATGGCAAAAAATCGGCTTACAATTGAAAGAGTTGTTGCCATTAACTTTCTTACACATCTGAATTCTTTTCATAATGGTTCACAAATTATTAATTCGTATTATTTTATTAGATCAATATCAATAAATGTTTACTTTGACATTCAACTTACCTATTGTCTATTTTTTATTTTTCCTTTTTGGGGTATCAGCCTATCAGTCACTGGCCTTAGAGCATTTATAGTTAAATGCTCTAAGTCACTGGCCTATCGGTCAGTGGGGTAGAGATATTATGCTACCGACCTACCTACACACGAAAGAGGGTAGGTACTACATTACAGGAGAGCTTACTCGTACTTACCTACCCGCCACCTACCTTAGGCGTCGTCCTAATAGGAAGCGATGGTCGTGCGAATACCTATTCGCGCGACCATCGCTTTCTATTAGGACGACTCCTTAGCACAGAATAATAAAGATACAGTAGTTTATCTGGGCCTTGAATTAATTTACTTACGGCCGCTCGTTAGATAAACACGCGTCCGTAACTGCCGCGCGCTCGAACTGTTGTGTGATTTCGAAGTGCGTCGTTTCGGCCGTTTTCTATGAAGATAAACTACTGTAACATGTAATACTATGCCTATAGCGATATGCAGTAGGTACTTTTAACGAAAACCTCTTTCTGCATAGACTGTGGTAGTACCCAACTGATATGGCCTCAGGATATGGCTTACCGAGGCTGCGTAGAAGATGAATTTTCAAAGCGCGGGAAATGCTATTGACCAATCGGTACGCGCCACGCACCGTGCTTCTTTTTCCTGTACCGCTATTGGTCGGTAGCTGCCGCTATGATATGTTAGTCAGCCGCCATACTTGCGAGTGAGACGGAACTAACAGCTGCAGTGTATTATGAACCTTATAATAGTGATCTTAGGTTGATTGTAGGGGAGGTCAGCCCAAAACCCTAAGGGAAGATGATCAATAAAACAGTTCTAGAAAAGAAAATGAAACTATTTTTACTTTTCTTAGGTTGATTGTAGGGGAGGTCAGCCCAAAACGCTAAGGGAAGATGATCAATAAAACAGTTCTAGAAAAGAAAATGAAACTATTTTTACTTTCCATATTAGTAAAGAATCCAAATTAAGAACAAACATAAACATTTTCTTCATTATTAGAACAAAAACAAACAAAAAAAAACTTCCAATTACCTGTTTTGCCCCGATGGGGGGCCTAAAACGGGTAAGGCGATTGGGCAAAATGGGTATGGGTTAAAAATTGAGAACAATCCACCTTACGGTGAAATTTAGTTAGCTAGTTTATACATTATACTATTAAGTCATAATTTTTATTGCAGTCTTCATTATTAATCTTTTAGGTTTTGTTGGATCATCATAAATGAACTTTAACGTCTCAGTTAATAAATATAAAGTTAAGGTTATTCCTGACAGACGTCACAGTAATAGAAACCTCTACCAGACTATGTTGTGCACGCCTCGTGAGCCTAATGTGAAAATTTTCACATATAATCTAGTGCTTTAAAGGCGGGTATAACTACCCGATTTACCCCTACCCATTTTGCCCAAGAGCACGTTTTAATTTTTACACCTAATAACCTTAAAATGAAAACACTGGTAGCCACACGTATTTGAAGATAAAGTAGCATATTACTTGCAAATGATAGCGTAAAACTTTTGACAACATATCATACACTATTTTTGAGTAAACACAACTATTCCAAACCAACATTTTTTAATGGAAATAGCAAAAAAAAATTTTTTATCTTACCTCGAAAGCGCTTGCACCGCTGTAGTCAGCCGTCTGTATGTGATTGGTTAATGCTCATGGTACCACACTGCACTCATACATTTGCAATTTTACTTACGGCGCGCAAATTTAAAAGCCTACCCGCTTTGGGCTGGGTACCCGTTTTAGGCTCACCTCCCCTAAGTTTTAAGCATTCTCATTAATCTTCGGAGCCATACTTTCTTTTCTGCGTGAACGAAGATTCACGACGCGCCTTATTAGTTGGGTACTACTGTAGTAGGTACGTACTAAGCATTCGATTCGAATTTGAGAAGTGCTTTTTCTATTTATTATTACCTATCTTGCTAGCAGAGCAGTAGTGTCTCTACGGCCGATTTAGAGGAAAGCGAGAGCTAGCAAGCTTATACCTATACAACCAGGTACCTACAGTGCGGACGATTTATCTTGGCAGGTCCAAACTTCGCGCAGGAGGCTGCGCAGTAAGATTTTTTAGGAACCAAATGGTGACATGAGACGAGTGTGAGTGAGAGAAGATGCGCAAAAGTTCTTAAGTGCATATGTTCACACTTGGCAAGATATTTCGGCTGTAGTGTACGCAGCATACAAAGACATACTTTAATAGCCTATAATACCTACATCATTCTATTTAGTCAGTCAGTCAGATAATAAAATAGTACATTATGATATAAGTGCGGTAAGTTGAAAATTACCGCCAAGGCAATATTGCTAGCCCGAGCCGTAGGCGAGGGCTACAAGAAAGCAGAGGCTGTAGGTAATTATCAAAGCGCACGTATGTCATACGACGTTTTATAACATATTTGCGAGGAAATAAATAAAACTCGGACTTTCTTAAACGAATAAATCTTTAAAAACACACTTTCTGAAAATGAATTTGCACCTTTGCTTGTTTTCCATACGATGAAATTTTGATACGCTTGTAAGTAGGTATCTATCGGTCGATTTTTCGGGCAAGAGGCTTAGAGTAGCCTTTTTCGCTGCCTCTGAGACTTCTGGCGGTGTCGAATGAATAAATTCATCATTACTTGACGACATTTTCAAATAAAAACAATACAGCGAAAAAGAAAAGCGCGCGGAATAATTTTTACTTGTTCACAAATTAGCGATGCGCGCGCATCAGCGCTTTTTTTTTTAAGGCAAAGGCACAAAAACAGCCTGTAGGTATTATTAAAGTAAATTAATATTTTTTTGTTTTTGTTACAGATAAATGGTTCTAATTTATTGTCAAAATTAATTAAATTAAAGAATTAAATGTTTATTTTTTATATTTGGTAAAATATAAAAAAGTTTAGTTCTTTAATTTAATTTATTTTACTTTATCCCAAAGTTAATTTTATTCATAAAATGTTGACCACTTTTCTGACCTATAAACTCTTTGCTAAGATTTAAAAAAGTACCATTCGTTTTAGACGGAGCATCATGATAAACCGTACTTGTTAACTTATTAAAAAGAAACTCGTGCGTTTTACATTACAATAACGCACGAGTACGTAATGACATACATTACGATATTGAAATTGGTGAAATAAGAGGCCCTTTACGAGCAAATGTGTTATAAAAAATATTAGACACGTATTTTTTGCTTTATCAAATTAATAAAAAATGTGACTTACTTAGATATAACGTATTAAAGTTGGGGAGTGGGAGCTCGCTACGTCACAACTTGAACAAACTGTGTATAAAATCTAGCAAGGAGTGACGTCATACTACATTTTACCTCAATTTTGATTACGTAAAAAATCAATCTGCCTAGCCTTTTCCCAACTATGTTGGGGTCGGCTTCCAGTCTAACCGGATACAGCTGAATACCAGTATTTTACATAGAGCGACTGCCTGTCTGACCTCCACAACCCAGTAGGGTAATACGATACCCCATGGTAAGACTGGATGTCAGACTTTCGAGCTTCTGACGACCCGTAACGACTGTCAAAGATCCACGAATGACAGCTGGGACCAAGGAGGAGTCTCGATATGTAAAGATGGTCACCCATCCACTGACCAACCCTGGCAAGCGTAGCTTAACCTGATGGATCGACCCGTGCGGCTGTTATTACTTAGCCACGAGCTCCTCATGTTATTATTATTTATGTTATAAAGGGAACAATTTTACATATTCGCAAAGATTTCAGTTTGCACCAATTTATACCGTTCCCACTTACCTACTCAAAGGTCAAACAGTTATTCGGGGGGGCTTACTATGAGCTCTTATAGCAGGGCAGAAGTTGAACGGTTCCAGTGTGAGAGAGAGATGGAGCTATATACGACCTATAGCACCATCTTTTATTTCAAAGTATCCATGATGTTTTTTCACGTCATAGTAGTAGTCAATTTTGATTACGTAACAAAAGAAAAAATACGTATCCAATATTTTATAATTAATAAATAATCAACCTACATGACGGAAAAAAAAATAGTCATCATCCCTAACTGCTACTTAGCTGAACACAATAACACAAACCCAGACACGAGTTCCTACTGACAATTTCTTAATGATTGAACCCGGACTCCACGTTCAGCAGTTTATTATACAAGGAAGCGGTTAAGAGCGAAAACAGTTATAGGGAGTTTTTACGAATAAGAAAAAGCGGCATAGCTAAATGGACTGAGGCCCTATCTGTGTTCAGGGCCGAGGCCAGTTGCAAACTATGGCAGGCCAGGAGATATTTCTCCCTCCCACTCCTACAACCTAGTGATCATCTTCCTGTCGAGTCTAATCTTCCGTGATGGTCTACTTGGAATTCACTGAACCAAATGCGAAGAAACGACGAAACGGCTGAAGGGTTTCTGATGTGGAACTACATCGCTGACTATTTTTCATCTACTTTCCTGTCTTCTGTGCCCAAAAACCTGCAATAAAAGCGTCGTCTGCCCTGACACCGACGACGACGCTGTGGAAGTGGTGAAGTATTGAGCCAATAAAATCAACCGTCGTAGGTAGGTAGGTACTATCGACAACCCAGCAATGGGAAAATCTATGGAGAATTTGGTTTCCGCACTTAGTCCTTCATGTGGACCATTGTGCAGTGGGAACATTATAAACAGATTATGATTGAGGTACCTACTATCGACACAAAGAAGATAGACGACTAAAATGATAATCACTCACAAGTTTAACACTTCTGAACGTAGATAGATCTACACGAGACACAATGGCTGTTTAATTTTTTCTGTGATTACTCGTACGAGTGGTTAATGCTGTACACTTTTTAATCACACCTATCTACGTAAAAGCTTTAAAAATATATAAAAAAACGGCCAATTGATGCGTGTCGGACCACGCACAATGAAGGGTTCCGTAGTTGGGTGGGATGAATTTATCTGAAAAACAAACTTAACATTGTAATTGAACATGTTCTCCCAAAGGTAATTGATACACGTCACGGTCAATTCTCCAACTGCAAATGTAAGTTTGTAATCGCAAAAAAAAAAATTATGTGCTAAAACTACTTACTTTACGACTTTCGGACTTTTGTTTTACTTGTGCTTACTTCTTGCCAAATTTCATGATTGTAGGGCAACGGGAAGTAGGTACTTGGTAGGTACGTATCTATCTAGATCTAGGGTATGATTTATTTGCAAGTAGGTATCCAAAATATGTCGTATAAATGGCCGTATTATTTTATTGCGTTGACTTAATTTTTTTAGAGCTACACGAGACCTTAGACCTACGTGATTGATATTATGAGATGTTTCAACTTGTGATCTCCATGCGTTCCGGAGAAAAAGGGTCTTGACAGACTGACAGACATACAGACTGACAACGAAGTGATCCTATAAGGGTTCCGTTTTTTCCTTTTGAGGTATGGAACCCCAAAAATAGGTAAAACTTTCGCATAGTGCAAAAATCCAGGAGAGCAATTTAGTTGAAGCTAAAAGCCCTGTCTTATGTGCGGCAGCGGCGGGTAGTGCCACTGTTGGCGAAACAAAGTGTAAATGGATTGATTGCGCCAATTCCCGGCTACAAAGGGAGACGAAATTGCATTAAAAGCTCCGTGGCGCGGGCCATTTGCCAAAGCACTTACTCCATTAGGAGCGTCCAAATAACGTTACCTACCTTAGTGCGGTGTTAGGAAATGTAGGTGTCGAAGTGATGAAACTTACACTAAAGTTTACATAGATGATTTCATTTAAAAAAAAACTTCATCCCGCTGCCTATAGGTTTGATCCGAGTACAGAGACGCCAGCACATCAAGCTACTACAATCTGTCAAATTTCTTTAATAGATTTTCATATTTATCGCTAAAGCATTAGGTTCAAGGTTGATTGGGAAAATTTGACAGTTTCGGGAGGCTTGACCTGCTGGCATCTGTACTATAATCACCAATTTATTTGCAATTTTGAAAATGATCTACTTAGATCTAGGTAGAATTCCCAGGTGCAATAGGATTGTTTTGTAAACTTTGCAATAGGCACCTGCATGAATATTAATAATAGTAGCCAGGAATTCACTTTTCTAGTTTAACTGCCAGTATCCCTGCACAGTGAAACATTCGACGCGTGTGTGAGAAACGCGTGAGTATCACGCCCCGTACGCGCGACAAAGGTTAATTAATTACATTACGCTGCGCTTGAGTGGCCGGGCACTCATTGCACAACGCTAATTCGCAAATTAGCCGCCGACAAAGCGGGCTTTTATTCGCTCCATTACGGCCCTGACGTGTTTCATCTCTATATATTTCACTTAATTTCTAGTTGATTTGGGATATTGAGCAGATTCTGCTAATGATTTATCGCACCTAATTAAGTAGTGCCTGGCTAATATTGAATTATTATAAACTAAGTAGGTACCATGTTATAAAATATAATGGTATAAATTAGGCAATAGGTGTAACTAGGTAGGCACAAGTTCTTTAAAATACTTAGGTACCTACTTATATATTCTCGCCTATGTACCTATTAGGTAGGTACTTACTTAATGTTGTAATTGCTCCGTAAACCACCACTTGATAATCTTATCTGCTGATGTCAAAATTACGCTCCAAATAGATTGCTTGTTTCCGCCTTTGTTTTAAAACAACAATGGAGTCTTGTGAATAAATTAAATAATATACCACATATAAAACAAGTTTGCCGCGGAAGCAAAAATGTTTGACAAACCATCCATTAGCGGTCCGGGCGGCGCGGCGGTCCCTGAGAAGTTAAGACCAATACAAGATGGCGGACGGACGTAACGTACAATTAGAATTTATTTTTGTCTATCAAAATATTTTTAATTGGTTTTAGAGTTGGAAAATACTGTAGTATATGATTATCGCGCTACAAAGCTGTATATTTGCTTAATGGAAGAGTGTTCGAGATAAAAGCTTGCGCTATCGAGGTCGGATCTGAGAGGTAATTAGAGGGGCGGCCGCCTGCGCCGACGCCGACGACTCTTCCTTGCATGCCACTTAAAACTACACCGCCTTCTAGGTACACGACATTATCTTATTATGTACTGTAACTCTAGAAATGTGGCAACATGACTGACTACTTGTTACTACTCTGCCTGGTATTTTATGAAATTAATCATTTGAAAAGTTATAGAAAAGGTAATGTTTTAAAAAAATTATTAAGGACGTTAAAATACCTACCAAAATGATGAATCAGGTAGTTGAATGTTCAGTCTTGTATTTTAATACATGCCGGAAGGAACCTGACGTACTTTTGTGTCACAAAGTTAACGAAAACTAAGCGCATTTTAAGCTAACATAGGTCAGTTTCAAAAGAAATGTTATGTAAAATAAAGTGCTCATTCTTCCCTAATCTTAGTACCTGATCTATTGCTTTTAGTAAAATTACCCTATAAATATTCAGGAAGAAGGCGAAAAAACTTAATAATACAGTATCGGACGACGTTAATTGCAAATTACATGTGCATTAATGTTGGGCACACGTGTGGCGAATGTTTTAACGGTCAAAGTTCGCCTGCACTCCGCTTAAGTGTCACTTATCATTATGAAGCAAGGAATCATGACTCGGGAGTTTTACAAGAATGTCAGCTGATTCTTTTGTAGTAATTTGTACGAGTTATTTTATTTTAACATGAATTTTAATTATTTTGTTCAGAGTGCGTTGGCATGGGATTGGTTATATAATATACTTATGTAGGTACCGTATGTATACTCAATACCAAGCCAAGTAGGTACGTAGATACCTATACTACCAATAAGCTATAGGTAAGTACTGTGGTATCTATGTTCTTTTGCTGTGCGTCCCGAAATTTGAATGACTGTTTTACTAAAACAGTCATTCAAATTACGAAACGTTAAAAATGCTTAAAGATATCTGACTAACTTGTTATAAGGAAAAAATCATTTCTTTGAAAATTACATGACCTAAAATAAACGGCATCTTGCCTTTCACAAAGCTTTTACCGATTCTTAAATAATTCTATCAAAAAACGATATTCCGTGTTTCTTATCGATGAATTTCTCGTTGTTTCTTATCGACAAACTAGAAATAACATCAGTGTTAGTGATTGTGTGAGAGATCGGTATCGTGCCGCGCGCGCGTTGACGCCGAGTGGCGTAAACAGCCAAACATTACGGAGTTCACGGGGGTCGCAAACATTTTGCTGCCACTGTCAACAATGTGTTACCTACGTGTGTTTTTATAGACATAGCAATCATTCGTTCTGAAAATCATAATTTCTGCCTGCCCAATCGTAGCAAATGCTACGGGGTAGTGCTTTTGTTGATAGGAATACAAAATACGTACCAACAAAACTATTTAAGGTGTGTAAGTACGTAAGCTTTCCTAAAAAAACTTTACACCATTGGTAAAATGAAAGTAAATTAGAAGAAAACCTAGACCAAATGTTGACAACCTCACAATATTTAGGCGTAAATGGAAACAATGATTCGCCACTTTTGTGTACAAATGTTTTAGGAAACGTCGGCGGTTGTGATGCCGTCTGTCGCCGATGTCGGCGATGTCGGCTAATTGACACGTTGGCGCACTAGATTACCACTTAATTTCACACTTTCTATAGATAATAGAGCCAATATGGACGCGAAGTTTTAACGTGATTCTATACTTTTGTGGTGAAAGGAAATTGACAAGTGGTAGCAGCACATTTGATAAAAATGTGTCAAAACATGCGCTTGTAATATTCTAAAGCTTATATAATATTGTTGGAATTGGTATTACTTTGTTGAATTGATTGCATTGCTTTTAATATATTTAAGTTGTTAGGAAAGCTTACAATTACGTTTAGTTGTTTTGTCATCCCGACAGGGTAATGATTTTTGAGAAATCGTTAAAATATGTTTCCATTATTTGACGTTTTCAGGGTTCCATACCTCAAAAGGAAAAACGGAACCCCTATAGGTTAACTTCATTGTCCGTCTGTCTGTCAAGACCCTTTTGCTCATGAATGCGTGGAGGTATGAAGTTGAAATTAATATCAAATACGTAACTCTACGGTCCCTTGGAGCTTTAAAAAGAATCAAGCTTCTAAGTCAACGCAGTAAAAACGTAAGTGCGGCCATTTATGCGACATATTTTGATACTCGCAAATAAATCAAAACCTATAGGGTACTTCCCGTTGACCTAGAGTCATGAAATTTGGCAAGCAGCAAGGTCTCACTGCACAAGTAAAGGAAAAAGTCCGAAAATCGTTAATTTGTAATTTTATCGCAAAAACAATTTTTTTTTGGTATTTCCAGTTTTATACAAACTTTCATCCCCTTTATGATTATTTTTAAGAAAAAATGTAGCCTATGTACGGACATAGGCTACATTTTTCCCGGAGACGACTCCGGGAAGCCAGCTATATCCTTGGCAAATTTTATTGAAATCCGTTCAGTTTTGGCGTGAAAAGATAACAGACAGACCGACAGACAGAGCTACTTTCGAATTTGTAAAATATGGATTATTCAGTATAAAAGGCTTTTGCAGCAGTTTGTGATGAACAAAGTATACTTGACTGTGTGATTCGGAGGTAAAAAAAAACTAGCAAGGCGTGACGTCATGCCACATTTTAACTCAATGTATCGCCGTAATCTTTTGATTTCGTAAAAAAAGAAAAAATACGTGTCCAATACTTTTTAATAATCGAAATGACGGACAAAAAAAGTTTTAGTCATCATCCCTATTAACGGATAAAAATAACTTAGGTAAACATCTAATACAAAAAACCGGAAGATGATGAATCCCACCACCTAAAGTTATTAGCACTTAAAACACACCTAATTGTGAGAAGGTTTTTTAGAAACAAATCAATAATATAAAAAAAAAACAAGTCATTTTAAAACAAAAAGTATCACTATGAGTTTTTGTGTGGATGTGTGGAGTGTCAATTATTTCATCAGAGGTTGCGCCGGCGCATCGCGGGTTGAGCCGTCAGCGTCGAAGCTAACACCTTGTCTCTTATGTGCTACGTTTTTAAACAATATTAATATTTTTGTTTAAAACTACATCTGGCGAGCGATAGATTGCGTTTTTAAATAATGTGATACAGCAACGTTTCCTACGTTGCTGTTTAAAAGAAGATTTAGTGACAAAAATTTAAAAGAGATGCTTAGATGTTTTAGTTATGTTGAGAGGATGAATGAAAGGCAACGGAACCACTGTACTTTAACACCCGTTTAACATGAAATGCAATAGAATCTCTTAGAGCTCTATTGCTCTATGAGATTCTATTGCATTTCATGTTAATTATGCCAATACTTAGGTACTCAACTCATATTTAACTCATATACAACCATGGCCGAGTTGAACCGTCTAGCAATCTAGCTCGTAGAAAAAAAAATAGTTTATCTGCACCTTCAAGTAAAAAATATAGTTTTTACACTATGAAAATAGGCCTCAAGGTAAATAAAAAATGTTACAGTTGCAGCCAATGCCTAAGCTAAGGTAACTTAATATCTTGTAATAAATATCAGCGCCCACCCTCGATTATCATTAAGAAATAGGAGACCAAAATAATCCACAACCTAACTTTTAAAACCAAGAGATAAACAATCGCGTGCTCATCATCTCGTAGTCTAGAACTCCATAATCCAACTTTTACATAAACCTCTGACAAAAACAAACAATACATTTCTGTAGCTACGTGTTAGTGTTATTATGTCGGACATAGTGTGCTTCCGGACATTAGCGCTGGCGATGCATGCTCCTAAAACCGGCCGGCCGTGATTAGAGGCGAGCGCCGCCTGATTACAGGCCGCCTAATGCACGCCGAGCGCCGCCGTTTTCACATCATGATCTGAGCTTTTGGCTATTGGATGTAGATGTAGGTTAAAATTGGGGCTTTGTATCGAATCACTCATAAAATAAAGTATTTGAATTTTCAAATCAAATCATTTATTTCTGATAAATATCCATACCATAGGTATCATAAAAAATAAAATTAAACTCGAAATTAAAATCAACATTAAAAACAAAATTAAACTCAAAATTAAAATCAAAATTGAAAACAAAATTGAAAATAAAATTAAAATCAAAATTAAAAATATTAAAATCAAAATCAATACACATACTTATTACATTATATAATAATCGCAGGTTTTACTTCCTCCTATTTCAAGTGCCGCTTAAGTTATCTGGCAGATAAATAAAGAAATTCTGTTCCGTTGTTTAAAGTATCTGGTGGATAGTTATTATTTGGAGACTGTTAAACAGTCCCTAATATTATGTTCAAAGAAAAATAAGCCTACGGAAAACTCGACATTATTATATTGCTCATATAAAGTAAATCAAAAAATTAATTTAAATGAACAAATATTACGTTAAAACACATACCATAAACAAATAAACGTATAACATGGTGTAAAGTTTGCGCTTGGCGGTAATTAGCCTCACGTAGCGTAGGCGTAGACCCTTGCTACGCGAAGCCTACGCGGCTACGAGATTACTGTCCTTCAAAAGACTATGTGCTACGAATTTAATTTGGCATCAATTTAAATTTTTAGTTTTAAGCGGTAAACATTCTGTTTATGACTTTAATGTTTATTTGTAACTACAAATAATTATTCTTAACTTTTTTAACAACTTTTATTAACACTTCTTATTCCAAAAACTTTCAATAACAACAAAAGAGTTTAGTTCCTTACAATTATTATTAAGAAAAGGGTAACAGAGTCAATAGGGATACTTAATATTGTTGTGCATTTCTAACAATCAGACAGGAATCAATGCGCGGCGTTAGTCGACATATTGCTTTGTTGAAAATAAAACGCCAGTGAGACTAATTGAAATGCTACATTACGTCAGCGCAGCGCCGAATAGGGGCACTGTTCGACGCTTACAAATATAAAACAATCATTTGGACAGTTCAAAGAGCGGTGCCGTGTAGCGCAATGTTAGTGTGTGGTGCAACTGATACAAGATGAGAGAGCGGAATACAATATTTATTTATTTACAAGCCGTAGCCCGCCCGATAGGTGTTCCCATCGCCAAAAATGACAACATTAAATAAAAAACTTTATGCCATACTTTCAAACTTATTTAACCCCTCTTAAGGCGCTACCCCCACCCCCGACCGGATTACACTAATGGATAGATAATTTAAAAATCGAAATAATTCACATGTTATTTTATTTCAAAAGATCGTTATTCTTTTTTTATGTAAATAATTCCAAAAAAAATGAGAATTTTATGATGAAGGGGCGTGCGCGACAGAGCGAGGCTGAGCGGCGGGACAGAGAAGGACCGAACACTCATGGTCGTTGGTCGGGCTAGAGATTTTCAAAAATCCTTCCTCACCGCTTACCTTAGTTATAAAAGGAACTTTTGTGCAAAATTTCATGACTGTAAACAGGTAGACCCAGCGGTTTATACTGTGCGTTGTCTCTCAGTTTTTAATGATTTTAAAGTGATGAAATATCACGTCTAAACGAATAGTGTCAATGATTTGGAAAAAAATATAATTATGTGAAATTAAAGCATTAATAGAGAAAAATTCATACAAATAGAAGAGCACAAAGGTATATACTGCTTATTTTATTAGAAATTTCTTCCAATAGACCTGCGACAGGAGAGTTGGATGAGAAACGTAGATACAATATATATAGTAATATTATTATAGTTAGTTAGTTTTGAGAAATAGTCCGATAGAAGTTTACAAAACTTATTTCTCAAAACTCAATTCTCAATTCAAACACTTTTTCATTTCTATAGTTTTCAATTACTTTTTTCGTAGTGTTGTGGTACATCTGCAGTTTAAAAAACAAAGTGAAAGAGCTGTCAGAAATGTAAGCTTAGAAAACACTTACGATTTTTTTTTTTACAAAATTGCCTTTTCCCTGATTACATTTTTGAGTTTTCGGGTGAAAATCTATCCAATGCCTTTTCTCCTCAATGTAATAATATCCCTCATCTCTTACAAGTTGCACCGCGGCTTGGCTCGCGCCTCGTCATCTCGCGGCGCCTTTCAATTCACATCTCAAACGTTTGGATACTCCCCCACAATGGGCAGGCCACAAAGCGGGCCACGTTTGCCGCCTCGTTATGTAAAATCGGCCAAACAATGCGAGCGGTATCGCTTTCTGTAAGAACTCAATCAAATCAAATTAACAATAGATATCAACCGGTTTATTAAGAACTATGAGTCTGTTATAATTGGTGCCTGACAGGGGTCTTGTGTAGTCGGTATTCGTGTGTTTCGAGATGTGTTGCAGTGTACAGTTGTGGACACAAAGGTCCGCCAATCAACGCCATGCTGTCTGACTAGACAGACAGACATCGGACTATACGTAGACAATAACCTTTATGTCTATTTTAAACGGTTTTCTTTGTTTAGTGACAAAGTAAGCATATAAATAAAATATTAACTGAGATAGGGATATTGGGGTATGGTGATTGATGTTCTATACATCAATGATATTCGGTTCATAACAATTTCTTGTCTGCGAAACTTCTTTTGAAGGCAAAATAAAAATTATCAACTGTCCCATACAAAACTTCGATGCATACTCGACCCAAATGTATGGAACGGCTGATTATTTTTTCGAGATTACGATGTTGGTCCCATGGAGAAAGTTGATCCGTTTTATGGTCTGTATCACACCCTTACACAATATTTTTCAGGTTTCCAGTATTCCACAGTAACTTAACACATAGTAGTAACTTAGCTCATAGGTACGAAACATACCCAAGTTTCTCAACTACTTATCTACATAATATTTACGATTTCACACCTAGGTAGGTATGTATTTTATACTTCCGTAACCTCATACAAATATTTCTTATTCAAATAGCGCTTATTTCATTATGTCTTTAGTGGCATCATAATATTTTCCAAACATGTTTTATTATAAACAGCTCTTGACCTATCAAGTTAGAAAACATAATTGTATGTTTTCTAACTTGATAGGTATGTAAGTTAAAGTAGTTTTATAACGTACTATGGTTTTATTCTAAGTCATAATATTATATGTTGCATTTATTGTCTATCGATATGTACACGGATTGAATAAAATTGAAATTGAAAAAGACAAATCAACTGTGCCCTATATTTTGACGAGTTATGCGAACATAAATGTAGGGAACAGCTGATTTTTTTCGCGATTTCATGGTGGTCCCATAGTAAAGGTTGTTTGTTATCATTTGTACAATCTTGTGTTTGTTTCGGTCACTAATTACCAGTCCTATCACACTAATATTATAAAGGCGAAAGTTTGTGAGTGTGTGTATGTGTTTGTATGTTTGTTACTTCTTCACGCTCAAACGGCTGGACCGATTTGCATGAAATTTGGTATGTATATAGTTTACAGCCTGGATTAACACATAGACTACTTTTTATCTACGCTGGTGAAACCGCGGGGTGCAGCTAATATTGTATATGGCCAAAGAATTAGCATTGCCATTCAACGTGATAACCGGATGACATCGATGTGGAGGAGTACTTCGACGCCTAATGTTCTTGTTTTTGTATATTTGTCTTAATTATTTACTGCTTAGTGCACCTAAATAGTTGTATAATAATTGAGAGTATCTTCAGCAATACCAACGATTTCCGTAGACAGCACTGCTATTTAGGCAATCGAACCCTATAATAAAGTTTAAAAAACTATGACCCGACTACGGAAAAATAAAATTGATCTAAAAAGTTCTAAATATTTATTTACTCTAAACAATAATGACATAGGTTTATACATATTTGTAATGTGCTCGACCTGTGTGACCTTTCTTTTAATACCAAACATGTCATGATTATCTAAATTTAATTTTTTTCGAGGTCAGAAATTTACGTGTTAAGTCCACCCTATTAAATTTAGGGAGAATTTATATAGCCTATGTCACCCGGAACATTATTTCGAATCTACTGATACCTCATTTATCAAAATCGGTTCAGTAATTTAGGCGCTACGGTGGAACACACGTAAATACATACTTATATACATACACATACACAAGTAGACTGCTAAAATCATAACCCTTCCTTTTGGTTTTGCCGTAGTCGGGTAAAAATACATACTTATATACATACTTACATACATACATAGACTGTTAAAATCATAACCCTTCCTTTTGGCTTTGCCGTAGTCGGGTA
Organism: Cosmia trapezina; assembly: GCA_905163495.3. Classification (NCBI taxonomy): domain Eukaryota; kingdom Metazoa; phylum Arthropoda; class Insecta; order Lepidoptera; family Noctuidae; genus Cosmia; species Cosmia trapezina. The sequence goes on from LR991037.1 coordinate 19,795,479, forward strand.
AAAAGAAGATGATAAGTAAAATGAGGATAGATGGTTATACACGCTCCGCGAGTGGCACGTGCACATCTGGCTTATTAGCAACATTTTTGTCGTCTTGTCTCTATTTCGCTTCCGATAATTATAACATCCGTCCTATTTTCACGTGTCATCTAATAGTTTCTACATTGTGCCGTTTTTAGGGTTCCGTACCAAAATGGTAAAAAAGAAACCCTTGTGGTGTGACTCAGTCTGTTTGTCTGTCTGTCTGTCACAGCTGGATATCTCAAGAACTACTAATGCTATCAACTTGAAATTTGGAACAGTTTTAGAAAATTGCAATTTTGCAAATAATAAAGAAATAAATATATATATATTTTTTTTTAATTTAAAGTGGGGCTACTAGGGCATGTGGGGTATCATATGAAAGAGCGCTGTTTGCACATTCTCAAACTTTTTAAAAATTTTTTTAGGCCGCATAGTTTTCGACTTTTGATGAAAAATGTAAAAAAAAATACCGTTCCCCCGCCCTTATCTCGGAAGATTGTAAAGAGAAAAAACTGAAATTATTCTATGTGATAGAAGTTTATATAAAGATTACAGGAAAAATAAAACGATGTCTCTAAATATCACACTTTTTCAGAAATCGGAACGGAACCCTCAGTGCGCGAGTCCGACTCGCTCTTGATCGGTTTTTTTAAATCGAATGTTGGGTAGGTAACCTATCTACGTCTCTTTTTACTTATAATATCATTGTATTTAGGTGGGTAGGTAGGTACGTTTATGCACGTTTAAAAACAAACCGTGAAATGTATTCACCCCAATAAAGGAAACGAACACATTCGCGCGAGTACGGGGCGGGGGTGGCGCGGGCGCGGGGTATGTAAAGCTTCGTAGACACAGTACATAACAAACATTACCACACAAACAGAGCGCCTCCGCCACCACGTGATACAGAAGTGATACAGAAGTGCAACTTTGTTCAGGAAGAACTCCTGAAGTCTTTTGAGAACGTGTTAAGTTAGGACCAAAAGTTGCATCGGTTACGGTTCCCAAATATTTTTATAATGGATTGATTATGCAAGGACATAAAAGCCTGTAATAATGTCATTGTGTATACATACCTACTTTTTGGTTTTATATAATAGCACTACCCGCGCGGCTTCGCCCGCGTGAATGTCGGTTCATTTCCCACGGGAACGTACTACTGGGAATTCCTTCCTTACTCCTTGTTTACATTATAAAGGAAGCCTCTGTGCAAAATTTCAGCTTTCTAGGTCCAAGGGTTTGGGCTGGGCGTCAGTCAGGACTTCTCTTTTTATTTATATAGATAGAAGATAAATAGATAGGTAGATATTGGTCTGCCATAAAGAATACACGAATTTAAATATTCTATTGTATTCCATGTACACACTTATTGTAAAATACCGTTTCAATCGTTTTATAGAAGGTCTTAGATTTTTGTCTTTTTGGGTTCCAGTCTAACCAGGTACAGCTGGATACCAGTATTACATGGAGTGACTGTCTATCTGACCTTCACAGCCCAGTTACAGGGTAACACGATACCCTTTGTACCCTTTGTTTGTTTTTTTTGAGACTGGGTTGTCAGGCTTTCGGGCTTCTGACGACCCGTAACAACTGTCAAAGATTCACGAATGACAGCCGGGACCAACGGCTTAACGTGTTTTTCGAGGCACGGAGGAGTCTCGATATGTCCACGGACCGAGCGCGGCAATCGTAGCTTAACCTGACCGATCGACCCTTGCGGCTGTTATTACTTAGCCACGGCAATTTGGATTGTTAGTGTGTTACGGGGTTCCCAAATTAAAAACAATTTAAATTAAAAAATTAATGATTAACACTGTAGAATAATTTACAGAAATACATAAGGCTTTTTTATTTTGTTTATTAGTGTGTTACGGAGTGCTCTTAGCCAAAGAGAAGTTATACCAACCTATCCCTGCTACTTCTGCCATGCACTTGCAGCCTGCACGGACTGGCGAGGCACCCCGAGGCGTCGAGTGGCGCCACATTACCATTCACCCTCCACTTTGAGCGCCGGCTAACCTAATACGACGTATGCCAGACGTGGACTCCTGTACCTACGTGTTGGAAATTGCTCACAGAACCAACCTGCATGAAATTGACTTTGTGGGAAGGACCAATTAGTAGTAAACTGCTGTTTATATAATCTTCCTGAGTTCAAATGAATCTTTCACTGACGGACAGCGCACAGAAGTTCTTTACAATAATATATTTTAAATTGGTTAGCTAAACTCCGCAGTCGCGGTGGTATCGATATCTGAACATGATAAAACAAACAAAGAATAGATTACTTTGATGAGTTTTTTTGTGGGGCAATGATCGCAATTATTGCAGTCACTTGAAATATAAGTATAAAAATCTGTTGTTAATATAAATACAGTAAAACATAAGTAGGTAAACAGTTTTTCTCAACATAAACTTCAAGTAACAACACTAACAAAGGTCGTTGACTTCCAAAAAAAACATAAATGTGTTTAGATATCGATACTAATCGCGACTGCGGGGTTTAGCTAGGCAATTTAAAATAACCCTGTTTAAAGAAAGTGAGAACTAACGAAGGATTTTTGAAAAACCATTACCATTACCATAAAGAGGTTAAATAGAGGATGAAAGTTTGTACAGAATTTTGGCCTTTTTGCCGATTGGAAATTTCGTTTGGTCTCGGTATAAAACCGTTGCAGGCCAATCTAAAATGAAACAATTATACTTAAGGTGATTGCGCTGTGTAGCCCGCGAAATTATTTTTTTTTTAGTTTTTTGCAATTTGCATGTCCGTTTCAGGTTGTATCTTGATCAAAGTATGATACGGGAAAATAAAACATATTATGTATTTACATAATTTTAACCATAAAAATCATCAATACATCTCTCTAAGTTACATTTCGTGCAGATTCCTCAAACGAACGAAATCTAACGAATCTGCACGAAATCTAACTTCTGCACATCATTTGTAGATACACTCCCCTTATAGTTGTAATCCAGGACTCGCTTCTTTAAACACGTAATGGTAGTCTTATAGAAATCGTACTTAGGTACCTCCAAAATCCTAAGTTCGTGGGCAGAGGGGTCAATGTCGAGCCCGAGGCTCTCAAGTAAAAGAATGTGAAAGCAAACAGCATGTGTCAAGGAGGCAACAAACACGTTAAGTCGATGACGACGAATCGTTTCAGACTTTTGGGTTGCAACGAAGGAATGTTTTGGGTTTAAAAACACGAAAAACTTATTATTATCTTCACTGTAACCTTAGAGCTTTTGAAAGATATTAAAACTTTGAAAATGAGTAAATTGTTGAGAGGAAAGTTTTGGGTATGAATGTGGTTATAAGAGTAGAGGAAGACCATAGAAACTGTGGATGGACTGTGTGAAAGATGATAATTATGGCTAGAAAGGGAGAGCGGTAGTCTAAAAGAGAAGTATGGAAGCAAAAGTCATGTTGCGCCGACCCCAAAATTGGGATTTATAAGGGCAGGAGAATTATTGCTAAAAGTTAAGTTTCTTACCAGAAGCTGTTACCTAGTTAAGTAATAACAGCCGTGGATGACCATCTTTACAGAGGTACCGAGACTCCTCCGTGCCTCGGAAAGCACGTTAAGCCGTTGGTGACGGCTGTGATTCGTATGGATCTTTGACAGTCGTTACGAGTCAGAAGCCCGAAAGTCTGACAACCAGTCTTACCAAGGGGTATCGTATTACCCAGTAATTGGATTGTGGAGGTCAGATAGGCAGTTGCTCCATATAAAAATACTGGTATTCAGCTGCATCCAGTTAGACTGGAAGTCGACCCTTTCATATTTGGGAAAAGGACAGACAGATTAGCTGTTGGCCGCGGCATCGCCCGTGTGGATGTCAGTACTTCCCTATTTGTATCGGATTTTGTTCACTATTTCATGGGTTTCAATTTTTTTTGCGCTGATTCCTAATTATTTTTCTAAAATAGAAGTAGCCTAAGTTACTCCTTATAACATCATCTATCTGCCAGTGATACTGAAGTCCCGTTAAAATCAGTCCAGCCGTTTCGGAGATTAGTCGGAACAAACAGACAGACACACAATTTTTTTTTTTGTTATAAGTACCGTATTTAGTAATACGCTGTTATTTTGAAATTACAAAGTGACACTTCAATTTTATTTATTTGTATGCAAATATGTACAGTTGGCTGCATCAATTGGGTACCCCAGTTGTATTAAAAGTTTAGTACTGGGGTACAATTGATGCAGCCCACTGTACTATCGCTAACACGTAGGTAGGTACAGATGAAAATGGAAAATATTTTCTTCGGTTTCAATTCAAGCATGTCGCGGGTTCGATTCCCGCACGGGACAAATATTTGTACGATCTACAAGTATTTGTTCTGAGTCTGGGTGTTTTCTATCTATAATATGTACGTATTTACAAAAAAAAAAAAAAAAATGTATATAAGTAGTTTATCAGCCATCTCGTTACCATAACACAAGCATTAGGTTGCTTAGCTTGGGACTAGATGGCGTTGTGTGAAATGTCCAAGGATATTTATTTTATTTATTTATTTATTTAATTATCTTGAGAGGACATGAAGGAAAACTATTTTAAAAATTTCTTTTCGGATATCCGATGAAATCGGTTACTGTGACGGGGTTCTTCAGCATCTTCTACTTGAAATAGAGCTAGTAGTGAGTAGTCTAGTACCTACTAGAGTCACCGAGTAGTTTGCGTTGCGTTTGACAACCACGCTGGTCAACAAAGTAGCAATGAGAACGCAAACAGCCATGAGTTCATGCCGCCACTTGTTTGCTTTTAAATTACCTACTTTATATAATTACGGCCATTTACATAAAAAATACATGATTGGTATTACTTTTAGTTGAGTGGTTATTGAAAAGAACTTTAGCTTTTAAAAAGTTTATTTATTTAAACATCCAAATAAGTATTATCTACGTTAAAGTTTCAGTGAAATAGGGTATCGGTAATTTCAAGGTAACGGGTGCCGATGTCAGTTTCTTTGTTTACATATATTTTTCTGGCTAATTATGAAGATGGTTAAGTTAAGCATTCACTTCTTCAGAAATTGACGACACTTCGAGCTTGCACGAATAGGTTCAAATACGATTTTGGTAAGTAACACTAAAAAGGTTCAAGGTAAGGTCCTATCTCGTGGATAAGTAAGACTAGCCAATAAAAAAATATGTGAGAATCAAAACTACTAATTATACAACGTGTAACGTTAAATGCGCAAAACCTCTTAAGGGGTCATTGTACTCATTATGAACAACTTTTAGTATGGGACCAAACCTGAAATCGCGAAAAAAAAATCTGCTGTTCAGTACATTTTGACGAATTATGCGAACAGAAATGTACTGAACAGCTGATTTTTTTTCGCGATTTCAGTTTTGGTCCCATAATAAAAGTTGTTCATAATGATGAGTACAATGACCCCTTAAGAGGTTTTGCGCATTTAACGTACCTATGTCACTGTACCATAAACAATGTACCTATATTCTTGCAAATAAAAACATTCATTCATTCATTCATTCATTCATTCATTCATTCATTCATTCATTCATTCATTCAACGTTACACGTTGTATAGGGAATGATAACTAAAATTTGTTTTAAAAAGGACTAAGGTTTGTGTAAAAAATTTAGTCATCATTCCCTATTGAATTAGTAGTTTTCATATTTATTATATAAACAAATATTGGACACGTATTTTTTCTTTTTTTAATCAAAAGATTACGGCGATCATCGAGTTAAAATGTGGCATGACGTCACTGCTTGCTAGATTTTATACGAAAGTAGGTGTTTGTTATAGTTGTGACGTAGCGAGCCCCCACTGCCCAATTTTAATGCGTTTTATCTAAAACATTTTTTATTATCGCCTGACTGACGGACTAAATGTTTTTATACCATTCCCCCTCTAAAAAGCTTATTTTATTCACTGAAAACAGTGAATAAAAAGCACTTTTACTCACTGTTTTGATGTTTGAAAATGGAACACACCAATGTATTCGACCACAGAATTAGAGTACTTAGGCTAGATGTGGCATGTTATTAGATAGTATGAAAACCGTACGTGTCATCTTTTTTATACCTACGATAACTTCACCCCAGCCATTTAGTGATGTGCTCAGAGTAAACAGAATTGTTTCAATCGCTAAGCGTCACTGAGCTAACAGACTTTTTTTAGTACGAACAGTCGAACATGCAGGGCACGCTTGGTCGTGGCTTGCCGTATCTAGTGTAAGTGTAATCTGTGTATTCGACCTATATTGATGTGTTCTAAATTCAATTTGATTGTTCGACATTTTCGACAAGCAGTTTAGCATTAGAATAAAAACTGTTTTGTGTTGTTTGCTGTCCTTAGTAAATTGGCGCTATTTTGAATACTGTAAGTTGTACCAACACAAAGTTTAGTGTTACTTTAATCTTTAATTTTGTGTTTGTTTAGTGTTGTTCTAATCGATTAAAAATGCATTCTAGTGATGAAGATGTGTTAACACCTGAGTTTATGAAAGAGAGGGCGGCCGATATAGTGGAAAACTTGCTACCAAAAAAATCACGGCTGGTTTACATCAAAGCCAATTTAACTTTCCTTTTTCTTCAATATATGTCTATTTTCACTTAAATCTTTCTTTTTCTCGTAGTCATGGTATAAAGTATAGTATGCAACTCTTGAATAAAACGGATTTATATCGAGGGCCATGAATCACTCGCGTCGCTCAGGATTCTAACACTTGAATCACTCGCTACGCTCGTGATTCAATCATCATGAATCACTCCCTACGGTCGTGATTCAATCGTTAGAATCCTTCACTAGCTCGTGATTCATCTATGGCCCTCGCTTTAAATCCGTCCTTTATTCACTAATTGCATAATATACTATTTTTGTACCCCTATTCTCAATTCTGATATTACACAATACTTCAATATGTTATAGGCGTGGGCTGTGAAAACAATAGCTAAGTACCAGATATCATATACGCGGCGTATGGCGGCATGTTTGCCGTGTCTCGAGATGTAACCGGAGACAGCTTCCCTCCGCCAGCTCTCTGTTGTCTATGCTCTCGCGCTTGCCACTCGACGCGCATAGAAAATAGAAAACATCATAGACAAATACCTTCGAGGTACGTGTAAATTATACTGAGAATACAGAAGAATATTTTCCGTGTTTTGCGCAAATATACATTCAGTTTTGCGTGTAAATTATTCGGTTCGGTTTTAGCACAAGAGTGTTTTTGGCGTTGCAAACTTAACTACATAATGAAGCTTAATTGTTGGCACCAACTTATGAAGATAAGACACACGATTTCAATTAAATAAAGATTAATGATACTTTCACATTTTTGAACACGGCACAAGCAACCTGAATGTCTTCAAACAATAGCAACAAAGTAAAACAATTATTTCAAAAATATTTTCATCGTCACAAAACGAATAATTTTATCGAAACAGATAAGCAATAACCGTAATCCAATATCAGTGAACTAAACAAATACAATCGATACATTTGTCGTGTATAATACGTACTTGTGTGCGGTCATTGAATATATTCAATCAATCTCCATGTTGGAGTGCAAGCACGAAGCATCGACCGCTGAAGATGTTTGTTGGCGTCGTCGTCCAGCGCGTATTTATTTACACATGTTGCCCGATGTATATCTAATGAGCCCGTCGCATCGTCGATAAATAAATGCTCTGTTATATCAACTACCAGTCTTTGTGATGGCTGCGACCACAACTCGGTAATTACGATTGTGCCCCAACGCTCAAATATTTGGTCAAAACTTTCGTCCATTAATGAGCTACCGATATTGTCCACGGTGGAGTTTTTTGAACTATGTTTACGTAATATTCGAGTGGAAAACGTGTCTCACAAAGCAATTAAGAAAAAATCTTATACTAACAAAATAATGTGTTTGCCGTGTTTACGTCCGTCGTATTTAGAAATCATGTTTGTTATTGCGCGTCGTTTGGATACGGTGGATTTACCTGGAATTTATGAGAATTCACCAACAATAACATCGCTGGGAAAGTAAACATACCCCGGCGCAACTATATGTACCTATGGTATGCGGTACCTAGACGAATGTCCCTGTGTGAAATATTACAGCAAAATTAAATAACCGTTTTATTTAAATATTTAAAAGATTCAGACTTCGCAAATTAAAAATATGTCACATTTAAATAAGGAGCTAAATAGTTGTTTGTGAATGACAATAATTGTTTGTCAGAACAATAAAATAATTGCAAAAGTTTGATGTTTTTATAAGCTTGGCTTGCGGAAAATACAAACTTAAACGCAAACTCAAAGCATTTATCTATATAAATAAAAAGAGAAGTCCTGACTGACTGACTGATTGACTGACTCATCAACGCCCAGACCAAACCCTTGGACCTAGAAAGCTGAAATTTTGCACACTGGTTCCCTTTGTGATGTAGACAAGGAATAAGGAAGGATTTCAAAAGCTAGTTTCAAATAAACCGGCACTTTTGAATTGTCAAGGGGTCGGTCAGTTAGAAAGATGAACCTAGTAGCTCATTCCAAAGCGTATATATAGTAGGTTACGTTAACGTAGGAAGAACGGCCAAGAAACTCCACGGACACTCTTGAAAAATTGGACATCAACCCGTGAACCTATTGTAATGATATGATTATACGGGGTCATACCATGATCATAGTCGTCAAAGTCAAACTATTTATTTCAAATTATAGGCACATAAAAGGCACTTTTGAATGTTTCTTAGTAGCAACGGGATTTTATAACAAATAGATACCAAAAACCATATCACTACTAACTAAAATTAATCTACGCTTCATATTTATAAACACGGACATAAAATTTATTAGTCCAAAATAACATAACAGGTCACACCTCACAAAACGATCGAATTATAAAGAGTCATCTGGACAAACTTTAGATGGGTCGCCTTTAAAAATAATCTGTTGAGAAGAGTTTACTCCTATTGTGATGGATCCCGAGTAAACACTTCAGGGCCATTCCTCGAAGGGCTTTGTACCAGCTTCGTTTCAATACTTCACGGTTTTGGTGACCGAAACGTGACACTACTTCAACAATAATAATATCCGATATAGAATTTATTGTAATCAATTCAGGTGTTTTCTTTAATATTGTGTAACTATACCAACACAGGGTTGAATAATTTAAGTTTAAGATTGTGAGAACTATGAAAATGAATCACGCAAATCAATTTCTGGTTTTACCGAAATGGACTGAAACCATAAAACGTAATTCACCTACTTACTTATATCTTTGCTAAATGTTCATTAGCTCTAGCCAGTAACATGTAAACCTAGTATCTGTCGCCTAGCATTCGCGATATAAAAACTGTGTCGCTGTTCAAATGTCGAGTAAAAGAGCATTATCTTTCCTCTCAAATGTGAGTATTTATATATAGTTTATGTATGTTTATATATTTTAGCTTTATGTATTTATATAAGTATATGTTAATTTTGTATTCCGTTATATGTGTATATTTAATATTTTAGTTTAAGACTTCGACTAGTCATATTTTTCTCTTCTTGTTCTCACACACTATTGTCTACATTTCTTTTCATTTCTCCTTTCGCAGGTCTGCTGGAAGAAATTTCTATAGAAATAAGCAGTACCTTTGTACTCCTAATTATAAGTATCATGTATATCTATCTATTTTTCTGTGTGTACATAAATTGTAAAATAAATAAATAAGTATAGGTACCTACATACTGGTATCTTGTATCGCTAAATCATCTACCATAAGATTAGTCTTTGAAAACACACCAACCAAAGTCTGCTGTCTGATTGTTTGAGCCATGCTTAGCAGTAATCAAAAATGTAGTCTGTGCAACTGCAATTTGCAGAGACATCTATATCTATACTAATCTGTAGCTATATAATCTTATGTCTATGCTAATATTATTAAGCTGAGCTTTGTTTTTTTGTTTGTTTGAACGCGGTAATCTCTGGAACCACCCGTCGGATTTGAAAAATTCTTTTTGCATTCTTTCTTTATATAGCCGAGAAAAAGGAAAAAAAGTCAGAAAGAACGCTAAGTGAAAACGAAGTAAAAGCGCGGGCAGGCGATGCGATACGACGGGGTGGGTTGGGAAAACAAGAAATTTCACGCGGACGAAGTCGCGGGCAGAAGCCAGTCACTAATAATAAGAAACACCCTCTGTATATCCATCTTGAGTATTATTTAGTATTATCTTGTGTATTTGGTATTCACAGTAACACAAACAGTCGTCGCGCTGTGCTGGTCCACCACTCGACAGTGATCGTCGTATAAAAAGCTCATGTTTAACTTAATAACATCGGTGTCATAGAAACCTCTGTGGATATTTTAATCGTAAGGCTTTGTTACCGCCTCGGTGGTCTCTTGTTGTCGATAAACATTTTGATGTTGAATAATTTTGGTTCGTATTTACAATAATTTGATGGAATTTCGTTACAAACGCAAATGTTATCCTGGAACTCTTGTGACCTCTCTTCTCATGTGGTATCATAGCTTGTCTTATAAGGAAGGCTTTAAGGCTCTTACACACAGAGGCGATATCGCGGTCGCGACGCGATATTTCGATATTATACCCGTAGAAAAATATCGCGTCGCGACGCGATATCGCCTCTGTCTGTAAGAGCCTTTAGTCGTACCTACTTATCACTCATATGCCATAGCAAATGAGAGAATTAACAAGTCTTAGGACCTCAGCACACCTCCGTCGCGAATCTGTAGCAGCAAAACCGCAGTAGTTTAATTCAACTGACTATCATGATGTTCCGCTACTCGAATCGCGATTTGAGTAGCGGAATATCACGAGGTTTCACGGTTTCGCGGCAGAGGTGTGCTGAGGCCCTGAAACGCAGTTAGCTTTTAGTTTAGTCGGAAATGTAGATAATGTGGGAAAGAGACAGACTCATTTAGTTGCCTGCCTCTTGTCTATTTCACGTTTCAACATAAAATAAATTGCACCAACATTCCCAAGACCAATCAAAACAAAAATCGCAACAGCACGCCCCACAACGAAGGCCCCATCATAATCAGCATCTGTTGCCTACATCCTGCCGCGTCGCTCGCGCCGGCCGCATCGGTCGCACACCGCATCAGTTGCGTCGGCTCCCGCCACAATTAAATGTGTCCACGCCACCGGCTCTCAATGCACCGCACACACATCAGTGCACGCCACGCCACGTTATTTTATTCACTAACATTTTATTTTATGCGACTCGTACGCGATTTGTGTTTGATTCGTTATTTTGTTCCGGAGCCGTTGAGCCGGAAAACGCGTGACGTATTTCATTCGGTATTGTCGAATATTTTGTGCGCGGTAATAAAGTTACGGGGTAATATTTTGTTAGATTTATTTATGTTGGTAACTGCGTATTGGTAAATTTATCGGTAGGTAGGTATTTAGGTAGTTTTCAGTGAGATTTTTTATCGTTTTATTGTAGGTAAATGAGAACGCAAACAGACTATTGAAAAGCTTAATTTATTTCGTTATCCAAATGACGATAAAATTCTTATTTCATACTAATTGGAACTAATACGAAAATCTTAATTTCAAAGCGATTCCACTTCTAAATCTGAAGATTAAGACTAAGCTACCGAAAAATCCCTTTTCAGTAGAAAAAACCCTAAAAGACAACCCTATACTTTATTTATCTACTATACCTACTAAGGAAATATCTCGACGGAGAACAACTCCACCCGTGCATGTTAAACGGAAATAAGACATGCATTTGACGGACCATATACATGTCCGTCCTGCGACTATAATATTAGGTCAAAGGAAAGGTTCGACCAAGCAAGGTTCAATCTCAACTGCACCGTTTTCAGCCTACCACTTATGGGCTGTTCCAAATCAGTATCCAGACAGTGTACACAAACCCTGTTCAGGGTAAATTCTTACGCAATCACTCACTAAAGGGAAAAAATACCTGTCTCAAAAATATTCATTGTACCAAAACCAAATGGAACACCTAGATTAATTCATTCACGCATTCATCTGTATTTGGGTTTTAACTTAACATGTCACCACTTTTTACAGCATTATTTGAATAACATTATTAAATTGTAATTGAAAAATCATCGACGAAATTAAGGTTATAATAGGGATGATGGCTGGGTAAAAAAAAACTATTTAGTCCGTTAGTCATATTATAAATAATATTAAACACGTATTTTTTGCTTTATCATATTAATAAAAAATGACTTAGATAAAACGCAGTTGGGGAGTGGGGGCTCGCTACGTCACAACTGTAACAAACTACGTATAAAATCTAGCAAGGAGTGACGTCATGCCACATTTTAACTCAACCTCAACCGTATCTTTTGATTACGTAAAAAAAGAAAAAATACGTGTCCAATATTTTTTAATAATCTACAAGACGGATAAAAAAAAGTTTTAGTCATCATCCATAATAACGGGTAAAAATAACTTAGGTAAACATCTAATACAAAAAACCAAAATCATCTCTATAAACTTCAATTGTCAAATGAAAAAAATGTTTTAAGTGATTTAAAATTACAATTTAAATAATCAATTAAAAGCACTCAATTTGTAAGTGGCACTACAAATTGGCATCCACAGGTAACATACGTTTTCTGAGGGGCAATTCCCGTAATTTTAACAACGTTCGCAATATCATCTCAAGACTCAATCTGTCAAAAATTGTATTAAACGCTATACAATTTTTGACAGATTGAGTCTTGAGATAATATTTGTTTACATTTTGTCCAGATAGTTTTGGAATAGACTATAGGAATAATTATCTAATTGGGCCTATTTCACGATGTCCGAATAGCCACTACTTACCGAATAAATTCAAAAATGGAACTGAATTTGTATGAAATTATCTGCCATGTAAGTTAATAGGAACTTAATCGTAGATGGTGAAACAGATCCTTAACCTGTTAAATATTTTCTATAGAACATTACCTACCTAAGGATATAATAGGTAGCAATGAAATTAGTTCCCTTGGCATTCTGGAATATTATGATCAGTGAATGGAATAATTGGAGAAATTTACTTTTTCATGTGCCTCTTAAATAGGGGTTAATACTTTAACCATTTTGCTGCTTTATTAGCTCTGGCAGCAGGTATGTTATCATGAAAGATAGAAAGATACCTGTATCTAATAATATTAATTAAGAACAGCCTACCCAACAATTTCTAGAAGATTTTAAGAATTATAAGTATGAAAATCATTTTCAAGATGTTTCGTAGATCTATGTGGTGCAATCAGCATGAGTCCGATGTTGTTTACAGCAACCTTGTAGGTATCTATGGGTATCTACCTCATATTAACCACCCTTCACATCGCCACCACCCTCCCATACCGTCGAAATGAACGGTCACAACTTATCCCATGATCACTCTCAGACTCTCAACCGTCTCATTGCAACAAATTTTATTACACACGTTCTATTTGTGCAGCAAATACATCTGCCGTGGTGTCGTATGCCCTGGTTCCGTGAACCCTTGCGTTGCCAACAGCGCACGAGTGCGAATCCGCGGGCGGTCCACTCCAAACTGTTTGTATTGTTGGTGTTTAACTTTAAACTGACGAGTGGCGCCCTCTGCGTGTTTGTCCAAGATGTTGACCGCCCTATATCGCGCTGATGCCCGTGTCATGTGTTATGTCTTGTTTGATTTGGTCTATGTAAGGAAATAGGTGCTTCTGGTGGGGAAGTTACTGAGAGGGCCTACATAAATGTCCTTAGAGCAGCAAAAGAAAATATTATATTTTGTTACCAACGGCAACGGATTGAAAGATATCTAGGTAAGGACTTTCTTATAAAGTATCTCTTGAACATTGAGTTTCGATAACTTCTTCCTATATAGTTTGGTCCGTCATATCAATAAGTTGAAATAGAACGAGAGCTAAGTCACTCAATAGCCTACATAATTAAGTACAGGTCTTATATCAGTTTATCATCTGAAGTTGCCCTGGAGTTATTTCAATCAAAAGCAAGCAGTGTAGGTACTTTAATCGAAGAAACATTTGTTAAAACTTTCTTTCATTTTGTCGATATTGTTACTTATAAAAGCATTCATTGATTAAAAATTCAACACAAAACACAATGTTGTCAATCAACGAGTCGATGATTTGTTATAAAAATAGTGTGAGAGCGCGGGGGGCCCGGGGGCCCGCCGGCGGTGCGCGGCGCAGACGCATCCATTCACCTTGCTCAGCGAATCACGCGCATTAACACCTATTAGGCCCGCGCCCTTTATCCCGGCGCACTGCCACGCAAAATACTACACTTTCCTTTTTACTGTTTATTGTGATCGTTTGTTTCGACTCGCAAACCGTCCGCACACAATGTGCCCGACTGCCCGCCGACACGGCTCGGTAAACGCTTTCAAGTGTCCAAAAGCGGTAATTTGCTTCATTCGCTCATTGTTGACGCTAAAAGTCGGCCTTTGTCGACACTTGACGGAATTGGGAGCGTTTAGATTCGAGCGGGCAATTCGCGGAGAGTGGACGCGTTTTATCGTCAGCCGAACATCCCGGTCACTCTACCCTCTCTCACCTCAATGGCTGCCTAATGGAAGCTTTCAGCTCGTGTTTGAAAAGGTTTTTTCTCTTTTAAATAACGTACCTATCCATATAGGTATCTACTACAATGGTTCAGTGTGTTTTCGATAAAAAATGACATATAATTTTTAATATTTCTACAAAACTAGTTTAATACCTATGCAATAAACTCAACATTAGGTTAGGTACAAATAATATTAATTATGACAAGTTCTTTGTATTTTCATTTTGTATAGCAGAAGGGAGTGAAAACTCCTACTCAGAATCATAATTCAAAGTTATTCTCAAGCACTTTTAAGTCGTAAAGCTTCCATACAAAAGAGCATAGAATAACTTCAATTGTTTGTTATTATTTCAAAGGTTTATAAGTAGTTAGATATTTATAGTTCTTCGTATTTCGATCGATATCAACAAAGAAGAAATTAGAACAATCTTAGTACCAGCCAAGAGCACAAACACAATATAGCTCGCCATGTTTAGGCATCACATCGACAAATATAAAACAATAAAGGCATCAGTACACTGTGGCACGTTCATTAGTGTTCCCGACGCAGGGGCCCGACGCCCGCCGCGCCGTGGGCCCCTACGCCCGACGCCCGGGGGCCATTACGTCCCATTTACATGCGTTTACCGGCTCCGACAGCCCCTCTCCCGCTCATTGGATTACTTGTATCGACGCTGCCCGATTAGACTTGATTAGTTGAAGAAACGTTGTCAAACTATTATGCAGTTATTTGATGCTAAATGATAACTGATCCAACAATGCATGTAATCCTTAAGTAATTTTAAGTTGCTATTTCTTCTTAAGTTTCCATCGAAATATCCCTTTTCATCAGCTCCATTTACTCTGAAATGACGCGCCCCACTACTCAAATTAGTATACGTCAATCTGCCTAGCCTTTTCCCAACTATGTTGGGGTCGGCTTCCAGTCTAACGGATGCAGCTGAATACCAGTATTTTACACTGCCTATCTGACCTCCACAACCCAGTAACTGGGTAATACGATACCCCTTGGTAAGACTGGTTTCAGACTTTCGGGCTTCTGATGACCCGTAACGACTGTCAAAGATCCACGAATGACAGCCGGGACCAACGGCTTAACGTGCTTTCCGAGGCACGGAGGAGTCTCGGTATGTAAAGATGGTCATACATCCCAGTGGATGTATGACCATCCACGGCGTTAAGCGTAGCTTAACCTGATGGATCGACCCGTGCGGCTGTTATTACTTAGCCACGAGCTCCTCTCTTCTCTCAAATCAGTATACGTAGGTACAACACTACGTTAAATGGGCGCGTCATTTCAGCTTAGCCGAGTTCTAGCAGGAATGATTGCAGACTATAATAACTTAGGTATCGTTTTTACTAGCAAACACAACTCCCTTGCTGTCTTTTATAATGTCTAAAATAATATTCTGTAAAATCATTTTTATCTTCTCTTAAACGACCGAATCTTTGATTCCTATGTGAAAAGACGTGAGGGTATCTAGTACCTACCTACGTTTAAAAAGTACATACATAGACAATACAAAGGTAGGTATTTCTTATGTTAATGATCATTGGATCTGTTTTTCGTGTTATGTGTGCAGTCTACTTATTGTATTGTATCCAAAATATTTTGCTGACGTACAATCCCAACAATAATTCGAAATATTATTACGTAATCCAAAACCTGCTAAACAAAAAAAAAACCTCAAGACAATTCTCATTGTGTTAACACTAAAGGATTAAATGTTAACATTGACAGTAACAATGCAAAGGAAAACATCGTTATAAAAATAGTTATCAATGATTTTATCTATGGCTAATCCCTGCTTACAGCTCAACAATGGACTTACATAGAAGAAATTATCCAGGAAGTTGACGCATTGGTCCCTTCCCTTGCACACCTACAACCTGTATTAGCTCATAATGCTTTTGTTACCCTGATAAAATGTGATAAGAATTTGTTTTTGAGGAAACAGGGGATTTGAGTCAAGGCGGTCAAGGGTTTGGTTGTAGATGCCTTGACTCAAAACCTCTGTTTCCTAAATAACGAGCGTTTATCCCGAGCGGGCTGGCAACGTCGCATTTCTAGAGGTTTTTCGTGATTATTTTAATACATTATTGTTGGTATTTATAAGTATGTAGGTGCATACTTATAAATACCAACAATAATTTTATTTACCAACCTATGCTATTTTTTTACAGTTATTTTAGTTACCTACTCATAAAAAGTTACATATTATTTAAACATACAATAATGTCAATTTTTATGAGTAACTAATACCAAAATAACTTTCATTAAATAGCATACATACTCGTACATACAAATACCAACGATCTAGTGCTTGGCCGAAAAAAAATTGTACTTTGATTTAAATTTATTAAAATAATCACGAAAAACCTCCAGAAATGCGACGTTGCCAGCCCGCATTTCACGCGGATACATGAGTAGGTATTAGATACAGGAAACTGATTGGCTGTGTGATTGTGTTGAGTAAGAGAAATATAATAAAATGTAAAAGTGAAATGAAGGAAATTAACCACAATGGAACGCGTAACGTAACATCTAGATTCTAGATAAATCAGACTAAGTAAGTAATAAAGTAATTTTAAACGAGGCTCGGTTCCCAGGTAAGACAGGGTTATGGGGTTTTTCCATCAGGAATTTCTCAGTACCAGCTTGGAGTCTGGATTTGTGGCCGGTTGATGGCAATAGGCTTGCCCCCTATTACAAAGGACTTATACATGCCTGGCCTCTATTACACCCACATTTCACTAGTCATGTAGAAGGTATAAGTACCACTGCCTACCCTTTCAGGGAAAACAGGCGTGATGGTATGTATATAAAAAAAAAACTAATGGTGAGTTGTACAAAACTACATACATTAATTTAATGGAGACTTTAAATTCATGCCATCTCCCTTATATCGTCGCTAATGTAACTAACTGACGTATCTGACATTTTGGACTAAGCCGACCTAACTATACTTGTAATTTGATACATTTTCCAAGTCGGATCGATCTGTCTAATCAGCGTATCTGTAATCTGTATGCCTTACCGTTCCCATGATAATGTAAAAATCGAGACCGATGATCGATGATCTACAGTTTACAAATATAAAGAAAAATAGCTTGCTCTCTAAAATATGCTTCGAATCAGTTACGTCACTTAGTTAGATTAGCGATTATGTATCAAAAAGAAAGTGACACCATCAATTTAAAGTCTCCGTTAAACTAATGTGGTTTTGTGCAACTCACCGATAGACTTCAGAACATGTTATGAAAATCACATAGTTTTAAAGGTGTACTTAAGCCGCAGATATATGCCAATGGCCTTGAGTGGTTAGCTTGCGTGTTCTGTGCTGAGCTCACGCAACGCAATGTATAACCTACATACGTCCACCCAAGGAGCGCTCTACCAAGTTAAACGCATTATTAATTTATTATACATAAAAGAAAAGGTATAATATTAAAACACATATACTAAACGATAAGTAATTAAATTATCTTTAAAATGGTGAAGGTTTCATAAAAATACGCTTGATAGTTTTTGCGTGATTCTCATTTTTTTATCCGCGTTAGACATAACTTTACAAATTTTATTAACTTTTCAAATCTAAAACATTAAGTAACATGTTAATTTATTTAAAAAAATGCTCTAATTTAACATATTTTTTTCTAAATCATTAGCACTACTCATATACGTAATCTTCAATTTAAAATAATTAAAAGTCAGTTATCGTCGCCTTAAGAAGGAAGCAATTTTAAATTAATAATGACTGACTAACTTTTAGTCCAAACTAAAACACGAATGTTTCAATCACTTCCTAGTGATATTATCTATAACTATTTGTAATAAAAGAACAACATAGTACATATCTATGTAAAATACTGGTATTCAGCTGCATCCGGTTAGACTGGAAGCCGACCCCAACATAGTTGGGAAAAGGCTAGGCAGATTGATAGTAAATATCTACCGCTACAGCCAATTCTCGTCTGCATAGCACACAGTTTGTTTGGCTAACCACAGAGCAGTAGAATCGCAAATTCGTTGTATGAGCGGCGGCGGTGTCAAGATATCGCCGGCAAATTACAGGTTGTGGCTGCACGTCCATCCAGTTTGATTGACACCGAATCAGAACCGACGCGCCTTAATTAAATAACTAAGTACCACTTACAGCGAGGAGCCAGCAGTAGCCGTGTGTTGGAGCATTGGAGCCTTAGAATCTGTTAATGTTTTATTAATGTGCGTTAGTTTGTGTGTTTCGAGCAGCGTAGGTACCTACGCTGCTTGAATGCCTAGTACCTACTAAAATGAAGTAGGCTCGCGAGTGGTTGCCTCGCGCATTTGGTAGGTATTTAAACGCAGTCATTATTTTAATCATTTTATCACGACAAACTCACAGAATTGTGCTAAACAATCTTTACTTACTACCTTTACTACCTTACAGTAAGTTACTACCTTTTCATTTACATGAAAAATAAGAAAAAAACGGATGTTAGCTATGTAATTTATTAAACATTACGAAAAGGGGTAACTTTGGGATTTTTTTCTATCCAGCAAAGTAAATCTAATCGTGTTATTGTAAGCGATTAGCTATCCGCCAGATACTTAAGATAATTATATCTTTTTCTCAGAATTTTATAAATATGTTTTTTATGTTTCCCATGGATCCAAAGAAATAGTAAGTGTGGTTTCTGTCGGGTCATAGCGCCTTAAATCGATGTTGCCGAAGTATTGTGAAAATGTACCTACGTAACTACTTAGAGATTGTCCACTCTGAAATGACGCGCCCTACTACCACATTTACCGTAATGTACGCATAATAAATGGGGGGGGGGGGGGGCGTCATTTCATAGTAGACAAGCTCTGCCTACCTAAACTAAATTGTTATTTGGAAAAGGACGTATGTACGACTGATGTAAGTATGATATCCTAATCCTAACTATCCTATCCTAACTAATATTATGCAATGCAAATGCAATTTATTTTACTCGCGTATCAGCATAATCCAGGTACAGGTAGGTAATATGGTTTAAGCGTGAGAAAGCAGAAATTGGTACCTACTTAATTTTAACAAAACGTTTCAAGATGTCTAATCGCAACAGAATGTGACACCAAAGATCACCCATTTGGCATGTTACATTTTGGTAGGTACAAATTGTTATCTTCAAATCTATTCGCTTCCTTATTTTGTGATAATCGCGGTTACCTATTTAAACCAGCTAGGTAGAAGAAGAACAACGCATATGAATTACTTAACATAACAACTTCATAATTTTCATATAATTTGTTTTACTCCATTAATGTTCTGAAATCATAATCTTTTCAAAAATAATAAAAAAACACGCCTGGAATATCTTTGTTTATTTAAATTTATCCATTTTACCTATATATTTTAATTGCACAAACATAGACTTACAAAAATAAAATATAATTTATCATATTTTATTTTTGTAAGTCTATGATTGTGCAAAAAATATATACGTACAATGGATAAACTTCTTATCTATAAACATACACACATCAAAAAACATTTGTGATCACTAGCAAAAGCTGCTATTTAAATTTAACTTTATTCAGAAAAACTGTTTACGTTATATATTTTTTAAATACCTGTAGGTAAATACAAAGTGTATTTTATTGTATGTAATATAAACACTAAAAAACGTTTAGGTAATAAGTATTCTGTAAGTAAGTTTATACAAACACCTTTACACGTCAATAATATTTTAAAAACTAGATCCCTATCATTTATAAAGTTGCTTCTTTATAGAATTTGTACCTATTTATTTTAACAAAATATCTACTATGTTCTGAAGGTAATATATAGGAGAGGAGGAGCTCGTGGCTAAGTGATAACAGACACACGGGTCGATCCGCCAGGTTAAGCTACGCTTGCCGGGGTTGGTCAGTGGATGGCTGACCATCTTTACATACCGAGATTCCTCCGTGCCTCGGAAGGCGTTGGTCCCGGCTGTTATTCGTGGATCTTTGACAGTCGTTACGGGTCGTCAGAACCCCGAAAGTCTGACAACCAGTCTTACCAAGGGGTATCGTATTACCCGGTAACTGTTGTGGAGGTTAGATAGGCAGTCGCTCCATGTAAAATACTGGTATTCAGCTGCATCCGGTTAGACTGGAAGCCGACCACAATATAGTTGGGAAAAGGCTAGGCAGATTTTGATTTTGTTCTGAAGGTAATATTTTAAAATCTGATGCAACTATGTTTGTAAGTACATTTGTTCATAATAATAACGTCTACACGCCTAAACAGCTGAATTTTCCTGAAACTACGAACTTAACGAAAGACCTGACCGAAAGAATTTCTTTGTCAAAAAATATTATTTTCTATTTTAAACGTCGCCAAAGTTCCGCCTTGGAGTCTGCCAAAGAGCAATAGAACGCAGCATCCTAGGCGTAAGAAGGAGGACAGAATTCGGAACTCCACGCTGCGTTCCAAAACCGGTATATTGGACGTAGGCACGTAGGCAAGAAGGCTGCCAGGCTCAAACGGGATTGGGCGGGTCACGTCAGCCACGATGACCGCTGGGCAAAGGTCTCCACGCAATGGGTACCTGAAGATGGACGGCGCCCCGCCGAAGCCGGCCCAGGAAGAGGTGGCGGGATGACCTGGACGCGTACCGTGAGGGCTGGTTTGAGGTGGCGCGGGAAAAGAGTTCCTAGAAGGACTTGGGGAAGGCCAGTTCCCAGCAGTGGGACAGTAAAAAAAAAGAAAGTTAAACTTAATCTCTAATCTTCCAAATGCAAACTTCACACGCGAAAATTAGTGCTAAAACCGTAAATCATACTAATTCTGAATAGTGTTGGTAGACAGCTTTAAATATAGGTACTATACAGGGTGTTTCTTTTAAGGTGTCAAGCCAGCGCGAGCTGATAGCAGAGTACCATACCTATCGATTTAACCCCCATTTCTACGATTTTTTGTAGTTTTCGAGTTATAATTTTTTTTCGATATTCTTCCTGATTCAACGAAATGCCTTTAAAAAAAAAAAACATTTTCATTTTGGGTCAACTTTGAACAATAATGTACTAAATAGGGCATTATTTGCTTGAAAGTGGTATATCTTGTGATTTTCATATTTTATAATTTATTATTATATTTGCATATTTTTGTCAATCCTGATATTTACTATTCTTCTATGTTTAAACAGAGCTCAGTTGATAATAAAAACATAAATTTTATACCTACTACTATCCATAACCACTACCTGAAATGAGCGATCCAAACTCAAAAACTACAAAAAATCGTAGAACATACATGGGGGTTAAATCGATAGGTATGGTACTCTGCTATCAGCTTGCACTGGCTTGACACCTTAAAAGAAACACCCTGTATAGGTAGGTACCTACTTAATTAGCCACTAAACAATGGGATGCGGGTGTGGGAAATTTTAAACAATTGGAATTTAAATATCTGCTAACAAACTAGGCGACACCTACCTAGGTTTTAAAGTAAATCTAACTGGTAAATACCGATACCTACATAATAATTAAAACTACACTCGCGAGCAACCAAGTCGACTCAACCCCATACAATACAACCCGTGTATACCTACAAAGTTTTTTTTTCATGAAATGCGATAAGAACTCGCATTTATGAAAATGTTATTATATTTAGGGTTCCGTACCAAAATGGTAAAAAGAAAGCCTTATGGTGTGACTCAGTCTGTTTGTCTGTCTGTCTGTCTGTCACAGCTGGATATCTCAAGAATTACTAATGCTATCAACTTGAAATTTGGAACAGTTTTAGATGACGTTTGCCTCATTATTTTGCAAATAAGAAAGAAATAAAAATATATATGTTTTTTTTTGCAACAGGGACTGAAAGGGGGTCTTAATAATTCGAAGTGGGGATACTAGGGCATGTAAGGTAAGTATCATATGAAAGAAAGCTGTTTGCACATTCTCAAACATTTTTTTTCTTTTTCATTCTCAAACATTTTCGACTTTTGATAAAAATGTGAAAAAAAATACCATCCCCCCCCCTGAAGTTTGCGAATCGCTCTTGACCAGTTTTAAAAAAAATTAAAGCTTGACGTTTCAGCTTTAAGGTGGCACCATAATTATTAAAATCGGTTAAATTGTTTTCGAGTAATTACTATTTGACACGAAATGCATTATAGGAGTTGAGTCGATTTGGTAGCTCGCAAGTGTAGTTTGAAAAAACAAAGAAACACGGTTCATGTTTGTTTGTGCAGTAATAAGGTGAATAGGTCTCGTTCAGACAAATCTGATGAGCCCAAGCTAGCTCCACCATCAGACCAGCTCGATGGTAAGTGGATACCAAATTATTGTATTGTTATCGAAATTCCATACATTTGCAAATTTCAAATGGGTAAGTAGGTACTTACGACCACTACAAGTGGGTGAAATTCGGATCCTTACTATTTTCTCACAAATACATTTAGGTCAACCTTTATAAATAAATTCCTTTCTTATTCTGATGTAGGTATCAGAAACTATACAGACAAGAATTATCTTACCCTGCATTCAATAAGCCAAATATTTATAACAACCAAGTTGATATAATTGTTCACTCAAAACGCAAGCAATGTAGGTAATAATTATCATTCTAACTCACTATTTAGATCCACAGCTGCATAGACTCCTTCGTTTGTGATAGCTAGTAAATATTCAAGTCATATCTACACACCTAAATATTTATAGTGTTAGAGCCAACAAGAAGTATACCGTATACCTCAAAGCTTTATTCTTACTCTTCTTCATTTTAAACATTTTACATCTTCATTTGTTTGTGTTATCTCATGTATGTGTCATAGTCAAAGGTCGCTATGCAGTCTCTTCCCGGAATGACTGGTTTATCCTAGGTTTGACCAAAGCCTTCGGGCAAACGCCGAAATAAATTCCAATTTCGGCCTTTGGGGACACCCCGAGCTTAGGCTTGGTTAGGTTCCTTTAAACCCTGCAGATAGAAATAGGAGCCCCGCGCAGCGAGGCTTGTCGACCTGTTGACGAAAACCCTAACCCAGGGCACCCTGATGTCGACCGTTGTTTGGGCTTTGACTAAGACTTCAATTCGGACCTGAGGATTGACTAGTCAAACCTAGCAGCGCCGGAGCTTCGAGGTTTGACTATAACATTATGCACAAAGCTAAATCAATCTATTTAAATTTAAAAATGAATCCCTATTTCCCTTGGTCACGCCATAACTTGAGAACGGCTTGACTGTTTTGTATATATTTTTTTTTGTATTATTCTCCTTTTAACTGAGGTGGTTTAAAAGAAAATAAAAATAGGAAAAAAAATAAATTGAAATTTTGACAGGACAACGTCTGGCGGGTCAGCTAGTATTTTATAATATTTAATTATAATTATTTGTTTGTTTAATAACAAAATTGGTGCCGAAACGAGGGACCTTAAGAAAAGATAATTTTATTCGATGCATTTGTACAGGACCACCTAATGATCCCGCAGAAAAATAACCTACCTAACTTTGTTATAAAATTTTGGACATACAAAAATCTATCATTTGTCTATTTTTTTGACAAAATAGCAATTTTATTGATCTATTCATAGTTATATTCTTTGTATATTTGTACTTAAGTAAGTATGTATATAAAATACAAGGTTTCAATAAAATCTACACGTATTAAAACGAATGGAAATTAATTAAGTTTTTTTCCAATAACTATGTTATCAACTTATCACTGTTTTCATCGCTATCTTTGGTTTTGTTTAGATGTGGGTACATTGATAAATTTTTATAGGTATCTCATTGATTACTCGAAGTAAAACTATCGCATGAGGGTGAACGTAAAAAAAAATATTATTGATGTTTGAATGAATTGCGACTAGCTGTAGTGGCGTGATAGTTCATTGTAAAATAAAACATGTGGTTAAATTATAATTTCTATTTATTCGGAGATTTCATAGAATTGTTATTATTATTTTAATTGATTAATGTCATCTAGAAAATAAACAACAGTAGGTATGTTTACATGTTATAATAACAACGAAGAGTAGACAACATCACTTTACGTATGTACAATAGAACTAGGCGACTATCTACATAGCTTGGTCGTTCTCAGACTTTATCAATAAATCGCTTAATATACCAACTATCACTGTTCTACATGTATAGGTACAGTTTTAAGTAGAAGTAATACTTATAAATTCAATTTTTACAATAATTTACACTTAGAGTATCATTAGATAGATCATAGATCTATGATTATAGACCATAATAGAAGAACAAAAGGAAAGAATAGAGAATGGAGAAATTCCAAAGAAAAGAGTTCAACGCGTCTACACAGAGTAGATAAAATACAGATAAACGTAGATTTACACGAGAATATCACTAGGCAACGATAACGTACCGACGGGATACTTAATACTGGTTATTCACAAGTTTGTACAATACGCACAGTGGTCTAGGTGTCGGGCGGGCGCTGCTGGTCGGGACTGGGGGGCGCGGGCGCCAGCGCGGAGCGGCGCAGCTGCTGCAGCAGCGCGGGCTCCAGCGCTGGCCACCAGCCGCCCAGCAGCGGGTACTGCGCGGCCGGCGCCGGCAGCGCGCGCCCCTCGCGCGCCTCCTCCTCGCCGCGCTCCTCCTGGTCGCTCGCCACCACGTCGATGTCTTCTTCCGGCTCCTCCTCACAACTGCTGTCACGTCGCTGGCGCTTCTCAGGCGCGTCGTCCGGCGCCAGCAGTGACGCCACATCGAACTGCCTCTTGCGCGCCTGTGCTCCGCCGGGCAGCCGGCCCGCTCCCCAGAATGGCAGCGGCAGCACCGTCGGCGGCGGCGATTGCGGCGGCGGTGACGGTGAGTCCTCACCATCATCGTCAACAGCCAATCCCATGTGTTTTCTCACTTTCCTTTGAGCTTTACGTCTTCTGAAGTCTCCTTTGCGGAAGTCTTCGATGTTGGCCGGGTGAATGGCCCAATAGTGGCCTTTCCCGTTGGCCGACCTTCCAGCTTTAACGAAGCAGTCGTTAAGGGACAAGTTGTGTCGTATTGAGTTGCGCCAGCCAGGTCCACGGGAGCGGAAGTACGGATAGTTATCCAGGATGTGCTGATAGATATCCGAGAGGACTAGTTTCCGGTCTGGCGAGCTGAGGATAGCCATGGCGATGAGGCCGATGTAGCTGTGCTGGGGCTTCGGCTCCTCGGGCTGCAGGACTCGTTGCTGCAGCAGCGACATGGAGAGCGCGAGCCGGGGCCCGTAGGGCGCGTAGCACGGCCCCACGGACGGCGGGTACAGGCGCAGCCGCTCGGCGACTGCATAGTTGTACAATTGCAAGCGATAGTGGTCGAGAGCCGCGGCGGTCACTGTTGGCGCGTCCTTCCCGAGCGGCCAGGGACCTCCTTCGGCGCCGCTACACATGTTGCCAGGCGGAGAGCGTGGCGCGGAGTGCCGGCGGCCGCTGGCGGGCGCGGGCCCCGGCCGGCAGGGGGCGGGGAGCGCGCCGCGCCGGCCAATCAGCGCGTCGCCGCTACTTGTATACGTGTTTTTGTTTAGCGACGCCCCACTCCAGTGGCTTTGCAACTCCACGCGCCCTGCCTTGAGGCTACGAGTACTGACTGCAACAAAATATTTCAGGATCTCCGAAACGATCAATAGTTATTCAATTGTCAATTTTACGTGATTGATACAAATTGAACGACTACCAAATATGCAATTGAAGCGATAGATAATATTACTACAATTAAAATTGATTTCAAATTGATTGATCAATTGTAATTGATCGTTTCGCGAGCGAACCCCTTTGGAGATTTCAGGGAGGGGAAGGGGGGGGGGGTTGCGTTATTTTTTTGTTTCCAACAATACTTGATACACGTATACCAATTACATATTATTATTACGATGAATGGCATTTCGTTAAGCTTAGTTACGCTTTTACCAAATGCCACATGGCGTACAGGGCTAGGTAGTCCTCTTAGAATTCTCTGTCTATAGCCATCTATTTTACCATCTTAGACTACTCATGTCTATCATGTCATTCATGTCGTTTTGAACGCGACAAATATGATGGATATGTAGGTACCTACTGGCAAAAAACTTGTAAGAAGTTGACTTCATAACTGCCGATTTACAAAACTGATAAAGCAATAAGTTTTCATAATTAATTAACAGTTTATGATCCATTACAACAGCATTATTTATTTCATACATTTCCTGAAAACCAGCGAAGATTCGACAGATTTGCTGTCGGTACGCAGCAAAACCGTTACAAATGACAACTTCGTAGCGAGTGCTTCCCTGTTATTTCAGAGATATCACAACACGCAACAACACATTACTTCTCAGGAGGCGAGCGAGAAAGAGATGCAGATATAAAAATACTCCACCCCTCTGCGTCGGATAGGGACAGAGGATCGTGCAACAGTTTCACATGTCGCTGTGACGTGGACGCGGCGACTTGTGTTAGCACGAACTTGCAGCTGAAAACTTACCTTACTTAACTCCAATAAGGTCGAAATTATAGTGTTGGTGTTGGGTTTATACGGCGTTGTTACAGTAGTAAATAGGCAATGAAAATAAAGAGGTTCGAAGAGCAAGCGTGGCGGCGAGTGCGAGTGGGGCAGCGAGCGATATCGGTGTAACGCAACATTCCAACAATGCAGTTGCCGCCCATTTAAATACGCCATTTTGTTTACTGTCTCCACGGCTTGTGCTTTTGTGTTTTATACAGAAAGCAGTGTTTTGTGGAATAAGTAAATTACAGGAAATATTTACTCGTTTCTGCGTAGACGCAGTTGATTTGCTAATCGATTATGTTTCGTGTTGATAACATCTTTTACTTTCTTTTCATATTGTCCTTACGTTATTTTACATTTTATATTATTTTTATTTAGAAAAAGTCGATTGAATAGCTAAATGAAAAATGTACCTAAGGCGTTGCAAAACTTGTTAGTCTAATAGGATTTAAGTAAACAAATTCGATAAATATTGCTGTTTATCAATATTTAACAGGATAAAAACGATGCTAAATAATATCAAATTTGCCCCGTCTATTTACTTTTTGGTAGAAAGCCATTCACCAATTTATTTGACGTTTTTTCCTTATTACAGAATTGCGCGATTTTTGTGTAAAAATAAGAAAAACAAAAGGCATGTAAATTATGGGATTATTATTATTATGTTTTCTTTTAAAAAAGTTTGAAAGTACAGTCTGCAACTAATTTACAACGTAAAGACAAATAACTATTTAGATATTGCTTTTCATCTATATTAATAAAAAGAGAAGTTCTGACTGACTGACTCATCAACGCCCAGCCCAAACCCTTGAGCCTAGAAGGCTGAAATTGTGCTCAGAGGTTCCTTTTATAATGTAGACAAGGAATAAGAAAGGATTTCCCGTGGGATATTTTCCGACATCCACGCGGGCAAAGCCGCAGGCAAAAGCTAGTCCATAATAAAATATAACAATTGACAGTTAAAATAATACAAAGCAAAACTAAAAACATTTTATTTCGATTCCCATTCCATTCCAAACGTGTGTTGTAAGGGTAGATTTAATTTTAAATCCGCGTCACGTCCGGGGCAGTTTTAAACAAGCGATTGCCGCGAAAACAATTGGCGGCCATCCAGCACACAACAAACACGCATTTTAATTATTGTGAACGCGATTGTACTGTAAAGTGCAATCAATTTCACTTTGTAATTACGACACAAAAAATAAATATACCTACTCTTTAACTTTAAATAAACAGGGAGGGACACTGGGAGAGGAAATGGAAGCAAAATACTTATACTTAGGAATTAATAGGTACTTAGGTACATCAGTCTTCAGAGATCTGACAAATCTATTGTGATTACTTATTTAAGTAAGTACTTAAAAAAGTAAAGAAAATAGCATAAAGTACCTACAGCCGATCTATTCTGTAAAAATATCACGTGAAAACATAGAAGTGAGTTTGAAGTAAACTGTCATTCAAACTGATGCTATAGGGATTGACACTATTGACAACTCACTTCACCTGTTGAATAGCAGTACAGGACTAACTGTAGGTACTAAAGCAAATATTTTGTTAAATCAGAAGCTTTTAAATCTAATAAAATCAAAATAATCTACATAATTGAAGTAACCTTGCATTTTTATAAAAATATTGTACTTTTAAATGTAAACAGTTTGTATACCTACCTACGAAAAACTCTATTCAAAAGCTACTTTTGATAAAAAGGAAATGTTTTACACAAACTTGTGTAACAAAAA
Organism: Cosmia trapezina; assembly: GCA_905163495.3. Classification (NCBI taxonomy): domain Eukaryota; kingdom Metazoa; phylum Arthropoda; class Insecta; order Lepidoptera; family Noctuidae; genus Cosmia; species Cosmia trapezina. The sequence goes on from LR991037.1 coordinate 19,824,199, forward strand.
AAAAACATTTCGTTTTAGTAACATTTTAGTAATTTATGCAGATTGATTTATTCATACCTGGCTGTTTCCCATTGTTGTTCTAATTGCCGACGCCGACGGTCCGCGGGCAAGACGGAGGCGTGTCGCCCCGCCCACCGCTCCCAAAACTCTTTGTGTCCGACTGTACTTGTGTAAATTCATTTATTTTTCACGCTCATTGTACTTACGCCCTGCAGTTTATTTTATGTTTGCATTGTCTGTTTAACTGTACCGGGTTGAAGGCGTGTCAGTTTGTGTTTGTTTTATGTAGAGAAATTATTTATTTAATTTGAATTTGTATTGACATTACATAATTTCGTTACCCTTGTTCTCTATTGGTTACGATCCCAGCTGTCTATCCTATTATTGAAAAACTGCTATGGAATAAACGAAAATGGAAATGAGTAGGTAACACTACTACAGTCCGCGAGGCGTAAGATGAGTTTTGCATTGGTGTGAGTGCACATAGATAGTGTAGGTGTGACGTCCGGCATAGAGAGCGACGCGTTCTTTGTTTGGCTATCGGCTTTTGTTCTTTTAGTACGAGAGACCATGACCAAAACCATGTTGCATCGAAAACGATAAGACGATTGAAGATTTTACTTAAAACGATAAAACAAAAATTTTGGTCATGGGCTCTCGTACCATTTCGGTGATCACTCACTTAACTGCAAAGCGCACTGTAGGTGTACCTACCAGCTTGTCAAACAGTAGGTACAGGACTCGACGTGACAAAATAATAAAAAAAACCAGAACGAAAATTTACACAGACATTTGACTGAACAAGAGAAAGCTTCTAAAGAAAGAACTGTTCTTCTTCTTCGAGCACTCTTGTCAGAGCGGTCGTGGTCTTCATTATAGTTGCTTGCCCAGGGGCTGATGTGATTCGCCTCACGTTTTGTCGCCATCTACTCCGATTTTTGGTGTTTTTAGTGCACTCATACCTACAAGGGATTCACATTTGGTCAGTCCATCTCATGGGTGAGTTTCCGCGTAGTTCAGTACCCTCCACTCTACTCAGCACGACAAGGCACTCTATAGAGCCACCCTCAGGTCTCGAAACGAGTCAGAAATAGGTATTTAAGGATGCGCGTTTGGACCCGAACAGATAGGCGCTTTTGATGTAGAGTTTTTGGCGTAAACGATACCCCAAGCATTTTTCTCCAGCACCATAGGTATTTCTAGAAAATATCATGTTCTTCTCGATGTCACGCACCGTCCACGGCTCAACAACTGTTGTTGTTGCTAAAGTTATGTAAAGAGGCAGATTGCTTCAGTTAAATATCCAACTATATGAAATTTCACTACGTGCCTACCTGTAAGTTATGAAAATACAACTAACTAAACAAACATTTTCTACCAAAAAACTTCCGAAAACGTGAGCACATACACAACATAACAAAAAATATTCCCAAAGAAAAAACATAAAACAAGAATCAAAGGGACCGCTATGTTTACAGAGTTGCCATGTAAAATAACTTCAGTATTGAATTAGGGACTTTGTGTGTAAAACTGTTCACAAAATATTTTGGCTTCACAAAGGAGGTATTAGGCGACAAGGGGGGAATATAATTTTATGCAAATCGCCACCGCTACCCCGCCGCCGGCTGAGTTCCGCGCTGCTACAGAATTTGTTTATATCTGCCGGGAAACAAGCCACGTACCTACTTGGCTTTTGTCGCCTCGATCGATGTGACTGGTGTGCGTAAGTATGCCGTCTAATCTATAGTTAGTTCTGGGACTTGCCGGTTTCCTCACGATGTTTTTCCTACTTGGCTTTTGTCGCCTCGATCGATGTGACTGGTGTGCGTAAGTATGCCGTCTAATCTATAGTTAGTTCTGGGACTTGCCGGTTTCCTCACGATGTTTTTCCTACTTGGCTTTTGTCGCCTCGATCGATGTGACTGGTGTGCGTAAGTATGCCGTCTAATCTATAGTTAGTTCTGGGACTTGCCGGTTTCCTCACGATGTTTTTCCTACTTGGCTTTTGTCGCCTCGATCGATGTGACTGGTGTGCGTAAGTATGCCGTCTAATCTATAGTTAGTTCTGGGACTTGCCGGTTTCCTCACGATGTTTTTCCTACTTGGCTTTTGTCGCCTCGATCGATGTGACTGGTGTGCGTAAGTATGCCGTCTAATCTATAGTTAGTTCTGGGACTTGCCGGTTTCCTCACGATGTTTTTCCTACTTGGCTTTTGTCGCCTCGATCGATGTGACTGGTGTGCGTAAGTATGCCGTCTAATCTATAGTTAGTTCTGGGACTTGCCGGTTTCCTCACGATGTTTTCCTACTTGGCTTTTGTCGCCTCGATCGATGTGACTGGTGTGCGTAAGTATGCCGTCTAATCTATAGTTAGTTCTGGGACTTGCCGGTTTCCTCACGATGTTTTCCTACACCGTTTTGAGAGCAGTGGTGATGAAATAAATTATACGAAGTAAAGAGACTGTCTGGGTTCGAACCCACGACTCGTAAGTCAGGGCCGTTACCACTGGGTCACCGCTTCTCTGTTTCGATTTTCTTGTACGATATACGTAGGTAATGTAAACTGAATATTTCTGTGAAACTGCATAAATTGCCGTGTAATTTTAGGTATTGGTTACGTACCTACGTTCATTGAGACATTTTCCTCACGCGAGTGCTGAATTGTATGTGCTATTTCCTGAAACTGATCTCTAGTGCTATTATGGCTGGGATTGATACTATTAAATATAAAGTAGGTAGGTAGGTACTAGCTTCCGCCCGCGACTTCGTCCGCGTGAAATTTCTTGTCCCCCCGACCCACCCCGCCGCTTCACATCGCTTGCCTGCGCTATACCGTTTTCGCTTAGCGTTCTTTCTGACTTTTTTCTTTTTGCTCGGCCCCTAAGGGCCCTAGCGTGATGTTAAATAAGCTATAGCCTTCCTTAAGAATTGAGCTATCAAATGCAAAGAATGAAAAAAACTACCTAATCCGACTAGTAGGTCCAGAGATTAGCGCGTTCAAACATACAAACAAACAAAAAAAACGAATTCTTGAGCTTTATTATTAGTTTAGATAGATACCTAAGTATTCTTTCTCTTCCTACAGCAAAACTCAGATGAAGAATTGCAAAAAATAATCTATTTCTGAGACGACCAAGAAAAAACCTAATAAAATCAAATCCGTAGTAATAAGTTACACATTTTCTGTATTCTTTTACAAAAAGTAGTAAAAAGTAAATTATTATGGTAGCTCTCACAAGCCTATTGAATGCCACCCTAATCCTAAATTATCGTACTCCACAAAATAAAACATATCACGAATCCTTAGTCATGTCTAAATCTGCAAATAAAGCCCTATCCTACCTCAGACTAGTCCCAAAGGGATTGTATTTGAGTCTTTTTGTACACATTCATAGATACCCATACTTATAGTCACAGACTACAATATTTATACGAAGAAAATGTTCTAAACAAGTAGTGGGTGAAGATATTTTCGTAGACGTTCGGTGCTCTGTGGCGAAGCCGTACATATTTGGATCACAAAGCACGGACGCACGAGTCGATTTAATACGCTTATTTGAAGATAATCCCCGTCCCTTTGCAGAATACCTCGGCGATTTTGTTCCGTTTACAGACATGTTTCATTAACCATCTTGTAATATCAATATTTATGTACATATTAGGTACATCTTATTTTTACCATCTGTGTAGGTAAACAACTACAGATCTAATCTTGATCTTGATTGAATCTTACACCATATAGGTACATTAAGAAGGAAAAGAAAGGCAGACCATCATTTGTTAAATCTATTTTGGGTAAAAATCGCAATTTTGCATAATGTCACCAATTCGCTACGCAGACGTGCTACGAGTGCTACGACGGCTACGGCGTAGCCGGCTACGCAATTTTGATATTTTGTACTTTTGTTCGATATAATTAGGCAAATGAATGTTTTGAATCAATTTCAATTTTATTTGAATCAATTTTCATTTTTTTTTTTTTTTTTTTTTAATTACTGTTTTATTTGAATGTTGAACACAAACACAAAATCCTTTGTCAATAAAGATTAAGATAAAAGTAAAATCGATGGATTATCTTCTGAAAACACTAATACCTACCCGGTTTCGGAGGAATTCTTAAACGGAGTTTAAACTCTCAATAGTTATTGATTCGACAAAATTGTATATTTAAGCGAATTCCTTCCTAAAGCTCGGTTTTTGATGTCCTTAGAAAAACCCTCGTTAGTAATTCACTCGACTTTTAAGCTAAATTCTTCCATAAGGAAGTGTTCAGGAACACAATATCGAACCCATAATAACTATCGAATGGATAAACTCAGTTTAAAAACCTCAGAAACCCCAGAATAAGACGTTGACGTAATAAGGTAAAGCATCCTGAAACAAAAAGTCCCTTGTACAATAATACAATGAGCAAGTTTTTTCATGCTCAGAAAAACTAGGTACCTACCTACCTTTCTTTTGAGTCTGGTTACACCTACACAAGTACGAAACAATACAAAAACGTTACTACATACAAATAGCTTGTTGTTTTCGGTTGTGTCTGTGTTTTGGGAGGAGGCATGCTGAAGTGCGGAGGATGAAGGGGGCTAATTACGAGCCATCCCCGGGGGTGGGGGGCGAGGTGGGTGACGCCTGACTCCCGTCTGCCTAGATATCGAGTGATATCTACGTAGGTATACGGTGTACGTGGGTGTGTAAATCTTTACGACGACGGCTCTGTTTTGTAGGTGGATATCTTGTTGTATTATTTCGTGAGACGTGTTTATTTGTTGAGTGATTTGGAAATGTGTTGTTTTATTTTTTGATGAATAATTTGAGAGTGATTTTTTTAAAACTTTAATCTTACTTTAAATGATGTTTACAGTAGAATCTGCTTATTATGACATCGAAGGGAAGTGACAAACACGTCATACAAAGCATATTGATATAGTCTTAAAATACCTGAACAAATTCACATTTTTGTTAGGTATTTATTTTAATAGAGAGAACAACTACAAGGAGTATGTATCTATTATTAAAAAAAAGTAAACAGAAACATGAGCTGACACAAAACAAACATTAAAAACAGAATAAAAATTGTACTGAGGTACACATTTTTAATTTTTTACATAACAAATCAATAATTTTTGTCTGCTTTTGTTCATTTTGTGTCACAATTAGCGATATGTCACTATAAATAAGCGAAGTCATTATATCCGAACTTTGATATATAGAATTGTATATGAAAACTAAACTTCATATTGAAATTACTTCATAATAAGTGGTTAGTCAATATAGGCTGAGTATGACTCGGCCTATAAACGGATTCCACTGTATTTTCATGTTAAGTACAAACACAAGTATCATTACTACACCCATTTCAGCAGCTGCTATGAGTTCGCATGTTAGGGTCAACTTTAAAAGTATTCTGAATCACAATATCAGCCAATAAAATACTATATCAACAGAATTAATCAAACATAACAGCCTCTTGAACAACCCTCTCAAGCTAATAATATTTTCTAAGAACCTACATCACAGCCTCCATAGAGATACAAACTTAAAAAGGAATATCGAGACGCAACACTTGAATAATCACTTATTTTATTAGGGCGAGATATTATTCATATTTTTTGTTGTACCAATTGTGTAACCAAAAACGCGAAGCTCCATTCAAGTACCTACTGTAACTCTATACAAATTGGCACCTCCATTGAGGCCGGTTGACACTTTTATATAACCACGATTAACAGTCAAACGAAATTAGAACCCAATAATATTATTAAAAGTTTTTTTTAAACGACACAATACACGTTCCCCTTCCTTATGACTTGTGAATAGGTAATGGTAACTCGGATTACCACCTACGTATTTGTGTAAACACAATAAATACTTTTTGGGTTCTCCCTTTATCTGCTAAGTGCAGATCGAGAGATATTCGACAGTGTTTAAGATACATGCAAAGATAAAGGTCTCAGAACAATAATTTAGTTTGAAAGCAGGAAGAGGATATTTGAGTCATGATAAGCATAACTTTGCAATCTTTATACGAAACTCTTCGTGGCTTCACCCACGTAGAACTTCGGAGAAATTATAAATATAGTAGATATTATGTTGCAACATGATTTAATTTGATGGAGCTTCTAGCCTTTCACTCGTGGATTTGGAATTGACAAAGTTGCATGTAATTTAGTATGGTTATATATTAAGTATGGGTTCCAGAAATTAGTTGTAAGCTAGTACCTACCGATTTGGAATTTATAAATAAGTAGGCATAAAATTAACCGATGTTTTTAGAGGATATTACGAATAATTATACTATGACTGCACGTTCCCATTAACTTATAATGCCATATAATAGATAGTCACGTAAGAAAAGCCGGGGCATAGTTACCTAGTTTGTTAAATGAAGTAGGAATCTTTACCAAATTGTATTCATCTATCAGTTACTGCATTTCTAATGCATATTATAGCATAATCAGCCTATAATGTTCCCACTGCTGGGACACAGGCCTCCTCTCTTCGAGAGGGAGTGGGATGTAGGTAATCTACCACGCGGGCGCAGTACGGGTTGGTATAGATGTCAAATAATATGTCTTAAATTTTTGGTTCTAGGACATGCCGGTTTCCTCACGATGTTTTCCTTCACCGTTTTGAGAGCAGTGGTGATGAAATTATTAACACACATAGTAAACCGCCTGCTTGTGTTTGAACCCACGACCTACAAGGCTACAACTCGTAAGTCGGGGCCGTTATACCACTGGGCCACCACTGCTCTCCATGTCTATTGGAGATTAACCAAGCTAATAGAGATTTCAAGAGAACTTGCCCTAATGAGCCTGAGAAGTCCTATGGATAATCGGACTGATAGGTATTACTAGTAAGCATTTAGATATCACTTTTTCCAAGATTAATAAACTATAATCCTTATGTCGTCTTATAATAAGTAATTAAGTAAATATAGTAAATTATGGGTCGGTTCATCTTTAGCTCTGGAAATATTTCCAGATTGTATTAATAAGGCACTTCTTAAATGAGTATATTCTAACGGATCTCCATTATTTTTCCAGAAAGTTCAGTACGTTTGTAATGTTGGTTATTTTCAAGCGAATTTGGTTAGACCAGAAATAACAGCTTTCAAATCTATAGTTTCAAATCCAAAGGCACAATCCATAATTAATGTGCTACAACAGTTGTGATTGAATTAACTACAGTCGAGCGCACTTCCCGCGCGGACAATAGTGTGGCGGTAACTAAGCGAGGATTAACCGCTGTTAAGTGGATTAGCACATGGTGCGCCCGGCCCTTCCGACTGCCATGCATTGTGGGGACACTTGAGCTTATGCCTACCGAGAACTGATTCACGAAATCGGGAATCTATTAATATGATTCTTTGGCACTTTTTTGCGTAGATAGTGGTTAGACAGGAAACGTATGGCCGTAATTGAAATAATTTTTGGCGTATCAAAATATCCGGTCACGAACCCGTGGCTTCAGCGACTGTTGCCACTATGGTCAACTAGTTGGTTTTGTTAATCAGTGGTTTATGATTTAGGTGACTGAAATTTTATTCGCTCGTGTATCTAATTGTCTTGATAAGGTGGAGGACCTAACTATCTATATATAAATCGATGTGTGACATATGTTCCCAATGGACTCCAAAAAGCGGGTGATCCTGTGAAGTTTTTTTTTTTTTGCGATCGTCGATCGATATACAGGGTCGTTGGTAAAACAGCAGCAACCTCTTAAGGGGTCATTGTACTCATCATTATGAACAACTTTTAGTTCCAAACACGAAATCGCGAAAAAAAATCAGCTTCTCAGTACATCTACATCAAACTCGTCAAAATGATTTTTTTTCGCGATTTCAGGTTTGGTCCCATAGTAAAAGTTGTTCATAATGATGAGTAAAATGACCCCTTAAGAGGTTGCTGGTGTTTTACCAATAACCCTGTATAAGTTTCGACAGGTGTGGCATAACTTGAGATGAATTTATGTAGATTTGTGGAATCATCGATCGATATGACTAAGAGGAGGACCTTAATCATTCTGGATGTTGAATATAAAATGTAGTAAATACGATCAACATCATCATCAAGTTTACATAGATCTCCAACAAATCTATTTACTTACCATACTATCAACATCCACAAAATTAAGCACACACCACAGGGCACCCCCTGCTCACACTTCGCTCTACAAAAGACGGAAGCTCTCGAGTGGTCAACAGAGCATACTCCACTCGTAGACCATAGACAACATTAGCACACGGGAACAGTCCAAGTCATCACAATACCACCATTGTGACGCGCCACTGTTTTGACAATAACTAAATAGTTACTTACTTCATAAATATTTAAACGAATTCAATTGTATTTTTTTTTTTCTGTAACTTCTGTTGCTATTTTTTGCTTTCTTCGTATGTCAATCATTGTTCTCAGTTGTACGGATGATTATGCATTTAAATTTTGGATTTTAAGAACGATCTTAGTGAATCTGCCAACAGTACACTAATCTATACTAAAGCTGAAGAGTTTGTTTTTTTGTTTGTTTGTTTGTACGCGCTAATCTCTGGAAGTAAGTAGGTACCAGTCGGATTAAAAAAAATATTTTTACATTTGATAACGCAATTCTTGAGGAAGTTTATATAGGGTATTTAACATCACGCTATGACTCTTACCAGCCGAGCAAAAAGAAAAAAGTTAGACAGAACGCTAAGCGAAAACGAAGTAGGTAATAGTGCGGGGTGGGCGATGCGATGCGACGCGATGGGTCGCGGAAGCAAGAAATTTCACGCGGAAGAAGTCGTGGGCAGAAGTTAGTTGTTAATATATCTGAAATATGATTAGGTATTGTTTTTCAGGCGTAGGTACCTAATGGAAATCCAAACTAGGTAGGTACCTGCAGTACGACACAACTTAGATGTATCATCGGTGAAATTCGTAAAACTGATCACCATCCGAACTGAGTGCGCCTTCAAAATCACCAATCTTTTTTACTGCTTTAGGCGAAAAAGATCTCTACGCAAACACAATAACTTGAAATTCATTTATCTAAACACATTCGAAAAAATTAAATCAACGAATGCAAATTTTCTAATTATTGCTACATCTAAGTTGTGTCGTTATGTGTTCCTCCTACATGAAGAAATAAATTACTTACATAAATCTATCTAAAATTACAGTAGGTACCTAGTAGTCATATTTGTAATTTTCTATTGAATTAAATGTTTTACTATTTGCAAAACAAACTTTTCACTGTTATAAATTTTTAATATTTCAAACTGCGGTTTGGTTAGTTTTTTTTGTAACAGTGATTCAGCATTTTATTACAATTCAAAATCGCATCGGAATGAAGCTGTAGGTACAGTACAATGCAGATCATAAAACTGTTTTTGTTGATAGCAATGCAATGTTTTGTTCTGTTTCTCTCTTTAATTTCAATAATCGTCGGTTATATTAACGTATCTGTATTACATTAATTTAACATGTAGATAGTTAAAAAACCTAGATATGCGACATAAGTACTGATTGTGTCTTTGTGCATCTATATCTAGTTCCAATTTCCTTAGCTCCTACATTTTTTTTAAATTCTTTGTTATTATAAGGCGTTTTTATCCACACGGATATGCCGCCAAACCTATCGTACCTTATTAACAATTTAAGTATAATTGAAATAACTACAAAAGTACATACATGTAACGGAAATATAATCTGCATTGATTAGGTATCTTCACCAGGGGCCGTACTATGACGTGAAAAATGATCATGGATCCATTATGGTTCCAGTGTGAGAGAGAGAGACGCAGCTATACATACTTATACGATCTATAGCATCATCTTTTTTCCTCAACGGAACCATGATGGATCCATGATCTTTTTTCACGTCATAGTATGGCCCCAGGTCACACAACCCCTTTGCAATAATTGCCGAACTAGGGTTTGCTAGGGTTTGCTAGAATGTTTTGAATTAGCTCAACGCGCAACGTCCAAAATGTTCAATTTGAGTTCTCTAATCAATGATTCCCTTTCATTCTTACAAGTGATGCACATCTTCAATTTTGTTGCATATTTCACATTTAGATGATGCGACCTTTCGCATTATAGTATAGTTAAAATCTCGCTGCAGACTTGGTCATAAATCATAATCGGAGTAGGGATGTGCGCTAGTTGCGCGCGCCATTATCGATAACAGATGATGACGATGACTCAGACGAAGAATTTTAATTTTCTATTTTTAGTTTTATATACACGTTCTTTTGTTTATATATTTAATATGCTTTGTAGTAAATTTGGTAATCAAATAAAATAAAATGTGTATTTATTTCTATCACCCATTTATAAATATATAAAACTATCGATATCACTCATCGACTGCAGTAATGCACAGGACTACGTGTGGGCGTGGCCTGCCCATAAGGCCCGTCTTCTTCTACTTAAACTTGTATCCTCAAACCAAAGCACGCGAGCAGGCTCGTTCTGAATTATTTTGTACCAAATTCCTTTCACTTTATATTTTTCATCAAAGTAATTCCTCCATCCGTCAAAACACGACAGCTTAAACTTGGCGCAATATTCCCAGTAATCTGGAGCTCCGACATAGACTTAACATTTCTTTCTGATACTACCTGAGGATACTACAGTCCGCGAAAGAATGCGTTCCTGTTTCCTGACAACTGTTATTTGGTCAATATTTCTAGTACTAATAAGGATCAAATTCGCAAAACACATATTAGTATGAAACTGACAGGTGTCAAGAACGCTGCATTCTCTCGACGGCCGGACTGTACCTACATCATAAGTTGAACAGGTGAATATTGGTACATACCTAATACTACTACTAATTAATGAACACTAATTGTATAAAGAAAGAAAAAAAAAGAAAGAAATACGTTTATTTGCGGTAAACATGACGCAAAGCACAACAAAATAAAATAAACAATACAAGAAGTATAAGTATAGTGTATAGTGTAGTTGTATAAGTATATACATACCGAGACTCCTCCGTGCCTCGGAAAGCACGTTAAGCCGTTGGTCCCGGCTGTCATTCGTGGATCTTTGACAGTCGTTACGGGTCGTCAGAAGCCCGAAAGTCTGACAACCAGTCTTACCAAGAGGTATCGTATTACCCAGTTACTGGGTTGTGGAGGTCAGACAGGCAGTCGCTCCATGTAAAATACTGGTATTCAGCTGCATCCGGTTAGACTGGAAGCCGACCCCAACATAGTTGGGAAAAGGCTAGGCAGATTGATACAATTAGTAATGACGAATGTGTGTATTTGTAATGACGTTCTCGAAAACGGCTCTAACGATTTCTATGAAAGTTATAATAAAGGAGGCTACGGGGGCGAAAAATCTATCTATCTATATAAATAAAATGAGAAGTACTGACTGACTGACTGATTGACTGCCTCATCAACGCCCAGCCCAAACCTTTGGACCTAGAAAGCTGAAATTTGGCACAGAGGTTCCCTTTATAATGTAAGGAATAAGGAAGGAATTCCCGGTAGTACGTTCCCGTGGGATATTTTCCGACATCCACGCGGGCGAAGCCGCGGGGAAAAGCTAGTCGATTGATAAAACAGGTATGTACGTGACAAGTATTAAACATTTTTTTTTTGTCTAGGTAGCTAGGTCTTATTTCTGGGAAAACCCGTTTTCTCTATTTTCACCCGAGCAGAGCTCTGTAGCCCAGGTAGGAGGTCCTAGTGCCTAATATCAGTTAATGTTTCAGATACTGTTATAATGACGCATACTTACATAAACATTACTCGAAGTGGTAGATATTAATTTAACTGTACTAAAAAATTGAATTATGGGCACTGATAACTTTTCAGTATTTCAACTTGTCACCTATGCTTATTTAACAGTTTAATCATAAACAAGAGGTGGTGTTCATAAGTGAAGGCACGTGAACGTATTATTGTGCGTAAGAAGTTGGCAGAATCATCCCAGCGCTGATTTGCTGGATTCGTTTTCTCCTCTACCTATCGTTATTTCTCCTGACAAAGTTTATTCTGTTAATATGCATGTATCTTTGTATTATTAATTACTCTTTTTCGAGTAGGAAATACATTAAGTCCGCCTTTGGCCTTTGTACAGTACCTACAGCCGATTTATCTTGGCAGGTCCGAACTTCGCGCAGAAGGCTGCGCAGTAAGATTTTTTGGAACCAAATGATAACATGAGGCGAGTGTGAGTGAGAGAACATGCGCGAAACTTCTTAGTGCCTATGTTCGGACCTGCCAAGATAAATCGCCCATAGTGTACTTTTTTTACTTGAGCATAAAGTTTTAACAAATAAACATTTAATTTCCATAATAAAACTCAACTCAACATTGTACTTAGTTTCTAATGTCCGTCCGAACCAGCTGCAAATCACGTCCAAATACCACATTATATAAGTCACACATGTTTCCGAGAACGTACTTACACAACAACACGTCTTCAAGACCTTCTAATTCAATTACTGAGCCATTGTCCCAAAGTTTTTGCTCTCCAACATTTTACACATTAACAATAGAGTTATTTTGCCAACAATAACTGTATTCGACGGACAATACTGTCGACACTCGGACACGATGACAGAACAGTAATATAGTAATGACGGCAGAAGTTTAACTTGGTACAACGTATATCCTATTCAGTTCAGATACGTGTAGATATATTATTAATTATAGGCACAATATTAAACCTGTGGGGTTTGTCTTAGCATGCATTGGTCTGAAATTTAGCTAGGCGCTGTTTGTGAAAATACAAAATATGGATAAATACACTTAGTGCATCGTTACAGATTGACAATTGGTAGTTGGCAAAGCTAATCTTTCTGTACATTGTTTTTATAAATAAACTGTAAGCTATATCAACCAACTTTTCCTATCTCAGTAACAGTTGCCTTTTAGTTGAAAGATGTTACTGATGCATCTGAGTTTCAACACAAGTGATTGTTGAACTAATTCCAAAATAATATTCATCTAATACAGTATGAGTCTTCATAATGTGCACATATCGAAATGAGGGAAACTATGCTTAATTTTGTCGATGGAAGAAATATTAAAAAAATCTAAAATACAAACTTTTTTATAGCATTTTTTAAATTCTTATTCACTGCTGTGACCCCTGTGTAAACAAAACAGTATGACGATTTTAAACTAAACGATCTATCACAATGAACCAAACTCAGTAATGATTGGAAATAACAGAGCATCTTCATAAAATAAAAATTAAAGAAAAAAATCGCCCTCAATTGAGTATTAAGGTGTTTTTTTTAACAAAAATCTGGTATTTTTTCACCAATTTTTACAATAATTGTAAAATATCTCAATAAAACCCCTTATTACCTAGGTTGTTTTATTAGCCGGTGTTCTGACAGTACGAGACATTTGTCGTTGATCTCATCACGGCAGCTTCTGTGTACTCAATGTAGACTACTTGACGTGCCTTTTCAGACGGTTAAGATAATAGGAAAACCGAAAACCAGTCACTTTTCGTTACATTCAAATGATCTGTAAGTTCCTCAACATGTATGTATTTGTCGCTGGATCAAAATCACGCGATGTAGTAGTATAATCACACAAAACATCTACAGTCTTATTACAAAACAAGGATCATCTTCAAATCCACGTTTAAACCATGGACCCTTTTTTGAATTTCGAACTTTATACACATTAAGATGTCAATTTTACAAAACTGACAACTTAGTACCGGACTAAGTTGTCAGTTTAGTATAAAGAACTGTATTTCTATCACAGCTAGGTTCTTATTACAAAAACTGGCTCGATGGTTTAAACCATGTCAGAAGAAAAACCTCGTTTTGTAATAAGACCGCTAATGTTACACTTCTATAATTCCTGCTCAACGACAGTTGTCAATATTTTTTTAACACTCAAAACTAACTGTTCATGAAACATGAATTGTATTTATATGTGAAGTGTTTATCATGTCCTGTTCCAGATACGATCTTAATCTCGGATTAGTGAGGCGTTAGGACGTATTGTTAACGCCAGTTAAGTGATGGTGCCACCTATGGGGGACAATGGTGCCATTCAGTGGTCAAGATACTCCCACGAGTTATAATGACGATTAGTGTAATCTTCGCCAGCCGTCGTGTATCCGGCCTTATTTGTTAGCATGGGTATTTTCTGTGTTCGGTATTATAAATATAAAATTGTACTGTATGTATACCTTGTAATTTTTTTTCGATCGAATAACTTGTTTGCTTCGCGAAATAAAATCAATAAGAACTTATATAACTACTTATTTGGAGAAAAGATTAAAAGAAAAGTATTTCGGATTTCCTTATCCGTACTTCTTACAGGTAATGGTTCGGGTAATGGTGAGAATTTTCCTTTTCTTTCTGTAGGTATATTATAATAATCTATAGTTACTATACTCTTTGGTATAATCTATGGTCAGAGAATCAACGTGACATTTTTAATTCAAGTGTAGGTATGTGTAGGTATACCTACTATGATCAATAATCAATGGCATTTTTTAAGAAATTACTTCGTAATAAATATAAACCCTCTATAAAATATGGCGCCTACGCACTATTGTTTCTGTATTTCTTTGCATTTTTACAGATATTGTCGATTCGTTATGACCTAGGTTATACATTCTTCTCTTACAGCCGTGCGAAATTATCAGATACAGGGCAAAAATACATACTTGTGTGGGATAGTATTCATTATACCTTGAATGACAAAAAAGTACAGATATTCCCAAATTTAAAATGTCGAGTAAACAACTGTATATTCACCGAAGACAAGTATTTATTAGATGGAGACTACACGCGATTCAATGCTTTACTTTTTACTGAACAACTTTTCAAGCGAAGTGACTTATACCTGCCAGCGAAGAGGTCCAAGGCGCAGATGTATATTTTCACTACGCTAGAGTCTTCATACAACTATCCAGCTTGTGAAGTGAACTACGACGACTTCTTCAACTGGACGTTTACCTATAGGCTGGATTCTGATCTGCTGTGGCCTTACTTTGTCGTGCGCAACGTAGCGCGCCATATCGTCGCTCCAAGCAAACGTATGAAGTGGCAAGAATATGACAAAAGCATACCAATCCCTACGGAGATACAACAAGTCATAAATGGTAGAAAAAAAGCTGCCGCCTGGCTGGTGAGCAACTGCTGGTCCGATAGCTCCAGAGACGACTACTTGACGAGGCTCCAGGAACATCTATACCATTTCTCTCTACATATCGACGTGTATGGTGGCTGTTCTAAAGTAAAATGCGCAAACAACAACTGTGAAGAAATGTTGAGGAAGGATTATTATTTCTACATGGCATTTGAGAACTCTTTCTCAGAAGATTACGTCACGGAGAAGGTTCTGCACGGGTACAATAATTACGTGGTGCCCATTGTGTATGGTGGTGCTAATTACACCAGGTAAGACATATCTAGAGTCTGTACAGGTTCCCACGGGTAATTTGTGTTACACAAAGAGTTAAGTAGATTACACATTTATGTTCCATGGAAGTTTACCTGCTATATTCTACGTAATTCATTAAGAACATTATTTAAAACGTTTAAAGCTCTGGGAACCATTTGATTCAATATAGAGCACTTGGTAAAAGGAGATACGTTAACTATAACATTGCACAAGATTATTTGATATACGATCGAAAAATTAGACACACATGTTATCACAGAGCTATATTGTTTTATTGTAAGTTACTGTGGAAGATAAATACATTTATAAATCCTTACTATAGCTAAGGAACTTATCAGATTTTTTACTGGTAACAGGTTGTGTCAGTATTCAACTTATATTTCCCCAGATTTCTCCCTCCCGGATCATACCTAAACGCTCGTAAAATACATCCATACAACTTAGCCTACATCATGCACGAGGCGATAAAGGACCCAGCAAAGTATTATGAATTTTTCGAATGGACTAACTACTACACCGTTGATGCTCCACAAGACTTGCCAGAGTTACACCCGCTTTGCAACCTCTGCGAAGCCTTGAACAGCAATAAACCACGGCAACAGATGCTGAAGCAGTTTAGGTTCTGGTGGAACGGACGCAATGGCCTGCAGTGGTGCATGCCGCAAGAATACTGGAACGAAACGTCACCTCTCCATCTGGACAGAATTCCCATTTTCAAAATGTATTAACTTTTGTATGCTTTTTATTACTTTTTGTTTCATTAAAGATATTCTATATATTACCATGTTCTGTTCCAAGTTCGTATTTTAACACAATTAGGTATAGTATTAGGATAACTGTATTGTAATTATTTATCTATATAAATAAAAAGAGAAGTCCTGACTGACTGCCTCATCAACGCCCAGCACAAACCCTTGAACTTAGAAAGCTTAAATTTTGCACTGAGGTTCTCTTTATACTGTAAACAAGGAATAAGGAAGGATTTTCCGATAGAATGTTCCCGTGGGATATTTTCCGAAATTCACGCGGCAGAAGCCGCGGGCAAAAGCTGGTCTTCCATAAAATTCAAACAAAATTTACAAAGAGTATTATTTTTCTTATAGAACGTCTAGAAACGACTAAAGCTGCTTCTCGGGTTACAAATATACAATCAATGGCTATGAGATCTTCCACGCAGCGAGAGCTTAGCTAAACCTCATCAACTCCAAGCGAAGGCACCTTTAAGACTTCATAGAAAGCATCACCGAGTTTTGTAATCCCTACACAATAACAGGCCGTTATTAATTTCATATCGCTAACAAAAGAGCATGTTGCTACAAATATTACCACAAAAGACGGCGCAGTAATTAATGTTAGAGTCGTATTGGTTGAATCCCGTCGTTAGTCCCGGGGGAGGCGCGGGCAAATCGGCCGGCGACACAATACGGTAGTTAGGGACGGGCACGGGGCGCGATCGGCGGACGTTTAACGAGCAAATTATTTAGTAAATGTTGCCAAATAATAACATTAATGCGTACGAGGGGCGCTGGCACGCAGTTAGAAGTAGGACCCGTTGGTTGGCACGCAGTTGAATGAGCACGGGTGCGTTTAGGTACGAGTAGGTTAGTATGGATGCAGCTGGGAAGCTATTAGTACCTACCTATAGGATATACTAGTAAACAGGATACATGATGTTGTTTCTTACGCCAATTAAATACCAAATAGGTATAGTTACCGGCACGAGTCGTGAGCACAAACTCTACCTATCGAATCTTATGTCGTATCACGCGGTATGTTGCACACGGGCGGGAGCAATTAAATCAATATAGGCTCAAGCATATTGTGTGGACAGATAGAAAACAGAATACAAGAGCACGCTGACGAGGGCAGTTATAGTTGACATGGAATTTGTGCTCACGACTCGTGCCGGCAACTGTACCAGCAGATTCCAACGACCCAAAAAGTGTGACTTTCCGAATATGGGTCACAATTTGTCGGTTAAAGTTGCTTGCATATTGAATACACTCAGACCGTGGAGTTTAATTGTAATTAATTCAAGGAATTTATATTTCCTGAGCTAAATAATAAAATGTCTTCACCAAAAACTATAAATAGAAAAGCCACATCAACAACGTTAATTCATTTTCCACCAATAACTCTCAACAAAACCCAATATCCACAAGAGCTCATCGACAAAATCTCAACAATCCAAATATTGGTGGTGTGCAAAAATAATGGTGATGTCTACAAAAGAAGACTGTTGAGGTTGAGCGCTAGGGGTGGTCGGTCCCCTCGCCAGCCAATCAGAGGCCGCGGCTGCAAGTACCAGCGCAAACAGCAGCGATCCTGAATGCCACATAATTGAGTGGCTCCTCGACTTCGCTCCACTGATCCATTGTCAACGCCATTAAACGCAATTATGTGATAAATGCTCGCGAATTAATGATGGTTTTATAGATGTTTTACGCTTGGAAGCACGTCTTTTGAGTTGGTGCTAAGTTACGGAGGAATTGTTTTAGAAAGTTTCCTGCAGATGGATAAGTACAAGATTTTGGTTCAGTGAAATTTTAAACACGTATACTTAGCAACTTTTACAAGTGAATTTCTCCCACTGTATTAATCGTAATTTTATGTTGTTACGAATATAGTATTTTGGAACCTACTATACCTATTAGAAAATATTTCTTACTTAACACAAAGTTGCAATCGTTGACCACGAGAAAATCGCTTTTAAATTTGGGTGTGTATATATAATTAGTGCTATACAGTGACTGCACTGCGAATAAGTTATTGTCATAGCGTTTGTCATCTACAACGCCACATGCGAACGACGCATCAAAGACCTGACGTCATACAAAATCCTGCATCGCGCAAGCAGAGTTTCCCGCGCGACTGGCATATAAGAGTAGGTATACAGGGTTTCTTGTAATTCGACGTATTCCTTGCAGGACGTCATAGTAGGGTTAACATGCAATGAAATGGAACCACCAAATGTTCTACCAAAATTCAGTTTTGTTTTTGTCATTTTTGTCTAAGAAAAATAAAATGTTTAATTAGTGATCTTTGCCAAAGTTTTTGGCATTTTCAACTTTTAATTTTAACAAAGGTCTGCTATGGCATCAGCTATGATAATAACTTAAATTCCAGTTAAGTCGCCCCGTAAATCATTTTTGAATTGTGTTTTTCATAAAAAAACTATTATATACCTACTTATCTAACCCAAAAACTATTGAATTTCGGTAAAACGTTTGTTGGTTTAATTTGTTGCATTTAACACTACTATGACGTCATACAAGGAATACGTCGAATTACAAGTAACACTGTATACACATCCCGAAATCAACCGACGGGCAGTTGCCCACCAGGCACAACACTCAGAGGAGGTTCCCTTTTCTATGGTGGATGAGTGAACCTTACAGCCTGTTCAATACGTTTATTTAGTAAGTAAAGTGGCCTTTTTAACCGACTTCTAAAAAAGGAGGAGGTTCTCAATTCGGATGTTTGTTTTTTTTTTTTTTTTTTTTTTTTTTTTTTTTTTTTTTTTTATGTTTGTTCGCGCATAACTCCGTCGTTTGCCAACCGATTTGAAAAATTATTTTTTTGTTGGAAAGGGTATACTTCCCAAATGGTCCCATTTTTTTCAAAATCCAGTTCTGATGATGGGATCCTGGAGAAACCGAAGGAACTCTTCAAATATTATAGGCACACCTATAGCGATTTGGGTATTTTTTATAGTAGCTTGTGCATTTGCTCTCGGAAAGCACCACTTGGTGAAGTGGAACTGATGATGAAGACCACAGATGGCTACCGGAACTACTCAATGATAAATATTTCACGGGTTGCGATTCGATTACTTTAATATGGTTTTGGTGGTGTGGTGAGTGGTTGTTGAGGAGTTCTCCTGGTTCTTACCAGCAGAACTCCTCAACAATTAACGTTCCAGCATCGGGAAAAGCAATATTTTGTAACATGTGATGAGCAATTGACATTAGACTATTGTAACTTATACAAATTATAAACAGACCCACTAAAAAGCGAGAAATAAAAACTTTTTGACAAAAAAAAAAACCGACTTCCAAAAATCACTACAAAGTGAAAAATAACTTTGATTTCGGAAGTCGGTGGCAAAAAAAAAAGAAAGTAAATAAAAAACGAAAGACACCGACTTCCGAAATCAAAGTTATTTTTCACTTTGTAGTGATTTTTGGAAGTCGGTTTTTTTTTTGTCAAAAAGTTTTTATATTTCCTCGATACACTGCATAACAAAAAACCGGCCAAGTGCGTGTCGGACTACGCACAATGAAGGGTTCCGTAGTTGGAATGAAAGTATCCCAATAACAAACTTAACATTATAGTTGAAAAACATGTTCTCCCATACATTCCAACAGTAAATATAAGTTTGTACTCACGATATTGAGAGATTTACTATGTTATTTTAAGACCACAAACTTCTTATAGGTTTTCCTGTAATATACAGTTTGAGAACTATTTTCTGTATTTTTTTTTTTAATTTTTGGGCTCAGTAGTTTCGTAGGTGAGGTGGGGGGGGGGTGTAATTTTCGTCTATTTTCTTAAATAACTTAAAAAAAAATATATTTTAGAATTATTTAAAAAACATATTAGAGACCCTAATAGTAAGCCCTTTCATTTGATACGTCACACAGTACAGTTTGCAAAACTTTTTTACTAAATTTTCTTATTTGCCCCCTAAAAATTAACCCGCATTTTAAAAATTCATTTATTTACTTTTAGCCGTACGTGTTTGGGTCACAGAAATCCATATGTATACCAAGATACAAGTGGCAAGATACAAGGTAATAAAGTACGAGTATATCGATTTAAAACAAGTTGTCCCAAAGTTAGTGGATGTTTACCGCAGCGCTAATGGGCCGCCGCGCGCTTAACATTTGCTCGTAAACTAAACATAATAACGTATTCACTGTGCGCGCGGTACGTTCGCGGACATTTTGCTGTGTGCCTTGCCGACAGCCCCTACTAATGTACCTACGGGGAAAGTTACGGACTTGTAACCGCAGGAATTACGGACTCGAAGAACACAAATAGTTCACATAAAATATGAGACATAAGTACAAAAAAATCATTGACTGCGTGTCGATAAAAGGAAAACCGAATATTTGAATGTAGGCTTCTCAATCTGCCTAGCCTTTTCCCAACTATGTTGAGGTCGGCTTCCAGTCTAGTATTTTACATGGAGCGACTGCCTATCTGACCTCCACAACCCAGTAAATGGGTAATACGATACCCCTTGGTAAGACTGGTTGTCAAACTTTCGGGCTTCTGACGACCCGTAACGACTGTCAAAGATCCACGAATGACAGCCGGGACCAACGGCTTAACAACGTGCTTTCCGAGGCACGGAGGAGTCTCGGTATGTAAAGATGGTCACCCATCCACTGACCAACCCCGGTAACCGTAGCTAAACCTGATGGATCGATCAGTGCGGCTGTTATTATTACTTAGCTACAAGCTCCTGAATGTAGGCTTCTAAAGATTATAAATTCTAACAAAAGGAACAAAACTTAGGTGAAGTGAGGTTGATGTGAGCTGCCGTTCCACCTGATGCAAGGGATTGAGACTTTTGACAGCAGACTTCACCTAATTTTCCACGCCGACATTTTTAAATATATTAATCACGTCACGTATCCTAACATTCATTCGACAGTCATTCACCAAAAAAACAACATTCAAAACTCAAAATACATCAAAGATCAACTGACTACGCAAGTCATAGCGAACTCCCCCGGGACGGACTCAGCCCGGACTCCGGACTCCCCGCAAACGGAATGGATAATTCAATAACCGACGGAACGCGCCACCTAATCCTCAAATTAGCAATACGATATGAATAAATAGATTTTGGTCGAACAAAGCAGGTGCCCTGGGAATACGAAGTAGGGGACGGTGGTGTTTAGCGAATCATTAGTTTTGCTAATGAAGGGCTGCGTCAAATATTCCTGTGTCATTTGAAATGGGGTAACATTGTGCAATGCAGTTTAGTGATAAAAGTTTTGTTTTAACATGTTAGATGCACTAAGTAGTTACTTTATTTAGGCAAAGTTAAAGTCAAATCATTTATGGTACTGACACACATGCCTAAAAAAGCATGCTTTTTTTTTTTTTTTTTTTTTTCTATTTATTTAAGGAATTTTTATACATAAAGTACATGTCAATTCCATCGTAACCTAGCTAAACTAAAATACATTTACTTACTAATTATGGCTTACGACTAAATAACATAAACAGCGCTTTAGCGGCTTCAGACACAGGAGAGGACAAGATCTCGTGGAACATACCCACATTGGTTCTGCTCAAGTTGAACTTTATTTTAAAGGACTCTCGATCCGTCTCGTCTTACTCGAACATACTCGAAATAAACTGCTTATACTAAACATACTCGAAATAAACTGCTTATTACTAGCAATGTTGTGACACACAGTAGCAATTGCTGAATATAAGCAAGCTTTAGTGCTAATAATGTGTCAGTAGCTTTATTTCAAGTAGGCCAATATAAGACACTGTTGAACGTCAAACAAGAAAATAGAATTAGCTAATTCTAGTTACCCCTTTCAAAAGGAAGTTTCGTTTAAATTAGGTATTTGCTGAAAAGGTGATATTGATTCCACGATAAACCTCCCGGAAAACCGGAAGCTCTCACTGAAAGTCATTTCAGTAAAATTCTATTTCGCAGCTAATTGAAAACGAAGATGATAACAGGAGAGTGGTAGTTTTTCATCCTGTTCAAAAGTTTAAAACATCATTCGTCGATTGCGGGTATCAGACAGGGTAAAAAACCGGTCAAGAGCGAGTCGGACTCGCGCACCGAGGGTTCCGTTCCGATTCCTGAAAAAGTGTGCTATTTAGAGACATCGTTTTATTTTTCCTGTAATTTTTACATAAACTTCTATCACATAGAATAATTTCAGATTTTTCTCTTTGCAAACTTCAGAGATAAGGGGGAGGGGAACGGTATTTACAAGCCGAAAACTATGCGGCCTAAAAAAAAAATTATTGAGAATGTGCAAACAGCGCTCTTTCATATGATACCCCACATGCCTTAGTAGCCCCACTTTGATTTTTTAAGACCCCCTTTCAGTCCGTGTTGCAAAAAAAATATAAATATTTAAATTTCTTTCTTATTTGCAAAATAGTTGGGTAAATGTCATCCAAAACTATTCTAAATTTCAAGGTGATAGCATTTGTAGTTCTTGAGATATCCAGCTATGACAGACAGACAGACAGACTGAGTGACACCATAAGCGTTAATTTTTTACCATTTTGGTACGGAACCCTAAAAACTGAGTTTTGAGTAAATCGGACCGCGTGTTAAAATTCCTCCATACAAACTTTGACACCTACCAATACCGTCTTCTGGGGTCGCGGGTTGTTCGAAAGAAATACTGAGGCCCTGCCATAGGCAACTGAAGGAACACGGTTGGGTTTTAGTCAGTAAAAGTATGACACGCCCTTCCGCTCCACCCAGAGCGAGAGAAGTCATTTAATGATTTCCCATCCACAAAAAAAGGGGGTAGTTTAGGAAAACTAAAAATGATAAATTTTATAATTAACTTAGATGAATATTCGTGCTAAGTTTCAAGTCTAATAACTCAAGAGATAGATTTTTCATACAAACTTTCATCCCCTATTGTATTCCCTTAGGGATGGAATTTTCAAAAATTCTTCCTTAATGGATGTTTACACTATATAAGGTAATCTATGTGCAAAATTTCATGGCTCTAGGTCCAGTGGTTTGGACTTTGCGTTGATTATTATCAGTCAATGAGTCAGTCAGGACTTTGAATTTTATATTATAGATTTACAAGACCATAAACTTCTAATAGGTTTTCCTGTAATCTATAGGTAAAGAACTATTTTCTGTATTTTTTTCAAAATTTTAGGCTCAGTAGTTTCGGAGATAAGGGGGGGAATGGTCAATTTTCGTCTATTTTCTTAAATAACTTCAAAACAATTTATTTTAAAATTATAAAAAAAAATATATTTGAGACCCTCACAGTGAGACCTTTCATTTGATATGTCACACGGTACAGTTTGCAAAACTTTTTTTTTTATTGTACTTATTTTCCCCCCAAAAGGGACCCCATATTCAAAATTCATTTATTTACGTTACATGTCCGTGTTTGGGTTATCAAAGTACATATGTGTACCAAGTTTCAACTTAATCGGTTCATTAGATTCGGAGCAAATTGGCTGTGACAGACGGACAGACAGACAGACAGACACACGAGTGATCCTATAAGGGTTCCGTTTTTTCCTTTTGAGGTACGGAACCCTAAAAACACCCATAACCCAAACAGAATTACGCCTTCCCAGCTTATGTATTGTATTGTATTGAGAAACACACGTACCTAACAGTCAGATATCACGCTCCCAACCACATAATGATCGCTCCAACATTAATGGAGTAACTAACATAAACAGATAGCAATCTAATCTCATTGTTGCAGCCACGTCAATTATAACAGAGATACATTGAGCGGCGCAGAGATACGCCAATTAGGCGAGGTTCAGGAAGCTGCCGCGCGTGCGCACACCCTAATTGTTTCCGACACAGTCTTGCCACCCACTTCCACCCTTACTTCGAGGAATTATGGTACAGAAGGTCTACTTCGAGTAATAGAAGTACGCGATAAATTTAGTATGTTACTATAGGTAGAGGTATGAGGAACAGGAAGTTCTTCATCCTCCAAAAGGGAGGATCCTCCGACCAGACGGGTGTTGTGTCTGGTGGGCTGCAGTCCGAGGATTGATGTCGGGATTACTCGGGATGTTTTATGCATGTTGTAACTTAAATAACGCGCAACCTCTTAAGGGGTCATTGTATTCATCATTATGAACAACTTTTACAGAGTTTTTTAGAGAGGACAGGGTGTTGTGGCGCAGACTGGGAGAGGCCTATGTCCAGCAGTGGACTGCGATAGGCTGAGTTGATTGATTAACTCGGAGGTAGTGCCACTTCTTATATGTATGGCAACTACGCTAACGACAGATACAATATTTACCTAATAGAAACAAGATTACAATCTTGTTTCTATTAGGTTACTTGAACGTTGTCACCACTACTACTCCACCACTAACCCACTCTCTTATCAGAAATTCGTTGGGCCAGGGGTAAGTATAACGTAGGAGATACAGTTTGGCGAAGAAACTATGTAAATAGTCAGGCTGGGACTTATTTCAGCGCAAAATTAGCGCCAAAATATGTTAAGTCCACTGTGTTGCAGAAACTATCCCCTTTAGTTTATATACTACAGGATCCTAATGGCAACCAAGCTAAATGGCATATTAAAGATTTTAAAATATAATGTTTATAAATATGTAAATAATTTCATTCTTCTTATTTTACTCATGACTCATCTCTATCTTCTTTCCCTCTTCTAACTGTAGAGTTCTTTTCGGTTTTTAAAACTCTATTAAGTTTTTTTTTTTTTCTCTTAATATTTCATTGGTTATTAAACCATTAAGAAGATTATTTAATCTCTCTTTATCTGTTCTTTTCAGACAACTTTAGGAAAGTGCTTTTAGGAATAAGTTACCTAACCTTTCTTTTTAACTAACTCTTCATGTTAGTATGACTAATTTGTCACCATCAACTACTGAAGTTGATCGGTCCAATTCTAAGTTGATTCGGAGCGGTTAACAACTCCATAAAAATAAGCCCTTGTTAAATTTCAACTGAAGTTGATTAGGAGCGGCTAACAACTCCATAAAAAATAAGCCCTTGTTAAATATAAATATATTTTATTAATGGTTTTAGACGTGAGCGGATTACAACTCCGAAAATAAGCCTACTGTTATTGATTTATCAGGTTGAGTAGTGATCATTGAATGTGAATCCTACCTGACCTAACTTCGTAAGATGTCGGTGTGTTTGAATGAAGTATGTACGTTTTGTGAATGCTGTAATATTTTAACCTTCAAAATTTTCAATTGAGTTGAAAATTTTCTCGGGGTTGATGGGGAAATATAGTATCTATTTATTTCACTACATCACTTACTACAATTTCTTACACTGCATCCATTTTTATTTATCTTTTATAAAGATTTACATTGTAACTTGTGAATTGGTCTAAAACAATTCGTTTTCTTTAAAATCTGAAATAAAAACACCTATAGGTATTTTTCATTGTTATGACACTTACGTCAGGCTGTCTTTACTTTTTCTTCTAACTATCTTTCATAGAGTTTCATAATGGCATAGACTATGAACGTTTCTTTTGAATTATGTAATCTAAATTCTTTTTATCAATATGTTAGGTCAAATATTGTATTTTATAGATAATTTTGATTTATTATTGAATAGCTGTATCATAAATTACTTTTATAAAATTAATCCACACACACTTGAAATTCATCGAAGAGGTCAGAGGTTTTTCAACGTATATTACTGGCAGATTCAAGCATTGACTGTGGCGTTTGGCATTCTGATGACGGAAAGCTTCAAATGTGGAAAGGATCTGAAATTGGAAGACGTTTTTGAAAAACGCTGATGAACCGATGTATGGAAGACTCGGAGACAGGTCAGTTCTGCTCCGGAAGCGATAAACGAAACATCTCCTAACTAAAATTATTATTGGTCGACCGGGAAAACTTACTCAGCGACTTAAACTTACCCGACTGCGGTCGATCCCTAAAGGAGGGTTATAGAAAATAACTATTTAATTTAACGGAGCGATTCAATACCAAATCTTCATCTTCCATACTAAACGTGCGTGTTTGCCTAACCTGGACTTACTCAAATTACTACTTCAAGCTAACCTCTACCTTCCTAAATAACTGTGTGTGTGTGTTTTTTTAAAAACTGGTCTGTATTTTTTATCTTTTAGTTTTCAATATATATGTTTCAAATCTTACCTTAGCCCCTTTTATTCCATTAGGCTAGTAGATTTGTTACATAAGGCACACAAAATTACACTTTACCCAAAACTCTTCTGTGGCGCGGGTGGCGGGAATCCATAGCCGATTCCCGGCCAACGTAAGCGCGGGCTTGCGGTCGGCGAGCAATCGGTAGCTCGCCGTCCGTTAAGGACCGGGCCCGGGACGACGCGCTTCAAAGACATGTCAGCAGAGATGGGTTCAGATAGGGCCGCTGCCGGCGGTGTCGCGGGTTGTTCGAAAGAGATACCGTGGCATAGGCAACTGAAGGAACACGGGTGGGTTTTAGTCAGTAAAAGTCTGACACGCCCTTCTGCTCCGTCCAGAGCGGGAGAATTAATTTGATGATTTCCCATCCACAAAAAAAAGGGCTCACAAAATTACACTTTACCCAAAACTCTTCTGTGAAACTATTTTGTAACTAACTGATGCGCGCGTGCCTACAACTGCATAGTTCAGACTGGATCTTCTATATTATCTCTGCATCATCAGCGAGTCGCCGCCACCCGCCACCCGTAGCTCCGGGCGATAACAAGGAAAGGAATATCAGAGCGTAAAGCTGGAACTGCACAATGTTTTGACAGTATGTACCTATCGCTTTAAGTACACTACTACTACTGCACCGCCATCGGATTTGCTCTGCCTTACCGACCAATTGAATTTCTGAGAATTGAAATCTGTTCTTTCTACGTGCATAACTAGTTGAGTTTCCGTTCCTAGTAACGACTTTTAAAGTCTGATTTTCATACTATACCTACATATTTATGTAGGTACGGTGAATGATGTTGGAACATTATATGGAGTATCGAATTTAAGTAGGGTTTATATAGTAGACTGAATAAACTAGGGGTAGAGCCGAAACCATTTTCAAGTGAAGTAACATTTGAATTTGTGGCGGCATCTACATCGCCACATATGAACTACGCATCAATGACATGATGTCACGCAAACCTGCATCGCGCAATTAGAGTTTACCACGCGATTAGCATATATACAACGTCCCGACATCAACCGTCGGGCAGTAGCCCACCAGACACAACACCCGTCTGGTCGGAGGATCCTCCCTTTTCTATGGAGGATGAGTGAACTTTACACCCTGCTCCTCATGCCTCTAAAAAATAATTACATAGAATCGTATATCAAATTTTCTTCTAAACGTTACTAATAGTACAGATTACGATGCTCATACTACGAATACCTACTAAGTATAATGTTGACCCAACTGAAAAAAACATTTTCAATTTAACTACCTACGTAGGTATGTAGGTACCATGGAGAAAAGAATGATGCTTTTCTCCATGGTATGTACTATGTACAAAATCAAAGAAAGATTTTTTTTACGAAACCCTACAAAAACTAATAATAAAAAAATTACCATTAATACACATACGTTCAACTACATTGTTCCCTAAAAGTGCACTTCACCATGACCATATCACTGTACTCTGGAAGCCACACAAAATATCAAATTTTTTCGACGATGCAACTTGACACTCGGGTCATCCGGAAGCAATCGTGCACAATGCTCTAAATGCACGCAATTGTACGCGGCACGTGCGGCCTCGTGTCCGCGATTTGTGCCAAAGAGAAGTACAAATGCGTGCAGAATTAGTGACGTCTCTATTATAGTCGTCTGCTGATGATTTACGCTTGTTAGGCCTCAATTAATTATGTTCTGAGAAATGGGTACTTGTGTAGCCAGATTATCCCTGCTTGTCTAATGAATTGCTGATAAATAGTCTGGTTTCAATCTTTGCTAGTTTTATAAGATGTTAAATCTTCTTAGTCATCTATTCATGAGGACTCTTCGACGTTAGAGCAAAGGAGCTCGAGAACTGGTGGTTCATTAAAGTATAGGGGTCAATATCAACAAAGTGCGTTTTTTCTCAATTTTGGTGGCGAAATTTTTTCTTCAGTTTTCGTGAAAAATAAGGACCTGGTCTAAGAATAGAAAGTCTAAGCTAGAAGGATCCTCAAGAGGTCTGAGAATATCTCCATAACTTATTGAGATATTTTAGTTCAAAGTCTAGTGTGGCCACCAAAATTGAAAATCGCCCTTATTGTAATCACCAGACGATCTATAGAAAAACACCACCAAAGCCACCAAAATTGGAACCATCGAGATCAATGGAAAAACGCCACCAAAGCCACCAAAATTGAGCCACCAAAATTGGAACCAGGCATAATTTTTTTTTTAAAAGTATGGGTTTTAAGTTACAATTAAATTAATACCACTGATTTATGCGTAACCCAAATCACTAACTGTAACGTGTAGCTTACTATTAAAACACTTCAAAATCAACAGCAAATCGATCCACCAAAAATTAAACAATTCTTGTCCCCCGTGCGACCCATGATGAAACTTACGTTTTTGGCGGGAAATCACATCACTAATCACACATAATCACACACCTGCTACCTGCGACTACTACGCACGAGTGAGAGATGTGAAATAATAAAACGCGATTGATCGCACACGCACGAAACATCATGTTATGATAAGTTGAACAAGTGCTACCAAAATTTAGATTTTTGCTGGGACAAACTTTGATCGAGTGTCCTGGGCTTTTAATTAGATTTTCTGATATGGTTTAATTGTTTTTAAATAATGTGTCTTATGCATATACTAACTACATTATTTATTTTTTATTATACCTTAAATTGTTACTTTGGTGAATGCAATTATATCAAAAAATGGAGCTGGGACAAGCCACCTAACTTGAATTTTAAGGTGATTTTTTTTCCTGATTATTTGTATACACTTATTAAAAAAATATATATTGCCCTAATTAAACCAAGTTACGTAGTTCACTATAAAAAAAAATCAGAAACGTCCTATCATTTAACACCTCGATTCTCAACGTAAAATATGGCCCTTTTTTTTTTTTTTGAGGGTGGGAAATCATCAAATTACTTCTCCCGCTCTGGGTGGAGCGGAAGGGCGTGTCAGACTTTTACTGACTAAAACCCACCCGTGTTCCTTCAGTTGCCTATGCCAGGGCCGCGGTATCTTCTTAAAACTACCCGCGACCCCAGCGGCGGCGTCGGCCCTATTGGACCCCATCACTTGCTGATATCTCTTTGAGGCGCGCGTGGAACACAACGCGCCGTCGACTCGGGCCTGGTCCTAACCGGACGGCGAGCTACCCGCTACTCACCGTCCGCAGGCCCGCGCCTACGGTGCCCGGAAATCGCCCCGCGATTCCCGCCGCCCAGGGCGTCTCCTGCGGCGACTGAGAGCGTGAGGCTGCCTCTCCCTCACGCGTTCCGCCTCCTCCTTCGCGAGCATTACTGCTTCGCAGAAGGAGGTGACGGCCTCCCATGCACTCTCGCTCAGCACCATGGCCTGGACCAGGCTCGGACGCGAGAGATCGCCGCCGCCGATCGCCTCCGTGAGAACACGGCGGTGCTCTGCCCAAGCCGGGCAGACCTCCACTGTATGCTCCACCGTATCCTCCGGGCGATCCACACAATGGTGACACCCGGGCGTTTCCTCCCGCCTTATACGAAACAGGAACCTCCCGAAACAACCGTGTCCGGTGAGGACCTGCGTCAGGCGGAAGGTGAGGACGCCGTGGCGCCGCTCTAACCACTCCTCAAAGAGGGGACTTATCGCCGCAATTGTGGCGTGCCCAGCGTTGCGTTGCGACAGTCGCGCTCTCCATGTCGCCATGAGATCCCGCCGGAGCTCTGTCCGCTGTACCGTGATTTCTCGCGGCAGCGGAGTTACGCCCCGGCGTTTCGCCTCCTCGCACCACTCCCACACGTGCGCGAGGACCTTTGCCTCCAGATCCCACGGCGGCAATCCGGCAAGGAGGCTCGCCGCCTCCCGGTCCCGGGAGACCGTGCGGTATCCCCGGACTAGCCGGATGGCCATGACCCACTGGGACGCGTTCAACCGTTGGGCTATTCACCCATAGACTTCATTGTATTCTCGTGGCTCTTTCTGATTGCTGGATTGCTGAGGATGAAGTGGTAGGCAACATTCAATAGTAGGTCATTTTGTCACGCCCGCCCTTATTCGAAACAGAAGACGTAGAACCAGTTGATGTCATGTGTAGATAATGATCAGACAACTACACATTAATTTTAACTTAGACATATTGTCATGATAAAGTTGATAAACTGTTTTTAATATATACCTACCTAAACATTGTTGAGATCCACTTCCTATATTGTTATCAAATGGAAAAAGATATTTGCAGTATTTTAATGGTGCTAGGTTGGGCAAAATGTTATAGATTTTTTTATGAGTTTCTCATTCAGTCTGGATTTGATCAATATGCAATGGTTGGCTCACCCCCTATAGTGATGTTTGATAATTAATGCACTGTAGATGTTCCAAAAGTGATATCATATCTGATGGAAATGCAAACAAACCCTGTTCAGTTTAATTCGTACGCAATCACTCATTAAAGAGTTAGTAACCTAATCTATCCTAACACATTCATCTGTGTATACAGGGCTATTTTTAAATGACTAGCTAAATTTTCACAGGGTGTTCTACCCATGAATATGAACAACTTTCACTATGGGACCAACTTTGAAATCGCAAAAAAAAAATCAGCTGTTTCATACATTTTGATCGAGTAGGTATTGAACTTTTGTAGGAAACCGCTGGTTTTTTTTTTCGTGATTTCAAAGTTGGTCCCTTAGTGAAAGTTGTTCATATTCATGGGTAGAACACCCTGTGAAAATTTAGCTAGTCATTTAAAAATAGCCCTGTATGTGGTTTCAACGTTATACAGGGTGTAAGGGACAGCCCTCTGCAAACTAACAGGGTGTATTCAGCTCCTCATTTTGAATCATATTCCACTGGAAATTTTCTCTGGAAAATTTTCATTTTTTCAATTTTTTTTCAGTTACATTTTCATTATTTCAATGTAAAATTGCATTGTGTGTTCGCAGCACTCCATTTATGTTAAAAAAAAACTGAAAAAAACAGCAAAAAAAAAACCAGCAATGGATGTTGAAATACTCTAACCAACGACGCGTGAAATCAGCTGTTCACTTTCTGTCTAGCTACAGAGTTCATCGAACTCACCGCATACCTATTAGCTACCCCTCCCAACCAGTAATAGACGCTCCGATTTGTGCACAAAAACACAAACAAATCAGGTTTATTGGATTCCCTTACCGTTCCTGAAAAAATTTCATGTACCGGTCATCTTAGTATGATATACTGAATTCACCCTATCAGTTTGCGGAGGGCTGTCCCTTACACCCTGTATACAGGTGAAATTTTTTAACCTCACCTGGAGGTAAAGTAGGTACTCTAAATACTGGAGATAGCAAATTTTACTCAAAGGAAACATTCCTTTATTTTTAAAAAGATACAAATCTGCATTCAAAGATTTTTGAAAATTCGCTAGCCACACTCTGGAATCCAACAGGATCTACGTTTTCTGATCTATTTGTTTAAATTTTCATGAGATACTTCTGGAACAGACTACAAGTATGTTAAACAACAAACACTAAACACACACCAAACACACACACCAAGCTAACAAAAACCAACGAAAACATGTTCAAAATTGAGCTTTGTAAGTACCTACTTAGCGTCGTGTTAGTGATTAAAAGCAAAAACACAACGGTTGTATACCTATTTCAACGTCTGTTGAAAGTGCCTTTAATAATGCTGTTTGATTTCATCGTACAGTCAGCGTCAAAAATATCGGGACGAACAGACTGTTCAAAATGATCTCAAGAACTAAGAAAATTATCCTTGAGATAAACTCAAGGATAAAATTCTTGTCAGAATGACAGTTGTCGTGTACTGTCTTCATTCTGAAACATTCCTTGTGTCATTGAGTTAATATTTATTTATTTATTAACTATGGATGACTTACAGCATTTTTATGGTGTGCATAATAAAGAGTATTCTATCTACAGCTAAAACAAACAGAATAAAAAATAGTATTTGTGAGACTGACACCCAATTAAGTCATCACTTCTAAATATAATCTTTTATTTCATTTTCATAGTTGTTTAGATCATTTTGAACAGTCTGTTCGTGCCGATATTATTGACGCTGACTGTACCTACCTAAGTAGGTCAGTGCGACCGCCTCTTTTGGCTGCAGTGATAGCTCCAACAACTTCAGACAAATTCATAATTAATGAACACAATTTATTTATTAAAGTTTTAATTAAGTTTTGTGTGTACCTATTTATGATCAAACTTTTAACATGTAAAGATAATATAAAGTGCACTGGGTAATTCATTTTAAAATAGTAGGTGGAACTACATTTACCTATAACTATGTACCTTATTCCTAATTGTAACAGATGACCCATCAAGTAGAAAACCGCCACCATTGTCCACTGGATGAACGAAATCCAACTACTTACACGTACAAACAAGAGGGAGACATATCAAAACTGAGATAAAACCTAAATAATACACTAACCTGTGATTATCGCCAAAACATTTTTATAAAACACACAACCCTTTCATCAGGCGTAATTATCCTACATCGAATCTCTAGAGATTGCTTAATATCAGGAACATTCGGTATAATATCGTAATACAAACTATGAGCGAGCAAGGGAGGCCTCCGGGCGTGAGAGGGGTGAGGCAGGGGATGAGGAGAGTGGGGTAATAGTTCATCATCCGATAATAGCGGGATTAACGCGATCCAACCCTTTGTGGGCGGCTTGTAAAACTTCACCAAAACATTTGTCCGCACTGATTATAAATTATTTATTCGTCCTACATTAAATATTCGCACTGTGAATACGTTATTGCCTCTCTTTATCCACAAAATGTGTGATTTTAACATTTAAATGTGGAATATAATATTCGTGTTTTGCTTTCGAATGTTAATTCGTGTTTCAATTTGTTTGATGGTTTGTTCTATGTATATTATTTGTTTTTTTTTTATATTTAAAGCTCTGCTTGGCCAGCCATGCACTGTTTTGATCGTTGCGATTGATCCACCAGCCAGTGACAATACCTTCGTCTAAAGTTACCCATAGGTAACCTCCTAAATAACCAGTCCATATTGCACGGATTTTTGGGTGACCTTTCCTTTACAAATCGACACTACATATTATGTAGTTGAAGAAGTAGACCTTGCAGACCAGTAAATTTCCTTTTTCCAGACCTGCAGCTTTCGCCACACTATAAAAATGTTTGGTTACAAAACAAGACAACCCCTTACAACATTTTGTAATAGCACCCAAGAGTAACATAATTATAATATTCACATCACACGTCTAAAGCCCCTCTGGTTCGTCCTAACAGCTACTTTCACCATCAGCTCTGTCAATTTATATTTGCCTGCAATCATTAATGTAGGCGTCTCGACACGTTCCGCTGTTTTTGCAAAGTGGGCGCTAAACATCTCCATAGAACACCCTGCCCCCCGCGCCTGTATGTGTGGCAGGCGACGGAGGGGGAATGTTCCCAGTCCTCAAAGTGCGTTGCTGGTCGTAGAGTAAACTAGCCGAATGAATAGGTGTCAGAAGCAATGCGTCAGAGCGTCCCGCCGGGGGCGCGGACGTGCCGCGTAACCGGACCCACTCGCATCATAATGCTACATAATTCAATTGATTCCCCGACACTACCCGCACGCTTCCTTGTAACTTCGTTTAGAACGTTTTGATATCGGATACGCCGCTTTGACGCCTCCTTGTACAATTCTTCCCACTGACCCTCGGTAAAAAATAAAAGCTGCGGAATTAGATTGACTATCTTGTATTTAACAATATAAATAAGTTTAACAACAATGGTTCTTATGACTTAGTGGTGGTAAGAGACGGTGGGGGAGGAGAAGGTGACGTGGCCAAGGTTTTGAGCGTATGCTAACTTGGCGACGGGAGCAGTGGCATACGCGACTTTAGCGACGGGAGCTGACGCGTATGCGACGGGGGCGTGTTGGTAGGAGACCTGGGCAGGAGCTTGGGAGTAGGAGATCTGAGCAGGAGCGTGGGAGTATTGGATCTGGGCAGGGGCGTGGGAGTATTGGACCTGGGCAGGAGCGTGGGAGTATTGGAGCTGAGCAGGGGCGTGGGAGTAGGAGACCTGAGCTGGTGCGTAGGCGACCTTGGCGACGGGAGCGGCGTAGGCGATCTTGGCGACGGGAGCGGCGTAGGTGATCTTAGCAACGGGAGCGGCGTAGGCGATCTTGGCAGGAGCTTGCTGGACGGGGGTACCCTCGTACCTCACCACAGCGTTGAAGCCGTGTTCCTCGTCAGCGGTGTAGTCGACGATGCGTTGCACGCCGTCGGGTTGCACGAGCGAGTAGGATCCCTGAACGTTGTCGCCGGAGCGCGTCTCTTGCTGCTGCTTCACGTCGCCGCTCTGGGTGTCGTGGACGGAGTACGAGAAGTCGTAGTGGGCGGGTGCTTCGGGCTGGGCATGGGCATACGCCAGTTTGGCGACGGGCACTACCGGGAGGACCACGGCGGTGGCGGCAGCCACTAGGGCGGAGAAAGTCAAGAACTGTAAAGAAAAAGCTTGGTAAGTAACAATTTCAGTAAAAGTGCGTCTGTTTTGAAATGGCATAGACAGTTACTACAACTGTCTGTGCCGTCTGGAAGTACTATCAGGCCTGTGATACTAAAGGGGTAAGGCACAGGTGTTTCAACTTTCAAAACCTCAAGTTGACTGTACTAGGATAAGACTTTTTTCTGATGAAATGACTAGGAGGTACTTTATCGAAATCAATAACAATTAATTAATTAACTTTGCAATCGTCTAGTTATTCAATCTTCTTTTAATTTAAACAAGATCAACAACTTACTCTGGCGACCATGTTGACTGGTTTGTTTATTGTAGACGAATGTGCTTCTGTTCTGAAGCTCGGGAGCTTTTATACTAGATACAAGTATTGCGTACATACTACATACATATATTATACATATTAACATGTGTAGGTACTTGTGCCTACTGGATGCCCGCGGCGGACTCCAAAACTGGATCGATGGCATCGACAAGATAAACAATTATGTAACGCGTTTCAAGTTCAATTATTTTGTTTACATACGATTAAATATTGATATCGATTTTGATTGTTATCGATCGTGCACCTGCTCTTAACAATTTCCAGAAAAAGTTTCTGTCATCTTCAGATTGTTGTGGAGATCAGTTTAAAAGAAGGCAGCATTTTGACTAAGGTAGGATAGTGACAAAGATTTAGTACTTAACACATGATGGAAACGAGGGAGTTGGCACTTGGCACCCTTAATGCCAAGGTATTACACCTTTTGTAACCAGTGGTCAGAGCTTTTTCAGGTAGCTATGAGCATTCGTTCATAAATCGGACTGCATCTTTACAACCTATGATTGGTTATGATCACAAGCTCTTAAAGTAGGTAATACGACATACCAACCCAACATACACCCATACCATCACATTCGCTGTATATTTAACACTCCCAATAGGAAGACGTGGACTATTATTAGTTTGGTTACCAACCACAGCAAGTGAAGACTAGTTTAACACAGCATAATCAGCCTATAACGCTCCTGCTACATAGGCCTGCTCTCGCTGAGATCCACCACGCGGGCCCAGTGCGGGTTGCTAGATGTCACATGTCTTCGAATTGTTGCTGGTTCTAGGACATGCCGGTTTCCTCTCGATGTTTTCCTTCACCGTTTTGAGAGCAGTGGTGATTGAAATAATTTACACAAAGTAAAGTGGCTGTCAGGGTTCGAACCTACGACCTACAACTCGTAAGTCGCGGCTGTTACCACTAGGCCACCACTGCTCTAAAGACTAGGTAGGTCGAGAAAAGTAGGTCAAGGCTTATTTAACTGAGCTCTTTATCTGGATGTAAATCAGTTAAATGGAACATATCTGTATCAATAAAACAACAATAGAACAGAAGTCACGAACCAAATTCTATTGGTTTATCTTTCACCATCTCTTTATACGAACGAATTAATAACGCTACGTAAACAGTTTTGATACTTGCAATGATTTGTATGATAAAGATGTTTTAGTGGACTATTATTATGATAAACCATGTATGTAAGAGTAAATAAATAATAATTAACCTATTGAAAAAGGACATTCTCATATTTTAATCTTTACCAAAATTACCTGTACCTACATACCTACAAAGCGTGGTACTAAAGATGAGACTTGACACACCACGTGCTTTGACTTGCGCAGTAGACGATTTTGGGTCTCTTTAACAGTATGAGGTCTGAGGCGCGGGAAGGGACTGGTCGTCATCGGGACGGCGGAAAGAAGGCGGTAGGCGCGGTCAAGTCTCATCTTTTGTGGCGTGTATAATACTGGTGGTAGTGGTGGTACTTATTTATTACCTTTCTCAATTTTATTGTAGGTACACACGCTATATTTATACAGCTACTGTTCTACATACTTATAATAATAGAAAACAAACAACTACTGAAATGAAAATCAAGCAAATCTTGTAACTGTATCGCATTCAAAGTTTATCAAAGTAATTTTAAAATCATCGGCACCGAACCAAAAAGACAGCAGGCAGAAGAAATATACCAAAGTATCAAGATTACTGCATCCAAAGCTACATGTCATCATGTAACTAATTAGGATTATCCACAATGAATACAGTGATATTATTATGATGTTATCTAACGGCTACCGAGTACTCTACAATAGTGCATATTAAACACATAGTTTGCTATAGGTACCACAATTGGAGTAGTTTCGGCACTCTTGTTATAAATACCTATGTATTGCAGTTTAGTTTATGTAACATTGTATCAGCCATCGCACCCTAATGAGTAATGGTAATGACACAATGAAAAATATTTTGGCTACGTATCGATTTTAGATAATGGCATTGTGGAATTTTTGTGAAATTGAAGAAAGAAAAAAACGGTAGACAGGTATGGCAAAAGAAAGAAAACGATTTTCGGACTTTTTTCTTTTACTTGTGCTATAAGACTTTGTTTCTTCTATAGGTTTTGATTTACTGGTGAGTATCAAAATATGTCTCATAATTGGCTGCATTTAAATACGGCGGTATGAGTTATTAGAAGCTTGACTATTTTAGAGCTCTAAGGAACGGTAGACCTACGACCCTGCGTATTTTCAACTTGATACCACCAGGCGTTCCAGAGAAAAAGGGTCTTGACAGACTGACAGACAGACATACGGACAATGAAGTGATCCTGTGAAAGGAAAAAAACGGAACCCTAACGGAAGCTGTTCCATACAAAAGTGCTAAATTCCAAAACCCGATGTCAGTTGAAATGACTAAATTGTAATTGTTTGTAAACAACCTATTTACGATTACTTGGTTTGACATTGTATATTTCAAATACGAAATACCCTTAAGATATTTCGTGTTTGAATAGATAAATAAACTCCAATAACCTACTCCTTGAGTATATAGGTAAATAAACTCCAATAAGTAAATTCATTGTAATCATAAAACACCGGTTTCCATAAAACTCTCCCACAATGAATCACCCGGAATGAAGGTTAAAAACCTTGTTTAAAAACCCGTTGGAGACAATATCAAGATTAATTAAGTGTGGAGTGAAAATAATTCCGGTTTACAGATTTTACGCTACTATAAGTAAAAGAAGTACCGAACCTCTGACCTTGCCATAAATGGCACTTAATTTATGAGGCTTTTTATATGCCATTGAATTTACGTAAATGATCAATAATTTGTGATTTTTCCCACGTATAAATTAATTCAAGACACTTGAATGTGTCGATTAAGAATAAGTTGAAATAATTCGTGATGGGTTCTGCATTAATAAAAAAAAAATGGATGTTGGATCAATCCTCTGTGATGAATGACTGTGCTTCGTCGTTTGGTAGCCTGGTTATTATTGGCTTAACTGGTCGCTCCGGTGACCTATTTTGGATGTCGCATAATATGCATCGGTGTAGGTATGGTCTAGTTCTAAACAATGAGTATTAGTAAAACGATGTGGCCTAGGCATTATGACGCTCAACTTGACTACATAAAACTACACTTGATAAAATTAATATCTTGCTTACGGAACTCTATACCGTAAGCGCAACAGTTAACACTAGAACAGGTTAAACAGCGTCATTACCAATTGATATTACTTAGAAGCGATCGCTCCAATTTTTCTCCATTGCTAAACTATTTATTTACGTAACATACCTATGTATCTACTTGGGTAACAAGATCTTTGTTACACATTGGCTAAATGTGTTTTATTGTCCCTCGGGGGCATGGCAAACGAAGGCAAAACTACTGACTTATTCATTAATCAATGCCTTACGATTTCTTTCTTCCTTAATTTGGATATGTTTAATTCATAGAAACAATATAAATTACCCATAACTTTAACTTGCATGCTGATTTTCGATTGTGTGTATACCTACTCATGTTTGAACAAATAAAAAATATCTTATCCTAAATTATTCATGTTCATAAAACTTTTTTTTATAAACCTATTCTATTCTATTCTATTTTATTTTTCTCTATGGCATTATGTCAGATGTGTTATAAGAAAACTTGTGAAAAAAAAACCTAATGTTAGTTCCGGTTAGTAGGTACCTACCTACATTTTAATAAAGAGCTTTTCACTAATAAACGTCAGGAAAAAGCTGGTCAGTTCAATACTAGTTAGTTGTAAGCCTAGATAAACCATATTCCATGAAAACGTATAAATAAAAAAAAGACCTAATGGCATCCCAAATTTATTTTATTCTGAAACGGACAGTCACTCTTG
Source organism: Cosmia trapezina (assembly GCA_905163495.3). Lineage (NCBI taxonomy): Eukaryota > Metazoa > Arthropoda > Insecta > Lepidoptera > Noctuidae > Cosmia > Cosmia trapezina. The sequence continues at coordinate 19,863,131 of LR991037.1, forward strand.
CTTTTAAAATAAATATACTCCATCATTTTATTTTCTAAAACCTAAGTGAAATAACTGGATTTTAATTTTCATAAATTGCTTAGTAGCTAGTGTAGCTACTGCACAATGGCCAATGATGGCGAATGAAAGTCATTGGAGAATTATTTTAGAACGAAACGGAAACGGCGGCGCCTCTTCACAATCGGCGATCATAAACTTTCATCCCCTTTATCGCCGATTGTGAAGAGCAGGCAAAACATAATCGTGATTGTGCATTTCGTTTCTATCGGGTTATAAAATATAATATTCGATGATTCGATCTTGTTTTACGTTAAATATAATTTTAGAACCTAAGTATAAGTAGTTTAAAACTGGCTTTTTTGTAAATTGTAAGCAACAAAAAACCGCCCAAGTGCGTGTCGGCCCACGCACAATGAAGGGTTCCGTTGTTGAAAATAATGTATACCTAAAACAAACTTAACATTGTTGTAGAAAAACTAGAAATCCCAAAATATTTTTTTCTATGCGATAAAATTACAAATTTACGATTTTCAGACTTTTTCCTTTATTTGTGCTGACGTTGACTTGGAACCTTGATTTTTCAAGAGATCCAAGAGACCATAGAATTAATTTCAACTAGATCCCCCCACGCGTTCCTGAAAAAAAGGGACTTGATAGACTGACAGACAGACAGACGGACAACGAAGTAAGATAAGACAAGGATAAGGATATAATAAGGATAGGATAGGATAGGATAATAGGGATAGGGGGATAGGATACGGGTTCCGTTTTTTCCTTTTGAGATACGGAACCATAAAAAACCGGCCAAGTGCGTGTCGGACCACGCACAATAAAGGGTTCCGTGGTTGAAAAGAATTTATCTCAAATACAAACTTAACATCACAAATTTTTTTACGTGTTAAAATTACAAATTAACAATTTTCGGACTTTTTCCTTTACTTGTGCTGTAAAACCCTGCTTCTTGCCAAATTTCATGATTCTAGGTCAAAGGGAAGTAGGTAGATACCCCATAGGTTTTGATTTACTTGCGAGTATTAAGATATGTCACATAAACGGCCGTATTTTTTTATTACGTTGACTTAGAAGCTTGATTTTTTTAGGACCTCAAGGGACCATAGATCTACGTATTAGATATTAATTTCAACTTGATACCTCCACGCGTTCCTGAGAAAAAGGGTCTTGACAGACAGACAGACGGACAACGAAGTGATCCTATAAGGGTTCCGTTTTTTTCTTTTAAGGTACGGAACCCTAAAAAAACAAGAAAACCGAACAATGGACAAGATTAACGATGGTTCTTCCAATTTTGTAAAAGAAACAAAATTGGAAGAACCATCGTTAATCTTGACATCAAATCAGAACACAGTAACGGTATCAGGTTTTTTCGGAAACCAGTTAAAATAATGACTGTCCTTAACGACAACGATTATAAAACGGAAGTTTTTATTTTTATTGAGCAAATGTAGCTGTCCTTTGACGACTGATTGCGTAAGGTTTACTTATTTTTGGAAGCAATCGTTTTATTGTGATTATTACTTACGTACAAGTTTCCTGCTTTTGGCAACTTTATAGGTAGCAAGTAGCAACTTCTGAATAATGGGAAATAGGTATTATTATTTACTAGCTGCGCCCCGCGGTTTCACCCGCGTAGACCGGGATAAAAGTAGCCTATGTGTTAATCCAGGGTATAAGCTATCAACCTACCAAATTTCATCCTAATCGGTCCAGCCGTTTGAGCGTGAAGAAGTAACAAACATACACACACACACACACACACACACTCACACACACACACACTCACACACTCAAACTTTCACCTTTATAATATTAGTGTGATTATTCTTTTAGGAATTATCCATGGGAAGTAAGAATTCCATTTAAATCCTATTAAGTAATGGATACATTTATACTCTCAGCAACACTAATTTGCATGACTACACAATCATTAGGTCCTACTTACTTCGATCGATCGACAACAAAGACTAATCAGGGTCTTGTCAAAACCCACTGAACCATTAAATCGAAATTAGAAGTGACAGTCTGACCCTTACACCGTACAACACTGATATACATCTATCACATATCATATCAGCAGGTATGGTCACGCTCCTACTAGTACCGACTTAGTAAACAATTTCATATGTTTGACGCCCGATCAATCAGCGAGCGAGTACTTAGAACGTTACACATTATATTACCATTGGACCACACCCAAAACATTTCGGTCAAGGCCTTGGTCAACAGTCACCAAACTACTTTTAATTTCTCTATTGGACCTCACCAGTTTATTCAGACCTACAGAGCTGCCTTTACCTATAGTTCATTCGCACGAAGGAACGTAGAAAGCGACAGGTCATCTTAAAATGGTGACCACTTGTTTCTTCAAATATTTTAATGCGTGGCTTAAAAATTATTGTTGCAATTTATTTATAAACTAATTGAGTGTCGTATTTAATTTGTAATATACGATTTATCTGAGCATGTTATTATGTTAATAGATTTACAGCCTCCGTATGATTAAAATGAAATATTCTGAGAGTAATGTTGCATATAAGCTATTACTAGTAGCGTATTTGTGACATAGTAATAGGTCAAAGCGACCTAATCTAGTTTTTTAAATATTATTGACGTGTAAAACCTACTTACAGAAATAAAATCATTTATCATGGAAAAGATAAAAATTGTATATATTATTAAAGTACCTATTGTGTCATGTTAGAGTAGTCAATTATCATCAAGTCAGCTGTTTTGAACCTTGATGCCTGTATCTTATCATGCATGGGTCAGAATAGCCTGTACATTTTTAATAAAGGTACTGAAACATTACATATCTCTGATCATGCAAGAATGATACGGTACGTTACCGTTTGTGATTCGGGATCTTATGTTATAATATTATTATGTGTGTTTATCAAACGTGATAACAATATGTTTGTGTAGCAATAAAATAAAAAATAATTAATTCAATTCATAATAATTTATTAGCACCTAATCATTTCAATAAATACAACAGCTTGTCTAACTATGTAACAACAGTATCTAGTGGTGGTAGGAGATGGCGGGAGAGGAGTAAGTGACGTGCGCTACGGGAGCGGCGTAGGCGAGCTTGGCGACGGGAGCGGCGTAGGCGACTGGAGCGTGAGAGTAGGAGACCGGAGCGTGAGCGTAGGAGACGGGGGCAGGTGCGTAGGCTACTTTGGCAATGGGAGCGGCATAGGCGAGCTTGGCTACGGGAGCGGCGTAGGCGATCTTGGCGGGTGCGGTGTGCACGGGGGTGCCCTCGTAGCGCACGTTAGCGTTGAATCCGTGCACCTTGTCGGCGGTGTATTCGACGATGCGGTGCACACCGTCGGGCTGCACAAGCGAGTACGAGCCGTGCACAGCGTCGCCTTCGCGAGACTCCTGCTGCTGCTTCACGTCGCCGCTGTGGTCGTCATGGACGGAGTACGAGAAGTCGTAGTGAGCGGGTGCTTCGGGCTCGGCGTACACCACTTTGGAGACGGGGACCAGGCCAGCGCATGCCGCCGCAGCGAGGGACAGGATGATGACGAACTAGAATGAAACATATTTTGTTAGATAAATCAAATAATATCCTATAGGTAAGTACCTACTAAATATTTTGTTAGAACTGTTTAATAAAGTTGAATTATAAAAAAAAACAAAGGTTCTAGTCAGTACAAAGCATATAATTAATTCCTGTATTACAATTAGTGTAAGTATATACCTATATAATTAATTTTCTATTATTAAGATTGTGTTACTTACTTTGGCGACCATTTTCAGTTTTGTGTTGCTGATTTGGACGTCAGTACTTAACTGTGACAATGTGTGATCTGGTGCACTTTTTATACTTAAATTATCGCCTTCAGTGTATCGACGTTGGTGACAAACTGACAAGCCTGGGGCGTTGTATAATAATTTAGAGGTGAAGGTTGCGCACGCGACCGAACTTCACGATCCCACATACGAATTGACACCTGTGAAGTGTGTATATACATTCTCATCTGCGTTTTGGATTGACCCAGTAACTGGGTTGTGGAGGTCAGATAGGCAGTCGGCCTTTCTGACCTCCACAATCCAGTTACTGGGTAATACGATACCCCTTGGTAAGACTGGTTGTCAGACTGTCGAGATAACCCGTAACGACTGTCAAAGATCCACGAATAACAGCCAAGACCAACAGCTTAACGTGCTTTCCGAGGCACGGACACGACATGGTGAACACGAACATCGAACACTTTAAATGTTCAACAGGGTCCTGAGTTTCTTCAAATGATCCGTGTTCGTTGGTCGTGTTCACCATGTTTTGTTCGCTCGTGCATACACGCCTTAAAGATAGTCACCCATCCACACACCAACCACGGCAAGCTTAGCTTCACCTGAACGATCGACCCGTCCGGCTGTTACTTAGCCACATCAAAGTAAAGTTAAAAGTAATAAACAGGGTGTAAGTGTAAACACCGTTATGCTTTTAAGGTGTCATGGTATTCATCATTATGAATAAATTTTACTAGGGGACCAAACCTGAAATTACAAAAAAAGAGCTGTCCGCTACATTTTGACGAGTTAGGTATGAGAAAATATAGGGAACAGCTGATTCTTTTTTCGCAATTTCAGACTTGGTCCCGTACCAAAAGTTGTTCATAATGATGAGTACAATGACCCCTTAAAAGGGTAACGGTGTTTATGCAACTTTTACAATGATAGCAAACCTGAAATCGCGAAAAAACAAATTAGCTATTCCCTATATTTATGTTCGCACAATTCGTCAAAATGTAGGGAACAGCAGATTTTTGTCGCGATTTGAGGTTTGCTCCCGTAGTAAAAGTTATTCATAATAATGAGTACAAAGAATTACCCCTTAAGGGTTGTGCGTTGTTTAAATTACACGTTGTGTATTTACATAATCAGCCTATAATGTTCCCACTGCTGGGACACAGGCCTCCTCTCGGTGAGAGGGAGTGGGCCGTAAACCACCACGCGGGGCCAGTGCGGGTTGGTAGATGTCACATGTCTTCGATTTTTGGTTCTAGGACATGCCGGTTTCCTCACGATGTTTTCCTTCACCGTTTTGAGAGCAGCGGTGATGAAATAATTTACACAAAGTAAAACGCCTGCCGCGGATCGAACCTACGACCTACAACTCGTAAGTCGCGGCCAATACCACGGGGCCACCACTGCTCTATTTATGTTTCAATAAATATAAGAAAAAACCGGTCAAGAGCGAGTCGGACTCGCGCACCGAGGGTTCCGTTCCGGTTTCTGAAAAAGTGTGCTATTTAGAGACATCGTTTTATTTTTCCTGTAATTTTTACATAAACTTCTGTCACATAGAATAATTTCAGATTTTTCTCTTTGCAAACTTCGGAGATAAGGGGGGGAACGGTATTTTTTTTTACATTACCAAAAGTCGAAAACTATGCGACCTAAAACAATAAAAATGTTTGAGAATGTGCAAACAGCGCTCTTTCATATGATACCCCACATGCCCTAGTAGCCCCACTTTGAATTTTTAAGACCACTTTTCAGCACCTGTTCCAAAGAAAATATAAATATTTTTATTTCTGTTTTATTTGCAAAATAGTTGGGTAAACGTCATCTAAAACTGTTCTAAATTTCAAGTTGATAGCATAAGTAGCTACTAGTTCTTAAGATATTTAGCTGTGACAGACAGACCGACTGAGTCACACCATACGGGTTCCTTTTTTACCATTTTGGTACGGAACCCTAAAAAGAAGTATTTTAGATTGAAGCAGTGTTTATTGTGTCCGGACAATTAAGAGCTCGTTCCAGCGCATCGAGGCAAGTATATTATAAACATACAAGCACAAAAAACCAACAAATAACGTTTTTACATCTTAGTATATGTATTTTTATTTTATTCTCAGTATGTTCGATTTGTGAATTCCGTTGAATGTGGTCACCTGGTACCTACATACCGAGAAGTTAGGATTAGGCAACGCAGTGCATCGACCTTCACCTCTCAATCATTGTATCTTATACACAGCCGCGGCGCCCCAGGCTTACAATGTGTCACCAAAGATACTTACCAGCTGTAGGCGACACAATAGTATAAAAAGTGTCGCAGGTCATACATTGTCACAGTTCAGTATTGATATTCATATCAGCAACACCAATTCAAAAATGGTCGCCAAGGTAGGTTTACTTTTCTGATAATTAGGTTAATCGGGTTATTTTAATTATAATTTCTCTCGTAAGCACTTATCACAATATCACGCCAGTAATCCCCGAAGGATTAGGCATAAGTGAACTTATAGTATATCCCCATTACGCTAGTTATGTTTAAGCCCCATGAAATGGGGCTATCCTATTGCCATCATCTAGGCTGCTACTGAGAAATTCCACAAGGATAAACCCAATAACAATCCCATCATCATCATCCACCATACCACCACCATTATCTCTATTTTTTCCTTTTTTCTTCTTCTTTCTCTATCTTCTCAATCTTCCCAACTAAACTTAGATTTTTCTTATTAACAATATCCATTTTTTTCTAGTTCGTCATCATCTTGTCCCTCGCTGCGGCGGCATGCGCTGGCCTGGTCCCCGTCTCCAAAGTGGTGTACGCTGAGCCCGAAGCACCCGCTCACTACGACTTCTCGTACTCCGTCCATGACGACCACAGCGGCGACGTGAAGCAGCAGCAGGAGTCTCGCGAAGGCGACGCCGTGCACGGCTCGTACTCGCTTGTGCAGCCCGACGGCGTGCACCGCATCGTCGAATACACCGCCGACAAGGTGCACGGATTCAACGCTAACGTGCGCTACGAGGGCACCCCCGTGCACCCCGCCCCCGCCAAGATCGCCTACGCTGCTCCTGTTGCCAAGCTCGCCTACGCCGCTCCCGTTGCCAAAGTAGCCTACGCGCCTGCTCCCGTCTCCTACGCTCACGCCCCTGTCTCCTACTCTCACGCTCCAGTCGCCTACGCTGCTCCCGTCGCCAAGCTCGCCTACGCCGCTCCCGTAGCGCACGTCACTTACTCCTCTCCCGCCATCTCTTACCACCACTAGATACTATTGTTGAATAGTTAGGCAAGCTGTTATATATTAAAATAAATAGGTGCTAATAAATTATTATGAATTCAATGTCCGTCTTTATTATTATTAATTTCGCATAAACTTACACCTTATTACGGCTGCTGGATGTCTAAGGCCGCTACAATCGTAACGTAACTCAGCCACCGACTGAGAGACGTCTAGCACAAAATGTATGAATAAACAACTTCAGCCGCCGACTAACCGGTCCGTTGCTTTTCATATTTTTTACTTGACGCGTCGACCTCCGCGGCCGAATTTACTTAGGTACGTTTGGTGTGAACGCGCCTAAACATTAAATCCAAAGGCCCAACGCAGATAAAAGTAGTCAATGGTTGTAAATCAAATACCAATTACGAAAATTGAGACAAAATACCTTAGGGTTAATATCCTACTTAGTTATAAGTCGACTGTGCCCTACCACATTTTTTTTTTAAATTAATAGATGCTATTAAACTATTATTGAAAGTGGCTGGGACAGACTGGATGCGGAAGGCGGAGGACGGTGTTGTGGCGCAGCCTGGGAGAGGCCTTTGTCCAGCAGTGCACTGCGATAGGCTGAGTTGATTTGTTTGAAACTATTATTGAATGGAATATACTACTATATTTTGTACCTAATGAATAAGATGACATTGTAATCTGTAAATCGGTTTTGTCTACATTTGTAAAAAGATGAGGAATGTACCCACATCTCCCACAACGCAATAATATGCAAAACCAAAATAACGTTACGACGGCTCTCCCTAAAAACACGTTTTTTTAAATGTTTTTCATCATCACAAACTATGATTTTAGGCACGTCGCGGGTAGGCCGCTGGGGTCGCGGGTAGTTTTAAGAAGATACCGCGGCCCTGGCATAGGCAACTGAAGGAACACGGGTGGGTTTTAGTCTGTAAAAGTCTGACACGCCCTTCCGCTCCACCCGGAGCGGGAGAAGTTATTTGATGATTTCCCACCCTCAAAAAAAAAGGCACGTATGGTACTAATGTCCTGAGGTTTTGTACAAGAGTTCCTTATACAGCGAAAGTAAGGAAGGATTTTCGCAAATTCACTCCCTAAGGGGTTCATTAGGTGATGGAAGTTCGTCATTGTCACCGATGAGAAATACCATCGGGCACACAGCTTGTAGTCATGAAATCGCCACGTCTGGGAAACCTATTGGGGATAGCTTTACGTATGTCCTCATTGTCGCTTAACTGTCTGGTGATCGTAAAATTCAGAGACCCTTTACGCAGATATAAGCAACTTCAAAAGCACATATAATTAACTAAGCTCATAGGATACCTCTTGTAAGATCAGCAATTTATCTACAAGATCCTCCATCATACCGGCTTACAAGTAAAACACACAAATGACAGCCATTCCTATCTTTCTCAGAAAATAAAAGGTATATCTGATCTAGCCTCGCACCGCTTAGAGTTCCTAAATTCATGGGGGCTTACTATGATCTCTTATAGCAGGGCAGAAGTTGAACGTTTCCAGTGAGAACTCTCTCACTGGAAACGTTCCACTTCTCCCCTGCTATAAGAGTTCACAGTAAGCCCCATGTCCAGGAGACCGAGATGTGGGAAGCTTAGTGCTATTTAAAAAATATTATTAATAACAAAGGTGAACTGATCGTGAACTTGATTCATAACAAGTTTTTTTTAAGTATCGGAAACAAATATTGAACTGAGTCAAGGAGAAAATCTCGCCCATTTCATATCTTTACTTATTGCAACCTATTATCACAGTATAAAAACATACAGTAGGACGACGCCTTTGATCTCGTGGTAAGTGCCGACAACGTCTAGACATTGTCGCAACAGCAAGGGTTGTCTCAAGTAAACGATATTAATTAATTAATTTGTTTATTTGAGATCAACATCGTCATCAACATTATTATTATTATAAACGAAATTTGAGTGCCTGCTTATTTCATAAGTTTTTTTTTCTAATTATTTTATTATTTTTCTTTTAAGTTAATTTTTTTCGACATGGATGTCATTCTCATGGTTTTTTGAGGTCACTGATGACGATAAGATGATGGCGCCTGCGAAAATTTTCAAATTTTTCGTCATGGGTATCGTTTCTATGGTTTTCTAGAACGTTAAAGCCGATAGTTAAGTCAAAATGAAAATCCAACATGGCGGCTGCGAAAATTTAAAAATTTTTCGTCATGACCTTATAATCGTTTGCAGCGACCTCAAAAACCATGAAAATGACACCCATGACGGAAAATATGAAAATTTTCGCAGCCGCCATCTTGGATTTTCATTTTGACCTCATTATCGTTTTCAGCGACCTCAAAAACTATGAAAATTACACCCATGACGGATTTTTTTTGTATAAGTACATAATTTACCTTTACTTCATTTTATACATACAGGGTGTAAGGGACAGCCCTCCGCAAACTAACAGGGTGCATTCAGCTCCTCATTTTGAATCATGTTCCATCGGAAATTTTCTCAGGAAATTTTTCATTTTTTCAATTTTTTTTTCAGTTACATTTTCATTATTTCAATGTAAAATTGCATTGTGTGTTCGCAGTACTCCATTTATGTAAAAAAAACAAAAAAAAAACCAGCAATGGATGTTGAAATACTCTAACCAACGACGCGTGAAATCAGCTGTTCACTTTCTGTCTAGCTACAGAGTTCATCGAACTCACCGCATGCCTATTACCTACTCCTCCCAACCAGTAATAGACGCTCCGATTTGTGCACAAAAACACAAACAAATCAGGTTTATTAGATTCCCTTAACGTTCCTGAAAAAAATTCATGTACCGGTCATCTTAGTATGACATACTGAATTCACCCTATCAGTTTGCGGAGGGCTGTCCCTTACACCCTGTATATAAATTACATTTTTAAATATTAGATTAACAAAACACACAAGGGTCACGACCCTTGTGTGTTTTGTTTTTACGTTTTTACGGAAAAATCTTGATTTTTTTTTCGCCTAGCCAAGTTCAGCCAAGTTCGTACCGTCCGTTCCAAAAAAACTTAAGGAATAAGCAAGCAGGTACTCAAATGTTAAGACTGTGTCGTATCTCTGTATTTTTCTGTGTACATAAATTAAATAATAATAATAAATTAAAAAAATAATAAAAACAACACGATAGCCCTGAAAATCGTGTCCCGAGCTACGAACATGGTGGAAGTATGCAGCTCGGGCTCGCGCCTCCCGCGTCTCGCCCATCACGCCCCGCACTATTGCCCTGTCTAGACGGCTTCGTCGGACGACTGTATGATGTATAGACTGTGCTATTATTCTGATGCAATCACAAAAAAGCTAAGTGAGAATAATTATAAATCTACTTACCTATTCCGTATTTTTTGCAATCGCAATATATCATTGTCCTTGCAATATCTAAATCGAATGAATTACTAAACAAGACTACAACTTTTAAAATTAAATGCAGCACCAAGGCAGCACCCATTCCAAAATATGATTTTCAAGAGAAGAGGCACTGCTGCAAGCAATAACGTTTTGGCTGCAAGGATTTTGGCGCTCGAATGACGTTGACAGAGGGGCGCTGTTGGTAAATAGTTTTGTGAAATTTATTAAGAAAAAACAAGATGGCGGCGTTAGTTATTAAACCAACGCGCCCAAAGACCCTAGCACAAACTATACTATAGCATTTCTTAAAGAAGTTCAGAGGCCTGTCACATTTGATCACACGATCTCTCGCTCACACGGGAACAAATTTTTAAGAATGTTAAATGAAAAGATGTTATTTTGAAAAATGAAGTATATTATTATTGTTACTTACTTAATAAATAATATTTTAATGGGTAATTATTAAAAACACATTTCTATTGTGTTAACTAATAAATTAAGCTTATAGTGATTATTATTAATATCGGCAACTCGAACATAACAGTAAACATGGTAAATATCCCGTTTGTGTTAATAATAATGATTATTATTATTGTCTATGGTTAAGCTAAGTAATTTATTAGATACACAATAGAAATGTGTTTATCAATCTGCCTAGCCTTTTCCCAACTATGTTGGGGTCGGCTTCCAGTCTAACCGGATGCACCTGAATACCAGTATTTTACATGGAGCGACTGCCTATCTGACCTCCACAACCCAGTTACTGGGTAATACGATACCCCTTGGTAAGACTGGTTGTCAGACTTTCGAACTTCTGACGACCCGTAACGACTGTCAAAGATCCACGAATAACAGCCGGACCAACGGCTTAGCGTGCTTTCCGAGGCACGGAGGAATCTCGATATGTAAAGATGGTCACCCATCCACTGACCAACCCCGGCAAGTGCAGCTTTGTATGTTTATAATCATTATTATATTAACGTTTTTTTTTCTTTATTTCATTTATGTATACATATCATTTACATTTTTAAATATTTTCATAAAAACATAAAATAAAAAAAACATTTAAAAATATAAAAAATAAATATTATATATATAAATATATTATATAAATATTAATGTATTAACAATAATAATAGATTACATTTTTCAAAAAAGCATCTTTTCATTTAACATTTGGTCCTGTGTGAGCGAGAGAGGTGATAAAATGTGACAGGCCTCTTAATCTACTAAAGTGCAGACCACACTGGGAACGAAAAGCTACAGTTCGCTGTGTGAACCGAAGTATATGCAAACACGCGGTAGCTACTCGTACATGAGCTAAACGAACTTAATTCCGGTGCAACTGTGGCCAGCTCTTCAGGAATGAGTCCACAATACCAATCGGAGCGGGAAGCTCCAGGTAGCCCGCGAAATTTAAATTTTCTTATGTTTTTTGCAATTTGCAATTTGGGTGTCATTTTCATGGTTTTTGAGGTCGCTGAAAACGATAATGAGGTCATGACGAAAAATTTTTAAATTTTCGCAGCCGCCATGTTGGATTTTCATTTTGACTTAACTATCGGCTTTAACGTCCTAGAAAACCATAGAAACGATACCCATGACGAAAAATTTGAAAATTTTCGCAGGCACCATCATCTTATCGTCATCAGCGACCTCAAAAAACCATGAGAATGATATCCATGTCGAAAAAAATTAACTTAAAAGACAAATAATAAAATAATTAGATTTACTTAAGAAATAAGCAGGCACTCAAATGTCGTTTATAATAATAATAATGTTGATGACAATGTTGATCTCAAATAAACAAATTAATTAATTAATATCGTTTACTTGGGACAACCCTTGCTGTTGCGACAATGTCTAGACGTTGTCGGCATTTACCACGAGATCAAAGGCGTCGTCCTACTGTATGTTTTTATACTGTGCTATTACACTGTACACTGTGTACTGTGAACTATTACTGTGTTGTATTATTTATATGACTTATGAAATTGAAGTAATTTTGTAAAATTAATGTTGTTTATTTTTGTTTTGTGTATAATTTAATTTTTAATTTTATTTATTTTGTATAAATTTAGTTACAAATTATTCTTCATACAGGTATTAATGAGTTTGTAATATTTCGGCTCAGCAATGCAGCATGTCGGCCTTCACCTCTCAATCATTGTGCACGACGCCGCGAGCGTGTGTCACCAACGAAACCTACAGGCGACCAGCCTGTATAAAAACTGTAGCAGGTCACACATTATCATAGTCCACTACTGACACTCAAATCAGCAACAACAAATCAAACAATCATCAATAATGGTTGCCAAAGTGAGTCAATACTTTTTTTTTTGTGTCTGATAAATCATTATTCCGTATTCATTATTCTGCATTTATCCTAGTTTTAGGTTCTAAGTTCATTCTAAAATATTTACCTATTTTACTTGCAGTTCGTCATCGTCCTGTCCCTCGCTGCGGCGGCTTACGCTGGCCTGGTCCCCGTCTCCAAAGTGGTCTACGCCGAGCCCGAAGCACCCGCTCACTACGACTTCTCGTACTCCATCCACGATGATCACAGCGGCGACGTGAAGCAGCAGCAGGAGTCTCGCGAAGGCGACGCCGTGCACGGCTCGTACTCGCTTGTGCAGCCCGATGGCGTGCACCGCATCGTCGAATACACCGCCGACAAGGTGCACGGATTCAACGCTAACGTGCGCTACGAGGGCACCCCCGTGCACGCCGCACCCGCCAAGATCGCCTACGCCGCTCCCGTAGCCAAGCTCGCCTACGCCGCTCCCGTTGCCAAAGTAGCCTACGCGCCTGCCCCAGTCTCCTACGCTCACGCCCCTGTCTCCTACTCTCACGCTCCAGTCGCCTACGCCGCTCCCGTCGCCAAGCTCGCCTACGCCGCTCCCGTCGCGCACGTCACTTACTCCTCTCCCGCCATCTCCTACCACCACTAGATATTAAGTTACATCATAGGCAAGCTGTTATGTACTGAAATAAATAGGTGATATTAAATTATTATGAATTGAATGTCCCATTTTATTATTATCTCATAAACTTACCCCGATTACAGTTACAGAAACCTAAAAACCTAATAAATTACAAGTACCTATAAAGGTCAGTGGTATCCCCCCCTTATCGTGTGTAAATTTTCGTATATTTTCTTAAATAACTTTAAAACAATTTATTTTTGATTTTCACAGGCTTCTTTGAAAGAACCACCTTTATGCCCCGGAACAAAATTATTTAAGCGAATTCCTTCCTTATGTTCGGTTTTTAAGGTCCTCAGATAAACCCTCGATAGTAATTCACTCTACTTTTAAGCTAAACGAACCAATAATCATTACCGAATGCATAAACTCCGATTAAATGCCTCAGAAACCTATAAGTCACGCTAAAGAAGAGTTTGTCAAGGTCTCAACTCCAAATTTTCAGTTCAGAAACCGGGTGCAAGAATCCTTAATAAACCTTATGATAATTAAACTGCCACACTGTATTGCAAGTGTCTAATGATCGTTTGAGCTAATTTGAGCATCATAACCAAAAACCACCTTGCCTTTAAAAATAAAAAAAAACCGGCCAAGTGCGTGTCGGACCATGCACAATTAAGAGTTCCGTATAGTTGAAAAGAATTTATCCCAAAAACAAACTTTTACATTGGCCAGAGGCTAAGCATTGCCATACAACGTAGAAATTCCGCCAATCTCTTGGGTCTATTACCAGTCGACAGTGATGCGAATGAATTTTTCGACGCCATATTTTAGTTTGTGAATTAGTAGTTTATTAATTAAACTTAGGACGTTAGGATAAAAAAAATACAGTGTTATGATATAATTTTGTTTTTTTGTATTACCTAATTAAATTAGGTATAGTATGTTATTATTTACGTAAATATTATTTTAATTTTGAATAAAGCATTACAAAAACAAACTTAACATTAAAGTTGAAAACCATGTGAATACATAGGAATACATTGATATAAGTCACGGTAATTTTTTTTGTATGAGCAAAACAACTATTTTATAAGTAGAAAAAAAACTACAAATTAACGATTTTCAGACTTTTTCCTTTAGATACTTGTGCTGTGAGACCTTGTTTCTTGCCAATTTTCATGATTCTAGGCCAACGGAAAATATACTATAGGTTTTGATTTATTTGTAAGTACCTATCAAAATATGTCGCTTAAATGGCCATATTTTTTTATTGCGTTGACTTAGAAGCTTGATTTTTTTAGGGCTCCATGGGACCATGTACCTACTGTATTTGATACTAGCACATCGCGCGAGGCTTCGCCCGCGGGGATGTCAGAAAAAATCCCACGGGAACGTACTATCGGAAATTCTTTCCTTATTCCTTGTCTACATTATAAAGTCGACTGACTGACTGATTGACTCAGGAGTCAGGACTTCTCTTTTTATTTATACAGATTAATTTCAACTTGTTCACGTGTTCCTGAGAAATAGGGTCTTGACAGACAGACAGGCGGACAACGAAGTCTTCCTAAAAGGATTCCGTTTTTTGCTTTTGAGGTACGGAACCCTAAAAACAGAAACAAGTAGAAAAAGGAACAAAGATTATAAAATGCCTATAAATTTCCTACTAAGGCATCAGGCATATAGGTATTCTTCCTTCATCAAACACTTCGGACTCTATAGAGCGCCTTTTTGTGCAGAGCAGAGTGGAGGGCACTAGACCACGCGGACATTCACCCATGAGTTGGACTGCCCAAATTAAATCCGCAGTGAGTGGGCGATCCCTTGTATGGGTGCACTAAAAACTTTTTTACAAAAACAAAAACCGACTTCCAAAAAAAACACTACAAAGTGAAAAATAACTTTAATTTCAGAAGTCGGTGTCTTTGGATCTGTATTTTAGTTTTTTGCCACCGACTTCCGAAATTAAAGTTATTTTTCACTTTGTATTGTTTTTTTTGGAAGTCGGTTTTTGTTTTTGTAAAAAAGTTTTTATTTTACACATTTTAGTGGTTCAGTTTGTAATTTATCTAAGTTACAATAACCCAATGTCAACTGCTCATCACGTTTTACAAAATGTTGCTTTTTCCGATGCAGGGACGTTAATTGTTGAAGAGTTCTCCTAGTAAGAACTAGGAGAAATGGAGCTCATGGTGAAGTCACCATTACCATTATTTTGACGAGCATAAACCATATTAAAGTAATCGAATCGCAACCTAACCTACTTAGATATAATTGAGTATTTCCGATGGCCCTCTGTGGTCTTCATCATCAGTTCCAGTTCACCGAATGGTACTTTCCGAGAGCAAATGCACGAGTTACTATAAAAAATACCGAAATTGATATAGGTGTGCCCATAAAATTTGAGGGTGTTCCTCGATTTCCATGGGATCCCATCATCAGATCCTGACTTGATGATCATGGGACCACTTGGGACGTATACCCTTTCGAACAAAAAAAGAAAAATCCAAATCGGTCTAGCCATTTTCGAGTAATCGGGGAACATACATAAAAAAAAAAAAAAAGGTTCCGACGAATTGAGAACCTCCTCCTTTTGGAAGTCGGTTAAAAAACACCAAAAATCGGAGTAGATGGTGAGAAATCGTGAGGCGAATCACAAGCTTTCAGTTTTGGATATACTTATGTATTAGTTAAAGTGGCAACGCTGATAGTATTTGGTGTATCAAGAGCGGAGAGACTGAAGCCGATAAGTTGTCACCCCAAAACCGTAATACCTATACCTACAGTTTTCTATACGAGTTTTTACTATTACATTCAGTGTAGAGATTCCTCGCTGTAACATTGATATTTGAACGTTGAAAATCAGTGATAATTGGGAAGAAGATACCGCGGCCCTGGCATAGGCAACTGAGGGGGAACACGTGTGGGTTTTAGTCAGTAAAAGTCTGACACGCCCTTCCGCTCCACCCAGAGCGGGAGAAGTTATTTGATGATTTCCCACCCTCAAAAAAAAAAAAAAAAAACCCCCAACACCGTAATACCTATACCTACAGTTTTCTATACGAGTTTTTACTATTACATTCAGTGTAGAGATTCCTCGCTGTAACATTGATATTTGAACGTTGAAAATCAGTGATAATTGGGAAGAAGATACCGCGGCCCTGGCATAGGCAACTGAGGGAACACGGGTGGGTTTTAGTCAGTAAAAGTCTGACACGCCCTTCCGCTCCACCCAGAGCGGGAGAAGTTATTTGATGATTTCCCACCCTCAAAAAAAAAAAAAACCCCAACACCGTAATACCTATACATACAGTTTTCTATACGAGTTTTTACTATTACATTCAGTGTAGAGATTCCTCGCTGTAACATTGATATTTGAACGTTGAAAATCAGTGATAATTGGGGTTGTTAGTCCCCTGTAAATTGAAATAAGCTTGGGGAAGCCAAAATAAACAAAGAAGGTCATGAACTCGACTTGATACAAGTTTTTTTGCGGAAATACTTAGTTGAACTAAGTCAAGGAGAAAACCTTGCCCATTTCACATCGGTATACATGAAATCTGATGCAATAACAGTACCTAATAAGAGTAACGACAGAGCCTGCTTGTAAAATCAAAATTGATAAAATAAACATGTTTTAAAACAATACGAAGCACCTATTCTTAAAATATCAAAAGCACTCACACAGACCTACTTACTGCTTTTTAAGGAATGCGTCGACAGGTTGTAAATCTGCAGAATCGTGAGTCGGTTCAGCTATGCAGCAGTCGACCTTCAACTCTCAATCACTATGAAGTTTAATGAACGACGACGCGGGCGCGCCGTGTGTCACTGGCAAGACGTACTGGCGGGCGACACCGGCAGTCCTGTATAAAACTGGAACAAGTCCATACATTATTACAGTTACCTACTGATACTCAAATCAGTAACAACATACTTGCAAAAATGGTTGCCAAAGTGAGTTATTAGACTGTCGTGTTACAATTTTTACAATTTCAATCTGGCTGCTACGAAAAAAAAAAGGCATAAATAACTTCGAAAACATTGTTTCATAATTACCTACCTATGTATTTCCAAAAAATAATTTAAATAATTTTATTTTTGCAGTTCGTCATCGTCCTGTCCCTAGCTGCGGCGGCTTACGCTGGCCTAGTCCCCGTCTCCAAAGTGGTGTACGCCGAGCCCGAAGCACCCGCTCACTACGACTTCTCATACTCCGTCCATGACGACCACAGTGGCGACGTGAAGCAGCAGCAGGAGTCTCGCCAAGGCGATGCCGTGCACGGCTCGTACTCGCTTGTGCAACCCGATGGCGTACACCGCATCGTCGACTACACCGCTGATGAGGAACACGGATTCAACGCTGTGGTGAGGTACGAGGGTACCCCCGTCCAGCAAGCTCCTGCCAAGATCGCCTACGCCGCTCCCGTAGCCAAGATTGCCTACGCCGCTCCCGTAGCCAAAATCGCCTACGCCGCTCCCGTAGCCAAGCTCGCCTACGCCGCTCCCGTTGCCAAAGTAAACTACGCGCCTGCCCCCGTCTCCTACGCTCACGCCCCGGTCTCCTACTCTCACGCTCCAGTCGCCTACGCCGCCCCCGTCGCCAAGCTCGCCTACGCCGCTCCCGTAGCGCACGTCACTTATTCCTCTCCTGCCATCTCCTACCACCACTAAATACTATTGTTGAATAGTTAGGCAAGCTGTTATTTAGTTAAATAAATAGGTGCTATTAAATTATTATGAATTTAATGTCCGTCTTTATTATTATCTTTTACCTTCTTACAACAGCAAGAAGTCTAAACATCAAATCCAAAAACTACCTAAGTACCTAACGTAATACATTTTAAACGATATCGGTAGTTGTAAGGCAAATATCAATTACAGGAATTGAGAAAGAAATACCATACCGCACTATGCTGGGGTTACAACTCGACGACAACACAAACACATGAAGCTTGAGATGATAGATAGATGATGATAGATATCCTAAATCCGGCCAAGTGCGCTTCGGCTTCCGCAGTTGGGATTAAATTATCCCAAGAATAAACTTAACGTTATAGTTGAAAAACATGTTCTCCTATACATTCCAACAGTAAATGTAAGTTTGTACTCACAATATTGAGAGATTTACTATGTTATTTTAAGACCACAAACTTCTTATAGGTTTCCTGTAATCTACAGGTATAGAACTATTTTCTATATTTTTTACAAAATTTTAGGCTCAGTAGTTTCGGAGATAAGGGGGTCAATTTTCGTGAATTTTCTTAAATAACTAATAAAATATATTTGAGACTTTCATAGTAAGCCGTTTCATTTGATGTCACACAGTACAGTTTGCAATTTTTTTTTTTTAATTTTCTTATTTGCCCCCTAAAAGTGACCCCCAAATTCAAAATTCATTTATTTACTTTAGCCTCACATGTTTGGGTCACGGAAATCCGTATGTGTACCAAACAACTTAATCGGTCCATTAGATTCGGAGTAAATTGGCTGTGACAGACGGACATACGGACAGACAGACACACGAGTGATCCTATAAGGGCTCCGTTTTTTCCTTTTGAGGTACGGAACCCCAAAAGCTATAGAGAAAGAAACTGGACATGATGTACCAACCAAAAACGTGGTGACGCTTTTATTTATCGACAATGATTCAATGTCTGGCTTCACCTCATCATAAGCTTCATAAGAAAGATAACCTTGGAATAATTTTACTCGTCTACTACATTACAATTTTGTGTTAGTATTGCATCACTTTAAGGAAAAAATATTAGAGAAAAGACATTCGAGTCGTTATGGATTTTTTAAAATTAAATAAAAAATGGAACAAAGTTTTTCATTTTATGCGTGCCTGTAATTTTTTATTTCGCGTTTGCACCATTCAAATCAAAATACAGCAATGCCTATAATGAGGATGAAGTAAGTATCTTCCATGAGAGAAATGACGAGAAGTTTATTTTTCCCCGAACCCAAAGTTAAATCCACCTTCTGAACAAAATCCTAAGGATCGGTACCTAACGAAGCTAGGTGAGGAACCTGAGGACCAAACCAACGTTTTCTAATTGCAACTTCTAAAACAACACTTACATGAAGATTCTGTCATTATCACAAAAGTTTGAATAAGGCCATTTTAACATCCGACTGTGTGGTGAATATTAGGAATGGTTCTGAATACTGCAGGTACAAAAGGCATGCGCCTTTTTTAACCGACTTCTGAAAAAAGGAGGAGGTTATCAATTCGGATGTTTAATTTTTTTTTATTGTTCGTGCATAACGTCGTCATATCGTATAGACGGATTTGCAAAAATATTTTTTTGTTTGAAATGGTATACTCTCGAGGTGGTCCCATTGTCACCAAGTCAGAATCTGATGAGGGATCCCATGGAAATCGAGGAAAACCCTTAAATTTTATAGGCACACCTAGCGATTTGGGTATTTTTTATAGTAACTCGTGCATTCTCTCGAAAAGAACCATTTGGTGAAGTGAAACTGATGATGAAGACCCTTGAAGACCACAGATGGCCATCGGAACTACTCAATTATACCTTTGGTTGCGATTCGATTACTTTAGTATGGTTTAACTTTAATTTTGGAAGTCGGTGGCAAAAAACTAAAATACAGATCCAAAGACACCGACTTCCAAAATTAAAGTTATTTTTCACTTTGTAGTGTTTTTTTGGAAGTCGGTTGTTTTTTTTTTTTTGTAAAAAAGTTTTTACGCTGAACAAGTTGCAAAAATAAAGCATTTGCGCGTCATTGAGTGACAAAAAACCTACATTATTAATTTCACATAACAAAATATCACTCCTGTAATCCCCAAAAGGTTAGACAGAGGTATATCTACAGTACACCCAAATTCGCCAATTATGTTTAAGATCCAAGTAAAAGTAGGCAAGCCTGTTGCCATCAACCGGGCACTAATCCAGATTTCGGGCTGCTACTGAGAAATTCCTGATGGAAAACCCTATTACACTTTCCACTACCTGGGAATCAAACCCAGGACCTCATGCTCAGCAGCAGCTCTTACGACCAATAGACCAATGAGGCGGTCATTTTTCATTTTATAATTGTTAAGTAATAATAGTTAAGTACATGCTACGTAAAGAAATGGTATGGTCAGATTGAGAAGCTAACCCAACACCGATCTTCACAGTGGGCTTTGTTCAGCGCAAGATGTTATTTTTATGACATGAATCCGCCCGCTACCTACAGAACGTTGGAGACCTGTGAAAACAGGGATTTTGTAGGATTTGTAAACCCCGAAAAATTGACCTGTAAGTCTTGATCAAACAGACATTTTTAAGGAAGCTGAATTTGACGTTATGTAGAATCTAGTAACTATAAATATAAACAAAGAAGGTCGTGAACTTGACCCGTTACAAGTTTGTTGCGGAAACATTTAGTTGAACTAAGTCAAGGAGAAAACTTCGCCCATTTCTTATTGGCATTTGGCATGCGTGAAATCTGAAGCAATAATCGATCAAATGCCCTTAGGGTAGCGACAGTGTCTACCACTGTTTCATTGCGAGATGGAAACCCCCACCCATTCAAAACTTTTAGAAAACATTTGGGATAAATATATTGCTCAATAATATTGTAATTTAAAAAATATATATTGTAAGTAATCATTGTAATCCATAATGTAAATGGATTACAATTTTATTTTTTTTTAAATAAAGAGGATGTCAATGGGTATTGGGCGGTCTTATCGCTACAAACGATTACTTCTTAATACTTCTTGATCAAGAATGTCTTGACAGGTTTTAAATCTGTAGTACCGTGAAATTCAGCTCAGCAATGCAGTAGTCGGCCTTCAACTATCAATTATTGTGAAGTTTAATGAATGACCCTGAGGGCCGAGTTACCGGCGAAACATGCATGCGAGCGACAATCCATTATAAAAAGTGTAGCAAGTCATTCATTATTACAGTCACCTACTGATACTCAAATCAGCAACAACATACTTGCAAAAATGGTTGCCAAAGTGAGTTCTCTAAATTAAGCGAAGACTGGCGTCTAACAAGTTTTAATTGGAAGGAGTGCTTTTTCCGAATTTGTAAAAAAAATAGGGCTCTTTAAACTAAAAATCAGAACCTCCTCCTCATATCCTATGATTTTAAGTTTGAAGAAATTGTTTTATTCATAGGTATTTTCAAAATATAATACACAAACCTTGTTTTGCAGTTCGTCATCATCCTGTCCCTCGCTGCGGCGGCTTACGCTGGCCTGGTCCCCATCTCCAAAGTGGTGTATGCCCAGCCTGAAGCACCCGCTCACTACGACTTCTCGTACTCCGTCCATGACGACCACAGCGGCGACGTGAAGCAGCAGCAGGAGTCTCGCGAAGGCGACGCTGTGCACGGCTCGTACTCGCTTGTGCAGCCCGACGGTGTGCACCGCATCGTCGACTACACCGCTGATGAGGAACACGGTTTCAATGCTGTGGTGAGGTACGAGGGTACCCCCGTCCAGCAAGCTCCTGCCAAGATCGCCTACGCCGCTCCCGTAGCCAAGATCGCCTACGCCGCTCCCATAGCCAAGCTCGCCTACGCCGCTCCCGTTGCCAAAGTAACCTACGCGCCCGCCCCCGTCTCCTACGCTCACGCTCCGGTCTCCTACTCTCACGGTCCAGTCGCCTACGCCGCCCCCGTCGCCAAGCTCGCCTACGCCGCTCCCGTAGCGCACGTCACTTACTCCTCTCCTGCCATCTCTTACCACCACTAAATACCATTGTTGAATAGTTAGGCAAGCTGTTATTTAGTTAAATAAATAGGTGCTATTAAATTATTATGAATTGAATGTCCGTCTTTATCATTATATTTTACCTTCTTACGGCTGCAAGAAGTCTAAACATCAAAACCAAAAACTACCTAACGTAATACCTACATTTTAAACTATATCGGTAGTTGTAAGGCAAATAAAAATTACAGGAATTGAGAAAGAAATACCATACCGCTCTATAAGCTGGGGTTATAACTCGACGCCAACACAAACACATGAAGCTTGAGATGATGTGCGAGATATCCTAAAAATTATAGAGAAAGAAACTGGACATGATGTACTTCCAACCAAAACGTGGTGACGTTTTCTTTATCGCCAATGATTCAATGTCTGGCTTGACGTCATCATAAGTTTCATAAGAAAATAATAACCTTGGAATAATTTTACTCGTCTACTACATTACAATAAAATTGTGTGTTAGTATTGCATCACTTTAAGGAAAAAATATTAGGGAAAAGTCATTGAGTCGTTATGGATTTTTTAAAATTAAATAAAAATGGAACAAAGTTTTTCATTTTATGCGTGCATTCGTAATTGATGTATTCGTCAATTAATGAGGATGAGGTTACTACATTACAATTTTGTGTTATTATTGCATTACTTTAGCATAATTATTAGGTCGATAATCGTTGAGTAGGTAGATAAGGATTCTTTTAAATGAAATAAAAACCGCAAAACGTAACACAGTTTTTCATTTTATGCGTGACTGTAATTTTTTATTTCGCGTTTGCACCATACAAATCAAAATACAGCAATACATATAATGAGGATGAGGTAAGTATCTTCCTATGAGAGTAATGACGAGGACTTTATTTTTCCCCGAACCCAAAGTTAAATCCACCTTCTGAACAAAATCCTAACGATCGTTCCCTAACGAAGCTAGGTGAGGAACCTGAGGACCAAACCAACGTTTTCTAATTACAACTTCTAAAACAACACTTACACGAAGATTCTGTGGTTATCACAAAAGTTTGAATAAGGCCATTTTAACATCCGATTATGTGGTGAATATTAGGAATAGTTCTGAATACTATAGGTACAAAAGGCATGCGCCTTCTTACGCTGAACAAGTTGCAAAAATAAAGCATTTGCGCGTCATTGAGTGACAAAAAACCTACATTATGTAAAATTGCGCCTTGCAAGTTACAATGTAAAAGAGTTTAGTCTATGAATCCTTAATAATATCAAATCTTGGTACCTACACTTAAAACTATAACATTTACACAAAACTTAAAAAATAAACTAGTATAATATTTATAAGTAAACCTAACACTTAAGAGCGTTGACTCGGTACGGCATTTCATACAAACTTTCAAGTCCTTTTTTATCGAAATGAATGAACCGATTTTAATGAAACTTCATACGCATAAGCAGGATACATAGGTCTAAAAAGTTAGTAAAGAACATTTTCGAAAAATAGTGTTGCAGCAAAATTAGACGGATTTTAAATATTCCATAGAAGCAGAGATTTCCATTTATCTTTTTTTAAATTAGACATTTAGAAAATGTTCTTTACTAACTTTTTAGACCTATGTATCCTACTTATGCGTATGAAGTTTCATTAAAATCGGTTCATTCATTTCGATAAAAAAGGACTTGAAAGTTTGTATGAAATGCCGTACCGAGTCAACGCTCTTAAATACAACATTAAAATTAAATAATATTATACGGAACCAGGTTTTTGTTCTAAGTGCCCGCGCATCTCTAAAACGATCATTGCCGAGCGTCGTCGAGGAGTGGCGATTCGGTTAGGAGCGGTAAAAATAATGACTACAGTATAGTTAAAATCTCGCTGCAGACTTGGTCATAAATCATAATCGGAGTAGGGATGTGCGCTAGTTGCGCGCGCTCAAGGCCTTTATCTATAACGATTCATGTGGATGATGATGACGATGACTCAGACGAAGAATTTTAATTTTCTATTTTTAGTTTTATATATACGTTCTTTTGTTTATATATTTAATATGCTTTGTAGTAAATTTGGTAATAAAATAAAAAAAAATGTGTATTTATTTATATCACCCATTTATAAATTTATAAAACTATCGATATCACTCATCGACTGCAGTAATGCACAGGACTACGTGTGGGCGTGGCCTACCCATAAGGCCCTTGAGTGGAAAAGAGAGCGAAACACTTGAATGTTTTATGACCGAGTCTGCAGCGAGATTTTAACTATACTATAGTGAATTGAAAGCGTTTGAGGTGACGCCTGTGTCACTCGCTCCGACGATACCTAAGTAATTTTGGTTAAATACTTCGCGAAATCCCTCTAGGGATCTTAGTCTACCCTACAACCCTTTCACCACGTCGTGGTTCCAGCGTCGAAGAGGACGCTTGGTAGGAAATCCTCCAGAGCGATTCGTCTTATACTGAAGTTATAACCGAAGTTATCATACAGAACCTGGAACTGGAGGTGTCAGTTGCTGCCAGAGACTGAGTCGGGACTATCGTCGACTTGGAGACGGTTCAGGCCAGTGTTTACTACCTACTACCCTTACTACCCTCTACAAATCAGGACTTGATGCGGCCACGGAAAATAAGCAATTAAATAATAAATATACCTATTTAGATCTTATTATTTACGAACTCCTACTTACCTACCTGCTGACAACCCCGCAAGGGTAGGTGTCACAATTATTAATTTCACATAACAAAATATCACTGCTGTAATCCCCAAAAGGTTAGACAGAGGTATATCTACAGTACACCCAAATTCGCCAATTATGTTTAAGATCCAAGTAAAAGTAGGCAAGCCTGTTGCCATCAACCGGGCACTAATCCAGATTTCGGGCTGCTACTGAGAAATTCCTGATGGAAAACCCTATTACACTTTCCACTACCTGGGAATCGAACCCAGGACCTAATAGCAGTACCTTTTACGACCACTAGAACAGGCGGTCGTTTTTCATTTTATATTTGTTAATAATATGTAAGTAGATGCCACGTAGAGAAATAGTATGGTCAGATTGAGAAGCTAACCCAACACCGATCTTCACAGTGGGCTTTGTTCAGCGCAAGACGTTATCTTTATGACATGAATCCGCCTGCTACCTACAGAACGTTGGAGACCTGTGAAAACAGGGATTTTCTAGGATTCGTAAACCGCGAAAAATGGACCTGTAAGTTCTGATCAGACAGACATTTTTATGGAAGCTGAATTTAACGTTATTAGTTAGGGCGCCAGAGGTGCCATGCGTGGAAGTGTTTTCCAACGGAGCGAATTTGGGCTTAAAATTACAAGAAAAATACAAAGAACAACATCCTAAAGTTTCTACATTGAGCGAGGTCGGGAAAGTCGTTTTTTATTGTAAAATGAAAAAAAAATAGCCTATATACAGGGTGTCCCGTAAATAATGGATAATCTCTTAAGGGGTCATTGTACTCATCATTATGAACAACTTTTACTATGGGACCAAACCTGAAATCGCGAAAAAAAATCAGCTTACCAGTAGTACATTTATCTACATCAAACTCGTCAAAATGTAGGGAGCAGCTGATTTTTTTTTCGCGATTCCAGGTTTGGTCCCATAGTAAAAGTTGTTCACAATGATGAGTACGATGACCCCTTAAGAGATTATCCATTATTTACGGGACACCCTGTATGGTATAGCTATAGATGGTATAGATGGTATCCTGGGGACGGACATAGGCTACTTTTTTTTTCAAAAATAATCCTACAGGGGGTGATATAGGGGATGAAAGTTTGTATGGGAAACTCAGTATTTCTTAAGTTAGGGATGTGAAAATTAAAATGTATGCTTTTGATAAGAAATAAAGAAATATGCGGTTCAGCGTTTTTGAAAAATCATCTCCTAAGGGTGTAAAATAGGGGTTGATTTTAAAATTTACAAAACTGCACGGATTTCGATAAAATTTGGCAAGGCTTTATCTATCATCCTGCGGAAGGACATAGGCTACTTTTTGTCTTAAAAAATAATCCTACAGAGGGTGATATAGGGGATGAAAGTTTGTATGGGAAACTCAGTATTTCTTAAGTTAGGGATGTGAAAATTAAAATGTACGCTTTTGATAGGAAATAAAGAAATATGCGTTTCAGCGTTTTTGAAAAATCATCCCCTAAGGGGGTAAAATAGGGGTTGATTTTAAAATTTACAAAACTGCACGGATTTCGACAAAATTTGGCATGGCTTTATATAGCATCCTGGGGAAGGACATAGGCTACTTTTTGTCTTAAAAAATAATCGTACAGAGGGTGATATAGGGGATGAAAGTTTGTATGGAAAACCCAGAACCACTAAACGGATTTCGATAAAATTTGGCAAGGCTATAGATGGTATCCTGGGGACGGACATAGGCTACTTTTTTTCAAAAATAATCCTACGGAGGGTGATATAAAGGATGAAATTTTGTATGTGAAACTCACTATTTCTTAAGTTAGGGATGTCCTTAAATGCGGACGAAGCCCGAGTGTCCAGACCCGCCAAGTGCGCTGACATGCGCATCCTGGGTCTGGACGACTCCGTGACGGAGGGGGAAGTTGTGTCCGCCGTGGTCAAGACTGGGGGGTGCGCCTTCGAGCAGGTGAAGGTAGGCACCATCCGTCCAGACTCCACGGGGTTGCGAGCCGTTACGGTGAGCTGCCCCGTATCGGCGGCCAACAAAATCGTTGGGGAGGGCCCGAGATTCCAGGTGGGCTGGGATTCCACGCGGGTAAAACTGCTGGAACCCAGACCTCTGAGGTGCTTCCGTTGCCAAGTGGGCAACCACGTGGGAGCCAAATGCACCTCGGAGGTGGACCGCAGCAGTAATTGCTTCCGCTGTGGTCAGCCCGGTCACAAGGCCGGCTCGTGCAATGCCACGCCGCACTGCTACCTGTGTGCGGCAGCTGGCAAGCCGGCCGATCACCGGGCTGGAAGCAAGGGCTGTGGTCCACCCACGAAAGCCCGGGGAAAGGGCAAGCCCTCCGCCCCCTCTACCGCCGTCACCGCCGCAGCCGTCGCCACAGGCGCCGCCGCCGTACCCACTGCGGCGGAGCCCTCACAGGGGGCTCAGGAGGGGGCTGAAATGGAATGCCAGTAGTGGCCCCATTACGCCTCCTCCAGGCGAACATCAACCACTGCGCCGCCGCTCAGGATCTGTTGCTCCAGAGCATGGCGCAGTGGTCGATTAACATCGCCGTGGTCGCTGAGCCGTACTTTGTCCCGCCCAGTGATTACTGGGTGGAGGACCTGAGCGGCTCAGTGACCCTCATCTCGTCGGCCGCCGCCGGTACCCTGTCCCTTGAAGCCGTCAAGAAGGGACAGGGTTGCGTCGCAGCACGGTTCGGGGGGATTGTCGTGGTGGGGACATACTTCTCCCCGAACCGAACTCTCGCCGAGTTCCACAACTCCCTTGCGGAGTTGAAAACCGTCGTCGTCGGGTTTCGTTCCCTTCCCGTGCTTGTCCTCGGGGACTTCAACGCCAAGAATGTGGCTTGGGGTTCCCGGTGTACGGACACACGGGGCAGGATGGTGGAGGACTGGGCTCTGGAGACAGGCCTGGTCGTCCTAAACCGGGGTTCTGTCCCCACGTGTGTGCGGATGCGGGGCGAGTCGGTGGTGGACATCTCGTTCGCCAGCCCCGCTCTGCTGCCGCACGTGGTTGACTGGCGCGTCATGGAGGGGGTGGAGACCTATTCCGATCACCGGTACATCCGGTTTGATGTCTCCGCCCATACCTCGAGCGCGCCGGTCCGACAGGCCCCGAGTGGTCCGCGGTGGGCGCTGAAGAAGCTGGACCGGGAGCTCCTCCTGGAAGCCTCGATCGTGCAGGCCTGGGTGTCACCACCGGACAGGCCTGCCGACATCAGCGACGAGGCGGAGTGGTTCCGGGAGGCCATGTCCGAGGTGTGCGACGTGGCAATGCCCCGGGTCCAGTCCAGTCGCGCCTTTCGCCAGGTGTATTGGTGGTCGCCGGAGCTGACGGCTCTGCGCGAGGCGTGCGTCGCCGCGCGACGCCTGTACACCAGGCACCGCAGGCTCCGTATCCGCCCTCCGGATACGGAAGCCATTCAGGCGGAGCTGTACGAGGGGTACAGAGCGGCGAAGACCGCCCTCCGAGCGGAGATCTTGCGGTCCAGGGATCTGGGCCGCGAGGAGTCGCTGGAGACTCTGAACAGAGACCCATGGGGGCGCCCCTACAAGATGGTGCGGGAGAAACTCCGCCCATGGGCGCCCCCGCTGACGCAGA
Source organism: Cosmia trapezina (assembly GCA_905163495.3). NCBI lineage: Eukaryota > Metazoa > Arthropoda > Insecta > Lepidoptera > Noctuidae > Cosmia > Cosmia trapezina. Next base: position 19,891,406 of record LR991037.1, read on the forward strand.
GTCTCCGGCCCGAGCTCGTGGAGGACGTGGTGAGCGCTCTGTTCCCTTCGCGAGGGGAACATACTCCCCCGCCTATGGCTCCGCCTCATGCGGTGCCCGCTGCGGACCACGACACCGACGACGACGTTGATGCTCCGGAAGTGACCGAGGTAGAGTTGAGAGCGGCGGTACGTAGGCTCAGTGCCAAAAATACCGCCCCAGGACCCGACGGCTTACCTGGAAGAGCCTGGGTTCTGGCCTTTGGGGCTCTCGGGCCTCGACTAGGGGGGCTCCTAAGCGCATGCTTGGAGAGGGGCCAGTTCCCACTTCGCTGGAAGACGGGGAAACTGGTCCTCATTAAGAAGCCGGGGCGCCCTGCGGACTCTCCGTCCGCTTACCGGCCCATCGTGCTGCTCGACGAGGTGGGCAAGCTCTTTGAAAGAGTAATTGCAGACCGCCTCGTCGGGTGGCTGGTGCAGGAGGGGCCGGATTTGGCGGAGAGCCAGTTTGGTTTCCGCAAGGGGCGCTCTACGGTGGACGCCATCATGCGCGTGCGAGCCCTCACGACGGGGGATGCAGTGGCCCGGGGTGGGGTCGTCTTGGCGGTGTCCCTAGACATCGCCAACGCCTTTAATACCCTGCCCTGGAGTTGCATCAGGGAGGCATTGCGGTATCACCGGATGCCGACCTACCTCTGTCGGGTGGTCGAGGCCTATCTGACGGACAGGGCCGTCATCTACCCCGGTCATCAGGGAGAGTGGAACCGGCGAGAGATGTCGTGCGGTGTCCCACAGGGATCGGTCTTGGGGCCGCATCTGTGGGACATCGGTTACGACTGGGTGCTGCGCGCCGACCTCCCTAGCGGCGTCAGCGTAGTATGTTACGCTGACGACACGCTGGTCCTGGCGCAGGGGAGGTCGCACCAGGCGGCGGCTGAACTAGCGACACGCGGGGTTGCGATAGTCGTGGAGAGGATCCGGCAGTTGGGACTCGAGGTGGCCTTGCACAAGTCTGAGGCCATGTGTTTTCATGGTCCTCGGAATGCGCCACCGTCGGGTTCCGAAATAACGGTGGGAGGGGTTCACATCGGAGTCGGGTCGACGATGAAGTACCTGGGACTCGTCCTCGACAGCCGGTGGAACTTCGTGGAGCACTTCCGACGTTTGGCTCCCAGACTGGCACGGGCTGGGGCTGCCTTGAGGCGGCTCCTGCCCAATCTGGGGGGTCCAAACGCCTCCTGCCGGAGGCTCTACGCGGGGGTCGTGCGGTCCATGGCCCTTTACGGAGCACCGGTGTGGGCGCGTTCCCTAAGGCTGGGACCAGCCGGCAGGTTGAACGCGTCCCAGAGGGTCATGGCCATCCGGCTAGTCCGGGGATACCGCACGGTCTCCCGGGAGGCGGCGAGCCTCCTTGCCGGATTGCCGCCGTGGGATCTGGAGGCAAAGGTCCTCGCGCACGTGTGGGAGTGGCGCGAGGAGGCGAAGCGCCGGGGCGTAACTCCGCTGCCGCGAGAAATCACGGTACAGCGGACAGAGCTCCGGCGGGATCTCATGGCGGCATGGAGAGCGCGACTGTCGCAACCCAGCGCTGGGCACGCCACAATTGCGGCGATAAGTCCCCTCTTTGAGGAGTGGTTAGAGAGGCGCCACGGCGTCCTCACCTTCCGCCTGACGCAGGTCCTCACCGGACATGGTTGTTTCGGGAGGTACCTGTTTCGCATAAGGCGGGAGGAAACGCCCGGGTGTTATCATTGTGTGGATCGCCCGGAGGACACGGTGGAGCATACAGTGGAGGTCTGCCCGGCTTGGGCGGAGCACCGCCGTGTTCTCACGGAGGCGATCGGCGGCGGCGATCTCTCGCGTCCGAGCCTGGTCCAGGCCATGGTGCGGAGCGAGAGTGCATGGGAGGCCGTCACCTCCTTCTGCGAAGCAGTGATGCTCGCGAAGGAGGAGGCGGAACGCGTGAGGGAGAGGCAGCCTCACGCCCTCAGTCGCCGCAGGAGACGCCCTGGGCGGCGGGAATCGCGGGGCGATTTCCGGCCACCGTAGGCGCGGGCCTGCGGACGGTGAGCAGCGGGTAGCTCGCCGTCCGGTAAGGACCAGGCCCGAGTCGACGGCGCGTTGTGTTCCACGCGCGCCTCAAAGAGATGTCAGCAAGTGACGGGGTCCAATAGGGCCGACGCCGCTGGGGTCGCGGATTGTCCGAAGGGGTTACCGCGGCCCTGGCATAGGCAACTGAAGGAACACGGGTGGGTTTTAGTCAGTAAAAGTCTGACACGCCCTTCCGCTCCACCCAGAGCGGGAGAAGTTATTTGATGATTTCCCACCCTCAAAAAAAAAAAAAAAAAAAAAAAAAAAAAAAAAAAAAAAGGGATATGAAAATTAAAATATATGCTTTTGATAAGAAATAAAGAAATATGCGGTTCAGCGATTTTGAAAAATCGTCCCCTGGGGGTGTAAAATAGGGGTTGATTTTAAAATTTACAAAACTGCACGGAGTTCGACAAAATTTGGCAAGGCTTGATGTAGCATCCTGGGAAAGGACATAGGATACCAGGGGGTGATATAGGGGATGAAAGTTTGTAAGGGAAACCCAGTATTTCTTAAGTTAGGGATAACAAATTTATGCTATTGGTAGGAAATTAAGAAATATGCGGTTCAGCGTTTTTTAAAAATCATCCCCTAAGTGGGTAAAATACGGTTTATTTTAAAATTTACAAAACAGCACGGATTTCGATAAAATTTGGCAAGGCTATAGATAGCATCCTGGGAAAGTACATGGGCTACTTTTTGTCTTAAAACATAATCCTACAAGGGGTGATATAAGGGATGAAAGTTTGTATGGGAAACCCAGCATTTCTTAAGTTAGGGATATGAAAATTCAAATTTATGCTTTTGGAAAGAAATAAAGAAATATATGGTACAGCGTTTTTGAGGGGGTACAATAGGAGTTGACAAATGTTTGTGTACCTACCTCTTTTTAAGAGATTTAAGGGATTGGAAATATAGTCATAGTTCGAATCTTGAGGTAAGATTTAGTCTTTATTATATTCGACGTTTTTACGAGGAAATTATTTGAACGAGTGGACACTCGGAAAAAAGTTATTTGTATAGAGCGTGACTGGCATAATAAATTTTATGTAATTAACAAAGTCCCCCCGCCGCGTAAGTCTGTCTGTTTGAATGCGATAATGTCAAAAAGTACCGAACCGAACGTAACCGATTCAGTGTAATTCATTATGGTTTTGTGTAAATTGGCTGAAATATGACGACGACTGTTGAAGATGTCGGAAAAAAACATGCCTACTGGTAGCTTTATGCCTACTATACACGGTAACGATATATCGTAGCGATTTGAGTTTGCACAGTTATATCAGACGGCCCTATGTTTTCCACATGACCGTTCCTATGGGATATTTGCCGACATCCACGCGGGCGAAGCCGCGGGTAAAAGCTAGTCTGATATAAATAAATAAATTAAATTAAATTTAACACGCGGTCCGATTTACTCAAAACTCAGTTTTTGTACTTGAGACCAAAAATGAAGGCTTACTAATGTGTATCAGGGTTTTCCAAAAATTTACCCCTAAGGGGTGAAAAGGGGTAGTAAATTTTTACAGTGGAGGATTTTATTGGGGATTGATTAACTAGAAAATTGGTGTAAATAATGTTTGAGCCCAGTTATGGAAACATCCTAGACGATTTTTGAAATTCTACCCCTGTAGTCGTGAAAACAGGGATACAGTTTATATGAAAAATCTTAATAACTTGGTTAATGAACTTGAAACTTAGAACAAATACTTGCTATGTAATAAAGTTTGTCATTATTAGTTTTTTAAAACTACCCCTCAAAGGGGGTTTAGGTATGTTAAAGTTTGTATGGAAGAATTTTAAACCGCAGTCCAATTAACTTGAAACTAAGTAAATATTTATACTTTTGATGTAAAATAAACAATAATAAGAAAATTAAAACCCATGAAATCAGACATCAACGCAGGCGAAGCCGCGGGCAGTCTAGCTAGTATCTCAATATTGTGCGAACAAACTTACTAAGCCTCCGCTGTCCGTCCGTGCGTCCGTCCGTCTGTCACAGGGCTGTATCTTATGAACATTAATAGGTAGACAGTTGAAGTTTTCACAGATTGTGTATTTCTATTACGACTATAACAATGGCGGTCCCCATACAAAAAAGTTTTCATGTTGAAAAAAAAAACCTGTGTGTGGGGTGTTATTGTCTAGAACTCATCGAATAGAGTACAGTGATATTTTTATTTTTTTATCATCTAAAATAAAAAAATAGCTCTAGGGGGCCGTAAAAGTTGTCAATTTTATACCATTTTTGTACGAGCTCTATAATGTAGCTTATATTGTATTTAATCAACAATTAATACTAAAAACGGCGATTCATAAGGTATTTTGTTTAAATATGGTCGATTTTCTGCAACTGCAAAAAATAACCTTGTAATTCACAGTATCATTATGAAATACAAAGTTATCTTTGCGATTGTTAAACATACATAATATGGTACGGAACCCTTTGTGTGCGAGTCCGTCTCGCACTTGGCCAATTTTTTTTAAATAAAGAGGATGTCAATGAGTATTGGGCGGTCTTATCGCTACAAACGATTACTTCTGAATACTTCTTGATCATGAATGTCTTGACAGGTTTTAATTAAATCTGTAGTATGGTGAAGTTCAGCTCAGCAATGCAGTAGTCGGCCGTCAACTCTCAATGATTGTGAAGTTTAATGAACGACCTTGAGGGCCGTGTCACCGGCGAAACATGCATGCGAGCGACAATCCATTATAAAAAGTGTAGCAAGTCATACATTATTACAGTCACCTACTGATACTCAAATCAGCAACAACACCTACTTGCAAAAATGGTTGCCAAAGTGAGTTCTCTAAATTAAGTGAAGACTAACAAGTTTCAATTGAAAGTAGTGCTTTTTCCGAATTTGTTAAATATAGAGCTCTTTAAACTAAAAATCAGAACCTCCTCCTCTTATCGTATGATTTTAAGTTTAAAGAAATTGTTTTATTCATAGGTATTTTCAAAATCTAATTCACAAACCTTGTTTTGCAGTTCGTCATCATCCTGTCCCTCGCTGCGGCGGCTTACGCTGGCCTGGTCCCCGTCTCCAAAGTGGTGTACGCCCAGCCTGAAGCACCCGCTCACTACGACTTCTCGTACTCCGTCCATGACGACCACAGCGGCGACGTGAAGCAGCAGCAGGAGTCTCGCCAAGGCGACGCCGTGCACGGCTCGTACTCGCTTGTGCAGCCCGATGGCGTGCACCGCATCGTCGACTACACCGCTGACGAGGAACACGGCTTCAACGCTGTGGTGAGGTACGAGGGTACCCCCGTCCAGCAAGCTCCTGCCAAGATCGCCTACGCCGCTCCCGTAGCCAAGATCGCCTACGCTGCTCCCGTAGCGAAGCTCGCCTACGCCGCTCCCGTTGCCAAAGTAGCCTACGCACCTGCTCCCATCTCCTACGCTCACGCCCCGGTCTCCTACTCTCACGCTCCAGTCGCCTACGCCGCTCCCGCCACCAAGCTCGCCTACGCCGCTCCCGTAGCGCACGTCACTTACTCCTCTCCCGCCATCTCCTACCACCACTAGATACCTACTGTTGTTAGATAATTAGACAATACTGTTGTATTTTTTTAGAAATGAATAGATACTAATAAATTATTATTGAATTGAATGTTCCACTATATTTTTTACATAATTACGCAACCTATTTGTTACGAGAGTTTGTTACCTATATTTACAAAAAATATTATATAACTTCTTAGCACTCTCTTTATATGCAGAAACATAATAGTGTAGTTTTAACTCAGTTCTTTCTATTAAATCTTACCTGCCCATGTAAAACCGATGTAAAAACGACAAATCACTGAAAACATGATTTCTTACAATAATAATATTTGAGGCACAGTACTAATTATAATAACAAGCACTAATCGCTCAGAATGAAAGTCAAATTTACAAATCTAGCGCGAAGCGCTTACAGTACCTACCTCCCTACAGTGTTATCATCGTTTTGATGCCGAGGGTCAATCCTGTAGGTATCTAATTTTTCAAAAAGGTACAACCACATAGGTACAGTTCAAAATAACTAGGGACGTAGGCAAGGGGGTGGGTTTGGGGGTTCAACCCCCCCCCCCCCCCAAAATTTGAGAAACCGGAATCTAAACCTAGAGATCGTTGTCACGCGTTTTATTCCTGATGATCATCCACGAGTGACGTCGGTTAATTTCCTTTTAATTTAATTAGTATATATTATTATTTAAAATTACATAATAATAATACCTATTACTATTCGCTTTTGTTAAAACTAAGTTGTTCCTTATTGTCCCTGGTCCAGATCTCGACGCCCCCTATAGTGTACTCCGACCTCTAATATAGAGAATTGTACTCAGGCGAACTTTATCAACAAAAGCAATACCTACTCTATTTTTATTGACTCTGACTTTGAATTTAATGAATTCCTGCAATTTCAGTATTTACCTATCCCAGGCGGGATGCAAAAATTTTTGAGCTCGCTTCGCTCGCACTTGCATTCCACTTTCTCTTAATTCTCACCGCAAAGTCGATAAAGTTAACGTACCTACCTACTTCTATTTCTGTATGAACGGTCAATAAAATCGAACTTATTCGAAGTGGGGTGGTAAAATTTTGAGCTCGCTACGCTTGCTCTTACATTACATCCTACATTCTCATCACTCTCAAACTTTTCTGCATAAGTCGATAAAGTTACTCATATTTCTGTGAAAAAAAATGCGTTATTATAAATCTGTACTCTATATTCACCTTCTCTGAAATCAGAAATTCTTTATTGCTTCTAAAAAAAAGTTGGCAACCATAACCCCGGGCTCACGAAGTGAATTCGTGGCTACGACCCTGAAAATAACCCTACATTCTCATTGGCTTTACTGCACGAGAGGCCGCTAAGTGACCCCTTACCAATAATGATTAAAAGCCGTCTGCAAAAATCTGGTGTTTTATATGTGGAGGATCCCGACATCTAGGTACATTCTTAAATACCTACCTGGGTACAAATATCAGCTTACGATTGGTTGGATTTCCTCACAAACTTTTTCAACAATTGCCTGCAATTTGATGAAAAAGTTTGTGAGGAAATCCAGAACTAGGTACTTACAGAAAGTTGTCAGTAATCATGAACAAAAGGTTACATCTTTTTCATTTTTTATCAAAAGGTTTTTTCGTATTATAGTATGTCAATCTGCCTAGCCTCTTCCCAACTTTGTTGGGTCGGCTTCCAGTCTAACCGGATGCAGCTAAATACTAGTATGAATTTTACATGGAGCAACTGCGTATCTAACCTGCACCACCCAGTTACTGCGTAATTAGGTACGATACCCCTTGGTAAGACTGGCTGTCAGACTTTCAGGCTTCTGGCGACCCATAATGACTGTCAAAGATCTACGAATGACAGCCGGGACCAACGGCTTAATAGTGTGCTTTCCGAGTCGCGGAAGGATCTTGGTATGTAAAGATGGTCACCCATCTACCTACTTATCTGCGTGTTTAGTAAATATCGGGATCATCGCCTTAGCAGCCTTCATAACTGCCGACTTTTTTAGCCACCGAATAGCTAAACGTATATAGCTATTGTAGTTCTGGATTGTTAGAATTTAGTTTTAAATTTTAAAACTAAATTCTAACAATCCAGAACTACAAAAATGTATTGATAACAATAGTGAAATTAAAATATTTATTTGGAAAATATGGAATAATATAAATGACTACTAAGCACACATAACTGACGCAATGAGGTTTCAAATTGTGGCGTGATGTTTATACACTTAAAGTGATAACACTGATGATAACATAACAAAACATACACCAGGCAGAATTCAAAAAACTTCACGCAGACACCAAATTGAAAGGCACTGCAGGCTCATTAAGACGCCTTTTGTTTGTAAGATCAGTGTCACAATCACACTAATATTATAAAGGCGAAAGTGTGTGTTTGTATGTTTGTTACTTCTTTACGCTCAAACGGCTGAACCGATTTAAATGAAATTCGGTATGTAGATAGCTTATACCCTGAATTAACACATAGGCTACTTTTTATCCCGGTCTACGCGGCTGAAACCAAGGGGTGCAGCTTGTTCACAATAAAAAAGAATGATTCTCTTGATCTAGTACCTATGCCTGACCATGCTTACCTAAGGCGTCCACAATCCACAAGCAATCTGTAAAATGGTGAAAGAGTGGTTGGTGTTCATGGAAATATTACGTACCTATGTATTACTATACAAAGTAATGTGAAGCTTTGTATGATTTTTAAAAAAAGATCAATTTAAAGAAGGCCACGAACTTATTCGTAATAAGTTTTTTTTGCGGATATATTAATTGAACTAAGTCAAGGAGAAAATCTCGTCCATTTGATATAATTATAAGTACATATAATATACTGAACCCTAACCCTCTAGTCTATGTTAATCTAAAGCAATAATGTCAGTCAAAAAGCTCAATAAGAATAATATTTTTTTGCTCAATCATGGTCCTTGCAACATCTAAACCGAATTCATTAGGTAGCCCAAAACTAACCCAAAACTTTTTTAAATTAATGCAGCACCCGGTCGCCCATTTCAAAATATGACTTATAGGCATTTCAAGACCACTCTCACATTTCATAAAACCATTAATCTACTAAATAATGCACAAACAGGTGCTAATCGGTTTGCAATATTTTGAAGTTCGGTTCAGCAATGCAGTATGTCGGCCTTCGCCTTTCAATCATTGTAAACGACGCCGCAGGCGCGCCGTGTGTCACCAACGAGACCTACAGGCGACTAACCTGTATAAAAACTGTAGCAGGTCAGACATTATCATAGTCTACTACTGACGCTCAAATCAGTAACAACATATCAAACAATCAGCAATTATGGTTGCCAAAGTGAGTTATTTAAAATATTAATTCATCTAGATTATTCCGTAGGTATTTATACCATTTTATATTTCTAAATTCAACTTAAAAATATTTATTTGAATATTTGCAGTTCGTCATCATCCTGTCCCTCGCTGCGGCGGCATGCGCTGGCCTGGTCCCCGTCTCCAAAGTGGTGTACGCCGAGCCCGAAGCACCCGCTCACTACGACTTCTCGTACTCCGTCCATGACGACCACAACGGCGACGTGAAGCAGCAGCAGGAGTCTCGCGAAGGCGACGCCGTGCACGGCTCGTACTCGCTTGTGCAGCCCGATGGCGTGCACCGCATCGTCGAATACACCGCCGACAAGGTGCACGGATTCAACGCTAACGTGCGCTACGAGGGCACCCCCGTGCACACCGCACCCGCCAAGATCGCCTACGCCACTCCCGTAGCCAAGCTCGCCTACGCCGCTCCCGTTGCCAAAGTAGCCTACGCGCCTGCTTCCGTCTCCTACGCTCACGCCCCGGTCTCCTACTCTCACGCTCCAGTCGCCTACGCCGCTCCCGTCGCCAAGCTCGCCTACGCCGCTCCCGTAGCACACGTCACTTACTCCTCTCCCGCCATCTCCTACCACCACTAGATACTGTTGTTACATAGTTAGACAAGCTGTTGTATTTATTGAAATGATTAGGTGCTAATAAATTATTATGAATTGAATGTCCATCTTTATTATTAGTATCGCATGAACTTACACCTCACAGCTGCTGGAAGTCTGAGGCCACGTTCTTACCAAACGTAGAGTCAGCCGCGGACTTTGCGTGTCAAGTATACAAAAAATATGATAAAGACAACGGTTCAATAACCGTTGTTTTTATCATACTTTTCTTTTATTTTCTTTCTTTTTCGTACATTTTGTGCTAAACGACATACATCAAAAACAACCGTTGGGTACTTAATACTTTAACAAACCTTTTGATGTAAGTAACTAAACTTTCTAAAACATCAAATATCAAAAAAAGCTTGTAAATAGTTCTTATGTGTTCCCCTGCATGTATTATCCTAAGACCTGGTGTCTTCAAGTACAAGGCTTTACATATGACCCCAAACATAAAAATCTAGAGGAGTAAGTAGTAAGGTCGCAGAAAATAAGCGACAAGTGAACTATACCCAGCGAGGGGTGTACTACGCCGAATCGAATGCCAAATAATCGAATATCAATTGATCGACCACTATAAATCGAACGTCTAAATACTCGAACGTTCATAATATCGAATTTATAATAAATCGAGCATTCATTAAATTCGATATTTTGAACACTCGATGTATTGAGTGTACGATACACTGAATATATCGAGTGTTCAAAATATCGAATTTTTGTTTGATCGAGTGTTCAACGCATCGCATATTCATTCTATCAAAATATAAATAACTGTCTATCTATCTATACCTATAAATAAAAAGAAAAGCCCTGACTGACTGTGACTCATCAACGCCCAGCCCAAACCCTTGGGCCTAGAAAAACGAAATTTTGCACGTAGGTTATCTTTATAATGTAGACAAGGAATAAGGAAGTAATTACCGGTAGTACGTTCCTGTGGGATACTTTCCGCTATAAACGCGAGCGAAGCCGCTGGCAAAAGCTAGTACTTAATATTTTTTGTATAGAATCCAAGAAAAACACAAAATTTACTAATAAATCACATTTTAATCTTTAATTTTATCTTTGATTACATTTTAAAATTTTGCGTGGATTGCAATTGCACGGAGAAACTAATAAATCCATGTTGTTTTTATTACTTAATATTTTTTCAGTCGCATTATCATCCCATTTGTCTCCTTTGTAGGTCTTCTCAATCCCAGATGTTGTCACATTTTTTTGACTTTGACAACAGAGAATTGCAATGCACACAAAATTTTAAAATCTACCTCTAAAAGATAATCATTATAAAAAAAATTAAAGATTAAAATGTGATTTATTACGAAATTTTGTGTTTTTCTTGCAATCAGTATATTTATATTTCGATAGAATGAATATGTGATGCGCTGAACGCTCGATCAAACAAACATTCGATATTTTGAGCACTCGCACTCGATGTATTGAGTGTACGATATATTGAATGTTCGATTTATTAACCATTCGATATTATGAACGTTCGAGTATTTAGACGTTCGATTTATAGTGGTCGATCAATTGATATTCGATTCGGCGTAGTACACCCCCCCCCCCCCCCCGAGTAGACCGTGATCATGTTAAAAACCGGCCAAGTGCGTGTCGGACCACGCACAATGAGGGTTCCGTAGTTGAAAAGAATTTATCCCAAAGACAAACTTAACATTGTGTTGAAAAATGGATGCGCTAAGGTAGCCCGCGAAATTCAAATTTTCTTAGGTTTTTTGCAATTTGCAGGTCAGTGTCAGGTTGTATGTTGATTAAAATATGATTCGCGGCCGTAGCTAACAAGGTTTTACAGAATTATAATCATTAGAATCAGCAATACAACTCCATAAGTTAGAATTGACCTCAAACCTCATGATTTCATGAAATCACTAGATTTCAAGTCAATTCTAACTGCAAATCGCAAATTGCAAAAAACTTAAGAAAATTTGAATTTCGCGGGCTACCTTAGCGCATCCTCCTTAATATACGTCACGGACAATTCTCCAACTGCATATTTAAGTTTGTATTCGCAAAAAAATATTCTTAAACATAACATCAAGCCTTGTTTCCTCGAAGGGTTGGGCAGAGGTGTACCTATAGTACACCCACATTTTGACAGAAAAAGAAAACTAAAAACTATTTTTTTTATGTGATAAAACAACAAATAATATTTTTTTTCCTTTACTTGTGCTATGAGACCTTGCTTCTTGCCAAATTTCATGATTCTTGGTCAACGGGAAGTACCCTATAGGTTTTGATTTATTGTATTTTTTTATTGCGTTGACTTAGAAGCTTGATTTTTTTAGGAATCTGAGGGACCATAGACTTAAGTATTTGATATTAATTTGAACTTGATACTTTCATGCGTTTCTGAGAAAAAGTGTCTTGACAGACAGACGGACAGACAGACAGACAGACAGACGGACAACGAAGTGATCCTATAAGGGTTCCGTTTTTTCCTTTTGAGGTACGGAACCCTAAAAATTAAACTCCTCGACTCATGACAAGCTGGGTGTCTAACGTGTGATGGTTAGGAAGTAGTGGGATGACCTAAATCAATTCATTATTTCGATTATCCCACAATTTTTAATTATTTCAACAATTTGCAAATTCGACTTTTACTAGCATTATCGACTGTTTCATCGGCACCTCTAAATATTTTTTAAAATTTTGTACCTCATTAGATAAAAATGTATTCCCCGTATTTTTTACGCTTGATACTATACTAAAGTTTTGAGATAACTGGTATTAACGTTCATGCACGTAAATTATTTTTGAAAATGGTTAATAAACTTCTTCCTTTAACTATTAATTCTTTGATGTTTTAGAAAATTTTGTTACATCGATTTGTTCGTTAAAGTATTAGGTACCCAATCGAATAGCAATGAAGGCCGAATGGCCTTGAAAATTTGAGAGTTTAGAGAAAATTGATATTTTGTGACGAAAACTGGGAAATTTTCAAAAATACATAAATATTGGATTTTCTCGAATCCCATGAATTTTCACGTAGGCTTTATGGGGTGCTTAATTGTTGTGGAGTTCTAAAAATCAATCTTCTACCTCAACGCAATAAAAAAGACAGCCATTTATGAGACATGTCAATCAAAACCTATAGGGTATTTTCCATTGTCCTAGAATCATGAAAGGCAAGAAGCAAGTTCTCACAGCACAATTTCCTAAAGGAAAAAGTCCGAAAATTGTTAATTTGTAATTCTATCACATACAAAAATATTTTCAAGTCGGTCAGTCTGTCAAGACCTTTTTCTCAGGAACGCGTGAAAGTATCAAGTTGAAATTAATATCAAATAGGTACGTAGGTTTCTTTAAGGTAGGTTTCTTGAAGTTCTAAACAAATCAAACTTCTAAGTCTAAGCAATGAAAAATACGGCCATTTATGCGACATATTTTGATACTCACAAGTAAATCAAAACCTATACGATACTTCCCGTTGACCAAGAATAATGAAATTTGGTAAGAAGCAAGGTCTCACAGCACAAGTAAAGTAAAAAGTCCGAAATTGTTAATTTGTAATTTCATCACATATTTTTTATTTATAAATATAGATAACTAGCTTTTGCCAGCGGCTTCGCGGGCGTGGAGTCGGAAATTATCCCACGGGAACCGTACATTTTTCCGGGATAAAAAGTAGCCTATGCCTAGTACTATTCCAGACTATAATCTATTTCTGTGCCAAATTTCATTAAAATCCGTTAAGCCATTCTGGCGTAAGTAATTGAGTAACAAACATCCATCCATCCATCCAAACTTTCGCATTTATAATAGTAGTAACATTCATTTTATATTCGGCTAAATGGTATTGATTGAGAAGCTAATAATAAACACTAACCCAACACCGATCTTTACAGCGGGCTTTGTTCAGCATAGGACGTTATAGCAATGACATGAAAGCGCCCCATTACGGAACGCGGCCGAGTTGTGAAAACGGAGGTTTTCCAGGAACACCAGGCAGATAAGGGAAGGCACCCGTAGACTGGACTTAAAGAAAAAACATTTTACTAATTATAACCTAAGAATTGTTAAACACAGTCCACGATACCAGTCTGTAAAATTATTTAACAGGCTGCCTTTAGACATAAAAAGTGCTGTCTACAGTAGCGCTTTCAAAATAAAACTAAAAAATTTCCTACTGAATAAGTGTCTGTATGCTGTAGAAGAGATTTAATTTTTATTGAATTGTATTTTATTTTATTGCGATAATCATAGGTTGTTAATTTTATTGGATTTTGTTCATTATTATTTATTATTAATTAATTCAATATTCTATGCTAATTTATTTTAACTTTTTTTGTTTTTGTTTATTTTAATTTGTTTTTTAAAATGTTATTATTTTAAATTTGTTAACCATATTGTTTTATTTACATGCCGAATTGATATTGAAGAAACGTATTTTTTATTTTGAAATTGTGTAGGTAATTTATAAAATTCAAATGTAAATTATTTTAGTGTTATGCTGTAATTATGTAATTTAATTTAATTAATTAATTAGTAACTTTATGTGTAAATTCAGATACAATTTATTTGTTCATGAATAAATGACTAATGACTAATGACACCAAAAAATGAACTTGTAAGCCCTGAACAAATTGAGACATGTTTATGGAAGCAAAATTTAAAGTAATGTAGGATATAAGTAATTATAAACAAAGAAGGTCGTGAACTTGACTCGTGACAAGTTTGTTGCGGAAACATTTAGTTGAACTAAGTCAAGGAGAAAATCCACGGAGAAAATCTCGCCATTTCATCATATTGGCATTTGGCATGCGTGAAATCTGATGTACCTACCTAATAATCGATCAAAAGCCCTAAGGAAGGGTAGATACTTGTCTACCACTGTTTAATTGTGAGATAAAAAGTATTAGCACCCGTACATAAACTTTTATAAAACATTTAGGATAGGTGGATTACTCATTATTATTGTATGTGAACCGGATTATTGTAATCCGGTTCACATAGCTGGATAGCATAGATTACAAAATATTTTTTTTTCTCAAAATGAGCATTGGTATTATCGATAAATAGGTACGACTAGGTACCTACTGCTGAATACTGCTATATCAAGGATTGTCTCGACAGGTTGTAAATCTGTAGTAGGTACCGTGAAGTTTGGCTCAGCAATGCAGTAGTCAGCCTTCAACTCTCAATCATTATGAAGTTTAAGACGACCCTGAGGGCCGAGTCACCAACGACACATGCACGCGAGCGACATATAAAAAGTGTAGCAAGTCATACATTATTACAGTCACCTACTGATACTCAAATCAGCAACAACATACTTACTTGCAAAAATGGTTGCCAAAGTGAGTTCTTTAAATTAATTGAAGGCTGACATCTAACGAGTTTTAATTGTGAAAGGAGTGCTTCATTCGAATATTTAAAAAACGAGGCTATCATATCCACCATAGTTATGATTTTAAGTTTAAAGAAATTGTTTTATACTGAAGTACCTACTTATTTTCAAAATCTAATTCACACACCTTGTTTTGCAGTTCGTCATCATCCTGTCCCTCGCTGCGGCGGCTTACGCTGGCCTGGTCCCCGTCTCCAAAGTGGTGTACGCCCAGCCTGAAGCACCCGCTCACTACGACTTCTCGTACTCCGTCCATGACGACCACAGCGGCGACGTGAAGCAGCAGCAGGAGTCTCGCGAAGGCGACGCCGTGCACGGCTCGTACTCGCTTGTGCAGCCCGATGGCGTGCACCGCATCGTCGACTACACCGCTGATGAGGAACACGGCTTCAACGCTGTGGTGAGGTACGAGGGTACCCCCGTCCATCAAGCTCCTGCCAAGATCGCCTACGCCGCTCCCGTAGCCAAGATCGCCTATGCCGCTCCCGTAGCCAAGCTCGCCTACGCCGCTCCCGTTGCCAAAGTAGCCTACGCGCCTGCCCCCGTCTCTTACGCTCACGCCCCGATCTCCTACTCTCACGCCCCGGTCTCCTACTCTCACGCTCCAGTCGCGTACGCGGCCCCCGTCGCCAAGCTCGCCTACGCCGCTCCCGTAGCGCACGTCACTTACTCCTCTCCCGCCATCTCCTACCACCACTAGATACCTACTATTGTTATTGTTACATAGTTAGACAATACTGTTGTATTTTTTTAGCAATGAATAGATACTAATAAATTATTATTCAATTGAATGTTCTACTGTATTTTTTGCATAATTATACAACCCATTTTCTGACGAGCTACACTACATTTGCAAAAAATATTATCTACTTACATAGCACTCTCTCTTTACATGTTGTACCTACATAATAGTGTAGTTTTATCTATCTATTATATCTACTACATCTTATTAAAACCAAACACGCGGTATTAAAACCAAAATGCTTTAACCTTGCCTTAGAGACACAGTATGGTAGGTACTAATATTTGCTTTTGAAGTCTGAAATAATGAGAATAATTAATTCTCTTAATAATAAGAAATCAGTAGGTTATGATGAGATCTCTACAATTGTGATAAAATCATGTGCAGAAGCACTCTCTCCCATTCTATGTCATTTAATAAATACATCATTAGCAAACGGTGTTTTCCCGGATAAGTTAAAAATTTCCATAGTCAAACCTCTACATAAGAAAGACAGTACACTGGATATTAATAATTATAGACCCATCACTGTTATAACCATACCCTCTAAAATTTATGAAAAAGTCATGCACCATAGACTACGTGAGTTCTTGAACAAAAACAAAATAATAAAAGAAGAGCAAACGGCTTTCAAAAAGGCAAGTCAACAACACTAGCAGCTTTCTCTCTTGTTAAGTCTATTACAGAAAATATTGATAAAAAACAACCCGTAACTGTTGTTTTCCTTGACATGAGTAAAGCGTTTGATTTAGTAAATTACGACAAGCTACTAGTTAGATGCGAGCGCTATGGAATTCGGGGTCCTTGGCTCCGAAGCTATCTCTGCGGTTGGACACAGTGCGCAGAAGTGACTCGCATAAACAAAAAATTGACATCAACAACATATACAACGTGTAATGCTAAATGCGCAAAACCTCTTAAGGGGTCATTGTACTCATCATTATGAACAACTTTTACTATGGGACCAAACCTGAAATCGCGAAAAAAAAATCAGCTGTTCAGTACATTTATGTTCGCAAATTTCGTCAAAATGTACTGAACAGCTGATTTTTTTTTCGCGATTTCAGGTTTGGCCCCATAGTAAAAGTTGTTCATAATGATGAGTACAATGACCCCTTAAGAGGTTTTGCGCATTTAGCATTACACGTTGTAGATCTCACTTTAAGGTTAATCGGTCAGGAGTACCACAAGGTAGTATTTTAGGACCGCCGCTATTCCTCCTGTACATAAATGATTTACCGAATGCCACCAAACATAAATGCGTGCTGTTTGCCGACGATGTCTCAGTGATAGTACCTAGCACTAATAACACTCAAAACCACGAGAAAGAAGTACACGAGACAATAAATGACATAGTTGGTTGGTTAACACTAAATGACCTTAGGGTGAATTTGTCCAAAACAAAATATGTACATTTTAGCAACTACAATCAAATTAAAAAACATAATTTCAACATTACATTCGAAGATGAAAAAATAAATAGAGATGATAATAATAGATTTCTTGGTATTACCATAGACGAGCACTGCAATTGGAAACTACATGTAAATACAGTATGCAAGAAACTCAATAGATTTGTTTACGCTTTGAGACAGTTAAGAAAAACAGTTAGTGAGACAGCAGCTCTTACTGCTTATCACGGCCATGTAAGCTCCATCTTTAGATATGGGTTATTGTTATGGGGCATCTCGACACACATTAGTAGAGCTTTCATTGTACAGAAAAAGTGTGTCCGAGCAATAAGTAACGTCGGGCCTTTTGAAACATGCAGGCCGCTTTTCAAAAAACTAGGAGTACTTACTCTTGTATCTGTGTACATAATGGAAATTGGAATGTTTACTAGAAACCAATTACATTTATTTGCTGACAGTAATAAAAACCGTAAATATATTTCAAGAGACCCCACGAAATTGAACATTCATAATTCTTGTAGAAGCGCATTACATAAAATAGCTATATGATGTCCATCAAAGTATACAACCATATTCCACGACGGTTGAGAGAACTTCCCTTATATCAGTTACAAAAGCAAATGAAACTATGGTTAATAGAGAACTGTTTTTATACCTTAGGTGAATTTTTTAACTTTAAGACTTAATTCCTACTACTAAACTATGTAATTACAAAATACAAAAATTCACAAATACAATAGGTCATTACTAATGACCTATTGTATTTGTGAATTTTTGTATTTTGTATTTTATTTTTATTTTGACTGTAATACTTTGACTCTAAAGAATAATAATGTATGACTAATAGAGATGTGTAAAGCACTTCTTTATTGTAACACCAATTGTACCATATCTCTGGCGAAATAAAGATTTATGATTTGCAATCACTAGTCAGATTTGCAAAGCGCTTCCATAACAGTACCTACCTTCCTAAAGTGTTATCGACATTTTAATGCTGTCAGCATGCAGGGTCAATCCTACAGGTTCGTTTTTTTTCAGGTACACATACAGCTCAGAATAACCCTACATTCTCATTGGCTTTATTGCACGATCATGCACAACATCACCAAACATCACACACACACACACATGAACATGAACAAAAGCCGTCAGCAAAATATGTAGAGGATCCGGAGATCTTTATTTTTAGATACCTAAGTTGATTAAAAATTAACGAGCTTTGATCGCAACGCTTCGATTGCTGACAACGCGATTGCTGACAACTGTAAATTCAGGATTAGGGGAGGTCAGCTCAAAGCGGCCACCTTAACTTTGAGTTAAAAAAAAACCTATTAAACGATAGACTTTTGAAGAGAATTTTATATTAATAGCCAGAGAATTTATAATATTTTCATAATGTGAAATTAAAACTCGCGCAAATGTAAAAATAACCATGTGATTTGTAAATTACGAAAACTTATCAAAAAACCGCTTTGCCAGAGTGGCCGCCCAAAGCGGCCATGTGGGTAGGGGCAACGTGGCCACCCCAAAAGTACACAAGAAATGTGTTTTTTGTTGAAAAATATCGTGCTTGACAAAATAAAAATACCAAAAATATTTTAAAATGTTATTTTGTTGTTTTGTTATTTTTTTAACATTTTTATAAAATAATCAGCATTTTATACTTCATTTTAATCACAATCAGTGTTGAGGGTAATTTATCTTAAATATATTGTTATATTTAGTTTAAAAACTTCTAGAAAACTATTAGACACTTATAATCAGGTTTAGTTTTTGACAATAATTAACATTTTTATTAATCAACAGTAAGTCTTACTTATTTCAACTATCTTAATATCATCTATGAAAATGAAAGCGGTCAGTTGGCCGCTTTGCCTTTTTCGGCCATTTTGTTTTAATCATGAACTGCTCTCACATTATTTATTATATTTCAGAGAGAATAGAACACAAACAAAGCCAAATGAATAAGTAACAATACGCGTTCAATAAAAACATTGAAATATATAGAGGTGTGACCAAAGCAGACTGAACTTAGCTTGCATTTTTTTGCTACCGAATGATTGAACGACGCGGGGCGGGAGATTGGTTATGCGAACACAACGACCACGCCGCGCTATCATTTCAAATAACCGAAAAATGAAGCGTGGCCGCTTTGCCTCCTATGGCCGCTTTGAGCTGACTTCCCCTATCTCACGAATTTTTTCATCAACTAAGTTCATAAGATGTTACTGGACAAGTCACAATGGAACGCATACGCAGTAAGGACCGGTAGAGATGCGTAAGTATTACTTATCAGTTATCACAGATTAATATGAAAATCTGTGGTATTATAAACATTACGTTAAGGCACATGTCTAGCGAGAAGCGAGTAGAGCTAGCAACTAGAAACGAGTTAGCAATCAACGAGCAGCAAGTATATAGTTCGGATAGTTTTGTCACTGGGCTATGAGCGAGTGCGTGACTGCGACGAGTAGAATTACTGCCCAGTCACTTGCTGGTATGCGTATGTACAGTGGGCTGCATCAATTGGGTACCCCAGTTGTATTAAAATTTTAATACAAATGGGGTACCCAATTGATGCAGCCTACTAAACCAAGCGAGATTCTCTCAGCGAGTGTTCTGCCCGCCAAGCGAGCGTCGCTGAGCGAGTATTTTTTTTGATAGCTCTTGTCGCTGCGACAAACACGTGGAGGGAGAGTTCTCGCCGGCAGTGTGAACACTTAGCGATAACCAAACTATTAATATATTTACTGTGTTTGTGTATGTTTGTTTTACTGTTTTACTAACACGGAACCGAGTTCGGAACAGTTTTACGAACGTTTCTTGAGCGAGAAAATAGTCGATAGCTAGACGCTTCCTCATGGGCGGGCTGTGGGACAGCACCGTAACACATTATCACAGGTGCCTATAATAAGGAAACTGATTGGTGATACGAGTAGGTACCTAACTGTAGGTGTTTGGTGTCTGCGTGAAGTTTCTGAATTCTGTCTGTGTACTCTAGGTGATAAGTAGTGATAACATAGCTTAGCATAACAACACATCACGTTTTTATTTCTGAAAGGCTTAGACAGAAGTGTTTAGGTAAGTACCTTGTACCTACCTACTCACATTTTCGCCAGTTGTATGTGCTAAGATATTGGTCACTTAAAGAAATAATGAAAAATAAACTATACTTACCCGTTTCGGAAAAAAGGAAGCTATACAACACCAGCATTCTTCCATTTCTCACGTACGGCTGCCAGACCTGGCCATTATCACGAAAAATTGAACATGAGCTGTGTGTATGCCAAAGAGTAATGGAGAGGAGCATGATGAATCTTAGGTCCGTATTACAGAACGTCACTCAATACTCAAGCATTACTTAAAACTAGATTCAAACCATTTGATTGGTTGAAAACTAGATTTAAACAAAGATCAGTGCTTGAGTTTCTTTCTGTAATACGGACCTTAGACTGCAACACAAATGGAAAGCCACGAAAATTAGGAACATCACTAAAGTGGCAGACGTTAGAGTAAAAACAAGAACACTAAAATGGAAATGGACAGGCCACATGATGAGAACGAAGACCGAAAAATGGACCAAAAAAGTCACAGAATGGTACCCGAGGAATGGTAAAAGACGTAGAGGAGGACAAGTGAAAAGGTGGGAGGATGATCTGCCAAAAGGTTGGCGAAGAACAGTTTGGAACAGGAATTAGTGGAGGGAAATAGAGGAGGCCTATGTCGCAAGACAGCCGGACCTGGTAGCTGATAATTGATAGAAATATTTAGATTTAGACAAAATTGTTATTATGATTAGTATGTTATCATTAGTTAGCTAGTATTACTTGTTTTATGGTCAGAGGAAATAAAGGCTATTTTTATTTTTTATTTTATTTTATTTACGTGCTAAGTAGTAATTTATATTCGTTCGTTCGAGGAGCTCATGGCTAAGTAATAACAGCCGCTCGGGTCGATAGATCAGGTTAAGCTACGCTTGCCGCGGTTGGTCCGTGGATGGGTGACCATCTTTACATACCAAGATCCTTCCGTGCCTCGGAAAGCACACTATTAAGCCGTTGATCCCGGCTGTCATTCGTGGATCTATGACAGTCGTTACGGGTCGTCAGAAGCCCGAAAGTCTGACAACCAGTCTTACCAAGGAGTATCGTATTACCCCCTAAGTGGGTTGTGGAGGTCAGATAGGCAGTCGCTCCATATAAAATACTGGTATTCAGCTTCATCTGGTTAGACTGGACTGGAAGGCGACCCCAATATAGTGGGGAAAAGGCCAGGCAGATGCATGGAAAAAAAATCTCTAAGCATGCTATAGTCTGTCTGGCCATGCTTAGGAGTTAGGACGTCAACAAGTAAAAAAATCTGTAAAATGGTAAAAGAGTGGTAAGTATATATTAGGTAATACACAAAGTAATGTGAAGCTATGTATGATTTTAAAAAAACCGGTCAAGAGCGAGTCGGACTCGCGTATAAAAAGTATTTATAGACATCGTTTTATTTTTCCTGTAATCTTTCCGTAAACTTCTATCACATAGAATTATTTCTGATTTTTCTCAATGCAAACTTCGGAGATAGGGGTGGGAACGGTATTTTTTTTTAATTTTTCATCAAAAGTCGAAAACTATGCGGCTTAAAAAAAATAAAAAAATGTTTGAGAATGTGCAAACAGCGCTCTTTCATATAATACCCAGCATATGCCCTAGTAGCCCCACTTCGCGTATTTAAGAACACATTTCAGTCCTGTTGCAAAAAAATATACATATCTTTATTTCTTTCTTATTTGCAAAATAGTTGGGCAAACGTCATCTAAAACTGTTCCAAATTTCAAGTATAAGATAGCATTAGTAGTTCTTGAGATATCCAGCTGTGACGGACAGACAGACAGATTGAGTGGCACCATAAGGGTTCCTTTTTACTATTTTGGTACGAGACCCCAAAAAGATCAATTTAAAGAAGGCCGCGAACTTATTCGTAACAAGTTTTTTTGCGGATATAGGTAGGTATTAATTGAACTAAGTCAAGGAGAAAATCTTTGCCCGTTTCATATAAGTAAATGTAGGACATGTAATATATTAAACCATAACTTATAGGCTACTATGTTAATCTGAAGCAATAAAGTCCAAATAAAATCAATCAAAAAGCTCAGTAAGACATTTTTTGCTCAATCATGGTCCTTGCAACAACTAAACCGAATTAATTAGGTACTACCTACTAGCCCAAGACTAGCCCACAACTTTTTTAACTTAATGCAGCACCCGGCCGGCCATTTTAAATATAACTTAGGCACTTCAAGATTACTTTCATATTTAATAAAGTCGGTAATCTAATTAAGAATGTAGATAGGTACTATAACAGGTGATAGTCGGTTTGTAATATTTTGAAGTTTGGCTCAGCAATGCAGCCTTCTTTCGGCCTTCGCCTCTCAATAATTGTGCACGACGCCGCAGGCGCGCCTTGTGTCACCAACGAGGTCTAGTTATTTAAATAACTCATCGCCTGTAGGTCTACAGGCAACCAGCCTGTACATATAAAAACTGTAGCAGATCACACATTATCATAGTCCACTACAGACACTCAAATCAACAACAACATATCAAACAATCATCAATAATGGTTGCCAAAGTGAGTTATTTAAATAAAGTATTTAATGGTGTCATCAATGTGTTTATCCCAGTTTATGGTTCTTAGTTTATTCTAAAAATATTTACCTATTTTATTTACTTGCAGTTCGTCATCATCCTGTCCCTCGCTGCGGCGGCTTACGCTGGCCTGGTCCCCGTCTCCAAAGTGGTGTACGCCGAGCCCGAAGCACCCGCTCACTACGACTTCTCGTACTCCGTCCATGACGACCACAGCGGCGACGTGAAGCAGCAGCAGGAGTCTCGCGAAGGCGATGCCGTGCACGGCTCGTACTCGCTTGTGCAGCCCGATGGCGTGCACCGCATCGTCGACTACACCGCTGACGAGGAACACGGCTTCAACGCTGAGGTGAGGTACGAGGGTACCCCCGTCCAGCAAGCTCCTGCCAAGATCGCCTACGCCGCTCCCGTAGCCAAGATCGCCTACGCCGCTCCCGTTGCCAAAGTAGCCTATGCGCCTGCCCCCGTCTCCTACGCTCACGCCCCGGTCTCCTACTCTCACGCTCCAGTCGCCTACGCCGCTCCCGTCGCCAAGCTCGCCTACGCCGCTCCCGTAGCGCACGTCACTTACTCCTCTCCCGCCATCTCCTACCACCACTAGATACTATTGTTATTTAATTAGACAAGCTGTGTGTATTTATTGAAACGTGCTATTAAATTATTGAATTGAATGAAAACTGATTTTATTTTACCGAAATTTTAATCGACCTAAAAACGATTGGACTAATAAAGCTTAAATTCAAGCTACAGTGAAGTCTGAAGTCGAATCTGTAGATGAATCATTTACAAGAAATGAATCTCTTGCAATTGCAGAGGACAAACTGCAAGCACGCGTCGCATCGTCGTTAAATTACAGAAATCGACCGTAGACCGGTATTGGACATAGGTACATAGTCTGTCAACTTTATATCAATATCGATAGTGGGGGTGCAATGCGCGGCGAGGCGAGGGAGGGGGCGACGTCGGACCGCACCTAAATTATTCATAGCGCCGCATAGTGATTTCATCTCATTGAATGGCGCTGCCGGCGGCGCGGCCGTGATTACGACATGGATACCTCCGCTGCCGGCCACCACCGGCTCGTATGTGGACTGCACAATACCTTGTCAACCGCCTATTAATATCACTGTGGAATTGCTAAAGCTCTAAATATTATCTACCTTTCGATCCAAACTAACAGCAAAAACACTTAGCAAATTATTCCTCCTACACTGAATAACTTCGTCTAAACAAGACAACACCTTTCTATACTCTCTTTCTGTACTTATGTGATATAAACGGCTGTAGAAGAATTAAATAGAGCGAGTACTGGACAGTGTTTCAAGATACACTAACCACACTTCCAGCTCACACTTTGTTGTGCTTCCTGAATTACTCGGTAACGACAATTACCTACATAGTTGTAATGAGGACAGGCGGTTAAAAGAAGCAGAAGCAAGGCAAGGCAAGGCACCTACATATCTAGTGCAGGCTATTGCGTCTTAGAAGAGGCAAAAGAAGTGGACATTTTCCCCTACATGACAGGGTCAGGGTGTCTTACAAACACTTAAATTATAAGTACCTATACCGTTTCATGTAAAGATGGTGTCGAGAAGAAATGCTTTAAACTTTTAAAGTTTCAAATTTGAATGAATGAATGTATGAAATGCACCGACCCCAGCGTGTTGGTGTGACCAGACTCGATTACTCGAAAATTCACACCAGCCCCTGTTGCCTCATGTTACATGGTGCAACAGAGACAAACTTCTTTAAAAATATTCATGAACATCGAATATGGTTTATTCTCTCGCCGCGACAGGTAAAAATGAAGAGATTGGTTTTTATCAGTGCACGGCGGCAAATTGAATGTAAAGTTGATTTCCCGGCGGGCCGCGCCGCATAATTCCCCACAAATTAAGCCGAAACCAATTGACTTGCTACCAATGTAAATATTTTTGATAAATGCCTCCCCTTTATGTATTTAGCTTGACAACAGCTCAATAATGTGTTGATACTGAAGTATAACAAAAAGCCGTATAATTTCAATACGCTTTTGTGTCTGTTATGTGAAATCATTTTTGTCGGGTTTTAAGTGGGAGGAAAAAAGGGTTACTTTTACATACTTACATAATAATACTACTAATATAAGCCACCTACGATCCTTACATACTCCTTTTGTCTCGTTTACGTTCATACATCGTCATACACACGCGCCGGTTGCGAGTACTTCGCGCCTGACCTTTCTGAAGAACATCACCAGTAAGGGTTACTGTTGTTAGCCAAAAATACACACAATTACACATAGGTTCGTTACATGCTCTCTGCACTTGTCAGGAATCATTATGTATGAGCGTAGAATAGATAAGTAGGTAACTTCACCGTAGATGACACAATACTGTAGATGGTACAATGCGTTTCAACTAAGAATAGGAATAACCTTGCGCCATATTGTGAAGATTTAGCAAAACAGCACCTCGTTTACACATTTGCAAAATCAGTAACATATTTTAACAAAAACAAATTCCAAAAAGGTAACTAAAATGGATAAGGATAACACTACAAAACTTTGCAAGCCGTTTATTTCAAGTTTCAGTTGACAGTTCGAGGTCATTGACGTTCCTATTCTTAGTTGAATCGCACTGTAAGTATTGTTCAAAATAAGCTTGCAACTGTAGCTAAACAAAATCACCCCATAGGTACAATTTTCAGCTTCGACAACCAACAATAATGAATGATCCAAAACGTAGCTAATAGCTACTAAGTAATGATAATTTCCTCGTTTTCTAAAATTGGCCCCACAAAATCCTTGACGACCAAACTGAAAATTCCTGATACCCAGACAGCCAGTGTAGCCACATTAATAATCCCGAAAAGGGTATTTTTTACTGGTCTTACCTAGTTATAAGAGTGCAAATCCTAGGCAAAGAACGCCTGTAATATGGCGGTGCGGTGGGCGAAATCCGCTTACTGCCGAAAATTAATCAAGCCGCGCCAGACTCCCCTTCTTAGTGTAGGGGACTGCGCACCGTGGTTGCCATATTCAGTATTCACCTCTATTTAGATACATTTATTAATCTGTAAGTAGATACTTATTTATGCATTGAAGACTTAATAATGTTGTTTTACGATTAGGTTTTCTACGATTAGGTTTTTAAAATTAAACATGAACTTAGTTTTTGAAACAGTGTTTTAATCTTTTTTTATTAAAAGCTTTGTAAAAATTGATTTCCAAAGTAATGACTAATGAGAATAAATTATTTTAAAAAAAATTGGTTCAGTGTCTAGGGATAATTTTAAAAAATAAAGACTTTTACAACTTTCGACAGCTCACAAAAAGGCTAAATAAACATGATGGATTTTATATTCTTTGAAAGACATTTCATTACTTTTAGCTAAAACAATATAATTTTATTAAATCTATATGGCTACATTATAGGTATCATACGCACCACCAAAAATGAGACTTGACCTCGTCTCTTGCGCTCTTTCCGCCGGCCCGATGACACCCGGTCCCTTCTCGCACTCAGACCTCATACCGCTAAAGAGACCTAAAATCATCTACTGCGCAAGTCAAACCATGTGGTGTTTCAAGTCTCATCTTTCGTGCCGCGTATTGTACTCGCATCATAGTTTCATTTAACCATAGTTACTTCCTTTTTATCAGTCTTCGGCGGCAGTGGCGGGCATTCGTAAATATTAATACATCTATCTTTAGATACCGACAGTATTTTCTTATTATTATTGCTGAAGTTTACGCCCCAGACCTGTGAAAGAATAATCCCATTACTTATTTCTTGGCTTAGGAAATATGGTCTGAAATTAGTCATTTTTCTTATAGGATCAATTCGTTGTCCGTCTATCTGTCAGTCTGTCAAGATCCTTTTTCTCAGGAACGCGTGAAGGTATTGCTCTTGTATAATCATGCCTTCACACCCATCACGTCTCTGGAAATTTCGGTAGATTTTTTTTTTTGTATTTTATCATGATTTGTCGACAACCTTTTTGGTCTGATTTTCTCCCTAAACGACATTATTCGTTGCCGTCGACGCGCCAGGCTTATAATATGTTTGATCCACACAAAGTTCAAACCTATACCTACTTTTGAGGACTTAAAACTAAACCTGTAGTCCCTGTTGGTACTTACCACATCACTATGTGCTTGAAAAGTGTTGAGTACAGTCAGCCCGTCAGTCATTGCTACTCGTACGGTGCCGTCGGCGGCTGCTGTCGCTACGCGTGTGCCTTCAGTAGTGAAACATACGCTGACCGCCCAACATTTGTGGTTCAACGAGTGTTGGACACCCGCGCTAGCCCTGTGAGAGAAACAGTGGCGTTAGTGGCTATGTTCTTCAAGTGGATGACAGAATCATGCTAAAAAAACCGGTCAAGAACGAGTCGGACTCCCGCACCGAGGGTTCCGTTCCGACTTCTGAAAAAGTGTGCTATTTAGAGACATCGTTTTATTTTTCCTGTAATCTTTACATGAACTTATCACATAGAATAATTTCAGATTTTACTCTATGCAAACTTCGGAGATAAGGGTATTTTTTTTATATTTTTCTTCAAAAGTCGAAAACCATGCGGCCTAAAAAAAAAAAATGTTTGAGAATGTGCAAACAGCGCTCTTTCATATGATACCCCACATGCCTTAGTAGCCGTGACAGACAGACAGACAGACAGACTGAGTCGCACCGTAAGGGTTCCTTTTCACCATTTGGGTACGGAACCCTAAAAACCAAACTCCTTACGGGTCTTGCATATGAGATTGGGCTAGTAATATTTATATTTGAAATTAATACTTGAATAAAAAAATCTTTTTACAAAATAATTAAATACTTAGCGAATAATTCTCAAAGGAACCAATTGGATGAATAGTAAAATCTGTAGGGAACGACTATTTACAACTCTATTAGGATCGTATTTGAAGTAAAAGATTTTAAAATGTATACCCTCACCATCAGGTAGGAAAACAAATTCTATAACTTACTATATTCTGAGGTGAATAAATGGGTCCATTTTGCAAGATTTGCAGTTGTCTTGTCTTATGTCCTTGAGGCAAAATGTTGTTAACTTTCGTAGGTACTCAAATGCACACTGCCTGTAGTAAATACCCCCTGCTTGTATGCAATCCACTAACATAAATAGTAACTCTTTTTTCCTTTTTTTTCTTTTTTTTCTCTTTTTTTTTTTGTTTCCGTAACTCAAAAGGAAAAACGGAACCCTTTAGGATCAGTTCGTTATCCGTCTGTCTGTCTGTCAAGACCCTTTTGCTCAGGAACGCGTGGAGGTATCAAGTTGAAATTAATATCAAATACGAAGGTCTACCTACAGTCTCTTGGAGCTCTAAAAAAAATCAAGCTTCTATGTCGACGCAATAAAAAATACGGCCATATATGCGACATATTTTGACGCTCGCAAATAAATAAGAACCTGTAGGGTATTTCCCGTTGACCTAGAATCATGATGTTTAGCAAGAAGCAAGGTCTCACAGCACAAGTAAAGGAAAAGTCCATTTTTTTTAAATTTTATCACATTTAAACTTTTTAAACTTTCGCTATTTGTACACATTATAAAACACTATCGAAACCGCCTTGCAGCGATCGTGGTCCTCCCGTGACCACGATCGCTGCAAGGCGGTCGAAACGTCGGGAAACAAGTAGGTACCTGTTTACCTCGTTAAAAAGAATATCGCGATAAGACCCGTTTTCGATAGTGTTTTATCACATTTTTTTTTTGCGATTTCTAACTTACATTTGCAGTTGACGAATTGATCGTGACGATTGAGTGAACGTATTGGAGAATTTTTTTTTCAACTACAAAGTTAAGTTTCTTTTCGGGATAAATTCATACCAACTACCGAACCTTTCATTGTGCGTGGTCCGACACGCACTTGGCCGGTTTTTTTTTTAAATTATTATTATAAGCCTGTGTTGTCCCACTGCAGGGCAAAGGCCTGCCTTCCCTCTTTCCACTTTTCACGGTCTATAGTATAGTTAAAATCTCGCTGCAGACTCGGTCATAAATCATTCGAGTGTTTCGCTGTCTTTCCCACTCACGGGCCTTATGGGCAGGCCACGCCCACACGTAGTCCTGTGCATTACTGCAGTCGATGAGTGATATCGATAGTTTTATATATTTATAAATGGGTGATAGAAATAAATACACATTTTTTTTATGATCGAGGTCGCCATTAGACGATGGTACGAGTATATTTTATTACCAAATTTACTACAAAGCATATTAAATATATAAACAAAAGAACGTATATATAAAACTAAAAATAGAAAATTAAAATTCTTCGTCTGAGTCATCGTCATCATCTGTTATGGATAATGGCCTTGAGCGCGCGCAACTAGCGCACATCCCTACTCCGATTATGATTTATGACCAAGTCTGCAGCGAGATTTTAACTATACTATAATTGTGGGCCATACTTACACATCATAAATCTTGACAAGACCGTCATTCGAGGCGGTGGCTAGCCGGCGGCTGCACGGCGAGAACGCGACGCTCCTGACGGGTCCCGTATGTGCCTCCACTGTGTGCACCACCTTGCCCTGAGCCACGTCCACTATGCACAGGATACCGTCCTCCGAGCCCGTCGCTACGTATCTGCCGTTGGGACTCTGGGAAAGAACGAATTTGTTAAAAGGGATGCGTTAAGATTGAGCGCGAAATTCAAATTTCCTTACGTTTTTTTTTTACAATTTGCCAGTCATGTTTAATAAAATATGATTCGCGACCGTAACAAACATGTATTTCCATGATTATAATCATCAGAATCATCAATCAATACAACTCTCTAAGTTACAATGAAATTGGCTTCAAATGTCATGATTTCATGAAATAATCATTCAATAAGCATTCAATAGGGTAATTTGAACTTAGAGAGTTGTGTTGATGATAATAACGATTATAATTCTGTAAACATTTGTTATGTCGTGAATCATATTTTGATCAACATACAACATACTGACCTGCAAATTGCAAAAGGAAGAAAATTTTAATTTTGCAGGCTGTCTTATCTTTGCCCTCATATGTAGAGTGATTGAATGACAGACGATAAAGTTGCATTGCAGCACAGGAGTAGGGTTACCAGAAAGAAAATTTAACAGTCCGGAGAAAAAGCATGATTTCCATTGAAAAATCCTGAGATTTTCTCGTATTTTGTGAATTTTCTTGCAAACGTAAATTTTCGATGATATTACTCCAAAATTGTCGCCAACCAGGGCAACCATTTTCAAGACCATCGATCGGTGTTTCCAGATTACCAGAGATAATGCGTATTTGTCAATACCTATTTGCTATTACAGCCCAGAATGCAAATGCAGAAAGAATTTTTTCTATCATGGGGGCTCAATGGTCCAATGAAAGAAACCAACTAACGGTGTCTTCAGTCCGAGCTTTAGGTTTAACACAGTACCTATCATTTGAAGAGTTTAACGTGCGAAGCATTTAAAAGAACAGTGTTAAAAGACAAAAGTGTAGGTACTTAAAAAGGTATCATCGCAAATGAAACTGATGATTAGAATATGTTTCAAAGATTTTAAGTGTTGATTTTATTTGTGCAATTTACATGACCAAAGTCGATTTTTGAATTAGTCTATAAGTATAAAGAAGATTATTACCTATTTGTTTTTGTAATAAAAAAATTCTGAAAAAAGGTACCTACTCTGTTATTGAAAATTCTAAAAATCTTGAGATTTCACGATATTTCCAAAATCCGGCCGCAATCCTGAGAAGAACGTAAAAATCCTGAGATCGCAGGACAAATCCTGAGATATGGTAACCCTACAAAGGAGCGACTAGACAAGCGCCATGTGTTGCGGCTCTGTGACACCCGTTGCGACATAATAATGATATACCACAATACCTTCTTGAGTCGCGTGTGGAAATGAATTAGTTCCACGACAGTCGCAAAGGCGTGAGGCACCTGCTTACTTGGTAGGTCTGCTTTTACAAACATAAAATAAAATAAAACTAATAAATAATTAATGCAGATATCATTTGAAACAATGAGATGGCCCTAGTTAGACTAGGGTCAACAAAGGAAGAAATATCTATTTGCTTACTCACATGGGATAAAGGTACTTTGGTAGGGACTAATAAGTATGTAGGTACCTACCAAAGTGTGTGTGATAAGTACAATATTATTATTATTAGTGTGATTACACTTTACACTATTACACTTTATAAAGGCGAAAGTTTGTGAGTGTGTGTGTGTGTGGGTGTGTGAATGTTTGTTACTTCTTCACGGACCGATTTGGATGAAATTTGGCATGTAAATAGCTTATACCCTGGATTAACACAAAGGCTACTTTTTATACCGGTCTATGCAGGTGAAACCGCGGGGCGCAGCTAGTTATTAATAAAAAACACTCACATAAGAAATACTAAGTATGAACTTTCCTCTGGTGTCCAAAATTTTTGCAATCAATCCAGTCTGGACTTGGTACACATATATCTTGCCTGTGTGACCTCCAGTAGCAATATGCTCTCCATCTGGAGAAAATGCAACTTTCCACACATCGGTGACACCGGTTGGTATCTCCGTTAGCTTCTTCCCAGAGCATAGGTCCCAGAATATTAGGGTGGAGTCTAGTGATGAGCTTACAAAGACTAGAAAATTAAAAAAAAAAAATTACTAATGTGAGTTTTTAGGTAGAAAGCAAGCAGCAAGCAAGCAAGTTATCTTGAATGAGATAAAAATAAAATAAAAAAAATAACACTACTTATCAAAATACTGAAATATGTTTAGTGAATTGAAATTACACACAGATTAAAAGAATCAGTCATCATCATCATCTGCCTGGCCTCCAGTCTAACCAGATGCAGCTGAGTATTTGACATGGACATGCCTATCTGACCTCCACAACCTGGTTACTGTGTAAAACTGGTAATGCGATAAAATGCAAGAAACCTACTTGGAGCAGAAGGGCTAACAGCTACAGACACCACAGCCATTGAGTGTCCCTCTAGAGTGTGAAGGAGCTCTAGTCTGTTATTCTCCAAGATCCATACTTTTACCAAGCAGTCCAGACCTCCAGTCACTATAAAATCCTTTGAAACATTCCTAAAACAAGTAACAGTGAGAAAGAAAGTTAAATAAGTAATTCAAATTAGTTATGGCCTTATGGCTTAACTCCACCCCTAAGGCAACCCACTGACCCTGTTATGGAGCGGTACTAGAAAAATTAAGCCTATAGGGGGCCCTGTTTACTTTTTGTAAGGTTGCTTATTATGGTATCATGTAAGTAACTTACGCCGAATCTCCTGAAGTGTTTATTTTGGCCCACGCACAGCAGTAAATTGGATCATTGTGTGCATTTTCTTTTTTTATCAATATGGAATACTGAAACGAAATTCTTTAATTTAGATCATTCTTTCAAAGAAATTAGTGAGAAATAAATTTGCTATGAGTCCAGAAGTAGGTACTTACTATGGTACTAGCGGGCATTTTGGCAGTTTGGCAGGACGTAAACTTTTCATATATTTAATGCTTTTAGTTCTAATTCTAACTTACTTATAATCGATCGGGAACTTCAAAAATCTAAATCGTCGTGTTTTTGATTTTTGTAAACATTCGATTAACGAAGGAGACAAAAATACACAATTCGATCAAAGTAAGAGCTAGAGAAATAATAAAATGCTCAAAAACTGAAGCAGATTGGTTTCTGGAACACTTACGTCTAATGACAATGACATTGTTTTGACAGCTTTTTCTTCGTTCAGAAACTGTTTTACAAGAATAAATTATTAGAATAGTCTATTGTATTGTTTTTCCAATCATAAACAATGTAGGTATCTACTTAGGTAGCTGCAGATGGCTTAGAGCATTTAACCTAGCAGATGGTCATTGTATGCCAGGGGCCCAGGGAATCCCCTATTTATTAGTTATACGAAAACGATCTGCTGATAAAACATAATATGATTATGGCAGTAATATCGCTTATCCCGGTCAGTTGCACCAAGTAAAATCGCAGTGTTTGCGCGCGAAATTCGAATTTTCTTACGTTTTTTACAATTTGCAGGTCAGTGTCACGTTGTATATTGATCAAAATATAATACGCGATAAAATTATTTATATACATATGTTTTATTGCTGCGTATTATATTTTGATCAAGATACAACCTGGGTGCCTACTCCCTAAGCACGAAGCCCGTAGTTTCGGCCTTCGTTACAGGCGTTTCCTAATCCGTATCACCTACGGATGGATGATTGGTTCGGGGCCCGAACGAAGTATGAATGACAACATGATTTCCCAGTTGTCCCTACTCCCTATGTGATTTTGTCCGTCCGAAAAATTTTACCTTTACACTTGTTTTCATGGATCGTAGTGTCAGACGGACGGATGAACGGACGGACTTAGGGAGTAGGCCCCTGATACGGACCTGCAAATTGCAAAAAACCCCAATAAAAAATAATTTCCTGGGCTACCACAGCAGATCAACCTTAAGCCAGTAGTAGTATTAAGCTGCATCCAGTTAGACTGGAAGCTGACCCCAACATAGTTGGGAAAAGGCTAGGCAGATGATGATGATCGCATAACCCGGTTGTGTTAGCTAGGCTGTTCAATATATTTCGCACAAATCATACAGTCTCGTGTCAGTTCTTAACGATAATTAAATACAGACAATAAAACAAAAACCTTACAAGATGGTATGGTATATTAAAAAGGACAATATTGTACATTATAATGGGCAGTCATAAATATTTAAACTTTTATCTTCTGATACAGACATAATTTTATTACTTTCTGCGTTAAACTTTACACCCCAGACCTGGAAAACAAAAAGGAAATAAATTAATAAAGCAATCATTATTTTAGCCCACATTAACAGACACGATTTTAACGCGAAAAAAAGCGACCGTTGCGAACGGGAGCTAACACACAGACTGCATGTAGGGTTTAGTTACTATGATATTATTCCTTTAACTTTGTTTGACCTGCTGCTGCAGGTCTTGAATTACCTGATCAGTATGTTCCTTAAATACATGTTGGCATTGCATGCTATCTAAATCCCATACTCGCACTGTTCTGTCAGCACTGCCGGACGCAAACCGTTTGCCATCAGGAGAGAATGCAACTGAGAGAACCCATGATGCATGTCCTGATAATGTCCCAGCTAAGTTTGCGTGAACTCTGCAACATATTAATAATAAAAAATTAAAAACAAAAATCAGCACTTTATGAATTTCGACAGAGAAACGAAAGGCGTGAAAGTTGCTCGCCTTTCACCACTTCTTGTACTAAGACTGAGGAAATGGAGTCACACAAAAAGTTTGTTATGTAAAAAACTTACACATCATAGAGTTTCATATGCCCATCATCTGAAGCTGTGAGCAGCAGCTGTGAATCTGGCGAGAAGCAGAGACTTCTGATAGGCATAGCGTGACCTTCTAATGTGTGCACTAGCTTCCCTTGAGCCACATCAAAGATGTTGATGATACCGTCCAGCGCTCCACTTGCTATGTATTTGCCATCTGGACTCTGGAATAAGAAAATACATTAATTATCTAATTCAGAATGTCTATTACCTTCCATACGCAAAATACGCGCATTGTCGTGGAGTTGCG
This sequence comes from Cosmia trapezina, assembly GCA_905163495.3. Taxonomy (NCBI): domain Eukaryota; kingdom Metazoa; phylum Arthropoda; class Insecta; order Lepidoptera; family Noctuidae; genus Cosmia; species Cosmia trapezina. Next base: position 19,925,669 of record LR991037.1, read on the forward strand.
GATACCAGCCCGTAATACCTATTACCTACCTTCAATTAAATGGTGACAACATCAAGCATGTTAATTTTGCTATTTGGTAAGCTTGAAACATGAAAGTGTTACAAAAATATTGGCAATGGGTACTAATATTATTTAACATTTATCTCAATATTTGTATATATGTAAGTACTAAGTCTTTTAGTGACTATCAGCTTCATGGTATGTATCAAACATGTTTGATCCCATGAAGCTGACAGTGACAGTACCATGATTAGTACAATTTCTTTTGCATGCAAACTGCATCATTATTCAAGTTACAATTATGAAGTTCTCACATATGCAACACTCAATGTGAATTTCCCTCTTGTGTCTAATGTCTGCTCTTGCTTCCCGCTTTCAACTTCAAATATGAGAATCTTGCCAGAGTTGCTTCCAGATATGATATGTTTGCCATCAGGAGAGAAGTCCAAAGTCCACACGTCTGTGGCACCAGTCTCCATTGTCTTTATTTTCTCGCCATTTGTCAAATCCCAAAGTATTAGGGAGGAGTCTTGAGAACTGCTGGCTAGGGCTATAATGAGAAAAAATTCTTATAATAACACAAAACCAGTTCCTTGTAACAAAAATCCTTTTGCTGTGTGACCTCAGCAATATGTTTTGATGCAGTGAGATTGGGCTAACTCATTTGTTTATCTATTTATTTATTTAGAATCATTAACAAAAGATATAAACAAATAATCAGTATCATCAGGTATTCATTTTGATTCTTTCACATTCTAATAGGTGTTTAATAAATGAGTAATGCATACTGGATAACTCATATTTGAGTGGAAAAATGTGATGTGGATATAGAGAAAATAGAATCAGATGGAGTAGCATACGAAAATATTTAAATACTAGGTCTCTATCCTCTCAACTGTTGATCGGCCTCGTAGAGGTGGAAACAATAGAAATTTAATTCTGCTTCTATCTAACATGACAGTTGAAGGTCTATTTAGATAAGGGTAGGAGGAGCGGGAGTTCATCAATTTAATGCTAGATGTTGCCCATTAATTATGTCATGTTTTGTTTTGTCAACATCTTTTGTTGGAGCTCCGTAACTCTTAAAACATCAATTGCACACTATGCATGCAGATAACAATAAGTTTTCTTTACATAAATAAGACCTGTGATGAATACATAAACAGTACTTATCACTTGCTACTTACTCTTCCCATCAGGGCTGACAGCCACTGAGATGACACCCAGTGAGTGTCCCTCCAACTGATGCTTCTCCTCTAGTTTACCATTCTCAAGCTGCCACACTTTGATCAAGTCATCAATTCCTCCAGTGATCAAGTAGTTTTCAGAACTGACTTCATGATTTGAATCTCTGCAATAAAAGTGAATGTCTCAGAATTTATATTTTTTTAAATTTATTTATTTTGTATTCTAATATTGTTGCTGTAAAAAAACAGTTATGTTACCAATACAAATAAAAGTACACATTATTTAAACATGAGCATTTTTTGCATCTGCACCTGCTTAAAAATATCTACTTTGATTGTTGTACTTGTAATTGTCTGGGTAGATATCCAGACAATAATTTTATTAAAGGCCAGTTTTTAGATCCGTAGTTAACTCAACTAATAGTTATTTCAGTTGCATCTTAGCAACTGTGAAATTAAAATAGCATAGGGCATAGAAGCTTTGGTAGGTGAAATGTTACAACAGCAGTTAAGGTTATGCTTACTGTGAAGGTTCAATATTCTCGCCTTCAGGTTCTTTAGGTTTCTCGCTGTCTATTTTACTCCAACCACAACACCAAATAGAATCCTCGTGTGCATTTTCTCTTTTCAATTGCGTATAATACTGAAAATAACAGAAATAGCATCAGTATGCCGATCAAATAAACTGCTTTTCTTACTGAACTGGAATACGTACCAATGTTGTTATCGACATAATTAAGCTTTTTTGTTGTATAATAACTCTCCAGTATCAAATTTACTGCTTTATTTTTATTATTTCACACAATAATTGAATATTTCTAAATAATAGACTATAGGTAGACAAATCAAAATCAATTCAATCAATCTTTCAATCATTGACAAGAGCTTGTTTGACATGACAATGACAGTGACATGCAAAGACACTTGGCAGCGAGATAACGCTGCGCTTTGACTAGATTACGGTATTTTAGGAATACCATGCGAGGATGTCAGTTACGGATTAAAAGATCTGGTGCTAAACTATTTAAAACAAGCACGTTCTTTTTTTAATTAAAAAAAAATAAATAAAATGGCGTCACGACGACGTTGAAAAGGTTGAATGAACAATTCACAGCTCAGTCTCATACATAATAATTGGTGTTGTTGATTATTTTTTTGCTCATTTTTGTATCTCTATGAAGTAATAATTGTGAGATATGTTAATTTGTTATCTATCATAGCATCTTTATGTATTAATAAATTGGTTGTCAATTGGCACAAATCTTGTTGATTTGCAATGGCTGTTTCAAAATCAACAAACACGTACAATCGTCAAAATTGGGAAGATTCGGTAAGAGCAATTGAACTCCGTCTCTAAGACGACCCACTGACCAGCAATTGGAATAATACATTCATATATTAAAAATTGTTCTAATTCTTTTAATATTTGGTTTCTTTTCTTCTTCAGGACTTTCCAATTCTGTGTCAAACATGTCTTGGTGATAACCCCTACATTCGAATGGTATGTACGATATTTTAGTCATTTGTAATATGTTATGGCATGCTACATGACTGATTCTAACCTCGGTTGCTAATAAACATCTCTACTTAAATTTTAGACCAAAGAGAAATATGGCAAGGAGTGCAAAATTTGTGCAAGGCCCTTCACGGTCTTCCGTTGGTGTCCTGGCGCCAGAATGCGTTTCAAGAAGACAGAAATATGCCAAACATGCTCTAAACTGAAGAACGTATGTCAAACGTGCCTTTTGGATCTCGAATATGGGTTACCAATCCAAGTTAGAGATGCTGCACTCAAAATACAAGATGATCTACCTCGTAACGAAGTTAATAAAGAATATTACATCCAGAATTTAGATAGTCAAATGTCCAAGTTTGATGCAACACAACCTAGCAACTCAGCATTAAAATCTAAAGGTGCTTCTGACTTGTTGTTACGTTTGGCGAGAACGGCTCCATACTATAAACGTAATAGACCCCATGTGTGCTCATTCTGGGTGAAAGGAGAATGTAGACGTGGTGAAGAATGTCCTTATCGCCACGAGAAGCCCACTGACCCTGATGATCCCCTTGCGGACCAAAACATCAAGGACAGGTAAGAGAATTGCTTTAGTTTTTTTGTCTACAAATAGTAATCATTTGTCTATAGACAAATTCAAATACAAAATGTTTATTTTTGTGATCTAGTTAAGATTATGATTGGAGCCTCCTTTTCAGCATAATAACGCCTGTGTTAGGAGACTCCTATCTTCCATAGCTTTGGCTGTTTGTACAACTTACTATTATTATTATTTTTTTGATTTGATTTAAATTATACAATGGTCTAATGTCATTTACATTCTGTGATAATATTGTGTACATGACCATGTGCTTTAAAGTCTATATTTTTCGTTATTGCCAGATATTATGGTGTGAATGACCCAGTAGCTGAAAAGTTGATGCGTCGTGCTGCTGCCATGCCGGCCCTACCTCCGCCTGAGGACAAAACTGTCACTACATTGTACATCGGCAATTTGCCTGACAACATTACCGAGGATGAACTTAGAGGTCATTTCTACCAATATGGTGAAATAAGGTGGGTTTTACTGCAAGAAATAGCTGATCTTAGTTGGCCTAAGTACTACATTATTATTGGATTTTACTTTCTGTACCATAATATACTCTGCAAGTCCAGTGAGGGTTAGTAATCCAGTATCCTTGTCTGGTTGTGCATGGTAAGGTTAATAAATGTTCTTTATTATTTCAGATCTTTAACTCTAGTACCTAGAGCACAATGTGCCTTTGTACAGTATACAACGAGGAGTGCTTCTGAACATGCTGCTGAGAAGACATTCAACAGACTGGTGATAGGTGGCAAGAGACTCACTATCAAGTGGGGCAAGTCTCAAGGTTGGTATTGTAACAAATTAGATTTTTTTAAAAGCTTTTATTTATATAACAAATAGCAAACTAGTAAATAATATTAATTTAATAGGTAAGTACCTAATTTTAAAAACCCATTTCTATTGTGTTATATAATAAACTGAGCTCAAAAGTATTATCTGTTTTTGAGAAGTAAAAGTAATCACAGAAAAATATATTATTCAAAACAAATGAATAAAATAACCAATTGCCCAATTAAATTACTTAATCATACTGTCTAATTTACCCATGTTTGGAAACTAATAAATGATTTGATTTGATTTGTCTATTTGCGCCATTCACCACCAATTTACAAGTAGCCTAGACGCCGTCAAGTTTTACATATTCTAAGACCCTCAATTTTATTAATACTAAGTAACATGATGTCTTTTGTTTCAATTTAAATTTTAAATTTTTATCAGTGGAAACTTGTAAATGGCCTTCAGATTCATATTGTATAAGGATATTGTCTACTTTAGCTGTAAGTTTCCCGAATATAATAAAATGAAATAAAATAAAATAAACAAATATTTTACCAGGTCGCCAGGGTCCTAACGAGAAGAACGAAGCGACACCTGTGTTGGAACCAGTACCTGGCCTCCCAGGAACTTTGCCTCCTCCACCTGCTTACTTGCACCCGTTCCCACCACAGGTATGTAATTTTAGGACTTACTATTCAAAACTTTTCAAAGGTGACCTGAAAAAACCGATTTTTAATTTAATTAATTTAAAATGTGGATGTATGGCTAAATTGGCTAGCATGGAAGTGATCGCAGATGACAGTTCATAGATATATTAAAATGAGGCCATTTTTAGGGTTCCCAACAGGAAAAAGCGGAACCCTTATAGGATCACTTCTGTCTGTCAAGACCCTTTTTCTCAGGAACGCGTGGAGGTATCAAGCTGAAATTGTTATGAAATATGTAGGTCTATGGTCCCTTAGAGCTCTAAAAAACTCAAGCTTCTAAATCAACGCAATACGGCCATTTATGCGACATATTTTGATACTTGCAAGTAAATCACTTCCCGTACTTCCCGTTGAACTAGAATAATAAAATTTGCCAAAAAGCAAGGTCTCACAGCACAAGTATAGGAAAAGTCCGAAAATTGTTAATTTGTATTTTTATCACATAAAAACTTTTCTTCAACTACAATGTTAAGTTTGTTTTTGGGATAAATTCTTTTCAACTACGGAATCCTTCATTGTGCGTGGTCTGACACGCATTTGGCCGATTTTTTGCATTACTTGCGCCGACCCCAAAAACTGCGATACAAAGTATATTATTTACTTGTTTTTGTTTCCAGATGCCGCCGCCACCGAACCGGCCAAACGACTTCTTCAACCTGCACCACTATGGCGGCGGCGGCTGGCCGGCGTGGGGCAGCGGTGTGCCGGGGGTCCCCGGGGTGCCGGGCGTACCCCCGCCCCCAGCGCCGCTCGCGCTGCACTACCCGAGCCAGGACCCCGCGCGGCTGGGCGCACACGCACACGCCAATCAACCTCAAACCTAGTTATCTGCCTAGCTAACAGCACGCCTCGTCCGTGTCACCAGCCCATACACCCCGCTCGGTGAGTGGGAGGGTATTATGTTCACAGTAGACTGTTAAGTTGAGTAGTCATAACTCGCGGTATGCAACGATTGCATCTATAAGATCCACGCAAATCGTCCGATTTGCGTGGATCTTTTAGATGCGGTCGAAAGCGCATTACTTACCTGGCACCATGCGACACTGTAAATGTGATTGTGTGAGTAAAGTTAGTGGTGCACCCTTAGATTATGATTATGAATTGCCCCGATTCCGTGTTCAATACAAAACGTAACATAAAACGTGAAATTTTTATACGTGTACCGCCGTGTACTACATAACGCATTTGCGTATGTGTGCAACACGCGAGTAATACCAGCGCTATTACCCTAAAAATGTGGGAAAATTTAAATATAAAAGGAAAATTGAAAAGGAACTTGTAAAAAACCGGTCAAGAGCGAGTCGGACTCGCGCACCGAGGGTTCCGTTTCGATTTCTGAAAAAGTGTGCTATTTAGAGATATCGTTTTATTTTTCTGTCACAGCAGTCTGTCTGTCACAGCTGGATATCTCGAAAACTACTAATGCTACATTTACTGTTGGAATGTATGGGAGAACATGTTTTTCAACTATAATGTTAAGTTTGTTCTTGGGATAATTTCATCCCAACTACGGAACCCTTCATTTTGCGTAGTCCGACACGCACTTGACCGGTTTTTAGGGTTCCGTACCAAAATGGTAAAAAAGGAACCCTTATGGTGTGACTCAGTCTGTCTGTCTGTCTGTCACAGCTGGATATCTCAAGAACTACTAATGCCATCAACTTGAAATTTAGAATAGTTTTAGATGACATTTACCCAACTATTTTGCAAATAAGAAAGAAATAAAAATATTTATATTTTTTTTGCAACAGGGACTGAAAGGGGGTCTTAAAAATTCAAAGTGGGGCTACTAGGGCATGTGGGGTATCATATGAAAGAGCGCTGTTTGCACATTCTCAAACATATTTTTTCTTTCTTTTATACCCCATAGTTTTCGACTTTCGATGAAAAATGTAAAAAAAAATGCCGCCCCCCCCCCCCCTTATCTCCGAAGTTTGCAAACCGAAAAATCTGAAATTATTCTATGTGATAGAAGTTTATGTAAAGATTACAGGAAAAATAAAATGATGTCTTTAAATAGCACAGTTTTTCAGAAATCATCAACAAAAATTACATATAAATGATGGTACGGAACCCTCGGTGCGCTAGTCCGACTCGCCCTTGACCGGTTTTTTATTACCTGTAAGTCCTCCATGTTCTAAAATAAATAAACTTGCGGGCTAAGCATAAGAAACAAACTAACACTCACAAAAACAATCATCATCATCCATGATAGTATAACTCCTTTGTCATCCCTTATTTTTGTCGTGAGTTGTTAAAAATATGGGTAAATTGATTTCATGCCTTAGGCAACACTTCAACAGTTGCTCTGTCACATTGTTACTTTTTCGTTTTCTTTAACTAAGAAATACACGGTGAAATTGAATACTTACTTATGAAATGAGATGTTGGTGCATTCTTCTTTTATGTGAGTGTAATTTTTGCATTTCACAGCACAACCTGTCATTAAAAAAAAAATCAAAACACCCGGCTCGTGACGTTTGCGTGGCGAACGTCCCTTGACGTCTGGCGCGGGGATCGAACGAGTTGTCAATATTGGTGACTTACAATTTGGAATCAATTTACGGTAGCCTACTAGGAATCTGGACATTTCATAATCTAAGGCTGCACCACTCATAGAGTAAGATAGTGTGAGAGCAGCGTGCATTTAATTATAGGCATAGATAATTATTAAGGGTTAGGTAATCAGTTGAAGCAAGATTAGAATAAATTGTGAAATTTTCTTATTAAAATGAGTTATGTACAGAACAGTTTTTCCTTTGCCTTTATTGTGTAACTGAGAGTTCAACAAATGTAAAGTAGATTTGCACATAAATAAAAGAATAATGTCTGAAACTATATTTATTATTAATCATAAGTTTATAACATGACTTAATCGTTACAAAACAGTTTAAACATTTAGATAAATCTACACGCCTTCGCTTACCATTTATCTGGGGTAAGGACGGTCTGGTAAATAATTTACATTATGCTAGGCCCAGATTATACATAACATACCTACGTATTGTTTATGCCCCGATAATGGGCGTCTCACGTATTAGTTTAGATACAATTTCGTAAGCGGTCTATGTATTTGTTTAGTCAGTTTCCAAAGCTGTTTAGTCCATTGACTAGTTAATAGTATGCTTAAATGTTTATCAACTTACACTATTTTATTTATACAACGATAAATACTAAAATCGAAGTCTTGTGCATCTAATAGATAGTCTCAACGCAGGGCAAGAGGGAGTAACACTTGGAAATACTAACGATTAAGTAAATGGTCCAAATACATACATTTATTAGCGACGTTACATGAAATTTTAAATATTCATAAAATTTTAAACAGATATTCAAATTTTAATATACATTTATCTTTCAAATTTGGACATTTAAAGGATATTTACAATTATTTTTGGAATGTTAATAAAAGATAATAAATTCATAACTATTAAAAAAATAAACAACCTAGTTTATTTGCAACCAAACGATAAAATTTGAGTGATCTCCCGATGTCGAGATTAGTAAGATTTATTAATATATCGACACTAAGATACATGCACGTTTTCTCTACGCACAATTTAATAAGTTAAAAAATAAATAAAATCGTGAATCAAAACCTGTTTTTATAAAAATGTAAACCGCTTCTTATGTAATAAAATATTTAGTGCAATAATAAGACCCTGGTAAAATACTATTTATTTATATGAAGACTCCACAATTTTTTAGTAGGTACGTAGATCTTAAAGCGTTTGTAAGCTCATGTCGATTAAAAATAATCGTTACAGCTAGCAATAGAACTAAGTTGTGGCGTAATATAGCTTAATTTAAATATCGTAATAACATACTCAAATGCTGTTTAATAAGTACAGCGCGACAGAGAATAGAGGTGAAAAATAGTTTTACTACCGATTTTAACACTTTCTTTTTAGGCTTACTACTTTATGTTTTAGGCTTTTTCCTGATTTTTCGGTGAGGCAGCAGTGCGGTATACAATGCTCTATATACCGTAACGATACCGCACTGCTTTTATTTACGGACCTGCCGTTATGTTTTCGGTATAATTTGTGCAGTAAGTATTGCTTAAATGCTCGCTAGAAAATATCGTCTTCGAAAACGCTTTCGGTACCGGGTATAAAGAGCATGCTGATCCCGCACCCACCACGCACCGGCAAATCAGGAAAGGGCCTTATTATTAGAAATGATGACAACAGGGAAAATCGACTGGAACATAATATTGCCTCACAAAAAAAAAAAATGTTATCTAAAACTTTGAATTGACTCTATTATGTGTTGCACTATACATTTTATTTTATTAGATAAAACGCCAAAACATGCATAAATAAGTTCAATTAATTGTTAAATAACATTTCATACACAGCCATATGACATTTTGGCCGTTACAACAGCTACCTATTCACTTTAACGCGAGGGTGTACAACAGCATTAGGCAGCGCTTTGTTCAGCTTCACTTTAAAGTGATCAAATTATATGATATTAGGATGAATGAATCAAGCTTACAACACAATCACATCATATTTTATATATGTTCTATGTTAAGTAATTGATAATGCGAGTAGTCGTTCGATAAGTAACGAGAACATTTCCTATTCCCCAAGCTATCATTTAATTTGATCATACTCGAGGTTAATACATGTAATAAAAACGCGATCGACATAACAATAATTCGCGATAAAATGTCTTGTGTCCGAGAAAAATGTTAACATATCCATTTTATTATCAAAAAGCCTTTCGGTATCTTGATTGATGAAGTTATTGCGTACTTTCCCGATATGCACACTCAGAGCTACTCATTTATTCCTTAGGGTCACACCTGTAAACAAAATAATAAAATGTAAATAAACAGCAGTGTTATTAATCTGTATTTATCATTATTTATACTGCTAATTAAATAGTAACTATCTATAATTACAGCTTATCAATATGATTGGCTATCAATATTCCTCACTGGAACAATGAATTTCACATAGACTTATAAAAAAAGATGGACTCCGCGCCACGCATATCGAAAGTGAAGCACAGTAAGTATGCCGGACCGTTTGTACAAACACGCCTCGCGCACACATTTACATCATAGTATGCCGACCGGCCGCCATTACGTGACACGAGCGACGGCGTCTTTGCAGGTACTCAAATCATGCACACATATATCGGTACGGTGCTTCACTTTCGATATGCGTGGCGCAAGGTCCATCTTTTTTTACAAGTCTATGGAATTTCACAATGTTTTGAAAGGTTATCAACTCATTACATCAATTCAATTTCGCAATACTCTCCCTGTATGACCTTTTTCCGATGCTATAAAGCGAAATAACAGTTTGGTTTCTTTTGCTGTACCCGAGAGGGTCCACGATTGTTACTACAAATGTTTACTTACCACCTAAGCATATACATTGTGGAATGCAATAAAGAATTGACTATTGAGTATTGGTATTTGTGAGTAGTGACCCCCGGCTAAATAGATTAGCGACCGGAAAGAGGAGGCCGGGACAGACTGGATGCCGAAGCTGAAGGACAACCTGGATGAAGTATATTATGTCCAGCAGTGGACTGCGGTAGGCTGACTGCATTGATTTATTAATCACCATCCAAAAATTTTGTAGGCCTTAGGTAATTCAGACCAGTGGCGTGCACTCCATACATGCAAATAAGCTCTGCATACCCTGTAGCCTGTCCCATACATACATACCCCTCTAAATGATAAATATTATACTATTTAAATTAAAAAAAAAAAACATGGTAGGTATTAAATGAATCTAATTTAAAATCCATCATTTGAATTCCCGTGTTTATAATGCGATTCTGCGCCATCTATTACTTTTTTATGGAACTAACTCGTAGCGGCGAACACGCGCCACCGATTCACCGCGCAAGCAGCGCTCCCGTGTGAGCAAAAGCACTACTACGTCTTGCTTATTTTTCATACAACGCATCTCGTGAATTCTCGTGTTACACAGCAAATGTGTGACTGTGTGCGTGAAAACGTGTGCGCGTGTTGGAGTTTTAGAAGCAGAGCTTACATTGCAAACCGTCCAAATAGGGATGATGACTGAAACTTTATTTTTTGTCCGTCATAGAGATTATTAAAAAATATTGGACACGTATTTTTTCTTTTTTTACGTAATCCAAAAATTACGGCGATACATGGAGTTAAAATATGGCATGACGTCACGCGTAGCTAGGTTTTATACGTACAAGTGACGTAGCGAGCCCCCACTCCCCAACTTTAATGCGTGATAGCTAAGTATTTTTTTATTAATACGATAAAGAAAAAAATACGTGTCTAGTATTTTTTTTTTATCTGACTGACGGACTAAATAGAATTTCTTTTTTTTTACCCAGGCATCATCCCTATTGAGAAGCCGTAAAAGCACCGCTTATTTGTTGATTGTAGAGGATCAACTTTTTTTTGGTCGGATTAATCAATTTATTTGTTCATATTGGTTCGTAATTGCTATGTTTTTCGCCATATTTACTGTTTCGATTGATTTAATATCATTGTTCGGTTGTATTTCTGGGCGGAACTGATTGATTGTCTAAGTAATTATTCAGTAAGTTTATTGTAAAAAACGAAAAATTATAAAATAAATCTGCCGCTTTTTCGACGTTATCTTTTGAGGAAGAAGTTAAATTGATTGCAAAGGTAATGCTACTTACTCGTTATTTACATAAAAAGTATTATGATAATTGTTACTGGCTAACAGCTAAAGGTTCTGTACACACAAACATATTGTATTTTTTACCTTGCATTTTATCTACAAATCAACATAAAAATTATATATTGGATCTACATATAACGGATGTTCAGATTTAAATAATTTAGATATTTTTGGTGGTCGCAAAGAAACGCCATGCGAAGCCAATGGCGCCGTGTGGTAAGAGTCGGGTATGCAAGTAACTAGGTACCTGGGTACCTACTGGTTAGGGTATCTAGTCGGTGGGACTCCGACCGAAAGAAGCTGAAACTGGTACTTCAAGTTTTTTATTTTATTTTAACCGTGCATAGGGTTGTCTGAAATCTCTGTGCACGCCACTGATTCAGACTATTTTTGAGAAACAATATTTTTCAAAAATTATTATTTTAAAAATATTTTATAAATATTTTTTTTTTAATTATTATTTTCACCAAAGATCTCATAATTTTTTGGATGTTGATTAAAAATTATTCCTGTATATTGTTACTGTTGTTGTTCACATGCTGTACGTTGTCTAATACTGGGTAAGCTTTGTCGATCTGCGCGTTGACCGCGGCGGCGGCGGCGCTGGACGCAGCGGTCTGAACGTGTTAGTTGCGAAGTATCTCCGTCGTGAACTAATAAGTGTGTACTTACATGCTGCACGTTGTCTAATACCGGTTTGCGTTGGCGATCTGCGCGTTGACGGCGGCGCTGGACACAGCGGTCTGAACGTGTTGGTTGCGAAGTATCTCCGTCGTGAACTAATAAGGTACTCACATGCTGTACGTTGTCTAATACCGGTTAGCGTTGGCGATCTGCGCGTTGACCGCGGCGGCGGCGGCGCTGGACGCAGCGGTCTGAACGTGTTGGTTGCGAAGTATCTCCGTCGTGAACTCAGCCTGCGCCTTCGCCATAGACGCCCCCGTTGACCGATAGATACGGTGGACCTATAGGGAGTAGGGACATATTAGTTATTGTTAAGGAGGATGCGCTGGGTAACCCGCGAAATTCAAATTTTCTTGCCTTTGCTTTTTTTTTTTTTTTGCAATTTGCAGGTTGGTTGGTAACCAGTCTTACCAAGGGGTATCGTATTACCCAGTAACTGGGTTGTGGAGGTCAGGTAGGCAGTTGCTCCATGTAAAACACCCCAACATATAATATAGTTGGGAAAAGGCTAGGTAGATGATGGTGTGTTACATCCCCTGACTCCCAAATATGGTAGGATAAAGACCAGAATAAAATAGCGGTATTTTTGCTTGACCGTCGCGTCGTCGTCGTCCAAGCAGGGGCACGATGCGTAAAGCTTTGTACATTTTAGCTCATCCGTGAAGCGTTCAGTGCAAGTAGCGTGTAGCGTAAATTACATTACACTTACTAATTTATACAAAACTAGCGCTTTGCCCGCGAGTTCGTGTGTTCGGACTTCCCCATTCAAAGATTCGGCTACATTTAATGGAATATTCAGTGAAAACTTCGTGTTACGTACTACTAAGAACGTAAACATATGAAAGGCATGGTCTTTACCTAGGTGCGTGCTATCTGTTTTATCAACACACTATACAACATGTAACGTTAAATGCGCAAAACCTCTTAAGGGGTCATTGTACTCATCATTATGAACAACTTTTAATATGGCACCAAACCTGAAATCGCGAAAAAAAAATCAGCTGTTCAGTACATTTATGTTCGCATAATTCGTCAAAATGTACTGAACAGCTGATTTTTTTTCGCGATTTCATGTTTGGTCCCATAGTAAAAGTTGTTCATAATGATGAGTTTTTGTGCATTTAACTTTAGACGTTGTATAGCACCCTAAGAGGGCTCTTCCCGGTCCGTCTATCGTCAACGCGAGCATGGTCGAAAAGCTTGTTGTTTCATCCAGCGCAAGTGACACAAGTAACGAACGAAAAATAGTGTGAGGACATTTCATAAAATTTGTTCTAGGAAATACGTGTTTTTGTTGTGGGCGTGTTTTAAGTTTATGAAATAAATGCTTGTCATTTAGAATCTCTATTACATGTGCGAGGTTTCTATGAAGATGTTTTCTTTACTTTTACAATTTACGAGTATATTATGCACGGCTAAAGTTCACGTAAAATTTGTGCAAAAAAGACGATTTTCGGAGGCTACTGAATTTGTTTCTCCTAATTTAATTTTTTTGATTTCCTAGAAACCTAGATATAGTGCGGAAGATACCTATTAGTTCAACAATTTCAAAAAAGATGTATTACAACGCCAATCACTTACGAGCGTTTGTATGGAAAAAAAAAAGTTTGTCGGGTTGGCCGCTCTTAACTTCTTTTTTTTTAAAACCTCATCTCCCCTCGAGAATTCAAGATAATTATCTAGAACCCAACATCCAATTTGTTTCGCTTAACCGACGTAAAAATGTAACTAACAGACAGTGACACTTTCGAATCCATAATGTTAGTCGACATGCCACAGCTCAAACCCGAATTGGCCTTGACCACCTATTTAAATTAAACAAGTTTTATAATAAAATGTTCTCACCTTTGCCATTAACATGACATCAACCACAACACACATGATGAATCCAATGGTGACCATCAAAGTGATGATGCCAACTGCAATGTTCAGCTTGAATGCACCAATGCTGGTGATCAGTCCGCTGTAATGACAAACATTTATTAATTATTTACTGTTTACAATAAACCAATTAATTATAGTCCTAATGGTTATTGATTAAGTCAATAACTGATTGATAAAATTAAAAGGTACCTAATATAGATAAGAGTACACATCCATACAGTACCCTTGTACTTTGTGCATTCCTGTTATCTTTGTTTGTTGTAAATATATTCATACGAAAAAGTAATCGTGACTATTTGAATTTATTTTCATTTTTTTTTTATAAAATGTGACTTGATCTAAAATTTCTTTATTTTGTTTAAGTTGATGAATGCATTATACCTCCACAAACTTTCCTAAATAATGATAAAATTCGTTACGTAGTTTAGAACAACTGTCACATTTACACGAAAGCGACTATATTTAATAATATATTTAAATAAGTATTTTGTTGTCCCAAATAACTCACCAGGAACCGCCACCGGTGAATCCAATAGACTGCACAACAGTTATGATGATTTGGAACAAAAATATGAAGAAGAACACCATAAAGTTGAATGAAGAGTCACTTCTAAACGCTTTGTAGATAGGCCGGTACCAGCAAATGAAGCTGAAGGGCGTCAGCAGTATGAAGTACAGGATTGATAGGCCGAAAGCCGTGAATCCATTGCCGGCGAACATCAGTGACATCGCGCCGATTATGTTGAGGGAGAGTACCAGGGCTTGGACTGGAAATAAATAGGTACATGTTGGAGTAAATAAAATAATAAGTTTTTAGTCTGAAAACATTGATCTCTCAACAAATTATTATATTTGTTAGAGCTTCTGCCGGCGACTTCGCGTGGGAGTCCATAAAATACAGCCCATATTACTCGCTTATAATGTAGCTTTCTATATATGAAAGAATTTTTGATATCGGTTAAGTATTTTTTGAGTTTCTCCATTATGAACATAAAAAAAAATCTTTATAATAGGTAGGTATTTATGTAGGTAAGTATCAGACAAGGATGTGACATGAAATGACATAATCACGTGTACTTACACATCCACAAGTGGTAAAGGTGACGAACAATCCTCTGGAACTCCAGCGGTATATCAACATTGATGTCTTGGTAGAAACATGGCTGTATAGGACAGAAGGCCGGCAGCGGAGGCCAGTTGTTCCGCCGCCCGGCCGAGCCAGCTCGCAACTCCGCTTCCCTTCGCGCTAACTCCTCCGCCTTACGTTCCAACTCCTCCTGTCTTCTCTGCAGATCATTCATACTTATAACGTTAGTATTACGCACAGGGCACAACAGTTCAAACTGATCTGAGTTTACATTTAATCTAAAGCGGAAAGTTACGCCTACATACGCAATTTGGAGTTTGTGTGGGTGTTTCAATCGCATTTAGTGTGAGTTGTTGTTGCTGGTCAGTTAATTGAGCAATTTTAAAATGTCACAACTGTGTCTATTTTTAAATGTTCTATGCGTATGTTTTTGTTACTACATTTCGAATAGAATTTGGCTAATCTACATGTTTACCAAAATTACGGATGCACCGTAATTTCGATAAACATTTTGATTATTGACATGTTTAAGTATAATCATACGCATTTTTAAGTGCAATTTGTGATTTTCTTATAGAAACCTGTTGTGTGCATCTACTGTTTGTTAAACTAATGCTATTAATTCTTCTATTATGTCTTGCATTTAACTCTTTAAACATCGATTGCACACCCAGGTGTTCAGATAACAATAAGAAATCTATTGTGTCTGCTAATTGGCGTGCGATGGGTTAAGCCCATGGGAAGAAAGCGTGAGTTTATGTATTTCCAGAAAATACATTAACTGCCCCATTTCAGAACCAGTGTAACTACATTATAAGTGACGCAATAAGATGCAATACAAATGATACAGCTATCAAGGAGAGTGACTATTTAAGCTGTACAAACTATGCTGGAACATTATTGTACACCTACTTTAGTATCTAATATAAAATACATTAAGTAAGTATATAAAATTATATTAATGACTCATACTGATAAAATGATTTGAGATAATATTACTAAAATGATTCATAATGTTAACAAGTGTTTACCTTCAACTCCTTTTGTGCGTTTTGAAAAAAGCAAAGTGCGTATTAGTTGACATGCATTAACACCTACATATATGTATAATAGATGTGCAGGTGTTTTGTACACTGTCGGCCCAATTCTCAAACACAAGTCAATTTTAAGTTGCCGTTAAGTCTAAGGGGATGCGGCCTAGCGTCATAATCAAAAGCGATCGTCGTGCGAGTAGGCGATTGTCGCGTTCATAAATATATCACTTTATGTTCGGCAAACCCAAATGAGTGGTCGCCCAGACGATCATTTTGGTCAGGATGCAGGGTTATGCTGTCACTTTAAAGTGTTTCGTAGCAAGAGAAGGGCTGGTGAATAGCGTCTTACAGTTAACTATTGTTTGAGAATTTGAAAGTTTATGTGTATATGTACATGTACATATACAGGGTGTAAGTCACTGTACTCATTATTATGAACAACTTTTACCATGGGACCAAGCCTGAAATCGCGAAAAAAAATCAGCTATTCAGTAGGTACATTTATGTTCGCATAATTCGTCAAAATGTAGGGAACAGCTGATTCTTTTTTCGCGATTTCATTTTTGGTCCCATAGTAAAAGTTGTTCATAATGATGAGTACAATGACCCCTTAAAATATTGCCACTGTTTACACTTACACCCTGTATTATTGGAGATTTTATTGAAAAGTCTTGTCACAATAATTTTTTTATCAGAAATATAATCATCAGTTAGAATTAGATAGTTAAGATCCTTACGAGAGAAAACTTAATTCAAGTCTGAAATTATTATGAGTAGAGATACTGAAAAAGGAAATAGAAGTAACTGTCCAAGTGAGTAACAACTGACAAGGAAATGTTATACCAATATTTACTTGGATAGGTACATTATTATTACTTTATTATTCTGTATTGCACTCTGCAGTGGCACAATAATATTCTTTTAAGTAATTTATACATATTCATAAAATAATAAAAGTTACTTAATAACCTTTTGTTATCACAGAAACAGTTAAAAACCATTGTGTCTTGTGTAGATCTACGTTATACAAAGAGTTAAATGGCAGAAAATCTTAACCTATTTAAAAAATAAATAAAATATAAGTTATTATTAATGAAAACTGTAATATTTTGTTTTGAACATGCTTGTTTCTTCACTAGTTTTTCCCTACAATAGGACAAAGTGCTGAAATTGGCAATTGTAATTTTTAAGTAATATAGTACATTGCAATACAATAGTACAAAATTATGAAAACGTATTTAACCCTGTTCATAATAAAATTCCCAAATTAAGTTAATTTGGAACAACTGGTTGGAATTGATACTATGAGAACATAGTTATTTGAAAACTCTTTCCTTAATAGTGATAATAAATACGATAAGAAAGAGCAAATGAGAAAATGCTTTATTGTTTTATTTCATGTAGCTTTAGATATGTACCTGAAAGTCAGCCGTGGTGAAGTTCTGTGGTGGTTGGGCCTGCGCTTGTGGTTGAGCAGGCCGTGTGTACTGCCCGCTCACCGGTGGGGACACGGCTTGCATGATTGCTGGCTGCGATGGCTGCTGGGGAGGAGGCTGTGCCTATAAACAAATGATTTATAATTTCCATTGTTTCCAGTTTTATATTCTGAGGATGTAGTGTTGTTTGATATTATATGTGATTCAATTGTATTAAGTATTGACTTTCCGCGTCTTTATAAAATAGTCTGTTGTGGCTGGAACTTTAAAAAAAGCATAGCTATACACATGAAAGAAAAAAGCAAAGACGAAACAAAAGCCATTAATTAAAGCAAGTTCGTTACGCTACACCGATATCTATTAAAGATACCGTTGGTCGTATCGACACCTACAAAAATCCCACTAATGACTAATATGAACATGTTACCGTAGCTTGATTTGCATTTTGTTGTCCATCGAAGGGGTTATAGTCGTCGAGCCCTCGTGTGGCATTATTAGTACTTCTGGCAACTTGCTGGACTGCAGGATCCTGGAACAAATCCACAATATAACATCGAAAGTATAAAAACAATATTTTTCGTATCAGCGAAGGGCTACATACTGCGAATGGGTTGTCTATGGTTGGATCACTAAACGGATTATCCTCGAATTTGGACATTGTAGTAAACTTATTCACGCCACCTTAGAATTTGTTATATACTGTAAACACAAAGGAAAGTTTTTCACACTCCTAATTATATATTTTTAGCACAAAAATAGAGATAACAGTCAACCGAAATGACAGATTGCTGATGACGACGAAAATGACAGCTGATATGACAGGGCAGGGTTGCCAAACAGCTGCCTGTCGACAACATTGGAATGTGAATAGGGTGAACAGTTAGAAAAATCTATCTTATATTTTTAACAACAAGAAACTTAAGAATACGAATAATTAGTATTATTCATGATAAATGTGTCTTTGTACCGAACTGTGGGCAGCTAAAAATGTTTTCAATATAAAGAAGTATATTTTCTTCACCAGCATCAATTTCCAAGGCAAGATGCCTTTCAGACTCCATTATTTTTGTATGCTGAGATTTTGACGTGTGTTTGATTGAATTATTGATATGGTTACTTCTCGTACTCCATAGACATAAATCGCACTTTCTAAATAGTAAATACAAACTTTTTGCATAACCTTGTAACATAAAGTAAAGAAAAAATTTTTTTGCATATTTTTAATGTCTGAATGTTGGTAACTTCGCATTTGTAGAAGGCGAAAGTGGTTTTGCAGTTGGCAACTGCAAAACAAGTGTCAGTTATGTGTCAGTTTATTGGATGATTCTGTCAAAGTAGGAGCTGTTTACATTTTGTATCGGTTATTTTGCGATCGTTTTGCACAACTTTTGTTATATCTTATTGTTTTTATGATAACGCTTTATCCCTACGTGTTTATGGTGAAATATAAATGTGATATTTCTTTGCGTTTTATGAACAATGTCAGATGTCAAGAGGTGAATAGTCTGTGTTTTGTGTTCTAACGTGTGAGTGACAGTTTTTATATTGTTTGGGATTTGGAGTGATAAACATATCGGTGAGTATTTCCTCTTTTATTCATGTGCAAG
The DNA here is from genome assembly GCA_905163495.3 of Cosmia trapezina. Classification (NCBI taxonomy): domain Eukaryota; kingdom Metazoa; phylum Arthropoda; class Insecta; order Lepidoptera; family Noctuidae; genus Cosmia; species Cosmia trapezina. The sequence goes on from LR991037.1 coordinate 19,944,833, forward strand.
GTACTCGTAAACAGAGAAATGTTTCAGGTGTTACGTGTACAGTGATGTCGGAGCGTAGGCTGGTTTGAATGATTGACCGGGTTCTGGTAGTGTTAGGCTTGCGTAATGTTGCAGTAGGTGTAATTGGCTTGCTGGTAGTACATTTGGGAAGCAGTTAGAATGTTGAGGTGCACAAGGAGGCGCGTGCGCCAGCTGGAGCAGGCGGGCGGCGTGCGCGCAGCCACACGCAGCGAAAGTTGTTTGCTCTTGGTATCAAGGAAGTAGCGCCAGAGTAACAGAATACCGGTCTTACAACACCATACATAATATGAATTCTTTTCTTTTATTCATAAGAATCACAGACAACAGGTGGAGATTTTGACTGTTTAGTAATGATTTATGAATAACCTAAGTAACTTACTTAATTTATGCAATCATTTGAATGAAACTGATACCATTTTACACTTCAATTTTTATTCTTCTTATTTTATTTTTTCAGTTTTAATATTTAAAATTATTATTTATTAATTTTGTAGTAACCCACAATGCATTTGATTATTTCCTGTTGTTGCTAGTAATACAAATAAAATAATGAAGCTAAGTATTAAACAAAACATAATAATATATTATTTCATTGCCCTGAATGAGGATAGAATAGCGACGCTAGCTACTGATAATAATGTCAGAGGCCATTAAAGCACATCTAATTATCATTGTTTTACTTGACCCTGGTACTCTTAGAATATTAAGTGTTAGTTAATTATACAGAAATTAAGTTCACTGACTGATTCTTGGTACATATGTTAGTAAATTAACCCAATGCCATTGCACTCATAATTTTTTTTTTTTTTTTTAATCTTTTTTGTTGACACAAGGCCTTTAACAAAACAAACAAAGAATATAAAATAAGTAATAAATAATAAACTAAGAAATATCTCACACACAGTTCATGTATTCATTTTAAATCTTTATTTTGCAAGGACACACTCATAAAAATATAATGTGGTTTAGTTGGGGAATGGCTTTTGACTTACTTAATTAATTGCTCAATAAACTAAATGAAGGTCTATGAACATGACAGACCAATTATTACTTTATAATAATTTAAAAAAATATGAGCACTTTCAAGTGCTCTTATTCTTTTATTTAATATTAATCAAGTAATTTTTATATTGTTTTTTTTTTTAAGTAAATCTATTTTTTTTAATTGAATTTTTTGCGGGCACTTTTTATTCATAAGTAATCTAAGCAGTCACTATCGAATAGAATAAGCGTTTGTTTACTTGTCATGTTTAAAGTTTAACAGGAAATAAACCAGTTATTCATTAGATATCGACTATAAAGTTATCAATCAATAAGCAGGTTAATTAGAGAAATTAATTCAATGGATGATGTGAACTTCACATCAATGAAACAATGTGTGTCCAATGCTAGCATACTATATGCAACTATTCAACAGTTCACATGCTAATCAAAACACAGGCATGTGTGGATAAACAAAACATGTACTGCACCATCCTAGTTAATGTCTGTGACACTCGATTTTGACCTTTACCGCTCAGAGATAAGACTTGTATTAAGGTTTTAAATAAATGGACATAAAATAGTTTATCATTCTGCACTGAGCATAGAATCTTTAGAAGCAAACTCTAAGCTTGAATTAAATGCCCTGATGACTTGGTTTAATATTGAGTAAATTCCTGCAGATCACGTTATTTTATTTTTTATTTATTTATTAATAAGTATATTATTATTATTTTTTATTTTATTTTATGCTGTGAATGACTGCCTATGTTCGTAATTACCGTATGGTCGTTATTTAAACAGATTCGGCAATGACGATGGCAGGTACCGAATTTTTGAGAGTACCTATGTACCTATTTTGTAATTGATAAAGTTTTGAAATGGAACCATTACCTACTTAGTTTGCTAAATTATAGATTATTTAATTCTGTGATTTGTTTTTATGCTAGACAGACATCCTACCTAGATCTTCGTGTTCAAATTTTGACTCGGCGAATTTCGTTGTCGCCTATTACTCCCAGAGCACAAACAGCGTTGTCGAATGTCCGAATTCAACAAACATTTCGACATTTTTTATTACCTACAGCACGGAAGGTTATTGCTTTTTTACGTAAAAAGAAACTTAAACTAGGACTAACATTTTTGCCCTGTGGAACGATTTGACGCTTTGGCATTTTAAACAATGATCTCCAAGACTAGAATGACTACTGACCTGACCTTTCAACGTACGGCCGCTTTAAAATTTGTATGTTCTTACCTTGAAGAACAATTTTGCGGCCAGAGATGTCCACTAACGAACAAGAACAAACATTTCTTAGTGTAATTCGGAGATTGTTTCATTCTTGGTCTTGGCTCACGCTACGTACAAAGGAAACACCGTATTTCTTGATATTTACTTTCGTAGTGACCCCACGAGTAAATGTTTTCGTAACAGGTTACTTATCTGTGGAGTTATCAGTGAGCGGCAATGTACGGCCATTCAACATGTTGTGCCTACATGCCCAAACACTTTTGTCAGGGTCGAGTTTTTTTTTGCTTTTTTGTTAAAGTACTATGAAAAGAACGCGGTATTGCGTAAAATTACTAATTAATGATTAATGAGACGTACCTATGTTTTAATAACATCAACATAGACTAGGTACGAACATACTTAGTGCTCCACTAACGTATTGTTTTGCTTGAGAAATGTACCTACCCAGTTTCTTGCTAATTAAGGATACAAAGACGCGTTATCTTGTGTTTCTTTTTCTCCCTATTCTGTCTGACTCGACATGTTAGTTTTTCATTACTCTCATATACTGTAACAAATGATCAACTAGGTAGTTGGTTTCTCTTTCATAAACAAAAAACAAAGTAAGTACTTATGTACCTACCTAATCAAATCAAAGTACCTATCCACTTTCAGCTAAAAATCAGCTCTTAGAATATTATTCTAAGCCTTAGCTGTAATAAATTAGAAAAAATATAGACAAAAAACGAAGTGCAGTGTAGCGCCGGGGTGTTCATTCATAACTACCTATGTTCAATAAAAACCGGTCAAGAGCGAGTCGGACTCGCGCACCGAGTGTTCCGTTCCGATTTCTGAAAAAGTGTGCTATTTATAGACATCGTTTTATTTTTCCTGTAATCTTTACATAAACTTCTATCACATAGAATAATTTCAGATTTTTATCTTTGCAAACTTCGGAGATAGGGGGGGGGGGGGGGGGGGACGGTATTTTTTTTTACATTTTTCATCAAAAGTCGAAAACTATGCGGCCTAAAAAAAAATAAAAAATAGTTTAAGAATATGCAGTCGTCGCTCTTTCATATGATACCCCACATGCCCTAGTAGCCTCACTTTGAATTTTTAAGACCCCCTTTCAGTCCCTGTTACAAAAAAAAAAAAAAATATTTTTACTTCTTTCTTATTTGCAAAATAGTTGGGTAAACGTCATATAAAACTGTTCCAAATTTCAAGTTGATGGCATTAGTAGTTCTTGAGATATCCAGCTGTGACAGACAGACAGACAGACAGACTGAGTCACACCATAAGGGTTCCTTTTTTACCATTTTGGTATGGAACCCTAAAAACCGGTCAAGTGCGTGTCGGACTACGCAAAATGAAGGGTTCCGTAGTTGGGATGAAATTATCCCAAGAACAAACTTAACATTATAGTTGAAAAACATGTTCTCCCATACATTCCAACAGTAAATGTAAGTTTGTACTCACAATATTGAGAGATTTACCATGTTATTTTAAGACCACAAACTTCTTATAGGTTTTCCTGTAATCTACAGGTATAGAACTATTTTTTGTATTTTTTTCAAAATTTCAGGCTCAGTAGTTTCGGAGATAAGGGGGGGAATGGTCAATTTTCGTCTATTTTCCTAAATAACCTTAAAACGATTAGTTTTAAAATTGTTAAAAAAAATATTTGAGACCCTCATATTAAGGCCTTTCATTTGATATGTCACACGGTACAGTTTGCAAAACTTTTTTTTTAATTTTCCTATTTGGCCTCTAAAAGTGACCCCCATATTCAAAATTCATTTATTTACTTTAGCCGTACGTGTTTGGGTCACAGAAATCCATATGTGTACCAAATTTCAACTTAATCGGTCCATTAGATTCGGAGCAAATTGGCTGTGACAGACGGACAGACAGACAGACACACGAGTGATCCTATAGGGGTTCCGTTTTTTCCTTTTGAGGTACGGAACCCTAAAAATATGAAAATCTTAGGAAACAAGTTAACTATTTCTATCAATTCGAACGACGTACCTACCTACTCGTGGAAGACGGTCACAAATAGTCACAATTTGGAAGAGGTCAGTTTTACGGTCGGCTGGGGCGTAATGAATCGACGCGAAAATGCGTTATGTGGGCCGCATTACGTAAAAGAAGCTCGAACTTTCTGGGCGGGTGCACTTGTATGCCAAACTTTGTCGATAAACGGTCCGGTCCGGCGTCATCCTGACGCTGTCGAATGTCCAATTTCGATGGGAATAACATTTCTCACAGACCTCTCCGAGTCTCCGTGTTAAAGCGTGACGTTTTAAGTGTAATCTTTTTAGGGAGACCGCTCCAAAAATTCTCCGATTCTAAGTTTGTTCGGACGTGTTTGTTACGTTAGAAATATCTCGATTAAACCTGTTATAAGTATGAATATGACATCGCAATTTCTCTGATTTGTCGGCTGGTAAAGAACTAAAACGCGGAAATAAAAATATCGACGTGCTTAATAAAATAAACAGTGAACGGTTGACCTTACCTTGTCAGCCACTCACTTACAATTCTTACAATTAGAATATATAATATAATATGTATGTTGGTAATTCATGTTTTTTTGTGTATCTAGGATATAAATAGCCGATTTTGTCCTTAAAGTTTTGACCTCGAAATTAAATCTGTCTTGATATCAGGCAGGAAATCTGAGTCTATGAAACTAAGTAGGTAAGTAGGAACCTAAGATTTAGACGATATGAAATAGGTGTGTCAGGTAACCTTTAAGAAAAAGTTACACAATCATTACCAACAGTTTTTGAAAGTCTGACCAAGTCTCTGCTGCCAAATGTCACCTTGTTATTGGTTGACTAAAATTATGTGAAACTGTTAGGTTTTGAAATAATATTAATAAATCGGTAAAATGTCTTTGTCGATTATTGAGACATTGTATTTATTCTGGTAACACTAGTGTTGGAAAAATGACGTTTTGACATGACGGTTGAGAAGGCGGGAGTTGACGATTTCCATCTCACTTTTGACATTGGCAGAATGGTCGACATCGGCTTTGCTTGCCACAACAAGAAATAGAATAGAATAGACTCCGTCTATTTGCTCGTGGCCAGCATCGTGAGTGGACGATGTTGGCATAATGAATTGTTGGAGATCTACTGTATATTAAGGTAACCTATTAGTTTTATTGTAATTATTAGAATACTAAATAAATAGTGATATTAAGTGGAGAATAGGAGATGTGATGGTATGGTGTAGTTATTGAATTTTATGTTGACAAAGATATTAAACGAATGACTGAATATCTTGGTGTTTCATATTATTTACCTATTCCCTCAGACATATTAAATGGTTATTAAAGACAGTAATGACTCTAAGATAGGTATATGTATTTAAACTGGCTGTTCTGAAGTAAGGGTATACCCTTACAAAACAATATTATTTTGAAACCTACCTAATACAGTGGAGTGATAGTAGCATAGCAATGAACCCATGTGCCTCATATACAGATTTATCATTTGCGCCTCTTATCGCCTGCCACGATACAAATAGACACGTGATCTAATAGGTATTCCGCAGGATTACTACACAAATCGGTCTGTTCTCTTCGGTCATCTGCACAACCCATCCATGGACCAACCCCGGTAAGCGCAGCTTAACCTGATGGATCGACCCGTGCGGCTGTTATTACTTAGCCACGAGCTCCTCTATCCTAACAACATCCCAAAAAAATTAGTACAGTGCATTTTTTTGCGACCTGTGATGCTTTAAATGACTGGCTTAATTGGGTTTACGGACGATTAGTTTGGTGGTTATTATCAAATACTTGACTGACATAAGAGGTTATTCACAGAAACCTGTTCTTGCCTTATCTGCTGGGGTTTTCCTTAGTTACTAAGAAATAATTGCAGAAAACTAAAAAAGTATTATGGTTGCCTACATACTTAAATCCCACAAAATCAGATCTTTTGTCGTCTTGCCCGGGCCACACTAATGTCAACGTCAATGCCTATCATCGCCATAAATATCGCTATAGTTAAATTCGGTCAAGATTTGGTCAAACTATCGCGATAAATTGTGGCTACACCTACGTCCTTTATCGCGATAATCAACGGCATATCCCGTTGATGTGGCCCGGACATCACAGCTTAGAACTACAACGTAAATGAGGTACTTACTTCATTAAAATTTAAAAATCGCGAATACTTTATAGTAGGTATGGTATGGATGGGTAACCTTTGTAGGTAGTTGACCTTATGAACAAGATATTTGAATATGGTAAGTAGTTTACCTTGTAGAAGTCCATAAAACTAACATTAGATAAGTACCTACAGATAGGCTAGTATAAAATCATTTCTATCCTCAACTTCTAAAATTAACTCACGTTGTAAAAAAGAAATCTACAAAGAGTTCGCTGTTCAAATCATTTCATTGAAAGATCCTATCTTTGATGTCAGTGCACAAAGAACTTGTTATTATTAGAATAGAGCCTTGACATTGAGTAATATCTGCTTCCGCGAATCTCCTCAGCTCTTCAACGGATAATAAATTCTCTGCTGAAGTAAGTATTACATCGTAATGGTGATAAATTGTCAGCTGTCATATTTTGGTTTTATTGTCTCGGTAGATGTCTGCCGGCCGGTAATCGCTGCCCGTTTACGTTTCTCTCACCGATTTATGGAATTTTCTGATGACATAACTTCGTTGCAAATTACCCAATAAAAGTTATTTTTGTGGCCGCTGTTTTGGTAGTTTATTCTACTTTTGATACTTGAAAATCACCTGCGTGACATTTGATAAGGGAGCATTAGATCTATGTGTAAATAAATAAAATTGAAGTGTCCGTTTGTAATATCAAAATAACAGCTTTTTACTAAATGCATATGAAAGTTCTTATTATAATTGCTCATTAAAAAAATAACAATTTTTAAAATTTTTTGACTGTCTGTCTGTCTATTCCGGCTAATCTCAGAAACGGCTGGACCGATTTTGACGGGAATTTCACTGGCAGATAGCTGATTTTATAAGGAACTAGCTTTTGCTCGCGGCTTCGCCCGCGTGAATGTCGGGAATTATCCCACGGGAACGTGCTACCGAGAAATCCTTCCTTGTTCCTTGCCTACATTATAAAGGGAACCTCTGTGCAAAATTTCAGCTTTCTAGGTCCATGGGTTTGGGCTGGGCGTTGATGAGTCAGTCAATCAGTCAGTCAGTCAGTCAGTCAGGACTTCTCTTTTTATTTATATAGATAGATAGATAGGTAACATAGACTGTACTTTTATAATAAAAAAAACCATGAAATTGTGAACAAAATCCGATTCAAATAAGGAAGTATTGACATCCACGCGGCCAAAGCCGCGGGCAACAGCTAGTATTTAATAAAAACTTTTAAAATTCAGTCTGGTTTTTCGAAACAGAATCTAATTGACCTAATCATATAGAAAATTAAGTCGACTAGACAACACTGATTAATTAACGTGTCCGGTCGTTAGATTTTTATTCCGTGAAGTATAATTTAATTCCTTCCTTTACTAATAATATTTAATTTATTTATCCAGCGTGCGTCGTTAATCAATTAGTCGGGAGCTATGTTATGTCTGTGTATTTTCGGTTTGCAGACGACGTTAATAGCAATTATCTCACGGAACTGACTAATCTACGCTAAACTATGCTAAACCCGCAATTTGGACGCGTGTCACGGAGGTCGTTGCGTGCTAAACGCGACCTTCCTGTGAGATCACGATAAAAAATCTCCTGACAAATCACAATGGCTATTTTTGACAACCATATTTCCTCATGTCTGGTATTTAAAATTGCCTATTGTGAGTAATAAAATTCTAAAAAACTGGCCAAGTGTGTGTCGGACCACGCACAATGAAGGGTTCCCTAGTTGGGATGAATTTATCCCAAAAACAAACTTAACATTGTCGTTTAAAAACATATTTTCCCATACATCGATATGTACGTCACGATCAATTCTCCAACTGCAAATGTAAGTTTGTAACCTCAAAAAAATAATTGTGTTAAATTTGATGAAACTTCAAATTAACAATTTTCAAACTTTTTGCTTTACTTGTGCTGTGAGACCTTGCTTCTTGCCAAATTTCATGATTCTAGGTCAACGGGAAGTTTATTTGGGACTTTGCGAGTATCAAAATAATTATGTCCCATAAATGGCCGTACTTTTTTATTGCGTTGACTTAGAAGCTTGATTTTTTTAGAGCCCCAAGGGACCACAGACTTACGTATTTCATATTAATTTTAATATAATACCTCTACGCGTTCCTAAGAAAAAGGGTCTTGACAGACTGACAGACAGACGGACAACGAAGTGATCCTGTAAGAGTTCCGTTTTTTCCTTTCGAGGTACGGAATCCTAAAAAGATTAGTTTACTGTTACTAAACATAAATAAGTTATTGTTAAGATGAACCATTGCATAAATGAAACTAAAACACAGCACGGAAGAGTTAACTCAAGTTGTAAACTCGAAATCTCATGAAGACAATGAAAAGACTGTAGATAGAAACTTTGCCGAAGTTATCTGTAAATAAATAGTTCTGTACAAAGGATAGCTGTTTAATGCTGACTCACAGCTGCACTATTACATAAGTTACAATCTTTTCTGTTTGTATTTGTTTCACGAAAGGTCAACGCTTGATGGTAAATTCGTTTAAAAAAAAACACTGATCTTTAACTCTTAGTTGTGAACAGAGTCATAAATATAGAAGGCGAGCACGCGAACCATAGCTTAGCATTAGCCTGGAATTGTTCGTCATTATGTTGGTTTATAGGATATCAATTTGCTTTAACTGAGAGAGTTAAGGCGAGTAGTGCTGCCAAATAGCGCCACCATTGAGAAAAAAAATCATAAGTCTGGAGAATGGAACATTTTGAAATTTCCTATGCTCACATTTTTAGTCAGATGAGGTAGGTCAGGTCGTCGCTAATTTAAATAACTGACGTATCTGACATTTTGGACTAAGCCGATAGCCGACCTAACTATAGTAATTTGATACATTTTCCAAGTCGAATCGATCTGTCTAATCGGCGTATCTTTACCTATGCCTTACGGTCCCCATGATAATGCAAAAATCGAGACCGATACATCTACAGTTTACAAAAAAAAAAAGAAAAGAAAAATAGCTTGCCCTGTATATTTTCTTCGAATCAGTTACGTCTCTTAGTTAGATTAGAGGCGAGGTGTGGAACTGCAAAGGCCTAAACCCACTAAACCTAAAGGCACTAAACCTAGGAGGTTAGTGTTGATTTTATTGATACAAAAAATTCTACCTCACTGACTAAAAATTTGAAAATGTTCCAAATCTCCAGACTTATAATTTTTTTCTCAATGATGGTGCTAGTTGGCAGAAGTACACGCCTTAAGTTCTCCGTTGCGGCCGATACTACAGTCGAAGCCGAGTCACCGCCACCGTCTAAGTTAGCCGCGTCCTTTACGCCTGCAATGAACTTTAAGTGTAATCTAATTTGAATGTCTGCTTTGATTCAACTAACCTTAGTTGCCATGAAACCGTCCTTAATGCTAATGAATACACAACTGTGAGCTCGCGGGCCGCGGCTTACCGCTCCCGAGTCAGATTAATTAAGTCTTTATTCAGCTTGTTTGTAATGATAGTGGGCTTTTATTCAAATGTACTTTATGTTCAGTACTTCTAAATTAGTAATGCGATGCTTTATGAACATCGGATTCGTTGCAAGTGGAAGGTTAAGTACAAAGATGACTACTAATATATAAATGAATAACTAACTATACAAATGAATACAAAAACAAAAGGGCACTTAGGCGTCGAAGTACTCTTCCGCATGATGAATAAGATGACTTATGTTGAAACCAACCCAAATGATGTAGGTTATTAGAATTCTTCTTTCAAACTTTCAACACTGGCCACAAGCAAAAAGAAACGTAAATGCCAACGCTTTGCATCTGAATTAGCTTTTAAAAATATACTGACCACAACGTTATAAGAACTGGTACATGTAGTTTCATCTTTAGAAAAACGAAAATAACTCATCATCTTCCTGCCCTTGTCCCATTATACTTGGGGTAATAAACTAAGTGAAGTGTACGACGTAGGATGTGAAAACATGAATGCCGCAGCAAACCGCAACATTGCGTTTTGGCACTGAACACAAACAGCCATTGGTTTACTTACCTATACTAGAACGGTTTAGGTAATTAAATAAAGGTAAACAATCTTGATGTGACTTTTTACACAAACACATATTAAACAAATAAACTACTGCTTAAAATATTGGTTCAATTGATTTATTAATCACTAGCTGTTGCCGGCGGCTTCGACCGCGTGGATGTCCGAAAATATCCCATAGGAACATACTACCGGGAAATCCTTCCTTATTTCTTGTCTACATTATAAAGGGAACCTCTGTGCAAAATTTCAGCTTTCTAGGTCCAAGGGTTTGGGTTGGGCGTTGATGAGTCAGTCAATCAGTCAGTCAGGACTTCTCTCTTTATTTATATAGATAGATAGATTATTGTTGTATAAATTTACATTGGTTTTTAGTTGCATTTTATTTTTAAACTGAGGTTTTAAAATAAAAAGATAAAAGACAAATCAAGATTGTTTACCCTTATTAACCGACTTCCAAAAGGAGGAGGTTCTCAATTCGTCGGAACCTTTTTTTTTTTTCTTTTTTTTTTATGTATGTTCCCCGATTACTCGAAAATGGCTAGACCGATTTGGATTTTTCTTGTTTTGTTCGAAAGGGTATACGTCCCAAGTGGTCCCATGATCATCAAGTCAGGATCTGATGATGGGTACCCAATGGAAATCGAGGGAAACCCTCAAATTTTATGGGCACACCTATATCGATTTCGGTATTTTTTATAGTAACTCGTGCATTTGCTCTCAGAAAGTACCATTCGGTGAACTGGAACTGATGATGAAGACCACAGAGGGCCATCGGAAATACTCAATTATATCTAAGTATATAACAGGTTGCGATTAGATTATTTTAATATGGTTTATGCTCGTCAAAATAATGGTAATGGTGACTTCACCATGAGCTCCATTTCTCCTGGTTCTTACTAGGAGAACTCCTCAACAATTAACGGCCCTGCATCGGGAAAAGCAACATTTTATAAAACGTGATGAGCAGCTGATATTGGGTTATTGTAACTTAGATAAATTACAAACTGAACCACTAAAAAGTGAAAAATAAAAACTTTTTTACAAAAACAAAAACCGACTTCCAAAAAAAACACTACAAAGTGAAAAATAACTTTAATTTCGGAAGTCGGTGGCAAAAAACTAAAATACACATCCAGACACCGACTTCCGAAATTAAAGTTATTTTTCACTTTGTAGTGTTTTTTAAATTATAACATTTCTCGAGAAATAATTACGAGTAAGAAATGTTGAACGAAAAATATACCGTCAGGGAAGTCTTTGAAGACTAGGTATGTCAAAAATGTGTGACGCTGATGAAAAATTTCCATTAGAGCTCATTTCCGCCCAAAAATTCTTTCAAAAAGCATAAAAAATGCATGCTCCCATATCCATGATCCTCTGAAATTGCAAGGCACCTTCATTACACCTTTATAAGGTTGCCAGATCCAGATTAGCGTTGACGGCTACGGGAACATTAATCATACCAGGCCCAACTCACGCTTGGCCGGATTTTTTCGTGGCGTTGTTGCGTAGAAAATCAATTATGGATGTGTGGTGAATTTGGTCCATGTTCGTGTATCGAATATACTAAGGTCAAATCGGTATTGAAATGAATCTGCTTGTGAGTTGGGTTCATCCTGAATGTATAAAGTACATCTAAACTAATTTTTGACTAAAATTTGGCAGAGTTGAGTATCAGGAGAAGCACAAAGCCTCATCCCATTCTCCTGTCGTCATCTGAATTTAGTACATCTCATTCAGTCGTCACATTGAACTCCAGGAAAAAGACAGGTCCATCACAGAAAAATAAACACGAGAACAACCACGGCCTATAGCCTCCTACAGCTCATCAAATGACGCTCCAGCTCCACATTCATGTCAAAGTTGCCTTTGGTCCCTGAATTCGAAATAGATGTAGTCTAAGTTACAATTACTTAACTGGGTCGTAACTGTATCCGTCAAGTATAGTACCTAGAGCATGTAAATGGATCACGAGTAATCTAACAACTTGCCTAGTTAACAACTTGCAATCATGGCTCGAGGACGCCACGCGATCTAGTCACTAGTCAGCCGACATTTACACAATTTCGCCTCAATATTAGATTATGATTTATCTCACATCTTGGTAGTTAGTTTTGTATGTTTGATATTGTGTCTTGCTAGTAACATTATTTTCGTTTGTGACTAGACCGACGGACATTCTAACATTTCTATAATAGCTAGTATTTGTGCTCGAGTGGACGTGTAACACGCTGGCATGTATCGCTTAATACTTTCGTTTATTAAATAGAAAGTAGATAGTAGACATTCCAACATTATAATTTATAACATAAAGTCTCGATTTAATCGTTCTTATTACTTAGTTTTATATGTAATCGGTAATCACCGATTGCGGGCATCGTTAAAGTCAATTTGAACCGATATCGGTACTATACAAGTCATTAATCACAAACGAGTGCAATGAAACTAGGCTAAAACTAATAAATAACTTGGATGATTGGATGCTTTTGAAATGTCTCTTTAATAGTGTGTGCGTAGTTAGTACGCTCTCGGCGTGTGATCGTATCTTAACCATTATCAGGTTTACGCTGAGCCCGATAGGCCTCATTTCGTTTGCCACTAATTGGCTCATAAACACTTATCTGGGACATTCCGTCCTGTCCTCATTGCTGCTCCGAGCCAAATAGCGAACAACTCAGAGTTATTGGCCTATAATCCCAATCAGTTTATATATCCATTGGAACTTATTTGCGGACGTGGGAGATATGAAATTGCACCCGAGATAGGTCCCGTTATGTCGTGATCCGGCCGCATCTGTATTGTTATTATTTTCAACGAAATATCGTGGAGATAGCAGCGCGAATGACCCCAGAAACTGGAACGCAGCGTAGGAACATATCATAAATTCAACAATATAAGGTTTCCCCGCAGCTAGTTGCCTTTTCGAGTGAACTTCCTTTCAGCTCCGGGAATATGTTCGCTTTGTTTTGTTGTGTTAGCGAGTTAGGAACGGCAAATTGTCGGATTACACAACTCCTAAGTTGCTAGGTCAATATAAACACGGGATCTCTTCGGATTCCGGCCTCTCTCGCGGTTTTTGTGTTATGCTAAAGTAATTTGCTTATTGGCACAGTATGAGTCAAAGACAACATTTGTTACTTATCGTTTGTTATTCCAATATAGCTTCGACGCCGACGTTTCCGGAGTTAAAAGTTCGGGGCGTTTGTTTCGTAAACAAAGCTTAAATTTTCCAAATTGCCTATTAGGGAGAGAACCTTTCGAGGCGAGACCAGCTTGTTTGGAAAACCTGTTTTCTTTTTAAATAATAATAAAATTTCAGAAACTTGTCGTAAATTCGGTGATTTATGTCTGTTTCCTTTACTAGCATAGCATCCGTTCGTACGGACTTCCTTTTGGCGGCGCCGTGTAAATAAGCTGCCGGCATTTTGTTTGCCAGTTTAACGGTTGTAAATTGTGTGAGAAAAACAGTAGCCAGCGCCCGTCGCAGCGCGAGGCGGACGGCGAGCGCCATCGCCAGTCCGCAACTTACTCCTTACATATTTATGAGATTTTACAAAAAATGTATCTTAATGTGAGACACCGAGCGTTTATTTTAAATGTCTGTGTGCACGAGATCCAATCTACTTACTTTGTTAGAGTTTAAACGATTTATAAATAAATATCCTACCCTCTTGGTAGAGAACAAAACAAAGACAGTCGAGGCATTCCTGTCAGTGTTTCCTTGGCAACTTGAAAGAAGTTCTTTGAAACGAGGGTGTGTCGCGTCGTATGTGAAATGGTACGGAACAAACTTAGCTATTTTCTATTAGCGCGGAATTCTCGATAAACAATCAACAAACATCGTGTGCCCTTTAGCGTGAAATCGGAAAGACTCATGTATTTACCTTGAGAATTCGTGTATTCTTGGTGGGAGCTATCCGTTCTGAAACTTCCTCGGTAAATACGCGGCACCTTCCTTTGTTTACCGGTTCAGGTTGTAAATTGTACAATAATAATGGTGCGGTTTTGTAAGCTGCGCTCTAGTTCGCGAAGCTCTACCACCACAGATATTCATGGGTTAACTTGGGGGAGTTGTCAGAATAATGTCTTCTTTCTAATTTATTAAAAGTGCATCATTGCATCAAGAACTTCAATTTTGGCTAACTTAGTTTAGCATTACTTAAAACCAGGTATTGTTAAACAGCAGATGTCTAATTAGAGTCAAGTTCAATCAGTTTAGTTTTATTGATTTTTTTTACGTTGTATTTAAATTATAATCGTGTTTGTTCAGAAGAACGACAGGCACCGGGTTGTTATAATTAATTATTAGGTAAGTACCTACCTGCCTCAAGTTCACAAAATTCAAGGGTATTTGAAGATTAATTCGTAAGGAAACTCATAATTAGGTATAATAACGATTTTCCTGTTTCGGTCTACTAGCTGAAATGAATGAATTATCATAATATTATATTCTGCCTGAAATGTAAAGTTGAGATGGTGTAAAGATATTAAAAGTGACTGAAGCTTTTTAAAGTAAGACAAAACTGGACGAAGCTTTAATCACGATAAAGTCGCCTTGAAGAGAGACACCATTTTATCAACTGTAGGTAACGTATCTTGGCAAAAAAGGCTACGCTAGTGCAGGTGACAGTCACTCATAAAACCCAATTGTGTGCAAAAGACACGCTCAATACCATTAATATAATACAATTACCAAAAACCACATATTTCACGCGGAACTCTGTAAAAAAAAATTAAGGTAAAATTGCACCTGCACACTTATCTCTTTCGACCACCGGACCACGGCATTGCAGAGTCAAACTTCATTAAAGTCAGTCAGTTAGGCAGTTTGCGATGTCGACGAGCTACCTTGTTAGGAGGCGCGGCACGTTCCTAGCTGTCACGGCGGCCGCACGACTGTTTTTCCGTGGTCAGGAAACTAACACACGTGGCGGCCGTCAGACGTCTCTTATGCAACTGTGTGACCTTTATGTGTTGTAAGTGCTTCCGAATGCGTCCGTCTGCTTTTTAAGACTTGGTGCCGGTTCGTGTTGGCATTTATGCTTTGCTTTGGGATTTTTTGGTTTGATAGAAAAGATACTAAACTATCAAGGAAATTACTAAGACAGTAAGTTCCTTGATGTTTTTTCAATTGGTAGAATGAGTCATAATCGAATTCTTTTTCCAAGGCATAAATACGTATCGTTATTTTTAAATATGCATCCTATTATCCGATCTCTATCTAGAGATCGGATAATCGGATGCATGTTTACCTAAAGTTGAGGTGTTTGCTATTAGGTACTGGAATGCAATTTTGTATCGAAAATATCCAGGTATTCCGGGGATTCCGGGATCGACAAATTTAGAGTTTTGATTATAGAATCTAATGTACCATCGCGGACACTTGCGCTGAACCACTTTTTGACTTTATTATTAAGGTTCAAAAGTGGTTCACCGCAAATGTCTGCGATGATACATTTACCTACTTACGTTCAGAAGGCCAATTCTCGTACCTAAAAACGTTCAAATTCAAGTTGAAATCTCATGCCAGCGACAATCAAATGTCAAAAATGTAGGTAAACGCTGTACAATTTTCGACAGATTGAGACTGAGATGAGATTGCGTACGTTGTTAAATTACGGGAATTGTCAGGTGTTAGTTAGTATGGAATGCATTTTTGTATCCATCGTAAAAATCTCGCGATTCGGGGATTTATAAATTTAGTACTTTTTGACTAGAATCGAATGCCAGATAGTGTTGTAAAGTAGGTTGCCACTGGTTGGTTGACTTGCAAATTAAACTGGTATAGAAATGTTAAAAATGAATTTCAAGTAAACAAGCATGTACGAATAGTTGTGATCCCAGTGACTCGGTATTTTTCAAATAAATAATACCACATTTTTAAGAAGTCGATTCCATACCATGTATCCGATTAGTTGTGCCTTCACGGATTTTCTGGAATCCCGGGATTTATATTATGAAAAAAAAATGAAGCCGCTTCCATAATAATTTTTACGCCAACAATTAACTACTTAAGTAAAATTTAATTTTTAAATCGGATCGGGTTTTTTTTAGATCGGATAATCGGATGCATGTTAATTATGCATTCGATTATCCGATCTCTGCTCATTGTCGCACAAAAAAAAAAACAACAAAACTCGAATAAGTACCTACTGTAGTGAAAGCATGAATGTCGCAACCACCTGGATTATTGTTTACTTCGCAAGAGAGACTACGAATCAGATGTCTTTGCAACATTTTTGGCAACAGTTTCTGTTAATTCAGAAGTTCTCTCGCTCTCTCGACTCACGGTGATTATTTCAAAAGTTGTCTTTTAGAAACAGGACTGCTCCAACTTAGCACTGTAGTTTGCACGTCGGAAAAAGGAACTCGGTTCATTTGTAAAAGTACGTCGCTGTCGTAGTGTTCGTTATCGCCGTTTGTGGATAAATGCAGTAATTATTTAAGCAAAGGAACTTTCTGTTTCTCGTTTCGGCAGCTGTTCTCTTTTGTTTTGGGATACGCTAACGACTAACTGGAAACCATTTACTTTGCTTTTTTTCCATAAAATCGCGCTTTTTTATTTTGTCTGTGGAGATGGAAAACTTTCTTTATTTTGAAGTGTAATTTTATAATCTAATCAAATCTAGTCTAGTCGTAGTTAATTTGAATGCGAAGTCGTAAAAAGAAATGCAAAACGCAATTTTGTTAGTGATGGAGAGGCTCCGTCATCGTCAACTTAACAATAAAACAATTTCTTGCTCCTGAGCTAAGTTTATAATGCAGTAAGAGTCCTCTCTTTATGACGCCAGCGCATTATCCTCTGCATACAAATTACACAATGACACTTTCAAGTTTTACTTGGTACTTACGTTGTCGTTAGTTAGAATATAATTATGTGGTCAGGTGTTAGCCATGGTGAATATAAAACCATATAATTTCTCATGTGACGCAATATATTTGGAAATGGAAATCGTAACAGTGATTATATCACTCGAAAGGTGTTGTTTTTTTTTAATTTGTTTATTTATTTAACTTTAATTAACACTGTTAAAAACCAATTACAATATTAAAAACAGAGATAAATAAATATTATTATAGAAAAAAAAATCAGGTAAAAAAATTTAACAATAAAAATTAATAATTTACTTTCATGAATCCCTCTCACAGTAGTTCTGGGATGCCAATAAAATCTTCGTCCATTCATCTGCACACAGATCGTTTGTTAGATTAGCAGAGTGCGAGGTACTGGGGATTTAGCACGCGCTACGGTGCGACACGGGGGCACAGCAAACAGCCTGTGCTTTCTGCCGCGGCATTAATTGTCTGGGACAAAGAAGTGAGCCAGCACTGCATGTAGATCAGGCGTGTCAATAGTGCCACGGAGCGTCTTGCAGGCTATGGTGAGCTGACCTCGTGCTCGCCTTATCTTTAGTGAGTTATATCCGAGGCATCCCAATAGAATACAGTCGGATAGAGGTAAGGAAAATAACCGTTTTTACGCTTATACAAAAACCTAAGGAACGATTTTTGTACATTTTCCAATAAAAGCGACGTTCGTGTGGATTCAGGAGGTGGATTCTAATTTATACTACGCACAAGTGCATTAAAAAACATTTTTATGGCATTTGTTGTGCGAAAATCGCGGCAACTACGTAGGACAAAGTCTAGCTTTTGGTAGGACTCTTTAGCTACCGTGGCAATATGGTCATGGAAGGTGAAGGTCGAATCGAATGTGACTCCTAGATCTGTTATGATCTGGCTGTTGTTTCCATGATGGCAGTGTCCAATAGTCAGATAAGTTCAGATAACTCTTATCTCATATTTTATTCTGACTATTGAAAATCAGCCCTTATTATACTTATTCAAAATTAATAAATAAAATAAATAAATATCCTTGGACATTTCACACAACGCCATCTAGTCCCAAGCTAAGCAACCTAATACTTGTGTTATGGTAACGAGATGGCTGATAAACTACTTATATACATTTTTTTTTGTAAATACATACATATTATAGATAGAAAAACACCCAGACTCGGAACAAATACTTGTAGGTCGTACAAATATTTTTCCCGTGCGGGAATCGAACCCGCGACATGCTGCGCAGCAGTCAATCGCTGAACCACTGCGCCAACCGTGTCGTCAAATAACATATTCGCGTGGTTTAGTCATACATATTAACTTAACTGTCGCAGTTGCTAAGATATAGAAATGTCTACTTACTGAATATGGTTTCGTAAGTGCATACTGCATAGGATATAGTTTAAGAAAAAATAATCTATAGCCTACTTACTAGCTAGCTAGTTAGCTAGGCTGCGGCATCGAATCAGGTTCGGCAGATCTGAAGACTGGATTTATTACTCTAGGTACCTAGTTAAATGTTGTTTTTAAGTTGAGATACTTGAGCGAGTATTAACTTAATGTTTTCAATCCCCAAGCACACCCTTTAGACTTTTTGAAGCTTTGGCTTATTAAATATTCTCAAACTTCGTACATTATTCGCGAAATATGGTTTATATTCTGGGAGTACTTAGATGTTTTGAGGTCTTATAAAACATAGAATAATTATAAACTTTTGAATAACATTTGAGTAGCGAAGTCATAACAATTATAATTTTAGCAAATTATTTCGTGAGGAAAATGTTGCCTAGCTAATTGAAATAATGTTTTCCACACATGAGCGCTTCCATGACATATGTATGTAAATTATATTATACAGTATACGTGCAAACCTATCGACGTCGTGTCACAAAACCCAAATTGCCGTTAATTGACTGGCAAATGATTTATTACTCGGTATGTATATCGACGGCTGTGACTAATTAAGCAAGTTTATTGAAGTCGAAACGTATCGTAATTGTTATTTCGCTTGTTACATAGTATAAATATGGACAGTAGGGTAACTACGAACAAACGTACGAAACGGCACACACACAGTCGCGAGCATCGACGAGACAAAACAAAATAAATGTACAATGCGTTTCAACTAAGAATAAGAATGACCTTGCGCCATATTGTGAAGATTTAGCAAAACAGCACCTCGTTTACACATTTGCAATGTCAGTGACTTAATTTAACAAAAACAAATTCCAAAAACAGAACTAAAATGGATAAGGATAACACTGCAAAACTTTGCAAGCCGTATATTTCAAGTTTCAGTTCGAGGTCATTGACGTTCCTATTCTTAGTTGAATCGCACTGTACTGAGAGCACCGCGACTATCGTTTGGGGCCTCGTCGGAGTCGTCGCGTCGGCGCGCGCGTCTATGTGAGTGTACCGCTTCGACCGTTAGTACCAGTTTAGGCTCTTACAGACAGAGGCGATATCGCGTCGCTCTTGTATGTATGGTCGCGCGCGATTCCATAGAAATTGTTCTACGGATATAATATCGCAATACTGCGTCGCGACGCGATATCGCCTCTGTAAGAGCCTTTTCCTTACTGTCCATATATTTATTGTGCTTGTCATGACGTTCGCTGAGAAATCATTAAAGCCACACCAATTAGTTCTGTTAAATGAGCAATTTAAAATTTACGTAGGTACTGTATCTATCAATTAATCATATTTACATGATTAATTTAGTAACGGATTTTTATTTATAAATAAAAATCAATTGCCGAATGTATGTAAGCGCGTCAAGAACGGTTGCACCTATTTGGCTAATTATTTTTTGTTGTGATTGTATTGTCAGGACAAGGTTTGTATTTTGTATGAAAACTATCGTGGCAGCTCCCTAGCCAGTAAAAGCATGGTGTATAGTTTTATATTATAATCCTAACATTCATAACATCACTAATAAAAAAGTGAAAAGAATGCGAAAGTGAGTTTGTTTGTTGCGTTTATATGCTAAAACGGCTGAACGGATTTGGATGAAATTTGGCACACGGATAGACCATGACCTGGAAGAGGACATAGGATATTTTTTTATCCCGGTAGTATGTTCCCGTTGGATAATTTCCAAAATACACGCGGGCGAAGCCGCTTGCGAAAGCTAGTAATAAATAAATCCAACGATTAGGCCCGCACTAGCGTAATTTTGACTTTCTCTTTAACTACTTCATGTTTTACTACTTATTTCTACTTATTCGGTTCGCGGTCAGTAGGTAAACGAGACACAATAGAAGTTTTATTGCTATGACGTCTATAGCCGTCAACCGCCCGCGAAAGTTGTAACTGTCTTCATTTAATCTGTGCATAAGAAGTTCATTTGAAATACAGGAAAAATCGTAATTAGATGCGTCAACTACATTTGAGGTGTTTGCTTAATTCAACTGCTGCATAACTTACCTATAGTTAAAGTAAATTAATATATATATAAAATGGCGTCGATAATGAGGGCGCGCAGTAATCGTGGTCTTTCACACGGAACTTCATAAAGTGCGCGGTAAATGCGCCGGAAAATGTTGCCTTATCAAATATTTCAGTTTAAACGCAGCACAGAAAATATTAAATACGTTATTTTCATTCGATTCCCGTAATTTATATTTTCACTGTTACCTGCATAATTTATTGAATAAAGCCGTCGTGGTTTAGTATAACGTCACGTTCAAATGAGTAGGTTGTTATACAATGTACCTATAGCACTTATTATGCTAAAATAATCACGTCCGAAATGGTTATAGGATCCAAAGTGCCGAGTAATTATTTGCGGAATACGAAATTAAGTGAAAATAACCATGATCGGAATACGAACAAAGTTTTGGCTGTCAAATGCACACTTTTTCATCGGTGCGCCAACTTTCACGGATTATTCGGGTTCTTCGGGCCAACCGTTTAATTTGTTAAATTGAAAAGAAACATCGTATTGTTCAGATAGAATTAGGTTTATTTGTGAAACCCATTCGGTCGTAACAGAGATCCCTTCGACGGAAATAAGTGAATGGAATAAATGAAATGACCTATAATAATAAAGTGGATAGGATGCGGGAGTTTCGACAGAACTCACTGTGTTTTACTTTCTTATCCCGCAGCCCGTTCTCAAGTCAGACTATGTTGGTGTCATTTATAGCTCAGTTAAGCCTAAATTATTATAGGTGCTAAAGCCTTATCTTTCTTAGCGACAAAAATAACTGGGATAGGTATATACCTTCTAATACACCGCCGCTGTATGTTGTTCTAAATATGATTCGCGGCCGTAGTAAATATTTATTTATAGAATTATAATCATAACAATCATCAATACAACTCTCTAAGTTCATATTACCCTACTGAATGACTATTTCATGAAATCATGAGATTTGAGGCCAATTCGAACTTATGGAGTTGTACTGCTGATTCTAATGATTATTATGCTGTAAAGCCATATTGGTTAGGGCCGCGAATCATATTTTAAGCAACATACAACCTGACACTGACCTGCAAATTGCAAAAAACGTAAGAAAATTTGAATTTTGCGGGCTACCTTAGCGCATATCCCTTAACGTAGCTTCTGTATATATATTTGTCGCTCACTTCAGTAACTGAAACAAAACACCTGATTAATATCAACAAATGAAGTACCCACTTCACAAATAACTCTTTTGTTTAATCGGTAACTCCCGAAGGTCCTAAACACAACAGCGGTAATTGTAAAGTGGGTAGTAGGTAATTTGTTTTCATTAAGCTTAACCATTTGCATCCCTGATGGTATAGTTCTTCGTTACTGCAGACTCATCCTATAATTTCTTGTTTAAGACGAAGGACGTCTTAGACGTGACGTCACGCGATTATTAAGTAAGACCGTAAGTACTAGCAGAGTAGCGACATTAAGCTGTGGATTAGACAAGCCCGCATTGTGTAAAGATGTCGCGAACTACAATAGAATACTGTGTGATGTGACTCATTATAGCCGTATTCATGTCCTTTCTTTAGCTCCCGCTCCCGGTACCATAAAAACTTGTTTACAAAAAAAAAACAATTAATTTCCAAAAACTACACTACAAAGTGAAAAAACTTTTTTATAAAAAAAAAACAACCGACTTCCAAAAAATACACTACAAAGTGAAAAATAACTTTGATTTCGGAAGTCGGTGTCTTTGGTTTTGTATTTTCGTTTTTTGCCACCGACTTCCGAAATTAAACTTATTTTTCACTTTGTACTTAGTGTATTTTTTGGAAGACAGTTGTTTTTTTTTTTTTTTTTTTTTTTAATTCTTTTTTTTTAATTCGAGTACCACCACCTACCAAACAAATTAGAGCATCATCCACATAAAAAGTGGGAAAAAAAGACGTAATATTGAAGCTAACTCAAAATAAAACCGGTCAAGAGCGAGTCGGACTCGCGCACCGCGCAAGTGTGCTATTTTAGAGACATCGTTTTATTTTTCCTGTAATCTTTACATAAACTTCTATCACATAGAATAATTTCAGATTTTTTTCTTTGCAAACTTCGGAGATTAGGGGGTTTTTTTTTTACATTTTGACCGGTATTTTTTTTACATTTTTCATCAGAAGTCGAAAACTATACGGCCTAAAAAAAAGAAAAAAAAAATGTTTGAGAATGTGCAAACAGCGCTCTTTCATATGATACCCCACGTGCCCTAGTAGCCCCACTTTGATTTTAAAGACCCTCTTTCAGTCCCTGTTGCAAAAAAAATATAAATATTTTAATTTCTTTCTTATTTGCAAAATAGTTGGTCAACGTCATCTAAAACTATTCTAAATTTCAAGTTGATAGCATTAGTAGTTCTTGAGATGTCCAGCTGTAACAGACAGACAGACAGACTGAGTGACACCATAAAGGCTCTTACAGACAGAGGCGATATCGCGTCGCGACGTGTCGCGTAGCGGTGTAATATCGCAATATCGCACGCGATATCGCCTCTGTCTGTAAGAGCCTTTATGGTTCCTTTTTTACCATTTTGGTACGGAACCCTTTTTTTTCTTTTTTGTTTGAGGGTGGGAAATCATCAAATAACTCCTCCCGCTCTGGGTGGAGCGGAAGGGCGTGTCAGACTTTTACTGACTAAAACCCACCCGTGTTCCTTCAGTTGCCTATGCCTTCGGTCAGAGCATTCGGTCTAAACAGAACTGTTCAAAATATTCATCTCTATATTCGTCTTGAGTGAACTTAAGTGCAAACTGAAAGCGATAATCCAAAAATAGTAGAAACCAATACCGGAACCAGACCGGTCAACCAGGAAACTTTAGTGGTTTTGGTAAATGTTTGGAGAATCTGAAATAGAATGGACGGAACCGGTAACGACTCTAATTTTATTTCGAAATTCTATTGCATTGCATTGCTTGCAAGAAATATTTACTCACATAAGTAACATGTTTTCTGCAAATAGGAAAATGATTTTCTCATCGTTGATTAAAAATGGTGTCGTAATTTAATCGGTCCTCACTTTTCCCACGTTTCCTAAGCATGGAGTAGTTGAAAGGCCAATGTCACAAAATAAATAATAGTACTCAGTACTCTCATGCAGGCAGCCATTCTTGATATAAAATGAACATTTAATATATTTGTAGTATCATGTTGAGGGTTACTACACGTCGCCCGAGGCGGGAACATCGTTAATCTCGTGACGCTGCGAGACTAGTCTACTTTGACATATTTACATAAATACCACTTAAATAGGGATGTCACTCTGTAATATCAATAACATTTGAATATTATCTTGTGCCGGATTTTGGGGAGCTTGTTTGCTCAAAGGTATTCGTGCGCTATTCAGAAATGGGAAATTATTAATAGCACACCATGAAAATATTCTTACATCAAATACTTTATTACATATAATAATCTACATTGTATACCAAATCAATTGTTGCACTACCAATTAACTAATTGAATATTGAATATCGAAACTTGTAAAATAATAATCATTATTTCTACATCGATTTTTGTCCAAAGTCACAACAAAAATATTAATTACTAGCTGACCCGACAGACGTTGTCCTGTCTTGACTATGCATATTTTAATGTAAACGCGCGAAGTTAAAATAGTCGTTAAGTTTTCTGAAATTTTCCAATTTTCTGCGAAATTTTCTTAATTTTTTCTTTCATAAGAACCTTCTCCTGACAATAATAAACACAACAAAAAAAGAATTAGCGAAATTGTTCCATCCGTTCACGCGTGATGCGATGACCAAAGGAAATAGGGATTCATTTTTATATACCTACTACTCAGATATATCAAAAATTTTAACTGTTCATCAAAAATAACAAATGCGCATCTAATAAACTTATTATTGCACGTCGACCTGACGTAAAGTTTAATTTATTTAGACATGCAAATTTTGTTGTGCAAACAGTATTTTTGATGTTACAGTGGCTGCATCAATTGGGTACCCCAGTCGTATTAAAATTTTTACGTACCTACGTATTCTGTTGGGAAAAACTAGGTAATTTTTGATGTGCGTTTAAATACTACCCTTCAGAAATAACAGGTGAATTTAATCCTGTGAAATTAAAAGTGGGAACTACTAGTAGTGGAACACTAGTATTTGGTTTGCATTTTGCTGAGTTTGTATTAGTAGTTACAATTAAGCGACGTTAGAGTTTAAACGTGTCTGCGGTTGTGACGACCACTTTAATGATAACCGTGCATTGGTAACTGCGCTGGGATTTGATAGCCACGGATATGGCACTCAATGAATATTAAATTAATTTGTACATGTAGCTTGAAATACGGTAATTAACATGTGACGTATCCCGGTCGGTTTACGAGGTGATAAAGTTGTCGGCTTAGCTTGATGACGTGTGCGTGGGCACTGTGTGGACGGTGCGGACTGTATTGCTATTCGCCAGGACCGTTTTTGTGGCACCGTTTTATCTTTATGATTGACTTCCTGACGTTACAACATTTAGTACCCCTGTTATATGAAAAAATATTGTGGCACGTAGTTCTATCTTGTCACGTCATGAAAAATACGAGGAATATTAAAACTGGTGTTCCTGAAAGTGAAAAGCGTAGTATAAAAGTTTCCTTTGACTTATATTCACATTAAAATCCTACTTCCCACATTTTGCTGTGCCCGACGGGTCCACAATGATCATATTTTTTGTAGACCTACCTATCACCTAATTTCACATGTGGAGACAATAAATATATTGAGTATTGAGTATTGAAAATGCCTCTAGAACTTTTTTAACCCCATTCGACGGAAATTACTGTGTTATTTGTTGGTTTCAGGACTAGAATTGAATCATTGCATTAATTTTCAAGTTTTTCAAAATCTTACCCATATTTAATGTCACAAATAGTCACAATATTATCCAAAGTACAGAGATTTCGGCTTTCGCAATATTTATTGAACATCGTTACATCTTGATATTTCAAACTTATTTTTGTTAAAACGTTAACGTTCATATTTAACAGAGGAGCTCGTGGCTAAGTAATAATAGCCGCTCGGGTCGATCCATCAGATTAAGCTACGCTTGCCGGCGTTGGTCAGTGGATGGATGACCATCTTGTACCGAGACTCCTTCGTGCCTCGGAAAGCACGCTAAGCCGTTGGTCCCGGCTGTCATTCGTGAATCTTTGACAGTCGTTACGGGTCGACAGAAGCCCGAAAGTCTGACAAACAGTCTTACCAAGGTGTATCGTATTACCCAGTTACTGGGTTGTGGAGGTAAGACAGGCAGTCGCTCCATGTAAAATACTGGTATTCAGCAGCATCCGGTTAGACTGGAGGCCGTCCCCAATAGGCAGATTGATTGATTGATTGTTAACGTTCATATTTATTTATTCACCTGACAAGACTAGAATACTCTTCTCTTCGGAAAAAATAACATGTCTCTAATAGATCTATTACTTTTGTTTCAGGTACGTCACATTTCCCATCAAAGAACGCGAAACGTTTTTCTCCAACACGAGGTTGTATTGTCAATGCAAATAAGGTTGATAGGAGGATAAACTATGTGTTTTTATATAAAGGTTTATTAGATGAGAAATGAGCCGTGAGAATATTCACGGTTCATAGCAGCCATTGTACGATGCACCATGGATGCACCTCTACAATCGTGATTTAAACCTATGGCATGGAATTCTTGATAGCTTATTATAGTTTCTTTGTTCATGGAAATTCATTAGGAACACGTGACTCGTGAGACAAGTAATACTTAGGTGCCTGCTTATTAAGTCTGAAAAAAGTACTGACTAGAGGCACAGAATAACAAAGCTACAGTAGTTTATCTGGACAGTGGCCTTGAATTAATTACCTAACGGCCGCTCGGTAGATTCCAGAATCTCAGTAGGTACAGTGGGCTGCATCAATTGGGTACCCAAGTTGCATTAAAATTTTAATACAACTGGGGTGCCCAATTGATGCAGCCCACTGTACCTAATGAGATTTCGAAACACGTCGTTTCTCCGTTTTCTATGAAGATAAACTACTGCAACATTATTATTATTCTGTGCTAGAGGCAAGAATGAAAGGTTGAAACTAAAATGTAAAACACTAAACCCTCGGTTTTTGGCTTCGCCGTAATCGGGTAAATATGGCACATTACTTAAATAATAATACGCATATTTTAAACAGCCGGTGTAATTTATACCTTGATAATTATGGCTAGCTTATATGTATATCTCTATATCCCTATGATTCTTACAAAAAAATACAAAATTAAATAATGAGCAGAACACATTGTTAAAAATGTTTTTTATTAAGGAAAAGTAACGTATTATGTTCCAGCCATTATGATAATGATAATAATAATGAACCTTGTTACCAACATGAATAACATTACACATTTTGGACATAATTAGCTATGCATACCGAAGGTTGGTTTACATAAATCCGTAATGTCAATTGCGGAAGTACCGGAAACGTGCGTTTGACACCGCATCGGATATGCCCTATATGCTGCTGACGTTACTATGCAGCTATGCATTGCGTCGTCGACATGCAACCGTCCACTCACTATTGAAATGTCGATCGCAGTAATACATCGTCAAGGCAAAGTCGTTTTACTGAACAATTAAATCCCAGAGAAACTTTGTGACGAGTCTGTCAAAAGAAGGATTTCGTCTATGCTTTGGTCTCCGTTTTATCTCCGCCCTAAGATCAAACGTTTATTGCAGTTTGTTTTATGACGTTAATTCTCTTTAAATAGGATTGCTTTTCAGGAAACCTGTCAAGTAAGGTCTGCTCTTAAACATTTTCGCAGTACACAGTCGTATTTTCCTTGATTTGATATTTCACGAAATTGTTTTTGTTCTTTACGATTCATCAATTTGGAAGAGCAATCAACTGAAATTGGATTCGTTACGGAAATGGCCCACAATTGGCACTTTTACACGTCAATTTGAATCCACTGGGTGCTTCGGAAATACGACTATGATTGTAATGTTTGATGTAGTACAGAAGTTTGGTTGCACAGTCGAGTTCTTTAATATATTGGCCCTTTCAGGCTTCAAAAATATATGAACGTCAAAAAAGTTCATAATATTGTGACAGCTATAAGCATCATTAAATTGTGGTCAAGATTTAGATTCATTAATATGTGACTGCACCTATCCTGTACTTCCTCCTTATTCTCAGCATATATTATTGAACCGTTCACATCAGGACATATTTTTGATCTATAGGTTCTAAAGAATTTATTGAGCTGTCCAACGATCACAATATTTTGAATCCTTGACAGTGCCAATATATTAATGAACTCGACAGTACATCTTCAGATTTATGACTAGCCCTTTATAACTGTAGGTGTTTCTTTTGGGTTATTATAATCCTTATTTCAAAGTGTTGTCTCTAACAGATTACTCTAGTCACCGGCTGCGAAAGATAAGCAGCCCGTTTCCTTCTACAACGTGTCGCCGATATCAACGTCTTCGCCAGCCATGGCGGCCGTCACCGTCGGAAGCGTGCAGCCGTCGCAGCGCTGCGCTCCATTCACCGAGCTGTACCGGCCACAGCTGCTTTACAGTCCCCGTAACCCTTAACTTATAAACACTAGAGTCTATAATGTTGTGATTTGTTAGTACTAGCTAGTTGGTGCTAGTGTAACTAGTGTCGATTACGCGCCATGTTGTTTAGACGTACCCTTTGTTTACACTGACGTGAGATGCGCTGCAGGACATGCTGCACCGGTTGCTAACAAGCATCTCAAATCTAGGCACCCCATTGTTGTTTATTCTATTGTTCGTCTATAACTATACAATCATGATCGATTTGTTTGCCGTTTCTATTATGGTCCTATAATTCAATAAGGTTCACGCGTTTCGGTAATTAAATATTTTATTTAAAAGACAATCGAATTACCTAAGTGTGTTAAAACAAGATATGTGTCTTCTTGAAAACGTAAGTAATCTTAATTCTTCCCAAATTATTTGGAGCTTGCCCAAAATCTCTGGAATCAAAAAACTATTTCTAACGATTCAATTAATAATTTGTTGAGTCTTCCTGTTCTTAAAATAATTCATTTAGTTGTGCAACACGGAGCAGATTGATGCGTCTCTGTAACAAATAATCATAAAGTTTTTGGGCATCTGGATTAAATCCGGCTGCAACTCTGCACAGTTGACGTCTTCGCGGCAGCTTCTAAGTAAGCGGCAGCTTCTGAAGCTTGGTTTCAGATTCTATGAAAAGTTCAAGACAAAAATATAAATTAATCGACCATGTAAGCGATTTAACCTATAACGGTTAAGTGTTTCACGACGACATGCCATGCAACTGTACAGTTCATGGCACGCGGATATGACCTGCCTGGGTGCCGCACCTACAATCGAACAAATCCGTGAGAAGTAACGGTTCTATTCATGTAATGTGCCGGCATTGAGTCTTTAATGTGTGCAGTAATTATATACACGGAGTGCACTGGAGGAACGTAGATAGAACATTAAGCGAAACGAGCATGCCCTATCATCTGTAGCTGAACTTTCCGCGTCGCCGGGCCTGTATCGAGGAACTTCGCCGATTAAACAATTGAGGACGGCCTGCTCGCCTGCCGCCTGGGGGACTAGATATTGCGCCTCGAAATGGGCTCTGTCCTCCTCTAGAGAATACTTCACACTGCAAGGTCTGCAAGTAATTATTATTGGACATGGCCAAGTTAATTGACGAGAGTTTTATTGCATACGTTTAGAAATCGTTTAAGAGGTGTTAAGGTTTTATTGCAAAATAATGGTTTGCGTATTTAGCGTTTGTGCCAGTGGTGCCGGCTGACCCATGTTCACTAATTGGAGATTTGCGTCTTTACGAGACGATGTGGTGATTATTTAGCTACTTGTTAAAATGGCACTTTCATAAGAAAGTTCATAAGTAAGCTATACCTACTTATGTTAATTGTTATACACTAGCTTTTGCCCGAGGCTTCGCCCGCGTGGATGTCGGAAAATATCCCGCGGGAACGTACTACCGGGAAAAAATCAATCTGCCTAACCTGTTCCCAACTATGTTGGTCCACGAAAGACAGCCGGGCGGGACCAAGACCAACGGCTTAACGTGCTTTCCGAGGCGTACTTAACGTACTATGTACCGGGAAATCCTTCCTTATTCCTTGTCTACATTATAAAGGTTCATACAAGGGTTTGGGCTGGGCGTTGATAAGTCAGTCAGGACTTTTTATTTTTATAGCTAGACAGAAACACCAATATGCATTAAAAAACATACATTGCGGACAACTATTGCTAAATAAAATTGATTGAGAATATAATTAAATAGTTGTTTAGTATTCATCCTCCAAACGTTGCAGTTAATTAGCGTAGTTCATTGAAATACATTCAAATAGGGGCAGTAGAACAAAATAATATTAAACCCAGCTTCACATAAAAGGAAAATTTTGCTCGTGTAGTTTCCGCTGAATACCAATATGATAATAAATACGGACACGTAATCGTTTACTAGTAAGTGACTATACTGATACGATTATGTAGGTGTATATAAATTACCTAATTATATTATGTGGGAAAACCCGATTTTCCAATAAACTAAGCCAAACTCGATTATACGAAGCTCAATATAAAATCTGATACAGATACTTTCCAGAAAGTCTGATACAACAGAGTAGGTAAGACTGCTCAGGTTGGTATCTGCAAGATAATATGTGTCAAAATTGAATAATTTCCTTTTCATTATTACGTTAGCCATTTCTGCCATCTCCAGATTATAGGATGTGGTGTTTGCACCTTGTTATTTAAAGCCGCGAATTGTAGCCATAGGCACGTACTTACAGTACGAGTACGACACAACTTACGAGTATATGTAGCATAAAGAAAATTTGCGTTCGTTCATTCATTTAAATTTTACGAACTATTTGGTTATAATTATGACTTTATAAGTTATTGCGTTTGCTTAAAAATCATTTTCGCCTACAGCAGTAGGTACCTACCTAATAAAGACTGGTGATTTTGAAGTCGCACTCAGTTCGGATGGTGATCGGTTTTAAGAATTTTGCCGATGCTACATCTAAGTTGTGTCGTATGAGTACCAGACCTCTTGTGCATATTAAGTGTCTCGTCATACATCTTATGGACCAGCAAAAAGTAAAAATCCTCGAACATTAATAGAATAGTCAGCTGTTTCTGTTTCCAGTAGCGAGTATTAGACGATTGAACCACGAGATTTCAACAAAAAACATGAAAAACTGTTAACGTCTTATTACAAAACAAGGTTCATCTTCAAACCCAGACCCTTTTTTGAATTTCGAACTTTATTCCGACACATTAAGATGTCAGTTTTACAAAACTGTAAGTTGTCAGTTTTGTATAAAGAACTGTATTTCTATAACAGCTAGGTTCTTATTATAATGACAGAAGAAAAACCTCGTTTTGTAATAAGACCGTTTATGTTTTTCTTGATGCTTTTTTTTTTCTAGAAGTGATGTATAAGTTTTTACAAAATCTATACATCACTCTGATAATGGATTATTATAGGTATGTATTCCGCACCTACATACATAAAGCCACGCCTTCTTCCCACGGGGGTAGACAGAAACTACAGCACGCCACCGGCTACGATCCTTACCTACTCCTCGTTTACGTTCATACATACATCTGGCCACCTAATTATTGCTATTTAATTCTATTTAACCATGCTACCTACATGGTTAATTGTAGAATATTATTGCATTATTTCGGTTCTATCGCATATTTCATGGCTATTAGACTAAAAATTATTATACGAAACAATTCAGTGAGGTTTTATCATTTTAGTGGAGTTAATTAGAGTTAATAATGTTTAAAATACAAAATGCATATTTGCGATATCCATTCAGGCAGTGTGATACATAGAGTGTTAATTATGTAACCACATGTTTTAATTTGAACTACAAACTATTCTAATAGACGGGCTCGTGGCTAATTACAGTCGTACGGGTCGATCGAAGGTTAAGCTACGCATGCCGCGGTCGGTTTGTGGATGGGTGACCGTCCGTTACGTATCGAGACCCCTCCGTGCCTCGGAAGGAACGTTAAGGGGATACATCGATAGTGTTTTGTTTTTTAAATTCGTACAAAACCAAATGTATATGGTTAAATCATTTGGATTTTCCATTATGTGTTATTTGACTATATTGTCTACTGCTGTACTAAAACCAAAACATGATTAAGTACTTGAATTTTCGATAGAAAAAAAATCCAAAGTAGCACTAGCAAACCCAATTTCAGGCTGAACTACTTTCCCTAAGCCAAACTGGTTTATCCCACACGTGATTTGTCACAGCCAACTACTTAGCTTTTAGCCGTTTAGTACCTAACACCTAGCCTTTGGAAGTAGTTTTCTGTTTTATACGATTATACTTAAACAGGTCCTTATTGTGCTGTAAAAATTGCTTTAAATCGAAGGTATTTAAATATGTTAAGAATTTACTAAGCTAAGAATTGATGTAAGTATAGCATTTTGTCATAAATCTACATTTAAACGAAGGTTCCGGTGCGCGTGAGTGTCTTCTATCTAGAGGTGCGTCAAACTAGACAGCCATAAATAACGCCATTTCACTTACACATCGAGCTAAACCACGCTTCGATGTATCCTCTTAAGGCGGGGTGAAAGCAAGCGCCGTAGGTATTAAATGCTTACCGCAGCCCCCGCAAGGAGTAGCGATACGTAATAAATTACGATGCGCGGGAAACGCGCGCCAAGCGCACCGCTCATGAGTTCATGAACTCGAGTAGGTACTATGTTGCGTCACAGAATAGAGCAATGCAGTAGATAAACTTGAACTGATTAGTATACAAGTTTATTTTGTTTTATTTTTCTAGTAAGTATTTTTAAAGTTTTAGACAGATTAGGTATGCATTGTAAACTTGAACAGTTAAAATAAATAAAAATAACTACTTATACATATTTATTTTCGTGAATAAGGTGGATTTAAAATCTGACTGACACGAAGACCTTTACCCGTACGATTCAAAACTACGCGCCGCGCACCATTTTACTTTACGAAGGTGTCGCATGGCGTGGGGAATAGTAGTTTCTGTCATTCCCCACGATACCACACCAGTGGTATCGTTTTCAGTGGTGTCGCTGTCGTGGGGAATGACAGAAACTACTATTCCCCACGCCATGCGACACCACCGACTGTATTGTGCTGTTAGTGATGTCCAGCTACATAACAATGATGTGTTACATAACAATTTAGACCTTATTGACATTCATGTTTTTTTGTTAAATTTAGCTTCCAGACCATTTACCAAGTATCTTGGACCAAAAAAACAAATGGTTTGTAAAATGTCTATAAGGTCGAAATTAGCTTGACACCCTAGAAATGATGTGCATCTAGACACTTTCTGAGGTGTCAAGCAAATTTAGACCTTATTGACATTCATGTTTTTTTGTTAAATTCAGCTTCCAGATCATTTACCAAGTATCTTGGGCCAAAAAAACAAAGGGTTTGTAAAATATCAATAAGGTCGAAATTAGCTTGACACCCTAAAAATGATGTGCATAATAATCTAGACACTTTCTGAGGTGTCAAGCGAATTTAGACCTTATTGACATTCATGTTTTTTTGTTAAATTCAGCTTCCAGATCATTTACCGAGTATTCTGGACCAAAAAAACAAAGGGTTTGTAAAATGTCAATAAGGTCGAAATTAGCTTGAGACCTTTATCGTTTTCAGCGAACTTAAATACCACGAAATGACCGTTCATTCCCCACGACACCACTGGTGGTGTCGTCGGGAATGACAGAAACTAGTATTCCCCACGACACCAATGACTGCATTGTGAGTGATGTCCAGCTAATTTTTAAACGTAATGTGTTATTTTTAAACGACTTCAAAAACGGAGGAGAATATCAATTCAGTTGTATTTTTTTTTTTTATGTTTGTTACTGCAGTACTCCGTCATTTAGAAGCCGATTTGGAAAGTTCTTTTTTTATTTTATTCGTTATGTCAACACAAAAAAAAAAAACGGAGGGGCATAACTTCTTACGCTCTAGTTTTTTTTTTCTTGAGAGGATGTGATTACGGTCAAAATGAAAATCCAAGATGGCGGCTGCAAAAATTTTCGAATTTTTCGACATGGGCGTCAATTTCGTGATATTTGAGGTCGCTGAAAACGATAATGGGGTCAAAATGAAAATCCAAGATGGCGGCTGCGAAAATTTTCTAATTTTTCGTCATGGGTGTCATTTTCGTGATATTTGAGGTCGCTGAAAACGATAGTGGGGTCAAAATGAAAATCCAAGATGGCGGCTGCGAAAATTTTTAAATTTTTCAACATGGGTGTAATTTTCGTGATATTTGAGGTCGCTGAAAACGATAGTGGGGCCAATATGAAAATCCAAGATGGCGGCTGCGAAAATTTCCTAATTTTCGGTCATGGGTATCATTTTCGTGATATTTGAGGTCGCTGAAAACGATAGTGGGGTCAAAATGAGAATCCAAGATGGCGGCTGCGAAAATTTCCTAATTTTTCGTCATGGGTGTCATTTTCGTGATATTTTAGGTCACTGAAAGCGATAGTGGGGTCAAAATGAAAATCCAAGATGGCGGCTGCGAAAATTTCGTAATTTTTCGTCATGGGTGTCATTTTCGTGATATTTGAGGTCGCTGAAAACGATAGTGGGGTCAAAATGAAAATCCAAGATGGCGGCTGCGAAAATTTTCAAATTTTTTGACATGGGTGTCATTTTCGTGATATTTGAGGTCGCTGCAAACGATAGTGGGGTCAAAATGAATGACTATCGTTTTCAGCGATCTAAAATATCACGAAAATGACACCCATGATGAAAAGTTAGGAAATTTTCGTAGCCGCTATCTTGGATTTTCATTTTGACCCCGCTATCGTTTTCAGCGACCTAAAATATCACGAAAATGACACCCATGACGAACAGTTAGGGAATTTTCGCAGCCGCCATCTTGGATTTTCATTTTGACCCCACTATCGTTTTCAGCGACCTAAAATATCACGAAAATGACACCCATGACGAAAAATTAGGAAATTTTCGCAGCCGCCATCTTGGATTTTCATTTTGACCCCACTATCGTTTTCAGCGACCTCAAATATCACGAAAATGACATCCATGACCGAAAATTAGGAAATTTTCGCAGCCGCCATCTTGGATTTTCATTTTGAGCCCACTATCGTTTTCAGCGACCTAAAATATCATGAAAACGACACCCATGACGAAAAATTGGAAATTTTTGCAGCCGCCATCTTGGATTTTCATTTTGACCTCACTATCGTTTTCAGCGACCTAAAATATCACGAAAATGACACCCATGACGAAAAATTAGGAAATTTTCGCAGCCGCCATCTTGGATTTTCATTTTGACCCCACTATCGGTTTCAGCGACCTCAAAAATCACGAAAATGACACCTGTGTCGAAA
Organism: Cosmia trapezina; assembly: GCA_905163495.3. Taxonomy (NCBI): domain Eukaryota; kingdom Metazoa; phylum Arthropoda; class Insecta; order Lepidoptera; family Noctuidae; genus Cosmia; species Cosmia trapezina. The sequence continues at coordinate 19,979,904 of LR991037.1, forward strand.
AATTTGATAATTTTCGCAGCCGCCATCTTGGATTTTCATTTTGACCCCACTATCGTTTTCAGCGACCTAAAATATCACGAAAATGACACCCATGACGAAAAGTTAGGAAATTTTCGCAGCCGCCAATCTTGGATTTTCATTTTGACCCCACTATCGTTTTCAGCGACCTCAAATATCACGAATATGACACCCATGTCGAAAAATTTGAAAATTTTCGCAGCCGCCATCTTGGATTTTCATTTTGACCCCACTATCGTTTTCAGCGACCTAAAATATCACGAAAATAACACCCATGACGAAAAATTTGGAAATTTTCGCAGCCGCCATCTTGGATTTTCATTTTGACCCCACTATCGTTTTCAGCGACCTAAAATATCACGAAAACGACACCCATGACGAAAAATTGGAAATTTTTGCAGCCGCCATCTTGGATTTTCATTTTGACCTTGAAATACAAAAAAAAATAAGAAGATACCTAATTAGAAAAAAAACTTAATTTAAAAAAAAAATCTTATTTATGTAGGTATACAGAAAAATACATTTGAGGGCCTACTTATTTTCTGAACATCCCTGCCCAACCCTTTGAAAGAATTCAGGCGTGATGTTATGAAGAAATCTCATTTCCTATCCGATATTCATTATAAAACCACCCGTACTAACTTTATTCTGTGGCACCTACCTATTTGAGATTTGAAAATAGTGAACCAAAAATTTGCGCGTCAGGCGGCTTTATAAGCTCCTGTGTAGGGTTCAAATTCAACTGTTTTACACACTTGATGCGATTGGTAAACATAGGCCGTGATAAAAATAAATACCTATAAAGCTTTTGCGCGCGTGACGTCTTTATTTACATAGGCATAGCGTTCAAATTCAACTGTTTTCAACACATGTTAATTTGTGCCGGTCGCAGCCGGTGACAGAAGTTAGCGGGGTGGCGGGTTCGAAAAATTGGCACACGTCCGACCTCCATCACGTTCCGCTCGGGACTAAACGACACGGAGCGAGCGCAAAACACTTGACATTGGAATTAGTGATATAAATATTTTGATATTTCAAATTATGATAGCCGTTATAAATTACATTTTTTACGACCTTTATTATGGCATAAGTTTTATTGTTCAAAGCCTAATATAAATCAAATGAAATAAGATCAATCTGCCTAGCCTTTTCCCAACTATGTTGGGGTCGGCTTCCAGTCTAACCGGACGCAGCTGAATACCAGTATTTTACATGGAGCGACTGCCTATCTGACCTCCACAACCCAGTTACTGGGTAATACGATACCCCTTGGTAAGACTGGTTGTCAGACTTTCGGGCTTCTGACGACCCGTAACGACTGTCAAAGATCCACGAATAACAGCCGGGACCAACGGCTTAACGTGCTTTCCGAGGCACGGAGGAATCTCGGTATGTAAAGATGGTCACCCATCCACTGACCAACCCCGGCAAGCGTAGCTTAACCTGACGGATCGACCCGTGCGGCTGTTATTACTTAGCCACGAGCGAAATAAGATATAGATCATAATTTAGACTTGTCTTTGCGATTTAATTGGATGCAGTGAAGTGCAAGTAATCGTGTATCGGACGGCCGAAATTTGTAGATGGAAGTCTGAACTAAGTAATATATTTTTTTCAAAATTTAAATCCGTGTTATCTACGAATAAAACACTAAACAAAACGACGTTTTTACGGCTCTCACCGCCTTAAAATGTTTACCATTAACATTAAATGCTTGCGTGGCTGCAGATTTGCGTGTGGCGAGTCGGAAGTAATTTTCCTCCAACGCCAATAATGGCCGTGCTCGATCATCTGCATAATGGGTCCAAGTGTAAAATTTAAAGCTACTTACCGTCTCCTCCATAAAATATTATCTACGTTCCGACGATATCGTTTATAAAGCGGACAGTTTAATCACGAAATATAGCGAGGATAATTAAACGATCATTCATCACGGGTGTACTGCTATCGATCCTGTGTCCTATGGAATAATGGCACTAGTTTCATCACAAAAATAACAAAAAAGTGTGCATACAGGCTGTTAGATGAATGCATTTATATCGTACTAATTAAGAGGAAAGTTCGTTTGTTTATTAAGGATTTACGTGATTGATGAGAAACTTTCGCTATCTCATCTTTCATCATCGGTCTTCACAGGCATTGTCCTCAGCATCATCTACTACATAAACAGGGTATTGCATAATCAGCCTATAATGTTCCTACCGCTGCTGGGACAACAAGCCTCTTCTCTTTGAGAGGGAGTGAGCCGTAATCCACCACGCGGGCCTAGTGCGGGTTGGTAGATGTCACTTGTCTTCGAAGTTTTGGTTCTCGGACATACCGGTTTCCTCACGATGTTTTCCTTCACAGTTTTGGAGAGTGGTGATGAAAACGGTCTTGATTAGGCTCTACTGTACTAAAAAATATATAACTAGGTAACCCACCGTAAACTATAATTATCTTTACAGAAATCCTATTTTCACTTGAGTAAGTTATTACGCGGTTAGAAATCCAAGGAATTAATGTTCACACATGTGTGAATTTCTCTTTCAACGGTAGTACGTCGCTGAGGTCGGAACCTTCCGCATATTTTAATTAAGACCAATATAATCACGTTAGTGCTCAGACGGAATGCGAGCTACAACATGATTACTTCTCGTTTGTCGGAAATTAAACGTAGGTACTTTGAAATTCGTCAGAAAGATAATTATAATTGAAAGATGCTAACATTATAAGTATCTTGAATTATGTGACGTCGCAAGACAGGCGTCATCTAAAAAAAAAAAATATTATGTAAATTTTGTGAAACAGTTTCTGAAAATTTACAACGTCATATTTTATTTCGTGAAAATAAAAGTGTTGAGCGAAGAGTGGCTCGATAGACCTCGTGAAAACGAACGTGTATTACATGCGTTCAATCATGTTTGATTGATTGAAACAGTGATACCTGTTAGTTTCAAATGTTCAATCAACTCAACACACCGCAGTCCACTGTTGCACACTGTTCTACTCGAACCAAATTAAAATTCTTGTTTTCTGCATAGTAAGGATTACGAATTCAGGAAAAATCTTATCCAAAATAAATAGGCATATCGTTATTTTATCGCACCATGTTGGCAAGGTCTTTATCTAAAACATGACCTTGTTTTTTTGCAAGAACTGGAAAGAGATGTTGTTTCAGTCATTAGTTAACTACAAATTAAAGCATTTGTTTAGAGCAGTGGTGGCCCTGTGGTAACGGCCGCGATTTATGAGTTGTAGGTTCTAGGTTCGAACCCAGACAGGCGCTTTACTTTGTGTAATCATCATCATTGCACGGTGAAGGAAAACATCGTGAGGAAATCGGCATGTCCAAGAAGCCATCTACCAACCCGCACTGGGCCCGCGTGGTAGATTATAGCCCACTCCCTTTCATCGAGAGGAGGCCTGTGTCTTAGCAGTGGGACATTATAGGCTGATTATGTGTAGTGTAAAGCAAGTTACATGAAAAGGCCTGAAACCAGGAAAAGTCTGTGCCACTGCCACACACGATTAGACTCATTTCCATCTCGCTACAGGGCCACTTATGGGCCGGTTTCTGAGGTTTTTAAACGGAGTTTATCCATCCGATAGTGATTATTGGTACGATATCTTAAAAGTTGAGTGAATTACTATCGAGGGTTTATCTGAGGATCTCAAAAACCGAACATAAGGAATTCGCTTAAATAAGTACTTAGATAATTTTGTCGAATCAATAGCTATTATGAGTTTAAACTCCGTTTAAGAATTATTAAATCTATTAATCATTTTATAATCGTTCATTATATTTTAATTATTTATTAATCATTTTATTTATTATTTTATGGGTCTACTTATAATAAATCATAGAGACCTCGTGCGTTTCTCAATAAGTTTGTAAAACTTATTAAATGAGAAAACTGCACAGTAAAATCAGTAAGTATCAAGGCGCGGTCCTCGTAAACCGGTTACAGTCATGTAATGTTATAACCATATAACCTAGTTAAAATGCACTCGGCAACACAGCAACACGACAACCCAACAAAAATTTCGCTGTCGCACTTTATTTATTGGCACTTTCTTGTTTCATTTTTGTATACTTAAAAACATTTTAGATTCTACTTTCTAAATTTCGGTAACATTGGGCAATCGGGGTTTAGATAAATCGTCGAAAAATTATTTGCCCGCTGGATGTAGAGGTGGGCTTGTTTTCCTGGCCACCCCCACTTGGCTCCCCTGGGACTTGGCATTTGGCCAGCGTTTCCTGATGACGTCTCCCACACGTTAAATTGATATTGGCACTTAGCGCGGCTCTCGTTGTCGCCGATCATGCTGTAAAACTTTCAACTTTTGACACTTGATATCTATATATCTATATATCTATATCGGATGAAGATCTAGAACTTTGCTAAAGTCCAATAGGAAACGTTGAACTAGATAAAGTTTACCTAATAAGTTTTTTAAATCACAGCATTATAAATGAGATGGTGGTGTTTTATGTAATAACATTAAAATTTGGATTATTTGTCATCATGATAGAAAAAAGCAAAATGTTTAAGAGGCCGTAGGTACTCGAAATTTTGCCGATTTCGCTGATTTACGTGCTTTCACAGTTTAAATACTATATTTCTGTAAGTTTTAATGCACAACATAAAATATCATTTCAATGTATGAGCTAGTATTTTATTATTATTATTACGTTATTTTGATTAATCGACCTAACTAAACCGGCGACTGTTTTGTGAATGTTTGCTGTTTGAGGTTTAGAATATCACATATTTACGAATTCTTTTGACGCCTAATGGGTATGGAAAAATTACAATGTATTTTTGTGAAACTTGTCTATACAATGCATGACTCACTTTTTACCAATTTGATATAAAATTTTTGAGTAAAAAAATATTTAACTTAGTCAAACTTTAGAGAAAATTGGCAAAAAATTGCTTTTGACTTCGGCTACCCAGAACTCTCGTTCATAAAAAAAAACAGAAATTAACTTCAGTTCAAAATCAATCCAATTCCTGAAAAGAAATGCAAAAAAATTGGCAAAAAGTACTTAGCTCATTCATTAGGTCATAATTGAAATTATCTAAAATGATTAAAATACCGTATTTTAACTGTAAAATTACGTCTGTTAAATCACGCAAATCAGCTAAAACGGCAAAATTTCGTATAATACGGCCTCTTAACTTGCTGCCAACTAAAAGCGTAATCACACTAGTCATTATCATTAGTAAAGCAATATTGAAACACGGCATGACTAACTGGCAGTTATCGTATGTAGCACATTGCAACAAAGGTCACGGCTCAGTGCAGCGGGGCGAGCACGGGCGTACCCAAGACGTTTGTGACAAGACATGATAAATTATGTCATGTCTTAGAATTTGTCTCAAATGCTAGCACGGGTCAACCATGTGACATAATCTAGAGCCGCGACATGCCTTTCTTGTTGCTAAATTCATAGCGTGACATAGTAAATTGAAAAAATTAAAATGTTTAAGACTATCTGAATATGCGGCCAAATAAAATCTTTTTTTTTTCTTTTCTTTTGCTTATAGCTCGAAAACGGTGTGTCCTATCGCAAAAATAATGAAAATTTGGCCCCCTTTATGAAACCCATAAACCGATTATTCTTAACATGTAGGTAACAAAAAAAATAGTAGTATTTAAGTACCTCTGTATTTACTTAAATTATTTATTTATTTAAATTTTTTTTGTTGGTTTTAAGGCGCATTATTTACATGTCTAAATATGTATTTTTAAAAATTAAAAAAAAACCGTTTAAAAATATAAAAAAATAGTAAATTATTTATTTATTTATTACAATATTTTTTTTTTTTGTTATCCTTATCACGCACAAATAAACCACCACCACACAATGCAAGAAAATAATTTATTGCCATTTGGTGCAGAGTAATTAGCAGGAAAACATTATTTTTTTCAATTTTAAAATCTTATCACCACCTCCGAACGAACGTGATAAAATTTTTCTTAGTCACCGTCAAAATGTGACATTTGTGATATAATTGGTGCACCCATATTAGCAAATAAGACATAATGAGTCCCAACTAAACGCCAAGAAGTTATGTCACATTCAAGAAATTATCTCACGCCGCCGTGCTAGCATTTAAGACAAAACAGTTTTATCGCCCAAACTATGATAAAATGTGTGACTCAAGCCATGTCACAGTAGGCCGTGCTCGCCGGGCAGGTTACGTAAGACGTCTCGTGATGACATGCTCGTGTACCACAACTAACACTCCGACTTGCCGAACCAACTGAACATTAACGTTGACAAAAATGTGTACAATGCGATTCAAATAAGAATAGGAACTTAAACTGTCATGGTCACTAACATTATTATTAACACAAATTTTCCATGGGTTACAATATCCTTTGAACAATCATCGGAAACTCGAACATAACAGTAAACATGGTAAATAACCCGTTTGTGTTAATAATAAGAATAGGAACGTCAATGACCTCTATCTGTCAAAATGATGATTGAAAAGTACGATTTGCAAAGAAAACTTATTTGCGTATCAATAACTTTTTTTTTTTTTGTTTAACCGAGTCTTAGTTAAATCAAAGTGAAAAATAAAAACATTAAAAAATTAGTTATAATTATTTTTTTTTAAATTATACTACTTTCTTTCATATATTATTTTCACTGTTGGCAACAGTTTACCAGAAATAATTAAAAATTCTTCGTTCATGATTCGTAAATAAATGTTATTTAAAAAATATCTTGTTTTGCTCACCCTACCCAATTTATTCGATTTGACAGCTATGACGTCACAACATGGCGCTACGTCAATCCTATTCTTTACAAGCTTTTCCTCGAGATGTCTCAACTTCTCAAGACGATGCAAACGTCCAACTTAATATAAATTGCAAATTGGTTTCGCTGTATGGCTACGTTGCACCTCCCAACAGATTATGAAACGTTCGCCAATTGTTGTCGTTTGCTCGAATAGTTATCTCCAACTCCTTAGAAATGTTGGCTAAGTGAAACGGGTTTTACCTGTATCTAGCGTAACTTCCTAGTTGTCTATTCCGAACCAATCGAAAGAAAGTTAATTCGATGTCGAGGATTAGTAATCGTCTAAAGTTGCATCTACAGAGCTTTAGTTACTTTCGCCATCTCTCTTTAAAGTTTACGGATGGAATTTTTTTATTTGGAACTATACTAGAAAGGTTAAGTTGGGGAAAAAAAGGTAAACAATCTTGATATGTCTTTTATCTTTTTAGGGTTCCGTGCCTCAAAAGGAAAAACGGAACCCTTATAGGATCACTCGTGTGTCTGTCTGTCTGTCCGTCTGTCACAGCCAATTTGGTCCGAACCTAATGGACCTATTAAGTTGAAATTTGGTACACATATGGATTTCTGTGACCCAAACACGTACGGTTAAAGTAATTAAATTAATTTTGAATATGGGGGTCACTTTTAAGGGGCAAATAAGAAAATTAAAAAAAAAAGTTTTGCAAACTGGACCGTGTGACATATCAAATGAAAGGGCTTATTATGAGGGTCTCAAATATACTTTTTTATAATTTTAAAATGAACTGTTTTAAAGTTATTTAAGAAAATAGACGAAAATTGACCATCCCCCCCCCCCTCATATTTCCGAAACTACTGACCCGAAAATTTTGGAAAAAATACAGAAAATAGTTCTTTTCTTTACCTGTAGATTACAGGAAAACCTATAAGAAGTCTGTAGTCTCAAAATAACATGGTAAATCTCTCAATATTGTGAGTACAAACTTACATTTACAGTTTTAATGTATGAGAGAACATGTATTTCAACTACAATGTTAAGTTTGTTCTTGGGATTAATTCATCCCAACTACTTGGCCGGTTTTTTTTATTTTAAAACCTCAGTTTAATAGTATATTATGCAATTAGTGAATAAAGGACGGATTTAAAGCGAGGGCCATAGATGAATCACGAGCTAGTGAAGGTTTCTAACGATTGAATCACGACCGTAGGGAGTGATTCATGATGATTGAATCACGAGCGTAGCGAGTGATTCAAGTGTTAGAATCCTGAGCGACGCGAGTGATTCATGGCCCTCGATATAAATCCGTTTTATTCAAGAGTTGCATACTATACTTTATACCATGACTACGAGAAAAAGAAAGATTTAAGTGAAAATAGACATATAATGAAGAAAAAGGAAGTTAAATTGGCTTTGATGTAAACCAGCCGTGATTTTTTGGGTAGCAAGTTTTCCACTATATCGGCCGCCCTCTCTTTCATAAACTCAGGTGTTAACACATCTTCATCACTAGAATGCATTTTTAATCGATTAGAACAACACTAAACAAACACAAAATTAAAGAGTAACACTAAACTTTGTGTTCGTACAACTTACAGTATTCAAAATAGCGCCAATTTACTAAGGACAGCAAAGAACACAAAACAGTTTTTATTCTAATGCTAAACTCCTTGTCGAAAATGTCGACCAATCAAATTGAATTTAGAACACATCAATATAGGTCGAATACAAAGACTACACTTACACTAGATACGGCAAGCCACGACCAAGCGTGCCCTGCATGTTCAACTGTTCGTACTAAAAAAATTCTGTTAGCTTAGTGACGCTTAGCGATTGAAACAATTCTGTTTACGTTGAGCACATCACTAAATGGCTGGGGTGAAGTTATCGTAGGTATAAAAAAGATGACACGTTCGGTTTTCATACTATCTAATAACATGCCGTATCTAGCCTAGGTACTCTAAATCTGTGGTCGAATACATTGGTGTGTTCCATTTTCAAACATCAAAACAGTGAGTAAAAGTGCTTTTTATTCACTGTTTTCAGTGAATAAAATAAGCTTTTTAGAGGGGGAATGGTATAAAAATAAAATGTAACTAAAAATCAATATAAATACAACAATAATGATTACTAAATCAACTGAACCATTAGTTTAAGCAGTAGTTTATTTGTTTATTATGTGTTTGTGTAAAAAGTCACATCAAGATTGTTTACCTTTATTTCACCACCTAACCCTTTCTAATATAGTAGTCCGGTCAATTTAGACCAAAAAATGAGAGTGAAGTTACATAAAGTCCCAACAAGCTGAATTTCAGTGAAATTGTTCAAAATATAATTATAAACAATGTCTAGAAGTTCCCCATCATTCCCCTGTAAGGAAAAAATTTTATTCAAGGTCAAAGGTCAAAAAAATGAGTTTTTCGCGATTTTCAGCAAAACGGTAAGTTTTATCATAAAAGTACCTCAGACAAAATTGTAAATCATAAAATTATCTATAAAAAATGTATAAATACTTTTTTTCTTACGAGCCACTGTTTCTGAGATATAACGATTCATAAAGTTATAAAAGTTGTTATCGTCATAATATACATGAGTACGCCACGTATATACATCTAGAGTTGTTATATTAAAAAAAAAAAAAAAAAAAAAAAAAAAAAGAAGCTGAAGTTTTTAAAAAGAGTAAGTAATTCAACTCAACAAGAAGTTATTACCAACGGCATCCGCTTGCTTCTTTCTATGTACGGAGCTCTTAAAAAAACTACCTGTTTAGATAAGCATCGATATGCATGTTTCGTTAAAAATACTAAAAATAAAAAACAAGTTCAATTAGCTTGTCTTCCTCCAACCTCAGTTGCTGCTCACCAACATCTTTTTCGAGTATATTACCAAGTTCAAGTGTGGCTTGGTTATCAGCTAGACCCTACAGACTGGGGTTGGAAGTTGGTCAACAACATATTAGAGCCAGTTCAAACTTTACTTCCACCTGCGCCGGAAAAACTGCTGAACACTATTTTTTGCAACTGCAAAAAGGGATGCAGTGCTAAATGTGGTTGCAAAAAAGTCGGACTGTCTTGTTCTTTGGCATGCACAAATTGTCAAGGCCGGTCGTGCTCTAATATTGAATCACAAACAATGGAGGATTCGTTTGACTCCGACGAAGTATCATGCGATACATCGCTATTGACGCAATTTACTTGGATCCAAAATGAAGATGAAGAAGAAGCAGGAGAAGAAGAACAAGAATTTGAAACTTACGAATAAGACGAATAAACTTCAACACTTTTTTTTAATTTACATCGCTTTTATCTTTCCCAATCTTTGAAAATTTCCGTTATTATGCAATAGTTTTACATTAAACAGGATCACAACTGACCCGTGGAGTAGGCCATTGGGGAAACCACGTTAAAAAAACGCGCTAAGTACACTACCTCATAGGTGGCGTGGAAACGTGTGCATATTATGACGATACCAACTTTTATAACTTTTTGAATCGTTATATCTCAGAAACGGTGGCTCGTAAGAAAAAAAGTATTAGTACATTTTTTATTGATAATTTTATGATCTACAATTTTTGTCTGAGGTACTTTTATGATAAAACTTACCGTTTTGCTGAAAATCGCGAAAAACTCATTTTTTTTACCTTTGACCTTGAATAAATTTTTTTCCTTACAGGGGAATGATGGGGAACTTCTAGACATTGTTTATAATTATGTTTTGAACAATTTCACAGAAATTCAGCTTGTTGGGACTTTATGTAACCTCGAATGTCTAAATTGACCGGACTATATACCGGACCGGTATATTTTTGTACGGGGCTTACGGAAGTAGCGAGTTTTGTGTGTATTATTTTTTAACTTACCACGAAAACCTTTTATAAAGCTTTAACTCAAAATGGCAACGGAAGCAAAACCAACTTTGGAATGCTTTAATGTTTCTAAATACAGGGTCAAATAAATTAGACAGCAAAACTCCGCAGACATGATGGGCATAAATATCTAAACAAGACAAAATAAAAATGATTTGATGATTTTTTTTTTGAGGTCAATGACCACTGATAGTGTTGTTAGTGTTGTTACTTGAAGTGTGAGTTGATCAAATCTGTTTTTATCGTGTAGAGATATCGATACCCATCACGTCTGTGAAGTTTACACTATCTGGTTTTAGACTACCGGTGGTTGATGACCCCGAAAAAAAACATCATCAGATTAATTTCTTTTTAACGAATATGAACGATGTAACAATATGAACGATGTAACCAATATTTTGTAAAATATTTGATTTTAAAAGAGGAGTCCGTGGAGTTTCTTGCCCGTTCTTCTCCATAGGATCTACGCTTTGGAATGGGCAATCTAGCTTCATTTTTCTGACTGACCGACCCAAGACCGACCCTTTGACAATTCAAAAGTGCCTGTAATTGGTTTATTTGAAATAAATGCTTTGAGTTTTGAGTTTTTTGAGTTTTGAACCGACTTCTGAAAAAAGGCGCAGGTTCTCAATTCTTATGTTTCTATTTTTTTTACCTAAGTATTTAACGGGTTGCGATTCGATTACTTTAATATGCTTGCTAAGTAATATATGCTTGTCAAAATGCATAATGGTGATGATAACTCCACCATGGAGCTCCAGTTTTCCTGGTTCTTACTAGGAGAACTCCTCAACAATTAACGTCCCTGCATCGGGAAAAGCAATAATTTGTAAAAGGTGATGAGCAGTTGACATTGGGCTATTGTAACTTATATAAATTACAAACTGACCCACTAAAAAGTGAAAAATAAAAACTTTTTTACAAAAAAAAAAAACAACCGACTTTTTTTTGTAATTTTTTTTTTTGTTTTATCATGTTTAGATATCGATACCAATCACGTTTACGGAGTTTAGCTAGGTAATTTAATTTGACCCCGTATAACATAACACAGGTAGAAAATTCAAAGCATTTTTGCTGCGTCCTTTTAGAGGGCTTCGTAAAGTCGCCAAACGACGTTATTGACATTCTGATATCCCCTTCGGATCAAAGTTAAAAAGGCACGTGGAAGACCTTGTTTCTTATCAAATGTCGGAATAAATTCCGGTGGACTGAAGGCGGCGATCGTTGGAGTTTTGCCAATAGTCAGTGCATTGTTAGCCTGCCATGTTAGTAAAATTAATATCACCAATAGAGCTGCACTCTACATGGCAAGTTCCTTACTTCCGAAGAGTTACCATAGATGCACGTCGTCTTTAAGGGTTGTTTTAGTGTCCATTTACAGAATATTTAATGACATTACGGTGTATCTATCTATCTATATAAATAAAAAAAGAAGTCCTGACTGACTGATTGACTGACTCATCAACGCCCAGCCCAAAGCCTTGGACCTAGAAAGCTGAAATTTTACACGGAGTTTCCCTTTATAATGTAGGCAAGGAATAAGGAAGGAATTCCCGGTAGTACGTTCCCGTGGAATATTTTCCGACATTCACGCGGGCGAAGCCGCGGGCAAAAGCTAGTCATCCATATGCTTCAGTCCTAACGTGTGATGTTTAAAAACTGATGTTATTGTTCTTAGCTTCGTTTATTTTTATTAAACAGATAATTCCTAAAACATTCATTTTCGTTTGATCTCCAATGTGTAACAAAAAGTCTTGGAGAATCCTTTGCGGAGATAAACACAAAGAAGCTGAGATTATTTCCAGTAACTTTTTATACATCGACTGATCTCCGGTAGACGTTCTTTTACGCTGCTAACTTTTATGGTTTCACTATTATGCATGGTAAAATGAATAAACATGTACAATGATGTAACGGTTTATTAGAACGCTTGTAAGCATGAAGTCGTGATTCATTTCACTTTCGATAAACTCGGTTATGTTAGATTTTTTAACAGATTTTCCCTACTTTACGTAACCTGTAATGTATACAAGAAGTGTGAATAATTGTTGTCTATATAGTTAGTCATGTCCTTTTGTTTTTTTATCGTAGAGAAATGCTCAGGTATTCTGCACCAGCACGGGGAGATGGTGCAGTTATGTGGGACTCTAACCCACTAAAACTCCACGGTGTCCCCCCGCCTCGACAATGCGGGAACCCACCGGCAGTCATGATTCATTTCACTTACGATAAACTCGGTTATGTTAAAGATTTTCCCTACTTTACGTAACCAACAACAAATTATCGAGTTATCTCTAATGTAGGTAACAAGAAATGTGAATAATTGTTGTCTCTATTTAGTCATGTCCTATGACAAACAGGCTGGTGCACGGCAGTCGTGGTTTGCTTGCTGTTGTTTTTGTTCCTGTGTAGGTACTTTCAGTCGGAATGTTTCAGACTAATAAACAACGTGTCGTTTTGCATCCTCGTCAAATTTCAGGGTGTGATACAGAACATCAAACCGAACAACTTTCTCCATGGGACCAACATCGTAATCGCGAAAAAAATTTCAACTGTCCCATAGAACACTTCATTAAAACGCAAATGTATGGGACGACTGATTATTTTTTCGCGATTATGATGTTGGTGCCATGGAAAAAGTTGTTCGGCTTGATGGTCTTATACCACACCCTTAAATTTGACAAGGATGCAAAACGGCACATTGTATTTATCAATTTTATGTAACTATCACTTATACTAATGGGTAAGGGGCGCTGCGAATGGTGAGATTTTGGATAGGCCAATTAAATGTAGATACAATTTAATTCAACTTTCTCTTATATAAAATGTTTGTCTACCTCTCTAATTAAAGCAAACGTATATTTATCTAGTGTTGGAACGACTATAATAGCAGGTAAATAAATGTTAACAAAATTATTTAACTTGTTAATATACGATTAAAGGCTCTTACAGACAGAGGCGATATCACGTCGCTCCTGTGTGGATGGTCGCGCGCGATTCCATAGAAATTGTTCTACGGATATAATATCGCAATATCGCGTCGCGACGCGATATCGCCTCTGTCTGTAAGAGCCTTAAGGATAAGTACCATTCGTCCGGATTAGTCCGGACATGTCCAGATTTTTGGCCCCGAGTTTTAAAATAGGGGAGATTTTTTTTAAAATAAATAAAGTTTAATGAATTCTGAAGAAAGAAATATTAAAAAGTAAAATGTCCGGACTTTTCTTTTCAAAGATCCGGCTTTTTGTGAGGACTTTTCCAATTTCTAAATGGTAACCCTATATACGATGAGCTATAAACAGTTTCAGATTTACCAGACAGCATCTGGCAGATACTTAAACTGTTCTAGTTATGCCTTATGCTAGAGTTTCTAAAAAACAATTCGTAATTAAAGCAATTACAGTTTGCCAATAAATAATTGAATGGAGGGAGACCGAATGGCGCCGGTTAACTAAAACCACAGATTAATAAACGTTAAATCTATGACTAAAGAATAAAAAGGTTTGTCTGGCCGGGTCGGCAATCGCCCGGTGACTGTTGAAATCGAAGATTTCAAGGCTGTCTTTGTGTTCTTGACACCCATTGAATAATAATTAGCAGGGTACAAGTGTTATTTGTACTAAACAGTAGCCTTTGATTGTTTGCGATAGGGCTTTAGCACACTTTTTTATTACCATTGTTTATTGAATTCGCGTCTGTGTAAAAATGTATTGTAACTTTTTGCTAGAAAATACTGGGAAAATATTTTTTACGTATGTAGGAGTTTGTTTACAAGCTATTTTCGTAGGCAATCTATGGAAATGTATTGTATAAATCTGGTCGTAAAATGTTGTAACACGGTCTAATTGGTCACACTTGTTACATATTTGTATTATAATATTGGTAACACGTTTCATCACATTGTACCTATTTAGGGGCTTGTGCTGGCTAAGTAATAAAAGCCGCACGGGTCGATCGATCAGGTTAAGCTACGCTTACTGCGGTCGGTCCGTAGATGGGTGACCATTTCTACATACCGAGACCCCTCCGTGCCTCGGAAATCATGTCAAGTCGTTGGTCCCGGCTGTCATTCTTGGATCTTTGACAGTCGTTACGTATCGTCAGGAGCCCGAAAGTCTATCAACCAGTCTTACCAAGGGGTATCGTGTTACCCAGTAACTGGGTTGTGAAGGTTAGATAGGCAGTCGCTCCATGTAAAATACTGGTATTCAGCTGCTTCCGGTTAGACTGGAAGCCGACCCCAACATTGTTGGGAAAAGGCTAGGCGGAGAAAGTAAAACAGAATGGCATCATAAAAGAAATACGAGTACATTGAACTTTCAAGCATGCTTTCAGTTAATGAAAATGACTAGACCAAGAACTTTAAATGACGTGGAAATGCGGTTGTTCAATGACGTGGAAGCGGAAACGCGGTATTCTTTTTCATAGTTTGCCTTGTTTGTTTTCTTTTCTTTTAACTCACTCCTATTGCGGTTTGTAACTGTAGAACCAAACTGTAGGAGTATTAGTCAGCTCATACTCATAATCATAACACATGATTCACTTTGTTGACGTAGTTGGCGTTTTTCTGTCCTAAATTGTATGGGCATCAAAGCCGAACCGCCATTGCACTGCGTCCAAAAAAATCGTGAAATCAGCTTTATTACAAGATTACCTACATAAGAGCCAAAGTATAGACGCCAGCACATCCAAGCTACTACAATCTGTCAAATTTCTTTAATAGATTTTCATCTTTATCGCTAAAGCATTAGGTTCAAGGTTGATTGGGACAATTTGACAGTTTCGGGTGGCTTGACCTGCTGGCGTCTGTACCTTCAATACGTATGTAGACGAATGTAAGGTACCGTCACATGGTTCCGTGTTGTTTGTAAGTTTACGAGCGGTTGTCACGTGTGCGTGTGCATGCGCATAGAGCACACGTGACCACGGCGACGCGGCTCGCGTGCTCGGCAGTAACTGGAGCGCAACCACCACGCAACCATTCAAGGTCGATTGGTCAGTGGTTGTCATGGAAATCTGTTGCTGGTTTCAAAGAAGTGCTACAGATATACGAACTTACCAACAACGGATTGAAGATTTGAATAGTACAAATTATTAACCTAATTTTGCATTTAATCTGGTACATACTGCGATATTGGAGATATACAGTGTTTCTTTTAAGTTGGCCAACAGGTGGAAATCGGAATCCATAAGAGATATCAGAAAATCACGTATTTAGATTTTTATTTTACAGTTGAAAATTGAAGTCACTCACTGAACCCAATTTTTTTTACTTTAGACCAACATTTTCATAACTTGCGTCACAGTCATGGAGCTGATTATTTTACTTTTTTGAAAAAATCTTGAAAGAAATTTTTCAAGTTGGTCAGGTCGAGAAATCTCAAAATTTCAGAAAAAAAATCATAACTCGAAAACTATGAGAAATTGCGGAACATACATGGGGTGATTCGGATAGTCCACGATACGAGGAACCTATTTTTTTATTTGGCGTCAATCTTCCGGCCACCCTGTATATTAATTTTATTGATCAAGTGTGAGTTGTGCATAAGAATGAGTGAAATTCACCAATATTTTTTCGTACAATTTGTTTTGTTATTATTTAATTAATATTATTATTCATTCAATGTTATATTAGTACGTAGAATTCAAAAATGTACAAACTAATCCTTAAGTCCGTACTTTTTGATTTCGTTCCACTGTGCGTCAGTTTGAACACAATAGCGTTTCGTGAGTTAGCTAAACAGCATAAAATAATTTAAGAACTAACTTTAAAACCACAATTTACATAAACGCTTAGGTTGAGCTGAACCCAGGGTATAAAGTAGAACGCCATTGATTTTTGCCTTGACGCTCGACGTCCGGAAATTGAAAAATAAATGTCTGCCTGTTTAGAGCTGAGCGAAGCCACGGCCCCACGGGTGAAGGTTGGCTTAGCATTAACTCAACTTAGAAGTTACCTTGTGTTACATAGATGGTTGTAAATTGCAGTTGACATTTGAACCCGTATGTAGGTACTTGGCAACCGCGATGTTTCGGTGATTAAGGTCACAGGCTTCAAAGTGCATAAAGGTTGTGGTTATAAGGAAAGTGTTTTGTAAGCGTATAATGTATAAGCACGTTGTTAGAGAACTCGAATATCATAAAAATTAATTCTTTGTTGAGAGTTGCGAATGTTAACAAAAGATGCAGACTTTCTTATTTCGGTAGCCAAAGTTATTTAGTTATATACGAGTAATAAAATACTGGTATTCAGCTGAATTCGGTTAGACTGGAAGCCGACTCCAACATAGTTGGGAAAAGGCTAGGCATATTGATTTTTTGATAGTAATACCAAATACTACCAGTCATTAAATATAATCAAGCCATCAAAAAGAGTAAAATTGTTTGAGAAGGTGCAAACGGCGTTCTTTCATATGATACCCTACATGACCAAGTAGCCCCACTTAGAATTTTTAAGACCCCCTTTCAGTCCCTGTTGCAAAAAAAAACATAAGTAAGTAAGTATATATTTTTATTTCTTACTTATTTGCAAAATAGTTGGGCAAACGTCATCTAAAACTGTTCCAAATTTCAAGTTGATGCTGTGGCAGACAGACAGACTGAGTCGCACCATATGGGTTCCTTTTTACCATTTTGGTACGGCACACTAAAAAGAAATTAAAAGTTTGACAGAACAACGTCTGGCGGGTCAGCTAGTATTTTATAAAAATTACCTTTATTAAAAACGACATCCCTAACATGTATCGAACGCTAGTCACCTTTGCAGTTAATTTTAATCGCTGAAAGACAAACTGCTTACCACATAGTTTACTTTCAGCACACTGAGACGAACAACTTGTAGGTAAAGGCCAATGTTTAATCAGCAATCTGTAGGGCGAGCTATTAAGCTCGTTTAACTCCGTAGGAATTCAAACGTGGCTACCGTTTGCGGGCAACAGTTTTACCAATATTTGCTCCACAACTCCACACCGACGACGTTATGTGTTAAACTTTATTAATTATCGAGTAATGTGGCGAAGTTGTTCCACCCGTCAAATACTTCACGCACACTGCCGCGCAAGTTTCGCAAGTTGCCAGTGATAAGAAATATTTCGGCTTGTCTGAGGTGCGAGGAATACGAATGTGCACAGAATTGCCAAGAGATTTTCAAGTAATGGACGTAAAAGCCTGACTAGAAATTTAATTTGCGGATTAGGATAGACATGGCTAAGCAGTGAGCATGTAAAACTTGAGCTACACAACTACTATCTTAATTCTTTGAGAACGATGTGTTGTTTCTAGATCATATGGATTCTAAATTAAGATAGCCCTCAGATTCTTGAACCAATGTGGAAAATTGATAAATTAAAATTGGAAAATAATATACCTAACCTATGTTACTCATATAAATATATATACATAATATATATTTTATAATTTGCACGTAGGTACAATGACCGGTAGCCATTTGGTTGATACGGCCATGGAACTGACGGCAAGCAAAACTAAAAAGTACAAAAAAATTACAGTTGAACAAAAACCTGACGAGCTGTCTAACAATGTTACCTTGCAGTGATGGTATGCTGTCCGTGACTCCAAAACAAGTTTCGAACATAATGCGAGAATCGTTGAACTGTGGTTTAACTTCTCTTTGGATTCAAATATTTAAAGAAGTTAAATACTTACACGAATGAATGAACAGCGAATCTTAACACAATATAATACGTGATGTTGCTACAATACTCAAAAGGATGATAAAATTTCTCTGTTACTTAACCTCGAATGTCAGGTAGGTGCTTATTGACTTGACATTATAGAAAATCTGATCACGAGTCGAGTCTGATTCGCTTTCTCCTCGCGTGTGGCTATTATGTAAACACTGGCGAAACTGCTATCGTCTGCGAATCTGCTCGAGATTGTTCCGTGGTGGAATTGAACGATTTTGGGACTAAATTCAGGAAAACATAAATAGTATAAAATATTGTTGACAACGATGGCGCTTATGTTATTACAAGCTCGCGCGTTGGCGAAGTGTTTCACCTCCCTATAGACGAAGTGTTCCATCAATCATGCTCATTTATTATTATTAATGATAATTTACGGATTGCAGAGAATTTCCTTGTCTTCAGTTTGGAACTAATAACAGTTTGATGTATTGCTATCATTATTTAAGTAAGTACTTGCTGAGTTAAGACATAATAAAACATTCAGCAAAATCTCGAAAGACATAGAAATTGAAGTTTCGGATAGAATGTTAATATTGAAATAAATAATAGATTAGCTCAGTTCGTCCACCCAACTTTCCTTGAACCCAAATATCTAGGAGGACAATGAATGGACAGTTCGCGTCGGATCACCTGTCCAAGTGTCTCAAGCGCAGAGGCGTCGTTTGTCAACGTCACGTCTGCAAGACTCTGAGAATGCTCGGAAGGCGCCCATTGTCCGCTTGTCCAGTCATCCCCCTATTTTTAACCTTCAAACCGGAAAGCTTTCTAAGACCACCTAGCAACGAGTTGGCGGAATAATGCGCCATGTTTTACGTAGCCTATAACATTTTGTAATATTATAGTCGAACCTTTTAGCGGCGACGTATTTCGCCATTACTGTGAAATTAGATAGTCTGATCGTCTTTTGTTCTTCATTCTCAAGCATTCTTGGGTACTATTTCCAAATATGATGTCATTCCGGTAATTATTGTTATGTAAGTGTAAGTTGTAAATACCAAGAAACTTGTGCAATAAGATTTGGAAGAACTTCTAAAATTCTGTCGTTTTCGAATCCAATTTTACATCTAAAGATTTTATTAGTGAGTTTCGTTTTCGTGTGATAATGGGAATTTGTCACCGCCGTCTGTCACCAAATTCCCATTGGGTACGAACTAGTTTTCCCTTACGCTATACACGAAGTCAGTAACAATTAGTTACTTACTTATTGTCTCATTTAAGTTGTTCCTCGCTTGAATAACTTGGCAAGTGTGTAGCGGAGTAGTGTTGCAAGTTAGGGCGGAACTTGTTTAGAGTGTCAATGACAGTTCTCAGCTACTGCGTTATTCACTTCACAAGTAACTTTATTGTGCCGTGTTGCATTACAATGGATGCAGTTTCGTATGCAAGACGTAGAGACTTCTTCATAACTGAATTTGCTAATTTTGCATTGTATGTCATTTTCGCGCAGGTACTCGTTAAGTTATATTTACTTTGTGTTGTTTGAACTTTGAATCAGTTTGGTTTTTGTGAATTGTGATGATAATTTCTCATCATCTTTTGTAAAATTAATTAGAGTCAACAGATTCTACTATGTCCTGAACGGATTTAGATTCGAATCGTGTTTCATTTCTTTTTCGTATTTCGTGTTTTTTGCATAATTATTATGATTCATCTTTAGCTTCCACGCCTGTCTTCAATACAATCACACATAGATATACCGTATACACACATAGATATACCGTATAATTTGCTTACAGCCCTATTCAATTGATTTCCCGAAGACGTGATGTCTTTAAAACACTCTGACTTCCTATGAATATTCTATTAATTTCACATTTGGTAATCTCTGTGAAGCCTGTTAATTTTGGTGCCAATTGGGTTAACCGTTTTAGGAGTACGCTCGGAGTATTAAATTAGCTAGTCGTGTTATCACACAAACATGGGCGTTACCGTGTACGTGTACAAGAATTTGTGTACGGCGTTGTTTCATCAGATTAAAATTTATTTGCCTGAGCAAATATAATATTGTTATAACCAAGATCAAGTGATGTTACAACATTATTATTCTTAGGTACTACATGAACTTAGTGTTTAAGTGTGAGTGTTTTATTCTCAGTAAATAAATAAATAATAAATAAATAAATATCCTTGGACATTTCACCCAACGCCATCTAGTCCCAAGCTAAGCAACCTAATGCTTGTGTTATGGTAACGAGATGGCTGATAAACTACTTATATACATTTTTTTTTTTTGTAAATACATACATATTATAGATAGAAAACACCCAGACTCGGAACAAATAATTGTAGGTCGTACAAATATTTGTTCCGTGCGGGAATCGAACCCGCGACATGCTGCGCAGCAGTCAATCGCTCAACCACTGCGCCAACCGTGTCGTCAAATGTACACTAATCAGGTATTGCGTTGCGTCGTGATTCACGAATAAGTAGAATTTTGTTACTGACGGCAGCAGGTAAAGTTTTAAAACATTGTTTCTGTTTATTCTCATTATTTCCATCAAACTGCAGTTAAGCAGCGGTTACGCGTATGACGCCATTCTTTTAAAATTCGCACTTTCTCCTGCATATTCGTGGGTTGCGATTGTGACGTTGAACTTAATTCAACGTATTCAATTTGTATGGAATAATTGTGTTTCCGTTATAGTCACCAGACCGCGCTTATTCAGTTTCAGTACAAATTGAAGTTTACGTTAACGTGATCATCATCGACATCATCTGCCTAGCCTTTTCCCAACAATGTTTAGGTCGGCTTCCACTCTAACCGGATGCAGCTGAATACCAGTATTTTACATGCAGGACTGCCTATCTGACCTCCACAAGCCAGTTACTGCTTAATACGCTACCCCTTGGTAGGACTGATTTTCTGACGACCCGTGACGACTGTCAAAGATCACGAATGACAGCCGGGACCAACGGCTTAACGTGCTTTCCGAGGCACGGCGGGGCGGCAAACGTAGCTTTACCTGATCGATCGAACCGTGCGGCTGTTATTACTTAGCCACAGACTCCTCTTTACGTTAACGTGATCAAGTAAGATATAATACTATAAAACGCACTAAGGCCTCTGAATTCTGCTTGGTACACGAAAATACCGAATGCAAAAATAGCTAATGCACACGGTTTCAGACACCATTAATTACAAAATGCTAATACAAACAAGTCGTAACATAGTTGAAATAACCGGACACATAAAAAAACAGCTGCAATACGAAACAGGCTTTACTAAAAACATGGATTTGAAAACCTAAAAATAGTCCAGATTAAAAGCTTTTCAAACTTTATTCGTACTCTCTATCCTACAATAGATTGCAGCTTCACAAATGAATGGCCATTTAATAAATAGAGTTGCAACAAATGAAATAGTGGAAGTATCAATCGGATAATCGCAATAGACAGCTCGGACATAGTAGATGTCCGACCGTCTGTAAGAGATTAATAACTAGAGAGACCTTCTTCGAGGAAATATCTGTGCCAATAGACGTCAATTGTATTATGACAATGCATTGTACCTCGGCAATTACACAGTGGGTGCCATTGTAAGGAACCGTTCGGTCTCACCCCCTTTTATCATTCACTCAACGGTGAAATGTATGGAGATTGATTTTGTTCGTGTTATCGGATCTCTATTCTTTGGTACGGTGAGGTTAAAGATGGCGTCTTAGCTGTGATTATTCGAGCAATTATTAGGCAAGGGTACAAGTGGGCTCGTGGCTAAATGATAACAGCTACACGGGTCGATTGAAGGTTAAGCTGCGTTTGCCGCGGTCGGTTTGTGATCGAGGCTCCTCCGTGCGTCGGAAAGCACGTTAAGTCGTTGGTGCCGGCTGTCATTCATAGATCATTGATAGTATTTACGGGTAGTTAGAAGCCCAAAAGTCTGACAGCCAGACTTACTAAGGGGTATCGTCGTGTTACCCAGTAACTGGGTTGTAGAGGCAGATAGGCAGTCCATTTAAAATACTGGTATTCAGCTGCATCCGGTTAGACTGAAAGCGAACCCTAACAGAGTTGGGAAGGTAGAAATGGTATTTTGCTGTGATTTTCAATTCAATTCAATTCAAAAATATTTATTTCGGACAAGGTATATCCATATCTTGGTTAGTTACAATGTTAAGTACTTACAAAACTATGTTAGTAACGACATATAAATAAAACATTGATTGGGCAAAACCATGACCAATGAATAAAATTCTAATTAAGTCAGAAACTTCATCCACCAACCACAGCTTCACCTCGACCGCGTCCCCACAACCAGACACCGCGTACACAAATGCGTATGTACCCAATGCCCAAGAAAGGGACTGTCGACTTTAACACTCAATGTCTTCAAGATAATATTGGGAGCCTCCCTCACTCTGCTCATAACTGAGACGATTCTCTTGCGCAAGATAGCGTAGAAATCGTCTGTTCGTGCACGCGCAAACATATCAGACGCACTACAGTAGCGAGGCAAACCCAACATTACCCTGAAGGCATTGTTATATTGGACACGCAAGGCGTTGATTTTGATGATGGGTTTTTTGGTAAGTTTTTATTTAAAAAAAAAAATACTTACCTCAAACAATTCAAAATCGTATTGTGCCTTTCATGCTATTACCCAGCCCGAATAATTGTTAAATGTTCCAAACATTTTTATTCCTATTTGTCGTTTTGCATTCGGTTTTCGATAACAGTAAAATGTATTGTTACTTTTACCTATTTCAACTAATCGAGTGGAAGCTTTCGGAATCAGAGGAAAGTGGGATTTAGTATAATTGCTGTTTTTTAAATGTATCAATCGACTATACCAGTTTTTTTTGGTCATTGGTTGGACTAGATGTGTTGTGGTCTTTTATTTCTGTTGTTTTCATGTTTTAATTATTCAAAAGCTTCTTACAAAATTCATCATCATCTGCCTAGCCTTTTCCCAACTATGTTGGGGTTGGCTTCCAGTCTAACCGGACGCAGCTGGCAGACCGACTGCCTATCTGACCTACACAACCCAGTTACTGGGTAATACCGGATTTGAAATCACAACCACAGTATAAATAATAGTACTAACGTACCACAAACTTGGTTGTAGGGGGCTTCTGTCTACCCGTAACGACTGTCAAAGATCCAAGAAAGACAGCCGGGACCAACGGCTTAGCTTGCTTTTCGAGGCATGTAAAGATGGTCACCCATTCCCGAACCAACCGCGGCTTCTTAAAAAATTACTTCTTTTAAATTTTCCCCCAAGATTTACCTACTTATTTCTGACATTGCTTTCTTATCGTTTTATCATAGGATACTGTATTAAATTCGTGAAGGAATTCATTAAATAATATATAATATTTAATTACATAATAAATGTAATTACACGATAGGTACTTATTATCGCAATTATAACTTTATAACGATTCCTAACAACTATCGTAATGTTTTACTGTACCATTAGCGACTATAAAATTGAAATAGGATTCATAAAAAAAGTTGTAATGATAACGGAAAAGAGCATATTAAATTGCTAATTTTATTACTTTGGTTGAAATAAATGTCATTACTTATAGCGTTCATGACCGTTAAATCATGCGTTAACACTGCTCTTTATTAGCTGTAGGTCGTAGGTTCGAACCCCGACAGGCGCTTTACTTTGTGTAAATTATTTCATCACCACTGCTCTCAAAACGGTGAAGGAAAACATCGTGAGGAAACCGGAAATGTCCTAGGACCAAAAATTCGAAGCATGTGACATCTACCAACCCGCACTGGGCCCGCGAGGTGGGTTACAGCCCACTCCCTTTCATCGAGAGGAGGCCTGTGTCCCAGCAGTGGGAACATTATAGGCTGATTATCCTACTCGACCAATCATCGCACTACATGTACTGTGGAATTTACTTGCGACCAATCAATAAGCTTTTACGTCCGATGTGTTAATGCTGTGCGTCAGTGACGTCATATCAAACCGCGATTAGGCGGCAAATCGATAGATAGTGAACACTCGGCCTCTGAACAATTTGATCGTAAAAGGCGATGTGCCAAGTTCCAATTACGAGTGATTGAGTGGTGCCTTCTGTGTGGTCATTAAACGATCTCATCACTAATTACGGAGTAGTTAGTAAATGGATTGCTCATATCCATTTTCCTAACGAATCCCCGACACTGGATTACGAAACGTAGAAGTGAAAAAGGGCGCTATAGGAAAGACATATTTATCATGATCTGTTGCTGGACGGGACGCCGCGATTTCCGGTTGCCATCTATGCGGTGTTAGCGTTGATGCCTTCCGCGTTTTCCATGTGTTATTTACTCCGTATCACTAATAATCCCATTCACATGTTAAATTCGCTGTATCTGCCAGCAACCGTCATGCTTATTGTACTGATAATAATGTAATCATACTGTCATGTTCAGGATTGTTGAGACAGGCTTTAATTAAGATCAATGACGAGTTATGTTGGTGATGCCACAGTATAATAATGATACAGTAGTTTATATTCATAGAAACGGCTGAAACGATGCGCTTCGTCGCCATGTTAGCGCGCGCCGCGTGGCATGTTAGTCAGCCGCCATACTTGCGAGTGAGACGGAACTAACAGCTGCAGTGTATTATGAACCTTGTAGTAGTGATATAAGGTTGATTGTTAGTTTTAAGCATTCTTTCGTTAACTTTCTTTTATGTGCGAACGAAGATTCACGACGCGCCTTATCAGTTGGGTACCACTGTACGCAACAGTTTGAGTGCGCGGCAGTTATGCACGGACAGACACGTTATCTACCGAGGGGCTTTAGGTAATTAATTCAAGGTCACTGCTCATGTTAACTTCTGTATCTTTATTATTCTGTGGTGATGCCTTTGTTGCTAAGTCGTAAGTAGGGAAGCGTTGACGACATTTTGCATTGAATGAATAGTCTTACCGTCTCCTTCAAATGACAGATAATTGATTATTTTTAGGAATTTTTGATCTGGCAGGCTTTTGATATTGCGACCTTATTGATGATGTTCTTCAGAAAGGACAGATGCGTAGGCAACCGGCGGCGTGCGTGTATGACCAGATTTATGAACGTAAACAAGGCAAAAGGGGTATGTAAGGATCGTAGCCGGTGGCGTTGTAGTTTCTGCCTACCCACATGGGAAGAAGTCGTGAGTTTATGTTACAATGTATGTTGATCTGGCATTACTGTATTAAGGCTCCTTCAAACAGGCGCGATTATATTGCGTGTCGCGCCTGTTTGAAGAAGCCTTTATAGTTTATCATCAAACGGTAAAGGCAATGCAAGTCCTTAGTTATTCATCTACTAAACAGACACTATCACTAACAAAAATCTTGGCACGTTTGGTTGTCTGGTCTGTTATAATAAGTTAAATAGATATAACCTATGAGATATACATAATTGTATATGGAGTTGCGTGCTCAGATCATATAAACGCGGTTCATTGTCAATCACATGTCGTCGATTTGGGTTGAGTTCATCACGAATCACGATCAGTCGTGAATAGACGCATCAATTTTAATATTGCAATCTTATTTTGGCATCGTGAATAAATATTCAGACATTACCATAAATATATTTGGTACGTAATAAAGAACCAAATAGCACAATAAAACTATCCCAAATACGAGCTATTGTTAAGCCTAAAGGCTCCGACAAACAGATGCGACACGCGACACAAATGCCTTTGTCTTCCAATCTTTTATTTTACTTTTGACATCTCGAATATTATGAAGTTCCTTATTTATTGACAGGCAACCATAGACGAAACAATGCAATAAGTAGGTACTTCATTAATGGACACTGTTTTTTTTCTTTACTATAAAATATACATGGATTAAGTCGATTAAGACTTCTTCATAAATAAAGTCGATTGTTATAATATTTTTGGGTCAGAAGTGGAAGGTTAGATTTAAAGAAAACCACGTGGGTGGTTAACTTAACATTTATTTCTTTACAACAATTTGATTTAGTCTATGAAAAATCAAAACGAAACAAAATAACACCGAACTCAGTAATTAAGTACATGAAAAATAACACTCAAGAAAATGGCTCACGCGACCTGTAGAGACGACCGTATACCAGCAGCAATCCGACTACCCTCAGCGCCAACGAAGTAAAAGGAACGAGAAATGAGCGAGTCAGCCTTTATATAGGGGTGATCGGGTTGCCAGCTTATACGGCCTCTCCTGATGATAGGTTGTCCACAACCTAAGAGCTTCTGGAGACGTTAACTGAAGCTTCTGTCGTGGAAGACTCTTCATTCGTAGGCGTCCAGGCTCGGCAGACAGGATCGTAGCGAGCGACGCCAGGTAAAGCTCCTGAAGTGGAAGGTTCTGCCTCCGCATCGGCATCCAGAACTGGCACGGATAAGCTCGTACCGGGTGTGGATCGTGGTAGGGTGCCATCGACTTCATCTGCATTATCATCTGAAAAAGTCAATAACAACATGTTAGAACCCGTCTTTTAAGTTCAAGATACCACAACACCGAGTATGCTCCATTCACATTACATTCAATTAATTTATCCATCAATCAGATAGCACACACAGATCTCTCACACAGACCTCGCCATAATATAGATTGGTGACACTTAGTGACTAAACAAACCACGCTGGGACGACTTGACGACTCACGCCAACGTCCAGAACGCCTTGACGACACACGTCAACGTCCTTGCCTGACTAGCGTAAAGCTACGGGCACTCATAGACGCCAATACGATCTAACGTATTCGTCTATGATCACATGACGCCTTGACGACTCACGTCAACGTCCAGAACGCCTTGACGACACACGTCAACGTTCTTGCCTGACTAGCGTAAAGCTACGGGCACTCATAGACGCCAATACGATCTAACGTATTCGTCTATGATCACATGACGCCTTGACAACTCACGTCAACGTCCAGAACGCCTTGACGACACACGTCAACGTTCTTGCCTGACTAGCGTAAAGCTACGGGCACTCATAGACGCCAATACAATCTAACGTATTCGTCTATGATCACATGTCGCCTTGACAAACTGATGCCAACGTCTCGGGATGGCATGACGACACACGTCACCGTCCTTGGCTGCCTGGCGTACTTAGGGCAGCTACAGGCGACGATTTTCAAAAATGCAGAGCACGTTTCCGGGCACCACTCACCCCGCCATGGCACCATGTATTATGCCGCGACTTGCGTAGAGTCTTGCCGTAGCCACCACTGAGAAGCTTCAGTCCATAGCGGCCACTTGGCAACACCTTGACCACCTTGTATGGTTTATGCACGCCTGGGTCGAGTTTCCTGGTAACCTGTGAATACTTGATAACGAACACAAGATCGTTAAGATTAAACACACGCGGCGAACATTGGTGCTGGTTTACACGTTCATCTTGCTTAGACTGGTTGTCCTTAAGGAGCTGACGAGTTCTGCTTCTGGCGACCTCACGTGAAGCCTCTCGATTGGGAGTTGAATTATAGAGAGCCACATCACGCACTAATGCGCGAATGACTGGAGTCGTTGCGTATCTCCTCTTGCTCGTTCGCGTGGTGGATCTCTGGTGTGGTGTAGATCGCCTCCCAATTCGTTTTTGAACTCGCGTGATTAGAACGTCCGTCCTTTGTCCGTGGCCATCAATTAAGGTACACCAAAGTGATTGCTCGCTTACGCTCAACAGCATCATGAGGACGTTAGGGGGGTAAAGCAAGCAGTATTTTGAATAAGCATCGACCACAATTAGAATGAACTTTAACCCTCCTGATGCAAGGCAGAGAGCCCAGAGCGTCCACATACACGTGAAAATGCACATCTGGCTTCTCCCATGAGGTGATGTATTGAAGAGGAGCCTGTGGCACGCGCTTCTTTGATAAGCAGACTAAGCAGTAACCAATATATTTACTGACGAACTGCCTGAGCTATTTGCATCCAATTGCATGGCTCAAAACCTGGCTAACTGGATTGCAACTCGGGTAGTCAGTGTGGCATAACACCAATCCTGTATTCGATTGAAAACTCGAAATCCTGAAAGTAACCTCGCGAAACGTGACAGCTTTTTCTGTTGCGTTGACTTGAGCGCATTGCAGTCCGTGACAATGACGAACTTTATTCCGACGAGGTAGTGGTGGAAGTGCTGGAGAGTGCTTTGACTTTTCATGGGTTCGGTCTAACCTGACCCTGACTGACGAATCTACCCAGGTACTCTCCCTCAGTTACCAAAAAGGAACACTTTCTGAGATTGATGGAAAACCATGTAGCCATATACAGACTAGAAAAATATTTACCTATAGGTCCCTAGCCTATCGAAGTACCGATATGGTCGTCAATTAAATGGAGTGGGTGTCTATTAACGGTGATGCGATTCAAATCTCTAAAATCTACGCAAGGTCGGTCCAAACCGTAACGCCCCTTCGCTAAAATAATTGGACTGACTTGACAGTCTGGTACAACCTGATGTGCTGCTGTCTGTACATTACATTACACCATCACGATTAAGAACATCGATTCCTACGATTATTGGGGCGTTAATGAACGAGGACGGAACTACAACTAAGTCA
Organism: Cosmia trapezina; assembly: GCA_905163495.3. Classification (NCBI taxonomy): domain Eukaryota; kingdom Metazoa; phylum Arthropoda; class Insecta; order Lepidoptera; family Noctuidae; genus Cosmia; species Cosmia trapezina. The sequence continues at coordinate 20,008,738 of LR991037.1, forward strand.
GCCTCTAGAGATATCGCTAAACTCGATGGTAACATTTACATAGAACTCTGACAGTGACTAATTCTTTTTCATTAATACCTTTAAGTACGCAAAATTTTGGTTTAGGTTAGCACGAGATGTATTTAAGAACATCCGACAAAATCAAGGACACATTAAGGGCGCCGCTGTCTTTATGAAAATCTACTGGTATACCATCAACTAGCACTGTTACGATATCGTTGCTTCGCGAAGAGCTCGAACGTTCAGAGCAAAGGTTGGTCACGTGAATTACGTGATTCCGATCGTATTTTTGCAAAACAGACGTCCTCAGTGTGTCCTGGTTTCTTACAGAACTTGCATATAATATTGGTGGAATTTGCATTTTCTTGACCCGATTGATTTAAGGTAGCAGATGACTTTGATTTCTTAGGTTTAGTGCAATTGCGGCCTAGATGCCCCCGCTCATTGCAGTTAAAGCATTTGATGTCTGATAAACGGTTAGGTTGGTTTTGGGATTCAGACTTTTTAGAAGCTGTACGGGTGTCCTGTTTATTACGATTGGGCTTTACGTAAATAGACAAAAATGAGACGAGAGTCTCAGGCGTTAAATCCGCATTAGCCGCTGCTGCGCGAACTTGAGGGTTGTCGATTCCCCGAATAATAATAAGCGTCCTTAACTCATCGTTAAGCCCCTGGACTATCCTCAAACGTAACAGAGTGCGTCGCGCGTATTCAGCGTAAGTTGCGTACTTATCTGATGTTGCGTTCATAGCATCGAAGAGAATATTTGCGTAATCTAACTTAGCTGGACAAAGCAGCTTGAACTCACGTTTGAAGTTAGTCCAAGATCTATCGTTTGTTACCCACTCAGCTAGCCATATTTTGGCATCACCCTTAACACGCTCAGCGCCATGTGTATCATTTTCGATACACACTGTACAAACACTTGTGTATCTTTTTCGATACACGAACACCATTCCAGTCTTTAGCCTCGTGTATCGTTAACGCGCACGTTTTTATACATTTTATACTACGAAAATATTGCTCTGGCCTAGGGGATTTTTCTGGTGTATTGGGGTTGGGATTGGTAATTTTTTTTGGAAATTTACTTCAATTCCTTTCCTTCCGTACTTTTTGTAACATTCTGAACAACGCCCGCGAACTGTCCTTTCTCCAACTATATTCTTCACAAGATAGTGCTTCATATTTCCTGAGGCTCTTCTTGGTGTTGAAGTCGATGGTCCGGATTCTGTTACACGGTTTTGGGTGTTAACTATTTTCACAGGCCAGTGTATCAAAAAAGATACACACTAGAGGGAGGGGGTTGGGAAGGGTGGGGGTAGAAAAAAAATTATCCGCTATAACATCTAGATGGTTTTAGGTCAAAAAAAAATTTTTTTTCAGAAAGGTCAAATTTGGGTGGTATTGGCATATAAGGCTTGGCGCTGAGCGTGTTAAGGCAGGACCCAACTCGCGATAAACATTCGTAATCGTCCCAACCGTTGGCGTCTTTAGCACGATCTACCTCCTGGCACCAAGTTTCAATGTTATGAATCAATGGATCAAAGTTTGAGATAAAATAATTTCGCGATCTCACGGGTAGAGAAGTTTTTATGGCTTCAATTAAAGCTTGTGCGAGGGTAGACGTATCAGAGCAACGACCAGTCGATTCGAGGGGAGGTGCCTGACGTAGCGCACTATCCTCGTCAAGACCGCCTTGATTCGATGCATGAATAAACTTAGAAGTTTTCGAAGTACCGTCACGAGGCTTTATTGGCAAAGTATTAACAGTCCGAATGCGATTGTTAGGCACTGGACTTGGAGTCCTTGTAGTCGGATGATATTTAGTACGACCGTGGCGTACACGAGAACGTGATTTACTTTTTGAATAACGCGATCTACTACGCTTACCGCGATCAGAACTACCCGACGAATAATGGCGACGACGGTGTAATTCGCGGTACAATGAAATACGTGAACGGCGGCGGCGGTGTCGTCCAGAATCACGACGCCTACTAGAAGACGACTCAGTACTATTGCTTCGATGTCGCGATCGAGATCGTGAATCTTCAATACTATGATGGCGAAAATGTTGCCTAGTACGACCGCGTGAATTATCACGTACGCGGGGTCGAGTCCGGACACGTGAACCACTCCGTGAGTGACGAGATCTTGCACCCGATTTATTTCTAACCATTTTTAAAACAAAAACTAAATCACAATAAAACAAAGACACACGTTGTACGCACTATACCTACAGCACAAGTTATAACAAAACGGTTTTAACTATGTAAGAATGTTATTCTGTTTCGTGTGTGGGCCACGTTCTTTATCCCACTTCTGATTTTGGGTCAGAAGTGGAAGGTTAGATTTAAAGAAAACCACGTGGGTGGTTAACTTAACATTTATTTCTTTACAACAATTTGATTTAGTCTATGAAAAATCAAAACGAAACAAAATAACACCGAACTCAGTAATTAAGTACATGAAAAATAACACTCAAGAAAATGGCTCACGCGACCTGTAGAGACGACCGTATACCAGCAGCAATCCGACTACCCTCAGCGCCAACGAAGTAAAAGGAACGAGAAATGAGCGAGTCAGCCTTTATATAGGGGTGATCGGGTTGCCAGCTTATAATATTATATATATTTGATTAGTACTCGAGCTGTCAAAAGTGAAATAAATGGTTGGAAAGATTATAGTATAGGCTTAATAAATAATCAAGTGTTTATTCAAATTCGTTGTTGTTTCTCAAATCAAAGTTGTTTACTCGACCTACATAACATCCGTTTTATTTAACAAGTGTACCTTCCGTTCAATCGATAGGAAAATCACTTATACCCCTGTGCCCACCAGTACTTTGGAGTTTCCACTTTGCGTGTGTATATCGTACTAGCATAAGCCTCTGGGAATGTTCATAATCTCTGGTCAAATAAAAAGTTCTAGTCGCGTGACTATTGGAACCAGGCCGCTTACTTTACTTACCAATTTATTGTTGTACTCCATTTAATTTGATTGTTATCAATCAATCAATCAAATCCTATCACTCAATTTGATTGGTTTAATTTATTTTAAACGGAGTCGGTTTGTTGGTCACACAATTACCACGCACAATGAAGGGTTCCGTAGTTGGGATGAATTTATCCCAAGAACAAACTTAACTTTTTAGTTGAAATACATGTTTTCCCATACATTTCAACTGTAAATGTAAGTTTGTACATGGTAAATCTTGAGAGATTTACCATGTTATTTTGAGACCACAGACTTCGTATAGGTTTTCCTGTAATGTACAGGTAGGAGAACTATTTTCTGTATTTTTTTCAAAATTTTAGACTCATTAGTTTCGGAGATGGGAGAATGGTCAATTTTCGTCTATTTTCTTAAATAACTTTAAAACAATTTATTTTAAAATTATAAAAAAAAATATATTTGAGACCCTCTTAGGCTGAGGCTACATTAGGCCGCGAAGCGACCTGCGACACATGAGCGACTAAAACAAATAAATTAATGCTCACGTATGTGGCTACACCGTACATCAAATAATACTCTCGTTATTCGTTTCGCTATTCCAGTCGCATCGCAAATCGCTGCTTACTGTAGCCTTAGCCTTACTCGTAGTAAGCCCTTTCATTTGATATGTCACACGGTACAGTTTTTTTTAAATTTACTTATTTGCCCCCTAAAAGTGACCTCGCATATTCAAAATTCATTTATTTACCTTTACCCACACACGTGTGTACAACTCGTACGTGTTTGGGTCACAGAAATCGATATTATGTGTACCAAATTTCAACGGGTTCGGGTACGGGTTTTCGGTCCATCAGATTCGGAGTAAATTAACTGTGACAGACAGACAGACACGCGTGTGATCCTAAATCATATAAGATGCGGGCTCCGATCCGCTCCTATAAGGGTTCCGTTTTTTCCTTTTGAGGTACGGAACCCTAAAAAGCAAGTTTTTAATAATATTCATTAATTCATTTAGGTTAGCAAAAAACTAAACCCGCTCGTAACTAGACTGCATTAAATACTTCAACAAATGTTCTAGATTACAGCTAGAAATATCTCGAGTCATCATTGCTCACGACTTCAAAGATAGAACGCTCCCATTTTTTTTGTTGTACTTTAGATTGGTATCTCTATTTACATAACATGTGTACTATGTATGTACGTAGATACAGAGGATAGCAATTACAGTTTTGACAGCTAAATATTTATTCGCTTACATAATAATAAGCGGTTGCACAAATCTAACTCCGTACCTACCTCTGTCTATACATTTTAGTTCATTTGATATTTTAGTATCACAATTTCGAAACGCGTGAATGTCTTGTAGCCGCAAAGGCTACAGTCGCTAGCTATGTAGGACTTGGAATGGCTAGTAGTTTAGTACTTTGATTATAATCTGAAACAAGCTAGAACAGTTACATAATTAAACGGGTCTTGAAAGTTTCGAAAATATATCGATGCTTGATAGCGGTTTAGTTCCTGCTTCGTACCAAATCACCATTTTTTTTTTTTAAACGTGATTTATTTTGTTTGATTTTCATTCATCATTATTTATTTATATCTAGGTACCCAATCCTTCGGGGAAACAAGGCGTGATGTTATGTTTTGTTATTTAAATTGTTTGCTGAAACTGCTGAAAGTTACCTGTGTTCCATGAATAAATAGTTTTGGAATTAAAATTGCGTTTTTGTACTGAATTTTGTATGTTGCATTGCTCGATTGTTTTTAGACTTCCGTACCTCAAAAGGCAAAACGGAACCTATAAAGGATCACTTCGTTGTCCGTCTGTGTGTCTATCTGTCGATGTCGGTCTGTCAAGCAAGACCCTTTTCCTTAGGAACGCGTGGAGGTATAAAGTTGAAATTAATATCAATGAAACCACCTCAAAAATAAACACCTATAAGATTTCAGTAATGGTCTAAGTTTAGTGTTTCAAAAACCGTACAAATTAATATTCATGGAGTAAATGCATTAGAATAAGTATCTACCTACTCGTTTCTGAAATGATGCAACGTACAGAAAATATTCAAAATAACTCCCAACAGTTCTTAACAAAATACAAACAAAGAATTTTAGTAAGTTAGTACCTGCAACGACAGCATACGAATAAATCAGTGTTCGTTGAAACGACGGTAGTAAGAATTTGACTCATGTATTGGCACAAAAGCCTGGACTCTCGCCCGGATATTGCACCATATACGTGTTTGAGGCAACACAACCACCACAAGGGCGCTAGTACTTGTATTGTTTCTGCATGTCGTCCACGAAAAGTTGGAATTTTCCGGCTGAAAAAATGCCGTTTCATTTAAACGAAAATCGAGAAAAACTATTCTTTAACTTGTTCTCTCGCGTGATCTAACTTAGCCAATACCTGGAATAGTCGCCAAAAAATCATATTCTTCTTTCATCTTCGTTGTGAACACAGGAACTAGAGGAGAAACTTTTCTAGTACACGATTTACTTTCCGGACGTGGAAAGGTGTATGCACAACTATACATGTACTAACATGGCGTATACCCGAATCATAAGCAAAGAGATAAAGTTCGTACGGGATTTCCTGCGGAATCACCGGGTCAATTTAAAAACTTTTTGACGTACAGACAGCTTGCTTTGTGTAGACAAATACGTCTAGACAGATGTGGGCTTCATAGAAGGTTTCTTTCAGAAATCTATTATGTTCTTCACAAAGTATTTTGTGGAAAACTAATGAACTTTTCTGGCTGAACCAGTGAAAGGAAGTGAATAATAGTGAAGTAAGTAATGCCTAAGCAATGAGGTGGATACTTTTTGTAACCACATATAATGTAGTTTTACGAGAAACATAATTAGTCTCATAACAAAAATAATATTTTCAAAATGTTTATTGAATGTTATGTCCTATTAAAAGACATTAGAAGCAGATAACCTACAAACCCTTCTGGGAATTTGGCCTCGTGTAACATTTAGTGACCTTTACAGGGCATTACATGAGTGGTTCTTGGAATATGTGTGTGACGAAACGGTAGCTTGACTCGAAGGCACGGCCCCCGGCCGCAGTAACTTGTGATCAGAGTTCTGACTAGTTAGATTGCGGCTTTAATCCAATTTGATGTTCATGAACTACTGTTGATATACGATCCGGCGGGTTTCCTGCCAAGATTTACTTACTAGCTACGAAATGTTTGCACGCTGTTTATCTATCTATATAAATAAAAAGAGAAGGCCTGACTGACTGACTGATTCACTCATCAGCGCCCAGCCCAAACCCTTGGACCTAAAAGCTAAAATTTTGCACACAGGTTCCCTTTTATAATGTAGACAAGGAATAAGGAAGGAATACCCTATAGTACGTTCCCGTGTGATATTTTCCGACATCCACGCGGGCGAAGCCGCTGGCAAAAGCTACTTTATAACATGTGGAAAATTAAATAACGTTTGGTTTTAAAGAACCAGTACCTTTTTACAGGTTTCTCCTCACTAGTATTCTTTGCATTGATCCTTGGCATTGAAAGCGTTGTTGGAAATACGATATTTCTAAAAGTACTTATGCCTCAAAAGCACTCCAAGCTTTACATTGCATGGTTTACCTATTTGCTGCAATTTTTAACATTTTTATAAGAAGTGTTTTGAAAAGCTTGGCATTTCATTCATCTTGGCAGTCGAAATCAGTTGGTCGTGTTACTTGCGGTTTGCGGAATTTTGTATTTCTAAGGTATTTAGTTCATTTATTAAATTTTCTTAGAATGAAGCCAAGCTTAGCTTCTTTCAATAGAATCAGTTTTTTTTTTAAGTTTTTATTAAGGACGCTTATAACGTTCATCGTTCTCACATGTATAATTTCATCATGAATGATGTAACCTTAGGATGTAACCATATTTTGATTTAAAAGAGTGTCCGTGGAGTTTCTTGCCCGTTCTTCTCCATAGGTACCAAGTACGCTTTGGAATGGGCGACTAGCTTCATCTTTCTGACTGACCGACCCCTTGACAATTTAAAAGTGCCTGTAATTGGTTTATTTGAAATAAATGCTTTGAGTTTGAGTTTGATCAACTGCAATTACTGGAAACACCATTACTTTTTATCTATGTTCCTGGGCGCTAAGATTAGAATGCCTCATGTTAAATGCGTCCGGTTCCAGAGCCATGCGTACTCCAATGACGTCATAAAACCGTTTTCGTGCGCAGCATCTGCGTCGGCCGCGCATTATTTCTGTAATAAAATACAGTCATGCTAAGTGCACGTGTGCACTAAGTTTGTGAGCGGCTTTAGAGCAGCGCCGGCGACGTAATGATCGCGGTTGCGGTTTCTGCTTAAGGCCCAGGTTCCAAGATTAGTTTAGCTCGGTGTGTAAGTGAAATGGCGTTATGGCTGTCTAGTTTGACGCACGAGATAGAAGATTCTCACGCGCACCGGAATTATGTCGTAAAAATGCAAATAAAATCGTATAAAATTAGAAATTAACTATTTAATAAAAAGTAATCCATCACTGGATGCAGTTTGGAATTTGACATTTCATGGTATATTTTTAATTATAATTATAATTGTTAATGAAGGGATAAACTGCTTTTAAAGATTATTAGGAGGTATGTTTAAAGATTTTTTTGGTGCATTAAAATATGTATAATTATGTTTTGGCTTCCATCACTGTATGCGAAAAAGACTTGAAAATATCATATTTTTTTTACATGTCAAAATTATTTACGGTTTATGAGATACACTGCTTTAAAAAACCACCTTTTTGATCGTTTTCAGGAAACCTGGGCCTTAACACCCCGCGATACGCGCATCACAAAGGCATATTGTGCCGTCGACTCAACTATGATTTGAATTTACTGCATTGTGAGTTCTCTGCTTTGATCAAATATCGTCGCTAATTTAACTAACTGACGTATCTGACATTTTGCAGTAAGCCGATAGCCGACGTAACTACCTATAGTAATTTGATACATTTTCCAAGTCGAATCGATCTGTCTAATCGGCGTATCTGTAGGGACCTATGCCTTACGGTCCCATCCCATGATACTGCAAAAATCGAGATCGATATATAAAAAAGTTAGTTAGTTTACAAAAAAAAAGAAAAATAGCTTGACCTGTAAAATTAATGTGCTTCGAATCAGTTACGTCACTTAGTTAGATTAGCGACGATATGACATGTAAGTACTGAGTAGCTTGAGCTATGAGGTCGCAACGCGCCGCGCAGCGCTCTTTGCATTTCGATGCAATCCGTTCCGACACTGCTTTGCTTTACTACTCACAACTATCCCATAAAAGCCATGAATAAATATTATTGATGACGCATATATGAATTGATGAATAAACGATCATATCGATACATATTTGCGTTCGTGTAAAATTTACATTTATGATTGGAGACGTTTTTATTAAACAAATAAATACAAATGTTTTTTGACATATCAATGTGTTTTTGGAACGTTGGATAAATGAACTGGATACTTATCCAAATAAGTGAGATTGGTATCGGTACTGCAGTGCTTCATCAGTGAACCTTCAGCATCTTCAACATCATCGTCAACATTCAGCCGAAGACGTTCAGTTTTGGGCACTATACAGTCCGGTCGTCGAGAAAATACGTTCTTGACACCTGTCAGTTTCATACTAACGAATAAGTGTTTTGCGAATTTACTACAGTCTAATTTTTAATTCGACGGAATTCTGACAGCTGTAATTTTTTGACACTTCAGATATATCCTAAACCTTTTTTGTCTTGTCCTTTTTATAAGTTACTAGTGACTAGAATTTTTTGGATATAAAATAACAAAAAATATGAAAGATAATGAGATCAAGTAAACTATGACAATGTAAATAAATTAAAGAAAGCTTTTTTTTTAAATTCGCTTAAACGCGTTCCGTATTTAGTAGGACCGTGTTATTATTGGCAACACCTCTGAAGTGTCAGAATTCCGTCGAATTAAAAATCAGACTGTAGTACTAGAAATTGTCCAAATTACGAAATGACAGGTCAGCAACGCATCTCTCGCGGCGCGACGGCCAGACTGTAGTGAACCTTAATGACAATTACATAGCTAAATGTTGACTGTTTTGACTCGCTTTTAACTAACACATTATCATCACCTGTGTCGTTAGTAAAGTTCGTAACAGACAATTATTAATAATAGCATTAATTACAATGTAACGATGTTACAAACTTTGACATTGAATCCTCCTGTCTGACGTAACTTAATTTCGCGGCAACTTAATGACAAGTTGTGACTAATGTTAGTTACATTTACTTTGAATACGGTAATCTGTCGCTTAGAACTTTCTCACTATATCTTCTCACTTATGTACTATATTATGAACGTGCAGCTCAAGTTGTATATAAATCGTTTTGGATGAGATTTTGTAGAGGTTGGAAGGTAACTCTTCAGTCTTATCGTTTTGCATCCTCGCCAAATTTAAGGGTGGGGTATAGACCATCAAACCGAACAACTTTTTCCATGGCCATAGAAAACTTCAATACCTACTCGACGCAAGTGTATGGGACGGGTGATTATTTTTTTCGCGATTATGATATTGGTGCCATGGAGAAAGTGGTTCGGTTTGATGTTCTGTATCACACTCACAACAAATCACACAAATTTGACGAGGATAAAATGTGACTATCGACCGATATAAATGGATTTATGTTCCCACCTAAATTATTATAAAAGCTGAAACCTTTTTAGATTCACCCACTAATTACGTCACTACCTTATTGGATCAGTCACATTTAATTCGGCAAAGTACGGTTTTTCCGAAAATAAACTATGGTACCTTAGAACGTTGTCGTGTAACAAATGAGAAAAGTAGGCGCAGAGGTTGAATTACCAAAATTAAAGTGATTGATATTAAGGCGAGTATAGCTGTTAACAGCGCCACCATTGAGAAAAAATTAATAAAATAAGTCAGGAGAATACGGAACATTTTTAGTCACATAGATGAGGTAGAATTTTTTGTATTAATAAAATCAACACTAAACCTAAGTTCGAAGTTATAGCAGTGAACGCTAAAAACGGCCATTTTAGCGGTGACTGTTACTGTGTTACTTATTTTTTTTTTTCTCAATGTTGGCGTTGCCGGTTAGCATCTATACTCGCGTTAAGAGTGTGTTATTAAACAGCTCGATATCTTATTTTGTAATGTAAACTAAAAAGTTAAGAACATTCTCCTCGGTTTCGCCGCGAACTCAGCTAGTTACCGTAATCCTGAGCTCAAGGTTTTAGTTGTCTGCTATATCGTTAATTAACTTAAATGCATATCGCCATTTTAAAATAGCCTTGGCCTGCTAGTGAAACGCGAATGTTGCCAGCCTATTATCCTCAAGCGACGAGAAAGTTACTCATTTCAGTGAATATTAATGAGCTTTACTGAAAACAAAACTGGTTACTTTCCAAAATGTTAGAAGCCTCTAGTTTAAACGTAAACCTAAAACCTACAGAAAGTTTCTGTTAGAAATAATGTAGGTTCTTTAATTTATTTAACTTCCATTCCATTAGCTTCTTAGGTTAATGGACAGTTAATGCGACTTTACAGACAAAACAAAGGTGTGCATACTGAATTTTTTACCAATCCAGTGCCGAACCCTAAATAGTAACGAACTCTATTCAATAGAATCTCGAACGTATGACCTTTTAAAATTGGAAGCTTCGACATTCAAAGTTAATTGACAATAGCTCCATACACGTCCACGACAATATTTATGGTCTGTTTGTTTTTCGATTAAATGTATCAACTGTCGCGTCATCTCCGCCAGACCGGACCGGAGCTATTTACTCGACATTTGAATATAGAATACGACCGTTTTGTGTTGATTTGTTTGTTTAGATTGAATCTCCAACGTTCGCGTGTAGGGTGCTGGCTGGCTGCGGCTGGGCTGACTGGCTGGCTGAATCTCATTTCAATATGATCGTTACAATGATTGGCAATAAACAGAATTACGGTCGTAAATGGTATCGCTGTTACGTTTGCAAATGTCAGCTGTTAACGTTTTCCGCTTTTGAAAATTTAAATGCTTTGGGCCTTTATTTTACTTTTGTTGACCCGGATGTCGCAGTGGCTGCATCCGCCTACCGTCGAGTTGTCGATTCGGCTTCGGTATAAATATTGGTATGACCTACCAATATTTGTTCCATGTACGGATGTTTGTGTATGTGATTTGCATAATATGTAATACCGTGAAGCCCTGTGTAATGTTTAAAACGTTTATTTATTTCTTTCTTTTCTTTTCTTTCAGGTACGTACAAAAGCCATCGAACAAATCGACTTCTTTCTAGCTGGTAAAGTATTAGACGTCTGAGTTGTCACCGCAGATCGGCGTTCAATTTTGTCGGACAAAGTTGCAGGCAATTCCGTCGGGCACCGGGCTCGAATAAAAAGTCGCGCGAAGTGCAATAAGTGCCGCCATCAATGTCGCGTTAGCGCCAACACAATAAAATAGAAAGTCAATTGGCTTTGGAAAAAGTCGCCGGCTCTACCTCTGACGTTCGAGATCCAGACTCGAGAGGTCTCGCACGATACGAACGGCCCCGTCTGTGGGTGCAGTCGAATTGCTTTTTTATTATTGTTTCCCTATTCCATTAGCTCTCTCAAAATCGCGAGAACAGTTTACAAAAGAAAGGATGCCGATGAAGCGTTCAAGAATTTATATTAATTTGATTATAAAAGTGAGCGCTTTCAAAGTCTTTATTTTTATGAAAGGCCTTTTCATATTTCTAATTTGTTTGGAAAGTTGTTTTTATGAATATAGAGTAAATAAAAAGAATTTGCTGAATAAGAAATTGAATGAATGCCAATTTTATTAATAAGCTTGATGGATTTCTAAAAACTGTTTTTTGGATTTCTGGTGATATTCGAGAAGATCGTGATTGCATAAAATAAAATACAAAAGAGAGTAAAACTTGGGACTTACAATACAAATACTAGAATTCGAGGAATGTATTTATGCATTGTATGCAAATACATTTCAGTTAATTTAAATCGACGCGTTTGCAAAAACTGTATCAAGAATCGAGATGTTGCGTGACGTAGTTTTACATAATTACGTATGTGACATAAACATTATTTACATGGAGTGCGTTGCCGTGACCGTAAGTTAAGCTGTGCTGGCCTGTGAGTTGTGACGTCAGCGAGCTTTATTTCCTGGACGTGTTAATTCCATTAAATCCAGACGCGTTGATCCCGAATGATTACTGGGCTTAATTAATGTTATGACTGTCTGCTGTACAGAAAATTACTTAACTACTATGTCGACTACAGATTTATAAAAAAACTGTATAGGTGAACCAGATGATTATATGAGATCGATGTTGTCGAACAGTGATTTAATTTTATACCGATTTCCATAACTAGTCTGTGCGGAAAGTATAGAAACCGGCTAGAACAAGACATCGGTTACGTCTTAAGGCGTTTGTATCTAAATTGATGGAAGGTAGATAAGAGAACCGAGTAGTTCTGCGAACATGTAGACCTCGCAAGCTCAAACTTTTTTGCAACAATTAATACGAGTATACCACTAGAGTTATTTAAAACGGGATATTTACTATGTTTTTGTTTTTAATATTGGGGTTAAAGCCTCATTTTAGAGAATTCAAATAAACATTTTTGGAATTATCTAGTTTTGTGATGAGAAGGTGGTCCCAAGTGCTCCATCAATCCCTACCTAGTAGTTAAAGGACCGATTCCACTGGTAGAAATCTAAAGTGCTCCATCAATCCCTACCTAGTAGTTAAAGGACCGATTCCACTGGTAGAAATCTAAAAGTGAGCAATTTACTGCATTTTGAGGAGCTATTCTCATCACGCTAAAGATCCTCATTAGATCTTCACCAAATTTTTATGAGACCAACTTAAACTTACTTACCTTTCAACTAAAAAAAACCGGCCAAGTGCGTGTCGGACCACGCACAATGAAGGGTTCCGTAGTTGAAAAGAATTTATCCCAAAAACAAACTTAACATTGGATATACCAAAAACAATTTTTTTATGCCTTTACAAACCTTTTTTTTAAATTACAAATTCACAATTTTCGGACTTTTTCCTTTACTTGTGCGGAGAGACCTTAGAAAGAAAAGAAAGAAAATAGATTTATTTAGCACAGACTAAAAGGCACACACCATAATAGGTATAACAATAGGTACTTACCTACTTAATAAAAAAAAATAAAAAAAATAATAATAATAAAAAAATAAAACAAAATAACAGAGCGATGAGTGTGTGCCCGACGGCTGCGCCAAAAAGGCCCAGTTCAGCAAAAATGCCCGACAACTAGACGTGCCTGACGCTGGTTTTCAACTTGACCGAAGTGTGAGGTAACGGATGTAAATCAGTTTTAATAAATAAATAAATATACTGCAACGTGTGTAATAAAAAATAATAATAAGTTTGTGTCAGATAATATTAAATAATATCGTGTACGTACATAATATAGTAGTGTGATTTTGAGTAAAAATTTAACAGGTCTCACATACGCAAATGGGACCAAGCGATGCCGCGGATATCGCAACAACAATCTTCGGGCTGAGCCTTATGAGACATGAGCCAACGAGCCAAGCCGAGCGTTAACATGAGCGAGAGCAATTCCCAGAAACAGCAGCTATTTACATTTCCGTGCAACATTCTTTACTTCTTGCCAATTTTCATTATTCTAGGTCAACGGGAAGTACCCTATAGGTTTTGATTTACTTGCGACAGTTGCGATTATCAAAATGCGTCGTAAAATGGTCGTATTTTTTTATTGCATTGACTTAGAAGCTTGATTTTTTAGAACTTTAAGGGACCATAAACTTACGTATTTGATATTAATTTCAACTTCAATAAAAAAAAATAAAAAAACTTGATACCTCCACACGTTCCTGAGAAAAAGGGTATTGACAGACTGACAGACAGACAGACGGACAACGAAGTGATCCTATAAGGGTTCCGTTTTTTACTTTTGAGGTACGGAACCCAAAAAAGAACCATCAAAATAGAATCTTATAAGGCGGAGCTATCCAGTAGCCCCCTTTTTAGGGTTCCGTACCAAAATGGTAAAAAAGGAACCCTTATGATGTGACTCAGTCTATCTGTCTGTCTGTCCGTCGGTCTGTCGTCTGTCTGTCTGTCCGTCTGTCTGTCTGTCTGTCTGTCTGTCACAGCTGGATATCTCAAGAACTACTTATGCTATCAACTTGAAATTTGGAATAGTTTTAGATGACATTTACCCAACTATTTTGCAAATAAGAAAAAATAAAAATATTTATATTTTTTTGCAACAGGTAGGTACTAAAAGGGGGTCTTAAAATTGAAAGTGGGGCTACTAGGGCATGTGGGGTATCATATGAAAGAGCGCTGTTTGCACATTCTCAAACTATTTTTTATTTTTTTTTAGGCCGCATAGTTTTCGACTTTTGATGAAAAATGTAAAAAAAATACCGTTCCCCCCCTTATCTCCGAAGTTTGCAAAGAGAAAAATCTGAAATTATTCTATGTGATAGAGGTTTAAGATTACAGGAAAAACAAAACGATGTCTCTAAGTAGCACACTTTTTCAGAAATCGGAACGGAACCCTCGGTGCGCGAGTCCGACTCGCTCTTGACCGGTTTCTTATTTGTCCCTTTTTGGAGGAAGTACGCTTCCAATCAAAAATATATTAAAGTCGTATAACCTGTATACCATGTTTCGTCCTGTAGAGAAGTAGCAACAAACTGACAGAGGAAAGCAAATTTTGGAAGCAGAGACGCTTCGCTCGCCCGCGGTCAATAAGCAAGTGTAGGAATCTCAGTAGATGACGGTCGAGCCTGCATTCTTCTGTTTATCAAAGCGATATAACCAGTTGCCATGTAATGCCAAGTAATACAATTTGAATAATTACATAGACTTTAAAAAGTCGTTATGGTGCTCATGTTTTTCTTCGTACTTAACCGCGTCGTTAACCCGTTTCCCTTACTAATGTAATGTTATAAAACATTCGGAGATTGTACGTGAGTTTTTTTAAATTTATTTCTCACTCCGTCACACGTATTACTAAATAAGAAACACGCACTGCCTTAATAGCTGGGCACGAGACCTCGACGCGTGCGAAATCGAGAGTCCGACCAAACTGGCTGCCCGTTCACTTTCACTGCGACAAAGGCCCGTTGTTAGTGTTATCTTATTAGCTTACCGGCTCTGTTTGTTTTTGACGTTTCGTTTTGTGGCCAATTACCACCGGGGTAAGACCGACTGTCGCCCGACCGACGGAGGGTGAGTGATGTGACTCTTGCGAAACTTAGAGAGAAAATTTGTTAACTCTGTATGCGGTGCTTACATGAATTGCAGATTCTATGATAAGTTGACCCGACTGACGACAATGTTGAACTTGTATAATCTAAGTAAGTGTTAATAGGGCAAACTGTGTTCTGTGAGTGTACGTGTTGTTAGTGCTTCATGGTTTAGTTTCAGGTGAGTAATACCCCTTAATATTGATATTAGATATGCTTTTTCCAAAAGTCATTTGTGGGTAAAAATGTTGTTAATAGCTATATTCCACGGTGTTCTTGAAGTATAATGTCAATATCATTAAGAGGATATATCGAAGCGTGGTTTAGCTCGGTGTGTAGGTAAGTGAAATAGCGTTATAGCTGTCTAGTTTGACGCGCGGGATAGAAGGCTCTCACGCGCACAGGAATTTAAACGAGCTTCGTTTAAATGTACATTTATGACAAAATGCTACATATAAATCAATTTATTTTTAGCTTAGTAAATTCTTGATATATTTAAATACCTTTAATTTAAAGCAAATTTTACTGTACAATTTAGAACTGTTTGCGTATATCGTATAAAAATTAAAATAGACGGTGCTAATTTGGAATTTTTATCCGTCGAAAAAATTTCAAGTAGGTATGTTTTAGTATAGTAACACATGGAAAATCCAAATGATTTAACCATATACATTTAGTTTTATGGGAATTTTAAAATCACAAAATGATCGATGTATCTCCCTTAACATCCGCTCACTGCATTTGAAATGGCGAATCAATTAAAATAATTATATGTATTCCCATGATCTATTGTTGAGATAGGTAATAATGCCTGCGGTCTGCATGACACGACAATGAATATTTCTGACAAAATTGTTAGTACCTGTCAGTTCAGAAATAATGAGCCCATTTAATGTTGTTTTGGTAATTATTTACGGCCTAAGTAATTAATTTATTGTTTTGTACTATCAACTTTCCCGCACAGAACAAATATTTGTACGACCTACAAGTATTTGTTCCGAGTCTGGCTGTTTTTCTATCTATAATATTATGTATGTATTTACAAAAAAAATAATGTTAATTTAAGTAGTTTATCAGCCATCTCGTTACCATAACACAAGCATTAGGTTGCTTAGCTTGGGACTAGATGGCCTTGTGTGAAATGTCCAAGGATATTTATTTATTTATTTACTTTGAGTTGATTTCAACTTTCTACGTCGCAAGTCTTTGATGTTTCCAATACATCATAAATTCATAACCTTTAGTTGCGATTTGCGTAAGAGAATGTCTATAAAGTTTATAAGAGGCGCTGGCAACTATAAGGTGTCTATTATTTGCGGGGTCTTTGCAATACATTGCTGGCATTTGAGACGAGTCACGATTTAACTTGCCTCCAATCTCCATGAAGTTTCAATACAATAATAGTTCGAATGTCTCAATTTTAATTGTGATGTCGAATACTTTCCAGGCATAAAGGTTATTGTTTAGTGTCTGATGGTGCATTATGTGTCTAATATAACTTTAGGCCTCATTATATTCAAAAGTTATAGAATTCAGCCTGGTTTTAGTCGACAGCCTCGACAATGAATTTTGTTTTTTAGCTTTATCTTGCAATGTTCGTATGTAAATTCTCCTTTTCAAAATTTGCGAGTTAAATTTGACCCACTTTTTGGTGTTCGATTGAGCTAAAATTTGGCATAAGTATGTAAAATCGGTGACAATGCAATATTTTGATACCATCAAGCTAATCCAGACTAATAAAAGCTTGTTTTTTGTTTTAATAATACTCTTGTTTTATTATTGCCCTTGTTTTAATGTTTTGTCGATGGAAGTTACTTGAAGAAAGCCAAGGTTTTCCTTCGTAACATTGAACATAAATAAAGTAGAGCACCCAGTCGTAACACATACATTTAATATTAATGTCCATTGTGTAATTGTGTCGTCTGTTATTCACACGTCGGGTTGTGTTTGAATCACGGTAGATTTACCAAGGATAATGTAATACAATCTAACTATTTACAGTAGTGGTGTCGAATAAATAGATCCCTTTAGGTTGACACCGTTTGAGCCTCTAGTCTTGTGCCTCCACGTTTATTGAGACAGGAATATTCGTCCTTCAAAGCAGGATATCACACAATAGTGTCAGGTAGCTGACACCTTGTTAGAGAGGTCGCCCCTTTTGAATCTTGCCTTCATTGTGTTGAGATGGGTCGTCTGGATTCTGTTTCAAACATGTCTCATTCAATGTCGGATGGACAAATGGGACACCCAACTGGAGTACTTAATTGAAATTACCTATATCATCTAAGTAGGTGAAGTGATGTAGGTACGCAAATTCGAATGGGAATCGATAGTTCGGATTTCAAAAAGGGACCCAATTTTTGTGACGGATCGTTACCACGAAATGGTGGACGGGTTCCCACACTCAGCTTGTGTTCGGTCCGGGAATATATTCCCCCGATGTCGTGTGTAGTCGCGTGTGTGTAGGGGAAGCTGTCTAAAACATGCCAGTCTCCAGTCTATAATTCACGCTCGGACGAGCTCGACCGGCGCGAGCGGCTTCAATCGCTCAATGTCAATTGGACCAACCCCGCCCGCGATCTTGCGCTCTCAATGGCACCTCGACAAAGAAATATACGCCATTTTTCTTAGAGAAATGCAATTAGAACGGATGCATTTCTCTTTCGTTGCTTGTGTTGTGCAACAACGGACAACGGTCTTGGTTGGATTTTTAATTTAAGGTTGTATTTTCTTAGTTTTATGTAACTTGACATCGCACAATTGTTCGAAGAGGAGAAATAAAACGTGCGATGGATCTCCAGCCAATTTTATACTAACTTATTTATTGCTGCTACAAAGCGGATTGATATTATGAATCTTCGAGTAGCTCTACATTTTATATTATTGCTTTTGTGAATGAAATACATAGATACCAGGGCTTTAAATACCGGTAAAAATTCATAACGTTACCTCTGTGGCGGCATCTACATCGCCACATATGAACTACGCATCAATGACATGACGTCACGCAAACCTGCATCGCGCAATTAGAGTTTACCACGCGATTAGCATATATACAACGTCCCGACATCAACCGTCGGGCAGTAGCCCACCAGACACGACACCCGTCTGGTCGGAGGATCCTCCCTTTCCTATGGAGGATGAGTGAACTTTACTCCCTGTTCCTCATGCGTCTAAGCTGGTGACCCCGACGTGATCTGTGGTTGAGTTGTTCCTGTGACTGTCCTGTGTGACGTATGCTGATTTCAGGCGATCTAGCGATATGTTGGTGCGCTTGCCCCATACCTCAACTTCAAAGTATTTAGCCTTCTTCTTTAGCACCTTGTAAGGACCAGCATACGGTTATCACGTCGCGTCGGGGTCACCAGTTTAGAGGCATGAGGAAGAGGGAGTAAAGTTCACTCATCCTCCATAGGAAAGGGAGGATCCTCCGACCAGACGGGTGTCGTGTCTGGTGGGCTACTGCCCGACGGTTGATGTCGGGACGTTGTATATCTTAATCGCGTGGTAAACTCTAATTGCGCGATGCAGGTTTGCGTGACGTCATGTCATTGATGCGTAGTTCATATGTGGCGATGTAGATGCCGCCACACCTCTGTTGACAGAGTTACCGTTAATAATGAAAATAACGATAATAGAATTAACGTTATTTTATGCTATTTTTATCGTTAATCTTTATTAACGTTAATTGTTTAATAACGGTGCGAGGCTGAGCGGCAACAGTGCATCGTGATCCAATGCTAAGCGACCACGAGCGGAGCGCACAAAAATATAAACCTACGTACGGAACGGCAACGTAGCTAAATTAACGGTTTAATGTTAATTAACATTATACTACTGGTAATGATCAAGTAACGTTACATTTTTGTAACGTTAGTAAGGTATTCACATTGTAATTAACGTTACGTAACGGTTATTATTTTGATATTTGGAAACGTTAATAAGCCCTGATAGGTACTAGTAGGTATAGAGACACACCGAATATGGTATTAGGAAAAACAAAATATAACTGCTCTATCTCATAAACGTTAACGAGGTATTCATAAACAAAGAAAGACACTAGTCAGCAATAACAGTAGAGAATAAATTGGGGTGCAAGTTTCGTAATAGGCGAATGTCCCGAAGAGATCGTGCGCGTTAATCAGCTCAGTGGTTGGCTTGGGCAAGCGGTCGCAGCGGAATTCACAAGTTACGCAAATACTATACGTAGGTACAGCTACCTTATCATACGATATAGAAGTCTTTCGTTACCGGTCTCCTTTGAAAATTGAAGCCTTGCCCGTATTAGCTCCTGTATCATGTGCGGTCGTGTAAGGTGATATTGTGTGGGTTAATTTGATTGGCGGGCCTTTAGGTTCAGTGGCGGGTGTGTAGATAATTTAATAGTAGCTCTATTTTATTTACTCTCTTGGAAATAGAGTTCTGGGACTGGAACATATTGTGGTAACAGTAAATTAGATATGAGTACGAGTAATAGTATTTTGGTTATGAATTCACACTTGTCTTGTCGACATTAATCAGTCTATTAGTCGTCAGTTTGTCACCGATAGTTACTAGTCCTTGGTTGGTTGGTACAGAAATAGTTTTTTTTTTAAATATTTTTACAATGGTATCTCTCGAGTTGGTCATGGGTGAATTACGAGTGAAATTAAACTCGGCCCGTAGCTTGCGAAATTCATCCGGCCTTTTGAATAATGCAAACGCTTTATTGGACCGAACGTGGATGCCTATATACAATGTGTTGTTTTTTATTTTAACCGATTTAGTGGAAGTTCGACACAATGCGTTATCTTTTTATTGTTGCTACATAAATGGTGTGTCCGAATATCAATTCGTGGCTACAAACCGAATCAAATCAAAATCCACTTTAAAAAATGCATGGTCTACTCGTATATCATAAATTTTCATCGAGCCTACGTTAGAAAATGTATGCCTCAATAAATTATGTAAAATAAAATTTATTTTTCACTGTCGAATATGTTCCGGATTACAGGCGATCTGTCAAGCGTCGGACCATTAAATCTAAGCGACATGAATATTTCAGGCTCGACAAACCTATGTGTTTGTTGTACGTTTTTATTAACACAAGACATTAACGCTAACGGTTGGCTGCACTCGGCTACGCTTCACTGGTATAAATCCATCTGAATTAGCGCAACGACAATGCGAGGACATTACGTTGCGCGCAAGTCCTTGTACTAAATCAAGCGCACTATGTTAGAGGAATAACAGCTGCACGCGACTACTGCAATAAAAGCAGAGCCTTTGATATAAGCAGTGGTGTCACCTAAGTTCGGGATTCGTTCCGATGTTTATAGCATTGTATCTACTGCGCTACGTGATCGACGAACGATTGCGAATCGCTCGTCGAGGAAACTCGATGGACTGTTAAACGGAGTCCGATTTTCCGTTTGTAATTTTGTAGTATTACATGCAGGCTGGAAGGGGCTTGTGGCTAAGTAATAGCAGCCGCTCAGGTCGAATGCTTAGGTTAAGCTACGCTTGCGCGGTTGGTCCGTGGATGGGTGACCATCTTTACATACCAAGACCCCTCCGTGTCTCGGGAAGCACGTTAAGCCGTTGGTCCCGGCTGTCATTCGTGGATCTACGACAGTCGTTACGGGTCGTCAGAAGCCCGAAAACCTGACAACTAGTCTTACCAAGGGGTATCGTATTATCCAGTAACTGGTTTGTATAGGCAGTCGCTCCATGTAAAATACTGGTATTCAGCTGCATCCGGATAGACTGGAAGCCGGCCCCAACATAGTTGGGAAAAGGCTAGGCAGATGATGACATGTAGGCTGGAAATAAAGTACTATCGTCGGTTTTCCTTTCAAACGTTTGAAGTTTTTGACAACGAAAACCTTGCCTTGGAGGCCTTGGAATTGACACAAAAGAAACAAACTTAAGTAGGTATGTTATGCCAGTCGAAAACATTGTATCTATATCGATCGATAATTCGATAACTCCGGGGATTACAATATATTGTAATATATTGATAGGTTACTACGATACAATTCAATTTTGATAAGAGTAACAGTGGTATGGAAATATGGCTTCGTATTGTATATGGCGTGTACTAGATTTTATACAGCTTTCTATTCTGTCAGACGTCTGTGAGTTAAACAATACAGGACTTATAGTTGGTTGCCTTCACATAAATTCTTTTAAGGCTATGTCCACACTCAAATATTGCAAAATGTTGTCGCTTGACGATTTTCATATTTACGGAGTATTGAGTACTTATAGTCGATGGCAATATTAAACTGGTGGGCATGATTTTGTCGGTTGCATTGCATAACTGCATGACTGGTCATGTCCCGGTTTTGGAAATGTGTCACCACTGACAGCGAAACGAGTTTCCACTGTTGCGTTCTTGTGTGAGTGTCATTTTTTCTGTATCTGCAATATGACGTATGGCGGATTGCAAATAAATAATACGTTATGTGTGACAACGCGCGCGGTTCACTTTTTTATTCGTGATTCGGTGTTTTTGTTCGTCGGTTAACGTTTCGCCATTGTTTTTTCAGCTGAACGTGCGTCATTTACGTTGAAAGTGTTTTTATTAGTGTTCCGTACCAAATTGGTAAAAAAGGAACGCTTATGGTGTGACTCAGTCTGTCTGTCTGTCACTACTGTGTACTAATGCTATCAACCTGAAATTTGGAGCAGTTTTAGATGACGTTTGCCCAACTATTTTGCAAATAACAAAGAAACAAAAATACATATATGTTTTTTTTTGCAACAGGCTGAAAGGGGTCTTAAAAAATCGAAGTGGGCTTACTAGGGAATGGGGGTTATTATATGAAAGAGCGCTGTTTGCTCATTCTCAAACTTTTTTTTTTTTAGGCCGCATAGTTTTCGACTTTTGATGAAAAAAAAAAATACCGTTCCCCCCCTATCTCCGAAGTTTGCATAGAGAAAAATCTGAAATTATTGTATGTGATAGAAGTTTATGTATACATAGATTACAGGAAAAATAAAACGATGTCTCTAAATAGCACAGTTTTTCAGAAATTATCAACAAAAATTACTTATAAATGGTACGGAACCCTCGGTGCGCGAGTCCAACTCGCTCTTGATCGGTTTTTTTTTATTATATTTTTGAAATGAAATAAAT
The DNA here is from genome assembly GCA_905163495.3 of Cosmia trapezina. NCBI lineage: Eukaryota > Metazoa > Arthropoda > Insecta > Lepidoptera > Noctuidae > Cosmia > Cosmia trapezina. The sequence goes on from LR991037.1 coordinate 20,031,063, forward strand.
ATGGTTCAATTACACTGTATTTTTTGACGGGTTCTGTTGTTATCTTCCAAAACATTTTCCGGATAGGATAGCAGGATATACGCGACAGTTTTGATTCATGATTTAATACCATGACATTAATATGACCAAAATACATGAGAGTTGTTTCAGTGGGCTAATCCATAATTATCGGCGTAATGTATTGCGACCGCGCCGCTCATTTGTTTGTTAGCGCGTGACTACGGTAATTACAAATTTGTGGTTGTGTTTGATATTGTTTGTATGTTGACTTAGTCCAACATTTAAACTCCACGTCACGCTAAATAGTGCAGTTAACAAAATTATATCTTGTTATGTAAACTATTGCCTACTTAGATTATTTGACTTCATCTCCATCCATATTTAAGCATTTAAAAGCTGTCGCTATGTTCTGGTCTTTAACTTAACTGCAGATTGATCAAAGGGATTGTGTATTGTTCGTTGTAAAAGGGTTTTCCCAATCTGCCATCGTTCCTACTTCAAAGTTCTTACTTTCTTTAATTAATAAGCTATATCTAACCATAGCCAGCCATAGCATAGCCGTCATAACTTCCAAATTTATTACCAATAAAATCTGCCATAAAATCTCGAAAGTACAGTTCGCAATACAACATTATGAGCAGTCTTCCTTCATCGGCTTTACTTAAAATTCACAAATTGGTCTTTAACAAACAGTGCTGCTGGGCTAACAGTTTAAAATACGCCCCGAGACCGAGTAAACCTAATTTATAATATAGCAGTAAATTATGCAATGAATTCCCGGTTGAAATTTCCTCGTTGCGAGTGAAAATGGTCGGTGGCCCGGGGAGAGATAAAGCTCACCTGAGCGTAGGCGAGGCTTCTGTGTGAGCGGGCGCGGTGGCTCGCACTCACTTGTGGCTAGAGCGTCCCTAATCGAATTGCCTGCAAATTGTATTACCCACCCTTCAATGGATAGATCAAACTAGTGAGCGAAGTGGTGCGTGCTGCGTAACACGCTCATGTTCTGTTGTATTGAGATGTTTCATATTGTTCATTGCGTTCTGATAGGCAAAGACAAGAGGTTTTTTATTTTTGTCTGTGTCTGGTGCACATATATTTTGATTAGTGGATAGTTAAGTCGTAATTGTACAGCAGCATTATTTATTTTGATTCTCCTACAAAAGTAAAGTTGCTAAGGTTTCAAGTTGCACACATAGACTTATAAAAAAAGATGGACTCCGCGCCGCGCATATCGAAAGTGAAGCACTGTGCCGATCTATGTGTGCATGATTTGAGTACCTGCAAAGACGCAGTCGCTCGTGTCACGTAATGGCGGCCGGTCGGCGTACTATGATGTAAATGTGTGCGCGAGGCGTGTTTGTACAAACGGTCCGGCATACTTACTGTGCTTCACTTTCGATATGCGTGGCGCGGAGTCCATCTTTTTTATAAGTCTATGGTTGCACATTAGAATTTCGCCTTAATTTGGAAGTGTGCTCCAAAATAGGTCTAATATCAACATTACAAGGTAAATAAGCAATTTATTTGCCTTTGAAGATGTAATTTAGAGTTCAACGTTAAGCGTAACCAGCATGCACATTGATTGTTATAACTACGCTTATTACATGGGCCAAGCATCAGTGGAATCCACATTCCTCGGAGGAATTTAGTTGAAGCTTCTTGACTTGCTTTCTTGGGGCGCGTTCACATGGCGCTCGTGATTTTCACGAGTCACCTACATATTGATTTAACGGGTATTTCGACACAGAAATACTTACGAAAATAACTCCCAAGTTCGAGTATTTGGAACTACGATTTATGTCCTCAAGCTATTTAGAAAACTATTTCAAAAGAAGCGATCACAGCGTTTGCGTTAAATCGTTGCATTCCTATTTAATTAGAACTCGTTCCCCGGGACTTAGTAAGGACTTAAACAACTGTTTGTGAAGCTTACCTTCATTGCCCAAGCTTTATCTATCTTAATCTATTTAAGCTCAGCAAAGAGTACCTGTTAAATGCCTCTAGGAAAATAAATTTCTTCCGAGTTGTTTCAAGATAGTACGAAGATTGATAACCTCGTCGAAATGGAAATAGTAAGATTTCTAAAAAGTTATAAGAGTGGTTATCCTTCATAGATTTCCATCAGGGCGGAAACGTCCGTGCTAAAGTATCGTGTACGAAATTGCCTCGGAGGAAGCTCTGAAAAAAGGGAAAATAAGGCGACATCCGCCTGGGCCGACGGTCATTACGTTAATGCGAGACTAAACTTGATTGATGATCCCGCGCTCTACGAAAATTGTTGACCTGCTGCTTGGATCAGTTGGATCTCTGTCGCTGTCTCCGTGAGCAAGCTCAAAAACGTGTTACACACTACAATTCATTACGGTAACCGCCGATAAATGAGAAACGTTACGTCTATTTTTAGTTAAATACAACCCATATCATTGTCTATATATTAGAAAATTATTTGGATAAAATATTTCAGTCTAAACGTATTTTTGGCTCGTAGAACATTGCGCAGTAATTTGGTCTCACTATTCAATCTTCTGACATTTAAAACGAATGGGTATTAAATCTGGGTTTAACGCTTCCACACGTTTAAAATGAATTCAGAACCAAATTTCGAGTGAGCACGAATATCACCTTTCAACCCTAGAAGCCGAAGAAGTTTCTTCGGCACGTAGCGTCCGACTAATTTAATTTTATAGCTGTAATATAATCTTTTCCATGTTTTCTTAAGACCTTAATTTTAATTGGACGACGGAGTTTTATATTACTACAATGTTGCCTCGAATATCGTGCTATGTTAAAGTTGGAGTGAAAAAACACATGACGTTTAGTTAAGTTTGATTTTGCCATTGTTTCACAAGCTCTGAAACCGATTTGCCATTCGGGATCGAATGGTAACGAGCGAAATGTGCCGCAGGCAGAACTATCTGAACTAAACGAACAACTTCTTTTATTGCGATCGCGTGCAAATGCTCAATTGCCAAGCGATAAAAAACAAACGCGAGACTTCGGCTCACGCAGTGCGAACAATATAAGACAAACTTCTGTCAACACCGCTGTGATAATATTAGGTTATAAATGTGGTTGAATTATGGAACAGCCAATCAGTCTTGTGTTTAGGGCTAACGGTGTGAACGAGGCCTTGCTCCGTCATTGTGCCAGCCGGTGTCCTAATTAGTTCATGATGCACATATAGCAGTAATGGACCGACCGTGTAGTAAGCAATGGACATCGGGTACCTGGACTACATTTAGGTCCCACCTGTCCTGTTACAGTATAACGTAGAGCCATTGTTGAACGGTTGACTTAGCTTGTTAGTGATGCAGGATTGAACGGCATTATTATCTGTTGAGGTGGTTGAATGAGGCCTCTAGAGTAGATAAGTCATTGTTTTCATTTACTGGGTATGAAGCCTAACTTGATGCTTGATGCTCTGAATTTCCTGTCTAATTAAAATTAAAATTGTTTTCTAATGGTGAGAAATTACAATTACAAACAAGCAGGTACATGACATTTTTGTGGTGGTCATATAAGATGGAGTATTGACCCTAGCCCCTGAACTAGGCGGGACCTGTATCTCAAGGGATATGTTCAGCTAATTGACATAAATAATCGCTTGTTAATAGTAACTATGCAATATACACATCAAAAAAGTTTGTCATCACTAGCAAAAGCTGATGTATTTTTAAAATTTAACTTTATCAAGAAAAGTGTTTACGTTACATACATTATAAGTTATAATACTCAGTGTATTTTTGTTTTAAAAATATATATGTGCATACAACAGGAATAAACAAAAACTCGTATTCATTTGCTAAATCTTATTACTGAGGTTAAAGTCATAGTGCACTTACGCCCAATGTTGAAATTCAAACAAACCGAAATTAAGTTTCGTTTAAAATTTGCATAAAGATAGTGTGGGCTCTTTCACTAGTTTCACCAACTGTCATTACGTTTCTAATTGATGTTATTACAGTTTAAGTACTCGGTACAAATTGCCTTTCATTAAATAAGCTTGGCTTTTGGAGCCATTTCTTTGGATGCCTCTTAGGAATGTAGTTTGAAAGTGAAAGGATGAGCCAATGGCACTGAATTTAAAATCTATCTTGCGCAATTTGACAGTGATGTTTGTCGAGAGGGTGACAGGCAGTTAAAATCAAATGGATTGGTAAATAAAGAAAGGTTTTTTAGACCAAATTTTATTTTAACCCAAAAAAAAAACAACCCAATAAAAGCAATTTTATTTTTAAAAAAATCATTATGATTATGAGAAAAAATGTTCTAGGCTAAAAAGTTGTGAAAATGATTAAATTAGTCCTTTTGTTTGTTACATTTTGTTTAACATCGATAATAATTTTTGTTTGTTTAAAGTCAAAAACAGATTGTTTGACAGAAAGCTTTCTTTTTCATAAATCTATTTTTCTTCGAACCTACCTATAGTTTAGGTAGTACTGTATCAGGTCAAATAATACCTACTACCTAATTGATTAGGTACCTATACATTAATTACATCAGGTGTATCGGCAATTTGGACAAAAAAAAACAATAAACTGACAAATAATAATTAATCAGTCTTTGGAAAGCCGCAGGCAATTCAAATAGAACCCAAAATAGCAATTTCCAGTAACAATTCCCAACACTTCAACCCTAGTCGTGAATCACCTCATTTTTTTCAATTCTCCCATTCGTTTTACTTGATCTGGCTAAAGCAATTTTATCCGTCGAACCTAGGGACCGCATTTTTCAAACCACACCAATGATTCACTTACGTTCGTCCCCTTTACTATTTACTGTGCTGGAAGTGGCAATAGACTATATAGGCTTTATTATGCATGGTAACTCCAATAATACAGGGTGTTAGGATCGTAGTATGTGGTAGTAGGTGTTGTTCTGTAGTTTCTGCTAACCCCCATGAGAAGAAAGCGCGAGTTTATGTATGTATGTATGTATGTATCAGAAAGGTGTAGTTAAATTTAATGGTGTCGTACAGACCATCAAACTGAACAACTTTCTCCATGGGACCAACATCGAAATCTCGAAAAAATAATCAGCCGTCCCATACGTATATTACGTACCTACTGAAATAATAATTATATTGTAATAAATTTATCGTTGTAATTTAATAGTACCCATGCAGTCATGTATTAGTTTTCAATCGTCTGTTGTGTGTGTTAATCATTTTTATGTCAATATTGGCAAAGCATAGAGCACTAATTAATTTTTTAAGATCTTTTTATGTATTACCTATGTTTAACAAATCAATTATTCTATTCTATTCATACATTTAGGTCCATTATATAGGTATTGAAGTTTATATTTGACAGTTGATATTTTTTTAGCGATTTCGTTGTTGGTCTCATGGAGAAAATGGTTCAGTATGATTGTCTGTACCCTTACCCTTAAATTTGACCACATCTTTCTGATAAGTACACCCTGTTTATGGCTCTTCTTTTTTACTCTTTTGTATTCTGTCCGTCAATGCGTACGAACTTTTGTAAAGGAAATTACTAAGTTCTCTTTTTCTTTGTACCTACGGACAAAGATTATTTTGAAGATATTTTAATTATTGTCAATTTTAATAATTATCACTGTATTTTTTATTCTAAGAGACTTGATTGACTTGACTGGATTAATTATGCTTTTAAATCAACGCTCTAACTAAATCTATTTCTTAAATTATATTTACGATTTGCAAATGGCATTTTATTGGCAAGACAAGTTTTAAAGACTTAAAACTATTGAACCGTTTATGAGACCAAGTTTCCAGACGATAGTCGTAAACGGGTTTTACTTAGATCTTTAAAAGTCTAATTGATATTGCTTTTTAACCGACTTCCAAAAGGAGGAGGTTCTCAATTCGTCGGAACCTTTTTTTTTTTTTATTTTTTTTTTTTTTTATTTTTTTTTTTTATGTATGTTCCCCGATTACTCGAAAATGGCTAGACCGATTTGGATTTTTCTTTTTTTGTTCGAAAGGGTATACGTCCCAAATGGTCCCATGATCATCAAGTCAGGATCTGATGATGGGATCCCATGGAAATCGAGGGAAACCCTCAAATTTTATGGGCACACCTATATCGATTTCGGTATTTTTTATATTAACTCGTGCATTTGCTCTCGGAAAGTACCATTCGGTGAACTGGAACTGATGATGAAGACCACAGAGGGCCATCGGAAATACTCAATTATATCTAAGTATATAACAGGTTAGGTTGCGATTCGATTACTTTATTATGGTTTATGCTCGTCAAAATAATGGTAATGGTGACTTCACCATGAGCTCCATTTCTCCTGGTTCTTACTAGGAGAACTCCTCAACAATTAACGTCCCTGCATCGGGAAAAGCAACATTTTGTAAAACGTGATGAGCAGTTGACATTGGGTTATTGTAACTTAGATAAATTACAAACTGAACCACTAAAAAGTGAAAAATAAAAACTTTTTTACAAAAACAAAAACCGACTTCCAAAAAAAACACTACAAAGTGAAAAATAACTTTAATTTCGGAAGTCGGTGGCAAAAAACTAAACTAAAGATCCAAAGACACCGACTTCCGAAATTAAAGTTATTTTTCACTTTGTAGTGTTTTTTTTGGAAGTCGGTTTTTGTTTTTGTAAAAAAGTTTTTTAAATAATCAATACCAAAATGCGACTTGAATGGTACTTGAATTACAAGTAAAAATGTCAAGATGTGATTGACCAGAAAAATGTTTAGAAGAAAAATATTATGGTTGGTTTTTAATCAAATACTTAGTAAATAACTGCCTCGTTGGTGTAGCAAGCGCTACTGCTGTAATATAAACACACTGTGTTTATATGATCTGGTTATATGATCTGTGGCTGAGCATGAGGTCCTGGGTGCGATTCCCAGCTCGGGCAAAAGTTTATTGGTTTTTCCATCTGTAGCTTCTCAGTAGCAGTTCGGAGTCTGGATTTGGGACCGGTTGATGGCAATAGGCTCGCCCCCTATTACACTGGATTGAAACATAACTGGCGAAATGTGGGTGTACTATAGATACACTTCTGCCTAACCCTTCGCGGAATACAGCCGTGATTTTATGTTAGACTAGCTTTTGCCAGCGGCTTCGCCCGCGTGGATGTCGGAAAATATCCCACGGGAACGTACTACCTTATTGGTGAATCGGAAATCCTTCCTTATTCCTTGCCTACATTATAAAGGGAACCTGTGTGCAAAATTTCAGCTTTTTAGGTCCAAGGGTTTGGGCTGGGCGTTGATGAGTCAGTCAATCAGTCAGGACTTGTATTTTTATTTATATAGAAGATAGATAGATAGATATGTTAATTAAAAGATTGTCACAAGACAATATTAAGGATATACTAACACATACACTCTCACTCACTATCATTATAATATGGTTCGTATAAAACCCTCGGAGCCAGTCGTTTGCGGCTATTACTAATCCAGATCCCGGCACACTACATTACATGACTCCAGTCTGAGAAGCTTTATAAATTGACCGCCATCGGGTTACTTAGAACATGAAGCCTTCAAGACCTCGGATGACTTGCTTCTTTACCCGATGTCTCTATACCAGATTAATATTAACGTTAAAAGCTTTGCTAATTTGTTTCGTACTTAGCTTAATCTTAATGTAAGGGTAGCGGGTATGGGAACCGTAAAACACATCAAAGATCGTATTCACTAAGACGTGTTTCTTCTAAGTAATTAATATTTACACTTATGTATAATCCTGCTAGTTAAGATGTGAAATTTAGATGATCAAACCGACCGCACATTTTCAGGTTGACAATTAATGATAGTGGCAATAAAACGTAGCTTCGTATACTTTTAATAAAACTAATAGATGTAAATGTGGTAGACCGAACACATTGTGGCGGCAATAATCATTTGTACTAGTTTTTTTTACCTTTCCACATCGCTAACGACATTCAGCAAATGATCCTAGAAATACTTTTTCCTGTGCAAAAACACGCCAGTTTGCAGACAAGTATGAAGATGGGATAATATCAACGCAAGTACTTACCTATAAAAATAAATAAAATACAAAATCACACACACACGAAACGAAAATAAGCATAGGTACCTACTACTATGAAACCACTAATGGTGTTTTTGCACAAAAAGAAAAACATTTCAGAGTTAATGAAAGACTTGGTCTGAAACGTATTAAAAATGTTGGAAACGCAAAAAGAAAAAAACTGCGATAAGGTTACATAAATACACATAAATTAAATGAATTGCAGTAGTATTACTTGCTGCTCTTTTCTTAGCAGATTCCTCATTGACAACAAGCCAATGGAATAGCACAGTAAGCTTTGACAATTCAGAAAGAATTTGTTGCCTATAAATGGACACAATAACAGTTTAACAGCAAACAAAATCTAGTGCCAAAGCCAGGATGGTAAGAAAGGCGGCTGCCCCGCAGCGCTCGTTACGGTAATGCGCGACTAAACTTGATGGATACAGTCGTACCGTTGGCGCTTAAAGCGACGCCTGTTACTTTTATCTTAACTAAAAAGCTCAAGACAGACGGGACGCGGTTGTTCACCTCGGAAAAGTGATCGAGATAAAGGATCTTGAAAGCCGCGAGGAAAAACTTCCCGCTTATGAATTGTCTCTGCAATTTGACTACAGCTTAGGAAGGCAGTTCTGCTTTCGCGTACCCAGATTTTAAAATATATTTGCTATACAAAATTGAATTTCAAAGACAAAAATGGACCGGAACACTTTGACGCACTAACGATCGGCAATATATAAAATGGTTTTATGTAAATGGCCTCATGCAGAATTCAATTTGTGTGAATCAATCCACTTTGTAGACACAAACTCAACTTTAGGGTTATTTGGGTGTGGTGTGGCGTGTGCACATACATATTTTAAATGAAGGGACCGATATATAACACGGACGCTTCGTCCGGACTTTCTTTTAGTCAAATGAGGCATAATAAAATAATGGTACGAAAAAAGGTTCCACGAAAAAGTTATGAAAGGGAGATCCAAAAGTTTTAGTAGCGTCCGCCCTTTTACATTTTATACATTCTAGTACTGTTTTGGCCTTGTGTTATTATTTATGTTACATTTTCGTCTGACCGCAGCCTCTCGACTGCGGTGCTATTTTTAATTAATGCTACCCATTCCACGTACCTTCCTTGTGTTACAGCAATTATTTTCCCAACCTCATTAAGAAGTTTAATGTTGAGAAGAAAAATATTCTCGTTGATGTTTCCACCTTCATGTTTTACTTTCGTTCCGGGGTCCGCTCCTTTTCCTTTGTGCTATTGTGATAGTCTCTCGGTTTCCGACGCTTTTTTGTTTATTCGATCCCTTCGATCGTTGTTTCTTTCGATTGCTGCTTTTACGTACCGATTACAAAGTGATTGATACGATCGAACGACTTCCTTTGCGAAGTTTTGTTAAACTTTATCCTCGGGAGAATTGCGTTTGTCATCGTTTGTTTTTTTTTCGAAACATAATTTTTAACACTTATCTGCTCAATAAAATTCAGCGTATGAAACATGCGATGGTTCGTATCGGGATCGTTAGTGGAACGGTTAGGTCGTTTCGTTATTTACCATCGGTCGTCCATCATATTTAATCGCGTCGCGTCGGTTCGTTTTTGCTCTTCGTGTGTTTGTTTCGTTCGGCACAAACTACGACACGTGTCGGTATGACGTTTTGTTTCTGTTGACGTGCCTATGATGGATCGCGCACAGGATTTTCTAGATTATATTACAACAGCTCGTTAATAAAGTCTATTTGATGTGTCTCTATCCCACGGGTCCGTTTCAATTCCATTGTGATTTATCTTTTAATTATCATATATCAAACGCATTAACCTAATTCATTGATACAAAGCCGCATTAAGTAAACTTGTAATGTCCTTTTGTATCAGACAAGACTTTGATGTTTTATGTTCGTGCTGGAACTCATTAAACGAAGCCAGGCATCAAGTAAACATCGTCACTATGCTCCTTAATGTCTTAATGTTTTCTGTTGAAATTACTTCCAGTCTACGATGCGCCGGAGAGGAAATGGTCATTGCTTATACCAAATAAGGAAGCGGGATCATGTCAGTTAGGTCTTAATGTCTACGGATTTCGTGATCCCGCCAGCTAACGGCGGTCTTTAAAGTAATCACCTCAGACATCTGGAGACACGTTCTACTTAATTCAGACAAGTTCTAATATGTTCAGTCATTACGACCTTTCATAGTTACAGCCTTAATGTTAATATATTTGGGCCTGAATGTAGAATGAAAATCATTGAGGTCAGGTGTTAAATAAGTGGATTTTGAATAATCTACCTTAATGGTGTTTGTTCGTATTGTTTGAAGAGGGTTATTGTTTAAATTATATGTTCATTCTACACATTTGTTCCTTGACATTTGTTAGTAAACTGAATATTTCTGATTGATGAATGTCTTCTGGAAACCTTAGCTCAGTACACGTGTCGTGAGTAATTTATTGTAATAATATTATTATAAGGAAGGCAGGCATGTTAGAAGAGATTCCTTAAGAAATAAGCATCACCTTTGTCTACGAAATTTTCGGTTCCTGTCTTCTTGTCTGTTTATATGCATGTACATAAATGGTTAAATAAGATTTATTTAACTAGATGTATAAATTATTCGTCTCTAATAACGACGACGTACAACAACAAATGTTTAACAAATTAAAAAAACCCTAGGTGAGCTGAGAAGAAATTAATCGCCTCAAACCATTAGTGGGTCGTCTATTGTAAATAGACTCACTTAACTTAGTAATAAATTTTCCGAACGATCGAATACCTATCTTACCTCTTCCAAATACTTTTCAAGTCGTGCGAGACTACAATATCCATTATTAAATTTCAGGTACCTTCGCTGTCACAGAATAAGTGATCGTAATGTCTCCAGCATTATGATCACTTATTCAGTGACACTGACTACTTGAAATTGTTCAAATTAATAACTGCTAGTCGCGGAAAAGGCAACATTTTCATTACAGCTAAGGACTTCCTCAAGCAATAGTATTACGTTGGGATCAATAATATTGGCCGCGTCTCAGGGCTGTTACGTAATAGAAGTTTCTACTTCCATTTATTTTCGAACAGGTCTATCAATAACATATTGAACTTGCTGTAGGTACTACACTCACAGGGTATCTAAAGGTCCGTAAAATAATTATAGTTCAATGTTTGTGATTGTACAGAAATAACAAACTCATATTCATGTTTTAAGTATCTAAATGCATATTTCTCGTAGCTGTTTTAACATTTTTGTCAAGCATAAAATGTAGAAGAAGCTTTAAAGTGAAGATTTTGAAATTCAAATGCATTCGTTGACTGTAAGTTTGTATTCAGGATGGCGTATATCCTTTCTTTCACATGTAGAAGCACATTTATGAGAATTCCAGAACAAAGTATCAGTACACGTTATAGGTATATCCATCAATATATATTCTTCAGTCTTAGATACAAATGTTATACCTATACAACGTGTAACGTTAAATGTGCAAAACCTCTTAAAGGGTTATTGTACTCATCATTATGAACAACTTTTACTATGGGACCAAACCTGAAATTACGAAAAAAAAACAGCTGTTCAGTACATTTATGTTCGCATAATTCGTCAAAATGTACTGAACAGCTGATTTTTTTTTCGCGATTTCATGTTTGGTCCCATAGTAAAAGTTGTTCATAATGATGAGTACAATGACCACTTAAGAGGTTTTGCGCATTTAACGTTACACCTTGTATAAATGATCTCTTAGCGATAAGAGCAGCCATTGTGTCACCCCGTGTAAAATTTATATCTATAATTCGTATGGTGTACATATTATAGAGTATTATATTCTATTCTATTTTATTCTACATTTAATCTTATAGTGTTATGTCAAGTCTCGATGTTTTCCAACATTAAAATGCCTGTCGACTTTTTTCTGCCAACCCTGTCCATGAATCAGACTCGTTGTACTTGTCACGTTTTCAATTAGTATGTTCAGAGATGCTTGGCTTATGGCCCTTGAGCGTCCCTGCCACTTGAGTACCCATTCATCCATTCGACTGTGGAGATAATTCTGACTATTCGCACCCTGAATGACGGGAGCAACGAATATATCTTTTTTATGTTCTTAACATTTCTGTTAATGTTTTTCCTTTCACCAGTTTTTCTCGTGTATTTTTCTGAGGGGACGATATTATTTAATTATGTTCTGGAGCATCTCAGTTTTTGTTGTTAACAAGATAGAAAATTTTCACACAGCATTAGATTTCCTTAACCTCGCCTCGCACTAATATTATTCCAAGAAAACGTGCTTCTGGGAGAGTAACAGGATCTTAAAGCATTATCTCGAAATTTCCTTATTTAAGAGATTCTCGAGTTTATGGCTAAAGCTTCCTGGTTTGAAGAGGTATCATCCTGTCGTCTCTATTCCGTATCGTTAGTTGAAGCGACAACTTAAAACACTCCAAAGTACTGAACTATTTGTCCTCTTTGGCGTACGAATTCGTCGTGTAAAGGTAAATGGTCTATAAGCAATAGCTGCATCCGAGTATATTAAAAATACGATCAGAATCGGTTCACTGGATCCCGCGTTATAAGCGAAACGGAGTCGAGCGTTGAATTTTATGAAACACTACCAATGCCCGCGACCGTGATTAAATCCCCTCCGTACCGTGCTATTTAGGTTGAAGTTGAACGAACTTTAATACCCAGGCTACGTAGAAATATGAGAAAAAATCCCTTTCGACATGTAATTTAATATGTTTCGTGGAACAATTTTACAAAAATATGTAGTAGTAGGTAACATCTTAATAACTTCTGTGATCTTGTTAACTTTGTATTTCATTTAAAACTAATCGCCATTATGTGAAATTGTGATATTATGAATGACAGACAAAAACATATTCGATAATTTTTTTTCAAAGTTAGAACCTACAAATTATTTATTTTTCTTGCTTTTGCTGCGCTTTTTGTATCAATCGTTTATGTACAAACATAAAATTTTCCAACAAGCCTAAAATTCACAAAAATGGTCGCGAATTTTTGATAAAACTGTTGAAACATAATGAATTAATTATATAAATAAAGACCTCTCAGGTAAACAAATTGGGTTAACAAAGAGACCATTCATAACATTACAAATTACTGGTTAACTAACCGCCGAGAACATCGCACAATTAAGTTACCTTTTAATTATGCGTCCTTTCCTACATTACACCTATATAGTACCCAAGTTATTCATTTGCATACGGGTATGCCATCAGTTGGGGGTCAACGCGACGACGTGTACAATTAGTACGGTTGGTTGGTGTATGTAGGATCAAGCGGCCCAAAGGCCCGATCTCCCAATCCGGGACATGCGCGTTTATTAACTGAGTCTTCTTACTAATTAGGGTCTAGGAGGCCTTTAAATGTGTGCATAGACTTCTATAGGCGTAGATCTCGCTTGTGTGTGCGTCAATGGTAATGCAAAATGAGTAGTGAACGTGGTCGAGGCTATGTTTAATAGAGCGAAGTTTAGTACTCCAAGGCATCATTTAAGGTCAGAAGTATATCTCGTAAAGAAGAAATAAAACGAAAATAGACCGTTCTTATTGTTGTGCAATGAAGACATATTCTTTATATTTCCCACATGATGACTCGACCATTACATTCCTCAATACAAAGAGTGCTTCGCTTCCAGTCTTTAGTAGTTTTGAAGTGCATTCACTGCATTCCGTGCACCGTCACTTTAGTATTGTGGAGATACATCTTTTGTGGGCCCCTTGCCTTTATGACTGCTCTAGATCTTGGGCGTAATTTTAAAAGAACTAACTTTCAAATTATCAAAAAAAATTCTATATCAATGTCTCATTTACTAATGTGTCATAATCATAAATCATAATGTGTCTTGATCATTTTTATTCAATTCTCTTCGGTATTGTATCTACAATCAAGTAGGTTTAATTAAAGTTAAACGAATTTATTTGCAAGAATATACTACGATTACGTCAATATAGAAAATTAAACATAATTATGGTAACATTATGTATATGAATAATGTTAAAAGCCTATTATGAGAGAAAGTGTTGCATTATTATCATAATGACGATCATTAACTATTGCATAAAGCGTGATTAGTATGAAATTTATTTAATCACAATTATTATCTAATACAAATTAAACTCATCGGATTTTGCACTTGTTCATAACATTGCTCTGCAATTAATTTATTATACTAATTAATTTTCATTTTCTGTTAACGAGTGGGTAGTTAGAAATTTCTGAATATGATGTGTATTTATTTATTTATATTGATGAATGATGACTATGAAGATTTATATTTGGAGATTTTGGTATAAAAAAAAATTGGTATCGTTGGTTTCATTATTATACAGCTTATCCTACTTACATGACCATAGGTAACAATTAAACGGTTTAATTCATTTAACAAGAGACACTGACCATCTTTACATACCGAGGAACTCCCTAGGAAAGCACGTTAAGCTGTTGGTCCCGGCTGTCATTCGTGGATCTTTGACAGTCGTTACGGGTCGTTATAAGCGTGAAAGTCTGACAACCAGTCTTACCGAGGGGTATCGTATTAGTACGCAGTCGCTTCATGTAAAATACTGGTATTCAGCTGCATCAGGTTAGACTTGAAGGCGATCCCAAAGTACCTAGTTGGGAAAAGGCTAGGCAGATTGACACATTGTAGTTTGTTATTAAGTTTATTAATAAGGAAAATGCGTAACAAGTAACAATATTGCAAAATAGGCACAGTATAGCGTACCGGTACCGTAGCGTTATTATAAATTTTTCTCTGTGAATTACCGATTGACGTACCAGTAGGTACCTCAATCACAGGATTTTGCAATGATCATTTGCCAAATGTGATGTTGCTATCGATATTTCTATCAAAAGCTTTGACTTTATTGTTTGTTGCGGTCCGTCAGAGGTTAATGTCCAATAATGTGCAGCCATACCTACTATTGTCATATTTCAATTAATTATTGACCTACTTATTATATTCTCTGAAATAGAGATGCAGCATAATCAGCCTATAATGTACCCAGTGCTGGGACACAGACACAGGCCTCCTCTCTGTGAGAGGAAGTGGGCTGTAATCCACCACGCGGCCCGAGTACGGGTTGGTGGATGTTACAATGTCTTCGAATTTGCGGATCTAGGATATGCCGATTTTCTCACGATGTTTTCATTCACCGACGTAGAGATGCAAAGACTAGCGGCCCGCCCCTGCTTCGCACGGTTTTTACTAATTGACAAAACATCGAGATTTCTGTATTAGATCTTCTTAGCGTGTCGATGGTAATCTAAATGGTCTCGGCCCAGAATTCGGCTATTTGTTTGGCGACATCACTAGCGTCCATCAGTGGCCTTAATGCGAGTTTTTATAGTTACTCGAACACGTTAACGTTAACTTACCTTAATTTTTATAGAATAATAACTTAATTTTTATATAAGAATTATATCTCGCACTAAGGTCTCTGTTCCTAGAACGTGCAGCTGATAGGACACGTAGGACATGATAATAGATGTAAAAAATATAAACAATAAAGTGTTCGGAAAATTGTCTACTTCTCAACTGCTGACCGGACCAAAAAGGTCTAATGTCAAAATAGCCTATTCTGTGGTGCGGACCAAATTTGTTCGATCGAATCTTTACATAAACTTCTATCACATAGAATAATTTCAGATTTTTCTCTTTGCAAACTTCGGAGATAGGGGGGGGGGGGGGGGGAACGGTATTTTTTTTACATTTTTCATCAAAAGTCGAAAACTATGAGTCCTAAAAAAAATAAAAAATAGTCTCTTTCATATGATACCCCACATGACCTAGTAGCCCCACTTTAAAAAGCCAAATTTTTAAGACCCCTTTTCAGTCCCTGTTGCAAAAAAAAACATAAATAGTTTTATTTCTTTCTTATTTGCAAAATAGTTGGGTAAACGTCATCTAAAACTATTCTAAATTTCAAGTTGATAGCATAAGTGGTTCTTGAGATATCCAGCTGTGACAGACAGACAGACAGACAGACTGAGTCACACCATAAGGGTTCCTTTTTTACCATTTTGGTACGGAACCCTAAAAACAACTCTGTGCACACATACGTACACGAAAAGCAATTTCGTTTTCATATTATGTTTAGGGTAAGTCCAGGATAGGTGCCACACTTTTTGTTAGGGTGCCATAACTTATTAATTAAAAATCTATTGGCAATACGTCTTTTGCATATGATAACTTTGATCTTTAATCTATGATGGTACCCCTTTTGTTTTACATAAGTATACACAAGACACAATTTCTTCAAAATCTATGAAGATTTTGAGGAAATTGTGTCTTTTTTACCCACTCAAAAGTAGGATAGATGCGTATCGTGAGGGATAGAAGACTCGTAGTAAAATGCTTCAAGGGATAGATGCCTAACGTGAGGGATAGAAGACTTGCTGTGTGAATGCTTCAATATTAGATGCTTATTGAAATAAAACATACTAGTTTCAATAATCAGCAATAAATTAAATTCAATTATTTCAATTCAATTCAAATCAATAATAAATTAATCTATTTTATCACACTAATATTATAAAAAAATAATCATTAAAATAATGTTTTAAATTCCAACCTAAGGTTAACTGTTCCTTGTTATCTTTTTCAAATCGTCGTCGTTTTTCGTCGTCGTCGTTAATGTCCGTGAGGGCATCACGGAGATTAAGACGACGACTTGAATTCCGATGAATGATTTCCGTAAGTTCTAAGCTATTTCATTTACACCTTTCTCAGTTTTGGTCATTTCTTGGAAAGCCTTTTCCAAGCTTTCTTCAGTCCAACTTACGAATGTGACGGGGGACCAGCCCCGGTTTTCTTTTATATTTTCGAGGCATTTTCTTCCACCTGTTTATAGAAATAGTTAGGGATAGGATAGATGCCCCTAAAGGCATCTATTCCGGACAGCAGATGGGGCAACTATACTTTTAGCACCGGATAGATGCCTTTTTTAATTTAAAAAAAAGTTTAAAACAGCACCTATCCCATTGGGGCACCTATCCTGGAATTACCCTACATTATGTGAAAGGTGTGGTCATTTTATTTAAGGGTGTGTTACAGTCCATCAAACTGAACAACTTCCGCTATGGGGCCAACATTGTAGTCACGAAAACAATCAGCCGTCCCATACATTTGGGTCGAACAGGTATTGAAGTTTTGTAAGGCACAGCTATGATGGAAAGATGAATGAAAAGATTACGTATTATTTTGATAACCGAGTTTAGCACGTGGAGGAAAATAGGCATTCAAATATGTACAGATTGATTATAATCTTTGTTTACACATTATTTGTAGAACCAGCACGTGTAATGGGGTCAAGTAAATATTGACATGACTTTTGACTAACGCACTCGGACAAATTAGATAATGGTGATGCGTTTTGTAAAACAAATCTCTCGCAATTTCTTGATTCAATGTCATAATAACCGAGTAATTTACCAAACAAACGCACTAGGACAGTAATTAGGTATTCGATGAGTAGCCTAGGTTATCACAAATTGGCTGGGCGCACGCCGCACAACCTATACAACGTGTAACGGTGAATGCGCAAAACTTCTTAAGGGTCATTGTACTCATTGTTATGAACAACTTTTAGTATGGGACCAAACCTGAAATCGCGAAAAAAAAATGAGCTGTTCAGTACATTTTGAGGAATTATGCGAACAGAAATGTACTGAACAGCTGATTTTTTTTTCGCGATTTCAGTTTTGGTCCCATAGTAAAAGTTGTTCATAATGATGAGTACAATGACCCCTTAAGAGGTTTTGCGCAACTAACGTTACACGTTGTATATTGAAGAGATAATTCGGCCAAACCGTTACTTAGTTAAAAGACATACTACTGGAGTATAAGATCTGTGGTGAAATGAATACAAAGATTTGCATACAAAAGGTACGTATATTTTTAATATATTCAAGCGGGCTACAAGATCGGAAATAGCTGTACAAGATGCTGGCCATCCGAGAGACGCTCCAAGTGCCCGTCCGGACTCCGGACGAGATGCTATTATATTACAAAGCTTTTAAAATTCATTACCGTTTAGATAATGAGCACCTGAAACAGATACACACTCGTGATTAATTACAGAAGATTCGATTTATGTAGATATTGAGAGTAAGAGGATGAGTGCAAAATATGATTCGAGATTTGATATAACTAAGGCCTACTTATTTGCAAACCTAAATGCTTTTCTGTTAGAAAAAAGTTGGTAATAAAAAGGCAGACTTTGGTTGAAGTATATTCTAGAAAGTAAAATATAGGCTATTGCCTATATTTAACACTAGCTTTTGCCCGCGGCTTCGCTCGCGTGGATGTCGGAAAAGATCCCACGAGAATAAAAATCCTTCCTTATTTGTCTTGTCTACCTTATAAAGGGAACCTCTGTGCAAAATTTCAGCTTTATAAGTCCAAGAGTTTGGGCTGGGCGTTGATGAGTCAGTCACTCAGTCAGGACTTTTCTTTTTATCCACCCACGCGCCTATAGCCTTCCACAAAAGTAATTATTAAAGTCCGACTGGTAGTTCCAGAGATTAGCGCCTTCAAACAAACAAAAAAAGTGTGTGTCAGCTCCGATGCACGACTGGAGTTTACTCCTGTTTTTGTGCCCCACCTCACCTACCCGCTAACCTCCCCCTCCCCCTCTAACCCCCCTCACACCCCTTCACCGCTTTCCCCTCCCCCTCCACCCTCACCAACTCCTCCGCTCCCCCTCTTTCCTTCTCCACACCCTCCCTCACTGCACCCTCTTATCCCTCTCCACCCTCTCTACCTCCCTCCATCATCCACCCCTTCTCTCCCTCTCACCATACCCTCCCCTTCCCCCTGTCTCTCCTCACCACTCGTCCCGTTACCCCTTTCCCTCCTCACCACCCCCTCCTCTTCCCCCTCCCCTCTACACTTCCCGCTGAGGGAAAAACTATTACTGACAAACTTTAATACTTGCTTAGGCAAGTATTTGTGCCAAGTTTCAAGTTAATTAACCAAATGAATAAGATTTTTCATCTAAACTATATTCCCGGTTTTCACTCCCACATGAATGGAATTTTAAAAAATCGTTTGGGATATTTCCGTAACTTGACTGAAAGATTATTCACACCAATTTTCGAGTTAATCAAGCCCCGCAGTAAAACCTGGCCAGTAAAATTTACTATCCCTTTTCACCCTTAAAGCGAAAAACCCTGATACACATTATTCTTTATTTTTGGTCTCAAGTTTAGATACTGAGTTTCGAGTTAATCGGAACGCTCGTTAAAATTACTCCATACAAACTTTGACACCCCCAATCCCTCTTTAGGGGGTAGTTTAAGAAAACTAAAAATGAAAAACTTTATAATTTACTTAGATAAATATTCATGCCAAGTTTCAAGTCTATTAACTCAAGGAATAAGATTTTTCATACAAACTTTCATCCCCTATTTGTCCCCTTTGGGGATGGAATTTCCAAAAATTCTTCCTTAGTGGATTCCTACACTGTATAAGGTATCTATGTGCAAAATTTCAAGTCTCTAGGTCCAGCGGTCTGGGCTGTGCGTTGATATATCAGTCAGTCAATCAGTCAGTCAGGACTTTGAATTTTATATATATAGATTCTAAAATCTACTAATTCTCGTAGACACCACAAAATACAGTTTTGGCTTTATGAAGCTTTCTTAGTAATAGGAATCTCGCTGCGGAATGGCTAAATAAAATAAAATTAAAGGTAGTAGGAAGGTATTTCTCGTGAAATTAATTTTACTTTAGGAGTTTCAGTAATTAATGTACCTACATAATTACTGAAACTTCCATAACATAATTAATTGATTTTAATTTTTTTGGGTCGTAGTCACCACCACGCGTTTAAATAACCTTTCGTAAAATTAGCTTTTCGTATACAGAAACAATTTAAAAGCCATTGTGTCTTGCGTAGATCTACGGCATACAATTTTTTCGGGGACTTATGTTAACTTTCGACTAGTTTTCACCATGCCAATAATAAAACCCAAAAAAAATTTCATGAAGAAACGCTTCTTAGCGCGATGCCCAAAAGAAAGATTATTTTTGCAATCGATTGGCAGCGAGAAAACACTGATAGAAAGACAAATATGGCAGATATTGCAGGTTTTTAGCCAAAAAAAATTGCAAGTAGACGAAACCAGGCCAGGCGCACTCTAAATTTTAGGTATGAAGCTACAAGTACGCGGCGGGCTCGACTTGCCGAGCTATTTCAGCGTGGGCTGCCGCGGGACGGCCGGCTCGCACGTTAGTTCGATAAAAATAAAAGAAGGCAACCCCTAACGAGTTACAAGGTATAAGAGTTACGCGATAGAAAGAGGTGAAAACTTCTAGGTGAACATAACTGTAGGTAATTAACGCTGTGCGACCTGAATTGCATTTTACTGTGTCGTAGCAAGAGTCGCTATTTATTTAAATGCGCAGTGAACCTTCTGTATACAGAAGGTTCACTGCGCATCACAATAATAGTACAAGTATACTTGTACTATTATTGTATTCTGTGACGAAACTTGCAAGCAATGTCCACTAGCAACTTTGCTTGTTAGGATCTACGTTACGCTCGCTGCGCTTAGCGCTTGATGTAAATTGTAAACAGTCAACGTGTATCAATTTATACACGTGCCTATATCCGGAGTGGCTGATCCTGAAAATTATTGAGACGAGGGTCGACATGTGTCTCTCCATCCACGTTATTGTCACTGTTATATAACACACCACCGATACACAGTTGCTTCTCAACACATTTATCTGGATTTTTGTCGGTCTTTCGGAGACAAAGTTTTAGGTGGATATGAGCTTATAAGCTGTTGCTTGGGTCGAATATAAGGTACTCTAAAAAGATTCTGATTTTGTTCCCTTTGGACCGAATTCCACCAAACGACTCGCATCGCATCGGATCGGAACGGATTTTACAATCTTTAAACGATATTAAATCGTGTACACAGTTTTTAAACTCTATATTACCAAGCCCGCGGCATGACGCACGGCTCCGTTCGCCTGTCGTCGTATCCGAACACGTCAACACGGTAGGAATGAAACTATTTGACTATGTGCAGAAACGGATACTTTCGCAAGCGACAGTACGGAGCCGATCGTATACGTCGACATCCTGCTGGACACGATCGGCTGTCGCCGCATCCGTTCGTATACTTTCCTATCAGATGCGATTCGAGCCGTTTGGTGGAAATCAACCTTAATGGTTAGTTTAGCTCCATTTCTGATTAGTATTACATATCGAAACTGTTACCTTAATTATTTAGGTAACCCATTCTTTGCGCCATAAAATTACAAAATAGTCCTCACCCCAGACCGAATTACCGGCCATGGCGACCAGTCTCAGCAGTCGCACACACTCTTCCCAAAAATAATAAGTTACTAGCATAAGCTGTTTGGCCTTGCCTAGCTGCTGATATGTTAGCCAGTCAACTTTTTAGCAAAATAATTTAGCAATAAATCAGTCTATAAGGCCCTGCGCGCACTGCCGTGCGTTTTTCTAACGCATAATCTGTGAAGTATGGAATGTCATTGAAGTGCGCGCACTGCGGTGAGAAAACGCATGCGTTTTGTTACCGTAGGCCCCGCCCAGTGCGGCAGAACTAACGCAACGCATTCCACCGCACGGCAGTGCGCGCAGCCGTTAGCCCTCACTAATGTTGGCGTGACAGAATTCAAAGAAGGTCCATACTTACGTACATATCGACTGTTTCCGCTACAAAGGGCGTAAAGACCATTTTGGGCCAAATTCACTTTTTGATGGAGTCTTTTATCTATCAGTCAACTAAGTAAGACTGCATCAAAAAGTGAATTTGGCCCAAAATGGTCTTTACGCCCTTTGTAGCGGAAACAGTCGATATGCGAAATATTGGTTTCGAAGAAAGTCTGAGCTGTACTGAAATCAAATGTATGTACCTACTATTGTGTGCTCAATTTTGTAGAAGAGATTGATATTCTAATACGTTCTGATGAAGTTATCGTCAAGAAAAGGGATGATAGGTAGGAGTAGGAACATACATCAGTAACGAATAGTACTTATGTTAAGATTAAAAGTCATACGTAAAGTAGTTATGAAATTTGTCTGCGTAACAGAACATTAACATAAGGCCAAACATAACATTACGGCCTTGTTCAAATCAAAAATCAAATCAAATCATTTATTACTTTGAAAACTTGGGTAATAATGGCACATAGATGTTCTTTTATAATAAGGTTCACCATATTTTACTGATACTTACATGGGCATGCAAATACAATACAAACAATTTAAAAAAAAACAATTCTACGTACTATTTTTATTGTATTATTCTTATTTTATTCTATTATTTTTAATTTATTGTTCCCCGATGAGTTCGGCAGAGGTGTACCCATAGTACACCCTATTTCGACAGTTATGTTTGAGTTGAAACAAAAAAAGGTGTTTTCCTCCACTAACAGATGTTTCTCTGTTTCAGGTAAGCAGCGCAGTCGTTAGTGCGACGTTTCGTTTCTTAGAAGCAGAATCATTATCCAGAGTAAGTTTTCTCCTACAAACAAACCTATTGATGTCAAAGCTGCTCTACAAATCCCTCGTTACTTGAACGAAATACATCCTCCAATATTTTTTTTCCCTCGACGAGTAAATCTGTTCAATTACATTGCCTTACTCTCAAAATTACTTCGTCGAATAAGCTTGCGTCTTGCGGAAAAGTAACCCGTTATTTTTATACTAGGTATATATACTCGTGGATTTTCAGAATGTGAGCCAATCAATATCCTTCTAATTATTTTTAGTTATAAAGTGCCCTGTGTCTAATCTTCGCGCTGAACTATACAATATGTAATTACCGTAAGTAGTATGATACTTCTGATTCATAATAAGTTTTGTTTACATTACATAATTTATGTATTCGTAAATGTTTTATAAAGGCGCCATAGTCTGCACAAAACACCCAATCTTAAGGTTGAATGCTTTTAGAATAAGATCTAAATGTCATTTTGTTTGTTTTGTTTATGTTTAAATAAAGAAATTTCAAATCAATCAAATCAAGTTATTTTTAGTTTTGTCGTTAACGTGCGCAGTGTTTTTCAAGCTTTGCTCCTAATGGGAACAATCATTAAAGGTTTGTTGGCACTCGGAGTGAATCCCTGTAAATCCTTGTGTAGTGATCACTGTAAGACGAAAAAGTGCGTCGTGAAATAGCGTTGAATTATCTGATAGCAAAAAGCGCGGACGACGGCATTAGAGTTTCAAGCTACGAAGTTAGCGATTTACGCAGCGGCGTGGAAGAACATTTTTTATTAAATGATCTCGACGATTTTATGTTGTTCTGTGTTTTAATTTGAAAGTAAATGCAGTGAAGTGAAAAATAAATTAACGAAATATTTATTTCTTTATTTTTCTTATACAATTCAACCTGTATAAGATTTTTAATCATTTTTTAAAATTTTTACTGAGAAAGTGTTGCTGCTGTGTTTTATCATATCATCATCATCATAGCCTTTGTTGGGGTTGGTTTCCAGTCTAAGCGGATGCAGTTGAATACCAGTATTTTACATGGAGCGAGTGCCTATCCGACCTCCACAACCCTGGGTACTACTGGGTAATACTGGATCAGCGTAAAAGCCAAAAGCCTTTTTTTTGTGGGTGAGCGAAAAGCCTGTAAACATTACCTACACAACGATAAAAGTAGTCATCAATTTAACGAAAGTGTTGCACTCAAATCACGCCTCAATTTACACGCCTCGCTGTTACCAAATTTGATTAGAGGCAAACGGAAGCAATTTCACACATAACATACATTACTTGGGTTACAAACGTTGACTGCGTGGCCTCCTTTACATAAACCGCTGTGTACGGAGACAAAGCGGCATTCGCTTTGGGCGTCCCATTACAGTAATGCGGAGCTAAAACTTGACTGATTACTGGTCTGCCTGGATGAATTTTTCCACTGTCACACCACTGCGACGGTTTAGACGGACGTTAGCAGTATTAGAGGGATTTTCTCGTCTGTGTAATCGAAATTCTTGGTTAAACGAGCGCGTCGCAGCTGTTATCTTGTTCATCCATCATTCATTACACAA
This sequence comes from Cosmia trapezina, assembly GCA_905163495.3. Lineage (NCBI taxonomy): Eukaryota > Metazoa > Arthropoda > Insecta > Lepidoptera > Noctuidae > Cosmia > Cosmia trapezina. The sequence continues at coordinate 20,055,104 of LR991037.1, forward strand.
CTTTTCCTAGATAATTAAGGAAACTTACAATTTTTTTGGGCATTCGGTAGCTAAAGGAACTTATATTATTGCTTTTCTTTAAAGAAAATTGAAATGTCAGTGATGAGGGTGAGGGATGTTGAATCTAGAAGCTTTTTGATAGTGCAATTTAGTTTAGTTATTTATTTGGTATTTCCATCGAATTTATTTTTAATATAAAATGTTTTCAAAAGACACCCAAGAATAACTTTCTTGGTAATATTTTCTAGCGCCACGTCAGCGGCACTATCCCTTAAAATTTCCATATTCAAATGTGAACATCAAGTTAATTTACTGTAGGATCTTAAATTACCTTTGAAATTAGATATATTTCGCTGTCACTGCGGATGTAATTTACATTTATTATTAGCCTTGTTGAATATTCATTATTAACGTTAGTACGCATTATTCTTGGTATTCGGGTCGTGCACGCGAAAAATGCTTTATGACTATCGTTAACTCGATACTATCTGCATTTAATGCTAATGCATTTACTTATTTATGTACATAACTATATCTACCATTTATTATATTATTCATATTAAACATATATACCTACCAACCATATTTACATACCAAGATCCCTCCGTGCTCGGAAAGCATGTTAAGCCGTTGGTCCCGCTTTCATTCGTGGATCTTTGACAGTCGTTACGGGTCGTCAGAAGCCCGAAAGTTTGACAGCCAGTCTTACCAAGGGGTATTGTATTATCCAATAACTGGGTTGTGGAGGTCAGATAGGTAGTCGCTCCATGTAAAATACTCGTATTTAGCTGCATCCGTCCATCCAATACACTCCACACTTAAGGTATGAAGCTACAAATACGCGGCGGGCTCATCTTACTGGGTCAATTCAGTGTGGGCTGCCGCGCACCGGCCGGCTCGCACCTTAGTTCGATACTCACTCACGCGCCGTGTCGTAAAAGAAGACAACCCTAACGAGTCAGAAGGTATAAGAGTTACGTGATATAAAGAGAGGCAACTTGTAGGTGAATATAACTGTAGGTAAGAAGCGTTGTGCGACCTGAATTGATAGATAGATAGATAGAGTACTCTTTATTATGCACACCATACAAATTGCACTTTATTGTGTCGTAGCAAGAGTCGCTTTTTATTTAAATGATTTTGCGGAGTGTCCCATCTGTATTAATCTGTGCTCGAAGCCGATTCCAAAATAGTTGGAAAAAGGCTAGGCAGATGCAGATGAAAACTAGCTGGGCTTGCGGCTTCGTCAGTATGCATCAATCTTCCTTATTTCAAGATAACTCTACTGAATTTAATTAAAATCGGTGGTAAAGATGGCCACAAATAGACATAGGGAATCTCCTACGAACTATTGATTTACATAAACAAATATTTGACTCAGGACCGCCTAGAGTCTAGGCCTTGGTGTACTCAATCCTCCTTGACAAAGACAATGATGGAGCTTCTGATCCCTTTAGTTAACATTGTAATTTAGTTATCTTGGTACCTTAGAGCTCCATTTTCTTGTCCTAATTACTAGCAGAAGCCAAGGATTTTAATAGGGCCCGACATCTTACCGTACCTTTTGAGACATGACAAGAGGATTTGTCAGCTTAACTGAACAGTGTTCCTTTAATTTGTGGCTGTTTGTTTTATACACACATAAGCAGATTACAGATACCCTGAAAGGTTCAGTGCTGAACAAGAGCTTCTTAGTATGTAAATAGTTACGATGTCTCGTAAAGGGATTGTTGCCCTAATTGCCAATCATAGAAAAAGTGTTAATAAAGGATGTGTAGTAAAATCCTCTTGAATAAACTTAATTACTCGTAATAGCTTTTTACTCACGTCAAACCATTCTCGGTGACTTGTAGCCTGTAGGAAGCTAAGAAACTTATTAAACGAAAATTGATGTGATTTGACCAACGAATTAAGAATGGATTCAACTTGGAAATATGCTCTGTTCACAATACTCCGACTGCTGCGGCTATAATACATGCCATGTATTTTATTTAAAACCAAACATTAGACAAATTGCAAAAAAAAAAACATTTTAAGTACCTACCTACTTACAACGAAATCGAACAGCCAATGTAAACACACGAGCCCAAATAGACGACTAATTTTTTTTAGGTTATTAAAAAATATTGGACACGTATTTTTTCTATTTTTACACATTGAGTAAAAAGTGTCATGACGTCACTCCTTGCTAGATTTTATACGTAGTTTGTAGTTACAGTTGTGACGTAGCGAGCCCCTAGTCCCCAACTTTTAACTTGAATGCGCTTTATCTACCTAATTATTTTTTTACTAATAATATGATAAAGCAAAAAATACGTGTCTAATATTTTTTTTATTATCTGACTGACGGGCTAAATAGAATTTCTTTTTTTTTTACCCAGGCATCATCCCCATTGCTGGCACATAACAATTAAAAACTATCCTATATTTACCTCCAATTAAAACTCGTGCCAGAATTATTGCCAACTATTGTTGTCAATGCTATTATCGTTGGTATATCCTGCTCGTGTCTGCAGCAGGCACGTCAGGGGGCAATTATAATTAAAATAGCTTGTTCAACGACAACAGCGTGCTGCGATCGAGGTCGGGTCTCATTGTTTATTGTAATGTGCTCTGTCATTATAACCGACGTCGATACTTCGTAAGAGGTTCACAACTTGCTTTATTGTCGAGACTACTTCAGGTGCTTCCTATTCAAGCTGGAATATAATAGCTAGACGCAGCGATGCTAATAATAGTTCGATAATAATCTGCTCAAAGAACATTTTCTAGGTAGTTCAACAGTACTAGTAAATTCTTCGGAGTAATATTAATTGAATATCTTGACGGTTATGTAGGTTAATACACTGGGTATCATAATTTACTGAAAAGCTCTGCCTCCCTCATGAATCAAATCTTGCACAAACTTTATCAAGGACATACAATACAAACGTGTCTGTTAGAATAACAACGATATTGCATAAATCAAACACAGTTTTCCATAAAGCATTCACTGTTCCCGAGCAAAACTTAAGTCAATCTGTAGGTTCCTGCGATGCAATTGCGTGCCCATACATATTCAAGTGTTCATACATCACGAGTGGTAGCCGCGGCATTGTGCGCTCGTAATAACATGCAACTCGTGAGACGTTCGTGTATTTCCGTTTATTCAGATACCCCTGTTATCCGAACAGCTTTGTCTCCTTTGAAGCTTGGATCCTGCTGATTTGCTTCTAGATCTTTGTTTTCTTTGCTGTCTTTTAAAAATGTGCTATTTTCTTTGTCTCCATTAGGAAATACATTATAAGTATTACTATCTATCTATTTACTATTTTATGCCACTGTAAACCAAATGTCTCTCTCACCCTCGTTTCCATACACTTCTGTTTTCTGCTAATTCGGGCCAGACTTTTCGGGTAGTAGTCAATCCGCCATTTTCGTCTTGCTCTGCCACGAATCAATTGACAAATATGATTTTTATATATGCGGCCAAATTCTACTCATTCCAAATTAGGATTTTAAGCAATATCCATAGCTACCACTATACTTTTATATTCTTAAAGAAATACGAATCTAGCTTTAGTACACTCTGTAATGAAAACGTGCGCATGCAAACTCCACCGAAATTCAATTTCAGTGTCCCAAATTGAACTTTTTATATGAAATTCTCCTTTGTTTCTCTCATATTATTTGTAGATAAATTCAAGTCATATCATATGAGCTACATTATAAGAACGAAGAGATTTCAGAGTCCATTATCCTTTGAAACTCCAGACATTTTCTTCTATTTGTAGCCTGGCTTTCCCATTAGTTATCGGTCACCCACCTTTTTACAGAGGGAATGCAGACGTCTGAACGTACCCTTGGATCTAGTATTAGATAAATGAAGTCTCCTGTTCCTCTGACTAAATCACTGTTGTACCCATCGAATCAGAGAATTATTTATGTCGCTCGGTTTTTGCTGACTGCTGGTGATAATGTTCTTACAGGAATAGACCTTTCTTGCTCTATCATTTGTAGACCACTACTGAAAACCTCGTTGAGCTAGAGTAACGATTTGGCAAGTGGAAATGTAGTCAAAGATGTTTCCGGTAATTTATTTATTTAGTTAACCATTTATGTAAGCACACACACACAAATAAACAGACAAGAAGAAAGGAACAGAAAATACGTACAAAGGTAAAATTAAATGGTAATCTTGTTGCCATCGTAGCATTTTGAAAATACTTATCTGTTTGATATAATTATTAGAAGTTAGAAGACGACTTTCATTTAGTTTTAAAGATTTGAGCGTTGGATCTGATCTTATACAGTGCAGTCAGTAGGTAGGTATTTATTTATCTCTATGGACCCTTAACGGGAGCAAAACGTCAAAAAACACTACATTCAGATTGAAAATAGGACGCGTATTACCGAATTTATGTATTGTAAATAAAGAAATCCGAGTGTTTCTGTTATTTATTTTATCCTGTATTATAAGTAAATAATTAAGATCAAGGGATCTCTACGTCTATCTGAACACCGAAATTCAAATGTTATTGCAAATTAAATATTGTTTTTATGTCACCACCGCGGGATAACAATAACACTAAATAACTGCAGTACCTATGTGGTTAGTTCTATTACTTATACTGACCTCAACGTAGGTATCCATTAAGTTGATTAATTGTACACAATTAATTATGTAAGTACCATCATACGTAGCGACCATGAGAGATAGAATCGAAGAACACCTACGACTGGATTAATGATCTTATTGTGCGGAGGTGGCAAGGACAATAAGAATTACATTCATTAACTTTGAAGAGGCGTACGTTTCGTATAAAATAACACTGTAATTGGACCTGGTCTAAAATTCATGGCAATACATGTTTAATGGAGCCAACGCAACACGAAAACGAAGGAAAGGGACCCCCTTCATTGTTGCACGATAGGGGCAAGTTTGTTGCCGTCAAAAATTGGTATAGGTGTAAACAGAACGTACAATAAAATTGCATTCAATTCAGTCATGAAACAAGTCTTGAGAAGACGTTCAATAAAATTGAATGAATATTTGGCAGCGCAAATACGGGCAATTAAACAAGGACGTGCAACTCCGAGGCAAAACTTGCTTGCAATAATCACCTTACAATCATTTCATTGGTGTAAACAGAAGTCTTGCTGTTCTAGTGCTAGTAATTTATTGCATGCGATTATTGCTCTAGATTCTAGAGTTTTACGTTGCAAGTTTCTGGAACGTTCCAGAAACTTGCACCGTGTAAACAGCATTTAATTCTACGTACCTATAACCGTATAAAACAAGCGAACGATTGCTGATTTTTTCCAAAATCATTGCACGGTCAACGTCAGTCACTCTCATGGATCTCTGACGCAAATACAAATAGTTGTGACACAGCCACTACCATCCAATATCAATCGATGTAATCTGATGTGAAGTGACACGGGGATTTGACGAGCTCCCGAATTAATCCAATACGTACTACTGTCGGTATGATATTCCCTTTATTTCAGTGCCAGTGAACTGACGTCGGCTCCAAATTAATGGAATTAGCGAGTAGCTGTTTGACCGTGCGATAATTAGATGTGAATGAAGGACGAATGGAATTTCAATGCAAATAGGTTGAATTTAATTTGAAAACGTAATTTCCTGGTCGACAAAGGACCTCCTTTGATCTCTGTATGCTTCCCAATGCAGTGCTTCATCCGGCCGTTTCTAATTTAAGCTAATCCTAACATCTACGCTTATATGTGTATTACAAAATATTGCGGCTTCTTTTTTGTTTATATCTAAAGGGAAAAGAGGGTTTACGATGAAATACAATATAGCAGAATTTATATGCAAATAACCTATGTATTGGTAGCTTACTTTGCACGTTCATCTCGACGCTTCTTGTACGTTCCGAGGCAATCCGATCCTGTGTCGGTTGGCGTGGACTGTAATCTCGGCCGGTTGTATTGAGGCTGTATTACTATCATGTGCATATTGAACGAGACGTCGGGTTTCCCCGGGATTTATCGGACCCCCTCGGAGTATACCGATTGGTGTACATGTACCACGCAGGATGTTCTGAGCTTATTGGATAGGGTAACCGTACGTACACGTGTGCTTACATGCTTTTACGAAGAGCACTTAGAGCAACTGCTTGTAAAGATCGTTTTCGCACATCTAATAATTTGGGACTACTCTCAATCGGTGAGCCTAATGTTGCCTAATTTTTTTCAAACCTGAATATCATCGCATCGCACTTCGCACTAATATTATAAAGGCGAAAGTTTGTGAGTGTGAGGGTGTGTTTGTTACTTCTTCATGCTCAAACGGCTGGACCGATCTGGATGAAATTTGGTATGTAGATAGCTTATACCCTAAAGTAACACAGTCTACTTTTTATCGCGGTCTACGCGGGCGAAAGTTTGTGAGTAGTGTTGTGGAAATATAAAGCAATGTGTTTGTTGAAAAAAAGATGTTACTTGATGAGTTGATGACTCAACATTTGCTTTTAAACTTCCTGCAACTAATACGTAGATGGAAACCGCACATCAACCGCTAATATCTTCACGTGCTAACCTAATGCATATCAATTTCACTTTGTATGGATAATTGAGCAAGCAATATAATTTAGTGTAACGTACGGAAATACACCGTTCGGGTTTGGTATGTGGTACAAACCTCACGACTCGTTTACGCGTCACCTCACGTCCCTTATTCACCCACGTTTCAATCAAGTTCTGATTATATAACTCGGTACGATGCTTCTTTTAACATAAATCGATATTGTGTAAATTCATGTCCGATTTGGACTAATAAAATTATTAAGTTGCCGTAGAAGACATGCCTATGAAATTCAAGAAATGTCTGTGACCGAGAATGGATGAAGTAAGAAATGAGTATATAAGAGGAAGTTTGAAAGTGGCGCCTGTGACAGAACAGTTGAAAGGAAATCGTTTGGCTTCTTATGGGCATGTGATGAGGAGGGACGAAACGCATGTGACTAAAAGAGTGATGAATATACATGTTGATGGATGGAGAGGCAGAGGAAGGCCAAAGAAAAGGATTCCTTCATTCCATCCAGATTGTGTGAGGAATGATATGAAAGAGAAGGGAGTGAATGATAACGTGACGGTTGACAGAGAATGGAAGAAGAAAACGTGTTGCGCCGACCCCAATTAAGTAACATGGGATAAGGGCAGAAAAATGATGGCTGTGACTGAAGTAGAAGTCAAGTTGGTGATAAAATTATTTTATTGTAATCTAACATCATAGACTAACGCTTGAAGGATACTAATGGCACTTGCATTTAAAGTAATCATCACATAGTAAGTACAACACCCATAGAAATAATAACGAAGGTCTAATTTACCGGCAATTCCACAGCTATTTAAATCAGAAACATAAGTCAATGTACGATATAAATCACGTACGATTGAGACAAGTGGCTCCAATCTGTTCTAAGAGTAATTCGGTGCGTGCCTGTACGAGGCGACATCGAAACCAATTACTCGACACTTGTTATGTTAATTACTAGTCAACGTTAATATAGTACTTGAGCATCTGTATGACGCTGGTAAATTAATATGGTGTGTATTGTACGGCATACGTTCATACCTAGGGTTGACACGTTATCGAGCAAAAAGGAATTACAACGTATTTGAATTACCCAAGTACAGATTACAAAAAAGAGAAGCCCTTTCTAGTTCTTTAATATGTACTATACAAACATTCTTTGCAAAACCAACTGAGATGTCAATCACCTTTGTTCAGTACTGAAATGTTTTAATTTCCCACGAGAAGCTTGAAGTTTCTTGAATACCTATTACATAATTAATGCCCATTTTTTGTTTTAAGAATTTTTTTCCAGTAAATCATTATAAACGTGCTGTAAGATTAATTTCAGTTATAATACTACTGATAATGCTGCTTTAAACGTTAGTGTAAGTAAACGGCCTATACTTATAGGCATCCCTGATCCCCACAATCAGGGGAGTAGAAGTAATTACATGTTCATTAATGCGACTGGGACGACACGCCACATCGCGTGACAATGTACAAGGCACATCCGACCTGCTACTTGTTACCAAATAATTATATGGGTACTTACTCCGATTTGATATGATAGATAGATGAGAGTAGAACGGGAAAGGCGGACTTCTTAAAGGACTTCTTACAAATAACTGTCAAGTTTTTTTGTCCTTTCCATGGTCTAAAAGCTTTCATCAGCAGTTTTAGCGACTGAACTCAAACTTCTAAAATCACATTTAGACTACGATTTCGGTTTCAGAAATATCGGTGATATTTGTTAGGCCAGTCGTAAATCAGAAGCCTAATAAAAAGGACTAAGGGCTAATTTTTCAATCGGCAGACAACTTTTATTTATGGAATAAATATGGCGGTTTGACAGCTTATGTATAGAAAATACGTCAAACTGTCATATTTATTCTTCAGATAAAAGTTATCCGACTATTGAAAAATCAGCGCTAAGTATGTTAAGGAATTGTGTTGCGAAAATACAGGTGCTTCATGAAAAATTGTACCAATATTCAATCTGGCCAAACTGCCGACCCTTGAAGCAGAACTGGAACGAATATCGCTTATAAATAATCACTTATATCTGAACAGGCCTTAACGCGAACATTGCGAACAGCTATTGTTTACGCGGCCCGTTCGCCCGTGACGCCCCGAATGAGAATTGACGGCGCGCGTGTGACGTAAGCAAATGACGTTGTATTTCGTTCGGCGTGTTTGGTCGGACGTAATTACGTTTGTTTTCCAATAAGCTGCACTCTGATACGTTACGATTGGACGGAATTGAAAGTCAAATACATTCTGTGTGGAGTACGGGATATGCTGTTGTAAAATTCTGTTTGGTTCGGATATGATACGTTTCTTCGACATGCAGCTTATTTGCATGTGAACTTGTATGAATTAAGTCAGTTGAGAAATTGGGAATTGGGGGACATATCACTATACAGGGTGTTTGGCGCATGGACCGACACAATTTTTTGGGGGATTGGGGGGGGTCATTTGCTAGGTTTCACCTAAAGACCTCCATGTCCTAAGTGTGACGGTAATAGTTTTTTTTTTTTTTTTGTTCTTTCTTTGAATTACCCAAAATCTCGCCTTTGAATCGATATATTTTTTTTGTTTATGGTTGTAAAAGAACAAAATAATTTTTATTATAGTCTACAATGTATTCTTATTCGAAATAAAATAAAAAAATATAGTAACCGTAATAAGTCTTTTCTTAAAACACTCCATAACTGACTCTCTAACTAGTATTTTGACTACATTTGAATTGTTTTTCATAGCGTGTAGCATACCCTTAGAAAGGGTACAAGCTAAAGAACTTTTTGAGATAAAAATAAGGTCAAAATGGCTTTATTTAAAAAAAAAATGAATTTAAGAGTAGTAACTTTTCATACATTTAAACATTTTTAAGACTTTGGAAGCACGTAAGTCATTTTCTACTGATCAATTACATCAAATAATAATTTATTTAGAATAAAAATACATTGCAGACTATTATAAAATCTATTTTGTTCTATTGCAACCATAAACAAAAAAAATATATCGATTCAAAGGCGAGATTTTGGGTAATTCAAATAAAGAACAAAAAAAAACATATCTCAATTACCGTCACACTTAGGACATGGAGGTCTTTAGGTGAAACCTAGCAAATGACCCCCCCAATCCCCCAAAAAATTGTGTCGGTCCATGCGCCAAACACCCTGTATATTATAAAACAAAGACCCCCGCCGCGTCTGTTTTGTTTTGATTTTCAATCCTTAATTCATTGGGATTTTTATACGGTTTTCACCAATGGACGGAGGGATTTATGAGGAAGGTTTTGTGTAAATTGGCTGAAATATGACGATGATTATTGAAGACGTCGGAAAAAATCATTCCAACTGGGAGCATAACTGGTGCGCATTACGGTAGGACGTTTCCATGGGATTTTACGACCTCCACGGGCGAAGCCGCGGGCAAAAGCTAGTATTAAATAAGTAACATTTTGCAGAATTGTTTCATTCCTAGTTCTGTGAAGTTATTCTGATAATCAACGATTTAAATGCCGATTTGTGAAACGTTTCTAGTTCGAAAATTTTACCAATTCGTACCCCACATGGACTACATGTGATCTTATTTAATACAAGGGGATACACATTGCACACGTGTACCTTTTCTCGTAGACCCATATGATTTCTATCGTAATTGGAACATGCCAAATATAATTTTGGCCGAAATAAGCTCATTTTCTTCTTGACCTATCCATGTTTGTACGAATCATATTCGAGTTGTGAGAGTATCGGGCGATGGAGTGGGCCATGAAATATGCGGTCATGTATAAAAAATACTAGCTTTTGCCAGTGGCTTCGCCCGCGTGGTTGTCAGAAACTATCCCACAGGAACTGTAAATTTTTCGGGATAAAAAGTAGCGTATGTGCTATTCTAGACTATAATCTATCTCTGTGCCAAATTTCATCCAAATCCGTTCTGGCTTAGTTGAGTAACAAACATCCATCCATCTAAACTTTCGCTCTTCCGGTCTTCGCGGGTGAAACCGCGGGGCGCAGCTAGTTCTAACATAAACGCGTAAAGTTAAAATAGTAGTTAAGTTTTCTGAAATTTTCCAATTTTCTGCGCAATTTTCTTAATTTTTCTTTCCGTAAGAACCTTCTACAAAGTATTACAAAACTTTAAAAAAGATGCAAAATCGTTGTCAAGTTATGGCGTGACCTAGGGAAATATGGATTCATTTTTTATATACTTAATACATTTAAATAGATCTCTATCGCAAAAATAATGACGGCAAGAATTAATTGTGTCGACATGAACCGTTGTATCTAGTCGTTTTAAATTGATTGCATCTTGGTCATTGACATGCACAAAATACGTTGATTGATTTCAAGCTATAAAAACTGCAATTAAGTTTTCAGACAAAACGGTATCACACGGATAATGTTATCGATAAAGCGGGATGTTTAGGTACCTGTCTCACCGCCAGCGATTAGCGAGAAGCGAGTAAATCTTGCAACTAAAAAAACCGGCCAAGTGCGTGTTGGACCACGCACAATGAAGGGTTCCGTAGACGGGATGAATTTATCACAATAAGAATCTTAATTGTAGTTAAAAAACATGTTTTCCCATACATCGATACACGTTACTGTCAATTCTCCAACTGCAAATGTAAGTTTGTAATAGCAAAAAAATATTTACTATTACAATTTTCGGACTTTTTCCTTTACTTGTGCTGTGAGGACCATGCTCCTTGTCAAATTTCATGATTCTAGGTCAACGGGAAGTACCCTGTAGGTTTTGATTTATTTGCGAGTATCAAAATATGTCGCATAAATGGCCGTATTTTTTTATTACGTTGACTTAAAAGCTTGATTTTATTGGAGCTCAAAGGGACCGTAGACCTTGCATTTGATATTAATTTCAACTTGATACCTCCACGCGTTCCTGAGCAAATGGGTGTTGATAGACTGACAGACAAAAGGACAACGAAGCGATCCTATAAGGGTTCCGTTTTGTCCGGAACCCTAAAAATCTGTTGGCGAGCAACGAGCAAGGACTGCGCGACGGCGACGAGCAATTACTCGTTGGTATGCACACAGCAGCAGTTCAAGTTACTACAAACTCAAATTTTCACATTCGATTTTGAATTTAACCATCAACATTTTAAGGTTTAAAATCATTTGGAGTAATTTGACAGTTTGGTACAACCTTATGTCTGTACCAAGCGTGAGTGTTCTGCCCGCCAAGCGAGCGTCGCTGAGCGAGTATTCTCTTTGATAACTCTTGTCGCTGCGACAAACGAGTACTCGCCGGCGACAGTGTGAATAGTCAGCGATCAACTATTAACATAAGTATGTATCTCTTTTACGTACAGTTACACGGGACCTACAATCTTTTTGTACGTTTCTTGAGCAAGAAAATAGTTGAAAGCTAACCGCTTCCTCGTCGACCGTGGGACAGGTGCCTTAACGGTACCGTGTTTCGGCACTAATTGCTTTCACAGCGGCTTCTAAGGCCTAACCCTGCATGTACCGTTCAATGCACTAGCGACCAGAAAAACTGAGCCATGTTTTAACGTGTGTTTGTTTTGAAATATCTTACCTACCCTGACTCCAGTTAAGGCTCTTACAGACAGAGGCGATATTGCGTCGCTCCTGTGTGTATGGTCGCGCGCGATTCCATAGAAATTGTTCTACGGATATAATATCGCAATATCGCGTCGCGACGCGATATCGCCTCTGTCTGTAAGAGCCTTTATAGTTAATGTTACATGAATAGGAATATTATTTTCATTACCTGTCATCATAATTCACGTAGTTTTAACCCGAATATTAGTTTAGATATTGGATATGGTAGTAGTAACACGGTCTTGTTATTTATTCGGAGTAATATGAATTAGTGAGACATTTATGAATGCCTACGTCTCTGACTATTGTTGGTACTGCTCACTGTTCTGTAAGAAGTTGTAACGTAATTCGTATATGCTGCCGTTAGGCGCTATTCCTTCATTCTATAGAACTTAAAATTTGAAGTCATCATGTTATTTCGTTTTTCAACATCGGAAGGATTGTTTTCAGCAATGAATTTTGATGATGACAGTTAACTGACCGATGAGTTGATTTCTGTATGAGGACAAGGCTTTTCTTTGCTTTGTCCTTAAAACATAGTAATGGCTTTCACAGCGGCTTCTAAGGCCAAATCTTGATTACACTCGCCACCAGAAAAACCGAGCCATGTCTAGACGTGTATTTGTTTCGAAATAACTTACCTACCCTGACTCCAGCTAGTTAATACTCATATTAGATGAATATCATTTTCATAATATCCATTACCTTCCATCATAATTCACGTAGTTTTTAGCTTAGATATTTCATATTGTAGCAGCACGATCTTGTTATTTATTCAGAGCAATATGAATTAGTAAGATATGAATGCTTACTTAGGTACGTCTTTAATGTACCTACTGACTAGTGTTAGGTAATAAGTTATAATATACAAACGCTGCCACTATTTCTTCATTCCTCGTAACTTCTGAAGATTTTAAGGCTTCTACAAACAGGCACGACACGCGACGCGCATGTTTGTAGGAGTCATGTTATTTCGCTTTCCAACATTAGAAGCATCGTTTCGTTGTTGACGATAACAAATCTTAGTCTGTTGGCATCGAACACTGATATTCGGTAGGATAAGCTTTTCTCTTTTCTTTGTCCTTAAAATAGGACCAAAATCCACCAACGGACAAAATTCTGACATTAAAATATTGAAATAATCATGGCCTTACATTTGTTTTATAACTATTATGCATTCCCTGAACTGGTTTTAATGTTCCCTCGTGCAATGCTCGCTGTTCCCCGTTGCATGTTTGTAAATTCCCAGTTGTGAACTAAAAGTTTTGTGTGCATCATTTGTATTTAGTGTTTCTGATGGCCCTTTGTGTAAAATAAATTGGACTGCTGAAGATGTTTTGAATGTTTGATGATCATGAATTTGTAATAGGTGTTTCTTTGAATCCAGAATCCTATTTAGCCCAGTATTTTAAGAAATTTTGAAATGTGTTTAGTATTACAGGTTTGATGTTTGATGAAAAATATTACGTAAAAGGACGTCGCACAGCTGCTGCCACAACTACCTATTCTCTTCTAATTTGTTTTTTCTTTGCCTTATAAATCATGATGACTCGCAGCGCCCGTGCTCGCCTTGAAGAGTCCAAACTCAGCCAGGCTTTGAGCGAATTAAAGGCGTTAAAGGAGTACTGTGACCAACTAAATAAGGAAATAAATGACAATGAAAGAGTGCTCTTTGATGCCCATGAAATGAATAGGAAGTTGAAAACCGAAATGGCACAGATATATATTCAATACAACGATGCCATAGAAGCCCGGGATAGACTCCAAATTGTTGTGGACGGGTTCAGCCAGTGTAGCATAGAGTATGAACAAGCTCTTAGTCACAAACATTTACTTCAACAGCAGCTGCATGAGGCTCAAAGTCAGATTACGGAACTTGAGACCACAAATCTAAACATCACTGCCTCGCTGAATCAAAGTCTGTTCAGCGAATTGGTGTCTATTGCCCCGTCAATGGTTTCTGCCATAAACTCCACATGCAATATTGATTTGACAGGTGATGATCAATCAGATTCAAGTAATTCAGTGAGGTTAGTCACCAGTAGAAACAAACTAAAAAAATACATTAAAATTAATAAATACATTGTTAAAACAAAAAAAATGGTAAAAAGACAAAGATTCTTTACCAAAAATGTTAAACTTCATAGAGATAGGTTAAATTTAATTAAACAATTAGATATTTTTTCTTTTAATTTGGAGCAAAGCACTAGGAAATACAACATTGACACACAGGACTTGCAATCTCAACTTGACCATCTACAAGAGAAACTTAGTTTATTGACTGATAAATATAATACCTCCGAAGATCTGTTGAGGGAATCTGTGTTGGCAATGAATGAGCTGGTTAACTCACAAACAAACAACTGTGAGCATTGTCAGACACCGTCCAATATCCCTACACCGGACCATTCATTGACAACCTGCAATACCACCTTACCGCAGCCCTGTGTTAATTTGACATTTCCTGCTATTGATAGTTGCAATAAGAAACATTGTAAACAAATTATAAATAATGATATTATATTATTTTGTGATGAGATTGGAAAGGACTTAGGCCACTTGTTGTCAGATGAATATCCAGGACACTCCATAATAAACTACTGTATGCCTGGTTGTTCTTTGTTTGATATTATGAAACAAATTATTAAATGTAACTTTAACCAGGATACTACTTTATTAATTTTTATGGGTAATAGGAGAAATGTGAACAAAGGAGAATTGCTAAAATATTATAGAACATTGTGTAATCTTAGTTTAAGAAAAATTGTATTGTTTACATTCCCCTATAGTAACAGTTTGCCACAGGAAGAAAATGAGTTAAGATTTGAAATAAACATGACACTACATAATTTGACATTCAATAATAATCTATTCCATTTAGTTGATACTAACAATTATGTTAGTAATAATTTGTATTTGACAAGAGATAGATATAATATTGTTATGTACTATCTTCCTAACTACTTCAAAAGACAGATAGCTGTGTCGCTATCATATTTTTTTTCTATTTCAGCCAAAAATTTGGCTAAACAACTTGCTTCTTTTGAGCAATGCAATGACATTTTAAATAATTCTGCCAATAATTTGGCAGCAACTAATGACATTGATTATCATTTAAATTAGAAATTAGGACAATAGAGGAAACCTCTTGCTTAATAAATGAAGAAAATTTAAATACTGATTTAAATCATGTAAATGTTACAAAAAGTCCTTCTTTAATAGCACACCCATCAAATTATAGTACCTTAAATAAATGTGATAATAATACTCTAAAAATAGTTCATCAAAATATACAGGTTGTGATAGGTAAGGAATTAGAATTGGAGCTGTTCATGAACTGTAGTTATATTGATATCCTTTGTGTAACTGAACATTGGTTAAAAGACCACCAGTTCATGTTCAGCTTTAACAACCACCAGGTTGCCAGCTCATTCAGCAGGGTTAATATGATACGTGGTGGATCTCTAATAATTGTTCGTAACAGTATGAAATTTAAAGAACGTAAGGATATAGTGAGCCTCTCTGTTGAGCGAGTTATTGAAATAGCTTGCATTGAGCTTGAGCAGTTCATTGTAATGAGCGTGTACAGGCCCCCATGTGCTTCATATGATGTTTTTGAGAAATATATGGAAGAAGTATTATTAAAGACTTGTAACAGTAATAAAACAGTTGTTGTCTGTGGAGATTTCAATATTAATATACTGGAAACATCACCTACTGTAAATAAGTTTATAACCTTATTAAAGTCATATAATTTGTACAATACATTCTTTGAGCCGACTAGAATAACTGCCACTAGTGCTACCTGTATTGACAATATTTTTTCAAACTCAAGACCTTCTACCCATTTAATTATAAATGAGTTGGACTCTGATCACTGTGGCCAGTTAGTCACTTTCCCTCAGAAAATAGTCAGAGCTCAAAGAAAACTTGTTAGTTTTGTTCCGGTAAACAAAAGTCGCTTAGAACAATTTAAAAAGAATTTAATAGAAAAACTACCAGATTTGCCTTATCACACCAACCCGGATCAAGCTTATACTATACTATTTAACCTCATCAATTGTGAGTTTGGGAAGGTATTCACATCAAAAACATTACCTGTTTGTGACCGCGTTATATTTAGTGATTGGGCAACACCAGGTATTTATAAAAGTAGGCAGAAATTATATGAATTGTACCATGAAAAAACGTACAACTATGATGAAACATTTAAAGAATTTGTTAAAAATTACTCTAAAACTTTTAAAAAAGCCTGTTCGTCAGCAAAAGCCATACACATTAAAAATAAAATAAAATGTTCTGGAAATAAAATTAAAACAACTTGGAATATTATTAATTCAGAAACGGGAAGAACGACAGTTCGGAATCGTGACTTCCATCTAAAAGTCAATGATGTAGATATTAAGGCAGACGTGGAGGTGGCTACTGAGTTTGAAAATTTCTTCACTAATATTCCCATTTTAACAACCAAAGCTCTGTCATCGTCGTCCTCCACTTCTGCTTACTCAATACTAAAAGAATGTGTACCAGAATGTGATAAACACTTTAAATTCGCAATTGTTACTGCTAAAGACGTTATAGATTCTTTTAAAGATCTCGAGGTAAAAAAAACTGCTGACCTTTGGGGGTTATCAGTACATACCATGTCTTCAATAATTGATATTATTGCACCCTTTTTATCAATTGTTTTTAACTCTTGTATTGCATCTGGTGTATTTCCTGATCTGATGAAACTTAGCAAAGTGATTCCACTGTTCAAATCTGGCAGCCCGACTGATCCCACTAATTTTCGGCCTATTTCGATATTACCTACATTGAGCAAAATCTTTGAAAAAATAATTTTAAAACAAATGTTAGGACATTTCAATACACATAATTTACTTCATCTGAAACAGTTTGGTTTTACAAAGGGTCGTTCAACTACAGACGCGGGCGTGGAATTACTGAAGAGCATATTCGAGGCCTGGGAGGAGTCGCAGGATGCTCTTGGCATTTTCTGTGACTTGTCCAAGGCCTTCGATTGCGTAAATCATGATACACTCATCAGGAAGCTGTACCACTATGGTATAAGGGACAGGGCTCTCGACCTTCTGACTTCTTATCTGAACAACAGAATTCAAAGGGTAGATGTTAATGGCAAGAGATCTGCAGGATCTGCGGTCACTATGGGCGTTCCACAGGGTTCAATTCTGGGTCCTTTCTTGTTTCTTATTTATATAAATGACTTACCTTATCACATAAGGGACAATCACAAGATTGTATTATTCGCAGATGACACTTCCCTCATTTTTAAAATCAAACGTCAGTTAGTCAACTTTGAACAAGTTAACGATGCACTCTCTAGGGTTGTCCATTGGTTTAATGTAAATAATCTTCTCCTGAATGAAAAAAAGACTAAACTAATCAAATTTTCAACGCCAAATGTCAGGCAGCTAACTACCAATGTTCAACTTAATGGAATAGAGTTGGACCCTGTTGAGTCGACGGTTTTTCTTGGAATAACCATTGACGGTAAATTGCAATGGGGCCCACACATAGAAAAATTGTCAGGAAGGCTTAGTTCGGCCGCCTATGCTGTTAAAAAAATTCGACAGATAACTGATGTGGATACAGCCAGAATTGTTTATTTTAGTTATTTTCATAGCCTTATGTCTTATGGGATTCTTCTCTGGGGAACCTGTGCGGGCATTAATACTATCTTTGTTTTACAGAAAAGGGCTGTTCGAGCCATTTACAATCTAGGTCCAAGGGATTCCCTTCGAGAGAAGTTCAAGGAAATAAATATTCTGACTGTAGCCTCTCAATATATATTTGAAAATCTATTGTATGTACACAAAAATATATCCAATTTTAAGAAGATGTCCGATATTCATAGTTTAAATACTAGGAATAAACACAATCTTGCTATACATCGCACTCGTCTCCACAGAGTAGGCAACTCGTTCATGGGTCAATGTATATGCTTTTACAACAAACTTCCCATTGACATTCGAAACTTGCCCATTAAACGATTTAAAACCTGCATTAAAACCAAACTTTGTAAAAAGGGCTACTATAAAATTTCTGATTATTTAGAAGACAAAAAAGCTTGGGTTTGAGCTATTCAATCAACTTTGTAATATATATAATACCAAAACTCATTATAATAAATAAAATGACAAACCTTTGTTAAAAAATTAATGTAAATTGTTAAAAAATTAAAATTATTGTAAATGTGAGCACTATGTGGATCATTTTTTTTTTCTTTTTTAGTTTTATTGATGGTCTGATATTTTTGAGTACTTTATGCGACCTACCCAAACGTCCTTTCTTTGGTATTGTTCGTCGAGTTATTGAGCTCCTGAAATCCTGAGTTGAGCTACACGATTGTTGACAAATGCTTGCACTGACTGGACAGGTCCACTCAAATTTTTATGGTTCTTTCCTCAAAAGACCATTTCAGACTGGATCTACATGGTCCTCACATGATCTGACCAAGATTATGTCTGGACTTTAAAAGAGACTTTGACCCCTGAGTTTGTTTCGCCATTTCTTCTCAGGGTAGTCAGATAGGAAATGTCGACTTCATCTAGCTTATTTAAAAAAAAAAAAATTATGACGTGTAAAAGTGATTTCGATATCCTATTTACAGAATAAACAATTTCATTTCATTTCATTTCATTTCATTTCATTACAGGATGACGGTGTATTCTACAGCTATGTTGTCGCACATAATACACAGGTGAATAAAGGCAACTAGCTACACCTAGCGCTCCAAATGAATTCCACAAACTTGTTTATATTTGCTTGCACAACTTAGTTTCTTTTATATCCTTCTTAGTCGAGAGTTTGCACCTTTCATTGCAGTAGAATTAAACAATGTTCCGCCCTGATTCCCCATTAAATCTGCACATTTCAACTCTTTCCTTGCCAAACGTATTAGAAGGTAAATACCGCACATTTTATACGCGCAGTTGTATCTTATATTTACTGACGCATGTAAGCACGACTCTGCTATTTCCCTAAATCGAATATCCAAGTGTGACGGTTGTTTGCCTACGTCGGCGTCGCGTCGGTACCAAAACGGGATCTCTGAACACTTTTACTGAACATGTAGCACTTTTATTTTCCTCCACCAACATTGTAGTTTCTTCCTTAAATTCTACGTGCGACAATGTTCAAGATTTCAGTGTCGTTTTATTTATGAGTTTACGGACCTTGGTAGCACTTGGTACAAGTCAAATGTATGCCGAAGATAAACAAACTTGTGTACCTTTGCTGAGGGTTGCCGAAGTTGCTCACAGTTGATCTAAATATTTAAGTACGAATTTGGACCGCTTCGAATCTCTGGAATGTTCTAGGTGAGATGTAACGGTACGCATTGCTGGTACTTGCAATAGGTATCAATGAAAAAAAAACCTTTTGAACAAATAACCTTAGTACGCATATAATTTGAGTAGATACATATTTCCTTTGCTTTTAAAGGATAACAGTAATGCTAAAAGAAAGAAAGCAATACTTACGTTTCAATATTAGCATATGTATCGGCACTTTTCCATATTATATTGCAAAAATTGTCTGCTAACATTGCTGGAGACGACACTACGTAAAAATATATACATAGACCATTTATTGTTTATCCTCGGAAAGGGGTATATTTGATATCAATCCTTTATGCTGATTTCAATATTAAAATGCTCTCTTTTATTCGGAATATATTCCATTGTTGGAGGTCGAAATAATTCTTTTTATTCGAATACTTATACGGTTGTGCGTCTTTTTATATTTTGACCTTTTTAGTTTAGGTAACTAAATACAGAAAATATTTCATGAATATCCTTCGACGGCCCGAAAGCAGAAAGCAACCAGAAAAGCTGTAATATGCTCGAGAAGTTTTATATGGAGTACGTATTTGCTCAAACCTGGGACGGTTCAGCAGAAGTTCAAGGTTGAGGTTTGCCAGCGAGCAATGGAGCGCAGCATGCTTGGAGTCAGATTAACGCCGTGTTAGGAACACAGTGTTGCGCAAAACACAAATCGCCGACGTCACCCAAAAAGCAGCCAAGCTTAAGTCGGACTGGTCCGGACAACTTTGTTGTTTGTTGATCATGAGTCATGGGCCAAATTTACCGCCATGTGGGTCCTAGACAACGTCCAGCGACATCGGGGCAGACCCAGGAGAAGCTGGCGGGACGATCCTGACGCCTAAAAGTATTGGTCCACATTAGCTCAGAGTGGGACAACAGAGGCTAAAAAGAATAATAGATAAAGAATAATGTATTAGCTAAAAGGCTGCTGACCTAAAAATGGTGCAATTACTGGATATACATAGGAAGCGAAGTAACGTATGTCCTTCAAGTATTGAAAGCTTGTGTAGAAACTAAAAGTGCGAGAAGAATTTTGACTTCCCTTTTAGACTAGACTAGACGTTCTAGACTACCTACACTTTAATTACAGAATTAAAAATACACTAACAATTTGTCATAAATTTTCCTTAAGCATGGATATTCACATAAATATGTTACAGTTTTAATATCGATACCTAAACCATTTCATTTTGTCAATCATTAATCTTGGCTATCGTGATGCAATTAACTGGTTACATTTCAAAGCATAGATCTCTTATAAGCATATGTCATATAGATCTGTTATCAAGTGAGATTTCTGAATAGAACTGCCATGAGCTCATAACTATTTTGTGAACTAATAAGTAATACTTATAATTGACAAAATAGTTATCGATTTAGATATTTCCTATATTGAATGATCGCGTGTCCGTTCTACACAAATTGCTATTTAATATATGTATCGTATCGTCATGACGTTGTTCTCAGTTATATATTACTAGCATCTGCCCGCGACTTCGGCCGCGTGAAATTTATTTTTTGCTTGACCCACACCGTCGCATCGCATTGCCTACCCGCGCTATTACTTCGTTTTCACTTAGCGTTCTTTCAGACTTTTTTTCTTTTTGCTCGGCACCTAAGGGTCCTAGAGTGATGTTAAATATGCCTTCTATAAGATTTGGGCTATCATTAATGCAAAAAGATTTTTTAAAGTCCGACTGGTAGGGTAGTTCCAGAGATTAGCTCGTTCCTTCACCACATCCCCTTCCGCTACCTCTCCCTCCCCCTCTCACTCACTCTCACACCCCCTTCACCACTTCCCCTTCCCTCTCTCTCTCTCACCACCCCGTCCCCTCCCTCTCCCCCTCTCCTCCACCTCCGGCTCACCAACCCCTCCCCACCCCCTCAGCCTTCACCACGTCTTCCTCGTCTCCTCACCAAGTCCTGCCCCTTTCTCCCTGCGTCCATCATCCTTCCCCTCACACTCCTCACCACCCCTCCCCTTCCCCCTCCCCCTCTAACCCTCCCTCCGGGGTAGTTTTAAAAAGCTGATAATGACAAACTTAGGCAAATATTTGTGCCAAGTTTCAAGTCAATTAAAACCAAATGAATAACATTTTTCATGTAAATTGTATTCCCTGTTTTCACCCCCACAGGGGTGGAATTTAAAGAAATGGTTTGAGATATTTCCATAGCTTGACTCAAAGATTATTTACCGCAATTTTCGAGTTAATCAAGCCACGCAGTAAAATCCTCCCCTGTGAAATTGACTACCCCTTTTCACGCCGTTAGAGGTAGATTTTCGAAAAACCCTGATACGCATTAAAGCTCTTACAGACAGAGGCGATATCGCGTCGCGACGTGTCGCGTAGCGGTGTTGCGACGCGATAATATCGCGATATCGCGCGCGATATCGCCTCTGTCTGTAAGAGCCTTTATTCTTTATTTTTGGTTTTAAGTTAATCGGATTGCGCGTTAAAATTTTTCCATACCAACTTTGAGACCCCCCAATTCCCCTTTAGGGGGTAGTTTAGAAAAACAAAAAATCACAGAAATCATAATTTACTTAGATAAATATTCGTGCCAAGTTTCAAGTTTATTAACTCAAGGAATAAGATTTTTCACACAAACAATATCCCCCCTTTTTACCCCCTTAAAGGTTAATTTCCAAAAACCCTTTCTTATCGGATGCCTAGGACATAATAGCTACCTGTGTTCCAAATTTCAGACCAATCTGTTCAGTGGTTTCAGCTGTGTGTTGATAGATCAGTCAGTCAGTCAGTCAGTCAGTAACGCTTTCGTTTTAAAGATATGGATTATGTAGTTTGTGTTAAATATTAGTTAGCTAAAGTTCTATTTATACATTTTTGTGTGACGCTAATGTTTTCGCGCGAGTTTCCATTTCCCGCATATCATCATTATCAAAGTTCAGAAGTTCTGTAACAGTGATGCCCTAGCGGTTAGAAGCCATAATTAAAAGTTGTCGGCTAGTTTCACCTTAAACTTCTCTCATTAAAACTTAGCACCTGAAAGGAACAAACATTCTTCTCATGTACCGTTCACGAAATCCCAAACCGCTAAATGAAGTTATTCGGTCCTCTTGCATTTATTTTAAGAATAGAATAGAATATTTTGATTTTTGTATCGTTATTATAAAATCTCACATTGTGTATCGCATTAAAGTTATAATAATCGGCCTATAATGTTCGTACTGCTGGGACACAGGCCTCTCTCGGTGAGACGCAGTGGGCCGTAATCCACCACGCGGCCTAGTGCGGGTTGGTAGATGTCACATGTCTTGGAATTTTTGGTTTTTGGACATGCCGGTTTCCTCACGATGTTTTCCTTCACCGTTTTGAGAGCAGTGGTGATGAAATAATCTACACAAAGTAAAGCGCCTGTCTGGGATGGAACCTACCACCTATAACTCGTAAGTTGCGGCGGTTACCACTGGGCTACCACTGCTCTCTAACGAAATATTCACAGACATTATGTAGCGAAATAGAACAATCAAAATTGTATACAGGGTGTAAGGGACAGCCCTCCGCAAACTGATAGGGTGAATTCAGTATGTCATACTAAGATGACCTGTACATGAAATTTTTTCAGGAACGTTAAGGGACTCCAATAAACCTGATTTGTTTGTGTTTTTGTGCACAAATCGGAGCGTCTATTACTGGTTGGGAGGGGTAGGTAATAGGTATGCGGTGAGTTCGATGAACTCTGTAGCTAGACAGAATGTGAACAGCTGATTTCACGCGTCGTTTGTTAGAGTATTTCAACATCCATTGCTGGTTTTTTTTGCTGTTTTTTGAGTATGATTCAAAATGAGGAGCTGACTAGGGTGCATTCAGCTCCTCATTTTGAATCATACTCCACCGGAAATTTTCTAAGGAAAATTTTCATTTTTTCAATTTTTTTTCAGTTACATTTTCATTATTTCAATGTAAAATTGCATTGTGTGTTCGCAGCACTCCATTTATGTAAAAAAAACTGAGTTTGCGGAGTGCTGTCCCTTACACCCTGTATTACATAAACAGTGTTTTTGTGATAGCTAATAATGGATTTGTACATCAAAATTTTCTCGTAACACGTCTACATGTGAGACACAGCGGAGGAATAATAAATGCCGACATTATTTTGGTACGGGGTGAGTGTGGGTCGGGCTCAGCCCGGGGGTGGTTCCATTCTTCGCATTTTTGCGGCGTCTTTGCTGTCGCGCAAGGAAATACTGACGAATTTTCAGTCTCAGTTTCTGTAAAAAGGTGCGCATTGTGTTCTGGCACGTTCCTAGCTGGCTGTATTCCGATTCCTCTACAGGTGGCCCGGGCCCTCTTAGCGAACGCTGATGGAAAAGGCCTCAAAAATTGTACGTTCTAAAAATTGCTCTGGAAAAATGTTGTCCTAACGTTTTTTGCACTGTTTGCTGGGGTTTATATAGTTTTTAGGAATATTTTAATTGCCTGCCCAATTTCCATTTAGGTCAGTGTTTTGTTCCATAGAAAGTACCAATAAGATACCAATTCAGTAGTAATTAGGGTTCCGTACCAAAATGGTAAAAAAGGAACCCTTATGGTGTCACTCAGTCTGTCTGTCTGTCTGTCACAGCTGGATATCTCAAGAACTACTGATGCTATCAACTTGAAATTTGGAATAGTTTTAGATGACGTTTACCCAACTATTTTACAAATAACACAGAAATTAAAATATTTATATTTTTTTTGCAACAGGGACTGAAAGGGGGTCTTAAAAAATGAAAGTGGGGCTACTAGAGCATGTGGGGTATCATATGAAAGAGCGCTGTTTGCACATTCTCAAACATTTTTTTTTCTTTTTTTAGGCCGCATAGTTTTCGACTTCTGATGAAAAATGTAAAAAAAATACCGTTCCCCCCCCTTATCTCCGAAGTTTGCAAAGAGAAAAATCTGAAATTATTATATGTGATAGAAGTTTATGTAAAGACTAGCTTCTGCCCGCGACTTCGTCCGCGTGAAATTTATTTTTTGCTCGACCCACCCCGTCGCATAGCATTGCCTACCCGCGCTATTACTTCGTTTTCACTTAGCGTTCTTTCAGACTTTTTTTCTTTTTGCTCGGTACCTAAGGGTCCTAGAGTGATGTTAAATATGCCTTCTATAAGATTTGGGCTATCATTAATGCAAAAAGATTTTTTAAAGTCCGACTGGTAGGGTAGTTCCAGAGTTTAGCTCGTTCCTTCACCACATCCCCTTCCGCTACCTCTCCCTCCCCCTTTCACCCACTCTCACACCCCCTTCACCTCTTCCCCTTCGCTCTCTCTCTCTCACCACCCCGTCCCCTCCCTCTCCCCCTCTCCTCCACCTCCAGCTCACCAACCCCTACCCCTCAGCCTTCACCATGTCTTCCTCCTCTCCTCACCAATTCCTGCCCTTTCTCCCTGCGTCCATCATCCTCCCCCTCACACTCCTCACCACCCCTCCCTTGCCCCTCCCCTCTAACCCTCCCTCCGGGGTAGTTTTAAAAAACTAATAATGACAAACTTAGGCAAATATTTGTGCCAAATTTCAAGTCAATTAAAAGATTTTTCATGTAAATTGTATTCCCTGTTTTCACCCCCACAGGGGTGGAATTTAAAAAAATGGTTTGAGATATTTCCATAGCTTGACTCAAAGATTATTTACACCAATTTTCGAGTTAATCAAGCCACGCAGTAAAATCCTCCCCTGTGAAATTGACTACCCCTTTTCACCCCGTTAGAGGTAGATTTTCGAAAAACCCTGACACACATTATTCTTTATTTTTGGTTTTAAGTATAAATACTGAGTTTTGAGTTAATCGGATTGCGCGTTAAAATTTTTCCATACAAACTTTGAGACCCCCAATTTCCCTTTAGGGGGTAGTTTAGAAAAACATAAAATCACAAAAATCATAATTTACTTAGATAAATATTCGTGCCAAGTTTCAAGTTTATTAACTCAAGAAATAATATTTTTCATACAAACAATATCCCCCCCTTTTTACCCCCTTAAAGGTCGAATTTCCAAAAACCCTTTCTTAGCGGATGCCTAGGTCATAATAGCTACCTGTGTTCCAAATTTCAGCCCAATCCGTTCAGTGGTTTGAGTTGTGTGTTGATAGATCAGTCAGTCAGTCAGTCAGTCAGTCAGTCAGTAACGCTTTCCTTTTATAGATATAGATTACAGGAAAAATAAAACGATGTCTCTAAATAGCACACTTTTTCAGAAATCGGAACGGAACCCTCGGAGCGCGAGTCCGACTCGCTCTTGACCGGTTTTTTTTAAATACGCTGAATTCGTATCCCTTTTTCAAATAGAGATTGTATACAACATCATTATAAAATATAAAGTAACAATGCCAACATTCGCTCCAATTTTCCTCCAATTAAGTAAAAAATACATTGTAGCGGCAATATTTGTTCTCGATTCGTAACTAACGTTTGTATACCACATCGATGCGAGTGATCAGCGCATGAAACGTGTTTGCCCAAACTTCGCCGTTCTATTTTACGGTATATGTTTGGACAAGCCCCGAAACTAGCCCAAACCCCGAGAATTATAGAGGTCAGGTTGTTTTTGGCACAAGCCGTGAGGATTTATGCTTCGGAGAGACATCAACTGCACTCATAAACAGTGCATGTGCGCTCAGAGCTGCCTGATTCATGGCTACTCTTGTTTTGAATACACAGTTTATTGTACGTCTCGGCGACATTGTGTTGTGTGATATGTTTGCTATTTCAGATTTGATAGCTAAGTTATTATTAGTTTTGTGCAAGATAGTTTTTAATAGAAGCAGTTTGGTGACTAAAACGAGTGTGTTTTGTGATATAGAAACGCGCAAAAGCACTTTCGGGATTACTGTTCAGATGCAGAGTGCAGATGTAAATGTTATGGTTTCATTGACCACTAGTGCTTTATTGCGATTTCCTTTAGCTCCTAAACGAGTAATGATTATTAGTATTGATTTCATTTGTTCCCAAATTATGTATTTCTCCTTGACGTTCGTGTAAATTAAGTTAATCCAAGAGCATACTCACCCACATACAGTCCCTAACAAAATGTCCAATAGTTTTCTTACCTATCCTCAATAACGAAATAATTAACCCTCATTGTTGTATGGAACAGCCAGCCAGTACTCTATTGGGGGCAGTATTCTGGACTCCGAAGTCACTAAGTCACGTAATTGGCCGGAAATGGTACCGCGCCGCTCGAGATTACATTCGATCACGTTCCCGTAAACAGTTTAGCGCTGATTTTTTTATTCGCCGATCTTTGTTGGGCCCGATGGATCTGGTATCGAGTTAAATTTATTGGGAAATGGGTGAATTGGTTTCGAGATGGCTGATGAAATAATATATATGTAGGTATACTATTGCTATATACCTAGCTATACTATAGTTAGAGAAATTTATAAGGGTATGAATATGATTCTTATCTTTGAATACTCCAAAGTAACTTATAAGCAATCAAAATGTTGGAACTACAATGGTAACACTCTACCTGGCAGCTTTCTTATTCTAAGGTCCGTATTACAGAACGTCACTCAATACTCAAGCATTACTTAAAACTAGATTCAAGCCATTTGATTGGTTGAAAACTAGATTTAAACAAAGATCAGTGCTTGAGTTTCTTTCTGTAATACGGACCTAAGTTTGAATATTGTTTATATTGTGACACACCCTGTGACATAATTACTTCTGTCTGTAAGTCTCTGCACGTATGTTTGTTCCTATATAAAATATCACTTAATCAATTATCTCAAGGCCTTTTAATCCTCTCCAAGTGATAGTTATCCATTCTCTCTAACACAAAACATGCGACAGAATTTAGTTCTAGTTCATTCGATAACCGTCATAGTTACAAACGATAGTAGATAAACCCTCGCCACATTTCGGACATCTGTCGAGGAAAATATGACATTAATAACTAAGTAAATTTCCAGTAGAGCCGGCTATTCGGGTACCGGCTAATAAATTAATCTGGCGTCGGATCAACGTCAATGTTACATTAGGGTCAGTGACAGAGTTCGAAGGCGCGAGATAAAGCTGTCTAGCAATTAATGAAAAGCTGATTTTGGGGAATGTCTCGCCAGATAACGACTCCTTAGAGGGGCTGTTATTGGATTAGAAGAGATATTCGCCTCTGTCTGTCCCTCTTCCTTTCGTTGTACTACATTAATTTAATTATAATCAAAAGATCGTCGCACCAAATTCAGTTAATGAACGTGCTCGTTCATCGCTAGCGTTTTGTTGTTTGTAGTTCGGGACAAGACAGTGTATTATTACGTTTTTGCAAACATTTCTCCCGGAGGCATATGTATATACCGGTCGTAAATATTACCTCTATGCTCACCTTTACACACACACTTTTCATTAATCGTGTTTTACCGTTCACATTGCGGAAGCAATAGAAAGTGATATTTATATGTTAAGTTCGCGACTCACGTTTCGAATAAATAAATTTAATGTTTAATTACGAAATTTCGTCTCGAACAGTCTTAATTTCGTCTCGTTTTCAATCTCAGCTTTCGTTGAAACTTTTGCATTGTTCGGAACGCGGTAGTTGGCAACTATACCGACCACTAGAACAAAGACTTAAAAGCGCTAAATAAACTCTCGCTTGACGAGTTTTTGTGCTAGTTGCGAGTGGGATTATAGCACAGGTATTACTGCCGATGTCGCGGGAGGCGGGAATATAAAATACTGTACCTCCCTGGGTGTTCAAACTTGCCTCGGCCAGAACTCGTGCAAGTTGTTCTTTGACAAGCCAAGTTCCTTTTGTGGGCGCCACAGTAATTAATGTTGGACGACAACGCTCATTCTGTTCCGAGTTTTCTTATCGCATTTCGTGTACTTATTCGTGTTTTCCGATTATATTTGCGCAACTTTTTTTCACAAACCCCAGTTTTGTTAGAACATTGTCGTAAATAATGACGTACCTACATTGGGTTAGATTTTCCCATTTTCATGAAGTTGGGAAAGTAGTTACTTTCTTGTTTATCGTAACGTCTTTGCTTTTGGCAATTTGTACTTGGATACGATACTGTCAACATACATTTACAATACACCTATTATCGTATTTCTCTAACAAGATTTTGCTCACAATGGTAATATATTGGAAGAAACTTATTAAGCCTTTAATGTGCTTTTAGATGCTGTTAACTCAGCTCATCTGTTGCCTGATTGAATTCTTATACAAGGTGAAGATTATACACTATGTTTAATTAATGTTTAATAGGATTATCGACAACAATGCTTCACAATTTCGCATGTTAAAATGTGTATTGCAGCAAACAATACAATTACAGTTCTCAGCTGACTTTTTTCCCGGCGACAATTACAGAGATGTTATCGCGACTCTATTTCGACATGAAAACGAAACAAGCTACTAACTATCCGCAATAAGCACCTAATTGACTTGTCGCCATGTCTAATTGTTAACCTCAATAATACTGGGTATATACGATGTTGTTGTCCTTATTTATTAGCTACAGCCTAGATTATTCTATAAATAAATTACTTCGTTAGTTGAATGGTTTAGTTACAATAATTTCAAACTCATATATCTGACTTTACGAACCAAACGAGAGGTCTATATAAAAACCCACTATCAGCTGTAGTACATTTCCGAATCGAAGTCTATCATCTCCAACGTATACGAGCAATATCAAACGTTTCCACCAGAATCGAGTCTCGTTTGCCTTTCGCCAAAGCGCACTGACAGCCTGTCACGACCAAAAGGAAGTGAACAATTCATACCAGTTGCGTACAATGGGTGCAACGCGAAACAAAAGCCTAACTGGGAGTCAACGTCCATTGACACTTTTTAATTGAACCGAACCAGTGTTAGTTCTAACATCGCGAGCATCGGATGTGCAAATGGTCCGTAAATCATTCCTCTAGTCAGTCCGTTGAGTCTGCTATCTCGTTCTGTGCCAACTAACGACGCATTCGGAAATTGCAATACTCATATGTCACTAACTGTAGTGGAGTAGAGCGCTTGTATTGATGCGGAATGCATTGCTCTCAGTGAGCCGACCAGCATTCTTCGAGCCGTGCCTCCTCCGCCGACACTTTGAAGCTAAATCGAGGCGGTGTGTTTCCTTTTATGCTCACGTGTCAATCGTAATTGGTCGGATTGAGTCGTCAGTGCATACGGAATTTCGTCCCGATGACCGTTTAATATTTCAAATGTAACCCAGATATCCGGCGAAGTCCAGTCAGCTCAAAATAATCGGTTTGATGATTCGAAAACGTGAAGCATCCCTGAATGTTGGTTAGGCTCAAAACTGACTTATTAAAAACTTTTTTACAAAAACAAAAACCGACTTCCAAAAAAAACACTACAAAGTGAAAAATAACTTTAATTTCGGAAGTCGGTGTCTTTGGATCTTTAGTTTAGTTTTTTGCCACCGACTTCCGAAATTAAAGTTATTTTTCACTTTGTAGTGTTTTTTTTGGAAGTCGGTTTTTGTTTTTGTAAAAAAGTTTTTATTTTTCACTTTTTAGTGGTTCAGTTTGTAATTTATCTAAGTTACAATAACCCAATGTCAACTGCTCATCACGTTTTACAAAATGTTGCTTTTCCCGATGCAGAGACGTTAATTGTTGAGGAGTTCTCCTAGTAAGAACCAGGAGAAATGGAGCTCATGGTGAAGTCACCATTACCATTATTTTGACGAGCATAAACCATATTAAAGTAATCGAATCGCAACCTAACCTGTTATATACTTAGATATAATTGAGTATTTCCGATGGCCCTCTGTGGTCTTCATCATCAGTTCCAGTTCACCGAATGGTACTTTCCGAGAGCAAATGCACGAGTTACTTTAAAAAATACCGAAATCGATATAGGTGTGCCCATAAAATTTGAGGGTTTCCCTCGATTTCCATGGGATCCCATCATCAGATCCTGACTTGATGATCATGGGACAACTTGGGACGTATACCCTTTCGAACAAAAAAAGAAAAATCCAAATCGGTAAAGCCATTTTCGAGTAATCGGGGAACATACATAAAAAAAAAAATAAAAAAAAAATAATTAAAAAAAAAAAAGGTTCCGACGAATTGAGAACCTCCTCCTTTTGGAAGTCGGTTAAAAATACACAAGTACATAAGATTACTGCATGCACTGCATGCCAACACAGGGTTACTTGTAATTCGACGTATTCCTTGCCGGACGTCATACTCATAGTAGGGTTAACATGCAACAAATTTTCCCCAAACTTGTTTTAGATAGATAGATAGATAGAATACTCTTTATTATGCACACCATAAAAATTACAGGTATAAATGTTGAAATTTTACATAGGGTGACACAATGGTTTTTATAAATTGTTATTTTATTTTGTTGTTCTTTGCGTCATGTTTACCGCAAATAAACGTATTTCTTTCTCTCTTTCTTTCTTTCTTTCAAATTAAGCCACCAAATGATTTACACAAATTCAATAGTTTTTAAGTTAGACAAACATACAATTCAAAAATGATTTAAGGTGCTACTTTACTAGAATTTAAGTTATTCTCATAGCTGATGCCGTAGATCTTTGTTAAGAAATAAAAGTTGAAAATGCCTAAACTAATCAAACAATAATTAAACATTTTGCATTGGCATTTTGCATGTCGGTAGAACATTTGGTGGTGGCTTAATTTGTTGCATTTTAACCCTTTTTGTGGATGGGAAATCATCAATTGACTACTCCCGCTCTGGCTGGAGCGGAAGGGCGTGTCAGACTTTTACTGACTAAAACCCACCCGTGTTCCTTCAGTTGCCTATGCCAGGGCCACGGTATCTCTTTCGAACAACCCGCGACCCCGGCGGCATCGGCCCTATCGGACCCCATCTTTTTTCTGACATCTCTTTGAGGCGCGCGTGGAACACAACGCGCCGTCGGCCTGGTCCTTACCGGACGGCGAGCTACCCACTACTCGCCGTCCGCAAGCCCGCGCCTACGGTGGCCGGGAATCGGCTCTTGATTCCCGACGCCCAGAGCGTCTCCTGCGGCGACTGAGGGTTTCATTCAACTAAACGAAGTTCCGAGTCAAATTAGCTATGAAAAATGTGGACTCATTGTCCGTAATCCAGCCCGATGTAAACAACCTTAAATGGTTTTCAGAAAAGAAATCACCGTTTCTTGTGAATTGTTGAAAATTAATTAGGAGGACTAGAATTATTTATATATAACTAACTAAATAGAAAATTGCCTTTTGGGAGCTTAAATACAATTAATGTTCAGAAATAAAAGAAACTGGGAGAATTTGTCACGGGTACACGACTAAATAAATAGGCCCATTGAGGTTAATTTAGGACCCAACGAATTCTTTTGTGGCCAGTATTTGTACACGTGCCTCGTTTTTAACGGAAACATTTTCTGTTATCTTTTTGAAAACGTTGACTCTGTAATCTCACTGTGAGTAAATTGCGAAGGCTCTGTAATGTTTTGATATTATAAAACACTAGCTGACCCGACAGACGTTGTCCTGTCCCAATTTCAATATTCCCATATGAATCAGCCCAGCCGTTCTTGAGTTATAAAATTTCAACGAAAAGTGGCACTGATTTTTATAGATATACAAAGTGTAACGTTAAATGCGCAAAACCTGAAATCGCGAAAAAAAAAACAGCTGTTCAGTACATTTTGACGAATTATGCGAACATAAATGTACTGAACAGCTGATTTTTTTTTCGCGATTTCTGGTTTGGTCCCATAGTAAAAGTTGTTCATAATGATGAGTACAATGAGCCCTTAAGAGGTTTTGCGCATTTAACGTTACACGTTGTAGATTCGTAATAGGAACAAGGTTTTATTAACCATCGAAACACCTGAAATATTTCGAGGAAGTAAAGACGTATGCTCTAAATCCTAAACACAAAGTAATAGCTGATATTGATAGAGGTCTTCAACTGCTATCAAAATACGGCAGTTCTTTTTGCACGTTTTAGTGATATTACATTTTTTTAAACAATCATCTACAAGGTTTATCCTCAATCCGATTTTTTCACTGACTTGTGAAACTCTTGAGCTAGTCATACGTTTTTTTTTTCGTGGCTACTACTTTGAGTTTTCTATACAGGGTGTAAGTGTAAATAGTGGCAATCTTTTAAGGGGTCATTATACTCATTATTATGTACAACTTTTACTATGGGACCAAACACGAAATCGCGAAAAAAAAATCAGATTCAGTACATTTATGTTCGCATAAAGGCTCTTACAGACAGAGGCGATATCGCGTCGCAACGTGTCGCGTAGCGGTGTTGCGACGCGATAATATCGCAATATCGCTCGCGATATCGCCTCTTGTCTGTAAGAGCCTTAATTCGTCAAAATGTAGGGAACAGCTGGTTTTTTTTTTCGCAATTTCATGTTTGGTCCCATGGTAAAAGTTGTTCATAATGATGATTCCAATGAGCCCTTAAAAGATTGCCACTGTTTACACTTACACCCTGTATAAACTTATCCAAAACCCATAACACGATTTCCTAGTGCCAAGCTATGACAACTATCGGAACATCGTTCATTATCGATTACGTTATGTATTAACATATAATGTGGGTAAGTACCGCTAGCTTCCACACCATTATTATTCAACCGCCCGCACTAATGTTGCCATCTCCAGACATTTCATTGTTATCAGCCAGCATATGTAATGTGACACATGTAGTCGACATAATTACTGATTTTGTAGGCCATAATATTGTATTAAATCATAATATATCCGCATCGTGCGCTCAATGACACTTGATTGTGTCCGTATCTTATGACAATGATTTATCAGGAATGTTACTGAGTGCACCTAAGTAGAACACAATATGCAGATACCTACAGTTACAAGTGTTGCTGTTTATGCATCGTTGCTTGTTTATACAATCTAAGGAGTAGGTACATCTTATGTGCAATAACAACCATTCTATTAGAAAACAACTCCATTCGTGTGCAAGTAAAACAATTCAATTTAAAAAACATGTTCACGTGAAGACCAAGAATTTGAACTAAGTATTCAAATTGTACAAATGGAAAACGAACCTGTCGTTCCCAGCGCTAGCAGTATCTATTCTGATATTCTACTTAGTTCGTTTTATTTCTAACATTTTAAAATTTCAGGTTAAGTCTAGCAAAACGCTTTGCGTCGTACGTCCACATCCACTTAAGTTCTATTTCTGCCTAAAATAATATCACCGGACTTTGTTCGTCCTCACATTTTAGGTTCAGACGTACCCTTTTCGCTAAACTTTACTTTCCCTATGCTTCTAATAAATAAACCTTCTAATATAACCCTTTTGTCGCTATCTCCAAATATCTCCGAGCCGGTACCAACTTTATGAAAGGGATACCTTATTATATTATTGAAACTTTACGTGATTTCCAGGTCAGTTTATCATAGTTATATAATATTGAGCGTAGTTATCTATTTTGAGATAACAATATGTGAATCCATCCAAATTGAAGGCAGGCAAGCTTAATCGATGAGCTTTTAAATGGCTATTTGGCTATGCATCTAAAAGCGAGTGTAACAAAATGTCCTAACTCACCAGTTTCATCAACTAATGAATTGGGGCATTTGTTTACAGTGTTTATTTGTATTAAGCACTCAATGGGAAGCATTGGACACACAAACGTTTCCGGTTATTCTGAAATTTTCAGTGCGAAAATTCATTAAACTCTAACACGAATGTTCGCACAGTATGAACTGTATAACCGGGAGCCGCAATTAAAAGTTTGCTTAGGGAATATACGCCAACATTTTGATTTAAAGTTAGAGGTTTCGCTCGACACCCATACCGCGGCGAGAGAGCTCACTTTTTACATGCCACTTCAAACGTTTTGTGCCCTGCACATTGCTGTTATGTATTGTAAGATTAATATTCCTAAAGTGGAAAAGTTACAACCGACATAAAACTAGTTTAAAAGTTCGAATAGATTGCTTTTTTTACTTGAAGCTGTTACAACTCGCCCAAAGCTAGCTGGCCAGCACTCAATTAAGTTCAATGGACTTAATTTATGAGTGGTTAAGAGCATTAAAGACGATGTTTAGTTGAAGTGCGGTTTGTGGTTTTTAACCTTCCTTAATAACTTTCTCATTAAGGATAGTGACACGATCGTCACTTTAGATTAACTCGTTGGAACTCCTACCATTTGTCGGTATAGGATTTTTATATGCAATTGTGGTTGTGTTCCCCAGCAGCGAAGGTAAACAGAGTAGCATTTATTTACAGCTCTTGATAAACATACCAAGTTCTAGAAAAACAGAGCTCACCCTCGTCGCAAATATAAAATTCTGAGACCCAGTTTCATACATATTCATCTCGACTTACAAAATAATGAATTTTTCGTTTTTCCAACCAAGTTTGCTTGCGACTGCTACAAAGTTTGACTTAACTATTTTTAAACTAAAATGAAGCAAACGGGTAATTTATGATTACATTTTCTACAAAGTTACATAAACTAGTTACAATTTTTAAAACCCAATGTTTATTATTTTTTAATCCGCAACAATTTTCAAACTAGTGTCAAAACCTATCCGTACTCCATACCCGTTCCGAATTCGAACTTACGTGTGGCGGTACATTTACATTTCCTTTTGTGCCGAACAATATGAAGTTTTGTTTGTTCGAAAAGTTGGCAGTGGACAGCATCCATTCCATTAGTATGGAACGGAAAGTTTGTGGTTATTTTTAATTAATACCGGGCCCGGAGTTGCGCCGGCGGCGGCGGCGGCGACGAGGGAATTTGTTGCGAGTAATATCACAGGTTTAGTAGATTAAGCAGCTACTAAGTACTGGCAACCTTACAGTTCTCTTTATTGTGTTAGCTCGAGCTTATGTTTATGATTTGTGTGTTCACTGTTGCCTTTTCTTTCTTTCTTTTAGAAATGAAGCCAAGGAGTTTGAGGGTCTTGTTGGCACAGCTTTTGATGTTTTTAAATTTACTATAGCGGTTTCAATGGCTGAATGGTGGTGCCAATTGATTTTTATTTGTGTAGTCACTGAAAAATTGGAAATGTGTCAGATAACAAATAAAACTACTGGCTTCATTCTATTTAACTTGACATGTTAACTATTTATTTTCCTAAAATATTTATAAGACAAAAAGCATACTCAGATTCCTGTTCAGATATACAATTTGTCCTCGTTGGTCTTGAGCATGAGGTCCGGGGTACAATTCCCGGGTCAGGCAAATTATTATTGTTTTTTAACCGACGATAAAAAAGGAGGAGGTTCTCAAATAACTTTGTACAGTCGTCCGATTTGAAAAAAAAAAATTGTTTTATTCGAGAGGGTAAACTTCAAAGTTGGTCCCATATAAAATTTATTAACTTTGCTTGAGTAGTTTTTGAGTTAGCTTCAATAATACGTATTTTGTCCCAACTTTTTATGTGGATGATGTTCTAGTTCCTTTTGCAGGCAGGTAGTGGTACTAGAATTTGTGTGGGGGTAGGTACCACAGCTAAAAAGTGAAAAGTAAAAGCTCTTTTAGAAAAAAATACAACCGACTTCCAAAAACAACACTACAAAGTGAAAAATAACTTTAATTTTGGAAGTCGGTGACAAGAAACGAAAATACATTTAACCAGACACCGACTTCCGAAATTAAAAGTTATTTTCACTTTGTTGTTTTTGGAAGTCGGTTGTATTTTTTTGTTAAAAAGTTTTGATCCATCAGGAATTTCAAAGTAGTAGCTCGGAGTCCGGATTTGTGGCCGGTCGATGGCAAGCTAGCTGAGTCACCCTCTATAACATGGAATTAAAACATACTTAACTGTCGATATGTGGGTGTAGTATTCATACACCTCTGCCTAACCCTTCGGGATATTAGGCGTGATATTACGTCATGTAAATTCTCAAGTTTCCAACATTAATCAAATTACCATAATAAATGTCTTTCACAACATCAGCTTTCCATCCATTGTCATAATGTTCGTCACAATTAATTTGTCAATCGCGTCCTCTCATGGCGGTAATAATTCAACAGGAATTCCGTACACGCTCATTAGTACTTATAGCCACAGATTAATACAGATGGGACACTCCGCAGTTTAGGAATGAAGCTGCGCGGCGGGCCCCGTCCGCGGGGCTAATTCAGTAGGTCAGAAGGTATAAGACTTACGCGATAGAAAGAGAGGCAACTTGTAGTTGAATATAACTGTAGGTAATATCTAAGCGTTGTGCGACCTGAATTGCACTTTATTGTGTCGTAGCAAGAGTCGCTTGTTATTTAAATGATTTTGCTGGGACACTCCGTCCCATCTGTATTAATCTGTGCTTACAGCTTAATTGGAGCCCGTTACAGCAACACGTTCGCAGGTACTCGCTGATGCGCGAATTATTGAAGTTTTCATGGCGTCTGAACGAACGAAGGGTACACAACGTGTTCGGTTCATTAGTATCGAAAGAGAATACAGCGTGTATGCCTGCATCGAGTTTGTTGAGAGCTATTTTATCAGGCTCATTATGCTCATGTATGCTGGATGCGGACGGAAAAGTTATGACTTTATGACCGTAATTTGGACTTTCCTACCTACAAATGATGCGAAGACTTTATAGTGTAACTAACAGAAGTTTTACATGAAAAGTGTTTACAAAGACGTGTGCAACTTGTGTTTAAGTTAAGTCGTTTTTGTTTGTGACTTTTTTTGGTTACGAACAACGTAATTTTGTCGCCGTAAACCATCATGCGGGAAGAACGGAACCGGTAGAAGTGGCGGTGCTTGGGGGAGTCCTATGTCCAGCTGTGGAGGTCTTTCAACTGAAATGATGATGATGATGATGAAACCTTCATCAGAGCATACAAGTAGAGCATATAAGTCAATTTTCTTATTTAGGAGTTTTCTCTTGCAGTCTTGCAGACAAATACTTACTCTGATTTATAAACCAAACTGTTGATGCAACCTCATTCAGAAAACAAACGTTTTATTTATACACATACTCGTAATGCAATTCTCATTCGAATCTCGACTCCGGAAACTAATTTCGAATGAACGCTACAAGTTGCAAATGTTAATCGAATCTGTTTGCAAGGACGCGATGCGTTTCGCAAGTGAACGCGAGTGGTTTGAGACGTCAATTAGTGATGATGGTTGCTTAACTTGCATGTGTGATGGGGACGCAGATTGCTAAGTGGTTCGTGCTTGGATCATGTTCAATTCTTTTAATAATGACATCAGGCTTTAGGTAGGTATTGTTGTTTTGTAAGGAATTATTGTAATCTGGATGTGTACTACTAAATTGTGAAGGCCGCATTAAGGAAAATAAATCTTATCTAATATTATAAATGCGAGAGTTTGTGAGTGTGTGTGTGTTTTTATGTTTTTTGCTTCTTCACGCTCAAACGGTTGGACCGATTTGGATGAAATTTGGTATGTAGATAGCTTATACCCTGGATTAACACATAGGCTACTTTTTATACCGGTCTACGCGGCGGGTAAAACCGAAGGGCGCAGCTAGTCTACTACTAAATTGCGAAAGCTCATGTATTAAACAAAATAAATCTTATCCGCAGGCACAATGAAACAACAAAAGATGTTCACAATATTACCAGTTTCTTTAGTTAAATTTCGGAAAGTTACGATATTCCTTTGTTAAATTTTATCTCGCTTGTAAAATAGTTTTGAATACAAACTTCGCAGTTCAAAAGTAGGTGCTGTGTAGGTCGGCGGGGATGCGCCGAGCCGCTAATATTGCAAGTGGCGTGGAATGCTCCAACCTCCAACTTCTCTTAATCAGCCGAGGAGATGTCGCTTACAATAGGGAGACGGCAAAGGCGCACTGACAAGGACAAATATTCGACAAATTTATCTCGAGCAAAGGTTCAGAGTAAACGGAAGATATTTTTTTCACCGGGACTGCAATAAAGGACAGTGAAAGAAAAACAAAAGTGGGTGATATAGCCGAGTGTCGACAATTAATGATTTGTCTACAGAGTCGTTCTCGTTTTTCTTTTTCGCAGGTATTTCTTTTCGTGTAGGCATAATTTGTTAATTAAGGATTTGCCATTCCATTACGCGAGATCTAATTAAGCTGTTTGCTTCATAACTTAGTCAAACGTTATACGATCAAGTCAACAAGCCGTTCATAAGTAATGTTGTCCAAGGCCCAGTGAAGCAATCGCGCTGGTGAATGTGATTCGATTAATATTAAACACGTATATTTGCAAATTCGTATTTATAATAAAAACTGTACATTGATATACGAGCTGTGTCGTGTATTTGTAAGAATTATAATTCATTAGCTTGCGGTTTTCCACAGTGCAAACCACAAGCGGATCTAAAACGAGATAGAAGTCACGCACTTAAATAATAGTGCTGGGTGTAACTATGTTATGAATATTGTGGCGTGTCACTGGCCATAGAGGCGCACGTTGTTCTACTAAGGGCCCTCGCTCACGGCGACTTTTTGTAGCGATGCTGTCGCGCGTCCGCATCGATTCAGTCGCGAAACGGTCGCTAGCTGTGTGCCCTCGCTCACGGGCCCAGCAGTGCGATTCTGTAACCATCTCACCGTGAAAACTTAGTTGAACTGCGCGTGGATTGAGCTATCAATAGTGTAAATTCCTAGCAAAAACAAACTCACTTCACCTAAGTTTTCACGGTGAGATTTTTACAGAATCGACCGGCAGATTCAGTCGCGATGCAAACGCGATTCAGTAACGGCACAAAAATACCTGCGATCGCTACAGTTGCAAGATGGACTCCGTTGAGGCAACATTCGTCACGTTGTCTTTGGTGCTGCTTTTACGTAAGCAGCCGAAGCGTAGGCAACGAAAGCTCGGTTCTCCACTCACGCGCCACCCTCCCTCTGTTCTCTCCCCGATGTCGTCCGAAACGGTCGCGCGTTTGCATCGATACAGTCGCGATACTGTAGCGCGTTAGTAGCGCGTTGGCATCACTTCTGTAGCGCGTAGCAAATGCGACTAACGTGCGTTAGTAGCGATGCAGTCGCGCATTTCGTAAACGCGCTACAGCATAGCTAGAAAAAGTCGCCGTGGGCGAGGGCCCTTAAATAATAAAACGCTCTGTAAAGCTATTTTAGTTAAAGAAGTGTTTTGTCTTCTTCTTTCAAACTCAAATCATAATTCGAAAGAAATTGAAAAAACACTTCTTTATGTAAAATAGGTTTATAGAGTGTTTTAGTTTTTTATGAATAAGGGGGTACGGGTAGGGAGTAGGGGGGGCACCTATGAAATTGCCAATGTTTGATACATGCTAGTGTGAAGATCTTTCATTCTATTTAGAATTCCAAATTCAAATTAATTTTATAATAGCATGATATTTATTAAAAAATCAGTTTATAATTGGTTTATCTTTCATTCTATTTAGAATTCCAAATTCAAATTAATTTTAATAGCATGATATAAAATCAGTTGTTAATTTGTTTTCGCGCCGTTCGATTATTTTTGAAATCGATGTTTCTGTAACCATGGAAAAATCGAAATAGTGCGCTATTTTCGAATACGAGTTCCGTTGTGCCACCAACTCAGCATAGACAGCATGCAATATTAATGACGTGTATGGACAAGGTACCGCAAGTGTACGCACGGTGCGTTTTTGGTTTGATCGCTCTGGAAATTTTGATCTCAACAATGAGCCGCGGGGAAAAAATTCAAATCCAACGATAAGGTGAAGAACGCCTTTAAAGAATTCATCGATTCCCGTCCCCAGGATTTCTATTGCAGAGGCATCAACGAACTTTCACTAGAATGGCAAAAGTGCACCGAAAATGTTTCTTTAAAAAAAAAATTGTTTGATTTTTTCTATGTAAAACGGAATTCGCCGATAGTCGGCCGATTTCAAGATTATACTTTATGGGTAAACCTATCCTATATCTTCATAGCCATTTGAACTCCGACTTAAAGTGCACTTCCTGACACTCATAACCATCGTAATCCCTTTTCTCAGGAGACATGCCAACGTGCGCTGGATAATGAGTATCTAAGACACAATATTTCACTCCCCACACACTCGCGCAGAGATTCAAACAAAGTTGAGAATATTTTAATATCCAGGACTTATCTTAAAATATTAGTGACGCGTTGCGACGCTAGTGTTCATAAAAGCTACATTTGGGATTACCGTAGCGCCAAGCGGAACTTAGCGTAATATGTAATATTGTACTGGTGTCACAATCCGACTAAGTTTTCACTTGGTATTCAGCTAGTTTTAGTTACAGACAACGACTAACCGATACGGACTGCCGCGACCGAGGACGTGTGTATTGTTGCTAAGGAAATTATGGGGCAGTAGTTTGCTGTGAATTGTGGACGACTGTTGGAACTACTTGCATATGGGTGTAACATAGTGCTCTGCAAAGAAATATTATGATACAAGTGGTGTATTTAAAACAGTTTGTGTATTTCAGTAGAAGGTACTGTAAGGTCTCGAACCTCACAGGGGCTGTAGCTACTCTACAATGAAAGAGGCATCTGCTTATTGAACTCTGATATAATAATAATACAATTAAATTACATATTTTCTAACTATCACTTCGGCCCACTTATTTTAAAATTCTAAGTTTGTCTCATAAACTATTTAAACATTCAAGTAGGTTGTATGTTAAAACGCATACCGTCTTATTACAAAACAAGATTCATCTTCAAACCCAGGTTTAAACATGGACCCTTTTTTAATTTCGAACTTTATTCGATGTCAGTTTTACAAAACTGTATTTCTATCACAGCTAGGTTCATAAACAAAAACTGGCTCGATGTAAACCATCGAGCCAGTTTTTGTTTGAACCATGACAGAAGAAAAACCTCGTTTTGTAATAAGACCGTTAAGATTCAAAGCCTCTACAGTGCTTGCTACTAATCCAAGTAATTCGGTCTTCCCAATATACTTAATGAAAGTACATTTTATCAGTTGCAAACTTCTAATGCGACGGATAATAGGTACAGTTGCTTCAAAGACAAACCAAAACTGAATTACTGTAGTTTTGCACTCAGTGTGAAAGCTTTATTGAAATATGGCGTGTTCGTGTTTGTTCTGCCTGTCAGTATTACATTGTTACGTACGTTACCAGCTTACTAGAATGCAGTCTAGGGTTTATTTTAAACCTAGGTAATAAAAGAGTTCCGTGCGTGGTTCAACGACGGTATAGTTTGCAGCTACTAGATCAATACAAATAAAAATATTATACAAATAGTTATTGATATTTTGAGTTGCCATTAGAGTGTTTACATAAACATTGAAGTGGATTGAAATTAAATAAATGTGATTTCATTGTTCAATCAATTAAATTACCCCCTCTTTCTCAAGGTTTCTGCCTGTTTCAATGAATAGTCATAAAATTGCCTAATTGCCGAAAATAAGGTCGTATATATAAAGAGTCTTTCAGACTGACGCTACACGATTTAACCGTAAGCTTCAGGATTTCCACGTCGCTGGAGATAACGTGCGACTTCTTAATGTTACACAAATTTATTTCGTGTTCTTTTGATCATGAATTTTGAAACGGAACTTTAGGTTTAACTTAGGAATGATGTTTGTGTTGTGAAGTCAAGAGATAGACTTTTAGTTTATCGAACTGATGACGTACGTCATCCCGGCCTAGTTATCGCTAGTTTATTGTTCCTATAGAACGCTAAATTTCTCTACAGTCGTACCAGCGCCAGTGTAACCGAACCTTAATCATTTATTTACGTCATCGAGGAAACGAAAAAGAAAATAAATTCTGTTTTCAAGTTACGCCAATTAAACAACATGGCCACTATCACGAGCAAGTACTCGTAGACTTTGTGTTAGTTTAGTGGGTTTTAATTGAAATAATATTCCTTTGTCTCCGAGCCAAAGGAGATTGAGGGCGGGACGTGCGGTATTTTCGTTGTTTTTCCTCTGGAGAAAATGAGAAATACTTTTCTCTTTGTGACATACGACGCCGACTGGCCGCCACGACGGCTAAGCACCGACAAAATAGAAAAAAGCTCCTCACACGTGATACTGGGATTAAACTTCTTTTACAACATAATATTTACTCTGTTGCGCTGGCGTCATTAGCTTTGCAAGAGATGTGATTAAATTCCCGACATTAACTACTGACCACTGTTCCTGAAAGCATATTAA
Organism: Cosmia trapezina; assembly: GCA_905163495.3. Taxonomy (NCBI): domain Eukaryota; kingdom Metazoa; phylum Arthropoda; class Insecta; order Lepidoptera; family Noctuidae; genus Cosmia; species Cosmia trapezina. The sequence continues at coordinate 20,097,593 of LR991037.1, forward strand.
ATTTAGTCTCACGTCAACTTACATGATTTGTTGTTGTTGTTGTTTTGGTCAACCAAATCACAAGAGCAATCAAAAGTATGGCGGCAGATTTACTGATGGACGAGGCTTGATTTGGCGTTTTTAACAACAAACAAATCACAAATTTATTTCACACCACAAATGTTGTTGTCGAGAGGAAGTGCTTAAACTAAGAAATATAGGGTTAACATTTGTGTGAGACTGCTGCCCGAAAGAGGCATAAAATACCTGTGTTACGGGTTAGGGGTAAAATTTTCAGATTCAAGACTAAACGTTTTGCGTTACATCACAATAGTACATTTTGATACAAGTGGAGTACGTTTGTTATTGCATTCGAGGCGGAATTAAAACACCCGAGCCGTAGGCGAGGTTGTTTTTGAGCCGAGAACTGCAATAACAAATGTCCACGTGTATTAAAGCGACGTTTTTCAATACACTTTTGAAGAAATAAAATAAAATAACGGAAAATATTTTTGTCATGAATTAATAGGAAACTATGATTTAAATTTTCTTTTTTTTCCGCGCTTTGCTTTCGCCAGGTTGAAAGATAAGCAAAGGTATAAAGCCGATAAACAGCCTAATATGAAAACAATGAAAAATTGAAAATTCAAATATTTTTGAGTTTAGAACACAAATAAATGTTAATTTGTTCGTAAACGTTTTTTTAATTGTAATAATCATGGGTTTTGATAATATTCTATTTAGAAACATTATTTAAATATTCAAAAAATATTAACGCCTTAAAGACGCATATCTCTTTGCCGAGATTAAAAAAAAAAAAAAGAAGAGAGAGAGAGAGTTGTGAATAGAGGCATTGAACCAATTTGTACTAAGTATAGGTATAAGTTATCTGTGGCAATTTTTATTCCCGCACACGTGTGGGAAAATGAAAAATCGCAGGCGTGCGAAATACATTGCATTGTGAACCTAATCGTAGTGCGATATGAACCAGTTTTCGAGGAAGTGTATTGAAAAATAAATAACCTACCTACTAACGTAGTTACGTCTTGAGATAAAGTGGTGACTATGGTCGGACTTTTAATTAGCTGCAGTAAACTGACACTTCTGCTGTCATTTTTACTGTCATTTCGCTATCAAATGGGAACATTTTTTAACGAAATGGCAGTTAACATATGTCATTTTACTGCAGCTAATTAAAATTCCGAGCATAAGCGGCTTTGGGTTAGTAAACATTTTCAATCTATGTGGAAAAACTGTTCAAAAAATTTAAGTTGCGTACAATTTTTCTTTTCATAAAACGCGTTAAATTTTGAAGCTTTCGTTTCATCTAGGCACAGAAGTTATGAAACTAAAAGTTGGACCGAATCGTAGCCGTGGTACTTAAAATTGAGTTTACTCATTCTGAGCGAGCGTAAATTAAAAACGCTGAACAAAAGTTTATTTACAAACGAATTACTTAAAGGGTATAAACAGCTGTCAGACTATTAGGCTGATTAACCGATGTATTAGCCCAGATTGTTGGGCTTGTCGCTTTTATGTTACTCAAATATCTCGCTTTATCATCAGCCTGTAAATGTCCAATAAGCCGCTATATTTCCGCTTTACAGATTCATGAGAGAGTAATTTTACCACAAATCCGTGGTTCGGTTAGTCAACATTATATGGATTGGTCATCATGACACGTTGAGTTCCCACGACGGACGTAGTACATAATTCGGATGAATACCTAATCCTGGCCTGTAGTGTGAACCTTGTAACCAACTTTGCTGACTGGAACAACAGACCAGAAGGAAAGATTTAAGGTTGATGCGCCAGGGTAGCCCACGAAATTCAAAATTTCTTACGTTTTTTTGCAATTTGTAGGTCAGTGTGAGATTGTATGTTGATTAAAATTTGATTCGCTGCCGTAGCTAATATGGCTTTACAGAATCATAATCATTAGAATCAGCAATACAACTCCATAAGTTAGCATTTATCTCAAATCTAGCGATTTCATGAAATCATGAGGTTTGAGGTAAATGCTAACTTATGGAGTTGTATTGCTGATTCTAATGATTATAATTCTGTAAAGCCATATTAGCTACGGCCGCGAATCATATTTTAATCAACATGCAAGCTCACACTGACCTACAAATTGCAAAAAACGTAAGAAATTTTGAATTTCGCGGGCTACCCTGGCGCTTTCGCCTTAAAGGAGCAAATTGCTGGTGATCCTCTTTGAATGTCCGTTTTTACGGTCCGGCCGACAGTATCTACCTAGTACCTAATTAGGATCAAATTCGCAAAACACGTATTCGTTAGTATGAAAGTGACAGGTGTCAAAAGTGACAGCTGTCAAGAACGCATTCTATTGACGGCCGGACTGTAACGTCAGTAACTAGTTCAGATCAGTTCAGAGAGAAAACCGCCCCGGTTTTACATTTTCTGGGTCACACGGCCAGTATTTCGTAGATAGGCACCCTAATTTGAAATAAGCACTTGTATTAGTATAATTCAGTTGTATATAATCAGGATCGCGCTTGTTCGAGTCACGTGCGCTTCGTCCGGTGAATATTACGACAAATGGAAGCGGACACCCCGGATAGTTTATTACTGCAGATAACATTAATGTTAAGGATATGACCTACGGCCGTTCGACCTCTGATGTTATAATTTATGATGTTAACTGCATGGTTTATCGCCTCACATTATGTCTTGACCCGATTTATATTGAACTTTGATGCCGCTTATTTGGACGGTCGTTCCACTTGATTGACTCAATGTTTATGCCTCATTCTATTTCCTCGGCGTTGTTGAATTTCTTGAGTTGCTTTTAGTGACTTTTAAATAGCATTAAAACCCACCCCTAGATAAATATTACCCGTCTCTCCACGATTCCATTGCCTAATGTAGAATGCATAACCGGTACCTACGGCTACGGCACTAATAATCCTTCCATATCCTAAGGGCACGTCTTTTCTACCATTATCGCGCCCCCTGGTCTACTCCTTGATATGCAATGGTCTCTGCTGTAGCCCCATGAAACATGAGTCTCCAGGGTCTAGTGCAATTCTCTGGGTTCATTCGAGTAATCGAGTCTGGTCAAACCACGCTGGGGTCGGTGCATTAATTCAATGAAAATTTGTTACTGGCCCTAAAATAAATAAAAGCTGTCTACATGTTCAAGCATTCTCTTTGGTAGTACTGTTACTAGTTCTGGTTAGTTTACCATAAAATGCTCGTTAAAAGCTTTGTCAGGAAAGCCGTTTTAAGCGAAAACCATCACTGCTATTAGCTCGGAAAACACTCGCTGAAATATCATATTAATGTGAGTAAATAGTCATGTAATCAACCGTTCTTGTTTAGCGAAAAAGCTCTACGTATATGTATAAGTTATACGTTAGGTGGAAATGTTCCCAGAAAAGCCTCTTCTACTCGGTATGTTTAAAATTACAGTCAGCTAAAATGTGGTTTAGACACGCTTGAAAATGATTCACGGCGTCAAGCATTGTAAATATTAGCTAGATGTGGCGTCCGCAGCTGACCGCAAACGTCACGTCGACAGGCGAGTCGCACACGACACGGGGCGACGACGCGCGACGCCCGCCGCCACGCTCGTCAGATTGCATCTCACACCGTCAACGTGACCACACATAAATCGCACACCGGCCTCGCACCATTACCCACCATTCCACACACCGAAATTGAATTATACGAAGCCCCGGATTTTATATCTATTAGGAAAACGCTCAACGGTCCCCAGGGCGAGGATTTAGATACCGATAACTTTCTCATTTCCTCCGGGCAGCACCAACCGTTACTTAGACGTATAAAGCTCGATCCCACGTGACAAAAAGGCCGCACGGTATGCGTGACTTTGAATTAAGCTATCTATCTCTCACCTGACACTCCGTTTACACGTTTATTGCGCCATATTTTTATGCCGCTTATAATAGACAGAAATATATCAGATTTATCCGTCGCCGGGCATTTCCGTTTGTCCCAGTGGACCGAATAATAAATTACTATCGATATAAACATTTATTGATAAACACTTTTCACTAGGGTTCCGAAGCTCTGTACCCTTTGATGTAGAATGAAACTTTGTGTAAGAGGAATAATGTGTGTGACGTTGATCTATGGAGCTGCTGGATTCCAAGAAGGCGAAGCTCCAAAGCGTTGATTAGCGGAGCATACTCAAGTATCTGGTGCTTGTTCACACCTACATTAAACAACCACCTAGAGTGAATAGCTAATAAATAGCGGTTGTTGAAGGCTTAATTAAAATAATTTGGCACATGAACTCCGCTTCTGCAGCGTGCAGGTAAACTTGATTAAACGCTTGCTTCGGGTACGTTGTGATGGCAAATATTTTTGTATCCACTGAGATACAAACGGTAGTCGCTCTGTGAATTTTAATGATGTTTTAAGGCGAGCGGCGCTCGGGCGGCACGGCGGGGCGATGGTGAGGCGCGCGATTCGTACGTCTAATCCGCGAGAGCTTCGGAACGTGTTTGTGTAAAGTTTTCCATTACATTAGAGTGAGCTGCCTGCGGCGCACTGCCTCCGGAACTAGAACAAATGGACGCCAGACTCCGCAGAGCGCGCGCGGATATCGTAACTGCGACTGTTATTGTAACGGATGTAACTTTGGATAAATGTCAACTGTTCTCGAATTTACTGCGCCACCGGGGCGACTCGCGTTTTATTAGCTCGCTTTGCATACATTACACAAAGTGAGCCGATACATGAGCGGACGTGAATAGCTGCGACAAGAATTCTCCTCGCTCCACGAAATATATTTTGAATTTGGGACCACTTTCCGTCTATTTCTCTGCAATTTTGCAAATAAAAGCTTTAAAGTCTATTCAGTAAATTATATTCAAAGTTTAACGCTGAAGAATGAAAATTGGCTTCAGTGTAGTTCACGCGAGTGAGGTAACAACTTTTCCACTGTCCAATTTGCAAGAAATTTTCTCCATTTTGCGTAACCGAAGCAAAGAAATAGGATTTGCGGAAGATCCCCCTCATTTCTTCTCCATTATTCTGGATTTTGACTAACATCATTTTCGAGGCTTTATTAAATGGCTTTAATGATCTCGGAATCCTTTCAGCCAGAAAAGAGCGTTGGAGTATTTGCGTTTGTTTTTCTATGTAGGTACATTATTCCTTTCATCATCTGCTTAGCCTTTTCCGAACTATGTTGGGGTCGGTTAACCCGATGCAGGTCGAATGGTTTTCCTTTGATATTAATAAAAAACACTTCTATTTCGTAATCCTTTACTTACCTACATTTCATTCTATCAAGAAAACCCGTTGAGGTACCGAGAATCAAGCCAACTCCATTACCGTGTATGTGCGCAGTGGTCTAAGGCTGTATTCAAAGGCGGCACGGTTACCTGCGTCCTGTCGGAGCGTCTAATTCGAATTGATAGGTAAGTGCAGACACAGACGTCCACGTTCGACTTCAGACGTCAGCCACGTCAGTATCATGCTTGGGGCTTTGATCTAATTATTTACCGTTTCGTCTCAACATTGAAGGACGTGATTCTGACATATTGAAGCAAGATCCCGTTCTTATAAAAGTATGCAGTTATTAGCTTCAGAGGCACCTTCAAAATAATACTAGAACTTGTAAACGATTTCCGAATAAACAGATGGACGTAAACCAAAACGGCGTACTTTGTTCCGTGACTCGTTCATTTATGTTGATTCATAGTCTGCATAACTCAATAGACGCCACATTCGCTCCGTGATTACTCGCGTGCCCACCTAATGGACCAACGTGAACAAACATCTTTCTCATCTGCTTCAATTGGATGCTATTCAGCCATCTTTGTCCCTTAATTGTTTGTTCGGAACCAAAGATCTAAAATGATGAAGAATGGAATTCACCTTCCGAAATTCATTCATAATAGACCTATTATCGTGCAGACCATTCTAGTATTAACTAGGATTTCCGCCTAATTAGTCATTCATAACCAATTTAGTGACCAAACAACACACAGTCGTAAGCTCCCGTTTGCACTGCGCACGATAATGTTTCACCCTGTATACCTTGGGGTGATTATTACCAAGTAATGTTCGCTACTATTATTATTCTGCCCTCTAAGAACATCCCTTAATTATGATTATAACAGAAAATTTAATTCCATTATTTCAACCTCAATGAAAATTAAATAAGGAAAGTGTATTACTCTGTGGGTGTCTTTTGAACAATACATTTTTGATGGAAAATTAGATACTGAAAATCTTATCCTATTTGGGTTTATTAAGTTTACTTTAGTATATTTTGATGATTTGCACGGCGCGGGCGCCCGCGTGGCGTGCTGTTTTCATCTAATCTCATGTGTGCTGCGCTGCGCTGATCTATGAGATTACATGAAAACAGCACGCCACGCAGGCGCCCGCGCCGTGCGCACGCCTAACGCAGCGCACGGCCTCAGGCCCTTAGTACACCTGCGCCGCGAAACCGCAGTAGTTCAATTCAACTGACATGCAGTTTCTCGGCGGAGATGTGCTAGTGCCCTCAGGGTATTTATTCTTTAACACTATTAGTGACTAGATGTAGGTATTTTTGTTACATTCCTATTTATAGTCTCATTCACAAGATTGTTTATAGTACCTACGTGCTGTTGTGGGCGGCAATATTACTGCTGCACTGCAATGTTATTTCTACCTACAGAGAACTCTACTAACGCCAAAGCAAAGGAACAGTAACACTCCATTGATATATTAACTTTTTAAATGGTAATTTGTAAAGGGAATGTATTTTTTTCCAGTACAAACATTATCTGACAGGTATTTTGTCAGGCGGAGCGCTTATATCGAGTCTCCCCGAGACAAATTAAGGCGCTGCTCGAACATTACGGTGTAATCGCAGCAATTTGCGAAAAGATCACGTCGCTGTTGTATTTTTACACTGGTCGTTCAAAAAAATGGTCACGATATATATTTTTTGTCTACTGTTTTTTCTAGAACTACTAGTATTAGTATGTATTCAGTTTGATGAGTTTTTTTCTTCAATATGAATTTCGCAAAGTGTTTATTTTACGCTTGAAGCTGAATCGTTTTTAATAGAACGTTAATGCTTACATTTTTTTTGAGTTGTATTATTTTTATCTGTCTGCTTTATTTTAGCTTGACTTTGTTTATGTTTTATGCCGAATTAATTAAAAATACATCAACCTATCATAGAACCGGGGTATTGGCTGGAAAACAAACATAGGTATAGCTATTCGAAACCTAGTTTAAAAATGCATGTAAACAAAATGCATGTAAACAAACTTTACATAAATACATATTGCCAAAAAATAGACGGACAAATCTCGCTAATATAGAAAAATGCAAATCTCACCCAAAACCAACACATCAGATTGGAGCTTTACCAAATAAATTGAAGCTTGAATTGTGATTTTTTTCAACAAATGCGAAACAAAATAGAAGCATTTAAAAAACTTGTGTAAACAATGCGAGCAATATCTATTGACGAACGTTATACCGTTCGCTTGTTTACGTTTTAAACTGGCTTGTTTGCGCACATGCTTATTGAATTTTGTTTCGTATTTAGTTTTTGTGAACGTGGGTTTAAAAGTTTAAAGTGTTTTATTGTTATTAAAAAACGTAATTTTCAGAGTAAAATAAAGTTCCATGATTATGAAGCTAGATCTGTGTGTTGTTTTTTATACACTCAGTAAAATTAATGCCTTTTTATCTTACTACTATTATAAATGCGAAAGTTTGGATCAGTTGGTCCGTTCAGCCGTCTGGCGTGATTGAGTAACAAACATCCATCCATACGGTTTGTTACTCAATCACGACAGACGGCTGAACGGATCTGGATGAAATTTGGCACAGATATTGATTATAGTCTGGAATAGCACAAAGGCTACTTTTGTCCCGGAAAAATGTACGGCTCCCGTGCGATAATTTCCGACATCCACGCGGGCGAAGTCGCTGTCAAAAGCTAGTGACTTATTTTATTTTTTTAGGAGAAGTTGTAATGGGAAGTACCCATAACTGCTTAAACATAATACGCTTATAATGTTTCCACTACCGGGACACAGGCCACCTCTCGGAGAAAGTTGATTTTTCAGATTTTTTTTGTGACATGAAAGTAAAGTTCAGGACGATCAAACATGTCACAAAAAAAATATGAAAAATACCCACTACAAAAAAAGATATGAATTTTTGAAGCTCCACTTGCAGAAAACTGTAAATAATAATTTAAAAAAAACTCTTACACTACAAAAAATCGCGGAACATACATGGTATTTTCGAAAAATCTGAATTCTTCATACCCAGTACGAGTACATACTGGGTATGAATAATTCAGATTTTTCTTTTGGACGTCCCTCGACCCTGCCTTTACTAATCTTATCTAGCTAAAAGTAAGTCCTTAAATAAAATAAAAGAAATCATAGTTGTTTTGAAAGCTTTTTGTAAATTACATTTCAAAGTTTCAAACAAGTTTGATTGGAGTAAATGATTTGAACTAACCACAAGGGCTTTGGGACTGACAAATGTCACCGCAAACAAATAAAGGTCATTGTAGAAAACAGAATTTATAATTTAACTAAGCCATTAATTAGACGTCAGTGTATATAAGAGAGAGACGCAAAAAATAAACGTTTTAATTTCAGGATAGGTACTCAAATTTAATAGAGTTTTATTAAAACGAAACGTGATTAAAAATTTTGATCTTCAATTATACGGCCTGTCAAGAGTCTCAAGAACAGGCAATTAATTTCTTTTCTCTTTTATTCCGATTCATTTACAAAAAAAAAATACGAGTATTGGGTTGGTTTTAAGCCTGAGCGGCTTATTATTTTGTGGTAACATCGTATTATTAAAAGATTTTTTACAGTATATTAAAAAAGTCGGGAGGTGCCGTGGGACACCCTGCTCGAACGAAGATCCTTTTCCTGTAGGTATATTATGTATTAAAACCGTTTGTCTCTTGAAACTGACGTCATAACGCTTTTTTTGTTACGTTACAATTTCACCCAGTTTATTACCACAAACCGCATTAAAGAACTTTCCAAAAATTATACCTAAAAAGAGCTTTAGGTACCTAGAGAGAGTGATATAGGTATTTAATCTAGATCACTATAGGCTTAGGCCCCATTGACGTAAGACCCCCTACATAAATGTCATAAGCATCCCTCGATTACAGGTATGTATTATACGCGGGAGACGATGTAAGGGCTCTGCAGGCACTTGCATGAGCGTAAAGGGGGCCCCTCAAGCCGATACAATGGGGGCCCTCGACCGACGACCCACTCCGCGGTTGTGGTCTATCTCGCGTGATATAGCTCCGACCATTGGTTGGGCGATCGATATACGATTAATAACGACTTGATGGTTAGCTTGGTGATGTGTGTCTGTTAACAGTAGCAATATTTTAAGGGGTCATTGTACTCATCATTATGAACAACTTTTACTATGGGACCAAAACTTAAATTGCGAAAAAAAAATCAGCTGTTCCCTACATTTTGACGAATTATGCGAACATAAATGTACTGAACAGCTGTTTTTTTTCGCGATTTCAGGTTTGGTCTCGTAGTAAAAGTTGTTCATAATGATGAGTACAATGACCCCTTAAAATATTGCTACTGTTTACACTTACACCCTATATTTGTGCGTACCGGAGATGTGGTGGTTACGATATACTTCAAACACAAACGCAACGACTTCTTCATATCACAATTACCTACGTCGACATGCGTTTGATTTTAATCCAATTCAATGAAAAACTGCGTAACTAAACAAAGTGTGCTGTAGAAAGGGAAGATTCGAATAAGACTTACCGGTCGCTCCCGTCCGCCGCACACCGATGGGCTAAGAAGGCGCGCTCGATAGTTCTGAAGCTTGCTTCAATTCCACCTCACATATTTTTCCACAGGCGCTGGTTCAGGGTATATCTGGTATCTTGCGGGGATTGTAGCACGTTTTCACCGAAGGACCTTATTTTTGTAGAAAAGTAGAAATCGCGCGTGGCGTGTATGCGCCGACAACCGTATGGTACGTAGTACAGTGAAAAAACACGCAGGAGCGCGGCGCTAGTGTGCTCATCCGCAACCAATCAGAAGGCTCCACGAATGGGCGATGAGCAAACACCGGAAGCTTATTCAAATCAACCCCCTCGGCAATTACACATAAAAGCCTGATTACCAGCTGTGGGGTGAAGAAAACACTATTCTAAAATCTCTAAGAATTAATTCAGTAGGTACGTAATACCAACTGCAAAGAGAACGGTACGTAACATGCCGCTCGCCTTAAAAGAATGAATTTCTTTTAACTTTAAATTAAAAGACAAAAAAGAATGTAACATTCGAAAAAAAAAGAATGAAAAATGCTACGAAAGCATGAAGCCTTAAATTTTTTAAACTAAAGTTATTCTAACTTAAGATTACTTAACTAAGATTCGCAACAATATTAACTAAACTTACAGAATGATTATTCTAAGGGCAAAGGACATATTTTGACTACTGAGCGTTTCACGAAAGTTTTGCCCATCTGTAAAGTTACGACACGAGTAATATTATCGGAACCTGGGTGGAGAGTATGGACACGAGCCAGTCTCCATTGTAATGGTGGCAAATTATCATCTCGTACAATGACAATAATACCTTCACGGAGTTGTGAGCCGCGATCTCGAAACCACTTGTTACGTTGTTGAATTTCGTGTAAATATTCACGACTCCAACGTTTCCAAAAGTGTTGCACACATTGTTGTATTCTACGCCATCTAGTGAGTCGATTTGAAATATTATCGGTTAATGAAATGTCTGGTAAGGACGTCAACGGACCTCCTATTAAAAAATGAGCTGGTGTCAAAGGTAACGGATCTAATGGGTCAGCACTTAATACACAAAGTGGACGTGAATTAAGTACCGCTTCAATTTGACAAAGAAGGGTATGCATCTCATCATAAGTTTGAGTTTGCGTACCGAGGACTCGATGTAAATGATGTTTAAAACTTTTAACACCGGATTCAAAAAGGCCACCAAAATGAGAGGCGTAAGGAGGCTGAAAATGCCAAGTAATGCCTTGTTCTAAAATTTTACTATTAAGAGTGGCTTGAACAGAATCATTACGTAAAAAATTATACAAGTCTTGTAGATAATTATTACAACCAACAAAGTTCCTTCCACAATCAGAGTAAATGTCGGTGCATAAACCTCTACGGGACGTGAAGCGTCGCAATGTTGCCAAAAATGCATCAGTTGACAACTCGGATACGAGTTCGAGGTGTATGGCCTTGACAGACATACACACAAAAACAGATACATAACATTTAATAATTTTCGCATTTCGAACTTTATTTGCTCGAACGTAAAACGGACCCGCGAAATCAACAGATGTTTTAAGAAATGGCCGCTCGGGGCGCACTCTGACGGCCGGTAACGGACCCATGCATGGCTGCGGATTCACGGGGCGCGCACGAAAACAACGAACACAGCGATGTATGCGTGTACGTATAGCGTCACGACTAGACATTATCCAATATTTTTGGAATAAACTGTATTGCACGGATTGCGGACCAGCATGTAGATGCGTGATATGTGTATGGTCAATGATTAAATCTGTAAGATGATGTTTCTTAGGCAAAATCAATTGATGTTTGGAAACAAACGTTAAAAGTGATTTATGAATTCGCCCACCTACCCGAAGATTATTTTTGTTATCCATGAACGGGTTGAGTCGACGTAATTTAATTGATGGACACTTTCCATGTGAAATATTATTAATGTCTTCGGAAAAACAAGAATGTTGAACTAAATGGATAAGTCGATTTAAAACAAAAATTAAACTCGGATACAGTTATGTATTTTGGATAGGAATTTTGAACTTTCTTACATTTATTATAGAATCGAAATAACAGTGCTGTTATCCTAACAAGTTTACCTAGAGTAGAAAATCTAGTAATATACTCGACCACATCAGGTAGTGCTGAGGTGGAAGAGTTTGACACCATAGACATAGGTAGATTGCGTTTGTCTTCAGTGACTTCTAGTATTTTCTTGGGACTTGGCCAAGAACTAGAATCACGCGCGAGCCACCAGGGCCCATGGAGCCACATCTCATTTTGGACAAAACTTGTAGGAAGCATTCCTCGAGAAGGTGCGTCAGCTGGATTGTCAGCTGACGGGACATGTCTCCAAGTTTTGGCCGGAAGCCTGGATAAGATTTCACTAGTGCGATTAGAAACGAATGTTTTCCACTCGTGTGGTGGAGAACGAAGCCACGCTAACACGATGGATGAATCAGTCCACGCACAAACATGTTCACAGTTTAAGTGGTTATCATACACACTTCTCACTTTATCAATCAACTTTGATAACAAAACAGCAGCGCACAACTCTAGGCGCGGAATAGTAAGAACCGGTTTTATAGGTGCTACACGCGTTTTAGCGAGAAGAAGAAATGTTTTAACGTTATCATTATTATCGGATATACGGGCGTAAACACACGCGGCATAAGCCCGCTCGGAAGCGTCGGAAAACCCGTGAATTTGAATTGCATTCACGTTTGCAAAAACGAAACGTGGAATTTGAAAATTTGATAATAATGGTAACTCGTTAAGAAAACTAGACCAAGCGTTTATAATATCTAAAGGAGGTGACTCATCCCAGTCGACCGCTGAAATCCATAACAACTGAATGAGATGTTTCGCATAAATAGTTACAGGAGATAACCATCCCATAGGGTCATAAATTTTCGCTATTTGTGATAGTATGGATCGCTTTGTAATTTTATCATTAGTTGACTGAACGCTAAAAATGAAAGTATCAGATTCAGGATTCCACTGAAGTCCTAAAACCTTTATTTGTTTGTCATTCTCCATCAGAGCGAAAGAAACGTTATCAGACCGCTCGCCCTGAACGACTGACGTTTGTAAAGCAGCGAGTAACGCTGGCGAATTGCTCTGCCACTTACGTAGCTCGAAACCAGCTGACGAACAAATACCTACTAACTCACGTTGTAAAACCAGGGCCTGCTTTACGTCGCCTGCTCCGGTGACGATGTCATCAACAAAAACCTGGTTCTGGAGAACCTTAGAACCTAACGAGAAGTTAGCAGCTTCATCATGAGCCAACTGTTGAATAGTACGAAGGGCTAAGTATGGTGATGAGCTGACACCAAAGGTGACGGTGCGCAATCGATAATCACGCAACGGTTCAGTGGGTGATTTACGCCACACAATGCGTTGAAAATCCCAATCGGATTGTTGTAATTTTATGTTTCTGTACATCTGCTTTATGTCGGCAGTGACAGCAATAGCATGGATACGAAAACCCAATAAAACGTCTACTATATCCTGGTGCAACTTCGGACCAGTCAGTAGAACATCATTAAGTGATATTCCATTCGAAGTTTTACAACCCGCGTCAAAGACGACACGAGTACGAGTAGTCTCACTGGACTCTTTGACCACGCAGTGGTGCGGAATGTAATAGCTGTTAGCTAACGAAACAGGTAAATCAACGGGCTCCATGTGACCGAGTTCCAAGTACTCCTGGAGGCACGCATGATAGTCTACCTTAAGTTGAGGATTGTGTTCCAACCTATACTCTAATTTCTTAAACCTGGAGACCGCCGTATCTCGTGATGCGCCGAGGGTGGGTGCATCAGGTTTGAAAGGGAGCGGAACAACATATCGCCCAGTTTCATCACGAGTATGTGAATTTACGAATATAGATTCACACAACGCTTCGTCGGGACTTAGAATTCTTTTTTCCGGAAGAGATTCCAATTCCCAGAACCGTCTCAGATTGATGTCGTCATCGTAGGATGAGCTTAAACTACTGAGACAAACTTGAAGTGAAGTAGATGTATTTTGGTTGTATGAAACATCACCCATCAATAAATAACCAAAGATACTGTTCATAGCCATCGGTGAACCGGGTGGACCCGTGATCACGTGACCTAATAAAACTTGGGATAGTATATCCGCACCTAAAAGCATTTCCACTGATTGTGGAAGATAAAACTTAGGATCAGCTAAAGTTAAGTTTTGTATGTGTGGCCATCCCTTAAAAGGCAATGTCACACATGGCATACGTGAAATAAGATTAGATAAAATTAATGCGTTAACTGAAATTGAAGGTTGATCCCCGTGTGTAGGAGTGATATGACAAGATACTACACCCTTAGGGTAAACAGCTCCGACCTCGGTCCCTCCAACACCGAACACCGGAACGTTCGCTTGGCTGCGATGTAACCCTAACCGCTGAACACAAGACTCGGTAATAAAAGTCGCCTGACTGCCTGTATCAATAATACATCGAACTGTGTGTTTTTGTGGGCCAACATGCACATTGATGAGTGCCGTACATAGGAGCACCGTACTCGCGCTAACCGACGGAGCAATAGAACGCGAATCGTTCTTGCGATCGTTCACCGCCGCAGTCATCGCAGCGTGCGAGGTACTGGGAACCGCTGTCTCTGTCGTTTCGTTCACAGAAAGTGAGACCGCATTATCACTACTACCACTAATAACTGATAAACTGTTAGACTTTTCGAAATGAATTAATGAATGATGTCGTTTATGACATGAACGACAAACAAAGTTAGATTTGCATTGTTTTAAATCATGACCGACATGTAAACAATTGAAACAAACGTTCTTGTTTTGAATAAAAGAATACCTATCACGGGGAGATAAATTAAGGAATTTCGAACATTTTGTCAACGTATGTTGAGCATCACAACATAAACAATTATTTTTTAAATTATTTTGTTTGGTAGACTGTAAGTCTGTTGTATTCGAACTCGATGAAGCGACATTGGCTGCGAGCGCGCGTCGCGAGCCTTCGTTACCGCGCGATGATCGGGGAGTACCTACCTTTTCAAGATTATTTTTAGTTTGTGGGTGAGAAGAGAATTCGCTTGCAGCTAACTCGCGTTCTAAGAAAGTTATCAATGTACTTATGTCAGGTATATCCGATGGCCTCGATAGTGATAATTCGAAACGTTTTCGAACACTAGACGGAATCTTACGTAGTAAAATCGTCACTATTATGAAACTCCACTGATCTATCGGAAATTGCATAGCCTGCAATGCCTTGATGTTTTCTTGATAAACATTGAGTAAGTTTCTTAGACTTTGAGTCATTTTCTCGGTACTAGGTTCAATGTATAATATTTTTTCGAGATGTTTCATGGCGATAGCCCGTTTATTATCATACCGAGAAACTAAAATATCCCACGCAACACTATAGTTTTCGTCTGTAATTGGTATCGATTTAATAAGATTATAGTGTTCATCTTTTAATGACAGTAACAGGTAACGAAACTTCTCTGTCTCCGTGTAGGTATTTTTGCCATGTACTAATGAACGAAACAAATCGTGAAATGGGGGCCAATCCGTGGTTTCCCCTGAGAAGGTAGGCATTGGAAGAATAGGTAATCTACTTGCACAACTATTACTCGTATGAGTAGATGGAACATGTACCACTGAGTTATTATTAAATGACGTACTAGAGGACATTCTTCGTTTACGCTCATTATCCTCTTCCTTAAGTTTATCTAAGTGAACACTAATTGCGAAATAACAATCATTAAAATTGTTACGAATCTTCAGTTGTTCGTCTTTGTCGAAAGTATTGGATTTTATTAAGAATTTTTCTATTTTTGCCTGAAGTTTGAAGAACTTTCTTTGTTGCAAAGTTAATTCTTTTGAGCGTGACCTAAACTGTTGTTCGTCTGAATCTATGAACTCTAAAATACGCTTGAGATCATCGATAATGATCTCACGTTCAAAAATGTCTTGTTGAATAAGTTCCGCCATTTTGGACGCGTAACGCCGCAAATGGACTTTGAACTAAGAACACTAGGAAACTAGGAAAATAACCCCACAACAAGTACCTAGATATAAATCCAGGCTCGAAGAGATCAAACAATTATGTGCTGTAGAAAGGGAAGATTCGAATAAGACTTACCGGTCGCTCCCGTCCGCCGCACACCGATGGGCTAAGAAGGCGCGCTCGATAGTTCTGAAGCTTGCTTCAATTCCACCTCACATATTTTTCCACAGGCGCTGGTTCAGGGTATATCTGGTATCTTGCGGGGATTGTAGCACGTTTTCACCGAAGGACCTTATTTTTGTAGAAAAGTAGAAATCGCGCGTGGCGTGTATGCGCCGACAACCGTATGGTACGTAGTACAGTGAAAAAACACGCAGGAGCGCGGCGCTAGTGTGCTCATCCGCAACCAATCAGAAGGCTCCACGAATGGGCGATGAGCAAACACCGGAAGCTTATTCAAATCAACCCCCTCGGCAATTACACATAAAAGCCTGATTACCAGCTGTGGGGTGAAGAAAACACTATTCTAAAATCTCTAAGAATTAATTCAGTAGGTACGTAATACCAACTGCAAAGAGAACGGTACGTAACACAAAGTTTTGTATCTCATCATCGCCATCATTGGCAGCCTTGTTCCACCCACTGAGTAAAAACTAAAAGTGCATTTTCTATAGGAATTTTGTATTAATTACGAGTACTAGCCGACAGACGTTGTCCTGTCCCAATTTCAATAATTCAAAATTCCCATAGAAAATCCACTTTCAGTTTTCCCGGCAACTTTTCCAATTTTTCTCACCGTTTAAACGTTCCCTGGACTACGACAAACACTTCAAAAGCAAAATCAGCTAAATCGGCCCAGCTGTTCTCGAGTTTTAGCGAAACAAACGAAAGTGCAATTGATTTTAGAAAATCCACTTTCAGTTTTCCCGAATTTTATAATTTTCCCGGCAACTTTTCCAATTTTTCTCACCGTTTAAACCTTCCCTGGACTACAACGAACACTTCAAAACCAAAATCAGCTAAATCGGCCCAGCCGTTCTCGAGTTTTAGCGAGACAACGTCTGTCGGGTCAGCTAGTTTCATATAAATAAACTGCTTTGCAAAAAAAACGGGCACCTTACAGTTATTGGCTTTTCTATGGATAATATTAATATTTTTAGTATGTCGTTAGCATAAATGACTAGAAATTTCTTATTATCATTGAGAATATAGTTTTTAACCCTTAAATCCTGGAGTCGGTGTTTTAGTCAATGTAAACAGAAAGTCGTGTTAACATGGAAATTTTTAGGGTATAATTAAATTAAGACTACGAGTATTTTTATGGTACTTATTTTAATAAAAAAAGAAATTAAAAAATAAAAATTAATAACGAGTATGACCTCTCCTTGCAGCGATTACGGCATGTAATCGTCTTGGCATGCTTTCCACCAGGTTTTTGATGGTGTCCTGTGGAATGTGTTCCCACTCAGCCGAAATCACACCTGATGTTTTGTGGAAGGTCGTTGGACAGGTCGTACTCGCCGTTTTAGGAGGTCCCAGACGTGCTCAATGGGGTTAAGGTCGGGGCTCCGCGCTAGCCAATCCAGACGACGAGTACCGACCTCTTGCATATAAGCATCTACGTCGCCAGAACGGTGGTCCCGAGCATTATCGTCCATGAAATGGCATCTTCACCAATTACAGTCAGTGCGGGCTGTGCATGTTGACAAATTATTCCTGTTATGTACCTTTGCGCATTTAGTGAGCCATTTGCAATTAACACTATCTCGGTACGATAGCTGGAAGTTACGCCCGACCAAAACATAACGGACCTTCCACCATAAGGGGTGATTTCTTCAAAACACACGTCGGCATAGCGTTCCCCTGGTCTTCGTAACACTCGCCGACGTCGGTCCTCACCATTCAGGCAAATTCGAGCCTCATCGGAGAAGAGTACGCTACTCCAGTTACCTAGTGTCCAAGATAGACAATTTCTAGTGAACCTCGGTCGAGCAATCCGGTACTCACGGAGTAAATTGGGGGCCCGCGCTGGTCGTCGACTGCGTATATCAACCGCTAAAAGCCTCCTCCTCACTGTCCATAGGCTAACTTGTGCTCCTCGTACCTCTTCAAGGTTTCTTTTGAGGTCTATGTAACTGCATTTGCGATTACTCAATACCTGAGTCACTAAAAAGCGGTCGTCTCGTGGTTGTGTGCAACGTTTTCTCCCACAACCTTGCCTTCTTTGAACGGAACCTGTCTCTTGGTATCGAGTCCATGTTCTTTGGACGGTGGAACCACTCACGTTTAACGGCTGTGAACCGTAACATTGGCTACACCCCCCTTCCAGCAGCACTATAATTTTACTAGCTCTTGTTGCTTTTTCTGCCATTATAATCGACACAAAGATATCTGTTTTAAGTCACAATGAGGCAGGATTATGCGACAAACATAAATTATTCTAATAAAAATAACGAGAAGTTAGTTTTAGTTGCCTGATAACCATTTAACCGCAAACCCGCGAATAGTAAGTAAAAAGTCATAAACTGAAAAAGGGATTATTATTATTAAAAACAACAGTTCTGAATTTGAAATTAACTTTTTTTCATACCCAGACTCTTTAGTATGTGCCAGGAACATAGTTTGCCTATTAAAACCTCATGAGAACTAAATGATTACCAATAATGTAGAAAAATCCAAACTGCCCGTTTTTTTTGCAAAGGAGTGTATTTACTAAGACGTTTCTCATGAACTGTGGTTATTAATAGCATTGATGCTCTTCGCCATAAAAACGCTTTCATGTTAAATAGGTAATCAATAAAGTATTAAAAAAGCAAAGCAAGCATTGTTAAAGTAGCAATTAACTACTTTAATAATTTATGATTAAATAAGGTAATTGCTTACTTAATTATTTATGCATGCTTAGATACTGGCAATACTGAATAATTCCATAAATTATTCGAATAGTTAGTTAGAGTTACCAGGAAAGTTATTAATAGTTTGTGAGTAAGTAGGTATTCATGCCAATCTTACACAAGAAATCTGGGGGCACGGGAGTGCCCCCGCCAAGACGAGCCAAGCGAAGCGCAAGGGCACTACCTACCTTTTCTCGAAGCACTTCGTCGTATTTTTGAGCCTTCTTAACTTGGGTTTGGATTATACCAGATAAACAAAATTTTCGGGAAATGATGTCAGTGGTTGACTTATTAAACCTATAAAGTTTCAATTGCATAAGCTCTTATACTTTAGATTTTATTGATATCTAAAATACCCCGATTTCGTCACTGACTCACTGACTCACTGATGATCTTAAAAATTCTTAGGATACTTCCTGAAGTTCTAGAAAGCTGAAATTTAGTATGTAAGCTAGTATTAGTACACAAACAACAAAAAAATTCTAAAACTTGGAACTTTTACCCCCCAACCCCTTAAACTAGGGGATAGAAATTTGTATGAGACTTCCGCAAATAAAGTCCTAGAAAGCTGAAATTTGGTATGTGAGGTAGTATTAGTACACAAACAACAAAAAAAAATCTAAAACTTGGAACTTTTACCCCCCAACCCCTTAAACTAGAGGATGGAAATTTGTATGAGGCTTCCGCAAATAATAAGTACTTATACTTACATATAATATTAATACACTTGTATATACTTCGATAAGTGTTTATTAATCTCCTACCTATCAACCTATACATATCATAAGCAACTTACAAAAAGAAATGAAATCCCACCAAAAACATTTTCACGTAAAATGTTGCTAAGACGAGACCACATAAAGCTCGCACTGACAAAAAGCTATCAGATCTCATGTAGAGCCAAGCTTCTAACTCTACACGCCCTAACTCCAAGCCCTAACTTCACAAACTCTACACCTTAGTCAAAATATGTGGCTTGGCCGTTTCACTACCATCACATGGGCGCAAGGTGAAAAATGTATTCACTGTTCATTACTTTCTGTTATACAATAGTTCTTGTAGTAACGAAACGGCCAAGCCTCATATTTTGACTAAGGTGTAGAGTTTGTGAAGTTAGGGCTTGGAGAGTTAGGGCGTGTAGAGTCAGAAGCTTGGCTCTACATGAGATCTTATAGCTTTTTGTCAGTGCGAGCTATATGTGGTCTCGTCTTGGCAACATTTTACTTGAAAATGTTTTTGGTGGGATAATAATTTCTAACAACAATACCTTATTTATATTCAATCAATCTGCCTAGCCTTTTCCCAACTATGTTGGGGTCGGCTTCCAGTATAACTTAACAAATAAATAAATTCTGATTCTAACCGGATGCAGCTGAATACCAGTATATTACATGGAGCGACTGCCTATCTGACCTCCGCAACCCAGTAACTGGGTATTACTATACCCCTTGGTAAGATGGTTGTCCGACTTTCGGGTTTCTGACGACCCGTAACGACTGTCAAAGATCACAAATGTCAGCCGGGACGGCTTAACGTGCTTTCTGAGGCACGGAGGAGTCTCGGTATGTAAAGATGGTCACCCATCCACGGACCAACACCGGCAAGCGTAACTTAACCAGATGGATCGACCCGTGCGCCTGTTATTACTTAGCTACGAGCTCCTCACCTTATTACATTATTTATTATTAATTACTCATATATTTATAACTCTTTCTTTTACATAATTACCGTTGGTTATTAATATACTGTTCTCATGTATTTTCTAATATTTTGCTTATGCATCGTTGCCCTCATGTAGATACCAATGCTGAGAAGCAAGAAAGAGTCTCTTACTTTTGGACACAGTCAAGTCAGGGAAATTAAATGTTAAGCAAGTTCACAACTGTAATTCCTGGGCAGGTGTATCAAATGGTCTTAAACACTGCAAATTAACGTCGGGTGTTAATTTGCATAACAATTAAGTTCCCCGGCTGTACATCACAAGTCCCGTCACCTCTTCCTTATTTCCATCACCGCTTTAGTTCCCATGTATCGTACGTTTATTCTATTACGGAACATCTTGCATCTGATGGGCGTACTAGTCTACAAATGGCATTGACAACAATGATTCTCCCTGCAAACCCGCGTCCGGACGAATTCCGTGCTTGCCCACAATTGGGTCACGTGGTCTACGTCGCTAGTGCTGTACCACACATTAATAGTTGACCGAACTATTAATTTTTAATGCTCCTCTTTATTGCTGCTGTGGTTGATATGGCCAGTTTGACGACAAACAAAATAATCTGAAAAGGCAGGCGGTTTCAGATGTTATTTTGTTACGAAATATATTTTGTATCGTAGAAATATTATGAGTTTTTTAAAGACGGTTAATTTCTACTAAAATATTATAAATAATACTATTAAAAAGCACTATAATTTTCCATATAAAGTAACTGAAAGCAAACCGTCTACCTTTATTGTTGTGGAATCAAAGTTGTTACGAAATACATCGAAATATATTTTGTATCGTAGAAATATTATGAGTTTTTTTAAAGACGGCTAATTTCCACTAAAATATCATAAATAATACTATTAAAAAGCACTACAATTATCCATATAAATTAACTGAAAGCAAACCGTCTACCTTTATTGTTTTGGAATCAAAGTTGTTACGAAATACATCGAAATATATTTTGTATCGTGAGTTTTTTAAAGACAGCTAATTTCCACTTAAAAATATCAAAAAGCACTACAATTTTCCATTTAAATTAACTGAAAGCAAACCGTCTACCTTTATTGTTGTGGAATCAAAGTTGTTACGAAATACATCGAAATATATTTTGTATCGTAGAAATATTATGAGTTTTTTTAAAGACAGCTTCCACTAAAATATCATAAATAATACTATTAAAAAACACTACAATGTTCCATTTAAATTAACTGAAAGCAAGCCGTCTACCTTTATTGTTGTGGAATCAAAGTTTCGTAGAGCTTCTGAATGTCGTAGACTGAAGTCCGTAGCGTTAACTGAGCGTAGCGCCTCGTAGCTGGCTCGTAGCATATTGTGCTACGCCGACCGCACTTCGTGCCACGTGCCTCGGCATAATAAGCCGACTTGATAATTCCTATTGTTTAAACTGAACTAGGTTTTTCATTTGTTGTTTACTGTTATGTTCAGAAAGGCATGATTTTGAATGAGTTAATATTAAGTAATGAAAAAGGTTAAGAGGACGCTGTTACAAATGGGTAGTCAAATCATTACTTTTTTACACAAAAGTGTGTTTATTAAATAAAAATCGTAAAGAATTTCACTTTGGTACCGTTATTGAGAAACTGTACCTATCTAAAATTATATTTATAGTTCAGAATCGTACCATGCACATCTATCGACAATTCGGCCAAAAACATTTTAAGAATGCAAGGTATTTTTTAATAAACACACTTGTGTAAAAAAGGAATGATTTGACTACCCATTTGTAACAGCGTCCTTAAGGATGATGCGCCGGTGTAGCCCGCAAAATTCAAAATTTCTTACGTTTTTACAATTTGTAGGTCAGTGTGAGCTTGTATGTTGATTAAAATATGATTCGCGGCCGTAGCTAATATGGCTTTACAGAATTATAATCATTAGAATCAGCAGTACAACTCCATAAGTTAGCATTTACCTCAAATCTATCGATTTCATGAAATCATGAGGTTTGAGGTAAATGCTAACTTAAGGAGTTGTATTGCTGATTCTAATGATTATAATTCTGTAAAGCCATATTAGCTACGACCGCGAATCATATTTTAATCAACATACAAGCTCACACTGACCTACAAATTGCAAAAAACGTAAGAAATTTTGAATTTCGCGGGCTAGCCTGGCGTTTTCGCCTTAATGTAAGCGGATTATATTTGTTATTAATAAGGTAGTAAGTAATGCAGGTATTCAGCCGTACCGATTGGGATACACGCTGACTGTGCACTGAATTGTTGAGGTTAATATTAAATATTAAATTTTAATGCAAAGCTTTATTACACTATCACACTAATATTATAAAGGCGAAAGTTTGTGAGTGTGTGTGTGTGTTTGTATGTTTGTTACTTCTTCACGCTCAAACGCCTGGACCGATTTGGATGAAATTTCGTATGTACATAGCTTATACCCTGAATTAACACATATGCTACTTTTTATCCCGGTCTACGCGGGTGAAACCGCGGGGCGCAGCTAGTAATTTATATGTAGGAGTATTATTTAAACGTGATAATTTGCAGTATGCCTCTGACTTCGTTTAGAGAATGAATGCATGAATTTCAGAATTGATAAAATTACTAATGAAAATGATAAAAATATCTTATGAATGCTAGTGACTGAAGCTGTTTTAATGAAGTTCCTTTGTTATGCAATACTAAAATAACAGTGTAATCCACCGACGAATTACAATTTCTCCGGAATCGCAAGTTACTTCGAGCTGAGAACTAACTTGCATATTTCACATACCTACATTACAAAAGCGGGCATTTCGCGTTCGTTGTGGAGCGCGATGCATTCGCTTCGGAAAGAGCCGATACAGCGAAACTTTATCGATAATATACAGCGCTTTTGTGTACCAGCAGCTCAAATGAGAAGTTTACAATTAGCGCACGCGAACAATTGGGTTTAGCTAAACGTTTACTAGAATTGAAGCCGAACTTATGAATGTACTTTCTCGTGTTATGTACAGCGGGGTTTTATTATATCGTATCTCGGTTATGGATTTGTGCTGGTTACACGTTTGTGTCTCCTATCACATAAGGCACATCATCATCTGCCTAGCCTTTTCCTAACTATGTTGGGGTCGGCTTCCAGTCTAACCAGATGCAGCTGAATACGAGTATTTTACATGGAGCGACTGCCTATCTGACTTGCACAACCCAGTTACTGGGTAATACGATACCCCTTGGTAAGACTGGTTGTCAGACTTTCGGGGTTGACCCGTAACGGCTGTCAAAGATCCACATCAGGCATATGGTGGTTCAAATATTGTCAAAGATTTCTTCTTTAAAGATGTACTATGTTGAACCAAAAGCGAGGGATATTCTACCTATTATCAGACTGCATTTATGTCTAAACCAGAAAAGCATTAAAAAATCATGCCTGCGGTTGCGGATTAGCCACGGAGGGCTTCGCTATACAAACGAGCAATGCATTGTAATTAATCCCATTATCGGTAATAGCGGTCGATGTTAGCCACATCACCGTTTATTTGTACGGTGCCTGTTTGATTTGGCCCGTGCACTCGAAGGCTCCGTAAATCAAGACCACATTAACCTGACCCACCAATATTACCCCGCTTTCCCTTCACTTGTTCCACATCGTCATCACAAGAAAGGGGGCGGGGGATCCAGTTAGATTGGACGTTATAATGGCACTTGTGTTTCGCAAACGATGTTTTATTCATGCCGCGATGCTCGACTGCTGCGAATAACCGGGTAATTATTGAGGTGTTCAGCGGCAAGATTTAGGCGCCCGGAGGAATCCATCGGCACAGCTTATTATGAATGTTCGCTTCACTTGTCACGTTAATAAAGTCGCGAGATGTATTTTCAATATGCTTGCTCAAGGAGTTGTTTCTCACTGAATTGATTATGGTAATGTCTTTGACTTATCTGATTTCTGTTAACGCTACTGGAAGGCGGGAGAGCGGATACGTAT
Source organism: Cosmia trapezina (assembly GCA_905163495.3). NCBI lineage: Eukaryota > Metazoa > Arthropoda > Insecta > Lepidoptera > Noctuidae > Cosmia > Cosmia trapezina. Next base: position 20,121,913 of record LR991037.1, read on the forward strand.
CGCTCGTTGTATTACTAATTTTTGTTTCGGTTCAAACTGGGTTTCCCGAGAAATACAGCAGGAAAAATTTGATCACGAAAAACGAGTGGTACGACTTTTTCTGGTTAAGGAAAATGGTGAAACTTAATTCTGTATTCTACTTTTATTATTTAACGTTAGAAACCGTGAAAGCATAAACCTATTTACCAAAATTAGTTACGTTAAACAATTTCGTATCAGGCAATTTGCTTTTAATGTTAAATATCTGCGTTATGGCATTGCAAAAGTATGTTCTTACAGCTTTTTGGCGCAGTTAACGTTGCTTGATGGCACCAGACATTACAGCAGATGAGACGCCAGATGAGTTTCACCAAAATGAGATGAAAAGGATAATGTTATTGGCAACTGGGGGTCACATCACAAAATGTGCCAAAAGTCCAAGAAAATGTTCTTCAACGGCTTATAAAACAGGATAGAATTAATATATTATTTGAATAAATACGTCCGTGCGATATTAAGTCGTAAATATCTGGGTTTCCCACGACCCGCAATGTACCGATTACGTAGGCTAATGAAATTATCCTGGCTATAGCCGAAATTAATTCGAACGACCCCGAGTCCTTTTAAATATTACCCCAAAGGGTGAACGCGTGACGCGATAAAAATACAACTTAACACCATTCCAGTGATGTGTTGATGTGGAATTTGAGGTTTTGTGAACCGCAATCCGGAATAACCTTTAAGCACTTCTTTGCTGTTAAATTCAGCAGGATCACTAAGTGTCGTGTCATCTATTCTTTTTTGGTTTAACGATAGGGACAAAATCAAAAGAAATTTATTCAAACTAGGCTGAGAATCTGCACTTTTTGAAAGTCAAAATTACATCCCAGAGGCAGTCCCCCAAAACGCCCTTCACCTTAGGACATTTAAGCCTTAACCTTACCTTAACACTGTTTGTCTGTTGTCTGTTTTTGTTTGCGGTGGACAAACCGTTTTAGTCTGTGTATCCGTTTATTTCTGGTCTGACACAATCCAGAAGAAAAAGAAAAAAAAACAGTTAACGAACAATCAAATGTGGAAAGGTTTCCACATTTTTTCTGCAACCACGCGATGACATTATGCTGCTATCGTCTAAAATACGAGTCGGGAATTCTAATATCCTGTTCGAGCATATCATCGTAAACTTCACGATAATAATCTTTAGTAGGTACTATTTTCCCGCGAAACCCCAACCAGCTCGATACGAGGCTAAAAGTATATTGCACATATTATTTAGTATTTCCTGCAAGTGTAATAAAAGTTGCATGACGAAGTACAAGTTTGCTTTGATTGAATTGCTTTAAAAGCACTTAAGGCTGGTGTGGTATGCAGGTAGCATTTTACAAGATACGAGACCACAATATTTTCAGCAAACAATTTCTTTCAGCCGCAACCTTTCTTTTATGGTTTTCAGATTCTGGATTTTTCACATGGGGGCTTAAGGCCGCGTTTCCACTGACGCGGAGCTGGGCGGAGCGGAGCGGAGACGTGCAGGAATCGTCCAATTACAGACGAGGCAAGAGACGCGATGAGGATTTCAACCATTATGATTGGTCGATTCCTGCACGTCTCCGCTCCGCTCCGCCCAGCTCCGCGTCAGTGGAAACGCACCCTAAGCCTTTAATAAATTGTTTCTATACTTAATTGAAAATCGTTATTGTTGAACCCACGTTAAACAACACGACACTGAATTGAGGTTGTTTAAAAATGTTGCACAATTAATAATTTTACCAAATTAAAACGTTTCACGTCAAAGGTAACAAATTTCATTACATTAAAACATGGCAGGCGTATGTGTTATGTATAAATAACGAGATACGTGTTACGGTGCATGGAGCTGTGATCTGTGAATAACTTGTATGTTTCATAACGGTTATGTGATATCAAAGTAAACACCCAATTACATGTTATTGATTTGTTATGATGAATGATTGATTGACTCGGTGAGTTTGAATATTTCACGTATCACATTGCGTTTGGTGAATTTATGTAGTACTTATTGATCATGTAAAATTGAATATTACCAATGACAGTGGTCTAACATGTGAGACTAGAAAAAAAATAGATTCACTTGTCAACAAAAAAAAACGGCCAAGTGCGTGTCGGACTACACACAATGAAGGAATCCGTAGTTGGGATTAAATTATACCAAACTTAACGTTGTAGTTGAAAAACATGTTCCCATACATTGCAACAGTAAATGTATGTTTGTACTCACAATATTGAGAGATTTACTATGTTATTTTAAGACCACAAACTTCTTATAGGTTTTCCTGTAATCTTCAGGTACAGGACTATTTTCTGTATTTTTTTTCAAAATTTTAGGCTAAGTAGTTTCGGAGATAAGGGGGGGGGATGGTAAATTTTCGTCTACTTTCTTAAATAACTTTAAAACAATTTATTTTAAAATTATAAAAAAAATATATTTGAGACCCTCATAGATAAAGCCCTTTCTTTCATTTGATTTGTCACACGGTACAATTTGCAAATCTTTTTTTTTTTCTTATTTTCCCCCTAAAAGTGACCCCCCACATTCAAAATTCATTTATTGACTTTACCCGTACGTGTTTGGGTCACAGAAATCCATAAGTGTACCAAATTTCAACTTAATCGGTCCATTAGATTCGGAGCAAATTGGCTGTGACAGACCGACAGACAGACAGACACACGAGTGATCCTATAAGGGTTCCGTTTTTTTCCTTTTGAGGTACGGAACCCTAAAAGTGAAAGAAGTTCTATTGCTTGTTTCGCTGTTCAAGAGTAAAGACGACGACACTCACAAATTTAATGTAAATGCATAAATGTAGTACGCGAGTAAACCCGTTTTAATGTTAAACTAATATTTAATCTGCATGATTTGAAGCATGATTTCATGAAGTTTGCGCCAATTAACAATTTCTGCTGATCAAGCGAAGTTTTCCAAAGAATTTTCGTGACTACTAAACACTACAGTTAAAAAGCACAAAACTATTAACTAATTAAAATATTAGTTTTAGTTTAAAGCACCTACTTCAAACATAAACTTTACACTAAATATAATTTCAGTGAACATTTTAAAGCAAGTATTGTCTCGCGAGACAGTTTTTGCCTAGCTACGAAGTCAGGAGGCAAACAAGTTAAATTGTTTTTATTGCACCCTCGGGCAATTGTGAAAACACACGTGAGAAAAAACCTTGCTTAGTGCTGAGTGGAGTTACTTGTTGCCTCACAGAGCTATTACTGAGTTGGCGCGGTCTTATTAACAGTGTTTCAAGAAAAGCGAGTTTACTGTTACTGGGACGGACGTACTTATCGCCATAACGAGGTGCCATATCTTAACTAATTGCTCAAATAAAGGCTCTTACAGACAGAGGCGATATCGCGTCGCGACGCGATATTTTTCTACGGATATAATATCGAAATATCGCGTCGCGACCGCGATATCGCCTCTGTCTGTAAGAGCCTTAAGGCGTTCATTACACGATTGTTAAACGAATAAAGCCTCTTACAGACAGAGGCGATATCGCGTCGCGACGCGATATTTTTCTACGGATATAATATCGAAATATCGCGTCGCGACCGCGATATCGCCTCTGTCTGTAAGAGCCTTAACTGGTTCTCGATATTATCTTTGCAGCGCCCTTTAATTTATTCACAAAGACTATTATAAATAAAAAAGACAGGCCGACAAAGCCAAACCGGCGCAGGCGGGGGACGGGATACACAAAGAATTTTGTTCAAAGGTTTAACTTTCACTCGTAGCGGACGTCAGATAAATCTACAAATAAAATTTCATAAATATTTTTGATATATTCATGGTCAGGCTTTTCATACTTGGCCCGCGTGGCTTATCTGGATTATCTCGGGATTTCCCAAGGATTTTTTTAACTTGTCCGCGTTTGTGCGTACGCTTATTGCGTTTTATCTGGCGCGTGATTTGCCGCGGTGCCGCCCGCGCTCCACCAAATATGTTTATCGCACCCTAAATTCTCCTTTATGTTTATGGAGTTCGTTCGAACGTAAAAAATAATGCTAAATGAAGAGCGGAGCCTCCGCCGCGGGAGTTACTCTTTATTAAAATTTAATATCTCTCAAGCACCTTTTGTGTTCGAGACCGGGTACACGTTACAATTACAGAGATCCTTTTAATTAAGTACTTCGATGTTAAAGCCTAATTTAACCGTTTTTGTTGCAGGTAGTTACGAGGTGGGATGACAAAGTGTTCGAACGGGTCAACATTGGCGACCGGGAAGTATTTTAGAAAAAGTTGAGTGTGTTTGAGAAAAAGTGTGTGAGTGGTCCTTATGTCAAGGGTTGTTAGTAGTTGAAACGCTTGGTTGGTACTGTGTGGGTGGGTCGCAGATGAGGTTGTGATTGTGCAGTGTTGTGATCATTGTCATGGTGACGTCATGGCGCGTGCTGGCGCTGCTGGCGGCGCTGTGCGCGTGCGCCGCGCTACCCGAGCCGGTGTACCACGACCAGTTCGCGGTGCACGTGCCTGCCGGGCCCGAACACGTCGATGACATCGCCAGGAGGCACGGCTTCGTCAACCATGGACAGGTATATGATCCACCTTACTTCTCCGACAGTCACAACTTTCTACTGGTCAACGTCTTTGAAAGTTGTAGAACACTAAAGAGGACAGTCCCAAAAGTGGAAGGTTATGTACCTACGTAGTCCCGTACACGTCATGCTGGGCAAGCAAGCATGTATTATATGCTCTTATGTAATTACAAAAGACACATTATGGCAAAGTTTCCGAGCGTATCCAATTAGAACGCAATTACGTTTCTTTTTGGGCATTTTTGTTTTTACTGTAGCGAATAAGATTTAGGTGACATGGAGTTTCTTACGCTACGGGGCGCTGCGTTGCGAAAACCATTCATTATAATTAGTTTTGTCTTTGTTACGTATTTTATAATTAACTGTTTGGTATAGTCGAGTCTGGAGACTGTTATGGTCTCTAGAGTAAGCCAAAAAAGTAAGTGAAAGTTTGTTTTTACTATTCACGATATCATTAAAAATACTCCTGGAAAAAAACTTAATCACAACCATAGTATATAACTGCAGTAATAAATGTTCAGAGTATTGATTACAAATTAAATACAATAAGTATTTCAATTTGAGTAAAACTTTAAAAAACAAACTTAAAATTGGACTTATAACGAAACAACAATAACAAATTAACTATAAATTGCAAGAAGCAATTAAAATAATAGACTGTGAAACGATTATTTCAACGACGTTGTTATGTTAAGTAATTAATTGGTATTGAACCAATTAGTGATGACTCTATTACACGACATAATGAAAAAGCGCTGAAGTGAAAAATAGTGGAAAATCGACAAGTTCGAGTCGTAATTTTGTACATTGTTTACCTTATGTATATGAGTAAACATCCAGCATTACAGACTGCAGTGCAATTTTAGGCAGCACCAGCAAACGGAACGACTTTCTCTATGCGACCAACATCGTTAATCGCGAAAAAATAATAAGCCGTTCCATACATTTGGATCGAGTAGGTATTGAAGTTTTGTATGGATCGGCTGATTATTTTTTCGCGATTACGATGTTGGTCTCATGGAAAAAGTTGTTCAGTTTGATGACCACACCTTTCTGTAACATGCTGTATTAGATTTATGCAACAAAGCATTATTTAGGCATAACATATCACCGTGAAAACTACCGGATATAAAGATTTATACTCAGATTACACACCAAAAATATTTCGCAGAAATAGTTATTTTACTATAAAAACAGGTATTTTATCGGCAATTTACGATATAACAGCAAAAGGTCCATTCAGGTCAATTGGTGCGCGACGCTTTAATTACAAAGCCCTGATGACAGGATGTTTTTTTTGTTTACTGGCAAAAACTAACACCCAGTTTCTGAGAAAAAGAAAACTGCATTTTTACATGCTTTTTAAATCTCTTTGTTTAGCCAAGAATGGACACCTGCATTAAAAAAAAAAATACCCTATAGGTACTTAGTACCTAGGTAGTAGGTACTGATCTGAGCTATATTGTTGCTGAAAAAATTATACAAATAAATATAACATAACAGCACGCCTATAATCCCCGAAGGTAGGTACAACCATCCTCATTTCACCAGTTATATTACGTTTAAAATTAAGGTAAATAGCTTTCTATAAATTTTCGTACATTTTACCATCAGACTTGTCAACAACAATATTTTCTACCATCTATCCATCCTGTATAGTTATGTTTATACTGCCCTTATTACCCTGTAATGTTATATTGCCCTTATTACACCCAAGTTCTTTGCGTGACTGTCTGTCGCACGGCCGTCCAATTAAGTTTTCTCCAGTGATTAATGGCTCCTAACTCTATACCTAAGGTTTATGTAATGTTCAGACTTTTTTTGCTTCAAACTACGTTCAAGTTTTTATATTGTGTTACAAACGTGTCAAGCGTCCTGTTCAATTACTGGAAGATAGATTAGCCGTCGCTTCATTACGGTACTGTTTGACTATTTAATTGGTTGATTTTGTAAATTATTATGTCGTTTCACGTGTTAAATTATGTGTTAATTGGTGCTAGATAACTTTAAGGATATCCTTATACCCGGTTTCTGAATTGAGAATTTGAAGTTGAGAACGTCCTAATCTGTACTTAAGTATAACTTAAACCTTTTTTCGTTTCTGAAATAAGTTTTTTTAAATTCTAATCAATATTTGAGTAATTAATCATCATTTACTCAAATTTGAAAGAAAGCATGCTTATCTCATGCTTACGGTCGTCAGTTGCGTTTCTGATCTAAGAAAAACGTGTTTGACAACACTCAAACCATGATCAACGTCAAGTTGAGCAGTTGAAAGTTGACACAACAATTTCGGCTGTTCAAACTGTAATCAGCTATATAATAAGTAGTGATTTTGATCATAATGAGTGGCGACGATACTTCCCTGTCGTCTTTGAAGATGCCTCAACGCAGACAACCGCGCAGAAGAATAGCAGGACATCGACCTAACTTGTTCATCACGCTAAGCGATGAACGAACAATATTCAAGAGTCGAATCCGCTTTACGAAGGAGGCGGTTCGTTTATTTATGCGACTGGTAGCTTTCAAGCTGTTGTGGGGGACACCGTGAATGTGAGGCGACGACTGTGTGCCGCGTGGTAGAGAGGGTGACTAGTGCCCTACCTATTGTTGAGACGGCATTATGTTCGTATGCCCACTGCACAGGAGAGACCATCAGTGGCGGCACGATTTTTTGACATAGCTGGATTTCCTAGAGGAAAGATTTAGATTTCCTATTTCCTAAACACAATTGAAAGGTGTTTTGATGTTATTAAAAGAAGATTTCCATGCCTACATTCAGGAATGCAGTTAAAACTTCCAAAAGTATTGAAGGTTATTGTGGCGTGTGTTGTTCTTCATATGACTATTCATCTTGATAACTACATCGTGGAATATGATGAGCATGTACAAGAAGAAAGCGATGAACCATTACCTCAAGTGTCAAATACCCAAAATTTGGCTGCCAGAACATCCATAGCAGAAAATTATTTTTTATATTCTAATATTTAAAAATATAATTTATATGTATATTTATTGAAATAAATACAGTTATACAGTTATGTATTTTTTCCTTGCATTTAGAAATCAGAGCTATTTGTTATAAGTATGCTTACTATAAATAAGGTAATTTATTACTACATCAAATGTAAATATGTCTCTATCTCTGCCTAGCCTTTTCCCAACTATGTTGGGGTCGGCTTCCAGTCTAACCGGATGCAGCTGAATACCAGTATTTTACATGGAGTGACTGCCTATCTGACCCCCACAACCAATCTAGGTAATACGATACCCCTTGGTAAGACTGGTTGTCAGACTTTCGGGCTTCTGACGACCCGTAACGACTGTCAAAGATCCACAAAGGACAGCCGGGACCAACGGCTTTCCGAGGCACGGAGGAGTCTCGGTATGTAAAGATGGTCACCCATCCACTGACCAACCCCGGCAAGCGTAGCTTAACCTGATGGATTCATCTGTACGGCTGTTATTACTTAGCCACAATAAAAGAAATTTAGGTAAATAGGTATTGTAATATTTTTAATAACTTCTAGTTTTATCAGTTACATAAAAAATCACAGATAGGTTCCCAGCCGAGTCGGATTCGATGATTGACCTCTTTGTCGAAGTTGGACCTCCCTAACTGGACAGTTTGTCCTAGGTAAACATTCTCGTCCACTACTTCTTAGAGTGTAGTGTCTCCAAATCTTTATGATCTTCTTAATATGTCGTGCAGAGGCTATTGTACTCTTTAGTAATGGACTTCCAGGCTTCCTGTTGCTTCCTGTTTTTTTTTTGCCCCTGTCTTTTTGCATTCTATTACACTTGGTATCTGAAGCAATAATAAATAAACGTAAAATTATATTATTGTAAACATTATAGGGTAGGTGCCGGACGGTTCTGTAGTGGCAACCGCGTACCGGAAGACGTAACGTTGGAAGCCTCCAACAAGGTGGACCGATGACCTTGTAATGGCCGCAGGAATCCCCAGGATGCGGAAAGCACAGAACCGGACGCAGTGGCGGTGCTTGGGGAGGCCTATGTCTAGTGTGGACGTCTTTCGGCTAAAATGATGATGATGAAACATTATTATGTACTTACTTTGATATTATTGAAAGAAGATTTTCTTTCTCCTTTAGAGTATAGTTCGGCGATCTCTTTTTCTTGTATTTATCCATTTCAATTGGTACAATAGGTAATTTAAGTAAAAATACTAACAGAATTCCAATAAAAATTGTGTTTATTTACTTCAGAATACAGTTTGACATTCACGATTCGGTTCATTCAAACACGTCAAATTACTAAAATATAAAAATATGAAATTGCTAAAATATGCATTAGCAACTCTAAAACATAAAATTGTTGAAATTAATGCTGTTATTTAAAATTAACTTTCTTTTTAAGGCTGTTTTAAATTATTATAAGAATAAAATGATGCAATATTATGAGTTTTTGAAAAGTACCGGTTTTTTAATGTAAATTGGAACGTGTTAGCTTTGATCAGGAATAGTTGAGTAAATAATCAGTTGATTATGGTTTGATGAAATTCGATTTTGACTTGTGAAACACAAAAAACTTAAGCGCATACTTATGTATTTGAGAATAATCAGTTGAGATTTGCTACTTTTCTCAAATCAGAAACCGGCTGTTAGCCTCTTTGTCATAAATCAGATCGTTTAGTTAGACTAAACGCTGATTGTTATAGGTCCAGGAAAAAAAAAATTAGTTTATTACACGACTGCCCAAAGGAGTGTGTAATGTTTTTAGGGTTGATGTACCTATGTTTGTATGTGAGTTCCGAGTGACACTGGCTATATTTTTTTTTTGGTAGTGGTGGCAGTGTGTGGCTCCATTTTGAAAAGTGAATAAAAATGTTTTCTTCAATTATTACAATATGGATATCAAATTGAAGACCTTGAACGTGCTGTTCAGACTGAGAATGTCTATATCGCAGGTTTATGACAAAATCAGGGTTTTGATCAAGAACCGGAAGAAGTTGGTCGACTTCAGGGGCACCCCGAGGTTCGGTTAGGTTAGGTTCCTTTAATTAAACCCTGCAGAGAGAAATTGGATATAGCGGGGCTTAGACGACCGGTTCTTGATCAAAAGCCTAGGTTTTTTTTTATCAAAAACCTGATTTTGTCATAAACCTGCGACATCTACATTGTCACTAAAATGTATAAAATAAAAATAAATACTTAATTTAAAAAATTAAAAAACACGACTGCTCTGCCAAATAACGAATTAAAAAGTAAACAACAAGTTGTATTCCCTGACTAAACAGCTACATAAAATTGTCATTGCAGTCGGGGGATCTCTTAAATTAAACGGAGCAGTCGTGTTTTTTTTTTTTTTAATTTTTTTTTTTATATTAGCTGTTTTGTGCCTGGCGTCGCCCGCGTGAATTTCATGACCATATCTCCAGTGGCTTAGGCTGTGTGTTGTCTGTTTTCATACAGAAATATCATCCAAATTTCCGACTTTTCCGGTGAATTTTCCAAAAAAATCTATCATTTAAACCTTGTTCTGACACAACAAAAAATAATTAGCCAAATAGGTGCAACCGTTCTGAAGTGATGTTGTACGTACATAAATTCAGCAATTGATTTTTATTTATATATAATACTAGTTGCGCCCTGCGGTTTCACCCGCGTAGACCGGGATAAAAAGTAGCCTATGTGTTAATCCAGGGTATAAGCTATCTACATACCAAATTTCATCCAAAACGGTCCAGCCGTTTGAGCGTGAAGAAGTAACAAACATACACACCCACACACACTCACAAACTTTCGCCTTTATAATATTAGTGGGATATTAGTGGGATGGGATTAAGTTTATTGCATCCGAGCTTTATTAACAGACATTTTAATTAAAATTTACATCCCCACATTGCTGTATAACTCTAGTAATAAACAGTATTTTAGGATATTTAATAAATAGTACAAGGCAATTCTTTACGTAATATTCTAATATTGAGTCGGGTCTTATTTATGGCGTGGCTGCCAACTAGGGTTGCCAACTCAGTCGATCAGAAATCCGGGAGGTGAAAAATATAATAGTAAAAATATGTTTAAGTATTTTTTTACACTGCGAGCCGTTTGTAATACCTTTTGATTAGAAACGATAACATCATAGAATTATTTACATGTGTATTTAATTTGTGTGCACACCTGTATTTTAGACTTTACATGCGTTTCATTCACTCGATTGCGACTTTCGACCACAGCTCGTTTAAACAGTAATCATCATACAATTTATCCTTCAGAATGAGTTAAAAGATCTGGGTGCGTCTACCCAGATCTTTTAACTCATTCCAGTTAATTTCTTCGCCTATTCTCAAGATGTAATTTTTTTTGTATTAATAAAGTCATTAATTCGGCCGTCGCCCGCCCACCACTGCCCACCAGCCGCCAGCAGGCCCTGTCGGGGAGATTCAAGCTGCGTTCCTGGAGCCGGAAGATTTTAAAATCTAAAGTCCTTTTTCCGGGAGAATCCCGGAATTCCGGGAGAGTTGGCAACCCTACTGCCAACGCTATCCTGTTAATTATATTTTTTATCTACCCACTGGTTCTAATTTATCAGTTTGGTACAAGGTAAGGTTTCAATTAGGCACCGGTAATATTTAGGTGGGCTCTAAATCTGGTCGGTGACAAAGGACCTGACGAAATTAGCCAGGCATTGCGAGATAAATTGCAGAAACACGGCCGGAATGAAAGGGAATAAAATGTCTGGTGAAGAGTTGGGAGGAAGTTATGGTAGATATGTACCCGAAGTAAGCCGCCTTAAATCCTGTTAAATCTTGTTTGGGTTTAAGTACCTACTTATATGATTTTATGTCTTGTGTTTGCATTGGGTTTTTTTTTTGTAGTTTCCTCATTCCCTGTCCCTATTTTGTAGTTGGTGCTATGAAAATGAACATCAGTGTACCTACTAGGTACCACTACCTACTATAAACAATCAATCTGCCTAAGACTTTTCCCAACTATGTTAGGGTCGGCTTCCAGTCTAACCGGATGCTGCTGAATACCAATATTTTTTTTTCTTACATGCAGCGGCTGCCTATCTGACCTCCACAACCCAGTTACTGGGCAAAACGATACCTCTTGGTAAGACTGGTTGTTAAACTTGGATTTCTGACTATGCGTAATGACTGTCAAAGATCTACGAATGACACCCGGGCGGGACCAACGGCTTAACGTGCTTTCCGAAGCACGGAGGGGCCTCGGTATGTAATACCTAGTTGGTCACCCATCCACGAACCGAACGCGGCAAGCGTAGCTTTCTATTTAGCCACGAGCCCGTCAAAAGTAGAAAAAGTACTGGAAACTTTTTTCAAAGAAAGGTTGGTTTTTGGCTAAATCATTTGAGACACACATGTTGTACTCTACCTACTCGTACCAATTAATGTTTGTTGCGCTATATATTTTTCTAACATTTTGGTGTACTTTTCGGTAACGATGTTGTATTGTAAGGATGTTATTAGAAATTACATTTCCCCCTCAGCATTCTCTTTTCCTTGTGTTGTCACATTATGTCCGGAAGCTGATAAATGATGTCGCTAATGCACAATTATTTTATGATTAGTTCTATTTTATGTCATTAGATATAACGTTTTTCTGCGATTATTTCATTTTTCATCATTTCAGCCCGGAATCATATACTACTGGGTATAGGCGATCATTTAAAGGCATGAAATTACATAACTACGAAATTTTCAATAAATTGAACTGGTTAGCTTTTACATAGTTTGCTAAAAGTCTTAACTCGAAGGACAGGATTTACGTCTGTAATATCCATCAATTAATTTCGACTCGAACACAATTTCGACAATCTGTTAATGATTTATTACGACAAGGGCCTTCAAACTGCTTGGCTCGAGCTGAAAATTAGACAGTCAGCTATTTATTCAGGTTATTCAAAGACCTTTCTGTTATTCACAGAACTTGAACTTGAGCTTGGGAAGTTGAGAGTATACACGAAGGAGTACTCCATGTTTGTCTTACTTCTTGTTCGTATAAAATGGAACTCCGCGGAGATTTAAAGTATTCATTCGTGTCTCGTGCTACATGAACAGCATCGTGTAACTTTTTATGACAGCCGGACGGTTTACTAACTTTTCCGTATACCCATTTCAATGTCCATACTCGTTTCCATCTTTGAGCGCTACACCGCTGCGATCGCGCCGACCGATCTCAAATGTCATGCGCTGTCCAAAAACTGTTGACGCCAACGTTTTCCTAAATTAGATTTTTATCTCCAATGCGAGCCGATGATCGGAACGAATGGAATTGAATTCGAAACCGGGAAACGTATCGTGGAGCAGGTTGAGTGCTTACTCCGGACTCAGCTGGGAATAACCGGCGACTGTTCCATGAAACATATTGAAACATTTCCTGTCGCATTATCGACTGTTTGACTCATACGAGAAACGTATATAAAAAGATACGCAGAACATGTCTGGGGAAAACGATGTAGGCCGTTGTTGAGGATTCTGGTTTCCGGTATCGTGCATTATTAATTTTCCGGCTAGTACCTTGACTAGAAAATTGATTACTGTGGTATTCGATGGCGCTCTAACAGTTGTTTGATGTGCAGAAGAATGTTCATGTGTATGTGTTCGTTACATACCAAACATACCAATACAAGCATACCAATGAAAGGTTACCATTTCAAACCATTACTGAATAATGTTTCATTATTTAGAACCAGTATCAAGTCTATGTTACGAAGGATAATATTGTACACAAAAACTTTCTAAATAAGCCCATCAATGTGTTCGTCTAAACCACAGTGAGGGACTGTTTTTGTTGAGCAAAGCGACTGTTTGTACCTTGCCACGTGTATAAAACATAGGATTTATAACCTGACCAAAACAGGGTCGGGAAGCTAATTCCCTTCGTGGCAAGCAAAAAGATTCGTAACTGGATATCTAATTTACTCCAGACACAAAAGCGTTTCTTGTCTCTCTTAACTCGAACAAGTCGTTAGCGAAGGAAAAACTCAGTAGAAACTTTAATTTGGATCGTAAAAAGTGTCCATGATGCGAAAATAATAGTTTTCACTTAGTCGCTTTTTTATTAGCGCCCGCGCTGAAATGTGACGATGAGGCTATCTTTTTGCGTTGGTGTCGGAGTTGTTAAATTGAATTGCACGACAGTTTAGTACGCCAAGTGCAGTGCATAACCTTAATGACAAAGTCCATAATATTTTGATTCTATCGTAGTGAGTTATCTCATTATTCAGCACATATTTGAGTGTTAATTCACATTTGAGACACATTCAACGTTACCTTAGTCAAACTCACTGCTTTAGTAAGAACTAAGACCAGTGTTATGCGAGTAAATCTTAGTGAGGTAAGTGTGTGTGCAAACTCGACGCGGTCTGGCGTGCACAAACACTCGAGTGTGCTGTCATTGTCGAGTAAGTGTCGCCAAACACTCGCTCTATTCCGCGAGACGTCCTGAACCGCCTGTGTTTGACATGCTCCACCAAATCGACCCACAAGAGCTCTCGACGTTGTGCGACTACATTCACGACACACCACGACACTGTGCCGTAATGTGTCATCCATCACTAACGTAATTCTTAAGCGACACGTAATTTAGTTACGTAGTTGGAATACTTGGGAGCGTGTGCACGTATACACGTCATAAGTTAAGGAATGATTAAGGAGGTTCTGATCAAATTATTGTAAGACAAGTGTTTCGTTTATGATCGGAATATTGGTTTTCATTTAGTTTGCTTCATGCAGTAATTTATTTAGATTATAATTTCAAAGTCTGCAGTTACCATCGCAGTCGTGGTATGAAGTAGTATATGAATATTCGGTCAATTACCCTTTCAAACCTACATATATGTACAAAAACTAGAGTACATTATTAAAATTCATATTTTTTGTAAGCCCGTTTGCCATTCAAATGGTGGGGCAATATTGCCAAACACTAAACCGGGACTACGAAAAGTGGAGCCACCAAAATTGCAAAAACAAACATAATTTTTTTTCGTCTTTATTATTATAGGCAAATACCTACGTTCGAAGGTTAGATCACTCGAAGTTTCAGTAAAGCTAGTGTTTGGTTTAAATTGTAGAAAAATGGTTAATTTTAATATTTTCTTTCAATTCTTTCAATTTATGTATTTAGACTTATGTGCAGCCGACATAAGTCTAAATACACTCGACCAGACCAAGGCCCACTCTTGGTTTTTATGATGTCAATCTAAACATCTTTATTATAATCAAATCTAACCTCAGTATTGTTTAAGATTGAAGAAGTGAACATTTTTAATTGAGCCATTAGAAATGGAAAAAAAAAATTGAGTTCGAGTCCGCGTCTTTTTTTTCGTGAATACGTTTGGTTCCAGCTGTTTTCTTACGGTTTCTGACACTGCCGTAGCTATTGTAGGTATTTACTCGGCACTAGATTTTTTAGGCTCATTCGTAATGATGTAAGCTTTTTTTAATTTCTGAGCAGATTTACGGCCGATATGAGATGACATCTGAAATTATTTTGCTAAATGTCAAATTGTCTGAGTTTGGGCTATTTTGAGACCTAAAACCTCGGCGGTTGGGGGTTGACACAAAGTGAAAAATAGTGGATCGCGCGCATGCGCGTACACTCACGATGTGACGTCATAGACAAATTATGTTCTCACAAATATATATATACATATATATAATTATGACCTATCTTTTGAATGGTCAAACATTACTCTAGCATTAAAAGTCTCGTAGATAATAGCGGTTAAAATCTTACGTTTTTTTGTCGGTCATAATTTCATAAATATTGAACTTACCACTAATCTACACCGAGCGAAAAGAAGTTTTTACGTCAATAAAATTGTGTTCTCTGGATTTTGTTACAAAATGGCGCCTCATTGATTAAACCAACCTGATTTTCAGAAAAGAAAAATGTATGACTTAATTCCGGCCCAAACCCCTTCTAACTCGTACCATAACCCAAAACCGCCGCTAAACGTCGCGCGTTCGGTTAACTTTACGTTTCGCGTCACGTACTCCTCGTCGATGGCTCTCAGAGGAGGCCCATTCTTCCCATTCGTTTTATAAGTATTCAATAGTGTTCACAGTTTGTACGTATTCGCTGTCGTTCGTGACTCGATTGGTTGTTTACTCGACGCTTCAGACGTGTCTTCAATGTTCGTTTTGAAGATTGTGTGTTGAGATAATTTGTATTGCCTTTTTTGTCGTAAGTAACCCCTACTCGATTTGTAACATTATGACGTTCTGTTGACATTCCATGTAGCCCAAATAAAAAAGGGAAAAAGATACCAAAATCTGCTTGGAAAATCAACCCTAGATAAAAATAGACCCTAAATACTTGGTGGTGTCCATCCCGTTCTATAATCCTGATTTGGTTTAGATTTTCATGTTACAACAATAACCATAACCAACCAATAACCATTATACGCAAAAAACAGCAGGAATGTAAAGGGAATGGTTAATCCAGGATGAAATATCGCATGATGTTACTGAAGAAGCTCTCTCGAACCGATAAAGACTTGGATTAGCGAACGTATGCTCTCGAGGGTTGGTATTGAGTTGACCCTTATATTCTTGTATGTTGGGTCGTGATAGATGCACGGCTTTATTCGCTCTTAGGGTCAGATGCTCCAATTTTTTTGACCCTGAACCACCTGCTCTGTTCGTTTTTACGTTACTACCTAACGTGATATAATATCTAATAGCATGATCTGCATTCCCATGATTGCATTGATCTGCACCTACTAGAAAAATCCTCGACCTTTTTTTAACCGTGAAAAATTTGGTTCATAACAATTCATTAAAGGCCAAAACTAAATCGCTAGTTTCATGACGCTTATAATATATTTCGACAATGTTACTGAAGAAGCTGCCTCGAACCTATAAAGACTTGGATTAGCGAACGTATGCTCTCGAGGGTTTCTATTGAGTTGACCCTTATATTCTTGTATATTGGGTAGTGACAGATGCACGGCTTTATTCGCTCTTAGGGTCGGATGCTCCAAATTCTTTAACCTTCAACCACTTGGTTGGTTCATTTTTATGTTAGGTAGATTTTAGTATTTAAATTTTTGTGATTGGAATTTTTAGTAGGACACTTAAAATTCTTTGAAATGTATTTAGGTTAGGTAAGTAATTTTTATTTTTATTATGGGAAAATGGAGCTGCATTTGGAATTAGGTTAACCACAATATGGTCTGTTCTATTTATTATTTTTTGGGATTTATCAAGGTATTTTTTTTTAGTCTCATAATATATTTGTCATTCATGTATAGTCATGGTATGTGATGCGGAGGAATGAGGAAAATATCGTCAGGAAAGTTTTGATTATACATGTGGAAGGATACACGAGTAGAGGAAGACCCAACGAAACGATGGATGGACTGGGTGAAAGATGATATGGCTAGAAAGGGAGTGACTACCGAGTTGACGACTAATAGAGGTATGGAACAAAAAGACATTTTGCGCCTACCCCAAATAAATTGGGATAAGGGCAGGAGAATAATGAATGAATATATTTGTCATTTTCTGAAACCTGCAATGATTTTAAAAAGTCTAGCCAATTTTATTTCTACCATGATTGATGAAATATTGAAGCTGATCATGTTATTGTAGTGTCGATTTCCACGAAAGTACACTTTCAAGACAATAATGGGGGCGGTAATACAACGATTGATATCGGGTGTTATTGTCCTACTTAATCAACATCGCTACACGCCTAATTACTTTGAGGACTGTTTTTTTTAAATATTTATTCCAATTCCTTATAATTGGCAATGTGGTTTTCTTAATTACTGCTTTAGAATCTTCGGCTGTATTTAAAAATGTACCTAATAGCGCTGTGAATTACTTAGTAGGCATGATAAATTTTTATTTTATTTAGGTATCGTTTCTAGTTTCTACTAATTACAGTAAGTGCTGTATAGTGATTTAATTGTAAAGGGTCCCCGAAACGATCAAATGATCAATTGCCATCAAATTTTATTGTTGTAATAGGTATTGTCAATCGCTTCAATTTAAACTTGGCAGTGATCAATTTGCGCATCAATGTGTATCAATCACGTAAAAATTGATAATTGCAATTGATCTTTTCGGGGACCCATGTAGCTAAAGTATTAACTGATTTAGTGAGATGGTTTATAGTTTTCCTCAATATTAGTAAACACTATCGTATTTTTCCTCCGTATGTGCCTTACATTGCACGGAAATTCCACTAATATACTTTTTTGTGGTCAGGGACAGTTGTCAAAAGAGTATTGTGTGTCAGTAAACTTTTTTGTGGTCAGAGATAACGTTTAAATGGTGTTCGGGAAGTTTGGCACAAAATTAATATTTAGTTTTCCTGTTTTTTCTATGGATTAGCTACTTTTTGTCAATAAATAACATAGTAGCAGACCCCCAAAAGATGATGAATCATGTGCCGACTGAAACCGAGAAAATTCAAAAGTTGACATAACAGGAATCAACGTTGAAAGAATGATTTCCTTCAACAAGTGATTATTTTATTAAGTTATTAAATGAATGACTATTATACTATCCAACCAAAGTAGTCTTGTTATGATTACCGAATAAAATGAAAAACGGTCACGCACTTTTGTCAATCTGATTTTATCACTTTGAAACCCGGAGAAAAGGCTTAAATTGATTTAGACCCGCTTTTTCTTTTGTGGAACCTAGTTTTTTCAAAACTTGCTCGGCAGACCTGATTTAATAAATAATAAATAATAAATAATTAAACATAGGTACACATAGGGCCGAATTTTTTGAAATTATACATTTTTCTATTATTATTATTTGTTTTTTTTCTATATTTTATTAATTTACAAAATTCAGAATTAAATTGAGAATTCAGCTTCAGAATAACGTTGGAATAACGCGGGGGTTGGTCAGTGATGGATGACCATCTTTACATACCGAGACTCCTCCGTGCCTCGGAAAACACGTTAAGTTGGTCCCGGCAGTCATTCTTGGATCTTTAACAGTCGTTACGGGTCGTCAGAAGCCCGAAAGTCTGACAACCAGTCTTACCAAGGGGTATCGTATTACCCAGTTACTGGGTTTTGGAGGTCAGATAGGCAGTCGCTCCATGTAAAATACTGTTATTCAGCGGCATCCGGTTAGACTGGAAGCCGACCCCAACGTAGTTGGGAAAAGGCTAGGCAGATTGAATAGCGTTGGAATAACGTCAATTTTAGAATGGCAGTATGCAGTGTACAAGGTATTCCATATACTATTAAGTAACTTAAGGCTCTTACAGACAGAGGCGATATCGCGGTCGCGACGCGATATTTCTATATTATATCCGTAGAGAAATATCGCGTCGCGACGCGATATCGCCTCTGTCTGTAAGAGCCTTTATTCACATTATCGCTACAATATGACTGGTTTATTACTTGGCGCACTAAAGTGTAAAGCTATGAAGTTATTAATTATACTCGCTAATTGCGTTCAAAACTTGGGGCTAATGTGTTGTTAAAGTTATTTATGTGGTGGTAAAGTTGCACGATCGATGGGAACGCCGCAAAAACTACTGTTAGAAATTCTTTTATATTCTCAGTAGGTTGTAGTTTTTTTTTTTATTTGATAATAGTAAATTAACTTAATTAATGGGGGATAAACGTTGTAGGTATGTTGAAATTCAGTCGCATTTCGTTTCATCAAAATGTGATAGTGTACCTAATTCGTCTGAAAATATCAGTATTTTGTACGAAGAACCATACTTTACAAAATAGGGATGTTCAGTAAGGTTCGCCCAGATTTCAGCCATTTTTCAGATGGTGACATTATGTAATAAAAGTGGATTGTAGCAAGTGGCGTTCTGTAGTTTCTGCCTAACCCCCTAGGAAAAAGGCGTGAGTTTATATATTTACTAGCTTTTGCCAGCGGCTTCGCCCGCGTGGATGTCGGAAACTGTCCCAGGGGAACGTTCTACCTGGATTACCCTATGTATTCATCCAGGTTATAAACAGTCTGTGTGCCAAATTTCATCCAAATCCGTTCAGCCGTTTTTGCGCCAATCCAGAAAAAAAGAGAAAAAATCTAAAAACTATATTTTCGGCATCAGACTCGTTCCCGCACCTCGTAGCAATTACCTACTTCCTTTTTAGGGTTCCGTGACAGATCGCAACTACAATATTTTCCCAGTAAACACCGTATGAACAAAGTTGTTATTTATTTTTATTTTCACAAAAACAATGTGTGTGGTATTAATTATAATGGAGGTACGAAGAACGGTCGTCGTTGTGGCGTCGCCTTCATTTGTATTTACGTTTAGTGACTCTTAGCCTCGGCTGTTGCCGCGATAATTATATTATAACGCGCCACTATTATGGCGAAAATGCTTGCACCGAAGATATTTGTATTGTAAGGGCTTTCGAAATAACTCTGCTTTTGGTGTAGGCTTTCACCAGTGCGGAGCAGGATATGCACCTAATTATACTTATATATTTTTTTAGCGGGTCCCTAAATAACGTGGTATTATGATTTTGACAAAAACGTCATGATTAACAAAACGATTGTCATGTTAATTTCAGCTTTCTCTCTGTTTGTTAATCGATGTCATTTGTCAGGCAACAACTAAAGGATAAAATAATTTCATGCATAACAAAGAGAACCAAAATGTAAATTTTGAATTTGTGCAATTTGTACCTAATTTTTACAAAAAACACATAATTGACGCAACGTGTCACGGTTCAGGCTACGCACACACAATGTGCTATTATGTGATATTATCTGCATTTTACCGTCGCATTACTCAAGCCGCGGCTTGTCATTACAATCGACGGTTTGACAGCAATGACAGCGCGACTTGTGGAACACGACAGCGTCGTTTGCGTCGCCTCGCAGCCGCGCCGTCGCATCGCCGACGCTCCTTTGAAAGACATAATGTAATATTCCTTTCTGAAAAGGGAACTGTGACAGGTGTGCGGAGCGTATACTTGAAATCTCGCTATGAAAAATGCGCCCAGCTCTCAGCTGAATTACATAATGCAAGTACGTGTCAACGCGTCGCACAGAGACGCGGCACGACACGGCATACAGTTTTGAGATTCTTTGTGTTCGTAATAAGCGGAAGACGTACGTCGAATGCTCGTTGGGAAGAGCGAGAGGGGTGTCCCAAAAATTTCATATAAAAGAGAAGCGTACCCGCCATACTTCACGCGCATGTGTTTATTATGACTTCTTCTATCTCAGTAAATATGATTTTCATTGTATGTAATAAAGTCGTAATAAAGGCGGTCCCGGGGTGGGACGGAAGGAAGCCTCGACCTTTCCTGTGGGACAGGGCCCGCCGGTATATCGCCACGAATACGGTTAATATTCGACCACCCAAATGACAATACGAGGCCTTCGTTAAAAATTATATATTACAATTGTTTGGAACTAACTTGTTTGGGAGCTATGTTTTAGAATTTTGGAATACTTTTAACGAGGTATTTTGATACAGATTCATGAAAGGTCCTAACCAAACTTGGTGACAATAAAGGGTTATCTAAATATTGAATGAGAAATAGGTATATTCCCTTCACTATACGTGTGTATAACTTAATCTATTGCATGGTCGTGAAACTCGGATGATATCACAGACAGACTGTGCTCAAACGTGTTACACTGGCGATAGTGCACCTAAAGCCGACACCCGCACCCTAATTGCGTAACACTGTAACACACTATCGATTGGAATCTGAATAATTTTGAAACAAATTGCTAATCCATCCATACTATATACTATATAATATTATAAATTCGAAAGTAACTCTGTCTGTCTGTCTGTCTGTCTGTCTGTCTGTCTGTCTGTCTGTCTGTCTGTCTGTCTGTTACCTTTTCACGCCTAAACCACTGAACGGATTTCAATAAAATTTGGCAAGGCTATAGATGGTATCCTGGGGACGGACATAGGCTACTTTTTTTTTCAAAAATAATCCTACAGGGGGTGATATAAGGGATGAAAGTTTGTATGGGAAACTCAGTATTTCTTAAGTTAGGGATAACAAATTTATGCTATTGGTAGGAAATTAAGAAATATGCGGTTTAGCGTTTTTGAAAAATCATCCCCTAAGGGCGTCAAATAGGGGTTGATTTTAAAATTTACAAAACTGCACGGATTTCGATAAAATTTGGCAAGGCTATAGATGGTATTCTGGGGACGGACATAGGCTACTTTTTTTTCAAAAATAATCCTACGGGGGGTGATATAGGGGATGAAAGTTTGTATGGGAAACTCAGTATTTCTTAAGTTAGGGATGTGAAAATTAAAATGTATGCTTTTGATAGGAAATAAAGAAATATGCGGTTCAGCGTTTTTGGAAAATCATCCCCTAAGGGGGTAAAATCGGGGTTGATTTTAAAATTTACAAAACTGCACGGATTTCGACAAAATTTGGCAAGGCTTTATATAGCATCCTGGGAAAGGACATAGGATACTTTCAAAAACAATAGTACAGGGGGTGATATAGGGGATGAAAGTTTGTAAGGGAAACCCAGTATTTATTTAGTTAGGGATAACAAATTTATGCTATTGGTAGGAAATTAAGAAATATGCGGCTAAGCATTTTTGAAAAATCATCCCCTAAGGGCGTAAAATAGGGGTTGACTTTAAAATTTACAAAACTGTACGGATTTCGATGAAATTTGGCAAGGCTTTATATAGCATCCTGGGGAAGGACACAGGCTACTTTTGGTCTTAAAAAATAATCCTACAGGGGGTGATATAGGGGATGAAAGTTTGTATGGAAAACTCAGTATTTCTTAAGTTAGGGATGTAAAAATTAAAATGTATGCTTTTGATAGGAAATAAAGAAATATGCGGTTCAGCGTTTTTGAAAAATCATACCCTAAGTAGGTAAAATAGGGGTTGATTTTAAAATTTACAAAACTGCGCGGATTTCGATAAAATTTGGCAAGGCTATAGATAGCATCCTGGGAAAGGACATGGGCTACTTTTTGTCTTAAAACATAATCCTACAAGGGGTGATAAAAGGGATGAAAGTTTTTATGGGAAACTCAGTATTTCTTAAGTTAGGGATATGCCCTATGTTTTCCACATGAACGTTCCCATGGGATATTTTCCGACATCCACGCGGGCGAAGCCGCGGGCAAAAGCTAGTTGCTTTATAAGTGCGAAAAAATTCGTTTTCTCTATACCGTAAATAACGTAATGGATGTTGTTGAACTGTCAAAATGAAACCGATTCCAAATTCCAACCAACCATTGGCAACCGCATAAAATACTATCAATCGGAATCGGTTTCATTTTGACAGTTAAACAACATTCATTGCGTTAAATATATAAGTTGTCGAGAAGACAAATTTTTCGAACATATTATAAGAAATAAATAAAATATAAATAAATATCCTTGGACATTTCACACAACGCCATCTAGTCCCAAGCTAAGCAACGTAATGTTTGTGTTATGGTAAAGAATAGCATACACAATACAATATGGTGGATTATGAAGCTATGGATTAGCAATTTGCTTTAAAATGATTCAGATTCCGATTGATAGTTAGCAATCAGGGTGCAGACCATCAGACCATTATGTGAGTTTGATTAGAGCCCATTGTAACCAATGATAATAATCATCACTACTATCTAGTTTAGTTACAGCCAGGGGTCGTATTATGATGTGAAAAAAGATCATGGTTCCAGTCAGAGAGAGAGACGGAGCTATATACGAGCTATAGCACCATCCTTTTTTCTCATCGGAATCATGATGGATCCATGATGTTTTTCTGAACTGTTTATCAGTTTATTTATAAGCTTTTAGTAATGGAAAGCCAAACAACATTAATTTGTTTAAAGTTTATCTTCAATGGAACAAAACAATGCTTCTGGAATAGCAAACAGTTGGTGTTTATTGCAATTAAAATTATTTTGAATTTCGTTCCCAGTTTTGAGCGACTTCAGGTGACGTGTTGTTTTGGGCAAAACGAATGGAAGCTTAATAACCTAAGGGTGTTTTCACACGTGCAGGCTGCCTTGAAGGTGAGGCGCCGGGGTTGGCATTACACATAATAGTGTTTGGATAAATGTATGACAACTTTCACATCTACCGGCAGATTTCAACTCGGGGGTACCCATACATACCTACGCTGTCGGCATTCGTTCAGTACGTTATGTACTTACTGAAATCAGTACTAGGCTCTTGTACAGTCAGCAACAGAAGTCGGTTAACACTGCTACTTTTTGACATCATCTAAAATCTAAATTAACACAATATGTTATGATAACCTGCTTTTTAGCATTTCATATAATAGATTTAAAGAGTTAATTTTCTTTACAATTTACATATGTTCCGATTTTAATGAAGTATTTTTCTCAATAATTAAGATTTAGAGAACTCAAATGCTAATCGACTGTCGTTGCTGCTGTACTAGGGAAAATATAAAATTTATAGGTAAAATATGCAAGTATTACCGAATATTAAAAAAAATATATATAAAAATATAATAATAAAAAGGCTCGGGCAGACAGGCGCGACACGCGACGTGACACAAATGCACCGCGTGTCCCGCGACGAGCGGTGACTTGGTATCGCGCGTGATTCGCGTCGCTGTCGCGTCTATTTGAAGGAGCCTTAATAGTGCTCGGGCTTAGTAAAACCGAAGTAGGTACTACCATCAAGTGCGGACAATATTGAGGAGTACCGTACACGTTTTACCTAAATCAAAGAGAACCCTTTTGCGAGTGAAGAAATGAGAGGAACCCTCAATTTGATCCCTACAATTTACGCGGGAATTGGCACACTTGTAGGTCTTTCATTCTTAGGGGTAAGCATCTGATCGTGGAAGATTTATATTGATTTGGATTCATAATACAGGTTTTTTTTATACAGGAATTACTTCAGTACAAATTAGGTGTATGGGTGACCATCTTTACATACCGAGACTCCGCCGTGCCTCGGAAAGCACGTTAAGCCGTTGTTCCCGGCTCTCATTCCTGGATCTTTGACAGTCGTTAAGGGTCGTCAGAAGCCCGAAAGTCTGACAAGCAGTCTTACCAAGGGGTATCGTATTACCCAGTAACTGGGTTGTGAAGGTCAGATAGGCAGTCGCTCCATGTAAAATACTGGTATTCAGCTGCATCTGGTTAGACTGGAAGCCGACCCCAATATAGTTGGGAAAAGGTTAGGCAGATTGATTGACTTCAGTACAAATTTGAACACAAAGAAAACACAATATGGCAAACAGAACAACATTTCATTTATAATTTGTCAGTAATTGGCTTTGTACAGTGGGAGCAATGCCCCCATTATAAGTTGAACAAGAAAAAGTTTCACCTTGCCGCTTACAGTTTCAGGAAACTTGGTAGGCATTGAGTAAAGGAAAATACGTTATGTAATGTTACTGTGGCCTTTATTACATGCTTTGACTAGGCTGTAGTAATACGATCTTTATTTAGTTGTATAGGTAGGTACTATTCTCTATGTTCTTTATGTTAAAGGGTTTGGTTTCCGCACTTATTCCTTCATGTGGACCATTATGCGTGTACTACTAGGTACTATACTACACTAATCAAAAAAATGTTTTGCACCATATATACGAAATGTAATTTCTTGTTTAAAAAAAAAGAGTTTAAGACGTAAATAGTGCACAAAGTTATGAGGGTATACAAAAAAAAAACATTCTCAAGTGCTGCTGATAAGTTAAGAAACACTTGACTCAAGTTTTGGTTCGAACGAGTTGTTTTGTTTACCTTGCACTCCTCGCTTTATAAATGGTGCAAAACTTTTTTACATTAGTGTATGTATTTTCATAAATTGAATCGTTTAAGTTTAAGTTTAATTAATAATAAGTTTATTTCATATAGCATATTTGGCTTACAATGCCTGTCGAGGAGTCTCCATTTAGCCATATAAAAAAAAATTTGGTGTACACAAATCCTTGTTGTACGAGCATCGCCACATGATATGAATAGTTTTAGTTTTTAGCTGAACAAGCATTTGCTCATTCACCGATTACTTGTGTACATTTCGCTGACTAGGCTATCGCGCCCACCACAAATAACCTACTTTATGTATTATATAATTACATGTTTTTTACTAATAAATCGTCAATCATTAACGGTCACAAAACAGTGATTTTATTTCCTGTACACATCCCGTGTGATTCGTCGCATCTACATCTACATCTCAGTGTATGGAGCTGCTTCCCGTACACTTGTTTAATTTAACCTATTGTCAAATAAATCTCATTTTAATTGGATTAGATCTGAATCTGATTATATTAATAAGATTAGACATTTAAACAAACTTTTTTTACAATCTGTTCAACCGATTTTGACTTCTATTCCGTAGGCGATGGCATTAAAGGCAAAAAAGTGGTTACAATACCTACTGTTTACTGCAGCTGCCATTTTTCATGCCACCAACGCAATACTTAGAAGTTAAAATCAACCGATTTTAACTCGATCGGACTGTAAAAAAGGTTTGTTTAAATGTCTTATGTTATGCAAATGGAGTATACACCATTAACAAAATCAACACATCAAATGCAACCCTCAAACGCGGTGCTCGGTTTACACACCAAAACACGCACCTTTTCGAAGGACTAACAAGTATAATAGTAGTCGATCGGTTACGTACAAAACTAGTGACTAATTGAATTAGGTGGCCCTTCTGTTGCGAGACGGCCCTCGACATCCCTGGGCGAAAAAAAGGCCCATTTATTACTGTATGGGATAGGCACTGGTTGGAACGAAGACTTATTGCGATCACGGAGCCATTTTTCCTGGATTGGTCGCGCGGTTATTTATATTGATTGATGAAGATAAAGCCAGTACATCTAGGATATTATAGCTGTGTGATTTTTAGGGTTGAGCGGAGTTTTAAAGTTTTGATAAAGCTTGTTCATTTGGTCGGTAGTGACTGGTTGCATACTTAAACCGCGTCCTATCCAAAAGCGACAGTCGCGGTCAAATCGCGTTTGTGCGTGAAAATTCCTTATTGTATAGAAAGATAGAAAACCTATGGAGAGAACATACTTACGAAATACATTGCGCGATGCAGGATTGCGTGACGTCATGTCACTGTGATGCGTAGTTCGTATGTGTCGATATAGATGCCGCCACATCACTAATTAATTTGTCGTTTGTTTAATACTACACTAGGATTTAGAATTAGCTATAAAATTTAATTATTTAGTGTCACGATTGAAACTACAAATTAGAATTTAATTAGTAATTAAAACGTAATGATCGAAGTAATCAATTCGAAATTGATTAATATATTGAGTCATAAAAAAGTTTATCGCGTACTCTACACGATAAAGAACACCGTTAAACTCTAGTTTAAACTTAGCTGATGCATAATTCATCAGCTACTTAACTGTGTACCGTAAATTTTACGGTAATGCTTACTGATCAGAAGCCCAAAACTCTGACAACCAGTCTTGCCAAGGGGTAGGTTTGTGGAGGTCAGAAGGCAGTAGCTCCATGTAAAATATTAGTATTCAGCTGCATATAACGGTAAATAATGTACTTCATGTTTTCACACAAGGAATTATCTACTCACTGCTAGTATGAACAAAGCCTTACGCTTTTAAATCCGTACATAAACGGGAAGGTTGAATACGTGCATCAGGCTTGTAAGGAATTCCTTCAGGTTCATCGGGAATTAAATTGACCTAATTTTCCTTTGACCTTCTTTATAGAGATAACTGGTCTGATGAAACGTGCGTTCAACTTCATGTGGAACTCGGCTTCGTGATTAATGGGTATATACATATATAGGTACCTAATAAGTGGGGAATCTTATTGATGTATGGAGTGTCTCAAGAGGCATCGGGGATCAGTCAAAAACCTCTCCAACAATATTTTGTGAATGGCTCATGATTTTGAGATGAGTTGTAGAATTAAATCAAGTTCATCTTAAATAACGCACAACATCTTAAGGGGTCATTGTACTCATCATTATAAACATGGGAACAAACCTGAAATCGCGAAAAAAATCAGCTGTTACCTACATTTTGACGAGTATGCAAATAAAAATGAAATGTTTTAAATATTTTTTTATACAGTACTGAGAGCACGTCAATACCGTACGGTGGTGGGGGGTGAAGGGGAATGCGAATCGCGATCAGCTATTCCCTACATTTTTGCGATCATAAATGTAGGGAACAGCAGATTTTTTTTCGCGATTTCTGGTTTGTTCCCATAGAAAAAGTTGTTTATAATGATGAGTACAATGACGCCTTAAGAGGTTGTGCGTTATTTAAGATACAACTTGATACTATAATAAAAAGAAGTATTTGTTTGTAAGTTTGTATGTAGGGGGTAATCTTTGGAACTACTGATCCTCAGAACAATAACAAAGCATAGAAGTAGTGTTAAAATAGCAACTGAACTCAATATATTTGTTTCATTTTGACTTATGGAGCCGCTATGATGTTAAAGAAGGACACGTATACAGAAGACGTTTCGAAATTTTGTAGGTTGTCATTCATTTTATTCTGACTAGTGATGTACCCACTAAATTTCAACGTCGATAGAATTTACAATGACATTCTTTCTTACACTGCCAAGAATAATAACCGTAGGTACACACGGCTACACATCAAGCTATACATTTCCAGTTTACACTGACCGCTCATTGTAAGGAAATCCTATACAATGCGAGATCAGCTTATACTGGAAATGTATAGCTTGATCTGTAGCCGTGCGTACCAAAAATTTTGAAGTAACTAAGCATACTTATGATACCAATACTTAATATATTCGTTCAAAATGAAACAATACTTTAAGTATGAACTAAATAGTTCGTCATCATCATCACCAAAGTCTTCCTTGGTTCCCGACAGCTCTTCATGTATTAAATCTGACCCGGCTAAACCCGAATGTATTTAGTTGCCATAATAACTGATGAGTTTATTGAAAAGAAGTGGGAGACATTCGGTTTTGCAAATGTTTTTAGCAACTTACTTTCTCATATTTATTTGAATTTTAGATTACATCATAGACTACTCAACAAAGTCTAGGGAAAAAGGGTATTCAAAGTACCTAATAATTTTTATTTTAATACTTTTTATGTAACATATATTATTGTAAATCAGTAGGAGCGTAATTTAATAGAGATTTGAATTATTTGATTAAATAAAATGGTTGTTAGTGAAAAAATAAAATTTACTATGAAAATTTAAAATGGTACCAAAGCGACAAAAACTTTTCGTACATAAAAAAATAAATAACGACCAGATAATATTTTAAATAAAAAAATAAAATGCCTAGCCACTTTAATAATCTGTTAGTCGAATTCCAGCCCACACCATAATCATTCCGCCCTGGTACGGATGAACTTCCTGAGGATTCTGGAGTCGGCTCTGGCGACCAGGAACTCGCCAAAAGCGCAGTCTTCTTGAATCGGGATGGAATCCAATTATTTCTGAATTTGTTATTGTCATCTGTGTCAAGGATTCCTAAAACAAACAGTTCTCAATAAAATTTATGTAATATTTTTTATCAACATTTTTATTTAGGTAAATAGTTTTATTTGTATGTCTTACCTGACTGATGTGAGATGATTTCACGAGATGTCAAGATCAGTGGCGATTCATTAATTTGTACCGATGTACTAGGTCCTGTTTCAACTTCCATTGCTACGGGATCCTACAATTACGTATTTTGTATTAAAAATAAATAAATAAATTTGCACTCGATTATATTTCCGACTGGGATAATTAGAAGAATGATATCGCATCAATGATATTTTTAATATAATATCATTGTATCGCATATATCAAGTGAACATATTTCTGAATGTTATACCTGTCTTCATGTTAGATTACTGTTGATGGTGAGCGGTTTTTTTAATTTGCAGTATTGCGCTATGTCCTTCTTCGCAGACTTCCATAAGTATTTCCTGTAATGTAATAAATCAAGTTTTAATTTGAACGGGATACTATTTATTGCCAATAAAATACCTTAATTATATCATAATATATCAAGACCATTTCATCTGTTCTATCCATAACAAATAATGTAGGAACAGCATGTACTCTAAGTGACGACTTAAAGAACATGCTACATCCATTTCATAGGTTCATTACCAAATGAATACAAAGTAAAATGTTTGGAGCATATTATGTGGCTGTGCTGTTTGGAGTCCAATTTCGTCTACCAATACAATTTATCCATTTTTTTTTCACATCGTCTAGGAAATCTGTAAAAGAAAAGTATCGACAACATTATTTACGTCACTATGGCTGATCAAGATAACCCCAAAACAATTTCCGAATATTCGCTAATAACTTCTATTGGAATAAATATTACGACTGGTTTCAGCTATATAGTGACACAGCAATATTTGTTATGTATTTATATTCGTTTATCAGATCTTAGGCAACAAGAAATTGAGCAAAAACTTACCGATGAATATTTGTTGTTCATTTTATTTTCGCTATGAATGGGTCTTGCAGCCCCCAACCACACAAGAAATTGCTCCACAGCGTCCACACACTCACTATTTGTAGTTAAACAAAGAATTCATGCAATCTAACAGTAGAAATATTATTAAAACATCGCAAAACCATGGAATATTACGACAGACACGTAAACAATGAACACGCGAATAAGTCAGCTAGTTCAATGAACGAACTGTCAGACATTGAAACAAAGTACTATCAAATTTGGCCGCGTCATACTATAACTTTTTTAACCAAATGACAATTGATCTTGTGACCATGCGAAGAAAGTAAAACAAAGAGTAAAACATTTATCTCTTTCCCACATCCTTTATCGTACCTTTATCGTACCTAATAATAGAACGGGAATAAAGGTAGTTACAGAATTCTGTTTTTAGCCTTCCTTCTATGCTTTGTTATTGTTCTGAGTACTGATCCGAGTCCGAAAGTTCTTTCTATAATGGGAAGCTACAATATTGCCGAGTAAATTTCACGCGGACGAAGCCGCGGGCAGAAGCTAGTATGTCATAAATACCTAATAGATTCCTATACTAGATGTGACCTACAAAACAGCTCTCAAATAATTGAATAGATTCAAATTGAAAGGGTTTTGTAATATTCCGATCATGACGAGGACGACACAATGTAGTCCTCTTGTATAGGAGCCCTTATTGAAAACTGTATTACCCAGAATAATAGGTAGGTATAATACATAGCCACCAGCTACCGTCGTGTGAACCAACAGTTGTTCTTTATACTCGGGTATAGTAGGTATATGTATGTGAAGGTATGAATGGTAAGGCACGCTATCGCAGGTCCTCCCATTATATGTTGGCATTTGAAAGTTCTAGATCTATATAAACAAAAAGAGAAGTCCTGACTGACTGACTCATCAACGCCCAGCCCAAAAAGCTGAAATTTTCCGAAGTCATTTTATAATGTAGACAAGGAATAAGGAAGGATTTCCCGGTAGCACGTTCTTGTGGGATATTTTCCGACATCCACGCGGCGAAGCCGCGGGCAAAAGCTAGTTAGATCTATAGCTATTTGTACACGGAATACAAGAAAGGAATCTGTTACTGGGAATGTGTCAAAGTTGTGAAATGTTAAATTGACTTTTCAGAGGGGCAATTCTCGTATTTTTAACAACGTTCGCAATCTCATCTCAGTCTCAATCTGTCAAAAATTGTACAGCGTTTACCTACATTTTTGACATTTGATTGACGCTGGCATGAGATTGTGAACGTTTTTAGGTACGAGAATTGGCCATCAGATCGTTGTAAATATAAAAACTCATGCCCGCTGACCTGTAAAGTACAAAATTCTCGTCAAATTAACTATTAGCGAAACCAGAATGTATGAAGATCAAAATACTTTTTTTTCTTTATTTATTCATTTAAACATGGTTTTAATATAATAATACAGATTATGCCACCCTCATCGTTACAAATCGATTTTATAAAGATACTAGTTCCCAACTAAAAATTATCTTACACTACCTCGGCAAATAATATCGATGTATACGAGCCTGTACAGCATCCTGGCTGCTTCCGAAGCAGGAGCAGCAAGGATGCTGTTACATACCCCGGTCTCGCACATATTATTAAGGCGAGTAGTAACGCCATAAAAGGGCCGTTTTTGGCGGTAACTGCTAAGGCTTCGAACCTAGGAGGTTTAGTGTAGATTTTTTTGACATCATCTGGCTAAAAATGTGAGTATAGGTCTATATGTTCCTTATCTCCAGACTTATTATTTTTTTCACAATGGTGGCGCAAGTTTGCATTATTACTTGCCTTAAATACTCAAACTCAAACTCAAAGCATTTATTTCAATTAAACCAATTACAGGCACTTTTGAATTGTCAATACTCAATACTCAATTATTTATTGCATTCCACAATGTATATTCTTAGGTGGTAAGTAAACATTTGTCAAAGAGTCGGTCAGTAGGTAAGTCAGACAGTTGAAGCTAGTTGCCCACACTACTTACTTTACTATTAACACATCTAGTCTATCCGACTTGTTCCGGACACACTCCATGATGATAAATGATAAACATTTATCATCACACACGCCACTTTTTAAGCGACTTCAAAAAATGAGGATGTTCTCAGTTCGTCGGAATCTTTTTTGTTTAGGTACAGTTTGTTATTAGTGGTGAATCGGGAAGTGAACAAAACTGTCTTAGATCAGACTATAGCTATATGAAAACTAATCAAACATTCGTGTTAGTTACAACAAGTACAGCGCCATCTTCACCCGCGTTGACATTACAGATACTTACGGTACTTTAGTTGTCTTTTACGACACCCATGAGATGGAAGAGAATGGGCCATTCTTTACCAGGAACGACGGCGATAAAACCCAACATTGATAAAATCAGTGCCATATAGCATTAACAATGGAATCGTGATAATAAGCTGTCTTATTGAAA
Source organism: Cosmia trapezina (assembly GCA_905163495.3). Lineage (NCBI taxonomy): Eukaryota > Metazoa > Arthropoda > Insecta > Lepidoptera > Noctuidae > Cosmia > Cosmia trapezina. Next base: position 20,154,274 of record LR991037.1, read on the forward strand.
ACCGTATTGTGTAGTTGTGCTGTCGTGACTTCGTGAGTCAACACCACGATCCATCACATTAAAAAGTCCTACTTACTCAAGCAGGTATTATTTATAACTTACTAACTAAGAAATAAAACCTAAACATTACCTATTAAACTACTTAAATTAATTAAATATTAAAAAAAGAAAAAGTAGCTTACTTAATAAAAACAAAAAACTAAATAAAAGCTTGTAAAATACAATTACTTAACAGAATACGAACAACAGAATAACAACAACAGAACACACAAACAGAAATACACACAACAACAACAACAAGCAACAGAACACAACAAACACAGAATACGTCTCATGTTACAGGGAGCGAGCCTATTGCTATTACCCTGGCCACTCCGAGCTACTACCGGGAAAGTCCTGATGAAAAACCCCAATATCACTTTGTCCACCTGAACTCAGGACTATGTCTAACAGTCGAACTTGCGATCACTAGACGACTAACGAAGCAGTTTTTTAATAATTTCCAAACAAAGTCAATTTATTAGCGACTTCATATTAAAGTGGATGAAACGTGGTGATATTTACTAGTTTTTGCGAATTTTCCTAATATATTAGCGTGTGCCGAATACAAATTACTGTGTCTGACGTTGAATTTAATAGGTAAGTATCTGGGTTGACCTCGTTAAAAACACATTAAATATGTACTAACTACTAATGGAAAATAGTATCCAGGACGTTTTCCCAGAATTTCACATAAATATCTTACTTTTTTTTTACAAACTTCTAGCAGTGCCTACTTAGCCATTATGTAATTAATTCCTTTGCGTAACACTTTAGACAATCCTGTAAATATTGACAATTCAACAATATTCATTGCGAAGTTTTTTTTTTCGAGCAGACTAATTGTTGAAACATATGAAGCAATGAATTTTGTTGTATTGTTAAAATGAAAGAGTCCGACAGTTTTACGCAACAAGGGGGCTGCCTTAATAACAACTAATTGTAATATCTACTTATCAAAACACAAAAAAACAACACAAGACAGATTAATGTTAAGTTCGATCACTAGTTAATGAGCCGTTAGTTGCAAAAGGATTGATTGATTGATTGATAAGTATATATTTGGATGAGATAGCGGTTTCTCATAGCTATGCTTTTATTTGTTGTTGATGATAACTGCAGTTTCATTTGATGCTCGTGGTGAATTAAAATATAGTTAATTTTGCTTAACTAGTTACATAACTGTAAAAAGTAATGTTATAAATTAAACTATAGTAACTGTACTCTAAGATAATAACTTTAGTTTAAGCCGACGTTCGCACGGGCGTAAAAAAATCGCGGCAATTTTTTTTCGCGTACTGCATTTTCAACGCTCTGCTTAGCGCCCGGAGTTGAAAATAGAACAGTGTCTTTTTCGTCGCGCTGGGATGCACTCTGTTGTTGTTAGGTTGGATTCTCGAAAGTCGGCTCAATACCTAGAGTTGAAAATCCAGTGCGCGATAAAATCCCGCCGCGATTTTTTACGTCCGTGTGAACGTCGGCTTAGTGATTTCTTTATGCTTTCTAATGTTTTAAGTTTTAATTGTTTTTTTAAACACACTTCATACCAAAATGATTCCGTCTTGTGTCTGTTAATTAAAAAGTATAAAAAGAAACGTCCAGACTTGGAAGTTCATACCAACGATCACACTGAACAAGAAAAGATTTCATTACGTTAAATAATAACATCATATCAATCTTGTATTATATTTCACGTCGTTTAACACCAACAAAAGTCGCGTGCCTAAAATAATGTTCCGTGACAAAAACCATTTGACACGGACTTCGGTAAATGTCCGCCATTGAACACTGATCTTTATACTTTACTGAACTGATAATTAAATTTAACCCGCGGTTATTAAAATATTCATACATTAATTGCATTGTAATTTAGTCGTCTAATCTAACTTTTAAATAAAATGGTTGCCTGCTGAAATGTTTGTCCAATTGTTAATTTTCATGAGAATTTGTATTTACTAAATGAAATCGCAAACTTCCGTGCTGTTTATAGTGTACAAAATAGCAGAGATGTTGATTAATAAATTCATGCATCCATAATTCCTACAGTATGAGCAGAAAATTTAAAATTTCAGTTACAAAAAGATGAAAAAAGCGTACGAATGCATCGTAAAAATAAGGAAATGTTACCCTCAAATGTAGGATATTTCTTTTTTCCCCAACTTCATAACGGTAAACTGCACGGTATCCCAACACGGAAATCGTAATCAATGTATTGAGAGGCTGCACTCATCCGCGATTCGTACCGGGAGTATTCGTTATTTTTACTGTAGAACACGGTCTGTATTTTACTGGTGTGTTTGTTGTTTACATTGCACGCACGACGGATTGGTCGGATGTGCATCCGTCATAGGGCTGCGTCTTTATATTTTTCTGTTCTTTTTTGTAGCGCAAAACTTCAGGTTGTCTCACACGTCATTGTCGTCTGCATTCGGTCTTCCAGGTATTGTCGACTTGCCAAAACATCCTTTCATTTTGTCAGGCTGAAATGCCACTGACAAGCGACAACAACAACTGATGAGTTGTTTTTTTTTTTTTTTTTTCTCGTGGAAAGCAACATCTTTATACCTGTTATGACGTCCTCGTTGGTCGCAAGCGCTACTGCTGAGCATGAGGTCCTCGCTTCGTTCCCGGGGCGGGCAAAGTGCTGTTGGGTTTTTCTATCTAGAATTTATCAGCCCAGAGTCTGGATTTGTGCCCGGTTGATGGCAATAGGCTTGCCCCCTATTACATGGGACTAAAAATGACTGGTGAAATGTGGGTGTACTATAAATACACCTTTCGGGGAATAGAGGCGTCATGGTAATGTGTTTTATACCTATTTAAGTATTACTGAGTGGGTTACGATAGCTATTTCAGAAAAATCCAGACTAAATATTTGTGCAATTTGGCTGTTTCAGTCTGATGTTTTGTTTAGATTTTAATTTATATCGACAAATAATAAACTGCGGAATGGCGTTTTGCGTAATTTGTTTATTTATAAAGTAAGCGTTTCGATTTATATACATGTAATCTTTACAACGCAAAAGCAATGTTTTAAGCAATGTGTTGCTCAATGTTGCTAACTGCGGGCCTAAAACGGCCACATTAAGCAATTCCTCTAAAAGCGATTCATTTCCTGAATTCCCTGCAATTTATTATGATTGTGCTATTTGACATTAAACTTCAATAAAGCAATTCATAATTTGTGGACCATTTTACGAATCTCCGTACAAAACCGTTAAACAGATGAATTGCGTGCTATGAATTGTCAGTCTGTGACCGTTTACGCGTTTTACGATCTCAAATATGATTCATAATACCTAGATTATCCTATTATGATTATGCCAAAGTGACCGTTTTGGCCCCTGTTCACTAATACCTACATCATCTGCTTTTGATATTACATCTCTTACAAATTGGACATCATGTTCCCATTACGTATGCAACACTTTTGAAACGAAGGTGATCGGTTTTTGCGAGAAGCGCTGCTCTGGTTTATCGCTGCAAAAAGTGCCACCCCTACTATCCAATGAATATTCACAGAACCCATCCTGTATTGATATGTTTGGCCTGAAGTGTACTTTTGGGATTATATAAGGTAGCGTATGTAACAAGCCGCACGGGAAATAAGAGAGTTGGTGTTTTTTCTGTGTGTACTTTTATTAAATACGTGCAAATTGATCCGTTACCGATCCGTGCTTGCAGAGTAATTATTGCTGGTGCACCGTCTGATATTTTTTCAGTTGTATATGTCTTCAAATAAATAAAATAAAAATAGCCTTTATATCTACTACTCAACAAATGATTAACAAAACAGTTTAAGGTGATTACGCTGTGTAGCCTGCGTATTTTTTTATTTTTTGCAATTTGCAGGTCCGTGTCAGGTTGTATCTTGATCAAAGTATAATACGCGGCAATAAAACATATGCATTTACATAATTTTAACCATAAAAATCATCAATACATCTCTCTAAGTTAGATTTCGTGCAGATTCGTTAGATTTCGTTCGTTTGACGTATCATACTTTGATCAAGATACAACCTGACACGGACCTGCAAATTGTAGAAACCCAAAAAAAATAAAAAAAATTGCGGGCTACCACTGCGCATCATCCTTAAATATTGTAAGCACAATTATTATAATTACAATTTTCAGCAGTAGTCGCCTCTAGCTATAGGCCTCCCCTAAATCTTTCCATTGCTCCCGGTCTCGCGCCTTCTGGACCCACGTGTGGCTACACTTTTCCAAGTAGATGTCTCTCCATATTTTCTTTTGCCGTCCTTTTCTCCTCTTACCGTCTCGTGACATCCACTCGGTACCTTTGTTTTCAAGTCGATCTATGTCAAATCATTTAGGTAGGTACAGTACGACACAACTTAGGTAAATGTAGCATCGGTAAAATTCGTAAAACTGATCACGCTCCGAACTGAGTGCGCCTTCAACGTCACCAATATGTATTACTGCTTTAGGCGGAAATTATCTTTACGCATACGCAATAACTTGTAAAGTCGTATAACCAAATACATTCGTAGTTGCGTCATACTTTACTGCATTCAAAATCCTATATATAGAAAGTGCTAGACTGAACATCAACTCAGGCTTTTGTTTTCTCACGAACACCGCTCGATTACCCTCCAAAAACGCTCGAGATACGATACGATAGACAGCCGACCGTTTGCATCAAGACATACTCCTATTATTTATTCAACTGTTATATAAATTGCACTTACAATGACAAGCAACTCTATGTTATGCGTTTTATATAAGGCGCTCTGCATTCCAGAGAAGGCGATTTATTTTAAACAAAAAGAGCAATAAAATAGTGATTGTACAACTGGAATACTGTGAACAAATAGACAAAGTTGCGGTTTTACGTTTGTAGGTCAGTATTTGCAACACGCTATGTAGTTCGAAAACTATTTCGAGGAAGCCAGCAGTAGGTACCTGCGACTAGGAACGTTTATAACGGAACATTGCCTTTACCTAATTTACGTTCTCTTATTCGAAGATTCGGATAGTTTTAAAATCCACTTAAAAACCTGCTAAGCACAAAGAGCATCAGTTACCATTGTGAACTCAGTCTTAAGGCTTGGCCTCCGTAAAATACGGCGAAAATAAGTAACTTTGTGTCCATCTTTTACAGTAGCTATAAGTAGCATCTTTTTGATACCTAGGTAAAAATACACAGTAATCTAAGTGATTTCATGTGTCCTGAAATCTATTTTAGTTTTTAAAGCTAATGAAAAAAAAACTAAATCCAGGTATATTTTTTCTAGTTTTACCATAATAATACTCATACAATTTCCATTAAAAGTGTTCATAAAATACTCTCTAAAAAATAATAAGTAATGATTTCATGTCATTACTTTTTTTAGTCCAATCAATAGATTTTTTGTAAATAGATAATTTGCTTCATATTTTGCAAGAAATTGCGCGTTGTGTCAAAGCGCTTCTCTTTCTTTTCTTTACAGTCCGATAGTGACCGCGATTTTTACGGACAGCAACTAATTACGTCACGGAAACGTAGACACGAACGCTTCAATTTAATTTCACGAGACAAGGCTTCATAGAGTTTGGCGTCTGTAACATCTGAGAAAGTTATTTTTATTTTCAATCCCCCTCCCTTCAGTTCTTATAATGTGATATTCATTTATTTTATTTCCCGGCGGATGGGCGCGCGCCTGTGGCTCGACGGAGGAAACAAAGCTATTTCCTAGACGTCGCCAATCCGTGCCCGTGTGGCCCCTAGACATGCGGCTACGTACGTCGTGCGACTCACATGGAGGGGCCCGCGCCCGCTCGGGCCCCGACACTGTGCCCGACACTGACGGCTGACACGAAACGTTATTAAATCTCGCTCTTTTATTCTTGTCGCCTTTTTTCTTTGTTTGCTTTTGACGGGTTCGGGTTTAAGCTAATTGGCTTATGTTCCTTATTTCTTCAAATATTCCCCAGGCTATGTTGAGGTCAGACAAATAACAATAATCGTATTAAATTCATTCTGAATTCACAACTGCTGTTCAAATTAGTTCTGCGAGTTAACGTCGTGATTAATTGATTGGGTTTTATTGAAAGAGAAAATGTTCCGCAGCTTGTATTTATTCAAAGTCAAAGAAATAGCGAGCTACCATTTTTTATAGAAAGCCGATTTCTGTGGACTTTATTAATTTTCAAATATATTCGATTTCACATTATGATTATGTTGTTAATTGTTGACTTTTACCCGTCTCTCTTCTTTATATGGAAGTGTAGAAAACGATTTTAGACTCATTCAATTAATAGGTAGGTATACCTACCTTTTTGTAAATGTTCGGTTCTCGAGTACCTATTGTAACTTAATAAGTATAAGTAGGAACAATTCAAATTGACAGAATTTTCGGAGATACATCACAAACATTAGATTACTTCCATCTCAGATACAACCTTATTCGATTCTCGTAATAAAAGCTTGTTAGTCTGCCATATTTTTGTTCCTACTTATATACATCCCTATTTCATATACAGGGTGAATTTTTCAAGTGGGCGTGGATGTCCAAATTAGAAACTATGAGGAATAGCGAAAATAGGTAGGTACTCGAAGGCGTCTCGGGCTCGATTTTGATGGAAACTAAAAATGCATTGTTGGATTTTTGAAAAATTATGTTTCTAGCCAGGAATCGAAACCGTTGATTTTGAAAAAAAAAAAAACATTATTATTACTCCATTCGATCGTGTTGCTAATAAGGATCGAATTCTGGGAAGTAATGACATATGGCAAACTTAAGGAACATGTAGGATTTTAATAAATTGCTTTAAATGCAAACTCAACGGGTTCGATTCCTGCTAGAAATATTGATTTTTCAAAAATCCAATGATGCAGTTTTAGTTTTCATCAGAATCGAGCCCGAGAATCTTTTGAGTACTTTTCGCTATTCCTCATAGTTTCGGATTTGGCCATCCACGCCCACTTGAAAAATTCACACCGTATAAATGCTTAGAAATCTACAAAAAGCTGTGATGTTCAGCACAGAGAAATATCAAACAAAAATGAACCTCTATGGCGTAAATACAAAAGATTATGTAAGATGTGTATTTTTTTTTGCATTAGAAGGAACGTTATAAGTCGCTCGCCCTGTATTCGTATTATCTCCGACAGAGGGATGCGTTGTCTAAGACGTGTCGATTTAGCATTCCGACTGAATTTGACATTCGCAATGTTTATTGCCATCCCATTTGGCGGGCCTCCTTTGTGTGAATCTTTTTGTGGTATAATTTATCTAATTTGGAACAAAGCGGATTATATGCGGGATATTCAGTCAATTCACGCTAGAGCCGGTCTTGAATTTTTATTAGAAAATTCTGTTTTTCTGTTTTGAGGTGAATTTAAAAAAATCCGTCTCATATTTTTTTATCTCTGCTCTACGAGAAAATTCAGAATCATTAACTTGCCTAATGAAAAAAAATTAGGCGTTTTTTTGCCGTAATCTAGGTTGTGAAGCTTTATTTATTAATTACGAAATCCATTTTCAGAGCCTTAATTAAGGTCGTGCTCGGATAACCTGGGGGAGAGGACGAACAGTGGGTATTTTCTGAATAAATATTTGATGTCTACAAAAATTCCGACGAGGATGGGATTCGAACCCACGCGTGCAGAGCACATTGGATTAGCAGTCCAACGCCTTAACCTCTCGGCCACCTCGTCATGTAAGACGGCGGTGAAATAGCGGTCCCCTTTCTATTGTAACTTAGCATTAATATCTGTTTACCCAGTTGTTCTTTGGTTGCTGCTACAATTTTTTTCATAATCTATTGAAAACCCCCATGATATGCAGCTGTTGTTTTGCGGCGTACTTCTGCTGTAATTTATGCAAGTTGTTGTTTTAAACTACTATTTTACTAAGATTTAAGATATCTAATGCATATAGCCGCGGGAAACACGAACACACTGTATTATTTGTTATTGTTATGCTTTTAGTATACTTAAATACATAAAGAAAGTATGAATGAATTACATTCCGTAGAGCTCGAAGAATCATAGCTTGTTAATGATGTTTTCAATGTAAATCTACTTTTTATCGAGTTTTTAAAAGAGCACTAGGCTTTTGGTCTTTGAATCGTGTTAAATATGCAAATAACACATTTAAATGTTGTGATTTATGGTAGTAGAAACTTGTTTTTTCATCCATTTGTATTTGCATAAACTGGCAACTGTCGACTTGATTTATTACCTACTAGCAAAAGTACAATGACTAATACTTAAATATCAGGCTCACGTTTTAAGTCCGATTATCCATAATAATGGAAATAAACTACAACTCATTCTATGCAACTACTCTATAATGTTGGCAAAAGAAAATCCGAAACCATTCCAACCATTCAACAAAAATTGGAAAATCTACTAACCTTAAAGTTCAATTAGGCCAAACCACACAATCGGAACGTGCCCGTTTCAGAAATGGAATGTCAATAAGACAACAGTAACGCTCCGCTTGTGTCCACTTACCGTCGCTCCAGTGTACGACACTAACGCGGCCCGTCCCCATATGGGGCCACTAGTGTCCCTCGCAACTAAACCCGGGCATAAAGCCGAAGGATTTGCCCGAAGCGCTCGGCCAAATACAGAATGCACCTGGACCGATTTAACTTAGCTTGTTCTTTGTATTATTTACTTTTGAGGACTTACAGCTGCTCGTATATTGGAAGATAGACTTACCCGGATAGGAACGCTAAATTTCATCTTGAAGGTGGTCTTTTAAGGGCCAATAAAAAAAAGCAGTCGTGCAGATGGCTGATGAATGCCTCACCTTTTATGTCGGTCACGAAGCGCCATCAAGACACGTTATTTAAACACTCATCACCATAATTGATACTCAATCAAGAAGGCAAGACAAGAATAGATTGACAGAAGAACCGACTATGCCAGTGAATGATTTAACCGCTGACCAAAAACCGTTCGTGTATCGTTACCCTAATAACCAAGGTATACCGCAACCAACTAGTAATATAAGCGTATAATCTACTACATTTAATTTAGGCAAAGTCAACTATCTGAATACATTGTTTCCGACATCATGGCCGCCGCTCATTAAGTATTATAACTTAAACGTCACAACGCCGACCCATGTAGCAAAATGTGCTCGTAGAATTAATTCAGCTTACATAGAAGCTATAACAATAACTGGATATCATTATTATTCGCACAGGGCAGGGCTGCCAGTAGGAAATGAATATTCCATTCGTAATGGACCTGTACTTTCTTTCATTAAAACTTACATTATGTGCCCCACTCCGCTCTTGAATAATTACTACACTTCTTCGGAATTTGAATGAGCCGACGCGTCGGTAATGAATCGAGAATTTCATCGCTATCGTTGCAGTCTGCTTGTTCACTCTGAATTATTCATCTTTCTGTAGTGAGTAGTGACTGTCCAAGTGTGTCCAGGGCTTTATAGAGGAATTTTTTTAATGGGCCGGACGTGGAGCTTCGTGTCAAACTCCTATCGTTTAATGGTTTCCTAGTAAGGAAAACTTGAAGCATGTTGGACGCATATTCGAAGTTTTTGAAGTCACGTGCAGGTAAAAGGTATCGTGTTCAAAGTCTGTGTAGTGCAAGTAGTGACAGATAGCTAGCACGTAGGTACCACGTAGTCTGGATGGCTGGCTATCTACAGATTTCTAGAAACTTCCACGTAGTTTCTTTGAAGATCGAACTAGAGATGGGTCATTGACGGTTTTTGAGTTAATGTAATTTAACTGTTAAACATTAATGGTCAACGGTGGAGATTTGATAAGATATAAGTTTTTTTAAATTATTAAACTGGACTGTAATGGAATGACCTTTCCTTCGTACTTATTCCAGGCTTAGGACTGCCTGGGTAAAAATAGTATCCAGGCGTAAGATCATCTGATTGTATATACATAATTAATTTTTAAAGTAACGAATATTTCCGAAGGAGACTAAATTCACAGAAATGAATAAAATAATATTGAAATAATGCATTGAGTGCGTTGACGTAAACTGACAGCTAATATTTTCAACCTGTTTTTATATTAATGATTAACAGTTAACCCGTTGACCAATGAAAAGTCGTTAAAAAAAACAGTTTATTGATTCAACGCCCACCTCTAGATCGAACTTCATTCGTATTATTTTGTGAAGCATGTTCCGTGGCATGAGTACCTGTAATCTTGAACAGACCACGCACGTAGGCTTTATTGGAATACCTGTGCATTATTGATTAATAGGATTGAGACGGAGTAACTGAATTATTTCCATTACGAGTTGGAAATTTCCAGCGAAACGTGGCAGAGCTTTAATATATGATGACTTCAGGTTAACCCTGAATGAGAATTAGATTGTTTTAAGCTCGATACTGTAATACGTTTGTTCCATGTTACTTACCTTGAAATCGATCTTTTGCTTTCTTCGCGTAGTGCCTTTACGGTAGGTTCCAACTATAATTAAACACACCACATTGCCGATAGATTATATTAGAAAAGATCTACTGAACCCACAATATCATAATTATATATCCGAATTCTCCTTCTATTTCAAACAAAACATCCAAAACAAATCTCGGACACTTCGCCGTTTTGCCGAGGCTATGTAGGCAGTTTAACGTAATACCTATCGAAGCATAATGATTTGTATATTACATGCAAATTACCAAAGTTTAAAAAAGATGTAAAAGTCTTAGTATCCGAGTCATAATATTTTGTATTTTTTTGTTGACTTCTATTGTTATTCTTTGATTATTATTTAATTTTATTTGAATTTAATTTGATTTATTTTATATGTATTTGAATTTTATTTTTGAATCTCAATTTGTTTAAAATTAGTTTGTATTATTTTGTATGACTTATTAACTTTCGATCTTTCGATATTGTATTTTAATTAATTTTAATGATTTCTTGTTTATCAAACTTCTTGTACCTAGTTATTATGTGAATGATGTGGTCGCCTATAATTGGAAGCGTACATTTGTATTGTCCATATATAAGTTAACAAGCATGTAATTGTGTAGCCTCTGTTGACGATCCAATAAATAAATAAATAAACAAAATTCTCAATGCCCATTTAAAAAAATATGAAATCTTTGTGTCCGTAAGCCATCGAACCTTAATCTCAAAAGAAATAATTAATTGTGTCTCAAACATGACAGTTGAAGGTCTTAACATGGATCCCTGAGGGGCTTATAAATAAATCTGCCTAGCTTTTTCCCAACTATGTTGGGGTCGGCTTCCAGTCTAACCGGATGCAGCTGAATACAAGTATTTTACATGGAGCGACTGCCTATCTGACCTCCACAATCCAGTAACTGGGTAATACGGTACCCCTTGGCTTCGCTTCTGACGACCCGTAACGACTGTCAAAGAGGCATGGAGGAGTCTCGGTATGTAAAGATGGTCACCCATCCACGGACCAACCCCGGTAAGCGTAGCTTAACCAGATGGAACGACCCGTGCGGCTGTTATTACTTAGCCACGAGCTCTTCAAAAGTTTATAAATATATTCACCATTCTACGACAACGCGCATTATAATGCGCGTTTTACTCTCCGAGACAGTAATAGAGCCTTTGCTCTATAAACAGAGAGTAATGTTATTTCCATGGCTTCTATTAAAACTTTTTAAGCCTAACAAAATATTGGTGTTCTTCCAATGTTTTCCCGTGGCGGCTTGCTTGTTGTTACTGCCGACATATTGACGGCCGCGTACGGAACCCAAGTTAACATAAACAGTACTAACAACGCACTTGTTTTTCTTGCGCTGTGTTGTAGCATAGTATTAACATTTTTATGCTGAAGGAAATAAGTGTACTTTGAGTTTTCTTGGTTTCTTTGCTTGCTTTTGTTTTTCATTGTATCGATACAGGAATTCTTGTTTTAGCTGTGTTTTTAACTGACCTGAAAAAAAAGGAGGTTCGATCAATTCGACACGATGTATGTAATATTATTGGAACTGCAATGTATTCACATAATATGATAATCTATTAGGGCTTCGAAACAAATACACAACATTTTTATAGGTCTATGTATATATATATATGTATGAATGTGTGTCCACGCATTTCTCCGAAATTGTTAATCGGATTTACTTACATTTTCTTCAACTTAGGCCTTAAGGCTGATTTTTCAATACCCAGTCAGATAACTTTTATCTGAAGAAGAAATATGACAGTTTGACATATTTTCTATACAAAAGCTGTCAAACCGCTATATTTAATTCATAAATAATAATTATCTGACGATTGAAAAATTAGCACTTAAGGAACAAATTCGGTTCAGTAGTTTTCAGATATAGTATGGACGTATTAGTACGTGTAAGTGTGACGGCCCGGCTTATTGATACGAGCTACGGGTCAAAGGGAAAACATCTCAAAACCTTGTTCAAATACAACAAAACTGTCAACTACTTATTACAAACAAATATTTCAGTTTTTACTTAAACCTAAAAATTACGAAATAAAAACTTATACCTACCTGAACTCAAAATGATGATATAACATTAATTTCGGAAGTCGGTGGCAAAAAAGTAAAATATCAGAAATTTTGCAAGTACGTAATTTTTTATTTAGTTTTGAAGTCATTTTTTTATTTACTTTTTTTAATGTCCTACTTAATTATTGCATTGTTAACGAATACAGTTATGCTGACTTGGCCACCTTTTCTAACGCAAATATTCCACACACGTTAAAGGTTCGTTGGTGGATTTTCCACCTGTTTTTAATATTTTTCAATGTCTTTTTTTCTTACCCAAAGAAAATGTTAACACATTTTTTTTAATTCTGCTCGTGACGAGTATGAATTTTAGTTGCAGCATTTTACTTCGTATTTTTATACATTTTGTGAGGCAGCTCATAAATATAAATTGCTCGTAAAACATGATTAAATAATTTACATTAAATGATTGAAATGGCCGAATCATTTGTTATGTTAAACTTATTTTCGTACTCATTTACTGAAAAAGGTACTCTTAAATTAACGAAATTCTGTAAGTTTTAATGTACTTAATTAAAATGTATATGAGTGCTCTCAAGTTAATCATAACAATGATAACGAATGGGCTGTTGATATTTTGTATAATAATTTTATCGTGGAATGCTGATTAACAAAATTCATTGGGGAATACGGATAAGAGAAGGCATGATAATAATTAATCAAGTGTATAAAAATGCTTCTGTTGTCTTTAATTTTAGTCATGTGATGTAGTTAGGTTTGATAAAAACCTAATCATGTTTTTATATATTTAGATGACATAAAATTCTACTTTTACCTTGTGCACTTACGCAATAAGTGCAGCGCACACCAAGAGCAAAGCAGAGCAGAGCATTTTCTGAGACTATTGAAAAATTAATCTTATGACAATTCCACACAATGCAAAATTAAATACACGTCCAAACTTGATGCTCGACTATGCTCGAGCATGCATGAGTTTGGACGTGTATTTAATTTTGCAATGTGTGGAATTGTCATAAGATTAATTTTTCAATAGTCTCCGAAAATGCTCTGCTCTGCTTTGCTCTTGGTGTGCGCTGACCCATACACTTCCAGATAAATATACCTTGAATCACCTCCTGCGTCCAGGACGTTGAAAGGTGAACATTCCATTGTCCTCATCGCACACAAACAAACAAACACGCGTTGTGAACTTTGTGATCATCAGTACAGTCTGGTCGTGTGTGCAAATTATCGATTCCGTTTGCCGTCACGTCTGTCAATGTGCCGTTTACATGTGCACGGATGGCGGCTGATTGGCCTCTCATTTGGCCCGATTGTGCCTCACGCATACATAATTTGTGTTCAGCGTCGTCGCCATTAAGATAATCTCCCGTTCGGGCTGGGTCTGCCAGCCTCATTGATTACCACGATGTTCGGTTTGCCCGCAGCCGATTATATCGGTCTGTTTGTGTTATTGCGGCTAAATTAGCAGCTCAGTTTAGGCCAGTGTGGTCTGAGGTTTAATATCCATGTAAACTGGAAGAATTTGCAGAATTAAAAATGTGTTTTTTTGGTTGATTGACGTTTATGAGGAGTTTCATTGAAATTGAATATTGATTGGATGTAGTGTACCTACTGTTTACGCACAGCAAAGTGACGACGTACGTTTTTAAAGCATAAAATAAACGATTAAAACTAATTTATAGGCTCGCGTTAAACTTCAGGAAATATCAATACAACATTGTACGAAAACTTCCGTCGAGCGTGCAACAGTCTTTAATAACGCAATTTTGAGTAATAAAAGTGCGAGGTCGGTCAGTGCCGGTGTGCGGAGCGCTGTGCCCGCATCTCTGTGCTTGAAAACCACGTAACTTTGTGAGCCGACAAGTGCCAACCACCATTAAAACTTAGTTCAGGGGGACACAACGCGACACACAGTCGGTGCGGGCGGCGCCCACGCGAATGTAATCTCACTGAGGCCGAGAAAATCGCTTTTAAAAGTTTACCTTATTGCTGAATACTCGCCCCTGGATAAGTAAGCGAGTGAAGAGGCGTCACGACACTTTTATAATGATTTACGACTACCAACGCGATGAAATATAGTGCAAGGTTTTAGAATATTCCGCTTTTCCATCGTCAAATGTAATTATAGTGTTAGCAGTCGTAACGTTGTTATATACGTGAGCGAGATAGAGAACTCAGATTAATATAAGCTGCAGGCTATCGAGACTGTTATTGTCGAAGTAACGTGTCATACGACACCTTAGGGATGTACATTTTGCTACCTGGCAGCAGCAACGTTCTTGCCATAGATTCTACCTATCATTAGGGTTCCGTACCAAAATGGTAAAAAAGGAACCCTTATGGTGTCACTCAGTCTGTCAGTCTGTCTGTCACAGCTGGATATCTCAAGAACTACTAATGCTATCAACTTGAAATTTAGAATAGTTTTAGATGACGTTGACGCAACTATTTTGCAGAAAGAAAGAAATTAAAATATTTATGTTTTTTTTTGCAACAGGGACTGAAAGGTGTATTAAAAAATCAAAGTGGGGCTACTAGGGCATGTGGGGTATCATATGAAAGAGCGCTGTTTGCACATTCTCAAACATTTTTTTTCTTTTTTTTAGGCCGCATAGTTTTCGAGTTCTGATGAAAAATGTAAAAAAAAATAAGTTTGCAAAGAGAAAAATCTGAAATTATTCTATGTGATAGAAGTTTATGTAAAGATTACAGGAAAAATAAAACGATGTCTCTAAATAGCACACTTTTTCAGAAATCGGAAAGGAACCCTCGGTGCGCGAGTCCGACTCGCTCTTGACCGGTTTTTTCAAAGGAGGAATAACTACGTAATATGCTTGGTAAAACGTACGTTATTTTTACAACAATAGCCACATTAAATTTAATGTTGTCTAGGCGGGTTCTGCAAAACAATTCTCCACATATTCATCCTTTTTCATATCACGCAGGTGTTAAGTTCCAATAAAACACAGTAGGTAGAGGGTGGCCAGCTCCTAGCCCCCCGGGTTGTTACTAATGCAGATTGCGTTCAGAAGGTCATATCTAAATCACGGGATAGAGCATAACGCCAGTACTTTATCTCAACTCCGCACCTGACGCCCCCCTCCGCTTGAGTTATAACGTCGGTTCTCCTTTTGTTGTTTACGAATGAGTTTTTCACGCTTTTCTTAGGCCGCGGACCGGTTCTTCGACACACCTGCTATTCTCCCCCGGTGTTATATTTATTGTACTCATTCTATGTATATTGTGAGGGAATGCCGAATAGTATGCGATGTTGGGAACTTATCGCGTTTATATATTTTTTTCTCTCCTGCCCCCAAAACTCGGGGATGATGTTTTTATTATAAACACGTGTCAGGACTTGGGAAATATTTGCGCATGTTAGCGCTATAGTGATGTGCGTCGTTCACGTTTGAACACTCCTATTGTATGTTTCGTGGGAAAAGTATGAATGAAATGCCGTGTTATTATATTTATTATTGTGTTACAATTCTTTGGAAACGGTGCTCCTATTACCATTTCAATTTAAAGGTATTTCTTGTTACTGTTTATAAAAATGATGTCTTATGAAGAAGCAGATGTGGTGGATAAAATGTTGTATATTTGTAACCAATAAATTTTCATGATATTTTTCTTATCTACTCTCATTTTTTCTCCCAAAAAATACATGTAACACGTGCTAGATTTACGTCGACTATCTATGAACACATGTTAAACACCGAAACAACACAAAACATAGAAGACAAAATTATTAAGTCTATTAAAAAACTAAAATATGGTCAAAAATTCCTCTGCATCGCTGTCGACTGGTAATGTACCCAAGAGACTGCACGGCGGCATTGCCACATTGTACGGCAATGTTTAGCCTCTGGCCAAGGTAAAAACTAGCCCTTGGGTCACAGGAAGTGTCAACCAGCAGTTTGGAGATTTCGTTGAACAAACCATGAGCACTCGGACCCCATGGCCCGAGGGTTTCAACCCCAAACGGCTCTAAAACTTTCGCAACTTGAGGTTTTTCGCAGCCGCAGTAGCAGCGCCAGCACAGCACGACGAACCAGGAAGATGGAGTGTCGCAAGAGTATCGACACACGTTGCGACCCACACTAAAGGTCTACCCACCTTTCATGAAAATAAAGACCAAAATGATTACCTATATACAGGGTGGTATCTTTCAGCGGGGCAGTAAGGGGAAGTACCTTATCCGTTGCTGCTACGCTCTAATTCTTTACAAAATGTACGGGAAAAGTTTTTTGCAATTTGTGACTTTTTGAGTACTCCAACGATGGTTGGTCCCAAAGAAGTTTTTGATCAGTATTAGAAACAGGATCGATTCGCATCAAAAAATGTTTTTGTGTAAATGGCTATTTTCTTGCTAACTGTATTTTTTTTGAAAATCTGTGAATGGGTATCAAAATTTCATAAAAAATTATGGATAGTCTCCTAAGACCATTTTCGCGTAGCTGCAACGGATAAGGTACTTCCCTTACTGCCCCGCTGAAAGATTCCATCCTGTATATGAATTTAGTTCAAATCATTGATTAACCTGTCATAACTCATAACTATATGACACGACATCCGGAAAAGTATTAGTAGGTACGTAGCCACGAGTTAATAATCTGTCACCATAGTTTACCTGCACTAATAGGCGTACCTTATATCTATCTATCACTTAAAAAAAACCACAACGCATTCAATTTTGTTCCTGATTGGTGTGTGTTTCGTATGAATCAGAATTTATTTACATACAATTAATTTAGGTAAGTACAATAATTCGTTCGACCAATCAATCAATCTGCCTAGCCTTTTCCCAACTACGTTGGGGTCGGCTTCCAGTCTAACCGGATGCAGCTGAATACCAGTATTTTACATGAAGCGACTGCCTATCTGACCTCCACAACCCAGTAACTGGGCAATACGATACCCCTTGGTAAGACTGGTTGTCAGACTTTCGGGCTTCTGACCACAAATGACAGCCGGGACCAACGGCTTAACGTGCTTTCCGAGGCACGGAGGAGTCTCGGTATGTAAAGATGGTCACCCATCCACTGACCAACGCCGGCAAGCGTAGCTTAACCTGATGGATCGACCCGTGCGGCTGTTATAACTTAGCCACGAGCTCCTCTACAATAATTCGTTCGACCATAACATTTAATCTCAGTATTCCACTACACAAATGTTCATTGAATACAAACAAACATTATGTATGTGGGGAAAATAAACGAATACATTACTTACATAGGTCGTTACTACGTCAGCTTTTTGTCCAAAAAAATAATTTAGGAATGGTAGCCCCAGCGGATATTTTTGTTAAGGCTAGTTACACACTGTGCCTAAGGTCTGAGTTAGGATAAGCCAGACAATATAATATATTGTCTGGCTTATCCTACGAAAACGAGCTAAAAACTCTCGGCACTACTTAATAATATTATGATTAAATAGTGCCCAGAGCTTTTTCAGAACCTACATAAGAATAAATGAATGAGAGAATGCAGAACCTACATCTGAGAAAATGATCCGTGTTTACAAAATTCTAAAATGGCCGTAAACATTTTATGAATGTAGCGGACCCGACAGACGTTGTCCTGTCTGAACGATCCTAGAACCCGACTGCAGCGCCACCTACCGGCTCCCCACCAATTTTCAGACAAATCGGTTCAGCCGTTCTTGAGTTATAAATAGTGTAACTAACACGACTTTCTTTTATATAGATTAGCGATCCGGCCGCCCCCGCAATGCTATTCTGTAATCATCTCACCGTGAAAACTTAAGTGAAGTGAGCGTGGAGTGAGCTGTCAGTGTCATTCCACCTGATGCTAGGGATGGACCAAGCACATCTTATAATCATAATCGAGATTTTAATAATATTGTTTACGCTATTCTAGTGATCATTTTATATTATTTCAAAGCTAGTATTTAAGTGTCTAAACATTACTATTTGCGGGGTTTTTAAATAAAATTGCAAAACAAAATTGAGTTTTGTCAGAATTTCTATTTGACTATTTTATTTTAAAACCCCCTAAATAGTAATGTTTAGACACCCTACTAGCTTACAAATAATATACAATGATTATGTTTTAAAATTAGCATAAAAAATATAATTAAAATCTCGATTATGATTGTAAATGTAATTTGGTCAATCCCTAGCATCCGTAGAATGAAACTGACAGCTCACGACTCACTCCACGCATGTTTTCACGGTGAGATTTTTACAGAATCGACCAGCTGCTTCGCACGTTAATGCGACTTGACAAAACATAGATTATATTTCTTTATTTTATGTAGGTTTAATATTATTGTATTATACACATTTAAACATTCCGGAATAAATTATCTAAATGATGGTGAAAACCGCATCAAAATCTGGTGCGTAGTTTAGAAGAACAACGCGGCCACACAGACAGACACGAAAAGCGGCTTTAATTTATAATATTTATAGATATAGATGTATGACTACTTATAGACTAAGCTTCAACCTACATCACCAGGCTACTGAAAAACCATTAACAAATGTAAATGGCCGCCATGTCAGAGGGCGTTTTGATTGAATTTTGACGTCCATGGTATTGAGCCATTGGCAGCTGGCCAATTGGGGACATAGCGTCGCGACGCCGCGCCTCGCTTCTGCGAATGACGCGTGTTCACTCCCTGTATGCAAATGAGTGATTTTATTGAAAATTTAATAAGCGGTTTATATGGGAATGAAAACCTGGGAAACGTGATATAGGTAAATTGTTGTTTTTGTTTGCTTCAAAGTGGAGCTATTTGTCGGTTTTGTAGGCATGGCGTGTTACTTTTATGTGGGCGTTTTCTTGTGAATTTGTATGTATCGAAAATTAGGAGTCTACGGTTGATGAAAACTCTTGTGGTATTTTTCGATAAAACTTCAAAAAGTCGTCGTTATGTTAAGTATATAGCATATTCTAAAGGATCCAAAATAAACTGCACCACAATTTTCAGAATAGACTTCTTACCGAGACTCCTCCTCCGTGCCTCGGAAAGCACGTTAAGCCGTTGATCCCGGCTGTCATTCGTGGATCTTTGACAGTTGTTATGGGTCGTCAGAAGCTCGAAAGTCTGACAAGGGGTATCGTATTACCCAGTCACTGGGTTGTGGAGGTCAGATAGGCAATCGCTCCATGTAAAATACTGGCGTTCAGCTGCATCCGGTTAGACTGGTAGCCGACCCCGACATAGTTGGGAAAAGGCTAGGCATTGATATTTTTGGAACCTTAAATGCGCAGCATAATTCGTCGGTACACCGCAGTAGCATTAAATTAAACCGCTAATTAAATCCAAAAACTCAGCGTCTTCTTATTAGAAAAAAGCAAATTCCGTCGTTTCTATTCCGAGCAACATTTTTACTAACCACTCCGAATCGCAATAACAGTCTGTTATTTATTCTACCGCTATGTTTACATCATTTTATTATATTGACCAAGTTTAGTTCCCGTATTGTTACTGTGCCCGTTTTAGGATATTAGAGTTGGCACTTTGCGGGATCGTTATAGTTTTCATTCCAGTAAGTACGGGCGTTAACTGGCAGAACACAGGAACAGTGAGCATAGTTAGTACATACTCGCAAACAGTAAATAAATGAATATCGTATTTGTGCGGGCTGCAGAGCGACGAGCAAACTCAATATCACTCAGCACTGGAGCCCGCTTTGTTTGCACCGCGTTCATTAATTTAATTATTGCACTCTGTTTTAGAAATCGGACTGAAGTTAATCTTGTTTCGGTGTCTGCCCTCTGCTGTTTGTTATTTCTTGTGTCTGGTAAGTAAGGTAAAAGGATTTTCTGAAATAAGTGTGCATCTTTAACTCGTGCGATTATTAATTAAATACCTACTTTGTTCTGTTACTTTTATTTCATATAAGTAAGTTATTCAAAATACGTTTTTTTTTAAAAATTAATCTGTCCGTAAAACTCGAACTCCGGGCACTGTAAAGTTGTTTTTAATACCGTTGGTAGTATCTGTGACACAGCAACGTATACATATTATTTTGTCCCATTCGCAGAATCACGTTCATATTTTGTCAAAACACACCAAAATATGTAATTAACTTGTTGGAACTTTTATTTACAATTTCCCCGTTGTGACACATATTTACGTACATCTGAATTCGAGCTCCAGCGTCCAGAAAAGTATTTTACGAATTTATACGAACCGACGAAAAAGTTCACTGCTCAAAATCCTATTTTGGAATAAAATTTAAATAATATTTTGTCATACAAAAAGGGATGTTCCTTTTTGTTTTAATGAAGTAAATAACAAAATGAGTGAGTTGAAATTAATTTACTCGGTGAAAATATAATATCTACCTTGTTATGTGCCAGAATATGGATGTTTCCTGGGTAAAAAAAAAATATATATATAGTCCGTCAATCAGATAATAAAAAATATTAGACTCGTATTTTTTGTTTTATCATTTTAATAAAAAAATGACATATTTAGAACACATTAAAGTTGGGGAGTGGGGGCTCGTACGTCACAAGCACAACTATAACAAATTACGTATAAAATCTAGCAAAGAGTGACGTCATGCCATATTTTATTTAATTCAATGTATCGCCGTAATCTTTTGATTACTTACGTAAAAAAAGAAAAAATACGTGTCCAATATTTTTTCGTTTACGTGTACAATCTAAATGACGGACAAAAAAAATTTTTAGCCATCGTCCCTATTAGAGATAGAAGAATTCCGCGAGCTTTCAGCATTCTGATTTAATAGCTTTAAAATAGCTCGCTCTGATTTGTTCTGGCTGCAAAAGTTTCTGCTTTTTCTGTTTTTAACCAGTCAAGTTATGCGTTAATAATCTCAATTCGTGCCCAAAATTCCATCCTGAAGTGGGAACACACCTAAGTAGGCTTCTGCGGTTCAGCAACCAGAACTTTTTGCCCCTCGCAATGTTAAACGTGGCCTTAAAAAGCGTATTAACAAAAGTGGCACACCATTAAAACAAGTAGTGCACACAGCACGGTACTAGCGCAATTTGTGGCGATATTGTCGCGGCCCACGCCGGAATGTTCGCTAATGCCCTCCAACATTAAGCCTGCAGATTATCTGTGCAAAGCCCTAAAGTCTCACTGTTCCAATAGTCCTTAGGGTTGGCAACAGAATCTTTTTTGATGGGAGCTCTTTACCTTTCATAAAAATAAACAGATTTCTACATCATATCGAAATTCAATGCACACCACCTAATCTTGGCTAACACAGAATCGATACCACAAAGTTCTTAAACCAAACCAACCTCCTCAAAGTTTAAAGCGACCAGTGATTGCGCTATTCAGCTATCACAGTACCATCCAGCGCTTTTCGTTTACGGCTAATAGAAAATAAAGAGCATACGGTGCAAAATGCACTTTACGCCGCGCGTCGCTTCATAGCGCTGCGGTTAGCTGCGATCACACAGCGGCAAGCGACGGCGAGAAAATCTTTTGACCACGACACAATAAGCGAAAAAAGAATCCCACTCTCGGAGACCACCTACGTGATGGATGGTACCGCAGTACGCTCATAATTTTCACTAGAATTCAGACTTTAAAATTATCTATGTTCACTAGCAAATATACGAATAATGGAAATTAAGTTTGCCATTTAGTTTATTTCGTGAGAGATAAATGGGATCTGGACTATATTACGACAAGACTCTTTAGAGTGACTTGTTTCCAAAATCTGTTGTCAATATTGTTTGGAAATCCAAAAGTGATTTTTGGAAAATTTCGCTGATTCAATTTGCGCCTATACACAATAATATTTGCCGGTACCTTTACATATACCTTCAGGTACCAAAATACCTGGATGTACACGTATACCTTTTACCACTTTGTCGACGGGCAATCGAAATTGTAGTGAATATAAAGGGTGAGCGGTGCGGAATGCACTTTGCGTCCCCCGTGGCTGCGGTTAAGCTACGAGATCAGAGGGCGTGTGCAAGCGAGAAATTCTCGTGGCCAGCCATTGGAATAAAAAATATATTTCATGTACGATGTCAAAAATCCGGACGTAGCTCGAATTACAAAATATTCGGGGTGACGTTAAATGTTCGTAAAATATCAAAATGGAAAGGGAGTGTTTTTGTTCAAGGATATCTGACCTGGAGTAAATACTATAAAAGTAGATTCCTAAAATAATAGCATTGTATTATTTGTTACCGTGAAGAGTGGCAGCCCTGTTAATGTCGCGCCAGGTGAGGATTAGTGGATTAGAGTTGGAAGTGAAGACGATCCACATCTTGAAAGAATTCAGCTAGTCGACTCTTAGCTCTATATCTTTCGCGTTGAACTATTGAAAAGTTTATGTTCATAAAATATTTTGTACTAAAGAAATTGGTAAAGTTTCTTTTTTATACCTTAAATGAAAATCAAATCTAAAATAATTGTAAAACTTTATACAAAACTAAAAGAGATTCATCGATCGGGAATCGAACCCGGGCCTCCCGCGTGGCAGGCGAGCATTCTACCACTAGCTACTTATTTTTCGCCTTGAACTATTGAAAAGTTTATGTTCATAAAATATTTTGTAGTTACCAGTCTCTTTTTATCTTCAATGAAAATCAAATCTAAAATAATTTACACAAAACTAAAAGAGATGCATCGACCGGGAATCGAACCCGGGCCGCCCGCGTGGCAGGCGAGCATTCTACCACTGAACCATCGATGCTTATGTAAGACGTTCGAATTTATTATATACATTGATTTCATTTACCTACTTCGATCATTACATAACATATCGTGCTGAGTAAATTGATGTAACATATTTATTGCTGGTTTTGTTTGAATAACGAGACAGGTTTTGCTTGCACGACAGAATATGTGTTTAGCTGTGAATAAATACGTAATTATGCAAATCAACGTATTTACGAGGGTCCACAGATTATATGAATACGAACGTCTAGGATTTTACGAGTTTATTGGAATTCATTATTCTTAGAGGGTTTCTCTTTTAAGTACCGCCCTTAATTTTAGGGTTTATGAATTCGTGATAATTTTTGTATAACTACCTGGCCAGCATTTCAAAGGGGCGCTGAAATTGCCAACCCCAACTTGTTTTTAGGGTTCCGTACCAAAATGGTAAAAAAGGAACCCTTATGGTGTGACTCAGTCTGTCTGTCTGTCACACCTGGATATCTCATGAACTACTAATGCTATCAACTTGAAATTTAGAATAGTTTTAGATGACATTTACCCAACTATTTTGCAAATAAGAAAGAAATAAAAATATTTCTATTTTTTTAGCAACAGGGACTGAAAGGGGGTCTTAAAAATTTAAAGTGGGCCTACTAGGACATGTGGGGTATCATATGAAATAGCGCTGTTTGCACATTCTCAAACTATTTTTTATTTTTTTTAGGCCGCATAGTTTTCGACTTTTGACGAAAAATGTTTAAAAAAATACCGTTCCCCTTATACTCAATACTCAATATTTTATCTCCGAAGTTTGCAAAGAGAAAAATCTGAAATTATTCTATGTGATAGAAGTTTATGTAAAGATTACAGGAAAAATAAAAGGATGTCTCTAAGTAGCACACTTTTTCAGAAATCGGACGGAATTTTATAAATTTATTTTATTTTGTTGTTCTTTGCGTCATGTTTACCGCAAATAAACGTATTTTCTTTCTTTTTTTTTTCTTTTAAATTTTCAAAACACTTAAAATAAAATCATTCATTTATTGTATATGAATGAATGAAATGCACCGACCCCTGCGTCGTTTTACCAGACTCGATTGCTCGAATGAACCCAAAGATTCACACTAGCCCCTGGAACCTCATGTTTCATGGGGTTACATACGCCATTGCTTAACAATGAGTAGACCGGGGGGCGCGATAATTGTAGGGAAGACGGTCTTCCCTACAATTATAGCCCATAGGATATGGCAGGGATAAAGAGGCTACCGAGTATGCAACCTATAGTGAGCCATGGAATTGTGGAGAGACGGGTGATATAATTATGGATGGGCTCTTTTACGTCACTCTCACACATTGCTGTTTCCAAAGGATTGAGGTCTCGCTGCTATCCGTTTCAGTATGCAAAACACAAAAACCAACAAGTTAAACCTTCATGAACTTGAACAATTTTTTTTTTAAAACGTTATCCCCTGAAAAGTAAAAGTGGCACCATTTCCTAAATATTCCTGAATATTTAAATGTACGCTGGCAGTTACGAAATACAGTAACATTTCACCTTCAGCTCTCGAGTTGTGCAAAAAAACTTGGGTACCAACGTTTTACGTTACTGTCGGACAAAAAAGCGGCTTTAACGATTTTATGTATAAAACGAGAGAGAGAAGCTTGCTCTTTTATTTCTGTTTGTAGCCAATAGGTACTATCGGATTTCGTTACGCGTGCACCACGGACCGATTTTACAATATCACGAATTTTCCCAGCTGCAACTCAGCAAAAATTCACCGTCCACTTCAAAAACCAGGTGTGACAACCTGGTTTTTGAAGTGTATGGTGAATTTTTAGGTCTAAAACCCTACATAAATTCCTCTGTTAAATCTTGATTCCATTTTTGCTATTTCAACTTTGGTAATTGTCAGACTACGCCCATATTTGCTTCATATACATAGAACAGTTATATTTTTCTAGCGAACTTTACTTCAGTTCAGAAAGGGTTCGTTTAAAATAAGCGTTGTATTTTCCACTCGATCTCTCTTTTACTTAAAATAAGTTTAATTTAACCTAGAAGCGAGCTGATTTAAAAACAACTGCGTAAAGAATCCAGTAACAAAAGTCGCTAGTCTTTTCACCGTTCTTATTCTTCATGGCTTCAGTTATTCATCGCAACGTCGGCTAATGCGGAGAGCTCTTCTCGCGAGGGTGCCTTTGAATTCGTCTCTCTCACTGCCTCTTTGCTCCTATAAAGTAAATGACGTTGTGCAGCCTAGGCCTTACCTACTGCATTCACACGGGCCGGGGCCAAACGACCTATTTTTGTCACCTCCCTCCGTAGCTTGATTGGCTCAATCATCTGTTCAAATGGCACCCAACGGCTCGGCGACTTAAAGTGCATCGTTATTTTGAGTGGCGATTTAATTTTTAATTTTCCTTTTTTGCTAATTATAGGTCTTTGCAAATTGGAGTGCAGCTTTTTCATTAGTTGAATCGTAGCAAAAAGCTTTTATAATTTGTTCATCTTTCTTGATTAACGTTGTCTACGTTTTGTAAAATATCACATCGAACGAAAACACGAAACATAGGTTGAATATATCAACATCTCAAATGCGTTTTTAAAACACGACATTTTCAATATAAATTCGTCATTGGGTGCCAGGCAATGTTTATATTAAAGAATCGCTTGTCAATACCACTCGTGTCGCCAACATTGCTGAATGGAATAAAGCTGGATTCCATACATACGTTTTATTTATTGACAGCTGGCTTTTTCCACGCATCTCGGGATCAGCCACCTTGCTTTACTTCAATCCCATGCCAATATTGCGATACCCCAAATATTACCCACATTCTTATTTCATGCTTCCGGTGATCTCTTAAAAAAGGTTTCTCCTTTTTTATTGTGCTCCTTAACATTTACCTACTTTCTCAATAAAGATGTTTCAGTGATATGTAGTTTGCAAACGATTTACTATGTGATATGAGTAGCTGCTGTTTTAGTTGATGTCCTTGTTGAAAAATGTAAGCAATTTTCAAGGAGATAAATCATGTGCATAAAGTGGCGTAATAGAAAAGACCTTTTAGAAGATGAAATTTAAGAATCTTCCATTTTAAAAGCACTTTGCAGAAAAAGCCTCTCGATTTCGAAATAGTTCCGCCATTCTATTTTGAAATGGAAAATGTGTAGTGCATGTCCATAACGAAAAGTTTGTTTTTGGACAGCTTTTGAAGTAGTTTGTTAGCGCGGCGCGATCCAATGAAAATGTAAGGTATCATGTCTATCACATCGAAGTGAGCATTGAACGAGTTCAGATATTGGAAATAAAACGTTGTCGGATACGCGGAGCGGTTTCCGATATCGGGCTATGCGTCATACAGGCGCACATTTGTAATGTATTCATCGGGACGACTGCGAGTACCACGGATCTGCGAACAAAACTCGATTTTGATTGCGTTTTGTAGTGCGGTTTGATTGAGGGTCTCTCTTCTCTGAATGGTGTTGATTTGGAAGGACCCCAGATAGAATCTTGACTTCAGTTTTACTTCATTAAACCTAGCCAACACATTAACCAATTTCCTTGATCTCTATATAAATGTTTAAAGGTATTTAATTAAGACCCTCTTCTTAGCCACTTTCTAGGTTTTTGTCCATGTAATTGTTACTAACACATATGGATTCTGTTCGAAATAAATGGTTTATTATTATTTCCTTTATTTCATTTTACACATGATACAGGGTGTTTCTTTTAAGGTGTCAAGAGAGTGCGAGCTGATAGCAGAGTACCATACCTATCGATTTAAACCCCATGTAAGTTCTACGATTTTTTGTAGTTTTCGAGTTATAATTTTTTTTCGATATTTTTGCTGATTCAACTAGATGATGGGTTTAAAAAAATTATATCTTTTTTTTGGGTCAACTTTGAACAAGAATGTAGTAAATAGGGCATTATTTGCTGAAATCGGTCATTGAAAGTGGTGTATCTGAAATCTTGTGATTTTCATATTTTATCATTTATTATATTCTTTGCATATTTTTGTCAATCCTGATATTTACTATTCCTCTACGTTTAGGCAGAGCTCAGTTGATAATAGAAACATAAATTTTATACCTACTACTATCCTTAACCACTACCATTGATATGAAATAAATAAGGGATCCAAAATAACTCGAAAACTACAAAAAAATCGTAGAACATACATGGGGGTTAAATCGATAGGTCTGGTACTCTGCTATCAGCTCGCACTGGCTTGACACCTTAAAAGAAACACCCTGTATAAATGTTACATTTTTAAATATTAGTATTTAAAAAGAACATAAAAATATTAATTCTGTTACAGGAAGACATAATGTTTTCTTCGCCTTAAGTTCTTCAAAGTTCGACAGTTGATACTTATCATGAGTTTTGTATAAGGGAGTTTGGAAATTCTCACATAAATTAGTCTAACCCTTAACATGATTTGGGTGGTTTATCAGACTGTAATTTGACAGCTGATATAATAACTGCGATAATAATTGGACATCAACTGTCAAATTTGTATTAACGGATATTAATATTAGTTCTGATTCGACGCATGGTTGGAAGCTGTTGTATCTGGACTTTATGTATGATGTTTACAAAAGCACATGTTCTCGGTAGTTTGAAATTAATAGTTCCAATAATTCTGTTTGACTCCCTAATATTGTTTATTAGCTTTTGCCCGCAGCTTCCCTCGCGTTCATTTAGAATTTGACAATCAATTTGGATTGTACTCTGCTTGTAATAATATAATTCAATCATGATTCGAAAGACACGTGGCGCCATCTATTATCATAAGAACGTTATTGTTGTTTTCCTCGGGAACAGTACTTTTTTTCGGGATGAAAGTTACCTTAAGTCCGTTTCTGTACACCTACTGTCAACGCATATGCAAAATTTCAGGATCATCGGTTCAATAGTTTAGGCGTGAAAAGGTAACAAACAAACAAACCTACTTTCACATTTATAATATTAGTTAGGATGTTTATTGAAAAGATTAATGATGTAATACAATTGTAAAATATCGGGATACGTGACCAGAGGGCTGACTTGTTCTTTGGCCAAAGAATTAGCATTGCCATTCAACGTGGCAATGCTGCCAGTCTGCTGGGCACGTTTCCGGATGACATCGATGCGGACGAGTACTTCGACGCTTATGTGTCATTTTGTTTTTGTATTTATTTGTATATTTAGTTAGTCATTTACTTTAGTACCTAGTATAGTGTTAGTTTGTATATTGTTTATGGAAATTGCAACAATTAATAATTGTAAAATTACCTTGATAAGTTGCTGTAAAGGCTGAATTCTCATCATTCACGAAAGCATGAGGCTTTCGTGACCCAACAGTGAAGATATTATTTCAACTCTTCATGACTCGAATCTCTTTCTCATTAGGTCCTATAGCATTTCTAAAGCTGTACCTTTTGTTTGGTTTCGGCATAGAATGTCCCCAGTTTTTCCCTTTGTCTATTTTATCAGTATGATTCGTTCAATAAAGTATACCACTTACAATTATATCAGTTGTTACTACACCGTCTCCATCAAGTATTGCGATCATACAAGTATTGCAGTCGCGTCGCCTTACGCCGATGCAAACGAGCGAATTGCATACATGTGGAGGTGGTGTTACATGCTCTTTATTTTACTCGCCCGCGCCCGTTGCGTCACTCACCTGAGCCAGTAAGTGAATGCGCCGTTGGAATACGAATACGGATGATAATGCCGTTTCGCGTGGAAATGTTTTCTGAAGTGGGTGCGGAGACAACTAGTGTTTTTGTGGTCCGGTTGTGAAGTTTTTCCTTTCCATTGTGGTAAAATTAAATTACTAAATCGCCAGTCAATTTTGGAAAAATGTGATGAAATGTCTCAGTATGGATAATTTATTTGAAATTTTGAGAGGTTTATGGACATATAGGTACTGAATCTCGCAGATGTAAAAGTGTTAGCTTATGTAGCTGGATGTTCAGTAAATAACTAAAGATGACTTCGACTTTCTCAGAACTTTGTTAATGGCTGTACATACAAAGTTCTAAACAAGAGCGTGTTCACCAAAAGCGATTCCATAAACTGAAAGTACCACAAATTCAGTCTCGGTACATACAACCCGCTGGTTATAGTTACTATCTCTCGGACTGAAGTACCTACGTGTTTGAATATGTTGTGTATTTGTACTATTTGCGATATCCGACCAAATACAGTCGGGGTTTTATCGCCGTTTCTTCTATGAGCTTACTTTTTACGGAAATTGTTCGCATTTACTCGGATTTCTATGCTGAATGTACGAAACTATTACGTTACTTGTGTAATTTTTTAAAATTGCCAGTTTTCTTAGCTTATTACGGCTGCTCTCGTAAAATGTTTAAAATTTTAAACTATAGAGTATTTTTGCATTTAATTAGATGATTTTGGTAAAGTATTTCAACAGATTTGTAATACTCTTTTATGAGAAGAAAAGCAAAAAGAGATTGCATCGGCCGGGAATCGAACCCGGGCCGCCCGCGTGGCAGGCGAGCATTCTACCACTGAACCACCGATGCTTACATTTGTTGTGACGAATTGCGCGATTAGTCACATGAAATTAATATAAATGGAATTTAGTACTATTCAGAGAAAATTCAGTACTTTTCAAAAATTGGCAGCAGCTGCTTCGTTAGGTTTATCAAAGCAATTTAGCTATGCAAATAGTGCCAAGTCTGACTAACATTATTAATGGGTTTGTAATATTTTTATTGATGTTGCTGATCTAATCGTAACATTTTGAAAAAAAAAACCTGTATATTAAATGTAATTTTTATTATCTCTAATAATGGGTTACACAACTACGTCGGTGTGTATCCAGCTGTTTGAGCACAGTAATGACGTCATCCTGTTCGTTAGTTCTCGTTATATTCAACACTGACGCTATAAACTCAAGCGATAAGTGAGAAAACATGAACAAAACGAGCTTGCTTCATATACGAAATGCAAGATTCCATTCAAATATTTAGAGTTGAGTATGAGCTGGTCAGTTTGTCTACTCAAGTGCGGATGTGGTGATGGACTGCTAGCACAAGTACCTATATGAAACAATAGAAAGATATCCTCATCAACATCATTTCAGCCGAAAGACGTCCAACCGTCACCAGCATCTGATTCTTGCGGCCCTGACAAGGTCATCGGCACACCTTGTCGGAGGCCTTGCAATGCTACGACGTCTTCTGGTAAGCGGACGCCACTCCAGAACCTTTCGGCTCCATCGGCCAACTGTTCTGCGAGCAATGTGCCCACTGCCACTTAAGTTTTGCAATTCTTCGAGCTATGATGGGTGCCTTGGTCAGGAAAGATGTCCTAAATCAATCTGCCTAACCTTTTCGGTCGGCTTCCAGTCTAACAGGATGCAGCTGAATACCAGTATTTTACATGGAGCGACTGCCTATCTGACCTCCACAACCCATTAACTGTGTAATACGATACCCCTTGGTAAGACTGGTTGTCAGACTTTCGGGCTTCTCACGACCCGTAACGACTGTCAAAGATTCACGAATGGCAGCTGGGACCACCCACCAGCTTAATGTGCTTTCCTAGGCACGGAGGTATGTAAAGATGGTCACCCATCCACGGACCAACCCCAGCAAGCGTAGCTAAATCTGATGGATCGACCATTGCGGCTGTTATTACTTAGCCACGAGCTCCTGTATCTCAGGAAAGATGTCCTAATGGTTCCGAAATTTTGCGGTAGAACTGGTAAAAGTTTTTTAGGAATAAGTTTAAGTACAATAACGACGAAAATAAAGTTTCTTCCCACTTATTTTGTGGTGTGACACAGCACAGCACAGTTGTCGCAGCTTGAGTCTGAGACGGTTCCCAATTAGCGACAAAAAGTTCTTAGGTTTACCGTTTTTAGCCACCAATTCGGAATCAATTTATAGAATTGACTATAGATTTGTGCAAAATAAATGCTCCTACAAACAGGCAGGAAGCAGTCTTAAACCATTTATCTCTCAGTTGCGCTCTGTATCTTTTCCATACTTTATATTCAATGCTATCTCTGTGTTATAGCTGTGTGCTGAGATTCGTTGATATTTGTCTTGTAGCAAGCGCGCGTGCCATACGTCACAGGCTAAATATTAAAGCTAGAACATCCCGGCAGAGATTAATATGTCGTCACTGGTACTTTACGAATGCGACGCGCCAAATGTTCAGGGGATCTGCTATAGGCGTCAGCGGATGTGATAAGCGTGGCATTGTATGAGAATTTTGTATTGATAACGACGATAATTTGGGTATTTTAGCACTGATAGATAACTGTAGTGCTAATTAATCTGTTTTCTTATATTTTATTAATTGTCATTCGTCTGTTCGCTCATTTCATTAGTCGACATCTCGCGACTGTTTCAGTCTTGCGATAGACTGCAGAATCTTCTCGCGTGAGTCACACCGAGACAAAAATGTACTCCTACAGGGTGTCCCGTAAATAATGGATAATCTCTTAAGGGGTCATTGTACTCATCATTATGAACAACTTTTACTATGGGACCAAACCTGAAATCGCGAAAAAAAATCAGCTGACCAGTACATTTATCTACATCAAACTCGTCAAAATGTAGGGAGCAGCTGATTTTTTTTTCGCGATTCCAGGTTTGGTCCCATAGTAAAAGTTGTTCATAATGATGAGTACGATGACCCCTTAAGAGATTATCCATTATTTACGGGACACCCTGTATAGGTATTTTGTTTAGTTTGAACAACAATTTCGTGATGTACGAAAATCTCTTCCACTCGCCCACGATCTTGGACCCCATAATAGCATGAGACATCGCGCTCGCACCTTGCGGCATCCCCCAAACACGGGTAGGGTCTTCGCCGTTGGCCCCCGCTGACAAGGGTCCAAATCAGAGATATTAATTTGTTGGGCGCGCTGTAAATTAACGGTCGCGAGTTCGTGTAACCGAGTTACCCCCGGAGTCCACATAGGGAGGGATAATTTGTAACGTGAACGAGTAATAATTTCCGCTGGCTGTCCCTTAACTACGACGTGTGCGGGATTAGACGTTAAGAAGGGTAAATGTGTTCCCTGTAAGGCGTCGTATAGGTATGTTTAGATATCGAGTGTCGAGATCTTCAGGGAATATCCGACTTTCAACCTACTTAAATCTCAGTATCTCAGTTTGAACTGCTTCCGGAATGACAATGTTTTTCTATAGTGGTTATTATTTGTCCCTAGACAGTGATGCCACCATTAAGGGGCCCGGTGCATCCATTTATTTAAAATATCGTGTACTTTTTTTCTTAATGGAAATAATTTCCTAGAACGACGGCGGATATTCTTATGAAAGGGGAAGGAAAAGTAAGAATTTATGGTGATATTTTGTCGTGAAAGTTTGTTAGGAGTTTAAATTAAAACTGCGGTTTATGCGAATTTTTGGGTTATGGGACATATTAATTGCCCACACAAAAACTGGACCGCGGGCCAGATGTCAACTTTTTAAAATTGTACCTACATACGGCAAATTATCTGGCAAATGTGGTTTTAAGTTAAAAAATAACAAAAACATGCTACAAATAATACCCGTGTTATAAATACAGATATCTACCTCGAAATATTCCAATCCCAGAATTATTCAAAACGAAATCAGATATTCAATTTTGATTGAAATATAATTTCTTTAAATCAAACATCAAAGCTTTATAAAGATCCATCGAATTGTTTTGCTAGCGAACAATTTTAGTTATGCTCAGTGACTTGGAATTCTTGGAATGTAATGCGAATGCCCCTCTACTTCAGTCCCGAACTTAGACAATTAATTAAAAGTTTTAAGAATAGCCCCGCCCCCTGACTTGTGACTGATGGCTTACACTCCCAACTATCTACGGTTTATTTCTTCAACATATTTACCAGTGAAGATTAAAAGGGACGGGAAAAGTTTGAATTACAATGTGGAATATTAATTAAGTAGTTTTTATTCGTGCGAATTACTTTTTTTGAATGAAAAATGAAAACGTTTTATCGACTGAAGCTCATTTGTGTGTTAAATTTTTAGCTTAGAGCGGCCCTCAGAGTAAATAAAAAACCCAGACAGAGCGCTGTGAACAATACAATGAAGCGTGCGCAAAACTACACCTCGCTGTGCTGTGAAACTACAATTAAACCACAACTCATTACGTGCACATAATATGTGCATATTATGTTTATAAAACTCGAAACGTGCGGTCTCACGTCACTGTTGACAGCGCTATGTCTTTGTTTTTTTTATTTAGTCTGAGGAGTGTCCTCATAAATCAAAAATAAAGCATCGTCCATATAATCGAAATACTAAACAATTTCCTCCAAAATCGAGAGGCCTAAGCTACTCAAACGTTTACACAGTCCATTTATTAGCGAATGATTTACGATAAATACACTGGCCCTTGTGGAAAGTGCTTTCAAAAGTTCAAAGGTCCAATATTTCAGCTCAATACAGTCGATATTAATTTCTAATTTTGATTACGAGTTGAATCGAGAAGGTACTTGAGCTAAGAAACGACCACTTCAGATAAGGTTCCAGTTTATCGATCACATTTATAAGGTCTCCGCGATTTTAATTAGCTTTTAACCTCTTTTAGAGCTAGGGGACACCAGATGTCACAGTACTTACTGAGATCGAAAATGTTTTACAGTTTTTTAATGAAACTGGCTAAAGAAAACAAAGTAGTTTCATGTTTCATCGTAAACTACTAGCAAATGCTACAAAGACCTATTACTTAATGCGTTGTAAATTAACTCGCTTTTTGGATTCAACAGTACACAATTTTCAGTTTTAAAGCTCTCCTGGACGCGGCACAAAATGTATATCACTGGCAACATAAGAGCCGCAAACCCATTCTCTTGATAAAGCATATTTTTATAAAAACAGGTCGCATAACGGCACCGCAAGTAGTTTCTGGCTGTATTCCATCTTGCATATTCGGCGTATAATCTCTATGTGGAAGGCTTAACTGTAATCAAACTTTAGCAACGCTTTTAAGCACAGAACAGATGACAACGCAACAGCAGCTTTAAGCAGATAATAAGTTAATTTTGCATCATACATTCGCTGCGGCGTTTTCAAACGAGCCACATAAATTGTGGGCGATGTGAAAAATAGAGCTGACTACGGTGGCGCTGGCGGCGCGTGGAGCCGGCACGAATATATGATCTTGAATTTTACAGGTAAACTAGACCGAGAACTATGTTATATTTAGTAGGTTTTAATACGATTGGATAAGCTCCACTCGTTGGAGACCTAAGCGTATTCAATATTTTACGATGTACGCAGGCGATTCGATTCGGGATTTCCAGCAGTTTGAGCTTGGAACACATTCTAGCATTTTTATTTTCATTGCCTCTAAATTCTGGCTCGCTATATTTTTAACAGTGGAGTACGGAAAGTTAATTTGATTGATTGAAAGGCAAGGTCTTTCTTTTTGCTTCATTTTTTAAATTGTTAACGACTTTCTAATTATTTTACCTCGATGTTTTTTGCGAGTCTGTTCATACAAAGTTTTTGTTGGAATTCCGAATTTATTCATGAAGCTATTGTAGCTAGTTTTACTGCTTATATTATATTGGTTTAAGTTGGCTAACAATTCCTACATAAACTTTATTAGTACATAAAGTATATCAACAATGGTTGTTACGTTCCATATTAAATATCGCTCGAATCTCCCTTCTAGTAATAAACGTTCGAATATGAATCGTAAAATTGTGTTATCTTGCTGTGGTTAACATAAAATTTTGTCTCCAAAGCAATCTATAAGTGGACGTGCTCGTTATAGCTTCGTTTCCTGAGATGATGTAACGTCGTATAATAACACTTTCGTAAAGATAAGAATAACAGGCGATAGTGGATGTAAAAATATGTTAAGACATTCTTATAAATGTATGCTTTCGATGTATATTAATGAAGTACTGAACATGAGCCTCTTCCGCAAGCTGTTTCAGCAAAGGGGTTTGAACTTTGATGCTATTGCCTCCATGATTTCAGGCGCGTTTGGTATGATGTTACCAACGTCGCCATCGTCGGTCCAAGCCGATAATACACACACTGTACTAATACTACTACTACACACAAAAACACACACACACACCCTGACACACTACACCCATACTACGTCATTTTCAAACTATAGTTCTCCATATGAATGAAGTACTACTACTACTACTTACTAGTGTTACCCGTGCTTATTACTCTTTCTATTATAATAACCTACATTATGGACTACAATCTTTTAAACCGCCGCTTTTCAGCCGCCTACGCCGTCAGGAAAGTAAGACAATACACTGACGTTGATACAGCTCGGTTAGTCTATTTTAGTTATTTCCATAGCGTTATGTCCTACGGTATTCTGCTATGGGGCAAAGCGGCTGATATTCAAAATATTTTTGTTCTTCAAAAACGAGCTGTTCGAGCAATTTACCAGCTAGGAGCTAGAGTTTCTCTGAGAGAATTTTTTAAGGATATTGGTATTCTCACGGTGGCATCACAGTTCATCTTCGCCAACATCTTATACATTAGGCAAAATATACATTTGTACAGTAAAAACAGTGATATTCACAATATTAACACCAGAAATAAGGACAAATTACGTGCTCCATTTCATCGGCTTCATAAGGTTCATAACTCATTTGTTGGTCTTGGTATAGCTTTTTATAACAAGCTACCTTCTTCTTTGCTAGATTTGCCTTTTAATGCGTTTAAAATTAAAGTTAAATCCAATCTTTGTTCAAAGGCATACTATTCTATCAACGATTACTTAAACGATAAGAATAGTTGGTCGCTGTGATTAACTCAAGACAATGTTTATGTTATGTTCTTTCTCCAGGATCAGCTTACATAATGACAGGTTACATGAGTTAAGTACTAAAATTGTTTATTTTATTTGACAAAAATATAATTTAATGTATTGTGTTGCGTAAATTATTTTGCATAGGTACTATTGTATAGAATCTAGTTCTTCTAACTGAACAGACAGCTGTGCTGCTGGGGAGTTTGTTCCGCTACTTCTTCTTCCCAGCTAAAGCACTAGGAAGTGGTGAAGGGCGGGCGTTTTGTGGGGACTGTCTTACTGTAATTTTGACGTTCAAAAAGTGCTGATTCTCAGCCTAATTTGAATAAAGGACTTTTGATTTTGATTTGATTTTTTTTAAAAATTGTAATCCAAATCTTTTAACATCTGGTAACAGTATATTATTTTATGCTGCAAAAGTAGCTCCATTTTAACACACTTTCCCTATATCGCTATAGACTGTACATTTTCTAAACACAGTGTAGGTCTGAAAAATTGCAGTAGTGTACAAGTAGTGACAGTTTGCTAGATCGTAGCCCACGACGCTATTACGTGAACTGTATCGACTTGCGCGGAATTGTAAGCAGCTGAAGCACTTAGATATTGTCTTTCCATTGTTGACTAGGAGCAGGCGATTTATATTAATAGAACAATATTCACGGGTTGTTTTGAATTAATCTTATCGTTTAAATTCTTATAGTAGCCTGTTCTGAAATATATTTAGGGATCGTTAGATTCTGTAGTTATCGCTTTGTATACTAACCCAACTGGTGGTAGTCAAACGAATCAATTAAACCACCAACACAAGTCTTCCCTATCTTGACATGCTTAGGTAATAGGTACTAGGTATTTTAATACAACCGGGGTACCCAATTGATGCAGCCCACTGTACGTCTGTTGTTCTGCAACTTTTGATATACTCCAGATCTATAAAAAACATACAATTTAAGCCATCGTTAAAGAATACTTACTTGAGTAGGTATCGCAGCCACTTATTAGAAAATAAAAGTGACAGAGCAATTCCACGATTGTTTTCATTGCTGGTGATACATCAAAGTGAATTGAACGCGTACTTGCTGGCAACACGTGGCGGGCGGACTCTCTGCCGACTACTACGATACTACCTCCGCTACCTCGAAACTATGCAACACAAAATGTACGAAGCACGTTTCACACTCCACTACTTTATTTCTACAACTACCGTCATCGGGATGCGAACTAAAAACGCAATGGAATGTAAAAAGGTAACTGGAACCGTGTTTCGCGCATTCGCAGAAGATATCGGAATCCTGCCGGTATATTCAGTTCAATAAGAATTTATGCCCTCATATTTCGTATCATCAATACCGTTTATTTTCCACACGTTTTCCTTGTCGGTTCAGTCGGGCGGCGGAAATACATTTCAGGGTATTTTTCTCTTGCAAGAGATAGAGCTAATTTTGCATAGGTGTTTCTTCAATCTTATGATATTAGATTCTCGATATCGGTAATATTTGAGAAAACCAATTTAACGAAATAAAATATTACCGATACCGAGAATCTATTGACCTGAACAATAATACACTAAAACGTTAAAATGTTTTTGTGTAAATGTGTCTTTGGAAAAAAGATTGTTTCATCTTACATAGCCTTAAAATGTGTGGTGTACCACGAAGTACACCACACATTTTACATTTTACATCACATTTAACATATTAAGCACAAGCCTATTGCTTAGGTATAATATGCTAAATTTTTAACTTAAATTTCATCGGATATCGTGGTCTTTACTAACCACGCTCTGCTTAAATTAAAAATAACAAATTACTACATACAAAATGCCACTACATTACCGGCAAAACCCTTGTAAACTCCGTAACGAAATAAAAAAGAAAGTGCAATACATGGCACGCGTCTAAACGACTTTATAGTCATAGTTATGACCCAATAAAGGTAATTCAACCCTATTTTTCCACGCGAAAAATCTCGCACATAAACGCAACGAAAAACTAGAAATTTCATGTCAAGTGTGTTACGCATAGTTGCACGGGTCGATCGGAGGTTAAGCTACGCTTGCCGTGGTCGGTTCGTGGATGGGTTATCATCCATTACATATAGATCCCTCCGTGCCTCGGAAAGCACGTTAAGCTGTTGGTACCGTCATTCTTAATTCGTTGCCCGGATGTCATTCGTAGATCGTTGACAGTCGTTCGGGTAGTCAGAACCCCAAAAGTCTGACAGTAGTCTTGCCAAGGGGTATCGTGTTACGCAGTAACTGTGTTGTGGAGGTCAGATAGGCAGTCACTCCATTTATAATTCAGCTGTATTCGGTAAGACTGGAAGCCGACCCCAGCATAATTGGGAAAAGGCAAGGCTCTGATGATGATGACTCTGGTGTAAAAGTCTTAACGATTATAATGTCTTAGTGTGAATATGACTTCAGTTTTTATTAGTGTGCGTAAAGGCTTATGGTTATTACCATTAAGAATGTTGTTGTAAATGGTACTTATGGTTAATGTCGGCAGGATTAAAAATCCCGTCGCATATAATGTAAGCAGTTTAATGCCGTAATAAACGGTAAAGCCCACGAGTGCGGTAAGGCCGGACATATGTGTCAGGAGTAATTATTGTTATGTTATGTCTGCGTTGCCACTTTTGTTTTTATTTTATTTAAAGGAGAAATCACAAAAGAGTGACTACCATTATGTTTATTTCTGGGTCTCTAAAGACAGGCTTGCGTGTTAATGAAACGCTTATAAAAGCATATCTAGTTTCGGAAGCAGCAAAACATATGCGAGACTCGGATGTGAAATCCCAAACAAAAAAATAAGTTGAAAAAATAATTTTCCAACCTAATAAACGCTGCAAGTTAGAATTTCGAAATACTAAGACTAGTCACTTACAGCAAAGGTTCTTAAAGATGACACTGTTAACTCTCGGTGTGAGTTAATAAGGAGAACGTTAGACGCCGCACCACCACCGACCTCGTAAAGTCGTAAACCATCGGCACGTGAGCTGCCAAATAATTTAATCTTACTTCTATTTCGGCCAGGTGGATTCTGCCCCAATCTAAATATTAGGTAGAATAAGTTGGTATTACACTTTCTGAGAGATTGATTGGGTACTAAGTTTTAGGATCGAGTCTATTTATTTTTGCTAAGGTTATAGCTGCCTTGCGATACATAATCATGTTTATTAGAGGCAAAGAATAAGTAGATGGATGAAGCTACATTTATGGTAGAATAACAATGAATTAATAATAATGAACGCGTACCAAAAGTCCCAGTTGTTGATGCGAATAATTTATTTGAAAGATTTTATATTTCAAATAAAAATATACATAAATTCGTAATGGGTGCCGCGGCTACAATTTCTATAATTTAACACTTGAGTGAGGGCAGGGCGGGGCAGATCGCGTGCTCTCGATTTATTAGAGCCCACCGAAATATACTAAAAAAATTGTTCGCACCGACGTACTAATTCCATACGGAAAGCAATAGGAATAAATTACTGTAGCTAATGTTTTTATAGTACGTAATCGAGAACATTTTGAACGGCCTCTGATTGTTGTGAAGAAAATAAAGTCGCCGATAAGCCCCGGATAGTTGGGCTAGCCCGATGGAAACTCGAATAGCCTTGGTGTAAGTGTCGTTTAGGGCGGGGTACAGTTGATGCCGTGTGGAAAATAGCCATTTAAATACTGAAGGGCTAGCGGAAATAGAATACTTTTGCCGAATATTATGGAATACCTTTTTTCCCGAGCATTTTACCAGCCATCACCGACAATGTTTCTTGGAAATATTTTGTTTGTTTCATATGTTATGAAATCTAATTTATATTCTTTCTTTGTTACAGATCGGTTCATTGAAGCACTACTACTTGTTGTCACATCACGAGGTTCGGAAGCGATCCGCGGAACCGAGCCACGAGCACCATAAAAAGTTAAATGATGAACCACAGGTAAGGAGCCAAAACGTTTAAATTCAAAATGGTTACAAATACAATAATAGTTGTTGATGCTTAGCTACAAAATAGTGAAGTAGGACCATAAGATGTAGTAAAAGCCAACAACCGTTGTATCTGTCATAACCAGTGATTGGAGCAGGTAGATCCATTTTTGGTTCTTGTATCATAAATGCCCACAGAAATAATAACATGGAGAAGCCATTTTCCGGGAAAGTAATTCCGGTAATTCCGGTATTTCCGGATCCAATTAAATATTGTTAGTGTTGGTAGAGATATTATTACTACTCAATTCAAAATTTAAAGGAAGGTATCAAAACTAAATTAATCTACTATTTATCTGTTGAATAATAAAAACAACTGAATTCCGATCGAAGCATAAACACATTTTTAATATTTTATTTCAGCCTTTAATTATTTTATTATAAATTGTTTTCACAGTGGTCATGGTCATTGACATTGAGGGTAGAATAAATAACAATAAGGATAAAAAATCAACATTGTTTATCGCTAAATATGTACATTTTACATCAAATTTTTATCAAAAATAAAATTAATACAATTTCTACATAATTTCCGGTTTTTTTAAATAATCAACCATAATTCCGAAATTCCGGAGGAATGTCCATATTAATATATTCGTTTCGGATCAATGACCCCAATTCAATCTACCTACTCCGATCATTGGTCATAACATTTAACTTTTTGACACTTAAGGTGTCTACGTTTTACTTGAGGCCTTTTCGCGATTAGAATGTGTGCATTTTGCAGGATTAGTTCTCTATTTTAAAATCACTTATAAAAACTGCTTCATTGTAAGTGTGTCATTGTCCTAGCAAGATTGTTGGTCTTAGCGTTTTTCCTCTACCTAGGAAATCCACATTTTCACCTTTATCATTAGCATTGACCTCATAATTCTTTCCACACCTCATAGAATATTCTCTAGGAGATTCTTCCTACTCTAAAATGCTTCAATTAAAGCTCCGTTCACGCCGCGTGTTAAGTATTCATTTCCTTTTACGTGTTAATCCGGATTTTTCTTTATTGAGCAATCTCGGTGACAGACTCGCTACATTGTTCCTCGAATTTGTGAATTATACAGAACGTGTTATTTAATTCGCTTGTCTCGTAGGCTTTGGAAATTTTAGATGTGAAAATGAGAGTGCAAAATGTTAAAAAGCTTCATTTTTTAAATTAGCATACATACGGCAACATATCAAACTATACATTTCAGTATAAGCTGATCTCGCATTATATAGGATTTCCGTACAACGAGAGGTCAGCTTATATTGGGAATGTATAGCTTGATACGTAGCCGTGTGTACGTAAATAACGTACCCTGCAAACACGATCCAATTTCTACAGAAAAATAAAACTGAATATGGGTCAACTATTGAACAGTTCTTGTATGCATGCACTAACACGAACAAAAGCAGTCTGGTTTCATTCATTCAACTCTTGCCCATGTAGTGTATTATTTCCTATATACATACATTCATGAACTCACGGTATTTACAAGGGAGATGTGAGAACGCCGGGAGGGGATGCCCTAAGAAGACATAATAGTGACCTATTGGTGATGTTCTTCAGAAAGGTCAGGTGCGTAATACTCGCAACCGGCGTGCGTGACCAGCGGGTCTACTCCCTAAGTCCGACCGTCCGTCCGTTCGTCAGTCCGGCCGTCTGACATAACTATGCATCAAGAAATTTAAAGCTTAAATTTTTCGGACGGACTAAAACACATCGGGAGTAGGGACAGCTGTCAAATCGTATTGTCATTCATACTTCGTTCGGGCTCCGAACCAATCATCCATCGTAGGTGAGAAGGCCGAAACTACGGGCTTCGTGCTTAGGGAGTAGACACCCAGATATATGAACGTAAACGAGGCAAAAGGAGTATGTAAAGATCGTATCAGGTGGCGTTCTGTAGTTTCTGCCTACCCCCATGGGAAGAAGCCGTGAGCTTATTATTTCCTATATTTTTTTGCAAGGATGCGTGTATCATCGAAGGTTCACAGCCCCACCCTTCAGCTGATCCGCGGCCTCACTTAATCTTTGTGCCATCTGACACGCGCCTGCTGCATTCCCTTCATTTTATCTTCCTTCGCTCACACAATATATATCCGCGTTTCCCATATTTTTCCCTCTATTTCTATACACAATATTGTTATGTCTTCATAGGTTATATATGGATCTGAATAAAATCTACACAATTATAAAAAAACGCTTTGTAATAAATTTCTGGACGACAATGTGAAGTCAAAGTCACGAAGTCCTTAGTACGGTCGTAACTTTTTTATGATTTGCTTTGTGAAAGACAACTGTGTTTTTCTCGGGTTTTTACTTTTTATCCGTGAATAGAACAAGGGTTTAGGCTTTGTCGTATTCCGATGTCAAGTTACGTTGTTACTATAAAAACTAGGTACATAATTTTATTCAGCTGTCGACGTGTTCAACCGAGTCGTTACGATCTCTTTTATTATGAACATAAAATTACATAATACGCAGAACAACATTCGTGTGTTTATCTACAATCTTTATTTATGCTTGATACCTTTTAATATTAATCAAAACATCCTTTGTGTAAAAGATACCCGAAATTACGGTTCGTATTTTCTTTTAGTCTCGTTTAATTAATTCCTGGAGTGAAATTAAATATACTTACTTATTGCTCGTGATCGTTTCGCACCGCGCTCTTTTTGGTACAAAGTTAGTATTCATCTGCACTAGTTAAATTTTACATTCAGTGAAATGGATACTAAATTTAAATTTTAAACTGTTTTGGAAGCTTTCCGGCGCTTACGTAACCTATTTCGAATATTTCTCATTATGTGTTAGTTCCTCGTCAGGACTTTGAGGGTATAAATGGCTCCTCTATTCATTTTTCTTATGAAGTTGGCCCAGATATTTATTAAGAAATATCTCCGATAAACGTCATATTACTCTATCACTATCTGCAACTTTTAGTTTTTCTCAGCAAAACTTTCCAAAAGCAACTATTGACCCAAAAATTCTTCAGTATAACAGATAAACTAGCGGATTGTGGAGATAACGCATCAAAAACTTATTACTTAGTCCCATTCGGATTATAGGCTTTTTTCTTTGATGTAGTCCCGTAGTGCGTGACAAAGCAAAGAGGGCGAAATATCAGCCATTTACATTAGTCGCGGGCGGCACACTTCACCGGGTTTCTGTTTTTCTTCTAGAGACACAGTGCTCATTGCGAGTGAGTCAGTACCTCGAGATTCGTAAAATTTTGCTCTCGACGTCATCTAAGAAATGTGACATTTATTACTATTATACTTTTGTAAGTACGTCGCCGTCAGTGCTCCTAGAATATGCAAGCTGTATTCAAGAATGTCTTGAACGAAATATCCTTGAGCGTATGTGGCGCCTTTTCGTTTCGTGCCCGCTCTGCAACTGAGTTGAGCATTTTTCAGTTGTTTGAAATTAGTCTATGTTCAACAGAAAATATAACGCTGCTTAGAAAAATGACCGCTTTTGTTGCTCACGGCATTACATTTACTACAAATGTCAACTTCTTTATTATAATCATACCTTTTTAAAATTCTGTGCCTAGACTGTTCTTTTATTCATCATTATTATTCTTAGTATCAATTTTCGTCTTTTCTTTTTCTGACTACGCCTACGCTGTCTTCGTGAAAAGTAATTTATTTATTGTAACAAGTACCTAGAAATTATTATTTTCATTCTTGAATTAAACATCTTATACCTATTCAATGGGACACGTTCGAATTCTAAGATCCTCAAGCTGATCGGGGTGGCAAAAATCTAATATTATAAATGCGAAAGTGAGTACCTGTCTGTTTGTTTGTTACGCTTTAACACTAAAACGGCGGAACAGATATGGATGAAATTTGGCACATGGGTAGATTATGACCTGGGTTAGGATATAGATACTTTTTGTACCGGTAAAACGTTGCCGTGGGATAATTTCCGACATCCACGCGGGCGAAGCTGCTGGCAAACCAAAAGCTAGTACCTTAATAAATATGACCAAACTGTGTGCACTGAGCCTTACATTGATAGGAAAAGATGACCTTCCGACCGGAAAGTTACTTTTCCTCATAACACTACCTAATAAAGCGAAACAAAAGGAGGTATATTTTCTTTTTTATAAAGATAGTATTAGACGCGGGGATACGAAAGTATCTGCCGAAATGAGGCGCTGAACTCCGCTAGCCCCGGCCATTTAGGTATTAGGAATAGAATCAATACCTTTGGGGGTTCTTATATGAGCTCCTGTTGTAGAGACCCTTGATAAATGTAGACAGGCACTCAGTGTAACACGTGAAAACAAAGGCTATTGAACTTTCGCAAAAGTGAAAACATTCACTGAAACGATATAGACACGTACGTACTTTTCTTCGCTCACATACGTATATGTGATATTTTCCATATCGAACGCTGCGACTTTACACCGTAACTGGGGTTATCCTTAAGGGTACGAGGCTGGAATACTAATGCAATCCCTTGTTGGTACAGCGGGGCGCAGAACGGCTTCTGCAAAAGTAAAGACATTGTAGCAATTTTTATTCGAAGTTTTAAGGGGAGGGTATGATTTTCTTTAAGGCATTTTTGTTTTATTCGTTACCGTGTTCTTTTTCTTATTGATTAGTTACAATCTACTGTAACTTTTTTCTATAAGTATAAACATTACTTACGATACAGGAAACAGTAAT
Source organism: Cosmia trapezina (assembly GCA_905163495.3). Taxonomy (NCBI): domain Eukaryota; kingdom Metazoa; phylum Arthropoda; class Insecta; order Lepidoptera; family Noctuidae; genus Cosmia; species Cosmia trapezina. The sequence continues at coordinate 20,198,793 of LR991037.1, forward strand.
TCATAGGGCATCAAAGTTTCAAATCTATATTTGTAGGTACCCAATCGACTTTTAAGTACTATCTCCCAAAATCCATTTCCGTATCAGGTTTTAAAATAACACTGAGGCTGAGGCTACAGTAAGCAGCGATTTGCGATGCGACTGGAAGAGCGAAACGAATAACGAGAGTAATATTTGATGTACGGTGTAGCCATATACGTGAGCATTCATTTATTTGTTTTAATCGCTCATGTGTCACAGGTCGCGTCGCGGCCTAATGTAGCCTCAGCCTTAGTTGACTCGCATCTAAAATACACACCTGGTATTTTGGGCCCTGATTTCTTTCAGTCGGATTTAGTAACAAAATAAATCTAAGACGATTCATGAAATGATACATTATAACGATACCCATATGCACATGGTAGGATAAGATAGGTATGTATAGGTTTGTATAGGTTTGTTAGGTTTTTTAATAAGAATCTCTGCGTTCTCTAATACAAACGTAAGAGCGAAACCAACCATATATGATCTTAATAAGTAAGAGCGAAACCAACCATATGTGATCTTAATAAGAAGGCAAATCTCAACTATTTCTATGCATGTATCGCGAGCATTTACCGATCTTACTGCCAAAGTTGAGCTTTAAGCGGTACTCACATTGTCTCGATAACGCTTGACGCTTTCAAGGCAAATGCGAGGTGTAAAGAGTTCCATGCACCATTTGATGAGAATATAAAGTATTAACATAAACGTTACACAATCACACGTGGGACATCATTTTCAGTATCATATTTAGCTTCCGCTGAGTGAGCTGCAATAATAACGAGATTTCTCTTCGGGAATGGCCCTTTTAACCTTTTTTTCTGGGGGAAATGACATCATTCCGTCGGATGGCTTATATTGTTATAAGCTTCTGTATGTTTTGCCCGTGAATCTGTTGAAATTGTACCCACATGTCATTTTCATTTTTGGCTCGAATACTCGCATGGAACAAATTTTCTCCTAAACGATGTTATTTTCATTTGTTTTGTTATGTTTTATTTATTTTGAGCTTTATCAGCGGAAATGCGAGGACATTCTCGAATTTATTCCTCTTATTCTCTCCTATGAAACATAGGAGCCAATATTGGCTATTGTCGTTTGGTTTAGGTACTTCACATTACGATAAAAATAGAGCTTATTTTAGAAAGCACAATACTCCATTGTTGCACCTATTAACATTGATTGGTTCGCCTTCAAGATTCAATACGGAATCAAAAGATTTGGAATTTTAGCATATTGTGCCAATTTCACACCATATCTTGGAGTTTTTAATAAAATATACCGTTGTTTCTATCATTTCTTGACTTATATCGTTTACCCCAAGAGAAGAAGAAGCAAAAGTAGTTCAAACTGTTGGCAGTTCCGAAGTTTCCGTCCCAAAGTGGCACAAGGAAAAATATTAATTTTCGCTACTTATGATCAACTATTTGTACCCACAGTATGGTCCGTAAACACAAATCAATAGGCCCAAAAGTCTGTATTACAAAGCAACAAAGCATTTACTTCAATATTAACTCGGCATGTGCCCAATACGTGACCAGATGTGCCATTTACATGGGGCAAATATTAGCCGGGGCTATTTATATCAGTGGTCAGCCGACAGATTTATTGTGAACTAAAGTTTCCTTCCGCTACGTACCGTGACGGTTTTGTGTCTTTGTGGCCGTAACAAGCGGAGTTGGGGTCGACTTGGGCGGAGTGGACCGTGGACTAATAAAACTCTGGGGCGTGCCGGCCCCAACGACCGGCCTTTCTCATGTTGATGAGACCAACACCAACATAGATAACCTACATAACGTCCCTTATCAATATAGTTGGCAAATTTCTTAGAACTCTCAAGCCATGTCCTTCTTGGTAAGTATAATATTGTCGTCTTTAAATAAGGTTTCGGTTAATTAAAGTCGGACCTATTTACTCAAGGCACTGTTTAGACTTGGCCTCCTTCTCCAAGGCTTTTTTTCTCTCTCCAGAGGCCTTTATTTATAAGGGTAACCGCGTTTAGATGTAGATGACAGAGATTTGTATTATGATTTGTCGGCGTGATGCGGTTACATAAAGTGCTCCGCATTTATTGCAGTGACTCATGCTTTGGTTTAGGAAGTTCATTGCTATTTGTAAATTGACGAGATAACAGATATACAAGACTTACAATATTTATTAAGAATTTATTTAATTTTGTATTATAAAATATTCAATGTGAACAATGGCTAAGTAATAACAGCCGCACGGGTCGGTCGTTCAGGTTAAGCTACGCTGACAGCGGTTGGTACGTGGATGGGTGACCATCTTTACATACCCATCTTTACATATGAATATATAATATACGTGGTTTCCGAGGCACGGCATGCCTCGGAAACCACGTATATTATATATTCATACTGTTCTTGAACAAGAGGAGCTCGCGGCTAAGTAATAACAGCTGTACGGGTCGATACATCAGATTAAGCTACGCTTACCGGTGTTGGTCCGTGGATGGGTGACCCTCTTTACATACCGAGATTCCTTCGTGCCTCGGAAAGCACGTTAAGCCGTTGGTCCCGGCTGTCATTCGTGGATGATATCTTTGTCAGTCGTTAAGGGTCGTCAGAAGCCCGAAAGTCTGACAACTGTGTTGTGGAGTACTTAACTGGGTTGTGGAGGTCAGATACGCAGTCACTCCATGTAAAATACTGGTATTCAGCTGCACCCGGTTAGACTAGAAGCCAACCCCAACAAAGTTGGGAAAAGGCTAGGCAGATGCAGATGGTGAATATTATTTTTCCCCTTTTTCTAGGGTTCATCAATAGGATGGACCCTAATCTTATTACAATCTAGGTTTATAAATAGGCTATTAAGTAATTCAATTATAACCTAAACAATTAAATTGTCTTTACTAGGAACGTGTCCAATAGCACTTTTCTTATTGTCTTTATTAAGGCGAATACACTTCGTTCTTGTGGTTGTTTGGCACTTTCGTACTTTACACTATTAACTAACACTAAACACTAACTCGAACGGTTTTGTTCTTTTTAGTCTTCTTACTATGTTTGTGTGGTCGAGAAGCGGGATTGCATCGACGTTCACATGCTGATGTAGTCTCTTTTCGTGAGCTTCCGCAAATTTTAGGTGCCGATGTAGGACATAATTTCGTGTGTCCAAGGTGCATTTACGATTTCCCTTAGCACTTTGTTCTAGAATCGATAGTATAAAGGTATGATTTCGATTTCGGCAGCACGCAGCAGTGGCAGCACTGCAGCTGGGCAGTTGCGTCACTATTTACAAAGCTGTGCTGCCGCGACATTGCTACCGTGCTCGGAATATAATCTATATAAATAAAAAGAGAAGTCCTGACTGACTGGGTGACTGACTCATCAACGCTTGGACCAAGAAAGCTGAAATTCTGCACAGAGGTTCCCTTTATAATGTAGACAAGGAACAAGGAAGGAATTCCCGGTAGTACGTTCCCGCGGGATATTTTCCGAGATCCACGTGGGCGAAGCCGCTGGCAAAAGCTAGTCTCATATAATCCTATAGAAAATGTATGGGGACCAGTAGTGACGCAACAGCACTGCTGCGGCAGCACTGCTGCGTGCTGCCGAGATCAGAATCATACCTTAATTAGTACATTGGTTGGTGGTGGGATGAATAATTAGTTAAAAAATAAGCTTTCTCGAAATACGAGTCTCTGTGCATACACGTCGCACCGGTCTTCCGCTTACATTATACAACAATAAAGCCTTTTCATAAATCCTGTCTACATCATAATGAACTGCAAGAAAGAATTTTAATTAGACTCAAAACAAATACGTTCACCGGAGCGCAAATTGGGTCGCGCAACAAAAGACAAGGGTCAACCGCGCAGATGGAGTGCGTTTCTTTTAGGCGTAAATCTGTTTAAACCCGTCCGTGCCGTAGACTTGCGGCGTCCGTAATAGACCCCTTTAGTCTATTAGTTTAGGACCCTATTACGTTACGGTGTGTTACTACAAAGGAGCTTTATTAAACCTCATTCGGTATGTTCGGCTCTCGCGCCGACTTTTTGTCCGTTCCAAGTCGAAGGATAACTATGTTTGCTTTACGCGACATCTGCTGTTTGTTCAGCAGAATGTACGCGCAAAAACAATATGTGAGGCACGATGTTTGGACGAAGCAAAAACTGATTTTTGTCAACGTCAGCTGAATAAAAATATTGTTTACCTCACGACTTGAAGTTTCCGTGCCTATGTAGACATTCCGTGTTACTTTAACGTGTTGATATGAAGATAGAAACTTTACTAAATGTGGAAAGAAGAAAAATACAAACTTTTCTTATTAGATTTAGAGCTCATTCCGCTGTCACTCTACGGATGGCTGGGATAAGATTATGAAAATAAGTGCTTGTTTTCTTTGTAAGCAAATATTGTTACTCCCAAAGAGGGCATTTAAATTTTTAACACACACATAAAACGTTGCAGTTAAGACCACAAGAACGTTATCCCGTTGTTCGTGTTACATAATCATGCATTATAAAAAGAGTAGAGCGGGGATTTTTTATTAAATTACTCGAGCTGCGGTGCTGTGACAAACAGTGGACGTTTGCTCCTGAGTCGTTCATATGCTGCGGCGACCGCGCCGATAAAATACGTGTGACATTCCGCCCCACACTCCCCCAGCACTAGCCACAAACCACGTAATGCTTTTTGTACCATTTCAATTGTGTGCAAACGTTTTATCCTTGTTTTGCTTGAAGTAATAAACAAGTACGTAAATATTAAAATTGTCATTATGGCTGTTAGGTACCTGTATCCTTTTTATGATGGGTTTATTGACGATTGTCGTCTTGTTTTATTTTGCTGGTGTGAATGTTTTCGACCAAGTTATTTTACCTTTATTAATGAAAATGTACAGTGGGCTGCATCAATGGGTACCCCCGTTGTATTAAAATTTTAATACAACTAGGGTACCTAATTGATGCAGCCCACTGTACCTGTCAATGAAATCTAGAGACTGAAATGATCATAGGGATTTTCTTATTCATACTATTCTGGAACAAGTGGAATATCCGAGGCATAAAACGACCCCCATAAAAAGTTTACAAGCTGCATTTTAAGAAATTCCACAAAAATAAACGAAATATCCTTGGAATTTGAATTTTTGCCCTGCGTAAGTAATTCCATTTTCCTCCAACTATTACGTGGCTTATGGCCGCTCCTCCAACGTTTGCTCTCACCACAGTTGCTAATGAAATTAGAGTACCGCAGCTAAGACAACACAATTTACAACAGCGGAGAATATTTTTAAAAAGGTACATTTTGTTCGACTTTTTTGCTGTTAAGTTTCGCGTCAGACGAATTGTGTCGTTTCGTCTCGACCTCGGAACTTGTGAAAAAGCAATGAAACCCGGTCCCGGCGCCCAGGGCTTTCTCATGCTAATACACTACGCTGGTGCTATCCGCCCCACCCTCCCCTGTCCGTTGCGTTCCAACAACTGTGAAATTGCAGCTTCTAAATGTTAGATTTAGATAGTCTTTATTTTGTTGGACAGCATTTTTGAAAGAGGTTTTACCTTTGGCTTTTAAAGAATCGCATTTTATTTTATGCATGATGAGGGACACAGATTCTAGATTTTTTACAGTATGACAATAAGGACTAATGATTTATTGTTGTGCCTAAAGCTTTGCCTTAGATTTTAACTAACAAACAGTTGTACCACCAAAACAACTATTAGGTTTTACAATTTAATGATTGCACTTTTTCCAACATTGAAAAATATTAGGTACTTAAAGAAGATTACTCATCGTCCATATATTTTTCCAATTCAACCAAAATCAATCTGCCTAGCCTTTTCCCAACTATGTTGGGGTCGGCTTCCAGTCTAACCGGATGCAGCTGAATACCAGTATTTTACATGGAGCGACTGCCTATCTGACCTCCACAACCCAGTAACTGGGTAATACGATACCCCTTGGTAAGACTGGTTGTCAGACTTTCGGGCTTCTGACGACCCGTAACGACTGTCAAAGATCCACGAATAACAGCCGGGACCAACGGCTTAACGTGCTTTCCGAGGCACGGAGGAATCTCGATATGTAAAGATGGTCACCCATCCACTGACCAACCCCGGCAAGCGTAGCTTAACCTGACGGATCGACCCGTGCGGCTGTTATTACTTAGCCACGAGCTCCTCTCTTTTCCAATTCAACCAATCGGACTATAAACCAATCCAATTCATCTGTCCCTAAAAACCTTATTCGGACTATGAACATTAAAGCGGGTATTACACTTCCGTTGCGAAACCATAGCAGCAACACCGCAGTAGTTCTATTCAGCTGACTGTCATGATCAGAGATCGGATAATCGGATGCATATTAACCTTAACTTAATTTTTGGCTAAGAAACTACGGAAGCGGCCTTCTTAAATATTTTTTTTTCTTAATATAAATGCCGGGATTCCAGAAAATCCGGGAATGCACAACTAATCGGATACATGGTATGGAAACGATTTATTTAATATGTTGTTATTTATTTCAAAAATACCGGTACACCGGGATCACAACATTACTTATCCTGACGTTTGCTATACCAGTTTGGCTACTTACCTACTTTGTAACATTAGCTAGCATTCGATTCTATAGTCAAATCGCGAAATTTTTACGATCACCTGAACCTAAGTAAATATACATTCGATTCTAAAATCAGAACACATAATTTTTCGATCCCGGAATCCCGGGATTTTTTCGATACAAAAACGCATTGCATACTTAGTGCCCTCAACTTTAGGTAAAATTTATCCGAATATCGTCATAATGTTCCGGAAAAAAATCGGGTTTTTTTTCGGGCAAAAAAAAACTAATTAATCTTTTATTTTTTTTACTTTATCGTGTTTAGATGTAGATACCAATCGCGTCTGCGGAGCTTAGCTACTTACCCAATTTAAAATAACCCTATATACATAGATAGATAGATAAATTGTAAAATTTTACTGATCATACTGCTAATGAGCACACAATTTTTTCCTACAGACTAAGATCATCCATTAATTAGTCCGAAAAAAAGAGTGTTGGCAAACAGTTTTCCGGCTTTCACAATTAATTCGCTACAAAAGTCTAAAACTAGACCCAGAATATGTTAGTCGGACCTTAGTCTTTTTGCTTGGCCGCCATCCAGAACTAAGAGCGTTGTAATTACGTCTCATGGCTGGCTAAATGTTTTGTATCCAATCTAACACGTCTTAACTGCCGTGAAAGAGATAGCTTCAGTTCCTCTCTAATCTCTCATTATTTCCCAAGAAAAGTATTTAATGTGTTCACAAACTCTGCTCTTGCAATGTTTCGCAGTTGCTGCTTTGTTGCAGCTAGGTTTAAAAGAGTGGAAAAGCTGGATTTGGTTTGTTAAGCGAATAAACTTTTTGATTTCTGGCTTCTTGGTTCTTAGAAGTGGTCTTTGCTTAAGTAAAACAACAACATTTTTGATGTAAAATATTTTTCTATTCATTTCCCGTTCGTGTTACTTTAAATAGGTAACTTCGCTTTTAATAATTAAGCAGTCTTTATTGTTTCCATATAAGAATTCAGAAGGCCAATTCTCGTACCTAAAAACAATCGCAAACAAACAGTCGCAATCTCACGCCAGCCAGCGACAGTCAAATGTCAAAAAAGTAGGTAAATTCTATACATTTTTTGACATATTGAGACTGAGATGAGATTGCGAACGTTGTTAAAAATACGGGAATTGCCCCTCAGAAAACATCTATAGAAGTTACCAATTTTTGGTTAAGTTTTTCATCCCGAGGCATTCTTCATTATCTACTTAAGTGTATTGCCTTGCACGCTGTTACCCTCGTGCTCCATTTTTCTTTGCAGGATTTCTCTGATCCACATATTCCTCCCTCAATTCTTCTATTTTCATCAACACTTTTTTTATCATCACAATTTTACTAACTAGCCACTTCTTCCCCCAGGTCCGATGGTTCGAACAACAGCGTGAGAAGCGGCGTATGAAGCGCGACTACTCGCCGTACGACCGCGCCGCGTTCTCGCAACTCTCGCGCCGGTTACAACCGCACCGGCCGCACTACCGCGCGCTCACCTCGTCCCCTTTCTTCCCCGACCCACTGTTCAAGGAGCAATGGTACTTGGTACGTATCTGTTGGAACTTTCGTTAAAGATGTTGTAGGTACAGGCGTTGCACAGAGAGGGTTCCGGATTGAACTTTTGAGAGGTAACGGTGCCCGTTCCATGTTCGGATGATGACCACCGGGGTGGTTTTAGTGAGGTAAAAATCCCACACTACCCGGTCTTTTCCCCAAAGCCCGGGCGCCTTTTGAAGGTTTCCATTCGCAAACAAAAAAAAAAACGTTCAGACAACGAGGGGGAGATTCTATTGGCAAAGAACCTGCCAAGAAGGTTCTACTTTTTTTTTTTTGTCAGTCGGTCGGATGGTCGTGGTTTCATTCACCACTGTACTATTATTTATTCTGTGCCACTGCTCTCAAAACGGTGGAAGAAAATCGTCGTGAGGAAACCGGCATGTCATAAGTAGCAAAAATTCGAAGACGTGACATCTACCAACCCGTACTGGGCCCGCGTGGTGGATTACTGCCTATTCCCTCTCACTGAGAGGAGCCTATAATATTCCCACTGCTGGGATACAGACCAGAGGAGGTCTGTATCCCAGCAGTGGGAATATTATAGGCTAGTTATGTAAGAAACTTACATAAAGAACTACGCTCATAGTTTCTTAAGCGCTGTATATGAAAAACATGGTCACGAAATAGACTATTCGCTCGTATTTCTGGTCTCGAAAACTATGAGGGAATTACATAAATATGTCAATAGGCTAGTGAATTATGATCATTCCTTTTTGAAGTATCTAATGGGATCCATCCTTTCGCCAAACAAGAGATAGTGTTTTCATTTTAGAGTACCTAGTCAGTTTTAGTGACTCATTTTTAATTAAATTTAATAATAATATTTTTTATTTTTTCACTAGCAATTTAATTTAGTTCAACGTAAGTATAATTTGTATCTCATGATCATTCCCAAAAACTAGTTTGTTTTATCATTGATTATCTTGTTAAATGGTTAATTATTTTGTCCTAGTGGATAAGCAAAACAAAACATCTGTAAATAAAACGGTAAGAGCTAAATGTTAAAATTAAATACTCTATATTTTTTGTTTTGAACACCTCCCCCATCTTCAATAATTGTTTATACAAAACTACTACTTATTATATCCCTGTGGGAAATATTTTATTTGTTTATACAACATGTCCCGTAATTAACGCAAACCCACTTAAGGGGTCATTATACTTCCGGTATCACCGGATGCCGACCTACCTCTGTCGAGTGGTCGAGGCCTATCTGACGGACAGGGCCGTCATCTACCCCGGTCATCAGGGAGAGTGGAACCGGCGAGAGATGTCGTGCGGTGTCCCACAGGGATCGGTCCTGGGGCCGCATTTGTGGGACATCGGTTACGACTGGGTGCTGCGCGCCGACCTCCCTAGCGGCGTCAGCGTAGTATGTTACGCTGACGACACGCTGGTCCTGGCGCAAGGGAGGTCGCACCAGGCGGCGGCTGACTTAGCGACACGCGGGGTTGCGATAGTCGTGGAGAGGATCCGGCAGTTGGGACTCGAGGTGGCCCTGCACAAGTCCGAGGCCATGTGTTTTCATGGTCCTCGGAATGCGCCACCGTCGGGTTCCGAAATAACGGTGGGAGGGGTTCACATCGGAGTCGGGTCGACGATGAAGTACCTGGGACTCGTCCTCGACAGCCGGTGGAACTTCGTGGAGCATTTCCGACGTTTGGCTCCCAGACTGGCACGGGCTGGGGCTGCCTTGAGGCGGCTCCTGCCCAATCGGGGGGGTCCAAACGCCTCCTGCCGGAGGCTCTACGCGGGGGTCGTGCGGTCCATGGCCCTTTACGGAGCACCGGTGTGGGCGCGTTCCCTAAGGCTGGGACCAGCCGGCAGGTTGAACGCGTCCCAGAGGGTCATGGCCATCCGGCTAGTCCGGGGACACCGCACGGTCTCCCGGGAGGCGGCGAGCCTCCTTGCCGGAATGCCGCCGTGGGATCTGGAGGCAAAGGTCCTCGTGCACGTGTGGGAGTGGCGCGAGGAGGCGAAGCGCCGGGGCGTAACTCCGCTGCCGCGAGAAATCACGGTACAGCGGACAGAGCTCCGGCGGGATCTCATGGCGGCATGGAGAGTGCGACTGTCGCAACCCAGCGCTGGGCACGCCACAATTGCGGCGATAAGTCCCCTCTTTGAGGAGTGGTTAGAGAGGCGCCACGGCGTCCTCACCTTCCGCCTGACGCAGGTCCTCACCGGACACGGTTGTTTCGGGAGGTTCCTTTTTCGCATAAGGCGGGAGGAAACGCCCGGGTGTTACCATTGTGTGGATCGCCCGGAGGACACGGTGGAGCATACAGTGGAGGTCTGCCCGGCTTGGGCAGAGCACCGCCGTGTTCTCACGGAGGCGATCGGCGGCGGCGATCTCTCGCGTCCGAGCCTGGTCCAGGCCATGGTGCGGAGCGAGAGTGCATGGGAGGCCGTCACCTCCTTCTGCGAAGCAGTGATGCTCGCGAAGGAGGAGGCGGAACGCGTGAGGGAGAGGCAGCCTCACGCCCTGGGCGGCGGGAATCGCGGGGCGATTTCCGGCCACCGTAGGCGCGGGCCTGCGGACGGTGAGCAGCGGGTAGCTCGCCGTCCGGTAAGGACCAGGCCCGAGTCGACGGCGCGTTGTGTTCCACGCGCGCCTCAAAGAGATGTCAGCAAGTGACGGGGTCCAATAGGGCCGACGCCGCTGGGGTCGCGGATTGTCCGAAGGGGTTACCGCGGCCCTGGCATAGGCAACTGAAGGAACACGAGTGGGTTTTAGTCAGTAAAAGTCTGACACGCCCTTCCGCTCCACCCAGAGCGGGAGAAGTTATTTGATCATTATGAACAACTTTTACAATGGGACCAAACCTGGAAGCACGATGAAAAAGTCAGCTTTTTCATACAAAAGTTTAATACTTACTCGACCAGAATGTAAATTTAGGATTAGCCCTCGCAATTTTAAGTTTAGTCCCATTGTAAAAGTTCTTCATAATGATGAGCCCAATACCGCCAATGACCCCTTAACAGGGTTTGCGTTAATTACGAGACTTGTTGTATAAACAAAAAAAAAAAAAGAACTATAAGCTGCATAGCTGTAGCATCTCTGAAAACTGGTGAGACAGAAATAACCGTAGCATATTCACTTCGGATGCTTGACCGCCTCCTGACTGAAATGTTCAAAGATGCTCATACATGGCGTTTTATTTAGAACGGAGGTGCCAAGGACGGATTGGACATGAACGTGGCGCCTGCATGGCAGAAAGGCTACACCGGGAAGGGCATAGTCGTGTCCATCTTGGATGATGGAATACAGACTAACCATCCGGATTTGGCGCAGAACTATGTAAGTAGAACTTTGAAACTTATTTAATGATGGCGGGCATCGAGTGCTTTGAGGTTTTGTTTCGTTGGCCATCGATCTCTCTTGTTGCAGAGGAGGCTAATGACATGAACTACCCAATGGGTAGTTGCCATAGAGAGGAAGTCCCAGAAAAAAAAAAAAAACATTTTCCCCCATTAAATAGAATGCAATTTTTTTATCTCATTGCGTGGTAGTAGTCTTTTTTTAAATAATCTTTATTGATTTAATTGGGGTTTTATGCCAATGGATACGCCAACCCCATCATGCCTTATACAGACTACCTTACTACACTACAATGCATTAATTTTAAATTAAATTAAAAGGAGAATCCTAATCAATATAGTACACCAACTCGCTAAATCAGCACAATTGTAATGGAATACATTTTTTTTTTATCTCATTGCGTGGCCTGTAGTAGTAGTCTTATTTTACAGAAAATTCAGTGTCGATTTATCATATTTATTCCAATTTGGTAGCATGAGACTCGGTTTAAAGCGATTATAGAGCTTTTAACGAAACCTTTCAATAAAATGGACTCGACAAGGCAACGCTAAAAGGCTCATACGCACAGAAATAGAGGATGAGAAATAGTTTTAAAAAATGGCTTCGTTTATAATCTCTCCACTCCCAGTGGTTTCCGATTATCCTTCTGTGGAGATCAATAAACTACCATGCAGAATGCCCAAAAAGTGAAGAAAATTACCCAAAAAGTGGTAAATACCAATAAATTATTTTTATTTTCGGACATAAAATCCAATATTTATACGAATCATGTTTCTAGATAAACTGTTTTGGAAGAATGGCTACGGTTAAAGCTACACTTTCTAAAATATAAAAAAAATTGTTTAAAATGATAATGAACAAAAATTAACACAGATGCAGTATTTAATTCTGTTCCACAATATCGGGAGATTTGTTAGCAAAATTTGCTATACAATAAAAGGCTTACATCAGATACGAGAACCACATCGGTTAGGTCCCAAAATTCAAAAGCAACACTATTTTAGAGCAGTATCTGTAACATATCGATAAGTTATACAGCAGTTACTTGTTCCATAGAGGGCCGTTAATGTAGGCTGATAATACTATCAGTAGGATTGTTGGACTAACAGTTGGTGTAAAGGTCTAGCCACTAAAGATAAGCTGCCCGCATATTAACTTACGAAGTTAGCCTTTGGAACTGAGTTAGGCAGTGTTCATGTTTTTGAAAAATCCCCTGGACCTATTTAGACCTTCAGTAATCTCGAACGTATTCCATTTATTGGTTGGTTTGGTTGGTTTAAGTTTATTGTGTTTGTTCTCGATTAGATGTGTGTTATAAGCAGTTGTTTCTTGAATGTGGATTTGATTTATTTCTACTACTTAATGTTAAGATTAATCAGAGTAAAATGCTCTAAGTTGATTGCTCCAAGATAATGCAATGTTCCCAACTTTTGTAAATGAGTAATTTCAAATCTCAAAATAGCGATGCTCAGTAAGTTACGCGAAAATGAATATCTTGAATGGTATTCATTCCATTAGGGAAAATTGCAACTATGAGTTGGAGAGGGTCGACGAAATTTATGAAGTTAAATAATTATCAAAACGCGCCAAATTACAAACAGTGTAAATGTATCAACATCAGAATTAATTAAATTTCGCAAAAGTACCATGAATTTTGAAAATTCGTCAATCCAATTCAACAAGGAGACAAGATTTTTGAAATACAATTTCTGTTTTGATTTAACGTAAATAAACCATTGGCCGATATGCTGGTCCTATTAAGTATTTTATGTTTGTTTAGGATCCCAACGCGTCGACTGATATCAACGGCAACGATGACGACCCCATGCCTCAAGACAACGGCGACAACAAGCACGGCACACGTTGTGCCGGCGAAGTTGCCGGAGTCGCCTACAACCAGTATTGCGGGGTAGGCATTGCCTACAACGCTAGTATTGGTGGCGTGAGAATGTTGGACGGCGTCGTCAATGATGCTGTTGAAGCTAGAGCCTTAGGTCTTAACCCAGACCACATCGATATCTACAGCGCTTCTTGGGGACCTGAGGATGACGGCAAAACTGTTGATGGTCCTGGACCTCTTGCTAGAAGGTATTTACAACTTGATGAAAAAGTGGTGAGAAATAAATATTAAGGTTCGGAACCATTTCAATTTATCCTCGCTTTTGTTCCTCAGGGCTTTTATCTACGGAGTTACAAGTGGTCGTCGCGGTAAAGGATCAATCTTCGTGTGGGCTTCTGGAAACGGTGGAAGACATACAGACTCTTGCAACTGTGACGGCTACACGAACAGTATATTTACTTTGTCAATTTCTAGTGCAACTCAAGGTGGTTACAAACCTTGGTACCTCGAAGAATGCTCGTCTACTTTAGCTTCTACATACAGTTCAGGCACACCAGGACATGACAAGAGTGTCGCCACTGTTGACATGGACGGTCGGTTGCGGGCTGATCATATTTGTACAGTAGAACACACGGGGACCTCAGCTTCCGCTCCCCTCGCAGCAGGTATATGTGCGTTAGCCCTAGAAGCAAACGCAGAACTCACATGGAGAGATATGCAATACTTAGTTGTAATGACGTCACGACCACAGCCTCTCGAGAAAGAGGGAGGTTGGATCGTAAACGGAGTCAAGAGGAAAGTAAGTCACAAATTCGGGTACGGTCTCATGGATGCATCTGAAATGGTTAGCTTAGCAGAGCAATGGGTTTCCGTCCCGCCACAACATATTTGCAAATCGCAAGAAATAAACGAAGACAAGCAGATAGAATCAACATTTGGATACACCTTAACAGCGCATATGGACGTTAATGGGTGCAGTTCCACAGTAAACGAAGTGCGTTATCTTGAACATGTTCAATGTAAAATATCGTTAAGATTCTTCCCTAGGGGTAATCTACGTATACTTTTAACATCTCCAATGGGCACTATATCAACGTTGTTATTTGAAAGGCCACGGGATGTAGTCAGTTCTAACTTTGATGACTGGCCTTTCTTAAGTGTTCACTTTTGGGGCGAACGCGCTGAAGGCAGATGGACACTACAAATAATTAATGCTGGCAACAGACACGTCAACCAAGCTGGTATACTTAAAAAATGGCAGCTCATATTCTATGGAACATCAGTAGATCCAGTAAGATTAAGAACAAAGAGGCCGTCGCCTGTAGCACCGCCTTTTGCATTCCCCACCGCCGCAGATGGCTACGAAACTATCGGGGATTCTTTTTACAACACTGACGCGTTTGCCAACTATCAAAACTTTCCAAATCTATTCGCCGCCGGGTCCAACCCGGAGAAGGCGGTAGCTCTGCTCGATGGACATAACGTCCCTTCTCCGCATGGGGAGAATGTCCTTGCTGATAGTAATGACAAGCGTGTCATGCATGACTGTGATCCCGAATGCGATTCTCAAGGATGCTATGGAAAAGGACCGGTTCAATGCATCGCGTGCAAACACTATCGTCTGGATGACTCTTGTGTTTCCCGGTGCCCTCCAAGAAGTTACGCGAATCAAGGTGGAGTATGTTGGCCATGCCACGAGTCTTGTGAAACGTGCGTTGGCCCGGGCCAGGATTCGTGCCTGACATGTGCGCCAGCACACTTGCTAGTTGCAGACCTAGCCGTGTGTCTCCAACAATGTCCAGACGGTTATTGGGAAGACAGCGAAGCTTCCGTTTGCCGGCCGTGTGCTGCCCACTGTGCCACTTGTTCTGAACGAGCTGACGGTTGCACGTCTTGTGAACACCATCTAGTTCTTCATGACGGAACATGTTTAGCGTCATGTCCGCCTTCTCACTATGAAACTGAAGATTATATGTGCGCGAAATGTCACGAATCTTGCGACACTTGCCAAGGGCCTGGGGAAACGCAATGCGTGACTTGTCATCCGTCGACTTATGCATTAGACGGGCGATGTGTGACGTCATGTCCTCCAGCATATTTCACTGACAAAAAGAGGAAAGAATGTATGAGGTTTGTATCATATACTGGGTGTATTTTTTAATAAGCTGTGATGTGACCTCGTTTTGATGTTTTTGTTTTTTTTAGGTGTCCCGTCGGTTGTTTAACATGCACGAGTGCGTTTTGCCTCTCATGTGAACCGAACTGGGAACTGAATAAAAAGGGAAAATGTATGCCTGTAGGAACTGATAAGTGCACTTCAGGCGAATTTGCTGAAGACCAGAAATGTAAGAGATGTAACGAAGCTTGTGACTCGTGTTACGGAGGAAACGATGGAGATTGTCTTACTTGTCAGAATCCAAACTTAATTCAGGATTACAGGTGAGTAATAGTACAATTTGTTAATTAACGCTGTCTTTTGTATACTGAATTCTGCTTTCGTATAAGCTGAATGTGAAAATCATAACAGCGGAACTTCTCTGTTCAGTGAATGTTGTATTAAAGCCCTTTAGATACTATTTAATTTTCACACGGAAACCTTAACGAACCGCGGTTCACATGCACGTGGACGTGACCCCGGGTTCATGTTTATTTTAAGCTAATGAGTAAGGTCAACATTAATAATCATGTTACCTTGGGTTATTTTTGGGTTTTTGTATTTTTTTTCAGCTACAATTTTGCATCTCTCTCGTTTTGTTTTGTTTTAATTTTGAATAGGTACAGTCAGCGTCAATAAAACCGGGACGAACAGACTGTTCAAAATGATCTAAGCAGCTATGAAAATGAAACACAAGGAATGTTTCAGAATGAAGACAGTACACGACAACTGCCATTGTGACTAGAACTTTATCCAATTGAGATAAAGTTTAATTTTCTTAGTTGTTGAGATCATTTTGATCAGTCTGTTCGCCCCGATATTTTTGACGCTGACTGTACTACCAATTTTGTATGTTTTGGATTAATTTTAGAATAGCTATATGGCACATAATAATGTTATAATGAGTACCTACCGTTTTTTAATTATGGGCAATTATTTTTCCGTGTGTTAAACTCTTATAAAGCTTGTGTTTAGGAAAGTTGTGAACGTATTCTCTTCATAATGTCACTTTCTGTCAACATAACTAACCCTTCCCCATTCCTTATAGATGTGTATCAGAATGCAGTCGGGGGTACTACGCGGAGGCGGGTCGCTGTGCGCGCTGCATGCACGGCTGCTCCGAATGCGTGTCGAGACTCAACTGCACTTCGTGTGTCAGTGCGTTGAGGCTACAGTCAGGCGCTTGCAGGACGGCTTGCGCAGATGGGTACATGTTATTATAAATTCAAGCTTTGAGTGTTAGGGTTGAGGGTTAGGTTACACTAGCGTGCATATGGCCCTTAACACTCAAAGCTTGAATTTTCAGCAGTAACTTCGAAATAAATAAATAGTTTTTTCTACGTAGCATAAAATTTAATAAAATCTATTTTGTTAAATTTTATTATGTTATTATGTGTTGTTTTTTTTTTGTGGATTTGTTTATCCACAAAAAATAAACAAATCATTTATTTCTTTGCAAACATGGGTATATAAATGGTATAGATGTTATACATGTTTGAGAATGTAAATACGTACTCCATGCTCTGCCGTCACATGGGCATGCAAAATTTACATATAAAACTAGCTGACCCGACAGACGTTGTCCTGTCCCAATTTCAATATTCCCATATAAAATCCACTTTCAGTTTTCCAGAATTTTCCCATTTTCCCGGCAACTTTTCCAATTTTTCTCATCGTTTAAACCTTCCCTGGACTACGTCAAACATATCAAAACCAAAATCAGCTAAATCGGCCCAGCCGTTCTTGAGTTATAAAATTACATCGAAAAGTGGCATTGATTTTTATGGATATAGATAATTATCCAATGTCAAGAAGTATATTCTGTCAAATTACATTATAATAAATAAAAGTCACAGATAAATAATAGTTGTCAGTTTCCAATTAAATGAAATCGTCTTCAGATTTTATTTAAATTGAAATGTCCCATTTCCGTGTTCTTGTAACAATTTCTTCCAAATTATTAAAGCTGTTGTTACTACCGCAGGTACTACGCGGATCGCGGCACTTGTTCCAAGTGCTACCTATCGTGTCGGACGTGTATTGGACCCAGGCGGGACCAGTGTGCGTCGTGTCCTGAAGGATGGAGGCTGGCCGCGGGAGAGTGTCATCCGGAGTGTCCGCAAGGTACGAAGAGTATGAGGAACAAGGTGCAATGTTCACTCATCCTCCATAGAAAAGGGAGGATCCTCCGACCAGACGGGTGTTGTGTCAGGGGGCCTACTCCCTAAGTCCGTCCGTCTTTCCGTCCGTCCGTTTATCCGTCCGTCTGACATTACGATCCATCAAAACAAGTGTAAAAGTTAAATTTTTCGGACGGGCAAAAACACATCGGGAGTAGGGACAACTGGCAAATCATGTTGTCATTCATACTTCGTTCGGACCCCGAACCAATCAGCCATCCGTAGGTGATACGGAGTAAGAAACGCCCGTAACGAAGTCCGAAACTACGGGCTTCGTGCTTAAGGAGTAGGCCCCCTGGCGCGGGCAACAACAAACAATAAAAATAAAATAAAATAAAAAAATATTTATTTTATTTTTATAAACAAGATTCGTGTCTTTAAAAACTGAAGTATTTAAAAAAAAATATGTAAGTAGTGTTAAATATTGTACGGAACCGACTGAGTGTGAGTCCGACTCGCACTTGGCCGGTTTTATCTATTTACTCTATTAATTCACTGCCCACATAGGAATAACGATGAAAATGAAGATAATAATCGAATGTTTCCTCCTGGTTACTTATTATAACATTCTTCTAATGAATCGCGTGAGGGAAGCGGAAGGGAAAATAACAAAATAATAATATGTTTATTCCCAATATTGATTAGTGTGTATAATACAATGGATGAGATTAATGGAGATGTTCCGCTGAAGCGTAACAAAGCGGATTATAATGTTGTTGTGGTAGTGGACGGGACGTAGACGGACATGCAAGTGTGTCCAGGAACTTTTAATCTTATAATGTGAAGCTTTGTCTCACTTTGGCAGATTTGTCTAGGTATGCATGGTACCCATTATTAAGGGTGGTGGTTTGAGCACAAAATTGAATGCCGTTGTGTGATCGATGCACCAAAATAAAACATAAGTCTCGAACCCGTAGGAATATCGGGATAAAAAGTATCCTGTGTTAATCCAGATTATAAACTATCAATCAATCTGCCTAGCCTTTTTTCAACTACGTTGGGGTCGCCTTCCAGTCTAACCAGATACAGCTGAATACCAGTATTTTACATGGAGCGACTGGGCTTTTAACTGGGCAATACGATACCCCTTGGTAAGACTGGTTGTTAGACTTTCGGGCTTCTGACGACCCGTAACGACAGTCAAAGATCCACAAATGACAGCCGGGACCAACGGCTTAACGTGCTTTCCGAGGCACGGGCGAGTCTCGGTATTTAAAGATGGTCACCCATCCACGGACCAACCTGATGGATCAACCCGTGCGGCTGTTATAACTTAGCCACGAGCTCCCCCAGATTATAAACTATATATGTGCCATATTTCATAAAAACCGTTCTGTAGTTTTTGCTTGAAAGAGTAACAAACATCCATTCATCCTCACAAACTTTCACGTTTATATATTATTCTTATTCTTATTCTATAATATTAGTAGGATTAATTCAACATCTTAAACCCGAAAGATTTGGCTAGGTATACATTCATGTAATATGTATTTTATCCTGCTAATTCATGTGATGTGAGGCGTGCCTACTGCAAATCTTAACTTTGGCTGTTGTTGTGAATATCACAGTATGGAAAACCCAATAATTCTTTACCCGAACCGGGGATGTCACCTAGGACCCCTCAAGCATGCATGCGATCACTGAAAAAAAAAACCGGCCAAGTGCTGAACACCTCGTTTGTAAGTTGTTCATAAATATCATCACATAAATATTATTTCTATTTCTATAAACAAAATAAAGTCATAAATTAATATCATATTATAAGATTTAAATCTACACAAATAAAATCCTACCTAATTTATTGTCATTTTATAGCCTAGAGGTTTACGTTTAGTTTAACTGAAAGAGATTTATCACTGTTAGCATCTTGTGGCCTCGAGTAGCTACTAAAGACTCTCTCCTGAATTCAGTTCGCGGGGCGTACGTGTACTCAAATTTCAAGAGCGTTTCAAGAATTTTCACTTAGAAATGTTACGGTGGTAATCACAGAAGGGGTTGAAAAAGATGATTTATATGTTTTAAGCTTAACATTGGTCGCTGGTAACAACGAAACGATATAATTTAAAATGTCCCATGGCACTAGAAGAACAATATATCTTTACATACCGAGAATACTCCGTGCCTCGGAAAGCAAGTTAAGCCGTTGGTACCGGCTGTCATTCGTGGATTTTTGACAGTCGTTACGGGTCGTCAGAAGCCCGAAAGTCTGACAACCAGTCTTACCAAGGGATATCGTATTACCCAATAATTGGGTTGTGGAGGTCAGATAGGCAGTCGCTCCATGTAAATATCCCAAGGGAACCTAAAACCGGGAATTCCTTGTCTAAATTATAAAGGGAACCTCTGTGCAAAATTTCAGGTTTCTAGGTCCAAGGGTTTAGGGCTGGGCGTTGATAAGTCAGTCAATCAGTCAGTCAGTCAGTACTTCTCTTTTTATTTATATAGATTTACTACTAGCTGCGCCCCGCGGTTTCACCCGCATAAGTCTCGATCCTGTGGAAATATCGGAATAAAAAGTACCCTATGTCCTAACCCAGGTCATGGTCTACTCATTTTCATCAAAATCAGTTCAGCCGTTTTAGCGTGAAACCGTAACAAAAAAACATATAAAAAAATTCTCTTTAAAATATTAGTTTAGATTTATAGGACCAACAGCATAATAATAACCAGACAGGAGATATTTTATAGTTACAAACTGATTATTGGGTAACCACGCTTAAAACATTCCGCAGAAGTTCCAGTTAACTTGTCCGAATACCGTAACACAGGTCTTAACTCTTTTGCGTTTTCCTCCAGGTTTCTACCAAACCCTCGGCGGCTGCCGGCACTGCCACCACTACTGCCGCGAGTGCGACGGCTCAGGCCCCCTCCACTGCAAGTCCTGCCCACCTCGCTTCATGTTAGATGGCGGGCTATGTATGGAGTGTCTCGGCTCGCAGTACTACGATGCCAGCAGTGGAACGTGTCGTGGATGTGACGCCACGTGCAGAACTTGCTCTGGACCAGGACAGTTTAGCTGTACCACGTGTTCCAGACCGCTAAGACTTGATAGGTACGTGGATATTACTGTAGTTTATTATACATTGTGGGTTCTGTATAGAGTGCTTCGATGAGTGATTCTATCTATAATATGTATGTATTTACAAAAAAAAACACTCGTTATCATAACACAAGCATTAGGTTGCTTAGCTTTGGACTAGATGGCGTTGTGTGAAATGTCCAAAGATATTATTATTATATTATTATTATTATTCATCACTTGTTTAGTGGATAACAGCCGCAAGGGTCGATCGATCAGGTTAAGCTACGCTTGCCGCGGTTGGTCAGTGGATGGATGACTGATCTTTACATACCAAGATCTGATCTTTATTTTTTTCCTCCGTGTCTCGGAAAGCACGTTAAGCCGTTGGTCCGGCTGGATCGTGGATCTTTGACAGTCGTTACGGGTCATCAGAAGCCCGAAAGTCTGACAACCAGTCGCTCCATGTAAAATACTTCAGCTGCATCCGGTTAGACTGGAAGGTCGATCCCAACATGGGAAAAAGCTAAGCAGATGATGAAAAATAACGAGACGTAAGACTCGCCCGGTTTCCAAAAAAACTTTTTCTCTGATCAGATATTCAAAATGTTGTGGGTAGTATATTTGTAAAGTTTTAATTGTAAGACAACACTGTTTATGCTTAGTATACTACTGTTTGTTTTCCCAAATGTAATAAATAATAATAAATAATTCTGCACGGTTAATCAAAATAACTAGAACCAAATATTTAAGTTGACATGAGATTTTACAATGCGCTGATTACTCGTAAATTACGGTTTTTAGAATCCAGCGGTAACTCGCAAAGTTAATTTCAAATTCCACATTTTTTTTGCGTCTGTGTGAGACAGCTCAATTGCCCCTCGTTACAGTTCACGCTGACTCGACAGGTGGGTCATACGTTTAGAGGCTACTCTAGTCGGCTCTGTTGTCGGCTAGTAGCCGGTTATGTATGAAATAGCGAGTGAAACAGTCTAGCGGGCCGTAGAATAGCAGCCGGCGAGAAATGTCGAGTGCACGTGCTCAAAGCACGTCAGTTTTCCGTTCACGTTAAAAGTGTAGGTTTTGTGATCACCTGTGTGAGGGTGCCTGGAGATAAGATAACAGGCAATAAAAAATTTCTTTTGAATATTTTGCTTCACGATTCTCAATTCAAATTTTTTTGTTCCTTTTTTAAAAAGAACCCGGTTTTTTAGATTAAAAAAATAAGTTACAATAAAATTAAGCAAATTTAATCTAACTTAATTATTTACGTGAAAACTTAGAATATATACACATATATATACACACACACACACCCCCCTACACACACTTACACTTTTTTCATGTGTTTAACGCAAAATAATGCTGAAAAAATCATTTTTTAATGTATCGCGGGCATTTGCGGCGAATCTCTTTTCCACCTTATTACTCGTACCTACTATGGTTGTAAGGTTCAAAAGTGGTTCACCGCAAATGTCCGCGATGGTACATCTATCTTCACGGTAGAAAAAAAATTAGTCAGGAAGTGAAAACTAGACAACGCAACACGTCACATTAGCATGTCGTGTGACGCGTGACGCGAACTCATAAAATTTTCCGTTACTAAATAAGTACTTAATGCGTTTTTCTGAAGGTCCTAAATTACTTGAACATAAATGAAAACAATTAAAATCAAGTGTGCTCTTTAATTATTAAAATTTTGTTTTCTAAAAATAATTGCGAATAAAGGCTTTTACAGACAGAGGCGATATCGCGTCGCGACGTGTCGCGTAGCGGTGTTGCGACGCGATAATATCGCAATATCGCTCGCGATATCGCCTCTGTCTGTAAGAGCCTTAATATGTAAGTACTTATACTTACTAAGAACTCGCATATCAAATAAAAAATGAAAGCACAAAAATTATATTCTTTAACTCTCATTTCCCTTTCCACTCAAGTGAAACATTTCACCCGACACTACCACTTAGTTTTCACGTCTTGGGGCAAAGGTGGCGCGCCTCGAGAGTCCTCAGTGATTGAAGGACACTGACACACGTACTCGCGTCGGCCAGAAACACTTGTGACGTCACGCTTAAGCTAGTGGAGAGGGAGACTTACCTTTACCTACAAAGTGTTTGACACATAGTGCTATTATTTTTGTGGTTTACTTTACTTTTGTGAAGTGAAAACTTCTTTAGGAACGTTGAGCGATTTTTGGTAGCGGAAACGGGTTCGCGACAACGCGATACCTCGACACCGCAACGTGCTATGCATAGTTTTACGTTTGAGTTTCGTTTAAATGGGGTCTTTTTCCATTTTTTTTTGTTTGTTAAAGAGTTGAAAGGTTAGAATCACAGACTAGAAAAAAAACCGGTCAAGAGCGAGTCGGACTCGTGCACCGAGGGTTCCGTTCCGATTTCTGAAGAAGTGTGCTATTTAGAGACATCGTTTTATTTTTCCTGTAATCTTTACATAAACTTCTATCACATAGAATAATTTCAGATTTTTATCTTTGCAAACTTCGGAGATAAGGCGGGGGAACGGTATTTTTTTTTACATTTTTCTTCAAAAGTCGAAAACTATGCGGCCTAAAAAAAATAAAAAAATGTTTGAGAATGTGCAAACAGCGTTCTTTCATATGATACCCCACATGCCCTTGTAGCCCCACTATGAATTTTTAAGACCCCCTTTCAGTCCCTGTTACAAAAAAAGTGTAAATATTTTTACTTTTTTTGTTTTTTTTCAAATTTCAAGTTGATAGCATTAGTAGTTCTTGAGATATCCAGCTGTTACAGACAGACAGACTGAGTCACACCATAAGGGTTCCTTTTTTACCATTTTGGTACGGAACCCTAAAAAGTACTCTGCGCCACATATCGAAAGTGAACCTCAGTAAGCATGCCGGGACCGTTTGTACAAATATGCCTAACACACACATTTACATCATAGTATGCCGACCTACCGCCATTACGTGACACGACGGCGTATTTGTCAAATCACGGACACATAGATCGGTACGGTGCTTCACTTTCGATACGCGTGACGCGGAGAGTCCTTCTTTTTTTTCTAGTCCGTGGTTAGTATAAAGTTGTTTCTAGTTATTTCAATAGTTGCTCATTTATTCCATTGCAGGCTTAGCTTTGGCCACACTCCCGTAAATATTTATACCGAGTTTTAAAAAAAGTTCAGCTTTGACGAGCATCGCCGCGTCTTCTCTGTAATTCGTACATGGTAGTATCTACTCTCTAGTGTCTCTATGGTACGGGAGAACTTCAACCATTAGAAATCGAGATATAGACTTGTGTTCAGTCATCTGTTTAACACGTAGCAGGATTCAAATCGAACTGAAACGTATCCTATACAGTTAGATAATCCTATACAAGGGGTTTCCTTGTACACGATAATATCTAGTATCTCCAGAAATTCCAGGAATTGCTACCTTTAAAGGCTAGGAGCCTTACAGTTATATATTCACGTACAAGTTGCCTCGCTTTCTATGATTGCTCGTGAACTCAATGGGTTGTATTAATTTCTGTACCGCTATGTATGATTTTTATACGTCGCTGATTTGTAATAAGACCGTTGCGTGGCTATAAACCGAATATTTTATGGCGAAAATACGTCTTTGGTTTGTCAAACAGTCCTAGCCTAGCCTCGCCTAGCATAGCCTTTTCCCAACTATTTTGGGGTCGGCTTCCAGTCTAACCGGATACAGCTGAATACCAGTATTTTACATGGAGCCACTGCCTATCTGACCTCCACAACCCAGTTACTGGGTAAGACTAGTTGTCAGACTTTCGGGCTTCTGACGACCAGTAACGATTGTCAAAGATCCACGAATGACAGCCGGGTCCAATGGCTCAACGTGCTTTCCGAGACACGACAAGACCCCTCGTCTTGGTATGTAAAAATGGTCACCCATCCACGGAACAACCGCGGCAAGCGTAGCTTAACGTGATCGATCGACCCGTGCGACTGTTATTACTTAGCCACAAGCCCCTCCCTTTTTGTCAAACAGTGTTGTAATATCTATATTTTTGTCAGTACTTAGTTGCTCAAATACACAGTAGGTAATTTTTTTAGGTATAGTGGTACCCAACTGATAAGGCGCGTCGTGAATCTTCGTTCGCACAGAAAAGAAATGATGGCCCTGAAGATTAACCAAATAATGCTAAAACTTACAATCAACCTTAGATCACTACTATAAGTTTCATAATACACTGCAGCTGTTAGTTCCGTCTCACTCGCAAGTATGGCGGCAGCTGCCGACCAATAGCGGTAGAGGAAAAAGGAGCGCGGTGCCGGGAGCGTGCCGATTGGTCATGATAGCATTTCCCGCGCTTTGAAAATTCATCTTCGGCGCAGACAACCACTAAGCTGTACTGCGACAAACAACCAGTAAAATAGTCGTTTTCAAAATAGCATTTCCCGCGCTTTGAAAATTCATCTTCTGCGCAGACAACCACTAAGCTGTACTGCGACAAACAACCAGTAAAATAGTCGTTTTCAAAATAGCATTTCCCGCGCTTTGAAAATTCATCTTCTGCGCAGACAACCACTAAGCTGTACTGCGACAAACAACCAGTAAAATAGTCGTTTTCAAAATAGCATTTCCCGCGCTTTGAAAATTCATCTTCTGCGCAGACAACCACTAAGCTGTACTGCGACAAACAACCAGTAAAATAGTCGTTTTCAAAATAGCATTTCCCGCGCTTTGAAAATTCATCTTCTGCGCAGACAACCACTAAGCTGTACTGCGACAAACAACCAGTAAAATAGTCGTTTTCAAAATAGCATTTCCCGCGCTTTGAAAATTCATCTTCTGCGCAGACAACCACTAAGCTGTACTGCGACAAACAACCAGTAAAATAGTCGTTTTCAAAATAGCATTTCCCGCGCTTTGAAAATTCATCTTCTGCGCAGACAACCACTAAGCTGTACTGCGACAAACAACCAGTAAAATAGTCGTTTTCAAAATAGCATTTCCCGCGCTTTGAAAATTCATCTTCTGCGCAGACAACCACTAAGCTGTACTGCGACAAACAACCAGTAAAATAGTCGTTTTCAAAATAGCATTTCCCGCGCTTTGAAAATTCATCTTCTGCGCAGACAACCACTAAGCTGTACTGCGACAAACAACCAGTAAAATAGTCGTTTTCCTCTGTCACAGGTTAAACAACCAATGCGTGCCGTGCTGTTCTGAGCGCGGCGCCACCAACTCCACGCCAGCCACCGACTGCTGCCATTGTAACCCTGATACTGGTGAGTACTTTACATATTTTATTAATTGTTTTCTTGTAATGAAACGAGGCGTGATCAAAGCAAAACAAGCGAGTAGAGAAAGCGTTCAGCGTCAATATCAAGTTTAATTATAATGACAACTTCTGCTTTGGTTCATTGTATCATTTTGAGAACATGATTGTAAAAAACTTCAATTACTTTTAAGAGTCCAAGCAATCCACAACTCTGTAATTTTTCATTTCATGTTGATTTTATGATTAAATAATTCGTTCAGTTTAGAAAAACTAAAGTAAGCTTTAAGCTAAAATTATTCAAATATTTTTACTATAGTTGTCGCGTTTTAGCATGGCAATAGCGGTCATTGCCCTTTCCTTTTTTTTTTTGTGGATGGGAAATCATCAAATGACTTCTCCCGCTCTGGGTGGAGCGGTAGGGCGTGTCAGACTTTTACTGACTAAAACACACCCGTGTTCCTTCAGTTGCTTGTGCCAGGGCTACGGTATCTCTTTCGAACAACCCGCGACCCCGACAGGCATCGGCCCTATCGGACCCCATCACTGCTGACATCTCTTTGCCCTTCCCCTAATATCTCTCCGTAGGAACCCAAAACAATAATCTATGTATGGTTTTTCATTCTTGGAACATGTTGAAGATCACGACAGATATTGTTCAGGACGTTAAAGGTCTTCATTCAGTTCTTGAAAATAAAAATGCTAGAAAATGTGAGTAGGTCAATGACCGCTATTGCCATGCTAAAACGCGACAACTATAGAAGGATTATTATTTTCACAAAATATTAATAACCGTCATCATTTCCACCAGGTGAGTGCATAAACTCGTCAGTAGCAGGCAAGCGACGCATCGCGGAGTGGGGCGCGCTACACACCGCGCCGAGCGCGCGCTCCGCTCCCAGTGCCGTGCTCGTCACGCTCGCGGTGTGCGCGGCGGCCGTGGGACTGTTCATCGTTGTACTGATGGTGTTACAGGTATGTAAAGAAAGTAAAATATTTTATATTCAGGACACGTACTGGAAATACAAACAATAAAAAAATGGAACATAAACTAACAACTAACTACCAATCGAGAAACAGACCCGTGCGCTAAAATGGCTAATAATTATATCAGCACTAGCTTCCGCCCGCGGCCCGCGTGGTATTTCGATAAAAAGTAGGGTATGTCGGCTATGTCCCCTGGGTTCAAAGTATCCCCATATAAAATTTCATAAAAATCGGTCCAGCCGTTTAGACGTGAAAGCATAATAAACAAACTCACATTCGCATTTAGGACATTAAAGTTAGGATAATGTTGCGTTATTAAAAAAATAATAATACCAGAGCGCTGGTATTACTGTTGCAACAGGAAGACACTGTCCTTTTTTTTGACAATAGCTTTGGAGTGCTAATCTCTTGGTTTAAACAAACAATGTATCAAAATCTGAAACGGAGTGACTGCCAATTTCTGTAATTTTTTAACTGGGACTATTCTAAAGATGGTCAGATCGATAAATTCTGATCCATGCTTTTCGCAACAAAGTTAAGTCTGATAGGTTTAGTCTGCAACCGACAAAAACCCCAGGAAAAAACTCGAGTGGCGTGGCCTTTTTTTCTCGTTCGGCTTAATTTCATCTCTGCGCTACAAGTTGCTCCAGGATGCTATTTTAGAAAATTGTAAATAAATCAATAAATATTAACGTTTAATGAAATTAATATAATTATCTTCATAAAACCAAAACGCGGAACCGTATACACGTGTCAAATTAATGTCGTAATTGCGGGAACATGTTATTTACGGGTTTTGGGCCCATGTAAAGTTGTGGTGTGTAACTGAATACAACTGTTAGTTAAAAAAGTATGGTCTTGATATCTAGGGGGGCTATAACTGTCGAACATAATATCTACTGGATATGTGAAATAAAATACACATTTCTCATCACACAGTACTAATAAACAATAATACGGTCTGTAAATCTATGAACATTCATATTTTACTGCGAATAACCTCATTAATGTCGCTATCGACATTCTCGTAAGAGCAGCATACGAAATGACGACGTTTCATGTCACATAAATATTTCTTATATTTTTGTAGCCACAATAAACTAAGAATACGTCCACTTCATGTTAAAAAAATTAAGCAGTGCGCAATTTTTTTTTGGTGGTTCAGTATCAGTAATAGATTTTTTTTATCCGATTTTAAAATCCTACTAATACTCGTATTATAAATGCGAAAGGTGAATGTTTGTAACTCAATCACGCCAGAACGGCAGAACGGATCTGGATAAAATTTGGCACAGAGATAGATTATAATCTGGAATAGCACATAGGCTACTTTTTATCCCGGTAGTACGATTCCGTGGGGTAATTTCCGAAAACCACGTGGGCGAAGCTGCTGGCAAAAGCTAGTCAGCAAATTATGGACACAATATTTCTAAGAATTTTTGTAGAATCGATTGTTTTTGTTATTACAGAAAAATACTGGGAATTGTTTATGTTGAAAATATAGACAAAACAAATATGTAAGGAATAGCCTTCTCAATTTCTCTAGCTCACTAAAATTTATATCGAGCCGTGTATGTATAAAAAATTACAGACAATTGCTTCTTCAGACGATTTTTGCTAATTTGAAACACAAACAGGGCTTGATACATCGGTTAGTCTTATTTGAATAAATTGTATCGACATGCAGTTACATATAATAAGGCCGCCCTAAGAAAGGAATATTTTACACCATTAGCGTTGAAAACACTGAAATTTTCTATGTATCTGCAGGCACACAGTCCACGCGAGAAGAAGCAGAAGCGCACACGCACGCGCGGCGTGGTGTACTCCCCACTCGCGTGCACCGACGACGGCGACGTCGCGGTTCTCACCTCGCGCATAAACTTCCCCGCGAGAGAGAGCGAGACGGACCGACCCGAGTGCGAACACGAACCACTACTCGAACATTCCACATAGCGCGCGCTGTGATCGTAGAAGTAAGTCATGACGTCACCAGTCAAGTGATCCGCGACGAGCGGTAGGTAAGGCAGTAAGTGATGTACGGTCACAACTTCCTAGTTATTGAAAATTTTAGTTGTTCAATTCGAATTTTTACTCGATAGAGACATAAGCAGTAACTCAACTTCGCTATACTCCATTTACAATAAGATTAGACATCTAAACAAACCTTTTTTACAGTCCGTTCAACTGATTTTGACTTCTATTGCGTTGGTGGCATGACAAATGGCAGCTGCAGTAAAAAGTTGGTATTGTAACCACTTTTTTGCCTTTAATGCCATCCTTAAGCCTACGGAATAGAAGTCAAAATCGGTTGAATCTTATTGTAATTGAAGTAAAGCTTGTTACACTTTGACATGGATGTCAATAAAAGTTGGACTACTGTTAATTTCTTTATTGTGTTTAGAAGGAGGACCATTACAATTACGTTGGATGTTGTTAGAAGACACTTACCTAAAGCTTTTTAAAAGCTGATGAAAATCAGAAGTATGTAATGCGCGGACTTTTTATCGATAAAGTCAATAAGATATAGTTACTTCCGTTAATTATTTATTTACTCGACAATTATCTATCGATCGATAAAAGGTCCGTGCTTACTCGTTAGACAAATTATCGATTATCGATAAAAGTTTTTCGACTATAGTTTGCAGTTGCAGCCTTTGCATAATGTTTGGTGAGAATGGAGGAGACGTACTGTCATCGGCATCTCCACATTTTGTCCAAAATTCGAGCATAATAAGACGACGAAGAATGTTCCAGAGTAGATCAATTCTCGAAACAAATACGTAACTCTATTTAAAATGACGTAACAAAACGAACTATTATACTGTAAAACTACTCGACGTGTTTTTTCTCTGTAACGAAAAATCTAACACAAATCGGTAGTTAAACTGTGAAGTAAAATTCACTTCTGCCGTTCGTCTGTATTATGTATCGATAAAAATCGCACCACCAGTCGAAGTACTAAAGTGTCGTAATTAAAATAACTATGTATGTATGTAATATAGCTAGTAATATAAAATTGTAAGTTGAACAAAGAGTTCGTGTAGCGATGGTTTCGACGCCACACTGTTACAATGTGATACTTGGACGATAGAACTCCCAATAGTGTTCCTTCGACATTCTCGGAAGTTTGCAAAAGAATCGATTCCATATCAATCATTCAATAGTTAAAGATAGATATAACATTCCGTACAACTTTTCAAACTTTCGAACTATTCGGAAATAAAAAATAACGTCCAGGAAAATTATTCTAATCGATTAGCATTTCATTGATAATCGAGACTTAATCGATTAAGGCTATGATAGCTTCGCACTTAAGTTCGTAGCTATGTTTAGGAACACAAGTCCTTATTAGTGGTTCCATGTTTGCTGGTACATCTTGACTTAGCGCTCACTCGACTTAATCAAACCTGCCTTTGATGTTAGCCGCTGATGTAATTTGCCTGTGGTATGTTCTGTCTCTGTCGCACAAATAACTGAGTGCCGATGACGTCATCAGCCGTCCATTGTTTGTTCCCTTTTCAAATTAATTTGGGCTGTCTTGATGCATTATTGTTTTAACTGTTGTTGATGAAGTATTGCATTGTTATCAGGTGCTATTTTGGCTTGACGGCCCCATAGAAAGTTTCCTATAGGCAGTTATGTTAAAATTAAGTATCTATAAAGTTTCTACTAATGTTACTATACATTGTTTTGAGACGGCCTAAAATGATTGCTAGCTGTTGCTTATTACAAATTGATGCTTAGATGACAATGTGGCGGCATCGACATCGCCACATACGAACTACGTATCACAATGACATGACGTCACACAACCTGCATGGCGCAATCAGAGTTACCGCGCGACTAGCATAATTATATACAACGTCCCGGCGTCAACCGTTGGGCAGTTGCCCACCAGACACGACACCCGTCTGGTCGGAGAATGCTCCCTTTTCAATGGAGGATGAGTGAACTTTACAACCCGTTCCTCATGCCTCTAAAACAACAATCAAATTAATACATCAGAAAGATAATTATTATCAGCAGACATGATTCCACCAAACAAAAGTCATTGAAATAAAAGCCATAAGACATGCCACAATACACTAAATGTAATATGAATCTGGTTTAAGATCTGGTGAGCTCTCTTGGTATGGCGTTACGACCCCTAACTGTAATTAAATGTATTTTAATTATAATTTAGTTCATAGGCCCAAAGTTACCATAGCGTTTTAAAAATTGTACAATTTTTAATTTTGAACCTTTAAAAGTTGACGAAAATATAGTTTAAAATGTTGATTCTATTAGGCAATTTTTTACATAGTCGTAAAATATACCTTGACTCGTCATAATTTTAACGTTATTTTATAAGTAGTAAAGCTTCTTAGTTTTAATTGTAATTACTTAAAAAATAATCATTCATTTATTTCTGCCGCGACCTTAGATATATTATTATTTTTAGAAATTAGATTTTTATATTTAAATAATAAAATTGTCACAAATTTCAATCTCAATTGTATAAAGTCTCAAAATTTACATGTTTTATAATCGACAGGTATTTTAATAACTATAAATAATGTGATATAAGTACTGTAGGATGATACCTACACGATTGTAACATCGTCGTATGATACGGCGGTCATAGAGAAATTAAATAAAGTCAAAGATGTAATGTTACCATTTACCATCGCAACTGTATATAATGTTAGCTAGATTGTTGAATTGTTAATAAAGAAAATAATGTCAATAAATTCTTATGGTATTTTAAATATGAATGAATGTCTCGATTTGCTTTGGCTTGGAGTTTCGTCAATTAAAATGTACTCTGAATAATTTATTAGAAAACAAATTTTTATACTTAATCTTAAATGTTTAATTTCTGTTTTACATCTATAAAAACTCTTGACATCTGATTTCTTAATATTTTTTGCATTTCCACTATGATTGCATAATTAATTATAATAAAATTTTCTGATTATTGTATTTGTGTAATATTGATTTTAATTTTGTCTGACCGTCTCCCGGGGGTCTTGATCTACCTATATTTTTTAGTTTGTTTTAGTGGGAATCTTTTTAATTAAGAATATATTTTTGTATGAAATGTTCTTATGTGCAATTAATATTTGTAATAAAAAGGAAGTATGTGTCAGCGATGCCTGTTTTTTATTTATATGCCAACCAGACGACGACCAAAACCAACAGACGTATTTGCAGCTCTGAAAGTAGGCTTTCCGAAGTGCACGGCATGACTCGCTGGTGTGCAGTTAGAGATATCGACTATTTTATAAAATATTTTTCTGTTCCGTCTACTTGTCTCAAAAATTCCAAGATTTCCATTTAAGGACACAATTTACAATTAGGTACCTACACTAACTTGTCTGAATTCATAGACGAGAAAATGCAGTTGCCGAATAAACTTACAACAGTGATGATGTTGACACATATTCATGTAATATTAATCTGACAGACGACCTTTTTGACCTTGAGTGTGACCTTTACGCTCAAGGTCAAAAAGGTCATCCAATAATTTGAAAACAAATATTGTGGAGTGTGTTACAAAGGGGGGGGGGGGGGGGGATGAAAATTTTATTATTTTTGAACTAGTTTTTGAGATTTTTACGAAAAACTAAAAAACAAACGACTACGCTTGTCTCAATGCATAGACGAAAAAATTCAGTTGCCGAATGAACTTCCAACTGAACACAATTTTGGTGGGCATGTACCGTGCTTCAAAAGCGTGGAGATGATTGCACGCAATCAGTGTCTAGAAATGCGCTTCAAAGACGCTACCTAGCATAGGTAGTTATACAAAAAAATTAAAAAAACAAAATATTCGAAAATTTGCTCACATAGATTTTTTTGAGTTTGGGGCGGTCGGTCAAGGGTTGAGATTGGTCAAAAGTCGTTTTCGTCAAAATCATTTTCAGTCAAAGTTGCGTTTCGTCAAAGTTTGTCTATCAACCTGTATTGTCCCACGGCTGGGAAAAGGTCTTCCCCTCAGCTTTCCACTCTTCCCTCTGTGTTGCCTTCTCCGGCCAATCCCACTAGCAGAAAATATTCGTACACAGGTATCACAAGTAGGTATTAGTTTGGGCGGTGGGAGGTCCGTGTCATCCCCTCGCATACATTACCTACAGGCTCAATATAGGGGGATGATATTTGCATAGTATTGTCCCGTGGTCCACGCATTAACATTTAGACTACACGCCGATCCCTAGAAAGCAGATGTCAATACGTACCTGCTTATAATAGGATTTGGAACGTAAATATTATACAATGTATCACAATTGTTTATTGGGAGGCCTATACCAATATATTCTGTACGTCTAAGAAAGATTTACGCGTTTGGCCCACCCTTGGTCTCAGTGCCTTTGCCTGATTTACTTTACTACGGGTTTCTTTCTGCCACTCTGAAAGCGTGACGGACGGCCCGCTAATTTATTTCAAATAGGCACTTATAAGGCGCTTTTGAACGTCAAAATTACAAAAAAAAAAAAACAGAAAAAAAAAATTGAATTAATTCGTGTGACTGACACTGGCATGGCCACCATCAGGGATTTTAATTCTGATTACACAAAGAATTAGTCGCTAATTAGTCAAAATTTGTTGCCAAATATCAGAATTTGTCGGTCAGTGGTTCAAAAGTGATAAGGGTTCATAAGTGGCCTATCTGGAGTCTCCCCAGTTTGGTCACATTGATATCTCAAAAACTAAAGTCACCTAGCGAAGATCTGTTTTCTCCCAAATTTAGTCGCTATTAGTCGCAATTTTTCGCCAAGTCACAGATTTAGTCGGGTCTTATTTAGAAGATATAATGAGTTCAAGAGAAGCGAGTAGAGCTAGCAACTAAAAACGAGTTGGCGAGCAACGAGCAGCGAGTGCGCGGCGGCGACGAGCGATTAGGTAGGTAAGGTACCTACTCCTACTATTTTCTTTACTATTTTATATTAAAATTCCTTCATTAATTTATGACTACCACCTGCCATATACTTAGTTTGTATAATAAGATGTTGAATTGTACTTTATCGTAAGCTTTTGTCGTAAGTAGGTATCTAGCAGTAATCCTATTGCATAGGTACTAGCTTTTGCCCGCGGCTTCGCCCGCGTGGATGTCGCGAAATATCCCACGGGAACGTCCTACCGGGAAATCCTTATTCCTTGTCTAAATTGTAAAGGGAACCTCTATGCAAAATTTCAGCTTTCTAGGTTCAAGGGTTGGGGCTGGGCGTTGATGAGCCAGTCAGTCAGGACTTCTCTCTTTATGTATATAGATTTTTTGGAGTTAATGATATCGAGGGCTTCTTGTATAGGTATATTTATAGTTGGCGAGGATTGTGGCTCGGTTTTTTCTGAGGCCATTTTGGCAGTCGTTATTGTATTTTTTACAATAAGCGTATAGGTACACGGTTGCACATGGCTTTTTCAAAGTTTGAAAATCTAAACTTTTACACATTTACCGCTTCGCAAAGCTTAAAGTTTTATAAGTACGTAGTATATAATAATAAACATTTCAATGTCTCAAAATGTTCCATGAATTAAAGTTGCGTTCGTAATTGAGTTAAAAAGCTATTAAACGCATCTGGATTGCGTCGTGGAATGGCGCCGGGCCATTTGTTAACGATCCCTAGGGGAGTAACCGGCTAACGACTGATTAAAACTAACTGTGACTCGTGAGTTATGAGCGCGAGTTAGTGTACTGGTTGTTTGTGATACTAGTCTGTGTCGCATTCATGCGTCGCTGTAACGTTACACCGAGGCTCGCCGAGTACGAAATGATAATTATGATAGTTTGGTTACTGTTTCCTAGTTTTAAGTAGCAATTTATTATGTTGTTATCGTGTTGGTGCTGAAGTTGGTTGGGAGTTTAATGAACTTCTGCAGACCGATACTCCCTCTAGAGAAAACGATCCATGTCAGTCTAACATGTCCTTTTAACATGGATTTCTTGTTTCATTTACCTATATTGGATAGATACTCCCTTACCCAACAGAGTTTTTAAACCAATCAACTCAATTGATCAGAGATTTGATAACAGATTAATTTGTCTATAGCTTTTAAAAAACCGGTCTCTATTAAACTTTCGCGATTTGTACACATTATAAAATATTATCGAGAACAGAGGAGGTCTACTCCGAAAGTCAGAGTCACGAAGTCGTCTGCGATTCCTTCTGCGTTCCAAACGCTCTTCTCTCAGAGCCTCTTCCACCAATAACATATGTAATGCCATTTCGCTACAATTTTAAGTATGGCACATTCACTTTAACACTTTAAACAAACTTATAGCTCAAGAAATTGTAATAATTAATTAAATTCGATACTTACGATACTCAAAAGGTAACTATTTTGTAGTCGTGAATTTTGACATTAATTTCACGATATCACTCTTGTCAAACTCAAATGATCGGTCGGACTTTTTACGCTCAGAGTAGGGTTTACGATACAACAAACGTCAAAGTGAAGTTCGGTCGGCTCCGAACCGACCGAACGATATAGAATGAAGTTCGTAGTAGGAAACCTCCGAACATTCGGCCGATACTTCGTAATTATCGTTTCGGAGTAGACCCCCAGGTCTTATCGGGTCGGTTTGGTTTGTGGGTCTCTATTATTTTTCCTGACTGTAACGTCAGGAAAAATACTAAAGGCAGAAGATATATGTGTCAGTCAGTCGTTACTGGTAGTCAGAAGCCCAAAAAGTCTGACAACCAGTCTTACCAAGTGGTACCTACCTATACCTAGTGTTACCCAGTAACTGGGTTGTGGAGGTCAGATAAGCAGTCGCTCCATGTGAAATACTGGTAATCAGCTGGATCTGGTTAGACTGGAAGCCGACCCCAACATAGTTGAGAAAAGACTAGGCAGATACATACAGGGTGTATCAGAAAGGTGTGGTGTTTAAGGGTATGGTACAGACCATCTAATGAACAAATTTCTCCATGGACCAACATCGTAGTCGAGAAAAAATTATCAGCCGTTCCATACATTTGGGTCGAGTACCTACATAATGAAGTTTTGTACGGGATAGCTGATAATTTTTTGTTGACTACGATGTTGGTCCCATAATAATGGTAGTACTTAGGTATATCATTTTTCAATACACTTCCTCGAAAACTGGTTCATATCGCACTACGATTAGGTTCACAATGCAATGTATTTCACACACGTGCGATTGTTCATTTTCCCGCACGTGTGCGGGAATAAAAATTGCCATAGATAACTTATACCTATACTTAGTCCAAATTGGTCCAATGCACTTCAATTCACAACTCTCTATTCGGAGGTGAATGATTTTTTAAATCTCGGCAAAGTGGTATGCGTCTTTACGGCGTTAATATTTTTTGAATATTTAAATAATGTTTATAAATAGAATATCATCAAAAACTATGATTATTACAGTAAAAAAAACGTTTATGAGCAAATTAACATTTATTTGTGTTCTAAACTCGAAAATATTTGAATTTTCTATTTTTCATATTAGGCTGTTTATCGGCTTTAACCTTTGCTTCTCCTTCAACCTGGCGAAAGCAAAGCTCGAAAAAAAAAAGAAAATTTAAATAATAGTTTCCTAATCTTTTCCGTTATTTTATTTTATTTCTTCAAAAGTGTATTGAAAAACGTCGTTTGATACTCGTGGGCATTTGTTATTGCAGTTCTCGGCTCAAAAACAACCTCGCCTACGGCTCGGGTGTTAATTCCGCCTCGAATGCAATAACAAACGTTCTCGTCCACTTGTATCAAAATGTACTATTCCCTACATTCATCAACATATTGGAAAAATAATAACCCTCGTAGTTGATGCCATTACTAATTAAGCACCTAGTATTTAACCCCTAACCTATTTTTTACGTCGCTTCATTCAATCAGCATGATTCAAAGTAATAGTGAAGTACTTACCTAATGATCAGAGAACACGACATTATTATTCCGTACGTTCAAGTAATGGGGTCAAAGATTCCATAGGCTATAATTTACTTACATATGTGAGGTGCTCAAGTAATTTATTTAACCCATAACGTTATTAATGGAAAGGTTAAGGTGATGACATCGATTTTATAGTGTGAGAGGTACCTACTACTGGGTTTCTTTAACTAGTCAAAATGTTCTGTATTTTGAGTTTTAATCTGTGGTTTTAGCTGCGTTGTATTGTACAGTGCGTTTCAACTAAGAATAGGAATGACCTTGCGCCATATTGTGAAGATTTAGCAAAATAGCATCTCGTTTACACATTTGCAAAGTCAGTGACATATTTTAACAAAAACAAATTCCAAAAACAGAACTAAAATGGATAAGGATAGCACTACAAAACTTTGCAAGCCTTAGATTTCTAGCTTCAGTTGACAGTTAAAGGTCATTGACTTTCCTATTCTTAGTTGAAACGCATTGTACGTAGTGGGTGTACCTACCTACTTCTTTACGGACATAAATATATTTGTGCACTGGATTTCTGTTCACCTAAGCGAGAACAAAAAATTACGAAAAGACTAAGTACTTATTAATGTTTTTGCAGACTATACCTCCATGTTTTAATTTTAATGTTTATACTGTTTTTTTTTACTTTTTATTCTATTTTTTTTTTGTATAAGTAGGTAAGTATGGATTTTTGCCTGCAATAAAACACTATTTTATTTATAATTATCTCACATGCCCAAACGCCTAAAATCCAGAATAATAATAGGTAGGTACCACCTATAATATAGGCAATACTTACAAATATGAATTCCACCCAAACTGAACCCGCCATTCGCAATATGCTCGCAATGCAGAAACCGATTGCAGAATCACTACACCAACCGTGAAGTCTTTTCCACTAAGATAATAGATAATTCGCGAAATTCAAGTTTTCTTACAATGTTTACTTTTCTCAGGCCAGTGTCAGGCAGTATTTTAAACAAAATATCATTCGCAATCGTAACAAATCTTATGTATTGACAGAATTCAATTCATTAGAAACGTCAACTCTCGTAGCTCAAATTGCCCATGAAATCATGACATTTGAGGCCAAATTCTGACTACGCGCGCTACCATGGCGCTTTTGCCTTAACTAAAATAAATCATCCATGTAGGTACCTACCAGAAGTTTGTGGTACCACGGGGAACACATCAATAGTGCCGCGGATCAAACATCTATCCGTCTACAACATCCGGTTATTTGCTTTAGTCATCAGTACCTCAACTTAGGATAGATATCTAATTATAAAATGGCTTCCAATTTGCTCCAGTTGGAACCTTCAACCTCCAATCTGTCAACAGAAACTATGCACCTAACACGAGGTTTGGTTTAGGTCTGTTTGGATGTTGTTTGGTTTTCAACGCTCGGCTCAGCGCCGAAAGATGAAAATCCAACAACGCGTTTTTATTATTCATTTCCGCGTCGCCTAGTGTTAATTAATAGGTACGGGCTTTAGCCATCTTCGTGCTAGTTGCCTTCTGTAGCTCAACTTACGATAAATATAAAATGGCTTCCAATTTGCCCTAGTTCCTCTTTCTACTACTTTTTCTTTGTATTCGTACAATTTTATTATTATTTAGATATAGGTTTTTAATTTGATAGCCTAATTCAAGATTTATAAATTATATATTCGATTTTAAAGATGCCTACGACCTATCATTATTTGCCTAGCCTTTTTACCAACTACATATACTATTGAGGTCGGCTTGTAATCTAACCGGATTCAGCTGAATACCAGATTTTTACATGGAGCGATTGGCTATCTGACCTGCACATCCTAGTTACTTAATTTAATAAATTAGGTTTAATAAAGGACAATAATAATAGTATTGCCTACACCCCAATCTTGCTTAAAAAGTACCCAAAAACCCACGTACTTATTTTAAAACAATTTTATGCAGCAATACCTTTCCACCGATCATTAATTACCATTTACAAGATAAAGAGCCACATCCTAATGAAAGGCCCCGAAACCCTTCATAAAAGCATAAAATATCGAATAATAAAGGTAAATGGTGGTGGATCGCAGAAATTATGGCTGGCGGTTATTAATTGTCGCTTGTCGTGGTGGCTATCAGCCATCGGATATCGGCGCCATCTTGAATACACACTGAACTTAGGTACCTATCATTTGTCAACGTGCATGGGTTCATTTTAGCTTTTTTTTGTTGTATTTAGTTTGTTAGACACAAACATTATGATTAGGTTGGAGATTCCATGTTAAAATATAATTGAGTTTGAGGACCATCAATCTTTAGATTGTTTTCAGCTAATGGTATGATGGATGAAACATAATATGGTCATCTTCGTTTTAAGAAAGTTGTCACCGCTACAATTCTATTCAGCTGGCCATTTTCGTCAAGCCACGCCGCAAAGTAGGTCTGTACCAATACTTGACGAAGTTAGAGTTGCTTATCAATATTTTATGTAGGTTTGTATCCATCAAAATGTGCTTATTATGGTGATGTAAACTAATATTCAAACGTATTCACGCATCATTTAGAAGTCCCAATATTGATTACACCGACGTTCCATAAATACATATTAATGTCGACACTCTTTCACACGTATCGACACGAAAAATCGAATGACACGCGGACGAACCTAACTCGTGTTGACATGATATATGATAACCCGTACTTTTTGTTCGAAAACCTTTTTTTCGCTTATGTAAATAAATTCAATATATTCAATAACTTGGTCCCCTGGACACGAGGATGTCAACCATCGCTCGGTGGGCTCGATAATTCAATTTATGCGAGTACATTGACGCGACGTATCCCTCAGGACAGTACCAGTCTTCGTAAACAAAGGATATAGCACAATATCACACCGAATATAAATAATGCATGTATTGAGGAAAGAATATTTCTTTTACAGAAGTTTTGCGATATCGTCCGACAGTTTACCGATTCGCTCTGACGGATTCCTCGTTCGATTTATTATTATTTTTTGGAACAATCATTTGGTTCCTGTGTGATGTCTTTGTGAAGTAATACGTAGTTGTTTTCGTTGTATAAGAGATTTCGGGTGTGAGGTGAACGGAAACTTTTACATATAACTGACGTTCGCATGGACGCGGAAATATCGCGGCGATTTTTTTCCGCGCTTTGCTAAGCAGAGCGTTAAAAATCCAGTTTTTAACGCTCTGCTTAGCGCCAAGAGTTGAAAATCCAACATTTGTGTTTTTTCGACGCACTGCGATGCACTCTGTTGTTGTAAGGTTGGATTCTCGAAGCTCGGCTCAACACCGAGGGTTGAAAACCTAGTGCGCGATAAAATCCGGCCGCGATATTTTTACGGCCGTGCGAACGTCGGCTTATCGGGTCCGAAAAATAAGCAATTAAATTACGACGTGTCCGACACGCGTGGCAGTGAACTGAGAAACGTTGAGTTGATTGATTGATTGATTAGGCGATTGGGTTGTAAAGGTATTCCCAGAAGACTCGGGCGAAGTCCTGTGTCGAAGGCGAAATATTGTTGGATAGAAATAGATTTTTTCTTTCTCGTCAGTGATGCTATATTCTTACTTTCTTAGCTCCTCTTCCTTTTTATCTGCACCAGAAGTATAACAATTTGAATGTTTAAACGTTCGCGCTAATAAGTACATAACAGTAATGCAAAACATAGCGTCCGTATTATATATTAATACCTAACCCAAAAATTCTGCCGTGATCACATTATATCATCGACAGCCACTCCACAAACTAATTTATGTGACATTTATCCACTTTATTCCAGTGTTTGGGGGTTATTAATTGAATAAATTTGGCCGTTATTGATTCACGGATCCAATTTCAGTGGAGTTAGTTAATTTTCATATTAATTTGAAAGGGTTTGAATCAAACAATACCACTAGTATTGTTTAGTTACGTCTCGTTGTGTTCCAAGCGTTTTTGTTATGGCCTTATATCATTATTAATTGTGGGAAATATTCGACTATTTGTTTGTGCGTTCATGCGGAATTGAAAATGAATTGTTTAGGGAATTAATTTTCAGGAATATTTTGAATTAAACCTCGTGGGTCCTTTGTCAATAAGTAGTGTGGTGAATAGGGAGCTAAATAAATAGGCACTATAAACAAATACATTGTTTATCTAGAATTTGAATATTTGAATTTGAATACGTTTGAATGAAACGGACACAAAAAAATGTTAATGCGTGGAAGCTGAGGTAACAGAGTGGGTTATGGAAAAAAGTGTCGAATGTATGGAAACAGAAAATGCTAGCAAACGAAGTAGGTACAGTCACCTATAGCATTAAATAAAATAAAAAATAAATATCATTGTACATCACACAACGCCATCTAGTCCCAAGCTAAGCAACCTAATGCTTGTGTTATGGTAACGAGATGGCTGATAAACTACTTATATACATTTTTTTGTATTTTTTTTTTGTAAATACATACATATTATACATAGAAAAACACCCAGACTCGGAACAAATACTTGTAGGTCGTACAAATATTTGTTCCGTGCGGGAATCGAACCCGCGACATGCTGCGCAGCAGTCAATCGCTCAACCACTGCGCCAAACGTGTCGTCAAACCGTCATTAGCTAACCCACCCTTGCATAAATGGTTGAGATTTTTTAGAAAACGAATCGATAGAATTTTGTAATTCTTTTATATTTTATTTAAATACCTATAATAAATATTAATTAATTAATTAAAATTAATCATTTATTCTTGGTATGTAAAAATGGTCACCCATCCACGGAACAACCCCGGCAAGCGAGGCTTAAGTTGATAGATTGACCCGTGCGGCTATTACATTAAACAACATGCAATGTTCTTAAAAAGCAT
This sequence comes from Cosmia trapezina, assembly GCA_905163495.3. Lineage (NCBI taxonomy): Eukaryota > Metazoa > Arthropoda > Insecta > Lepidoptera > Noctuidae > Cosmia > Cosmia trapezina. The sequence continues at coordinate 20,240,384 of LR991037.1, forward strand.
AATACCATCCAAAAAACAAAAACAGAGACAATGAATAATTCACAAAATAAACGTAACATAAATACCGTTTGAAACTTGACCATTCAGAAACATTCTAAAACGTTGTAAAACAAAGTTTAATTAACAAAAAGTACGAACGTACTCAAACCGCGAAACAAAAAGTGGAACCCTATTAAAAAGGCTAATCAAGTTCCCAACGAAATAATTAACCTGAGCTACTCGGAATCTTCAATACCTTCGCGTCGCGTAATGTATACAGGACCAAATGAATGTCTCGAATCCGCCCCAGTGGTCACAGGACCAACAAAAAAAGGCCCTAATTTATCTTTGAAAGAGCCTGGAGGGACAAAAAAGGAAGGTACAATTTGGATAGCGAATTTTTTGGGACCCTATCTATATGTTAATGAGACGGTTGATCAAATGTATGTTAAAACGGGTAATATTATTGAGTTCGGATACGAAATGGAAATGGTATAAATTGAAATAACAAGGGTCATGGTAATTGTCAAAATGTATAGATCGTATTGGTACATACATAGTTACGTGTGTCGCGGATTGACATCTTTGTATGGATCGTAACAAAACAGAAATAAGGATATTTAATTACAATATTTAATTATTTTTTACGCAGTTGGCACAAACATGTTATAGAATATGTATAGAATGTAAGACTCGTATTTATAATCAAAGTAATTACTTGAGTAATTAGTTGCTACTAAGGAATTTCATAGTTGAGGCTTGAGGCTTGGGGCTTGACTTTTCTTAAGTAAAGAAAATGGTGACTATTACTTGGCCAAGAATTCTAAGCTTTGACAGTTCTAACTTCAAGCAATTACTAAACTATAGAAAGAAAATCATTGCTTGAGCAATTACTTTGACTTAAGTAATTACTTTTACTTGACTTTATATATGAGTGTAAGGCCCTGGGTGAATTTTAATATTTTGAACATTTTGTGCGATGAGTGAGGTATAATGTAGGTACTTGTATTAATGTTTGTTATCTTTTGAAGAAATTATCCGTGATGTAATCCTTTAAACTCCGTTCCAATACAAACCACATCCATGGGCGAGTATCAGTATTTCATCCACAGGAAGTGACAGGGGTCCAATTTTCTGAAGTTGTATCACTCTGGCTGGAGGGATCTCAATTACGAGTAATAATCTCAGTTACACACATGTGACGATCTAAGTATTAAAATGTTTTGATAATGATAGTTTTTAGGGTTCCGTACCAAAACGGTAAAAAGGAACCCTTATGGTGCGACTCAGTCTGTCTATCTGTCTGCCACAGCTGGATATCTCAAGAACTACTAATGCTATCAACTTGAAATTTGGAACAGTTTTAGATAACGTTTACCCAACTATATTGCAATTTTGAAAGAAATAGAAATTTATATATTTTTTTGCAACAGGGACTGAAAGGGGAACCTCAAAAATTCAAAGTGGGGGCTACTAGGGCATGTGTGGTATCATTATGAAAGAGCGCTGTTTGCACATTCTTTTTGGCCGCACAGTTTTCGACTTTTGATGAAAAATGTAAAAAAAAATCTCCCTTATCTCCGAAGTTTGCATAGAGAAAAATCTGAAATTATTCTATGTGATAGAAGTTTACTTAAAAATTACAGGAAAAACGATGTTTCTAAATAGCACACTTTTCCAGAAATCGGAACGGAACCCTCGGTGCGCGAGTCCAACTCGCTCTTGACCGGTTTTTTTTAAATTTTATTTTGTGTAAAATTAACACTACTACGACAGATGCCTTAGGAACCAAGAATGAAAGTCTATTGAATTTTCGAATGAATATTAAAATAAAAGTAGGTACTTACCAAGTTACTATATAACAATACCTAACCAGTGTCATTGACCTGAACCTTCATAGTTTGCGGTACTATCCCAGTCACAATCCTCAGCGGTATAAAGTACTATGCCACCGATAACTGTATTAAATATTAATCTACGACTGTCGAGCTGACGGGAGCCTGGGCCCGATGTTATTTTGATGGAAACTAATGAAACTTTACCTAGTTTCCTACTGGCTACGATTGGTTTGTAATTAACTATAGGATCATAAGTTTTGGATTTATTTCATCGAAACTGTTCAATTGACAGACAGACAGCCTTACTAAGGAAGGAAATATGAATTTTAGATGATTTCCTAGAAGTTCTGGATGTGCACTGTAAAAAGATATTTGATTGGAGTCAGACGTTTGTAAAAATGAAGTCAGTGGCAACAACTTTACAACGCAACGTGTCGTTTTGAATCCTCGTCAAATTTCAGGATGTGATACAGAACATCAAACCGAACAACTTTCTCCAAGGGACCAACATCGTAATCGCGAAAAAATTTTCAACTGTCCCATCGAAAACTGCAATACCTACTCGACGCAAATGTATGGGACGGCTGATTATTTTTTCGCAATTACGATGTTGGTGCCATGGAAAAAGTTGGTCGGTTTGATGGTCTATACCACACCCTTAAATTTGACGAGAATGGAAAAGGACACGTTGTATAGGTGCACCCGTTTTCCGGAAAGGGAACAAAAATGATCGAGGTGTTAGAACAGGTGGTAGTCTAGTACGGTAAGTTCCTTCATCTTTTTCTGTCATGTTGGTCCGAGATAACAAGAAAGTATAAGAAAAACGGTGAAAAGATTAGCCACGTATACTAGAAAAGTTTAGGTAGTGAAAAAAGGTAAACAATCTTGATGTGTCTTTTATCTTTTTTATTTTAAAACCTCAGTTTAAAAATAAAATGCAACTAAAAACTAATGTAAATACAACAATAATGATTACTAAATCAATTGAACCATTCGTTTAAGCAGTAGTTTATTTGTTTATTATGTGTTTGTGTAAAAAGTCACATCAAGATTGTTTACCTTTATTTTACCACCTAAACCTTTCATGTATAGTAAGCTTTCTATCAAGGCATAAAGTGGCCATGAATTCAATTTCACCCTGTAGATTCAGAAATCTAATAGGTGACATTTTTTTTTTTTTAAAAGTAGCTGAGCAGTTGCAAGTTTTGATGATGACTCATCATTATGAACAACTTTTACTATGGGACCAAACCTGAAATCGCGAAAAAATAATCAGATGTTCCCGTCTATTTTCGCATAACTCGTCAAAATGTAGGGGACAGCTGAATTTTTTCGCGACTATAGTAATAAGTTGTTCATAATGATGACCCCTTAAAAGAATGCCCATGAATTCCCACATAGGTGGTACATTAGTGTATAATTGACTAATTTAGTCTTGTTTTCCTATACCTATACCAAAATAAAGCCATAAACTCAATCAGCGAAACATAGCATTATAACGAAACAGCGCTGCAGCTTTCGAAGCGGTACGCTGTTTTGTCGACGGAGCGTCGTTAGGCGATAACACTGCGGTGTCCCGGTGTGCACCTGGGCTCTGACGTCATAATATCAAGATGGTCGCAGATTATTAGTTCGTGTTAACACCACAGGGTAAGAAGATACAGTACATCAATTGCTTGGGGATTAACGCACATTATTACGTGATAATGATTACTGCAGTCAAATCTAAGATTACAAAAAAAATGTTTTCTGAAAAAATTATAAAGTGACAATGGTTTTGGAAATAAAAACCTTTTCGGTAAAAAAAAACACATTTAGTTGTCTGAATAAATATGAAACCAAACCAGCGAAAGATTTTACGTGATAATGATTACTGCAGTCAAATCTAAGATTACAAAAAAATGTTTTCTGTATTATAAAGTGACATGGTTTTGGAAATAAAAACCTTTTCGACAAAAAAAGACACATTTAACTGTCTGAATAATATGAAACCAAACCAGAAAGATTTCCTCGGATCCACAATTGCTATCAAATTGAATGAAATAGAAACATATTTCACTACCTAAAAAAGGTAATAAAAGTTAAGTTTTATGGAACATCACTAACATTGGTGATGGCAAACGTCGGTAGAAAACCGACTTATAATAAACTACCTTTTGCCCGCGGCTTCGCCCGCGTGGAGGGTGTAAATTATCCCACGGGAACATACTACCGGCATAAAAAGTATCCTATGTCCTAATCTAGGTCATAGTCATGGTAGGTCATTTGCCAAATTTCATCCATATCTGCTAAGCCGTTTTAGCGTGAAAGCGTAACAAAAAAACAGAGTCAGTTTCGCATTTATAATACTTGGTAGGATATTAGATTTTAGTTAGGATAGATACATACTAATATTATAAATTCGAAAGTAACTCTGTCTGTCTGTCTGTCTGTTACCTTTTCACGCCTAAACCACTGAACGGATTTCGATAAAATTTGGCAAGGCTATAGATGGTATCCTGGGGACGGACATAGGCTACTTTTTTTTTCAAAAATAATCCTACAGGGGGTGATATAGGGGATGAAAGTTTGTATGGGAAACCCAGTATTTCTCAAGTTAAGGATATGAAAGTTTTAATTTATGGTTTTGGTAGGAAATAAAGAAATATGCGGTTCAGCGTTTTTGAAAAATCATTCCCTAAGGGTGTAAAATAGGGGTTGATTTTAAAATTTACAAAACTTATGGATTTAGTTCAAAGTTATGCTTTTGGTAGGAAATAAAGAAATATGTGGTACTTACAGTGTTTTTGAAAAATCATCCCGTATAACGGGGGTTTAAAATTCACAAATACTTAATAATAGGTCTTTACCTATGAAATTGCCGTTTTGTATGAAAAAATTGAAACGAATTTTTTTCATGTATTTTTTATTTGTATTAATCGAAGTAATCACCCATGCAATCAATGCATCTTTGCCAACGCAGTGGCAGTTTATTGATGCCCTTCTTAAAGAAATCAGCTGGTCGGTAGGCAACAAATTCTTCAAAGGCATTTTGTACTGCCTCTCGGGTATTGAATTTTTTTCCGGATGACGGAGAGCTTCCAACCCCAGTTCTTGCAACTTGGAGACCATCTGCTGTGCAGTATGAGGTCGCGCGTTGTCGTGCAGGAGCAGCGGAGACGAGCGATTGACCAATGCTGGTTGGAGATGTGCCAGCTTCTCCATCATTGTGTTCAGTTCTTCACGGTACACATCTGCAGTAATGCTCACGCCGTTTGGTAAGAAGCTGTGATGAATCACACCGGCGCTAGACCACCAAACAGTGACCATCACTTTTCTAGGGGTAAGTTTTCGTTTAGGGCATTGTTTAGGTGCTAAACCAGGATCCAACCAACTTGCTGAGCGCTTGCGGTTATCAAACAGAATCCATTTTTCATCGCAGGTAACAATGCGGTTCAAAATTCCTTCATTTGTGTGTCTGTTGAGCAGTGCAAGGCACGTCTCGACGCGTACTTCGCGCTGGCGATCATTGAGTTCGTGGGGCACCCATTTGTCAAGCTTTTTTACCTTGCCAATTTGACGCAAATGGACCAATATTGTTTTGTTGTTGTTGTTGTTTGTTGTGAAAGCTGCTGCTAATTCAGCCGTAGATTGTGTATCATCAGCTTCCACAATCGCCTTTAATTCGTAATTGTCGACCAAAGTCTTCGGACGACCGCGAGGTTCATTTCTCAGGTCGAAATTTCCAGAACGGAAGCGAGCAAACCAATAACAGATGGTGCGTTGGTTTGTAGTGTTAGCTCCGTAAACGTCGTTGATTTTGCGTGCCGCTTGTGCCGCGTTGCTGCCACGACGGTACTCATATTCCATAATTACTCGAATTTTTAACGTATCCATGATGACGAAAAAGATTGAAATGCGATGAAAATGTAACACTAATCAACAAACAAATGACTACTTTTGGAAAAAAAAAATCCATGTTTTTAAAATAAAATTAATTTGAAATTAGAATTCTTAGCCAAACAAAAATTATTTTGATTTGAAATGGCCAGTACTGCAGAACGGCAATTTCATAGGTAAAGACCTAATATTAAAATGTTTGTGTACCTACCTCTTTTTAAGAGATTTAAGGGATTGGAAATGTAGTCGTAATTCGTATCTTGAGGTAACATTTAGTCTTTATTTCATTCGACGTTTTTACGACGAAATTATTACAACAATTAACTTTTGAACGAGTGGACACTCGGTCGGTCGGTATGTATTTTATTTATTTATTTATTAACTATGCAAAGTGCCCCCGCCGCGTATGTCTGTCTGTTTGAATGCGATAAAGTCAAAAAGTACCAAACGGATTTTCATACGGTTTTCACCAATGAACGGAGTGATTCATTAAGGGTTTGTGTAAATTGGCTGAAATGCGACGACGATTGTTGAAGATGTCGGAAAAAATCATGCTAACTGTGAGCTTTAAGCCCACCATACACGATAACGATATATCCACGTGAACGTTCCCATGGGATATTTTGCGACATCTACGCGGGCGAAGCCGCGGGCAAAAGCTAGTATTAATATATGTCTCATAATATCTTTGCTAACTAATATCTAAAACCTATCCTATGCCTTGAGCAATCGTGGTGATCAATGCTCGTGCTTTCTCTGTATGAGAAGAGGCATTTACTCTGTAGTGGGACAGTCATAGGCTGGTATCTATACGTACCTATTATAAAATAAAGTCGCTTTTCGTATCTGTATGTGTGGCCGCGTTGTTCTTTTCTTCTAAAGTGCGCAACGGATTTTGATGCAGTTTTCACTATCATTTAGAGAATTTATTCCGGGAGGTCTAAAGGTAAACTAATATTTAACTTATATAATATAATATAGAAGGTATTTAGTCATCTTCAAGTCGTAAAAACCGTGCGAGGCAGGGCCGGGTCGCTAGTTTAATAAATAAAATAGGTATTCCTAAATTTCCCCATTTTCCATGAATGCTCGTTGGGCGTTTCTGTACGTGGTCTTTCAAGTAAGTATGAATTCGAATGTATCGTATGAATTCGTGTGGAATGAATCTACTGTTCTCACCTTACCTTCTCCCTGCACTTACTGTTGGCACTGTAATTTCTTAGTAGAATATAAACGATGTTTGATGGCACACGGTGCCCAGTAGCTGCAGTGGATATCTTAGAACTAATATTTTCATCTCAGAATAGTAGGTCTAGTTCAAGTTGCAGGCTGTGATGTGTTTGGTAATACGAGTATAACTATGTTTATGTGTTTGGTGCAAAGTAAAAGGTTACCTTTTTAACACGCTTTTACTAGCTACACCTGTATGTTTGTATGTAACAGAATAATTGAACTCGATTTTTACCCACTTTAAATGGTCACATTAATTCGAAATTTTGCACACTTAACAAGGCCCGGTGACAATACAATAATTTAAAATAAAAATAATTAAACATACTTAAAAAAAATATAATACCTACTTAAAATAATACATACATGGCCAGAGATCGCACAAGATCCGGAGGTTTGGAAGGAAAAAGTGGAGGCCTTGCCCAGTAGTGGGACACAATGTAGTCAAAAAAAAAAAATACCTACATAAATATAATTAGGAATCAAACGAACTTACCTAGTGAAGTTTGATTCCAATTATGCGAGGGTTTGAACTAGTTTTTTTTTAACTATAATTTATTTTTAAATTTTTTAGAGTCGAATAAATTATAGTTTAAAAAAAAACTAAAAAACACGGTTTAATACAATTAAACTGAACTAAAAAGTAAACAAATATTTTTTATAGCACATTTGCTCGTAAAGGGTCTCTTATTTCACCAATTTCAATATCGTAATGTATGTCATTACGTACTTGTGCGTTATCGTAAAGTAAAACGCACGAGTTTCTTTTTAATAAGGTAACACCTACCGTGTATCATGATGCTCCGTCTAAAACCAACGGTACTTTTTTAAATCTTGGCAAAGAGTTTTTATGTCAGAAAAGTGGTCAACATTTTATGAATAAAATTAACTTTGGGATAAAATAAAATTAAAGAATTAAAAATGTTAAACATTTAATTCTTTGATTTAATTAATTTTGCCAATAAATTACAACCATTTATCTGTAACAAAAACAAAAAAATATTAATTTACTTTAATAATACTGGCTGTTTTTGTGCCTTTGCCTTAAAAAAAAAAGATGCGTCCGCATAGCTAATTTGTGAACAAGTAAAAATTATTCCGCGCGCTTTTTCTTTTCGCTGTATTGTTTTTATTTCAAAATGTCGTCAAGTAATGATGAATTTATTCATTCGACACCGCCAGCCCCAGAAGTCTCAAAGGCAGCGAAAAAGGCTACTCTAAGCCTCTTGCTCAAAAAACCGACCGATAGATACTTACAAGCGGATCAAAATTTCATCGTATGGAAAACAAGCAAAGATGCAAATTAATTTTCAGAAAGTGTGTTTTTAAATATTTATTCGTTTAAGAAAGTCCGAGTTTTATTTATTTCCTCGCAAATATGTTATAAAACGTCGTATGACATACGTGCGCTTTGATAATTACAGCCTCTGCTTTCTTGTAGCCCTCGCCTACGGCTCGGGCTGGCAATATCGCCTCAGCTGTAATTTTCAACTTACCGCACTTATATCATAATGTACTATTTCAATATAAGAATAAAGTGATTAACGAGAAAATTAATGTCTATGTAAAAAAAAGCGTGGGGTGCTACAGTCTACAGTCTTTTTTTGCAACATGCATGTGGGGTATTTTATGAAAGAGCGCTGTTTACACATTCTCAAACTATTTTTTGTTTTTGTGAGGCATAGTTTTTGACTTTTGATGAAAAATGTTAAAAAGAAATCTGAAGTTATTCTATACGATAGAAGTTTATGTAAAGATTACAGGAAAAATAAAACGATGTCTCCAAATGTACACTAAAAAGAAATAATGTCCCCTTATCGCTGAAGTTTCCATAGAGAAAAATCTGAAATTATTCTATGTGATAGAAGTTTATGTAAAGATTACAGGAAAAATAAAACGATGTCTCTAATTTTTTTTTCTCACTTTTTCAGAAATTGGAACGGAACCCTTGGTGCGCGAGTCTAACTCGCTCTTGACCGGTTTTTTATTTATTTATCATGATGCTTTTGAGGTGAGGTTTATCATGAGGTTTATCATGATGCTCCGCCTAAAACCAACGGTACTTTTTTAAATCTTAAAAAAAAAGCAAAGAAAGCAAAGCAGAAAAGTGGTCAACATTTTATGAATAAAATTAACTTTGGGTTAAAATAAAATTAAAGAATTAAATGTTAAATAATTTGATTAATTAATTAATTAATTACTCTTTGATTTAATTAATTTTGGCAATAAATTACAACCATTTATCTGTAACAAAAACAAAAAAATATTAATTTACTTTAATAATACTGGCAGTTTTTGTGACTTTGCCTTTTAAAAAAAAAGCGCTGATTCGTGCGCATCGCTAATTTGTGAACAAGTAAAAATTATTCCGCGCGCTTTTTCTTTTCGCTGTATTGTTTTTATTTGAAAATGTCGTCAAGTAATGATGAATTTATTCATTCGACACCGCCAGAAGTCTCAGAGGCAGCGAAAAAGGCTACTCTGAGCCTCGAAAAATCGACCGATAGATACTTACAAGCGGATCAAAATTTTATCGTATGGAAAACAAGCAAATATGCAAATTCATTTTCAGAAAGTGTGTTTTTAAAGATTTATTCGTTTAAGAAAATCCGAGTTTTATTTATTTCCTCGCAAATATGTTATAAAACGTCGTATGACATACGTGCGCTTTGATAATTACAGCCTCTGCTTTCTTGTAGCCCTCGCCTACGGCTCGGGCTAGCAATATCGCCTCGGCTGTAATTTTCAACTTACCGCACTTATATCATAATGTACTATTACCTATGTTACAACTTTATAAACCAACTACCCTAAAAAATACACTTCAAAGCCCTTTCCAACCCCTGTAACATTATAATGCACTTATCTACATATACCTTTGCGATTCACAAGGAGTAGGCAAGAACTCGCCCAGAATTGCGCGGATTACTGACCGCCTGCTGCATTTCATTACTCTGTGGCACTTTTTAATGCTGGTACTCTGTCTTATGTTGTCAAGGAAATTATTATTGTCTAAGGTTGTTATAGTGTATGTGTGCATTCCGAGCTAATTACTTTAGTTTTAATTACGTACCTTAAATGAGAATACAGGAGTGATACTTATGCTTTATTGTACAATGTACAGTGGACTGCTTCAATTGGGTAGGTACCCCAATACAACTGGGGTACCCAATTGATGCAGCCCACTGTACATACACGATAATTAATATGTCTAACTCAAAGCATTTATTTCAGATAAGCCTATTGCAGGCACTTTTGAATTGTCAATGGATCGGTCAGTCAGAAAGATGAAGCTCCAAGATTGCCCACTCCAAGGCGTAGCGAAGAGAGAAGAGAGAGAGAGAGAAGAACGGGCAAGAAATTCCACTCCACCTCTTTTAAATCAAAATATTGTTACAAAATATTTCTTACATGTAAAGAACTTAGTATTAATATACTATGTATGTTGTTAAGAATAATACCTACTGTAATATTTTTAATAGTAATATGTAAGACATAAACTTATGATTCTTATGATTGTAATTAGATGACCAAATTACAAGTTCATAGGTCAATGGGAAGTTAAACAATTGGAACCAAATTTTGAAAAAAAAAGCTGACTGGTGGCTTCTCATTCCTTTGTTTTCCAATATTTTAAAAAACAAAAAATACAGTATTTATTTACTTAACGAGTTCTAAACAATATCCTATTCGATGTGGTAGGTCAACTTTTTTTTTTCGCATCCCCCTTTAAGTGAATGGGATATTCCCTTTATGGAATAAAAACGTTTTAAAATATTTTTTGACAAGTTATATAGCTTTGGGTCAACAAGATGGTTAGACTGTGAAATTTTTAAGACTACAGTCTTAAAAATTTCACAGTCTAACCACAGGTTTTATAGACAAACGGTTGTAGCTACAGCTACAACCGTTTGTCTATAAAACCTGTGTGACAGACGACGGACATACGAACATATGAGTGACAGCAATAGGGCTCCGTTTGGACCCTTCGGGCACGGAACCCTAATAATAAACTTTTTGCAAAAACAGACAGTAATTCACAAGTGCATTATCCAATAAACACAAGTCAGACGGCCCGCACGGGAATCGCAGTGCAACGCAAAGAATCGTTCGTTAAGTTAGCAGGGAGTTAGTTCAGTGCCTCCAGTAAAAAAGGGAACAACTCAAATTCGTCACTTTTCAGGAGAGCCAAAAAACTTTTGATGTTTTTTAGTGTTTCGCAATTAAAATCAAAAACTTCTTTCAAACTTACATTGTAGGTAAAAAATAGGCCTTTCATTTAATGGGAATCATTTCCACATTCAGTCACTCCTACTATATTTTTATTTAGTTTTACTTCAGTTGTTCCTTTGTTAACGAAGTAATAATGAAATAACTTTATTTATACTAGTCAGTATGGTCGTTTATAAAGTAGTATTACGAGTTATTCCCTTATTATATAAATGCTTAAGACAAATATAATGACTCCCTTATAATGATTTCCTTCTGCTATCGATGTCGAGGATTTAAATAACAAACAAAAAATGTATACCTAATTATAATTATATCTCGTTTTCTCTCCACGAAATGCTATTTCTGGCTCTTCCCTGTAGTATTAGTATACCTATCAAAAACAGTAAGGTATGAATTTATAGGCGTCTATAAAATGCATTTACCTATTTGGAGAATAAATTCATGTAACTCATACGTTAACAAAGTTCAACAAGTGGGAAGGTACCTACTACTACTTAACCTAAGTTTGATTTCTATTCCTAAGTCGATAGAATATGAATGCTCATACATATATGCTTAGGTCACAGTTTAAATCAAAGTAATTCCATGAAATACTTACAATTTCAGATAGTTTTAACACTAACTCAGTCATTTTTCTGCCGCGTTTCGTTTTGTTTCTCCGCTATGAAGATAACAAACACTACGCTCTGACCTTACAACGGTAAGTTCGAACAACAAGAATAAAGAAAAATCAGATACAAGTCTTACTAAGATTGGTTTAATTGAATACTAGATTATCATAAAATGATGTGATATCAGTATACTTATCACTTTTAAAAGTTTGTCTAGAAAACTTTTTAATAGGTAGGTAGGTAGAATATAAAATTATCTCAATAAATAAACAGAAGTCAAAATTTTTACTTTATTTATTGAGAAACTGGACCTATCTAAAATTATATTTGTAGTTCAGAATCGTACCTTGCACATCGACCTACAATTATTCATAGAAAAAATATTTTATGAAGATAACGCATTTTATTTAATGAACATACTTTAGTTTTAAAAAGTAATTGTTTGACCACCCACTACCCTGCTTAGTGGAGTAATACCGATTGACACTGCCTGAAGAAAAATGCAGTTGTTCCCTTTCAAACATGCTTACCAAATGGATTATCAGGATTTACGTCTTACTGTGTTTAAAAAACTTTGACACTACATAGGTTGTGTCTTTTTGTAATTAAATTAACTGTGTTCATGCCATTGTGTTTGCCGTTCAATTGTGTTTTGGGATTTCTTGTAGATGTGTCTACTACGTACTGAAATTTACTAGATAATATCGATGGATGTGCCTTTACAAGCAGTCCACTTATGCCTTTGATACAATAGAAAAAACAAGTTAGGATTAAGCTAGAGTTATGTCCTTTTGATATGTTATGTAGCAGAACACGTAGATTACAATGGTGCTATAAAAACAAAAGGGCATAACTCGACTTATTCCGTTTTTGACTGGAGGCACTGAGTTGTTCCCGCGTGACCGGCAGTTAACTTTACTGCGGTGTAACTTAGTTCTATGTAGTGTTATGGCCATCGATTGTAGTATAGGCAACATCACATTAGGTTATACCAAACCGTCAGATTTCTCCAGATTATTTTAAACCTTAAAATGTTATAAAACAATATTGAGAATGGGTCTCGCGATATTGAAAAAAATGAAAATGAAACAAAAAATGAAATGAAAAAAAAAAATTTAAATATGAAATGAAATGTTGATTTTTGTTTTGTTGTTGTTGATTGTTGTTGTTGTTGATTGTTAATGAATGAAATGTTGATGGTTAAGTTAAAACTCGAATGAGAAAATTTTACATTTTGTAGTAATTTGACCTTGCTGCTGTGTGTACATTTTATCGTAGATTCTAGGATTAGTATATAAACCAGCACTATTTCTCTACTGTCTCATTGTTCAACGACCTTTTATGCTATCTCTCGTTTTTGTCTTGCAGACAGAAAAATGATTTTTTACCATCGTCCTTAACCTTTCCGTCTGCCGTAATTACGTAAACGATTAATAAGCCATTGTGACTCGCGTGGATCCACGTTCCGGATACGAAGGGTTAAGTAGCTTCCTTTCTATTGCTGTTCGCCTAGTCCATGTTAAACTTGAGACATAATTATTTTTATTTACACCCATGCTATAAATCCTCTATAAAAGATTCTGAAACAGTTAGCTTATTGCCAACATTAAAACAGCCGTTGTCATAGTAACCATTATATCATCCAAACGGGTGTTTTAATGTTGTACTGAATTTCACAATGCAACTCGTTTTCAAAAAAAGAACATTGTAATGCACGCGCGTTTCACTACAACAGCGCCGTAATTTAAAAAAAGAACTTATTCGAATTCACGTGGTATACTATGACGCCGGCCGCCATGTTCGATACGAGTATTAGTATTGCAAAAAACTGTTTCAGAACCTTTTATAGAGGATTCATAACATGGATGTAGATAAAGTCTTGTATGCAACTGTACATAATTAGGTATTAAAACACTCATGTGATACTATTATCACACTGGGCTTCGCCTCGTGTGATAAACCCACATTGGTGTTTTAATACCCCTTATTATACGTCAGTTGCATAAATAACTATAACCTAGGCGTTTTTACAGAGTATCGGATATCCACAGATCAAAGAAAAAAAACCGGCCAAGTGCGAGTCGGACTCACACATGAAGGGTTCCGTACCATAAACACTCCTGCCTAAGTAAATTATTATTCACTTAGGCACCTACTGTTACAGATTTATTATTATAAAATAATGGTTCACGGTTTATGCATAAGGTTTATGTTTATAAAATTGAATGTTTTTTTTTAATTTTTATATTTGAGTTGATTGAATGAAAGGTAAATTGCGGTTTACGATTTATGACGTATTAAAAAAAACTACTTAATAGATCTCGTTCAAACCAATTTTCGGTGGAAGTTTACATGGTAATGTACATCATATGTTTTTTTTTAGTTTTATCATTCTCTTATTTTAGAAGTTACAGGGGGGGGCACACACATTTTACCACTTTGGAAGTGTCTCTCGCGCAAACTATTCAGTTTAGAAAAAAATTATATTGAAAGAAAGAGAAAGGAAGAAAGAAAGAAAAAGTATTTATTGTGACTCGCACAGAACTAAAACTAAAACACAAAATAAAAGTTGAAAACAAACAAAATATATAAAAAAAAAAAAATAAGTAAATAAAAAACAAAAAAGTCCTGTACGAGGCCAAAAGGTCCCTCCGGTCGATTCAGTAAAAATCTCACCGTGAAAACTTAAGTGAAGTGAGTTTGTTTTTGCTAGGAATTGACACTATTGACAGCTCACTCCACGCTCACTTCACCTAAGTTTTCACGGTGAGATGGTTACAGAATCGCACTGCCTATCTCAGCACGATGCTGCGGCACTTAACATGTCATGTCATATTGGAAACCTCAATATCATTTTTGAAGACCTATCCATATCCATATCCAATTTTTTTTGAGTTTCAGTTCTAAGTATGGGGACCACCAAAATTTTTTGTTTTTTTTCTATTTTTATGTGAAAATCTTAATGCGGTTCACAGAATACATCTTAATTACCAAGTTTCAACAGTATAGTTCTTATAGTTTCGGAAAAAAGTGGCTGTGACATACGGACGGACAGACAGACAGACATGACGAATCTATAAGGGTTCCGTTTTGCTACGGAACCCAAAAAATCAAAGATAAAGAGTATTCTATCTATCTATCTATCAAAGGGTCGAGGGGATGGTCGTAAGTTCAATTAAAAATATGGTTAAAAGTGATGACATTAAAAACGAAAGCTTAATTAATTATATCATTTTATTTACATCAGTTTCCAGGTCAACAAAATAAATCAGAAAATGTACCTGTCAATTAATGCCACTTACAAATTGAGTGATTATTTGAACACATAAACCCGAAATACTATTCACAAATCACCCTAAAATGCTTTTCATTTGAAAATTGAGATTAATTTTATAACCTAAACGACGACGATTTTTCATTCAATAACAATTTAATAATGTCATTGCCCTGTCATTCTCCTTTATTGCTGGAAAAAGAAAGTTTGTGAGTGTGTGTGTGTGTGTTTGTATGTTTGTTACTTCTTCACGCTGAAACGGCAGGACCGATTTAGATGAAATTTAGTATGTAGATAGCTTATAACCTGGATTAACACATAGGCTACTTTTTATCCCGGTCTACGCGGGTGAAACCGCGGGGTGCAGCTAGTATAGTATAAAGTTGAAACATTCTAAATATAGATGAATGTGTTACTAATTGACTTTAGTTGATGATTGCGTAAGAATTTTATTTGAACAGAGTTTGTTTACACTTTTGAAACAGGCTGTAAATTTAGAAACACAGTATGAATATACTATGTCTTTTTTGTTTTCTGGTTCTATCTATAGTTAACAAATTATAACAACACTAATGATAAAGCCGGGTTTTCACTATACGAGTACTCCCGGACCGAGTTTACTCGCATGACTACTCGGTCGCTACTCGTAGCGTGTAAACACGTGTCCGGGCGTACTCCGGCAGCGACAACTCGGGCGCGGTTCTATTTTGCAAAGTTCACTTGGATCATTTTATGAAAACAAAATGGCGCCAACTAAGAAAAAGTGGAATGAACGTCTTAAAATCCATTTCCAGGTCCAAATTTATCGCTTGCTTTGATTTTTTTTCCTTTAATTTTGAACTTCAGCGATTAACATATCTGCTACAACTTCTATACCTCGCAGCAGCTGATCAGTCGTCATCTTGATGCGTGCAAGGAGACAAAATTAAATGCTACTTTGACGCTGAACTCGTAAAGTGTCAACAAAATTCCGAGTTGGACTCCTATATGATCTAGTTCGTATGAGCGCACTCGGTCTGAGAGTACTCGTATAGTGAAAACCCGGCTTAATTATTAGTTCAGAAAGTGTTTGGACCCGTGCATCGATTGTAATAACTTTTAATTACCTACAACCTTCTAAAAATAATTAACCACAGCTTTAAACTTCACTTTCTGCAACTATATACACCAAAACTTTACAAAACGCCCTAATCCCATAATTTGCAATAAATCACATTTAAAGTCGCTAAAATAATCGTAAACCAAGATAAATTCGTCCCGTACTAATTAGTGGCTGTACGAATAGGGTTATCCAAAAGGATGAAATTCAACTCCAATTAAAGTGACTTGCAACATCAAGGGTGGTGCTGACTTAATTATTGTGGCCATCCCTATAGTAATTGTAGACCATAAGGGGGTGTGTGTGTGGGGGGATGTACGGTTATGTTTTCCTTTACGATGTGATGTAGCTGTCTAGAATATTGTGAGTGAAAATTATGTTTTGATTATATGTACGTTTTTTTGAGAATTTGTGTCGGTTTTGGGGTTGGTGAGCCTCTTGTACATGTAAGAAGTTGGCGAGCCGTTTCTAGAATAATAAAGTGCGCTTATTAATTATGTTAAGGCGCGTTATTATGTAAATATTCACAAAAATTGGTTTCTTGGATTGTCGAGTATGACGTAACGCAATGAAACTATCCGACACAAAAAATACAGTGGACAGAGAAGGGTTTAAAGAAAAATTTTAAGCAATAGAAAAGTAAAAAATAGTTTGATATTCCCAATAAAAAATTTGGAAGTTGCTCCACAAAAATAAACTTTGGCGTCGAACATCTCTGTATTTGCAGCGTTACCGACATTATTATTTTTTAATTTTTTAAGAATCTAATAGAATTAGCGTTTGTTTTAAACCTTAAACCCGAAAACTATTTAATTTATTGTGTATATTCTGAATAATCTAAAGAAAACCCAGAAAATAAATGCACATTCGCAGCTTAGACACATCTCGGCAACACAAATATTATTTTCAATTTTCAACCTTATTTCAAGCCATGTTGCGGTTGTTTGCCGTTTAAAATCGTAGTCAGTCCGGGTCTTAAAACTAATTTAAGTATAACTGCTTGCAAACAAAGCAGAAGTTACATACTAGGCTTTTGTATCGGCGTTCGGCGTTTACATCATTTTCAAAATATTTCTGCAGTAGGTTATTTCTTTAAAAACTTGCACACAATTATACAATAACATGTCATTGTATGTATTGTTATGTCGTGTTATTCGGCAGATATTATTTATGATACGAGTATTACCATATATTATAACATATCGAATTACATGAACCACACACGAATCGAATTACATGAACATGAAATATTTTTCTAATTAAGAAATCTCTGAGTGTCATTAACAATTTTCTGTTTACGCCAGACATTAAGTTGTTCACAAAATTCATTAAAATCTCAAAGATTTACTGAAGCGATATCGTTGAAACATGTTCAATTTCCCGCGCGATATTAGACGAGTAGCAAGCTCACAGTACAGAGAGAACAGTGAAGCAATCTAGAAAAATATTGCTGGAAAATGAAAACCTAATATGTTAGTAATATTTATGCTAGCAACAAAAATATAAAAATAATTAAGGATATAAATTATTGGCAAACGGAATCAATGAAAAAAAATTGACATAATACATATCATATAACATAACGGCTGTATTCCTCGAGGGGTTAGGCAGAAAGAAGAAGAAAAATTAAGAGCCAAATTATCATAATTATCACTGAATACTATAGTTTTCTTACCTAAGTTAAACTAGTCGAGTTCTTACGAAAACCCAAGGAATTAATACGAAAAACCAAAGCTACAAAATACGGCGTTTTTTTTAGGATTCCGTACCAGAAGGGTGCCAAACGGAAACCTATTACTAAGCCTCCGCTGTCCGTCCGTCTGTCTGTTAGCGGGTTGTGTCTTATGAACCGTACCTAATAAGTATACAGTTGAAATTTTCACAGATTTTGTACGAGCTTTGTTGCAACAACTAAGCATGTTAGGAATTTGATAATTCTGTATAATTATCTTGTACGATGTAATGTATTTAATCAACAAATACTAAAAACGCCGATACATAAGGTATTTTGGTTAAATATTGTTATTTTTTGCAATTGCAGAAAATCTTCTGCAATTGCAAAAAATAACAATATCGTTATGAAATACAAAGTTATCTTTGCGATTGCTAAACTTTAAAATGAAAAATATTTGTCGTTTAGTATTTTCATTTATCTGAACTAAAAAAAACTGAAGTACGAAACCCTCGGTGCGCGAGTCCGACTCGCACTTGGCGGGTTAGTACTCAACTAATAAGGCGCGTCGTGAATCTTCGTTCGCACAGAAAAGAAAGTATGGCCCCGAAGATTAACGAGAATACAATCAACCTTAGATCACTACTATAAGGTTCATATGGCAGCTGTTAGTTCCGTCTCACTCGCAAGTATGGCGGCTGTCAAGCGGCGCGCTAACATGGCGTCAGCTACCGACCAATAGCGGTACAGGAAAAAGCGTGGAGCGTGCCGATTGGTTAATAGCATTTCCCGCGCTTTGAAAATTCATCTTCTGCGCAGGTACATCGATAAGCCATATTACTTGGGTACTCCTGTACCTACATTTCAGTAAGCATCTTTGATCTTTGTACAAACTTTATTCACCGCGCCGGCACTGTGGCGCAGTTGACAGGTAATTAGAATAATGAATGTACCTTCTAATTATACAGCACAATGGGTTTTATTAAAGAGTGCCTGTGAAATGAACAGCGTATATTAATTATAAAGAAAATTTATAATTCAGCCAATATTTACTGTTCCAATGAAAACAATACGAGACGCTTACTATTGTCGCGAGCTTCAGACGCTCGCAGGCTGCTGGGATGGCACTAATTATATTTTATGTTACCTTATAAAGGTTTCTAGGTAACATTAGTCTTTGATACGAGACAAATTAGTGGTTGTTTATATATTTTTATTTCTTTGAACAGACTAGCGTACCTCTAATTTTAATTGTGTTGCTACGACGTAGCAGCTACGCGGCTACGACGTAGCAGCTACGCGACTACGTGGCCACGCGGCTACAATGCTACGAAAATATTGAATGTGACTTTTTGCCGATTTTTTGATTGATATTTTGATTACTAAAATCTTTAGCACAGAATAATAACGCTACAGTAGTTTATCTGGGCAGTGACCTTGAATTAATTACCTAGTGCCGCTCGTAGATAAATACGCGTCCGTCCGTGCGTATACTGCCGCGCACTCGAACTGTGTTGTCTACTGGTATACATGGTTACCTACTGGTTATTGACCAATATCCTCTTAAGAGCCATTTCACCAAATTTTAACGTATTTTAAATATTGCAGTCGTAGTAAAATAATGCGTTCACGATAAGTAAGCTCGGACATCAGGAGGCCGGAAAAAATGGCACAGGTCCTTCCTCGATGGGCGCTCGCGCTGTAATAATCGGTGCCCGCTTAAGCAACGTAATTTATTCTAATTTAGAGTGATGTTAATAACGTTATTATGTCTAAATAAATGAAGGGATTTTAATAAAACTTTAGAATTAGTTTTGTTAAAGAACATAGTTTATTTTGACATATTTTTTTAAATTTAATTACGCGTTATTCAAACCAAGAAATCGCGATTAAATAGCGGTATAAAACGTAAAAATTGCCGCGAGACTTTATTTTTTTACTAATTAATGTTATAAATAATCGATATTCTAGTACATTAAAAGTCAACAAAATTATATGTCTGATGCTATATGTATTTTTAAAAGTAAAATTTATGAGTATTAATGATAGATTTAGGAGTCTGAAATTGACTCTGCGATGATTTTTCTGCAAACTAGTTGTGGGAGATTAATCGCCACAAAGTAAACAAATAAGTTTTTGTAAATGTGTTACATTAACATTCAATACGAAAGATTGGTCTTTCTTTTAAATGTATTCAACAATGTCAGAGTTTTACCTAAAATGGTAAATTAGGCGACTAAAATCTTAGATATCCGCCCGAAAACGTGAAATGGCTCTTAAGAGCTCACTGCACTCATCATTACGAACAACTTTTACTATGGGACCAAATCTGAAATCGCGAAAAAAAAATCAGCCGCTCCCTACATTTTGACGAGTTTGATGTAGTTAAATGTACTGAACAGCTGATTTTTTTTCGTGATTTTAGATTTGGTCCCAAAGTAAAAGTTGTTCATAATGATGAGTACAGTGACTCCTTAAGAGGACATTGGTCAATAACCCTGTATACTAAGATTTCGAAGCACATCGTTTCGGCTGTTTTCTATTACGATGTACTATTGTAACATTTTTATTCTGTGTCTTTAAACAGTAGTATTTAAAAGTAAGTAAATAATTTTTTTACCTCCGTCCAAGCATTCGTTCCACTAATTACGAAAACAACTTCTTTGTTCACATCAACTTATTCAATCAACAATTAATTAATTTTCTTTGTTGTTTATTCTTAAAGGTCATTACATAAGGAGCTATTACGCCAACGACTGGGTATCTAGACTGGTAGTAGGTACCCATTGCCAAGAATAACCATCAAGAGAAAATACTTACAAACACATTTACAACAAAAGTTTTGACAAAGGACTTTTTAAGACGAATTTAGCCGAAATTATAATGAAATAAAAAAAGCGGGTTTGTTTTATATAGAAGAATAAAAGACTGGGTGGGTACCTAATGTAGCTTTTTAAATAATCGTAAAGGCAAATTACTGCAAAGATATGTTCCGATTAAATAAATGGATACGATGTAGGTATTCGTCAGAAGCCCGAAAGTTTGACAACCAGTCTTACCAAGGGGTATCGTATTACCCAGTGACTGGGTTGTGGAGACCGGATAGGTAGTCGCTCTATGTAAAATAATGGTATTCTGCTGCATCCGGTTAGACTGGAAACCGAACATAGTTGGGAAAAGGCTAAGCAGATTGATTGATTGATGTAGGTATTTAATTATAGTAAAATGGGACATTTCGAAATTGTCTCTTAGGTCATCTTGGTGACCTATGACCTAGATTTAGGTCGCCCATAGGTACATACGTACCTATTATAGGGTCATAGGCCCCTATTATCAACAAACTTATAAAATAATTTTAAAATATCGAACTTTCCCGCACGAATTCTCTGCATTCGCAGAACAAGAAATAAATCCATGTTGAAATAAAAAGACCAAAGTGATTTTTCCACAAATTCTCGGAGTGCAGAATGTTCTTTTTACCTTGCTAACATGTTAAAAATAGAAATGTTATAGTGCTTTCCATGCCATCTTTAGGTCAAGACTCAGAAGTCAGGAGTAGACAGCACTGAGTATGTATGTGCTGGTATTAAGCTCCTGAAATATGTGAAACTGAAATAGATGACACAGTTATGTTATTTGCTATTAAATAAGAGTAGGAGCACCTGCCTCTCAGAGTCGGGCCCGGTTCACACTAGGTCTGACCGACAGTTTTACCGGGACGACAAAAGTGTTGGATATATATTGGCATAAATGATAAAATGATAAATGATTTATTTTCTGTAAGTAGGTTTGTACAAACACTTTTACACGTCAATCATATTTTTAATAAAAACTAGATAAGGTCGGCGTTTCCTATCTGACTACTCTGAGAAGAAAGGCCGAAACAAACTCAGAGGTCACAGTCTCTTTTAAAGCCAGACATAATCTTGGTCAGATAATGTAAAGACCATGTAGATTGCTGTCTGAAATGGTCTTTTGAGGAAAGAACCACACAGATTGAGTGGACCTGTCCAGTGAGTGCGCGCATTTGTCAGTAATCGTGCAGCTCAACTCAAAACTGAAGGAGCTCAACGATTCGACGAAAAATACCAAAGAAAAGACATTTGGGTAGACCGCATAAATTACTCAAACTGCCAGACTATGACTAAAACTGAGAAAAGGATAAAAAAAAACAATGATCCACATATTGCAAATAGCGCTGTTCACGTATGGGCGACCCGAGAAATCTGTCAGCGAGTTAACAATTTAAAAGACCATTGCAGACACCAATCTACATGGTCTTCACATGATCTGACCAAGATAATTTCTGGACTTTAAAAAAGACTCTGTGACCTCTGAGTTTGTTTCGGCCTTTCTTCTCAGAGGAGTCAGATACGAAACGCCGACCTCATCTAGTTTTTAAAAATATGATTGGCGTGATTGATTAGTACAAACCTACTTACAGTTTTTTTTTTTTTTAATCATTTTACATAGATATATAATCTCACGCCTTCATCCCACTGGGGTAGGCAGAAACTACAGAACGCCTACTAGGTAATAATCCTACTAATATTATAAATGTGAAAGTTTGTATGTTAGATGTTTGTTACTCAATCACGCCAGAATGGATTTGGATGAAATTTATATAGATAGTTTATAACCTGGATTAAGACATAGGGTACCTACTTTTCATCCCGGTAGAAGGTTCCCGTGGGATAATTTCCGACATACACGCGGGCGAAGCCTCTGGCAAAAGCTGGTCCTTACTAAACTAAGAAAAGAAGAAAAGAAAATTACAAGAACTGACCATCAATTGGTTAAGAAAAATAATACATATATTTTTCCCAGCTACACAATTAGGTAAATCTAAGCCTCCAAGGCTTGTAAGCTCCATAAATATATATATAACACCACTTATCCCCCTATAGGTACATTTAGTGGTTACATCCATCATATTTGGTTTGACAAGCACATATGTTCCCAGTCCCCTTGAGAAAAATAATTTCACATTACTTTCCCTCCAGATGATAAAACTAGATCCTGTATATATGCTAACTTTGTCTTTGGTCGAGTTTTAGTTCAAAGTTTTGGTTTTAAGGGATTGAACTAGTGAATCCCAGTTGTGAAGTTTAAATAATTTTACTGTGATATTTTGAGAGTTTTCACTTGCTGTGACTGTGTGTGTTGTGTGTAAAAATCAATTGCCGAATGTATGTAAGCGCATCACTTCAGAACGGTTCCACCTATTTGGCTAATTCATTTTTTGTTGTGTTTATAATTTACCGGAAAAGTCGCTTTTTTCTTTCTTTCTATTCAATTTAAGCCCTTCGCATGAACACTCATCCACTGCTTCTACAGTGGAGAATCCCATCCCATCTGTTTGCCAACGCGTCCAGAATGCCGTTTGCAGTGCCACCCACGCGTCTGATGATCCATATAAGCAATCAGTGTGCGCCTAAGCAAGCTTAGCCTGCAGCAGCCCAAACAACAACGCGTTTATAGTGTTGTTTGGTAGTTGACCCACTGACTACACGTGTAGAAGCTTTAAAAAGCTGAAGCTTTTTAAAGCGTATTGTCAGTCCGACAATACGCTTTAAAAAGCGTCAGCTAGGAGCTAAAATAGGACGCCAAATATCTTTCCACGGTCTCTTTCTTAAAACCGAAAACAGACAAAGCTACTGTAAGATACTCCTAATCAAAATAATAAATAAAAAAAGCTAAACAAACAAAATATAAAACGGCCCTCATTAATCACAGACAACAAGTACCTAGTACCTTAGAGGACCAATTTTCAGAGGGTGTCGTCTGCCTTGAGATAAGAGTATCTTCAAGAGTACCTACCGTCCGCGCTAATTTGCCTTAAACTCCTGAGGATTACGGAGACTGTCTCCTCTGTAGATTATGCCGGTTTGCGTCACCTGTATTATGTTTGAAGTACTGATGTTATTAAATGTAGCGTTTAGTTAGATTTACAGCAATATTTTAACAGTCGTATAGATTGTAAATTAATGTAGAAATGAATTCAACGATTTTTAAAAGAGGTATTCGAAATAGTTAGGGTATCAGAGAGGTCTAGAGTTCAGATCTTACTTGTTAAAATACCACGGTAGGTTGTCTCAGCACGCGAAGGAGGAGGCGGAACGCGTGAGGGAGAGCAACCTTTGCGCCCTCATGCCTCTAGTCGCCGCAGGAGACGCCCTGGGCGGCGGGAATCGATAGCCGATTCCTGGCTACCGTAGGCGTGGGGTTGCGGACGGCGATCATCCATCCGTAGGTGATACGGAGTAGGAAACGCCCGTAACGAAGGCCGGAACTACGGGTTTCGGGATTAGGGAGTAGACCACCAGGCCCGGGTCGACGGCGCGTTGTGTTCAACGCACGCCTCAAAGAGATGTCAGTAGTGTTGGGGTCTGATAGGGCCGATGCCTGCCAGGGTCGCGGGTTGTTAGAAAGAGATACTGTGGCCCTGGCATAGACAACTGAAGGATGACGGATAGGTTTTAAACAGTAAAAGTCTGACACGCGTTTTTTTTTTTTGTGGATCATCAAGGACTTCTCCCGCGTCATTGATGATTTTTCATCCACAAAAAACAAAGGTACTCTCAGCACAACCTTGAACTTAATTGAAGGTGTTAACAATAGTAGTAGGTAGTAGTGTCATCATCTGCCTAGCCTTTTCCTAACTATGTTGGGGTCGGCTTCCAGTCTAAAGGGATGCAGCTGAATATCAGTATTTTACATGGAGCGACTGCCTATTTGACCTCATCAACCCAGTTACTGGGTAATATGGTAAGGGTGCGTTTCCACTCACGCGGAGAACGGCAGTGAAAAGTGGCAAGTGTTTGCAAGTGTGTCCACTGCAGCGGAGCGGAGTGGAGATTAGGAGCACTGTGATTGGTCGGACCGCCCTGCGCGACTCCGTTCTGTCGCTGGACATAAATATATGAACATGCGGCATATATTTTATTTGATCGTCCGCTCAGCTCCGCTCCGCTTCACACACTGTTTACACTTACGCAGAGTGGAGATTTCGAGCACTGTGATTGGTCAATTCAATGTCCGTTCTTCTCTACTCCGCCCAGCTCCGCGTCAGTGGAAATGCTTGTTGTAAAACTTTCGGGTCTCTGACGACCCGTAACGACTGTCAAAGGATCCACGAATGTCAGCGGGGACCAACGGCTTAACGTGCTTTCTGAGGCACGGAGGGCTTTTGGTATGTGAAGATGGTCAACCATCCACGGACCAACCGCGGCAAGCGAACCTTAACCTGACCGATCGACCCTTGCGGCTGTTATTACTGAGCCACAAGCCCCTTAATAACAGTAGTAGTGTAAAATATAAAGACCTGCAAAAAACAAATCACTTATTCACCATTCGTAAACTTCTTTACTTCACGACGGATCACCACAACGGGCCGGTAAAATAAGACCAAGGGACCTACGCTACAATGAAACATATTTACTTACCCATAATATTTGCAAGCACATTTCTTGGCAGGCCGCAGGTATATTTTCCTCAAAATAGTTATCCTCTAGAGTAGCAATTCTCAAGCAAGACACAAATACAAGGCAGGGCCGGGGTTGCCTGCCACAATGGCGTTCGCTTCAAATATTTATCATGCAATTCCCAGCGCTCTCATTCATCTATGCTGCAATTTATTTTTCAGCTAGCAACCCTGTAAGCCGTGATCCACTTAGGATTAGTGCACATTGACCACATTTTGCCGACATACTTCGACATTCATGCAGAAAAGAGTATTCAAATGAGGCTATTTTATGTGTAGGGATTAAAACCACATTATTGTTTGTTGAGAACATGTGTGTGTAATATTTATTAACAAAACTATTAAAAGACAAATAAAAAAAAATCTGCTGTTCGGGACATTTTGACGAGTAATGCGATTTTTTTTCGCGATGTCAGGTTTTGCTCCTTTACGAAAAGTTATTCATAATTTTGAGTACAATGACTTCTTAAGATGTTATGCGTTATTTAAGTCACAAATTGTGTATCGAAAGATAAAAATAACAACATTAAGCCGATGTTCGCATGGACGTAAAAAAATGGCCGCGGAATTTTATCGCACACTGGATTTTCAACTCTCGTTGTTGAGCCGAGCATTGAGAATCCAACCTAACAACAACAGAGTGCATCCCAGCGCGACGAAAAACACACTGTTGGATTTTCAATAACACTTCTATTGTGTCTCTATTTGCGACCGCGAAAGCAAATGTTCTATTCAATCATGTTTTAAACGATAAATGAATATGACGAGTGACCTATTTTCCTTTTATTTGCAAGGCTGGGCAGCATCCGAATGTAGCTATACTGATAACATTAATTGTAATCCCACCTGGACCGTTCTTTGTAATGTCCCTGTCAGTTAAATAAGCCGTTGTTTAAAAGTTATATTTATAATCCTGATGTTATAAACGGACGAAAACTCAAACGGAACTCAACGTTATGCCTTCGTTAAATACCATCTTGTCTCTTTCACTTTATGTGTGATGAATTTGAATGAACGGAAAGACTTTTAAGGCGACGAACGATACTTAGCCTACTTTTAAGTATTTTAAATTGAAGGTCAAGTCTAAACTAGGAATATTAATGGTATAAAAAAATATGTTTAATTAGAGCATTTTATTAATAACTTAAGTAGTATGTTTATATTAGCTACATAGTGTAATTAATTTTGTAAAGTTATGTCTAACTGAGAATCACGCAAAAACTATTAAGCATATTTTTATGAAATCTTCACCATTTTAAAGATAATTTAATAATTTATCTTTTAGTATACGTGTTTTAATATTATACCTTTTATTTTATGTATAATAAATTAATAATGCCTCTAATTTGGGACAGCGCTCCTTGATGTTCGAGTCCTATCACTGGCTGGATGTACGACGGATTGCGTGAGCCTAGCTCAGAACACGCAAGCTAACCAAGCAAGGTTATTTGGCATATGTCTGCGTCTTAAGAACGTCCGAAAATTTATATTCTGCTGTTTCCTGCTAGTTATTAAGTCGAAACATCAGTTTTATAAATGTCGTATATTTGAGAGAATAATTCAATTTGGCAATTATCTGTTAAGATACAACTCGCTGCATGATATCAGGGGGCTTACTATGAGCTCTTATAGCAGGGCAGAAGTTGAACGCTTCCAGTGAGAGAGAGTGACGATGCTATAGGTCGTCATAGCTCCGTCTCTCTATCTCAATGGAAACGTTCAACTTCTGCCCTGCTATAAGAGCTCATAGTAAGCCCCCAGGACTTCATTGCAACTTGTAAAGTGAGCTAACGTTTCTGGATCTAAAATAAAGGTTATGGTGGTGGTGGCTTTCGGTCTTGTATAACGTGACGAGTGACATTTTAATCTATGGTCAAATTGTAGTATCTATCTTTTATTATCTGCACCAAACATTCAATTCAATAAAACCCCGAGCCCACAGCAAGCCGATTAAGGTTTAATCGATGTAGTGTCGCCAGTGTGCTTTAGTCCTAAACCGTGATCCATTTAGGGACGCGTTCCCATTCTACTGGATTTGAACAAGACAAGTGAGCTAGCTATTTTATCTATAAGTAGTAAGTACTTTTGTTTGAAAAACTAATTCACAACATCATTCTTTCTGTCAACTTCAAACGATTGACAGAAATAGAACGAGGTTTAAAATTCGTTTAGCGCTAAATGTACTTATTTAGTGATCTGTGGTGCTAGTGGGGCCGAATGCATTTTATGAGTATTCTAATTTGAAATGAGAAAAAGTGTACTTACCTAAATATAAATAGTAGTAATTTCTTCTTTGTTCTAGATATTTATACTACTATTTGTTCTTATTTTCATAGGGCAACTGAAAATTAATAGTTAATATACTAGTGTAGGTACTGGGGGCTAAAACGGCCACTTTGGCAGAATCATAATAGGATAATATTATGAATAATATTTGAAATCGTAAATCGTTTTGCGATTTCAAATATTATTCATAATATTATCCTATTATGATTCTGGCAAAGTGGCCGTTTTAGCCCCCCTGGTGGTGTATGTACTGTTCAGGGTAAACTTATCTGTGCCTGGTTTGAGGTTCCATGATGCAAAATAAGGGCAAAGGGTGTGTAAAAAAATCATGCCTAAGTCAGTGACAATCCTCAATACATTTGCCAATTTTGGTGATTGGGTAATTTCAAGCAATCCTGTGTAGGTACTACTTTATGAAATACACTGATAAATAAAGAAAGAACCCTGTAAAACCAATGATAATATACACAAGATATGTAAAGCGTCCTCGAAACGATCAATTGCAATTTTTACGTGATTGATACACATTGATGCGCATATTGATCGAAGTGCAATTGATGCAAATGACAATATTACTACTACAATAAAAATTTACTTTAAAAAAAAGTAAAAACCGACTTCAGAAACGTAAAACGAATAAATAACTTTCATAAAAAAAACTTAACAGCTTTTGAAGTCGGTGTCTTCAATTTTTCAATGCACCTTAGCTTGGCACCGACTTCAGTTTTTTTTTATGAAAGCAGTTTTTTTTACATATTATGTGTAATAAAAACGTAAAACGAATATTATTCGTTTTACGTTTTTGAAGTCGGTTTTTACTTAGTAAATTAATTTTTGCATTTTTAGTTAAATATAAGTACATGCAATTACATAAGCCCAAGACGAACGAAAAGAAGAATCATCAAAATCCGCTTGGAAATGACGGAGATAAGTACATTTATGCATTTATAACTTCGTACATAAGAATAATTAGTTAGGATATAATTTAGTTGTTTATAGGTTATGTTTAAAAGTTCAAATAAGAATAATTACCTAATGTATTATATACTTAAACCTTCCTGAAAGTATGCAGATCACGTTAGTGAAAAAATAATCAAAATTGGTTCATTAGTTTTTGAGAAAATTTCGTGACACGTCGTCGCTAATCTAACTAAGTGAAGTAACCGATCCGAAGAAAATTTTACAGGGCAAGCTATTTTTTTTTTGTTGTAAACTGTAGATATATCGGTCTCGATTTTTGCATTATCATGGGGACCGTAAGGCATAGGTACAGATACGCCGATTAGACAGATCGATTCGACTTGGAAAATGTATCAAATTACTATAGTTAGGTTGGCTATCGGCTTAGTGCAAAATGTCAGATACGTCAGTTAGTTAAATTAGCGACGACGCGACGTGACTACATAGCATTTAGTTTTGACGCGCGGGCCAAAGAAAAAACGTCCCAATTGGGACGTTTTCGAGTCTTCACGACGCGCGCGCTTGGAACATAATCTGCCTCTTTTTTATTTAAAATATCATTGTGTAAAACCGATTCCAAGAATAATGTTAAAACATTAACTACTTATTCCAAATATCTCTTCGTCTTAGCAAACAAGGAATTATTTATCGAAAACATAATGAAACATCACGTCTACCATCTTCTGCGAAGCTCACCTACTTATATCGCGTATATTCCCTTTGAGCAAATTCCACAAGGTTTTTTTTTTGATATTTGATTATGTTATTTATGTAAACGAATATTTAAATGAAGATATTTTCGCGATTGAATTTCTTGTGAAATGGTAATCTTTGGATTTAGGGGGTGAAATGAAGTAATATATTATTTGCTGTTTATTTTTCATAATAATGGGTATGAATATAGATGGAAATTTATTGTTCGTTATTGTACTACTGTCTATGCTTTAACTGTCAGATCACGCCACTTAGATTATTATGTCCAGGCTACATTTGAAAAAACTAATTCAAATAGCCTATACTAACAAACTATTTACTTACAATTTACAATAAATTGTGTACAGTATACGGTATGAAATTTAAAACATTTGCCAAATTGAAATGGGAGATTGTACTCATCATTACGAACAACTTTTATTATGGGACCAAACTGAAATCGCGGAAAAAAAATCTGCTGTTCAGTATATTTTGACGAGTTTGATGTAGATAAATGTACTGAACAGTTGATTTTTTTTCGCGATTTCAGGTTTTGCCTCGTACATCATCATCATCATCATCATCATCATCATTCAGGTTCATACATCTGTGGGCTTAGTACGAGTTTTTATACTTACTCGATCGCGTTTACGTTATCGTTACCATATGTCAATTCGTATGGAATAATTGTGTTTCCCGTTATAGTCACCAGGCGCACTAAGGCCTCTGGTCATACACGCACGCCGCTTGCGAGTACTACGCACCTGACCTTTCTGAAGAACATCACCAATAACGTAAGGTAAGATATTAAATAACCTGCTACATAATTTAACTGCAACCTACACGAAGGTTGTAAAACACACCTTAAAGTGTAAGTAAGTCACCAAAACAAAAGCGAATCGTCAATTAATTAAACTGTCGTCACTTGAACGGTAGGCAACGGTAGGCAGGTACTTACGAAGTATGTAAGTTACAAGACATAAGTAGGTAAGATGCGGAAAACTTTAATTCTTTACTGATTGAACTTGACATGTTGAATTAAGAACTGGATGTGACACTAATGGAAAACAGTGTTGGGGAGTTGAAATAACGGACTCCTTTTTGATGATACTTGATGATTAAAAGTTTAATTACTTAATTGCTTTTATAATTGATAAAAATACAGTGAAAAATTACAAGGTAACGCGTTTCATAAGATTTTTGCGGAAGTGAACGAGAAAAACCGGCCGGCACTCAAAAACACCGGCTTTCCTCTTTCCTTCCTTTTACATGACAGATGACAATGACAATGACAATGACATTGACAGCTTCAAATTGGCGATCAGTGGCGCCAACAAACAGGAAACGTTTATTTTTTATAGTAGTTTGGAAAGGAATGAAAATCTAATTAATAACAGCCGCACGGGTCATTCGATCAGGTTAAGTTACGCTTGCCGCGGTTTGTCCGTGGATGGGTGACCATCTTTATATACCAAGACCCCTCCGCGTCTCGGAAAGCACGTAAATCCGTTGGTCCCAGCTGTCATTCGTGGATCTTTGACAGTCGTTACCAAGGGGTACCGTGTTACCCAGTAACTGGGTTGTGGAGGTCAGATAGCCAGACAGACTGGAAGCCGACCCCAACTTAGTTGGGAAAAGGCTAGGCCACGGGCTAGGCAGATTGATTGATGTAAGTATATATCATTCAAAGTTAGCGCAGGTGAAACAAATTATTATCTAAGTATCTATTTTTTTAGCATACTTGTGCAATGAAGAAATAATGTAAGGTATATATATATATATTTATTTATTTTTAAAATAAATAAATATTTTAATTTGTGGCTAGGATTTACAGAATAAATCCAGTCTAAATCCCAGACTTTTCCTAAAGGATATAACGAGTCAAAAAAAGGAAGAAGAGTAACTTTGAATATCTATGTACTAGATTGAACCTTTTACATATAAAACTTTTTGTTTGCTTAACGCTGAGGTCTCTCTGAGCGATTAGCGGGACGGTATGGATACAAATCGCTGATAACAATCAGTTCTGGCTGTAGTGCCCAAAAGGGTAGGATGGTATATTAGGGGCAGCTGTATACATACACCCACATTTAGACAAAGTGACGTCATTACCATTACCACAATAACATGACATTACGACTATTTTCCCAGAGATTTTTTATTCAATTGATGCAGCCTACTGTACCTACTTAATACTGTTATACTGTGAGGTGTACCCGTATAGTACTGTCCTGATAGCTGTTTGTAGAAGACATTTTGTAAGTTATGGTTAGCATAAACATAGTCAGTCTATAATGTTCCCACTGCTGGGCCACAGGCTTTCTCTCTCCGAGGATGTAAGAGAGATTATTTGCAACCAAATGATCCCATAAGACCCCTATGCAAATGTCAACCATTTTTAGGTTTCCGTACATAGATGGTAAAAAGGAATCCTCATGGTGCGACTCAGTCTGTCTGTCACACCTGGATATCTCAAGAACTACTAAATGCTATCTTCTAACTTCAAATTTGGAACAGTTTTATATGACGTTTGCTCAACTATTTTGCAAATAAGAAAGATTTTTTTTTTTTTTGCACCAGGGTCATAAAGGGGTTCTTATAAATTCGAAGTGGGGCTACTAGGGCATGTGGGGTATCATATGAAAGAGCGCCGTTTGCACATTTTCAAACAATTTTTTTTCTTCTTTTAAGGCCGCATAGTTTTCAACTTTTGATGAAAAATGTAAATCATATTATTCTCTTCTTGTTCTCACACAGTATTGTCTACATTTCTTTTCATTTCTCCTTTGGCAGGTCTGCTGGAAGAAATTTCTGTAGAAATAAGCAGTACCTTTGTACTACTAATTATAAGTATCATGTATATCTACTTATCTATTTTTCTGTGTGTACATAAATTGTAAAATAAATAAAAAATATCGCACCTTATCGCCTTATCTCCGAAGTTGGCATACAGAAAAATGTGATTTAAAGTTTATGATGTAAAGATGACAGAAAAATAAAACGATGTCTCTATATAGCACACTTTTTCAGAAATCGGAACGGAACCAATGATTTCAAAAGTAAGGATACGCCCGTCTGAACATTTCACCTAAACCTTCTTCATACAAGCAAAAAGTAGCGCCATCTGTGACATCTGTCATAACTCATCGAACTACGTGTACCTACGTGCGCGATGACAGCAGCGCGCGCATGGCCGCCATTGCGGATTTCGGTACTAAAATTATCACTTTAAAGATGTGTTTATTTAATAATTTGATTGCAACAAAAGTAATATAAGGTTACCTACTGATGATACGATATCCAATGTTGCTTTTTAATCTTAGTATCGTAATTTTTGCAGCCTTACAACGCAGCTTGGCATTTTTTTGACAGAGTGACATCTCCGCGCGCGGACCGCGGCCGACTGAGTCACGTTGGCCCTAAACTTTCATTTTAGGGCCAGCGCGCTTGTGCCATTTCTTCGCGCGGTTGGCCCGGTCCTTACTAAGTCAATGAACGGAACCCTCACTTGACTGGTTTTTTTTTTGAAGAAAGCACCAGTTTAGTCAAAAAAACTACTCAAAATTATGAAAACTGTAACGATTTGTAGCTCTTGTCATTTTATGGTTGATTATGTATTGAAGTGTTATCAAGCAGATAAAAAAAAATATTTCATGCATTGGTATTTTTTTTTATGAATTTTCAAAAATCTTCAAAAAAATTTAAAAAATCAATTTATTATTATTTACTCGAAAATGGTTGACTTTTGCGACAGTTGACAGTTGTTACGAGCAAGTGTCGTGAGCAACAGATGGCCAATTCTAGTACCTAAAAACGATCACAATCTCATGCCCGCGTCAATCAAATGTCAAAAATGCAGGTAAACGCTATACAATTTTTGACAGATTGAGACTGAGATGAAATTGCGAACGTTGTTAAAAATACGAGAATTGCCCCTCTGGAGTTAATAATAATGATATTAATCATCTGTTCCCGCTATTTCACTGCCATACCCAAAATTGCTTCCGCTTACTTTATGGTACAGCCTTAACACATATACATACGCTCTGAGATTGGATTGCCTAAAATGTATATATTTAAAGCAATACGGATATCTGAAGCCGCGAGATATACCAGTAATGGTGTACTCGAACAGCATTACGTTTATCTATTGATATACACCGCTTATATATACCTACCTAACCTATGTAGGTATATGGGCATAAATGTTATTTTGAGAGATTACGTAATGTGTTATTTCTTTACCTACCTTGTTTCACATTTTGAGGCGGATCGAACGCAATAGAGGTTTAATAAAATAAAATATTATCCTCAACTCAAATACTACATAGTTGTTAATTAAGAAATTTCGTACCCGCACTTCGTCTATGTGATTCATACTCACGAATATATGTCAAAATTATAATTTGGGATGATCAGCCTTTTATGAGACTAAAAACTAAAAAAACCTACCGCATTTTTACCGAAAACAATAATGAAGAGTGGCGGATTTTTGGGAGTAGCAAACTCCTAAAAATCCACCACTCTTCACAATTTCCTCCCATTTTAGACTGTTTTTGTTTCTTTCGTATAATTTGCCTCTACCTACTCTACGGTTCAAAAGTTTTCTCTCGATCATAACAATGAACGCCTTTTTGCAAGTAAGTAGGTAAATGAGCAGAAATCCACGAGTATCTTCTGAATCTAGAAAAAAAGTACTTAGATGATTATGATTCGTTCGTAAGCAGACCAAAATAACTAGCAATTAGAATTAAGATGAATCAAGCAGATTTCATAAAGTTATTACAATATTTCCATGCTAATTAGGTATACGATGCGAAAAGTCAAGTTTGCTCATTATAATTACACCTAGGTGGGTTGTAAGCTATCTGAGGAAACCGGGTTGATGTAGTGTTCGATAGTACTAGGGTTGCAAGATTTCACAATACGTGTTCCTACATTATGATCTGCTGTTTGACTAGACGTGGCTTTGTTATACGACTTTGAACTTTGATTCCTATAATTAGAACATAACATCAAATAACATGACGCCTGTGTTCTTCGAAGAGTTAGGCAGAGGTCGCATTTCGGCAGTTAAGTTTAAGTCCCATTGCTCGTGACTGTACCTACTTGATTAATAATACTACCAAAAGAAACAATACTGCTAATAATTATACTACTGCACTAACCGGGGGTTGGCCTTGGGTGCACTTGCATAGTGCATACAGGGATAATCGTCGGCTGGTGCCGCCTCGTCATTTAAAATTGTCTAAGGGCCCTCTGCGAGTTGGCCTCGGCCCATCGTACACCTTCCAAAGATCCGGTACCCCAGGGTCCCGAGATATGTCAAAGACAAGAAAAAAACTACTGCTAATAATGCTACTGTTAATACTGCTTCCAATAGCCGATCAGTAGGTCAAGAACTGTAGTCAAAGTTGTAGTGGTTAAGATAGTTTTCAAATTTCTACTGTATAGCAAGTTTCAGTATGTTAGTACGGCATCTTTGGCAACTAGTTCTGATGTTACCTATAGTTATATGTACTGACTGAGTTGTATCTATTTACACCTACTAGATGTTTACTGTGTCTTTGATGGTGGTGGTGGATGAGAAACAGCGTGTAAAGTTCACTCAACCTCCATAAAAAAGGGAGGATCCTCCGACCAGACGAGTGTCGTGTGCCAGTCGCGCGGTAAACTCTGCTTGCGCGATGCAGGATTTGTGTGAGGTCGGCACTTTGATGCGTAGTTCGCATGCGGTATTGTAGATGCCGCCACAATGGACCTGATTTTATAGGGAGAGTTGAACAGTTGAACTGCATTTAATGAAAGATCTAACACATGCGTACGCCTACAGCTTTCGTTACGAAAGCTCGTTTGTGAAGCTGTCATTGTCTAGCTAGATCCTGGACCAGCAGTGCCATTCTGTAACCATCTCACCGTGAAAACTTAGGTGAAGTGAGCGTGGAGTGAGCTGTCAATAGTGTCAATTCCTAGCAAAAACAAACTCACTTCACCTAAGTTTTCACGGTGAGATTTTTACAGAATCGACCGGCAGTTCACTCAAGTCTTTTATTTTTAAATTTGGAAATCGAATCAATAAGGTCAAATGAAAGCAGTCGCTCGATCGAAAACTTACCAAGAAGAGAGAGTGTTACCTAGTCGCTCCACGCAAAATTTTGGTAGTTTGGAAAAGGTTAGGCAGACGATATAAAAAAAAATCTTTGCTGTCGAGTAAAAAAAGATATTAAGCCGTATCTGATAAGCCGGCTTAAAAAAAAGACATTAAGCCACATCGGATAAGCCAGCTTAAAAAAAGATATTAAGCCGCATCTGATAAGCTGGCTTCAGAAAATATATTAAGCCGCATCTGATAAGCTGCCTTCAAAAAAAATATATTAAACGACATCAACTAAATAGGCTTCAAAAAAAAAAAAAAAAAAACTAAAAAGGCTTAAAAAAAGATAAACGTTATATAACTTTATAGTTAATTAAATTAATAATTCACATCCAGCTTCTTAACATCTTTGCAACCAGGTACCCGATACAATTTCATAGAAACTTCGTCGGGGGAAACTCTCGGAGCGATTACCGGCATCCGTCCCGCGATGCGTTCCTCTTAATAAATCACCTCATGTTATTAAGCAACACTTCTTCTTTCATATTATAACTTGGTTATAAGGTAGTAGGGGGGTAGGGTAGTGGGGGGGTAGGGTAGTAGGGGTATATTTTCGTACTACCTATGTCTATGTGGGTGAGGTGAAATTGTGATAATAGTGAGTTGCTCAGTAGGTACTTGATTACTAAGCAGAAATTGTAATTAAGTTCAATGTGAGTATTTCTGAAATTTGTAATTTAGTTCTCTATTCTGAACTAAATTACAATTTTAGAAATACTCTAATATTCTATTGAATAGAATTTAATTTATTGTTGGTACAGGGAATTTCTAAAATCAATCATTAGATACATATTATAAAGCAAAGTCCCCCGCCGCATCTGTCTGCCTGTATGTATGTATGTTCACGATGATTTCAAAAACTACTGGAACGGATTTTCATATACGTATTTATTGCCGACCTCCACGCGGGTGAAGCCGCGAGCAAAAGCTAGTATTTAATAAAATATATCTCTGAGTACATTGCACAATAATAAGAAATAAATAAAAAGAACATTTTAGATAGTTCAGATCATTATTATTGTTTGGTATTTTTACCGAACATCTTCGTTTGCAATATCGGCAGCGCGTTGACCTAATTTGATTACTTAGGTATTACTTAGTTTTATTCTCCTAATCTTTTTTGAGTAATAGATAAACTATAAACACTCATTATTCTGAAATGTCTAAAATCAATGAAGCTAAAAAAAAATCAACACGGCTATACTTAACTGTCGGCTGTTCTTTACAAAAATTGATCCCGTTCAACGTATACTCACTCTAAACATCGTATACAATAAATGCTCGGAACGTTATCGCCAAAGTTTTAACGCAGATTGGACTTACGGATAAATAGATTTAAATGTATATCCATGGATTACCTAATGGATAAAGTTGTTGAAACCCCAGTTATAAATCCAATTTGGTTAAATTGATACTTGTGTTTTAAAATCGATTGCACGCTTGGACTTAACACAATCGAGCGATTATAATAGATACGAGACTACGTGGATCATAGTTTTTTATTTATTTTATTTTATCCTTTTCTCAGTTTTAGTCATAGTCTGACAGTTTGAGTAATTTATGCGGCCTACTCAAATGTCTTTTCTTTGGTATTTTTCGTCGAATCGTTGAGTACCTTCAGTTTTGAGTTGAGCTGCACGATTACTGACAAATGCGTGCACTGACTGGACAGGTCCACTCACTCTGTGTGGTTCTTTCCTCAAAAGACCATTTCAGACAGCAATCTACATGGTCTTCACATGTTCTGACCAAGATTATGTCTGGACTTTAAAAGAGACTGTGACCTCTGAGTTTGTTTCGGCCTTTCAGATAGCAAACGCCGACCTCATCTAGTTTAAAAAAATATGAATAACGTGTAAAAGTGTTTGTACCTACTTACAGAAAATAAAACATTTATCATTTAATATTTTTTTAATCCGATAACTGTAGTGCTATTCTGTAAAAAGTTCAATGTGAAAACTTAGGTGAAGTGAGCTGTCAGTCCCCACAGTCCCTAGGTCAGGTAGGCTGGCACTTGAAACTCACTTCACCTATAGCTGCTACATTTTCATGGTGAGATTTTTACTCTGTAGGTACTTATCATGTCGTGTTGACTGGAGGGCACGGCTCGTGTGTCCGAAACTTTGCAAGTAGAACTTGTAAAGTTTTGAACACATCGCCCGTGTTTAGAGCACTAGTGTGACTTTATCAATAACTTTTTATTTTCTTATGACTGACTCTTAAGGTGAAAGCGCCAGGGAAGCCCGCGAAATATTGTTTAGACCGATTATTCGGTTGTCTGTGCGCTCTATTTGATAACATTAAAATTTAAAACACACCGCACGTACAATTATATTATATCGTTACATATTATTATATTATTATCGTTATTATATTATATTATATTGTATCGTTAGTAAAAGAGTACCTACTTTACAAATTGTGTGCGGCCGATAATTTCAGCAAAATGGATTGAAATGATTAAATTTAATGGTTTAAAATTGCAGCACATTATGCTCATGAATTCATGATTTGATCAGCTTCTAGGTATGTATTTGTATTATATAGGTTTATTTTAATGTTAACAGACCTGCAGCTATTTTGGATCAATACAAACTACTTTACTAAA
Source organism: Cosmia trapezina (assembly GCA_905163495.3). Classification (NCBI taxonomy): domain Eukaryota; kingdom Metazoa; phylum Arthropoda; class Insecta; order Lepidoptera; family Noctuidae; genus Cosmia; species Cosmia trapezina. Next base: position 20,278,383 of record LR991037.1, read on the forward strand.
GTATGCCTGAGTTGTCATTTGGGTAAAACCGCGAAAAACACACATACACACACACACATTTGACACACACTCACACAGTCACATTCAGTCACATTTTCACATTTGTTATTTTTTGCTTGTCCCCATTTTATTTTTCTTATAAAATATTTTAATAAGTTGATGGCTGGCATATTTATTGAAATAAACATTATGTCATAATGAAAGGATTAGAGAAAAGAATTGAGACTCAGTTTAAAGAACTGACAGAGTGCGCCATGATGAAAAAAAAATGAGTACAGTCCGTTCATAGTTATTTTACCTTTAAAAGCAGCAATCCAACATCAACCTTATTGTAATTAAAATAAAGATCACTGTCTATTTGACAGCGATGCAGATGATGCGATTTTATTCATAAAATGCGTCACTGTATTTTTTCGAGGTCGTGGATTGACTACTGTACCTATGCAAATGAAATGAAAAATATATAATAATATCTCTTAAATAGTAATTTAGTTCACAGCGGCTTTAGAATTTTGAAATATGTATGGAGTAACTATAAAAAAATTCCATTCAAAACCCTGTAAAACTACTAAAAACGCTTAGTATTAACTGTTATTATATAAAATTTATACCAGAATAAACGTTAGTTCATAAGAAATTAAAATTTCATAGTTTAAACATAAAAAAATGGGAGTGATTCGTGAGTTCGAATGACGCTTTTGCGAAGGTCGCCATTTCGAAAAAAATTGCGAGCAGTACGCCAGTTCGGAAGTCATGGTATCGAAGTATTATGTTGATTTAACGTGCCTTCCTTTTTTTTTTTTCCAAACCAAATCAAAATACCATGCTCTCTGTGTCTCGTCTCATTGGGGTCGTGAGTTCGATTCCCAGACAAATTAACTCAACATCGGACTTCGATACCATGACTTCCGAACTGGTGTACTGTTCGCAATTTTTTTTGAAATGGCGACCTTCGCGATAACGTCATTCGATATAGCGGTTTTCGATTTAATGAGTTTTCGAACTGGCGTACCACTAGCAAAATTTTTCGAAATGGCGACCTTCGCTAAAACGTCATTCGAACTCACGTATCACTCCCTAAAATATATATAAGACTCAAAATAAACGTAATTACAACTGCCATATTGACAGGTGTCTTAATACTAAATTATGCTTCGTGATCTCGTCCTCATTGTATACATATATATATATATGTAGTTTGCACTCTTGCACACTCGCCAATCACATTATTTAAAGATGAAAGCCTTCATCATAGAAAAAATACAAAAAAAAAATATTTTATCTGTGATCCGTCCGCCGGCGCGCACTGTCCTGACATCTGTCAATCATTGTACTTTTTTGTGCCGCGCGCTGATCACGTTTTTCGTTAAAAAGTTAAGAAAAATTTTAACGAAATGGTTAAATATCGAAGAATCCGAGACAAGGAAATGGAGGAGCTGAACGAACGTCTGCGAGATCTGGAAAATCGAGTGGAAAAGCGAAAACGGAGTCGTCTTGAAACTCGAGTAAGTTTCTTGATAAACCTAACAATTTGTCTTTATTTTATATCATTTTCCTATAATTTACCTTTGGTGCCGCAATATGCACGTCAGTCTGTAGAGGTTTCACGAGAGGTTAACCATGAGAATTAACTGTGCCATATACTTACGAAAGAACGACATCACACGAGCAGATGGCCTATACTTTCAGTGTTAAAACACGTCCCTCCTGGATGCTTAACAGTCTCGTAAGAGTTTTTACGAGAAGTTAACCATGAGAACATTAACTGTGCCGTATACTTAATAAAGAACGACACCACATGAGTTTTCACGAGAGGTTAGCCGATGGTATATCGTTCAGTGTTAAAAACACGCCTCTGTTGGATCCTTAGCAGTCTCTTAAAAGTTTTCACGAGAGGTTAACCATGAGAACATTATCTGTGCAGTATACTTACAAAAGAACGACCACACGAGCTTTCACGAGAGGTTAGTCGATGGTTTATACGTTCAGTGTTAAAAACACGTCTCTGCTATTAGACCCCTAGGAGTCTCTAAGAGTTTTCACGAGAGGTTAACCATGAGAACATTAAATATGCTGTATCTTGCAAAAGAACGACACCACAAGAGCTTTCACGAAAGGTCAGCCGATGGTATAATACGTTCAGTGTTAAAAACACGTCCCTGCTGTGTCCCTAGAGCTATCACGAGAGGTTAGCCGTGGATTTAGATTTATGCAGTCTGGAACTGAACTTCAATTGTTCTTTGTAGATGAGTAGGTATGAAGCCCACTTCCATGGAAGACACTACAGTCGAACACGTTCAAGGAGCAGTGTGTCACTTGACCGAGTCAGACGCAGCCGGACTCAATGCTGCCAATTTTAATTGATTTATCTACCAGACAACTTCCAGTTGTTTTTAAAAATTCCAAAATACTTACAATTCTAGATGTTGTATACAATCTAACTTAAATATACTATGTTAGTACTTAAATTCTACTACAATACAACTAGAAGGAGGCTGTGATTGTAATGGTATCTATACCACAACCTAAAGTCTTAAATTCAAGTATTGAGAATCTACTCAGAGAAGAGGGGGCGGTACAGTTAGCTACCTTACCTATGGAACAGCACGGCAGTCTGGCCACATGGTGGTCCGGTCAGCAATTATAGATAGCAATTAAGAAGCAAAACATTTAAAAGAAGTATGAAACACCTGTAATCTAAGTGGCAGAAGCAGTAAATAAAAGTGGAATCAACTGCAGCGGATTACAATGGCTGTTGCCATTAAATCCACTGGCAAAGTCCTTAACAGTTTAATAGTCTCACAAGGGAGTGCATCAAATCAAAACATTAAGTGACTCAGCTAGACTACTGTGACATTGTGACGTTGTGACACGGAGATCCTTAATGCTACCCAGCCTTAATAAGGAAATGAAAAAATGGATGGAACAAACAGATATTGATTATCTGATTACCTGGTCGAGCTAAGCTTCAAGATAAATTCAATGACATCAAACGGTACTGGAACCGAACTGAAACTAGCTCAGCTACACAATGGTAGATTGCAGTATTTTTCTGAAGTATGGATTAGTATTACTACTAATACAACCATAAATGAGTGAATCAAGGACTATAGGTAAACTACCTTTCACTGAGTTTCCTTTTGAAATGTCTGAATAAAAACTTCATTCAGAAAGAAAGCAATGTTACATACATACAAATTTTCCTAATAAATTAGATAATTTTATGTATTTTATCTATGGGCCTAGTTGCCTCATAGTAAAATAGTTATTATTATTTTATTATTATTAATAATCTCTTACAGTTAGGTGCCATAGAAACATGTTCTCCTGTCAATAATGAATTTTTATAATTTTCCCCAAAATTAAATGACACTTGGAGATTAAAACTATAATAAGTATGTTACCACATACCATTTTAAACTGGTAGATTTAGGGACAGTATAGTCTTTGCCTACAATAGATATAATAAATGCATATTATTTATTACCCATGGGAAAATATCTTAGAGGTATCTCCAGTATATATTTGTATTTACAAATCATGAAGCCAGGTGGCTGTCACCTGAAGTTATTAGTGTCATTTTCTGTCACATATATCTTCACAATATTCTGTGTCTTGCCGATTCAAATATGTAAAATGTTAGAATGTGTCTACTACTCAAACTGCGTTAAAAAATCTAACATTTATTAATTATTAATACTGAAAAGAGTGTCCTAGAACCCAGACAGTACTGCCAGTATCTGGGTTTTTTGTTAGATTCAGTCCAGTTTGCCATTTCACTTCCTCAGAAAAAGATAGTTTTCCCTTATTCCATAAAAATGAGATGTAATTAATAGAGTTGGTGGCCTTAAAAATAACAACAGGGCCAGAACTAGATTCAAATTAAAATTCAAAATCATTTAGGCAGTTGCAAGTTCAACAAAACTGGAATCAAATTCAAAATCATCTATTTGCAAAGGTTGTTGGTTGTTTCACATTTCAACAAATCACAATAGGATTAAACAATTTAACTTTGTCCTACAAATATTTATTATTTCAAACTGACTGTGGACTGGTATGTAATGATATCAAAAGCCATGGGCACTGGACTGCTAATGATAGAAAGTTCCATATAAATTACCTTGAACAGTGTTCAAGCGTTTGTAGGGCTCAAAACATTTGCAAGCAAACTCAGATACTGTGAGGAATTACTTAGAATATATATCACAATATATAATATTATAAATAATATGCCTATAAATCATCATAAGATGGGTGGTACTTGTTTTACTTATCTAAATAGCTTAACTAGACTTTAATTGTAGCAATGGTGCGAGGAAAGACAAAATATATGGGTTTATGCATCTTACATTAGTCCAAAGAAAACACTATGGCAAATGTAGAATCTAGACAACCTAGCATAAAAAATTAATGGAAGTGATGTGATACAGCCCACTGTAAGTCATTTGTTGTTAAACTGTGTCAGCCCCGCATTGACCCTGTTTGCAAGCAGCTCCACTGCTAAGTGTCAGAATGACATATCATGGCTCCCTGACCCAGCTACCTACATGCTCTGTAGATGCACGGTCTCACACCGATTGCCGCCATATTATTATCAGGGACGCTTTCCTGAGAAGAGGAAGTCTGATCCTTTTAATTGATAGCTTCCTTGTCTAGCAAAACAAGAAAACAATATGAATCTACTCTAAATCAGCAGATTCCCTTCTATAGGAATCAAGATATTGATCCCTCCTAGGCTCAGTCACCATGGTGATATTATTTTTGACCACTAAGTGTCATTGAAGGCAAATTGAAGTATTGTCATATGACTCACTCAATACCCGAATGAGTGCGCTGTATAATAATAGTAAACAATTTTTCTAGTTTTAGGCCCCCACAATTACATCGATAGTGTCAAAATTTCTTGGGGGGCGGGGCGTTGATGAGGGGGGGGGCTGGGTTTCTTATATTTAAATTAAGACCAAAGAACCCTACATATAACCATAGTTTGGGACCCCAGTATCGTTGGGCTATCTAAATTATTTCCTAACTAAACCCTTACTTTAGAATAAGTAACAAAAAATTAGTAAGTAACCATTTAGCTCTTGTAACAGCACATACAATTCATACCTCATTAGTATTGATAATATTTGATAATGAGGATAACATTTACATAAAGATTCCAGAAATAAATAATTAAAACTTCTTCACCTGGTAGATCTCAACTCAACTTGATATTATCATTTCTTAAAGAGAATGTATCCTAGCCCCTTTTTTCCCTATCTAGATTTTACTAAGAGTATAAGAAAAGATTGTAAATCATTAATTAGAACTATGAGAAAACCTTTTCATGACACCTCTACTGCAACCATTAGTAGATGGATGAAACAAAATTTAAGTACCTAGTAGTGGAATAGATATTTCCAAATTCACATAAACAGACATGCCTCTACTTCAACTTAAAAGACCTCTGAAGGAGGTATCAACATTGTAGTCAAGAAAAGCTGCTGGTTGGAACACAAAATTATCAACCATTAGTAATCCCTATGTAAGCTAGAGCTTTTGCACAAGCTGTGTGCTCTATACCTACACTGTGATTGTTACATTTTAATGTCAATGTTAAATGTCTGATTATAAGTAGAGAATTGATGTGTGCCATATTAGATTATTAATGAGACTAGTTGATTCAGGACTGAATTCCAGGAACTAATAGCATTTAGAGAATTTTAAATTAAGATAAGGTAACTGGAAGACTGGTTCATAAATAGAAATACATTTATAATGAATGAGTAAGAAACAAACTTAGAATAACATGTTAAGTTACAATGTTCAATTATTAAACAATATGCTGAACTTATTACCAACACAACTTTATTCTTTGAACATCTACATATGTATACAATGAGGACGAGATCACGAAGCATAATTATATAGATCGGACTAACTTACCTAGTGACGTCCGATCCTTAATTATGTGAAGTGATCTCGTCCTCATTGTATCCCAGCCCTTCCCAGATAATCAACCTACTTATGTGTAATGGATTGCCTTATCTAAACCCCCTCTAAAAGTTGTGTTGTGCTGTATGCACTATGCCGGGACTATACGATGCCCGTATCGGTCATCGTGAAGTCCCGTTCTTATGCTTTGAAAGAATGATTGACAGATGTCAGGACAGTGCGCGCCGGCGGACGAATCACAGATAAAATATTTTTTTTTTGTATTTTTTCTATGATGAAGGCTTTCATCTTTAAATAATGTGATTGGCGAGTGTGCAAGAGTGCAAACTACATATATATATATGTATACAATGAGGACGAGATCACTTCACATAATTAAGGATCGGACGTCACTAGGTAAGTTAGTCCGATCTATATAATTATCTTTTATTTAATCGACCCCGTTCGTATATACCTGCTGTTTATTTCAACAAATAAGCCAGACAACAATTAATCGTAAGCTTATCTCCAAGCACATGGCGTGATACATTTTAATTCAGAAATTATTACCACTCCCACTTAAAAGCAAAAACAAAAAGTTTCATGAAATATTACACGTTGCATGCTACACCTGCGTATGACGTCATGAATTACCCCCACCTCTCCTCTGCTCCTACGTGATCCGAATGTGCAAAACAACTATGTTAAGCAAGTAAATAATTTCACACAAAAGGGTGAAGAAAATTCTCCAGACCCAAAAACATATGTCGTAACAACTTAAATCTGAATGAAATAAGAATTCTGGGAGACGAGAGAAAGAGACACTTGAAAATCGGTGGTACGTGCTAAGAATTTATTACGTACCAATTTTTTCTCTACAATATGTACCTGCTGTGAACATCAGTGAAGAGGTGTTGTGAGAATTTGCTACGATTGTCGTAGCAATTTTCGACAGCGTAGCTTCGTAGCCGTCTCAGTAGTGCTACGCCGTAGCAAGTAATAAAGATTTTCAAAGAAATATACTAAAGAAATCCCTTACATATTCAACTATATTTTCACGTCTGTTGGTTACGAACATGTATTTTTATAACTCGGTGCGAAAGTCAAACGTTTCATCGTCTCTATTACAATAATTTTCAAAACCGCTTTGATTATTAAAAGACAGAATATTATATGGCGTTTTAGAATTAATTACATCCAAGCACAAAGCAGAACACGTGAGATGAAAATTTTCCAATGAACATCTGTTGTATTCACTTCAAAGGCCCCTAATAACGCGCTAGGCTTTATAGCCGCATTTCTGTTAAATTAATGCATTTTCACTGTTGAAAAGCGTCGCCGTTACTTCGCGTTCCATACATTAGTCGAATTATGAACACAACACCTTTTAATAAGAGCGTGTTGTAAGACTGGTTACACACATGCTGATTTTACAAAAATGTGACAAGGCAACGCATCGCACGCGTTTTATTAACGTGACATATTATGTCACACAATGTGACATACCTGTCACAAATAGATGTTTTCCCGTTGTTGAAATTCGTGTATATTTCTCGTGTCATTTCACATAAAAGCTGTTTGCATCACAATAGTTAGTGTAGTTTACAAATGTGGAGCGCCATGACACTTGTCACAATTTATTAATCCTGTTTCTGGTTAACACATTTTGGTATTTACTCTGTTAGGTCTGTGTCTGTCACACGAAATGATGTTGAATAAAGAATGTACATTGTGATTTATGAATATTGAAGCATTATTTATGAGAAAAGTACTTGTGTATTTGGAGGGCTTTCGGGAATATTATCAGTCTACTAATGCATGAGAGTAGAAACTTTTTCTTTGATGAAATATACAATGACTCTTGTAATATTTACAGCTGAAGATGACGCGTGAGATTGTACTAGTTAATACCGAATTCAGTTTTTTGCAAAACAAGATAATAATATGTTGTTTTTCTCTCTTTTTTTAGGGTTCTGTACCTCAAAAGGAAAAACGGAACCCTTATAGGATCACTCGTGTGTCTGTCTGTTTGTTACAGCAAAGCTTCGAATCTAAGCCTGAAAAAAAAACAATCTGCCTCGCCTTTTCCCAACTATGTTAGGATCGGCTTCCAGTCTAACCGGATGCAGCTGAAAACTACTGAGCCTAAAATTTTGAAAAAAAATACAGAAAATAGTTCTATACCTATAAATTACTGGAACACCTCTATAGCACCTCTATGGTCTTAAAATATCACGGTCAATCTCAATATAGTTTGTACAAACTAACATTTGCTGTCTGTGACACATGAACAAAGTGTTTTTATCAATATTATCAGACTCTAAGAAAGTGCTAGGGAATTGTGTAAAAGTGCAAATTGACACTATTCTTAGTTATAACTAAATGTTTCACGTAAAATAATATGTTAGAGTTAAATTGCTTATTAGTCTATTAGGCTAGATTGTAATCAATTATTAAGAACTACTTAAGTTTCTTTTAATAAATAAAAAAAATAAAAAATAATGTGCTGTCGGAATGTATGGGAGAACATGTTTTTCAACTACAATGTTAAGTTTGTTATTGGAATAAATTCATCCCAGCTACGGAACCCTTCACTGTGCGCGGTCCCATACGCACTTGGCCGGTTTTTATATATCTTGTTTTTTTTAAGATCTTAGACAATATGATAACACAAGGCAAGCGTAATAAATTAATCGCTTAAAATTCTCTTGTCTCGTAATTTATTTAGTCAGTATATATAAAATAAACTATGACCCAGTATAAAGCCTTATTTTAGTTTTGCAACTCCTCTACTCTACTGCAAAACCGTAACAATAGCGAAAATTGCTAACGAGTTTGAAAATGTGTACTCCCGTCCTATGAAATATTCGTATAAACTCATGAAATTCTCAAGTTAATGCGCTGAGGTCGGTTTGACGTGTTACGTTTTGTGAGACATTATTGGTGACGCGTGTGATGGCGGCACAATTAATATTAATGCAAGGCGAGATTTTACGGTTTTATTGCGAACCGTCAAGATTTATTTCCTTGTGGTTTTGACGGTATTGGTACTGTTTAATTTTGGTTTATTGTAGATTCGTATGGAGTTGGTATATAATTATTAGGGCCATTTAAGTTAAAAGAGAGCAGTGGTGGCTTATTGGTAACGGCCGCGACTTACGAGTTTGTAAGTCTCGAATCCTGACAGGCGCTTTACTTTGTGTAAATAATTTCTTCACCACTGGTCTCCATACGGTGAAGGAAACCAGCATTTCCTAGAACCAAAAATTTGAAGACATGTGACATCTAGCAACCCGCACTGGGCCCGCGTGGTGGGTTATACCGAGAGGAGGCCTGTGTCCCAGCAGTGGTAACATTATAGGCTGATTATAAGTTAAAACTTGAATACCTTCTATGTTACCTGGAAAGTCATTACCACTACCATCTATGCTGCTAATGCTGACAGGCTTATCTACCACAAAACGAAAGAAGGGGCTATATTGTTGTTATGGCCTTGATAGAAGTTTTAACTATCACAAGTTTCCTCATTTAACACCTCTAGACGTTGCCATGATTACAGTCTGAAGTGTGGAAGTGAGACACATATATACGAAATTAGTAGGAAAATTGAAACAAAGCATCGTATCTTCTGTCTCTTACGGTGTGCCAGTTTTTGCACTGTACGTATGTATTGACATGGGTTTCAGTCCAAAATATGGACGATTTCTTACGTTAAACTTCATTTCTCATACTACATAACCTAGAAAAAGTATTATATTGCTGTCTCATGACCGGCCACGCGGTGGCTCGATCTAGATGTATATTATCTAAGTTTAACACGTACTAGTACTGAAACGTTTAGTTATCCTGGCCTGTATTAGATTGTAACGTTTGCTTCATAAACGTATTGTCCCTACATTTAGTGTGGACTAGCCTTTAGTAACGAACCACTTCGATAGTTCAATTTCGAAAAAAGACAAGATTTTTTTAGACAGTTGACATGTAGTCAATTTTCGTAGCCAGGAAGAGTAGGCCAGGGAGGGGGAATTCGATGGGAGAGGGGGGACGCATGATCATCCATCATATTCAGTTTGACAAGCACATGTGTTCTCTGAATTGAACAGTTTCTCTTCTCCGAAGACATAATGTTGGGACAACTTGTGAAAGATTGGCGGGAGAGATTTTTTAATTTTGTATGCGTTTTTGTGCATAATACACTGTTGTCTTCAAAGACATTAAATATTACTTAACAATAGACGGGATATAGCGGTAAAAATCGTAATCCGATACTTATGTCCTAGTGGTCAAAAGTCGCTCAGTCTTGTGTGACGCCTGCATATCACGTCACATTCGTGTCCACCAAATGAAAATTATTTTCGAAGAAAATATGCCGAATTGTAGATTGTGGTATTGCAAACCTCGTAGTGATAAAATGACTCGATTCAACTACGGTTTATTTTCGTTACTATTTTATAATTTACCGAGTATTGAGATAAATTAAATAATTTTCTTAGATCTGTCAAACTATCTGATGGTTGCTAAATCAAAGGTTGGTGTCGGTAAAAGTGTATCGGGTATGATCATGTCATACTTGGCTATTATGTAATTTTGCTATATTATGCTAGATGGCGTCACTGAGACACGGGATAGCAGTTTTTGTATGACACTTCTTCTGATAGCCTCTCTATAGTATCTTAAATCATGTGCGTATGGACTGAGAGCCCGTTTTTTGAACCGTTGCGAAACGAAATAAGACTTATAGGGGATTTAGTTAAAAATAGTAAAAACTTAAAGCAAAGGTCCATAAATTTCTTAAACGTGAATTAAAACTTTTACGATTAAATAACTTGGGCCCTCAGTCCAGACGCTTGCATAAAGTGGCATAGTCTGAATCTCAGTAAGTACTATATCTGGGTTAATAATTTTTATTTAGGAATTTAGTTAAGAATTTCTTAAATATTTTAAGAAATTCCCAAGTCTGTAGAATATGACATTACAGATTTATGGCGATATATCTAGGCCCTCAATTCATTATTGTTTGAACTGAGGAATCTGCAAAACATTAATTTATCTGAAGAAATACATAAATACGACTTAAACATATTTTACTTAGACATATAGGTGAATTAGTTAAAAAGAAATAATGACACAAAAGTTAATTGTTAAGAAGTAAATGAAAATTGAATTTTACTAAAATATCTGAACTGAGAGCCCAATATTTTCGGCTTTATTGACTAGGCTCGACCTCATAGATGAACACAAATTAGAATAATATTTTTAACTATTTCTTAACTAAATTGTAACATATCTTCCGTCCTTCTAAATATTATACTTTAAAAGAAAATTGATTTTTAACTTTTTATATGAGAAAAATTAGTAGGGTGACCATAATGTTCATAGTAAGTACCTGTACATTTTGTAAAGCGCCGTAGGAAAGTCATAAGATAAATCAAACACGGTCGGTATAATTATAAAAAACCATTTACTTCACACAAATGTAACCTTAAAATAGTCTTATATCCTAAAAATACAAAATTGCGAGTGAGCGAAGTTATTTTTACCCGACTACGGCAAAGCCAAAAGGAAGGGTTATGATTTTAGCAGTCTATGTATGTATGTATTTTTACCCGACTGCGGCAAACCAAAAAGGAAGGGTTATTATTTTAGCGGTCTATTTAAGTATGTAAGTATGTATATAAGTATGTATTTACGTGTGTTCCACCATAGCGCCTAAATTACTGAACGGATTTTGATGAATGAGGTATCGATAGATTTGTAATAATGGTCCGTGTGACATAGGCTACATAAATTCTTCCTATATTTAATTTTTTTAGACTTTACACGTAAATTTCTGACCTCGAAAAAAATAAATTGAGATAATCATGACATGTTTGGTATCAAAAGAAAGGTCTTGACGAGCACATTACAAATATGTATATACCTATGTCATTATTGTTTAAGTAAAAAATATTTTGAACTTTTTAGATCAATTTTATTTTTCCGTAGTCGGGTTACTGTTTTTTAAACTTTATTCTTGTTACTGCTACATAAATACCCTTGATGATAAAACTATTTATTAGTTAGGAGTGCTACTATATGGCTCCATTTTCAAAGATGATAACAAATGGTTTCGTTAATTCATAGACTTATAAAAAAGGAGGACTCCGCGCCACGTATATCAAAAGTGAAGCACAGTAAGTAAGACAGTTTGTACAAACACGCTTCACGCACACATTAACATCATAGTATGCCACCGGCCCTAGTTGCCTAAAGTAAATAAATTCAAAGTATAGATATATTTAAAAAAAAATGTAAATGTAGGTATACAACGTGTTCCCGCAATTACAACATTGACTAAAGACACAAGTAGTGCTGGTGGCCAGTAATCATAAAAATTATAATACGGTAAAATAATTAATTAATTGAAAAAAAAAATTCAGACAAACTAAATAATAAAATAATAACCAAAATTAGGATCACTCTAGGCAAAAGACTCATTCATGAAGCTATTGTTTTATGTCAGCTGGTAAGGTCTTTGACTTTGACCCTTTTTTTGGTTCATCTTGTGTCTATAATGTTCTGACCCAGCTGTGAGTAGCTTCATGAATGATTTCTTTTGCACAACCCCCATAGAAAAATTCGAGTGGCGTGACCTTTTCTTTCCCGTTCGTTTTAATTTCATCTCTGCGCTACAGGTTGCTCCAAGATGCTATTTTAGAAAATTGTAAATAAATCAATAAATAATAAAGTTTAATTAAATTAAAACGAAGACGAAAACGAAGACGCGAAACCGTATACGTCAAATTAATGTCGTCAAAGCAGCGGCACGTTGTATAACACTTTTAGCTGCAAATATTATGACTTTCCGACCGCGCTTTACAAAATGTACGCTGTACTTACTATGAACATTATGGTCACCCTACTAATTTTTCTCATATAAAAAGTTAAAAATCAATTTTTTTTTAAAGTATAATATTTAGAAGGACGGACGATATGTTACAATTTAGTTAAGAAATAGTTAAAAATCTTATTCTAATTTGTATTCATCTATGAAGTCGAGCCTAGTCAATAAAGCCGAAAATATTGGGCTCTCAGTTCAGACATTTTAGTAAAATTAAATTTTCATTTACTTCATAACAATTAACTTTTGTGTCATTATTTCTTTTTAACTAATTCACCTATATGTCTAAGTAAAATATGTTAAAGTCGTATTTATGTATTTCTTCAGATAAATTCATGTTTTGCAGATTCCTCAGTTCAAACAATAATGAATTGAGGGCCCTAGATATATCGCCATAAATCTGTAATGTCATATTCTACAGACTTGGGAATTTCTTAAAATATTTAAGAAATTCTTAACTAAATTCCTAAATAAAAATTATTAACCCAGATATAGTACTTACTGAGATTCAGACTATGCCACTTTATGCAAGCGTCTGGACTGAGGGCCCAAGTTATTTAATCGTAAAAGTTTTAATTCACGTTTAAGAAATTTATGGACCTTTGCTTTAAGTTTTTACTATTTTTAACTAAATCCCCTATAAGTCTTATTTCGTTTCGCAACGGTTCAAAAAACGGGCCCTCAGTCCATACGCACATTCTTAAATCTCTTTGGTTGTCTTACATATTAAGGGCACGCTAGTCGCTCATTCTTCCACACAAACGTAGTTTGGTGATTACTCGTCTGTTTCACGGTGTACGTTCAGAACTAAAAATGATTTCTATTTTTCTCGTCATTATCTAGCCCTGTGTGGAAGCAGAATTAGAAAAAAAAATTGGTTTGGAAGTTATGAGCGTCTAAGAGCTTTTCTAAAAAATCGCTTGCGCTTATGACATAAACCGTACACCTATATCTGCCTAGGTTTGTTTACATGCAATCTTTCATACTGCGTGACGGATTTGGTTTTTTTAATAGGTCCCTATTTCTCGTTATCTTTTATATAAAGTTATTTTAAGTTTAAACCTAAGTTACCATTTATGAAATTAAAATAGAACTTAGGTTGCATTAAAACCTATTTTTAAACTACCCTACAGAGAAATCCCTCTGAAAAAAGAAACAAAACATTAACCCATTAATTTACGTCATAATTCCCGTTTTCATTTCTACCATGTTTCTGCGCCGCCGATTTCAAAAGCAAAGGTGTAGAAAGATAAGAACACAGTAGGTTAGATATTTCAAAACATGAGCGTATAAATCACGGTCTAGTTGAAAAGTACTCGGAAACTGCAGATAAATGAGCTCTCCGTTGCATGGTTATAATAAAATATAGTTTTGTAGGAATTGCTACTGTTATTGTGTTGTTGTTCTTATATTTTTACAGACTAAAAGGACTGTTCTCGGTTTCACATGTGTGTATGTACACACGGCTACATTATCATGCTGTACATTTCGGTATCCAGTAATCTCACATTATACAGGATTTCCGCACAATGAGAGGTCAACCTTATACTGGAAATGTCGAAGAAAGTCATGAGCACAAATTACATTTACGTAAGATTCAAAGGCCATTTTTTCCGGAAGTCATCATCTGCCTAGCCTTTTCCCAATTATTTTGGGGTCGGCTTCTAGTCTTACCGGATGCAGCTGAATACAAGTATTTTACATGGAGGGACTGCCTATCTGACCCTACAACACAGTTACTGGGTAATACCGACGATACCCCTTGGTAAGATTGGTTGTCAGATTTTCTCCTAAAATATTGGTAGAAATTTTATAGTGTCACCTCAGATTAATACAGATGGGACACTCCGCAAAATCATTTAAATAAAAAGCGACTCTTGCTACGACGTTCGCAGAACGCTTATTACCTACAGTTATATTCACCTACACATTACCTCTCTTTCTATCGCGTAACTCTTATACCTTCGGCGCGCGGCATTTCTACTGAATTAGCCCCGTGGACGGGGCCCGCCGCGTACTTGTAGCTTCATACCTAAACTGCGGAGTGTCCCATCTGTATTAATCTGTGGTGTCACGAACATAGTGTAATAAATTAATCCATACTATTATGAAATAGGTCTCTTCTCAAATTCTCAAACCTGCAGTCGTTATTTCGCGAGAAAAATGCTTTGGAATTTTGCGTACATAAGTAAAGTAGTAGTGTGTGTGTGTGTGTTTTGTAGTGTTCGTTTGGGTGTGTGTAGTGTTGTGTTGCGTGTGGTATTTTGCGTGGTTTGTATGTGTATGGTGTGTGTGTGTGTATTTTGCGTGGTTTGTATGTGTATGTTGTGTGTGTGTGTGTGTGTACTGTATGTGGTAGTTGTAGGTAGGTGGTGGTGATGGACGTGGTGGTGGTGGTGGTAGGTGTAGGTAAGGTAAGGTGTGTGTACTGTATGTGGTAGTAGTAGGTAGGTGGTGGTGATGGACGTGGTGGTGGTGGTAGGTGTAGGTAAGGTAAGGTGTGTGTACTGTATGTAAGTATAAACATAGGTGATTGTCGAAAGGTGGGTATAGCATTGTATCAAATCAAATCAAATCAAAAATCATTTATTTCAATCCATTGATCATAAAATAAGTTCAAATTAATTAATAATATAAATAAAATTAAAATTGTAAAATTAAATCAAATCAAAATCATTAAATTAAATTAAAAACCACAAAATAAAAATAAAATAAAATCAAATCAAAATCATTAAATTAAAAACCACAAAATCAAAATAAAATAAAATAAAAAATTACAATAAAATTAAAAATTTCTCAACAGAGCAATATTTGTGTTTTCGAACTCTCAACACTATAATTTACACAAATCCAATTGGAGACACATACATGCTTACGTAAACTCACGCCTTCTCTCTATGGGGGCCATGGGACCGGCATGGAGCAAGGTAGAAACTACTGAACGTTATCTGCTACGATGCTTTCCTTTCATCTTATTTGATTTGTGTAAATAATATTACAGAAACCCACTCACTGTTATATGGCTTTTATTTTCTGTAAAGTGTTTACTTCTTTATTTTTTTTTATTCTAACTAATAAGAAGTTTATTTATAAACACAAATCCTGTATAAAATAAACTCATTTCAAACACTCACTTTACAAATTGATAGCGTGGTCTCCTATTTATAGAAAGTTCCCCTAACAGGCTTTCACCGGCTTCTAAACACAAACAAGCTTTCGATATTAAAATGTTAGTCCCTTTTAGTTGCGAACTTTTCAAAGAATCTGTAAGTAATTGATGGTATTGATTTATTTGTCAGGGCCCGATCACACGTACCACAACCATAATCGCACCACAACGACAACATGTAGACGGGCGCTAATTTGTATGAACAATAGTTTATTCACAAAAAAAAAGAAAAGTAAAATAGTAATAGTAAATAATAGTAAAATAGTAGTAATAGTTTATTCATTTGGTCGTCAAAATCACCGTGTGGGCGATACCAACCACATCAAGGCCACGTCGCGGCCACAGCGTTGCGTCTTCCTCTACGAAAGCCGGAGTTGATCTGTCTGTTT
Source organism: Cosmia trapezina (assembly GCA_905163495.3). Classification (NCBI taxonomy): domain Eukaryota; kingdom Metazoa; phylum Arthropoda; class Insecta; order Lepidoptera; family Noctuidae; genus Cosmia; species Cosmia trapezina. Next base: position 20,294,737 of record LR991037.1, read on the forward strand.
GCAGCCACAATGTAACCACATCGCAAATACTAGCGACAACACAACCACATTGAAATTTTGTAGTCACCACAACGGAACTTTAAATAAGCTACAGCGACACTAAAGTAACCGTCATGAGAAGCTATAAATTTTGTAAACAAGTGTTCAGGAGTTCACAAAATTTGGACCAACAAAACGCATTCGAAACTCGAATGACGCGTTTATTTCAAAATGGCGTCCCGATAGTTTACAATCCCTGCGACGGACGCGTTCCGGTACCAAGAAACACAAACGATAGCGTTTTGCGTCGTTAAAATATGATCCGACTAAATTAAATAGGTTGTTACTTTCATATAACCCGTCTATATTTCATGTCGATTGAATATGGTCAATTTATTATTATCTCGCAGTATAAAATGTTTACTTAGTAAAAGATGTTTGCTTACATAATTTATAGCTTCTCGTGACGGGTACTTTATTTGTGACTGCGATGTGGTGTGGTTGTGGTACGTGTGACCGGGCCCTAAGGTACTGTTGTTATTCTGCTGAAGTTCCTCGTTTTTTCAATCGAATATTTTATTTATACTTACTAGTTGCTACTACTAGCTAGCGTGACCGGGCTAAAAAATAGCCTATGTGTTAATCCAGAGTATAAGCTATCTACATACTAAATGTCATCTGAATTGGTCTAGCCGTTTGAGCGTGAAGAAGTAACAATAATACATACACGAAATTTAATTGAAATTACTTTAATAACAGTCGAATAAAACAGTTTTTTCTTGTAAAATGCTAATTTTGAGGAAAACTTGCGATGTTTTTGTATCGACCCAAATTATGTCAATTGTATTTTGGCCCTCGTAATTTATTAAAGAAAATTAAATTTTTATAATCATGAAAAATGATACGGCAAAGTAGTTTTTGAGTACGAAAATTGATTTTGCGTGTAGCCGAAATGCGTCAAAATATCTTCTTTGGGACCCATTTCGCCTTAACCCGTCGCACGTCAATTAGCAGACACAATACATTTTTTATTGTTATTTGCACACCTGGGTGTCAATCGACGTTTACAGAGTTACGAGAGGTGCTTATAACATCTACATTTGGTCATACATTATATTTATTTATTTATTTATTTATCTACATTTGGTCGGTTTTCCACATTGAAATAGTCAGACTTTAAAGCTAGTCAAAATTCCGAAAGCCGTCGGTCCGTCTAAACCTAAAATATCTCAATAATTTGATTGTGGCAATAAGGTGTATGTAAAATATTAACATCCATCAGAATCTGGAAGCCGACCGGAACAAAGTATGGATTAGACCAGCTAGGCAGATCATAGATAGGATATGGTTCCAAGATTTTGTTTTTACAAATGATTCCAATGTCAAAGTTCAAAAAGCGGAGGAGGTACCTTTTTTTTTTGTGGATGGGAAATCATCAAATAACTTCTCCCGCTCTGGGTCGTGTGGAAGGTCGTGTCAGACTTTTACTGACTAAAACCCACCCGTGTTCCTTCAGTTGCCTATGCCAGGGCTACGGTATCTTTTTTAAACTACCTACCCGCGACCCCAGCGGCATCGGCCCATGTTTTGCTGACATCTCTTTGAGGCGCGCGTGGAACACAACGCGCCGTCGACTCGGGCCTGGTCCTTACCGGACGGCGAGCTACCCGCTACTCACCGTCCGCAAGCCAGCGCCTACGGTGGCCGGAAATCGCGTCTCGATTCCCGCCGCCCAGGGCGTCTCCTGCGGCGACTGAGGGCGTGAGACTGCCTCTCCCTCACGCGTTCCGCCTCCTCCTTCGCGAGCATTACTGCTTCGCAGAAGGAGGTGACGGCCTCCCATGCACTCTCGCTCCGCACAATCAGGCCCAGACGCGAGAGATCGCCGCCGCCGATCGCAACCGTGAGAACACGGCGGTGCTCTGCCCAAGCCGGGCAGACCTCCACTGTATGCTCCACCGTAGAGCGTGGGTGGTGGAGGAGGTACCTAAGAATACTCAGTAACCTATTATTAAAAGACTTATTTTAAAAATATCTTTTATTATTCTGGGTATCATCAAGACCAGTCCTTGTCAAGACGAATCAAACGAGGCCAAACTCGATTATAGGGTTGCGTCGTTTTACTACTGAGTCCCTGTGGCCATCTTCCGGCTCCATAATCAGATCAGCTCGATGATACCAAAATATTGCACTGTCACCAATTTTACATACGTATGCCAATTTTCAGCTCAATCGAACTCCCTCGAAGACAACTTACATACCGATAACAGCCAAAAAGGGTTATGCGACATTTTTAGCGAAATCACGAAACTTAGATGAATAGACGCAGAAAAAAAAGCCGATTCTAACCATATATTAGATATTAGTCGATTTCGCAAAAAATGTTGCTTATCCCTTTTTGGCTGTTAGGCATCGATACGAACATTGCAAGTACATACTCACAAAATATTGTTTAAGGTAAAAATATATTTCGAACCCGCAGAAGTTCTAGTAAACAAGTTAGGTGACTGACGAACTTAGCTTAAATAAAAGTGAAATAGTAAAAAGAGTTATAAAGTTTCGGTAAACTCCCGCTAAATCGGTTAGTTTGCTATCTCTGCTGTCGTAAATCGGCAGTTAAATTGGATTTCCGTTAATGTGGCGAGTGGATCTAAGTGGAACGTGTTTATCGCTTCTAGAATGATAAACTTTATATCCGTTATTGATATCAGCCGAGCTATTAAAAATCTCATCGTGAAAGCTTGAAGTGAGCTGTCATTCCACCAGATGCTAGGGATTGACACTGTTGACAGCTCACTTCACTCACTTCAAGCTCACTTCACTTCACTCACTTCAAGCTCGCTTTACTTATATTTCCACGGAAAATTGTCAATTTTACAGGATAGATCGTGAGGTATTCACCAGCTCCGGAGTTCTTAAATTTAATGTGCCATAAAAAGCACTGAACTAAACTGTGTCAATCATTCACTCTTTTAAAATTCACCCTCTTCCCATAATTCTTAAAACACAACACAAAACTGCAACATCTAAACGAAATAATTCATCACAACAATCATGCAAGTTGGTGCTGAAACGCGGCGTGAATAACAAAGAATGGCGGTGTGGAGGGGTGAAAAGGCGTGGGAATACAACCACTTATCAACTGTGACCAGGGGCGACCACTTACCGCTCACTAGAGGTTTAACTCCATGGAAAGCTAGCAAAAGTACTATTGGAAATTATTCTTATATGGACTGCGAACAATTTAAAATATTGCTACTGGAAGAAAATATAAAACCAATAGGGATGATGACTAAAATTTTTTTTGTTCGTCATGTACACACTGCTACACATCAAGCTATACATTTCCAGTTTATACTGACCTCTCATTGTAAGGAAATCCTACACAATGCGAGATCAGCTTATACTGGAAATGCATAGCTTGATCTGTAGCCGTGCGTACTTAGATTATTAATAAATATTGGACATGTATGTTTATTTTTTTTTGTTCGTCAAGTACTTAGATTATTATAACCAATAGGTATATAATAGATTACTAAATTTTTTTTGTCCGTCATGTACTAGATTATAAAAAAATATTAGACATGTATTTTTTCTTTATTTCCGTAATCAAAAGATTACGGCTATACATTGAGTTAAAATATGGCATGACGCATGCAGCCTTGCTAGATTTTGTACGTAGAAGTGACGTAGCGAGCCCCCGCTCCCCAAATATAGTGCGTGTTATCTAAGTATTTTTTATTAAGGTTGATGCGCCAGGGTTTGTTTGAAGAAGTTACTGCGGCCCTGGCATAGGCAACTGAAGGAACACGGGTGGGTTTTAGTCAGTAAAAGTCTGACACGCCCTTCCGCTCCACCCAGAGCGGGAGAAGTTATTTGATGATTTCCCACCCTCAAAAAAAAAAAAAAAAAAAAAGGGTAGCCCGCGAAACTCAAAATTTCTTACGTTTTTTGCAATTTGTAGGTCAGTGTGAGCTTGTATGTTGATTGAAATATGATTCGCGGCCGTAGCTACTATGGCTTTACAGAATTATAATCATTACAATCAGCAATACAACTCCATAAGTTAGCATTTACCTCAAATCTAGCGATTCCATGAAATCATGAGATTTGAGGTAAATGCTAACTTATGGAGCTATATTGCTGATTCTTATGATTATAATTCTGTAAAGCCATATTAGCTACGGCCGCGAATCATATTTTAATCAACATACAAGCTCACACTGACCTACAAATTGCAAAAAACGTAAGAAATTTTGAATTTCGCGAGCTACCCTGGCGCTGTCGCCTTAATATGACAAAGCAAAAAATACGTGTCTATTTTTTTATTATCCGACTGACGGACTAAATAAAATTTCTTTTTTTTTACCCAGGCATCATCCCCATTGCTCAATCAAGTAATTAAAGATTATTTAGGTGAAGTTATTTACATGAGGGATCGATGCTCCGTATAAAGGCCACCGATGATATTATTTGGTAGAAATTTGTCATACCTCTTCGCTTGCCTTCCCTAAGACAAAGGTGCTACTTTAATCATGAGGATTTCCACCAAATTTTTTAAGAAAAAAAGGAATCAATTTTGATTTTGGATTCATATTTTTGCATATTGATTCGTTAAGCTAGACCGGATTTATCACAAATCTTAATTTTGTAGTGATCATGACAAATGATAGGTTAATATTCAGAAGAAGAGATCCGACTATGACTTGGAATCCTAAAAACAATTTCGCGAGAAGACCATTCAAGACTACGAAAACTATTTTACATCACTTTTAAAACTAAACTTAGTACATCTTTAAAGTGGAATATTCGCCTGATTCGGCAGCATGTGGTATCCCTGTGGGCGAAATAAATCTCTTGGTGAGACTCATCCTGTTCGAGGTGACAGAATCGGGGGCGAACACTCTCCGCGACTTTATTATTTAAAAACTCAATTCAACAACTTATGGCATTTATTGCTGGACAGTTAAGTTATTGTTTTGAGTGTGGCAGTTTTATTGAAAAAGAATTGTTTGTGTTGATAGGTGTAGGTAGGAGGACACATCAGGCACAACTGACGCGACTAGTTTCAGGACCGACCCCATCAGTTCACCTCTTTTCAAAAATTCTAGTTAAGAAAGGCACATCTGACTAGTTGTGCCTTTTATTTTAAACTCATTGTTAAGCTGTATTGTGAACCAAAATTAAAAAGAATAGGCATATTTGGCTCATAAATGCCTTTTATTTTTAATATGGACCAGATGGGCCTTTTTATTTAATAAAATAATAAAAAATAAAATAAAATAAATGCCAAATCTAAACATTTGTGACCTTTCGACGTAATCAAAGTCAAATGAGTCCTTTTTCCGTATAAAAAAAAATAGTTTCGTGAAAAATGGTGTAATTATGCCCCTTTTGGTTTAACAAGCAAGGTCTTCAGAGATACGTTAAACTTTAACGTATCTCTGAAGACCTTGCTCATAAAAATATATTAAAAATGTGGCAGATGTGCCTTTTTTTTCTGATTCCGAATATGTATATAACTCAATTTCGGAAAAAATGTAAGTTGTGCCCTTTTTCCTTATGGGGGCAGAGATGTGGTAGACACTTTGTTGGTTATCTACTTCGCAAAACTTGTATAGGGATGATGCGCAGTGGTAGCCCGCGAAATTATTTTTTTTTTGTTTTTTTTTGCAATTTTCAGGTCCGTGTCAGGTTGTATCTTGATAAAAGTATGATACGCGGCAATAAAACATGTGTATCTATATAATTTTAACCATTAGAGAGATGTATTGATGATTTTTATTATTTTTATTTATATTTATTTATTTATTTATTTTTAAGGTTAAAATTATATAGATACACATGTTTTATTGCCGCGTATCATACTTTTGATCAAGAAACAACCCAAAAAAAATTGAATTTCGCGGGCTACACAGCGCAATCACCTTAAATGAAGTGTTGAGCTATCAATACTTTTGTCATTTTATGAAAATGGAAGATTTGGAATTTTAGATACCGCAGTCTAAGCCCTGGTTAGCGGGCGATTTTTTCGTGCATTGGATTTTCATGTCACGAAAACACACTGTTGGATTTTAAACTCTCGGCGCTATGCAGAGCGTTCAAAATCCAGTGCGCGAAAAAAAATCGCCCTGATAAAAATACGTTGGTGCAAACCTGAGGTTACGAAAGGTATACATCAAGAGGTAACCGATCTGAATCATCATAGAGATAGCAATCATCGCATACTAAGTTTGGAAGTCAACGTTCGTTCGGTTCAAAATAGGTACCTACCTACAAGGTGTATCAGAAAGGTGTGATCAAAGTAGTGAGCAGGTATTGAGGTTTTGAACGGGACAGCTGATAATTTTTTCTCGATTACGATGTTGATCCCATGGAGAAAGTTCAGTTTGATAGTCTGTACCACACCCTGAAACTTAACCACACTTTTCTGATACACCGTGTGTATCTTAGCCCTGATTAAAAAGCTCACAAATGGACATCAAACATTAGAACACCAAACATCATAAAACAATGTTACTCTAGCCACAAAATACACTACATCATTTGAGGTCTGTTATCAATTACAAAACAGATACCAGATACACTACAGTCACCATAAATCAAAGCCCGATAATTGGAAATTGGCAACAAAAACAAATACATAATTACAGGCGTTTGGTTACGCGACACATTGGCGATTTAATTACTTGAAATGCTATCGTGACATTACAATTATGGTTAACTAAGCGGCACCCTAATTGCGTAACACACTATCAATCGGAATCTGAATCATTTTGAAGCAAATTGCTAATCCATTGATTCTTAAGTTCGAAAAATTTGTCCGATGTAAATGACGTCATGAACGTTGTTTATTTATTTTATTTATTTATTTATTTAAGATATACGTATACAACTTAACAGATTTAAATAAATCTAAGGCGTTGTACAGCAAAATTTAACAAAATAATACAATTAGAAATAAAATAACATAACAAATAGAACACGAGAAATTAATAAAAAACAAAGTAGAAGTTACATGCAATCAACAAAAAATAAACAGAAAATTATTACTTATTTATCTTTCATTCATCATCTCACAGAATCTTAAACATTCACGACACACATCTATCCATCTCCCTGCAAATAAGTCACACTCCGGTGTTGATTTCAAAAGAGCATTAAGCATCATAAGCGCCCGAACGAGGGGCGAGTTAGCTCGTGACACTGTGCGTGCTGAAGGTACGGCCAATAACGGGTGTCTTCGCGGCCTCAGTTGGTGTTTGGGCACAACAGGAATAAACAACCTCATCAATTGAGCCACAAGTGCTGGACAATCGGACTCACCGCGCATAATACGGCAAGCTGAGACAAGCAAGAAGTAAATGAAACCGATTCCGATTGATAGTTTGTTACACAATTGTTCTGCAGGTCAGGTTCTGTTATAATGACCTTTATTGTGGATGGAGTAAGGGCTATGATTAGATGGTGTTAGGTCGCTTTTTTTTTGATTGATTGACAGGCTAATAAATTACGAGTAATTGGTATCTAAATTCTAGGTTACAATGTACAGATTGTTGCGCAACTTTGTTACCCAACGAGTACAGCATGTTGCCAGCAACGTTGCAACATTCCATGTGACAACATGCAACATGTTTGCCGGAAAAAAAACATGTTGCTAAAACAATGTTGTGCAACTTTTTTCCCAAACTCCGCCTCGGAACTATACTACTTACCAAATTTTTATTATATGGCCACAAACCTAAAGCCCTTTAGGACCTGTTTCTTACTTGTTTCTAATCCTGTTGCCTGAATGTCCCAAAAATGTCCGGTTAGCTCATGGCTTTGTAAAGACACACCGACCTGAGTGTTTGGTGAGCCTGTAACATTTCCGGAGAAACCATAATTCTCGTACCCAATTAGTAAGAATTATGGGACATTTATGTTTAATTCCAACCCTATTGCAATTAATTAGACCCCTTTTAGTTTGAATTAAAATAATGATTGAGTTATTTATAGCTTTTAAATACATACCTAATTTGTAGGTTCCAAGAAAAATATAATTCATTAATTTTCACAGAATATCATAAAAGTAACATATTTACCCCGTTTTCAATTATCACAAACTGTGGAGTTACAGCATACACGAAAAAAAAAACAACACCCCTTTTAATTTTCCATATCCCTATAACTCACAACACTGGCCACATACAGAAGCAGCGAAAAGAAACAAATGACAAAAAAATATAGCATAAAGCAAAACGAAAAATAAAAAAAGAACATGGCTGCCGGAATGCTATGTAATTCGGCGATAAAGTTTGCTGCGGGCACCAAGCCACGATTAAAACCTTCCAATGTTCCCTTTTTAAATTTTCGTAGGAAAGAATTAACTCGTTTTAGTGCCTAACGGTACCTATAATGGCAGGCCTAAAACGGGAATCATTCCTTTCGTTGGACGAAGGAGATTTTTAAAAGAACATTTGGTAGCAATTATCGTTAGCGCGCCAAGTCCGAAATCCGTTTTTAATCCTTTCAATTCTTAATCATTTTGCATATTTTAAGCATTTTACTTTGGGTTTTTCTGCAGTAGCCTGCGCTGAGATTCTGGTTATTAGAAAGATTTTCAGTCAATTAATTTTGCATAAATTAAAGTAAGACTTTGTATCTTTTTCACACCATGTTCAATTTTTAATGTGTAACATCTTTCCTCTTGCTTTCCTGCAATCTGTGCGAGTGATTTCGTGAAAAGTGACGGAACGGAAGTGAAATGTTTTTTCTAAAAGTGACAGACCGTTGCCGTACCTCTAAATTATGCTTATTTGTTATGGAACTAGAAAGTACTTTTGCCACAGAGAAATAAATATTCGATTTCGTTTTATTGTACTTATCAATCTGCAAGAAACTTGGCTTTAGAGACGACACATTAAGAGCGGTTTCGCACTACGTCCGATCCGAACCCGTGAAAATACGGTCCGGAGTAGTCGTAGAACTATTTCACTTAAAGAAATCAGATGACGGAGGCCGGATCTAGTGCGTAAACTACCCTAACGCACTAGATCCGGCCTCCGTCATCCGATTTCTTTAAGTTATCCGTGAATCTCCATTCCGGAGAAGCTTGTTGACGGACCGAAAAAGCCATAGTATTATTTGTATGAACGCTCGCGCACTGCGTCCGAACCGAATCCGAGCTGTGTCCGAGCAGAGAGTTAGCGGGGTCGCGGCAGTCATCCAATTTAGTTCACCAGTATCGGATTAGTGCGTAAGCAATATCCGAATTCGATCGGAGATTTCTAGATCCGTATTTTCACGGGTTCGGATCGGCTTCGGATCGGACGCAGTGTACAACCGCTCTACGGCTCCTTTAATCAGGCGCGACACGCGACTCAAATCGCACGCGACACAAAGTCACCGCTCGTCGTGCGACACGCGGTGCCTTTGTGCCGCTTGCGATTCGCGTCGCGTGTCGCACCTATTTGTAGGAGTCTTTACAAAAAAGGCGAAGACATTTTTATTTCAAACCAACAAAATATATTGTCAGAAATAATACCGTACCTACGAGCAATAAAAAATAAATTAGGAGCAACTTTTTTAATATCACGTCAGTTGCGCCTAATAAATATGAAACAAACAAACATAAAACACGGTTAACGACAGTTTGCTACCAATCTGACTAACGTACTTTATACTACTTACAGGAATTGTGTAACACGTACGTAATTCGTTGTACGTACGTATTTTTTACAGCATCTGATTTTTAGGGTTCCGTACCAAAATGGTAAAAAGGAACCCTTATGGTGCAACTCCGTCTGTCTGTCTGTCACAGCTGGATATCTCAACTACTAATGCTATCAACTTGAAATTTGAAACAGTTTTACATGACGTTTACTCAATCATTTTGCAAATAAGAAAGAAATAAAAATATTTTTTTGCAACAAGGACTGAAAAGGGGTCTTAAAAGTTCAAAGTGGGGTTACTGGGGCATGTGGGGTATCATATGAAATAGCGCTGTGTGCATATTCTCAAACGTTTTTTAATTTTTTTTAGGCCGCATAGTTTTCGACTTTTGATGAAAAATGTAAAAAAAATACCGTTCCCCCCCTTATCTCCGAAGTTTGCATAGAGAAAAATCTGAAATTATTCTATATGATTGAAGTTTATTTAAAGATTACAGGAAAAATAAAATGATGTCTCTAAATAGAACACTTTTTCAGAAATCGGAACGGAACCCTCGGTGCGCAAGTCCGACTCGCACTTGCCCGGTTTTTTTATGGTATGTTAGATTATTTTATTTTCGGTTATACAGGCTCAAATTGTATTACCCAGCGAAACTCCGCAGACGTGATAGGTATTATCGATATCTAAACACGATAAAACAAAAAAAAAAAAAAAAATTCTCAACTTATACTTCAAGTTAACACCACCATCCGCCACCATCGGTCGTTGACCCAAAAATCATCCATTTTTTATTTTGTCATAGAGTCCAAGAATGATACCCGATGCTTTCTGAGGCACGGAGGAGTCTCGGTGTATAAAGATGGTCACCCATCCACAGACCAATCCCGGCAAGCGTAAATTAACCTGATGGATCGACCCGTGCGGCTGTTATTACATAGACACGAGCTTCTTAATAGATTTTTTTGAATTGTAATAGGAAGAAGAATAGGCCTCTTCCTATTACAATTCAAAAAAATCTATTTCTCATCTAATATTCAAAACGAAACAAAAATCAAATCCTAAAACGCCGATGTAAAACAAAACACCCTCTCATGTTAAAGCGCCCGTAATAAAAACCGTTTTAAAACAGGTCCCCTTTTAATAAATAAATGGTACATATGTCGCAAAACAATGTACGCACATTACCATTGTTTTCGATTGTGTCCCGTATTAAAACCGGTCCGGTCGGAATATCTGACGCGTTTCCGCGTCCGGCCGGCTATTATCGCGGGCATTACAATCAAGATTCCTTTGTTTGGTGATCAGGAACTTGGTAAATTGCATTTATTTTTGGAGTGGTTATTTAGTAGTTACTTATTTATTTATTTGTGATTAGCTGTTGCCAATCACAAATAATAATTCCCTATTTGAATCGGATATTGTTCACAATTTCATGGGATTAAACTTTTTGCGCGGAACCCTAATTCTATTTCTAAAATAAAAGTAGCCTAAGTTCCTTTCTAACATTAGCTATCAACATCGGTCCAGCCGCTTCGGAGATTAGTCGGAACAAACAGACAGACAAAAATTTAAAAAATATTTTTTTTGGTATGAGTACCGTATATACTTTCATATACATTTAGTAAACAGCTGTTGTTAGGGTTCCGTACCAAAATGGTAAAAAAGGAACCCTTATGGTGTGACTCAGTCTGTCTGTCTGTCTGTCTGTCACAGCTGGATATCTCAAGAACTACTAATGCTATCAACTTGAAATTTAGAATAGTTTTAGATGACGTTTACCCAACTATTTTGCAATTATGAGAGACATAAAACTATTTATATTTTTTTTTGCAACAGGGACTGAAAGGGGGTCTTAAAAATTTAAAGTGGAGCTACTAGGTCATGTGGGATATCATATGAAAGAACGCTGTTTGAAAATTCTCAAACTAATTTTTACTTTTTTTTAGGGCGCATAGTTTTCGACTTTTGATGAAAAATGTAAAAAAAAAATACCGTTCCCCCCCCCTTATCTCCGAAGTTTGCAAAGAGAAAAATCTGAAATTATTCTATGTGATAGAAGTTTATGTAAAGATTACAGGAAAAATAAAATGATGTCTTTAAGTAGCACACTTTTTCAGAAATCGGAACGGAACCTTCGGTGCGCGAGTCCGACTCGCTCTTGCCCGGTTTTTTTGACATTACAAACAGACACTTCAATTTTATTTATTTGTATAGAATGTATACCTACATTTATAGGTAGTTTAAAAAGCTAAATTTGTGGCTAAAACAATCAAGGATGTTGCTTTTCAGTCTTTTATAAACACTACTACATAACGTTTCTGTCATCACGAATTTGGGTTGTGTGTCAGTCATTCAGATAAACACAACACTTTTAGTAAGATAATAATTAAATGTTTTGTTATTGGCTTAGATAATGTTATTGGGCTATCTCGGGCTATAATTTCTATTCTACTTCGAGTACCGAAACATGCGGCATCGCGGTTTCGGAACGAAGCTAAGGTGTGCTTTCAGAAGTACAGAGTCAAAAATATTATGTCTCATATAATTTAACCCGTCACACGCCAATTAAGAAAGAAAAATAAAGAAAGAAAAAAAAAAAGTTCATTTGGACACAGTTCGAAAATCAGTTCAGTTCAGTTGGGAATTAGCAGACACAATAGATTTTTTATTGTTATCTGGACACCTGAGTGTCAATCGACGTTTAAAGAGTTAAAGAAAATCTCGTGGCTAACAGTATCTAGAGCAGGTACTTAGATGGTGTCCTTAACCCAAGATATTAAAGATATTTAGGAAAAAACCGCGAGTCAAACTCGCAGCCGAAAGGTTTCCCAACCAACGTGCAATATTTAAAAAAATACTTCATTTAAAAAAATACGTTTCTTGTATCCCCTTTAATTTTTAACTTTTTTTATTATTTCTTGTTATAGCCACAGATTAATACTGTGCTATAGCGGCAACAGAAATACAAAATCTGTGAAAATTTCAACTGTATACCTATAAAAGGTTGTTCATATTCATGGTTAGAATACCTTGTGAAAAGTCCATAGGACCTTATATTACGGTTCATGAGATACAGCCCGTTGACAGGCAGAAGGACTGACCTGGAGGCACCCGATGGATGGTTCCGTTTGGCACCCTTCGGGTACGGAACCCTAAAAAATATGTTTAACTTGAAACCTAAATAATATCTTACAACTTCTTCGGAACACATAAGTAGTCATAATGTGTAAAAGAAACGTGTTACTTCTCCGTACTACTTTTCTTTTATTATATTTCAAAAGTCCTATTACACTAACTTTTCCGCACACTACTAATAGCAATACAGTACGTTATTACACGGTATTTGTGTTATTATCTTTCAGCATTAAGCTCGGCGCGGCGTGTATCTAAGAATGGAAGCAATACGATTGCAGTATACAAGTTATTTCACGGGCAGTGGCTTGTGTTGTCGTCATATAGGACCGCATCCATTGAGAGAATGTGCTTAGTTGAAAATGTTCTGGTATCATAAGTTAGTTTTTTACGGAAAACTGAAGGTGCCATAAGATTTTGCATGAGAGAAAGTTGTTATTTGAAACAAGGCATCTACACATAATAATTTCGTGCAAAATTTTTTGTGCCACATAAATTAATTATCACAACCTACGTGATTTTAACTTATCAGATACTGGTATGGCTTTCTTAAATCTGGACAGTTAAGTATAGCAACAGCTTATAATTTGAAAGTGATTCGGCCATCTATTACCTTCCTGATTCTCAATTGAACTCAATTCAATTGAAGGGCTGAAGGTGTAGATCAGTCAACTAATGAAAGTCAAGGAAAAATCAAGGTTACATGATCGTGGCGCCGGGGTCGCGGGTTGATCGAAAGAGATACCGTGGCCCTGGCACAGGCAACTGAAGGAACAGGGGTGTGTTTTGGTCAGTCAAAGTCTGGCACGCCCTCCTGCTCCGCCCAGAGCGGGAGAAGTCATTTGATGATTTCACATCCACAAAAAAAAAGCTACATTATCGCACTGGGCAAAATAATAATACCAGCCTATAACAGCTGTCCTGCTTGCAGGGCAAAAGACTCTTGACAAACAGAAGGCTTGAGCCTTGATCACCATGCTTGCTCAAGATGGGTTGGCGATGGGCGATTCCAGACTTATATTGACTTAGGGCATGGGTGACCATCTTTACATACAAAGACCCCTCCTCCGTTCCTCGGAAAGCAAGATTGGTGGAACTTTGACAGTCGTTTCGGTTCGTCAGAAGCCCGAATGTCTGACAACCAGCCAAGTGGTATCGTATTGCCCAGTAACGGGTCGTGGCGGTCAGATAGGCAGTCGCTTCATATAAAATACTGGTATTCAGCTGTATCCGGTTAGATTGGAAGCCGACCCCAATATAGTTAGGAAAAGTCTAGGCCGATGATGATTGACTTAAAAAACTTAGTTTAATTTATCTATCTATATCTATAAAAATCGATGCCACTTTTCGTTCTAATTTTATAACTCAAGAACGGCTGGGCCGATTTAGCTGATTTTGGTTTTGAAATGTTTGACGTAGTCCAGGGAAGGTTTAAACGATGAGAAAAATTGTTAAAGTTGCCGGGAAAATTGGAAAATTCTGGAAAACTGAAAGTGGATTTTATATGGGAATATTGAAATTGGGACAGGACAACGTCTGTCGGGTCAGCTAGTTATATATAAAAATGAATCTATATTTCCCTTGGTCATCGTATCACGCGTGAATGGATGGAACAATTTCGTTAATTCTGTTTTGTTGTGTTTATTATTGTCAAGAGAATGTTCATATATAGAGAAAAATTGGAAAAGTTGCCGGGAAAATTGGAAAAGTGAAAGTGGATTTTCTATGGGAATTTTGAATTATTTAAATTAGGACAGGATAACGTCTGTCGGGTCAGCTAGTTCTATTATAATATAGGAAACCAAGACAGAGTCAAAGATTTATCTAAATCGTCTATTGGATGCTAGCCTAACCACAGACGATGGCAGCTCAATCCGAACATTAGCAGTCCAGTCACGCGGCCCAATCGCTGCACTCAGACAGACCAGAATAAATACTGTAAGATAACTCGGCCGGATCCGGGGAGCAGAGCTTGTATACTATACTCTAGTCTATAGAGCATCTAATTCGTATAAATTTTAAAACCTAGTATTGTTGGCGGCGGAGAAAATAAAGATTTTGTTCTGGTAAAATGGATTGAGATTGATATTTTTGTATTGCATTTTAGGTGGAAAATTGACCAATAGAGAAAGGCTGCGTCGAAATAAACGTTTTTGTTTCTTTTCTTTCTTTCTTTCTTTCTTTAGGTCACGTTTATCTAAACCAAACGTGATGGGTGAATGAAGGGTTTGACGTTTCATTTACTAATAATGTGACCGCGGTCATATATGAGACTAGCTTTTGCCCGCGGCTTCGCTCGCGTGGATGTCGGAAAATATCCCACGAGAACAAAAATACTTCCTTATTTGTCTTGTCTACCTTATAAAGGGAACCTCTGTGCAAAATTTCAGCTTGACATGAAATGACATGTATGACATTAATTTTTATATTTTTTAATTTTTTTTTTCTATTGTTCTTGTTATTCTTATTATTTCTTATTATTATTTTGATTTATTAATGTAATTTGGATTATTGTAATGATTTAAATATATACCTTTTGCATGCATAAATACAGACATGATGTAAAAATCATTATTGAATAAATGAATTGAATTGAATTGTTTATAAGTCCAAGGGTTTGGGCTGGGCGTTGATGAGTCAGTCAGCCAGTCAGTCAGGACTTTTCTTTTTACCCACCCACGCGCCTATAGCCTTCCGCAAAAATAATTTATTAAAGTCCGACTGGTAGTTCCAGAGATTAGCGCGTTCAAACAAACAAAAAAAGTGTTTGTCAGCTCCTTTGCACGACTGGAGTTTATAGTATCTATTTATTACACTACATCACTTACTACATTACTACACTTACATGTTTCATCCATTTTTATTATCTTTTATAAAGATTTACATTCTTATATTGCGAATTGGTCTAAAACAATTCGTTTCTTTAAAATCTGAAATAAAAACACCTATAGGTATTTTTCATTGTTATGACACTTACGTCAGGCTGTCAAGCTGTCATTACTTTTTCTTCTATCTAACTACCTCATAGAGTTTCATAATGGCATAGACTATGAACGTTTCTTTTGATTTATGTAATCTAAATTCTTTTTATCAATCTGTTAGGTCAAATATTGTATTTTATAGATAATTTTGATTTATTATTGAATAGCTGTATCTTAAATTACTTTTATAAAATTAATCCACACACACTCGAAATTCATCGAAGAGGTTAGAGGTTTTTCAACGTATATTACTGGCAGATTCAAGCATTGACTGTGGCGTTTGGCATTCTGATGACGGAAAGCTTCAAATGTGGAAAGGATCTGAAATTGGAAGACGATTTCGAAAAACGCTGATGAATCGATGGGTGGAAGACTCGGAGACTGGAGTTCTGCTCCAGAATCTATAAACGAAACATCTCCTACCTAAAATTATTATTCGTCAACCGGGAAAACTTACTCAGCGACTTAAACTTACCCGACTGCGGTTGATCCCTAAAGGAGGGTTATAGAAAATAACCATTTAATTTAACGGAGCGATACAATACCAAATCTTCATCTTCCATACTATTCGTGCGTGTTTGCCTAACCTGGACTTACTCAAATTACTACTTCAAGCTTACCTCTACCTTCCTAAATAAGTGTGTGTGTTAGGTAGGGTGTGTTTTTTAAAAAACTGGTTACCTTAGCCCCTTTTATTCCATTAGGGTAGTAGATTTGTTACAAGTTTACTCCTGTTTTTGTGCCCCACCTCACCTACCCGCTAACCTCCGCCTCCCCCTCTAACCCCCCTCACATCCCTTCACCGCTTTCCCCTCCCCCTCCACCCTCACCAACTCCTCCGCTCCCCCTCTTTCCTTCTCCACACCCTCTCCCTCACTACACCCTCTTATCTCCCTCTCCACCCTCTCTCCCTCCCTCCATCATCCACCCCTTCTCCTCTCCCTCTCACCATACACTCCCCTTCCCCCTTTCTCTCCTCACCACTCGTCCCGTTACCCCTTTCCCTCCTCACCACCCCCTACTCTTCCCCCATCCCCTTTAATACTTGCTTAGGTAAGTATTTGTTCCAAGTTTCAAGTTAATTAACCAAATGAATAAGATTTTTCATTTAAACTATATTCCCGGTTTTCACCCCCACTTGAATGGAATTTTAAAAAATCTTTTAGGATATTTCCGTAACTTGACTGAAAGATTATTTACACCAATTTTCGAGTTAATCAAGCCCCGCAGTAAAACCTGGCCAGTATAATTTACTATCCCTTTTCACCCTTAAAGCGAAAAACCCTGATACACATTATTCTTTATTTTTGGTCTCAAGTTTAGATACTGAGTTTCGAGTTAATCGGAACGCTCGTTAAAATTCCTCCATACAAACTTCGACACTCCCCAATTCCTCCTGAGCGGGTAGTTTAGGAAAACTAAAAATTACAAACTTTATAATTTACTTAGATAAATATTAATGCCAAGTTTCAAGTCTATTAACTCAAGGAATAAGATTTTTCATACAAACTTTCATCCCCTATTTGTCCCCTTTGGGGATAGAATTTCCAAAAATCCTTCCTTAGTGTATGCCTACACTGTATAAGGTATCTATGTGCAAAATTTCAAGTCTCTAGGTCCAGCGGTTTGGGCTGTGCGTTGATATATCAGTCAGTCAATCAGTCAGTCAGTCAGGACTTTGAATTTTATATATATAGATGAGGGGCTATCGGGTCAGATGATGATGATCGGTCATTATAGCCAATAGTGTTGCTTTCGAAGATTATAACCGCTGATCAGTTACGGTTAAAGGTATCGTTTTATTAAATACATTACTATTTAAGGCCCTGGTTCCAAGCTTGGTTTAGCTCGGTGTGTAAGTTAAATGGCTTTATGGCTGTCTAGTTTGACGCACAAGATAGAAGATTCTCACGCGCACCGGAATTATGTCGTAAAAGTGCAAATAAAATCGTATTAAATTAGAAATTAACTATTTAATAAAAAGTAATCCATCACTGGATGCAGTTTGGAATTTGACATTTTATGGTATATTTTTAATTATAATTATAATTGCTAATGAAGGGATAAACAGCTTTTAAAGATTATTAGGAGGTATGTTTAAAGATTTTTTTGGTGCATTAAAGTATGTTTAATAATGTTTTGGCTTCCATCACTGTATGCGAAAAGGACTTGAAAATATCATATTTTTTTTACATGTCAAAATTATTTACGGTTTATGAGATACACAGCTTTAAAAAACCACCTTTATGATCGTTTACAGGAAATCTGCGCCTTAATATAACGATACCGTTAATTACGAATAAATGTTTTACAAAAAGCCTGTCACTCCACTCAACATATAATTTTCTCCCATATCCACAACATATCCGTGACAATACATAAAAAAATAAGAGCCCACAATAGAAAATTCATAACTCACATACCTCCTCCGCAGTCGGTCAAAACACTCTTGAGCCTCGCAATGAGTTACATCACACTCGGTACTTAAAATGAGATTGCATTAAATATTTATAAGCTACCAACATTTTAATATCAAAAGGCTGTGAATAAAACCATAATATGTATTCTTTGCAGACGTCTCCTGAAAAGCTGAAAAGAAATTGCTACCTACGTTTAAAAGAATCTGTAATTTCTTTACTAGTATCTTATTTATTTATATTGGTGGCAGACATTTGTGATTTTTTGTCGGTGGTCTTAATTTTTTTAAATGTGTTTTTGTTTTATGGGCGTAGTTTGTAGACCCAACATAACTATAATCCTTATAGTTTGTTGATGGAAGGAGAGGGAGAGGAACGCCAAAGAAAAGATGTATAGATTGTGTGAGGAATGTTATGCAAGGGAAGGGAGTGAATGATAGCGTCGCGGTCAATGATATTATACACAAGATAGGTATTAAAGAACAGATTTTAAACGTACGTTCCCTCAAACGTCGGGTAGGTACGTTTAAAATCTGGTCGTGACACGCGAATACATCATAATCAGCCTATAATGTTCTGCTGGGACACAGGGTTCCTCTCGGTGAGAGGGAGTGGGCTATAATCTACCACGCGGGCTCAGTGCGGCTTGGTAGATGTCACATTACTGTCTTCGAATTTTTGCTTCTAGGACATGCCGGTTTCCTCACGATGTCCGTTTTGAGAGCAGTGGTGATGAAATTATTTACACAAAGTAAAGCGCCTGTCTGGATTCGAACCTACGATCTACAATTCGTAATTCGCGGCCGTTACCACTGCTCTCACGTGACTAAATATCTTTTGGTTTAGTTGCGCGGACTAAAAAAAAATGTCCCAATTAGGACATCGATTGAGTCCTCACGACTTGCGGGCTAGTAAAATATCTGCCTCTTTTTATGTTATTCTTCGCTCCGCAGTTTCACCCGCGTAGACCGTGTTAAAAAGTAGCCTATGTGTTAATCCAGGGTATAAGCTATCAACATACCAAATTTCATCCAAATCGGTCCAGCCGTTTGAGCGTGAAGAAGTAACAAACATGCAAACACACGCACTCACAAACTTTCGCGTTTATAATATTAGTGTGATCATTGATGACGATTGACAGGGGAGAATGGAAGATGAAAACGCTGCTCCGACCCCAAGTAACATGGGATAAGGGCAGAGAGATGATGAGTTTGTAGTCTCAAATCCTAAATGTCTGCATTGCCAGTTACTCTTACAAATCACCACATTAAACTTCATCGCTTTAAATATTCCGAGGGAATAATTCCGACCTAATCTAAGGTAAAACACTGTAAAACAAGAAAATAGAACCTTTAATTTCCTAATTCCAAGTCTCTAAAGGTCACCTCCCATTTCCCTCTGACCTCCAAACGTAAGATACTATTATTAAGATACTCAAACAACGTTCCGTTCACCGGCAATTTGTCAAACAGATAAGTTCTTACGTGACCCGAATTATCTTATACAGCATTCATCTTTTTGAATAATTACAGACATTTTGCTTAAAAAAGAGAACAAAATGACTATTACTTTTATTCATGATTCAGTTTTCCGGTTGTAAAAGTTATGGGGTTTTTTACACTGGTCGTTTCGCTGTGCTGTTAGTTTTTTTTACCGAATTGACTCATAAGTCAGTGTTGCAATAATACAAGGTCAAATGAAATACGCTAGCGAGACTCCAAAGACGTGATATATATCGAACAAAAAAAAAGTTCGATGATTTTCTTGGGGTTAAAGACAACAGTGTTCACTTGAAGTATTGGTTTAGAAAATCAGTATTTTTAGGGTTCCGTACCTCAAAAGGAAAAAACGGAACGCTTATAGTATCATTTCGTTGTCCGTCTGCTAAGATCTTTTTTTATCAAGAACGCGTGGAGGTATTAAGTTGAAATTAATATCAAATAGGTAGGTTTGCGGTCCCTTGGAGCTCTAAAGAAATCAAGCTTTTATGTCAACACAATAAAAAATGCGACATATACTTGCAAATAAATCAAGACTTTTATGGTACTTCCTGTTGACCTCAGCATAAGTAAAGGAAAAAGTCCGAAAATCGTACTTGTAGTGTTATCACATAAAATTTGGAGATTATTATTATTATTGATTATTGAGTATTGACCGTGACATAATTATATCGATGTAAAAACATGTTTTTCAACTACAATGTTAAATTTATTTTCGGGATAAATTCATTTCAACTACGGAACCCTTCATTGTGCGTGGTCCGGTCCGACACACCCTTTTTTTTTTGTTTAGCCGTTACGTTTGTGGAGTTTTGCTAGCTAATTTAATAACAGCCGCACGGGTCGATCCATCAGGTTAAGCTACGCTTGTCGTGGTTGGTCCGTGGATGGGTGACCATCTTTACATACCGAGACTCCTCCGTGCCTCGGAAAGCACGTTAAGCCGTTGGTCCCGGCTGTCATTCGTGGATATTTGACAGTCGTTACATGTCGTCAGAAGCCCGAAAGTTTGACAACCAGTCGACTGGTTGTTAAACTTATCTTACCAAGGGGTATCATATCACACAGTTACTGGGTTGTGGAGCTCAGATAGGCAGTCGCTCCATGTAAAATACTGGTATTCAGCTGCATCCGTTTAGACTGGAAGTTGACCCCAACATAGTTAGGAAAAGGCTAGACAGCTTGATTTACACGGTCGATTAAAATCGCCTGCTTATAAGAAGAAACGATGTCTCTACGTTTGACAATCTACTCGTTTGATTTCAGTCACCCGCCGCATACGGACTGCACTTTGTCCAAGTCATATTTCCACGGTAGATATCGAATTCGCGGCTAGAAAATCAACCCGTGTAAAGCGTCTATTAGAAAGCGAGTAGAATCTAATCTAGCCATCGTATACCCCTTGGAAGTGCCAGGAAATTAATAGCTCCCGTCTTTTCTATTTCTATGACGGTAGTAAAGGATGTAATATTCTTTCAGGTTTTTTTCTCTATTTGAAAGTTTTGTTTTATACGTCACATGAAGAGCAGTTCGTGCAATTTTTGTTAAACATGAAAGCTTTGCTTCAGTGTTTGTCACCGTCGAAAGAGTTAAAACTCTGGCTAATAGTTTTATTAGGGCATGAGTTTTTTTGTCATATAGTAACGTGCTGATACGAGAAGAATATGTATACTTTCTTAATTAATGTTAAAAATGCGGAGTTAGATCTGTCTGTTTGTTACTTTTTCACACCATAACGGCTGAACGGATCTGGATGGGCACTAAGATAGACCATGACTTGGGTTAGGACATAGGATACTTTTCATCCCGGTAGTGCCTACGTTCGTTTGGCGAAAATCTCACAACCAAGGGGTATCATATTACCCAGTAACTGGGTTGTGGAGGTCAGATAGGCAGTCGCTCCATGTGAAATACTTTTATTTAGAAGCATCTGGTTAGACTGGAAGGCGACCCCAATATAATTAGGAAAAGGCTAGGCTGAAGATGAGTACGTCATTCCCGTGGCATCATTTTCGATCTCCACAAGAGCGAAGCCAGGGCCAAAAGCTAGCAACTAATTAGAAAAATATATCCATTATAAGTACAGCTACTCGTAGTCTTCATGATTTCAAACCTAATTTCCATTTGAAAACGCGCTCACAGATCTAGCTACGAAATCGAAAACTCATTTCGCCATGACACGTCGTACCCACAGATTAGTTATAAAATCAAAACGAAATCCCGATTGTGTTCCCGCGTCGTATTTACAAGAGCCGAGGAAGCTATGAATAAATTTCAGAGTTCGTTACTGAAGGATCGGCTGCAGTGACTCCCTGTAAGAAGGCGTGAAGTCCCGACGCAAATTATTTTATAGACTACCCTGATAACGTAGATAAATACGCGGTTATTGCATTGGAGGAAATGGAGGCATTTGAATTTGAAGCTGGTTGATTGTGCTGTTAAGTTTATGCATCGTATCGGGGAAGACCTTGATTTGACTCGCACAGATCAGAGAAGCTAGGCACAAAAGGGAGAAGCGCTATGCTCAGCAGTGGGTGGAACAATGCGTGTGAAAAGTTCTCTAATGGCGACCGCGTATATTGGAAGGTGCAGCATAGGCCACTCACTCGTCCACTTGCGACTAGGGCTGCCCAAAACGTAAACGTCCAGGCGACTAGAGCAGCCTATATCGTCGCTAATTAATACTAAATCAACTCAGCCTATCGCAGCCACTACTGGACACCACTCACACACACACACACACACACACACACACACACACACCCACTGGACACTTTTGTATCCACTGCTGGACATAGGCCTCTCCCAGTCTGCGCCACAACACCCTGTCCTCCGCTTTCCGCATCCAGTCTGTCCCAGCCACTTTCTTCAGGTCGTCGGTCCATCTAGCTGGGGGGCGTCCCACACTACGCTTACCGATACGCGGTCTGCACTCCAGGACCCGTCTGCTCCACCGGCCATTGGTCCTTCGACAAAGATGGCCAGCCCACTGCCACTTCAGTTTGCTTATTCTGTAAGCTATGTCGAATACTCCGGTTCTTTTCCGGTTGAAAACCTTGGTTTTCAAACATTGCAGGATGGGTGACGAAAAGACTTGACGAAGTTTTCCAAATGCTGCCCAACCCAACTGGATCCTTCTGTCGGCTTCTTTTTCAAAGTAGTGTCTACCGAGCTGGATGACTTGCCCTAGGTAGACATACTCCTTCACAACTTCAAGAAGCGACCCCTCGATGCGGATTGGACTCGGCAAGACGAGTGAATTGTACATGACTTTCGTCTTGTCTAAATTCATACCGAGGCCAACTCGCCGAGAGGCTCCATTTAGGCTGTGCAGCATCTGGCCTAACTGTTCCAGCGTCTCTGCTAATATGACGATGTCATCGGCAAAGCGAAGGTGTGAGATGTACTCGCCGTTCACGTTGATACCCCGTCCAGTCCAGTCCAGCGTCTTGAAGACGTCCTCCAACGCATTGGTGAACAGTTTCGGGGATATCACATCCCCCTGTCTCACCCCTCTGTGCAGTTGGATGGGGCTGGTTTTCTGATCTTGGATCTGGACAGTCATCGTGGCAGCGTCATACAGACACCTCAACTCTTCAATGTAGCGCCAGTCAGTTCGACATCGTTGCAGAGGATGGAGTCGAAGGCTTTCTCGTAGTCCACGAATGCCATACACAGCGGTTGATTGTACTCCTCAGTCTTCTGTACAATTTGCCGAACAGTATGGATGTGGTCTACGGTACTGAAGCCTTTTCGAAAACCGGCTTGTACTGGTGGCTGGAACTCGTCAAGTCTTCTGGCGAGACGGTTCATGACGACCCTCGAGAACAGCTTGTAGACGTGACTCAGAAGTGAGATGGGTCTATAGTTCTTCAGCAAGGTTTTGTCACCTTTTTTGAAGAACAGAACCACCGTACCTCTGCTCCACGCCTCGGGCGTTGTACCCTCTTGGATGACGGAGTTGAAGAGACTCGCTAGCTCTCTCAGGATTGGAGCCCGCCTGTTTTAAGGAGCTCTGTCGTTATTCCGTCATCACCAGGTGCTTTGTTGTTATTCAGCTGCTCGAGAGCCGCCTTAATGTCGCACAGGTCAACATCCGGGATGTCCTCCGTGTAGTGGCGCGTTAATTTGGCTCGGTGGTCATCTGCACTATTTCTTTATTATGTTCCGCTGGTTTCACCGTCCGCGTTGAGTATAAGTGTCCGTAGAAATCCTCGACTTCCTCGAGTATCTCGGACTTTGAAGTCACGATTCTGCCTTCCGCAGTTCTTAGTTTCGTCAGATGGGACCTCCCTAATTGTTGAGCGAACACTTTTGACCCTCGATTTTGCTCAATCGCGACCTTAATGTCGCGGGTGTTGGAGCACCGAAGGTCGTGTCGCATCAGCTTTCTAATTTTTAGGTTTAATACCCTCTTATCTGGCGAAGACAGCTGCGTGGATGGCAACTCTCGTCTTGTTAATACTAAATAATTAATACTAAATAGTACTCGTAATTTGATACATTTTCCAAGTCGAATCGATCTGTCTAATCGGTGATACGCCGATTACGCCTTATCGTTCCCATGATAATGTAAAAATCTTGACCGATGTACAAAAAAAAAAGAAAAATAGCTTGCTCTGTAAAATTTGCTTCGAATCAGTCACTTATTTATTTATTTATTTATTTATTTATTCTTCGGAAAGCTTACAGTCTAATATCTTTAAAAGTAAGTACAATATCGCTTACAATTGCCATTTAAAAGCTTCCACAAATTAAAAACTATGTACCTAAAATTAAAAAAGAAAGAAATAGAACATACAAAAATTAAAATTAAAAATAAAATCTACAAATTTTTCTAAACAAAACAAAACATATTCATCTTTAAAAAAACAAAACATAAAAAGATAATTATTAGTATGTGATAATTGTGACAGTGTATTGTGCTAAAACATAATATTAATGATGAGTAATGCTACTCATTGCGGTCTATAACAAAGTATTCATTGTTTATAGTTCTTCTTAATGTGCTAGGGCTGGTTTTAAATAGATCAACATCAAAATGAGAGGGAAGGTTATTGAAGCTTGCTGCGCTACGTAAGAAGAAGGCATTCCGTCGGTAGTTGGTTGATGCGAAGGGAATGTGAAGAAGTGGCCGCTGCCTGAAGCCTATGTGATGGGTTCGGAGTGATATTTTGGAGATAAGTTGGGAACAATCAATGGAACTATTGGCTATATTTAACAGAAATGTAATATCATTAGCATGGCGTCTGTTTTCCATTGGTAGAAAATGGTATCTTTTGCAACGATGAGTGTAATCCGTTGAGCATTGCTTTGTCTTATAATCTAAGTATCTTAAAAACTTTTTCTGAATGCTTTCTATTCTTGACTTATACACGTCATAATTTGGGTTCCAAACTTGAGATGCGTATTCAAGATGGCTGCGTACGTATGAACAGTATAATACTTTAAGTGGTTTTAGAGAGCTGAAGCAAGTAGATGATCTTATTATGAAACCTAGGGACCTGGACGCTTTCTTTACAATTTCATCAATATGCATTTCGAAAATGAGTTTACTGTCCTGGATAACGCCCAAGTCCCTTATACTGTTCACCTTAGTGATTGTTTGGTTATCCAATGCATACCCTGAACCAATTGTCTTCTTTTGCCGTGTATAAGTCATATGAAAGCATTTGGATACATTTAGTTGAAGTTTATTAAGTCTACAGTAATCTACAAACCTATTGAGATCTTCCTGGAGTAGAGAAGTGTCAGATGAACATCGTACTGTTTTAAGTATTTTCATGTCATCGGCGTATAATAGAATGTATGAGTTAATAAAACATTTCCTAATATCTGCTATAAATAAATTAAATAGAAGAGGTCCTAATATGGATCCCTGAGGAACTCCAGATGGTATCAGCTTCCAACTAGAAGTGAAACCCTGTAATACTACTGCTTGTGATCTGTTTTCAATGTAGGATGAAAACCATCGATATAGGTCGCCGTGAATTCCAGCTAAGAGAAGTTTACGTAAAAATACCCTGTGATCAATGCGGTCAAAACATTTACTGTAATCCGTATAAATTACATCAACTTGCGCACGTTGCTCCATACCTTTAGAGATAAATTCATTGGAAAGAATAAGGTTAGTGGTAGTGGATCGCTTACGAAGAAAACCATGCTGCTCATCACCAAAGTCACATTTTAAGGTTGAATAAACTGCAGAGTAAACAACGCGCTCAAGCACTTTGGAGAACAGGCATAGCTTAGAAATAGGACGATAGTTATTTACGAGGGACTTATCACCTTTTTTAAAAACTGGCGTAACGAATGCAGATTTCCACATTTTAGGAACAGTGCCTTCTGTTAAAGACCGCTTGAATATAATACAGATAGGTTTGGCTAGACTTTTCGCAGAGTTGACTATAAATATAGGTGGTATTAAGTCCGGGCCACCTGATTTAGAGAGATCTAGCATTTGAAGTAGCTTTAGTACTTTTTCGTGGCATACTTCTATGGAACTGATGTTTGCTGTGCTGGTGGATGGTGTTGTGGCTTGATCCTGGTCGTCTATGTCTGGCTCTTGAAAAGTTGACTGAAAGTATGTAGAGAACAGGTTACTGATTTCTTCTCCAGTGTCTGCGGTTGTATCTTGATATTTCAGAATATTAGGAAAGTTACTGTTACTTCTCTTGCTTTTAATATAGGACCAAAAAAAATTTGGGTTTTTGATAATTGATGACTCGACTTTATCCATATACATACGGTAACAAGATTTCTCTACTTCTGCAGCTCTATGACGCAGTAAAGAAAAGGTTTGGTAATCTGATATATTTCCATAAGTTTTAAATTTCCGGTGATATTTGTATTTTTCTTTTAGGATCTTAATTAGTGCAGATGTATACCAGGGAGGGTGTGATGAATTTTTAACAGACTTTTTTGGAATATACTGATCTCTGATTTCATAGAGTTTGTTATAAAAAAGACTAACAGCATTGTCTAGTGGCTTAGCACTCAGCAACTCGTCCCAGTCAACGTCATCAAGAGCGGACCTTATAGCATCGTAATCTCCTTTATAGAACTGATATTTAATGTTAGTTTTTTCTGATAGAGAGTGTATTTGAACAAAATCAGCCTGAATAGTAAAGGGTTTGTGATGCATGTCAATAGGTTCTGCTAATGGGTCAAGACATTCGTGTATGTCCAGGGGCCCATTAGAAAATGCGAGGTCTAACAGTCTGCCATTCGCGTTCCGTACATTATTAAACTGGGATAAGTTACATAGATTTATAGTGTCGAAGAAGTCAATAAGATAGCGGTTTGAATAATTTCGTGGTAGTAATTCAGCGCTGTCATTCGTATGACTCCATTCTACATCATTACCAAAGTTAAAATCACCCAGTACAATAAATTTATCTAATGGATTAGACAAAATTAAATTATTTAAATTATTTGTAAAATTCTGAAGCTGAGCGGTATAAGAGTTACCCGTATGTTCATTGCAAAGGTAAAGGGCACAGACATGTATGTTGTAAGATGTAACTTGAGGTCTAGATCGCTTTAACGTTATAGTTACCCAGATATCTTCAGCGGTACTACGCCAGTTACTTCTCTCAGCAACGGTCAAATCATTCCGCACGGCAATCAACACACCGCCTCCTCGAGTTTGCGAGGTACGGCTGTAGTCGCGGTCGCGCCTCCACACCACATACCGCGAATCAAATAATTCGCTGCTGAAAATACCATCCACTAACCAAGTTTCTGTAAATACTATAACATCGTAGGATTTAAGACATACATTTCTGAATAGGTTATTTGTTTTTGTACGTAGACCACGTACGTTTTGGTAATAAATATTAAGCGGAGCCATTGATGAGTCCTTCACCAATAACTATGTTAATAAAATGACAATAGTAGGAAATTAAATAAGTATGTCTTAACGAACCCAACAAACACAGCAATGCCCAACGGATAACCTTCCGAAACCTTGCAATAATTATAAATAAAAAAAAAAAAAAAAAAAATATTCCGACGAATTGAGAACCTCCTCCTTTTGGAAGTCGGTTAAAAATAGCCTTAGGTAGCAATAATAAGTCACAGGTGTTAGTAATACGCATAGAACATTCATCTTTAAATAGCTAGCAATAAGACAATAAACCGCAAAACCAACAAAAAATTGAGCGAATGTTGACCAGTACCAGTTAGTAACAAGCAGCAGTAATGCACAATAAAAATTAAATATTAAAAAGAACACAATAAGATCGCATTTAGCAAAACAAAAACAAATTATAAAACAAAAATAAGATTCTAAAAAAATATGCAGGTGCGTCGAACACGTGCACGAATTAGGCATTTCTCGGAATCCGCGAGTTGTAATAAGGCATTTTACCTTGCGGTTCTCAAACTTTTGAGTCACTTCAAATAAGACGTTACTTTTTGAGATAGCTAATATTATCACTATTTCACTTTTGAGAGGTCCTTTTCTGTTTTTATCACTATGGTAGGGGAGGTGTCGGTTTTCTTGGTATGTATCTTGGCATGTTTGATCCAGACGTATCGAAAATCCATCTCAGCGGCGGCTTTTTTAGTCTTGGATAGGAGAACCTTGTTCTGTATAGTTAGGTGGTCATTCACGTAAATCTTATGGTTGCCGGGTAGTCCTAAGTGTCCAGAAGTTATGGTGGAAGATTTAGACGCGTATCTGGCTGCTGCTATGAAGTCTTCCTTCACATAACGATTACAGAAGCAGACTATAATGGGTTTCGTGTTTTCTTTTTCACGAGTTGGTACTCTCGCGACAAAATTAACTTGATTCTTTGAGATAGGATATTGTATCTTAGATCCGATGGTAGATAATATTTGATACAGGTTCTCATTGTTTGTTTGAGTGACACCTTTAATTTCAATATTGTTCATTCTTGACCATTGTTCCTTAGAGTTTGCTTCTTGTTCAATTAGTTACATTAGCGACGATAATATGTAATGTTCAATTTAAAACGGTTTTGTACCTTGTTTACTATGCAACGTGTCGTTTTCATCCTCGTCAATTTTAAGGGTGTGGTCATAGATAAATGATAGGTCTCGCTGGTGCTCGCCTAGATACCGCACTCTCTAAAAACAATAGCTCCGTGAATGCGGCAACTCATTATTGTAGCGTGTGTAAGACATCGTCACTTGACATTTGTCAGTTAACATTGACAACTAGTGTGCGTGAAGAATTGTGTTACCAGCTGCTCAACTGTTACCCGAGTTAATGGGAAAAATATTTTATTCTGTGATCTATTAGTTAAGTTATAAATATAGGTAACTCAGAAAATACTTAAAAATTAAAAGCGAATGTATAAATATATTTGTGTAAAGTATAGGCGTAGGTTTCTTCTTTAGAAAAATGGAAGGTTTAAGATATAAAAAGAAAGTTAGATAAGAGAAAAGAAAGAAGATAAGTTTAAGAAATAAAAAATAAAAAACTAATAAAAATGAGGCCTACTCATTTTTATTAGTTTTTTATTTTTTATTTACATGTAATATTTACAAATTATTATTAAAAATAATCATAAAAAATATAAGGTGTTACCAAAATAGTGCTTTCTCTTTCTATAGTAACCGTCAATAGGGTGGTTACACATTATTTAGCAGGTACATATATAGCTTTTTGGGGCAGTGGTGGCCGTGTGATTAACGAACGTTGACTTGACCAAAAAAAGTCAAGCCCCGCCCGTACCACGGGGTTTTTCCTAAGTACGGACCTACACCACTCGCTCTTCGGTGAGGAAAAACACCGTGAGGAAACCTGCAAATTCAGATTTCTGAATGTGTAATCATGATCCTCAATGAGTCTGGTTCCTCCTGTGGTCATGAAGGTCAGATGGCAATCGCTTCACTGTGATTATCAGACTCGCCAATTCTAGGATCATGGTCAGCGAACCCTGGGTTCCGAAGTGAAAAGCTTTGGGATGCAACCGGGATCATCCCCTCGATTATTTTTTCGCAAATATTTTCGATGTACTTAAAGTTTACATTTCAGGAACATGGGTCGAAATACGAAAAAATTTTTTTTGCTTTTGTTTAGTAAATCAGTCATCTGATTGCGCATTTTGTATGGGAAGACGAAAATGTTCTTTGGGGAAAATTGTTCAGTTTCATGGGTAGAATCAGCCCTTGATATAGTGTCAACTAACATTTTTACACCAAAAGTGTATAGATTACAAAGATATACATTAAATAATTTATTGAACTAGGATATGTATACAATAACTAGGTTAGATAAATGAAATAGGTTATTTAATAAAATACAAAAACAGTAAATTCACATTATAAAAATCTCGACCACGGGGAACTTGATTCTTGTATCATAGACTATAAACTAATTCTTGTATACGCGGCAACACCGAATGGCGTTTAGGGTTCATGTTATTTTATGTGGAAATTTTGAAATTATACGATACTTACTGATGGTATGTGATCGCAGGGTCCTTCTTATTTCTTGTAGTATTATTTTTACACATTTTCACTACGCAAACTGTCATTTTACTTCGTATTATGCCCAAAATTTAATAAAACATTCGGAACATACACGTCAAGACAGCTTGCAGTGTGACTGGCTCGGGGTGGGCTCGGGTACGCCGATTTCGGCGTAGTATTTGTTGCCGCATTTGACAAGTACCCCCGTACACCAGCCCAAGACCGGTCGTTCTGGCGATGCTTGAAGGTGCCCTATGTCCGGCAATGGACGTCTATCGGTTGAGTAATAATGATGTGTCAACCATACACAAATAATAAAATGGTGTGATAATGATATGTGTGTGGTGTGCGTAATATTATGTGTGAACCATACACAAATAATAAAATGGTGTGATAATGATGTGTGTGTGGTGTGCGTAATATGATGTGTTCGCAGATGCGTATGTAGATTGCTTTTACGCAACAATTCGTAAAAGGTGCGCTTCTCTGCCCCTGGTGTGCAGGGTGTAGGGCGGCTCCAACAGTGTCGTAGGCATGGTTGCGAGTCGCCTGGACTGTATACAGGTTGCAATATTTTAAGGGGTCATTGTACTCATCATTATGAACAACTTTTACTATGGGATCAAACCTGAAATGGCGAAAAAAAAATCAGCTGCTCCCTACATTTTGACGAATTATGCGAACATAAATAATGTACTCAACAGCTGATTTTTTTTTTAACGATTTCAGGTTTGGTCCCATAGTTAAAGTTGTTCATAATGATGAGTACAATGACCCCTTGAAAGATTGCCACTGTTTACACTTACACCCTATAACGTGGGTCACTGTTGTGCCGTCTCTTCATGGGATGTCGCAACAGTGACCAACTGTTATTTCTTGTTTTGTTTTTCCTTGTTTTTGTTTAGTGTCTGTGCTTACTACTCGTAACACAGTCGTAAGTATTACTAACAATCTTGTTGAGTCTTGGTTACTCTATTAAAGAAAAATTCTATTTTATTCTATAACCCTCAGCAGAGCAAGCCATTTTGCCACTACGTACTCACGCGAAAGGCTCTTTGTATGAAATCAACTTTGTTTTACAGGAATACGTACTGCCAACAACAAAAACAAAAAAAAAACCAGGTGGGAGAAAGCTACCAAAGTACCAGGACATTGTATTTCATATTTTTTGCTACGAAAATATAATATGCCTACCGATTCCATTAAGACACCCACAGACGGGCGCAACGCAACTCTGATCAAAGTCAAATCATTTATTTCAATTAGGCACATAAAAGGCACTTTTGAACGTGAAAATTTACAACGCCATGGAATTGATTTCTCCGCCCCTTCCAAAATGTAGTTTTGTATGGAGAAGAATGGGCAAGAAACTCCACCGTTACTCTTTTAAAATTGTTTTACAATATTTTGTATACATTAATTATGTCAGTTTGTGAAGACGATGCAACTAGAATAAAATTACTATACCACCATAAGTACGTAAAAATAATTAAAAAAGTAGTTGCACAATAATGCGGACTAAGAAGAGGGCTTTTTGTTGTTTCATGAATAAATGACTATTATACTTGTAAAATTGAAAAGCCTACTTAGCCGTGATAGTTTTCCTTTTAACTTCGTTAATATAATACTACCGTGATTTTTTTCACCCATCCAAAACTAACAGTTTAGCTGGCACGGGGGGCACTTGACTCTAACAAAAATTAGCATTTTAAAGCTTAATATTTCAGAAACGGATCCCTAAATCGAAAAAAATTATGTATGTAATGTATTTCCATGTCAAATTATAGCTTTTTAGTACTAAGAGTCTCTGAGCTAAGCTGTGGACGGACGGACTGACAGAGAGACAGACGGACGGACATAGCGAAACTATAAGGATTCCTTGTTAACTACGGAACACTAAAAATGAAGCAATGACATATTCTGTGGTGGAACAATTTCCTTGAAAATTTTGTTGAAATTGTTCTACCGGAGACTCGTCGCGCCTGTCTGCGGGAGCCTTTAGCCTACCAGTAATGAAATTATTTCGCCGGTAATTTAAAGTAGGTATGCATTTTCATGTTTTAACTTTTTACTTGGAGGTATTTATTAATAAACGTTGCAAGCTTTTACGTGTTGTAATTAAATTTATTTTTGTCATGGATTTTGTGGGCCTCTACGACAGTGACATCTTTCTCTCATCTCGATTTCAGGTATCTAAGAAGAACGTAGCTAATTTGGCTGCTTACAAATAGTATTGAAGTAGTTCCCCGAGTATCATTACATAAAAATTATTAAGACTCAAAATATAAATAAGAAGACGTAATTTTTTGCGAGCTTTAAAGCGTCTGGCGGAAAAAACCGCTGATAGGAAGTGTCTATAAGTATTGAAACAATATTTTGTAAAACATACACAAAAATCAGCAGTCAGACTTTAAGAAAAGTTAGTAATATTTTTACGTAATTTTGGTACCTTTTTTTTTTGTGGACGGGAAATCATCAAATGACTTCTCCCACTCTCAGTGAAGCGGAAGGGCGTGTCAGAATGTTACTGACTAAGACCCACCCGTGTTCCTTCAGTTGCCTGTGCCAGGGCCGCGGTATCTTTTTCGAACAACCCGCAATCTAACTAACTTTGGTACCTGATACCTGCAAAATTGGCCGTCGGCCCAAGCTGGTACAGTAGTACCCAACTAATATGGCTTGTCGATGTACCTGCGCAGAAGATGAATTTTCAAAGCGCGGGAAATGTTATTGACCAATCGGCACGCTCCACGCTTTTTCTTGTACCGCTATTGGTCGGTAGCTGCCGCCATGTTAGCGCGCGCCGCTTGACAGCCGCCATACTTGCGAGTGAGAGGGAACTAACAGCTGCAGTGTATTATGAACCTTATATTAGTGATCTAAGGTTGATTGTAAGTTTTAAGCATTCTCGTTAATCTTCGGGGCCATACTTTCTTTTCTGTGCGAACGAAGATTCACGACGCGCCTTATCAGTTGGGTACTACTGTATGCGTACGTTCAAAGTACATACCTACTAACACTATTATATCCCTTATAATTTGTTAATCAGAAAATAAGAAAGGTCTGGTGGCTCTTGGATCATGCTGTAGAATAACGTAACATCAATTCCGAATGACCTCCAGCAGTCCAGCCCCAAAATATCATCACATAAAATAACTTTTTCTAAACTCTTAGCAAAATTTTACCACAATCTTAAACCAATCTCCGTCAAAAACTGGTCAAGAACACTCCATATCAGTTCAAACCATTACATCAACTCCGGGGTCTATTCTGGTTGCAAAATGGACCTCACCGACAGTTCCCAACTTGGGATGCGGCCAATACAATCTCATTCAAAGTTTCTCGTTCCGGAAAAGCTCGAAATCGTTTGATTCTTCGGGCGAACATCTCTATACATAAAATGTGTTATTTTGTGTGGCTGTGTATCTTATTTTTATGTAGTTGGTTGGGAAATAGGTTGTCTGGTAGAAATTAATCTCTGTCCTTTAAAGACACCAGCAAGACCAATATTGCCAAGGCCAAGGTGTTTTTTTTTGTGTTTGCATGGTTCCGTACCTAAAAGGGAAAAATGGAACTGGATCACTTCGTTGTCCGTCTGTCTGTCTGTCAGTCTGTCAACGCCTTTTTTCTCAGGAATGCGTGGAGTTATCATGTTGAAATTAATATCAAATACGTATGTTTATGGTCCCTTAGAGCTGTAAAAAAATCAAGCTTCTAAGTCAACGCAATAAAAAATACGGCCATTTATGCGACATATTTTGATACTCGCAAGTAAATCAAACCCTATAGGGTACTTCCCGTTGTCCTAGAATCATGAAATTTGGCAAAAAGCAAGGTCCCACAGCACAAGTAAAGAAAAGCTCCGAAAATTGATAATTTGTAATTTTATCCCACAAAAAAAAAACAACTAAGTCACCCGGGGCTATTGTAACCAGGGGGCAAATGTAACTAGTTGATTAATCCTAGACAGAATGGAAACGCAACAATAACTAGTTATCTCATTCCGTTACATTTGCCCCCTGGTTACAATAGCCCCGGGTGACCTATTGGTGACCTTACTATTGTTAAGTTAATTTTTGGGATAAATTCTTTTCAAATACGGAACCCTTCATTGTGCGTGGTCCGACACGTGCTTGGCCGCTTTTTCTAAATCATATTGACCATGTCCGTGATTTTGTCGCCGGTTTAATATGTGTGCTATTTAAACTGACAATAACACTACTGTTTAGTGGCATATGGAAGTGCTGGAAAAAAAACAGTGAAGTCTAAAAATCTGTTTTAACGATACAGCCTGAGCGCCTAGCCAAAGTGACATTCGATTAGCGATGACGCTATACTAGCAGAAAAGCCATAAAATGTATTGGGTTGACTGTTATCGAAATGTCACGTGATAATGATAATGTCAATGTCACTTCGAAGCTATAGTGATTGTAGAAATCACCTTGTTTTTATATTCTACTATTTTTATTGTAATTTTGCGTGTAGTGATATGTCTTTTGTGTACACTAAATAGGTTTATGTTTTATCTATCTATCTCTTTTTTGTAAATAGCATCGCTCCGAAGCGAATGCCATTTGTCTAGGCCCTCTGTTATTGTTATCTTAAAGTAACCTCGACGAATGGCTATACAAAACAAGGTTCATCTTCAAACTAAGGTTTAAACCATGGACTTTTTTTCAATTTCGAACTTTACGGTTTCCACAATAACAATGTCAGAAGAAAAACCTCGTTTTGTAATAAGACCGAATGAATCACTTTAGACGCACACTGTGCAGTCAAAATTCCTATTTATTTATAGACGGGCTTATATTTTTACCATGCATCATCCATTTTTTTTCCATGTATGGGCAAATACAATTACCAACCTAATATCATAGATAGATAGATAGATAGAATACTCTTTATTCTGCACACCATAAAAATTACACATATAAATGTTGAAATTTTACATAGGGTGACACAATGGGCGGTCTTATCGCTAAAAGCGCTCTTTTACAGACAACCTTTGGATGGATTATGGGGAGAAGGAGAGAATACTGTAGGTAGTCTGTGGTGTACCATATATACATACAATTTATATATACATAAATACATATATATGACGGCGGGAAACGTGGGCGCAGAGATAGGTGGTTCATCTCTCCGACCCTGTGGTAAGGGTTCCATTGCGTGGGTTACTCAGGCAAACCAATATGATGCTGTGGCAGGACTATTACTGAAGAGCATACAGAAGTAATGACTAGGTATAGGTACTGTGAACTTGATAGGTTCGATGGTAGCGTGTGCCTCCCTCGAGCTCTCGATCCAGTCTCTCCACAGAGAATGCTCGCACAGCCCCAACGACCCCGTCCACATGCGGCGACCAAACGATACTCGCGCCACACGGCGTTCACCGTACGTACTAAACGAACAACCAATCAGAGCTAAGCTTGACTTGTACTAAGAAATCAACTGAGTGACGTACTATCGCTAAACTTCCGTTCGCGACGACACGGCCAGAACTGACAGTCACAAGTCCTCGTGTGTACTTGTAACAAAATAAGGCTACTGTATACTACAAGCTCGGCCTCTCCTGACTAAAGCCAGGTTAATTACAGACAGGATTAGAACAGATGCCTCAAAGTCAAGATAACCAGACCATAGTATAGTAAACACAATTAACTTCACACACACGCACAACATGGCCCAGCTGCTCGGCAGCGTATTCAACATTAATTGCAGCATTGCAAAGTAGTCTCCACGAGACCCAGGCCTCAACCCTACACCTTCAGCCGCGCATCGCGCCCTGAACGACCCACCAGTGAATCGCAGTTACGACTACGACTGAAGCGTGCAGTGCGGCCGAATACGTAGCCGTGGTGTTTGTGTCTAGCGTGCCTTCACCAGCGCTTTCTACATCAGACTCGGTTACAAATAAGGTCAGATGGTACTTTGCTCTGAGACATCCCCCCAATTCGATCATGAGCGTATTTATAGTACGCTTCTTAACTAGAGATTTCAAAACATAACGATCGCCATCTAACACTTCAAAAATTTGAAATGGCCTTACAGACAACACTAATATGACCCGGCTGCTCGGCAGCGTAGTCTCATTGAAACCCAAACAGTAGTCTTATTCAGACCCAAACAATAGACTTACAGACCCGAACAGTAGTCTCACAGAGAACCATTGGTAGTCTAATTCAGACCCGAACAATAGTCTTACAGACCCAAACAGTAGTCTCACAGAGACCCATTAGTAGTCTTATTCAGACCCAAATAATAGTCTTACAGACCCAAACAGTAGTCTCACAGAGACCCATTAGTAGTCTTATTCAGACCCAAACAATAGTCTTACAGACCCAAACAGTAGTCTCACAGAGACCCATTAGTAGTCTTATTCAGACCCAAACAATAGTCTTACAGACCCAAACAGTAGTCTCACAGAGACCCAGCCACCATACATCTAGCCGCGCATTGCACCCTGAACGACTCATAGAATCGCAGTTACAACTACGACCAGACTGTACAGTTTGATTAAAATCATCATCATCATCATCATCATCATCATCATCATCATCATCATCATCATCATCATCATCATCATCATCATCATCATCATCATCATCATCATCATCATCATCATCATCATCATCATCATGACACCACACTGTTCAATGCGAAATAGAAATGAAAATATCTGGCTTGCTTTCTATAAGAGAGAGAGAGAGACAGACAGAGAAACATGCGCACGCCGCACGGCTTACAATAGCTTACTATAGCAAAAAGTGTCGTGACAACTTTTCGTGAGAATTTTTTTTTTTTTTTTTTTTTTTTTCGTCTAGCCGCCTTTCACAACGCGCGATAAGGAACTTCGTTCCAAAAGGTGTCGTGAAAAGGTGGTGTGTGTCATGTCGTCATTGTTGATAAATGAAGTGGATGTGCTACCTTACCTAACAACAGTTCTAATGGACTCAGCGGTAACGGATAACGATCTGGCACTGTATTATTATTATTAAGCTCTCTATAATCTATGCACATACGATCTGATCCATCATACCTAAAAGGGCCGGACTAAGAAAAGGCGAACTACAGGGTTTAATTATCTTAGCTTGCAACAATTCGTTAACCGTTTCGCGCATGATTCGACGTTCGTACGGAGACAGTTTGTAAGGATGTCTTTGCACTGTATGATTAGGGTCGATAAATCTTATCTCCAACTCACCAGTGTTAACACACGTTATAGGAAAACCGTTAATCAAAAATTCAAGACTATAATAATTATTCTAAGATGTTTACAAGGTCACGTCTTGTATGAAGTGGTAAAATTGAGAATAATCGAAAATACAACAATCACTACAGTGGGCCATGTACCATAGTCGTTCGAATCAACCTTTAAAACTCTACTGCAACCAAAACTGCCAAGCTTACAGAAACCTCAAGTAAATCCTCTAACGCCACGGCTCTCCAGCCGACTAGCAATCGCATTGCTCTCACACATCCAGCGCATGGATAAAAACTTCTGTATGGATATCCATCAAGTGGATCGCCCGTGTGCATCACCCACTGACTACACACTATGGTCTCTCCAGACCTCGACCTCCGCCAGAACTACTGGTACGGTCGCACACACTACGGCCGAAAGAAACCCTTACTCGATTTTCTACCACAACTTAAGCTTGCTACATCACCACTGTAATCACTAGGTATCTACTTGAACTGGTACATGACCTACTGGCACTATCATTACGCTAAATAAGATTTGTTCTGTACTGAATACACGTGTTTGACCAATAGCAGTCCGTCGGCAGAGTGACCCATACGCAGAAGCTATAACCATCTCAGCTGCGTAAGTACTACCCCTCGCAAAGGGCATGCTGCACATAAAAAGCAGCCACATGATGTACATCTTACATGCTCCGGCGCAACTACATATAGACACAAAATAAAAATGTGAAGAAAAAGGAACCCCACAATCTACTGACTATCAATACCAGCGAAAACCATTTTAATCTTAAAATAAAAACATGTTTCAGAAACAACAGAATTCCAATGAACTGAGTCTCGTTTAATCTAACTGTAGTAGAAATTCAATAGTCAGGGATGACACGCAGTAATAACTTGCAACGAAGACCCTTGCATCAGAGAGCTGTAGACAGAATTTAAAAATTGCATTGTAAACGAGGTTAGGCTATACCTAACATTGTAACCGTTTTTGCTGTTATTTACCAGGTAACCTACTAGCTATACTTCCCATGATCAGAGGGCACTCAGTACCTGAGTCCAAACAAATTGAAAACGACTCACCAGATTCGCCACAGAAGAAACAGGTCACCGGCGTCGATGCTTTCTCCAACATACTGTCCTTGGCTGGTTGCGATACACTATTTCCTTAATGAGGGTAGCCGCAAAAGTTTCGACGCACACGAACTTGACCATCATGATCGCGCATCGGAATCGGGTTTATTGTCACTACTTAGTTTGTAAAAAAAAGTAACCGCCACTGATTTTATTGTCACTATCACCGCGTGTGATCTCATTAGCACGATATGATAACAGTTCATCGTCATCGGTTAAATCCGGATTGAATTCAGGCAACGTAATTGCAGCACTTATTTTTGACGGTACTTGCATAGCCTGAATCAGTCGTTCAATGTTCTGGTTCTGGTGTTCCAGTAGCTTACGCCAATATGCATCAGACGTAGATGGTGCCTGAGCTGATCCCACTTCTGATGACGGCGGGAAACGTGGGCGCAGAGATAGGTGGTTCATCTCTCCGACCCTGTGGTAAGGGTTCCATTGCGTGGGTTACTCAGGCAAACCAATATGATGCTGTGGCAGGACTATTACTGAAGAGCATACAGAAGTAATGACTAGGTATAGGTACTGTGAACTTGATAGGTTCGATGGTAGCGTGTGCCTCCCTCGAGCTCTCGATCCAGTCTCTCCACAGAGAATGCTCGCACAGCCCCAACGACCCCGTCCACATGCGGCGACCAAACGATACTCGCGCCACACGGCGTTCACCGTACGTACTAAACGAACAACCAATCAGAGCTAAGCTTGACTTGTACTAAGAAATCAACTGAGTGACGTACTATCGCTAAACTTCCGTTCGCGACGACATATATATATACTTATATATCCTACTTGAAAAAGAGCAAGGAACTATACACGTAATGACGATGATGAAATAATCATACTTAGCTATTCTGTCTGTAATTCCTAAATGACCCGCCAGACTAGACGTTGTCATGTCAAAACTTAATTTTATTTCCTATTTTTTTTCTCTTAAACTACCCTAGTAAAGAGGAGGATAAAACAAACAAAAAAAAAATCCAAATCCGTCAAGCCATTTTCGAGTTTTTGCGAGAAGCACGTCAATTGATTTTTATATTTATAAGGTGTTAAAAAATTTACTCTACCTACACTATCCAACTGACAACTTTTACTATGGTACTAACGCGAAAAAAAAAATTAGCTGTAGGCCACAAAAGTTTTTTTTTTGCGATTTCAAAGTTGATCCCAAAGAAAAAGTTATTCAGTTCGATGGTCTAAAGCACTCCTTAAAGTTAATTTTTTAACACCTTAACTAAGAAACAAGAAAAAAATCCTTAGAAATTCCTTAGATATGAAAGAAGAATCTCTCACTGCACAATACCAATAAGGTTCTATTTGTTTTTATATCAGTTTTATTTCGCTGCAAATAACGCCAAAGCTTTGTTTATTTCTTGTTAGTCCCTATTTGTGTCTGTTTTTTGATATCAGCAATAAGAAAAGTTGAAGAGTAAAAGTTTGTGAGATAAACATTTTATGTTTTTGCCGATTTCAGAGCCTCAACAATGTTTGGTGACGAACAGAAGAATAAATTGTTAGAGTATAATAAACGTGGAGGACTAAACTTTGGTTTATTTGAATGTATATAGCTTGAGATATCTACGAGAAAATTATTGTGCTTAAAACTTATTGTGCGGAAAAAAGTAGAGAAATATTTGAAGCTCGATTGATATTAAATACCTTAATATTTAGCAAAAAAGTATGAAATTGAAATTTCTAAATAAGTATATTAATTTAGAATTCAAATTGACTGAACATAAATAACAGCTTCTAACTAATTAATCTTTAATGAATACAATAAAAATATACTACACCTAACCCCTTTCCAAAGAACGTAGAACGCAATGGCGCACACAAAATTCCAAAAAATAAAGAACTAAGACGGCCGAATACGCTCTCCCCACCACCCTTTTTTATCTGGTAACTCTCACGTGCGTTGGTACCTAACTGGTGACTTTCGTGCGACTGGCCGCGTGGGTGGGAAAATTAAACATGGCGTCGAAAAATACCTCCGCATCGCTGTCAACTGGTAATGTACCCAAGAGACGGCGACATCGTCACGTTGTATGGCAATGCTTAGCTATGTAGATAAGTATGTAGGCATTTTACGTTATCCACGAGCTAAAAATCCACTGTTTTAGCAAAGATATCTCACCATCAGATACCAAAAATAAACAAATTAACGAGCAAAACCACGTAACTCCGTAGTATAAAGTAAAACAATTTGAAACAGCGAGTGATTGATCATCGTATAAAAGTTTCTAATGCCCCTGTGACGTCATACCTTATCAATACGAAGCAAATTTAACTTCGCACGATATTGCCGTACGATTGTATGCGATCACTTGCGATACTTTTGAACGAACGAATTGTTAACTGATGTGAAAGAACATGATGTTACTTTTAAGTTCTTTCGTACTTTTGTGATTGATGTTTGTTTCTTTATGTTAGACTAGCTTCTGCCCGCGACTTCGTCCGCGTAAAATTTATTTTTTGCTCGACCCACCCTTTGCGACTTAGGTATTTTGAGATTTAGACATTTTGAGATGTGGACTAAGAGCGACGTGGTCAATTTGCGATCCAGTCATTCTGATACCAACCCGTCTAACCCCCCGTCGCATCGCATTGCCTACCCGCGCTATTACTTCGTTTTCACTTAGCGTTCTTTCAGACTTTTTTTCTTTTTGCTCGGCACCTAAGGGTCCTAGAGTGATGCCTTCTATAAGATTTGGGCTATCATTAATGCAAAAAGATTTTTTAAAGTCCGACTGGTAGGGTAGTTCCAGAGTTTAGCTCGTTCCTTCACCACATCCCCTTCCGCTACCTCTCCCTCCCCCTCTCACTCACTCTCACAACCCCTTCACCACTTCCCCTTCGCTCTCTCTCTCTCACCACCCCGTCCCCTCCCTCTCCCCCCCTCCTCCACCTCCGCCTCACCAACCCCTAACCACCCCTCAGCCTTCACCATGTCTTCCTCCTCTCCTCACCAATTCCTGCCCTTTCTCCCTGCGTCCATCATCCTCCCCCTCACACACCTCACCACCCCTTCCTTGCCCCTCCCCCTCTAACCCTCCCTCCGAGGTAGTTTTAAAAAACTAATAATGACAAACTTAGGCAAATATTTGTGCCAAGTTTCAAGTCAATTAAAACCAAATGAATAACATTTTTCATGTAAATTGTATTCCCTGTTTTTACCCCCACAGGGGTGGAAGTAAAAAAAATGGTTTGAGATATTTGCATAGCTTGACTCAAAGATTATTTACACCAATTTTCGAGTTAATCAAGCCACGCTGTAAAATCCTCCCCAGTGAAATTGACTACCCCTTTTCAACCCGTTACAGGTAGATTTTCGAAAAACCCTGACACACATTATTCTTTATTTTTGGTTTTAAGTATAAATACTGAGTTTTGAGTTAATCGGATTGCGCGTTAACATTTTTCCATACAAACTTTGAGACCCCCCCAACCCCCCATTAGGGGGTAGTTTAGAAAAACTAAAAATCACAAAAATCATAATTTAATTAGATAAATATTCGTGCCAAGTTTCAAGTTTATTAACTCAAGGAATAAGATTTTTCATACAAACAATATCCCCCCTTTTTACCCCCTTAAAGGTCGAATTTCCAAAAACCCTTTCTTAGCGGATGCCTAGGTCATAATAGCTACCTGTGTTCCAAATTTCAGCCCAATCCGTTCAGTGGTTTCAGCTGTATGTTGATAGATCAGTCAGTCAGTCAGTCAGTCAATCAGTCAGTCAGTAACGCTTTCCTTTTATAGATATAGATGAGTGTTTTGTTTTATATTGAAACAGTAGTCGCTTTTATTTAGTTTCACCTTTTCCGGTGTCTGTCTGTCTAAAAGTTAAAGACCCACTTCCCGGTTAAGCTG
Source organism: Cosmia trapezina (assembly GCA_905163495.3). Lineage (NCBI taxonomy): Eukaryota > Metazoa > Arthropoda > Insecta > Lepidoptera > Noctuidae > Cosmia > Cosmia trapezina. Next base: position 20,337,046 of record LR991037.1, read on the forward strand.
AAATTTTGCATGCTTAGGTAAATCGAATGACAATGCAATATTATTATGACATCTAGCTGATCTGCTATTGAAGCCGGAACGTGGCCATGGGAACTCAGTAATAAAACGACGCAAACCTGTCGAGTTTGAGCTCCTTTGATTTGTGTTGACAAGGACTCTGGTCCTATCCAGACTAACAAGAGTTTGTTAAAAAAAAAATTATACTTGTTTAATGAAAAAGATCCCTAACTTTTGCAATATCTAACGGAACATTTTTTATGTATGTCTTGCACGTCTGTTTGAAAACTTGCGTGATTCATAATTGCCGCATAGTATACGTAGGTTAGAGATTATTTTGGAATGTGATTTTAATTGGCAGCGTTTTCCCGATGTTTCTAATGAAACTGAATGTGAACTGCCGGATTAATTTCACCGCCTCAAAATTGCTATGTTACAGCCTCAAACACTATTAAGACTAAAAATACATTTAGCTAGAAAATACAGCGAAAGACCAGCAAAAATCGAAACACATTTAACACTCTACAACAAAATGGCAACGCAACCATAAAAATGTGTCAAATTTACCGAAATTGAGAAACAGCTTGCAGTCATGGCGGCATTTAAAACTTTAACTCGTTTTCAGTTTCATTAACGGTTATACCTCAGCTTAACTGTTGTAATTATGTACGCAATTTGGCCGGGCTTTAACTACAAGAGCTGACATGGCTTGCTAGAGTACCACATAATCGCTAAAGCGGTACACTTTCGAGGCATTTTTATGCCCCATTTCGCAAATAAGTGATACTTATTGTTAGGAATTTTCTGCTCTTATTTGAAAATGAATATGCGTGCCTCGGAAAGCACGTTAAGCCGTTGGTACCGGCTGTCATTCGTGGATCTTTGACAGTCGTTTCGAGTCGTCAGAAGCTCGAAAGTCTGGCAACCAGTCTTACCAAGGGGTATCGTATTACCCAGTAACTAGGTTGTGTAGGTCAGATAAGCTGTCGCTCCATGTAAAATACTGGTATTCAGCTGCATCCGGTTAGAGTGGAAGCCAACCCCAACATAGTTGGGAAAAGGAAAGAAAGAAAGAAAGTAGGTACCTACGTTCGGATTTTGTGGGTCGTGTGATATGGGAGTAAAATTCAGGTTCATGTAGGTACCTACCTACTTACTCGTATTCATTTTCATCGTTTGGTTACTAATCAAATAATTACTATTTTCATTTTATGATTTTAATGTGTGGCATTCTCAAATCAATAAATATTTGGAATTCTCGATACTTAGGACAGCTGCTTCCACTAACTGCTAATTAGAGTGTGCCGAACTAGACCGAATTAATTACATTCTATCGTAATTAATACGGTTAGGAAACGTATCGGTAATAGCAATAGTACACAAATGTTATTACTAACCTCCATTAAGTATAATCCATTCTATTAATCAACATAGTTCTTCCTAGTAAGGCTTGTTCACGACCTCTGGTATAATAAGATAGATCATAGATAATAGACGGCTTATATTAAGGTTGATGCGCCAGGGTAGCCCGCGGAATTCAAAATTTCTTAGGTTTTTTGCAATTTGTAGGTCAGTGTGAGCTTGTATGTTGATTAAAATATGATTCGCGGCCATAGCTAATATGGCTTTACAGAATTATAATCATTAGAATCAGCAATACAACTCCATAAGTTAGCATTTATCTCAAATCTAGTGATTTCATGAAATCATGCGGTTTGAGGTAAATGCTAACTTATGAAGTTATATTGCTGATTCTAATGATTATAATTCTGTAAAGCCATATTAGCTACGGCCGCGAATCATATTTTAATCAACATACAAGCTCACATTGACCTACAAATTGCAAAAAACGTGAGAAATTTTGAATTTCACGGGCTAGCCTGGCGCTTTCGCCTTAATTTAAATAAAATTTTAAATGGTTTTTTTAATATTTTTATTACGGACACTTAACGTTGTGCATTGTTCTCACATGTATAAATTCAAGATGAATGATGTAACCATATTTTGATTTATAAGAATGTCGGTGGAGTTTCTTGCCTGTTCTTCTCCCTAAGTACCAACTTCGCTTTGGAATGGGCGACTAGCTTCATCTTTCTGACTGACCGACCCCTTGACAATTCAAAAGTGCTTGTAATTGGTTTATATGAAATAAATGCTTTGAGTTTGAGTTTTACTTTTGATAAATTAATTTGACTGCCTCGTTGGTTCTAGTGTTCGCAATCGCTGCTGCTGAGCATGAGGTCTTGGGTTCGATTTCCGGGTCGGGCAAAGTGTTATTCGCTTTTTCCATTACTAATTTCTCAGTAACAGCCTTTTTTTTTGTGGATGGGAAATCATCAAATGACTTTTTCCGCTCTGGGTGGGGTGGAAGGACGTGTCAGACTTTTACAGACTAAAACCCACCCGTGTTCCTTCAGTTCCCTATGCCAGGGCCACGGTATCTTTTTGAAACAACCCGCGACCCCAGCGGCGTCAGTAACACCTGGCCGTAACGGCCTGGAGTCTGGATTTGTGTCTGGATACTCGTACATACACTAATGCCATTACTAAGACACTATACATCAATTCCATAATATTTATATTTAAATGAGCAAAATCTGCCTAGCCTTTTCCCAACTATTTTGGGGTCGGCTTCCAATCTAACCGGATGCATCTGAATACCAGTATTTTACATGGAGTGACTGCTTATCTGACCTCCACAACCCAGTAACTGGGTAATACGATACCCCTTGGTATAAGACTGGTTGTCAGACTTTCGGGCTTCTGACGACCCGTAACGAGTGTCAAAGATCCACGAATGACAGCCGGGACCAACAGCTTAGCGTGCTTTCCGAGGTACGGAGGAGTCTCGGTATGTAAAGATGGTCACCCATCCACGGACCAACCCCGGCAAGCGTAGCTTAACCTGATGGATCAACTCGTGCGGCTGTTATTACTTAGCCACGAGCTCCTCAATTTATATTTAAAGCACTATAAGTAGGTACTTTAAAAAGTCAATTAGTTTATTTATTTATTTATTTGTTTCTGGCCAACCAACAATTGTTTATACCGTTACATGTTAAAATAAACATTCTTATATCAAGGGTTAGTATAACAATCTCTTATAGGTTAGCACCGCATGCCCCATAAAGTACCTAATAAATGTTACCAGTTATATGAAGGTTTGAATCAAAATTTAAATCAGTAACAAATTAAAAATCTAAATTAAATACAAAATCAAAATTAATACGAAATCAAAATTAAATACAAAATCAAACTAAAATAAAAAATAAAATTAAATACAAAATCAAAAGTAAATACAAAATCAAAATTAAATACAAAATAAAATTAAATACAAAATCAATATTAACAACAGAATCAAATTTAAATACAAAAATAGATTTAAAAGCACAGTCATAATAATGCAATACAAATCAAATTATCAATTGAAATGTCATAAAAGCAAATTCATAATAAAAATAACACAAAACCAAAATGAAATAAAAATACAATTAAATTACAGCCAATGTCAAAAAGAAATTATTATTATTATAATATTATAAGAAATTATTATTAATTAATTAATTATTACACACTATTACATTTTTTTTAATTAGTTGGCAGTTGCTAGTCAAATAAACAAAACAATTGGAAGAATAAATCAATTTTCTGCTCTAATTAGAACGAGACGTAACAAAGGAAAGCTTTTAAAGCGAAATAAATAACTATTCGTACGTTAACCCAATTTTGTTTGTTTTGAAATTCGGGGACATGAGATTCAGATTTATTTGTAAACTGTACCGTGACTCTGTGCGCGTATAACATGTTGGAAAACAATGTAGGTAGTGACGCAAGAGTTTTGAATCAGTAGGTATAACAATTATGTGACCGTTGTGAACATCGTTAGTTTATAATAAATCTCGCTCGATTGTATGCTGTCGATAACTTGTGAACTGTACCATAGCTACTGCTTACAATATAGCGTATTAATGCGAGTGACGAGCTTTGTTTCCGAGAAAATTAGAGCAGCATTAAGCGCCGTTTACACGGGGCAAGTTTCTGGAACGTTCAAGAGCAATAATTGCATGCCATAAAGCACGTTCAAGTTTTTTGACATTCAAGAACTGCATGAAGTGTTTACACGCGTGCGATTCCATAAAATGGCATGTGCAATAATTGAATGCAAGTTTTGCCATTCAATAAAATCGCATGCGACTTACACCAGGCAATAAAATTGACAGGCGATTATTGCATACAAGTTTTGCCTGATATTTCATTAAATTTTAATGAACGCTTCTCAAGATATTTTTCAAGTTGTTCTTGATTTGATTTCTTGCCTCAAAATAGCAACAACGATTAGGTACCACACCCTCACTCACCGCACTCGTATTTCAATGACAGCACGAATGTCAGATCATGCCAGAATTATTGTATGTACTGTGCGATTTTCTTGTACAAGCTTATACCAGTTTTCAAAGTTGCCCGTGTCGTGCAACAATATTGTACGTGTTGTTTAGACGGTGCCAGATATTTGCCTTTCAATTTTATGGTATGCCACAGGCAATAAACTGGCGCCGTGTAAATGGAGCTTAACTAAATCGTTCAAGTCCATTATAGGTACCGGTTGTGTACTGTGTACCTACAGCATGTATGTATCAGAAAGGTGTGGTCAACTGAACAACTTTTTCCAAGGGAACAACATCGTAATCGCGAAAAATTATCAACTGTACAGTACAAAACTTGAATCTTCGAGTTTGTTTTGTTAAAGGTACCTACTCGACCCAAATGTATTGGACGGCTGATTATTACCTATTTCGTGATGACGATGTTGGTACCACTAAGAAAATTGTTCAGTTTGATGGTCTGTACGATACCTTTCTGATAGTGTATAAATACTGTATAGTGCAGCTAAGGTCAGCGGTGCCGCCACATAGCATCGAATGACGTCATGAAAATGTGGTTTACGTTAAAAAGGTGGTGTGGTTTCCTTCAGAACACACCGCAAAATCTAAGGGAAGGTAGAATAATATCCATAGTCCATAGGACACGGCGTAATCATAGATGCGCCAAATAAATTTATGTAATCGGTCCACAAAAATAGGTATGTACAGTCAGCAACAACAAAATTCGATTAACACTACTTCGTTAAAATCAGAACAGATGTAAATTTTAAAGAAAATTAACTCTTATCTAATAAATGAAATGCTAAAAAGCAGGTTATCGCATAATTTTGTGTTAATTTAGATGATGTCAAAAAGTACTCAATACTCAATATATTTATTTGCATTCCACAATGTTAGCATAGGTGGTCGTACATTATAAAATATACTCATTTAAGTAGCAGTGTTAACGGACTTCTGTTGCCGACCGTACAAGGTGACCTCAGTAAAACTAAGTAAATAAATAAGTCGTGACCACAAACAACAAAGACAATGTATATCTAGCCAGGGGTCCTAACGTACCGCCAAAGTACGGGCACCCTACCGAGATATACGATTCAGCTGTTATTATTTATACCAGCTCAGGGAGAACGGGATCTGTTTATAGTACTGTGTATTGTGCCCGCGTGTGATATACAGGGTGTAAGGGACAGCCCTCCGCAAACTGATAGGGTGAATTCAGTATGTCATTATAAGATGACCGGTAGAATTTTTACATGAAATTTTTTCAAGGGAATCCAATAAACCTGATTTGTTTGTGTTTTTGTGCACAAATCGGAGCGTCTATTACTGGTTGGGAGGGGTAGGTGATAGGTATGCGGTGAGTTCGATAAACTCTGTAGCTAGATAGAAAGTGAACAGCTGATTTCACGCATCGTTGGTTAGAGTATTTCAACATCCATTGCTGGTTTTTTTTTTGCTGTTTTTTTTTTTGCAGTTTTTTTTACATAAATGGAGTGCTGCGAACAGACAATGCAATTTTACATTGAAATAATGAAAATGTAACTGAAAAAAAAAATTAAAAAATGAAAATTTTCCTGAGAAAAATTCCGGTGGAATATGATTCAAAATGAGGAGCTGAATGCACCCTGTTAGTTTGCGGAGGGCTGTCCCTTACACCCTGTATTAGCACTTTGGTGTACTTATTGTGTACTTGGGTAGGTAGTAGGTACCTAGTGTGTTCTACAATGGCTGGACTGTTGGGTGTAGTTCACTGTTTTAAGAGTGCAAATTGTATAGATACAGACAGCAAAAAAAACCGATTAACACTCATATGCCTTTTCCCAATTGTATTGGGGTCGGCTTCCAGTCATACCGGATGCAGATGAATACCAGCCTACTTACTTAAAGCGACTTTACTGGGTAATACGATATTACCCCTTGGTAAGACTGGTTGTCAGACTTTCGGGCTTCTGACGATCCGTAACGACTGTCAAAGATCCACGAATGACAGCCGGTACGCGGCTTAACGTGCTTTCCCAGGCACGGAGGGGTCTTGGTATGTAAAAATAGTCACCCATCCACGCATCAACCGCAGCAAGCGAGCTTAATCTTATCGATCGACCCATGCGATTGTTATTGATTAACACTACAGTTTTTTCAAACCTGTTTATTGAGCAAAATATTCAGTTGTAATCGGAACAATTAAAATTTTATGAAAAAACAATTAGCAGAATATCGAATCATTTTGTGTCAGTTTTGATAATGTTTAAAAGTAGTGCGCAGTGTTTACTGACTTAAGTTGCTGACCGTACCACCTATGGCCACGTGTGCCCAATGCACAGTGTTTTAAGAAGCCCGTTTTTTGGACATCGCATTTTTATTAAAAAAAAATAATAGAAATAATCATTTAGATGCATTTAGCTAGCACGACCAGTTTTTGAGTAGGTACCTACCTAATATTTTTTTGAAAATCAAATAAATTGGGATAAAGGCAGGAGAAATGATGATGATGATTTTTTTGAAAATCGTCATTATAAGACAATTCTAGCAAAAATACTTAATTTGGAATAACTTCCAACTTCGATGGAATTCGAATGAGTTATTTTTGTGGTGTAAGTATAGGGAAAGTAAAGAGCATAAAATATTATCTTCAGTTAAAATTTCTTATCCCATTACGGCGAGTTTTTCGAGAAATAAAAAGTAAAACTAAAAACCAAAAACTCGTATATTGATCTAACAAAGATACGAGGTTCATTTGTGCTCTAAAATATGCAAAATAAGAGACACCGTCGAGATGCTTCCAACATAATTTTCGCGGATGGAAAGATGATTTTCAATAAAAAAAATGCACAAATACTATAAACACACTAGCTAAGTGGGTGTACGAAATGTTGCATTTAAATGATTATAATTATGTATCATTTTTAAAAAAATAAAAACCGGTCAATAGCGAGTCGGACTCGCGCACCGAGGTTTCCGTACCATAGAGATATCGTTTTATTTTTCCTGTAATCTTTACATAAACTTCTATTACATAGAACGATTTCAGATTTTTCTCTATGCAAACTTTGGAGATAAGGGTGCCGGGCGGGGGGAATTGTATTTTTTTTTTACATTTTTCATCAAAAGTCGAAAACTATGCGGCCTAAAAAAGAAAAAAAAGTGTTTGAGAATGTGCAAACAGCGCTCTTTCATATGATACCCCACATGCCATAGTAGCCCCACTTCGAATTTTTAAGACACCGTTGCAGTCAGTAAAAAAAAAAATGTAATATGTTTTTATTTCTTTCTTATTTTAAAAATAGTTGGAACGTCATCTAAAACTGGTCTAAATTTCAAGTTGATAGCATTAGTAGTTCTTGAGATATCCAGCTGTGACAGACAGACAGACAGACAGACAGACTGAGTCGCACCATAAGGGCTCCTTTTTGCCATTTTGTTACGGAACCCTAAAACTGGGATATCCAAAAAATGGGCTTCTTAAAACACTGTGCAATGTGGCTTTCTATAGGAAATATACCTACAATTCTCCGCCAGAAATCAATCCAGCTTGGTCGCCCAAAAGCCAAAACATTTGAGGAAAGTTTTCGTAGGTGTAAAATTATGCGGACACCCAGTTTATGTTTACAATTTTTGTGGACATATTGAAAATACTGCACTAAGAAATAAACTAGCAATACTGGATTATTTAGAGCCTTAGCACACCTCCTCCGCGAAACTGCGAAGCCGCATGATGTTCCGCTACTAGAATAGCAGAACATCATTCGAGTCAGTTGAATTGAAATACTGTGGTTGCACTGCTATGGTTTCGCAGCAGGGATGAGCTTTAGCCCTTATGTACAGACAACAAAAGAGATATCTAGGCAGGGCATACTATCATATTTATTTGTATGTATTGCTTCATGTTCAGTTTCGTGACAATATATAATTTTGTGTTAGTGTGTTACAATGTAGGACTATTGCAAAAACAAAGTAATATATAAGGTCCCATTAAAACAGATGGACAAATTTTCACGGGTATTCTACCCATGAATATGAACCTCTTACACTATGGGACCAAACCTGAAATCGCGAAAAAATAAACAGCTGCTCCCTACATTTTGACGAGTTTTGTGTAGATAAATGTACTGAACAGCTGATTTTTTTTCGCGATTTCAGAGTTAGTCCCATAGTGAAAGTTGTTCATATTCATGGGTAGCAACACCCTGTGAAAATTCATCAATTTATTTTAATGGGACCTTATATAAAATTGAACATGAAGCAATTTAATACATGCACATACAAATATGTTAGTGTGTCCTGCCTAGACATCTCTTTTGTTGTCTGTACCTCTGTCTGGTCTATGAGTTTCCTAAAACTAAATAAAAACATCGTTTAGGCCACTCAGCAGGGTTTCTAAAGTAGAGATGAGAAATGCGTTGCAGCATCAGACATCCCCTGCTGGCTAATAGGAACCGTTCCGGGCTATGATTGCGGAGATTATAGCCAGCAAATTGTTATTACTTGATAACTTTTATACATGCCAGGCTTTCACGCAAAATTAATGGGTTGGGAAACTGTAGTTTTTGGTACAAATTAGATAGTTACTATCGTTATATACCTAATAAATATAAATTCTTAAAAATTACTGTGTATGTTACTTACATCAGAGGACCTCGTGGCTAAGTAATAACAGCCGCACGGATCGATCCGTCAGGTTAAGCTACGCTTGCCGGGGTTGGTCAATGGATGGGTGACCATCTTTACATAGCGAGATTCCTCCGTGCCTCGGAAAGCACGTTAAGCCGTTGGTCCCGGCTGTCATTCGTGGATCTTTGACAGTCGTTACGGGTCGTCAGAAGCCCGAAAGTCTGAGAACCAGTCTTACCAAGGGGTATCGTATTACCCAGTAACTGGGTTGTGGAGGTCAGATAGGCAGTCGCTCCACGTAAAATACTGGTATTCAGCTGCATCCGGTTAGACTGGAAGCCGACCCCAACATAGTTGGGAAAAGTCTAGGCAGATAGATAGTACGTCTGTGTATGTATATTTATTCGGTCGTATTTTCTTCGGTAACTAATAGATGGCGATATGGACGCTTACTTGCGGAACTGTTATGTGGGTTTAATGACACTAAATATTTGTCTCGATTTGGGCCAAAGTTATGCCCCTATATTCAAAGTATCCCGCCATGATGGTACCTACTATTTTTTATTAAGGGTTTATTTTTCATATGATCAATTTCTCTTTCACTATTTAAAATGTGCCTCCTACGTTAGGCAATACTTTTAAGATTGTGAGAGTTTATTGCTAAAATCACTTGGAATCCGTCAGATTGATGTTGTAATTTTGATGCATATTTAACATCACTTTAAATAAATCTACTAAAGTGCTCAGTACTTACTTATTTATGAAAAAACTGCCTCGGTGATCGGTTGCAAGCGATACTGCTAAGTATGATTTTGAATTGAGAATTGAAGTTGAGAACTCGTCAAACTATATACTCCTCACAATAAGACGAGACATTTAAGGCCCTGGTTCCAAGCGTGGTTTAGCTCGGTGTGTAAGTGAAATGGCTTTATGGCTTTCTAGTTGGACGCACGAGATAGAAGATTCTCACGCGCACCGGAATTATGTCGTAAAAGTGCAAATAAAATCCTATAAAATTAGAAATTAACTATTTAATAAAAAGTAATCCATCACTGGATGCAGTTTGGAATTTGACATTTGATGGTATATTTTTAATTATAATTATAATTGCTAATGAAGGGATAAACAGCTTTTAAAGATTATTAGAAGGTATGTTTAAAGATTTTTTTGGTGCATTAAAGTATGTTTAATTATGTTTTGGCTTCCATCACTGTATGCAAAAAGGACTTGAAAATATCATATTTTTTTTTCATGTCAAAATTATTTACGGTTTATGAGATACACAGCTTTAAAAAACCAACTTTTTGATCGTTTTCAGGAAATCTGCGCCTTAAACAAACCTTTTTAACAGTCCGTTCAACCGATTTTGACTTCTATTACATGTGGTGGCATGATAAATGGCAGCTGCAGTAAACAGTTGGTATTGTAACCACTTTTTTAGCTTTTATAGTCATCCTTAAGACTACGCAATAGAAGTCAAAATCGGTTGAACAGACTATAAAAAAGTTTGTTTAAATATGTATGTCATCTTATTGTGAATGGAGAATAGCATTACTGGAGGGGAAAGCCCGCAAAATTCCAGGAGTCTGGTTTTTTGCCCCGTTGATGGCAATAGGCTCGCCCCCTATGAACTACATGGGACTTAAAAATAACTGTTGAAATGTAGATGTACTATAGGTACCTACACCTCTGCCTAATCCTTCCTGGGAATACAGGCGTGATGTTATGAAAAAAAAAAGTTTTTTTACACATACCTCGATCGATGCAAAGTCAACCTTTGTAACAGAAAAAAATAAAACCTTTTTCTTATACTTAGTTATTATCGAGTAAGTAGCACTTTCTGGAATTAAATCGAGAACATTACAAGGACATGAGAAGTCCATTACAATGCGACCTTCCAGTGCACTTGTTTCATTAATGGACAACCAGTGAACTGCTGGAACTCTACGCCATGTTCAAACTATGATTTATTAGGTACCTTTAGATTTACGATTAACAAAAATACTACAGTCCGACCTTTGAGAAAATGCGTTCTTGACATCTATCAGTTTCATACTAACGAATATGTTTTGCGTATTTGATCCTTATTACTACCAGGCATACAGTTTCCAAGAGACAATTTCACATTTGTGAAATTGTCTCTTGGAAACTGTATTGAAAAAAACCGGCCAAGTGCGTGTCGGACCACGCACAATGAAAGGTTCCGTAGTTGAAAAGAATTTATCCCAAAAACAAACTTAACATTGGATCCCAAAAAAAAATTGTTCATATCATAAAATTACAAAATTCACAATTTTCGGACTTTTTCTTTTACTTGTGCTGGGAGACCTTGCTTATTGCCAAATTTCAATATGGTCAACGGGAAGTACCCCATAGGTTTTGATTTACTTGCGACAGTTGCGAGTATCAAAATGTGTCGTAAAATGGCCGTATTTTTTTTTTGCGTTGACTGAGAAGCTTGATTTTTTTAGAACTCTAAGGGACCATAAATTTACCGATTTGACATAAATTTCAACTTGATATCTCCACGCGTACTTGAGAAAAAGGGTCTTGAGTGACTGACAGACTTGAACACTTTTTTTATGTGATAGAATTACAAATTTACAATTTTCGGACTTTTTCCTTTATTTGTGTTGTACGACTTTGCTTCATGCTAAATTTTATGATTCTAGAACAACGGGAAGTACCCTATAGGTTTTGATTTACTTGCGTGTATCAAAATATGTCGTATAAATGGCCGTATGTTTTTATTGCATTGACTTAGAAGCTTGAGTTTTTTAGGACTCCAAGGGGTCACAGACCTACGTATGTGATATTAATTTCAACTTGATACCTCCACGCGTTCCTGAGAAAAAGGGTCTTGACAGACTGACAGACAGACAGACAGACGGACAAACAAGTGATCCTATAAGGGTTCCGTTTTTTCCTTTTGAGGTACGGAACCCTAAAAACAAGATTATTGCAATAGTTCCGATTTTGGCCACGTGCTTACGTAGTTTTTTTGACGGGAACAGAAATAAGCAACAAACTTTTAATTTTGAAAACAGAACAGTAAAAAAAAACCTTATCATTCAGCCAGCATGATATCAGCTGGTCTTATTTATTGTAAAACGTAGGTAATTAAATAAAAATAATAATGGCCGCAGTGTTTTTTTTTTTTTTTTTTTTTTTTTTTTTATTTAAGATGGGTTTGCTCTTGACTCTAGTCTAGGTCAGAGGTGACAGAGACAAAGTCGACGATGGAGTGAGCTTACCCAGAAGAAGCCTGTTCACTCTTACTTTGAATAGTTCAGGGTTGTATGCGGTCGGAAACACAGACGCAGGCAGAGAGTTCCACTCTTTTGCTGTGCGCATTATAAAAGACGTTTGGAAACGCTTAGTGCGAGTTGGTGGAATAGCAACCAGGTGTGGATGGTAACCTGCAGTGCGCCTAAAGGTCCGATGGTAGAAGGGGGCCGGTGGAATGAGGTCGTGGAGTTCATGGGCACACTCTCCGAAGTACAATCTGTAGAAGACTGACAAACAGGCAACCTTGCGGCGATGAGCCAAGCTGTGTAGTGTACCTAAGTTCTTCAGCTATATATTCAAACTCAGTCTACCTTATTACAAAACAAGGTTCATCTTCTTCAGGGGGTTTAAACCTGGGTTTGTTTTTTGAATTTTTGAATTTCGAACTTTATCCCGACACGTTAAGATATCAGTTTTACAAAACTGACAACTGAGTACCGGTCTAAGTTGTCAGCTTTGTATAAAGAACCGTATTTCTATCACAGCTAGGTTCTTATTACAAAAACTGGCTCGATGGTTTAAACCATAACAGAAGAAAAACCTCGTTTTGTAATAAGGCCGAGGAAGGCCTTCTACCAGAAAATACACAAATAAAAATTGCTAGTAAGTCTTATTTAAAAAAAAACCGGGCAAGAGCGAGTCGGACTCGCGCACCGAGGGTTCCGTTCCGATTTCTGAAAAAGTGTGCTATTTAGAGACATCGTTTTATTTTTCCTGTAATTTTTACATAAACTTCTATCACATAGAATATTTTCAGATTTTTCTCTTTGCAAACTTCGGAGATAAGGGGGGGGGGGGAACGGTATTTTTTTTTACATTTTTCATCAATAGTCGAACACTGTGCGGCCTAAAAAAAATAAAAATATGTTTGAGAATGTGCAAACAGCGTTCTTTCATATGATACCCCATATGACCTAGTAGCTCCACTTTGAATTTTTAAGACCCCTTTTTACCCCATGTTGCAAAAAAAAAACATATATTTTTATTTCTTTCTTATGTGCAAAATAGTGGGATAAACGTCATCTAAAACTGTTCCAAATTTCAAGTTGATAGCACTAGTACTTCTTGAGATATCCAGCTGTGACAGACAGACAGACAGACTGAGTCACACCATAAGGGTTCCATTTTTTCCATTTTGGTACGGAACCCTAATGAACACTTTTTCTTCCAAACCTCTATACAAACCCGTAATGACTTTAGCACACTAACCTGGATAAAACGAATAAAAACAAAAGGGTTACTTTTTTGCGGGCTGGCAATTAAGTCACATATAATTTATACACGTGTATAATGGGTCCCGTGATACATCAGACTAATGTGTCTAGCCCTCAAGGGAAGCCTTAACTATAATAAACTGAAAGGTTTGTTATTAAGGCCCAATTTGGCGTAAATGGTGTTATTATTGGGCTAGATATAGGGAAGTAGGACTTTCTAAAATGATTGGACAAATTTACCTATGTATGTCAATACCTACGTAGAAATGCATTGATGTATAAACTAAGAAGATAAGGTTCGCGCTCCTCCACGTGGACCGCATACATTTTGTTAACGCACACAATTGACCTTAGTCACAATCGAACTGGCGTTTGTGTGGCACATGTATTTGTTCCGGGTCTGGGTGTTTTTCTATCTATAATATGTATGTATTTACAAAAAAAAAATGTATATAAGTAGTTTATCAGCCATCTCGTTACCATAACACAAGCATTAGGTTGCTTAGCTTGGGACTTGATGGTGTTGTGTGAAATGTCCAAGGATATTATATTATTATTATATTATTACATGAGGAGCTCGTGGCTAAGTAATAACAGCCGCACGGGTCGATCCGTCAGGTTAAGCTACGCTTGCCGGGGTTGGTCAGTGGATGGGTGACCATCTTTACACATCGAGATTCCTCCGTGCCTCGGAAAGCACGTTAAGCCGTTGGTCCCGGCTGTTATTCGTGGATCTTTGACAGTCGTTACGGGTCGTCAGAAGCCCGAAAGTCTGACAACCAGTCTTACCAAGGGGTATCGTATTACCCAGTTACTGGGTTGTGGAGGTCAGATAGGCAGTCGCTCCATGTAAAATACTGGTATTCAGCTGCATCCGGTTAGACTGGAAGCCGACCCCAACATAGTTGGGAAAAGGCTAGGCAGATAGATTGATTATTACATGTGTAGCAGGTTAATTAAAATTACCTTAGTCGTCTAAATAAGCAGCAACAGTGCCTTCATTTGTTTTCAAAATGTGTGTGTTATCAGATCACAAATGTGCGAGTTTCGGTGCATGTAGTCGTGCGTCTAGTCCAGGTTTAGTGATTGCGATGTTAGCGCGTAACATATCTTCCTCTAATATATCAACGCAGAAATGCATTCTATTTCATATGTATAGATGAGTATTGCAGTTCACTGTTCAGTGTCATTTTCAGTTGTTCAGTGACAATGTAATATCACGAATTTTTGGTTTGTCAAGTTTAGTGTTAGTGTGCAGGTATGCTGGGGTCGCGGATGCCGCTGGGGTCGCGGACGCCGCTGGGGTCGCGGATTGTCCGAAGGGGTTACCGCGGCCCTGGCATAGGCAACTGAAGGAACACAGGTGGGTTTTAGTCAGTAAAAGTCTGACACGCCCTTCCGCTCCACCCAGAGCGGGAGAAGTTATTTGATGATTTCCCACCCTCAAAAAAAAAAAAAAAAAAGGTATGGTAGGAATCCTAACACTGGCACACTGACTTTAATAAAAGATGGAGGCACGCGTCGCAGGCGCGTGAGCAGGAAAAGGTATTTCAAATAAAGCCTATGCACAACACAACAAAATAATGTCGCTTGTGTGCGGTCGTATGTTCCCACTCCAAAATGTGATAAAACTTTCAAGAGTGTTTACACTGCGAGAGGGTGTTCAAACGCTCCCGATGAATGCAAACAGGGCTTCACCTCATGTTTGTTATCCTGAATAATTCTGAGACGTAATTTTGACGGCGGGTTTTGTAACATTCGTTTTGTCAGAAATTAACTAATACTAACTGTACCAGAAAGGTTTGGGTAGTGAAATAAAGGTAAACAATCTTGATGTGACTTTTTACACAAACACATATTAAACAAATAAACTACTGCTTTAACTAATGGTTCAATTGATTTAGTAATTATTACATTGGTTTATTATTGTATACTAGCTGACCCGACAGACGTTGTCCTGTCTTAGCTATGAATATTCTAATGTAAACGCGCGAAGTTCCTGAAGGCGCAAGCTGAGCACATTTTGAATTGTTTAGGAAAACTTAATTTATATTTTAAGAATGAACCTAATATTTTTTGCTGAAAAGTAAAATACCGGAATAAATTTATACTTAGTAAAAAGTCAAGAACATGAAAATGATTAATTGGAGCCAATTAATTTGAAAAAAAAATTGTTTTGAGTATGAATGTCAATGGCTATATGAGTAGGGGAAGATCAAGAAACGATGGATGGACTGTGTTAAAGATGATATGGTTATAAAGGGGGTGACTACCGAGATGACGACTAATAGAGAAGTATGGAAGAAAGGGACATGTTGCGCCGACCCAAAATAAATTGGGATAGTAGGTCGTTACCATAGGCCTATAAAAAATGTGAGGTTGTTACTTGTATCAAATCTCCACATATTTAGTACAGTAGTGTTAGTAAATTGACGTTATAACAATAAACTGTGTAGAAGTTTCTTTCATACAAACTTTGTCCTGACAATTACAAATACAACAAAAAAGAATTAGCCAAATACGTGCATCCGTTCTGAAGTGATGCGCGTACCTACATACATTCGGCAATTGATTTTTATTTTAGAATACTACATAAGTAGCTGACCCGCCAGACGACCTGTCAAAAATTCAATAAATCGAACGGCAGCAAAACAAATGAACAACTGATTATAAAATGAATTTGAATTTGGAATTCTAAAAAGAATGAAAGTTTCCCGACAGACATTGCCCTGCCCTTTCATGTATGAGAAAATGAATTTTCTTCATATTTTTTTGTGAATTTTCCTGTTTTTAATAGTTATTCTGCTATTCGGGACGGAGACAAATACAACAAATCAAAAACCATGAAAATTGGTCCAGTATTTCTCGAGTTATAAGTGTTCGAACAAACCCGACTTTGTTTTATATATATAGATTTACATTGGTTTTTAGTTGCATTTTATTTTAAACTAAGGTTTTAAAATAAAAAAATGATAAAAGACATCAAGATTGTTTACCTTTATTTCACTACCTAAACCTTTCTGGTACAGGTAAATATCCACTTGCTGAATATTTGTGGATGGACATTGGATATAAGGGTAGTTCTTCAAAAAGTATTCTCCGCGTAGCTTTCGTGGCGAATTTTTTTTTTAGAGTAATCTTCAAATAAATGGACACACATTTAAGATGCTTTATAAATAATAAGTGCAATTTTGATTATATGTAAATCGGTGCATAAACTACAGAGATATTCTATTTTGAAATTTCGGTTCCCACGAAAGTTACGAAAGACGCCACAAAAGTTACAAACTTATTTTCTATAAGCAAAATACAGTTTAAAAACCTTATTTTTTCATAAATTTCCTGTGGATTGAAGTTTATAAAATGAAATACTTATTATTTATGAATCAACTTGTATTTGAGATCAACATAGTGTTTTGAGATCAGCTTATTATTACTTATTAGTAACTTTGGTTGCTAATTTAGCTTTGGTCCAGTAATTAAACTATAAAATTTACATCATTATCATCATCATCATTTCAGCCGAAAGACGTCCAGTGCTGGACATAGGTCTCCCCTAAGCACCGCCATTTCGACCGGTTCTGTGCTTCCCGAATCCAGCAGATTCCTGCAGCCTTTACAAGGTCATCTGTCCACCTTGTGGGAAGCCTTCCAACGTTACGTCTTCCAGTACGTGGCCGCCACTCCAGAACATTTTGGCCCCATCGGGCATCTGTTCTTCGAGCAATGTGCCCTGCCTACTGCCACTTAAGTTTAGCAATGTTTCGGGCTATGTCGGTTACCTTCGTTCTACTGCGGCTCTCTTCATTTCTGATTTGATCACATAGGAAAATTCCAAGCATAGCCCTCTCCATTGCCCTTTGGGTGACTTTTAGCCTTCTCATAAGGCCCATTGTGAGCGACTACGTTTCAGTGCCGCAGGTCTTTACTGGCAACACGTACTGGTCGAAGACGTTCGTCTTAAGATACTACGGTATGTGAGACGAGAAGATATTGCGAAGCTTCCTGAATGCTGCCCAGCCGAGGCGGATTCAACGATTGACCTCTTTCTTCAAGTTGGACGTACCTAACTGGACAGTTTGTCCTAGATACTCGTCCACAACCTACAGTGTAGTGTCTCCAATCTTCATGAGAGTGGGTGCTCCATGGGCATTTGAGATGCCATTTGTCTTATCCATGTTCATTTTAAGACCTCTTTCGGAAGCTCTACTGAGGTCATCGAGCAGTGTACTGAGCTCCTCCATAGTCTCAGCTATGACTACTATATCGTCAGCAAACCGAAGGTGAGTGACGTACTCGCCATTGATGTTGATGCCTAGCCCTTTCCAGTCCAGAACCTTGAAGACATCCCCCAATGCAGCGGTGAACAGTTTCGGAGAGATAACCTCTCTCTGTCTCCTCCTTGCAGAAGGATAGGTTTCGAGGTCCGTTCCTGGAGTCGGACTGACATAGTGGCGTTTTCGTACAGGCACTTCAGCACCTCAATATACCGATAGTCGAGACTGCAGTACAATCCATGCCTTAATCGAATCGGAGGCTTCAGTATTCTGTATAACATGGCGCAGCGTATACGTATGTAGTCTACGGTGCTATAGCCTTTACGGAATCCGGCTTGTTCGGGAGGCTGGAAGTCATCAAACCTGCGTGCGAGACAGATCGTGATGACTCTCGAAAGCAGCTTGTAGACATGGCTCAGAAGTGAGACGGGTCTGTAATTCTTAAGAAGAACATTATCGCCTTCTTAAAGAATAATACCACCACAGCTCTGTACCATGCCTGCAGCGTTTTACCCTCGAGTATAACGGAATCAAACAGCTTCTGGAGGGCCTTAACAACGGGTTTTTTTATACTTTTGTCTGACAAGCACTCTACATAATAAAATTCATAAGGTATTTTCTTACTGTCAATTAGCCCATTGGCTAAACAGCACAGGTTGAGGTGAAGTAAGCTGTTAATTTGGCTACGAGAAAACATACAAACAGAAACACATACTACGAGAACAAGAAAAAAATTGAAGCACATACTCGTACACGCAGAAATACTTATACAAATACATAACACCTTTATTTTGAGATTCGCGACAATCGAGTAAATGCATCAGCGGCGTCACAAAACATCTGAAGTCATTATTTAATGGAGATAAAAAACTTTCATGGTGCGCTAGATGACTTTCGTGGACAAATAACCACGAAAGTTGTGCCACGATAGTTACGAAAATTTCACATTTTTGAGAATTACTATTAAAGTTACAGGTAAATTAACGAACAAAGTGCTTGGGAATAATCTCGAAGATCTATCTTATTCCTTCATTCAAAATGAGTTGGAAAATTGTAAACATTATCCTTCAAAATTTGTGCATGAAAGTTTCTTGACCAAGGCTACTTGAAAATATTCAAAGGTTAACTTATCTCATATTTTTTTGGTTTATAAGCAATGAATGTATTTGTCTCCCCCACTGATGCCGGGACAGTACTGAGCGTCCGCGCAACTAAAAAGTGTAGCGACAAGTTGCCCCTCTTGGAAGATAGATGCAGTTTTGTTGCGCCCTCGCGAAAGTAGGAAAATCGTGTGACAGAGACATAATGCCTATTAACTATTGTACATTAAGAGATACAATTAATATTCTATGATCATTATGATGCCTAATTAAATACGATCAATTTGATGTATTACATTATATGCTTATGAATAGAATACAAAAGTTATCAAAGTTTGCCGTGAGCGCGAACAGAGTGTGACGCGCGGAGAACACCGATTTTGCTCCCGTTTTGGACACTAGATATTTTTTTAAATAAATATTATAAATAATTTTAGATGTTTATTGTTGAAATTGTACACATAAATAAACAAAGAGTAATCTGTATTTGGTCCTAAGACTGAATATTTAATAGTTTAGGAATTAAGACCGTGTGACCGCGTTTTGAGGGACCTCGAAGAACTATACCCATAACTTTAATAGTCACTGATACTACCTACCAGTAGGATTAAAGTTATATGTTCAAATAATTCATATTCTTGGAATTTTTCGGCACAAAACAGTGTATAATGTTTTTATTAGCATTTTCGATGACTCTATAAAATTCCATAATGAAGTTGCGTTGCTTTTACCAAATAGGTACCTCGCAAATAACTTTGTCCATTTTAAATAACACTCTTTGGCAATCCACTTATCTCTATTTACAGATAAACTCATACAAAATAATATCAAAATGAGTTCAATTAGCCAACTTTAGCTTTCGCTTGCCAAACCCCTAGTTTATTAGTCAAAGTTACATTTTCCAAAAGTTTAACTAAATATATTTTAACGTAACTAGCGTAGTCTGGACGTAAAGTACTGTTTTTATGTCACTTTGTCCTTATATTCCATTATGGACGGGTCCCAACGTATTTTATACTGAGTTTATAGAGTTAAAACTTTGAATTTAATGTAAATAGAACTTGGATTGCGTCTAGTGTCGTAAAATGCAAGAGTGTATTCTAGACTTAAAGTTTTGATTGTCATTTGTTTGAATTTTTCAGGGAATGTCCGTAATATGAGAATAATTCGACTAGAAACATAAAGTCAGGAAAATTAATCTATAAAAAACCGGACAAGTGCGTGTCGGAAAACGCACAATGAAGGGTTCCGTAGTTCAAAAGAATTTATCCCAAAAACAAACTTAATATTGATAAAATTACAAATTAACATTTTTCGGACTTTTTACATTATTTGTGCTGTAAGACCAAGCTTCTTGCCAAATTTCATGATTCTAGGTCAACGGGAAGTACCCTATAGGTTTTGCTTTACCTACTTGTGAGTATCAAAAGATGTCGCATAAATGGCCGGATTTTTTTATTGCGTTGACTTAGAAGCTTCATTTTTTTTAGAACTTTAAGGGACCATAGACTTACGTATTTGGTATTAATTTCAACTTGACACCTCTACGCGATCCTGAGGAAACGGGTCTTAACAGACTGTCATACTTGAAAAAATTTTTTTATGTGATAAAATTACAAATTAACAATTTTCGGACTTTTTCCATTATTTGTGTTGTAAGACCTTGCTACTTGCCAAATTTCATGATTCTAGGTCAACGGGAAGTACCCTATAGGTTTTGATTTACCTACTTGTGAGTATCAAAAGATGTCGCATAAATGGCCGGATTTTTTTATTGCGTTGACTTAGAAGCTTCATTTTTTTTAGAACTTTAAGGGACCATAGACTTACGTATTTGGTATTAATTTCAACTTGACACCTCTACGCGATCCTGAGGAAACGGGTCTTAACAGACTGTCATACTTGAAAAAAATTTTTTATGTGATAAAATTACAAATTAACAATTTTCGGACTTTTTCCATTATTTGTGTTGTAAGACCTTGCTACTTGTTAAATTTCATGATTCTAGGTCAACGGGAAGTACCCTATAGGTTTTGATTTACTTGCGAGTATCAAAATATATCACATAAATAGCCGTATTTTTTTATTGCATTGACGATTAGAAGCTTGATTTTTTTAGAACTGTAAGGGACCATAGACCTACGTATTTGATATTAATTTCAACTTGATACCTCCACGCGTTCCTGAGAAAAAAGGTCTTGACAGGCAGACAGACAGACGGACAGACAGACAGACAGACAGACAGACAGACAGACGGACAACGAAGTGATCCTATAAGGGTTCCGTTTTTTCCTTTTGAGGTACGGAACCCTAAAAACCGCCCAAGTGCGAGTCCAATTCGCACACGAAGGGTTCCGTACGTTGGTACGGAACCCTTCGTGTGCGAATTGGACTGACACCACATTGACACCATATTTAACACTACATATTAGTGTAAAAAAAAAATACACGTTTTTTGTATGGGGATCTCTTTAATTTTTAACTTTATTTTATTTTTGTTGTTATAGCGGCAATAGAAATACACAATCTTTGAAAATTTCAACTGTCTGTCTATTACAAGTTCATGAGATACAGCCCGCTGATACACAGGCGAACGGTAATAGGGTTCCGTTTAGCATCCTTCGGGTACGGAACCTTAATAAAAATGAAATGCTGTGTTCGTTGGTAAGCGCATCACTTGTGAACTGCTGGTCTAATAGGGCTATTTTTTTATTTTAAAATGGTCCGATAATAGGTTTTCAGAGAATAAAAAATTTAAAATTTCCCGGAAAATGTTTGAGTTCGGGAAAAACTTAACGCCTCTTTTTGTATGGGATTTCTGTACGAACTTTTGGACAGGACAACGACTGTTGGGTCAGCAAGTTGGTTATAAAGGGGAATGCCTGAAAAATGCTTGAAATAGACAGAAACTACTTACAGTCCTTAATTCTATTTAGAATAAATTAGGTATAATGAAATAATTCTCAAGTTTGTATACCTAGGGTGAAAATATAACGATCTTTAAAATATTTAACTTGATATCCGTCTAATTCCTTCTTATTTTATCATGGAGGTCAGTGTTTATTTGACATGAGTAATCGACATTCAGCCAAACAGGAATCGTCAAATAATCTTTAACAAACTATTTTATAGAGAGAGATACAAGAGAGAGAGATACAAGTATCTTTTTACTTAGTTCAGGAGCCAGCTGTTCAACCTGTCTGACTGCCACTTGTACTATCATGTTTAGTGTATGTGTTCTATGTGTTTCTCTTTGTACAATAAACTTATTATTTATTTTTATTTATTTTATTTATTTATAGAATTATTGCACAGTTATCATTCATTTAATATAATTTGACCTATTTATACCGTAAATCTAATTAAAATAATATATGCATGTCAATATTAATTAAAATAAAATTATTTTCAATATAGAAAACGTATCGTAGGCTGTATGCATCATAATGTCCTTTGCCTTACTGACACTTTGACATTACTGCATTTAATTTTTTCGATTGTTGATTTGATCGATTTTGCGTTTGCGACTTGAGTTACTAGTATATTACTTTTTAGGATATTTAACGACGACTTTGGCCATTTTTTAAGGATTTTGATTTTACTTCTGTACACGTTACCCATTTTTGAACACGGGCTTAGATTGGACCCGCCGAAACTTCGACTCGGCTTTTTGACGCCGGACCTGAACCTGCTTTATATTATACGACGCTGCTATTATTTCGGACTTGTGCCGTGTTTATTTAAAAATGGATAGAAACATACACTGTGTTAATTGCTATCTCGATATTGCATCGATGAGACGTAATCTTATATCAGTGCAAAATGATGAAGTACGTCGTTTAATACAGGGATGGATAACACCACAAGCTGTAAGTACTGAGATTCCCTAGGTGTCTTGCCTATTTATGTTGAACGCACAGACATACAACAATAATTACATTATGTTTTGTTCTTTTTCACAGGTTGAACAAGACAGTGTTGTTTGTGATGCATGTCTAAGATTAGCAATTCAAACTATCACCGAGACACCAGGAACCAGTCGACCAGATAGTCGACAAGTAGGCATATATAGCATCGTTATTGTAACTGCCTAGTGGGACGGCGAACAGTTGGTACCTGTGCTCATACTATGTCAATAATATGGTACTTAGCTTGGGCCCGGTACCAATCCAATATCTATCAGTAACTATCAATCAGTAACTATCTATCAGTATCTATCAATAACACATAAAACTAGGTTTGCCCAACACCAATATTACGTCATAGGTACTTATTTATATAAGAAACTACACAAAATACTAAACATACTTGATTTAAACAGACACTCACTAAAACACATAATCACTCAATGGCTACTACAACAGGACTACTTAACAACGGAGAATCTTCTAGCATACATCTCGTAAAAACACAATCACTAAATCAACGCACATATACACACACATGCACGCACCCCCACACCCCTGCACATACACACACACACGCACGTACACGAACTCTCACTCAATACACAGCGCAATTAAACCTACCTACTTTTATTTCATAGAATTTTACTTTTGATTACGTAACATCGACACTGTCTGTCTAACTTGTTATTGAATGTCAATTACTTACTGTAACCATATGGCTGAACCCTATCTCTTAAAATACAGGCTAGACCTAGTTTAAGGGATAGAGTCTATTAATTATTGCATATTAATCCTTAACCTTGACTTAACCTATATTTTAGAAAAAATGATTGGAACTGGCTTCTACCTAGTTTTTTGATAATTATTGAATTTGTAATGGATTCCCTACGATTTGTAGTGCAATTTGGCGTATATTTCATTGTTGTCCATTTCAAGCATTTTTTTGTGTGGCTAATGGGCAATTCCCTTTTACACACTACGTGACACTATGTCGATTTAGTGTATTATTGCCACTTCATACAAACTGTCAAAGAGTGACAGTTGTGATTTGTACTAATATACTGATAAATTAGGTTGCTAGTTGCTAGTCAATTTGATAAATGATAAATGATTTAATTTCTGTAAGTAGGTTTGTACAAACACTTTTACACGTCAATCATAAAATATAAACAATGAATTACCCTGACTTTACAATAACCGAATGCTATAGTTTTTGTAATGACAACATGTACGCCATGTTTTCCATTAAATTATATTTAAACCTGTGCGCTCGTGTTAGTAGCAATACTTATTTTGCTTTGCACAGCTAGAAGACCGTACCCGCCTTAATACCCAGTACAATAAAGTCCTCATACAAATATTATTAAATAACACATACTCACATAGTTTGATCCTTATATCTCTCTAAAATTGGAAGGCAAACCAGTTTTGAAACTAGGTTTTGATAATGGCAACACTGCGGGTCCCGGAAAAATCCCGGGAATCCAACACGAGCGTCTTCCGCTGGCGTTTGATCCTTTCTTGCGCAGGCCAAATCTCGGATACACAGGGAATTGTCGTTCGGAAACAATTCTAAAATGCATTGACAAAAATATATAAAAGGTGGAATAAAGCTATGGGTTCGGGAAATAGGTATGTTTTATTAGTTAGTTAATTTAGTGATTCTGTTAGTTTTGATCCATTCTTTCTTTAGTTCTTATTATTTGTGGAACAACATTGTGATGTGTGTATGTTTCAGTCACTACTTAAAAGAAACTAAAATGTTAGTTGAATCTTTGGCAGTACCTACCATCTAATTGAGTGATCCTCTTATCTAATTAATAATCTAGGTCAATGTGTGGCCACTTGGTTTTCGGTCGACTATTCACTGTAGGCCAAAGAATCAGCATTGCCATACAACGTGGCAATACTGACAGCCTTTTGGGCACTTTTCCTAATTGCAGCGCTGCGAACGAATTTTTTGATGACCTATGATAATTTCCCCTTCTTTTTTAGGGTTCCGTACCTCAAAAGGAAAAAAACGGAACCCTTATAGGATCACTTCGTTGTCCGTCTGTCTGTCTGTCTGTCTGTCTGTCTGTCTGTCTGTCTGTCCGTCTGTCTGTCTGTCTGTTAAGACCCTTTTTCTCAGGAACGCGAGTCTATGGTCCCTTGAAGTTCTAAAAAAATCAAGCTTCTAAGTAAACGCAATAAAAAATTACGGCCATTTTTGCGACATATTTTGATGCTCGCAAGTAAATCAAAACCTATAGGGTACTTCCCGTTGACCTAGAACCATGAATTTTGGCAAGAAGCAAGGTCTTACAGCACAAATAATGGGAAAAGTCCGAAAATTGTTAATTTATAATTGTATCATATAAAAAAATATTTTTAAGTATGTCATCTGTCAAGGCCTTTTTTATCAGGACCGTGTGGGGGTATCAAGTTGAAATTAATATTAAATACGTAAATCTATGGTACCTTGGAGTTAAAAATCAAGCTTCTAAGTCAACGTAATAAAAAAATCCGGCCATTTATGCGATATACATATTTTGATGCTCGTAAGTAAATCAAAACCTATAGGGTACTTCCCGTTGACCTAGAATCATGAAATTTGGCAAGAAGCAAGGTCTCACAGCACAAGTAAAGGAAACAGTCTGAAAATTGATTATCTGTAGTTTTATCACATAAAAAAAATAGTTTTTAGTTTTCTTTTTCTGGCAAAATGTGGGTGTACTTTACGTACACCTCTGCCCATCCCTTCGAGGAAACAAGGCGTGATGTTATGTTTAAGAATAGGTTTTTACGAATACAAACTTAAATATGCAGTTGGAGAATTGTCCGTGACGTATTATCAATGTATGGGAGAACATGTTTTTCAACTCAATTTTAAGTTTGTCATTAGGATAAATTCTTTTCAACTACGGAACCCTTCATTGTGCGTGGTCCGACACGCACTTGGCCGGTTTTTATTATAAACTTTTACTTAGTAGTATTATTTTAAGACTGTTAGCTTTTAAATTAATTAACTAATATTATTCTGGAAATTTAATTATAAATCTTAATGAAATAAGCGTCAAACATTCATACAAATGGCCATCGACAAAGAAGGTTCAAAACACCAACATAACATTCATAACATCCAATTGAAGCCCAAACTTAAATATTAAATTAATCACAACCACGCAAACCCTTCACTATTCATTTGAATACCGACCATGAAAAGGGACTGTACACAGGAGAAGAGATTCATTACTAACAAAATCACGGATAGCACCGAAATAACATCCAAATTGCAAATATCTTACATACAATAACTTCCTAAATAAAATATAATCTACATTTCTAATCTGGAAGTTTCAAGAGTGACAGTTTTCCTGACGAGGGGTCCCCTAGTCCCCTATATTCGTCGACTGACATTTCTATTAGCAGCCAATTTTCATTCCTGAGAGTAATTCGTAAAGTTCTGCAGCGATTGTCAATTTTGACTGAAGTTTTTACTTCGATGACAAGGTATCATAGTTGATTGGTTTTACTGTAAAAGAAAAATACATTATTGCTACCGACCGCGACTCTGTTTTGTTTTGATGGTCCCTTTTCTTTAACGTTAGGGCGTTTGTCCTCTACAACCGTCACCGTACCGTCACTGAGAAATTAGATACGTAATGTCCCGGTGACGGCGATCGTTTGTCCACCGGGACCGAACTCGGTGGTTCAGTATGTTCTGATCATGGACGAACAAAAAAAGTACGATGGAACTCCCGATGTGTGAATATCTAAACGAGAAGAGCCTCAGCGAAATGAAGTAGAAATTCTGATAGACAAAACAAATGCGTGCGACGCAGTGTGTGGATAGAATCAAACGCGTTTTGTATTGCATCGGCCCGTCACAATCTCGGCCGAGTTCTAACGGTTGCGCTGAACTACTCGAAACTTTGGCGGCTAGTATAATGGCGCTCGAGTGACGGGGACTTGCGGTGGACACGTGGCCATAGTAAATGAATGTATCGCTACTTCGGCGTCGTCATCTCGTTCTCGGTGATGGCTGCGGTGGACAAACGCACTTAGAGACAGTTTTCTACTCAGCCGAAAATTGCAACGTTCACGTATCAATTAGATCGTGAATTATGTATTCATAGGTACACTGATAAAGAATTTACTTGGCTGGTAAGAACCTACCTGGACCTTAGATACTATATCGAGAAGAATATGCATTAATTTAAATCTAAAAGTTGGAACTTTGCCCGGTAAAAGGGTATTTTATGAGACCTGATAACATCTGTATGATTGCTCCTGCGGGTAAATGTACCTATCTACCTACATAGTGTATGTTCCTACTATAATTTTAAAGTTTTGCTAGGAATCAATTCCGATGATTCTTACGTATTACCACGGTATAGTAATGATACAGTACCTTATCTTCATAGAAAAAGGCCGAAACGTCGGGCTTCGAAATCTCAGTCAGTCTCAGTTACGTTAGTTCGAGCGCGCGGCAGTTACGCACAGACGGACACGTGTTTATCTACCGAGCGGCCGTAGGTAATTAATTCAAGCTCACTGCTGAGATAACATACTGTATCATTAATATACTGTGGTACGAAATAGCCAGCTTTGCCTTGTTGCTAAGAGAATTGCTAAGATAATCTACAACGTGTCGTTTTGGAATAGACCATCAAACCGAACAACTTTTTCCATGGCACCAACATCGTAATCACGAAAAAATAATCAGCCGTCCCATACTTTTGCGTCGAGTAGGTATTGAAGTTTTCTATGGGACAGGTTGAATATTTTTTCGCGAATACGATGTTGGTCCCATGGAGAAAGTTGTTCGGTTTGATGTTCAATACCACACCTTGAAATTTGACGAGGATGCAAAACGACACGTTGTATAAGATTTATCCCGCTATACCAGCCAATATTTGGATCACGAGATCTGTTAGAAAGTCATTCTAAACTACAAAGATAAACTGAGCACACAAAGTCCAGGGTCAAGAGAAGGTTAATTTTCATTGATATCATTGCAGTAAAATTAAAATGTAACGATTTAAAACGTAGCAAGGGACGTATTATTACATTATTTAAAAGGTTCTTTACGATTCTGCCGGCTTTTATTCCAGGGAATTATCTTGGAGAGAGAAAGACTCTCTCAAAGATTTTATGATAGGATATGAAAATTTTAGTGTAAGTGGAAAGATCTTGGGAGTACGTCGTCTTGTCCTCAGTTATGTGTGTCGTTCGATATATCGAGGAGTCTAAATAAATATTTTTATTCGTTAATATAAAAATGAGCTTAATAGGTACGTAATGGTTGGCTAGGATATATTAAATGCGGAGGTAAGGCTCATAACAAGATGACATTTGGCCTGAAACACAGGTTTAAATAAACCTAGATCGGGCAATGCACAATGCAAACAATGCAAACAATGCTACATTACTATCAGAATTCTATTTTGTTGCAACTGTAATTTTATATTTGTCATATTATATATCATATATACTATTAGCGGACCCGACAGACGTTGTCCTGTCTGAACGATCCTAGAACCCGACTTCAGCACCACCTACCGGGTCCAACTGTGTTTTCAAACTATCTAGGAACCCTTTGAAATATACAGACTTTCACCTAAATCGGTCCAGCCGTTTAGGAGGAGTTAGGTGACAAACACACGTACATAATAAATATATAGGTATATTAAGATTATAGGCCTAGATTAATATTTACTACTGAACCATGTTACACTTTTTGTAAACTTATTATTTCAATTTTTTTTTTCGCAATTATTTCGAAACACGTTCCGACAATTAATGTTTAAAAATGCTCTATTCGAATTAAGGCTCTTACAGACAGAGGCGATATCGCGGTCGCGACGCGATATTTCGATATTATATCCGTAGAAAAATATCGCGTCGCGACGCGATATCGCCTCTGTCTGTAAGAGCCTTTAACAATGAAAGTGATTCGTTCTGTTCAGTTTGATGTCGATTATTAGGTAGATACTTCAGGGAATCGCTTCATTGTTGATTTTTGTTACTGCCATGTCTGTAGGTGATTTAATTACAGCATAGACGTGTGTGCGAGCGATTGCAGGTCGTAGGTTCGAACCCAGACAGGCGCTTTACTTTGTGTAAATTAAATAATCACCACTGATCTCAAAACGGTAAAGGAAAACATCGTGAGGAAACCGGCATGTCCTAGAACCAAAAATTCGAAGACATGTGACATCTACCAACCCGCACTGGGCCCGCGTGGTAGATAACGCGTGGGAGATGTGGTTTGTACAAACACTTTTCACGTCAATCATATTTTTAAAAACTAGATGAGGTCGGCGTTTCCTATCTGACTACTCTGAGAAGAAAGGCCGAAACAAACTCAGAAGTCACAGTCTCTTTTAAAGTCCAGACATAATCTTGGTCAGGTCATGTGAATACCATGTAGATTAGTGTCTGAAAATGGTCTTTTGAGGAAAAAACCACACGGATTGAGTGGACCTGTCCAGTCAGTGCACGCATTTGTCAGTAATCGTGCAGCTCAACTCAAAACTCAACGATTCGACGAACAAAGGAAAGACATTTGAGTAGGCCGCATAAATTGCTCAAACTGCCAGACTATGATTAAAAACTAACTGAGAAAAGTATAAAAATGACTCACGTAGGTAGTCTTCACATTCACAATAATTAAAAATAATATAATATTTTACAAAGTAAATTCCCTCTCACAGAGAGGAGGCTTGTGTCCCAGCAGTGGGAACATTATAGGCTGATTATGCTATAGACGTGTGTGTGTCGTGTGTGTGACCCACTAAGTTATATGACCCTGTTCTTATTTTTCTGTTATCCTTTTACTGACTGACTCGTTGGTATAGTGATAGCAGTCGCTTCTGCTGAGTACGAGGTCCTGGGTTCAATTCCTGGGTCGGGCTAAGTATTTTTTTTTTCTGATGTGTTTTTTTTTTCAGATATGTTTTTGCAGATGGGCAAAACCCAATGATTTTACATAGGACTTAAACATAGGTAACTGGCGAAATGTGGGCCTAATAGGCACGCCTATTCCCGTGGTATACAGGATATTTTTTTAAGCAGTGCGCAAATTTTCACAGGGTACCCATGAATATGAACAATTTTCACTATGGAACTAACTCTGAAAACAAGTTGTTTCTTTATTGAAATTTTATTTGTGTCTCGTTGCTATATATCGGGATAATAACATAGGTGTAACATTACTCTTGTTGGAACAGGATATTTTTTTAAACAGTGGGCAAATTTTCACAAGGTGTTCTACCCATGAATATGAACAACTTTCACTATGGGACCAACTTTGAAATCGCAAAAAAAGTATCAGCTGTTCAGTACATTTATCTACACCAAACTCGTCAAAATGTAGGGAGCAGCTGATTTTTTTCGCGATTTCAGGTTTGGTCCCACAGTAAAAGTTGTTCATATTCATGGGTAGAACAACTTGTGAAACTTTGCGCACTGCTTCAAAAATTATCCGGTATATACAGGAGTAATGTTATATTTTATGTTATTTATCCCGAATAAGACACAAATAACTTCATTAGGGAAACAACTTGCTTCTAATATATGAATCGTCACGTATTTGCGCGCGGAACCTTCGCATTTGTTTATTCGCGTATTACCGACCGATAATATCACAGTATCATAAGTGGCTGTTTCTTGCTTGATACATACATATTAGTATATTGTAGTATATTTTGCTATACAGATTTATTAGGGTTCCGTACCGAAATGGTAAAAAAGGAACCCTTATGGTGTGACTCAGTCTGTCTGTCTGTCTGTCACAGCTGGATATCTCAAGAACTACTTATGCTATCGAGTTGAAATTTAGAATAGTTTTAGATGACGTTTACCCAACTATTTTGCAAATAAGAAAGAAATAAAAATACATATTTATATTTTTTTTGCAACAGGGACTGAAAGGGGGTCTTAAAAATTTAAAGTGTGGCTACTAGGGCATGCGGGGTATCATAAGAAAGAACCCTGTTTGCACATTCTCACACTATTTTTTATTTTCGACTTTTGATGAAAAATGTAGAAAAAAATACCGGTCCTCTCCCCCCCCCCCTTATCTCCGAAGTTTGCAAAGAAAAAAATCTGAAATTATTCTATGTGATAGAAGTTTATGTAAAGATTACAGGATAAATAAAACGATGTCTCTAAGTAGCACACTTTTTCAGAAATCGGAACGGAACCCTCGGTGCGCGAGTCCGACTCGCTCTTGACCTTTTTCAATGACCAGCCAAATTTTCACAGTGTGTTCTACCCATGAATATGAACAACTTTCACTATGGGACCAACTTTGAAATCGCAAAAAAAGTATCAGCTGTTTCATACATTTTGATCGAGTAGATATTGAACTCTTGTAGGAAACCGCTGGTTTTTTTTTCGTGATTTCAAAGTTGGTCCCATAGTAAAAGTTGTTCATATTCATGGGTAGAACACCCTGTGAAAATATGGCTGGTCATTGAAAAATAACCCTGTATAAGACTCTCATCTCATCAAAATCATCGGGTACACGGCTTGTTTTTGGGAAAAGGCCTGATCGGATCGTGATGATAAGTTTGGATGGAATTTGGTGGCTAAAAAGCTGATGCTCCGCCTGATGGTACGTGGTGGCTGACCAAGTGATCAGTTTACATTTGGTAAAATAAAAACCGGCCAAGTGCGTGTCGGGCCACGAGTTGCACAATAATGAGGACTAAGAAGAGAGCATTTTGTTGTTTCATGAATATTTGACTATTACTCGTAAACTTGAAAAGCCTACTTAGTTGTGATAATTTTCCTTTTAACTTCGTTAGGTATATATACTACTACCGTGAAACTTTTCACCCATAAAAAAACATACCCACTTTACGTGTTCAGAAGGTAGGTACCCTAAAAAAATTTTTTTTCATGATTTTATTTTCAAATCAAATCAAATCAAATCAAATTGTTTATTTATAAAAAAAAACAGTATTGTAGTACATGGTAATTTAGGGGGGGGGGGGGGGGGGTTTTTGGGGGTTTTTTTTTATTTTACCACTTTATCGACACGTTATGAATATCGATGGCAAATTATAGCTTTCTAGTCCTAAGAGTCTCTGAGCTAAGGTGCAGACGGACAGACGGACGGACATAGCGAAACTATAAGGGTTCCTTATTGACTACAGAACCCTAAAAAGTAAGTATAGTGGTAGAATATGCCCCACATCGTGCATCAATTTATATCGCGCCAGTTGCAATCGGTTCATATCACCACCGATTATTGTGACCGGGAGGCCATTAATAAAATGTATGAGTTGATTGTACTTTTCTGCATGTGTGATGTATACAGGTTGAAAAAAATATTGTTAAAAATATATGTTTTCGATTTAAAATTAAATGTCACTCCAAGTTTCTTTAGTTTTTAGTTGCCTTATTTTTTTCATTTATTTTGTGGGTGCCTTTTTAAATACATAAACTAAGACGTTATAAACTAATAAACATTAAAACCCGACCAAACAAATCCGCGTCGAAACTAAAACCACGACCCGTAAGCATAGAAGACATTGCCTATCTAACCACGGCACGGTCTTATACCTATGTACTTATACAATTTATTACCAATAAACCTTCAAATAAAAACATGGGTACCAATAAAAAAATGGCTTAATTCCCTTTCCAATACATCTTTTTTGCAGCAAATCATTTTGATTCCTACTCAATATATTGTGGTGCACGTAACTGCAGCGAGGCGAATCGCACGTTATCGGAGACCGTTAATATCGCATCGCTTGCGATCGCAACACATCGGCCGGCATCGCACAGATTATTGCGACCACTCGCTGTCTATAAATATGCCGCTGACTGTACTTGCTCTCTGATATATAGCGTTCGGTTCGAGAGATTTGTGCGAAACCGGAATGCAATACATTATATCTCGTTTTGGTGGTTATTTTATCGGGTTATTTATTTTAGTGTGGTGGAGGAATGTTTCTTTGTTGAACTGATATATATTTTGTGATTCTGTGGAGGTTAGTGGGCTTAGAATGAACGACTAGAGTCTGGCTAAGCTAACTCTGCCATGGAATGGGCAACCTCAAAAAGTTTTACATATGGTACCTATACTAAAAGTTGACGTGTAAGTACTTAGATCTAATGATTTTGATATTTTGCCTTTTGATTTTTGCATAATAGATTATTTATTTAAGAACATTTTCTCGAATACTCTTTGACATTATGCGAAAATAGCATTTCGCGAAAAGGAATTTTGCGAAAATGGCATTTTACTAATGTGACGTTTTGCGATGTGGCGTTTTGAGAATATGACAATTTGAGAATGTGACATTTTGCGATATTACAATATGTCATTTTGCGAATGTGGAATTGTCCACTCATACGCCTGTTCATGTTGTTTACAAGAAGATCGTGTCAAATTACAATAGGTATAATGAAGCAAAACAACCAACTTTGTGGTTATCACTCACTGTAAACTACTATAGACAGTATAGGAGACGGATACGCTTTCATACAATCTTGGGCCTGGTTGTAAAAAGATGAAATTGGTGTCAATTGATAGCTACTATATTATCAAGTCATAACTGAACATTTTGCGGATTTTGGCGGTCTGAGAGCCGAGTTAAAATAGATTTAGTAAAAGTTAGGTTACGTAAAACGTTTAGAATAAACGTTACAAACAAAATAGGATAATTAGTCAAAGGGGAAGCGCTTTACCTGCGCCAGAGGGTAAATTTCGGGCCGCAGATATTAAAGTGCCGTTGCTAATTTCTAATGTCAGTGTGGAAGCTAGTGAAGATGACATTATTAGCTACATAAAAGACAAAACAAGTGAAATCGTATCGCTAAAACAGATAAACATGAAGTCATTTAGGAAGTACAATGCGTTTAAACTGTATGTTTCCAAGCACAAAGTTGATTTGTTCTTAAATGATGAATTATGGCCAAGTGGCATTGTTTTTAGACGTTTTGTGCATTTTATGTACCGAACGAAGCCCCAGGAACCAAAAGTAAAAGTAAATTAATTATGTTATTATTTATGGGTACTATTATTAACAGTTCTCTTAAATTTATTAGTTTTAATTGTAAGTCGGCTAAACGATCCGTAGATAATATTAGGGATTTATGTGAGAGGTCAGATTTGGTGGCCCTTCAAGAGACCTGGCTACTTTCCCATGATATTCCAATGTTAGGAACAATAAGTCCTGACTTTGAATATACCGGGAAGTCGGCTGTAGACACCTCTGAGGGCTTATTGAGAGGAAGACCTCATGGTGGGGTAGCCATTCTCTGGAGGAAGGGCATCTTTGAGTCAGTGTCTGTTGTTGACTGTAGTAGTCCTCGCTTAGTGGCCATCACAGCCTCGTCTAAGGGTCGTAGTATTCTTGTTTTCTCTGTATATATGCCTACTAATTGTCCAGACAACTTACCTGTTTTTACAGATGTGTTAAGTGAAATAAGTGCTACCGTGGCAAGCTGCGATATAGAAAATGTGTTTATGCTGGGTGATTTCAATGCTCACCCTCATGAGTTGTTTTATAGAGAGTTGATTAACTTTTGTACTGACCAATCCTGGATTTGTGCTGATATAGAGAAAAGAGGCGTTAGTAGTGATACATACACTTTTATTAGTGATGTTTACGGGAGTAGGAGGTGGTTGGATCACTGTTTAGTATCTGTAGCAGCTTGGCATACAATTGTAAGTGTGGATGTGTCTGAGGATATTTATGTGTCGGATCATCTACCTATGTGTGTTGAATGTAATTTAGAAGTGGTGCGGCCTAAACTGTTGACTCGGAGTACCTGCCGCAATTCTGTGGTATGGGGTGAAAGAACAAAGACAGAAACGCTTAATTATAATAATTTTTGTAATAAAGAGTTGCGCAACGTTGATTTCCCTCATGAGTTTGAGAGTTGCGGTGGTGGTTCTTGCAGTTTGGCTGAACATAAAGTTGTTCTGGATAGTTTGTATAAACAGATTGTAGAAATATTATGTGCGGCAGCCAGGCAGTCTAAAGTGACACGCGAGGGGGGACCGAGACGGGGTAGGCGCGTGTGTGGGTGGAATGAACATGTCAGGGACGCTCATCGTGAGGCCAGATTTAGTTTTCAGGCCTGGATACATAACAAACGTCCCTCTTCAGGTCCTGTCTATGATAAAATGCGAGAGAAGCGAAACGTTTTTAAAAGCCGGTTGAAGTTCTGCCAAAACAATGCTGAGCAAATTATTATGGACAGGATAGCCGAACAGCGAGCCACAAAAAAATTCGGTGATTTCTGGAAATCAACTGGTAAGTTGGATGGGAA
This sequence comes from Cosmia trapezina, assembly GCA_905163495.3. NCBI lineage: Eukaryota > Metazoa > Arthropoda > Insecta > Lepidoptera > Noctuidae > Cosmia > Cosmia trapezina. The sequence goes on from LR991037.1 coordinate 20,372,099, forward strand.
GCCCAGGCTCGCTGCGAGTGTGGGAGGGATAAGTGATCCCCAGGGAATTGCGAACATGTTTAAAGATCATTTCCAAGTTCAGTCCCCTCTCGGTCCCTCAACCGTGAAGGAAGATACTGAGCCCAGCAGTCGTGGAGTGAGACCTCTGATGCGTTTTTCAGCTAAACAGGTGAGTGCAATTATAAACGGTATGAGCCGAGGCAAATCTCCAGGACATGATGGGCTCAGTATTGAGCACTTGAAGCACGCAGGTGTACATCTGCCGCGAGTCCTGTCTATGTTTTTCACAATGTGTATTAGTCATGCGTACTTGCCCGCTAATCTGATGAAAACCATCGTGACTCCCATTGTGAAGAACAGGACGGGTGATATCTCGGACAAGAGTAACTACCGTCCCATTTCCCTTGCGACAATAATAGCTAAGGTGTTGGACGGTATGCTTGATACTTGCTTAAGTGAATATATACATCTTCATGATGCGCAATTCGGGTTTCGCCCCGGACTTTCAACTGAAAGCGCTATTTTGAGTCTCAAGCATACAGTTCAATACTATATAGATCGCAAAACGTCGGTGTACGCCTGTTTCCTTGATCTTTCCAGAGCCTTCGATCTTGTCTCGTATGATGTGCTCTGGGAAAAGATGGTAAACAGGGGTATACCCGCGGAAATATGTGGACTACTGCAACATTGGTACGGTAATCAGATTAATTATGTGAAGTGGGACGGTACGCTTTCTGAACCGTATGGGTTGGAATGCGGGGTCAGACAAGGAGGTCTGACATCTCCCAGGCTCTTCAACCTCTATGTAAATGACCTCATAGAGGGACTCAGCAGCATGCGTGTCGGATGCAGTGTTGATGGGGTTAGCATTAACAACATTAGCTATGCTGATGACATGGTGCTGCTGGGTCCGTCTGCGGGGGCAATCAGAGAGTTGCTTAAGACTTGTGAAGCCTACGCTGCCGCACATGGATTAATTTACAATGTAAAGAAATGTAAATACATGGTCTTTGGGGTCGGCGGCAAGTGCCGTGAAGTGGGACCCGAGCTAATTATAAACGGGTCAGTAGTTGAAAGGGTATCCGCTTTTAAATACTTAGGTCACGTTCTTTCCGATGACCTTAAGGACCATGTAGATATAGAGAGGGAGCGCAGGGCACTCGCAGTCCGGTGTAACATGTTGACCCGTAGATTTGCTCGGTGTACGGACCTAGTAAAGATCACCATTTTCAAGGCTTACTGCCAGAGTTTGTACACGAGTAATCTATGGGTCAGTTACACCAAAAAATCTTTGGATGTCCTGCGCGTCCAGTACAATAATGGGTTCAGGATGCTGTTGGGACTTCCTCGCTACTGCAGCGCGTCAGATATGTTTGCCCAAGCTCGTACCGACGGGTTTCACGCGATTGTGCGGAAAAAAACAGCTTCGCTGCTGAGGAGAGTTAGGGACAGTCCCAACAGCATCTTGAGAACTGTAGCGGAGAGCTTCAGTTCTCCAATTATAAAGCAGTTTGTGCGGAGGGTGATTGGTACTAACACTAGATAGTAAGTTGTTTTAATATTATGTTACTAACACTCTATGGATTACTTATTCCGAAATAAAAATCATTTAATTTAATTTAATTTTAATTTAATTTTAAAAAACTATACTGAACAGCTGAAGTTTGAAGCTCGACTAACAAGTAAACTACAGCGACTAGTCGCTATGCCACAATTTAGACAACGATCCATGGTGCCAATATACAATCGGTATAGCCCGGTTGTAGGATCCAAAATAACAAGTCCAAGTCCAAAGTTTATGCGGCGTTCTCAGTACCGTGTCCGGTATGGTAGCAAGGGTCGTACAAGAAGCAAGATCAGATGTCCGTAAAAAGAAAGCAGATGTCGAGGAAAATATCAATAAAACTATGATATATGATAAACGATTTGAAACGATGTCTAAATAATACACTATATAAAGTAATAGAGTGAGGGTCGAGAGCTGTCACTATCAGGGTCATGTCATGTCAGCACTGATCATGGTCTAAAAAACAATATAGAATATAGAATATATTTTATTGTTCAACAAGGACTAGATTACATGGCAAGGTAGGTTATGTATAAAGCACAAGCATACGTTCTTAATCTAGTTAGTGGGTGCCGTACTGTTCTCCTAGATAGGTTACAGTATAACCTGTGTTTAGGAGAAACAGTTCCGATCCCCGTCATAAATGGTTGACATAAATAAGCACGTGTTATGAAAGGTAAAAATATCTAAAAAGTAATCATTACAATAAGCTACTAATAATAGACAATTTATAGCTGCTATGCTGCGGGGTTGAGTCTTCAATATAAACGCAGTAGCTTCATACAAGTTGTTTAATGCGATGTAAGCGCGAATACAAGCTCAGAATGACGACAGATACAATGGAATTTTAATATAATAATTTAGACAAGTTAACAAGGCCGGAAAGTATGAAATTAAGCACTTTAAGAGTAAGAATGCGTGGGCACGAGCAGAGCGTAAAGCGACGCGGGTGTGCGCTGGATAGATTGGCTGCGCACTGGCGCGGGCGCTCGGCGACTGGGGCAGCTCCTCCGCCTCTGGCTCCGCGCGCCGCGCATCCACCCGCCGACGCCTGGAGCGCTTCAGCGTAGGGATGTTCGTAGCTTCTGCTAGTGTTGTGCTGACGACGGCAGTCCGTCCGCCACATCACCCCCTTTGGAGAGTTAATGTCCTGCGGAATAGAAATCAGGAAACCTGACAATGCGTCCAGAACGAGTGGTTTTAGGAAAAGGACTTTGATTAGAATAGGAAGTAGGAACGGGGTTGTCTGGTATGACAACATCGTTATTGGCTTGGATGTAAGCTGGTTTACATCTATCAATGGAGACGGTCACTGGTCCTCTATTTAATTCAACAGTGACGGTCTTATCTGTTCTAGAAATAACTTTGTGTGGTCCCGTATACGGCGCTTGTAGTGCACCACGCAAGGCATCTTTACGGAGAAAAATGTGGCTACATTTTTGTAGGTGTTCGTGAATGAAAACTGATTTATTTGAATGTCTAGAAGCAGGTTGAGGTCTGAGCTGAGACATGCGGGCTCTTAGTTGAGAAACAAAATCTGGTTGTGAAACTGCCTGAGATTTAGTTGAGTGAAAGAACTCACCAGGGATCCTCAATGGCTCACCATATACCATCTCGGCTGCTGAGCATTTGAGATCTTCTTTCCATGCTGTTCTGATGCCGAGAAGAACCACGGGGAGAATATCCGTCCATCTCTTCTCGCCATGCGCCATGATCGCAGCCTTCAAGGTGCGATGTAACCTTTCGACCATGCCGTTCGCTGCTGGATGGTAGGAAGTTGTGTGGCGTAGTTGGACTCCACAGAGATCTGTCAAAGCCTTGAAAACGTGGGAGGTAAACTGCCGGCCTCTGTCTGATGTCAAAATCTGTGGACAACCAAAACGTGAGATCCAGGTGTCACAAAAACCTTTTGCTACTGTTTCTGCTGTGATGTCCCTGAGAGGGAGAACCTCTGGCCAGCGGGTATATCGATCTATGGCTGTGAGACAGTATTTGTAGTCGTCTGAAGAAGGTAGTGGGCCAATCAAGTCTATATGGACGTGGCCAAATCGTTCTCCTGGTAGTTGGAAGTTGCTCAACGGGGAAGAAGTGTGACGTTGTACCTTACTTCTTTGGCATGCTTCGCAGGCTCTGACCCAGGCACGACAATCCTTGCGCACGGAGGGCCAGATGAACCTTTCTGTGATGAGTTTGATGCTGGATTTGGTTCCAGGGTGGCTCATGGAGTGAAGAGAGTTGAAGACCTGTCGACGCAACCCCTTAGGAACATAAGGACGAGGCCTCGACAGAGAGACATCACAATAGAGTGTGTAACTGGTACCTGGCACAGGGACTTTCTCTATTTTCAGGGAAGAAGAGCTCGAGGAAATGAGTTCCTGCAATTCTGCGTCATCCCGCTGTGTGTGTGCCAGTGTGGCTGTGTCGGGAGGTGAAGAAATGGCTTCGATCCTCGAGAGAGTGTCAGCTGGGACGTTGTCCTTACCAGGGATGTGTCTGATGTCCGTTGTGAACTGCGAAACGTAGTCCAAGTGGTTGAACTGTCTCGGTGAACAGTGACGATCCTTCTGATCAAAAGCAAATGTGATAGGTTTGTGGTCCGTATAAATCACAAAATGCCTACCTTCGACCATGTGACGGAAGTGTTTCACGCTTTCATATATTGCTAACAACTCCCTGTCGTAAGCACTGTACTTTTGTTGGGCCTTATTCATCTTTTTAGAATAGAAAGCAAGTGGCTGCCACTCCTCATCTACCTGCTGCTGGAGAACTGATGCTACCGTTGTTGATGAGGCGTCAGTGACGAGAGATAGTGGTGCGTTATGAACAGGATGTGACAGAAGTGTACATTTGACTATACTGGCCTAACAGGTGTCAAAAGCTTGAAGAGTCTCTGTTGTCCAGGTGAGTGGTTGTGAGCCTTTCACTTTAGGTCCAGCGAGCATGTCGTGTAGAGAAGCTTGATCTTCAGCAGCATGTGGTATAAAACGTCTGTAAAAATTCAGCATTCCTAAAAATCTGCGTAAGCCATTGACGGTTTTTGGTGGTGGGTAGTGCTGTATGACCTGCACCTTGTCTTCCATGGGACGCGTGCCATCTTCAGAAATGGTGTACCCAAGAAATGTTACCTCTTTTTGGCCAAAACTGCACTTGCCCTCGTTGATAAGTAAACCATGGTTGTGTAGTCGCTCAAAAACCTGCTGGAGATGGCCCAGGTGCTCTGTCTCGCTTCTGGAAAATATTAGAACGTCATCGATATATGAATAACAGAAATCCAGGCCCCGAAGCACTTCGTCAAGGAATCTCTGGAAAGTCTGTGCTGCGTTCCGTAATCCGAATGACATGGATGGAAATTCGAACATTCCGAACGGTGTCGTGATCGCTGTTTTTGGAATGTCCTCTGGGAAAACTGGTATTTGGTTATATGCCTTCACCAGGTCGATTTTGGAGAAAAATTTGCATCCTGCTAGCCTGTGGGAATAGTCCTCAATATGCCTGATGGGATACCTATCTGGAATTGTGCGTGCATTGAGGGCACGGTAGTCTCCGCAGGGTCTCCAACCATCCTTTTTAGGTGCCAGGTGAAGTGCAGATGCCCAAGGTGAGTCTGAAGGGCGAGCAGTGCCATCGCGAACCATGTTGTCAAACTGTTCCTTGGCTATCTTCAAACGATCCGGTGCAAGTCGTCGTGGTCTGCAGAAAACTGGTTGGCCTGGCGTGGTGCGGATGTAGTGTACCGTTGAGTGTTTGATCTCTCGGTGGACACCGGATGGCTTTGTTAAAGCTGTATATTGAGCCAATAGCTTATGGTACTCACTGTTACCCGAAATCGCCTTGATGCTTGACACGTGGCATTTTCTGAGCGATCCTGCTGTTGACAATGTGGTCAGGCTGTCTAGTAAGCGACTGTTTCTGCAATCAACAAGAAGGCCATAATGTGAGATAAAGTCAGCACCAAGGATAGGCTTGTCCACGTTCGCTACCACAAAATTCCAAGTAAAATCTCGCCGCAGCCCCAGATCTAGGTGTAAATTCAAAGTGCCGTATGTATGAATAATGGTGCCGTTTGCTGCTGTGAGACTGTAGTCGGTAGGTTTTCTTACTTGACGTAGAAACCGACGTGGCAGTACACAAAGGTCGGAACCGGTATCGACTAAATATTGCACCTTGGTTTTCCTGTCTGTGACGAATAGGCGGCTAGTAGCTCGACAGTCTTCGGCCGCTTCTACTGACTGTCGTGGGTGTTTCCCGATTTGAAGTTGCACGGAGCTGTACATTTACGTGCCTTTTCACCAAAAATATTATGGTACCAGCACATACCTGGTGTCCGGTTTTGGCTGTGACCTCTGCTCCTGGATCGCCCTGAAGAACGGCTGGTTGAGCGTCCACGGTAACGTCCACGGTTACGGCCACGATTCATGGTCAGCCCAGAAATCTGTCGTGAAAGCTCTGACTGGATGCGTGACGTAATCAACTGATCCATGCGCTGTAATAAACTATCAACATTAAATGAGGTGCTGGCTACCTGGTTTGACGATGGGGATACCTCGCAAATCTTATCCGCGAGCTCTGCCACGTCATCAAGGCTAGCAGAAGCCTGAGACATAATGATCGCTTGCACGTGCTGCGGTAGTCGGCTTGACCACATGTTGCGCAAAAATTCATCCGAAATCCCCCCGTCGGCTAAGGTTTTCAGGTGACGTAAGAATTGTGACGGCTTACGGTCACCTAATTCCTCGTGGGATAGCAGCTGGCTAATTTGGTGTTCTCTAGAAATTGAGAGGCGTTTCGTTAGCTCTTGCTTTAATTTCACGTATTTATCTGTACGCGGCGGGTTCTTAATAAGGTCTTTCACTTCCTTTACATACCTTTGATCAAGTTGGGATACAACCTGATTGAATTTCGTTGCATCCTCCTTAATACCAGAAACAACAAACTGTGCCTCCACCTGGGCGAACCACACGTCCGGGTCTTCTGCCCAAAATGGCGGCAACCGTACGGCCACGCGGTCGACATAACCGGAACTGGAGGCGTCGCGAGTACTGCCGTCCGGCTGTGCTCCGGACGCCGGCAACGTATTTCCATCCGTCGGCATCTTGCTATCGGCGCTCGAGATCGTGTTCTTATAACACACAGGCGGGTCACCAATATAGCTGCTATGCTGCGGGGTTGAGTCTTCAATATAAACGCAGTAGCTTCATACAAGTTGTTTAATGCGATGTAAGCGCGAATACAAGCTCAGAATGACGACAGATACAATGGAATTTTAATATAATAATTTAGACAAGTTAACAAGGCCGGAAAGTATGAAATTAAGCACTTTAAGAGTAAGAATGCGTGGGCACGAGCAGAGCGTAAAGCGACGCGGGTGTGCGCTGGATAGATTGGCTGCGCACTGGCGCGGGCGCTCGGCGACTGGGGCAGCTCCTCCGCCTCTGGCTCCGCGCGCCGCGCATCCACCCGCCGACGCCTGGAGCGCTTCAGCGTAGGGATGTTCGTAGCTTCTGCTAGTGTTGTGCTGACGACGGCAGTCCGTCCGCCACAAATTATTTAGGCTATTAAACAACAAAAAAACAAAAACTTTAAATAACAAAAAAAAAAAAAAAAAATATTAAATTCGGAAAAGACAAATTTATAATATAACAATATTATTATACCATAGCACAGACGCATACATATACAGCACACATAGCACTTATGCACATACACCCACACACATTATGTGTTTTTTCTTTTGTGTCTATTTATTCAGAAAAAAGTCTAAAGTAAAAACGAGCAACGTTTTATTGGGAAATAAAACCGTTAATAGATTTTATTTTTATTTACCCTTTGCTTTAAAAGTGTCCTCAGTTAATAACACGCGGAGCTTCCATGTCTATTTAATATCGTTCGACACGACATCGTTTCTGAGAAGTGCAGCGACGATATTGTCCAATTTAAAATAATTTGTTTGGCATAGTACCGGCTAGCAATAAAAACTATGACCTTATTTCACAACTTTTAATTGTGTTATTTCTGTCAGAGACGTATTTGATATCATCATTCTCCTGCCCTTATCCGTATATTTGAGGTCGGCACTAAGAAAGAAAGAAAGAAAAAGTATTTATTGGGACTCGCACAGAACTAAAACTAAAACACAAAATAAAAGTTGAAAACAAACAAATTAAATATAAAAAAAAAAAAAAAAAATTAAAATAAGTAAATAAAAACAAAAAAAAAAAACAAAAAAAGTCCTGTACGAGGCCAAAAGGTCCCTATCTCAGCATGATGCTGCGGCACTTAACATGAGTGTCGCAGCGCTGGTATTCTGATAGGGCCCGCTGTGATGTCACGGGCAGATATACTAAAATACATAAATAATTATAAATAGATACAAATAGATAAAATGTAAAACGTTACAAACACAAATAATAAATGTTTAAAAAAAAAAAAACAACTCAATTCAGTCCGCGTGTGAGCGCCCCGCGTTACCACATTACGTTTACACACTACATGTCTTTTTCTACTATACTTCTCTATTAGTCGTCATCTCGGTAGTCACTTCTTTTCTAGCCATATCATCTTTCAACACAGTCCATTTATCATTTCTTTGGTCTTTCCCTATTCTTATTCATACTAGAAACTTTCCTCACGACATTTTCTTATTGATATCTTCTGATTCTTTCAGTAGATATGTTTACTGAGAATTGGACCCAACCTGAGAATGACACAGAGGCAGAAGATAAGAGCCTGGGTCCAATTCTAAGGTCGAGCGAAGTGTTTGTTTTTCATTAGATTACGTCAGTATTAGCAGTCCACAATTAGAATTTGTGCCCGGTTTATGTCCATGGGTTTGCCCCTTCTGACGAAATATGAGTGTACGTTCCTACATCTCTGATTGACCCGTGGGTTAACAGGCGTGATGTTATGTTATCTAAATCAAACACACGGAATTAAATTTAGATAAATATCAATTCGCTTCTAAATGTATTCATGTTAGTTTCAATCGACGTTGTGTATGAAAACAGCGATGGTATCGCGTCAGTTGCAATTGCAACAACACGACACAAATTAGTTTGTGCGCCTGTAGTTCATAAATATCTGATGTCGACTGTACCGACACTCTACAGTGATAGATTGATTGGATTTACTGTAAGTACTGTAACTCTATCTATAGGAATCGTGTTTGTATCAATTAAGCTTTGCTTTTGTTTTTAATTGTTCTTTTATTTTCAAATAGTATTTTATTTAATAAGTAATATAACGAGGTCTTTAAGCCATGGGATTTTCCATCAACTAAAGTTAAGGGTGTAATAGGCGATGAAAGTCATCCCCTACAACCTTTATGGGATGAAATCCTTCCTTGGTGTTCACTTTCGTTGTATAAGGCCTTGTGCAAAGTTTCATGCTTCTAGATCCAGTGGTGGCTGTGCGTTGTCTGTCAGTGAGTGGATTTAAGATTTTTATTAAGAATTCAAAAATTGCTACAACAATATTTTACTTCAAGATTATGAAAACGATCCTATGGTTCGAGGTTTATTCGATTGAAATCAACCGCTGAACCAGTAACCCAAACCAACTAGTAAAGCTCAAAGGCCTTCATTTCTTTTAATCACCTACCTAAATATTTCCTCCAAAGATACGAGAGAAAGAAAAAAAAAACCACGAACCATAACAAAAAAAAAAATAAAAAGAAAAAGAAAAAAAAAGAAGAAAAAAAGAAAAAAAAAGAAAGAATAAGAAAACAGATCACGTATTAGACATGTTCAATCTTATGCACCCCGTATGTGATTAAGTACATTCGTGGCAAAATCAGCTTTTATGATCCCTAGTGACAAATGTTGAAAGAAGATTTGCACGTTTCATTTCCCTTACCATTCTTTCAGCATGAAAAACTGGAACGCGTGGAAGCTTGGAACGCGCGCCGCGTGGAGTGCGCACGGCAATGTGGTGCGGTGTTACATTTACAACGTGCTGTTCGGTGGCTTATTGCGTTCGTAATGCTTGTTAGGTATCGGCTCTTCTGTAGGATGTTGTGTTTGGTGTAAGTTGTGAGCGATTTGCGATTGTTTTTCAATATCCACTCACAGGTACTGCACTTCCTAAAGGGAATTGTCTATACTTGGCCATTTTTAAACACGATACTATACAAAAAAATAATTTACCAATAATTAAATTCTATTTTAGTAAATATCTGATGCAAATAACTTTGTATCAATCAGCACTGCAATAAAACATTTTTTTTAGTATCTGATTTGATGCTACACATGAACATTGGATTTGGTTTCAGTGTTGCCAAACCAAAACTCCATAAAACAACAAATTCAAATCGATTTGAAATACAGTGCAATCTCTCCACTGTATTTAACATAGTTTTCATTAAATAACATTAAAAATGCTAATAAATGATATAAATGATTTAGGACATAAAAAATGATAAACTGTCGTTTTATACATTATTTCTGCAGTACATGTAACATTTTGACCGATTTCAAATCGATATACAGAGTTGATACGACAGAGGGGCTTTCCTTTAAACTGCCTTTTCTAGGCACCATTTTCAAGCTCTGTACCAAAAATCAATTAAATAGGAGCAGTAGTTTAGTCGCAAATGATTTTTTAAGTGTTTGCCCCGTTTGAACACGATGTATCTTTTCTAACAGCTGATTATGTCCATACGTCGCTCAGTCACCTTAAAAAGATAAATCTGAGTATAACCTACGATGCGTTGTTGCCGCTCAGACGCAAGTCACAAGTACAACCAAACATTTCGCTAAAAAGATGGCAATGCATCAAGGAAGCAATAAATACACACACACTTTCACTTTCATTACGAGAGTGACAATCATAACAAAACATCCCGCGCGTAAAAGAAATAGAAATAGGTCAGTGTGTTGCTATTGCATCCTAGATCCTTGCGATCGGTAAGTGGGGCTGGCGGGCCTCTAAAAAACTTGTTTTTTCAGTGCGCCGACGCTATCCTTTCGGAACGTGTGTTAAAGAACACGGAAGCTCCGCTTTTGTTTAGTCCCTTACAGCGGCGAAATTTTTAGAATTGTTAAGTGGTGCTATGGCCGAGTACACTGACGAACTGCCTTTAACCGTTCATCGCAAGTTGTGGTACCAGCTGGACGGAGCGCCTCCACATTCTGTGATGGCTTCCAGGGAGCGGCTCACAGAAATGTTTGGGCAGCAATGTATCGGTCGATTCGGACCTGTTCGGTGGCCACCACGATCTCCTGACCTCACTCCCATGGATTTCTTTTTGTAGGGGTACATCAAGGGTGAAGTGTATGCCTCAGAGGACAATTGATGAACTAAAAAATTGGATTATTTTAGCATTTCACAAATTGAAGTGCTTAGAGACTGACAGTGATTTAATTTAAATAACAATATTCTCTGTCGGTATAATTGGTGCATTAATGTGATGGAGGACACATCGATAATTTAAAAATTTAGTGTTTTTGTTGTGATTGTTGTTGTGTACGTACTTCAAAGCCTTACCTAACATAAAAGCTCGACGCGCCATCGCCAGCCCCGGCCTTGACAACAGTTACCACACGCCGCGCGCGCGCAACGTTGCCGCTTTGTTACCTACTAAGGTCAGTTTTTATTTACAAAGGGTGGTTGCGTTTTGCGTGGAAACCTTCTTTCCTCCGAGCACTTTTGCCTATTGTTGTTTCCTCGTGGTAGTGTAGAATGCATGAGTATTTCTCCACGATAAAAAAAAGGTTTGATATGCAATTACCTCACAAGTTTAATTCCCGCTGCCTCTTATGCCTTACAACCGTCTCATAGCACATCCCGAGGCAGCAATACTACACAATACCGGTCCGCATCGCAGTTGCTGCATTCGTTGGCTTCTGCAATTGTCACCACGCGAGCTAGGCCATCGATCGGCTCTTTAATATATGGATAAATTGCGATCCTTAAGCTTAGCCGAGCAATGTACTATTAAACGTGGGAGTTCACGATACAAATGAGGCTCTGATGTAATACGAAGTGTTTGTGTGGAAGGAATGTTGGAGTTTTGTTCAGTAGAGGAAAAGTTCGCAAAATGTATGATGTTGGTGTGGCAAGGAACTAAATGGAAGACTGAGTTTGTTAGTCATTTACAAGATTTACAAGCTGATTATTGCTATTTTTGAGTTCCTTATATCTTCCTGAAAAACACGATATCTACATAGTTATTTTCATCATCTGCCTAGCCTTTTCAGGATTTTACTTGGAGCAACTGCCTATCTGACCTACACAACCCAGTTTATGCTAAGAGCCTCATCAAATTGTTAGAGCCGTCTTCGAGAACTTGATTACAAATATATATTTAAATGTACGAGAGTATAAATACAAATATTTCTCATTTATAGTAGGCCATGCCTGAATATAGGTACAAGGCATAACGGCAACGAATGCGCAAAAAATGCGAAATATGAATGTGCGCGCGAGTGGAAATGGCTATATGCTGGCTGAGTGAAATCAAACCAGCACCCTAATTGTGCATCACACTTTCATTGCCAATCCGAGGGTTTAGAAGAAAATTCCTTTTTTTGTTTTGAAAACTTCTTCTGCTCAACAGTGTAAATGACACAATGAACGTGGCTGAACTGTCAAAATGAAAAGCATCGCGATCGATGGCCATTGCAGATGTGTTCTGCACCAGAGGAGGGTCAGGTGACGGACAGCCGCGGCGGGTTCACGGATGAGTGCGAACGCGTGCCCGTGTTCCCGCCGTAAGCGGCAGAGGAGGACACCGTGGAGTTTTAGTGGGTTAGAGTGCCACATAATTATCTGCGCTATCACAACAATAATGTATTTTTGTAAACACAAAACATTGGGCTATAGGTTTGGTTGGCTATAGTGGATTGGGTACCTTGAACTATGGAGGAACTATGTCCCCTACCTGACCAATGCACACACCATGACCATTATAATATACACCGATAATTGGCAGGGGCTGACTTGCACACTCAATAATGAAACGGTCACTAGCACATAGTGACGTAGTGACAAGGGGGCAACATGTCCTGAGGTGCTTGAGGAGTGGAGAGGCATTCCACGGCTATCAGGACAATACCGGAACTACGGTCAAGATCCCTACTAGCATCTTATTGGAAACCTTCCTTCCTCCGAGCACTTTTGCCTATTGTTGTTTCCTCGTGGTAGTGTAGAATGCATGAGTATTTCTCCACGATAAAAAAAAGGTTTGATATGCAATTACCTCACAAGTTTAATTCCCGCTGCCTCTTATGCCTTACAACCGTCTCATAGCACATCCCGAGGCAGCAATACTACACAATACCGGTCCGCATCGCAGTTGCTGCATTCGTTGGCTTCTGCAATTGTCACCACGCGAGCTAGGCCATCGATCGGCTCTTTAATATATGGATAAATTGCGATCCTTAAGCTTAGCCGAGCAATGTACTATTAAACGTGGGAGTTCACGATACAAATGAGGCTCTGATGTAATACGAAGTGTTTGTGTGGAAGGAATGTTGGAGTTTTGTTCAGTAGAGGAAAAGTTCGCAAAATGTATGATGTTGGTGTGGCAAGGAACTAAATGGAAGACTGAGTTTGTTAGTCATTTACAAGATTTACAAGCTGATTATTGCTATTTTTGAGTTCCTTATATCTTCCTGAAAAACACGAGATCTACATAGTTATTTTCATCATCTGCCTAGCCTTTCAGGATTTTACTTGGAGCAACTGCCTATCTGACACACAACCCAGTTACTGGGTAATACGATACCCCTTGGTAAGACTAGTTGTCAGACTTTCGGGCTTCTGAAGACCCGTAACGACTGACAAAGAACGAATGACAGCTGGGACCAACGTGCTTTCCGAGGCACTGAGGGATCTTGGTATATATAGATGGTTACCCATCCACGGACCAACCACAAGTGTAGCTTAACGTGATCGATCGACCCGTTCGCCTGTTATTACTTAGCCCCAAGCCCCTTTGTATTTTATAGTTATTTTAAGACCATACAATATGATTGCCTGCAATGTGACACCGTATCTTACAAGATTATTCTTTCCAGCCTTCCAGCCTTTCATACATCTACGGTCACTGAGAGAAAAATAGTTCCACACGCTTATAACACTGTCCAGTATCCAAGCGGACGGAAATCATAATCCTAAGCATTTTGCAAACGCGGCGATTTGCAAGCTAACGTACCACGTAGTAGATCCCTTAAGTAAGCGTTCTGCCTGAGAGAGAAACTTAAAACTTTCCTTATTTTTTATCTCTTTGACTAGTTAGAGCTTGAATTCTTGGAATTCTTTCTTGTTAGTTCGAGTGTCTACTAATTAAGCAGCAGTGAATGCAAATCTTTATTAAAGAAATTAAAGCTTTCGTTAGTTATGGCGAGTGTGCTCTCGGATTTTATTAAAAAACTGGCCAAGTGCGTATCGGACCACGCACAATTAAGGGTTTCGTAGTTGAAAAGAATTTATCCCAAAAACAAACTTAACATTTCTCCAACTACAAAATTTTAGTTTGTAGTCCCAAAATAATATTTCTTTATGTGATAAAATTACAAATGAACGATTTTCGGACTTTTTCCTTTATTTGTGCTATGAGATCTTGCTTCTTGCCAAATTTCATAATTTTAGGTCAACGGTAAGTACAATACTTATATGTTTTGATTCGATACCCCGTCCAGGCAAAGTTTGATTTTGGTTTTTGTGTTAGGAGGGGCTCGTGGCTAAGTAACAACAGCATCGATCAGCTGCCGCGGTCGGTCCATCGCGAGTATCAAAATATGTCGCATAATTGGCCGTATTTTTAGGGTTCCGTACCTCAAAAGGAAAAAACGGAACCCTTATAGGATCACTCGTGTGTTTGTCTGTCTGTCTGTCCGTCTGTCACAGCCAATTTGCTCCGAATCTAATGAACCGATTAAGTTGAAACTTGGTACACATATGTACTTTGATAACCCAAACACGGACATGTAACGTAAATAAATGAATTTTGAATATGGTCCCTTTTGGGGGGAAAATAAGTACAATAAAAAAAAAAGTTTTGCAAACTGTACCGTGTGACATATCAAATGAAAGGTCTCACTGTGAGGGTCTCAAATATATTTTTTTTATAATTTTAAAATAAATTGTTTTGAAGTTATTTAAGAAAATAGACGAAAATTGACCATTCCCCCCCCCCCCCTTATCTCCGAAACTACTGAGCCTAAAATTTTGAAAAAAATACAGAAAATAGTTCTTTACCTATAGATTACAGGAAAACCTATTAGAAGTTTATGGTCTTGTAAATCTATAATATAAAATTCAAAGTCCTGACTGACTCATTGACTGATAATAATCAACGCAAAGTCCAAACCACTGGACCTAGAGACATGAAATTTTGCACATAGATTACCTTATATAGTGTAAACATCCATTAAGGAAGAATTTTTGAAAATTCCATCCCTAAGGGAATACAATAGGGGATGAAAGTTTGTATGAAAAATCTTATCTCTTGAGTTATTAGACTTGAAACTTAGCACGAATATTCATCTAAGTTAATTATAAAATTAATCATTTTTAGTTTTCCTAAACTACCCCCTTTTTTTGTGGATGGAAAATCATTAAATGACTTCTCTCGCTCTGGGTGGAGCGGAAGGGCGTGTCATACTTTTACCGACTAAAACCCAACCGTGTTCCTTCAGTTGCCTATGGCAGGGCCTCAGTATTTCTTTCGAACAACCCGCGACCCCAGAAGACGGTATTGGTAGGTGTCAAAGTTTGTATGGAGGAATTTTAACACGCGGTCCGATTTACTCAAAACTCAGTTTTTAGGGTTCCGTACCAAAATGGTAAAAAATTAACGCTTATGGTGTCACTCAGTCTGTCTGTCTGTCTGTCATAGCTGGATATCTCAAGAACTACTAATGCTATCACCTTGAAATTTAGAATAGTTTTGGATGACATTTACCCAACTATTTTGCAAATAAGAAAGAAATTTAAATATTTTTTTTTTTTTGCAACACGGACTGAAAGGGGGTCTTAAAAAATCAAAGTGGGGCTACTAAGGCATGTGGGGTATCATATGAAAGAGCGCTGTTTGCACATTCTCAATCATTTTTTTTTTAGGCCGCATAGTTTTCGGCTTGTAAATACCGTTCCCCTCCCCCTTATCTCTGAAGTTTGCAAAGAGAAAAATCTGAAATTATTCTATGTGATAGAAGTTTATGTAAAAATTACAGGAAAAATAAAACGATGTCACTAAATAGCACACTTTTTCAGGAATCGGAACGGAACCCTCGGTGCGCGAGTCCGACTCCCTCTTGACCGGTTTTTTTTATTGCGTTGACTTAGAACCTCTATGTAAAATACGGGTAATCAGCTGCATCCGGTTAGACTTGAAGCCGACCCCAACATAGTTGTGAAAAGGCTAGGCAGATTGATTGACTTAGAAGCTTGATATTTTTAGAGCTTCAAGAGACTTTAGCATACGTACTTATAAATACCAATAATAGATCTAAGAATTTGTTAGAGAAAATTGTCCTTTGATTTAAATTTAATGAAATAATCACGAAAAACCTCTAGAAATGCGACGTTACGACACTCTGGAATGCAATAAAGTATGAGTAAGTCGCCTATTTCAGGGCCGTAACGTAAATCTCTGCATTTTACTGGCGCCGCCGCCGTTTGGGTCCGGCAGACGTTTGAATTTTAACACTTCCTTAAAATTGGTATTCGCGACGGATTGATCGATCTTCTGACCATTTGAGTATCATCTTCTGCATATAAGTAATTTCTTAGTACCGAAACTGCGTGACTTGATGAAGGTCATACAACATTATTTTTGTTTACCCTATAAACCTCTTAAGCGGTAATTTTACTCATCATTTTGAACAACTATTACTATGGAACCAAACCTGAAATCGCGAAAAAAAATCAGATGTTCAGTACATTTATCTACATCAAACTCGTCAAAATGTACTGAATAGCTGATTTTTTTTTCGCGATTTCAGGTTTGGTCCCATAGTAAAAGTTGTTCATAATGATGAGTACAATGACCCCTTAAGAGGTTTTGGGTTATTTCATTAACACGTTGTATATATATATAGATTGACGGTTCTACTTATTTATTATTTAGCCACCTAGCATATTTCTTTCAGTTTACTGCCAAACAACTTAACACATTCTTTTATTCTGAATTTAAAATCTCATTTTTGACGTCTTCAAAACGAACCTTGCCTTACATCGAGAAGCTTTCACATTTTCCAGGTTTTATAGATACCTTAGTAGGTTTAGTACTTAAGTGGTTTAAGATGTAATAATTTCACTGAACAACTTTATGAGTTCCTTGGCATTTGCTCTGCGGAGCCTTTTTAGATTTAGAAGGTAGAGAATATAGTCCTGTTTTGGAAGATTTGAATGATGTGCTAAATTATACATATAAATAACATCATGCCCGTATTTCCAGAAGGGTAAGCAGAGGTGTATAATTGTATTTCCCCTCCTTTTTAGGGTTCCGTGCTCGAAGGGTCTAAACGGAGCCCTATTGCTGTCACTCACGTGTCCGTCTGTCCGTCATCTGTCAAACAAGTTTGACAGCCAAACGGTTGGAGATACAGTCTTCAAATTTTGACAGTATATGCGTCTTGTTGATCCAAAGCCATACAAAATGTAAAAAAAAAATTAAATATTTTTAAGGGTTTTCCCTTACAGCTAATGGGGCAAGAAAAATATTTTTGACCTACCTCATTGAATGGGGTATCTTTGTGTAGAACTCGTTGAGTTAAGATACATATTGTATTTTTCCTTTTAAAAAATATTGGAAAACAAAGGAATGAGAAGCCACCAAAGTCATCTTTTTTACAAAATTTTGTTCCGAAGAATTTTTTAACTTCCCATTGACCTGGTGATAATGTTTATTATTACCTACGTATATTTTACTGACAAATACCAATATATTGATAAATCAGATTTTGTACGGAACCCTAAATGTGCGAAGTAGGACACGCAATTGACCGGTTTATTTTAATATAAATATGTACTTGTACAATTTGTATATATTATTATTTTAATACTGTCAGCTTTTAAATTATGTATCCTGACTTAATCCCTTATAACTTACAACCCATTCTGGAAGAAAGGGGCTTACATTACTACTTGCAAGAAAGTTTTTAATTAAAGACATTACCCTCATTTTGGCTTCGCTGTAGTCGGTGGCCTCGTATCGGTATGAACTACATTTACCTACTGCAAAAGTAGCTAATGCCGTGGTAGAAAATAATTGTATCAAAAACAGCATTATTTTAAATTGGTTAGCTAAACTCCGCAAACGCGATGGGATGGGTATGGATATATAAGGTCATTTATTAGTAAGTACAAAAATTTTGAGGATAGATTCATTACCATAAGATAAACATTTCTTGAAAAAATCATAAATTTCTATACGCTAGTTTCCAAGAAAAACACTAAAAACCATTTTGTTTAAAAAGTAAAATTCAACACCCCGTGTATAACGGGGAATTCCAGCTAACGTACTTTATGGCAGATAACAAAGGAGTCGCGTTGTTTACCTAAAAGCATACCCCGCTTCGCCCCTGCCGCACCCCGTTGCGCGGCCAGCCATCATTCGACGCGGGACCAGCGTCTAGTTCGCTAAAATCATTTCACTGATAACGTGCTATGGACGGATAGTGCACATTTACGCGCGAGGGACTATGTAATGTGCATAATGCGCATTACTGGTGCGATTACAATCCACGAGTGATTCGGCCGGACCACTTCCAACACCTTTTCAGTGTGAATGTGTGGGCAGGACTGTTGAACGGCCAATTATTAGGACCCGTTTTTCTGGATCGACTGACTGCGGACACGTATCTGCAGTTCCTCCAGCGAGACCTACCAGAGCTACTGCTGGATATACCTGTGTTGTACCGCAGGTACATGTACTTACTACCAGCACGACGGCGCGCCGGTGCACTTCAGTGTGCGGGTACGCACCTACTTGGATGAGGCGTTCCAAGAGCGATGGATTGGGCGCGGTAGCGTTATCCGCTGGCCGTCACGCTCACCTGGACTTCCACGTGTGGGGTCGGGCCAAAGACCTAGTGTATGGGAACGATCCGTACATTAGATGAATTACGTGCGCGAATTGTGAGTGCATTTGACGTGATGTCCAGTGAACAGCAAGTGCTTACTGAAGTGCGGAGGCATTGTCTCGATCGCGCTAGACAGTGTGTGCGTCTACAAGGGCGTCACGTCCAACAATTGATGTGATATGTGTAAATAACTAGTAAATTGTGTAAATAAGTGTAAATCTGATAGTGAATTTTGACTTTTAAACACGCCAAGTTAAAAAAATAATAATAATTGGTGAGTTTTATTTGTTATTTTGTTTTATTTATTTGTATTATTACTTAGGATTAATTTCCACTGAACGTACTGAACGTAACGTTTACGTTATTATTTGATTACTGCATTACAAAGGCAGTCTTACACCAGTCAGTAGAAAAATTTTAAATGAATGTTAGTAAAATTGTTAATATCTATCATAAAAAAACAATAGCTCCACACTGATTCGCTTCGATTTATTGGAAATATCTCTACCAAAGATAAGCGCAAATGTTACTTTCGTTTATTGCAGCGGAATATTAATAGCGTTGCTCAAGGTGGAAACAAGATCCTAGACGAATAGGTAGGTACCTACTAAGAAAGAAAGTCATAAATAACGGTTTGCAACACGTGCAGCAAGCGGGGAGCGGAGAGTCCGAGCGATGACGTAATACGGTAGATTTTTTTGCCTCGCGCAGGACAATGACTGAGTTCACTGAGTCAGTATACAGGATGCTTTTAAAAATATTGTTACTTTTTGTTAGAAAAATTTAAAAAAAAAACTAGCCTGAATATTTGAAAAAAAATGCTAGCGCCGTATTTCTAGCGTATAGTTAGATGTACTGTTTAAATATTTGTAATTAAAAAAAGTTCACCTTATATAGGGTGACTGGTAATTAGTGACCGATACTTAAACACATGATTGTGCTCATGATAACAAACAACTTTTAATGTTCGATGATGTGAGGAGCTCGCGGCTAAGTAATAACAGCCGCACAGGTCGATCCGTCAGGTTAAGCTACGCTTACCGGGGTTGGTCAGTGGATGGGGAACCATCTTTAGATACCGAGATTCCTCCGTGCCTCGGAAAGAACGTTAAGCCGTTGGTCTCGGCTGTTATTCGTGGATCTTTTTGCGGGTCGTCAGAAGCCCAAAAGTCTGACAACCAGTCTTACCAAGGGGTATCGTATTACCCAGTAACTGGGTTGTGGACGTCAGATAGGCAATCACTCCATTTAAAATACTGGTATTCAGCTGTATCCGGTTAGACTGGAAGCCGACCCCAACATAGTTGGGAAAAGGCTAGGCAGATTGATTGTTATTCGAACACCCTTTTGCTGATCTAGCGAATCCATAAGGTCGCACTGAATGCGCCGCGAGCTCAGTGCATATTCGGACAGCAACCGCGGTGCATTCGCCTACATTTTCATTAGCCATCATTTTAGCGTAGCTTTTTAATGGTCATAAAATAAATTGTTTTAAGCAAGTTAAACTCAGTGTGTTTCAGTAGCCATCCCAGTAGTCAGGTACCTTTTAGGTCGCGCTCCTACATTTACTATGGGACCAAACCTGAAATCACGAAAAAAAAAAATCTGCTGCTCCCTACATTTAGACGAGTTATGCGAACATGAATGTATGGGGCAGCTGATTTTTTTTTCGCGATTTCAGGTTTGCTTCCTTAGTAAAAGTTGTTCATAATGATGAGTACAATGACCCCTTTAAAGATTGCCACTGTTTACACTTACACTCTGTATAAAGTTGAAACTATTTATATACAGATGAACGTGTTACTAATTCTCCTTAGTTAGTGATTGCGTAAGAATTTAACTTGAACAGGATTTGTTTATACTTTCATCACATTTTTTCAAAACAGACTATACGCTACTTTAGTACTGTCGTGGAAGCCTCCAACGAGAGTTGAATATACAGGGTATTTGGAAGCAACTTTTGGGTACAAATCTTTAAGGGAGTGATAGTTGAAACTTTTTAGAGCATTTTGAGCTATACATCTCTTAGACGAAGTAGGCTGTCAGTGGAGGCTGGTCAGACCTTAGCTGCCACGGCTTATTTTAATTTCAATTTAATTTAAATTTTAATTGTTAGGGTTCCGTACCTCAAAAGGAAAAAAACGGAACCCTTATAGGATCACTCGTGTGTCTGTCTGTCTGTCCGTCTGTCGCAGCCAATTCGCTCCGAATCTAATAGACCGATTAAGTTGAAATTTGGTACACATATGGATTTCTGTGACCCAAACACGTACGGCTAAAGAAAATAAATGAATTATGAATATGAAGGTCACTTTTAGGGGGCAAATAAGAAAATTAAAAAAAAAAGTTTTGCAAACTGTATCGTGTGATATAATCAAATGAAAGGGCTTACTA
Source organism: Cosmia trapezina (assembly GCA_905163495.3). Classification (NCBI taxonomy): domain Eukaryota; kingdom Metazoa; phylum Arthropoda; class Insecta; order Lepidoptera; family Noctuidae; genus Cosmia; species Cosmia trapezina. The sequence continues at coordinate 20,393,087 of LR991037.1, forward strand.
TGAAGGTTTCAAATATATATATTTTCTTAGAATTTTAAAATAAGTAAATAGTTTTAAAGTTATTTAAGAAAGTAGTCGAAAATTGACCCCCCCCCCCCCTTATCTCCGAATCTACTGAGCCTAAAAGTTTGAAAAAAATACAGAAAATAGTTCTATACCTGTAGATTACAGGAAAACCTTTAAGAAGTTTGTGGTCTTAAAATAACATGGTAAATCTCTCAATATTGTGAGTGCCAACTTACATTTACTGTTGGAATGTAAAGATCTACGTTTTCGAATGGGCAACAAGCTTCAACTTTCGGACTTACTGACCGACTCTTTGGCAATTCAAAAGTGCCTGTAATTGGTTTAATTGAAATAAATGAGTTTGAGTTGTTTTTATTTTAAACTGATATTTTAAGGTTTTTTTTTAATAAGTTACCTAATTTCTGACAGTTAATTGCCCGTAGGGTGTAGGTACCTAATGTAATAAACCAAGTTACAAACATTAGTGTTACTTACTGAAAAAAAAAAACATCTAGAAAAAAAACTAACAGTTTGCAGCTAAAAATAAAAATACATACCTACTTCGTCTAAGATGTTTAAGTATGGCTCAAATGCAATAGGCGTCGAGTAGTCACCCCCCCAAGGATTTGTACGCAGCTACGAAATACCCTGTATATTTAATGCACTTGTTGCAAAATAGATAAAACGTTTGGGGGGGACTCTCATTGGAAATGCAAAATAGTGGTTCAATAACAACGATTAAATTCAAGTTGGTAAGTATATAAGTCTACTTTAAATGTCCCGCATTTGGTTTTTCCGCTTTCATACTCACTAATAAGTTTATTGCCGCTAGTGGAGTATACATAATGCGTGGAAAGGGGTGCATATCAAATGAGTATCTACCTCTTTGTTGAACATTCAACGGCTTAGAAACGTGTTAGTACAAGAAGGTCTTACGTACAGTCAGCAACAAAAGTCTAATCGACTTTTGTTGCTGACTGTACGTAAGACCTTGTGTTTTCTAAATCGTAATTACTGAGAAAAATACTTTATTAAAATCGGAACAGATGTAAATTGTAATGAAAATTAACTCTTATCTAATAAATGAAATGCTAAAAAGCAGGTTGTCGTATTATTTTGTGTTAATTTAGTTAGATGATGTCAAAAAGTAGCAGTGTTAACCGACTTCTGTTGCTGACTGTACCTACTGTGTAGAGTATACTCACAATTTTATTATGAGATTGTCTGATTTCCGAAATCAGAGGAAATCTAACTTGGAGGTAGGTACGTATTGATGATTTTTATGGTTAAAATTATGTAGGTACTTAAATACATATGTAGGTATTTCTAACTGTCGCTAATCATTTTGATTAAGATACAACCTGACACTGACCTGCAAATTGCAAAAAAACGCAAGACAATTTGAATTTCGGGGGCTAAACACGGCAAAGTGTCAATTTATTTCCCTGACTGTATATAGTAACTTTGCAACGTCTCTCGTTTCGGACTGTACAAACTATGGCTTTTTTCACATTTTCAAAACATCGTGAAAACCGGTCCTTAGAACCAAAATTCGAGGACTTATGTGGCATGAGCCATCCATCGGCATGGAACTGTGTGATAGATTACAGCCCAATCCCTGTCACAGACAGGAGTCTTATGTCCCTGCTGTAAGAACATTATACTTACTTACGTTGAATAAGCATAATGCAGCAAGGTTTGTAACCTACCTATAAATGAACCGGATAATAATTCCTAACAAGCTTAAGAACTGCGGGCCTAAAACGGCCACATTAAGCAATTCCTCTAAAAGCGATTCATTTCCGGAATTCCCAGCAATTTATTATGATTGTGCTATTTGACATTAAACTTCAATAAAGCAAGTCATAATTTGTGGACCATTTTACGAATCTCCATACAAAACTGTCAAACAGATGAATTGCGTGCTATGAATTGTACGCAGATAAATTATGAATTGTCAGTTTGTGACAGTTTTACGATTTTAAATATGATTCATAAATACCTATTATCCTATTATGATTCTGCCAAAGTGGCCGTTTTAGCCCCCTGATTACTGTTGTACTGTGTATTTTTTTGGGATATAATAAACAAACAAAAAAAAACATAATATCGTAATGGAAGAAAAAACACTTAATTCATGAACACAAAAGTACCCAAAGGTACTCGCACTTAAGTAGCACACACACGAGTAATTAGACAAAACACACCCTCCCCTCATTCACTGACGAATCCGACAATATGATTACGTAGATTGCCAAGCATACTAATTGAGTATCCTTACATTAAGTTCATTAAGGTCGACAGAAGGGACATATTGAGGAGTAATTCTCTCTTCGTTTGTAACCAGCCTTATAATTAGTTGACGTTGTGTAATGAAGAGTTTAAGAGTGTGATTGCTGATTAGTGTAATTTGACTATCTACCTACATGTTATTTATTAATTTACAATTTATGTACACACAAATAAAACAAACTGAAAGGAACACAAAAATACGTACCTACAAAGGTGATGCTTATTTTAAAAAAAATGTCTTCCAGCATACCTGCGATAGGACAGAAGATAAAAAGAGATGTAGACAAAGTGTGTAAGAGTAGAAGAGAAAATAAAATACATAACACAAAAAAAAACATATAATATAAGTACTTAGGTATACTTAAATATGTACATACATACTTCTAAAATAAATATCACTTAAATAACTAACAACTATGATGAAGTGGAAAGATAGTGTTCTATCACTCTTCTTTTAAATACTGCAAAAAAAAAACAAAAATAAATACTGAGAAAATTATAAAGAAACAAAAATGTCTAATTGAACGTTTATACCGTACTGAAAATAACACATTTGAACAAATTAAAAACTAACACGTCTGGCAAATCACAAAAAGCTATCCTACTGTTTCGTTAACCTGGAGAAGGCCCTATGACAGTTCTTCTGGCCATGTACTTGCGGTGTGGATTGGCGCTTGGTACGGGTACTGAGCTATTTAAATAAAAGCAGAGACGTCTTTAATCTATTGGTTACAATACCAACTGTTTACTGCAGCTGCCATTTGTCATGCCACCAATGCAATAGAAGTCAAAATCGGTTGAACGGACTGTAAAAAATGTTTGTTTAAATGTCTAATCTTATTGTACCTAAATGGAGTACCTATACCTAATTGCTAATTTGGTGTAGGTACCTAAGCAAGGCGCTTTTTTAATCTGCCTATTTAGTGGTCTTTGCTCTGCAGCGGAACTACAATAGGCTGGTATTATTATCATTATAGATATATAGTCAGTTTGTCTTCACATTAGGTACCTACTGTTTTAGCACAATAAAAATGGCTTACTGACTGCAATGTATACCGACATCTAATAAAATGGGTGTATAAGGGCCTACTTTTCATGATGTCCGAATAGCCACAGAATAAAAACAGAATTTGTATGAAATTATCTGCCAAGTAAGTGAATAGGAACTTAATTGTAGGTGGTGAAACAGGACCTAAATGACCTAAATGTAGCCCTAGGGGTGTAGTCCCAGGTCGTACGTAATATTTATATTAAATAACTTGACCGTAAATTCGAAGCTTAATTATTTGAGATAGCAACACTGTGGTCCCGCTTATTTCCCTACTCTTTCTACCCTATATATCCCTCTCTTTCGCACATCCCCCACCTTTTACCTTTCTTTCACCACCTGGGGGGGCTCGTCGCTAACAGCGTTCGAGTCTCTTGCTCATTGGCGTTCTGTTTCCCGCTGCATAAGGTTTCGATCACGAACCCTAATACATATTTCCCTAAACAATATAATCTAAGTATTAATCTAAGTGCATTACTATTTTTGCAAACCCAATTTTTATTTGAGTTTTTAAATAAGTATCAGGAAAGCAGTAAACATCATACATGTGAGTGTTTATTCAATTATTTTTTCGTAACAGTTATACTGTTCGTTTCTACATTATAATATAATCTAGCAAAAGGTCGGCGAACATTGCTGATTTGTCTTTTGTATGATTTTATTATAAGTTTTTATTTTGTGTCTACCCTCATATTTTTATACTTCCCAAAAAATTCTATGATTGCGTGAATTATTTCTATAGCGGATTTCTTTCGATTTATTTGGTACTAGGATGGATAACCAGGGTGTGCCTTCTAAAATCAATCCTGGTAAAGCGTCAGTGGCTTCGAGAACGTCTCGCCACAGATCGACTAGCAGTTCATCAAGTAGTTCTAGTACCTCATCGAGCTCTAGTAGTACAAGTAACTCGGCGAACCGCAAACGAAGAAGTGCAAGGCGCCACCGTCATAGAAAATCCAAACGTTCTCAACGTACGAGCAGTAGGTACGATCAATTATCGAAGGAATTAGGCGAGCTTCGTGATTTACTTGCACATAATAATACATGTAATCCTACCGTTCCTGTCAATTTTTGTAACGAATCGTGTATAGACTTGAACGAAAGCCGCGAATTATTTTCTGATAATAATGAAAGTGTGGGTAGTTCTAGGGAAGCCGCAAAAGAACCTTCTTTTGAGTTTGCTATTCAGACTAAATTAAAGGATCCGTCAGTTCCGGTAGCCCCTAATGACTTTTTAACTACTTTAAACAGTATTCAACATTTTGATAATAGCCACTGGTGTGATGTTCGTTATGCCGATACACAAAAAATATATAATCATTCTCCAGGTTTCGTAGAGTTAGAAATTAACGACGAAATTAAAGCCTATGAGGCATCACGACAATTGGCTCAAGTGGATAGGGCTTATGCTGCTCAAACCTTCTGTTTATTGAAATTTAGAGAAGCTCTCCAAGAAACTATCAAAAGTTTCTTAACGTGGGCAAAAGATCAACAAGACTTGAACTTTGAAAATTTACAAGAAAAGATTATAGAGTTATTTTTAAATGGTGATGTACATAAAGTGTCATCCGATTTGTTGCAATTATTATGCGGACACAGAGCCGAGATAATTCAGATGAGACGTGACGGCATAACGAAATTCATTCGAGACCCTCTTATAAAAACGACTTTACGTAAAGTTCCGCCTTCATGCCAGCATCTTTTTAATGCCGACTCCTTCACGGCTGCTCTCGAGAAAATCGGTGGTGTTAAGAAAGCATTTTTTCCACCTAAATCAAACAACGCTAGCCTTGCCTCTCAAGCAGGCCCTAGCGGATCTATACCTAACAACCACTTTCCGAAGGGAGTGGTCTATTACAATGGGCCTCCACAAGCTAATGTACCCGGATGCTGTCATGCGCAAGCTGAACATCCAAGACACAATGCTCCTCCGAGAGGTAGCAATTCTCAATATCCTCAGGGATATCTAGGCAACAACAACTCGGGTCGACGGGAGACATCCAATACCAGAGGTTCCTTTCGATCACGAGCTGGACACCAAAACCGGTCTGTCCATAGCCATTTCAAAAATACAACAAATCAGAGCGCATCCACCGGTGCCTCAAAAAATGTCAATATTAAAAACCGAAGGTATTGACTCGAGTCTCAGGAGCATCGAGTTCAAAGCTGGTCAGTTATCCCAGTTTGTCCATCATTAGGAGAACTTGGGAGCTCCAAAAGTCCTTATCAAAATAATAAAAGATTATCGAATACCATTTCTTCAAAGGCCTCAGCTAATTGTACCAAACTTGAAAAATAGTACTTTCGCTATTCTCATTTAGATAGAAATGACGGTACTCTTAAATCAAATGAAAACGCAGTGTTCTCGAGATTGCAGATTTATCCCCAAGCTTTCTATCAACAGTTTTCTTGGTTCCGAAAAGCGAAGGTTCCTTTCGGACAATTTTCAACTAAAATCCCTAAACAAGTTTGTTCTCACAGATCGATTCAAACTTATAAACATCTTTCGGATACCGGATTTTCTCCAACCTCGGGATTGGCTTTGCAAAATAGGCCTTTCCCAGGCATACTTTCATTTGGCAATTACCAAGTCCCAAAGACGTTTTCTCCGACTTATTTACGACGGAGAATTACTCCAAATGACATGCCTACCGTTTGGACTGAGCTCGGCTCCAAAGGTTTTTGCATCTTTGACCAATTGGATAGCTCAGACCTTGCGAGAACAAGAAGGCATTCGCGTCGTTGTGTATTTATTTTTTAATTGCCCATCAGAATATGGACATCCTCAGATCGCAAGTTCAGTTGGTAATAAAAAGACTACAGTACCTAGGTTGGCAAGTAAACTTTCCAAAGTCCGAGCTTAGTCCTCAAACGAACCTAGTATATCTAGGTATCCATTGGGATCCTTGGCTCAATCAAAAACGTTTTCCATTAGAAAAATATTACAGTATTTTAACCAAGATGTCACGAATTCTGAAGGACAAAGGTAGTCGAAGGTCTGCTAAATTGTGCCAGTTTTACAGTCCCAAAAGGCAGACTAAATTATCGGAGTTGGCTGGAGTTCCTAAATTCAATTCCAAAATCGTCAAAGGAGCTACATACTGTTCCAGCAGAAGCACAGATAAATCTGAAGTGGTGGCCACAAAATTACCAGACCTCGTCGCCGATTCACATTGCACCAGTCACATAAGTCTTTCCTAACAACAGACGCGTCCGATCTAGCGTCGGGCGCTCAGTTGGACAATCGACCTCTTTCAGGATCGTGGAACGAGCAGGAAGCTCTGTTGCATTGCAACCAAAAAGAAATGCTAGCCATCTTAAAAGTCACAAGGCCATTGGCAGCTCCTACAATGCTCTACAGTCTTATTTCAGTCCGACAACCAAACAGTAGTTGCTTACCTGCCCAATGAGGGGGGGACGATATCAAAACCTCTGATGAACACAACAAAAGAGGTATTCAAAATTCTGGACGAACATTGCCCTCTGTGATAGAACTTTTTGCATCAGAAACAGCACATGCCGTTGCCAACTATGTATCGTTAGATATGGACGACAAACAAGCAATTCATCACGACGCGTTTTCGAGGGACTGGAATTACCGATTAGCGTGGACATTCCCACCATCTTGCCTCGTGCCAAGAGTACTAGCTCATCTCAATCGAGCCTCCGGAATTTTCCTCTTATTAGTTCCTCGGTGGGATCGAGTGTTCTGGAGGGGAGAACTGAAAGCACGAGCAGTAGCAGCTCCGTTCACCATACGGAACCTCAGTCATTCCCTAGTGGACACGTCAACGGGCCTTCCACTCACTTCCCAAAGTCCAAGATATAACTCTAATGGAAATGTGGGGGTGGGATTAAAATCTATTAGACTGGAATTCTGATCAAATCAATTTATTACAAACAACTCAACTCAACTCAACTCGTAAGACCTACAAAGTTGCTTGGTTACGATGTGCGGAAGAGCATAGAATTAACCCCGTTAATCCAGAAGGCTCAGTAGTAGCACGGATTTTGGCAGATTTATTTTTAATTGACAAACTTTCGTTCAAAACTATCCTTTTGTATAAGTCAGTAGTTTCTACTCTGTGTAATGCGGATTCAGTTAATCTTTTAAGTTCTCATACTAGCATGTTCTTAAGTCGATTGCTCTCAAACAACCGGTAGCAAGCAGACAATCTTGTCACTTATTTAAAAAATAGTTCAATTGATTCAAACAATATTTTTGCTACATTCAGACATACAGCTGCTTTATTACTTCTTTGTTCTGGTGGACGAATACACGACCTGACTCTACTCAGTGTTGATTCAGAACATTTGATTATGTCTACTGATAATATAGTCTTTTGGCCAGTTTTTGGATCCAAGACCGACTCGGCAACTTATAGGCAATCGGGCTGGAAATTAACAAAAAACCCAGATAACAGAAATCTTGACCCTGTATATTGGATAAAACAAACTATTGATATTCTCAAGGATAGACGAAGTTTGGCTTCATGCAATAGGTCAAGCAAGACCAGCCTCGCGAGCTGGATTAGATCTCTTTTATTAGAAGCTAATATAATAGCGACCCGCGGTAGTTTTAGGTCCGCGGTTGCATCCAAAAATTGGTCCGAAAATTTCCCAATCGAAAACATTTTAGCTAGAGGTAACTGGAGAGCTGAACATACTTTTAAGAAACATTACAATCGCCAGGTTATGCCAATTGTCTCTAATTCGGGTACTGTTATTATTTTATTTGATCCTGTTAATTGATTGCAGTGAATAATTTCAATTGTAATTAGTAAGTGTACTTACTTTAAGTATAGAGATTTAATTATATGGGTAATATTGTAAACCTTGAATTGTAAGTTATTTTTAGAGAGAGAGGCCGTTACTCTGTAAATGACTTTTTTTAATTGATAATAAATATTGTGAATCATATTTTTGTTCGATTATTAGATAAAAATTATTATTATTTGCCAAAATGAATTTTAATTTTAATGATGTGTAAATTAACTCCCCTCACCTCTTTAGATTTGATATACCTACACATTTCATGTCTTGTATTCCATAGGTATACACTGAACTGTATCTATGCATTTTGATCATCCTCACATTGGCGTTCTTCACCACCAGGCGATAACAAACACGTCTCAAATAATTAAGCTTCGAATTTACGGTCAAGTTATTTAATAGGAGCGTTTTTCCTGAAATAAAACGCATATTAAATTACTTACCTAAATTCGAAGCTTAAGTAAGTTTCTGCCTGTTGATTTTCAACGCAATGAGCAAGAGACTCGAACGCTGTTAGCGACGAGCCCCCCCAGGTGGTGAAAGAAAGGTAAAAGGTGGGGGATGTGCGAAAGAGAGGGATATATAGGGTAGAAAGAGTAGGGAAATAAGCGGGACCACAGTGTTGCTATCTCAAATAATTAAGCTTCGAATTTAGGTAAGTAATTTAATATGCGTTTTATTTCAGGAAAAACGCTCCTATTATGAGAAATAGATACTTACACGGTACACACTGACCTTTCATTGAAAGCGATCTGGCTAACTAAGAGCCTTTTGAAAACAAACGTCTATTTAGGTAGACACGTAGGTAGGTGCGGGTATTGTATGTTATCCATATACATATTATTATATAATATTTAGTTATGCGTAATTATTGCGTAGATCGTAGGCGACCTGTTCTCTTCCAAAAATTTCACTAGCACTCTAGAAGAGGTTTAAGAACCTAGCAGACCTATGGTCCAGTAAAGGCCTAAAAGTCTGTTGCAAAAAACTCACCAACCATCCTTCAAAAACAGGCAAGTCAAAAAAATTGACCGCCGCGTGTTCAGAACGCCTGGAAAGCGATGTCATCCGCGGGCTCCGACTGCACTTCAAGCAAGCGCGTGTAGAATCGTTTCTCAAGTCTCCGTAAACGAGCACCTTTAGGGCATGGGCAAAATTAAGTAGCCTAGCATTTGAGTGTTCGACCGTATCATCACACATAGTCTATAACAAAGTCGCTTTCCGCTGTCTGTCTGTCCCTAGTATGCTTAGATCTTTAAAAGTACGCAACGGATTTTGATGCGGTTTTTTTTAAATATACAGGGTTATTTGTAGAACACTAGCAACCTCTTAAGGGGTCATTGTTCTCATCATTATGAACAACTTTTACTATGGGACTAAACCTGAAATCAGCTGTTCAGTACATTTATCTACATCCAGCTCGTCAAAATGTAGGGAGCAGCTGATTTTTTTTCGCGATTTCAGGTTTGGTCCCATAGTAAAAGTTTTTCATAATGATGAGTACAATGACCCCTTAACAGGTTGCTGGTGTTTTACCAATAACCCTGTATAGAGTGACTCAAGAGGAAGGTTTATACGAATAATACATGCGCGGGCGAAGCCGCGGGCAAAAGCTAGTGACTAAATAAATTTTACAGGATCTTGGGTACGGGGATATCTTCAGTAATGTCTAAATCATCAACAAGAACCAATACCTTTTTGTTGACTCATACATAATCGCTTCGTTATTTTTATTGGTCGTCGCGAAGTAAGATTACCGAAACAATACGAATGTTTTTCTAGAAAAAATGTTGACGCACATAGTCTAACGCAATACGGACACAAAAATAAAAATATCAAGTTATTCTTATCGTACACGAGTACATTAATAACGCAATTATTTTTAATATTAAAATAATAACAAAAACGTCATGATCTGAGAACAATCAATCTACTTAAGGTTGATGCGCCAGGGTAGCCCGCGAAATTCAAAATTTCTTACGTTTTTTGCAATTTGTAGGTCAGTGTGAGCTTGTATGTTGATTAAAATATGATTCGCGGCCGTAGCTAATACGGCTTTACAGAATTATAATCATTAGAATCAGCAATACAACTCCATAAGTTAGCATTTACCTCAAATCTAGGTTTGAGATAAATGCTAATTTATGGAGGTAGAAATGTTTTTGTTTTTAGTGTTTTTTAGGGTTCCGTACCCAAAGGGTAAAACGGGACCCTATTACTAAGACTTCGCTGTCCATCCGTCTGTCACCAGGCTGTATCTCATGAACCGTTATAGTTAGACACTTGACATTTTCACAGATGATGTATTTCTGTTGCCGCTATAACAACAAATACTAAAACAGAGAATAAAATAAATATTTATGGGGCTCCCATACAACAAACGTGATTTTTTGCTCGATATTGATAACGGCAACAGGTAAACGCTTGAAATATTCACAGAATATTTAGTTATAGTATTCACTTTAAAACAAATAATTAAATTAAAATAAAACAATTATTTAAGGGGGCTCCCATAAAACAAACGTGATTTTTTTGCCGTTTTTATAGATAATGGTACGGAACCCTTCGTGCGCGAGTACGACTCGAAGTTGGCTGGATTTAAGAATTATTTGTTATTGGCAATAATGACGAAATAATAAAAAACAATACCTACGTTCATAAAATGTAGCAATCAAGAGATTGAGGTTACACTATCTATTTGACTCCTTGCGGGGGACTATGGAAATGTCAATAGCAACAGATAAGACGTAACATTGTTCCGAGGTTATCATTGAAAGCATATTGTAGTATAACTTTTCATCATCTTTATCTGCCCCCAATCGTTCTCTGTTGAACAATGTATGTCTCTTTATGGACCATCGAAGCGATAGGTCCTAAATTAATCCGGTAAACCTATTTTGCCAGGGGCTCTAGGTACTAAGAAAAATTGGTTCTGAGTGAGTGCCGAAGCTTAGTTGATCTTTTGAAAACTCCGCGAAAGTACCTGCAATTGGTTCAAAATGTCAATCTGGGATTGTTTTGTAATCTTTTCTGAAAATCAATCAGCAGCCAATGGGCCTCCTAGATTCTGATGGTAGGAACCACCAAAGTGGTCACTGCCGCGAATGGTCAGTTACAAGTCTTAACTAAAACTAACTGTTGCTCGCGTGGCTGTCAATACTTTCCCTATTTCAATCGGAATGTTTTTTTACAATTTTTGGGTTTTTTTTTTGCGCGGAACCCTAATTATAATAATAATATCAGCCTATTATTGTCCCACAGCAGTTGCACAGCACGAGAGAAGGCACAAGCATTGATCACTGTTTTTTAACCGACGAAAAAACAGGAGGAGTTTCTCAAGTCGACACGTAGTATATTTTTTTATCATGCATAGCATGGGTGTGTGCTATAAATCCTCTATAAAAGTTTCTGAAACAGTTAGCTTATTGCCAACATTAAAGCCGCCAGTGTCATAGTAACCATAATAGCATCCAAACGGGTGCTTTAATGTTGTACTGAATTTCATAATGCAACTCGTTTTCAAAAAAAGAACATTGTAATGCACGCGCGTTTCACTACAACAGCGCCATAATTTAAAAAAGAACTTATTCGAATTCACGTCGTATACTATGACGCCGGCCGCCATGTTCGATACGAGTATTAGTATTGCAAAAGACTGTTTCAGAACCTTTTATAGAGGATTGATAACATGGATGTAGATAGTCTTGTATGCAACTGTACATAATTAGGTATTAAAACACTCATGTGATACTATTATCACACTCGGCTTCGCCTCGTGTGATAAACCCACATTCGTGTTTTAATACCCCTTATTATACGTCAGTTGCATAGATAACTATTATGTATGACGCATAACTTTTTACAGAGTTGGCCAATTTGAAATTATCTTGTTTTATACCTCGAAGTTGGTCCCATGTAAACTTTATTTTTGCTAGGGTAGTTTTTGAGTTAGCTTCAATAATACGTAGGTATTTTTTTCCTACTTTTTATGTCGATGATGTTCTCATTTCTTTTGCAGGCGTGGGGTAGTACGGTCAGCAATAGAAGTCGGTTAACACTGCTACTTTTTGACATCATCTAAATTCTAAATTAACACAAAATGATTGATAAACAGATTTTTTTTCGTTTAACTGTTAAGAGTTAATGTTCTTAAAATGTTAAGTAAGTAGGTACCTACTTCTATACCGATTTGAATTAAATATTTCGCTTAATAATTAAGATTAAAAAACAGCAAGTGTTAATCGACTTTTGTTGCTGACTGTACCACAAGAACAACCAACCAGCAACGAATTAAGAATGATATTCTTAATTCGTTGCTGTACCACAACTAAAAAGTGATAAATAAAACTTTTTTACAAAAAAAAAAAAACTTCAAAAAAAAACACTACGAAGCCGGTGGCAAAAAATGAAAATACAAAACCAAAGACACCGACTTCCGAAATTAAAGTTATTTTTCACTTTGTAGTATTTTTTTTGGAAGTCGGTTTTTTTTTTTTTTTGTAAGTAAAAAGTTTTCTACATAGGTACGTAAGTATCTTTGATCGCCACGCTTGCTCAAGACGGATTCGCGATATAAGTCCGGAGGTTTCCTCACGAGCGATGTCAGTACCTAATACCTACCTACCTCCCTATTAAAAATTTAAATAATGATTCCCTTGCCATCTCACGCCTAAGGAAACGTTTGTTAATTACTTACTTATAATTGAAACACGTGACGACAACTTTTTCAATTAGCTTTGTAATTAATTTGGGCGAAGACTTATCCTCCTTTATTATACCGAGAAAATTGAAACGCGGTCAAGAAGGTGTCGGATGCTTCGGGTTCCGCATAGTTAGTTACCTACACAGAGGAAGTAGATAGGTCTAATTAAGTCTTCTCTTTCCTCATGCATCATTCATATTACTTGCTAGCACTTCCCGCCGCGGCTTCGCCAGCGTGGATGTCGGAAAATAGGTATCCCACGGGAACGCTACCGGGAAATCCTTCCTTATTCCTTGTCTACATTATAAAGGGAACCTGTGTGCAAAATATCAGCTTTCTAGGTCCAAGGGTTTGGGCTGGGCGTTGATGAGTCAGTGAGTTAGTCAGGACTTTTCTTTTTATTTATTTATTTTGAAGCGAATCGCGCTATATTTGTGGTTCATCATCTGCCTTTAGGCTTTTGCCAACCATGTTGGAGTCGGCTTCCAGTCTAACCGGATGGCTGAATACCAGTATTTTACATGGAGCGACTGCCTATCTGGCCTCCACAACCCAGTAACTGGGTAATACGATAGCACTTGGTAAGACTGGTGGTGGTGGTGGTGGTGGACCCGTAACGACTGCCAAAGATCCACGAATGACAGCCGGGACCAACGGCTTAACGTGCTTGCCGAGGCACGGAGGAGTCTCGGTATGTAAAGATGGTCACCCATCCACGGACCAATCCCGGCAAGCGTAGCTTAACCTGATGGATCGACCCGTGCGGCTGTTATTACTTAGCCACGAGCCCCTGTGACCTGACACGTACCTACTTAAATTATCAAGAGTTGCATGTGCGTGTGTAGGAACCTATAGGTATTATATTATACCTATGGACCAAGGGTTAAATAGGAAATCGATTAGGTACCTAACCACGGTCATTAATAATAATCTTGGTCGGGCTTCGCGACGTAACCACTACTTTACTATATAATACGACACGCAATCTACAATCTTGAACCGTTGAACTCTGTATTTAATATAATATTTCCCACATGTGACGATAAGAGGTGATAACAGGCTCTAATTAAGTGCCTAGTTATAAGAAATTCCATTAATTAAGATGTTGTTATCTTCTTGATATTTGGGTTTCTGATTGACATGAACTTTAGAAAACCCCTGACGGTAAGTAGGTGTCTATAAAATGAGTAGGTACCATTGAGGATCAATGTAGGTATCTAAATTATAGCAGACACCGCGAAAAAATGTTGCGGAACATGTTGTCCGGGACAGCAAACGTCTCGTCTCACCGTGCGCTTGCACTGGCGAAACAAACATGTTGATATCTCGAGTGTATGTCATTAGTGCGACAAACATATGTGCGCCATGTCATTAGTTCGACAGGTCGTTAGTGCGACAGGTCGTTAGTGCGACAGGTCTTTAGTTCGACAGGCAATGTACGTTTAACAAATATGACATAGTGTTTTTTTTTATTTCCCATAACTCTAGGGTATTAATGAGACCATCATTATGAACTAAAAGTGTAAAGACGGTCACTGGATGGGTGACCATCTTTACATACCGAGATTCCTCCGTGCCTCGGAAAGCATGTTAAGCCGTTGGTCCCAGCTGTTATTCGTGGATCTTTGACAGTCGTTACGGGTCGTCAGAAGCTCGAAAGTCTGACAACCAGTCTTACCAAGGGGTATCGTATTACCCAGTTACTGGGTTGTGGAGGTCAGATAGGCAGTCGCTCCATGTAAAATATTGGTATTTAGCTGCATCCGGTTAGACTGGAAGCCGACCCCAACATAGTTGGGAAAAGGCTAGGCAGATTGATTGATGTAGGTACTCAAAATAAAGCACCTGTCAAGGTTCGAACCTACGACCTAAGTATAATAGCTCGTAAGTCGCGGCTATTACCACTGGGCCACCACTGCTCTCGCTCTCACAATTACCTTCTATCTTGGTCTAATATTACCAGCAGTGGGTACCAATAAATAGATGGGTGCGGTTTAATTGAAGGCGCCACAAAACCGTGTGATATAGAGGAGTCGGTTAATTCTGCTAATTAATTATTTACACACGGCTTGTCTTCAAATGTGGCGTCTTTACAGTGAGTGACAGGTCGGAAATTGAGTGATATTAGGTAATTTTGTATGGGTGTTAAATGAGGCATACAATTTTGTATGGGTGTTAAATGAGGCATACAATTTAATAAGGTACGAGTATTACTACGTATCCTGCGTTCACAATTTAGTTTCCAAACATTTATACAAATATGTGCTTTCGGAAAATAACTTAAATACCATTAATTTGAGTTTGAGCTACGACTTCAAATATTTTTACGACTTTTACACTAGTCATTCTGAAATCAATTTAATTCCTAAACTGAAAAAAGTTCATACTTGTGTAATTTAAGTGGAATTATAATTTGATATAGGTACATACTTAAGTGGAAGTAGGTAATATAAATTGTAAACAAGGATTTCAATACGGAATAGATAGTTGGTTATGGGCCTATTTCACGAAGTCCGAAAAGCCACTACTTACCGAATAAATTCAAAAATGGAACAGAATTTGTATGAAATTATCTGCGAAGTACTTACGTTAATAGGAATTTAATAGTAGTTGGTGAAACAGGCCCTAAGTGGACAAGTCATTGTCGTCGATTGAACGAATAAATGTCTTTGTTATCTGCATGTAACTTAGAGCATTTAACCTAGCATGTAAAAATGCTCTCATTTAGTTTGTTTCAAGTGTATATTTTTATTTTAGGTTTAAGTTTCATACGCTATAGGTAGAGTACGTAAAATTTTACGAATTAAACAAAAGTTATAAATATGAATAATAATTATATTGTATAATTAAATAGTTGCAATCAACAACAAACAATAATTAAACAAGTTAATACGCAATTAACAATAACTTAAAATACATTTAAATGTACGTCTTTTATTTATCCTTACAGCTCTAAAAATGGAATAAATTAAACTAAAATAAGGCAATCAGGTTTAACAATGTATTTGTGCATCACTATGACTTAGGTATTATATTCGAACATGTTATAGAATATTGAACCTAAATCACATTGTCCTAAGCTTTAAATTAGTAAACTACGTCAATCACAATTACTGGAAGACCTTCTTAAAACTGTATTACACTTTAGTATATTCTCCATAAAGTTCAATATTGCTCATCATAATTATTATTTCGACGGATTATTTATGAACCATTGCTGTATGGTTCACATACTGACCAATTGAGATTTGTAATTTCGTTTGTTCATGTTAATTGTGTGTGCTTTATTTTATTTCTTTTGTTTTTAAATATTGCCATTTTTTTTTAGACTGATCCTTTGTTGGTCGAAATAAAAACGCTTTCTATTCTATTCTATTATTTTCGTGTCAAGAAAGTCTTAAAACAGTACAGTCATTCACAGCCATTCCTTTTTTAAGGAATGTATTGAAAATATCTATACAATCAACGTATAGAAAAACATATTCTGCATTCTCAATGTTTACATTGAAAATAAAATAATCTTACAAGTTACTGACATACCCAGAATAATATTAATTATAATTATAATACTCAATGATCCTTAACACTAATAATTATTTATCTAACTATACAAGGTGTAACTTAAATAACGCACAACCACGGGATCATTGTGGTTACTCATCATTATGAACAACTTTTACCATGGGACCAAAAAAAAATCAGCTGTTCCCTACCATTTATGGTCGCAGCAGATTTTTTTTTCGCGAGTTCAGTTTTGGTACCATAGTAAAAGTTGTTCATCATGATGAGTACAATGACCCCTTAAGGTTGTGCAATATTTGAGTTACACCTTGTTAGGCGCCTGTAGGTACCTACCTAAAGTATTCATTTAAAGGCACATTGGATTTTATTATCAATTTGGAGTTAACAATTCAAAATATTTCGATTTATGAGAGATTCTTTTGCGTGACAATTCCAAATCTATTTAAATAGATGTTTGTTTTAAAGTTACCTATTAATACGAACAAGAAACAACCAAAGACTAAGAATTGTAGTTAGGCCTTATAGGCAGAAAATAATCCTTCTTAAAATAAGTAGTAATTCTGTTATTTTATAGTCGACCTCGTAAATGCGTTACCACATTTGACAACATGAAATTGAAACTTCACTAAGGCTACGTACGCACTGACGAGTGGCTTGCTTAACACCTAGAGCCTAGCGAGTCACCTTGCGAATAGCGAAGTGAAACGAACGTTTGAATTTTCGCAACTGGCAGCACTGCGCGCTTGGCGCCTTCGCTAGTCCTGACGTGATGTTAAGTCACTAGGCTCTAGGCGCTAAGCAAGCCACCTGTCAGTGCAAACGTAGCCTTAGGGTGAAACTATCTAACTGTCACATTGACATCTAAAGCAAAATAGACCTTGTCGTTTCATGACGTTCAAGTGATATTCAACCTTAGGGTAAAGTAATTACGAGGCCCAATTATTTATCTAGCAAATTATTCATAAAATAAATAAGTAGATTTTATGTAAGTATACTGTCAATTATAGCCTTAAGTAGGTATTTCCTGTTTTTGAAGAGAGATAATACAGACATATTTCATGATTTAGCTTGAAAATTAAATAGTTTACTGTAACAGGGCCTTCTCTCGCAGATGTTTAGCGGCTTGGAATGTGTTGTGCATCAACATAGCAACCGTCATCGGTCCCACGCCCCCGGGAACTGGGGTCACGGCACCAGCGACTTTGACGACCTCTGTTAGAAAAAAAAATAAATGTAAAAAAAAAATAAAAATAAAAAGTTTGATAGAGATTGTTTATACTCTAAAATTGCCCCACCGCACACCGCACAACACGTCTCTCCACTGCTTGTTACATACACATTTCAAACGTATGGACATTTTAGTGGAGGGGCGTACAGTTTTAAATTTTATTAAAAGATCTCTACTGAAAAAAATACTTTACAATGAGATCGCCATATCTATACGGTTGTTATGTTACCATAGGCTTTGACTGATTGATACTGAGAAATCTTTTTGTGGTTTGCAAAAATGGGTAATTAATATCAATACATACAGGGTGTAAGGGACAGCCCTCCGCAAACTGATAGGGTGAATTCAGTACATCATACTAAGATGACCGGTACATGAAATTATTTCAGGAACGTTATGGGAATCCAATAAACCTGATTTGTTTTATTACCTCACACGCAATGTATCGCTACCGTGGCAAAACGCACGTAGCGAACGGCAGCGCAGCACCTACCCGCCACGGGGTCAATCAATTCTCGCGCCGCGAGAGTAAGCGTAGTGGCGGATCGCAAGTTAGTTGAGTAGGTAGGTACTTACGCGCAGGTAGAGTAAAGGCGACAATAATTTAGGCTCCATTTAATTATTTTTATAACTGAAAGTTGTTTGAATGTTTTAAGTGGTGTATGGCACCTACTTATTGTCAAGTACGGGTAGGGTTCAATGAAAAATAAGGTTTTATGAAATAAGGAATAATAATTTACGATAATGGCTGTATTCCCTCAAAAACCTTTATCTGCACTAGCTCCAAGGAAACGCGAACGAACGCCATTTTCATTCTCCTTTTTTCATCAATTGAATGATGTTATAAACCATTTTTCTGGCTTGCATAAGTAAAACGTTGTATCGTCCACGAGCCATTTTTAAACAAATTAATACCAAAGTAGTTTCTGTACTTAACGCAAATAACAAATACAGGGTGTCCCGTAAATAATGGATAATCTCTTAAGGGGTCATTGTACTCATCCATTATGAACAACTTTTACTATGGGACCAAACCAGAGGGGCAATTCTCGTACCTAAAAACGTTCACAATCTCATGCCAGCGTCAATCAAAATGTCAAAAATGAAGGTAAACGCTATACAATTTCTGTCAGATTGAGTCTTGAGATGATATTGCGAACGTTGTTAAAAATACGAGAATTGCCCCTCTGAAATCGCGAAAAAAAATCAGCTGACCAGTACATTTATCTACATCAAACTCGTCAAAATGTAGGGAGCAGCTGATTTTTTTTTCGCGATTCCAGGTTTGGTCCCATAGTAAAAGTTGTTCATAATGATGAGTACGATGACCCCTTAAGAGATTATCCATTATTTACGGGACACCCTGTAGATGAAACTAACAGTCAATAAAAATAAAAAATACTACTGGCAAACATGCATTCAGGCACCTCATTGGCCGCCCTTTTACAACGAGTAAAGATAACAAAATAATAAACAATACAGTTAATTTTGTACCAAACAATAGCTAAAACTAATGTCGAAGTGTATTTCCCTTTTTTACCCGACTGCGGCAAGTTAAAAAAGGAGGGTTATGTGTACAACGTACCTCCAATTATTATTACATAGAAAATTAATAGAAATCAATCAGTCAATAGGTATCAATCAGGTTGTAATTGATAGTGCGTCGTGCACAAAAATTAATCCTACCTTAGAATCACCTGTGACCTCCACCGAGACGTTCACAGTTTCACACACGACGAGACGTGCACGGCACAGGGTCTAATCGAGCAGGATACCTATCAATGTAATTTCTGAACGCTTCACTAGCATTTCCCTGAGCTTCCCCGTAGCACATTATCATTTCGCCATACTCACGAGCACTAAATGTAGCCATTTCTCACAGACAACAACACAACAACAAATAAATCCAAATGGGTAAGTACGTAAACTTCACAATGCGACTGCAACAGCGAGCGATACTGCCAGATAGTGTCGCAGGACACTACGCGCGTGCGACACAGTCGCAGGACAACTAAATTGTACTAATGACTACACGAAAAATCCCACACAAAAACAGTGTTGTCAACTACTCGAAAAATTTTGCATGAAATTTCTTGCAAAAATGTTTGTACAAAAATACCACTATTTTAAGCTCGACTAAATAAATGTTAGCTGTTTTTTTTTTGGAGAAATGAAACGATTAATTTGTCAATTTAATTCAAAGTTTATGCTAAGCAGATTCATAGTAGTGATAGAAGACTGGGCTTCCATTACAGAGGGCTTACGTTCGATTCCCGACTGGACTACCAGTCGGTAGCTATCGTAAAGCCATGAAAAGCCCCTTGGGTGGCTTGTAAACTGGATCCAGTGATCGCTTGAAAAGTAGAATTCATTAAGTAATTAGGTATGTACCTACCACGAATACTCAAGGGCACATTAAGTGCGTCTTTCCTTTAGAATTTAAGTGCACGAAAAGATTTGCATTTAAAATTAGAGAAGTTCTTATGTGAACCAAGTTAGTTCTAACATTTTGGTTCACAAATAGAGGTTTGATAAGTTGGCAATACTGTTGCGACTCGGTAAATCGGAGCGTCTTGCGCGTCTGTGTTGTTGTATTGTATCAATTGTATGCAAGTAGTATGCGGTGAGTTTGATGAACTCTGAAGCTAGGCAGAAAGTGAACAGCTGATTTCGCGCGTAGTTCGTTAAAGTATTTCGACATCCATTGCTGTTTTTTGGATTTTAGCTGTTTTATTTACATAAATGGAGTGCTGCAAATAGAGAATGTAATTTTGGATTGAAATAAAGGAATATTAGCCGAAAAAACTTAAAAAAAAATGAAACTTTTCCTGAGAAAATTTCCGGTGGAATATGATTCACAATAAGGAGCTGAAGGCACCCTGTTAATTTGTGGAGGGCTGTCCCTTACACCCTGTAGATGATTTCCTCCATGTTCTACCGTCACATGGGCATGCAATCATATAATAACATTATTATCTCCTTTATTTCACTAATATACATCTAAATTACATTTTCATATATTAGAATATAAAAAAAAATAAAAATATAAAAAATATTATTATTAATACATAAGTAAGTAAAATATATTACTTATAATTTTATTTCACTTTCACTTGATTGTATTGAGTCCACAAACTTAACTAATGATAATGAGGAGTTGTTATGACGCGATTCGAATGTGAACTGAATATCATGTTAATAAATTAAAAATAATAATTCAATTATGATGAGAGTGCAAAATTGCAATGTGAGACGCATATCCATTCTAAATTCGATAAGTAGGTAATTTAGACTGTAAAACACGTTGTGGAAGCTACTAGGATGTCCATGCTAGAATATTGAATTAAAACTATTTAATCAATATTAAAAACGAAACAAATCAAAAGGAGTTTTGTAGCAGGTGGCGTTCTGTGGTGTCTGCCTACAGCTACAGAAGAAGGCGTAAGTTTATGTATGTACTTAATAAAATATCACTTACCATCATAATCTACATCTCCAACCAATCTAGATTTTCCGTTTGCATCAGTAACTTTGGTGATTCCGACATCAATGACAGTGGCACCAGGCTTGATCATATTTGCTGTTATAAGTTTTGGGACACCTATTACAATTTCAAATACAAAAGGTTATTATTTTGATATTAAAAAGATAAATAAAAACAAACAGAAAGTTCACTACATTGATAAAATATATAATTTACCTGTAGCAGTAATAATAATATCGGCATTCTGGCAGAAGACTTCTAATTGTTTTCTCGGTGTGAAGCGATGGCAAATAGTGACAGTAGCGTCCATTCCGAGTTCATTGTCGTGTTTCCCATCACTATGTAGCATCATAGCAATCGGTAGCCCCACATTCTTCGATCTACCAACTACTACAGCGTTGCGTCCAAAAGTGTCGATGTTGAACCTAAAAATTTAGAAAATGGTCACTTCCGAGGTACTTAATTATTCTAGTAACAACTTAGTTCCAATAATTATTAAAAAATTAATCAACATAATAATTTAGCAGATTTAAATTCGATTTATCACACACATAAGTAGGTACTTATTAAAAAAGCACTAAGTATGATTAATTCTAAGCATTCACTCTCAAACAATGTCTAAGAATTAGGTACCCAAAATCAACTCACCTTTTCAGCATTTCGATAACTGCTAGGGCAGTAGCAGGCACTAACGTTGGCATATCAACACAGAGCTGTCCAATGTTCACAATATGGAACCCATCAACGTCCTTCTCAGGAGCGACCGCATTGCATACTTTCCTCTCACTCATCGTTTCAGGTATTGGCAACTGAACTAGAATACCGTCAACACTACTATCAGCATTAAGGGTTTCTATCTCCTGGATAAGCTGGTCCTCGGTTATTGTGCTTTCATGTTTGATCACTTCTGCGTTGATGCCTACATATCTTGCTGCAATAATCTTGTTGTTTACGTAAGTGTGGCTGGCTGGGTCTGCTCCTACTAGGATGCACCGAATGGAGGGTGCTCTGTGACCAAGGTTTACCCAGTTTGCAATTTGTTCTTTCAATTCTTCCTTCACTGTCCCTGCTAATGCTTTGCCGTCGAGGATTCGGGCCATTATGCTGTTTGAACAAAATAAAATTATAAATACATACTAAAATAAATAATTTTTTGGTCCTATTACATAGCTGTAAATTCTGCTAACAATTTAGCACACTACAAAACAATAATATATTGGGTTTATTGATATTACATAAACTTGTTTAGTAAAAGTACTGAATAGGACATGGCAACACTTAATTAAATATTCACACAACCAGTTTCACCTATAACATTGGAAATGTAATGTTACTTGGCTGTGCAAAAATTAATTAGGTACTGGACTGTTCCAAATTTCTAAGCAAAAGTATTAAATATTGAGTACTTAAATAAATAAGATTAGGTACACATATTATTAATGTACAAAAATACAGCTTGTGTATCCAGATTCTCCAGTGACCTTCCCACCCAATAAACAAATTGCAGACTTATTGTCTGCAATTTGTTTATTGGGTGGGAAGGTCACTCTGGTCTATGAAATCACAATAACAAAATTCTATTGTACTATATATTAGCAGATCAGTAACATTATAAACATACAGTATAAAATGTTGCACACCAATTAGCAGACACAATAGATTTTTTATTGTTATCTGCACATCTGGGTGTCAATCAACGTTTAAAGAGTTAATTGAAAACTAGCAAACTATGAATAACAAAACAGAAAGAATAAGTACAATAAACCCAAAAAATAAATAAAAAGTGAAAGGTAGAAAAAAATTGCAATTAAAAAAAAAATAGTCAAAACAAATTAGTTTGTAACAACACAACTCTATAATATATTTTACCTGGCCGAGCCCAGAGAATCAATGTATGTGTGACTTCTCATTGTGGATGTCAGTAGCGAACTGAATACTCGGAGGCGGAGGATTTGCCTCATCGCTTACTGCCAACGTACATAGATCATTAGGTCAACATGACCAAACAATTTAATACAGATAACAAACATATTCCAAGTATAGAAACTGAGCCGAATTAAACCAGATAATTATAGTTTTAAAATGAGAACATCAATGGGTTACTAAGTTCAATCAATATCTTAACGTCAGGTCAGGTGTAAACTGCTTTTAACCACTCATTATTACGTTCATGTCAACAAAACTGGATTGATGAGATGATAGGGAACTTTTTGAGACAAATTATCTGCATACTGCCTGAATTTGTCTTGACACATGAACTACGAAGAGGATTCAAGAATTAGGTTACCTTGAAGTTTTATTGGACTGACTTCAGCTATAGTAACAATGATAATGGGATACTGGCATACATCAAGTAGTGCTTATTTTAAGTTTAAAACGTGTTGAATAAACTATGTTCCCGAAGAATGGTTATAAACTTCCTCATGTTTAGTAACTGAACATCAAACATTGCTTCCACAGATTAAGTAGTAGGTATTATTGCTTCTTAAGCACTTAATCCAATTCACTTCAATTATGGGCAAATTAATTTTAATTTATGGAGCCTTCAATAAAAATGCAAAGCAATTTTATCAGCCTACTTACCGAAATGTTTAGTTTCCTTTTTCAAAATACTTCAAGTAGGTACCACTGTGGGCGAATCGTTCGGTGCACTGAGCTAACCACGTACACAACAAAACCTTGCTGTCGTTAAATAGGAAAGTTTCTAATCAGTGAACTCAGTCATAGAATCATGTACTATTTATTGGTTTTTAAGCCCTTTTTAAGCACAGAAACCGAATCAAATTAAAACTATAGATTGTTCTAGCTGTTTAGGTATATATCATCATAACATGTGCGATAAACGTGGGTGGCAGTCTTGTCAGAAATAGGGTTAAAGAGTTTCTAAACGAACCCAGACTTAAATCTAGAATAATTACAAAGAAGACGTTATCCAGAAGTTATGAAAGACTAAACATATTTGTTTTACATTTTTCTATCATAACATAATTTAACGTAAATTTTAAAGCATCTTGAAATTATTGCTATTTTAGTCTTGTATGAAAAATACATTCCGAATAGAGTTTTAGAACGCGCCAAACGCCAAAATCACATTGAAATTTGACATTGACATTTGACGTCATTTTCGTTTCGTTTTGTTGTTGCTATGACGTAGCAGACAAATAATTTGTCTGCTGCGTCATAGTAATAACAAAACGAAACATGTCGCGTCTAATGAATAGTTAGTGTTACGATCACAGAGTACATTATACTCGTATATTGCGATGAATACATACTAATTACTATCTTACCAATCTGCCTAGCTTTTTCCCAACTACCTATGTTGGGGTCGGCTTCCAGTCTAACAGGATGCAGCTGAATACCAGTATTTTATATGGAGCGACTGCCTATTGGACCTCCACAACCCAGTTACAGGGTAATACGATACCCCTTGGTAAGACTGGTTGTCAGACTTTCGGGCTTCCGACTTCCCGTAACGACTGTCAAAGATCCACGAATGACAGCCGGTACCACGGGCTTAACGTGCATTCCGAGGCACGGAGGAGTCTCGGTACATATGTAAAGATGGTCACCCATCCACTGACCAACCCCGGCAAGCGTAGCTTAGCCTGATGGATCGACCCGTGCGGCTGTTAATACTTAGCCACGAGTTCCTCCGACTATTACTACCTCCTCAGACTAATTAGTATCTTACCAAATTACAAAAACATTTGATAGCTGCACACACAATCGAGACGATGTATCTAATTATGTCTAAGTAGTAGACATGTCTCAATTGTGTGTGGGAACTTAGTGTGGCTAACCGGCCATAAATATAGGTCATAACTAGCGTTGCCGGAGAGTAATATTCCGAAGTATTCCCTTCGGAAGTATTCGGAAGTATTCGCCAGTTTTGAGTAGTATTCGCAAGTATTCCCCGAGCTAAGTACATGTGCGGTCACGCAAGTTTGTCTATTAAAGTTTGACTATTGACCGCTAGATGGCGTTAATTAACGCCATCTAGCGGTCAATAGTCAAACTAACATTACGTCGTGTGTGTGTCGTGTGTGTTGTTGTCGTACGAGTATGTTGCGTTCATTCATGACTCCGAGTAATATTCGATTTGAAAACTTCGCAATACTTCCGAATATTTCTTTACATCTACTTAGATAAGTACTTACGTAATAAGTTTTTGTATGCGGTTTAGGTGTGAAAGTGGTAGCGAGGTAAATACATAGGTAGATTACTGAGTTTATAAAATAGTTTAAAGTAAGTATCAAGAAAGAAGTCAAGGTTTGACTTCAAGTGCAAAAACACACCGTTTTCGAGATATAAAATACAGTACATTTTTTTTCTTTTGCTTATATCTCGAAAACGGTGTGTCCTATCGCAAAAATAATGAAAATTTGGCCCCCCTTTATAAAACCCATAAACCCCTAAACCTCTACATGTAGGTACCAAAAAAAAACCATAAAGAACACGTTGAAGCTGCCCCCTCCTAGCGCCCCTCCATGTACAAGAGAATCGGCACTAATATCCGCACAAAATAGACATTTTAAACTCAACCATACAAAAATAAAACAATAATTACCGAGTCATTGGTAGATAACTACTTACAGGGAATTATTCCCGCTAGTAGATAACTACTTACGCGGAAATATTCGCGCTAGTACGTAGGCATCGAATAATACTCGTTGATTTTATGAATGAACGGGCTCGAGCTTCCTAAATCACGTGTGCAAGTGCAAGTGAACGCCCGGCTCGCTGCTGGCACCGCGCGCCGACCAACTTCGGGTACTTATTGGATTATCTTTTAAATGCGACTATTGACCGCTAGATGGGGGCGCAGTTCTCATTGCAAATTACATATATTATGTCCCGCATTCGTGATAGTGCATTCATTAAATACCCACGAATCAATCTTCCACCATTCATAAGCTAATCAGCAAACCTTGGTCACTGCAGCAGCAGAAAGCGTCGCATTAACACGACTAATCACGCTAGTTAATGCTACGCTTCTGTGGCACCATCTTGCGGATTCTTGCGATAACAATAGAATAGTCGGCGCACTGCATTTTTGTCCTTGAACCCCCACTTGTCCGGCACTTGATTCACCATAAAAACGTGTACAGGAGCGCTAATACTTCGTTGACTCATGAATGAATGGCTGCGAAGCTCGGTGGTGTGCCACTTTACTATCAAGCCAATGCCAGGCGAGCGCTGGCGTCGCTGAGCGACTAACGAGAGCAGGTGTTCATTTACAATTCTACCATTGCCCGCTAGATGGCGTTAATTCAAGTAACGGCACGGCGTAATATATTCGGCGAGTCGAGTCTCATCAAGCGACCTACGCAAGTACGCATACATTCGTAACTAGGTAGGTTCGTAACTGGCAATAATTTTATTCTTAATAGGTAATAAAAAGTAGGTTACCTACTACATTCTTACTAGTAGTATTCCTTCAAATTGAAGTATTCCTTTGAATATTTCGCAATTATTCCGAATACTTGCGAATACTTGCGAAGTTTTGCAACGCTAGTCATAACAACCCGACGCCCGACGGGATTTCCCATCGGCAAAAAAACCGACCTTCCATACAAACTTTCATTCTCTAGGTATTTACACCGTTGTCTCTCAGTGAATGATATGAATTTTAGATTTTTAAATATAGGTACTACGGGCTGCTACCTACTTAGAATTTCTCACCTAATTACCTACCTGTAAGTAGGCATTAAGCATTGTAATAATGTACAATGCCTATGCCTGACCCGGAAATCGCATCCAGCGTGGCAATTGCATTTTTACAGTAGGTACCTAAAGTTCAACAACATTCGACAACAACATTGTCGAGCAGACCATTTTTGAAGGTATTGTGAAGCAATGGATTAGCAATTTGCTTCAGATCCAGATTCCGATTGATAGTGTTTTCCGCAATTATGGTGCTGGACACACCAAGCAAGATGCTTCTGGTCACTCGACCAACGACGTACCTACGGTAATTAATATCGAGTCAAGAAGGTAGGTACTGAAATTGTATTAAAATATATTTTTATAAATATTGTTTTCATTAAATCATCTCTGTTTATTGGGTGATAACAAAAACCGACGCGACGTATTACCACTTACGATAAGTAAGACGTAGGCCTTTAAAAATGTGCAGTAAACAACGGAAATAAAATGTTTACAGTGCGTTTCAAATAAGAATAGGATCGACTCAGCGCCATGTTGTGACGTCATAGCTGTCAAATCGACTGAATTGGGTAGGGTGAGCAAAACAAGATATTTTTTAGTTAACATTTATTTACGAATCACGAATGAAGAATTTGAAAAAAATGAAAAAAATTATTACCAATAGTAATGAAAATATGAAAGAAAGAAGCATAATTTATAAAAAACTAATTATGAATAATTTTTTGATGTCTGTTTTCACTTTGATTTAGCTAAGACAAAACAAAACGTTATTGATACGCAAATAAGTTTTCTTTGCAAACCGTACTTTTCAATCAACATTTGACAGATAGAGGTCAATGACGTTCCTATTCTTATTTGAAACGCATTGTACTTAAGAAAAAATACTGTGTTCTACCTACCTAAAGTACTTACCTAACAGTCAACGGGGTGGCTTTCGCGCGCTTTTACGCAGTCTAGCGGCTAAGAGACCAACTCTGAAATCACGAAAAAAAATCTGCTGTTTCCTACAAAAGTTTAATAGGTAAGTACCACCGGTAGGTGGTTTAGTAGGTAGGTGTAGTAGGTAGGTTGGGTGGTAAGTGAATTACGTGTAAAGGCTCTTACAGACAGAGGTGATATCGCGTCGCGACGTGTCGCGTAGCGGTGTTGCGACGCGATAATATCGCAATATCGCTCGCGATATCGCCTCTGTCTGTAAGAGCCTTAGGGCGAGCGCGCATTGCGGTGCGTTTTTCTACCGCATAATCTGTGAAGTATGGAATGTCTTTGAAGTGCGCGCACTGCGGTCATGCGTTTTGTTACTGTAGGCCCCGCCCAGTGCGGCAGAACTACCGGAAACGCACCGCAGTGCGCGCTCGCTCTTAAAGAAATGAGTGCAAAAATTTTTTGAGTGTTAGGTATTTTAGTTTTTTGAATATCAACATTTAATTTGCGCTGAATAGTTTCTCATAACATACTACTTTACGATGCTTTAAACGTGACAAAACATAGTGTTTAGACACAATTTTGTTTTCGAGCCAGCACCCTAATTGCGTAACACATAATCAATCGGAGTTTGAATCATTTTGAAACAAATTGCTAATCCATTGCTTCATATGTTCGAAAGATTTGTCTGCTCGACAACGTAAATAACGCAATTAATGTTGTTGAACTGTCAAAATGAAACCAACTCCGATTGATAATGTGTTACGCAATTAGGGTGCAGGTGCCATGCGCACTACCTGCTCGACCAAAATGTATGAAACAGCAGATTTTTTTCCATGATTCCTGTACCTATTGAAAGTTGTATAATCATGGGTAGAACACCCTGTGAACATTTGAGTAGGTAGTGATGGAAAAATTGCCCTGCAGTAGGTAGATATTTGAGATTAATTTAGATACCTAGTTAGTTATGTATCTTACGAACAAAATAAAATGTGTTGTGCCGCGCCGACCCCAAGTAACAAGGGACAAGGGCAGGAGGATTATGATGAGGTATCTATATGTACCCGTAGCCCGTAGTCTCCGTAGGTTTGTAGGTAAGCATAGTCAACTGCACGTCCATGGCAAGTCTAATTTTAACATTGACAATGTCTTTAATTTGTAACAGTAAGGTGCAGCGCAGACGACTGACTATCCGTGACGCACTTTTTTGTCTGTGAAAATAGAACCTAAGCAATTATATACAGTAACGCACACGACGCGCAAAAAGTCCAGCGCAGAAATGTATGCATTTCATGCAGACATTTTGTGCGCCACAGACTCGACCGCACAAAAAGGCGCCAGCAGCAGGTTAAGCCACCCGAAACTGTCAAATTTTACCAATCAATCTTGAACCTAATGCTTTAGCGATAAACATGAAAATCTATTAAAGAAATTTCACAGATTGTAGTAGCTTGATGTGCTGGCGTCTGTACCTACCTATGTTTAGACTCACCAAAATACACTCCTTTGCAAAAAAAACGGGCGGTTTGGATTTTTCTACATTATTGGTGACAATTTTGTTCTAAAGTGGTTTTAATAGCCAAACTATGTTACTGGCACTTAATAAAGAGTCTGGGTATGAAAAAAAAGTTAATTTCAAATTCGAAACTGTTGTTTTAAAAATAATAATCCCTTTTTCAGTTTATGACTTTTTACTTACTATTCGCGGGTTTGCGGTTAAAAGGTTATCAGGCAACTAAAACTAAGTTCTCGTTATTTTCATTAGAATAATTTATGTTTGTCGCATAATACTGCCTTATTGTGACTTAAAACAGATATCTTTGTGTCGATTGTAATGGCAGAAAAAGCAATAAGAGCTAGAAAAATTATAGCGCTGCTGGAAGTGGGGTGTAGCCAATGTTACGGCTCATAGCGGTTAAACGTGAGTCGTTCCACCGTCCAAAGAACCTGGACTCGATACCAAGAGACAGGTTCCATTCAAAGAAGGCAAGGTTCTGGGAGAAAACTTTGCACACAACCACGAGACGACCGCGTTTTAGTGACTCAGGCGCTGAGGAACCGCAAATGCAGTTACATAGACCTCAAAAGAAACCTTCAAGAGGTACGAGGAGCACAAGTTAGCCTATGGACAGTGAGGAGGAGGCTTTTAGCGGTTGATATACGCAATCGACGACCAGCGCGGGCCCCCAAGTTACTCCGTGATCACCGGATTGCTCGACTGAGGTTCACTAGAAATTGTCTATGTTGGACACTAGGTAACTGGAGTAGCGTACTCTTCTCCGATGAGGCTCGAATTTGTGTGAATGGTGAGGACCGACGTCGGCGAGTGTTACGAAAACCAGGGGAACGCTATGCTGACGTGTGTTTTGAAGAAATCACCTCTTATGGTGGAAGGTCCGTTATGTTTTGGGCGGGCGTAACTTCCAGCTATTGTACCGAGATACTGTTAATTGAAAATGCCTCACTAAATGCGCAAAGGTACATAACGGGAATAATTTGTCAACATGCACAGCCCGCACTGACTGTAATTGGTGAAGATGCCATTCACATGGACGATAATGCTCGGGACCACCTTTCTGGCGACGTAGATGCTTATATGCAAGAGGTCGGTATTCGTCGTCTGGATTGGCTAGCGCGCAGCACCGACCTTAACCCCATTTAGCACGTCCGGGATCTCCTAAAAAGGCGAGTACGATCCGTCCAACCCCTTCCACAAAACATCAGGGAGCTTAAACGTGTGATTTCGGCTGAGTGGGAACACATTCTACAGGACACAATCAAAAGCCTGGTGGAAAGCATGCCAAGACGATTACATGCCAGAATCGCTGCAAGGGGAGGTCATACTCGTTATTAATTTTTATTTTTTAACGTCTTTTTTAAATTAAAATACCATAAAAATACTCGTAGTCTTAATTTAATTATACCCTAAAAATTTCCATTTTAACACGACTCTCTGTTTACATTGACTGAAACACCGATTCCAGGATTTAAGCGTTAAAAACTATATTCCCAATGATAATAAGAAATTTCTAGTCATTTATGCTAATGACATACTAAAAATATTAATATTATCCATAGAAAAGCCAATGACTTTAAGGTGCCCGTTTTTTTTGCAAAGGAGTTTATTTCGGCCATAGTGTACTTAGACGCCTAATTTTCCGTTTCATAATTATCCGTCTCCTAATTTTCCGTCTCCTAACTATCCGTCTCCTAATTTCGATGTGATGCTTGCACACGTAGACGCAGGTTTTGCAGAGGAAGCTGCCTAGGTGCCCAACCATATTATTAAACTTCATCGGTTTAGGTAATTAGATAAAGGTAAACAACAAAAATACACGTGTCTGGTTAACCCTCTAAACGTACCTAATACCTGTCAGTGTCAGTCGTCACGCTACGACACTGTTGTACTCTTCAATTTAGCAACGTTTTATACAACGAATTACAAAGTTGCTAAATTGAAGAGTAGGTACAACACTGTGTCGTAGCATAACAACTGATTTGACAATTACCTATTACGTTTAGTCAGTTAACACGTGTTTTTTTCTTTACCTTTATTTCATTACCTAAACCGATGAAGTATAGCTCTCAGCCACATTCAGGGAGGACGGGCATATACCATGAGCTTAGGGCACAGATTAATACAGATGGGACACTCCACAAAATCATTTAAATAAAAAGCGACTCCTGCTACGACACAGTAGTGCAATTCAGGTTGCACAACGACCTTATTACCTACAGTTATTTTCAACTACGCGTTGCCTCTCTTTCTATCGCGTAACTCTTATACCTTCTGACCTACTGAATTAGCCCCGCGGACGGGGCCCACCGCGTACTTGCATAGCTTCATACCTAAACTGCGGAGTGTCCCATCTGTATTAATCTGTGCTTAGGGTCAGAATCTGCGGTCAGTTATCTTCAACGTGGTTTCACTCCTAATGTCTTGTAATAAGACAGACAGCAGACTTCCACATAGAAAGAAACGGTAGGTAAGGAGATTACAAAGCACAGTCATGGGTGTGACTACTTACGTCACAAATTGGCTATCTGTGTTATCAGTTATTTTTAAAAATAACAGTTGTTAGATAGTTAATTTAAAAATATTCCATTAAAAAAAAGTTGATAACACTAATTAGTTAGGTACTGCTTCATTGTTATATATGGAATATTTATAATCTTGTTAAATATTAAGGTTATCGTAGTAAGTAAGTAAGTACGTATAAATTTTATAACATCATATTAATATTATGTTACTACCGCGTAAAGAAGATTCGAAGGTTATCTCTAATTAGAATCTAGTAGCAATTAATTTAGTTGGAGCTAAGTATTAAAAGGAGGATTCAAAACGTAGATACCTATATTAAAATAAATTATTTGTCAAATTCCAGATAACATGAAAAGACAAATTAATCTTAGAAACACTAATATCCTAACTTACAATATTAAACATGCGAAAGTGAGTTTGTTTGTTACGCTTTCACGCTAAAACTGCTGAAGGGATTTGGATGAAATTTGCCAAACGGGTAGACCATGACCTGGATAAGGACATAGGATACTTTTTATCCCGGTAGTAAGTTCCCGTGGGATAATTTCCAACCTCCACGGGGTTGAAGCCGCGGGCAAAAGCTGGTCTGTAAATAATCGTAGGACTCTATAATGTATGTACTTAGTGAAACGGCTGTTAGAGATGTAGGTATGTAGAAGAAGAAGTGCTTCGCTGACCCCAAATAATTAATTTTGATTTATTTAAAATAGGTACCTACGCCAAGGGGTTACCCTTGTTTCATCGAAAACAAATTGACAAATTATCACTTCCCAAACAATTTTCCGCATAATTTCATTTGCCAAATTATTACTTAGCAAAAAATCTCTTCACAAATAATTTGTAACGCAAACCTCTATCTATCACGTAAAATATTAAATTAGAGTTAAATTGCTTATTAGTCTATATAAAAGGCTTTAAATTTTAGGCTTTAGATTTAATCAATTTATTAAGAACTTTAGTTCTTTTTATTATAGAAAAAAAGGAGAGACAATATCTAATCCTTTGTTTAGTTAATTTTATAGACTTACAATATTTAAGTAGGTAGATAAATGATACAAAATCTTTTTTTAGAACTAATGATTAGTTCAACTAACTAATCACCTGTTTCATCACTTGGTCTAAGAGTATAACAGATTAGATTAAATGAATTAAATTAAATATAATTATAATCATATCCGCACGATGATATCTAATGATACAATTTCAATCACAGTAATAAAATTTCATCATTACTCTTTGTTTTTATTAGATTAATTATTTGATAGTATTATAATGTGAAACTGAAACAGTATTAGTTTGTAATGGTATAAAACGTATTCGTCTCCTAAGTCTACGTCTAGTAACACAATACTCGATTTACTTCTAGCTTACGACAAGGATAACACCGACATAATTCTATTATTTTCTTCTAAAACTATTGTATCAGAATTGTAGACGTTACATACAAGTCAGAGAGTAAAATAAGTCTACGCTAACGTAGTAGCTTTTCGGATCAGGCACTGTACGCGTGCTAGTCACGACGGCGTGCGACAGGGGTCAATCCTACGCCCACTGTATGCGTAATCTTTATTAATGGTCAAGTGTTCATTTCTATGAAGTGGTGAGATATTTTTGTGGATACTGTTTAGAGGAAATATCAACGACGATATTTTGTTAAAAGCAATAACATAAACATGTTTTTAATAGCTACGAAATACCCACATGATAAAAACATCTTTACGTACTCTAAGTCATATTCGGGAATGGTTTTTGTATTGTGGCGCAAGACAAGATAATGAACAAGGCACATTATGGAGGCATCCAATAGTAGCTTGTTAAAATTCTCATGTTATCAAATTATGTGACCATATTGTGTGTGAAATTGTGTGTACCTAACTGTTTCAAGCGCAAAAAACCTCGTGACCTCAGGAACTTTAGGCGAGAAAATATATTCTCTAATATTCGTACTCCCAGATTACCCCATGAAATCCCAATAAAGTTTAAAGATTTATCTTTGGAATCAGTTCCATACTAGCAGCCATTTCATCTTTCAATTTAAAAAAAAACACTAACCTTAGGTAGTAGGTACTACAATACTACACAATAATGGTGTGTCAATCAATCTGCCTAGATTTTTCCTTATGTATATTGGGGTCAGCTTTCATTCTAACCGGATGCCGCAATATACCAGGATTTTACATGGATCGACTGCTTATCTGACCTCAACAACCCGTTACTAGGTAACACGATACCCCTTGGTAAGACTGGTTGTCAAACTTTTGGGTTTCTGATGTACCGACTGTCAAAGATCTACGAATTACAGCAACCAACGCTAACCGACCGCGGGAAGCGTAGCTTAACCTTGGAACGACCCGTGCGTCTGTTATCATTTAGCCACGAGCGAGAATGACGTGTCATTATTCCATAAAACTTCACATACCTAAACCCTAAAAATATTTAAGTAATTATTATAAAATGACGTGCGTGGGTGTGTTCCGTGACGCAGGGGTCATAAGATAACGCGTTGTGTCAATGTCTCGACGTTGCTGATAATTAAATTACTGTAATTAGTCATACGCAATAAAAACATCTTGTTTCTAGTGTGTTTAGGCTGCGAATGTATTGGCAAGAAACGAAAATTGCACCGAGGAATTTTCAGTAATTTTTTTAAGGGATTTTCAAACGTCTCAGAAGGTCTTAGGGTTTTAGTTTCGCTGGCTGCTAACGTTAAGCACTTTCGCGCAAAGACTAATTTTTTTGTGCTTTGAGATATTTACTTAATGAAAACGGAACTATAGTTAAC
Source organism: Cosmia trapezina (assembly GCA_905163495.3). Classification (NCBI taxonomy): domain Eukaryota; kingdom Metazoa; phylum Arthropoda; class Insecta; order Lepidoptera; family Noctuidae; genus Cosmia; species Cosmia trapezina. Next base: position 20,427,560 of record LR991037.1, read on the forward strand.
TAAACTTCTGTATGAAAACGGAGAAGTAGATTGTTTAGCTACGTTCAAACTTTTGGAGGCATGAGGAATAGGGTGTAAAGTTCACTCAACCTCCATTGAAAAGGGAGGATCCTCCGGCCAGACGGGAGTTGTGTCTGGTGGGCAACTGCCCGACGGTTGATGTCGGGACGTTGTATATATGCTAGTCGCGCGGTAAACTCTAACTGCGCGATGCAGGATTTCGTGACGTCATGTCATTGTGATGCGTAGTTCGTATGTGGCGATGTAAATGCCGCCACAAACTTATTAATATTGACGGGTATCTGGGTGTTCATATTAACTGCTACTTTAATACCGAGTTAGTGAAAAACAACAAAAATCACTTTTTTCCTTTTTTCCAGTGCTATATTTCCAGTGCAGATGCGTTAAAATGTTTGGTAATTCTACCTACTACGTTTTATGTGGATAATGCCTTATATTATCGTGTCTGTTACTATACGCCGCATATTATTATCGATGTCTGTAGTTATACGCGTATTAATTAAACATCGCAATATTACTATAATACCTAACTGTGTTTAAAAATAACGGAACAAAATTTTCTGTCGATATTTCGTAATATTATGTAAGTCACATCACTTGGTATTTATTCCATATATATTTTAGGTGTAATTTTTGATAGTCAAGAAATCGAAGAGGATTTTAATGGTTTCAAATTAGGACTGAGAGGCTTAGCCACAATCACGCCTCTAGAATATATAGGATAGGAACAAGGAAACGTCGAAATCAGCCAACAGCTGTACATAAAAGAAAATCGAGTTATCGAGGGTTCAATGAAATTGCTCTATTTTAGATTGACCTAGTCTAATAATATTGCACCAAGTTGGTAAGTTACATAAACAAAGCTGTTTGAACATGGTGGGACTACCTCGAATGCTGGCTTCAGTTAAATAAAGTAATCGAAAAATACTTTTGTAAATATTGAAGTAGATATAGTAGATTATACTCGACATAAAATGACAACCAGACTTACCAAGGGGTATCGTATTATCCAGTAATAATTAAGTAAGTAGGTTGTGGAGGTCAGATAGATAGTCGCTCCAAGTAAAATATTGGTATTCAGCTGCATCCGGTTAGACTGGAAGCCGACCCCAACGTAGTTGGGAAAAGGCTAGGCAGATGATGATCATACTCGACATAAAATGAAATGAACTAACAAAACAGACAATGTGCATTCAAACAAATCAATAATATCTGTTATCCAGGCACTTGTTTGTTATATCAGCTGACATCATATTTGAAACCTATCTAATATCATTGCTAATCTATTTATAGCTATCTTATCATTACCATAATCTGACATTGTGGCACACATCGATGACCTTGCGTTATCAAAAGGTCATGGAACATTCATCTCTAACCTTTTTGCCTTTCTAGTTGTAAATTGGTTGTCCTGGTATATCGTCATCATCAGCCACTTCTGGACCTGCCTTTCAATCGCACGCCGTAATCCTCGGCAACTTTAATCCATGTGCTGGTGCTGATTATATGACTAAAAGGGATATGACGTGCAAAACTTTATGATTCTAGTTAGCTATAAGAGTAGAAAAAGACCACAGGAATGGTGGATAAATTTTAAATGGATGGGTAGATTCTTATCTAGAATGGAAATGAAAACTGTGATGAATGCTGGCTGATAGAGATGTATACAAGTAAAAGACATCCTGCATCGACCCTGAATGAATTGGCATAAGGCATAAGAATAGATAATGTGGTCAAGAAAAAGATGATGAATTAAAAAACAATCTTACCGTTAGGTATGTTGGGTAATCCTACCTTAATTAGCAGAATGTTTGCACAAACTTGTACGACCACTATATTTATACAAACTGGATCTAGGTAAGACTTAGGTAGGTACTTTAAAAGTGCATTGAGGCTTATCACAATATGATAAATTTGTGATAAGGTGTTGTTATATTAAGTAAGCACAGACAATGAGTGCAGAAATGCACGAGTGAGTTGATTTCAAGTAATGGGTTGTTATCAATCGAAGGACTAGTCAAGTTAAGTAGGTATCTACTCTGAAGGAAATTAACACTCACAGGATGAAAAGTTTTGATAAGCAAATATAAATCGGCATCGAGACTAAGCGCACAATAACCAATGATAACTGCTTAATACTGTGTTTTAATACAATGTTTTTTTTTGCCAAATTTCTCTGTCTATAGGGGTCAAAGTTGATGTACCACAGTAATTCAATTTAGTTTATTACAATGGATTTGACAAAGTCTTCATATTCTAATAATTTTGGGTAGGGTCAAAGGTGTTCTAATAAGTAACTGCGTACAATGGCAACCTAAGTCTTGTTGTTAACAATGAATAAAGGCAATATAAAGTAAGGATTGGTTACAGCGATGGTCAAATATCTACAACATATGTGATTGGCTGACGGAAATATCAACAGCTAATCAAATCACTTGGCAGTTGGCTAATTTTAACATCTATATTTTGATTCAAAAAACAAAACTTATAATAGGACAATCATAACTTAACAACAAAAAGGCATTACGTCCTTATAAAAGACAATGTTTATGGTAAACGAAAAAGTTTTACATGGATATAATGTTTTTATTATTATTAAATAGTTGCACTTGAAAGCACAGAATTACTGAGTAATAATTAGAACAATATTTACATATAACGAGCACACTGGATACAACTTTAAATTTTGAGAAAGTAACAGTTCAAAATATTCGGATTTAGAGATTCTTTTACAACATTATCAATTTCTAAAATATATTTTCATGGATGCCAGTTTTATTCATACGAACAACAAACGACAGAATTGTAGATTTAGGCAAAAAAGTAGCACTTTTTGTGGAGACATCTTCTATCTATCTTCTATATAAATAAAAAGAGAAGTCCAGCCAGACTGACTGACTGACTCATCAACGCCCAGCCCAAACCCTTGGACTTAGAAAGCTGAAATTTTGCACAGAGTTCCCTTTATAATGTAGACAAGGAATAAGGAAGGAATTCCCGGTAGTAGGTTCCCTTGGGATATTTTTCGACATCCACGCGGGCGAAGCCGCAGGCAAAAGCTAGTAATATATAATTAAGAACTTCATGGTTTTAGGTAACCTGAAAATAAAGTAAAAATTAGAAAAAGTCTTCAAACTCCTTAGGTTGTGACTTCTCTCGCAGTTGCTTTGCAGCTTGGAATGTGTTGTGCATCAACATAGCAACCGTCATCGGTCCCACGCCACCGGGAACTGGGGTCACGGCACCAGCGACTTTGACTACCTCTGTTAGAATAAAATAAATAAATGTAAGAAAAAATGTCTGTTGGACAAAATAAATACTTATAATAAAGTGTTCAATGATTGTCTAGTTATACGATATATTTAGAAGAGATGAAAAAAACATGAACGAAAAAAATCCAGGATATACTTAAAATTTGCTTTACCCTGGAAATTTTTCGAGCTTTATAAGCTTGGGTGCAAAATATCCAAATGTTACAAGCGTTATCGCGTGTAAAGAAGGGTATGTGGAAAATGCGTCATGAACGAAATCACTTACCGTCATAATCAACATCTCCAACGAATCTGGACTTTCCATTTTCATCAGTAACTCTAGTCATGCCAACATCAATGACTGTAGCGCCAGGCTTGATCATGTTTGCCTTGATCAGTTTTGGAATACCTGAGACAAACAAAATACATACAATACTCGTTTATAAAGTGTGAACTTAAAAATAACAACATAATCCGGGAGGTAGCCATAAATCTTCCAAATTCCGTTGCCTAATACATATTTTAGCTTTTTACTCAACTATTAAACGAGTGTCAGTGTCAGTTTTTCCTCAACTATTAAAGGAGTGAATCATGACTTATTTATGTACTTTTAAGCATAATTATAGCAATAAGTAACGCTTCTGGACATATAACTCCGAATTAAACACCATTGAGCTCACTCATCGACCTCTTTCATCCATTTCCAACAAACCCCCGAAGATCGCCGTTCCACCTAGCCTGAGGGCACCCTATTATCTGGAGTTACCTGTAGCAGTGATAATAATATCAGCATTCTGACAAAATACTTGTAACTGCTCTGTTGGCGTGTAACGATGGCAGATAGTAACAGTGGCGTCCATTCCAAGTCCGTTCTCATGTCTCTTGTCGCTATGCAGTATCATAGCTATCGGCAGACCAATATTCTTCGATCGGCTGACTACTACTGCGTTGCGTCCGAATGTTTCAATCTCGAATCTAAAAAAGTGGGAAGTTGTGCCCTCATTGTATTAAGGTTAAAATCGGCTTTAACAATTGACTCCATAATTATTAAGCCTATTCTTGCTTATGTAGGAAATCACTCACCTTTTCAGAATTTCAATAACAGCTAAAGCAGTGGCAGGCACGAACGATGGCATATCAACACACAGCTGTCCAATGTTCACAATATGGAATCCGTCGACATCCTTCTCAGGAGCGATCGCATTGCATACTTTTCTCTCACTCATTGTCTCAGGTACTGGTAACTGAATGAGGATACCATCAACACTGTTATCAGCATTGAGAGTTTGTATCTCCTGGATAAGCTGTTCCTCTGTTATTGTACTCTCAAATCTGATCACTTCGGCATTAATACCTATATTGCTTGCTGCTCTGATATTGTTGTTAACATATGTCTCGCTGGCTGGGTCTCCTTCTACTAAAACGCATCGAAGACAGGGTGCTCTGTTACCAAGGTTAAGCCAGTTTTCAATTTTGTCTTTTATTTCATCCCTCACCGTCACAGCTAAAGTTTTGCCGTCGAGGAGTCGGGCCATTATGCTGTCAGAATAATAACAAAGTTTATATTTGAGTTAATCTTTTTTATAAAAAGCAGCTATTTCCTATAAATATTAATCGATAAATAGATAATTACGATACAATGAGATCGCCACTATTGCAGTGCATTCTCGAAGATTAGGTTAGGAAGGAAGGTTGTATGTAGGTATTACGTCAGCCGGCATACATTTTAAAACCGAGTTCTGATAATACCTAATCCATATTATATGATAACTTATCATTATCTGACATTGTGGCACACTTCGATGACCTTGTGTTATCACAAGCAAGGTCATGGTACCATAATGCTTTATCTCTGGCATATATTATTTACATACAAGCTGAGCACCTGGCTTTATTCGCGTGCTTTTTATTTGTTTAGTGATGAAAAGTACATCTTTTCCGAATATAGAAATATAAATGGAAATGAGTTTTGAGCATCCGATTAGACTGAAAGTCGCCCCAACAAGCATACTTAGGAAAAGGCAGATGAAAATAATGACCTCTGCAAATTATAATTAATATTGTTTTAGCACATTTCTACGTACGAGTAGTTCAGTTGTGAAAACTGAAAACATATTGAACGAACAGGCAGACGCACAAATTAATTTTATTTAATTTGGGTCAAATAATTCATAATTATTAATATTATTATTGTTAAAGTTATCTAAAGGATATGACACCAGCCATTATGAACGTAACTATTCATACCGCTCAGAGTTATAATATCGTGTGATGGGTTTACATTCATAATTTAATTTAGGGGTTTTGGTTGCATGTTTTCCCCATAAAACATTATAAATACAGTGGTCTCATAAGTTATACTTCGTTCTATAGTATAGGAAATTCTTATTATTATAAGAATTTCCAAATAATCAGCTCGCTATGACTGAGTTCTTCTAGTGTCCCTAAAGCCGTCATATTTTTCTAGTGTTCGGACCAGAAGTGGCGCACTTTTTAAAACACTGTTTCTTTGCCACAATGCGTAATCGCTTTGCGTCCCTGGTGCGTGGAGTGTGGGGCAGCAACAACAGTATCCTGTCTCTAATTTCGAGCAGGCTGGACTGTCCGTACGTGAATCGCTGCTGCGCCATTTCCCATGGAATGGTGGAGCCGCGGTGAAGCGTCTGACAGTACTGCCGCCGTGGTGTAAACAGGAATTTGTAGAAGAAAATTGTCTTAATTACTAACATAGGATAAGTTTTTTACTAACAAATGAGTCTTGGTTACTTGCCTAAATCAACTAATTGAATTGAATTGAATAAGGGTTCCTTTTTACCATTTTTGTACGGAACCCTAATAATAGTTTATAGTGTATTAAATTTAACCTTTACCTATTCGTAAATACGAATGGGGAAGGGTTAATTTCTCCATTAGGTACCTACCAGAAAACACTATGAGCGATGTTCCAGATGTAAAAAAAAAACATAATTAAAATAACTGATCTGCCGTAATATTTCGGTGTTCCCTTGAAATGATAAGCACACCACGTTTTTTTGCGGAGTGTTTGCATAAACTTTGGCGCCCCGTATTTATAGGAAATGCATTTAGCTGATAAGGGCACTCGACAACTGCATTTGGTTGACCACTTTTATGATAAGTAACTGATAATTTCCTTTTATTGGTTACTGACTATGACGTCAGATTTGATGATAAATATTTACGTGTGGCTGTGCCCGATTTAAAAAAAAAGAGGTCGTTGAACTACTGAATCATAGGTATACCTACCATTTTTAAATTAAGTGATACTTCTTGTACTGTAATGAGAACGTAAATTGAAAATATATAGGTACTTTAATTTAAAAGAATTTAAAAAAATCAGTAGATTATGTTTCGATGTCTGCGGAAATACGAGTGTGTTCGTTACGTGTTACGAAAGTTCAGTAAGGCTGAAGCCTCATTAGTGCGTTGCGTCGACGCATTTCAATGACGCTTGCTCGTTCTAAAAGACACCTATTCTATTCTATTCTATTCTGAAAGACATGTATTTTAGAACCGAGCAAGCATCATTGAAATGCGACGACGCAACGCGACGCAACGCACTAATGAGGCCTCAGCCTAAGACCAAGAAGTATCTGATATTAATTAACCATACTGATTGAAACTGCTCCCCTTTTACACGACAACATCCTTTGTGTCTGAAAAGCTGCAACAGCTTCATAAGTGTCCCCCTTCACTCACTGGCCAATGACCTAAAGAAAGTCTGAAGCTGCGGGGAGACAGTGCTTCCCTGCCCATCTCATTCGTTCCATCTGCTGAAAATCTTCCACCAGGGAATGAGTTGCCTTGGAAAGAAAATAAAGAAAGAAAAATGCGTTTAATTGGCATTACAGCAAAAAATAAATAGGTTTGCTTGCACTTTACAGGAACTGATGGACTATTCTTCTTTCATAATGTGATGGACGCTACTAGTGGCGCCAAACTCGTGGCTGAGTTCTGAGCCGACTCTGTTTAGATTGTCGATTCAGTTGTGATTGCTAAGAAGAAGAAGTATCGGAATGCTAAAAATCTTATTGACTGAACAATTAATGTTTTCTTGTATTTCCTATAACTATAAAAGGAGAAAGATGTAAAGGAGATCATTTTATTTTGGGCTAAATTATGAAAGTTGTTATGAAGCCAAACAAAGAAAACGTTATATTCGGTTAGAACCACATTAATATGTTGTTCTCTTCAGTTTTCAGTATGGGACCAAATCTGTAGGGCTCCGTGCGCTGTTATACGAGTTTGAAAATTACTTTTTTCAGTATGTTTTAAAAGAATAATAGTAAAAAAAAAAGAAAAAAAAAAAGAAAAAAATAAAAACGTATTCTTTCAGAATTTTCTTTTTTTATTATGTTTGGCTTTCACATTTAGCCCAAAAATTTACGGTGAATGATCTCTTATATAATAATATGCTTAAGAAAACTGCACAGCAACACCGTCTCCACCCTGCAGCCCACTTCCCTTTGGCAGAACTTTTGATCCTTCGAATTTAATTACTTTTTTACCGACGCGTATATTTTCGGTATAACTTCAATCTGGCAAGTTTTAACACAGTGAGCGAAGCAGCTCCAATGAAGAAAGTAACTTTCCATAACCGCTCAGCTGGCTAATATTCAATTAAAACTTTTTAATTTCTCTCAGACCTTTGGCAATATTTTCTGTTTACGCTGTTGCCCTGGGTGAAAAATAAACAATTTATAATAAAATATTGTGGCAACTTTCACAAAGGAATTATTTATGTCGGATTGTTTTTGACTTCCATTTTGTCGAATGTTTTTTAGATTTTAGTTATTGGTTGCGATCGTTTTTATTTATTGAACTTCTTTGATCTTAAAGTTGTTATTGAAGTTTGTGCAAATTATTTTTTGTATTATTTATTTGTTTTTTGTTGTTTTAGGTAGGTTATTTATTAGGTAGGTATTGAAATTCTCTTTCGTGCCTTTTTCATTGATCTATTTAAAATGGAACGTTACAAAAACACAGCGCTTTTCTAAAGAAGATCTTACTAACTTTGTCAAATTCTCTAAAGAACCGTTATTTTTTAGTAAAATAGTCACTACCCTACTTACATAACTAAATTAATTTTCTCACTCAAAACTCAAACAAACAACTAAATTTTACAGTCACAATAACAGAAATTTCAATAACCCTGAAACCAGGAGTGGAATCCAGCAATAAAACATCTTTATTTATAAACTTGGCATCGGTCCATAACTGGCTAAAGGCGGCTCCTAAGTTGGGCCCTAAACTCAATTTAGTATAACTTACGCTAAGTGCGTAGTAATTTTAAGACCTCTGTCATGGGAGCGTTCGGCTGCGTTGGGTGACTACCACAATGTTAGGGCCATGAAGTTAGCGGGGACCGGGAGTGAGCGGAAGCAGTCGCTCCATGTAACTGTCTGAAAGCGGACCCCAATGTAGCAGGGAAAATGCTAGGCGGATTATGTTAGTGAACTAATAATATGGTTCATGGTTGGTGGTGTGGTTTGGTTTTGGTTGGTTGGTGTGGTTGTGGTTGGTGCTTTTGCCAGCGGCTTCGCCCGCGTGGATGTCGAAAAATATGCCACGGTAACGTACTACCGAGAATTCCTTCCTTATTCCTTGTCTACATTATAAAGGGAACCTCTGTGCAAAATTTCAGCTTTCTAGGTCCAAGAGTTTGGGCTGGGCGTTGATGAGTCAGTCAGTCAGTCAGTCAAGACTTCTCTGTCAGATTAATAATTTATAATAAAAAAAAATGTTCTAAAAGCTCGTGGCTAAGTAATAACAGCCGGACGGGTCGATCCGTCAGGTTAAGCTACGCTTTCCGGGGTTGATCAGTGGATGGGTGACCATATTTACATACCGAGATTCCTCCGTGCCTCGGAAAGCACGTTAAGCCGTTGGTCCCGGCTGTTATTCGTGGATCTTTGACAGTCGTTACGGGTCGCCAGAAGCCCGAAAGTCTGACAACCAGTCTTACCAAGGGGTATCGTATTACCCAGTAACTGGGTTGTGGAGGTCAGATAAGCAGTCGCTCCAAGTAAAATACTGGTATTCAGCTGCATCCGGTTAGACTGGGAAAAGGCTAGGCAGATTGATTGATTGAAAAAAAAAAAGTTTCAAAGCCCCACATGGTATCAAGTAGTCATAGCTCGTGTTATCCGTAACCACTGGTTAAATGTCTGGCTACTTTCTAATGTAGGCAAGATAGCACGGCTGTCGCTTTATTATTTACTACCTAAGCTCTTCTATAGTTTATCGATTTATATCTATATCTACACTAAGTACTAATAATAAAGCTAAATCTCGGAACTGCCAGTCAGATTTGAAAAATTCTTTGCATTTGATAGCCCAATTCTTGAGGAAGGTTATAGGCTATTTAACATCACGCTATGACTCTTAGGAGCCGAGCAAAAAGAAAAAAGTCAGAAATAGTATAGTACCCAAATTCTTTTAAAATTGTTTTAATTTATTTTAATGTTTAATTTTTTATTTTCTGTCTAATGTTTTAGTACCCTAATTGATAGTGCCGTGCTTTCCTGTAATTTAGATACGTGCGAGATAAAGACGCTGGGTTAATGCTGTGTATGTTGGCTGGTAAGCCTTTATAAATAAACTAGCATTTCCCGTGCGGCTTCACCCGCGTGGTTGTCGGACTATATCCCACGGGAACAAAATTCCTTTCTCATTCCTTGCCTTCATTATAAAGGGAACCTCTGTACAAAATTTCAGCTTACTGGGTCCAATAGTTTGGGCTGGGCATTGATGAGTCAGTCAGGACTTCTCTTTTTATTTATACAGGGTGAAATTTTAATCGTTTTAATCCTCTTAAGGGGTCATTGTACTTTTCATTATGAACAACTTTTACTATGGGACCAAGCCTGAAATCGCGAAAAAAAAATCTGCTGTTCAGTACATTTATCTACATCAAACTCGTCAAAATGTAGGGAGCAGCTGATTTTTTTTCGCGATTTTAGGTTTGATCCCATAGTAAAAGTTGTTCATAATGACCCCTTAAGAGGATTAAAACCATTAAAATTTCACCCTGTATAGATAAATAAATTGGCAGACATTGGGACTAACGACAGAATTAAAAACTTAAACGTAAACGTAAAACTAATGTCGCGTTTTCGAGGTGTCGCGGTGACACCTCGAAAACGCCATGACGCGAACCCGTAAAATATCCCTCTACCGAAAATCGCGCAGCTAAAGAAAGAAAGAAAGAAAAACGTTTATTTGGACACAGTTCGCCTAAAGCAGTTTTCACTTCTTATAGGACGCTAAGCGAAAACGAGGTAACTATGTATATTAGCGCGGGCGGGCGATGGAATGCGATGTTCGGTGGTTCGGGGCAGAAATTTTACGAGGACGAAGTCGCTTGGCTCGTTGGTCTAGGTCACAAGGGCTACCGCTGAGGTCCCAGGTATTCCCAGGTCTGGTAAAATATTGTTGGGGTTTGCTTGGAGTCTGAATTTGTGCCTGTTTGATGGCAATAGGTTAGCACCATATATATAAGAAAGAAGGAGATGTGCCCAGTATGTTAAAATGTATCGGAACCCTGTGTCTCCACTTTGTCCCTTTGTCACTTTCATGATTTTAAAGACAAATACGGTAAAATACTTGTACTTACATAAGGAAAGTGGAAAATTTTTGTTTTGGCTTTGGTTTTTACAAGAAACCACTGAACATTACGGTTCTTATAAATTGTCAGGGTCACAGTTGAAAGCGCACTAGTTCGCGGAAACAGCCATTTGACTATGAACGGCTCATACTGAGCATGTCCCGCGGACACAGATTCGCCCCCTTGCCACTTCTCCTGTTTTTTACATGGACTTAAATACTGGCGAAATGTGAGTTTACTATTATGGTGAGCGTCCACTGGTCCGCATCGACCGCACCGAACGCACGGCACGCAACGGGTTTCGGTTTGCTTTGTATGAATTCATATAGCACTGCGTCCACTACCGGTACCGCCTGCATTTTCATTTCTTCATACAAAGAAACCGAAATCCGTTGCGTGCCGTGCGTAGGTTGCGGCCGGCGCAGACCAATGGATGCTCAGCTTTATAGGTGTACTTCTGCCTAACCCTTCGAGGAATAAAGGTGTGTATACAAGGTGTAACATAAATAACGCACAACCTCTTAAGGTGTCATTGTACTCATCATTATGAACAACTTTTAGTATGGGACCAAACCTGAAATCGGAAAAAAAAGATCAGCTGACCAGTACATTTTATAGGTAGGTACATCAAACTCATCAATTAAATAGTAATAATATATGAAAAAAAGTATTGATTTATTGAATGGTTTCGTCCAACTAACTCTATACATTACGAGAAAAACATTAAAAAGTTCCCTGCAAATAGATTACAGTTGCTAAAGCTGTAAAATTTTAATTTCATAAAACCATTTGCGAACTCGATTTTAATATCGATATGGTTTTGGTGTCGAGTCTGAAAATATATCGCCAACTTCGAGATTTATGAGATTCTAGAGCCAGGACAGGGTGCCAAAATCACAACTAGTGAAGTGGGAGATAGGTGCTGACTTCCGTTTAGAAACAATATTTTAGGATGCCCGATTTACTGTTCAATCAATAAATCTGCCTAGCCTTTTCCCAACTATGTTAAAACCGGATGCAGCCGAATACCAGTATTTTACATGGAGCGACTGCCTATCTGACGTCTACAACCCAGTAACTGGGTAATACGATACCTCTTGGTAGGACTGGTTCTCAGACATTCGGGCTTCTGACGATCCCTAACGACTGGCAAAGATCCACGAACGACAGCCGAGACCAACGGCTATACGTGCTTTCCGAGGCACGGACGAGTCTCGGTATGTAAAGATGGTCACCCATCCACGGACCAACCCCGGCAAGCGTAGCTTAACCTGATGGATCGACCCGTGCGGCCGTTATTACTTAGCCACGAGCTCCTCTAGTGTACTATACACATAATATACAATTCGTTAAGTACTTCTGTATTTTTAAAACTCAACGCATACATCAACTGTTTGGTTGATGTCTGCGTTGAATTGTTGTCCAGCGTGATTTCTGCGTCGAATTTTATGCTTATGATATTTAAAAAGTGCTCGAGCATCCGCTAGGATTTTTCCGTTTGGTGGAAACAGTACGTCGATTCTGTAAAATTCAAACAACAACTCTCATCTCACTTTGCATCACTTGTTCTCACTTGTTTTTTATTTGACACTTTGAATTTAGAACGCCATCAAAATACTCACAGCGGATTTTCGAAGTTTAGAATGAGGTCTTACAGAATCACACGGCTGACCCTAAAACACCTCTATCAAATTCCAATAAAAAATCCAATTTCTTGACTTTTTTGCCAAACTGTACTTGTGATTGTTCAGAGGGGAAAGACACAGAGGCTTCTACAAAGTTATGTGCGATCTCGCCGTTTTAAAGTAATGTCCTTATTTGTTCGCGGGAGCCTAAGAGGCAATTTGCCTAAGAAATGTCTTGTTTGTGCTTCAGGCATCCTTACAGTTGTGTTAGAAATATTAATGTTTCTTGCTTTTTGACATTTCTGTGGGAGTTTTGGTGATCCACACGCAGGCAGACACAGAAACAAGCGCAGAAGCAAAGTGACAGTAAAGTTTATCACATCATCATTCTCCTGCCCTTATCCCAATCTATTTGGGGTCGGCGCAACATGTCCTTTTTTCCATACTTCTCTATTAGTCATCATCTCGGTAGTCACCCCCTTTCTAGCCTGTCATCTTTCACACAGTCCATCCATCATTTCTTTGGTCTTCCACTACTCTTATAGCCATCGACATTCATACTCAAACTTTCCTCACGACATTTTCCTCATTGACATTGACAGTTTCTGACAGAGTGTTGTAATAGTTATTTATGCAACTGACGTATAATAAGGGGTATTAAAACACGAATAGCCGAGTGTGATAATAGTATCACATGAGTGTTTTAATACCTAATTATGTACAGTTGCATACAAGACTTTATCTACATCCCTGTTATGAATCCTCTAAAAAAGGTTCTGAAACAGTTTTTTGCAATACTAATACTCGTATCGAACATGGCGGCCGGCGTCATAGTATACGACGTGAATTCGAATAAGTTCTTTTTTTAAATTACGGCGCTGTTGTAGTGAAACGCGCGTGCATTACAATGTTCTTTTTTTGAAAACGAGTTGCATTATGAAATTCAGTACAACATTAAAGCACCCGTTTGGATGCTATTATGGTTACCATAGTTACTATGACACTGGCTGTTTTAATGTTGGCAGTAAGCTAACTGTTTCAGGAACTTATATAAAGGATTTATAGCATGGGTGTAGATAAAACAATATAAAAATAACGTAAAATCATGTCTGTTTACATGGAAGGGTTAAGGGAAGAGGCGGTGGGGGGAGGTTACATATACAACGTGTCGTATTGCATCGTCGTCAAATTTCAGGGTGTGATACAGAACATCAAACCGAACACTTTCTCCATGGAACCATCAGCGTAATCGCGAAAAAATTTTCAACTGTCCCATAGAAATCCCCCTCCGACCCCCCCCACCCCCCTCCCCCTGTCCCTTTTCGACGCAAATGTATGACACGGGTGATTATTTTTTCAAGATTATGATGTTGGTGCCATGGAAAAAATTGTTCGGTTTGATGGTAAAATCAATCCATCACACCCTTAAATTTGACGAGGATGCAAAATGACACGTTGGAGTAAAACAACATACATACCAACATATTGCCAGTTATGTTTGATTGAGTTTTTTATTTTTCAAGGGCTTTATTACTACACAGAGGTTGTTACAATGCTGTTTATAAAATAATATTCTATACTAGCTTTTGCCCGCGGCTTCGCCCGCGTGGGCGTAAGAAATATCCCATGGAAACGTACTATCGGGAAATCCTATCTTATTCCTTGTCTACATTATAAAGCAACCTCTGTCCAAAATTTCAGCTTTCTGGGGCTGGGCTGGGCGTTGAAGAGTCAGTCAGTCAGTCAGGACTTTTCTTTTAATTTATACAACAACGTGTTCCCGCAATTACGACATTAATTTGACACGTGTATACGGCTCCGCGTTTTCGTTTTATAAAGACATATTAATTTCAATAAACGTTATTATTTATTTACAATTTTCTAAAATAGCATCTTGGAGCAACCTGTAGCGCAGAGATGAAATTAAAACGAACGAGAAAAAAGGCTACGCCACTCAAGTTTTATTCTGGGGTTTTTGCAAAAAATAATTCATGAAGCTACTTACAGCTGGATCAGAACAAATAGACAAACGATGACCTTTTAACAGTTGGCATAGAACAACAGCTTCATGAATGAGTCCTTTGCAATAGAGTGATCCTAATTTTGGTTATTATTTTATTAAGTACCTATTTAGTTTGTTTACTTTGTTTGAAAGTTTTTTTCTCAATATACGAATTATTTTATCTTATTACAATTTGTATGATTACCGGCCACTAGCCCTACCTGTGACTTTAATTTATATCGTAATTGCGAGAACACGTTGTATAGATGTACAGGTTAAAAAATCGTGATTTATTCTATTACTTTACGCCTTTATAAACATTGAAACAGGTTTTTTTAAACTTGTTTTATGATGGCATTCATAAAAAAAGCTAGCTAAATGGAGCCGACATTTGCTATCTGACTACCCCTGAGAAAAGATGTCGAATCCATCTAACTTATTTTTTTATAATTATGACGTGTAAAAGTGATTCCGATATGCTATTTACAGAATAAACAATTTCATTTAATTTCATTCCTAATTACTGTTAACCCATCTACGAACTGACCGTGGAATGTGCACCTTAATCATGCGGTTGAAATTTAACAGTACCTACCAGTAGGTATCGTACTGATTTTTAACTTAATTTCACCAAAGCTGTTACTTAACATTATTGCTAAAAAAAAGAATAAAAGCGACTCACAGATGTTAGCTGACTCCTTTATTGTCCCATAGGGCTGTGTTCAGACTGTGCTAGTATATTTTTTAAATAATTTAAAAAGGCACATAGTGCCAGGACATTAGCAAGTTAGGCATAAAAAGCGCTTGTCGGACTGACACCATTGAAAAGCTCTCCCATAGTTTTGATTTTCCATGAACGTTTGATCGTTTCACAGCCATTTCATATTATAGTGCGCGCGGAACTAGTTGGCCGCGCCTTAGGTGGCGACAGGGGTGATAATAATGATAATTATAATTAATGAAAAAAACATTAAACACATGCATGCACCAACATGTATGTGTGCACCACCATTAGGCCGCGTTTCCACTGACGCGGAGCTGGGCGGAGCGGAGCGGAGACGTGCAGGAATCGTCCAATTACAGACGAGGCAAGAGACGCGATGAGGATTTCAACCATTATGATTGGTCGATTCCTGCACGTCTCCGCTCCGTTCCACCCAGCTCCGCGTCAGTGGAAACGCACCCTTAAACCTACTTATTATTCTCATCTTTGTTATATTCATTCTCATTAGCTAAGGCGCGGCCAACTAGTTCCGCGCGCACTATAATACATACTTTTTGTAATTTAGAAACCTATAGCAGCAACTAATATCGTTCATTTTAAAACCGAACAAAAAATTAAAAATAAAAAAGAAACAAAAAAAAAATGTAACGTAACGTTATAAATTCAAATGTAAAGGACTAAGCCGACGTTCGCACGGACGTAAAAAAATCGCGGCGGGATTTTATCGCGCACTGGATTTTCAACTCTCCGTGTTGAGCCGAGCTTCGCGAATCAAATCTAACAAAAACAGAGTGCATCACAGCGCGACGACAAACACACTGTTGGATTTTCAACTCCCGGCGCTAAGCAGAGCGTTGAAAATGCACTGCGCAAAAAAAAAAACCGCCGCGATTTTTTTACGCCCGTGCGAACGTCGGCTTAAAGTGGTGACATTTTCCATTCAGTCAGACGCAAATTGTATTTCGTATGAGGTATCATGCTGTACCTAAGTACCTACCTACATAATATTTGATGAATTTTATAACCAATCAAGGTTTTGAAAAATAACTCCACGTCCATATCTTGTGGTAACAGAGTCAACAAAGCCAACAACAACACAACAATACAATACAATACAATACAATTTGACTTGACATAACAGATTAAAAGAAAAAAATAAAATATTTAAAGAAAAAAATATTTAAAAAATGATAGGCTGAGGAATGATCTAATAATGCAACGGTGCGGTTTACAAGAAGATGTAGTGACAATCAATTAAAAGAGTATGAGTAGATGGTTTGGTTATGTTGAGAGGATGAATGAAAGCCGACAACAAAAGGTATTTACAAGGCAGATGTGAGTGGAAACGGAGGGGACGCCCTAGGAAGACAAAATACATAAGAGTGACGTATTGGTGATGTTCTTCAAAAAGGTCAGGTGCGTAGTACACGCAACCGGCCGGCGCGCGGCGTGCGTTTATGACCAGATGTGTGAACAAAAAAAAAACAACCGACTCCCAAAAAAACACTACAAAGTGAAAAATAAGTTTAATTTCGGAAGTCTTTGGTTTTTTATTTACTTTCGTTTTTTTTTGCCACCGACTTCCGAAATTAAAGTTATTTTTCACTTTGTAGTGTTTTTTTGGGAGTCGGTTGTTTTTTTTTTGTATTTTTTTTTTTATTTTTCACTTTTTAGTGGTGCCTACCCCACACAAATCTGAATACCACTCTGCCAAATAAATTAGAGCATCATACACATAGACTAAATGGGAAAAATACGTATTAAATTATTGAAGCTAACTCAAAAGCCACTCATCAGAACTTGAAGATATTTTTATACGACCATCTCAGGAGTACATATACCATTTCAAATAAAAACTTTGCAAAAAGCAAATACGTCGCGCTAAGTCGTGTCAGAAGTTTGGTAGGCGTAGTTTTAGTTGACAGAGATAACGAGGCTACGAAATCTGCCTTCTGACAATCAAAGCCACACATAACATACAACTCAAGTAACTAGCGCAATTTGAATGATTTATAGCCAGACTGCACATCATGACGATTCCAATAAGCCCAAACACGGCTAGGATACATTGTTTTATTACTAAGTTCCGATGCCTACCTTCCGGCTTCTCCATCAGATCGGTTCGATGGTACCATTTATTTATAGCTTCGTCATAGTCGCTAAACTATTTTAATCGACATATCTTATCGCCACCCGTGAAATACTTATCATCGTTGAGGAGTTCCTGTGGCCATCTGTGGTCTTCTTCATCAGTTCCACTTCACCAGATGATACTTTCTGAATGCAAACGCTTGATTTGTTGATGAAAATACCAAAATAGGTATATGTGTGCCTATAATACTTGAGGAGTTCCCTCGATTCCTCATGGATCCCATCATCAGAACTGAATTTTGATAAAAATGGGACCAATCTGGAAGTATAGGGTATACTTCCAGATTGGTCCCATTTTTATCAAAATTCAAATAAAAAAAGAATTTCCCGAATCGATTCATAAATGACGGAGTACTGAGATAACAAACATACAAAAAAAAAAAAACATACAACCGAATTGAGAACCTACTCCTTTTTTGAAGTCGGTTAAAAAGAGTATGTAAGGATCGTAGCAGGTGGCGTGCTGTAGTTTCTGCATACCCCCGTGGGAAGTAGGCGTGACTTTATGTATGTGTGTATTTTATTTTGTAGTTTTTTTTGGAATAACAGCAACAAAAGTTAATTAACACTTGAATTTCCTAAATCTTAATTATTCAGAAAAATACTTCGTTAAAATCGGAACCAATATAAATTTTAAAGAAAATTAACTCTTGTCTAATAAATGAAATGCTAAAAAGCAGGTTATCGTATCATTTTGTGTTAATTTAGATTATGTCAAAAAGTAGCAGTGTTAACCGACTTCTGTTGCTGATCGTATCAACCTCCGAACTTAAAAAGATGAATTAAAAATTCTCAATTTTAGTTAATATACGAGTATATTCTAATTTCGGATTGCGTGCATTCAAATATTTTTCTGTCAAAGTTCTCCATAGCATGACGTCATTCGTAAATTATGACTAGCCATCCATCTGACTCGCACAATGTAAACTAGTCTTTAGCGACAGTAAACAAGTGAAATCGCGTGCATTTTCTTCGGGCGTGAAAAAAAGGGGAGAAAATGATATACGGTTATTGCTTTGTTTTATTATACGTAAAATATATTAAACGGAGGTGAAATTAAAAAATGAAAGAGTAGTAAAAAGTGGACATGCATGTTTAGGTTTCGGATTGTTTATTTGTAAAATAGAGACTTCGTATTGGAATAAGAAAGAAAGAAAGAAAAGAAAAGAAAAAGAAAGAAAAACAAGGCAAAAAATGGAAAGAATAAGGCTGATTTTTTTATACAAATTGGGTAGGTACAGACAACAAAAGAGATATCTAGGCAGGGCATACTAACATAATTGTGTGTGTATTGCTTCATGTTCAATTTCGTGACAATATACAATGTAGGACTATTGCAAAAAAAAGTAATATATATAAAATTGAACATGAAGCAATATACATATGAATATGTTAGTGTGTCCTGCTTAGATATCTTTTTTGTTGTCTGTACCTAGTAGCTTTTTCCTTTTAAAAGTTAAGGGGAAGATTTATAAAACAATGGTTAGACCTGCTGTCTTGTAGATCACAAAAGGGATGATTGAAAGGCAATTGCACGCAGATGAGATGAGAATGCTAAGAGGGATGTGTGGTTTTCCGCGAATGGATAGAATAAGAAATCAGTATATTATGAAGAAGTCTGAAAGTGGCAAGAACGATTATAGGCGTAATGTTATGTTCTGTTGAATGATTTGTCCTACAAAACTAAATAGGTACCTGCCTAAAACAGGTTTCATCGTTGTAGCACAGAATAATAATGTAACAGTAGTTTAAATCTTCATAGGAAACGGCCGAAACGATGCGCTTTGATATCTCAGTATAAATCTAGCAGTGGCCTTAGTGCGAGTTTTTATACGTTTACTCGATCGCGTTTACGTTAACGTTGACGTACGTCAATTTGTATGAAATAATTGTGTTTCCCATTACAGTCACCAGACGGCGCTTATTCAGTTTCAGTACAAGGTTACGTTTACATTAACGTGATCGAGTAAACTATAAAAACTCACGGACGGACGCGTATTTATCTACCGAGCGGCCTACTACTGTAAGTTTATTATTCTGTGGTTGTAGCCTCAAATTGCAACTGTATCTATACCTATCTAGGTACACTACTTGTCTTCAACCAGCAAAAAATTATAATTAAAAATCAATCAATAAACCTCCCTAGCCTTTTCCCAACTATGTTGGGGTTGGCTTCCAGTCTAACCGGTTGCAGCTAAGTACCAGTATTTTATATGGAGTGATTGCCTATCTATTCCACAACCCAATTACTGGGTAATACGATACCCCTTGGTCAGACTGATTGTCAAACTTTCGGGCTTCTGACGACCCGTAACGACTGTCAAAGATCCACGAATGACAGCCGGGACCAACGGTCTAACGTGCTTTCCGAGGCACGGAGGAGTCTCGGTATGTAAATATGGTTACCCATCCACGGACTAACCCGGCAAGCGTATCTTAACCAGTTGGATCGACCCGGCTGTTATTACTTAGCCACAAGCTCCACAAATGATACTTAAAAATAAAAACAAATAAAATTCTGAAAAATACTCGCAACAAATGGTTTGTTAGTAAATTGCTACAGCAACCTACATACGGATGCTTTCTATATTTTTAAGTGGCCACCAAAATTGCCGGTATTTCGTTGTGCGCACCACTAAGCGGTTTTTAATGTCATCCGCTCACGTTGCAAGAAACGGCTCATATATATCACTGTACGGAACTGCTACCAGAATGGAAAACATGCTGGGGTATTTATTCTTTATATGTTGGTCGATATTTTTCGACGAACCGAAAAATTAATTAGTCGTCCCATACAAATCTTCAATACTTATTAGACCCAAATGTATGGGATGACTGATTATTCTTTTAATGATTTTGACCACACCTTTCGCTTAAAGACGCTGTATTTGTATTATAATGTAAACAGA
This sequence comes from Cosmia trapezina, assembly GCA_905163495.3. Taxonomy (NCBI): domain Eukaryota; kingdom Metazoa; phylum Arthropoda; class Insecta; order Lepidoptera; family Noctuidae; genus Cosmia; species Cosmia trapezina. The sequence continues at coordinate 20,447,867 of LR991037.1, forward strand.
GAAAAGCTTAGCAGTGTAGTTTAGAAGTTTTTTGTTAAATGTTTAAATGTTATAGTTTCTTTTTTCATGAGGAAATTATTAATCGCACACCAGAAAAATATTCTTACATCAAATACTTTACATCTAATCTATACTAATATTATAAAGAGGTAAAATTTGTATGTAAGTTTGTAAGTTTGTAAGTTTGTAAGTTTGTAAGTTTGTATGTAGGGGGTAATCTCCGGAACCAATGATCCAATTCTAAAAATTTTTTCACTGGTAGAAAGCTACATTATTCCTGAGTGCTATAGGCTATAACTTATATCTATATCATGCATATTAGCCGAGCTATCACAATTTTTGTCTAACAAGTCGGAAAGAAATACGTCTTTAAACAGACTTTTTTGCATGCGCTGCCTAAACGGTTGCTTAAAATTGAAAACAATGTACAGCAGTCTGGTCCGTCTTAAATAATTCTACAAAAAAGTCCGCGACACCATATTTCTATCTTTTATATTTTATCTTTTATACATCTTTTATTGCTTTAAAAAAGTATTTTAGACATACTTAAGTTTGGATGATTATTTAAACAACAAAACATTAATCCTTATCAAAATAAGTTATTTTATAATCACAAGGACATCATGGAGATAAGATTTGGCCTTTACAGTATGTCAATTGGTCATACAGTTTCGGAGATAATATAAAATTACTATTAAAATAACTTTAATTCACACCGGTCGCTCTTGAGCAAACATGTTTAGTGCGGATCAATTTACCCCTAGAGTACGTTGTGCAAATAAGTATTTTTTCTCGGAAGAGTTTTTTTTTTGTTAGTTTGTTTGAATGCGCTATCTCTGGACCTACCCCAGTTGGATTTGAAAAAATCATTTTGCATTTTATAACCTACTTCTTGATCACGCTAGGGCCCTTAGGAGCCGAGCGCGAAGTAATAGCGCGGGCAGGCGATGCGAAAGGATATAGGCTACTTAACATCACGCTAGGGCCCTTAGGAGCCGAACGCGGAGTAATAGCGCGGGCCGGCGATGCGGAAGGATATAGGCTATTTAACATCTTGCTTTGCTAGGGCCTTTAGGAGCCGAGCGCGAAGTAATAGCGCTTGCAGGCGATGCGGAAGGATATAGGCTATTTATCATCACGGTAGGGCCCTTAGGAGCCGAACGCGAAGTAATAGCGCGGGCAGGCGATGCGGAAGGATATAGGCTATTTATCATCACGGTAGGGCCCTTAGGAGCCGAACGCGAAGTAATAGCGCGGGCAGGCGATGCGGAAGGATATAGGCTAGGTATTTATCATCACGGTAGGGCCCTTAGGAGCCGAACGCGAAGTAATAGCGCGGGCAGGCGATGCGGAAGGATATAGGCTATTTATCATCACGGTAGGGCCCTTAGGAGCCGAATGCGAAGTAATAGCGCGGGCAGGCGAATCGGAAGGATATAGGCTATTTAACATCACGCTAGGGCCCTTAGGAGCCGAACGCGAAGTTATAGCGCGGGCAGGCGATACGGAAGGATATAGGCTATTTATGATCACGGTAGGGCCCTTAGGAGCCGAGCGCAAAGTAATAGCGCCGGCAGGCGATGCGGAAGGATATAGTCTATTTAACATCACGCTAGGGCCCTTAGGAGCCGAGCGCAAAGTAATAGCGCCGGCAGGCGATGCGGAAGGATATAGTCTATTTAACATCACGCTAGGGACCTTAAGAGCCGAGCAAAAAGAAAAAATGTCATAAAGGGTGCTATTAAGCGTAAACGAAGTAATAGCGCGGGCAGGCGTTGCGATGCGATGCGTCGGGGTTGGTGGGTGGGGGGGACAAGAAATTTCACGCGGACGAAGTCGCGGGCAGAAGCTAGTAATCTATATATACACCAAATCAATGATTGCACTACTAATTAACTAATTGAATATCATAACTTGTGCAAATAATAATCATTATTTATACATAAATTTTTGTCCAAAGTCACAACAAAAATATTTAATTGTATAACAAAAATACTAACTGTTCATCAAAAATAACAAATGTGCATCTAATAAACTTATTATAAAAAAAAAAAAAAAAAAAAACAAAATTGTTTATTCTCACCAATAAAGTCATAGTAAAACAAGTAGGTACGTGACAAGTGTGTGGTGGTCATAAAAGGCACTACTACTATTATTGCACTACTATAAGTAGTTATACAGGGTGTAAGGGACAGCCCTCCGCAAACTCACAGGGTGCATTCAGCTCCTCATTTTGAATCATATTCCATCCGGAAATTTTCTCAGGAAAAATTTCATTTTTTCAATTTTTTTTTCAGTTACATTTTCATTATTTCAATGTGAAATTGCATTGTGTGTTCGCAGCACTCCATTTATGTAAAAAAAAAACTGCAAAAAACAACAGCAAAAAAGAAAAACCAGCAATGGATGTTGAAATACTCTAACCAACGACGCGTGAAATCAGCTGTTCACTTTCTGTCTAGCTACAGAGTTCATCGAACTCACCGCATACCTATTACCTACCCCTCCCAACCAGTAATAGACGCTCCAATTTGAGCACAAAAACGCAAACAAATCAGGTTTATTGGATTCCCTTAACGTTCCTGAAAAAATTTCATGTACCGGTCATCTTAGTATGACATACTGAATTCACACTATCAGTTTGCGGAGGGCTGTCCCTTACACCCTGTATAATATATTATAGTTAACTAATTGATTATCAAAATTTGTACTAAATTATAATTATTGGGCACCCAGAGGTTCCGTTTGGTTATAACTGTGCAAGCTGTGGTCTCCTATAAGTGAAGGAGTATACCTAGTTAATAACTGATGTTGCCCTTTGTTTATGTGTCATGAATAATGTACATCTTTTGCTAGAAATCCTAAATAAATAAATCAATAGAAAAAGAGTATGTTAATATCCTCTTTTTCTAAACTACCGAGTGCTTTATCTGTTCATCTAACGTAGTTTTACTTTGATTTTTTTTCTCAAAGAAAAGTAAAAACATCAAAGGAAATAAATTAGTTATCTGACGTCGAATATTTTTAATTAACAACGTCGTCATATTAATGTGAAAAATCATGTAATAAGGTTCGCTCTCTAGTTAAGGGGATACATCGATAATTTGTGTTTTTAAAATTCCTATAAAACCAAATGTATACTATATAGTCAAATCATTTGGATTTTCCATATGTGTTAATTGACTATAATTATTGTCTACTGCTGTACTAAAACCAAAACATGATTACTTGAAAATTTTTCTATAGAAAAAAATTCCAGTGTGACACCGTCTATTTTCTGTTTTATACGATTATACGTAAACTATTCTTTTTGTGCAGTAAAATTTGCTTTAAATCGAAGGTATTTAAATATGTAAAAAACTTACTAAGCTAAAAATTGATTTAAATAGAGCATTTTGTCATAAATCTACATTTAAACGAAGCGCGATTGGTTCCAGTGCCCGTGGGAGTCTTCTATCTCGCGCGTCAAACTTGTCAGCCACCGAGCTAAATCACGTTTCTATGTATTCTCTTAATATTTTTTTTCGAGCGTTTTACTAAGTAATTTTCAATTTTATTAGCAGGTTCCATTAATATGAGGAATCTATTACTAGCTTGTCGACAAATTAAAGACTTTTGAGTTTGGAACAAGTAAAAGCCAATTTTAGGGTGAAGACAGACGAGCGCAATTTTTTGAGTTGTGAGTCGCGTAATTTCTAAAGAACGTAAGTTGTGAGTCCGCAGACGTCGTGCGAACGAAACAGGATTTTTGTATGAAACCGAATGCAGCAGAATTTCTGCGACCGAAATTCTGCGACTCACGACTCACAAAATTACGTTCGTTGGGCCTCACACTTAAAGGGACTTTCAGTTGGATATAATGCACTAACGATTCCTAATGAATGCCCGGTTTCTGAGGAATTCTTAAACGGAGTTTAAACTCTCTATAGCTATTGATTCGACAAAATTATCTATTTAAGCAAATTCCTTCCTTATGGTCGGTTTTTGAGTTCCTCATAAACCCTCTACTACTATTATTATTTTAAATAAATGATAAATAAATTTTATACAACGTGTCGTTTTGCATCTTCGTCAAATTAAATCAATCGTTAAGGGTGTTGGTATAGACCATCAAACCGAACAACTTTTTCCATGGCACCAACATCGTAATCGCGAAAAAATAATCAGCCGTCCCATACATTTATTTTGCATCGAGTAGGTATTGCACTTTTTTGGGACAGTTGAAAATTTTTTCGCGGTTACGATGTTGGTCCCATGGAGAAAGTTGTTCGGTTTGATGTTCTGTATCACACCCTGAAATTGACGAGGATGCAAAACGACTCGTTGTATACAGGTATACACCTGACTGTACCTTTATTATCATAAACTTGACCAAAACCAACATTTTAAAACGTTCAAAATAAAGTAAGTAGGTACATACTGAAAACTCACTAACTTCAAAACGATAAAATATCGTGCGCTTCCAGAATACCCACAATTCTTTCCAAACACTTATCACGGACGTGTTATTAGCTGCGGAAAACAAAAATAATATACGAGAACCTTACTGCCGCTTTATGAGCTAGTGGTCGCCACCGGCACCGCCTGCGTGGCTTGATAACTAGTCCAAATAACACTTAATAATAGAGTTAAATGTGTTCACGAACACTTTAACGTGATCATTAGAACGTGCGTCGCCATAATTATCGGTTGCTGTTACGAAATATTTGTAGAAAAGAGGGGAGATTGTTGTTTTTTTTTCAGGACATTAGGAAGGAATGTTACCTTATTTGTTTGTTGAGGTTTTGTTGGCGCGGTTCCAAATGGAAATCGAGTGTCTTTTATGTATGGATTCAAAAAATTCGAAGACATTGTGCTGTTCACCGACTAGAACTGGACCCGCGTTGTGTCGATCTGGAAGATGTTATCAGTGTCCATGGTGCTTCTTATCCATTATTTTCCATAGGAACCTACTACGCTTTGCAAAGAGTTAGGTACTAGTTAATCTTTCTGACTTATCAATACCTAGACAATTCAAAAGTGCCTGTAATAAATTGGTTTAATTGAAATTAATGATTTGAGTTTGAGTATGATGAAGAAATATAGGAAGACTCGAGTTTCTGACAATAAAAGCATTGATATTCTACTGAGACCAGAAAGAGGTAGGTACTCTGAGTCACAGCTTTCATAAAAGTCGGTGCCAAGCTTAGATGCATTGAAGAATTATTGAAGACATCGACTTTTTTATGAAAGTTATTTTATTCGTTTTAGGTTTTTGAAGTCGGTTTTTACTTTTTAATTAAGAAATAATTTCTACTTTCAAACATTCATCGAATAAATAAGGAAAGTTTTTTACCCTTTATACTTTGAGTTAAAATAAGAAACAAGCAACGCACAGATTGCGACACTGCACAGTGGTTCACGTAGTAGGTCATATGCCTCCGATGGCAATGATTGAGCTAAGCCATGTTACCCACTAGTTCTTATAATACCTGAGAGTATAATAGATTTTGCAATCTATTGTTCGCAACATTTCTTTTCGGCATCGGAAGTGAACACATCTAATTAGTCATCAACCTAAATAGCCTAAGACGCGACGCGAGTTTTCAAGTTCCAACTTGTCTGTGACCTGTTATTTTGCAGTGTACATTCAAGTTACAGGTATGTATTATTAATTTACTTTACTATTTTGCATTTTTAATTCACCATTTTTTTTTAAATAGAGTGCTACGCCGCAGCATTACTTACGTATTTATTTCTGTATTTTTTTTTATGTTGAAGCTTTTATTTATGTTTGTATCTACTTGTGCCATTGAATTAGGTATAAAAATGTTGCTTAAAATCTCTACTATCAGACTTTAAAAAATGTATTTGCGTTTGCTTGCAGCTGTAAGGTGCAGCCAGGGTCTACGCCGAGCCGCCGGGGTTGCGGGTTGTTCGAAAGAGATACCGTGGCCCTGACATAGGCAACTGAAGGAACACGGGTGGGTTTTAGTCAGTAAAAGTCTGACACGCCCTTCCGCTCCACCCAGAGCGAGAGAATTTGATGATGATCCCATCCACAAAAAAAAAAAGAAAAACAAAAAAAAATCGTCTACGCCGAGCGCCTAGGCGCGTAGCACTTGCTACGAAATATGTATTGTTTTTGATCCGTATTTACCTGTTTTTTGTTTTAAGGTGCTAGTCTTGAGTATTCTTTCAAAAGAATGCTTGTACTAGATGCTTGGCTGTCTATTAAAGACAGCAAAGCCGAATTGGAACGGTGGCGTCGAGTTTTTCTTGGTTTGGTTTGGATGAATATTTGAATGATTTCCAATCGCTAGTTATTTTATACGTTTTAGGATTTTGAATTAGGTTTTTACTATTTTCAAAGCATTTATTTTCCATTTTTAGTTGAATATACAATTACAAAAAGCCCCAGGCGAACGAAAAGAAGAATCATCAAAATCCGCTCAGAAATGCCGGAGATACAGTACATTTATGTATATAATTTCGTACATAAGAATAATAACCAAATATGTTATATACTTCCTGAAACCTTCCTGAAAGTATGTAGATCACGTAAGTGAAAGAATTATCAAAATTGGTCCTTAAGTTTTTGAGAAAATCGCGGACATACATACATACATAAGGGTAAACAGAACTTCCTTTTTGAAGTCGGTTAATAAAAGAAGCACTGAATAAACACAATACTTACAATAAATAATTCATTAATTTCAGTTTGAAGTGCAAACTTTAGTTCTTCGTAAGTTTACTCGGAGAGAGCTTGGATAAAAATGCAATAAGTTAGTCTAATGCTTTGAACCGCTAATTTATTGTGCAAGTAAGAAAAATGCCAGTGCTCACTGAGTCCCCTAGATTGCATTATACCGTCTCTGACATTTCAGTAGGTACGTATATTTTAGATTTGTGTAGTTATTTCAGCAGAAATTTTCTTTTATGCGTTTGGAGATCGTTACAGTCTTCTAGCTGGAAGGCGTCCCACACTACGCTTGCCGATACGCGGTCTTCACTCCAGAACTCGTCTGCTCCACTGGCCAAACATGGCCAGCCCATTGCCACTTCATTTTGTTTACTCTGTGAGCTATGTCGATTACTCTGGTTCTTTTCCGGATTACTTAATTCCTGATTTTATCCTTCAAAGAAACTCCGAGCATAGCCCGCTCCATAGCGCGCTGAGCGACCTTGAATTTGTGGACCAGCCCGACCGTCAGTGTCCATGTTTCAGCACCTTATGTCATAACGGGCAGGACGCACTGGTTTTTTGAGATAAAGGAATTGAATATTAGATTATGCACCGAGGGGGCTAAAGTTGTGTCTTATGTCACGGGCGTCATATTGAATCTCGAGCGTAATGAAGGAGTCGGGATTTAACTCCCGAGCGCAGCGAGGGAGTTAATACAAGAATCCTGAATGCAGCGAGGGATTCAAGCTAGCCCAAGGCAAAGACTCCTTTAGCCCAGAGGTGGATACTCTACTTTTTACACCTACTGTGAGAAAATAATAGCCATAGTACGAAAAACAAAGTATTTATTAAATAAACAAACAGTAAGAATAACATATTTAGAACTAGTTAGTTTTATGCACTTACATATTAATTGAAGTTAATGGTAACATTTGAGACATTAGTCCAGTTGTGCAAAGATAAAGTTAAGTTTTTATTTGGTACGTTTATAGATGTTGATGTGGAATAAAAAAAAAAAAAAAAAAAAAAAAAAAAATGGTTCGTAGTTATCTAATTATTCTTACATGAAACCATGGCAACGATATGAAGAAGCAGTCGTTATGATTTTGTAGGAAATCGAGAATATCATCCACGCGTAGTAAGGGTTTCGAGAATAGCTTTCCTCTTTCTGGCACCAAAGGGTGTTTGTTAGTACTATACTGCCAATTTAGCTGAGCATGTGAGATTCCAAATTCAAATCACATTATTGACCAGCGGGTCATAATGAAATCCAGTACAACATTATTGACCGGCTGTGCCCCCGGCAACTAATGACTCACTTTAGGTTAAGGTTGCTTGACATATAATTTGACATTTTCGAGCAGGTGGTGTGAAATAGTATATTATTTACCTAGGGGGCAAAGCAGTGAGAGTGCAGTGAAGAGTTAGGGCTAGGCAGGTAGGCAGTCGGGGGTGCAGCGAATGTACAAGTATCTCCCGGGCCCCCGACTCATGGTACTAGAAGGAATGTAAGTTTGTACGCACAATAGACTAGCTAGACTGCCCGCGGCTTCACCCGCGTGTATATCGGATTTCATGGGTTTTCATTTTCTTGCGCGGAACCTCAATTGTTTTTTAACCGACTTCTAAAAAAGGAGGAGGTTCTCAATTCGGATGTTTGTATTTTTTTTTTTTTTTTATGTTTGTTCGCGCATACCTCCGTCGCTTGCTAACCGATTTGAAAAAATATTTTTTTGTTGGGTTGGTTTGGGGGTTTTTTTTTGTTGAAAATCCAGTTCTGATGATGGGATCCTGGAGAAATCGAAGGAACTCTTCAAATATTATAGGCACACCTATAGCGATTTTGGTATTTTTTATAGTAGCTCGTGCATTTGCTCTCGGAAAGCACCACTTGGTGTCAGTGGAACTGATGATGAAGACCACAGATGGCTACCGGAACTACTCAATGATAAATATTTCACGGGTTGCGATTCGATTACTTTAATATGGTTGCTAAGCAGTTTCCGCTCGTCACACAATGCGTGTGGTGAGTGGATGTTGAGGAGTTCTCCTGGTTCTTACCAGCAGAACTCCTCAACAAATAAGGTCCCAGCATCGGGAAAAGCAATATTTTGTAACATGTGATGAGCAATTGACATTAGACTATTGTAACTTATACAAATTATAAACAGACCCACTAAAAAGCGAGAAATAAAAACTTTTTAACAAAAAAAAAACCGACTTCCAAAAATCACTACAAAGTGAAAAATAACTTTGATTTCGGAAGTCGGTGGCAAAAAAAAAGAAAGTAAATAAAAAACGAAAGACACCGACTTCCGAAATCACAGTTATTTTTCACTTTGTAGTGATTTTTGGAAGTCGGTTTATTTTATTTGTTAAAAAGTTTTTTATTTATCTTAAATAAAAGTAGCCTCAGTAACTCCTTAGAGCATCAGCTATCTGCCAGAGAACATGACGTCAAAATCGGTCCTGCCATTTCGGAGATTAGCCGGAACAAACCAACAAACAGATAGACAGTACTAACTTTGACACCCCTTAAATCCTCTGTGAGGGGTCGTTTTAAAAAACTTAAAGTGCCAATCTTTATCGTTTACTGAGGCAAATATTATAGCCAAATTTCAAGTTAGCTAAAGGACTTTTCAAATTATTATTATAAACTGTATCCCTTCCACTTCAGGGATCGACTTTCTAAAAACCCAAAAACTTATTATTCTTTATTTTATATCAAAAGTATTAATACTGAATTTCGAGTTAATCGGACCGCGCTTTAAAATTCTTCCAAACAAACTTTAACATCCATAAACCCCCTTTGATGGGTAGTTTTGGAAAACTAATGATGACAAACTTAATTAATTACATAATTTCGTAAGTATTTGTGCTAAGTTTCAAGTTAATTAACCAAATTAATAAGATTTTTCATATAAAATGTATTCCCTGTTTGCACGCCCACATGGGTGGAATTTTACGAATCCTTTGGGATGTTTGCATAACTTGACTCAAAAATTATTTACACCAATTTTCGAGTTAATGAAGCCCCCAGTAAAATACTCCGCTGTAAAATTGACTACCCCTTTTAGACCTTAGGGGTAGATTTTCGTAAAACTCTGATACACGTTATTCTTCAATTTTGGTCTCAAGTATAAAAACTGAGTTTAAAGTTAATCGGACCGCGCATTAAAATTCCTCCATACAAACTTTGACACCCCCCATCCTTTTTTTATTAGGGGGTAGTTTAGGAAAAATAAAAATGACAAACTTTATAATTTACATGTATAAATATTCATGCAATGTTTCGAGTCTATTGACTCAAGGAATAATATTTTTCGTACAAACATTCATATCCTATTTTATCCCCTTAGGGATGGAATTTCCAAAATTCTTCCTTAATAGATATTTACACTTTATAAGGTATCTATGTGCAAAATTTCACGTCTCTAGGTCCAGTGGTTTGGACTGTGCGTTGATTACTATCAGTCAATGAGTCAGTGAGGACTTTGAATTTTATATACATAGATTTACCTTGTTATTTTGAAACCATAGACTTCTGATAGGTTTTCCTGTTTTCTATAGGTAAAGAACTATTTTCTGTATTTTTTTTCAAAATTTTAGGCTCAGTAGTTTTGGAGATAAGGGGGGGAATGGTCAATTTTCGTCTGTTTTCTTAAATAACTTCATAACAATTTATTTTAAAATTATAAAAAAAAATATATTTGAGACCCTCACAGTAAGACCTTTTATTTGATATGTCACACGGTACGGTTTGCAAAACTTTTTTCTTATTTGTACTTATTTTCCCCCCAAAAGGGACCCCCATATTCAAAATTAATTTATTTACGTTACACGTCCGTGTTTGGGTCACAGATATTCATATGTGTACCAAATTTCAACTTAATCGGTTCATTAGATTCGGAGCAAATTGGCTGTGACAGACGGACAGACAGACAGACAGACACACGAGTGATCCTATAAGGGTTCCGTTTTTTCCTTTTGAGGTACGGAACCCTAAAAAAGAAAGAAAAAAGGGCTAGGGCCTTATTGACTTACTTTAGGTTAGACTTACTTAAGATAGACTACAATATTATTAAGTATTTAATTGTGGTTTGGTTATTATTCGATCTTGCCGCCATTGGATATTGCAAAGCGTACATTACCATTTCTTTGATCGAGTAAAAAATAATATTTAAAAAAGGTATCAATTAAAATAAAGCCTATTAATATCTGAATTAATTGCTTAATATTAATTCCATAAAAAAAAACAATAACTGCCAAGAGGATGCCTGGACATACTTAAAAATACAGTTGCTAGGTACCTTTATTATAACGTCGACTGAAGACCAAATTAAAGGTCAATAACACTTTCAAAGGCGTTTAATGAATACAAGAACAATTTAAAACGGACTCCTCGTCCCACTCTATAAAGGGGAACTCTTTGAGCGCCAACTAATTAAAAAAAAGTTATTAAAAAGCTGAAAACAGCGAGTTGTCGAACTCCATGAATTAATTTAGTTAAAAAATTGAACCTTTTTCTTGTCACTGCGTGTTTTTCTTCGACACTTTTTTTAGTAAAGGGTTTTATAACTTTTAATTAATGTGTAATTGTGGAAGATTGTGTTAATAAATATTGCTTGTTAATAATTTTTATCAGTTTTGTGAAAATGCTTAATTTTGTTTTTGTGTCTTAAATTTTCTTACGTTTTTTTCAATTTACAAGTCAGTGTCAGGTTGTCAATCAATCTGCCTAGCCTTTTCCCAACTATGTTGGGGTCGGCTTCCAGTCTAACCGGATGCAGCTGAATACCATGCAGTATTTTACATGGAACAACTGCCTATCTGACCTCCACACCCAGTGACTGGGTAATACGATACCCCTCGTTAAGACTGGTTGTCAGACTTTCGGGCTTCTGACGAACCATAGCGACTGTCAAAGAACAAATCTCAAGAGATTTGAGGTCAATTCTAGCTTATGGAGTTGTATTGCTGATTCTAATGATTATAATTCTGTAAATCCATATTAGTTAGGGGCGCGAATCATATTTTAATCAACATCAATCTGACACTGACCTGCAAATTGCAAAAAACGTAAGAAAATTTAAATTTCGAGGGTTGCCTTAGCGCATCCTCCTTAAGCAAGCGTGGTGATAAATGCTCGTGCCTTCTCTGTATCAGAAGAGTCCATTATCTTGCAATGGGCCTATAATAGGCTCATTATCGTTTCTATTTTTACAAAAAAGTTGCAAACACACAAGTTCTTCAACATCCAGGAATGTCTTCTTAAGCTTCTAGTTCTGGATCCAAGTAATAAATCCATTTTGAAACCCTGTGCTCGTTCGTTAAGAAAATTAATTATTACATGAACAATCAAGCGACAAATATTTATTAAATATACCTAAACATGGAACGATCCGGAAACTTTAATTGATGTTTAAGGGTTTCCCAAATGCGTCATTGTTCGTTTAATAAATTACTTTCCTTGTTCTGTTTCACTGTTTCGTCTAATTTTCTTGTTATTATATTACTTTGTCTTGCTTACAGCGGTCGATCGTCGTTGGTATTCGATTAACAGGTCAGAAAAAGTTGTGTGGTTCAAAGAAAATCAGAAAGTTGGGTAATAATAGGTAGGTACTTACCGAAAGAGCGTTTAAATTGATTTTAATTATTCCCCTTATTAAAAACGCGAAGTAAAATTTTGCCAAATTTAAACCTATAAAAATGTTGGTACAACTTTACTCCGCGCTTATTAATATGGGGATTGAGTTTAATGTTCATTTTTTTTTAGAAAAAAAAAAATATGAAATTGTATGTTGTCCCGCTGTTAGGAAAATAACTTTTGTAAAAATAAAAACATTGAATCCATTCTACATCATCCTCATTTTATATTTTATACGTATTTATTGTAAACAATTTGTCTAACTCAATGGCAATTTACTGAATACTGACAATAACAAATATCCATAAAATATTTACAAAGAATTTCCTCATCCCGTCAAAATAAAACTTGAAATACATCTTCTTTAGCAAACGCGCTCATCGTAACAAGATTTCCTTCGGCATCATATAAACAAACGGGGGGTGAGTACGAAAAATACGTAAAACAAGACAAATGTGGCGTAAGCGTATCGTATGAGCGTGATTACTGAAAGATTAGCTTCGGCCGTCTATGTAAAGTTCAATGAACCGGCTTGTGTAACTGGTATAAGTACCTTTGAGAAGAGATAGTCCGCTAGTAGTGTAGTAGTGGGAACAGAAGTATCGTTTAGCACAGAATATATGAATCAAATCAATCAATCTGCCTACCCTTTTCCCAACTATGTTGGGGTCGGCGTCCAGTCTTACCGGATGCAGCTGAATACCAGTATTTTACATGGAGCGACTGTCTATCTGCCTTCCACAACCCAGTAACTGGGTAATACGATACCTCTTGGTAAGACTAGTTGTCAGACTTTCGGGCTTCTGACGACCCGTAACGGCTGGCAAAGATCCACAAATGACAGCCGAGACCAACGGCTTAACGTGCTTTACGTTTTAACGGCTTAACGTTACCCATCTACGGACCAACACCGGCAAGCGTAGCTTAACCTGATGGATCGACCCGTGCGGCTGTTATTACTAAGCCACGAGCTCCTCAAAGAATATATGAATCAAAAGAGGTAATAGAAACACCTGAGGGGCAATTCCTGTATTTTTATCAAAGTGCGCAATCTCATCTCAGTCTAAATCTGTCAGAAATTGTTTATAATAGCGTTTGCCTACATTTTTGACATTTGATTGTCGCTGGCATGAGATTGCGACTTGAATTTGAAAGTTTTTAGGTACGAGATTTGGCCATCTGCACCCTAATTGCGTAACACATTATCAATCGGAGTTGGTTTCATTTTGAAACAAATTGTTGATCCATTGCTTCATATGTTTTTAAATCACCGGTAGATAGGACCTATTTGGACACTTGTTTCAGGCCTTTAATTTTATAATGATGACGCAAAAAATTAGGTTTCTTAGTAAAACATTCCAGTTTCGAAGCTCAAAGACTATGAAAAAGTTCCAGTAGCATTTTTGTCGCATAAATTGTGAAACTTAGCTCTGTGAAGTGAATAACTTCGTCGCATAAACGATGAGTTATTTGTTTGTGCACTATTGCAGTAAGGGTTTTATCCTTTAAAAAGGCTTGCTTTTAGAATCAATTTAGTAATTTACGACTTTTACTTTAACCTATAGGAATTTAAATAAATAATTAAAACAATTTAAATAAATACAGGGTGTAAGTGTGAACAGTGGCAATCTTTTAAGGGGTCATTGTACTCATCATTATGAACAACTTTTACTATGGGACCAAACCTGAAATCGGGAATAAAAATCAGCTGTTCCCTACATTTTGACGAATTATGCGAACATAAATGTACTGAACAGCTGAATTTTTTTTCGCGATTTCAGGTTTGGTCCCATCATAAAAGTTGTTCATAATGATGAGTACTTGTCCTACTGCATTCCCCTGTATACTGTGAACCAGTGTAACTGATGTATCTTTCGATCCGATAGCCCGATACGTATACGTACCACTGCACGTCTCACTGCTCCCGATTCGCTTTGATACAGCCCTTGTGTTTTTTTTTTATACGAATTTATCTTCCATCAATCAGTGTTAGAGAGACATGCTGATCTTGTCTGATGGTTTTTACTTGAGTTCTGTTTACTTGTGCCTCGTTTGATAAGAAATAATGACGTTGGAAGTAAGTTGTGTGAGAGTAAACTATCGGTAATGTGCACACACACACATACATAAGCTCAGGCCTTCTTCCCACGATCTTTACATACTGCTTAGTAGGATATTATTGGGCACGCTACTCCACATTCGCTTCGCTCGTGGAGTTGCGTGCTCCAATAATATAAATGAAAGGGACTGAGCATGAAATCCTACATAATGCAGTAAAATACTGGTTCAGCGCCTATACCACCGATTGGAAGGTGAATTAAGAATTCCTACATCGCATCGTAAGGAAGTAAAATACTAGAACGGCGCCTATTCCTCGCGATAAAACAGAAAAGCATATTAAAATTATTATTACCGTTGACTTACCTCGATCAACGACCGCAGATTCTCGGATTGAGCACTAAAAACTACTTTATTGGTATAGTTTTATAACAACAAGTTTCACACATACTTCGTTTACTAATCGAACTATACGAATATAATAAGCTAAAGTTCAGGACAGATTGTCTCATGTTTCTTCACAAAGCAAGAAATAGCATGCACCTACAGGCACACACACATTCCATTTCTATGACCCCAGATTGGGCACCAAGAACATCTGAACTTTAGGATACCGTAAACATTAAACTAAAATTTGGGACAGATTGTCTAATGTCGCTTCACAGAGCAAGAAATAGCATGCACCTATAGGCACACACACATTCTATTTCTATGACCCCAGATTGGGCGCCAAGGACATCCATATTTTAATTTAATTAACTCATACAGCTGATACTTATAACAACAAGTTTCTCACATAACCACTACTTTAGTTGAACATTTTTATAGCAACAAGTTTCACACATACTTCGTTTACTAATCGAACTATACGAACATAGTAAGCTAAAGTTCAGGACAGATTGTCTCATGTCTCTTCACAAAGCAAGAAATAGCATGCACCTACAGGCACACACACATTCTATTTCTATGACCCAGATTGGGCACCAAGGACATCTGAACTTTAGGATACCGTAAACATTAAACTAACATTTGGGACAGATTGTCTCATGTCTCTTCACAGAGCAAAAAACAGCATACACCTATAACAGGCACACGCACATTCTATTTCTGTGACCCAGATTGGGCCCCAAGGATATCCAAATGTTAATTTAATTAATTCATACAGCTAACACTAACACGTTAACGAACACCTACTGGTTGCTCACTAACTTGCTCTGCTGTTACTTTGCGTTGCGCTTGATTATAGATGCTTTCACACTGATACAATCGCCTTCGATACGGTTTATGCGCCGTCCCGTGGTCAACTATATTGTACCATACTCTTTGTAAACCGCCTGACGATAAACGTATCAGGCAGCCGTCGTGTGTGTATACATACTCATTTACAATGTCAAAGTCAGCAACAATGCATCATGCATTAATTTGCTTATTCGAACTTATTGTATTGTAAGACGATCGCTGTACATGTTGTAGTCCGTAATTAGAATTCGAGTTTGCGCAAACTTCCTATACCTAATCATTTTCGTCAAACTGGGGTGTTTCTTAAATAAGAATGTTAGCAATTTCGCTAACTTATTATAAATGAGTGATTCTTTCCTTGACATGTTTTTTTTTTTTTTTTTTTTTTTTTAGCTGGTATATGATATAGTCTAGGAATTCTTTAATTCTTTGAAAAGGGGATCCCATTGCTGAAATTAGAAACCAATATTCTCTGAATGAAATGATTTATAAAAGCTTGTTAGTTTTAGTAGTTTGATGATTTTACACTATCTTTGAGTTTAACTGCAACATAAAATTAACTAAGTTTTTAACGCGAGTTTGCTCATGCGGATTGCTCTGCATACAACAAATTTTGTAAGGATTTCGCATCTTTAGGTACATCCTGATTTCTGACTCTCAAAAATGCGATTTTATTAATTTCATGAGTGTGGTGTCATTCAGAATTTTATATGAAGGTTAATTAAACAAACATACATACTTTATTATAATACCTATTGTATTAATTGTAAGTAACAGCATGGTATCGGCTTCACCTTTGTCGGCGAGGGTAAAAAGCTGGTTTATATTTCATATCTCACGATAAAATTGCAATTTGACAGAAGCGATATTCAATCACTACAGTTTAATTAGACGTAAGTAACGTAAATTAGTCATACAACTGTGAGGACATGTATATAAGGTATAATTTTGTAATGGGATAAATATTGCTGAAATGATATTTTTTATGAATAAAATCGAACAATTTTGATCACAATATTACATTCGCTCCAGTATCTTCCAGTGATAAACACCGGTTACCTTCGTCATATAATTACGTTATACAGCCTTCAACCTTATAAAATGTAAGTAAGTACCACAAAGTTTACTGAATTTAGCGCTACCCAGCTACGGACCCGGTTTCTGCCTGCCGGCTGGTGTATTAGTAGTCTTAATTAAGTCACAGTTGTTAGTTACAAAATTAATCTTTATGTGTTCCATTTCAGGTCCGACTCCGACTCAGAATTCCAGACACAGTCTGCAGCTGTAGCCGAGGTTGCGAAGGGACAACCAAAGAAGAAGGTGTCGAAGCGCAAAGCTTCCGAAAGCACCACGCCCCCGCCATCAGGATCGAAATCAAGGTAATTTTGTGTTACTGCTTATATCTTCAGGTGCTTGTTGTGTATGTTATGTCAATGCAAATGTTGTACGCAGATATACGTTAGTGAGATTTGGAGCTGTAACGAAGAGAGCGCTGAAATCAATTTCGATTATATTCCTTGCAGGAATGTTTACAGTATTGTTTTTAAAACATTATACGTAACATCATGCTTTCTATCCCTATAGGGTTCGCCAATTATAAAACAAATGTAATGTAATGTGTAGTGTAAATTATTATAAATAAAATGTTAAATTGTTTACAGTAAAAAACGCAGCTCGACCTCGGACCTCTTTGGTTTGGAGGACTACATTCCGTCGTCAACCTCAACTGGAGACTTCGGGTCAAGCCTCATCAGCCGTGTCGCAAACGGTAAAGTGCGGCGAACGGTGGACGTAACTGGAGACTTCTATGTGGAGGTAAAGGTTTACAACAAGGCCGAAGTTGCCTCCACCCCCAGAGAGGATCGATGGAAAAAGGCCTCGGTGGCCCTAAAAGTGCAGCTAAACCGCAACACCCCGCAGTGGGACGGGTTACAAGTTTTTATGAGACGGAGTCATGAGTTATTTGATAACTCTGAGCCCGTCTTCTATAGTGATAATTTAAACATAAAATAAATATTTAAGTTGTTGGGCACCAAGTACATATTAGATTTTGATATTAGATTCGTACATCATTATCGTAATAATATTATATTACAACATTTAATATTAAGTCTAGAACTATTTTAATTTAAAATGCCTTTCTGTACTGTTTGTAACACATCTGTTGAGCGCAGTCACTGGACAGGTCACTTACGTAGTACTAATCATAAAAACAAAACTATTTCGCATTTTTGCGAAGGTGTTGAAATAATACATTCTGCGTTTCGTAATCGTATAGCTTCTTACAGAATTGTCGATCCGTCTGAGAATTGTTCTCTAGAACCATTTCTTAATAATATTTGGGACAGAATTAAAACGTTAATTGACAGGTCTCTTAAAGAACATACTTGTATAAAAGTTAATTTCGAATATTTTGCTTTGTTTTTAATGTTTAAAAATGATTCTCAGGAGATGAAATCATTTGCCACAAAAAACGTAACTCTGCATCAGAATTATGAATTTGATTCATTATTGTCTCAAGTCAAAAATACTTTAAAAAAAAAGTTAGATGAATTTCAGGACCGAGATAGTGGATGGACGTTCTTGAGCAGTTCTCATTTGGAAGTCAATGTTAACAAATATCAACCTTTGCGTGGTTCAGGCTTTATCGAATTGCCTTCTGCAATAAAATCTAAAAAAGCATGTGTTAATATCCGCAATAATGATGACTTTTGTTTTTTATGGTCTGTTGTAGCTGCTTTATATCCAGCTAAGACTCATCCTGAAAGAGTATCTTCTTACCCTGATTTTCGTAGCGTGTTAAATGTAAAGGGCATGTCATTTCCAGTGAATTTCTCAGATATTGCGCGGTTCGAAGTGAATAACCCCGAAATTGGCATTTACATTTATGGTTTAAAAAATAATACCATCATAGGACCGCTTTACAAACCAAAAGCCTTGAACGGAAAGGTGATTCATTTACTTTATTTAGAAAGAGATGATTTGTCACATTACTGTCTCATTAAAGACTTGTCGCGACTTGTTAAGAATCAAATAACAAAACACCACAGTAAACTGTACTTTTGTGACGTTTGTTTAATGTTTTTTAATTCATGTGATGATCTTAGTTCACATAGATGTGGAGTTGTTGCCACTGAACTACCTCCAAAGGGTTCTTTCATACAGTTTAAAAATTATAATAGAAAGCAATTCGTACCATTTGTTATATACGCAGATTTTGAAACAATGCTAGAACGGTATGAATCTTGTGACCCTGACCCCACTAAGGCGAGTACTGTAACACGACAGCGACATGTACCTGTAGCTTACGCTTATCATATAACGTGTACGCTAGATGAATGCCACAATCGTTACGTTTCTTATCACGGTTCGGATTGTGTATCAAATTTTGTAAAGTCTATCTATAAAGATGCACAAAAAATTTACGATGTTTTACAAAATAGTGTTCCTATGATTTACTCAAATGATAATGCTCGCGACTTTGAAAACGCGATAACATGTCATATTTGTGAACACTTCTTGTTCGGCGACAGGGTTCGCGATCATTGTCACTTGACTGGTAAATATCGTGGCGCAGCTCATAGTTACTGTAACTTACAATACAAAATACCAACATTTTTGCCAGTATTTTTTCATAATTTGTCCGGTTACGATTGCCACCTTTTCATAAAAGAATTAGGTGAAGCTCCTGGATCTATTAAAGTGATACCTAAAACAAAAGAAAACTATATTTCATTCACTAAGTTTATTCCGATTTCTACTGGGGAAAGCATCCAGGTTCGGTTTGTAGACTCTTTCAAGTTTTTAGGAACTAGCTTAGAAAAGTTGGCTAGTACAATGAAAAACCAAGACTTTAAACAATTGAAATCTTATTTTCCTTACACTACACATTACATTACATTTGTTTTATAATTGGCGAACCCTATAGGGATAGAAAGCATGATGTTACGTATAATGTTTTAAAAACAATACTGTAAACATTCCTGCAAGGAATATAATCGAAATTGATTTCAGCGCTCTCTTCGTTACAGCTCCAAATCTCACTAACGTATATCTGCGTACAACATTTGCATTGACATAACATACACAACAAGCACCTGAAGATATAAGCAGTAACACAAAATTACCTTGATTTCGATCCTGATGGCGGGGGCGTGGTGCTTTCGGAAGCTTTGCGCTTCGACACCTTCTTCTTTGGTTGTCCCTTCGCAACCTCGGCTACAGCTGCAGACTGTGTCTGGAATTCTGAGTCGGAGTCGGACCTGAAATGGAACACATAAAGATTAATTTTGTAACTAACAACTGTGACTTAATTAAGACTACTAATACACCAGCCGGCAGGCAGAAACCGGGTCCGTAGCTGGGTAGCGCTAAATTCAGTAAACTTTGTGGTACTTACTTACATTTTATAAGGTTGAAGGCTGTATAACGTAATTATATGACGAAGGTAACCGGTGTTTATCACTGGAAGATACTGGAGCGAATGTAATATTGTGATCAAAATTGTTCGATTTTATTCATAAAAAATATCATTTCAGCAATATTTATCCCATTACAAAATTATACCTTATATACATGTCCTCACAGTTGTATGACTAATTTACGTTACTTACGTCTAATTAAACTGTAGTGATTGAATATCGCTTCTGTCAAATTGCTATTTTATCGTGAGATATGAAATATAAACCAGCTTTTTACCCTCGCCGACAAAGGTGAAGCCGATACCATGCTGTTACTTACAATTAATACAATAGGTATTATAATAAAGTATGTATGTTTGTTTAATTAACCTTCATATAAAATTCTGAATGACACCACACTCATGAAATTAATAAAATCGCATTTTTGAGAGTCAGAAATCAGGATGTACCTAAAGATGCGAAATCCTTACAAAATTTGTTGTATGCAGAGCAATCCGCATGAGCAAACTCGCGTTAAAAACTTAGTTAATTTTATGTTGCAGTTAAACTCAAAGATAGTGTAAAATCATCAAACTACTAAAACTAACAAGCTTTTATAAATCATTTCATTCAGAGAATATTGGTTTCTAATTTCAGCAATGGGATCCCCTTTTCAAAGAATTAAAGAATTCCTAGACTATATCATATACCAGCTAAAAAAAAAAAAAAAAAAAAAAAAAACATGTCAAGGAAAGAATCACTCATTTATAATAAGTTAGCGAAATTGCTAACATTCTTATTTAAGAAACACCCCAGTTTGACGAAAATGATTAGGTATAGGAAGTTTGCGCAAACTCGAATTCTAATTACGGACTACAACATGTACAGCGATCGTCTTACAATACAATAAGTTCGAATAAGCAAATTAATGCATGATGCATTGTTGCTGACTTTGACATTGTAAATGAGTATGTATACACACACGACGGCTGCCTGATACGTTTATCGTCAGGCGGTTTACAAAGAGTATGGTACAATATAGTTGACCACGGGACGGCGCATAAACCGTATCGAAGGCGATTGTATCAGTGTGAAAGCATCTATAATCAAGCGCAACGCAAAGTAACAGCAGAGCAAGTTAGTGAGCAACCAGTAGGTGTTCGTTAACGTGTTAGTGTTAGCTGTATGAATTAATTAAATTAACATTTGGATATCCTTGGGGCCCAATCTGGGTCACAGAAATAGAATGTGCGTGTGCCTGTTATAGGTGTATGCTGTTTTTTGCTCTGTGAAGAGACATGAGACAATCTGTCCCAAATGTTAGTTTAATGTTTACGGTATCCTAAAGTTCAGATGTCCTTGGTGCCCAATCTGGGTCATAGAAATAGAATGTGTGTGTGCCTGTAGGTGCATGCTATTTCTTGCTTTGTGAAGAGACATGAGACAATCTGTCCTGAACTTTAGCTTACTATGTTCGTATAGTTCGATTAGTAAACGAAGTATGTGTGAAACTTGTTGCTATAAAAATGTTCAACTAAAGTAGTGGTTATGTGAGAAACTTGTTGTTATAAGTATCAGCTGTATGAGTTAATTAAATTAAAATATGGATGTCCTTGGCGCCCAATCTGGGGTCATAGAAATAGAATGTGTGTGTGCCTATAGGTGCATGCTATTTCTTGCTCTGTGAAGAGACATGAGACAATCTGTCCCAAATTTTAGTTTAATGTTTACGGTATCCTAAAGTTCAGATGTTCTTGGTGCCCAATCTGGGGTCATAGAAATGGAATGTGTGTGTGCCTGTAGGTGCATGCTATTTCTTGCTTTGTGAAGAAACATGAGACAATCTGTCCTGAACTTTAGCTTATTATATTCGTATAGTTCGATTAGTAAACGAAGTATGTGTGAAACTTGTTGTTATAAAACTATACCAATAAAGTAGTTTTTAGTGCTCAATCCGAGAATCTGCGGTCGTTGATCGAGGTAAGTCAACGGTAATAATAATTTTAATATGCTTTTCTGTTTTATCGCGAGGAATAGGCGCCGTTCTAGTATTTTACTTCCTTACGATGCGATGTAGGAATTCTTAATTCACCTTCCAATCGGTGGTATAGGCGCTGAACCAGTATTTTACTGCATTATGTAGGATTTCATGCTCAGTCCCTTTCATTTATATTATTGGAGCACGCAACTCCACGAGCGAAGCGAATGTGGAGTAGCGTGCCCAATAATATCCTACTCTGCTTTTTACTTCGTTTAAGTTTGTACATGTAGAAATGTATTTTATTAGGAAATTCCTGTGATGATGATTTAATAAATAAATAAATGTGGTCACTGTGGTTTTAGTGCGAGTTTTTAAACACCTCAACACCCCCCTCCCCCCTTAAAGTTTCGATATGTCCGTCCGTATAGCTTAGTTCAGAGACTCTTAGTACTAGAAAGCTATAATTTGGCATGGATATACATATTCATAACGTCATCAGGAGCTCGTGGCTAAGTAATTACAGCCGCACGGGTCGATCCATCGGGTTAAGCTACGCTTGCCGGGGTTGGTCAGTGGATGGGTGACCATCTTTGTATACCGAGATTCCTCCGTGCCTCGGAAAGCACGTTAAGCCGTTGGTCCCGGCTGTCATTCGTGGATCTCTGACAGTCGTTACGGGTCGTCAGAAGCCCGAAAGTCTGACAACCAGTCTTACCAAGGGGTATCTTATTACCCAGTTACAGGGTTGTGGAGGTCAGATAGGCAGTCGCTCCATGTAAAATACTGGTATTATTGGGAAAAGGCCAGGCAGATTGATTGATACATATTCATCACGCCCACAAAGTGGTAAAATAAAATCATGAAAAATATTTTTTTAGGGTACCTTCTGTACACGTAAAGTGGGGATGTTATTTTTTTCTCGTCTATCCCATGTGTGGAGTGTTGTTGGATGGGTCTTTTAAAAATATTGTGGGTTTGTGAAAATAATTTTTCGAATTAAGGGATTCGTTTCTGAAATATTAGGCTTTATATTGCTTATTTTTGTTAGAGGCAAGTGTCCCGACCCACCCTTTCAGCTAAACGATTAGTTTTGGATGTGCAAAAAATTCACGGTAGTAGTATATATAACGAAGTTAAAAGGAAAAGTAGCACACAGCTAAGTAGGCTTTTCAAGTTTGATAGTCAACCAACTACGGAACTCGCACACGCACTTGTCCGGTTTTTTTATACTTAGAAGAAAGAAAGAAAGAAAGAAAAACTATTTATTCCCGCGAAAAATGACGCACATACATTCGTTTTTTACATAATCCTAAAAAATAAAAAAAACAATTGGGTAGCTAAATTTTAAACTTAAAAAGAAAAACAACAAATACTTAATTATGCGTCACTAACGCGCGAAACGGCTAACGCTCAGCATAATGCCGTGACCCGTGCACGAAGGCACGAGTCAAGGCGCTGGTTTTCAGCGTAAACCGGCGGCGTGTCGCCATCTCAGAACCCGTAAAGATTAGGTAAACATTGAACAAAGTAGTATCTATGACCGAGGCCAGAACAAAAATACTCTTACAAGTACTGAGGTGGCTTTAGGCACAAAACGACGCTGTATCGGCGCGCACAAATGAGCAATTTCAATACTATTAAAATAAGAGCTAATTTTTATAAAACAAAAGTTACTAAACAAAAAATTGAACATTACATACGTATAGTAATAATCCAATAATTACTCGGATCGCGTTTACGTTAACGTTACCTTACGTCAATTTGTATGAAATAATTGTGTTTCCCATTAGACAGCGCTTATTCAGTTTCAGTACAAATTTAAATTTACGTTAACGTGATCGAGTAAGTAAATATAAAAACTCGCACAAAGGCCTCGTCTGGTAATGTGTTTCATTTTTGATTTCGATAGAATGTAATTGAAGGTTTTTTTATAGGTAGGTAATGTTTCTGTTACAATATTACAAAACTAATGATTTAACGAAGAAAAAAAGAAGTTAATTAGCTGTTCTATTAATTTGATTAATAAAGTGATCAAAGAAAAAAATTAAGTTTAAGTGATCAAAGGTTTCCAAGTTTCCTGAACTTTTCTTCTCATAGTGCAGCAGTCAAAAACATCAATTTTCTACGTTTTTTTACAAACAACTTTAACAATTTTAGAAAGGATCTAAAAAAAATACCATTTCCGAGAAACCTTACCTTTGCGAGAAAAACGTGACATTTCGGAAAAGGTTATTCGATAATTTAATTGATTGTAGAATTTTTTTGTGTATTTTTTAAAAGCATGTTCAATAAATCAATTAATGTAAAAACACATTAATTTACTTGTCATCATTTTTTTAAAGTTTACATAGCGCTTCCTATAAAATAGCATTTTTCGAGATACCACATTTTTCTCTCAAAGATGCGTAACTATAGTTCATGAAAATTCGCCCTAACATTAATTCATTTATTTTCGAACATTTTTTCGCGTCCGCGGCGTGACTGAATTAGTACAGGCTAACCTAACCAAGGCCATACAGCCAAGCGAAACGAAATTCTATTATTCGATGTAGCAACACAGAAAATTTTCAGCCAATCAGGGCGCTCCGAAAATTTTGTTACGCAACTTTTTTTTTATTTTGCTGTGCGCGTGACTGTGATGACTGTATGTTTACGTTAAAACCTTTGTAGTTTTAACGACATTTTTTACGTTTTCTGTTTATTTGTCAGTTAGTTTAGGTATTTGTCTAAGCGGGGACTTCGATTGTGTTATTTGTATTGGCAGATGATGTTTGTTTGTTTGTTGGTTTGTTGATGTTGACTTTGTATCCAATTAAAATAAACAGGATGATGAACGTCATCAGAATCAATCAATCTGCCTAACCTTTTCCCTACTATGCTATGGTCAGCTTAGTCTAACCGGATGCGGCTGAATACCAGTATTTCACATGGAGCGACTACCTATCTGACCTCCACAACCCAGTAACTGGGTAATACGATACCCCTTGGTAAGACTGGTTGTCAAACTTTCGGGCTTCTGACGACCCGTAACGACTGTCAAAGATTGACGGTCACAGCCGGGACCAACGGCTTAACGTTCTTTCCGAAGCACGGAGGAGTCTCGGTATATAAGATGATCACCCATCCACTGACCAACCCCGGCAAGCGTAGCTTAACCTGATGGATCGACCCGTGCAGCTGTTATTACTTAGTCACGAGCTCTTCCACGGACGTCACCAGAATCCTATGTCAGAAACAAATCTGAACACGGAGGAGACTGAGTAACCAAAGATATTGAGGAGGGTGACGGTATAAATGAAAGTCCGTGTCACCTTTAACTCTCTGTTTATTCTTCTTCCAATACAGTGGCGAGTTTAGTGGCGAGCTAGTGTTGCCAGTCTAAAATCCATGTCGCCACACCACCCCCCCACGGTGTAAAATAACCCCATAATAGAAAATAAAAAAATTAATAACAATTTGCGTTTACATACAGAAAATAATGAAAAAAAAAAAAGAGGGAAAAGATGCTTTAGACGTCGATGGGCGTCTTGAAGCGGACATGGCGACCTGAACGAGATACATAGTTCTGAGGCGTTTGGCTGGATGGTGATTGAGGAGCAGTAGTGTCAGTACACCCTGTATGTGGGGCCTGTTCAATAAAAGCTGGCTTCATATGTGGCGATGTAGATGCCGCCACAATATCATCTCAATATATAAAAAGAAAAGTCCTGACTGACTGACTCATCAACGCCCAGCGCAAACCTTTGGACCTATAAAGCTGAAATTTTGCGCAGAGGTTTCCTTTATAATGTAGACGAGGAATAAGGACGGATTTTTGTTACCGTGTGACATTTGTCGACATCCACGCCGGCGAAGCCGCGGGAAAAAGCTAGATCGGAATAAAGGTGTAGGGACAAGAGTACCTACTTCTCTATTCCATTCAATAATTTTCTAATAAATATTGTTTAAATTCGTTGAAAACAGGTAAAAATAAAGAGATATATTTACCTGATCTTCATAAAACTTATAGACCTAATGAAGAACACTTTTGTTTAACTTAAAGAGCCTCTTTTTTTTCTGGCCATTTCTCGCAGTTGGTCGCAGTAACTAAGCTAGGATACCCCGACCAAATGGGTTAGGTAAGAACTTGTGACCAAGAGCGCATGAGCCGAGCGACCGAAGCTAGCGGAACCGCAGCTGCAGCAGGCGAGTGCTATATCCAAGTTGGTCCCAATTTACTTAATTTTTTTACTCCAAATAGATTAGAGGTTCACAAAAAGAGGCGCATTAATTAAATTAGTGTGTGTGTGTGAGTGTTCAATAATATTTTTAGGGAAACAAGATGGGAATTATCTGAGCTTCGTTTACATTTATGCCAAAAATAAATTTACTTTTGCCGCAAAATATGCATTTAGGTACAAAAAAAAAGAAAAAAATATTTCTACAAAGCTTGACATAGTAGCATCGATTTAAAACTAAGTTTTTCTTCTCTTGAACACTTTACTGCAGTTAAAATAAAGTAAAATAAATACCACGAAAACTTGATAGGAACCGATACTGTTGCCTGTCGGAAACGAGAATCCTCGTAAAGGTCGCGTTGTTCCATGGAACTATGAATTATTGAACGGCTGATACTCCTTCGATGGAACATGCAAAGGTCTTACTTGTTACCATTTGAAGGCTCGTTTACAAGTTGCTAATAAAACTCCCGAAGTGTTGCTGTTGATACATCGGCGCTAATATAGTTAACTGACGTATCTGACCAATATCTGACATTTTGGACTAAGCCGACCTAACTACTCGTATTCGTACCTAATTTGATACATTTTCCAAGTCGAATCGATCTGTCTAATCGGCGTATCTGTGTGCCTTATCGTTCCCATGATACTTAACGCAAAAATCGAGACCGATGTATCTACAGTTTACAAAAAAAATGAAAAATAGCTTGCCCTGTAAAATATGCTTCGAATTAGTTACGACACTGGTCCGGCTACGTACAAACAAAAACTATAATATATACAGGGTGTAAGGGACAGCCCTCCGCAAACTAACAGGGTGCATTCAGCTCCTCATTATGAATCATATTCCACCGGAAATTTTCTCAGATTTTTTTTCAGTTACATTTCCATTCTTTCAATGTAAAATTGCATGGTGTGTTCGCAGCACTCCATTTATGTAAAAAAACTGCAAAAAAAAAAACAAAAAAAAAACCAGCACTGGATGTTGAAATACTCTAACCAACGACGCGTGAAATCAGCTGTTCACTTTCTGTCTAGCTACAGAGTTCATCGAACTCACCGCATAACTATTACCTACCCCTCCCAACCAGTAATAGACGCTCCGATTTGTGCACAAAAACAGAAAGAAATCAGGTTTATTAGATTCCCTTTTTTTTTTTCATCATCATCATCAAATAACTTCTCCCGCTCTGGGTGGAGCGGAAGGGCGTGTCAGACTTTTACTGACTAAAACCCACCCGTGTTCCTTCAGTTGCCTATGCCAGGGCCGCGGTAACCCCTTCGGACAATCCGCGACCCCAGCGGATTAGATTCCCTTAACATTCCTGAAAAAATTTCATGTACCGGTCATCTTAGTATGACATACTGAATTCACCCTATTAGTTTGCGGAGGGCTGTCCCTTACACCCTGTATAGGTACCCTTATCAGATATACCGTAATTGAAAGTATTTGAAAGCCTACAGAGACATAACTAAGTAAAACGTTCAACGTTGAAACAGGATTGGTTTTATAGGTCGTTATTATTCTGCGAACGTAACGCATTTCGAGTACCTAAACCTAAATAAAATAAAGGAACAGGGAGCACTGTAATTCTAAAAGGTACATTTAGTGGGGGTCTGTAGTTATTTTTATAGCCGCCATTGAAATATTTTGTTTTACCTACCTGATTGTGGTGCGAATTGAAATTAATTTTGCGCTGTAAAGAGCTAGTGGACTAGTCATTAATGTTGGGGCAGTTGAATAGGTGCTTGAGCTCGTGAACCAGTAAAAATATCACGACACTCCTCAGCCAAAGGGATCAAAGGGAAATCATCTTGAAAAAACCTCTGACAACTATGGACGTGGAAGGGATTGCAGCTTTGAGAGAACTATTGATTTAAAGAGTCAACAGTATAGAGCTTTGAGGAACAGGGTGTAAAGTTCACTCATCCATTATAGTAAACTGAGGATCCTCCGACCAGACGGGAGTTGTGTCTGGTGCGCTACTGCCCTACGATTAATGTCGGTACGTGGTATGTATATAATACTAGCTTGCGCCCGTGGCTTCGCCCGCGTGGTATGTCGATAAAAAGTAGCCTATGTCCTTTTCCAGGTCATGGTCTACCCTTGTGCCAAATTTTATCTAAATCCATTTAGCCGTTTTAGCGTAATAGCGTTACAAAAAAACAAACAAACAAACAAACTCACTTTCACATTTATAATATGAGTTAGGATGCCAGTCACACGGTAAATTCTGCTTGCGCGATGCAGGATTTTGCGTGACGTCAGTGTGATGCGTAGCTCACATGTGACGATGTAGATGCCCTCACAGATTCGTTGATGTATTTTAAGCTTTTTATTATCAATTTGTTCGTAAGATAATAATTTGGGAGCTAAAGATAGATAAATAAAATAGGAATACTTATACTTTTCTATCTTTTTACTAATGATCGCTCAACTTGCGAACAGATATTGGCAATAGGCCAACAAAACACAAGTCAGAAAAAGAGACCCGCTTGCACGACAGATATCTAAATACAATTAGCACTAAACATTATTTAAAATGTCGTCAGACGCCAGAGAAATAATGTATATTTAAGATTTTATTTGCACTTTTGGGTATTCCCACTAGTTTGGAACTCCCTCGGACAGTTTAAATTGAAAGCAGTGGTGTTGAATTAGTCTAAGAAACGTTTAAATTTTAAAATTATTCGAACACTGCCTTTTAATTACGATGCTTGTTAGTAATTTTGTGATATTATATATTGAACTGGTAATAGTAAAGTAACTACACTTCTAACATTAAATCCAAACGAGGCTTGAAGTGGTCAATAGTTCCTGGAAACACATAAAAGTTATATGGGACGTAGAAAAGCTATTTTTATTCTAAAGAAAAAAAAAATCAAAGCAATGAATATATTACGATTTACGAACGTGTGAATTATCAGTTCATAACTTATGCTTTGTTACGAGTAAAATGAAAAAAAATAAAAAGCGTTTATTCGTGGTGACATCATTACTACTAAACTAGTACTAACTACTTATTCTATTATTACTAGTACTAGTACTGTAAATAAATAAAATAACTAGTGTTATAAACGGTTACGTATGTGCGAAAATTCATAATTTGGAAAAATAATGTCTATAAATTCCTAAAAATCAAAGATGTTTCTGATCCGCAGTAAAACCACAGATTAAATAAGTTACGACGTAAGTAAAACCAACTAAAGTGCTTAAATCAATCTGTCTTATCGAATTTACGAAGAAACGTCTGGTATTTCAAAACGCTCTCACAGAATACAACATCCTTTTTCTAAGACAATCGTATTTTTTCCCAATTTAGATCGTTAGCTTGTCTAGATCCTGGCTTTGCTTATCAGTTAATTTGAATTTTATTAAAAAGGAATTTCAATACAATTGCGGCTTGGCTCTCTCTGATTGACGTTGAGGATTGAGATAAAGTCCAACTTGAAGACTGCTTCCTTTTCTGCATGAAATAATTCCAATTTGATTATGTTGGTTGTTTGTTTGATAAAAATTAAATTTGGGGTACAGGGTTTAGAAGTTTGTGGGTTTGCGTAGCCTTGTTCAGCCCGTGCCTAATTTAGTCGCATATTACTAGGATCGGAATGCTGTGCAGTGAAGAAGACGGTTGAAAAAAGATTGATAAAGTTAGAAATGCGCATAATTATACAGGATGTAAGTGTAAACAGTGGCTATCTTTTAAGGGGTCATTGTACTCATTATTATGAACAACTTTTACTATGGGATCAAACCTGAAATCGCGAAAAAAAATCAGCTGTTCAGTACCTACATTATGTTCGCATAATTCGTCAAAATGTAGGGAACAGCTGATTTTTTTTTCAACTAAGCCGATAGCCGACCTAAATAGAGTAACTATTTAGGTCGGCTATCGGCTTAGTCCAAAATGTCAGATACGTCAGTTAGTTAAATTAGCGACGAAATGACACGTGAACACATCAATTTTGTCATGAAGTTCATTCAATATAAATGAATTCACCGCGTCACCGGTGTTTTGGCGAGTAGGTTGGTACTATAGTGCGCGCAGAACCAGTTGGCCGCTCCTTAGGTGGCGACAGGGGTGATAATAATGATAATGATAATTATAATGTATAATTAATGAAAAAACCATTAAACACATGCATGCACCACCATGTATGTGTGCACCACCATTAAACCTACTTATCATCATCATTGTTATATTCATTCTCATTAGCTAAGGCGCGGCCAACTAGTTCCGCGCGCACTATAGCTGTCGGACCGGCTAGTACAGTGGGTGAAGTCGGGGTGTGGATGATGATGATGAGCACAATCATCAAAATGATACACCAGTGTCATTACTGAATCGCTGGTACCATACAAGTATAACATTATTCGCGATACCAACAGAATTCATGCAGACTACAGTATATATTATCATAGTAATGAGTTGCATCTTCGTAGAGATATCTTGGGATCCTTTCATATGCGAGCATCGAGTCCTCTTGATGAAATACGAGTATTATGCTTGGATATTCATAGAGTTTATTAGTTGGAAGTAAATAATGTTTGTAGGGAAAGCGAGGGAATGATTAGTTGGGGTCGGGATGGCTTTCAATTTTGTTTTGCGGTTTGAACCTGGATTTTGGAAGGATTTTCTGGTGGAAGGTGCTGTTAGAATGTTAGTTGGTTTTACATGTTTTTTTTGGTATGGGAACCATACGCAAAATACGCGCATTGTCGAGTTGCGGATACCAGCCCGTTAATACGGGCTGGTGGTACGGGCGGGTAGGTAATCCTATTGATAGGGGAGTTTCCTATTTTGTGATGAGCATATTGCATAGTTTAATCACACTAATATGTATTATAAAGGCGAAAGTTTCTGAGTGTGTGTGTATGTTTGTTACTTCTTCATGATCAAATGGCTGGACCGATTTAGATGAAATTTGGTATGTAGATAGCTTATACCCTGTATTAACACATAAACTACTTTTATCCCGGTCTACGCGGGTAGAACCGCGGGTCGCAGCTAGTTAACTTTAATAATATCTTGGTTTTGAATACGTTAATTTAACCATTTTTTTCGAATGCAAAAAAGAGCGCGTGTTGTGATAATGATAATTTGTTATTTATTTATTTATTTATTTATTTATTTCAATTGGTCTTACGAGCTAACAGACATACCATCCAAAACGCTCATAGGATTAATTTCCTTACAATTTAATATAGTGAACCCTGTGCCCAATATTTAAATCAAAACAGAATATCTATACGCCACGCGTTACATGAGTAAGTAGGTAAATTTCGGTTTCTGAAGTTTTTAAACGGAATTTATCCATTCGATAGTGATTATTGGTTCCATATCGTGTTTACTTCGTAATGGAAGAATTTAGCTTAAAAGTCGAGTGAATTATTAACGAAGTTTTATCTGAGGACATCAAAAACCGAGCTTATGGAAGGAATTCCCTTAAGGCCCTGGTTCCAAGATTAGTTTAGCTCGGTGTGTAAGTGAAATGGCGTTATGGCTGTCTAGTTTGACGCACGAGATAAAAGATTCTCACGCGCACCGGAATTATGTCGTAAAAGTGCAAATAAAATCGTATAAAATTAGAAATGAACTATTTAATAAAAAGTAATCCATCACTGGATGCAGTTTGGAATTTGACATTTCATGGTATATTTTTAATTATAATTATAATTGTTAATGAAGGGATAAACTGCTTTTAAAGATTATTAGGAGGTATGTTTAAAGATTTTTTTGGTGCATTAAAATATGTATAATTATGTTTTGGCTTCCATCACTGTATGCGAAAAGGACTTGAAAATATCATATTTTTTTTACATATCAAAATTATTTACGGTTTATGAGATACACAGCTTTAAAAAACCAACTTTTTGATCGTTTTCAGGAAATCTGCGCCTTAAATAGATAATTTTGTCGAATCAATAACTATTGAGAGTTTAAACTCCGTTTAAGAATTCCTCAGAAACTGGGCGTTAGAGAAGCACATGTTGGTTCGATCTAAGTCAAGCTTTGAAATTATTAACGAGTTCTTATAAGCTAGCAAAACAAACACAATTTATTATAGAAAATTAAACTTTGTGAATTCTTTAATTGTCGTAATAAAGTAAACAGAAACACTATTTATGATTTAACTCAATTTTTAATTCATCGCCTTTTTATTATTAATTTTATCTGACGATTACTAGGCTTTTGGCTACTTTGTATTATATGAATAAGAATAATTTTATTGTATAATAAGTTACATTTTACATTTACATTTTTTTATATTGTATGTATCATATGTTTAATTTATAACTAAATAAAGTTAATCCGGGGTATAAACTATATACGTACCAAATTTCATTCAAATCGGTCCAGCCGTTTGAGCGTGAAGAAGTAGCAAATATACAAACACACACTCACAAACTTTCTCCTTTATATATTTGTGCAGAATAAACAATCTTTCTTTCTTTATTTCTTTCTTTGTCACAGTACCGTCTCTTTTTCTTTTTCCTATCTTACAAACGAAACATTTGAGATGCGATTCTCGAAAGCTTGAAAGTGTAACAAAACTATTAATTAAAGACTGAAAGTCTGTAGTTCAATACTAGAACTTTCTTCATAGTTTTTATCGCGTAGAATATTGAAATTCTTAGCTCGTGACGTGCAAGTCTTCCTGATGTAATTTCCTGTCTGTATCATAGATACGCCAAGTTTAAGGAGTATTGAAAATGTCAGTTTGAGATTTTGAAGCGTTGTGATAGTTTATGGGAAATATTTAAGCGATCCTCTAAAATTTTAATTGACCTAAACCTATAGGGTACTTAGACTTACCGCTGACCTAGAATCATGCAAGGCTCTTGAGCCATAGTTATGACGACGTTACAAAAATTCGTGGACACAGATACTGGGGTAGAATTAAAAAAATAATATTTATAATAAATGTATATGGTAGTTAGTAAAGTACGAAATGTTTATTTATTTAAGGATTACCAATGAGATACATTGCAATTAACTTCTATAGTAACAAACATGCGTAATAAATACGTTATCCCGTAATGCGTACTCAATTACAGGTAACCACAGCTTACACATTATCGAGTACACATGTTCTGAATACATAAAAAAAAGAAAATATACATAATATTATTATGATTTACAAAGTTACTATAAAAAATAAATATAAATTGCATCCATACAATACAATAAAACCAATTTCAATATTATATCTGAATTAAGTGTAGGAATACAAAATAATAGTTTACAATTATTATAAATTAAATTAGTTTAAAAAAAAGAAAATAAAATTTAGTGGTAAATGATTAAATTATTGGAATGATAAGTCAAATGTCCTCTAAACGAAAGTGCTTATATAATTTATGTTATATGTATTAAGTATACTCTTCAATTATATGTAGTACATAGCTTATTTTTTAAAGTCGTATCGAAAACTAACATCATATTTTTAACATTTTAACCATTCCATCATAACCATTTCAGCCATATTTAAAACAAGCCATATTCCGCTTTTTCGCCTTGAATCCGACGCTTTTCACTACTGATAAAGCAGAACCGTTTGATATGAAA
This sequence comes from Cosmia trapezina, assembly GCA_905163495.3. Classification (NCBI taxonomy): domain Eukaryota; kingdom Metazoa; phylum Arthropoda; class Insecta; order Lepidoptera; family Noctuidae; genus Cosmia; species Cosmia trapezina. The sequence goes on from LR991037.1 coordinate 20,481,644, forward strand.
CTGATTTAATGAACGAGTGAATGGACATTCATTCGTTCGTGAATGTAACGCTGGAATCACGTTCACTTCACTGAATCTATTAGTGTTCAGTGTAGTAACCAGGTTTTTGATTTATGATATATTTTTCACTTGTTTTTATTATGTTTTTTTTTGTAAATAAGAGTAGCTACCTACCTAGGTACTACCAATTAACATGCTGCAGCCGCAAAGCTGCTGCTGTTTTTATTCAATTTGTTAGATATGGATCAAATAAGAATGATGACTAATTTTTTTTTTGTCCGTTAGATATATTATTAAAAACTATTGGATACGTATTTTTCTTTTTTTACGTAACGGGAGAACATGTTTTTCAACTGCAATGTTAAGTTTGTTTTTGGGATAAATTCTTTTGACCTACGAAACCGCCGTGATCCGACACGCACTTAGCAAAAAAACACGTATCTAGATATTTTTTTAATATCTGACTGACGGATGAAATAGAATTTCTTTTTTTTTTTACCCAGGCGTCATTCCTATAAATGAAAAAAATCAAGTTTACCTTATTTGCATTTTTTTTTTGCTGATGGGTAATCATCAAAAACTTCTCCCGCTCTGGGCGGAGTTGGCATGTCAGACTTTTACTGACTAAAACCCACCCGTGTTCCTTCAGTTGCCTGTGCCAGGGCCATGGTATCTCTTTCGAACAACCCTCGACCCCGGCGGCGTCGGCCCTATCGGCCCCATCATTGCTGACATCTCTTTGAGGCGCGCGTGGAACACAACGCGCCGTATTTGCATTGAAGTTGAAATGTACGGACTGTAGTTTAAGTTGCCGTTTTCAGACTGTTATAAGTTCAAGTTTTTCTTCGCCATTAGTCATTGATATCTAACATTATTAGCAAGTACGATAGGTACATATAACATTGTAAACGTCCAAGTACTCACATAGCGACTCCGTGCAGCGAAATACGACAACATTACGTGCTTAATTGTGGTTTTTATATATATTATGTATGATAGTCTGTAAGGTATTTACGTTATGGGTCATTGTTACCCGAAATAAATGATTTAAGTATTTATTATTTATTAAAGCACGACACATTAGTCTATTAGGTAATGTTTCCACCGCAGGGACTCAAGTCTTCTCTCTGTGTATGGGAGAAGTGGGCTGTACCTTTTTTTTTTGTTCCGGGCTGGAAAATCCTCATGGATGTCCCCCGCCCCGGGGTGAGCAGAGGGGTCTGTCAGACTTTTACTGACTAAAAACAACCCCGGTGTTCCCTTCCCATGCCTGGACCGGGGATCATGAAAACTTGTGCGCCTTCCACGATCCCCAGCTAGTGCCAGCCCGCCGTTGCGGGCCTACTCAGGCCCGCGAGGGGAGTGAGATGTAGGACTACCCCCGCGACGTCCAATATGGGCGCGCGCGGAACGCTATGCGCCACCGCCTCGGGTCCAGCTGGATGGGGCCGGTGGACGTCCCCGAGTCTGCCGTCCCTCCGGACCTGTTTACGGGGCCTGGAAGAAGGCATTGTCCGCCCTCTGCCGACGCCCGGTCCACCTTCTACGGGTCGGGAGAGTCGTCTCGAGCTCCCCTCCCTTTCCGCAGCATCCTTTTGCGAAACGACGGTTTCACAGAAGGAGATCACCGCATCCCACGACTCAGCGTTCCCGACCATCGAACGAGCGACGACCGGCAGTGACAGGTCGGCTCCGATTTCCAACCTAATCCAACGCATCGATACCTACTTGTCAGGTTCAAACTCAAAACCTCATGTTCAAGAAACGAGCTGCCTAACCACTAGTTCATCACGACATCATCATCTGCCTAACCTTTTCTCAACTATGTTGGGGTTGGCTTCGAGTCTAACCAGTGCAACCGAATACCAGTGTTTACATAGAGCGACTACCTATCTGACCTCCACAAACCAGTTACTGTGGGTAATACGATACCTCATGGCAAGACTGGTTGTCAGTCTTTCAGGCTTCTGACTACCCGAAACGACTGTCAAAGATCCAGGAATAACAGCCGGGACCTACGGCTTAAAACGTGCTTTCCGGGTCTTGGTAAAGATGATCACTCATCCACGGAGTAACCCCGGCAAGCGTAGCTTAATCTTATTGATCGACTCATGCGGCTGTTATTACTTAGCCACAAGCCCCTCATCATAGAATTTCAGAAGCTCATCACGACATAATCAAAATAACCCAAGAAAGTAATCAGCAACAATGTAAGTTCGAACTAACAGGATGTAATCAAGGCAGACAAAAAGGTGGCCATTAAGTGAATGTTTAATGTGCCCAATGCCGTGACCTAAATACGGCTAATGCCCGAATAAGTGCGCAACTCCGGATTAGTTCCAAACTTCGTAACTAAGCATACGTTTTATTAGCCAAGTTACTTATATTTGTCATGGTTAAATGATTAGGTTGTTGTGTGAGCGGGTTGTTGTGTTTTGTTTTTAACAAGTTGTAAATAGCTGCTGTGTTTTTGTTAGGACCTATTTTACGATGTCCGAATAGCCGCTATACTTACCGGATCAATTAAAAAATGGAACAGAATTTGTAAGTAAGTTGACAGAACTTAATCGTATAGGTGGTGAAACAGGCTCTTAGGGCCCTCGCCCACGGCGACTTTTTGTAGCGATGCTGTCGCGCGTTTACGACATGCGCGACTGCATCGCTACTAACGCGCGTTAGTCGCATTTGCTACAAAAGCGATGCCAACGCGCTACTAACGCGCTACAGTATCGCGACTGTATCGATGCAAACGCGCGACCGTGTCGGACGACAACGGGGAGAGAACAGAGGGAGGGTGGCGCGTGAGTTGAGAACCGAGCTCTCGTTGCCTACGCTTCGGCTGCTTACGTAAAAGCAGAGACAACGTGACTAATGTTGCCTCATCGGAGTCCATCTTGCAACTGTAGCGATCGCAGGTATTTTTGTGCCGTTACTGAATCGCGTTTGCATCGCGACAGAAGCGCACCAGTATCGCGTTTGCATCGCGACTGAATCTGGGCCCGTGGGCGAGGGCACACAGCTAGCGACCGCTTCGCGACTGTATCGATGCGGACGCGCGACAGCATCGCTACTGCATCGCTACAAAAAGTCGCCGTGAGCGAGGACCCTTAGTCTTTTCTCTCTTGTCTTTCTTTGTAAAGTATTACTTATATTTTTTTTTTATTGTGAATGTGAAGACTACCTACGTGGATCATTGTTTTTTACTTATTTTATTTTATCCTTTTCTCAGTTTTAGTCATAGTCTGGCACTTTGAGTAATTTATGCGGCCTACCCAAATGTTTTTTCTTTGGTATTGTTCGTCGAATCGTTAAGCTCCTTAAGTTTTGAGTTGAGCTGCACGATTACTGACAAATGCGTGCACTGACTGGACAGGTCCACTCAATCTGTGTGGTTCTTTCCTCAAAAGACCATTTCAGACAGCAATCCACATGGTCTTCACATGATCTGACCAAGATTATGTCTGGACTTTAAAAGAGACTGTGGCCTCTGAGTTTGTTTCGGCGTTTCTTCTCAGAGTAGTCATATACGTCGAACTCATCTAGTTTTAAAAAATATGATTGACGTGTAAAAGTGTTTTTACGAACCTACAGAAAATAAATCATTTATCATTCTCATTTATGTCAAAATTAGTGTCGGTACGAAACCTTATTATAAAAAAATACAGAAACGTTATTTATAAAAAAACTAAAACGATCTACAAAACTATTTAAGTTAAAATAGTTTTTTTTTTCTTCTTTCAAACTCAAATCATATATTTTAACTGAAATGGGTTTGTAGAGCGTTTTAGTTTTTTATGAATAAAGGGGCTAATCAATAAATAAGGTGTAACATAATAAGATTGTAGTGACGTCGGATCTCTTTTCGCATGATGCAGGCGCAAAATATTTTTATAATCTTCTGGACACACCGCATTGCAAAAGCCCTCCTAGCCTCCTACTGTACTTTCGTACATTTTGTATGTCATTGAACATTACAAGCCTGGCCACAATGCGCTTTGTTCCGTACCTGAAGGGGTGCCATACGGAACCCTATTAACCCCTCAAGTGTCGAATGCACACCCGTGTGTGCATAAGGAAAACCCTTTTTATAATAGGTATATAAGCTTATATCACGTAATATAATATGTAAACGTAAAAAAAAATCATCTGATGGGAAACCAATCATCATCAGTTGTGCACCTATGGAGTTCGCAACTACCCCCGCAACGCCCCCCGTCCCCCCACGCGTGTCAAATGCACCCCAAGTGTGAAAAAGGATAAAACTTTACATAATAGGTATATAAGCTATCACATATATATAAACGTAAAAAAAAACATCATCCGATGGAAATCATAACATCATCAGTAGTTGTGAACCTATGGGGTTCGCAACTAACCCCCAACCATCCCCACTCGCTTGGGTTTTGGGTCTAAAATTAGCCAAACTCAGACACTTGATCGGAGGCTTAAGTATTAAGCCTCCGATCTCCGTCCATCCGACCGTCTGTCTGTCAGCGGGCTGTATCTCATGAAACTTAAATAGATACACAGTTGAAATTTTCACTGATTGTTTATTTCTTTTGCTACTCTAACAACAAATAATAATAATAAATTAAGTTAAAAATTAAAGTTTGTTTTTTTTAACTGAAGTATTTTTTTCACAATATTTAGGGCGACGTGTAGCAAAATTATACAAATCTCGGTTTAATTACATCTCGATTTTACTCGACTTAACTTAAATCTTATTAAACATATCTTGCACAATCACATTTCACATTCGATTTAACTAAATTCAACTTCGATTTAGCTAAATCGATGACGTGCAAGTCGTTAAATTAAGTTTAAGCGTAAGTCGAGTTTAAATTAAGATTTAAGTAAAAGCTGCAAGTCACCCTTAGTGTTAAATGTTGTATGGTGGTACGGAACCGACTCGGACTTGGCGGGTTTTCTTTTTTGGTACGCGTACGATCAGCAACAGAAGTCGGTTAACAATGCAACTTTTTGACATCATCTAAATTAATACAAAATGATACGATAACCTGCTTTTTAGTATTTCATTTATTCATTTATTTAAGAGTTAATTTTCTTTAAAATTTACATCTGTTCAGATTTTAATGAAGTATTTTTCTCAATAATTAAGTTTTAGAAAACTCAAGTGTTAATGGACTTTTGTTGCTGACTGTACCTATTGAAATGCGATGCGCTGCAGCGCGATGCGTCTGTAATGTGCGCTTATCTTAATTAGTATTTACTGTACACGGTATACACAACATGGTGTCAGAAGTTTGACAGGCTTTCCAAAATTCTTCTCTTTGCCACCTCAGAATTAAAGTGTAAAATATAATCCTTGTTATACGGCCGTGGCCTTTGGGGGTGTAACTCGAAACTTTTGATAAAAGCGTGCCACACTAGATGACACCAGACTCGGTCGCTCGGAGCGATCACGTGACATCTACAATGTGTGCTATTTTTAACCGATTTAAAAAAAAAGGAGGGGTTCTCAATTCGGATGTTTATATATTTTTTTGTTTAGGAAACACGACTTACTTGTACAATATGTCCCAGAATTAACGCACAACCTCTTAAGGTGTTATTGTAGGTCATCATTGTGAACAACTTTTATTATGGGATCAAACCTGAAATTGCGAAAAAAATCAGGTATGAAAAAAAATAAGTACTTATCAGACCTCACCTCAGTCTTATCTTATCGGACTCACGTCCTTGTTTCGGGTTTACTCGACTAGTTGCGACCTCGACCGGAGGTCTTTATCATGACATCATCTCACGGCAGTATCAATCTGAAAAAAAAATCGACATGAATGTTGTGTCTTCCACAAAAGCTAAAAAAAGTTATTTAGCAGAGGCCTTACTGCGAGTTTTGACACTTACTCGATCACGTTAACGTAAACTTCAATTTGTACTGAAACTGAATAAGCGCCGGCTGGTGACTATAGTGGGAAACACAATTATTCCATATAAATTGACGTAAGGTAAAGTTAACGTAAACGCGATAAAAACTCGCACTAAGCCCTCTGTTTCAGTACTAAATACATACTGAAACTGCTTTGTTTCAAACGAGTGTTTGTTGAACCCATGGTAATTTGATTAGCAACAGCAATTCGTTAATCCAAACAATTATCATTATTGTATAAAGTTATCGGTTTTACGGTTATTGTGGTCAAATTAAATCCAATCTGGTTCGGATACCACAAATAAATAATTATCCGTTAAGAACTAAAGCACCGGATTTTACGAGTATAAGCATAATTCAATTCAATTTGTGGTTAAACTTCATGACAACGTAGTAGGTACTGGGATTTATGTCAAGTTTCGCATAAGTTTTTGATCAAGCTAAAATACACATGTACCTATAGTTGAGTTAGAGCAAAATAAATTTAAAAAATGTAATAAAGGTTTTTAAATAGTAGTAGCGTAGAGCGACGGTTTATTTTTTCTTTGCTGAAAAAACATTGAGTGGAAAAATTTTGAAATGCAGTCTAGACTCACAAACAAAAATAAAACAATTTGATATACAGCTGCTTTTTTATTGGCTAGGGAGCTGCCAAGATAGTACTCATCATTATGAACAACTTCAAATTCAAATCGATCAAATTTTGTACATCACGCCATTTGGGATCAAGCTACCCCAATCTGTCAAATTTTCCCAATTAAATATAAACCTTATTCCTTTGTTGTAAAGTTGAAAAAATAACAAAAAAATTTGACATATTGGGGTAGCTCTATGTGCTGGCCTCTGTACTGACCGTGAATGCCCACCTTTACGTTGCCGTCATTACTCCGAAGTTAATCCGGGTACCGCCTTTTACCTGTTGTTACCAACGTCCAAAGGCTCAATCGCCAGGTCAATGGTGTGTTTGAAACACTAATAAAAACTATCTAAATCTTTAATAATACCTACAGCGTTGTGTGAACTCAGTTATGCATGAAATTAAATCGCCTATGTAAATACGGACCGAGCCAGTTATTTTTATTATTTAGTTGAATTGCAACTTGTTGGAAATAAACGGTTCACATTGTTTTCGGTTTTATGATTTTCCTTTCTCCAACTGCATAATTAAGTTTGTATTCGCAAAAAACTATTCATAAACATATCATCACGCCTTGTTTCCCCGAAGGGTTGGGCAGTTGTACCTGTAGTACAACCATATTTTGCCAGAAAAAGAAAACTAAAAACAATTTTTTTTATGTGACAAAAGTACAAATAGTCAATTTTCAGACTTTTTCCTTTACTCCTGCTGTGAGACCTTGCTTCTTGCCAAATTTCATGATTCTAGGTCAACGGGAAGTACCCTATAGGTTTTGATTTACTTGCGAGTATCAAAATATGTCGCATAAATGGCCGTATTTTTTTATTGTGTTGATCTTTAAGCTTGATTTTTTTAGAACTCGTAGGGACTATAGCCTTACGTATTTGATATTAATTTCGACTTGATACCTTCACACGTTCCTGATAAAAAGGGCCTTGACAGATGAGGTACTTAAAAATATTTTTTTATGTGATAAAATTATAAATTAACAATTTTCGGACTTTTTCCATTACTTGTGCTGTAAGACCTTGCTTTTTGCCAAATTTCATGATTCTAGGTTAACGGGAAGTACCCTACAGATTTTGATTTACTTGTGAGTATCAAAATATATCGCATAATTGGCCGTATCTTTTTATTGCGTTGACTTAGAAGCTTGAGTTTTTTAGGACTACAAGAGACCACAGACTTACGTATTTGATATTAATTTCAAATTGATACCTCCTCGCGTTCCTGAGAAAAAGGGTCTTTGACAGACTGACAGACAGACAGACAGACAGACGGACAACAAAGTGATCCTATAAGGGTTCCGTTTTTTCTTTTTGAGGTACGGAACCCTAATAATAACCACCTTTTTGACCGTTTTCAAGAAATCTCCGCCTTAAGTCGACACGTTCTTCAGTTTCTAACCATCCCCAACTAACAATGGCGTAAGTGTATGTAATATTATATCTGTAAATCTCAAAATATAGCTTTAAATATCTGCCTCCACTGTAGAGGGCGCCTGTCACAGCCGTTTCCCGACAATGTGTTATGACGAAACGTTATCTCGTTGGCAGCCAGTATGCGGCACATCATGACGCCGGCATTGCATCGGTACGTGGGTACTATCTAACAAGATACCTATCTGTATGAGTAGGTATCGTCGCCGTGCTGTGAAACACTCGTAAAGAACAAGTCATTGTTTTTTCTCTCCATTTATTAGGGTTCCGTACCTCAAAAGGAAAAACGGAACCCTTATAGGATCACTTGTTTGTCCGTCTGTCTGTCTGTCTGTCTGTCAGTCTGTCAAGACCCTTTTTCTCAGGAATGCGTGGAGGTATCAAGTTGAAATTAATATCAAATACGTAAGTCTGTGGTCCCTTGGAGTTCTAAAAAAATTAAGCTTATACGTCCACGCAATAAAAAAATACGGCCATTTATGCGACATATTTTGATACTCGCAAGGAAATCAAAACCTATAGGGTACTTCCCATTGTCCTAGAATCGTGAAATTTGGCAAGAAGCAAGGTCGTACAACACAAATAAAGAAAAAAGTCCGAAAATTGTTAATTTGTAATTCTGTCACATAAAAAAATATTTTCAAGGTTGTCAGTCTATCAAGACCTTGTTTCACAGGAACGCGTAGAGATATCAAGTTGAAATTAATATCAAATACTTAAGTCAATAGTCCATTAGAGTTAGACTAAAAAAATCAACCTTCTAAGTCAACGCAATAAAACAATACAGCTATTTTGCGACACATTTTGATACTCGCAACTGTCGCAAGTAAATCAAAACCTATAGGGTACTTTCCGTTGACCTAGAATAATGAAATTTGGCAAGATGCAATGTGTCACAGCACAAGTAAGGAAATTTTGTTCGAAAAATTGTAATTTGTAATTCTATCACATAAAAAAAACTCAAAACTGTCAGTCTATCAAGACCCTTTTTCTCAGGGACGCGTGGAGATATCAAGTAAAAAATAATATAAAATACGTAGGTTTATGGTCCCTTACAGTTCTAAAAAATCAAGCTTCTAAGTCAACGAAACAAAAAATACGGCTATTTTGCGACACATTTTGATACTCGCAACTGTCGCAAGTAAATCAAAACCTATAGGGTACTTCCCGCGGACCTAAAATAATGAAATTTGGTCTCCCAGCAGAATTATAGGAAAAAGTTCGAAAATTGTTAATTTGTAATTTTATGACATAAAAAATTTTTTTTTGGCATCCAATGTGGGTGATAAATTCTTTTCAACTACGGAACCCTTCATTGCGCGTGGTCCGACACGCACTTGGCCGGTTTTTTAGTACAAGCTGACCCGTCAAGTGTTGTCGTGTCATTATTTCAATTTCGATTTTTCGGCTATTCCTTTGGGTTGGTCATAATTTTCTTTTTTCTTAAACCACGCCCAGTAATGAGGCCACACAACAAAAAAGAAACACTCAAATCTGTCAAGCCGTATTTATTTAGAGTTTTCTGCCGATGGGGCCTTAAAAATTCATATGTTTTTTGTAAAAAAATATCTAAAAAATAAAAATTTTTTTAGATATTTTTTTTTGTGACATGAAAGTGCCATTCAAGGCGACACTGACACAAAACAAAAATGTGAAAAATACCAACTGCAAAAAAAAAAAACAGAAAACTGTATTTTTTTGCTGTAGGTAACGCTTTTCTTTTAACGGAAAAAGCGATAGCAATTGTGAAAATATTTTTTAAGTTAATAGTTATGTTTATAGTTATGTTTTTTTTATTTTTTAAATAGGTGGTAAATAAAAAAAAAAACTTTTCTAATAAGTTGATGAATGTATGCAAAAGTCAATACGATTTAAACAGTTTTAGGAATAGTGGCACAGTTGCAATCTAATAATAAATTGGTCTATTACCAATGAAATCCTAGAATCCCGGTCCTATTTTCATTCACACACAGATCCAAACAACAGACTCGTCCCGATCATTCCATGGGTCAGCCGTGACGTCACTCCGTAGGGAAATACCGGCCGAATAGAAAAGAGCGTTCAGAAACAATCAGATGCCATTTTTGAATGCAATCTGTATACGTACCTGCACAATGAACCAGCACAAAATAGCACGAAGCTCCAGTTTTCGTTTGGAACCAAGTTATAAGCTGAAGCGATGACTGAACTGGACATTCTACTTTGTAAAAGGTTACGTCAGAGGTACAATTTTGTTGATGGAGTTTGCAGGTAAGGCGTAAAAAAATTAGCTGTTCCCTACATTTTGGGAACAGCAGATTTTTTCGAAATTTCAGTTTTTGTCCCATAGTAAAATATGTTCACTGACCCCTTAAGAGGTTCTGCGTTATTTAAATTACACCTTGTATATTTTTCACCTGACTGTGCCGAATCGTGTCGAATCATGCGGCCCCAACAAGTGACTCCTTACAAAATGTTCACAATGACAATGAGGATGCAAAATGACACGTTGTATAGAGAAAGAAAAATGTGTTTATTGGCATAAAGAAAACAAAAGCGGCCAAGTGCGTATCGGACCACGCACGATAAAGGGTTCTGTAGTTGGGATAAATTTATCCCAAGCAAACTTTACATTGTAATTGAAAAACATGTTCTCCCATACATCAATATACGTCACGGTCATTTTCCAATTGGAAATATAAGTTTGTAATCGCAAAAAAAAAATTGATAAAACTAGATATTAACGATTTTCGGACTTTTTCCTTTATTTGTGCTGTGAGACCTTGCTTCTTGCCAAATTTAATTATTGTAGGTCTAGGTTCTAGGTTTTGATTTATTTTAGAGTATCTAAATATGTCGCATAAATGGCCGCAGTTTTTTATTGCGTCGACTTAGGAACTTGATTTTTTTAGAGCTCCAAGGGATTTTACACCTAGGTATTTGATATTAATTTTAACTTGATACCTCTACGCATTCCTGAGAAAAAGGGTCTTGACAAACTGACAGATACACGGATAACGAAGTGATCCTATACGTGTTCCGTTTTTTCCTTTTGAGGTACGGAGCATTAAAAACACAACAAAGCTCAGTATAATGTCAGATGAAAACACAAGGTTTACCACCTGAAGCTGATTTTCAGCTGCAACCCACGAGTTCTAAATATAAACTGTGTTAGCTCAGAACTTAGCAATTGCTTAGCAACGAGTTTAGCATTATTAGTAGCGCACATAAGTTCCTGTATCGTACAGACCCAAGGCACACAGCACAGGACATGATGTAGAGGCATTATTTAAATCCAGATTTTAATTTTGAATAGTAAGCTGATATCAGACGCATCACGAAACAAATTCATTCCACGTTCACAGAACGCCGACAAAATTACACAGAAATTAACGTTCATTTGTTCATTTTATTTCATATTTTGATCATTCGGAAATGTGTTGTGCAGTGCTGAAATCCATTACTTATCGTTGGATCGGTTTACTAATGAATTTATCTTTTACTTACTTTTGATTCATTCTGTGTTCAGACGTTTCACTTCGAGTGAAAGGTGCCGAATGAAAGAGAAAAATGAACAAAAAGTGAAGCGTGTGATATCTGATTAGACATAAAAACCGCATATTTAATGCATAAAAGACCGAGATATATAAAAAAAAAAAACAAATTGTTGATCATCATTTGAAGACTCGTAGCTCCTTAAGACATTCCAATAATTAAAGTCTTAATTTCACAGCATAATCATAACAATTTATTTGCTTCGAAAGTAGGTACGGTAGAATGGGGTTACTTTGATACACGGGGTTACTTTATTAGCAACTTTCTACTTACGGAAAACTAATTTTATTCAGTGTGTGCATAAGGTTTTGTTGGTGTACCGGATAATGGGCATTTTTATAGTAAAAAAAACGTTTGATACCTCCAAAAATCTATTCCTATAGATTTTTTTTTTCATAACACGAAACTTGTTATCAAAGTAACCCCGTAGTATCAATGTAACCCCATGCTACGTACATAAAATAAAGCTGTTTACAAAGTTGTGATCCCTGTGCAAACATATCGAATAGGGATGATGACTAAAAATTTATTTTTTGTCCGTCATAGAGATTATTAAAAAATATTGGACACGTATTTTTTACGTAATCAAAAATTACGGCGATACATTGAGTTAAAATATGGCATGACGTCACGCGTAGCTAGGTTTTATACGTACAAGTGACGTAGCGAGCCCCCACTCCCCAACTTTAATGCGTGGTAGAGTATTTTTTTATTAATATGATAAAGCAAAAAATACGTGTCTAATATTTTTTTATTATCTGACTAAATAGAATTTCTTTTTTTTTACCCAGGCATCATCCCTATTGATTGATATAATTCAGACCTCACTGCATCTCATTATTTAAGCCAAACTCTTAGTAATTGGATCGTGGCACCGGCCACAGTCAGCCGGCATTAATTGCACGGAGCCAGCCAAGATTTCCACCGAATCACCGGCCGTGCGCCGGCCGTAATTAAACTATGTACTAATTACACTTTACTCAGATAAACTGTTTTTATTGTCCACTACAGGACTTGGTATTGGGAAATTTTTAGTGGGCGCCAGGGTTTTTGTTTCGGGTTTATTCATTCTTATTTAAAAAGTTTTTTTAATAAGTATTCACAAATGTTAATCTACAGAGTTTTCAAAAATTAGAAAACTCACAACTAGTATGCGCAAAACATTGTGTTAAGTTCATCGTATAAAAATCGTCAAAAAAATTGGAACTTTGACCTTCACTATCTCCGTTACCAAAAGGTTTCCTGGTATGGTCCAGTACAAAAAACCGGACAAGTGCGTGTCGGACCACGCACAATGAAGAGTTCCGTAGTTGAAAAGAATTTATCCCAAAAACAGACTTTTACCTTGGCCAGAGGCTTAGCATTGCCATACAACGTGGCAATGCCGCCAGTCTCTTGGGTACTTTACCAGTCGACAGCGATGCGGATGAAATTTTCGACAACATATTTTAGTTTGTGAATAGTTTAATTAAGTAAGGATATAATTTTATTATTTTTATTAATCCTACTAATATCATAAATGAGAAAGCTTGTATGTTTGGATGTTTGTTATTCAATCACGAAAAAATGGCTGAACGGATTTCGATGAAATTTGGTAAACAGGTAGTTTATAATCTGGATTAACATATACATATAATACTTTTTATCCCGGTAGTAGATAATATGAATTACAAACTGAAACAAACATACCCTCTTGGAAAAAAAATCCGGTAAGCGCCCACTGATTACGTCACTCGCTACGCGGCGGGTCAAGTTAGCAAAAAAATTGTTTACGACGACGTGGATCACCTATTGTTAAGGTTCAAGTGGTTTTTTTGTTAAAGTTAGTGAATGAAGCTCTCAAATGGTCTCAGAATTGTTTACATCTGTTGTTTAAGAATAATTCTAGGGCCGGCAGACTAAAGTACATAAGTCAAAAAGTCACACTTTTCAGGAACAACTAAAAACTATATAAAAAAATAACGTTAAATTATAAATTCAAATTTATTGGAATATTGAGATGTTTTTAATTAATGCTAACATGTACTTATGTATAATTTGACATAAATATAACAAAAAGCGATTTTAGTGACTTATGTAAGAAAGAACACTATGTACATAGTAGGTACTTGTGACTTAAGTGTATGAGAACAGTACATTTCATTTTAAATTATATTCTACTTAACAAACAAAAGCTACTTCTATGAACGTAAAATTAATTTACTATGCATCATTTAATACTAGCCTATATTTATATTTTTTATTGATGAATAAATACTTGATTTATTCACTATTTAAAATATCGGGGTCAGTATTACGTATATTGCTTACAGTGGGCAAATCTAAATAAAATCTATGAAAAACATCGGGTAATAAGGAGAAAAAAGAAATGAGATCATCTTTTTAGGGTTCCGTACCAAAATGGTAAAAAAGGAACCCTTATGGTGAGACTCAGTCTGTCTGTCTGTCTTTCTGTCTGTCTGTCTGTCACAGCTGGATATCTCAAGAATTACTAATGCTATACTTGAAATTTACTACTTGAAATTTGGAACAGTTTTAGATGACGTTTACCCAACTATTTTGCAAATAAGAAAGAAAGAAAAATTTTATGTTTTTTTTGCAACAGGGGGTCTCAAAAATTCAAAGTGGGGGTACTAGGGCATGTGGGGTATCACATGAAAGAGCGCTGTTTGCACATTCTCAAATTTTTTTTTTCTTTTTTTTTTAGGCCGCGTAGTTTTCGATTTTTGATGAAAAATGGAAAAATACCGTTCCCCCCCCCATTATCTCCGAAGTTTGCAAAGCGAAAAATCTGAAATTATTCTACGTGATAGAAGTTTATGTAAAGATTACAGGAAAAATAAAACGATGTCTCTAAATAGCACACTTTTTCAGAAATCGGAACGGAACCCTCGGTGCGCGAGTCCGACTCGCTCTTGACTGGTTTTTTTTTCTTTTGATATTGGTAAAGGCTGTACCGATATAACAGGAATAGTGTCAGGTAAGGTTTACTCGATGTTTCAAGTTTAATTTGGAAAATTGACATTCCGTGTCCAATGTATCATTGTAGGAAATTACTCCTCCCTTTTCAATAGAAGATGAGTGAACTTTACACCCACCCTGCCTCCAAATGAGAAATTCATTTCTCGATTCATGAACATGACGCCAGTGTGGCCTGCTGATGTCCACATCAGCAGGTCACACTGGCGTCATGTTCATGTTCAATGGCAGAAGAAGAACCAATGCCTTCCAAGGCATTGTTTCTTCTTCTGCCATTGTACCTATAGATTGCTGTTCATTTTGTTCTCCTTAAAATAAAATATAGGTACTGTAAAGGCTAGTAAAATAATAATTTTCAATGACTTATTTATGATTGATACTAACATTAACGAATCACTGATGATTTCTAATAAAACTACAAATCAAACATGGCAAACTTATCTTCAACATTTGAGTTTCTCCTCATCACCATCTCAACTAATTTCTTTCCTCGCTGACAATCCCTAGTAATTTGGAATATTTTTAACTAAAATATCACACATCACAACAGTGACCCAAATCTTAACACTTAATTTTTTCGTAAGCAATAAATAATAATTTGAGTACCTACCCTTGAGTTAAACATCGAGATAACGCGATGCACTTAACGTTCCTAATAACATAAGTCACGTTCTGTATTCATGAAGTCCGAGAGCGTCAAGTGTTCCTTTTAACATAATTCAACTTATGTGTTTTATAACGTCGCAAGATTCATGCGAATCAAGAGGTTGAAAAAGGACGCCACTTAGATTCAAGCCCGAACAAGCGAATATGACTTATGTGCTTTAGTCTGCCGATGTATTGATTTAAATTAATAATTTTGGTACAAAGAAAAAATATAGCAATTTTTGACTTATGTGCTTTAGTCCGCCGACCCGACAATTATACTTAGCTGTAAACATCGGCAATCTAAACTAATATTATAAATGCGAAAGTGAGTAAAATAAAAATAAAATAAAAATCTTTATTAACACTTCGAAGTCACAAACATCTGTGTAGCCCTGACTCTTGTACTAGGAGTTCCTGTATCACAAGAGCCAGACCTCTCAATTTACAGGGAGTGTTTATTTGCTTGTTTGTTGCCGCGAGCAAAAGCTGGTTAGGTATAAGTTATTATTATTACGTAAATATTATTTTAATTCGCATTAAAAAAATCAAACTTAACATTGTAGTTGAAAAAGCATGTTCTCCCATACGTCACGGTATTTTTTTTTGTAATAGCAAAAAACTATTTTTCATTTGAAAAAGCAATACATTAACGATTTTCGGAATTTTCCCTTTATTTGTACTGTGAGACCTTGCTTCTTACCAAATTTAATTATTCTAGGTCAACAGAAAAGAGTGAGTATCAAAATATGTCGCATAAATGGCCACATTTTTTTATTGCGTTGACTAGCTTGATTTTTTAGAGGTTTGAGAGACCATATACCTAAGTATTTAGTATTCATTTCAACTTGATACCTCTACGCGTTCCAGAGAAAAAGGGTCTTGACAGACTGACAGACATACAAAGGAACTCTTAAAAATGATCACAATGATGGGATGAATAAGCGACTCTTGATTTCATTAAGCGTTTTTTTACAGTCTTATAGCTCATGATGACAGTATAAGTTCGACTTGTAGATATATTCAACTTTATAAAATTGAAGGTGAAAAGTTTTCTGAAACGGAATGAGATCGTTTTCCAATTAAATAAGGTTTGATCTCGGACTATGGCAATTAATTTTACCGGATGAAGGTTTCCTTTGAGACAAAATTAAATTTAAATTAATTTGTTAATGTTTAAACAAGCTTTTTGTAACTTTTAGTAGAAATCAAATAGTATTGATATACTACTGCAATCAATGAAAACAAAACAATAATGATTACTTGCGTACTTAGTCACAGAATAATACAGATGGGTCACTCCGCAGTTTAGGTATGAAGCTACAAGTACACGGCGGGCCCCGTCCGCGGTGCTAATTCAGTAGACATGCCGCGCGCTGAAGGTATAAGAGTTATGCGATAGAAAGAGAGGCAATGTGTAGGTGAATATAACTGTGTAGGTAATTACCGTTCTGCGAATTGAATTGCACTTTATTGTATCGTAGCAAGAGTCGCTTTTTATTCAAATGATTTTGCGGAGTGTCCCATCTGTATTAATCTATGACTTAGTACACAATAGATAGAAATACACTAGCACTGTTTCGGTACGCTTCGAGCTACGGCGTAGCCCGCGTAGCTCGCACTGTGCTACGACCGCGTAATCACCACGTGTTTTCGGAGACCATTTTTTTAGGGAATAACTGTTATTCCATAACCAATAGAAATTAATTGACGTCAGAAGAAGTACTGATCTTTACACTAAAGAGCAACATTTTTTTTAACCAAATAGCATCTCGGCAAGAAGCCAGAAAACGTAACATGGTTCTCACATAACATATTTCATAGAGTTTAGCTCCATCTCTTTAGTGCAAAGGCCGTATCTACATAATTCACATAACATCAAAGTGGGTTGGTATTCATCCAGGCATAATATTTCCCACTGCAGTTCATTGCCTTCACGAGCGCGGATTAGCATTTCTTCGATCTTATGCAGATATATGTTGTAGGGAATGTGGGAAGGCTGAGACAAACATAATTTTGTCTAGATTCATTTGTTTGTTGTTTGTTCATTTGTTTCCTTGTTTGTTTGTTGTTTGTTCATTTCTTTTTTGTTTTTACTGCCTCTTTAGTCAGATGCTCGCAAGCGCTACTGCTGAGCAAGAGGTCCTGGGTTCGATTCCCAGGTCGGGCAAAGTGTTATTGGGTTTTTCCATCTGGAATTTCTCAGTAGCAGCATTTTTTTTTTGTCGATGGATAATCATCAAATGACTTCTTCCGCTCTGGGTGGAGCGGGAGGGCGTGTCACACTTTTAGTGACTAAAACCCACCCGTGTTCCTTCAGTTAGTCAGGGCCACGGTATCTCTTTCGAACAACCCGCGACCCCGGCGGCATCGGCCCTATCGGACCCCGTCATTGCTGACATCTCTTTGAGAAGCGCGTGGAACGCAACGCGCCGTCGACCCGGGCCTCGTCCTGACCGGACGGCGAGCTATCCACTACTCGCCGTCCGGAAGCCCGCGCCTACGGTGGCCGGGAATCGGCTATAGACTCCCGCCGCCCAGGGCGTCTCTTGTCTCAGTACCAGCCTGGAGTCTGAATTTGAGTTCAGTAGATGACAATAGGCTCGCCACTTATTACATGGGACTTAAACATAACTGACGAAATGTGGGCGAACCATTCTAAAAATGAACGCCCCTCCACAAAACGTGATTATTTCAATGTGTGAGAGGAAATATTTATATGTGTGCGTGCGACGACTTTACTGTCAGCATGGACTCGTCGCCGCACTTAGAGGTCAACTTATCGTGCGATCAGTCAGGCGGGGGGGTTGTACGGCGGGGAGCATGCGCTTTGTATGGAACGACACGTTCGCTCTGTCGCGCGTTCGTGTCATTTATACACTAGTTGGCCGACAAATCCGGCTGGTTGACGTTTGGGCAAGTCGGGTAGGTACCGTTTGCATAAAAAAATCGGTGACCATCTTTACATACCGAGACTCCTCCGTGCCTCGGAAAGCACGTTAATCCGTTGGTCCCAGCTGTCATTCGTGGATCTTTGACAGTTGATACGGTTCATCAGAAGCCCGAAACTGTGACAGCCAGTCTTACCAAGAAGTATCGTATTACCAAGTCACTAGGTTGTGGAGGTCAGATAGGCAGTCGCTCTATGTAAAATACTGGTATTCAGCTGCATCCGGTTAGACTGGAAGCCGACCCCGACATAGTTGGGAAAAGGCTAGTCAGATTGAAAATGCATTGTGTGTGAATCCATTTCTCTAATAAGTCTTGTTTAATCTTCAAACATGACCCGTAGCAGCGCCATATTTATCGTGCAGTCGATCTAATGCACTTTGTTTATCTCAATACATACCCTACGTGACTGGAACAAGGGTTCAGCCCCAGGCTACCGACGCGACGTTCCCTGCTTACACTCCGGATTTTATTTGAACACTCATCGTCGATATCCGATCGAAAGATCGACGAACTTTGATTTTATAGTTGATATCATTTTGTATTTAACAAACAATGGTGATCGGATATTTGTTTTGTAAGATATTATGTGCTTTTAAAAGATATGTATAGTAAAATGTACTGTTTGAAGCGAATGCTGATGTATTATGGTTTCGCTGTATGTTTGGCTATGGATAACACATCAGTACTCGGACTTAATTGTTACCCCCTTATTCGAAAAAAACTAAAACTCTTTATACCTATTTAAGTTATAGAAATGTTCTGTCACTTTCATTCGAATTTTGATTTGAGTTTGAATTGTATTTCTGTATTTTTAGTTTTATAAGTGTTTTTTCAATAAACCAATATTTTGTATTTTTAATTATGGAAGTGTTTTGTCATTTTACCTATATTTTGTAATTTTTTTTAAATTTCATTCGAATTATGATATGAGTTTGAAATAAGAAGACAAAACATTCATATAACTAAAATAGGTTTATAGTGTTTTAGTTTTATATGAATAAAGGGTCTATACTAATGCGAAAGTAACAGATTGAGCACTCGGTTAGACTGGAAGCCGACCTCAACATACATAGTTGGGAAAAGGCTGGGCAGATTGATTGAAAGTAACCTTGTTTATCTGTCTGTTACCTTTTCACGCCTTAACGGTTGAACGGATTTGGATGAAATTTGAAAGACCATGACCTGGGTAAGGACTATTTTCAAACCTAAACTAGACGGGTCGCGGGCAAAATTTAGTATTGTTATAAGACAGCACTATGGCAACCGGTCAAATCTTTATACCTAGGCTCAATGTGCCTAAAGCCGGCTTTTCACTATGGGATATAGATTACATCTTGAGATATAATATTTTATCGCTCGTCATACATTTTGTACGAAACCGTTCACACTGTGCTATAAATATATTACATCCCATTCATAGATAGCTCAAGATGTAAAATATATTATATACCATAGTGAAAAGCCGGCATTAGCATAAGTACGATGGATTTTCAACTGGCTAACTACAAATACACCATTATTCTTTGAAACTTCAGCTTTTCTACACCATTTTTATATGTATTTCGCCGTAATTTCGTCTTGCTTTTTTCGCAATATATAATGTTCAAATGCCTTTTTGATCATATAATATCAAAGGAGGTTTGGTTACAAACTCACCATTATCTGCGGCTTAGTGGTATGTGGTCATGCAGTAGTATTATTTGTAGAGGATTAAATTTTTCAAAAGGTTTTTTCACTGAATATTTGTAAATATTTGCATTTTTTAGGGTTCCGTACCTCAAAAGGAAAAAACGGAACCGTTATAGGATCACTCGTGTGTCTGTCCGTCTGTCACAGCCAATTTTCTCCGAATCTAATGGACCGATTAAGTTGAAATTTGGTACACATGTGGATTTCTATGACCCAAACACGTACGGCTACAGTAAATAAATGAATTATGAATATGAAGGTGACTTTTAGGGGGCAAATAAGAAAATTAAAAAAAAAAGTTTTGTAAACTGTACCGTGTGATATATCAAATGAAAGGGCTTACTATGAGGGTCTCAAATATATATTTTTTTATAATTTTAAAATAAACTGTTTTAAAGTTATTTAAGAAAGTAGACGAAAATTGACCATCCCCCCCCCTTATCTCCGAAACTACTGAGCCTAAAATTTTGAAATAAATACAGAAAATAGTTTTTTACCTATAGATTACAGGAAAACCTATAAGAAGTCTGTGGTCTTAAAATAACATGGTAAATCTACATATATAAAAAATTCAAAGTCCTGAATGAGTCACTGACTAATATATCCACGCACAGCCCAAACCAATGGACCTAGAGACTTGAAATTTTGCACATAGATACCTTATATAGTGTTAACATCCACTATGGAAGGATTTTTGGAAATTTCATCTCTAAGGGGGTAAAATAGGGGATGAAAGTTTGTATGAAAAATCTTAACCTTTGAGTTAATAGACTTGAAACTTAGCACGAATATTCATCTAAGTAAATTATACAGTTAATCATTTTTAGTTTTCCTAAACTACCCCCTAAGGAAGGATTGGAGCGTGTCAAAGTTTGTATGGAGGAATTATAACACGCAGTCCGATTAACTCAAAACTTTGTTTGTATACTTGAGACCAAAAATGAAGACTTAACTTGTATCAGGGTTTTCCAAAAATCTACCCCTAAGGGGTGAAAAGTTAATTTTAGAGCGCAGGATTGATTGGGGGCTTGATTAATTAAAAAATTGGTGTAAATAATGTTTGATTCAAGTTATAGAAACATCCCAGACGATTTTTGAAATTCTACCCCCCGTGGGCGTGAAAACAGGGATAGGTACAGTTTGTATGAAAAATCTTATTAATTCGGTTAATGAACTTGAAACTTAGCACAAATACTTGCTTAAGTAAGTAATAAAGTTTGTCATTATTAGTTTTTCAAAACTACCCCTCAAATGAGGTTCAGGGATGTTAAAGTTTGTATGGAAGAATTTATAGCGCAGTTCGATTAACTTGAAACTCAGTTTATTTTATACTTTTGATATAAAATAAACAATAATAAGTTTGTGGGTTTTTCGAAAGTCGATTCCTGAAGGACAAAAATATAGAATGGTTAAATGTTTAAGGGGAGGATTTTACTGTGTGTCTTGATTAACTCAAAAAATGGTATAAGTACTCGTAATCTTTGAGTCAAGTTATGTAAACTTCCCAAACGAATTTTCACCGATTTTGACGGCATATAGCTGATGTTATAAGGAGTAAATATTTTTAATTTAGAAAAATAATTAGGGTTCCGCGCAAGAAAATAAAACCCATGAAATCAGACTTCCATGCGGGCCAAGCCGCGGGCAGTCCAGCTAGTCTCTCAATATTGTGCGTACGAAGTTACTAAGTCTCCGCTGTACGTCCGTCCGTCCGTCCGTCTGTCGCAGGGCTGTATCTCATGAACCGTAATAGGTAGCCAGTTCAAATTTTCAGACATTGTGTATTTCTATTACGGCTATAACAACAAATAATAAAAATAAAGCTAAATTAAAAATTAAAGGGGGCGGACACAATACAATATACTTTTCATTTTTAAAGAAAATAAAAGTTTTAACCTAGCGTGACATCGTCTAGAACTCATCGAGTTGAGTACAAACATATTTTTATTTTTTTTATCTTCTAAAGTGAAGAAATAAGGAGCCGCAAAAGTTGTCAATTTTAGACCATTTTTGTACGGAGCTCTAGCGCAACAATTCAACAAATTAGGAATTTGAAACTTCTGTATTTAATTAACAATACTAAAAACGGCGATTTATAAGGTATTTTGTTTAAATATGGGTAATTTTCTGCAACTGCAAAAAATAACCTTGTAATTGACAGTATCATTACGAAATACAAAGTTATCTTTGCGATTGTTAAATATATAATATGGTACGGAACCCTTCGTGTGCGAGTCCGACTCTCACTTGGCCGGTTTTTTTCGAGTATATTTAAATTCACTATCTGTTATTTATAAGGGCATCGTTTGCAGTCTAGACGAAATTTCAAGAATTTGCTTAGTCGCCGTGGTAAAGAATTGAGGACCGAAATAATTTTAAATTCTGAGAGACGAGGCAGAATGTTCGGAATGTGAGGCGACAAGTAAAACTTCGTGTCAACGTATTATGTATGGAGAAACTTATCGCAGGTACATGACAGCAGATCTTGCGAAAAAGTTGGCAAAATTGAATGGGCTAAAAATTTACAAAAAATAAGTCCTAGATTTACATACCTACGTCTACATACATACCACATACGTTCTTGATGTGATTGCGTTGTATTAAGACTAAGTTTGTACTAAGACTCAAAATAAAACAAACTAACTTAGGTACCTAATTTTTTTTTTCAAGAAAAAAAAATGTTTGTTCTGCACAAACATTACAAAAAATATTTGGGCACCGCACCATACAGTACAAATGAAAAAAGTTTTCACTTCAATAAAAATATTAAATAGTATTGTGATTAGGTAGTATTTGGATGTTTCTCTTTCAGCACTCCTTACATCGAAAACTCTCTAGAACGAAACAACTCTGTATCTTGAGTTTCGTTATAACCTCGTGGCTCTGAGGCTGGAGGAGCTCGTGGCTAAGTAATAACAGCCTCACGGGGCGATCCGTCACGTTACGCTACGCTTGCCGGGGTTGGTCCCTGGACCCGACCATCTTTACATACCGAGACTCCTCCGTGCCTCGGAAAGCACGTTAAGCCGTTGGTCCCGGCTGTCATTTGTGGATCTTTGACAGTCGTTATGGTCGTCAGAAGCCCGAAAGTCTGACAACCAGTCTTACCAAGGGGTATCGTATTACCCAGTTACTGGGTTGTGGAGGTCAGATAGGCAGTCGCTCCATATAAAATACTGGTATTCAGCTGCATCCGGTTAGACTGGAAGCCGACCCCAACATAGTTGGGAAATGGCTAGGCAGATTGATTGATCATGTAATGAAACCCACAATCACAATGGATGTATTATAAATTCATAATTCATAATTGAAAGAAAGAAGAATGTAAATGAAAGAAGAGCTGCCAACAACAGTCATGATTTTCTTTTGAACTTGTCGAAAACTATCTGCTTGAGCTACTTTTCCTGACAAAAGCACATCAATAAAATTAATGCACATTATTAGTAGGACTACTATGATAGTTATCTACCGAGACAACGATACCATGTATTTGTCGTAATAACAAGTTTAATGCAGTGATTGAGATAAGATAAAGTAATCGGGCGATATTTATCTTATTAATTTTAACATAAATTTTGACACGATACAGCTAAAGGTTTAAAATGAACACTTTTGGTGTTCGAAAGACGCGCGTCCCAGGAAATGAAAATACATGTTATTTTTATCCATAGTATAAAAAACCGGCAAAAGTATAAAAAACATTTAATTGATTTTTTTTTGCAACGGGGACTGAAAGGGGGACTAGTAACTAGGGCATATGCCCTAGTAACTAAGACATATCCCACATGCCCTAGTAGCCCCACTTTGAATTTTTAAGACACCTTTCAGTCCTGTTGAAAAAAAAAAAATTCTTTCTTATTTGCAAAATAGTTGGGTAAACGTCATCTAAAACTGTTCCAAATTTCAAGTTAGCATTAGTATTTCTTGAGATATCCAGCTGTGACAGACAGACTGAGTCACACCATAAGTGTTCCTTTTTACCATTTTGGTACGGAACCCTAAAAACGGGTAATACGGGGTCAAATTAAACTAGCTAGTGAAACTCCGCAGACTTCATGTTTATCGATATCTAAACATGATAAAACAAAAAAGAATTAATTTGATGATGTGAACCGCCGTCACCGATAGTGCAGTCCCTTAAATATCAGTTTAAAATCAGTATGATGATTACCACGAAATAGAAAGAATTAGGTACCTAGTTTTGTGTAAAAGTTGGTTCTTATCATGAGTATAATCATGTGTTTAGGTATCGATCACTAGCCGCTGGGGTCGCGGGTGCCGCTGAGGTCGCGGGTAGTGCCGCTGGGGTCGCGGGTAGTTTTAAGAAGATACCGCGGCCCTGGCATAGGCAACTGAAGGAACACGGGTGGGTTTTAGTCAGTAAAAGTCTGACACGCTCTTCCGCTCCACCCAGAGCGGGAGAAGTTATTTGATGATTTCACCCTCAAAAAAAAAAAAGGTATCGATCACTGTTCCGGCTGCTGCCGCTGTGTTATTTATATTATGGGTCTTAGAAATAATGGATGTATTTATATGATTTGTTTTATAATTCTGTTCTGATGATTTACAATATATGTGAAATCACTGAATAAAATAGGATGAGCGACGTCTGAAGGTGGGACGACGACTGACGTGGGCGCGCTGCGTCCTGCGGCACGGCCACGCGCAGGCACGGCATTAGTATGTCCATTGCGGCGGGGCCGTAACAATCACTACTTACCAGTCTCCCTATATAGGTATTAAAAAATACATACGATTTCGATTAAATTATAAAACTAACGGTTAGGAAATTTTGAGCTTATTAAGCAGTGACCAGGGCGCTTACTCTTGGTTCCAATTCCGATCGATCGACATTGGAATTTTAACGTTTCGTACTCTTGAGTTCGACGCTAGCGCCAATTTGTTTTTGAATCGTGTGTCCATTTTGTGGAACTAAGTGGAATCAGAATCGGGTTTGGCGTGCGGTAAACGCTACCATTGAGTTTTTTTGACAGCTGTGTATTGGGTCATTATTGTGTTGGGATTGTTTGTTGATTCTGATTTTTCCAAAAACAAAAGTGGAACCTTTTAGAAATTGTTTTGCGTTTTATATGGTTTTTCGTAAGTAATAAGTCTAAAATATGTCACGATTAGCATTAATATACAGTTTTTTTACATAACTCCCATAAAAACCATTGAAACAAAGAAGAGATGAGCGTTGGATGATGCGTTTTATGGACAGAGCGTTTTCTATGAATGAAAATGAATTTAAAGTAAATTAAAGAGAGCAAGGATTTGCTTGAGGAAAATGAAAACATTAGGCCCTATAAGCCAACTCCTAACTAAGAGAAGAAGTGTTATAATATCACCAAAATATAAGGCACCTACCTACTTATGTTGTGTTTGATACTATACTTTTGTTTGGAAGTTCAATAGCTTAATACTTCTATAATTTTTGCAGGTTTTAGTAGTATTGTCCTTTTATGCGACTGGGAGTTACCAAAAACTAGTTGGAGGCACATATGGACCCTAATTATTATTATATGTAAGTATAGTAAACATAATATACTATGCCTTGTGAACCAGGTTTTTTGAACAATATCACATACCATCTGGTAAAGGATGTATTGATGGCTCGCATATGACCTTAATAATACCTACCTATAGCTTAACCTATAGAAAATGAAGAGAGATTTTTAAATCCCAAACATTTCCAATCAAGAAATGTTCTGATTGTAAGGCAATACTTTTGACTAAAATTTAACAAAGAAGAACTGAATAAACAGTTTTTTTTTACATAAATGTACTTTTATTTACTTTTTTTGTAGTGTACCTAAGTACGCAACGATCCTACTACATGCAGCCTAAGTCATGGTTAATTTTATGATTTTAATCATTTTCATACGCCCAAATGAATTTAATAAGTTACAATTAATCAATTAAACAATTATTTATGTCCTATTTATTTATTAGCGTTGTTATTTAAAGGATAAACCATTTTAAAGCGCCATTACCGGTTTTTCGTAATGAGTTGAACAACACTATTGCGCCCCGTAAAATAGCTAACTTCATGTGTAACAAAATAATCGCGGGGCAATCTCAATTTCAATCCAATGTTGACAATATTGTTTTCAAGAGTACCGAATCACGTGACTGCAAAATTAACATTGGAACCGTATTGGCTTTAGATTGGAATTAAAATTAGTTTGAAGAGTAAGCCCCTGTTGCCACATGCGAAAAGAAATGATTCGCAAAGTATTAATAGTACTAATATTGTTGTCTTACGTAGTCAGTGAATCCTGTGTGATATTGCGTTTGAAGAAAATTTCAATGAAAAGTTAACAAATGAGGGGGTCAGAAGGTGTTTCTTTTTGCCATCTTGGATTTTTGACAAGTAGGTACAGCTCTTTGGGATTGACTAATCAAAATTAAGGCAGTACCTGAAAAAAAAATACAAAAAAAAACTTTTTTTTTTCTTTCTTTCTTTTACCTCTTTTATTACGTCTCTACTAGATATGAGTTGTGTGTCTTCATTCATTTTCTATGACTGCCGATGGTACGATAGAAGTTTATATGGAAGCAACGGTTATGGGGCATCAGTAAGATCTACTGCATGACCGAATCTTAGGAAATGCTTGGAAAATGGCTGGGGAACTAAACTTCGTGCCTGGATTCACTCTGAACATTATCTTACCTTCAATCGAAGCAGACATTGGTGAAAGCTATGTGAGTATTACGTGCGTTGAATTATGCTGGGGTTGAATTCTCGCGGGGTCGAGTTGCCCGGGGTCGAGTTTTCTCGGGGTCGAGTTGTCGTAGAATGGAATAAACGTTATTGTTATTACATATTAAGTATAGTCGACCTCATCATTGCTTTACCACTTTTAAGAACAATACCCAGTAATTGAAACTTCACTAATGTTGAAATTATCGAATCGTCACTTATACAGAAACACCTTGTATGACGTGCAAGTGGCTTTCAACCTCATGGTGGTAAGGCAATTACGAGGTCGACTATACCATCAAGTTATTTAAAATCCTTATCTGAACACACAGACGGACAGACTCAGCCGAGTGACTTCATTTTATTTTTATACAGTTGGAGATACTATCTTTTCCGTATTCATTGCATTATGAATAATGAACTTCGATTAGATTATAAAACTAACAGATACGAGATTTTGGGTTCATTAAGCAGTGACTTGTTGCCACATGCGAAACGAAATGCTTCGCAAAGTATTATTATTATTTATATTAGTGTCTTACGTAGTCAGTGATTATTGTGTGAGGTACACGTTTGAGGAGAATTTCAATGAATTGTTTACAAATGAGAGGGGACCTGTTTGTGTCAACATGCCACCTTGGCAGGTTGGCAAGTACAGCGCTTTAGACTTAACTGATGAGCAAAACGAACGCAGCACCTCTTTCATTATGCCTCTGCAAGAATACAGTTGTGTGTCATCATTCATTTTTCCTATAACCGACGGTGGTACTATTGAAGTGACCATTTATATGGAAGCAACGGATACTCTTGACCAAATCACGCTTATGGCCTTCCAGTTAGATAGACTTAGTGACCGATTCTTAGGAGTTGCTTCGAATAGTGCTTGGGAATCAAACTTCGTGCCTGGATGGCACACTCTGAAGATAACCTTACACTTTATCGAAGCAGATATTTTCGGTTACGTGAGTATTAATTAACAATGTTTTATATATGTATTACTAAACGATTTGTCAACGTGCGTCTATGAAATTACCGTATTTCCTACATGCATAATTCGCCAAATTTTATATTACATTATGACCCAATCAATCTGCCTAGCCTTTTCCCAACTATGTTGGGGTCGGCTTCTAGTGTAACCGGATACAGCTGAATAACAGTATTTTACATGGAGCGACTGCCTGTCTGACCTCCACAACCCAGTTGCTGGATAATACGATACCCCTTGGTAAGACTGGTTGTCAGACTTTCGGGCTTCTGACGACCCGTTACGACTGTCAAAGATCCACGAATAACAGCCGGGACCAACGGCTTAAATGCTTTCCGAGGCACGAAGGAGTCTCGGTATGTAAAAATGGTCACCCATCCACTGAACAACCCCGGCAAGCTTAGCTTAACCTGACGGATCAACCCGTGCGACTGTTATTACTTAGCCACGAGCTCCTCTATATAACATATATATATATATTACATTAAGACCCAATGGTTAACAATAGATAAACTACTTGACTTGCGTTAATTGTGTTTAACGCATGTAAAAGTACCTACTTAGTTTGGTGAGAATCGACTTCTGAATCAATTTTGTATTTCTGCAAGAGCTCCATTTGATTTAGATCAGTTTTGTGGTCTAATAGCCCAGGATTATTAGACATGCCAAAGACATGAAATTATTGGTACACTACGTACAGACCATCAAACTGAACAACTTTCTCCATGGGACCAACATTATGATCGCGAAAAAATAATCTGTCGTCACATACATTTATTTTGGGTCGAGTAAATATTGAAGTTTTGTATTGGATAGCTGATTATTTTTTCGGGATTACGATGTTGGTCCCATGGAAAAAGTTGAACCTCGGTTTAGATCACACAACTACCAAACACCTTACTTTCTTTGTTTCAGATATCCATCATGGGCATGGCGTCTCCAAATTCTATTGTTTTAGTCGATTCATTCCGTTACATACCGCCTGGTATGGAAGAAAGCGCTTGCCGACTCTACGAAGACGAACCAACAGTGCCACCCACACCAGAGCCGACAACGCCTGAGCCAGCCTCGCCAGAGGTGACAACGACTGAGCCAACCACGCCAGACGTGACAACGCCTGAGCCAACCACGCCAGAAGTGACAACGCCTGAGCCAACCACGCCAGAGGTGACAACGCCTGAGCCAACCACGCTAGAGGTGACAACGCCTGACTCAACCACTCCAGAGGTGACAACGCCTGAGCCAACCACGCCAGAGATGACAACGCCTGACTCAACCACTCCAGAGGTGACAAAACCTGAGCCACCCACGCCAGAGGCGACAACGCCTGAGCCAACCACGACAGAGGTGATATCGCCTGACCCAACCACGCCAGAGGTGACAACGCCTGAGCCAACCACGCTAGAGCTGACAACGCCTGAGCTAACCACCCCAGAAGTGATAACACCTGACCCAACCACGCCAGAGGTGACATCGCCTGAGCCAACTACAGCAGAGGTGACATCGCCTGAGCCAACCACGCTAGAGGTGCCATCGCCTGACCCAACTACGCCGGAGGTGACAACGCCTGAGTTAACCACTCCAGAGGTGACAACGTCTAACCCAACCATGCCGGAAGTGACAGCGCCTGAACCAACCACGCCTGACGTGACAACGCCTGACCCAACCACTCCAGAGGAGGCAACGCCTGAAAATAAATATCGATATCTCTTGACAATAGAAATGTGGGTCAAAACCAGTTTTGGTAGCAAAACAATATGAAGCCTTGTTTTGAACTTCCTGTTTTTTACGAAAAATAAATCATGCTAGTTCCTGCAATCAAAATTCATAAAACGCATAAAGACAAACTATGAAACGGTGCAAAACAGACCATCAAACAAAATAATCCAACAAGCATCTAAAATCACGTACAAAACCAGTCATCGACAACTTACATCCTAACTTATTTCCTAAGTCTCTTCCAACCCCGAACTTTAGAGAGAGCATCTCAGTAACTTAGCAACTTGCGACTTAGAAATCTTTTCACAACTATTTATAAGTTACAACTTTGGTTTGCACTCTTCTACACAAGTTGGGGAGTCTACCCATTAATTGTTATATTATTGAGTAGGCAAGTAGGGACAGTGTGAAAGGATTCTCATGTATCAAAAGTTGGGTTGGCGTTGAAAACTTTGTCACAGGTACTCGTTGAATCCGACTCCTGACACTTTTGAAGTGTACTTCGAGTTTAAAATCAAATGTTTTAATGGAGTTTTCTTTTAACGGTTAGTGTTGAGGGGCCTTTAACATTATCTGTACCTAGTATTTTTATATGATTTTAAAACTAACATATGTAATAATAAAACCAGTCAAGAAGAGCGAGGTGGACCCGCGCACTGAGGGTTCTGTTCCGATTATTTTCTCAAAAAGAATGCTATTTAGAGACATAGCTGTTTTATTTTTCCTGTAACCTTTATAAAACTTCTATCACATAGAATAATTTCATATTTTTCTGTATGCAAACTTCGGTGATAAGGGTATGATATTTTTTGTTCATTTTTCAAAAGTCAAAAACTGTGCGGCATGAAAAAAGAAAAATAATGTTTGAGAATGTGCAAACAGCGCTCTCTATGAATTTTTAAGACCACCTTTCAAAATTTCGATTGGCATCAAAAAATGTTTTTGTGTAAAATGGCTATTTTCTTGCTAAATATAATTTTTTTGAAAATCTGTGAATGGGGATCAAAATTCCATAAAAAATTATGAATAGTCTCCTAAGACCATTTTCGTGTAGCTGCAACGGATAAGGTACTTCCCCTTACTGCCCCGCTGAAAGTTTCCACCCTGTATATAGGGTGACTGGTAATTAGTGACCGATACCTAAACACATGGTTGTGCTCATGATAACAAACAACTTTTACTATGGGACCAAACCTGAAATCGCGCAAAAAAAATCAGCTGCTCCATACATTCATGTTCGCATAACTCGTCAAAATGTATGGAGCAGCTGATTTTTTTTTCGCGATTTCAGGTTTGGTGCCATAGTAAAAGTTGTTTGTTATCATGAGCACAATCATGTGTTTAGGTATCGGTCACTAATTACCAGTCACCCTGTATATACGTATATTATTATATCCATTAAATAAATATATCAAAAACACGGTAGGTACGATTACTCCTTTGTCAAAAACCACCAGACTTATTCAGTTCCGGCGAGGGAACTTAATTCTCGCCTATTTTGCCCATTCGTTCGGACTGTGTTACATAATATGATTTGTGTGTTCTGCGGAACCCTTGATACGGCACCCCAGTAGTGTGCAGTGTATTTATTATTCAAACGATTACCCTAAATTGTGTGGCTTCGCGGTGGCTCTATTTATAGTGCGGAGTCACTTTTGTTCATGCTTTTGTTCAGTAGTAGTACGGTCAGCAATGAAAGCTATAAAATTATTCGATACACGCTTTTTAAAAGTATGGTTAATTTTATGGTCTTTCTGTTCTGGCTTAAGTTTTTGGTTGAAACTTCAGTTTTAAAATCCTAAGTAGACAAAAAACCAGAATGGAAAGAATTAGTCGTTTGTTGGTAGAGCTCGTGGCTAAGTAATAACAGACGCTCGGGTTGATCCATCAGGTTAACACGCTACGCTTGCGGTGTTGGTCCGTGGATGGGTGAACACTTTACATATCGAGACTCCTCCGTGCCTCAGAAAGCACGTTAAGCCGTTGGTCCCGGCTGTCATTTGTGGATCTTTGACAGTCGTTACTGGTCGTCAGAAGCCCGAAAGTCTGACAAACAGTTTTACCAAGGGGTATCGTATTACCCAGTTACTGTGTTGTGGAGGTCAGCTTGGCAGTCGTTCCATGTAAAATAATAATAATAATATTCAGCTGCATCCGGTGAGACGGGAAGCCGACCCCAACATAGATGGGAAACAGCTTATTGGCGGACTGGTTGAGTTTTAATAGTCTTTTGTTGCTGGTTGAACAAAAAATTATGGCATTATGGTGGCATGTTTTCTCTCGTATAATACTTAGTTCCGCTGAGCTAATTATCTTTTATACCTACCTCTTAACAGTTTAAAGGTTCCTACAAACAGGCGCCACTCGCTGCGCGAATCGCGCGCGACACAATAAAGCCGACGTAAATAAATCGCGGCGGGATTTTATCGCGCACTGGATTTTTAACTCTCGGTGTTGAGCCGAGCTTCGAGAATCCAACCTAACAAAAACAGAGTGCATCCAAGCGCGACGAAAAACACACTGTTGAATTTTCAACTCCTGGCGCTAAGCAGAGCTTTGAAAATGCAGTGCGCGAAAAAAAATCGCCGCGATTTATTTACGCCCGTGCGTACGTCGGCTAAAGGCACTGCGCGTGTCACGCCTGTTTGTAGGTGCCTTTAAACTAACCCCAAAAGCCCACGTATTTCATAATATGTAGGTTCTAAGCGAAAATAATAAAAATTAACAATAGCTACAACAGTTTTTTTACAAACTTCATTACTCATACAATAGCAACACAAAATGAGCAGCTATTGATTTTTTTTAGATTTCTTGTTATTCCATAAAATCAGTGTTTAAAAAATCAAAAAAGATTCTTCAGTAAATACGGTTACGTCAATGTAAATACAAGAGAAAAAATGTTACGGTTGGTTTGTACACCTACAAACCGATTTTTTTTCTGTTACGGTTCATTACCTTATGTTTACTGCCAGCAATTAAAATAAAAAAAGAATAGTCACATTTAAATAAAGAACTTTCGTGGAATGTTTTCGAAAGAGGCCGGTAGCTTTTTTGAATTGAACATTGAATTGGAATGAGAAACTTTTTTAAATTTTAAAAGAGTCTGTAAGAGGATTTTATCATCTTATATTATTAAGAGAGAATTGTACCTATTTTAAATCGTTATTTGTTTTATTCGGCATCATAGTGTAAAACTATTGAACTGTTAAACTATATATACATAAGTATAACTAGATAAGAAAAATGATAATTGCTGCTACTCGTATTTAAATAGAAACTCAATTATACCGTTGTTCTCAAATTACTATTGTTGTATTTATTAAAAACTTTTTTCTCTCGTTAAGCACACTCGTTGACACTTTTGTTGCACATTCGATCTTTCTCTATTGAGAGCCCGTTTCAGTAGGTACTTAATTTATTTTTAAATTATTCTAATAATACAAAAAAGTTACCTCAACCAGATAATAATAAAAAAACCGGCCAAGTGCGAGTCGGACATGACGGACACGAAACGACACACCAAGACACACAAACACACACATACGTACACGAAGGGTCCCTTAACATATAATATATATATTTAACAATCGCAAAGATAACTATGAGAATTTTTAATAAATTTTTAATAATTTTTTTTTGCTAAGAATTCTTTTTTTCAAAATGAAAAGTTTATTGTATGGGGTCCCCATTAATTTTTGACTTTATTTTTATTATTTATTGTTACAGCAGTAATAGAAATACACAATCTGAAAATTTCAACTGTCTACCTATTACGGTTCACGAGATCAGGGGGCCTACTCCCTAAGCACGAAGCCCGTAGTTGCGGACTTCGTTACGGGCATTTCTTACTCCGTATCACCTACGGATGTATGATTGGTTCGGGGCCCGAACGAAGTATGAATGGCAACACGATACGACAGTTGTCCCTACCCCCGATGTGTTTTTGCCCGTCCGAAAAATTTAACTTTTACACTTGTTTTGATGGATCGTAATGTCAGACGGACGGATAAACGGACGGACGGAGAGACGGACGCACTTAGGGAGTAGGCCCCCTGCCCCGTGACAGACAAACGGACGGACAGCGGAGGCTTAGTAATAGAGTTCTGTTTGGTATCCTTCGGGTACGGAACCTTAAATAGTAAGAAAATAAAATGATTTAAAATTATAATCACAATGTAAGTGATAACCACAAAAAATAAAATCTGAAAGAGAAATTGATTCAACTTTTTGATTGATGACAAAATCTTTAACTGGATCAAATTTAGCCTTTGATCCATCAATTTGCTACCAGAGAGACAAATTGGACTTACTTTTCATAAAAAGAATAAAAATATGAAAAATATTTTTATCGACAGTTTTTGATTGGAGCACTGTTGTATTGTCGCTTCTGCTAAAGTCTGAGGGGCAATTCTCGTATTTTTAAAACGTTCGCAATATCATCTCAAGACTCAATCTGTCAAAAATTGTATAGCGTTTACCTACATTTTTGACATTTGATTGACGCTGGCATGAGATTGTGAACGTTTTTAGGTACGAGAATTGCCCCTCTGGTCTCAACTATGTTGGCAAATGTTGTTTGACTCAGTGTACGGTAAATCGAAAGCACCATTTACTAGTCTTCAGTTTTAAATTATCACTATGAAGGTATTTTAGAATGAAAAGCAACAAAAAAAAAATCTAAAACTAATTAGGTAAGTGGCGTTATGTAGTTTCCATAGTGTGTTTTTGGGATACGTGTAAGATTTTTATTTAAACCTTGAAAACCTATTCAAGAATATGCGTACTATTAAAATATATTCAAATAAACCGGTCAAGAGCGAGTCGGACTCGCGCACCGAGGGTTCCGTTCCGATTTCTGAAAAACTTCTATCACATAGATTACAGATTTTTCTCTATGCACTGTATTTTTTTTTACATTTTTCATCAAAATATTCAGCCCAAAAAAAAAGAAGAAAAAAATGGTTGAGAATATCCAAACAGCGTTCTTTCATTGATACCCCACATGCTAGTAGCACCACTTAAAATTTTTAAGACGTTGCAAAAAAAAAAAATTTTTTTTTCTTATTTGCAAAATAGTTGGGCAGACGTCAAACTGTTCCAAATGTCAAGTTGATAGCATTAGTAGTTCTTGAGATATCTAGCTGTGACTGAGTCGTCCATTTTGGTACGGAACCTTAAAAAACCTGCATACAAGAACACCGACAATCCAACACCTGCTCAGATTCACTGCACTGTATTAACCTCACAGTTGACTCCATAATTAGTCCACAACTGCATGGATCATTAAGTGGGCATCCAGTGTAATGCAATCGGCCGAAAAGCTCGTTATTGCTATTGTATTAATTAAAACTAGTTCTGTACACTGGCGACCAAGTTAGTTGTACCCAGTATTCGAATTCGGAATGCGCCGAGATCATAAAGGAATATCTTGACTAATATTGTAAAGGAGCTTGTTGTTATAACTTCCTAATTTGTGTTTCAGGGAAGGAACTTGCTACTTGATAGTTTGATTTAGAACTGTATGGTTCTAGTAGATAGTTCATTTAAGATGCAGTTATATGCCAACCGCCTTAAGTGCATAGTTTGCGTGTTCTGTGCTGAACTCACGCAACGTGTCGTACATCAACCCAGTTATAGGACTTGCCCATCAAGGAGCGCTGTCCCAAATTTGAAGCATTATTAATTTATTAAACATAGAAAAAAAAATTAAAAAACGCACAACGCAAAAAAGAAAAGCGACCATTTAAAAAGTAAAAAATAATAGGTATCTATCGTTGAGCCATAAAATTCGATTGAGATACCTATAAATATTTTAATTAGGTACAGAAATTGATGGATGGCACGATAAGGTTTGTTCATTGAAATGGCGCTATAATGTTGCGGCGTCAAAAATGTAGGGAACATTTTTCACGAGTTATGCAAGCATGTAGGGAACAGCTGATTTTAATAATGTAATAAAAGTTGTTGTACAATCATGTGTTTACGAATTAAATACATTGTATTACTATGCGCTGCCTTGGCAGGCGTACAAATATTGTTCACAGTAATAGTTGTACAGGTAGTAGATATCTTCAGTTTAACATTCTTAAAAGTCGATTATCGTCGCCTTAATTAGAGTACACGTCGAGTCGTCGTCGTCGTACGCCGTCTTAGTGAGAGTACACGTTGCAATAACTTACATACACGCGCTTATTTTGGATCTATGCAAGATGCTAAAGCAAGAAAAGCGAACTTTCGCGAGCGTTTCTCTCGCATCTCCCACATGAGTAGCTCGTGGCTAAGTAATAACAGCCGCACGGGTCGAGTTGGTCTGTGGATGGGTGACCATCTTTACATACAGAGATTCCTCCGTGCCTCGGAAAGCACGTTAAGCCGTTGGTCCCGGCTGTTATTCGTGGATCTTTGACAGTTACCGGTCGTCAGAATTCCGAAAGTCTGACAACCAGTCTCACCAAGGGGTATCGTATTACCCAGTTTCTGGGTTATGGAGGTCAGATAGGCAGTCGCTCCATGTAAATAAAATACTGGTATTCAGCTGCATCCGGTTAGACTGGAAGCCGACCCCAACATAGATGGGAAAAGGCTAGGTAGATTGACACGCGCTTATTTTGAACTATGCAAGATGCTAAAGCAAGAAAAGCCAACATTCGTGATCGTTTCTCTCGCATCTCCCTACATGGATCAATAAATGCTTCTCGCACTGATTTGCATTATAATTTACTTAATGCATATAACTTACATACTTAATTAATATATAACACTAGCTTTTGCCCGCGGCTTCGCTCGCGTGGATGTCGGAAAATATCCCACGAGAACAAAAATCCTTCCTTATTTGTCTTGTCTACCTTATAAAGGGAACCTCTGTGCAAAATTTCAGCTTTATAAGTCCAAGGGTTGGGGCTGGGCGTTGATGAGCCAGTCAGTCAGTCAGGACTTTTCTTTTTACCCACCCACGCGCCTATAGCCTTCCGCAAAAATAATTTATTAAAGTCCGACTGGTAGTTCCAGAGATTAGCGCGTTCAA
The DNA here is from genome assembly GCA_905163495.3 of Cosmia trapezina. Taxonomy (NCBI): domain Eukaryota; kingdom Metazoa; phylum Arthropoda; class Insecta; order Lepidoptera; family Noctuidae; genus Cosmia; species Cosmia trapezina. The sequence goes on from LR991037.1 coordinate 20,517,840, forward strand.
ACAAACAAAAAAAGTGTTTGTCAGCTCCTTTGCACGACTGGAGTTTACTCCTGTTTTTGTGCCCCACCTCACCTACCCGCTAACCTCCCCCTTCCCCTCTAACCCCCCTCACACCCCTTCACCGCTTTCCCCTGCCCTTCCACTCTCACCAACTCCTCCGCTCCCCCTCTTTCCTTCTCCACACCCTCTCCCTCACTGCACCCTCTTATCCCTCTCCACCCTCTCTCCCTCCCTCCATCATACACCCCTTTTCCTCTCCCTCTCACCATACACTCCCCTTCCCCCTTTCTCTCCTCACCACTCGTCCCGTTACCCCTTTCCCTCCTCACCACCCCCTCCTCTTCCCCCTCCCCTTTAATACTTGCTTAGGTAAGTATTTGTTCCAAGTTTCAAGTTAATTAACCAAATGAATAAGATTTTTCATCTAAACTATATTCCCGGTTTTCACCACCACTTGAATGGAATTTTAAAAAATCGTTTAGGATATTTCCGTAACTTGACTGAAAGATTATTTACACCAATTTTCGAGTTAATCAAGCCCCGCAGTAAAACCTGGCCAGTATAATTTACTATCCCTTTTCACCCTTAAAGCGAAAAACCCTGATACACATTATTCTTTATTTTTGGTCTCAAGTTTAGATACTGAGTTTCGAGTTAATCGGAACGCTCGTTAAAATTCCTCCATACAAACTTCGACACTCCCCAATTCCTCCTGAGCGGGTAGTTTAGGAAAACTAAAAATTACAAACTTTATAATTTACTTAGATAAATATTAATGCCAAGTTTCAAGTCTATTAACTCAAGGAATAAGATTTTTCATACAAACTTTCATCCCCTATTTGTCTCCTTTGGGGATAGAATTTCCAAAAATCCTTCCTTAGTGGACCTACACTGTATAAGGTATCTATGTGCAAAATTTCAAGTCTCTAGGTCCAGCGGTCTGGCCTGTGCGTTGATATATCAGTCAGTCAATCAGTCAGTCAGGACTTTGAATTTTATATATAAAGATTATGCAGATGCTATTATGCACTACGTCAATAACATTACCTACAACATTCATAGAATTTCTGAATGTATTCTCAGAATTTTGTTACGTGTGAATTCATTTTAAATTTTTCCTGTTACTCGGAACTTGTAACGGAATATTTATGTTAACGAAGGGGTTTTTACATACATACGAGTACATACATGAACTTACGCTTTCTTTCCTTGGTGGTAGGCAGAAAGCCTAGCCTGTTCCCAACTATGTTGGGGTCGGCTTCCAGTCTAACCGGATACAGCTGAATACCAGCATTTTACATGGAGCGACTGCCTATCTGACCTCCACAACCCAGTAACTGGGTAATACGATACCCCTTGGTAAGACTGGTTGTCAGACTTTCGGGCTTCTGACGACCCGTAACGACTGTCAAAGATTCACGAATGACAGCCGGGACCAACAGCTTAACGTTATTTCCGAGGCACGGAGGAGTCTCGTTATGTAAAGATGGTCACCCATCCACAGACCAACCCCGGCAAGCGTTGCTTAACCTGATGGATCGACCCGTGCGGCTGTTATTACTAAATTATTAAAATAAACCTCGCTCATGGGTGCCTAATAAAGAGAAGAATTATTTTATTAGAGACTTAGGTCGGTACGCGTGCCATGTTGATCAAAATCAAAAAATCAAAATATTTTATTTCACATAAACCTACATGGGCACTTATGAAACGTCAGAAGCTAGGTGCACGGTTCCAAATTGGTCGTTTCCTATGGAGAAGAGCCGGCAAGAAACTCCATGGTTAATCTGTTAAAAATAATTGGCTTTTACAATATTTTCAAATAACCGTGTTAATAGGATCATAAAAGCTTTCCACCAAAACTTTTTGGTCAACTACATTCACTTTTCATACGTTATAACGTTATAAGCGAGTGTGAGCCGTGTTGTACGAACACCTAAAAAATGTTTGAAATGTGGTTGCCGTTGGCTACAAGTGGTTCATGCGAGTGGTTTATATGTATCATTACAATGTACCGCATAAAACACGGTGAAACATTTACCCTAACAGATTTTTGTTCCATCCGTCCACACCTCACTTGATTCTCTAAAAACAAATCCATAAGACTAATTAAAGATGCTTTTCACTATCTTAAACCGCGCTACTTAGCCCGCAGTATAATTACAAACACGCTCGGTTTCATCCGTGACCTATTTCCTTGATTAAATCAGTGTATGTAAGACGGATGCTGGTCCGACATTATTGCTAATTCGGATGATTTCCCTCGGTCTAATCAAGCAAGTGCTCTGAAGTGGTATGTTTATTAGCTGCTATTTACTACTGGGTGTTCTAGACCGGCGTTTGTGCTTTGTTTTTGTGGTTCGAAGTTTAAATTTAGAAGTTTGAAATCTGGGTGTGATTTTCCGTTTTCTGAATGAGGGTTTTCTGTAATGACGTTCACTAGGTGGCAGTATTGTGACGTCAGGTCCTGGCACCTGTCAAATGTGTCAAAGCGCCTATATTTTCTTTAGCCGTGACTGAATGATAAACAAATGAATGAAACGAATTATGAACGTCATCATATCTTTTAGTAGCTGCGCCCCGCGGTTTCATCCGCGTAGCTTATGTGTTAATCCAGCGTATAAGCTATACAGGGTGTTTGGCGCATGGACCGACACAATTTTTTGGGGGATTGGGGGGTCATTTGCTAGGTTTCACCTAAAGACCTCCAATCCTCCATGTCCTAAGTGTGACGGTAATAGTTTTATTTTTTTTTGTTCTTTCTTTGAATTACCCAAAATCTCGCCTTTGAATCGATATATTTTTTTTGTTTATGGTTGTAAAAGAACAAAATAATTTTTATTATAGTCTACAATGTATTCTTATTCGAAATAAAATAAAAAAATATAGTAACCGTAATAAGTCTTTTCTTAAAACACTCCATAACTGACTCTCTAACTAGTATTTTGACTACATTTGAATTGTTTTTCATAGCGTGTAGCATACCCTTAGAAAGGGTACAAGCTAAAAAACTTTTTGAGATAAAAATAAGGTCAAAATGGCTTTATTTAAAAAAAAAAAATGAATTTAAGAGTAGTAACTTTTCATACATTTAAACATTTTTAAGACTTTGGAAGCACGTAAGTCATTTTCTACTGATCAATTACATCAAATAATAATTTATTTAGAATAAAAATACATTGCAGACTATTATAAAATTTATTTTGTTCTATTGCAACCATAAACAAAAAAAATATATCGATTCAAAGGCGAGATTTTGGGTAATTCAAAGAAAGCACAAAAAAAAAACATATCTCAATTACCGTCACACTTAGGACATGGAGGTCTTTAGGTGAAACCTACCAAATGACCCCCCCAATCCCCCAAAAAATTGTGTCGGTCCATGCGCCAAACACCCTGTATACATACTAAATTTCATTCATATCGGTTCAGCCGTTTGAGCTTGAAGAAGTAATAAACATGCAAACACACACACAAACTTTTAACATAAATTAATAACATAACATCACGTCTGTAATCCTCGCAGGGTTAGGCAGAGGTGGTGGTGGTGGTAGTGGTGGTACACCCACCTCTTGCCAGTTATGTTAAGGTCCCATGTAATAGAGGGTGAGCCTATTGCCATCAACAGGTCACAAATCCAGACCACTGAGCCACAGCCTGTATATTTTTTTAAAATATACATCAGTTTTATTGAAGGAAAGTAAACATTAATAGTACGGAGCCATCAACTGAAGTGTAGCTCGCACCCTTCGATTTTATATGTAAATTTTATTGGACTTGAGGTTTAGTATCAGAATTGGATTGGAAAGGGGTTGCTTCTAGTTACATTGAGCATTCGTAAAAATCTGAGTAGATTACAATTACCCAATATAGTCTAAAAGGTTTCGCTTAAAAACCTTTTTAGTATTCTGAAAACCTTTTTCGTATTAGATTCGTTAAGGTTTATTGTATAAGTGCTTTTTTAATTACACTAGGTAACTACCTAATTTGATTAAAAGGTTTTAATCAAATCAGTTTTGACATCACTCACACAGACTTTAATATTAGACATTTTGATACAAGGCATGTTTGTCATTGCATTCGAGGCGGAATTAACCGATTTTTAAGCCGAGAACTGCAATAACAAATGTCCACGTGCTACGATTTTTTGTAGTTTTCGAGTTATTTTGGATCCTTCATTTCATATCAATGGTAGTGGTTATAGGATAGAAGTAGTAGGTATAACATTTATGTTTTTATTATCAACTGAGCTTTGCTTAAACGTAGAGGAATAGTAAATATCAGGATTGACAAAAATGTGCAAAGATAATTAATAAATTATAAAAATCACAAGATTTCAGATACACCACTTTCAACGACCGATTTCAGCAAATAATGCCCTATTTAGTACATTATTGTTCAAAGTTGACCCAAAAAAAGATATAATTTTTTAAAGCCATCATCTCGTTGAATCAGGAAAAATATCAAAAAAAAAATATAACTCGAAAACTACAAAAAATCGTAGAACATACATGGGGGTTAAATCTATAGGTAGGCGAGTAGAATGCAGCGCACTAACACTATCATTAGACCTTATAAACTATGTACCTGCATTGTGACAAATAAAATGATATGGTACTTTGCTATCAGCTCGCACTGGTTTGACACCTTAAAAGAAACATTCTGTATATAAAAGAAAGTCGTGTTAGTTACACTATTTATTTTTGGACTTTCTCCTTTACTTGTGTTGTGAGACCTTCCTTCTTGCCAAATTTCATGATTCTAGGACGACAGGAAGTACCCTATAGGTTTTGATTTACTTACGAGTATCAAAAAATGTCGCATAAACGGTCGCATTTTTATTGCGTTGACTTAGAAGTTTGATCTTTTTAGAACTGCAAGGGACCATAAACCTACGTATTTGATATTAATTTCAAATCAAATCAAATCAAATCATTTTATTTGTCACAATGCAGGTACATAGTTTATAAGGTCGAATGATAGTGTTAGTGCGCTGCATTCTACTCACAAGCATACAAATATTAAATACAAGAATAATGAAATTTATTATTACAGAAATTATTAAATGTCGGTAGGTACTTATAATTAAAATGTCAAACAATAAAATAAAAATACAATTATGTCCAAATTTAAAATAACACTGTCAACAATTATCTTCCATAAATTCAGTGATTGAATAATAACATTTATTAATTAAAAACAATTTCAGACGTTTTTTAAAAATAACTAAATTAAGATTCTTTATTTCTCGGGGAATTTTATTGTATAATAATGGAGCCATTTGATAAATACTTTTGCGGAAAAGAGCTGTTCGACTGCGACCAACACTGAGAATGTTAGATTCCCTTTTCCTCAAACGTGAGTTTGCGGGGGGCCTAATTTCAAAAAGCCGTGGGTTTGTTTTAACAAATACTGCCATTTCGTAAATGTATATTGACGGAAATGTTAAAAGCTTTAATGATTTAAAGTATGGCTTACAACTGTCCCATGAGCGCAAGTTGCATATTGCGCGTACACATTTTTTCTGTGCAATGAACACATCATTTTTGTCGGTGGAGTTTCCCCAGAAAATTACTCCGTACCTCAGAACAGATTCTACGTAGCTATGATAGGCAGTTAGTACGGCATAACGATTAGCAAATTTGGCTAGCTTATAAAGAGCAAAAGAGAAACTATTGATTTTTTTACATATTTCTTCAACCTGTAATTTCCACGTGAGTTTGCTGTCTATCATCAAACCTAAGATGACCTATGATAAACCTAAGATGTGGATGAAGTTATCATGACGAATAATTATCGAAAATACATTGTCAAAGACGGTACGGTTGACATCTGTCGGGCATGCCACCATCCCGGTGAATCAATCCGACATATTGTTTCCGGTTGTTCTCGTCTTGCTAACGGCGAATACTTGCACAGACACAATCTAGTGGCTAGGATTATCCACCAGCAACTTGCCTTGCAGTACAACCTTGTGGAGTCCGAAGTGCCATATTACAGGTATGTGCCCGACCCAGTTCTCGAGAATGGCCAAGCCACATTGTACTGGGATCGATCTATCATCACAGACAGGACTATTGTAGCCAATAAGCCTGATATTGTGGTGATAGATCGACGAGAGCGCCGTGCAATTATTGTTGATATCGCTGTCCCTCATGACGAGAATCTCGTGAAAGCTGAGAAAGATAAAAAAATTAAGTATCTTGACTTAGCACACGAGGTTGTCGACATGTGGGACGTAGACTCTGCAATCATTGTACCGATAATCGTTACGGTTAATGGCCTAATAGCACAGAGCCTCGATCAACACCTCAGGAGGCTCTCATTGCGCGGCTGGATCAAGGGCTTGATTCAGAAAGCAGTACTCCTGGACACGGCACGCATAGTGAGGAGGTTCCTCTCTCTAGAGCCCTGACCACCGGTAGCTTGGACCTTGTTCCCGATATCGGTGGGCTACTATTTTTATATTTTTAAATGTTTTTTTTTTAATTTTTGTTTTTATAAAAATATTTAAAAATATAAATGATATGTACATGAATGAAATAAAGGAAATAATAATAAATAAATATCCTTGGCCATTTCACACAACGCCATCTAGTCCCAAGCTAAGCAACCTAATGCTTGTGTTATGGTAACTAGATGGCTTTTAAACTACTTATATACATTTTTTTTTTGTAAATACATACATATTATAGATAGAAAAACACCCAGACTCGCAACAAATACTTGCAGGTCGTACAAATATTTGTTCCGTGCGGGAATCGAACCCGCGACATGCTGCACAGCAGTCAATCGCTCAACCACTGCGCCAACCGTGTCGTCGAAAGGTTGACGTTCAGTTTATAATGTTTTCTCACGGTCACATTATCAATATGTTGTACCGACTGTGCCGAGTCATTTAATAACGACAAATTTGCCGAACAAGTAGTGCATTTCCAAGTGCTTTTCTTCGATGGTGACATACAACAGAATGATTGATTAGCAGTATATTCACAATCCATATGAAAGTAATCATTACAACCAGAACATATTAAGTATTCTCGGTCTGAAACAGTGTCGCAATTACATTTTTTGCATTTGCTTTCCATCGTGAAAATATTCTGTGCGGTTTTACGATGGCGGTAGATGCAAAGGCGCGGTGATACAGTACGGCACAGATCCCGATGCTTTCCAACAGCCTGCACTGTGTAGCACAGTGCAGTAGGCAGGGCGTCGTCGTTGGTCGTCGCTGGTGAGTCACTGATAAGAAATGACACGGAACGACACAGATCCCGATACTTTCCAACTAGACGACACTGTGTTTTTACTTAATAGTTCGTTATTTAAATTTTTAATATTATTATGTGTATAGCACGGAAACCACGTATGATTTTTAATTTCTGATTTCACCACTTTATAGTACGTTCCTAACAGTACATCACAGTATATTACACTATATTGTTTTTCACGGTTTGCGTATTTTTATGATTTAAAAAACAGAGACGACGTTTCGACACACGTTTCACGCGCTAGCTCTTACTTGGGGAAAAAAAAAAAAAAAAAAAAAAAAAAAAAAAAAAAAAAAAAAAAAAAAAAATTCAGCTTGATACCTTCACGCGTCCTTGAGAAAAACGGTCTTGACAGACTGACAGACAGACAGACAGACGGACAAACAAGTGATCCTATAAGGGTTCCGTTTTTTGAGGTACGGAACCCTAAAAATGGATAAAACGTGGTATAACAACGGCTGGACCGATTTAGATGAAATTTTGTGTGTATATTTGAATCGGTTCCTGGATGGTTTGAAAACACAATTGGACCCGGTAGGTGGCGCTGCAGTCGGGTTCTAGGATCGTTCAGACAGGACAACGTCTGTCGGGGCCGAGAAATAACCATGCATGTTCGAGAAACAAAACAAAAAATCATTAAAAAAAAAAAAAAAAAAAAAAAAAAACCATCACATCAACATTAACACACACCATCGTCACATCATCGTCATCATCATTCAATTCATTCATTCATAAATCATTAAAAATTTGAATTTGAATTTTGACAATCCTATAAATATTAACAGTAGTCGGTATCATAAATCGCTAGGACCAACCGCCGGTATGTTCTCCACAATAATTACTAAGAGAAGTCTGTTGTCGACTACTCGTGGACTGTAATATTAATTTTAAGTAGCAACCGACGTTATATTTGCAAGCTAAATATTACCTTGGCAATTGTTTTGTGTGAAATATTGCCTCGCAAATACACTTTAATTTACTGCTTTATTTGGAGAGAAATTGTTCTGTTTCGGTTTAAAATAGAACAGGACAGTTTTTGGTGATGTAAGATGATTATGTGATTATATTGTATTAATTTCTCAATTCTTGTCCATTTACGAGGTAGCCATTGCTTTGTAGTGGGAAAATGATAGCACGTTTTTCTCGCAAAGGTGTGATTCTCGAAAAATGCAATTTTACAGGAGCGATATATAAAGTTTAAAAAAAGTATAACAAGGAAATTAATGTGTTTTTACTTTAAATGAGTGATCTAATAAACTTTTAAAAAATACACAAAGAGATTCTACAATCGAATATTAATTTTTCCCAAAACACAAGCTTAAGCTTAGTTTGGGAATCAGTAACAGTACCTTTTGTGGATAATACGTTACATATGTTACATTACTCTAAGATGAATGTATTAGCTGGCGACAATAAAGAATTTTTATTTATTTTTTATTTATTTTATTATCAAATAATAATAAAAAAACACCTTTCCCGAAATTCTCACAAAGAGGCTACATGAGACTGAACTATCAAACACCACCTTATGTTATGTGTTTGGTTATGTTGTATCTGAAAAACCAAGGCGATCACGTCTTTCCGACGTGTCATTGAATTACACCATACTTTATCTATATTTTATTCATACTCTGGTAATAAACAAACGACACCAATTCACTTAAAAAAGGTCGTGCACGCCGTTCCATCGTCCCATCAAGCTATATGCACTCCATTTAAATTTATTACCAACCTTCAAGGGAAGGAAAACATCGTAAGAAGACCCCAACGTTAATAATAAATTGTAAACGTAGGTGAGTATGTGTGGAAATGCCCTTAAGACTGTGGTCGCATATTTTCGCGCTCGGATTTTAAACATCTGACGCTCGACGCCGCGTAGCGAGTGCGCGTGTGTGCGTTTTTCCTCATGTACGGCACACAGTTGCGATGCTGCGACGACTAAAAGATCTTGATCGTAGCTATGGCGTACCTATATTTTTTTGAAGTAAAAGCTAGAGGTTTACGGAGAAAATAAAAAGACTGTCCACAATACATTATTAGTGTATTTTAATTAAATTTATACAAATATGGATGAAGAAAATAATATTATGTAGGTACTTAAAAAAAATAAACTCATTTTACTTATTTGCTTAAGTATTTGTATACTTATAAGTAATTGAAGTTTTATAAAAGTATTTGTATTTGACGACACGGTTGGCGCAGTGGCTGAGCAATTGACTGCTGCGCAGCATGTTGTGGGTTCGATTCCCGCACGGAACAAATATTTGTACGACCTACAAGTACTTATTTGTTTCCGAGTCTGGGTGTTTTTCTATCTATAATATGTATGTATTTACAAAAAAAAATGTATATAAGAAGTTTATCAGCCATCTCGTTACCATAATACAAGCATTAGGTTGCTTAGCTTGGGACTAGATGGCGTTGTGTGAAATGTCCAAGGATATTTATTTATTATTTATTTTATTCATTTGTCTAAGGGGATTGATTGACTTTTCCTTGGATCTATAATTTCTGGGAGAACACAATCAGAATAAAATTTTGTTAACAGCGGAGCCATCTTTTGTCCAAAATCATCGTTTTTTTGTGTAAAACAGTTCAATTTAAGCCCTATTTTAATGTAGATAAAGACGCCACGCGCTAGCTATAATTATTTATTTTTCTTGCGGCATAGGTTTACCAACCGCATCAAGTGCATAAAACAGTTGAATTTGAACCAACACTAATACATAAATACATAAAGCCGCCTCATGCGCAAATGTTTGGTTTACTGTTTTCAAATTTAAAATAGGTAGGTCAACCCGCTGCCACAGAATAAATAATAGTACTGCTGCGTTCGTGTGGGGTTGGTTTTATAATGTTTATTAGCCTAGGCAGGTATTGTACGTGCCCAGTCGACCTAATGACTATACAGTCGACCACACGTCGCACGTCAGTGGTAAGTGATAAGGATTTGTATAGGTATCGTTTTCATAGTTTTCGATTTCGACTATAGCCAATAGTGAAGCCAAAATTAAAATCCAAGATGGCGGCTGCGAAAATTTTAAAATTTTTCGTCATGGATGTCGTTTTCATAGTTCTCGAGGATGAAGCTGATAGTGAAGTCAATCATCCTAGAAGGGATGATTGACTGCACTATGCGGCCCAAGAGAGCAATGCAATGGTGGCCCAATGGTAACGATCCCGACATACGAGTAGGTCATGGTTTCGAACTCAGGCAGGCACTTTGTGTAAATAATTTCATCACCACTACTCTCAAATCAGTGAAGGAAAATATCGTGAGGAAACCGCCTAGAACCAAGAATTCGAAGACATGTGACATCTACCAAGCCGCACTGGGTCCTCGTGGTGTATTACGGCCCACTCCCTCTCACCGAGAGGAGCCCTGTGTCCCAGCAGTGGGAACATTATAGGCTGATTATGATTGAGACCCATTATGTTGTGAGCGAGCACGTTTCAGTGCCAGAGGTCATCACTGATGTGAGACGAGAAGATATATTACGCTCAACACCGCCGCGCGCGGCCCTTGTCCGATCAGAGCGCGGCTAGCCGCGCATGGCAGCCGCGCTCAAATGCCGCTCTATATTTGGACACACCTTTATATAGTGCCTTTATCTATGCCTCACTCGTTTCGTATCGTTTAGTGCGGTCGCGATTTGAGTGTATTTCCCATAGTTTTATTGATGTTTTCCTCGACCCCTGTTTTCTTTCTGCGGACTTCTGATCTTGCTTCTTGTACGAACCTTGCTACCACACCGGACACGGTACGGAGAACCCCGCATAAACGTTGGACTTGAACTTGTTATTTTGTATATTACGACCAGCCTACTGATTTCATATTGGCACCATGGATCGTTGTGTAAATTGTGGCAAAGTGAGTGTGTGAGTGGGAGTTTACGTGGTCGTCGAGCTGAAGAACTTCAAAAATCAGCTGTTAAGTACCTATATGTAGATCGTTATGTAACCTCACTTTTATTACATCTCTTTTAACTCGGAACTTGACCGCGAAAATCCGCAAAATGTTCAGTGATGGTTTGATAATATAGTAGCTATAAATTGACACCAATATCATTTTTTTACAACCCAGGCCCAGGCCCAAGTTTATATGACATGGTTTCCGTCTCCTTTGTCACGGATCCACAATAGAGATTGTGGCAGTAGAGATTTCAAATAAAAATCTGATATAAATTTTTTCTCCATATTCATCCTCCAAAATTCTTGTAGCCATCTTGGATTTACATTTTGACTACACTATCGACGTTAGCACCCAGAAGAACCATGAAAACGATACCCATGATGAAAAATTTGAAAATGTTCGCAGCCGCCATCTTGGATTTACATTTTAACGTCACTATCGGCTTTAGCATCCTCGAGAACAATGGGAACGATCTCCATGACGAAAAATTTAAAAATTTTCGCAGCCACCATCTTGGATTTACATTTTGACCAAATTATATTGTATTATTGATATTGTAATTACAATATCAATATTACAAGTAATACAACATAATTCAAGAATTGTAACATAATTCTCCTAAAGTAAGTGTGCCTACCACGTTAGCTTCTTAAAATATTACTTAAATGAAAGGATCAAAAATATTTAGTCGCACTACAATTGACTATATATCACGCGAGGCGCATGCGCGGCGGCGGGAGGTCAACCGACGTAGGTCCTGCGTCGAAGAGCGCCAGAGCGCGACTGACTTAGGCCGTTCGATGCACCCGATTTTATACTCACTTTAAAAAATTATTTTCGTAAATGATTGAAGACAGATATGTTTTATTTTTTACACATATATAGTACAATCTTTCTTCTTACGTATAAAATGATTTGTGTTGCCAAATGACTTTTAGATTCTGAGAAATGACGTGTTTTTTTGTAGTCGATTTCTCGATTTTTGATTATCTTAGACGTGATTAAAATACAAGTTAATGAATTAAAAATCAAATTTTTCTCAATGCAATTTAAATTTCAGGATATGCCTCTTCGAATGAATACCACTTTAACTTCTTAATTAGTAGTAATAATTGGTGTAAGATTACTTCAAAGTTGAGCCTTCGCGCGTCATCTGGAAATCGCGCCTTCGAAATCGACTGTTTTCGTAGTCAATAATTCAATTTGAACAAGTTTTTTTTAATAGACTTTAAATAAAAATATATGATAATTACGATGATTGAAGTCAAAAGAAGCTAAAAAAATAAATTATGTGACCAAAATCACTTCAAAATCTCCAAGTTCTCGATTTACGTATGAAAAATGCAACAACGCTCTTAAGAAGGGCCTGCATTACCAGTATAAAACTTAAATACATTTAAGTTTAGAACTTAGTGACTGACTAATTAAAAGTTTTAGAACTGTGCCAAGGTTTCTTGCAAAAAGTTAGTTACGTTTCTCATCTTGTCTATAATAAAACCGACCAAGTGTGAGTCAGACTTGCACACAAAGGGTTCCATACCACCTTACAATATTTAACAGTACATTTATAAAAATAAAATACTTGAGTTAAAAAAAAAAACGTATCTTCACATTAATTTTTTAAACTTAATTTTGTTTTTATTATTTGTTGTTATAGTGGCAATAGAATTAGTGGATTTAGTTGAGCAGGGCGGTCCGACCATTCACAGTGCTCGAAATGTCCACACCGCCCAGCTCCACATCAGTGGAAACGCACCCTTATTGGCTTTGGATTTTAGGCTTAGGATTGGTGAACATTGATCTGAAGTTACACAGCAAATTATAACCCTAATTACAAACACAGTTTTATTATATTAATTTTATAATAAGGGAGGAGTATAATTAAGTTAAAAATATAATATCCCAAAATTTCGTCTACGGCCTCTTAAAGCTTGTTGTGCCCGACAGGGTCCATAATTGATTCTGAAATTATCACTTACCACCTGTACCACATTATGGATTGCAATAGAGATTATTTGATTTGATTTGATTTGATCCTAAACTAACTAAAACTATTAAAAAACTAAAATATGGCGTCGAAAATTCCTCCGCATCGCTGTCGACTGGTAGAGTACCCAAGAGACTGGCTGCTAATCCTCTGGCCAAGGTAAAAACCAGCAAGCAAAGTTGATACATGTTTTTCTTACATTAGTAGACCTACCTACTTAAGTATTTAGCATTATTTATTTGTCACGAATGACATAAAAGCAATTCGAACCGCATTAATAAATACTTATCACCAAAATTGGTTAAAAACAATAAATAAGTAATATGAATCGAAAAAAGTCAAGTTGCTCTTGTTGATAAATATTATATAGACTTTTGCTGCTATAAAAAAAAAACCAGTCAAGAGCGAGTCAGACTCGCGCACCGAGGGTTCCGTTCCGATTCCTGAAAAAGTGTGCTATTTAGAGACATCGTTTTGTTTTTCCTGTAATCTTTACATAAACTTCTATCACATAGAATAATTTCAGATTTTTATCTTCGCAAACTTCGGAGTTAAGGGCCCCCTTATTTCACGGTATTTTTTTTTACATTTTTCATCAAAAGTCGAAAACTATGTAGCCTAAAAAGAAATAAAAAAATGTTTGAGAATGTGAAAGCAGCGCTCTTTCACATATAGATACCCCACAAGCCCTAGTAGCCCCACTTTGAATTTTTAAGACCACCTTTCAGTCCCTGTTACTAAAAATATTAAATATTTTTACTATTTGCAAAATAGTTGGGTAAACGTCATCTAAAACTGTTCTAAATTTCAAGTTGATAGCAATAGTAGTTCTTGAGATGTCCAGCTGTGACAGACAGACAGACTGAGTCACACCATAAGGGTTCCTTTTTACCATTTTGGTACTGAACCCTAAAAATATCAACAGAGACGTTACAGAATATTCTTGGGTGACTGACCACTGATTGGCTCTAACCATAAATATATATTCGGTACTGGCCACTGACACTGCTCGTATACTGGGAGTTCTAAATTCAAATGCGGCGACAAATGGCTTATGTCCATTTAGCGGGTGCTTATGTCAAATAAGTTTGTTGAAATGTCTCGTTTGGGTCTAGACCGGATTGGGAGCATATAAATAGAAATATTTATTTATAAAATTATTGGCATTACCTACTTTTTTTTGTACGCTTGGGTCGATCTAACAGGTTAAATATGCTTGCCGCGGTTGTTCCGTGGATGGGTGACCATCTTTGCATACCAAGACCCTCTGTGCGTCGGAAAGCACGTTAGGCAGTTGGGTCCGGCTGTCATTCGTGGATCTTTGACAGTCGTTACGGGTCGTCAGAAACTCGAAAGCCTGCTGACAACTAGTCTTACCAAGGGGTATCTATCGTATTACCTGGTAACTGGGTTGTGGAAGTCAGACTGGCAGTCGCTCCATGTAAAATGCTGGTATTCAGCTGCATCCGGTAAGACTGAAAGCCGACCACAACATAGTTGGGAAATGGCTGGGCAGATGACGGGTTCTTGGAAATAAAGGAATAGCGTTTATAACTAAATACAGGATTCGCCTTAACAATGTATTCAATCAACTCAGCCTATCGCAGTCCACTGCTGGACATAGGCCTCTCCCAGTCTGCGCCACAACACCCTGTCCTCCGCCTTCCGCATCCAGTCTGTCCCAGCCACTTTTTTCAGGTCGTCGGTCCATCTAGGGGCGACCCACACTACGCTTGCCGATACGCGGTCTCCACTGCAGAACTCGTAAAAACGTATAATTACCTACATCTGCGACGACACGGTTGGCGCAGTGGTTGAGCGATTGACTGCTGCGCAGCATGTCGCGGGTTCGATTCCCGCACGGAACAAATATTTGTACGACCTACAAGTATTTGTTTCGAGTCTGGGTGTTTTTCTATCTATAATATGTATGTATTTACAAAAAAATATATATATAAGTAGTTTATCAGCCATCTCGTTACCATAACACAAGCATTAGGTTGCTTAGCTTAGATGACGTTGTGTGAAATGTCCAAGGATATTTATTTATTTATTTATTTTATTTTATCTACTAAGATTTTCAAATAAATAGGTAATATAATTTTCTGCCCTCAACCTACGCTTGATTTTAGGGATAGGTATTTGTGCCCTTACCCACTAAAGTGTCTATCTTTAAAGAACTATGTTAAGGGGAATGCACTAAGGTAGCCCATAAAAATCATCAATATATCTCTAAGTTAGATTTCCTCCGGATTCGTCTGATTTCCGAAATCGGACCAATCCGGAGGAAATCTAACTTAGAGATGATGTATTGTTTGGGTTGGTATCAGAATGACTGGATCGCAAATTGACCACGTCGCTCTTAGTCCAAATCTCAAAATGTCTAAATCTCAAAATACCTAAGTCGCAAAATGACTACATCGTAAAAAGTCCGAACAGTTGTGTAGGCACCTATACATTAATCTTTTTGGTTCTTAATGTGACTTTTTCTTACTTTCCCTAGACTATGTGCTTCTCCAAAATTCACTCTTTACACAAATTTTGAACATCCCTCCGAGCCTCGGAAAGCATATTAAGCCGTGACTGTGGAAGATCCACGAATGACAGCTGGGACCAAGGCTGTCATTCGTGGATCTTCCACAGTCGTTACGGGTCGTCAGAAGCCCGTAAGTCTGACAACCAGTCTTACCGAGGGGTATCGTGTTACCCAGTAACTGGGTTCTGGAGCTTATATAGGCAGTCGAATACTGGTATTCAGCTGCATCCGGTTAGATTGGAAGCCGACCCTAACATAGCTGGGAAAAGGCTAGGCAGATGATGATGATGATGTATCCAGTCATTCTGATATCAACCCTGTATAGGTGCCTACACAACTGTTCGGACTTTTTGCGATGTAGTCATTTTGCGAGTTAGGTATTTTGAGATTTAGACATTTTGAGATTTGGACTAAGAGCGACGTGGTCAATTTGCGATCCAGTCATTCTGATACCAACCCATCAACAGATATCTTAACGTAAAATACTCGTACCATCGTCTTATGGCGACCTCGGACTGACAGTTGTTGTGAACCTATGAGGTACCTATCATGCGACACTCAAGAGGTTAAATGTTATCATAATCACGACACGGTTGGCGCAGTGGTTGAGCGATTGACTGCTGCGCAGCATGTCGCGGGTTCGATTCCCGCACGGAACAAATATTTGTACGACCTACAAGTATTTGTTTCGAGTCTGGGTGTTTTTCTATCTATAATATGTATGTATTTACAAAAAAAAAATGTATATAAGTAGTTTATCAGCCATCTCGTTACCATAACACAAGCATTAGGTTGCTTAGCTTGGGACTAGATGGCGTTGTGTGAAATGTCCAAGGATATTTATTTATATTTATTTTATTTATAATATTTTTAATAATTGGTATAAACAGTTGCAGTACTCACCGGTTTGAGATGGGCTTATTTTTTAATCACGACTGACATAAAACAGTTCAAACTGGTTCCGTTGGCACTTATCACCAACATTGGTTTAAAAACATAATTAAGCCGATAAAGGTCGACTTGCTAGTGTCAATATTATAAACATTGTGTTGAAATAACTTGTTTAAATCAGTTTGTAACGTGTACTAGATTATTTTTATTGGAAATAAGACAAAACATAACATCACACCTCTAATCCCCGAAGGGTTGGGCAGAGGTGTATGTACTTCTTGAATCACTAAACTTTTAACTTTTTATAGTAAACCCAAATTTCGCTACTTATTTAACCTTCAAGCGGTCGTGCGGCATCGAATCGACCGCACTCGATACATTTTTATCGTTATTTCTTATCGCAAGTATTTCCTATTCCTAGTAGCCTGTCATTATTTCATTGTGCACGAAATAAACATTTTACCTCCCTTCCCCGTACCTACCCCCTGGAGCACACAGATCGCATTTGCTTTAGTCGCGGCGCAGGCGTCTATAAGATTTTGTGTTGCCAAATTGCTTTTTCAATCCAAATAAAATTTAAGCTTTTTATTTGATTTTATATTTTTTTTTTTTTTTTTTTGTAAAACTGAGTCCTAATATAATGATAACATGTCTGAATAAGAAATAATAAATAATTATTAATGAATTCGTGTTTTAAATCCCAGTAATATCCAATAGGCCTTTTAGGTTACGCGCGACCGCTGCCGTTTCAAAAGACACCGCGCCCGCTTGAAAGTAAGTCCCTGTAATAGGCGTCGAGTCTATTGCCATCCACCGGGCTCAAATCCAGACTCCAGATTGCTACTGTGAAATTCCAGATGGAAAAACCCAATAACACTTTGTCTTCGTTTGTTTTTTTTTTGTGTTGTTTGTTTATTTATTTTTTGTAATAGTTCTAACAGTCTTTTGGCTAGTGTGGCCAGCAGGATGGACTTGGTTTGTTTTCTGCAGGTTATTCACAAAAACAGAATAATCAACCAATTTGACTTTATCGAAAACATTTATATGATTTTAAAATATTTAAATAACATAACATAAACGGGCTTATTTTTTTTTCAGGTTTCAATAGGTCGTTTCATATAGAGAAGAGCCGGCAAGAATCTCCACAGTTTCTCTTTTAAAAATAATTGGCTTATACCACAGATTAATACAGACGATACAGATGGGACACTCCGCAAAATCATTTAAATATATAAAAAGCGACTCTTGCTACGACACAATGAGGTGAAATTCAGTTCACAGAACGCTAATTACCTACAGTTATATTCACCTACACATTGCCTCTCTTTCTATCGCGTAACTCTTATACGTTCGGCGCGCGGCATTTCTAGTGAATTAGCCCCGTGGACGGGGCCCGCCGTATACTTGTAGCTTCATACCTAAACTGCGGAGTGTCCCATCTGTATTAATCTGTGCTTTTACAGTATTTCCAAATAATAGTGTTAATAGATATGGGAGGACAGTGTAGGCCTGTCAACAAGTATCAAATGTTTATACATACTTAACAATTACGTAATTGTATTTTTCACGACAAAGAGTGTATAGTATCCATTCGAGATAAAATTTCCCTGCGTCACAGTATCGCATTTCTGTCCAATTCAACACCTACTCCGTAAACGACAAGAGTTCTTGTATCTTGAAAGTTACCAGGCCAGCAGAGATATCAAGTAGTCAGTTATCTGAGCAATGTTCGACACTTCAACACCGAACCGGGTTGTACTAGTTCGGTTATCGGGACCCGGAATCGAATATTTCTATCGCGTTTTGTAATGTTGGTGGGGAATATTTTTGTAGTTTTTGCTAGAATTGTGGAATATTTTTTTGTCTTCCAGACATGACGTGTGAAAATGGCTTACTTAAAAGATCTACTATCTTAAATATCACACATTACACCTGAAAATCTTCAATCAGACTGGAAAACTCCGGGTTTATCTAAAACCTGTACTGCATACTAACACACCTAGCACATACCTGTAGCACACTAGAGTAGCTGATTGCTCTGAAAATCTGGGCTAATTAAATTCTATCGATTGGATAAGCAGTTGAAAACAATGAACTAAAAATAGAATATTTTTTTAATAACAAACATGCTAATAACGCCATCAATACCGCATCTAGTAAAAATCAAATTCTTACATCCATGTTGTGTTTGGTTGACTTACGATCGAGTTTAAGTTACTTATCTGTTTACCCACATTTTTTATTTCTTTCTTTGCTATTTTGTTTTTGATATAATTATTATAAACGTACATCTGTGCGCTCTAATTAATAATCTTAGTTTTAGACATTGTTTCTCAGTAAGTGAATTATATATGCAATTCTTATGAGAAATAAAGTTGTTCTTACACCTAAAAAAGATAATGAAGTAATGAGCCTTGGCCTGCAAAGTATTTACTTTGTCTATTAACATTTTTGAGGAACGTTCTCATCCCAAATTCATTTAAACAAAAACCAAACCGTGTTTATAACTTCAAAAACAAAAGAGCATCTCTCAAAAAATTTAAACTAATAAACATTCAAAAAGTGTTCCAATACTAAATTCGGAGCAAACCATTTACGTTGCAAACGGTATCACAACAAATCTGCCACCGCGGCAATATTTCACGGCTTAATTTCTATTGCTGGCCCCCATTGATTTTATAAATTCGTTTTCCCCACTGAGAATTTAATGAAAAACGTGCGTAGAAAGTTTGCGCTCCATTACTTGGCGCGGTTATTAATGACAGGGGCCGGTATTCTGCTCACCTACTTTGATAGATGGGCCCATTCGTCTGGTCGAATGCAAACAAAGGAGGTGTGCTCCGAACAGTTACAATATGTAGTTTGGACGTTTAACTAATCATTTTGTTTTATTATGGACAGGAAGTTTTAGTTCGGAAAAGGAGGGTAGAGGGAAATTAAAGTTTATTATGTGTTCGGGTTACGGCTTGATTTTGACGAATAGTAGATTTTTGAATTATACAAATACAACATTCAGATAGACTGTTAATTAAAAATAAGTTATTAGCGATTTTGGTTACATGGTTATATTACAGCCTGGATTACGAAAAAAACATTACATACTTTAATGCGTAGGCAGCACGTGTAGAAAACGTAGCTAGGGCGTAGCAGATCCCTAGCAAGGGCGTAGCAGATCTGTAGCGCGGCCGCAGCAGATCCGTAGCAAGAGCGTAGCAGCAGTCCGTAGCGGCGCCGTAGCAGATCCATAGCAAGGGCGTAGCAGATCCGTAGCGGGGCCGTAGCAGATCCGTAGCAAGGGCGTAGCAGATCCGTAGCGAGACCGTAGTGGATGCGTAGCTTTAATGACAGTCGATTTATTTCTAGTTGTGACTCCAGTAACCACTTTGGGAAAAATATAGAAAGACTATATTATGAAACTTCGTTACAATAAAAAAACTTGACCTGAACGGAGAAAATGAAAATCTATTATTATATCATACTATGTACCTAGTAACTAAATAATGTTTACCGTTAGCTATCAGTAAATCACGAGATTCGACGGTAAATCTTAGGATTTACCGGTATCTGAGATTTTTCGGAATAATATAAATAAAAATATCGTACAATATTTCGCTTATATCCCCAGATGATTCCAGAAAGGTTTTATTACTTCTTGAATATTAATAGCAATTTGATATTACGGATAAAAATAAAAATAATGTTTTTGACCTTGACGACAACGAAAACGACGAAACAAAATTGAGAAAAGAGGCTGGAATGGGGAAAGGTTTTGCCCAGGGGGTCTACTCTTTAAGTCCGTCAACGAAGATACGGCCCCATCCGAAAGTAGTTTATCGGTCAAGACAAGTGTCAAATAAAATTTTTCGGACGGTTAAATACATATCGGGAGCAGGGACAACTGTCAAATCGTGTTGTCATTCATTGTTAGTTCAGACCACAGACTACATAGATATTAATCATAATATTAAGTCAGAACGTGATATGGAGGAGAAAACTTAGCCGAAACTATGGATTTCGAGCGTAGGGAATAGACCAGATTCAGACTCAGGCTAAAAACTAGATATTTTACGTAAAGATATCTATTAACATTTTTGCAATTTTGAGCTAAGTGAACTTATGGGTCATTTCGGAAGAACGGCTTGCGCCTGATGACGGGGACCATCAGAGGACACTGCTCACTAAACAAACACTTCAACACAATAGGAATAACGGACAGTCCTCTGTGCAGGGCTTGCCTGGAGGCTTAGGAAACCATTACGCACGTGCTCTTTGAATGCACAGGCGTCACCCAGATTAGAACAGAAACCCTGGGAACACCCAGTTTATTCACAGATGTTCTTAACAGATCAGGAGCCATGATCAACTTCTAGAGGGAGGTGGACTGGTTGAAATAACTCCTGACGGCCGCCATGGCCCACGCACAATGGTCCACATGAAGGACTAAGTGCGGAAAATAAATCCTCTAACATAGAACATAGGGTCAGTTGCGCAAGCGCGCGCGCATCTTGAAGTACGCTGAGATGCGCCGTGCTGCGCAGCACGTATACCTTATTTTGTAGTGAATAAGTTCGATTTTATTTCGCAATCTTAAAAAGTACGCGTAGCGTCGCGTCGCGTCACGTCGCGGTGATTTGACCCTTACAGGCGCTTCGGGCAAAAACAAAAAACCGGTCAAGAGCGAGTTGGACTCGCGCACCGAGGTTTCCGTTCCGATTTCTGAAAAAGTGTGCTATTTAGAGACATCGTTTTATTTTTCTTGTAATTTTTACATACACTTCTATCACATAGAATAATTTCAGATTTTCAAACTTCAGAGATTGGGGGGGGGACGGTATTTTTTTTTTTTAAACATTTTTCATCAAAAGTCGAAAACTATACGGCCTAAAAAAATAAAATAATGTTTGAGAATGTACAAACAGCGCTCTTTTACATGATACCCCACATGCTCTAGTCCACTTTGAATTTTTAAGACCCCTTTCAGTCTCTGTAGCAAAAAAAATATAAATATTTTTATTTCTTTCTTATTTGCAAATTAATTGGGTAAGTACGTCATCTAGAACTGTTTCATATTTCAAGTTGATAGCATTAGTAGTTCTTGAGATATCCAGCAGTGTCAGACAGACTGAGTCGCACCTTAAGGGTTCCTTTTTACCATTTTGGTACGAAACCCTTCGTGTGCGAGTCCGACACGCACTTCGCCGGTTTTTTTCGGTTTATCTCTAATTCGTCAACTCTGTATATAGATTGATGCGATAAGGAACTTTGTTCCAAATACCCAACACAAGATGACCCATATAGCCTTAGAGTTCATAAAACCATTCAAACAAAAGCCACCATATTTCAATCAGGCCCAAACATAAAACAATTTTAGTACCACCGGCCTTATAGAACGGCAGACAAATACTTCGAAGATAATCTTTGTTCGAAGGTAAGGTAACTCGATCGATAGCAAGTAGTGATTGATGAAATACGAATTATCAATGAGTATCGAGCCGGCCTGTAAGTGGTTCTTGAAATTGCTTTCGAAATAACCGCCATTATGTCTGGAAACTATTATTAAAAACATTGGAAGACGGATGCCTTGTTGTGGTTGAGATTGTGTAAGTGTAAAACAGTGGCAATCTTTTAAGGGGTCATTGTACTCATCATTGTGAACAACTTTTACTATGGGACCAAACCTTAAATCGCGAAGAAAAATCTGCTTATTTTTACGAATTAATGTACTGAACAGCTGATTTTTTTTTCGCGATTTCTGGTTTGGTCCCATAGTAGCAGTTGTTCATAATGATGAGTACAATGACCCCTTCAATGACCCCTTAAAAGATTGCCACTGTTTTACACTTACACCCCGTACATATTTTTTAGTAATCATTGGGGTTTGGTTTGCTACAACGTTCTGCGAAAAAACCGATATTTTGTTATACTGTTTAATGTGTTTAAGTAATTTAAATTCAAATTCAAAATTCTATATTGTATTCATGTGTACGTTTTGTTGTTATTTGTGTTTATCGTAAGTATTACTAATATATTTTTTTAGGGTTCGGTACACACGGCTACACATCAAGCTATACATTTCCAGTTTACACTGACCTCTCATTGTAAGGAAATCCTATGCAATGCGAGATCAGCTTATACTGGAAATGTATAGATAGATCTGTAGGCGTGTGTACCTCAAAAGGAAAAATGGAACCCTTATAGGGTCACTTTGTTGTTCGTCTGTGTGTATGTCTGTCTGTCAAGACCCCTTTTTCCACGAACGCATGGAGGTATCAAGTTGAAATTAATATCAAATACGTAGGTCTATGGACCTTTGGAGCTCTAAAAAATCAAGCTTTAAAGTCAACGCAGTAAAATTTATGCGACATATTTTGATACTAGCAAGTAAACCAAAACCTATTAGGGTACTTACCAATGATCTAGAATCTAGAATCATGAAATTTGGCAAGAAGCAAGGTCTCACAGCACAAGAAAAGGAAAAAGTCCGAAAATCATTAATTTGTAATTTTATCGCAAAAAAAAATTTTTTAGGAATTTCTAGTTTTTCAACTACAATGATAAGTTTGTTTTTGGGATAAGTTATTTTCAACTACGGAACCATTAATTGTGCGTGGTCCGACACGCACTTGGTTGGTTTTTGTTACGGTTTTAATTTGTACGTAACTCTTGAAATAAGTAAATTAATTATGATTATTTGTCAAAACCAAAACTTAATATTACACACACATACTTCATACACTAAAACAAAATTACACACACAATATAACACAACAACAACGCAAACAACAAACACAACAACATTGCACACACATCACAACAACACCATAACACAACATCACAACATTCGACACAAGATTTATATCTATATTTGAAAAGTATCCTCTGATAATTTTCAAAAATAATGATACAATCAATTTCTGTTTTTTGTTTTTTGGTATGAGCTTCAAAGTGTCATTTGTTTTGTTCATTTTTGTGTATCCTAACCGTATGAGAGGATTTCTGTTAAAATGAAATGTTTCAACAAACAGACAACACAAATGAAGCTCCACTCGGTTTTTTTCCAGAAAAGTTAATAAAGTCAAAAGCACATACGTTGTTTTTCATGTTTTAGTAGTTTCTATTTCTGATATTGAACTATTTTAGTAGTGAGTAGTGACTATAAATGCTCTGGTGGAACAAATTCTATGAAAACTTCATTAAAATTGTTCTACAGGAGTCGCATCGCGTCTGTATCCACGAGCCTAAATAAATTCTTGCAGCATCTCTATCACCATCATCTCAACGGAAAAATGTCTGCTGCTAGACGTAATATGATGTAGGGCTCCCCCAAGAATTTTCCCGAAAGAAAACATGATTAAAATAGGCTGACAATCATTACTTTTTAAACAAATCAATCTGCCTAGCCTTTTCCCAACTATGTTGGGGTCGGCTTCCAGTCAAACCAGATGCAGCTGAATACCAGTATTTTACATGGAGCGACTGCCTATCTGATCTCCACAACCCAGTAACTGAGTAATACGATACCTCTTGGTAAGACTGGTTGTCAGACTTTCGGGCTTCTGACGACCCGTAACGACTGTCAAAGATGCACGAATGAGTGCCGGAACCCACGGTTTAACGTGCTTTCTGAGGCACCCATCGACGAACCAACCCCGGCAAGCGTAGCTTAACCTGATGGATCAACCCGTGTGGCTGTTATTACTTAGCCACGAGCTGCTCAATCATTACTTTTTAAACGTCAAAATTAAATAAGACACTCCCTCAAAATGCCGCCACTTTCTCGTGTTTTAACTGGGAAGAAGAAGTGGCGCAACAAATTCACCAGTTAAGGGGGAAGCTCCAGGTATCCCGCGAAATTTAAATTTTTCTTACGTTTTTTGGCAATTTGCAAGTCAGTATTAGATTGTATGTTGATTAAAGCGCGATTATTCGCGACCGTAACATAAATGTGTTTACAAAATTATAATCGTTAGAATCAGTAATACAACTCTTTAAGTTAGTATAACCCTAAATGTCAAGATTTCATGAAATCGTCTTTCATTAGGATTGTACGAGTATGAACTTAGAGAGTTGTTGAATGAGAATTTTAATATCACATCACACTAATTATTATAAAGACGAAAGTTGGTGTGTGTGTGTGTGTGTGTGTGTTTGTATATTTGTTACTTCTTCACGCTCAAACGGCTGGACCAATTTTGATAAAATTTGGAATGGAGGTGGCTGACACCCTGGATTAACGCATAGGCTACTTTTTATCGCGGTCTACGCGGGTAAAACCGCGGGGCGCAGCTAGTAATTCTATAAATACAAAATAATAAATATAAAGCCTTTTATTTCCACATCAAATATTATATATTCTAAATGTTTGTTAGTAGTGTTAGTACATTTAACTTATAAATCTAGTGTTAGTATGGTTAGCTATTTTTCTTGGATGTGGATCCCTCTTGGGTAAAAGCCTCCTCCTTCTTCTTCCATAACTCTCTCTCTCTCATATCTTTGCCTAGGGCCGTCCAGTTTTGCCCTGCTTTTGCAATGATATCATCAGCCCACCGTCTAGCTAGTCTGCCGACATTTCTTCCTCCTAACGGTCCTCTCCAACGTGTCGTTTTTATGGTCCACCTAGTCTGTGAACCTCGAGATATGGCCAGTCTATTGCTATTTTAGTTATGGCTTGCGTTAAAGCGTCTGTTATTTTTTTATTAATTAGTGAGAAATAATACGTCGTCTGCATTAGAATCTCTATAACTATAAAGGAAATAAACACATTATCACACGAACACAAAAAACTAAATGATTAATAATACATAAAGTGAATGCGCTCTGCCTCTATATTTACTATACTTATCATTTACTTTGAGAGAAGCAATCGACCAATCGACGTTCTTTATACTAACGACGTCTAAAAAATGCGGGAAAAATGATGAAACAGATATAGCATGCCCAGCCGTACGATCGAACGGCCCGAGGCGAACCAAGATTAACCCATCACGATCAAATACGACGTATTCTTAGCAAGACGAATGTTATACTCACGCTTTGCTGCAATTATGGGGGTGAGCAGACATCTAAAGACGAAAAGGAGCTCTATGATATCAAGCTTTTCTACCGGCTAATGTTTTGATTTAGCTTATTTTGTGATGTTTATTATTAGTTTTCGAAGCTCCAGCTAAATAAAATGCTTTTTAATACATTTGGCTAGTCTGTGAAGGTATTATAGACATTCCAGCTGACCACTGACTACTAGCTTTGGCCGGATTAATTACCTATAGGACGTATAGGTTCTCGTAGAGGTTCTTTATTGTACTATTAACACGTTCCAGGACACTTGACTATTTGCAAATGTAATGATATGACACTTCAAAATCCCATACATTTTGTCATACCGTCTACAGCCGTACTACCTCATTCGACACGCCAGCGCCGCGTACGCCGTGACACTAAATATCAACATCATTGTACTTGTATGGCTCAGTCTACGCCTGTCGGCGGTGTGCATGTGTTGTTTTGGTGCATAAGCACTGCGTATGTGTGTGTTGAAAAATGACTCGAAAAGAGTTTGCCGTGACACCCACGAACAAATGAAGTCGCGTGATGTGACACTAGATCATGTGCTTCTTAGGAATACTATGGGCAAGCAACGGCTATCGACGGTTTGCCAAATTACATGAAATAAAGTTCACCGCCCTTAGCCGTACTGTCACGTAACGATATACCGACATAACGTAAAGAGGCGGTCTGTCCCGGAAAGTGTTAACTGTATCAATTTGCTGTCGGAGCAACATTTGCGATAAAGTCAACATAAACAACAGTAATATCTAGTAGGTATAGTTATTGCATTTTATAAGCGCTGTTTTTATTTCTTAGGACGAGCTCGTGGCTAAGTAATAACAGCCGCACGGGTCCATCCATCAGGTTAAGCTACGCTTGCCGGGGTTGGTCCGTGGATGGGTGACCATTTTTATATACCGAGACGCCTCTGTGCCTCGGAAAGCACGTTAAGCCGTTGGTCCCGGCTGTCATTCGTGGATCTTTGACAGTCGTTAGGGGTCGTCAGAAGCCCGAAAGTCTGACAACCAGTCTAACCAAGGGCTATCGTATTACCCAGTCACTGGGTTGTGGAGGTCAGATAGGCAGTCGCTCCATGTGAAATACTCGTATTCAGCTGCATTTGGTTATACTGAAAGCCGACCCCAACATACACACATCAACACTGTCTAGGGATATTAGATTTTTATTTGCATTTCTTAGATTTTCAGAAAAACTACTCAGAATTAGTAAAAAGTTTATATGTGGAATTAAACCTCCTTGTTCCATTTTCAAACTGACATTGAAAAAAAAACTAAAACTTATTAAAACAAAAGAAAGCGCGGGAACACTCATTTGATTCAGTTAGCAGTGCTAGTTTTGTGTTGAGATTTGTTTATAAAAACATTAATTAACTAACGCTATCAATTGTTTTAGTGATTTTTACTGTTTGTGTCATCTCGTTGGTGCCATGCAACGTCGACATCTGACGAGAGACGAGATGATAAGAGCGGTAGGAATGTTGGAAGCTGGCGCTATCCAAAACGTTGTTGCGGAGACTCTAGGCACCAGCCAGAATGTGATATCAAGGCTCTGGTCACGTTATCGTGATACTGGGGAAGTGGCAGAACGGCATGCTGGCAGAATTCGAGTGACCACCCCTAGAGAGGACCGTTTTCTCCAAAATACCGCCAGGAGAGAACCTACTCTGACGGCCATGGTAATGGTACAGAGGCTCCAACAGGAGCATCAGCTGTTGGTTAGCGACCAAACAGTCAGAAGAAGGCTACATGAAGCTAATCTTCATTCTCGCAGGCCAATTCGTGTTCCTGCTTTGCGACGTGGCAATCGCGGAAGGCGACTATTGTGGGCCCAAGAACACGTGTTATGGGATAATGAACAATGGTCGACAGTGCTCTTTACGGATGAGTCTCGGTTTGGATTTCATCCAGATTCGCGAAGAACACGAGTTTGGAGAGTTCCAGGCAGGGAAAGCCGTCTCCAGCATCCACAAGAGGTTCATTCGTACCAAGCAGGGACGATCATGGTATGGGCGGGAATTCGTATAGGCGCGCGAACCGACCTCGTTTTTGTAAGAGGCAACATGAATGCTCAGAAATACCGTGATGAGGTGGTGGAACCTGTCATTATTCCGCATAGGGTGCAAATCGGCCACCAATTCGTACTCATGCATGATAATGCCCGTCCACACACGGCGAGGCTGGTATCAGCCGCCCTTCAAGACAACAACGTCACGGTAATGAGATGGCCTGCGCAGTCGCCCGATATGAATCCCATCGAACATGCGTGGGACATGTTGCAGCGAAGGGCTATGCACGCCCTCCCTCCAAATCTGGCCACAGAAGAGCAACTTTTCCTGCACCTGCAACGAACCTGGGAACGCATACCACAGCAAGACATCGACACCTTAATTCACAGTATGAATAACCGATGCCGAACTCTAATTAACGTGAGGGGTGGCAACACTGATTATTAAGAGTTAAAATGTCTAACTTTCTGTTGTTATTTTTAATAAAATTATTAATTTTATTAATTAATTTCACTCGTAGACTTAGCACCATTTTTAGTCTCTTTGTTATTTTTTTTTTTTTTAATATTTGATTATCTAAAATGTTTTTTATTTATTTAATTAAGTTGGTCATTAACTGAGGTTTCATTCCATATATACTTCTCTTAACAAAATATTTATAGTTTATCAAAAAATTTAAGAAATACAAAATATCCCTAGACAGTGTTGATGTGTGTAGTTGGGAAAAGGCTAGGCAGATCGATTGAAGCGCTCTTCTTATTCTATATTGTACACATAAAACACAAATACATCTATAGAAGAACAAAGTATGTTCAAAGGCGCGTCAATCGTACTAATGTAAACGTTATGTAAGTGTGCATAAAAATCACCTGATGCGTGTTCGTGATTTGCAAAGGCAAAGTCGTAATTGATACCTGAGGGCCTAGACAAATGGCATTCGCTTCGGAGCGATTCTATTTCTACAATCGCTATAGTTTCAAAGTGACATTGACGTGATCATGTGACATTTCGATAGCTTATGTCAACCCCATACATATTTGGCTTTTTGTTTTTTGTACTAGCGTCATCGCTAATCGAACGTTTACTTTGTCTAGGTCAATGACATTAAACATCTAGACGTTGCCATGATTACAGTGTGAAGTGGGACACATATATACGAAATTAGTAGGAAAATTGAGACAAAGCATCGTATCTTCTGTCTCTTACGGCGTGCCATATTTTTGCTTGGCGAACTTTGAAATGTTAGCCTAACAAAGTGTTTTCACTGTTACAAAATTTATCTTGCGTCGATTAATTTAACTTTTTTGGACAGTTTTTGCATTGTGCGAATGTATAGACATGGGTTTCAGTTCAAAATATGGAAGATTACCTCATTTCTAATACCACATAACCTAGAAAAAGTATTATGTTGCTGTCTCATGACCGGCCACGCGGTGGCTCGATCTAGATGTATATTATCTAAGGTCTAAACCCTCTGAAGTGACATTCTATCAGCGATAAAGAAGATAGAAAAGTCAAAAATATAATTATGACTGACATAAGCTACCGAAAAGGTTCTGCCAATCCTATTGTAAGTTGTTGTAGAAATACGAAACGCTTTGAAAGCGATCGAGATCGGTACAGTTGCCGGTAAAATCGGTATATTTGTACCAAAAATCGGTATTTGAGAAAAAAATACAATATTCAATCAAATTCGTTTATTTATTGATAAAAATATTTCGGTATAATAGAGCCCATGTAGGCAGAAACACCGAAAAATCGATAGGTTCGAGACCACTGTTTGTTGCTAATGTTTGTTGTTATTTTTTCTTACACGTCCTGTAGGTACTCACACAAAAGCATATAGTCTCTAATTGGGCAAAACTAGGAAGGGGTGTGGTCTGTTACTAGCTGCGGAACCGCAGAAATATTTTCTAAACTGAGCGTGCTTATGTGTTGCCGATATTACCTACTTGGTTTTCACAAGTACCAACAGATTCAAAACAAAAGCCAGATAAAATAGATAATCATAATATTATTTTCTTCATAGTTATGAAAAGTTCTTATTATTTATAACGGCTCCTGACCTGAACTCAGTTCACCTCAAGTTAGTCATATCACTTTTGCACCCGACTGTTCGACTGAGAACTTTGTTTGTGTCTTTGTTCCAACTTATGAGTTATGAATACAATCGAGTATTCTTTGACTCGTACTTTTAGTAGGTATTTAAAGGCTATTATAATGTTTGTTTGAAAATGCTGTCCAGGGCCCCAAGTCTGCTATTTTTTAGAAATTCGTCATTCCAACACGATCCCATTGTCACTGCATTGTCATTTTGCTAAAAGTTCGTAATCTGCTAAATTCATAATTTCTTACAATAAAGGGTCAGTGGTTGACCATTGGAAAGTCATAATGACGCCATTATGACGCCATTATATTAGTAGATTACCAAACTTGTGAAAATCAACAATTATGAAATCAATGATAGACCATTCTGACACTATTGTAATAGCAGACTTGAGGCCCAGGAGGTCATAACGGTGGTGGTGATAGCTTTTTAATCCTTACTAATATTATAAATGCGAAAGTGAGTTTGTTTGTTACGCTTTCACGCTAAAGCGGCTGAACGGATTTAGATGAAATTTAACAGATAGGTAGCCTGGAACCTGGAAAAGGACATAGGCTACATTTCATCCTAAATCGCAGATGAAGTCGCGGGAAACAGGTAGTAAATCTAATATTTTTAATCTTTTTAGGAATTTTTGATGTTGACAAAGACAAAGGAGATTGGGTAAATTTGTAAGGACACCTCATGTATACCGTTATGCAAAGGGGTATTAAATTCTGACCTGGCAATTTGAGAAAAAATTATTTAAGTATTAGAATTTTGCAGTGTTTAAAAGGCCAGGTTCCTAAACCGTTGTAGCTACAGGAAAACTTTTTTAGGAGACTGTCCTTAACTTTTAAAGAAAACTTTCTACAGTAAAGATCATCAAATAAGAAAATTTAAAAAAAAGTTTTGCAAACTGTACCGTGTGACATATCAAATGAAAGGACTAGGTACTATGAGAGTCTCAAATATATATTTTTTTAAATAATTTTAAAATAAATTATACGTTTTGAAGTTATGTAACAAAATAGACGAAAATTGACCATTCCCCCCCCCCCATATCTCCGAAACTACTGCCTTAAATTTGGAAAAAAATACATAAAATAGTGCTATACCTGTAGATTACAGGAAAATCTTTATGAAGTTTGTGGTCTCAAAATAACATGGTAAATCTCTCAATATTGTGAGTACAAACTTACATTTACTGTTGGATGTATGGGAGAACATGTTTTTCAACTATGATGTTAAGTTTGTTCTTGGTATAATTAATTTAATCCCAATTACGGAACCCTTCATTGTGATGTAATGAATATTTGAAAAAGTCACAGATATAACTATAGTAGATACGAGTAATAGCGAACCTCCCCGGTCGCTTCGCACGGTTTTTACGACTTGAAAAAACATCGATACTTTTTTGTTACCTACATGCATTTTTTGCATATCTTACTTCTATCTTACTTTAAGGGCGTACTATCTGACTTAGAAATCACTAAATAATAACTAAATATCTATAATTAGAGATGGATTTTGTTTGAATAGCTATGTTTCCTGGTAAAAAAATAAAATTATTTAGTCCGTCAGTCAGAAAATGACTTAAACAAAACTTAATAAAGTTGAAGTGGGGGCTCGCTACGCCACAATTATTACAAACTACGTTTATAATCTAGCAAGGAGTGACGACATGCCACATTTAACTAATTAACTGAATGTGATACATTCAGTTAATTAGTTAAATTATCCGTATTCTTTTGATTACGTTAAAAAAGAAAAAAATACGTGTCCAATATTTTTTATTAATAATATATATAATATAGGTACATGATGGACAAAAAAAAAATTAGTCAACATTCCTCTAGTATTGCCGAGATTTTGCGAATTACTTTTTTACAGACTGTGGTTATCGAACAGTTCATGTCCGGAATATTACATGGAGTTAATGATACCAAAATTGGGTGAATAATAAAATGACCAGGACTTACCACAGCTTATTCAATCAACAGTATTACCACAGTATCAAATATTCTGTAAGCGGTTACACTTTGCGTTGTCCATGTTTTGTTAAAGTATTTTCGTGATTTCAATGTGTAGGTACTTATTATTATTTATAAAATTTTTGTTAGTTTATTTTTACGGTACTGTGTGGCAAACTGGTAAAGGTCACCGTTCCAAATTCATCATCTGCCTAGCCTTTTCCCAACTATGTTGGGGTCGGCTTCCAGTCTGACCGGATGCAGCTGAATACCAGTAGTTTACATGGAGCGACTGCCTATCTGACCTCCACAACCCACTTACTGGGTAATACGATTCCGCTTAGTAAGACTGGTTATCAGACTTTCGGGCTTCTGACGATTCCGTAACGACTGTCAAAGATCCACGAATGATAGCCGGGACCAACGTGCTTTCCAAGGCATGGAGGGGTCCTGGTATGTAAAGATGGTAACCCATCCACGGTCCAACCGCGGCAAGCGTAGCTTAACCTGATCGGTCTACCCATGCGGCTGTTATTACTTAGCCACAGGTCCTTCAGGCATCAGACCGTTTACAAATTGACATCTGCAATACTCTGCATCACAGGTACCTACGTCACCATCCCGAAGACAAAGTTGAAGAATGTGTCATAGCAACGCTGCTTGACTGAGAAAATTGGAATGTCTAACTACAGTCCGGCCGCTGAAGTAGTAACTACCCGGCCATCGAGAGCATGCATTATTGACACCTGTCAGTTTCATACTAACGAATATACATAATCAGTCTATAATGTTAAGCTACGCTTGCCGGGGTTGGTCAGTGGAAGGGTGACCATCTTTACATACCGAGATTCCTCCGTGCCTCGGGAAGCACGCTAAGCCGTTGGTCCCGGCTGTTATTCGTGGATCTTTGACAGTCATTACGGGTCGTCAGAAGCCCGAAAGTCTGACAACCAGTCTTACCAAGGGGCATCGTATTACCCAATAACTGGGTTGTGGAGGTCAGATAGGCAGTCGCTCCATGTAAAATACTGGCATTCAGCTGCATCCGGTTAGACTGGAAGCCGACCCCAACATAGTTGGGAAAAGGCTAGGCAGATTGATTGAGTCTATAATGTTCCCACTGCTGGAACACAGGCCTCCTCTCTGTGAAAGGGAGTGGGCCGTAATCCAGCACGCGAGCCCAGTGCGGGGTGGTAGATGTCACATGTCTTCGAATTTTAGGTTTTATGACATGCCGGTTTCCTCACGATGTTTTCCTTCGCCGTTTTTAAGAGCAGTCGTGGTGATGGAATAAATTACACAAAGTAAAGCGCCTGCCTGGGTTTGTGATACACAAGTCGGGGCCGTTACCACTGGGTCACCACTGTTCAACGAATATGTGTATTGCAAATTTGATTCTTATTACTACTACAAATTATCCAACTGACAAGACTTGTCGTGTCAGGGGGCCTACTCCCTAAGTCCGTCCGTCCGTTTATCCGTCCGTCTGACTTAAAGATCCATCAAAACAATTGCAAAAGTTAAATTTTTCGGACGGGCAAAAACACATCGGGAGTAGGAACAACTGTCATATCGTGTTGCCATTCATACTTCGTTCGGGACCCGAACCCATCATACGTCCGTAGGTGATACGGAGTAGGAAACGCCCGTAACGAAGGCCGAAACTACGGACTTCGTGCTTAGGGAGTAGACCCCCTGGGACGCATTGTCTCGACGGCCGGACTTTATTAATAAGAACCTAGTAGTACTAAAAAGTAGTATTTACAATGCGTTTCAAATAAGAATAGGATCGACTTAGCGCCATGTTGTGACGTCATAGCTGTCAAATCGAATAAAGTGGGTAGGGTGAGCAAAACAAGATATTTTTTAAATAACATTTACTTACGAATCATGAACGACGAATTTGAAAAAGATGAAAAAAATTGTTGCCAACAATGAAAATATGAAAGAAAGTAGTATAATTTTTAAAAAACTAATTATAAATAATTTTTTGATGTCTTTTTCACTTTGATTTAACTAAGACTCGGTTAAACAAAAAAAAAAAAAACGTTATTGATACGCAAGTAAGTTTTCTTTGCAAACCGTACTTTTCAGTCAACATTTGACAGATACGTCATTGACTTTCTTATTTGAATCGCATTGTACCTACGTTAATTCTGCTTACCTACCTAAATTTATAAATAAGATATAGGTATTATCCGAAAAACCTAGGAGCGCAAACCTAAAATACTTTGAAAATCGTAACTTTCCGCTGACCTCTGAGCCCAGCAAAATATAAATATGAAAAATACACCACTGTCCGTTAACCCCCCAGTGGGAACGTAAAACACATCCGATATACTTATGCACAACCAATAGTTGTTTTGTGAAAGCTTTTCCATGTTAGTGAATTAGTCACGTTTCGATGGTCCCAGTTTTTACCTTAGTCCGTGATTTATCCCAGCTGTGGGAACGATTTGTAACAACAAAATGAGAGATTGTCTTATTTGGAATTCGTGTGGTGTGTTTTCAATGTCTGTGCAGCAGTGATTTTTGTTTAATTGGGTCTCTTTGTGGGAGTTAATGAAAGGTTTCAGAAAGCTGTTGTATTTTGTCACCTCTCTCGCTCACACGGAACCAAATTTTCAAGAATGTTAAATGAAAAGATGCTTTTTTGAAAAATGTAATCAATTAGCAAAGTAGTAAATTATATTAATTTAAATGATAGGTACTTGATTCGGAGGAGCTCGTGGCTAAGTAATAACAGCCGCACGGGTCGATCCGTCAGGTTAAGCTACGCTTGCCGGGGTTAGTCAGTGGATGGGTGACCATCTTTACATACCGAGACTCCTCCGTGCTTCGGAAAACACGTTAAGCCGTTGGTCCCGGCTGTCATTCGTGGATCTTTGACAGTCGTTAGGGGTCGTCAGAAGCCCGAAAGTCTGACAACAGTCTTACCAAGGGGTATCGTTATACCCAGTTACTGGGTTGTGGAGGTCAGATAGGCAGTCGCTCCATGTAAAATACTGGTATTCAGCTGCATCCGGTTAGACTGGAAGCCGACCCCAACATAGTTGGGAAAAGGCAGATTGATTAATTGATAGGTACTTGATTATTAAAAACACATTTTTAGTGTGGCATTTATTTACCTCATCTCAAAAACAGATAATACTTTTTGAGTTGAGTTTATTATATAATACAATAGAAATTTGTTTTTAAAATTAGGTACCTATTGAATTTATGTTTTGAGGATTCTCAGAGGTTTGGTAAGTCTGTTTTTGACATGAGTTCGATAAGTCCTAATTTTATTTCGGTGCGGTTATTCCAGAAAAGAGGAGGCGATCGATCAGGTTAAGATACTCGTGCCGCGGTCAGTTCACAGATGGGTGACCATCTTTACATACCGAGACTCCTCCGTGCCTCGGATAGCACGGCTGTCATTTGTAGAATTTTGACAGTCATTAAGGGTAGTCAGAAGCCCGAAAGTATAACAACCAGTCTTACCAAGGGGTATCATGTTACCCAGTAACTGGGTTGTGGAGGTCAGATAGGCAGTCGCTCCATTTAAAATACTGGTATTCAGCTGAATCCGGTTAGACTGGAAGCCGACCCCAACATAGTTATTCCAGAAAAATTACGACAGCAAACATGTAGGTACTTTTGAAAGCTTCGTGCTACTAAGAAAATTTATAAGTTACAGCAGTTATAGCCTTAACTAACATTGTAAAGATCCATCAAAACACAAATGTGTTTGAACCTTTACAATGTAATGTTGTACAAAATACATACGTTTACTTAAGAGGGCTATCGCATTTTGTCACCTCTCTCGCTCACACGGAACCAAATTTTTAAGCATGTTAAATGAAAACAGTTTTTTTGAAAAATGTAATCAATTAAAGGACTAGTAAATAATGTTAATTTAATAGCTACCTAATGATTAAGACACATTTCTATTGTGTTATCTAATAAACCCAGTTCAAAAATAATTATCTGTTATTAATATTATCTGTTTTTGAGATGAGTTAAATAAATAACAATTTAAATTGCAATGCCTTAACAGGCAACTAAGTTCTAAGAACCTATATATTTGTTAACATCTTCAAAATTGTACACTTAGTTCGCAATAAAGAATTTGAATTTGAATTTGAATTTGAATTTGAATTTGAATTTGAATTTGAATTTGAAATGCCACAATAAAAATGTGTTATTAATAGTTAACTAAACACCACCACCACCACCCACCACCACCAGATCTTTGACTTTGACTTTGAACTATTACATTAACATTATTTACTAGTACTTTACATTCTTCAAAAAAAGCATCTTTTCATTTAACATTCATAAAAATTTGGTCCTGTGTGAGCGAGAGAGGTGACAAAACGCGACAGCCCTATTAATTGCGGTTCATTTTGTTGTCAGACGGTACTTCAAGCATTGCTATAACAGAACATGTGGAGGATAAGGTATGGAGCTCACATATTATGTGCAATAAATTCTTACCGGTTACTTGATTATCGCCTTTGCTGACGATATACAAAAAAATAAACGAAATCGGTGCAGTAATTAGGTCAAAAAGTAGAGTTTTAATTTTGAGTAAATTTGAACACTCTGTAGAATTGGACCACTAGGTCAGTGAGTGAATGAACTTGAATCCTTGAACATGTGTGCAAACAAAAAAAAACATGTTCGACGAACAATGGATTGGGCACTATGGTGCACCGCAGTGGCCAGCTCGGTTGTCTAAACAGAGTGATTTCTTTTACTGAATTTATTTTGATATTTATTTTTTTAGAAAAATTTACTTTTTATTTATGGTTTTTAATTTAATATTTAATTTTGCAATACTTCTGTGGACCCGTATTAATTTTAGTTTGATTTATTACTCATGGTTCAGTACCATACTGTATAAATAACTATAAAACACATTATTTTAAAAATACATCGGTATTTTAAATTGTACACTAGAACAACAAAACGTCAAAATAATAGACAACAGCGGCATTATGTAACATGCGCTCAAGAAAATAAACGCGGCGCGATGCTACTGAGCAAATACAGGATGAATGTTTTCGCAAAGAACTCTAGGGCCCTATGTGGCACAATCAGCCGTTTGCATTATGCATGAAACCATCCCGGGCGACAGATGCTCGGGAAAGTTCCAGAAGGAGTGATATTAATATTTGTTTGTCAGGTGCTTTACTTGAGCTGTTGCTCTTTCGTTTAACTCATTCAGTAGTTAGCGCCATTACTGCAGTTGAGATGTGTGATCTGTCATGGGACTTCTCTCTCTGGTACTTACATAAATAAGCACCATCAATCTTTTATTTTGTAAAGGGCCCCTGAGACTGTCAAACAGTTTGATTCACACGTTACGTGTTTGATGAATCCGTTCGATGCCAGTTTGAAGGTTCATCAAACGCACTGCGTAGTTTGGTTCTGTACGCCGCCGTAATCAGACGCAGATAAATTGTGTGAAATGCCCTCGAACAAGGATAGCGATTTCCATGCGTTTATTACAATAATCTACTGCTTAAAATGTAAAAATAAAATAAATAATTTGGTACCAATAATGGTACAAATTAAGATATCGTTTCACACACGAACATCTGCAGTGCTAAAACTTATTACTTAAAGTTCTAATCCAGCGCAAAACTGAGCCGTGTCTTATTTAAACGCGTCGGAAGACGATCAAACGGCGTGTCGCACACAGAAAAAATATGAAATTTCATCAAACAAACTTCAAACGAATGTTTGACAAACTTCTGAAACTAGCTGTGTAAACGATCAAATCAAAATCTTCAATCGTCTCGGGGGCCCTTCAGCCCAATGTGCCACCGCTGAGCAAACGCCTTTAACTAGCCATTTCGGTGCCTACAGGCCCATAAACCATAGACATACTAGTTTACATATAATTAAATGAAGTATGTGTCTCTCCTTCTCCCTTTTTGTTCATCCAATAAGGTTGTGTTTACAAAATCACTTTTAGCTATAAGTCTGCCCATTGTGTTGCTCTAAAATTTCTTCATTTATACCTCTAATCCATATTATGGTGTGCATAAAAAAAGAGTCATCGTAGATTGGTTTGAATCACAGACTACTTAGGGATGTTTGAATTTACAAACTTTTGCTCCGCGGTCTTTTATCGTTTAACTCAACAAAATGAAACGCCATGCTACAAAACCTTGTCTGGTTCAAAATATATATTTATTTTAAAAAGGAGTAGGTACTAGAAAAATGCCAGGCATCACGAGTAAAATCCAAGGAGATTTTATAGTGTCAGCGGTTTGAAATCGAACCTATCCTGGATAGTGGTACGTCGTTCAACGCCAGCCAATCAATGTTGAACAAGTGAACGCTTTTAGCCATAATACGATTTATACACAATTTTCGTTCATTCCTTATAAAACAAAACACACTTTATTTTTACGTGGTTTAAAATTCTAAACTGTGGTTGAGGTATCGATAAAATATGTTTGGTTTGTGTTTCGATGTTGTGTTTAAAAGATTATGTGTTTGTTTTGCTTTTGTAGGGATTACCTACTACCGATGTTGAATAAATAATTATTGTTTTAAGGGTTAAAACACAAAATCATAGCACATTATTGTTACTGACGGGCTATGTTCGTGTTAAATGCATATTGGCTGTAACCGCTACAACATTCAACTCAATTCAGGTAAGAGTTCTGTACAGTTTTTGCCTGAATTGATTGGACAAATGAAATCAAACTAGGCTGAGCAGCACTTTTTGACTGTCAAAATAACAAAAACCAGTCCCCTCGCCATACACCACTTCCTAGTGCTTTAGCTGGGATGCAGAAGTGGCGCGATAAACTCCTCAGCAGTATTTTGGGCAAGCTATTTTTTCATGCTATAAGTCCTTGCATGCCTTTCCTAAAACTCTTTTATCGACTCATATCATAAAATTCGAATTATAAACTACAAAACGAGTTTATAATGACATACTTTATAAACACAATACCAAAATTTAAAAATATAATCTTATCATATTGATTATAAGTACTTTTTCTGTAACAAAATAATGTTGTAAAATATTTTTTTACCAATACGATACACGGCAAATCCAAGAAGTTAATATCACCAAGGGGCTTCCATCAATTATTTTTTTCTGATGGAACACAATAAGCGGGGCGCGCCATTTTTTATAGAATAACAAAAAAGTTTTGTTTTCAAATAAACTATTCCTTACTTTTTTAACTTTGATCTTTTATTTACCAGGTTCAATCCTAGGTCGATAAAGTAGTGTCTAAACTAAGATTTAAATTGTTATTAGATTAAGTAATTGTTGCACGTACCTTGATGGAAATAAAATATTTATTTATTATCTATTGTATGAAACTGCACATATTAGCTAGGTATTAAAACACGCGTGTACTTATAATATTAAAAACCTTGCCTAAAACACACACTCGTGTTTTAATACCCCTCATTATGCAACAGTTTCATAAATTAAGGCGCTACCAAAATAAATTGGAGGATTTTTCGTAACCATTTATTTCACTATT
Organism: Cosmia trapezina; assembly: GCA_905163495.3. Taxonomy (NCBI): domain Eukaryota; kingdom Metazoa; phylum Arthropoda; class Insecta; order Lepidoptera; family Noctuidae; genus Cosmia; species Cosmia trapezina. Next base: position 20,557,067 of record LR991037.1, read on the forward strand.
GCTGCTTGTATGGATTTAATTTTTGGATATATGTTTATTGACTATTTGATTAATACTTTGACTGAAGGAAAACACGATTGGGTTAAATTTCCTCGATAGAATTTAATTCCGAAAAGACCTCTACTTTTTTATGTTTTTTTCTATAATTCTAAAATCCTAAGTAATTTCATTACAAAATTTCATTTAAAATGTGCGTATTACGTAATTGAAAATTCTGGCTGAACATAATTTTGATAGATAGCTTAATTTATTTTTAAACAATTTTTATTTCATTTGGCGCTTTTATTATGGTTCCACCGCGTTGTTGCGCTCTCGTTTTTTCGCATGTGGAAGTAATTGACTCTGTCACTTTCTTATTCCCGCCCAGTTCACTTTTTTTGTATCACCTTAATACTAATTACAGTCCAAATAAAAATGTTTTGATAGATTTTTGTTTTTTAGTAACGTTATCTCTGATATTGAGTACCTACTACAAACTAGCGATTCAAACCGGATAGGTACAGGATTGATTGAGTTCCATTTACGTCAAAGATAATTCGGTAGCAAAAACCCCTTTATATTTTTACTGCCACATTTTTTACATTTCATTTGCCTACCTTTTGAAAAAGGTAATTTTTTTTTATGCATCATGTATGTAGGTATATTCTGACATCAGCATCACTAAATTGAGTACTTGGAAATAACCAGCCTTCATAATAATCTCGCTAATCACTCATTAGCCACTGATTAGCTAAGCAAACAGTTAGCTCCTAATCAATAGTTAAATATTCTTTATTTATAAACGCTAGTTAGCAAGTGATTAGTTGCGAAACGAAATAGAGGTGAAATTATGCATTCGGCACAGATTATAATCAAAATAATGGAATAAAAAATTAAGATAGATAATGATAAATAAAATAAAATAAAAAGCCTTTTATTTCCACATCAAAATCAATATTTGTTTGTTAGTCGTGTTAGTACATTTAACTTATAAATCTAGTGTTAGTATTGTTAGCTACATAATTTTCATAGATGTGGATCCCTCTTGGGTAAAGGCCTCCTCCTTCTAGATAATGATGGATTTATTTATTTTTTTAATCGAGTTATAATATGTTATGTTTTTTAATTTTTTTTTAACATGTTTATTTAACTATTTTTTGTAACACATTCAGACACAATACATTGTTAATGAATAAATAAATAAATAAATAAGAAGAGAAGCAGAATTTTAAGAAAAAAGTTGTCAAAACCACGATTTTGTATCTGTCGTGACTTTGACAGACAGAAGTCAAAAATTTCATTGGATTTGAATTTGAATAAATTAACGTGTTTGCCTTTTAGATCTGCAGAATGAAAATGGAATTCGAAATTCAACAATGGCTGTGAGGAAAGACAGTTGAAGATATGCGATTTCCTGAAACCAGAATTCTCTTATCTGAATATATTCTTATAAGGAACGAGTGGACGTGTGAAATGCGATTTCACCTAAATTCGGAATACGTAATGTCTTCACGACTATTCTTAATCGCGATATATGTGAAACTATGGATTTATAAAGTGTCATCGTTTGTTAAATTGAGGTTAGACCCAGAATAATGTGTATCATTACTTTAGTGTCAATTTGTCCAAATACTTACCTATACCTCATCATCATTATCTGCCTAGCCCTTTCTTTCTTACAAAACAAATTATAGTGTAATAAATATCAAGATGGCTCAGTAGAAAATGGCAGTCTAAGGGCAGTCTATTCTTGACGGGAAATTGTCTATTCCATCTTCTTTTTTCCTTATATAAAGTATTACATTTGGTGATAATTTATTCACATTACAATCTAGTCTATCCTATACTATTAAATCCTATCAATCCCATACTATTAAATGAGTACCTATATTTGTAATCACGTTCTCCAAAACTGCTCTAACAATTTCGATGAAAATTGCAATATTGATAGAAAAGGGGTTACGGGTTTACAAGGGCGAAAAATCGATCTAGCTACGTCTCATATCTGTAAATAAATTTCGTTTTCTCTATTTTCATCCGAGCAGAGCTCGGTCACCCAGGTAAATAATTTAAATATAACTAAAACTTACACCAAGTAATTTAAATATAACAAAAACTTCTAAGTAACTATAAATTTAAGAAATCGTCTTAACTTTATGTTAAGGGGAAGACACATAACTCACATGTTCTTTACAATATGGAGTGGATGGAGTTTCTTGCCGGCTCTTCTCCACAGGAAACGACCAATTTGGAACCGTGCACCTAGCTTCTGATGTTTCATAAGTGCTCATGTAGGTTTATGTGAAATAAAATATTTTGATTTTGATATCAGCACTTGCACTTCAGTTTAAGTTCACTCACACTGCACTAAACTACCTCAAAAGGTTTTACCCTTTTTAGTCTTCTCACTAATTCAGTAATATCGAGGAGTTGGATCGCCTCGACATTCACGTGATGATGAAGTCTGTGTTCTTGTGCTTCTGCATATTTTTTGATTATGAGATGAACTTCAAACGCTTCATACTTCATACGTTTTAGAGCGTAATTTTTCAGTAGTTGGGTTTTAGTTTTTGAACTTATTTTATATTTAAATTATTTTGGGGTTATAATTTCATAATACAGTATTTGTAGAGCCACTTTACATTTTTTAAAGAAGAATAATTATTATTTATGTAGGTATTTTATGTATTTTGGGTCGGTTTGGAGAGAAAATGTGTTTTTTTCCTAACCACAAATACCTTTAAACTGTCTTTGTCACAAAAAACCGGTCAAGAGCGAGCCGGACTCGTGCACCGAGGGTTCCGTTCCGATTTCTGAAAAAGTGTGCTATTTAGAGACATCGTTTTATTTTTCCTGTATTATTTACATAAACTTCTATCACATAGAATAATTTCAGATTTTTCCCATTGCAAACTTCGGAGCTAAGGCTGGCCGCGCTCGCGGAAAGGCTTGATTGTTCCATCATCTCCCACTGCTGTAAGCGGGATGTGGCAGGCTGATGCGACTAGCAAACCTCATTAGATGTTAATTAATTAATTGTAATTATTTTTCATTATAGTTTTTATTTATTTTTTGATTTGTGTATTATGAATTTATGATGTTATTAATGAATTGGATTATCTTAATTAATTTGTATTATAATGTGACTGTATGAGTGTTTTTGGTATTATGAGTCAGTGATACTCGAAATAAAATGATTTTATTTTTTTTTAAGGGGGGGGAACGGTACTTTTTTTTACATTTTTCATCTAAAGTCGAAAAGTATGGGGTCTTAAAAAAAATAAAAAATGTTTAAGAATGTGCAAACAGCGCTCTTTCATATGATACCCCACATGCCCTAGTAGCTCCACTTTGAATTTTTAAGACCCCCTTTCAGCACCTGTTACAAAAAAAATATAAATATTTTTATTTCTTTCTTATTTTCAAAATAGTTGGGTAAATGTCATATAAAACTGTTTCAAATTTCAAGTTGATAGCATTAGTAGTTCTTGAGATATCCAGCTGTGACAGACAGACAGACTGAGAGACTTTTTTACCATTTTGGTACGGAACCCTAAAAAGGCCTATTCTCTCCTATCCAATGGCCCAAAATCCTCAACACATCTATCAAAACAAAACCGATCGTTCCACATTAGATAGGTAATTAATTGGGGACAGTGATTGATGATTGTCAGCGATGACGTCACACTCATCAGGGAATCGCATTACGCTATTCAATATCAGCATAAAGTACCTATGATTGATCAAATTTCCGTTCACTTAACAGTTGTTTGTTTTGTAATTCCTGTCAAATGTATCATGGGTATTTTCCGGGAACACACTGTGTATGTGTAATGCCCGGTTTGTACGAGGCTAGTTTTTGAAGCTAAGTAGTACAGCGGGATTGTGCTAGTATGCTAGCAAACTAGTCACTCTGGCCTCGTGGTGTATACGGAACTATCCTCATTTTTAGGTTAGTAAGCTAGTGAGAAAGATAATTGTTAGAAATGTTTGTTGGTGGGACATACGGTCTTCTTCCCAGTTTTGCGAATAATGTACTTGGGCTAATTATGACATATTTTGTACTAGCGACCCGCCCATGCTTATAAGCGCAACTAGCTCAAAAACAACCCCATCCTATTAAATTGTGGGTGACCATCTTTAAATATCGAGACTCCTCCATGCCTCGGAAAACACGTTAACCTATTTTTCCCAGCTGTCGTCATTCGTGGATCTTTGACAGTCGTTACGGGTCGTCAGAAGCCCAAAAGTCTGACAGCCAGTCTTACCAAGGGGTATCGTATTACCCCGTAACTGGGTTGTGGAGGTCAGATAGGAAGTCGTTCTATGTAAAATACTGGTATTCAGCTGCATCCGGTTAGACTGGAAGCCAACCCTAACATAGTTGGGAAAAGGCTAGGCAGAAGCCAGATTAACATACAGTATATTATAGAAATATTGATGTCCGGTCAAGTCCTCAAAAGCGTTCGAAGCAGGGACGGGTTGCTACTGTCGGTAGTACAAAATATACCATACCAACAACATAACTCACTAACCTCTCACGTATCGCAAGTACATTATTCGCAAAACTGGGACAAAGACGGGCACGTCCGACCAATAAACATCTCTTAACGACTTTACGAGCTCTCTTAATGTGTTGGACCTGGTCGAAGTGGCCACCAGACGTCTTAAGTTTACGTTTAACAATAGACCACTATCAAATACACGTGTATCTGTTAACGTGAGTGAGGTTAAGGAGTCCATTACCTGAATAGAATACGAGCTGGTTTAAAAAAACCGGCAAGAGCGAGTCGGTCTCGCATTTTTGTTGATGATTTCTGAAAAACTGTGCTATTTAGAGACATCGTTTTATTTTTCCTGTAATCTACACATTTTCTATCACATAGAATAATTTCAAAGTTTTTTTATGCAAACTTCGGAGATAAGGGTGGGGGCAACGGTATTTTTTTAACATTTTTCATAAAAAAACGAAAACTATGCTGCCTAAATAAAAAGAAAGAAAATGTTTGAGAATGTGCAAACAGCGCTCTTTCATATGATACCCCACATGCCCCCCTTCCTAGTAGCCCCACTTAAATTTTTTAAGACCCCCTTCCAGTCCCTGTTGCAAAAAAAAAATATTTATACTAATTTATTTTTATTTGTAAAATAGTTGGGCAAACGTCATCTAAAACTGTTCCAAATTTCAAGTTGATAGCATTAGTAGTTCTTGAGATATCCAGGTGTGACAGACAGACAGACTGACTGAGTCACACCATAAGGGTTCCTTTTTACCATTTTGGTAAAAAAGCCCTAAAAAGAAGTAGTTAAGGTATAGATTTTTTTTTTTAACTTAACCTGTACTATTCGCTGCTGGACAAAGGCACAAGTCCTGTCAGGAACTCTTTTCCCACGCCATTGCCACGTCGAACCAGTCCTCACGGTACGCGTCCAGGTCATCCCGCCACCTCTTCCTGGGCCGGCCTCAGCGGCGCCGTCCATCTTCAGGTACACATTGTGAGGAGACATTTGCCCAGCGGTCATCGTGCATGCGGCAGACGTGAGCCACCCAATCCCAATTGAGCCTTCTTGTCTTTGTCCATTATACCCGTTTTGGAACGCAGCGTGGTGTTCCTAATTCTGTCCTGCCTTGATGCTGCGTTCCATCGCTCTTTGTCCGACTCCAAGGTGGAACTTTTGCGACTCAGAAAACGACCTGGTCTAAGCACCATAAGTTAGGATGGAGATCGGCAGATCACCCTTCATTAGCGTCTTAATGGATTTAGGTTTTCCAGGCGTTTTCGATTCGGCGGTCAATTTTCCATTTCTGCCTGTTTTCGAAAGAAACTAAACTGGCCTTCCTGCCCATCTACCTCGACCCTACGCCTAGTGCTGTGGATCATGAGTTGGGTTTTAGATCGATTTATAGCAAGTTCCACCCTAAAGCTAGTTCTGCTCAACTCTTAGAGCATGGTCTGGAGTTCTAGAGCTGTGGGGGCAAAAATGACAAAAAAAAAAAATTTTATTGACATAAAAAAGGAGTTACATTTACAATTGAAGCCCTGACTCCTGAGCTAGGTGGTACCTGTGTTACAGGAGTCAGTGTTTATGCAACAAAATTAAAATAATAAATCAAAAAACAAATGAAAATGAGTGCATGCATGCTCTTGAGTGGTGTGTATGAGAGTGTGAGGGTGTGTGTGTGTGTGAGGGTGCGAGGGAATGTGTGTGTGTGTGTATTTGTATGAGTGGTTGTACTTGGTGACTGGACTTTGGGTTAAATATATGATTTCGTTTGCCTTAATTACTATTTAATTATCGCGTGTATTGTTCTTTAAGTAAGTTTTCCGTCTGTTGGTAGTTCAATGTTTGAAGCCATGTGTTTAGTATTATCTAAGTTTTATAATGACTTATAATATACCGTCGGAAAATCGGAGGTAAGGTGCTAGGGGGAGGCCTATGTCCTGCAGTGGACGTCTTTTGGTTGAAATGATGATGATGAAACACGCAGTACTGAAAGACTTAAAATTTCATGAAAAAAACTGCAGTCAGTAATTTCAACGGAGTTCAACCCTTACAAATCGTTCTTGAAAAAGGTAAAATGAAGCCACATCGACATAAAACTATATTTTTAAAAGGTAGTGTACCTACAAAGAAAACTGCACAGGTCAGGCTTAGGCTCGCCGCACACTAAAAGTAAAAAGCAAACTCAACAGGTGCTCAAAGGTAAGTTTTTTAGGTGTGCCACAAACGGAATCTTTCTTTTTGCGGTCAGTGTGTGGATGAAATAACTTTCTTTTTAATTTACGACAGGACGGAAACTTTTTGAACTGGCTGAAACGAATGTTCAAAAATGTTTTTGGAAGTTTCTTTTTTTTTTTTTTAAGTAGTGCTGAAGCTTGTTTGATAAAGAAATGAAGCTAGTTAGATGGTTTTACGCAGTCAATTCTTTTTCGACTGAGTAAATAATAAAAATAATATTTAGTACCAGTAAGTCGTGTTTAGTGTCTACGTCAGTCACTTTTGTACATTATTATAGCTGAATGACTGAACTAATTTCATAACTCGTGGCTAAGTAATAACAGCCGCACGGGTGGTCGATCCATCAGGTTAAGCTACGCTTGCCAGGGTTGTTCAGTGGATGGGTGACCATCTTTACATACCAAGACTCCTCCGGATCTCGGAAAACACGTTAAGCCGTTGGTCCCGGTTGTCATTCGTGGATCTTTGACAGTCATTACGGGTCGTCAGAAGCCCGAAAGTCTGTCAACCAATCTTACCAAGGGGTATCGTATTACCCAGTTACTGGGTTGTGGAGGTCAGATAGGCAGTTACTCCATGTAAAATACTGGTATTCAGCTGCAATCCGGTTAGACTGGAAGCCGACCCCAACATAGTTGGGAAAAGGCTAGGCAGATTGATATATTGACTGAACTATTTTCACCACAACCACAATAAATTCACCAGGGTAACTGGTACAAGCAAATTCAACTTATTTAACAATATTTTCGAACTTCCGTAATATTGAAACCACCGTTTAGTACTGTTTACTAGACTTCAAGATTTTACCACTACAGTTGAAAGACGTTTCCCATCGAAAATAAAACAACCATGAAAGAATAAAAACACTTAATAAAACGACAAGTACGGTTGTTGAAACTTACGTTATGTGACTTCTTAGTTTTGAAAACATTCAAGTAACTCATCGTTTTAAGTTGTTGAATAACAACCTCTTTCATAAATATCTAAAGCGGTTTGCTTCAGAAAACGGATATTCAGACGGCAAGAGACTATCAACCATTACCTGAAGTTTATAGGGTCCCTAATCTAACAACAAGCACTTGAAATATTCCAGACTAGCTTTTTCCCGCGGCTTAGCCCGCGTGGATGCCGGAAAATATCCCACAGGAACGAAAATCCTTCCTTAATCCTTGTCTATATTATAAAGGGAACCTCCGTGCTTTCAGTTTTCTTGGTTCAAGGGTTTGGGCTGGGCGTTGATGAGTCAGTCAGTCTGACTCTTCTTCGTCGTATCCGCCGGGGTCGCGGGTTGTTCGAAAGCGATACCGTGGCCCTGGCATAGGCAACTGAAGGATGGGTGGGTTTTAGTCAGTAAAAGTCTGACACGCCCTTCCGCTCCACCCAGAGCGGGAGAAGTTATTTGATGATTTCCCACCCTCAAAAAAAAAAAAAAAAAAAAGGGTTTGGGCTGGGCGTTGATGAGTCAGTCAGTCTGACTCTTCTTCGTCGTATCGATGATTCTCTTTTATTAATTTTTATATAAACTTCGACTAGAATTTGGCTATTTGGACAGCGTTAGCGCTGGCGTCGCAAAGGGTTTCCATAGTGCAGGTGTTTTTACACAGAGAGCACGAAGAGAGGCATCGTTTATGGTATGAGCCATAGTCGCACTGTGGCTCATCGGAGTACCACCTAAGTTGTACCAGCTTCATTTCTGGGATGAAAATGCATCTGCGATGGCTACGTTAAAGCAAATTTTGAAATATCCATTATGAAGACGGCAATGGCGACATCATTTGTGTTGAAATACATATAAGAACGATGGAGACAGTTATAAGCGTCCGTAATAAAAATATTTAAAAAAAACTAATCAAAATTTAAATTAAAGTAAACCGTGGCAGCTAAGATATGACCAGCCTCCACTGACAGCGCCCCTGACAGATGGATTAGCACCATTTAGCTCAACCATTTTGAAGAGAGCTAAAATTAAATGATCCAACACAACACAAACAGCCTACTATCCACAGTATCCGCTAACCACAAATTAGATACCCAAATATAATAATAAACAAAAACAACACGCTGTATCGTCTACCACATCGATCATATGACACGTTCAATCGACTTAATTTGGCGACCATTGCTAATTGCAATCATACTAATGACCAACTGAGCTGTGTTATCTCAACTGTGTAAATCAAATTATAATTGAAACGTGAATGCATGCAGTGGACGTGAATGTTAGAACTGATGTACTAATAATAAATAGCTGGGTTCGAATAGTTCGTTCATTTGCTGTGTGTCAATCAATCAATCTGGAAAGCCTTTTCCCAACTATGTTGGGGTCGGCTTCCAGTCTAACCGGATGCAACTGAATACCAGTATTTTACATGGAGCGACTGCCTATCTGACCTCCACAACCCAGTAACTGAATAATACTACCCCTTGGTAAGACTGGTTGTCAGACTTTCGGGCTTCTAACGACCCGTAACGACTTACAAAGATCCACGAATGACAGCCGGGACCAACGGCTTAACGTGCTTTCCGAGGCACGGAGTAGTCTCGGTATGTAAAGATGGTCACCCATCCACTGACCAACACCGGCAAGCGTAGCTAACCTGATGGATCGACCCCGACCTCCTCTCTGTAGTAGTACGATCCTCTGTTTTTAGTATGGGCAGGGTTTTTCCAATGAATCAATGTATATATACAAAAAGCAACTATATGGTGTAGAGGCGTGGATACGGTGGAGCATACGGTAGAGGTCTGCCGGCTTGGGCAGGGCACTGCCGTGTTCCCGTGGAGCCGATCGGCGGTGGCGATCTCCCCCGTCCAAACCTGGTTCAGGCCATGGTACGGAGCGAAAGTGGTTGGAAAGCCGTCACCTCCTTCTGCGAAGCAATAATGCTCGCGAATGAGGAGGCGGAACGCGTGAGGGATAGGTAACTTTTGTGGACGGCGAGCAATGGGTAGCTCACTGTCCGGTAAGGACCAGCCGGTCGATTCTGTAAAAATCTCACCGTGAAAACTTTGGTGAAGTGAGTTTGTTTTTGTTAGGATTTGACACTGTTGACAGTTCACTCCACGCTCACTTCACCTAAGTTTTCACGGTGAGATGGTTACAGAATCGCACTGCAGGCCCGGGTCGACGGCGCGTTGTGTTCCACGCGCGCCTCAAAGAGATGTCAGCAGTGATGGGGTCCGTTAAGGCCGATGCCTGCCAGGGTCGCGGATTGCTCGAGAGACCGTGGCCCTGGTACAGGCAACTGAAGGAACATGGGTGGGTTTTAGTCAGTAAAAGTCTGACACGCCCGCCTGCTCCACGCAAAGCGGGAGAAGTCGTTGATGATTTCCCATCCACAAAAAAAAAAAAAAGGTGTAGAGGCGTCCGTTATATCGATAGTACCTACTTATTTCTTAAGCCGAAAATCAGAATTGTACAGTCAAGCAACACTCGTATAACGAAAACCACCCGGACACCCGGGTGGTTTGGTGGAAAATCAGAATTGTACAGTCAAGCAACACTCGTATAACGAAAACCACCCGGACACCCGGGTGGTTTTCGTTATACGAGTGTTGCTTGAAAAAACCTACTTTAAAAAAAAAAAGCGCTGTCAATGTCAAATTGTTACCATGAACGTGCAATTTAACTATACGGTTGCATGAGTCCAGTAGAAATTAAAATTCGTGTTTTTTATCGGCTCTGGGACTTACGTTATTCAATATATTTTAACCCACTATTTAAATAGAAATGTTCGCGATTTAATTTGAGTAGTGTCAGCAGTAGTTATGTAATGATGAAAAACATTAGAAGTTCAATTATACAAATGAAGGTAATTTGCTTACCTACCGTCTGCGGATCGTGGCTAGGTGCACCATAATTTTTATTGTATTTAGGATTGCATCTTTACTACTCTAGATTATCAGGTTATCTGGTAATACAATGGTGTCAAAAATAACGAGAAAAAAAGAAGCATTCCCGTTTGAGCACCTATTTTCTGAGCACCGATTTTTAGAGCGCCCAAGGTATTCCCATTTGAGCACCAATCAATATTTTAACGTGGTGCTCAAAGGCGCCCAATAAAAAATATTCAACTTTATTCCCGTTTGAGCACCTGCGGTCCAGTAGCTTCAGGTGTATAATAAAACATATCGATACAAACATTCTGAAAGTCAAGATCTGCCACCTAAGGTCACTGACCTTGACCTCAAGGACAGTGACCTTAGGAGGCAGATCTTGACTTTCAGAATGTTTGTATCGATATTTGTTTGTATTCGAAAAAACAACAAGAGCCTAGTAGGACAGTTTGCAAAATGAACTAAAAAATATTAATTTAATTTTTAAGTATAGCTAAATTCTCTGTTTGCGCCTGACTTTATAGTGTCCGTTACAGGTTGCTGCTTCTTTTCGATAAGGCGCACATAACTGGCGGTAGACTGCGTACAAAAATAAATCTGCCAAGGAAGGTTTTCTACCTGACTTTTTAAAAAAGTAATTGAAAAAACATTCTCAAGAGGTGACATCGGTCCGTACAAGTCGATACAGAAAATCATATGTTTTATACCTAAATGTATCTAAATTATAATAGAACGAAGTTTTCTACAGTTATTCAGATTAAATTCACTGTTTAAAGTAAAACTCCTACGTTTTATTGAGTGCCAAGCTCCAGTGTCTCGGAGTAGACATTCTCCATGACATAAAAATTATGAAAGATGACTGAATCGTCAGCCGTGTTCAGACACTACGAACAAGGAAGGTTTTTTTTCGTGTTAAAATAAAAACAAACAAAATAAACGTTCAAACAATCGTCGAATACTCTACGTTTTCGGTTCTCTATAAGCATAGCTTTTCCAGTCAAAATTTACGGAATCCTCATGCAATCTGACCCGTATTGGACGCATGGCATATTTTTAAGACCAAATATTTATTTAAATGAATATAAAATAATGCCTGCCGTCAAAAAAAACAGAGGCTTTATTAAAATCCACTGCAATATTTTCCTTTGTTACATAAAACCACCGGGATTTTTATAATCTATAGGTAGGTAGACTATAGTCAATAGTAGATAAATAAAAACTGTGTTTTATTACAAACAAACTGTTTATAGATGATTGAGCAAGCATAATATTCTACATATTATTAAAAAACTAGCGACCCGGCCCTGCTTCGCACGGTTTTTACGACTTGACAAAACATGAAGGTTTCTATATTATACAACGTGCAGCTGCAATTGCGACATTAATTCAACACGCGTATACGGTTCCGCGTTATCGTTTTATAACGATATCTTATTATATTTTTTATGATTACTGGCCACTAGCCCTACCAGCGCTTTGAAGGAAAGTCGCGATTACGGCAGCACGTTGTTTATAAGTTTTTGCACGTAGTTTTCAATGTATTACCTATACATTTCCGGAATAAATTCATTTACATTTTTACTTTCGGAATAAATTCTCTTAATGATAGCAAAAACTACATCAAAATCTGTTGCGTGGTTTAGAAGAACAACGCGGCCACACAGACACGAAAAGCGACTTTATTTTACTCAATACTCAATATCTTTATTACTTTACCATAATAATAATAATTTTATAATAAGTATACATAAAAATAGAAGTTATTTTTCGAATACCGAAACAAAAGACGACCTACATATTTTAGCCACCTTTGTATCAAAATTTTGACTAACCCTGAGTGAGCAGTTGATAAAGTAGTTGACGAAATAACCTCGTGCGTAAAACGTCTAAGGGTGTATTGCACAATCTTACTTTAACAATAACAAACATCGCAGCTTCAGTTAAAGTACTTCTGTTAGACGAAAAACGGGTTGCCCCATTAGTTTGAAAATTTGTTAGCTGGCGTCATAACTTTAACTGTAACCTTAACCGCTCACGCTTGGCTGGTTAATGTTAAATATCTGTCGGGCACGGGCAAGTACCCTGATAACTTTAACTAAGCTGATGAATACGGTGCAACACATTTCGCAGTAACCGTTAAAGTCAACGTTACAGTTATTTGTCAAATTTGACATAAACTTTTACTTTAACTCAATGATATTAAACCTCTAGACGTTGCCATGATTACAGTGTGAAGTGTGGAAGTGAGACGCATAATATACGATGTTAGTAGGAAAATTTAAGCAAAGCATCGTATCTCATCTATTTTTGCTTGTCGAACTTTTGAATGTTAGCCAAAAAAAGTGCTTTCACTGTTACAAAATGTATCTTTCGTCGATTAATTTAACTTTTTTTTGACAGTTTTTGCATTGTGCGAATGTATTGACATGGGTTTCAGTCCAAAATATGGAAGATTTCTTACTTTAAACTTTATTTCTCGTACCACATAACCTAGAAAAAGTATTATATTGCTGTCTCATGACCGGCCACGCAGTGGCTCGATCTAGATTTATGTTATCTAAGCTTTAACTACTATTATGGTGCAACCCAGACTAACTGTCACTACATTTATAATGGTGCCCATACACAAGAGCCAAGGAATTTTCAACGTCCATTGATTCATCAAAGATTTAAAAGGCATTGAACGTGTGCCAATATGGCGCACTATTGTCAGCTAGAACCATAAAATGTGACCTTCTAACGACAAAATTCAGTGACACATAGGTACTTTATTATTCTTTCTTGTCGTCATGGCTATAATGAACTTAATAAAAATGTGTTTTTTTTAGAATAGAATAGAATAAACGTTTATTGTCTCCAGTACTACAGCTAGTAGTAGTGGTACATACACAAAACTATAATACTGGAAGCAAAAGGTTTAAGCTTCATCATTAGCTTAAGCGCCTAGCGGGTTGCTAAGCACTGGTTTTCAGCTCATACCCTTGACTCCTGTTTACAAAAAAAAAAGTTCATTTAGCAAAAACGGATTACTAAAGAAATGATAATTATTATATTATGCATTGTTTCGTCTTTTGAAAGAGTCTGGATCCATACACGACATCAGAATAGTTAAATGGTGAAAGTACTAGCAGATCCGCAAGCAGTTTCCTAATATCCTCGGAGAGGTACTCACGGATTCCATAGAGAACCTTCAACCTATAAAAGGCATTCTGGATCCGGCCATTAATGTGCTCTACAAATCTAAGGTCATCGTCTATGACCAGCCCCAAATTTCTAGAAACTTTCACCCTTTCCATTCGCTCTCCGTTAACAACTATTGGCTCGTATAAATTTTTAAACAGCTTGTTGTTTTATCAATTAGGTAGAGTTTATTATTTTTTTATTGAAGACTATCTACATCGCTTCTTTATTAAATGTACCTTGTGGGGACAGTGACGTCAAGGATCCTGAGCGACTTTGGGTATGGTTAGGAAGTGGCATTTTCGAGTGACCACCGCTGAATGTACCTTAGCAAGACACCGCTACTCGGGTATATTTTGTAGCAACAGTTTAAAATAAATTATTATTAAATATACCCTATTTCGACACTAAACACTTAGGGCGAGCGCGCACTGCGGTGCGTTTTTCTAACGCATAATCTGTGAAGTATGGAATGTATTTGAAGTGCGCGCACTGCGGTCATGCGTTTTGTTATTGTAGGCCCCGCCCAGTGCAGCAGAACTAACGGAAACGCACCGCAGTGCGCGTTCGCCCTTAGGATGCAAGATCGAGCGAAGTGAGCTCGGGACTTTGGGCACCCCGACTCGGGCAGGTTAGGTTCAGCAAGTGAGCAAGCGAACATATACCCCGCCGTGATATTTTTTTTTAACCATTGATATCCTCGGCTATGCCTTACTAGACTTCGCTTTACTATTTAAAAAGGTACCTTATCCCGGATAAGGCCGGATATATGTAGTATGTAGTCACGCAATACAGGTCTTAAATATACCTGATTATGATACTGCAACTCGGGTATATAGTATAGTAGTATAGTATAGTTTATTAGTTAGAAATGTTGAAAACCTCATGCTAACTATAGACCAAAACCCTATGCGGAGTTTCCACAAGGTACAATAAAAGACGCATCTACATCACTTCACAATTTAAATCTTTTTCAAAGTCGACGCATGTTTTTTTTTTGAAAGATTGATTAAAGTAGACAATTTATAAATGATAAATGATTTATTTTCTGTAAGTAGGTTTGTACAAACACTTTTACACGTCTAACATTTTTTTTTTAAACTAGATGAGTTCGACGTTTCCTATCTGACTACTCTGAGAAGAAACGCCGAAACAAACTCGGAGGTCACAGTCTCTTTTAAAGTCCAGACATAATCTTGGTCAGACCATGTGAAGACCATGTAGATTGCAGTCTGAAATGGTCTGAAATGGTCTGTATAAATTGTACACTGGCTTTAAAAAAGTGAATTTACAAAATTATTGGCCGAAAATACTAAATTTCATCGATAATAAACATGATACTCAATGAAACAATTTTTTTCCAGTTTATAAAAACAAAATCTTTTAATCCTCAAAACTACTTCATGGTCACCCTTCATTGCACGATTTAATTACTGCTGCTCCTAGCTTCAGATTTAAAACGGTGATTTGGTATACCTGGTTTTGTATATCTTCAGTCTATTTATTCTGAAAGGATTTTCTTTTTGCAGACCTAAACCGTTTCGATTTTATTTAAGTAGGAAGGTACAGTATTTTTATCTCACGAAGCAACGCGCGTTTTACTTTTGCTACAGTAACAGTACGACACAACTTAGATGTAAAATTCGTAAAACCGATCACCATCCGAACTGAGTGCGCCTTCAAAATTACTAATCTTTATTAATGCTTTAGGCGAAAATGATATATAACTTGTAAAGTCATATAACCAAATACATTCGGAAAATTTAAATGAATTAATGCAAATTTTCAAATTTATGCTACATCTAAGTTGTGTCGTACTGTAACCAATTGCACAAACACAAAAGACACCGTGTGTGTGTCACCACATAACACACACTTTCGACTTCGCCATTCTCTCGGACGGTACCGAGAGCTCGTGCGCTTACACACATATTCACAGCGTGTTTGTACACTTGAGATAAAAATACTATACACAGGTAACCGAATTGTACGCATTTATCATTTCTAACATGACGATATTATCGTGGACTTCCACATCCGCGTTCAAAAAATGTATGAAAATACGTGCACGTTAAATCGTTATCGTGGACGGGAATTTAAAAGCGTCTTCATAATATGTTGCCATCAGGGACCATTTCGGTTACCCATTGAAAGGGTTTTCGATAGGGTTTCTCTAAGCAGTTAAACAAAAACCCATACGATGTAGGTAACCCTTTTGAATGGCTTCATTTAAGCCGTTGGAAAAGGTTATACTTCAACTCTCTTAAAAACGATAACAGCGTATATTCCGACTCGGAGCAATGTAATATGATCTCTCAATGATGGTCATACATTGCAAATAGCTAATATGGTAACCCGATCTTAATGAAGGGGTAACCCTTTCACTGGGTTTCAAGTATAGAACTCATTCAATGGGTTATCCATATTGAAGGGATAACCCTTTTACTGGGTTTCAAGCCTAAAACCCATTCAAGGAGTGTTTACATATGGTAAAGGTAACCTCATAAACAGCTTACCTCTTCCAAAGACTTAACTCTTAACCGGGGTTATACAGTCCCTGATTTACTTCCCTTTGTATCGTGATGCCGTGGACGTCCATTATAATATTAACGACACGTTAGAAAATAGAAAAATGGCACGTCTCACAATTCCGCGCAAAGACCTATTCACTTTTACACTGTTTAGGTACCTACCGAAAAATGGCGTTCCGAAACTTTAAGTAACTACCTACTTACCGAAACATCAATTTCTAAATAGTCAACTTAGAAAAGCACTTACTAACAACTAACTTCTATCCGAGACTTCGTCCTGAAATTTCTTGTTCCCCCAACTCACCGCGTCGCATCGCATTGCTCGCCCGTGCTATTACTTCGTTTACCACTTTTTTTCTTTTTGCTCGGGTCTTAAGGGCCATAGCGCGATATTAAATAGTCTATAACCTTTCTCCAGAATTAGGCTTTCAAATGCAAAAATAATTTTTCAAATCCGACCGGTAGTTCCAGAGATTATAACCCCTACATACAAACAAATTAAAAATATAAGTATAGATTTGTACGAAACTCTAGGGGTACAGCCAAAAGACTACGTAAAGTCGGGGTGCCCCGATTCGCTTTTGGAACAGCAATGCTATTCTGTAAACATCTCACCGTGATAACTTAAGTGAAGTGAGCGTGAAGTGAGCTGTCATTCCACCCGATGCTATAAGGGATTGAAATTATTGACAGCTCACTTTAAGATCACTTCACCTAAGTTTTCACGGTGAGATATTTACAGAATAGCACTACAGATTCGACCTATTTTAACCATGAAGTGGTGGACAGCGGGAATTATTTTTAAAAGTTGTTTCGCTGTCCCTCAGTGGTGGCCAAACAAGCGGTGGACATCGGGAATATACCGATTTGTGCAATACAATTATTTTCTTAATGTCCCTCGGCAAACTTCGGGTTTCGTCATACCTTAGCAGCTTTCCTCCAATTTTTAAAATAAATTACATTAAGTTAAAAAAGTATTAACCCCTCAAGTGTTTTTTATGTACTCATTTATAAACCGAAAACTCGCGGGGCGGTGAGGGGGGCTAGTTGCGAACCCCATATTAGGTTCACAACTACTGATGATGATTTTTTTACCATCGGATGATGTTTTGTTACGTTTATATATATACGATATAAGCTTATATACCTATTATACAAAGGGTTTTTCTTTATGCACACATGGGGTGCAGAAAACACTCTAGGAGTTAACTACTCTATATACTTTCAAATCGACTGAGAGCGTCTGATTTGCACTAAGTGCAACTGATAAAAATCCGACGACTGACGAAACACGAAGTTTGCCGAGAGACATTAAGAAAATAGTTGTACTGTACTTTGGATGGCTTTGTGATACTTTGAATTTGTAAAAAAAAAAAAAAAGTTGTGTGGCTTATGATTTGATTGTTTATGAATTACAGTAGGTACTTACGTCAAAGACTAGTAGGCCTTATGAACAGAGCGGAAAAATAACAACACATTAATCAGAAATTGACAAGTATAGTGATCAAAATAACTTTCTTGAGGGGCGGGCACCCCTTTACATTCCAATCAATTACCAATCACTTTGAATAATAAAACAGTCAAATAACACGTATATACCTAAATATAAAACCCACTGCCATAATTAGAACCAAATTGATGAAGCCAAGAACCGATAATTTCTGAACAGAAATTGAATTCGAATCCAAGACGATTAAAACAAAACGCGCTCGTTTTTTTCTGTAATCAAAATTCAACTTTAAATCACTGGAGTAACTTCTAGTTTTTCTCGTCTAAAAATTACATAACACCTCACTTTACAAACACACAGTCATGTTGATTTGATTTCGAACACTCCACAGCAGTCGAATCCAATTAAGTCAGCTTTTGTTAACGTTAGACATATCAACGATACGTACGTACGGTTGGTTTTGAATTGTAAGGTTTTTGACATGACAGCGAACGCATTTCAATCACTGAATTTCATGATTCGAATACTTAATTAATATTCGGTCATGTTAGTGATATTTTAAATTATTATTTATTTATTTATTATAATGATTTACATAACTTATATACTATGCCCCACAAAACCATGGCAATAGTTTGACTGTGGCTGGCTGGAGTCTTTAAACACAATTTAAATCTTTATACTTTTAGGACTTAGGTAGCACTGTAGTTAACATGTTTCTAAATTATAGCCCTTTAATAATTTATTTCTAAATCTGTTTACATTGGCTTCGCTACTTATGTCTGCCGGCAGACTATTCAATAGACTGCGCTTGCCGAGGTCTGAACATGGATGGGTGACAATCCATTACATATCGAGACCCCTCCACGTATCCGGGAGACGATGGTCCCGGGTGACATTATGTAGATCTTTGACAGTCGTTATGGGTCAGAAGTCTCGAAAACTGACAACCAGTCTTACCGAGGGGTATCGTAATACCAAGTAGGTAACTAGGTTGTGGAGGTCAGACAGTCATTTGTTCCATTAAAATACTGGTAACCAGCTGTATCCGGCTATTCTGGAAGCCGTCCCCAACATACAAAGAAAAAGGGAAAAGGGTAGACATCATCATTCTCCTGCCCTAATCCCAATTTATTTGGGACTAGCTTCTGCCCGCGACTTCGTCCGCGTGAAATTTCTTGTGTGAACCCCGACGCATCGCATCGCAACGTCTGCCCACGCTATTACTTCGTTTGCACTTAATAGCATTCTTTCTGACATTTTTTCTTTTTGCTCGGCTCCTAAGGTCCCTAGCGTGATGTTAAATAGGCTATATCCTTCCGCATCTCCTGCCCACGCTATTAGTTCGCGCTCGGCTCCTAAGGGCCCTAGCATGATGTTAAATAGCCTATATCCTTGCGCATCGCCTGCCCGCGCTATTACTTCGCGCTCGGCTCCTAAGGGACCTAGCGTGATGTTAAATAGCTTATATCCTTCCGCATCGCCTGCCCGCTCTATTACTTCACGTTCTGCTCCTAAGGGCCCTAGCGTGATGTTAAATAGCCTATATCCTTCCGCATCGCCTGCCCGC
The DNA here is from genome assembly GCA_905163495.3 of Cosmia trapezina. Taxonomy (NCBI): domain Eukaryota; kingdom Metazoa; phylum Arthropoda; class Insecta; order Lepidoptera; family Noctuidae; genus Cosmia; species Cosmia trapezina. The sequence goes on from LR991037.1 coordinate 20,576,355, forward strand.
GCTATTACTTCGCGCTCGGCTCCTAAGGGACCTAGCGTGATGTTAAATAGCCTATATCCTTCCGCATCGCCTGCCCGCGCTATTACTTCGCATTCGGCTCCTAAGGGCCCTAGCATGATGTTAAATAGCCTATAGCCCTCCTCAAGAACTGGAATATAAAATGCAAAAAGATTTTTTCAAATCCGACTGGGGTAGTTCCAGAGATAGCGCGTTCAAACAAACTAACAAAAAAACAAACTCTTCCGCTGTATTCCATCAACATTATTGAAATAATAAATCGAGAGGGTCGTCAATCCGCGGCAAATCTCGCAATTCAGAAAAATTACTTATTTGCACAACGCCAACTATGGGTAAATTGATAAAACGTCCGCACTAACATGTTCGCTCAAGAGCGACCGGTATGAATTAAAGTTATTTTGCGTTTTAGTAATTTTATATTATCTCCGAAACTGTATGACCAATTGACATACTGTAAAGGCCAAATCTTATCTCCATGATGTCCTTGTTATCATAATATAACTTATTTTTGTAAGGATTAATGTTTTGTTGTTTAAATAATCACTCAAACGTAAGTATGTCTAAAAAATACTTTTTAAAGCAATAAAAGATGTATAAAAGATAAAAAATAAAGGATAGAAATATGGTGTTGCGGACTTTTTTGTAGAATTATTTAAGACGGACCAGACTGCAATACATTGTTCTCAATTTTAAACAACCGTTTAGGCAGCGCATGCAAAAAAGTCTGTTTAAAGAGGTATTTCTTTCCGACTTGTTAGACAAAAATTGTGATAGCTCGGCTAATATGCATGATATAAATATAATTTATAGCCTATAGCACTCAGGAATAATGTAGCTTTCTACCAGTGAAAAAATTTTAGAATTGGAGCATTAGTTCCGGAGATTACCCCCTACATACAAACTTACAAACTTACATACAAATTTTACCTCTTTATAATATTAGTATAGATGACAACATGTCTTTTTCTTCCATAATTCTCTATTAGTCCTCATCTCGGTAGTCACTCCCTTGCTAGCCATATCATCTTTCACACAGTCCATCCATCGTTTCTTTGGTCTTCCCCTACTCGTATAGCTATCCACGTACATGCTCAAAACTTTCTTGGCGACATTTTCTTCATTCCTCCGCATCACATGCCCATACCATGACAACCAATTTCAAAAATTCATGATTCATGATTTCATGACATTTTTTTTAGTATGTGATTATACTACAAAATAGCGTTTTTGGACTTCCTTTACTTGTGCTGTGAGACCTTGCTTTCTTTCCGAATTTTATAATTCTAGGTCAACGGAAAATACCTATAGGTTTTGATTTATTTGAGAGTATCCAATATGTCACATAAATTATGGCCTTATTTTTTTATTGCATTGACTTAGTTAGAAGCTTGATTTTTTAAGAGCTCCAAGGGCCCTAAGACCAAAATAGATGACATAATTTTGATACCCCCACGCGTTTCTGAGAAAAAGGGTCTTGACAGACTGACAGACAGCCAGACGGACAACGAAGTGATCCTACAAGGGTTCCGTTTTTTTCCTTTTGAGGTACGGAACCCTAAAAAATAGAAGCTTCTGAATATCCTAAGGTCCTAGGCTCTGATTCTTAGTGTAAATCCTGGTTAAACTTTTTTATAGCTACTACCAGTACATTGCTACCCTAGCTTGCCTATCATTTTACCTAATTTCCTTTTATGGCTGATAATTTAGATTTTATGGTCAGAAATATTCTAACGTAAACGCACCCATTACCGCCAGTTTAAGCGGAGTTCAGATTGATATCCAAAAAATAAGCACATTCTTAATATGTGGCTTCAATAAAAATAATTTTTCAAGTACTGAAATTATCGATTTTTTTAGTTATGTGTAAGAACAGATAATCAAAGAATTACTTAAAAAATTAAAAATTAAATAAAAAGGAAAAGGGTCATGTCCCTATCACCGACTCAAAATATCGGGTGTGTGCCTAATACCGTTTATGTGACACCTAATACCGACCACTAAATAAATGGAACCGTTAAAGTTAAATAAAAATGCTCGTGTATATTGCACTGTTTATATAAATGCTCCAACACAGTACAGAATGCTGTCAACACTTAACAATTATATGTATTCTTATAATAGTGTATTCTTAACAGCGTTAAATCAATAAAAAATATCATATTTATACGAATTATGAATTATTAATATATAACCAATGGGGGCAAATAATGCATAATTAATGAATAATTAAATAATTATTAATATATGATTATAATTATTATTTCGTTTATTTATATTTTTTCCTTATTTATTTATTTTATTAGGAAACTCAACAGCTTATAATTAACTTACATGCGTTATGAACGTTCACCCCACTATCAATGAAACACAAAAAAAAAAAACATTAAAAAACAAAAAAAAAACAAAAAAATACATTTTTAAATATTTCTTAATAAATAAATAAAAAACATTTAAAAATATAAAAAATAGTGGTCCGCCGGTGTCGGGAGCAGCGTCCAAGCTCCCAATACAACAAACGTGATTTTTTTGCCGTTTTTATAGATACTGGTAGGAACCCTTCGTGCGTGAGTCCGAATCGCACTTGGCTGGTTTTTTCTTTTCATAAGAACCTTCCTAGGACTGCAAGGAATATTTGAAAAAAAAAAATTGCTTTACTTATTAATGTCATAATTGCGGGACCTCTTCTAAATCCTCTGTAAAAGATTTAGAAGACGTCCAAGAAGAGAAGAGGAGGAAGAAGAGGTTCTCTAAGAGAACCTCTTGTCAAAATGTACTGAACAGCTGATTTTTTTTCGCGATTTCAGGTTTGGTCTCATAGTAAAAGTTGTTTATAATGATGAGTACAATGACCCTTTAAGAGGATAACGGTGATTAAAATTACACCCAGTATATAATAAATTATGCATAATATTATAATAAATATTATTATTATGTAATATATTATTATTATTAATTATTATTGCATAATACTCTTTACTAATAATAAATAATACTTTATGTTTATTTTCTTTTTTATTACCATATGACTTCCACATATAAATGTTAGCTAAGTATTACTATAATATAATAAAGCTTATGTTATTTTAAATCTGTATGTTTATTATGGAATACTATAATGTCTATTAAATAACTTTATGTTCACTTGAAAATAAATACCAAATAAAAAAACATGTAGTATGGGGTCCGTCGTAAATGTACAAGTAGATCGGTAATAGGTTTTCTTAAAGGAAATCGTATAACCTATTACCGACCCAAGGGAATGTGTATGAATTATGTAAATACATGTGATTTTTTTACATGTATATGATTTTAAGTGGTGCGGTTTCTAAAAACATTTAATAATTATGATATTTCAACTATAAAAATACACTATTTAAAAATTATACCTCCTTTATTCATCAAAATATTTACATAAGAACAAAGTTAGTGTATACGGCTACTAAAGCTCTTGAATATATGGCGTTAATAGCTCAAATATAAGTTAACATACTTAGGAACTGAGTTAGTATAGCCTCCTGTCTATTAATTTATGCATTTTAACAAAAATCATGGCACACAAAAAATACGACAAGTACTTATCAGCGACATATCAGCGACATGGGTCGACAATAGGAATAAAATTGTGATTTTTGTTCCTATTACCGCCTATTTTTAATATTGAATTTTAAGCAAAATAAAATAGTATCTCATTAAAATGAATCATTACTTGTGTTCCTGAAAGTATCAAAAATGCATCAAAAGAACTAGAAGTTACATTAAAATGCTTGACGATATAATCTTCTGCTAAAAAAGAAACAAGAGTACTTACGCCATCGGGAATGCCACACTATGGAAAATGCACTAAGGTCGGCGTCCACGGACGAACTGAGCAATTATTATTTAAATCGTCGAGTTACGCACATAAACAAGAGATGAACATTTGCAATACAAATACATCTACATTTTTTTTAAAGCAACCAATTGTGTAGCTTTAATACATTACATAAAAATGATAGTTTTCTGAATAGGGCGGTAGTGAGCGCGGATTTTAACGGGTCGTTATTAGGTGCGTTTACGTTACCTACTTTGTTACAGAACGCCCATAACATACATTATTACATATTATGAGCCTAATTTTCGTCTATAAAATATTAATACAACATAAAATTTTGGTAAGAATTTTGCAGTACCAAAATGTTGGTCGATAGTTTGGCTACAAAATTAGCAATGCCGGAAATCCTGTCTGTCGTAATTTGAACGGTTTACTGGCTTAGTTTTGATTTAACTACCGAGGTTAGTAAAACGATGCTATTCGAATTGAGTAGTTTTGTTATACTTAGAAAGCATCTTTGCTAAATTTTAGCGTAGTGTCTATTCTGAAACTCGGAGGAGCTCGTGGCTAAGTAATAACAGCCGTAAGGGTCGAACCATTAGGTTAAGCTACGCTTGCCGGGATTGGTCCGTGATGGGTGACCATCTTTACATACCGAGACTCCTCCGTGCCTCCGAACGCACGTTAAGCCGTTGGTCCCGGCTGTCATTCGTGGATCTTTGACAGCCGTTACAAGTCGTCAGAAGCCCGAAAGTCTAACAACCAGTCTTACCAAGGGGTATCGTATTACCCAGTAACTGGGTTGTGGAGGTCAGATAGGCAGTCGCTCCATGTAAAATACTGGTATTCACTTATTCAGCTGCATCCGGTTAGATTAGAAGCCGACCCCAACATAGTTGGGAAAAGGCTAGGCAGATTGATTGTCTATTCTGAAACTCAAACTCAAAGCATTATTTCGATTAAACCATTTATAGGCAATGACGTATTATAAAGGTTGCCTCTTTTCTCATTCAGGGCTTGAGGAGACGATTCCAAAAACCTTAAACGATAAAAAGTTGAAAACTGTTGATAATTACTATTGTGTTCCCATAACACTCGTTTATTTATTTATTTATTTTATTTATAGTTAATTAAAACAGTACAACACCAATTACATTAATTAAGCGAAATTCAAAATTTCTTACGTTTTTTGCAATTTGTAGGTCAGTGTGAGCTTGTATGTTGATTAAAATATGATTCGCGGCCGTAGCTAATATGGCTTTACAGAATTATTATCATTAGAATCAGCAATACAACCATAAGTTAGCATTTAACTCAAATCTAGCGATTTCATGAAATCATGAGGTTTGAGGTAAATGCTAACTTATGGAGCAGTATTGCTGATTCTAATGATTATAATTCTGTAAAGCCATATTAGCTACGGCCGTGAATCATATTTTAATCAACATACAAACTCACACTGACCTACAAATTGCAAAAAACATAAGAAATTTTGAATTTCGCGGGCTATCCCGGTGCTTTCGCCTTAACGTTAAAACCCTCTACCATAGATACGTATCTCTTCATAGACTACATCTATGCCGAATGATCCATGTTACGCCATTTGTTCCCGCAACGTGATGGCTGTATTGGATTAACGTGACTACGACTGGCTATACCTATTGTTGTTGGATCCACGTGACCGATCGCGGATTTATTTGTGTCATAGATTTGTATTGTTTTTTAGGGTTCCGTACCAAAATGGTAATAATAAAAAAAGTATTTAAAAAAACTAAAAAACCCGACTGCAAGAAAAAACTAAAACTGAAAAGCTAAAAACAAGCCCATTTTTAAATTTAAAAATATAAAAATGGAATTGGACCTGCCTGCTTCCAACTTTTTACTAATTTAAAATGGGCTTGTTTTTAGCTTTTTAGTTTTAGTTTTTTACTGTAGTCGGGTTTTTTAGTTTTTTTAAAAACTTTTTCTATTTCCAGCTTTTTAGTTTACAAATGTGAAAGATTTCGCAGACGATTATTTTAGTTCTTGCAAAAAGTTTTGGCAGTGAGGGTTATTTAAAAGCTTTTCAGGATAGGTGCACAAAATATAGCCAAGCCTTCGAGGTCCTAACTCTGCTCAAAGCAATTTTTTTTTATCAAAATTCGATTTGTCACTTCGAATTACTTTTAAACATATAAGTTGTAAATATATTTTTGTAATCACCTTTTAAAACCCTTTATTTTGATATCCCACTCGATGGTATTAGAAGACAAAAAATGAATTAGCTCGACAATTCGAGCCCGCCGCGTAACTGTAGCTTCATACCTAAAATGTGGAGTGCGCCTACGCATCCTAGTTTGGGGACCGCCGGCGCCGTAAAAATCAAAATGAAGATCGCTAACAGTTACAGATCGAAGTTAAGTTAGTTCTAAGGTAGGTAATAAATTGTAATGTTGGTTCAATAAATTTATAATTACTATCGGAAAAAAAATGGTTTTCTTAATAAGTTACATAAATAAGTGACCAAGAACTCAAATTCGCATTCTAAAGTGGGTACAAACTCACAATAAAGTACCAACACAACAATAATTCTTACAAAAACATAATTAAAAACACAAAATCTGCTATAAAACGGAACTAAAACAAAAGCCAACCATAAACTGGTAGAAACAGCAACTTATTACAAGTTACGTTAATATTATTAAGGCAGTGTATTCGGCATGGTTTTATACAGTGGGTGGGCAGTGGATAGAATTTAATTAACCACGGTGCAGTTGGTTGCCTGGCTCACGGAGCTGTCTGTCGGGACGCGGACGATCGGCAGTGCGAGGCATAGCAGGTGGCGGAGCGGTTTGACAAGAAAGCTACGGGGAATGTGATGTGTTTTGTTTCTTTAAATATTAAACAGTCTACTGTTCTAAATTAAATTTGCCATAACCTTCATGTCCGATTAAATTTGGAACAGTAAAATCTAAAAGAGAAAATATCTAAAAATATATTATTTAGATAGCTTAGGCGAGAAGCAGTTTTAGTTTATAAAATAATAATATAAATTTTAAAATTTAATTCAAAGTTTTCAGTTTTTTAAATCTGTTTTCTAACACCATGAAAGTAGCCGCCATGTTATTACGTCATTACGGCTGTATAAATTAAAAAGTGTCAATATCAACTGTCCAGCGTTTTCGCGCTAAATTTGAAAATGTAAAATTTTATTTTATTTTATTTTATTTTATTTTATTAATTTTAGGAAAGCTTACAGCTAATATATTTCCATATATATAGTACAATGTGTAAAAGATGGCCAATTACAAGCTTCCACCAACGATTAAAGTGAGTAACATTAACAAATACGAGAAAACAGCGGCAGCGACGTGAGAGATAACTTAAGTCTCAGTCTCTTTTAATGCATTTATAAGGCACTTATCGATTGAATCAAAATTTTGGGTATTTTTTAGTGGCTTATTAGCACTATACAATCTAATTGAGACACTTTTCAAAAATGGGTGTAATACTCTATTGACTTGATTGAGTTTCAGTAAAATAGGCGCTGGAAAAACCCTGTTACACTTCATAAGTTAGAGTCATTTACTATTTGAAAAAGAGAAAAGAAGAAATTCTTACAGCAGAAAAGGAGAACAGAGGAGCGAATAAGGATATTAAATGTTAAGAGAACGTTATGCCATGCAATAGCCGTTAATTCAGTTCGTTAACAGACAGCTTCCCATCCCAACCGGACACAAGTTGCCAAGGCCGACTCGGACAACCTTAAATACCAACAAAGTCCCCAATTACCCAAGTCGCCCGCAGCAAAGACAGTCAGTGCAGGCAGTGTTTATGCTGCGTCTTTCCACAGTCAATGGCCCACCTTCACGCTGCATGCCCTGTGCCCTGTCACCTGCACTCGTCAGGACATAATGTCTGCGTCAGCAAACGGTATTAGCGTTGCTGAATTTTAGGGCAAACCAAAAAATAGTACATTTTGATACGGAGAACGTGTAGTTCTCGGCTCAAAAACAACCTCGCCTACGGCTCGTCTGTTTTAATTCTGCCTCGAATGCAATAGCAAATTTCCACGTGTATCAAACGACGTTTTTCAATACCCTTTTGAAGAAATAAAATAAAAGAACCGAAAATATTTTTGTCGTGAATTAATAGGAAACTATGATTTAAATTTTCTTTTTTTCCGCGCTTTGCTTTCGCCAGGTTGAAAGAGAAGCAAAGGTATAAAGCCGATAAACAGCCTAATATGAAAAATAGAAAATTCAAATATTTTTGAGATTAGAACACAAATAAATGTTAATTTGTTCATAAACGTTTTTTTTATTGTAATAATCATGGTTTTTGATAATATTGTATAGAAAAACATTATTTAAATATTCAAAAAATATTAACGCCTTAAAGACGCATACTTATCTCTTTGCCGAGATTTAAAAAAAACATTCACCTACCCGAATAGAGAGGCATTGAACCAATTTGGTCTAAGTATAGGTATAAGTTATCTGTAGAAATTTTTATTTCCGCACACGGGTGGGAAAGTGAAAAATCGCACGCGTGCGATATACATTGCATTGTGAACCTAATCGCAGTGCGATAAGAACTAGTTTTCGAGGAAGTGTATTGAAAAAAAAATTGTATCGGTTATTTTGCCATTGACACGGTAAAAAGAAGAAGTTCGTTATGTTACCTACATATTCGGCATGTTACCTACATCCAAACCGATTTAAGTATATACTTAGACTGTGTCACTCACTGCTTTCATTTTATCGTTTACTAGCTGCGCCCCGCGGTTTCACCCGCGTAGACCGAGATAAAAAGTAGTCTATGTATAAATGCAGGGTACAAGCTATCTACTAACCAAATTTCATCCAAATCGGTCCCGCCGTTTGAGCGTGAAGAAGTAACAAATATACAAACACACATTCACAAACTTTCGCCTTTATAATATTAGTGTATCGTTTACTAGCTGCGCCCCGCGGTTTCATCCGCGTAGATCGAGATAAAAAGTAGCCTATGTCCATATCCAGGGTATAAGCTATCTACATACCAAATTTCATCCAAATCGGTCCAGCCGTTTGAGCGTGAAGAAGTAACAAACATACAAACACACACACACACACACACTCACTAACTTTCGCCTGTATAATATTAGTGTGATAAAAAAGCGAACTGAAGCATACTGATACAGAAAACAATATATAAAATCTATAACTTGCACCAAAACTGTGGCCACACAATACTCTGCCGCTCACTCACCCTACATAAGTTATTACCCTCCTCATAGTTAAGTTACATCTTGGTTTGTGGGTCAGTCTTAACGTCTTGGGGATAAATGTTGAGGAAAAAACCCTTTTTTCCTTCTTATCAAAATATTTGGTGAAATTTTAATACATTTGTGTATGTATGTTGGGTCACGTAGAACGTCTCGGTGGACTTTAAAAATGTAGGATGACGGACTAGGGGATGCAGGATAGTTTATTTTTATTTTTATAGGAGATGACGTGTGCATTTCTTTATTTTGTTGGAATATGTAAATAAACTGTCTTGCTTGCAAGGATATAAAAGCTGAAATAGAAACTATGTATCACAAAAATGTAGTGAATTGTAGAATCCTTTTGATCCCGTATGCTGATTATAGCACTACATAGGCTCAACACCACACCATGCCTTTCGTGCAGGCACGCTTCACTTTCAACTGTTCTATTCTATTCTATTTTTCTCTATGGCAATGGTGCCGATGACTTTCAACTGTTTCCCGCCATTCATGGTGAACTGACAGTTGACATTAGTGACAGCTAACCCTCTACTGATGTGCATGAGATAGTGTTTACATATCAGATATGTTACTGACAATAGGTTATTGGGTTAAAATACAGATCGCTACTGATGATAGACAATATAATTCTTTCTGTCATTACGTTCCTTTCGTTATTTCGTGTTCTTTTGTTTTATGTCTTAGATTATTGGGACGTTAAAACCATAGATAGATAGGTTTTTCTATCTCCAGTATGCCAAAACTGGTGAGAGATAGGTGGTGGTGGTGGTGGTGGGTTCGACCGTAAATGGATACAGTACACTACAGGTCCAGTACAGGTACTATCGTTATCTATATGCATCGCAATCGAAATTATGTTACGGCATTGGAATTTTGGAATGTTAAAAAAAAACCGGTCAAGAGCGAGTCAGATTCGCGCACCGAGTGTTATTTCTTTCTTATTGTAAAATAGTTGGGTAAACGTCATCTAAAACTGTTCCAAATTTCAAGTTGATAGTATTAGTAGTTCTTGAGATATTCAGCTGAGACAGACAGGCAGACTGAGTCGCACCATAAGGGTTCCTTTTTACCATTTTGGTACGGAACCCTAAAAACAGTTCGTAATACTAGGAATGTTTGCTTACCGTTTTAAACAATCTGCAAATATTCAATTTGCGGATTGTTTAAACCCGCATCTTTTTTTCGTAAACTAGTATTTACCTATCGGTGTATATTTTTCAATCTATTTGCTTTAATTTATATTCTGTTTGCAATAGATAAGTTTTAATGAAAAAAGTTTTATATTTGTATACATTGCACATAAATTGTTTTGCGTTATTTGTAATAAATAAATTTCAATCGAGTTAAATTGGATAACATTTTTAAAGTTAGTTACCTATATAAATTTTATTAATCTCACATTTCAATTTCTGTTTGTAATTTATTTGCCTAAAATAGATTTGTCAATAGCTACCTATACCCACAGAACAGATAACTCTTTATCTGTTCTGTGCCTATACCTATTGTAAAACTGACAAATAAAACAATACTTATAAATTGCATTACGACTTACTGAAGTCCTACTGTAGTTATTCCTTGTTAATTAATTTATTTTCCAACTTACATTTTATCATTAGGTACTTATCTAAACGTATCCTAACTTATTATTGTACTTAATTCGATAATCATTGAAATACTAGCTTTTGCCAGCGGCTTCGCCCGCGTGGATGTCGGAAAATATCACATGGGAACGTACTACCGGGAATTCCTTCCTTATTCCTTGTCTACATTATAAAGATAGCCTCTGTGCAAAATTTCAGCTTTTTAGGTCCAAGCCTTGGGCTGGGCGTTGATGAGTCAGTCAGTCAGTCAGAACTTCTCTTTTTAGTTATTTATATAGATATCTATGTTACTTAGGTACCAATTTGCTTAAAAGGTTAAGGATCCTGGTCATAAATTCTCGATATAATGACTTCAAAGTATTCGATAGTAAACTATGTATCCTACTATCAAATTCCCACTACATTTTAGTCACAACTAAAACAGTTGAGCGCGGTAGCTCCCTGCAGAATCTCATCAGTAGAGTGTTCCTACCGTGACACCGTAGGTAAATTAATTAGACGAGGACACACTGTCCGGTGCCTTGGGATAAAATTAAATACGAAATGGCAACAGTGCCCACTGGCCTTGATAGTACAGTCGTGATCAACATTTAGTTTAAGGTCATATATAAAAGGGGAAATGGGCGAGAATAAGTAAGTGAAAAAGACAATTACTTCCACATGCGAAAAAAAGAGAGCGCAACATTGTGCTGGAACCAAAATAAAAGAGCCAACTAAATAAAAATTGTTTAAAAATAAATTCAGTTCAACCAATAATATTTCCAGCTAGAATTTTCAATTTTACAATGAAATTACTTATGATTTTAGAATTACAGAAAAAAATAAAAAAGTATGCTTACAAGTGGAAGTAAGTGGAATTGAGTGCATCGTTCATTGTAAACTCAGATAAAAGATTTTTTTGTAACTTATGTATCTCGTGAATTCCCTTTGTATTCGTTCCAATCTGTCTGAATACACTGCATGATTCGGATTCCAAAGACTACCATATTCGAGGTGACTGCGGACGAGAGCACAATACTGATTTTTTTAAAGTTTTCATTTCATTAAACGTACTGTCATTACGGATTATGAATCCCAGGGTTTTGGATGCTTTTTTGGCGATATGGTCGACATGACACTCAAAGGTGTGCTTAATGTCCAGAAGAGTACCAAGATCTCTGGTGACATGAGTTCGAGATAAAGGCTGATTTGCAATTGAGTAGGTGGAAGTGCTAAGATAGCCCGCGAAATTCAAAATTTCTTACGATTTTAGCAATTCGCAGTATGGTTCGCGGCCGTAACAAATATGTATTTACAGAATCATAATCATTAGAATCAGTAATACAATACAACTCCTTAAGTTAGAATTGGCCTCAAATGTCATGGTTTCATGTAATGGTCATTCAATAGGGTAATATGAACTTAGAGAGTTGTGTTGATGTTTTTAATTATTATAATTCTATTAATGTAGATTTGTTACGGTTGAGAATCATATTAGATGAACATACAACTAGATACTGTACGTATCACATTGCTATTCACTCTCACTTCCCATCACTTCGCATCACTTCTTCTCACTTGTTTTTATTTGAAACATTTAATTTAGAACGCCAATTAAGAAACTCACAACGGATTCAGCAGTGCGATTCTGTAACCATCTCACCGTGAAAACTTAGGTGAAGTGAGCGTGGAGTGAGCTGTCAATAGTGTCAATTCCTAAACTCACTTCACGTAAGTTTTCACGGTGAGATTTTTACAGAATCGACCGGCAGATTCGAAGTTTAGAACGAGGTCTTACAGAATCACACAGCTGACCTGCAAATTGTAAAAACGTAAGAAAATTTTACCCTGGCGCGATGACTGATAGGTTCTTCCTGGTGTAGGTAATAACTAAACATTTGGGTATATTAAGGTCTGATTTATCAAGGGATTAATGTTTAAATACCTATTGGTAAACCATAACCCGTTTACACATAAAACATAATCCCTTTTAAAACCACAAATTATGTTTATTGTATTCCATTTTAATTTACACGCCTAACTATCAAAATTAAAAGAAAAAAACATATGTTTAAACAAATTTATTTTGAAACGAATACTGCTGGGAGAATAAATACTATATCACCATGGTACGACATACGAGTTACATACTTGAAAAAAAAAGAAGGAATTTCCTTTGCAGTGCTCCGGGCCTAATATACATACAGAATCCAGCCTATATTTTTATGCTCAGTAATCAAGTGACGTGGTAACGCTGATGAAAGAAGCCACCTTTCCTGAAACGCTGTAACTTGATCAGATTATCCTACTTTGAAAACGGAGCCGCTAAATTAGCGGGATAGAGAAATGTGATATTATTGCGTTTGTTGTTTGTGAACGGTGCTTATTTTTCTAAGAATTGGAGAGGTCCTGGTGAGAAAGTATTGATTACCTCAAGTTACGTAAGAAAGACTTCTCTTTTTCTCTATTGTGACGTATAATGTATCGGCGGATATTATTATTTTATTGTTTTTCTTATTTTATTTTCGAATACAACCGATGACCGTTGGGGTAGACGTGTTCTTGAGTGGAGACCACGAATTGGCAAACGTAAGGTAGGACGCCCTCAGGCTAGGTGAAGTGACGATCGTCGCTGGGTGCTGGTAGCAGCTGGATGAGAGTTGCCGAGAATCGAGCTGAATGGTGTGCGATTGGAGAGGCCTATGTCCAGCAGTGGGTTGCTATATAAATATGATAATGATGTAAATTATTATCATATTTATACAACGTGTAATGCTAAATGCGCAAAACCTCTTAAGGGGTCATTGTACTCATCATTATGAACAACTTTTACTATGGGACCAAACCTGAAATCGCGAAAAAAAATCAGCTGTTCAGTACATTTATGTTCGCAAATTTCGTCAAAATGTACTGAACAGCTGATTTTTTTTTCGCGATTTCAGGTTTGGCCCCATAGTAAAAGTTGTTCATAATGATGAGTACAATGACCCCTTAAGAGGTTTTGCGCATTTAGCATTACACGTTGTATAGGTAGGATAATCATAATCATAATAATTTATTTGCATCGAAAGTAGGTACATAAAATAAACAGCAAGATTCGATAAGATACAGCCATACCTATCTATACTATTAATTTGTATTATTTATTGCTTCTGCCCGCGACCTCGTCCGCGTGTGATTTCTTGGTTTAACATAAAATATAGGTACCCTATGTACCTACATAACATTTTCACTGTTAAACATTACACCCTAATACCATAAAATACTCCGCAATACTGTAGCTCCTCATTAGTGAAAGAATTATCGGAATCGGATAAGTAGTTCCGAAGATTAGCCCTTACATACAAACTTACAAATTTATTTATTCTTCTTATAGCTTACAGTCAAATAAGAAGGTAAATAATACACAATTAGCACTTACAGTTGCCATTCACAAGCTTCCACAGATTAAAAACTATGTACTTACCTAAAGTTAAAAACAAAAAAAAATACATTCAAAAATAAAATCTTCATACAATTTTCCCTCTTTATAATATCAGTACTATTACGTTATACGTTAGCGATACTTAAGCTTTTGGAACCACCTTTTTCATTTTCGACCACTTTAGTAAGTAGTTAGGTATCTATATACGAGTATTTTTTACTAACTAGAGTTTCGCCCAACAGTGGGATGACACGAAGAAACAGAGTAGGTACGAACAAGAAATTCAATTTACATTTTCTACTCAAAATTAATGAAACCCGCGCATTTCGTAGCTTCAACAGCTCTGCCTATAACTTTTTCATGGCTCAATCCAATTTTTCACAAATTAATCCGTGGTTCTCTAAAATCCTTTGATGGATTGCCCTGACATGTTCGTTCATTTAGTTACCTTTATGACTTCACAGCTGCGTCATGTATCTACATGACGTCATTGATAGGACGCTTGTAGAATTATGTGAACGATTCTTTTGATGTGCCCTTTTTATTTTGAGTTAGATTTTATTCGTGAGTTAGGTTGAAGGGTTTTTATGTTTCGATGGATCTTGGAAGCAGAAATATTTTCCGAAACGGTGATTTTTTTTATTTACTTTTTACCATGCTGGTATCGATGTATAAATCTAAATGTGAATTAAATGGAGTCGGCCCAGAATACAACTACGAGTTTGGCGCCATCAATAGCGTCCATCAGTTTCTGCACCCTGCAGACTACAGGACACGCTGAACACGATAATAAGTGTCCTATCGTTTGTGGTACAACACCAAATTTACACCGGAGTCATCATCGTGTGTTCCACGCGCGCCTCAAAGAGATGTCAGCAGTGATAGGGTCCGATAGGGCCGATGCCGCCGGGGTCGCGGGTTGTTCGAAAGAGATACCGTGGCCCTGGCACAGGCAACTGAAGGAACACGGGTGGGTTTTAGTCAGTAAAACTCTGACACGCCCTCCCGCTCCACGCAAAGCGGGAGAAGTGATTTCTCATGCACAAAAAAAAAAGGGCGGAGCCATCCATGAATCTCCACCTGAACAGGTTTCCTGCATGCTTCGGATAACCTGGGTCCGGAATAAATTAAAGACTCCAGGTTAGCCAAGGCAACTCGTGACCAAGCGGGAGATTTGTGAGTGGGAAGACACGTTTTCAGATGCTATTAAAGAAAACTGTTTTTATAAAATTGATTAAAATAATTGTTAAATAATCCAAGTACCTATTACTTTTTATTCCAAAAAGCTGTTGTTCAAAATTTCGGAGTTATTTCAAATGTCACCTAACCAGATTCATTCCTCGCGAATTAATTAAACATGCAACTACCTAATAACAATAATTTTAAATCCTCGTTTTGTATTTTAAAATCTTAACAACATATAGGTATCATAATTTCTCACATTTGATTGGTAGAATACACATAGCACACATGTTGGACCCAGTAAAACGTTAATGTCAACTTTTGTGACGCCCATGGGAGATGGAGGTGAACTATTGTTTGACCGACGGTCCTCAAGGTTGACAGATATAGGTTAATGTCACCTGATATACCCGAAGGGACATAGCAGGCTCTTTTGTCATAAATCTATTATTTTTGTGTCAGAAATTCTAATATCTGCAGTTATTGCTACCAATTCTGTTCATTCCGAACCAGCCCATTCCGGAGACCAAACTCATTCGTTTTAAAAATAAATGTTGTTCGAATTTAGATTTTTAATGTTTTCAATGTTTTTTCCTATTTTGAATCTGTCGAACCCGTACAGTCGAACTTAAATGTTTGTCATTTTTCAAATTCTATCCTTTATCAAGTCATATACCAGTCAGGACACATACTTAATACCTTTTGAAGCTGCGGAACTGAGCAAACGATAGCATAGAAATAGTAAATTATTAACCAAGGGGATAAAGCAGTGTCTTCTGTCGCGGGTGACGATTTAAATCGCGAGCGTAACGAAGGAGGCGAGGTTTACTCCCGAGCGTAGCGAGGGTGTTAAAAACTTAAATCACGAGCGAAGCGAGGGATTTAAGACGAGTCCTGAGTGTAGTTCACCCAAGACTAAGACAGCTTTATCACCGAGGAAAATACTCTACTTTTCGTACCATTTGCGAAAAAATTAACACAATAATAATATGAGATAAGCATTTATTAAAAATAATGACAATTAAAAGTAAAAGTTAACTTAACGTTTATGTAGGTATTTGAAGAAAACAAAAACGCGGCAAATTCCTAAACTAATATTTTTTTGTCGGAAAAGCAAAGGCATCAAGCTCATACGGCCTCGTCGGTTTTCGTAATTTTATTTAATTATTTGAAAACAAAGATCAAAATAGCATACACTTTTGACCAATCTCAAGTTGACCAACCTAAAACCTTATGTCCATGTTGTAAAACATATTTTTTTTTTTTTTTTTGTATTTTACGAGTAGCTGTCAGTGTCACATTTTTTATTTAGTCCGAAATGTAGAAGATGGCTGAATGTCATTCTGCGGTATTGACATTACTACGCAATCAATAATGCTGAGTCGGTAAATCAGATTCTATCATGTAATGAGTAGACAAAACAGTTTGACTTTCCCTACTAATTTAGCGAACATCAGGCTACGCTTATCCATCTACAAAGCACGGGATTATACAGATCAAGATTCCGAGGTCCTTCCGAAAACATAATAAAGCATAATCAGCCTATAATGTTCCCACTGCCGGGACAACAGGCCTCCTCTCTGTGAGACCAAGAGGGCCGTAATCCACCACGCGGGGCCAGTGCCGGTTGATAGATGTCACATGCCTTCGAAGTTTTGTTTCTAGGACATGCCGGTTTCCTCACGACGTTTTCCTTCACCGTTTTGAGAGCAGTGGTGATGAAATAATTTCAAAATGGTAAATGCAAATTCCAAAGCCACTCTAAGGCAGAAAACAACAAGCAACTCAATAAGTAAGTCATAACAGAAATACTAATTAGCAGCCATACGACTGAACTGTAATTACAGAGTCACACTAACCACATAACTTAGCTATTTCTGTGCAAGCGTGTTGGTAGTACGAAACCTACAATTATCGTTCACATACGCTAAGAATCGATACAGAACAACATACGATATTCACGATACAATCGTTTTGTTTGGTTACGAAACGTACATTTTAGAAGCAAGCACGGAAATGTGATTAATACTGTTTGGATATGCCTTTTAAATGGTTTATTTTAATGCTATCATTGTGTAAATACAGGGTGTAAACTGTGGCAATCTTTTAAGGGGTCATTGTACACATCAGCATTACTGAAAAATCAGCTGTTCAGTATATTTATGTTCCCATAATTCGTCAAAATATAGGGAGCAGCAGATTTTTTTTCGCGATTTCAGGTTTAGGCCCATAGTAACAGTTGTTCATAATGATGAGTACAATGACCCCTTAAAATATTGCCACTGTTTACACTTCACCCTGTATATAGGGTGAAATTTTAATGGTTGTTTTCCTCTTAAAGAGTCATTGTCCTCATCATTATGAACAACTTTTACTATGGGACCAATATTGAAATCGCGAAAAAAAAATCTGCTGCTCCCTACATTTTGACGAGTTTGATGTAGATAAATGTACTGAACAGCTGATTTTTTTTTTTGCTATTTCAGGTTGGTCCATAGTAAAAGTTGTTCATAATGATGAGCACAATGACCCTTTAAGATTAAAAAATCTTAAAGGGTCATTGTGCTCATCATTATGAACAACTTTTACTATGGACCAACCTGAAATAGCAAAAAAAAAAATCAGCTGTTCAGTACATTTATCTACATCAAACTCGTCAAAATGTAGGGAGCAGCAGATTTTTTTTTCGCGATTTCAATATTGGTCCCATAGTAAAAGTTGTTCATAATGATGAGGACAATGACTCTTTAAGAGGAAAACAACCATTAAAATTTCACCCTATATACAGGGTGAAGTGTAAACAGTGGCAATATTTTAAGGGGTCATTGTACTCATCATTATGAACAACTGTTACTATGGGCCTAAACCTGAAATCGCGAAAAAAAATCTGCTGCTCCCTATATTTTGACGAATTATGGGAACATAAATATACTGAACAGCTGATTTTTCAGTAATGCTGATGTGTACAATGACCCCTTAAAAGATTGCCACAGTTTACACCCTGTATTTACACAATGATAGCATTAAAATAAACCATTTAAAAGGCATATCCAAACAGTATTAATCACATTTCCGTGCTTGCTTCTAAAATGTACGTTTCGTAACCAAACAAAACGATTGTATCGTGAATATCGTATGTTGTTCTGTATCGATTCTTAGCGTATGTGAACGATAATTGTAGGTTTCGTACTACCAACACGCTTGCACAGAAATAGCTAAGTTATGTGGTTAGTGTGACTCTGTAATTACAGTTCAGTCGTATGGCTGCTAATTAGTATTTCTGTTATGACTTACTTATTGAGTTGCTTGTTGTTTTCTGCCTTAGAGTGGCTTTGGAATTTGCATTTACCATTTTGAAATTATTTCATCACCACTGCTCTCAAAACGGTGAAGGAAAACGTCGTGAGGAAACCGGCATGTCCTAGAAACAAAACTTCGAAGGCATTTCATTCGCTAATCTTAGTTCATAAAGTTGGTATCGCGTGTTTTCTGATAACTAAAATTATGTTTAATTGGATAAAGCAATGGAAAATGCAACCTTTTTGGAAGGTTGTACCTTATCTTTCATTACTACATTCTATACCACAAGTAATTTAGCAATCTAGCTCAGCGACTGACATGCAACTTACCAATGTAACCTAGTTTCTTTGTCCTCAATAACAAAGTTTTTGACTTATTATTGTATCAACCTTCAAAACGTTCTCCACTTCTTACCTTCCTATATAATAAGGAGCAATAACAACTGCCTATTTTCTTTCCAAAATTAACCTCCAAGCCCGTTTAAGTACAAGCGAATTTGATTCTTGCTGACTAAGGCTTTTATTAGCCGTAAGAACGAAATTGGCAAGCACATAGATCAGTGAACTTTTCCTTCGCAATATGTTTTTCGTAAACTGGTATAAAATTATACGTTGCAGTCGAAGCAAACCAGTGACGTTGTAAAGTATTAGGTATTCAGTTTCAAAGATATTTGAGCTCATATTTTTTCTGGTTTTATGATTGTATCGTGTTTAGAATAAATGAAGTTTTTCAAACATGTAGCTGTCAGCAAAAATGCTAGTATTTTTCTTTAACACTCCTATTTATTTTCTGTTGCAATTTGTTGGGATCAAAGGCCTTCGCGCAGAAAAATATATCGCGTAGTGTAGAATTTCGAGTTGGGAATTTGTGTAAAATACGCTTCTACGAAATAAAGCTTTTATAAAAATCTTTCTACAAAGCTGATTTGTTAACTAATATGATTTTTTATTTAAATTTGTGAATAAGGTGTGCCATTTTACAATATGCTAAGCTTCTAAATTCAAGTAAAGAGAGTGCTCAGTAAAGAGTTGTACCTACTTTTACAAATATCTAGAAGAAATAATCATCTCTTGTTGTGAGACTCCTGGAGGCACAAAAGACGCAGGCAGAATGAATATTCTTTTAATGAAACGATTTTAATGAAACTTCATACGCATAAGCAGGATACATAGGTCTAAAAATTAAGTTAAGAACATTTTCGAAAAATAGTAAGTTCGACCTATTTTAAATATTTTATAGAAACAGAGATTTCCAATTATCTTTTTATTTATTTATTAATTTTTTATTTATAAGACATTTCGAAAATGTTCTTAACTAACTTTTTAGACCTATGTATCCTGCTTATGCGTATGAAGTTTCATTAAAATCGGTTTATTCATTTCGATAAAAAAGGACTTGAAAGTTTGAAAGAAATGCCGTACGGAGCCAACGCTCTTAGTAACAAATATTTTTACTTTTTACTATGAGAAAAGTCCACTTATATCTAACGTCAATGGCATGTGGGCTGGCCAGTATTCATGAGACACAGGTAGCCCCAGTTTTTAAAGTTAAGTAGTTTTCGTTCTGGCTCCATTCCAGCGCAGTAATAACCGCATTACAAATAAGTGTCTCTCTGGATCGCGTCGCATACATTGTAATTCTAGAGAATTTGGTTTTGGCAACGAGAATGAATAATGTCCCGAAGATCTATGCCGCTAATGTTGGCCGGTTTATGTGCAACGTTGCTATAGATTGCGATAAGTAAATAAGTAGGTTTTTTAGTACTTACTATAAATTTTAATTCTTCAGCTTTATTATTAGTATAGAACCTATTATTTTTTTCTGTGGTATAGATATGTGAGTATCTATATCTTCTATACCAATAAAAAAACTGGCTAAGGAGGAGCTCGTGGCTAAGTAATAACAGCCGCACGGGTCGATCCGTCAGGTTAAGCCACGCTTGCCGGGGTTGGTCAGTGGATGGGTGACCATCTTTACATACCGAGATTCTTCCGTGCCTCGGAAAGCACGTAAAGCCGTTAGTCCCGGCTGTTATTCATGGATCTTTGACAGTCGTTACGGATCGTCAGAAGCCCGAAAGTCTGACAACCAGTGTTACCAAGGGGTATCGTATTACCCACTAACTGGGTTGTGGAGGTCAGATAGGCAGTCACTCCATGTAAAATACTGGTATTCAGCTGCATCCGGTTAGACTGGAAGCCGACCCCAACATAGTCCGGAAAAGGCTTTTGTTTTTGTTTTTTTTGCTTGTTTAAACGCGTTAATCCGGTCGGATTTGAAAAAATATTTTTGCATTTAATTCCCTTAATAGCATAGATAGCATTTCGCAGCAACATGTCGTGCAATGCAATGATCATAGACGACAGCGTTTTGTTTTTATCGTGAAGTCCCTCGATGTTTCTGTGAAACATTTGAAGATCCATTTCGGAGACACACTTCGGAGCGATTCAATTTCTACAATCGCTATAGCTTCAAACTGGCATTGACATTATCACGTGACATTTCGATAGCTTATGTCAATCCTATACCTACATTTTTTGGCTTTTCTACTAGCGTCGTCGCTAGTCGAATGTCTACTTTTTCTACGCCCTCTAGTCTTTTTATGTCAGTGCCTTTAGCTACAACTACTAACTATACAAATTTCTTGAGATATTACCGACATTTTAGAAGAAAGTCTTTTTAGGTCCAATGCACTTTTCTTTCTATAAAAAATCAGACACAGATAATTTGTTTTTATATAGGCTGACCGATACATAAACATATGATTATACTCATGATAACAAACAACTTTTACTTACACTACTTTAACAGAAAAAAAAATCAGCTGTTCCTTACAGTTATGTTCGCATAACTCGTCAAAAAGTAGGGAACAGCAGATTTTTTTTTCACGATTTCAGGTTTCGTCACATATTACTCGTAAAAGTTCTTTATTATCATGAGTATCAATCATGTGTTTAAGTGTCGGCCACTAATTACCAAAATAATTATTACTTATATAATTATGTAATACCTGTATCACGAACGTTTTTAAACGAAACGCGGCATAAATATCTTCTTGCTTTAAGACAGATTGCTGGGCAATTTATAGCAGCTGACGAAAGCACCCTTCTTCTTCATTAAAGAGCTTTACTGGCCTCCTGCCAGTCGGGGCTGCTTAACGGGCGCTCATTAGCACCAATTCCATAATCCATTATAATATGGTACAGACTTAGGAGAGACAGGAAGTTTTTAGAACCTTGACCTTGCACAAACTCTCTGACACAAGTCATTGCAAGAGTGTGGGATGTTAGCGACAGAGGCATGACGTTCCTCACTTGTTTTTCGCTTCAAACTCAAACTCAAACCGTCTTATTACAAAACAAGGTTCATCTTCAAACCTAGGTTTAAACCATCGACCCTTTTTGACATGACATGATGACAGAAGAAAAACCTCGTTTTGTAATAAGGCCGAAGCGGTCTTATTACAAAATACCGCTTCGGCCTTATTACAAAATACCGCTTCGGCCTTATTACAAAATACCGCTTCGGCCTTATTACAAAATACCGCTTCGGCCTTATTACAAAATACCGCTTCGGCCTTATTACAAAATACCGCTTCGGCCTTATTACAAAATACCGCTTCGGCCTTATTACAAAACGAGGTTTTTCTTCTGTCATGGTTTAAACCATCGAGCCAGATTTTGTAATAAGAACTTAGCTGTGACAGAAATACAGTTCTTTATACAAAACTGACAACTTAGTCCGGTACTAAGTTGTCAGTTTTGTAAAACTCACATCTTAATGTGTCGGAATAACGTTCGAAGTTCAAGGGTCCATGGTTCAAACCTGGGTTTGAAGATGAACCTTGTTTTGTAATAAGACGGTAAGCTTTTATTTCAAATAAACCAATTACAGTCACTTTTGAATTGTCAAGAGGTCGGTCAGTCGGAAAGGCGAAGTTAGTTGCCCATTCCAAAGCGTAGTAGGTTCCTATGGAGAAGAACGGACAAGAAACTCCACGGAAACTCGTTTAAATCAAAATATTGTTACATCATTCATGATGAAAATAATGTAGAAAGACGTGCACGTTAAAAGCGTCCGTAATAAAAAGATAAAACCAATTAGAAAATTAAACTAAATAAGTCGTGGCAGCTAAGAGATGAACTTCAAACCCAGGTTTGAACCATGGACCCTTGAACTTCGAACGTTATTCCGACACATTAAGATGTGAGTTTTACAAAACTGACAACTTAGTACCGGACTAAGTTGTCAGTTTTGTATAAAGAACTGTATTTCTGTCACAGCTAAGTTCTTATTACAAAATCTGGCTCGATGGTTTAAACCATGACAGAAGAAAAACCTCGTTTTGTAATAAGGCCGAAGCGGTATTTTGTAATAAGGCCGAAGCGGTATTTTGTAATAAGGCCGAAGCGGTATTTTGTAATAAGGCCGAAGCGGTATTTTGTAATAAGGCCGAAGCGGTATTTTGTAATAAGGCCGAAGCGGTATTTTGTAATAAGGCCGAAGCGGTATTTTGTAATAAGACCGCTTCGGCCTTATTACAAAACGAGGTTTTTCTTCTGTCATCATGTCATGTCAAAAAGGGTCGATGGTTTAAACCTAGGTTTGAAGATGAACCTTGTTTTGTAATAAGACGGTTTGAGTTTGAGTTTGAAGCGAAAAACAAGTGAGGAACGTCATGCCTCTGTCGCTAACATCCCACACTCTTGCAATGACTTGTGTCAGAGAGTTTGTGCAAGGTCAAGGTTCTAAAAACTTCCTGTCTCTCCTAAGTCTGTACCATATTATAATGGATTATGGAATTGGTGCTAATGAGCGCCCGTTAAGCAGCCCCGACTGGCAGGAGGCCAGTAAAGCTCTTTAATGAAGAAGAAGGGTGCTTTCGTCAGCTGCTATAAATTGCCCAGCAATCTGTCTTAAAGCAAGAAGATATTTATGCCGCGTTTCGTTTAAAAACGTTCGTGATACAGGTATTACATAATTATATAAGTAATAATTATTTTGGTAATTAGTGGCCGACACTTAAACACATGATTGATACTCATGATAATAAAGAACTTTTACGAGTAATATGTGACGAAACCTGAAATCGTGAAAAAAAAATCTGCTGTTCCCTACTTTTTGACGAGTTATGCGAACATAACTGTAAGGAACAGCTGATTTTTTTTTCTGTTAAAGTAGTGTAAGTAAAAGTTGTTTGTTATCATGAGTATAATCATATGTTTATGTATCGGTCAGCCTATATAAAAACAAATTATCTGTGTCTGATTTTTTATAGAAAGAAAAGTGCATTGGACCTAAAAAGACTTTCTTCTAAAATGTCGGTAATATCTCAAGAAATTTGTATAGTTAGTAGTTGTAGCTAAAGGCACTGACATAAAAAGACTAGAGGGCGTAGAAAAAGTAGACATTCGACTAGCGACGACGCTAGTAGAAAAGCCAAAAAATGTAGGTATAGGATTGACATAAGCTATCGAAATGTCACGTGATAATGTCAATGCCAGTTTGAAGCTATAGCGATTGTAGAAATTGAATCGCTCCGAAGTGTGTCTCCGAAATGGATCTTCAAATGTTTCACAGAAACATCGAGGGACTTCACGATAAAAACAAAACGCTGTCGTCTATGATCATTGCATTGCACGACATGTTGCTGCGAAATGCTATCTATGCTATTAAGGGAATTAAATGCAAAAATATTTTTTCAAATCCGACCGGATTAACGCGTTTAAACAAGCAAAAAAAACAAAAACAAAAGCCTTTTCCGGACTATGTTGGGGTCGGCTTCCAGTCTAACCGGATGCAGCTGAATACCAGTATTTTACATGGAGTGACTGCCTATCTGACCTCCACAACCCAGTTAGTGGGTAATACGATACCCCTTGGTAACACTGGTTGTCAGACTTTCGGGCTTCTGACGATCCGTAACGACTGTCAAAGATCCATGAATAACAGCCGGGACTAACGGCTTTACGTGCTTTCCGAGGCACGGAAGAATCTCGGTATGTAAAGATGGTCACCCATCCACTGACCAACCCCGGCAAGCGTGGCTTAACCTGACGGATCGACCCGTGCGGCTGTTATTACTTAGCCACGAGCTCCTCCTTAGCCAGTTTTTTTATTGGTATAGAAGATATAGATACTCACATATCTATACCACAGAAAAAAATAATAGGTTCTATACTAATAATAAAGCTGAAGAATTAAAATTTATAGTAAGTACTAAAAAACCTACTTATTTACTTATCGCAATCTATAGCAACGTTGCACATAAACCGGCCAACATTAGCGGCATAGATCTTCGGGACATTATTCATTCTCGTTGCCAAAACCAAATTCTCTAGAATTACAATGTATGCGACGCGATCCAGAGAGACACTTATTTGTAATGCGGTTATTACTGCGCTGGAATGGAGCCAGAACGAAAACTACTTAACTTTAAAAACTGGGGCTACCTGTGTCTCATGAATACTGGCCAGCCCACATGCCATTGACGTTAGATATAAGTGGACTTTTCTCATAGTAAAAAGTAAAAATATTTGTTACTAAGAGCGTTGGCTCCGTACGGCATTTCTTTCAAACTTTCAAGTCCTTTTTTATCGAAATGAATAAACCGATTTTAATGAAACTTCATACGCATAAGCAGGATACATAGGTCTAAAAAGTTAGTTAAGAACATTTTCGAAATGTCTTATAAATAAAAAATTAATAAATAAATAAAAAGATAATTGGAAATCTCTGTTTCTATAAAATATTTAAAATAGGTCGAACTTACTATTTTTCGAAAATGTTCTTAACTTAATTTTTAGACCTATGTATCCTGCTTATGCGTATGAAGTTTCATTAAAATCGTTTCATTAAAAGAATATTCATTCTGCCTGCGTCTTTTGTGCCTCCAGGAGTCTCACAACAAGAGATGATTATTTCTTCTAGATATTTGTAAAAGTAGGTACAACTCTTTACTGAGCACTCTCTTTACTTGAATTTAGAAGCTTAGCATATTGTAAAATGGCACACCTTATTCACAAATTTAAATAAAAAATCATATTAGTTAACAAATCAGCTTTGTAGAAAGATTTTTATAAAAGCTTTATTTCGTAGAAGCGTATTTTACACAAATTCCCAACTCGAAATTCTACACTACGCGATATATTTTTCTGCGCGAAGGCCTTTGATCCCAACAAATTGCAACAGAAAATAAATAGGAGTGTTAAAGAAAAATACTAGCATTTTTGCTGACAGCTACATGTTTGAAAAACTTCATTTATTCTAAACACGATACAATCATAAAACCAGAAAAAATATGAGCTCAAATATCTTTGAAACTGAATACCTAATACTTTACAACGTCACTGGTTTGCTTCGACTGCAACGTATAATTTTATACCAGTTTACGAAAAACATATTGCGAAGGAAAAGTTCACTGATCTATGTGCTTGCCAATTTCGTTCTTACGGCTAATAAAAGCCTTAGTCAGCAAGAATCAAATTCGCTTGTACTTAAACGGGCTTGGAGGTTAATTTTGGAAAGAAAATAGGCAGTTGTTATTGCTCCTTATTATATAGGAAGGTAAGAAGTGGAGAACGTTTTGAAGGTTGATACAATAATAAGTCAAAAACTTTGTTATTGAGGACAAAGAAACTAGGTTACATTGGTAAGTTGCATGTCAGTCGCTGAGCTAGATTGCTAAATTACTTGTGGTATAGAATGTAGTAATGAAAGATAAGGTACAACCTTCCAAAAAGGTTGCATTTTCCATTGCTTTATCCAATTAAACATAATTTTAGTTATCAGAAAACACGCGATACCAACTTTATGAACTAAGATTAGCGAATGAAATACATTTAGTGCATTTAGTATTATGTAGTAGAAGCACCTTGTAAAAGCTTTCATCAATGGAAGTAGGTTCTAACATAGGTAATAAATCTTTTTAGGGTTCCGTACAAAATCGTAAAAAGGAACCCTTATGGTGCGACTCAGTCTGTCTGTCTGTCTGTCACAGCTGGATATCTCAAGAACTACTAATGCTATCAACTTGAAATTTAGAATTGTAGATGACGTTTGCCCAGCTACTTAGCAAACAAGAAAGAAATAAAAACATATACCTATGTTTTTTCTGCAACAGGGACTGAAAGGGGGTCTTAAAAATTCGAAGTGGGGCTACTAGGGTATGTCTCATGTGAAAGAGCTCTGTTTGCAAATTCTCAAAAAAAATTGAAATTTGTTTTTAGGCCGCATAGTTTTTGACTTTTGATGAAAAATGTTAAATAAAATACCGTTCCCCCCCTTATCTCCGAAGTTTGCAAAGACGCGTAGAGAGGGATGTGTGTAAAACTAACCCATAAAGACCACCAGCTTAGCTCAAGCTATGAAAATGAAGCGATGTTATTCGTTAGTTTACACACATCCCTCGCTACGCATCCTCGCTCATTTCTGGGAGAAACGCTGCCATAATCTCTTTCTTATCTAACGCGATTATCTACGGTATGTAAAAGGATTACTAATTAATACTCTGTTTAATAATTATACTTCAGAATGGCAGCGAAGTAAAATCAGCCAATAACGTGAGGCGTAGTGATTTAGTTGGTAGTAAGGCGGGAAATTAAGGTAGACTAGATTGAAACAAGATCCCACTTATTTACACGTTTATTAGTTCAGAGTACGAGCACAGAAACTTACGGGGTAGGTTCTTAAAGTCTCTAGAGCCTTTCACTGGTTGTATATAGGTTACTGCCCTACGCTTAGTCCATTAGGGAACTCCGTAGATACTGCACGCAGTCTCAGGCGCCAAGTAATGACGCGGCAGCAGGGGACGGTAGCAGCCACGTGCCTCAGGACTGCAGATTGGAGTCGGAGGGCACCTTGGATCTTGCAGCGCTCGCCAAGGCTCCGTCAAGGCGGGCATTGGGAGGGGATTGCAGGGTAGTAGTGCGGCTGATAGATGATTGGGCAATCATCTAACCGCGAATTCAAATGCGAATCCGAATACGCTAAGCGCATCTCACTTAGGGCTAAGTGAGATGCGGTTAGCGCATTCATTCGTAGATATAGGTACCTACCTACATAAAAGGGATGATGCCTGGGTAAAAAAAAGAAATTCTATTTATTCCGTCACTCAGATAAAAACATGATAGACACGTATTTTTTGCTTTATCGTATTAATAAAAAATTACTTCGATAAAACGCATTAAAGTTCAATTCAATTCAATTCAAATTCAAATTCTTTATTGCAATCCATAATGTACACAAGGTGTTAAAATACATTAGAAGAAACAATTATGGACCCTGTCGGGCACAGCAAAATTATAAAAATAGGTAGGAGAGAGGAAGAGCGCTTTTATCAACTTTCCATAACACTAAAACAATTAAAATAGGTAGACTTTTTTCGTCGTATTCGTATCTTTAATTTATATAGAAATTAATTATTATTTATAATTTGTAATATTATTATATTCCAGTTATATTAATTTTATTTAATGGGTGCATTTTTATTATTTAAACCGTTTAATTCCGTAAGACTAAAGTAAATTGGAAATTAGTAGATTATTTTATTATATTTATATCGTTGCTTTTTATTATAATAAATTATTTATTATTGTTATACTTAGTATATATCTCTCAATTATTTATTTTATGTATTTATAATTTGTAACATTATTGTATTTCAGTTTTATTGGGTGCATATTTATTATTTTAAAATGTCATATATTTACTAAATAATTTATTGTTTATTTAATATACAAGTTGGGGAGGGGGGGCTTGCTACGTCACAACTATAACAAACTACGTATAAAATCTAGTAAGGCGTGACGTCATGCCACATTTTAACTCAATGTATCGCCGAAATGTTTTGATTAAGTACGTGAAAAAAGAAAAAATACGTTTCTAATATTTTTTAATAATTTACATGACGGACTAGGTTTAGGGATGACGAACAAAAAAACAATTTAGTCATCATCCCTATCGTAATTCTATATTGAAAAGTATAAGTATGTATTTATAATTATTAATAGACTGGGTTTTTCTTTGCTGTAATTATCTCTAGTCAGCGTTTGCGCCCGGTAATTTACAGTCTCAGTCAGTTTATTTAAATTCCCATGTGAACTTTAAATCATAACTGGCAGAAGTAGTGTGCACTGGATGGACACCTTAGCTGTATTATATTAAAAGCACAGAAGTATACAGGGTGACAGGGACATCTACGTACAACCAGCTACCATGGATTCAGGACCCCCTTTTTTTTTTTTTTTGAGGGTGGGAAATCGTCAAATAACTATGACTAAAACCCACCCGTGTTCCTTCAGTTGCCTATGCCAGGTTCCAATCAAGTTTATCAACTTTAAGTGTTAAGTACAAAAAAACACTCGTACTCTTAATTAATTGAATTGAGTGTTTTAGCTGTATTAGATTAGAGAATATACAAGGTGTAACATAAATAACCCACAACCTCTTAAGGGGTCATTGTACTCATCATTATGAACAACTTTTACTATGGGACCAAACCTGAAATCGCGAAAAAAAAAATCAGCTGACCAGTACATTTATCTACATCAAACTCGTCAAAATGTAGGGAGCAGCTGATTTTTTTTTTCGCGATTCCAGGTTTGGTCCCATAGTAAAAGTTGTTCATAATGATGAGTACAATGACCCCTTAAGAGGTTGTGGGTTATTTATGTTACACCTTGTAGTGTAGTAGTTTTCAAGTAGCTCTTAAATGTTACCAACCGTGAAATATAGGTAGAGTTGATTTTCAATTCCACTCAAGTACGAATATATGGAAAACATCAAGTAGAGCCCCGCACTTTTAATAATATATTAGAAACGTGTTATTCCGTGGAAACGACTGATGGTACCATGTAAGTATACCTATAAAATGTAAGTAGCTAGGACAAACCATAGCGCCGTAGGTTCGATTGACGACAACTATTTATGATATTGATTAGCCAATAATGTTTCTGTTTGCGAATGAAATAATATTCAGAATATATCAGGAACAGGATACAACATTTCGGGAATACATATTTTGTATCATCATTTGCCTAGCCTTTTCCTAACTATGTTGGGGTCGGCTTCCAGTCTAACTGGTTGCAGCTGAATACCAGTATTTTACATGGAGCGACTGCCTATCTGTCCTCCACAACACAGTTACTGGGTAATACGATACCCCTTGGTAAGACTGGTTGTCAGAATTTCGAGCTTCTGACGACCCGTTACGACTGTCAAAGATCCACGAATGACCAACACCTTCACGTGCTTTCCGAGGCACGGAGGAGTCTCCGTATGTAATGATGGATCCACGGACCAACCCCGGCAAGCGTAGCTTAACCTGATGGATCGACCCGTGCGGCTGTTATTACTTAGCCACGAGCTCCCCACAAGCAGTAAACGTACTGTATAGGTTTAGAAAAAAAACGAACGGTCAGATTTTCAAGAATTTTGGTCTGCACCAGATTGATTCCCTCTAAAATCATGTTATGGAGTTGCAGTTTAGGGATGTCGCCTTCCAATAGAACCACTTGACTAGCTGGCATTCTACGATACAATTTTGTTATTATAATGCAACCATACTCACAATATTATGAACAGTCAGGCAAGGCGCACTCCGCATTTTAGGTATGAAGCTACAAGTACGCGGCGGGCTCGACTTGTCGAGCTAATTCAGTGTGGGCTGCCGCGCACCGCCCGGGGCGCATGTACTCACGCGCCGCGCCAGTTATTAGTGTATAGTCTATGGCGCCGCGTCGTAAAAGAAGACAACCCTAACGAGTCAGAAGGTAGGTATATGAGTTACGCGATAGAAAGAGTGGCAACTTCTAGGTGAATATAGGTAGTAGGTAATTAACGCTGTGCGACCTGAATTGCACTTTATTGTGTCGTAGCAAAAGTCGCTATTTATTTAAATGATTTTGCTTAACTTGTACTATTATGTATTCTATGGTAGAGTCACGACTTTCTCCAAAAGTCATAATTCTCCTGCCAATATCCCAATTTATTTGGGGTCGGTGCAACGTATCCCTTTCTTCCAATACTTCTCTATTAGTCGTCATCTTGGTAGTCACCCCATTCTAACCATATCATCTTTAACACAGTCGCATCGTTTCTTTGGTCTTCCCCTAGGTACTCAATTTTCTCCAAAATGTGTTACGAACATAGTCTTTTCCAAATAATTTACTATGAAATAGGTCTTTCCTCAAAGTCACAATCGTTTTTAGGGTTCCGTACCTCAAAAGAAAAACGGAACCTTTATAGGATCACTTGTTGTCCGTTTGTCCTGTCACTCTGTCAAGGCCCTAGAAACGCGTGGAGGCATCAATTTGAAATTAATATCAAATGCGTAGGTCTAGAGTCCCTATATAGGAGCTCCAAAAAAAGCAAGCTTCTAAGTCAACGTAATAAAAAATTCGGCCATCTAAGCGACATAATATTTTGGTGCTCGCAAATAGGTCAAAACCAATGGGGTACTTCCCGTTGACTAGAATCATGGGTAAGAAGGAAGGTTGAGACCTTCCTTCTTGCCCATGATTCTAGAACAAGTAAAGGGAAAAATCCAAAAATCGTTAATTTGTAGTTTTATCACATATCAAAATATTTTTTTTGATTACAAAACATTTGCTGTAGGAGAATAATAACTGTCAGTGACATATATTGATGTATGGGTGAAAATGTTTTAACTACAATGTTAAGTTGATTTTTGGGATATATTCATCCCAACTACGGTGTCGGATCACGCACAATGAAGGGTCATTGTGCGTGATCCGACACCCAAATGGCCGGTTTTTTCACGAGAAAGTCGGTTTTTCTTGACTCCCTAAGTCCGTCCGTCTTCCCGTCCGTCCGTTCATCCGTCTGACATTACGACCGTTTGTCCGTCTGACATTACGATCCATTAAAACAAGTGTAAAAGTTATTTTTTTCGGACGGGCAAACACACATCGGGAGTAGGGACAACTGGCAAATCATGTTGTCATTCATACTTGGTTCGGGACCCGAACCGTAGGTGCTACGGAGTAAGAAACGCCCGTAATAAAGGCCGAAACTACGGGCTTCGTGCTTAGGGAGTAGGCCCCCAGTTATGGAATGAAATTGTTAAACACCTAGAAGAACTTTTTCACTGTGAATGTCAGTTCAGAAAGCTGTCAGTGACATGTTAAGTGTTAGGAATGTATTTGAAAATTGCTTAACATTTTTACCCCGTGTGTGTAATCCTAACAAAGAAGTCATACACGAAACGACATCACAGAAAGTAGGCACTAAACTTAACATCTCTCGAAGAGCAGCAATAAGCATAGCTGAATAAAAATAATAAAATTATATGACACACTCATTGTAACTCATAGCCATTTGTAAACAAAGAAAAAGCGAACGGGAAGTGGAAATAGGTGAGATAGTCGTAAAAGTCGGTTATTATTGGCGAAGCGTGGAAAAGCGATACAACCGGTATTGAGAGGTAGTAGGTGACTGTACAATGGCGGACAGGAAAATGGCACATAGCACTCTAATGTTATTTTTATAAAGGCTTATCTTGTTGGCTCATTTCAAAAATAAGCCTACGTCAGTTTTTAGGATTCCATACCAAAATGGTAATAAGGAACCCTTATGGTGCGACTCCGTCTGTCTG
This sequence comes from Cosmia trapezina, assembly GCA_905163495.3. Taxonomy (NCBI): domain Eukaryota; kingdom Metazoa; phylum Arthropoda; class Insecta; order Lepidoptera; family Noctuidae; genus Cosmia; species Cosmia trapezina. Next base: position 20,608,536 of record LR991037.1, read on the forward strand.
TCTGTCCATCTATATAGATATACTGCTGCTGGATATCTCAAGAACTACTAATGCTATCAACTTGAAATTTGGAACAGTTTTAGATGTCGTTTGCCCAACTATTTTACAAATAAGAAAGAAATAATTTTTTTTTTTTTTTTTTGCAACAGGGATTGAAGGGGGGGGATGTCTTAAAAATTCAATGTAGGGCTACTAGGGCATGTGGGGTATCATATGAAAGAATTCTGTTTGAACATTCTCAAACCTTTTTTTCTTTTTTAGGCCGCATAGTTTTCGACTTTTGAAGAAAAATGTAAAAAAAATACCGTTCCCCCTTTATCTTCCAAATTTGCATGGAGAAAAATTTAAAATTATTCTATATGATAGAAGTTTATGTAAAGATTACAGGAAAAATAAAACGATGTCTCTAAATATGACACTTTTTCAGAAATGAGAACGGAATCGTCGGTGCGAGGATTCGACTCGCTCTTGACCGGTTTTTTTAATGCTCGAGTTTTCGGACTAAAAATATCAGAAATATGTCTATTGTCGATTTTGCTCTTGACAGCCAGACTATCGAAGTATTATTTCCATTTTTGTTAGCTAAAAGTTAAAGGGTTTAAGTCCCCAACAATGCTTTATTTTTCGAATTAAAATCTAATCTTTCGTCATTCTGAGGCATAAAATTGACAATCAAAGACTAAAAGGTATAAATAAATATCTACCAAGGTACACTAAATATCAATAATAGAAAAGTAATACAAATTAAACAATAACAGTCGTATTACAATTTAGGGGCAACACTCAAAACTTCAGCTTGAAAAAAAAGACACCCGAAATGTAAAGTATTTCGTTTCTGTCGGCTGTTCCCAGCAACTTGGTCGGTAATCTAAACGTTTTCCCCTAGAAAATCAGTACATTCGTATTCAAATGATTATTGTGCCGACCACACGATTACATTTATTTCGGCTATTGCCACTGTTTGTATACATTTGTTAGAATATTTCCAACCGGACTTTGGATGGGAACGCGCCTCGTAATACTATTGGTGTTTTGCTATGTTTTTTTTTTAAATCAATAGTTTCAGGTGGTGGGCAATTTACGCCCCGAAAAAATTTGAATATACAGAATTGGTGGCGTCAATTTGTAACATAGACTTTACACATTAGCCTTTGCACGGCGGGTGTAGGTACTGTGTGACCTTTTACAACGAGCCTTTAGCAATACAGGGTGTTAAAGTAATTGCGTGCCATAGGTTAGGGGTAGGTTCAGTATCGATAAAAGAACCCAGGAAAATAAAAAAAAAAAAAAAAAAAAAAAAAAAAAAAACAAAAAAAAAATATTGCAAGATTAACCTAATTTAGTACCTACTAACTTAAAATAGCAATCGTTTAGAATTAAAATTATTTTATTTGTTTAAATGCTTTAATGCATGCATGTAAAATACTGGTATTCAGCTGCATCCGGTTAGACTGGAAACCGATCCCAACTTAGTTGGGAAAAGGTTGAGCTGAGATGGTACAGTCATTCGGTGCTCAAAAAGGGAGATAAAGTCTGAAACGAGATATTGTCAAAAACTTGTTTTTGGGCGCCATTTTTCCAATATGGCAGCGCTTTCCAGGTAAAATTACCAAATGACTCGACTACATCACGTACCACACAATAATCTATTCGACTACAATACAGCCCCTTTGTTACAAATACGAGTACTTCTTTAACAGATAATATATTACAGTCTACACAACAAAAGCATAAAATGCTTTTTTCCTATTTAGAACACTGTACTTTGAATCTGTTCATAATGCAGAGTTTCGTTCCACTTAAGCAAAAAGCTCGTTCCAGTTATAATTTTGCCCTCACTTTTTATTTCTCGACTATGTCATGACCCCTTAAGGCAGGGGTTGGTTCGTGCGAGTCACTTTACGATACCGTTTTAAGCTTCCGAGTTAAGAATGCCAGGAATTATGGGGTTAGCGGTTGACAACATTTGGATTTGCTGGTTTCGGAAATTGTGGTCTATTCTTGGTGGTTAACAGGGTTAGATGTTGAACTTGGGTTATAAGTTATAACTTCTGCTATTGTAGTCAATTTTTGATTGATCACAGCTGCTGTTGTTTTAATTTTATAATCAATGTTTGCTTAAATTTGTTTTTGTAATAACGAATTCTACAGGTATAGTGTAGTGAATTAAAAAGTATTTTTGATTGATCACAGCTTCTTTTGTTTTAATCTGAGAATAAATTTTTGCTTGAATTTGTTTTTGTAATCACGAATTCTACTGGTAAAGGCTGAAAAAAACAACCTATTTACTTTTTAGCAATCACACTTTTCCAGATTATTCAATAAAATTTTCCAAAAAGATTATATCTCAAAACAGTGCTGATTGCGATTTTGCGCACTAAAAACGATGGGTCAATCTGGATAAGTGTGATAGCAAAAAAAATTGGTTGTTTTGTTCAGCCATTAGGTAAAGACCTGCCATATATTATTAGGATACCTAGGTGAAGTGGCTATAAAGCCTAAATTACAATTTAAAAATTTGAAGAAGGTCCTGTTTACATGATTCGTATCAGTAAAACACAAAAAAGGTACTATAAATCAAAATAAAATTGATTCGAAAACATATGTCCTAAGCTTGTAAAAGTTTTATTTTCTAAAAAAGGTCGACAATAAAACTGTCAACCCTGTTATGAATGCATACGTCGAGAGTTGGAACTACGAATATTTGCAGCCCACACTGTGTGCCGTTTTAAATTCGTTAGTACGTGTTTGTACTATTGTAGAACATAGGGAAAATAAACAGTGAGTTTGTAATCTGTTTGTACCATATTTTAATGATTAAGGTATAACTTTGACATCAATTAATTAATTTGTTCCATAAAAGTCCTAATACATGAGCTCATACTTGTCACTGCTGTTTTTTTTAATGTTGTGGCGGCATCTACATCGCCACATGAGAACTACGCATCAATGACATGACGTCACGCAAACCTGCATCGCGCAATTAGAGTTTACCACGCGACTAGCATATATACAACGTCCCGACATCAACCGTCGGGCAGTGGCCCACCAGACACAACACCCGTCTGGTCGGAGGATCCTCCCTTTTCTATGGAGGATGAGTGAACTTGTACACCCTGTTCCTCATGCCTCCAAAATGGTGACCCCGAGCATGAACGTCAGCGCAGCCTTCATGCAACTACATCAGCGTGACGTCATCAGCATCACTTCCTCAAGCTTTCGAGCGGCGAGTCGCACAGCCAGCCAGCATCCACGGCTTCAACAGGTATCCTGACCACCAGCATGCAGCGGACGCGCATTCCTGGTCATCACCTTCAGCTTCAACCCAGCGCTGTACACTCCGACTCACTGGAGCATAACGCAGCGCCACCCCGACTCACTGGGGTATCACCGCAAACAGTTCCGACTCACCGTGAACTATGCGGCACCCGGTTCCGACTCACTGGAACCACAACTGGCACTGGCAAGCATCGCAAGATACACGACTCGGCCCACTATCGACCTCCGGTCTCCGGAGGGGAGTGATGTGGCGGCATCTACATCGCCACATAAGAACAACGCATCAATGACATGACGTCACGCAAAACCTGCATCGCGCAATTAGAGTTTACCACGCGACTAGCATATATACAACGTCCCGACATCCACCGTCGGGCAGTGGCCCACCAGACACAACACCCGTCTGGTCGGAGGATCCTCCCTTTTCTATGGAGGATGAGTGAACTTGTACACCCTGTTCCTCATGCCTCCAAAATGTAATTAAAATAATGGCATCGTGCAGGATTAAATTAAATGTTTACACACCATAATGTAATGGTAGAATGCAAAGGGGCCATTATAATTTTAAGATCTTTTTGTAAACATACATTCTAGCAAATAAATAAATTCGATTTGAGCAATAATAAGGTCAATGAAATTTTCAAGCTCAAGGTCAATCCCAAAAGTCCAGGTCAAACAAAAATATGCTCAAATCTTGGAATGTCACCTTGGCTTGGCTTTTTAGTGTATATTTGTAAACCCCAAATTGCGCAAAACCACAGGCGCTGAGAAAAAAAAAAATCTGTGATTCTCTTAAGGTCGCTAGCAAGTTGGGAATCGCATCTTCTCCGGCGCTACGGGAAGTGCAGTCTTTCACCCTTGCGTAATAAGACGCAAGCACCTTTGGGGTTTTCAAATATACATTAAAAAGTCATGCCAAGGTAACATTCCAAGATTTGAGCATATTTTTGTTTTAATCTATTATTGCTTGGAAACCAATTTTGACCCGCTACAAAGTTTTTTTTTCAGCACCTATTGATTTGCTAATTTTGGGGATTTCAAAATTACAACTAATAAAAAGGATATATTCTATCCAGAAAAGCTACTACAAAAAATTATGAAGTACAGTGCTTCCTGCTGGACCAACAGTAACATTTTAATAGTGTAACAGTCTTCTTTGCTTATAATTATTAATAGTAACTGCGATGATAGTACATTTATAAGTCACATTTGAACTATACAGGGTTATTTTTAAAACACCAGTAACCTCTTAAGGGGTCATTGTACTCATCATTATGAACAACTTTTACTATGGGATCAAACCTGAAATCGAGAAAAAAAAATCAGCTGTTCAGTACATTTCGACGAGTTTGATGTAGATAAATGTACTGAACAGCTGATTTTTTTTTCGCGATTTCAGGTTTGGTCCATAGTAAAAGTTGTTCATAATGATGAGTACAATGACCCCTTAAGAGGTTACTGGTGTTTTAAAAATAACCCTGTATAGTCTATCCTCCTAGGGCAACTATCCCACTTTTACTCTAAGCAGGGATCTACTTCGTATCTATGATAATAATGATGTGTGATTTATGCATGTTTCAGTCACGGCTGACTAGACTTGGTTTGCGATTCGCGTGAGAAGCTCATGAATAAATGAGGTTTGATGTGAATTTAGTCTGGCATATATAGAGGAGCTAATATAGGAACTCGTGCCTAAGTAATAACAGCCGCACGGGTCGATCCGTCAGGTTAAGCTACGCTTGCCGGGGTTGGTCAGTGGATGGGTGACCATCTTTACATATCGAGATTCCTCCGTGCCTCGGAAAGCACGTTAAGCCGTTGGTCCGGCTGTTATTCGTGGATCTTTGACGGTCGTTACGGGTCGTCAGAAGCCCGAAAGTCTGACAACCAGTCTTACCAAGGGGTATCGTATTACCCAGTTACTGGGTTGTGGAGGTCAGACAGGCAGTCGCTCCATGTAAAATACTGGTATTCAGCTGCATCCGGTTAGACTGGAAGCCGACCCCAACATAGTTGGGAAAAGGCTAGGCAGATTGATTTATTAGTCTGGCATATATCCGAAATATAGGCCGACTGGTTAAACGAGGGAAATTTTGAAGAAACACTACATTATTGTTCCTAATTATCATCACCATCTTCCTGCTCGTGTCCCATATAAAATTTGGGTCGACATAACACGTTTTCTTCTTCCATTCTCCCCTGTCAGCCGTCACACTATCATTCACTCTCTTCTTTCATATCATTCCTCACACAATCCATCCATTTTTTCTGTGGCCTTCCTCTCCCTCTCCATCTATCAGCATTTATAGGTATTCATCACACTTTTAGTCACAGACATAAGCATAATCAGCTTATAACGCCTCCATCACACATGAGAGGGAGTGGGCTGTAATCCACTACACGGGCCCATCAGTGCGGGTTGGTAGATGTCACCATGTCGTCGAATTTTTAGTTCTAGGACGTGCCGGAGACCGGCACTTCCAATAAAGTAATGCACCTGCCTCGGTTCGAACGGGTTGTCTAAGAGGTTAATCTACGCTTGCCGCTGTTGGTCCGTGGATGGGTGACCATCTTCTCATACTAAGACCCCTCTGTGCCTCAGAAAGCACATCGTCATTCGTGGGTCTTTGACAGTCGTCAGAAGCTTGAAAGTCTGACAACCAGTCTTACCAAGGGGTATTGGGTAACTGGGTATTACCCAGTTACTGTATTGTGGAGGTCAGATAAGCAGATAAGCAGTCGTTCCATGTAAAATACTGATATTCAGCTGCATCCGGTTAGTTAGACTGATTAAAGTCGATCCCAAAATAGTTAGAAAAAGGCGAGGCAGATGATGACTGTAGGTGTAGGTAGTTTAAAAATAGCCCCATAAAATGTTAACCAAACCCCACTAATCAACTTATGCAGCTCAACTTATTACTCACTTTCCCAAATAAAATACCGTATTAAAGAACCTAAACTAACATCACTTGGAACGAAAACTTATTAGGACGGCTATAAGCGCCCTTATTTGCCATCAAAACAGTTCTGTTCCTTTGTAAGGTTGGGTCCGGTTTTGTTCCAAGTGTTTGTGCAAGAACCCAAACGCACCTGGGTTCTTAGAATTGTATGAAGAATACTACAAATGTTGGTCCCCGCCTAACCAAATAGAGGTGCGATAGAGTTTGTATAGTGTAACAATAGTGTGTTTAAGCAATGGGTTTTACAAGTTAACGTTCTTGGTTTTGATTTATTAGTTAACTGTAATTTAAATTTGGGTTTCGTCTTTGTGTCGCTGTTAACGCTTTAGATTTGACCCCATCAACAAACAAGACGAACAAAATTACAATTTATTTTGGATTAAACACGGGGATTAAACTACTGTAATATTTTTAAAACAGATGCAAATTAAAGCTGAGCGTCCACTGTTCCGCGCCGGCCACAACGCACGCACGGCACGCAACGGATTTCGGTCCGGTGCGGACAAAGACATTAAATATTACTTATCAATAGACGGGACATAGCAAACAAAATCGTAATCCGATACTTATGTCCTAGTGGTCAAAAGTCGCTCAGTCTTGTGTGACGCCTGCATGTCACGTCACATTCGTGTCCACCAAATGAAAATTATTTTCGAAGAAAATATGCCGAATTGTAGATTGTGGTATTGCAAACCTCGTAGTGATAAAATGACTCGATTCAGCTACGGTTTATTTTCGTTAATATTTTATAATTTATCGAGTTTTGAGGTAAATTAAATAGTTTTCTTAGATATGTCAAACTATCTGACGGTTGCTAAATCAAAGGTTGGTGTCGGTAAAAGTGTATCGGGTATTCATGTCATACTTGGCTATTATGTAATTTTGCTATATTATGCTAGATGGCGTCACTGAGACATGGGATAACAGTTTTTGTATGACATTTCTTCTGATAGCCTCTTAAATCTCTTCGGTTGTGGACCAGTGAACGCTCACCTTAAGGCGAGTAGTGCTGCCAACTAGCACCACCATTGAAAAAAAATCATAAGTCTGTAGACATAGAACATTTTTGATACAAAAAATTCTATCTCATCTGACAAAAAATGTGAGCATAGAAAATTTCAAAACCTTCCATATCTCCAGACTTGTTGACAGCGCTAGTTGGTAGCACTACTCGACGTAAGGATACATATAAGTAAGACAAGACATCAACAAATAAACGAAACGGAAACAAAACTGGACACAAAACCGAAAATAACTCAAAGTAATCAAGTAAGTACCCAAAATCGTTTATTAATTCTTCCCTAATCTATTTCTGAGTACATTTAACTAAACTTCACGATACAACTTTATTCTGTACACGTCAATCAGTCGGCCATTATATTAATAGTTTTTCACGAACAATTTACCAGTCGACGATTAAATTATATCGTCTACAGCACGAACAGACGCCCCCATAAAACTACGAGTATAACTAAGACATCTTGAAATAAAGCATTAATAAAACTAACAAATTTGAACCAGACAGCGTTTTATCCAGATGATATTCATTGCATTTTAAACTGAATTAAATAAACGAGAGTGCTAAGGAGCGTCTGTATTTTAATTTTAATGCAAGTGTACCAGTTTTCTACAGTTTTAGCGAATACTTATTATCTTGTTTCAGGCCCTACGATCCGGTACTCGAGCCGCGTACTAACTGAAGTAGGCTCGCGAGTGGTTGCCTCGCGCATTTAGTAGGTATTTAAACATAGTAATTATTTGAATCATTTTATCACGACAAACTCACAGAATTGCGGTAAACAATCTTACTACCTTTTTATTTTATATAAAAAATAAGAAAAAAACGTCTGTTTTGTAGCTATGAGATTGATTAAACAATAGGTACGAACACGGGATTTTGGGATTTTTATATATCCAGGAAAGTAAATCTAATCGTGTTATTAAAAGCGATGGGCTATCTGGCAAATCCTTAAATAAGATGTGCCTTTTTTCAGAATTTTATAACATTGTTTTTTATGTTTCCCATGGATTCAAAGAACTAGTAAGCGCGGTCTCTGTCGGGTCGTAGCGCTTTAACGAGCAATATGGTGGACTGACCCTTGATATCCTGCGAGAGGTCGGTGTGTGATATAGAAGCCGATAGGTAGTAGATTCAATAATTTCATAAATTGTTTACGTAAGGTACAAAATTCATTTATACATTTTTTTTATGAGATGGTCCCAATCCTGTTGTGTGAATGTCGTAGACGTAGAAGTTGAACTGAAACTCGAAAAATAGTAACCAAACGATGTGTCTAAATAGCACACTTTTTCAGAAATCGGTACGTGAGTCCGCCTCGCTCGTGACCGGTTTTTTTTTGTAAGGGACCTTCTCCGGCGCGCACACAACAACTTACCAAAGTTTCATCACAATCAGTGAATCCGTTTTTGAGTTTTAGCGAGACTAACGAACAGTAATTGATTTTTATATTTAAGAAGAAGAAGATACATAATACATATTATAGGTATTATAGTTTTAATTAGTTTTTTTTATTTTTGTCCTGTTACCCTAATGTACCTTAGGTGTTGCACGGTCCATATTTTTTGTAAAAACTTTTGTATATTATGGAACGCAATAAATGAATACAAATATACAAAATCTTCCACGCAATCTAAGAGACCGACCCGCCACAGTAAGGCACACATACATTTTATCCAACCTTTGTTCAGCTGAAAACAAGCTGGAAGCTTTTTTTTTTTTTTTTTTTTTTTTTTTTTTTTTTTTTTTTTTTTTTTTTTTTTTTTTTTTTTTTTTTTTTGAGGGTGGGAAATCATCAAATAACTTCTCCCGCTCTGGGTGGAGCGGGAGGGCGTGTCAGACTTTTACTGACTAAAACCCACCCGTGTTCCTTCAGTTGCCTATGCCAGGGCCGCGGTAACCCTTTCAGACAACCCGCGACCCCAGCGGCGTCGGCCCTATTGGGCCCCGTCACTTGCTGACATCTCTTTGAGGCGCGCGTGGAACACGACGCGCCGTCGACTCGGGCCTGGTCCTTACTGGACGGCGAGCTACCCGCTGCTCACCGTCCGCAGGCCCGCGCCTACGGTGGCCGGAAATCGCCCCGCGATTCCCGCCGCCCAGGGCGTCTCCTGCGGCGACTGAGGGCGTGAGGCTGCCTCTCCCTCACGCGTTCCGCCTCCTCCTTCGCGAGCATCACTGCTTCGCAGAAGGAGGTGACGGCCTCCCATGCACTCTCGCTCCGCACCATGGCCTGGACCAGGCTCGGACGCGAGAGATCGCCGCCGCCGATCGCCTCCGTGAGAACACGGCGGTGCTCTGCCCAAGCCGGGCAGACCTCCACTGTATGCTCCACCGTGTCCTCCGGGCGATCTACACAATGGAAACACCCGGGCGTTTCCTCCCGCCTTATGCGAAACAGGAACCTCCCGAAACAACCGTGTCCGGTGAGGACCTGCGTCAGGCGGAAGGTGAGGACGCCATGGCGCCTCTCTAACCACTCCTCAAAGAGGGGACTTATCGCCGCTATTGTGGCGTGCCCAGCGCTGGGTTGCGACAGTCGCGATCTCCATGCCGCCATGAGATCCCGCCGGAGCTCTGTCCGCTGTACCGTGATTTCTCGCGGCAGCGGAGTTACGCCCCGGCGCTTCGCCTCCTCGCGCCACTCCCACACGTACCCACACACAGACCGACCCGCCACAGTGAGGCACATATACATTTTATCCAACCTTTGTTCAGCTGAAAACAAGCTGGAAGCTTGTAGCTGTCACCTGACAACTCCTCGGAAGCTTGTCTTTCATAATTTTCTTTTCTCTTTTATCGTTACTGCTTCTTGGATATTCCTTATCTTATATCTATTTGTAGAATTAAAACCAACATTAAGACCGCCTTCATTAAAAATTGTTTTACTTTTTGAGACTAAAAGCGTTTTTATTTAAAACGAATTATGTTTTTACTGAATGAAATATTCAATCAATGGGCACGCAAATATTTTTAAAAGTTTTTGCAACGAGCTCTTTACATTTTCAATTTGTATGGAAACACCAAACACCAACTACCATATCCAGATTTTTCTTTAAAACTTTTATGACATGATGAATATTTATTTGGGTTACGTATTTTAAATTACAAAAAAAGTTTCATCGATTTAGTGTCTAGTATGTGGCTGCTGTACTCTCGTTTCTACGTTTGATTTTCAAGACAGTTATTTACCTAGGTAGGTACCTACTTATTGGGTCTACTGTTATCTTAGTTATCATCCTAAACATAAAATTGTTTATATGCAGTTCGATAAAAGACGACCACCACGGTATAAAATAAATGCTATGACCGGTAAATATGGGTTGAGTAAACAATTCCTACGTTAATCCTTTAAGAAATATATACGACTAGCTTTTGCCCGCGGCTTCGCCCGCGTGGATATCGGAAAATATCCCATACGAGAACAAAAATCCTTCCTTATTTCTTGTCTACCTTAGGGAACCTCTGTTCAAAATGTCAGTTTTATAAGTCCAAGGGCTGGACAAGCTGGGCTGGCAAGGGCTGGGCGTTGATGAGTCATTCAATCAGTCAGGACTTTTCTTTTTATCCACCCACGCGCCTATAGCCTTCCGCAAAAATAATTATTAAACTGGACTGGGCTGGGACTGGTAGTTCCAGAGATTAACGCGTTCAAACAAACAAAAAAAGTGTGTGTCAGCACCGACGCACGACTGGAGATTACTACTGTTTTTATGCCCTACCTCACTTCCCCGCTAACCTCTTCCTCCCCCTCTAACCCCCTCTCACACCCCTTCACCGCTTTCCAATCCCCCTCCACCCTCACTAACTCCTCCCTTCCCCCTCTTTCCTTCTCCACACCCTCCCCCTCACTGCACCCTCATATCCCTCTCCAGCCTCCCTCCATCATCCACCCCCTCTCCCTCCTCACCACCCGTCCCCTCCTTCTACCTCTCACCACACCCTCCCCTTCCCGCTTTCTCTCCTAACCACTCCTCCTCTTCCCCCCTCCCCTCTACCCTTCCCTCTAGGGGAAAAAACTATTACTGACAAACTTTATTACTTGCTTAGGCAAGTATTTGTGCCAAGTTTCAAGTTAATTAACCAAATGAATAAGATTTTTCATATAAACTATATTCCCTCTTTTCACCCCCCACAGGGATGGAATTTTAAAAAATCGTTTGGGATATTTCCGTAACTTGACTGAAAGACAAACAACTTACAAACTTTGACAACCCCCAATCCCTCCCGAGGGGGTAGTTTTAAAAAACTAAAAATAATAAACTTTATATTTTTTTTAGATAAATATTCATGCGAAGTTTCAAGTCTATTAACTCAAGGAATAAGATTTTTCATACAAACTTTCATCCCCAATTTGTCCCCCTTAGGGATGGAATTTAAAAAAATCCTTCCTTAGTGGATGCCTACACTGTATAAGGTACCTATGTGCAAAATTTCAAGTTTGTAGATTCAGCGGTTTGGGCTGTGCGTTGATATATCAGTCAGTCAATCAGTCAGTCAGGACTTTGAATTTTATATTATAATACGATATAGCGAGATACGATTATTTTTAGGGTTCTGTAACTCATAAGGACCCCATACCAGTATTCTCAGAAATGCGTAGAGTTATAAAGTTGAAATTATTATCAAATATTACAGACAGACAGACAGTCAGACAGACAGACAGACAGACAGACTGAGTGACACTATAAGGGTTCCTTTTTTACCATTTTGGTACGGAACCCTAATACGGTAATTTTGCGACATATTTTGATATTCGCAAATAAATCAAAACCGAAAACTGAGTACTTCCCTTGATCTAATGAATCATGAAATTTGGAAAGAAGTAATAATACGTATAAGGTAGAAAAGAAGAAGGAAGAAGTCCAAAAATCGTTAATTTATAGTTTTAATTTTTTTTTTGTTTTGTGATAACAAATTTTCACTACCTATCAATTGGAGCATTGACCGTGACGTATATTGATATTATATTAGGAAACATGTTTTTCAACTACAATGTTTTAAGTTTGTTTTTGGGATAAATTCATATCAACTACGGAACCCTTCATTGTGCGTGGTCCGACACGCACTTGGCCGGTTTTTAATTTATTTGAAATATACCCCTTATTTTTGTATACATATTTGTGGAGCAACAAGCGTACGGTGCAAGTTCCCTGCATTTACTGACGAGGGCTTATGGAGAGGTCATAGTGATAATTATTGCGGTTGGAACAAAATAACAGTTAAATTGTTAATAGCTATAAACGGTGGCGAACTTTTAGGGATGGGATCGACTGTTTAATTTAAAGTAAGTAGTATTTTTTTAACATAATACCTACTGTAATGAACTAACTCGGTCTTTAAATAAAAAGCAGTGACTGTAAAACTATGTTATTATGTTGACTTTTTTAAATGGAAGCCGACTCCAACATAGTTGGAAAAAAGCTAGGCAGATTGATTTATTTTCAGCAATAATAGTTAATGTATATAGGGTCAACAAAAATTAGCTAGAGAAACTGCGCAGTCGTGGTGGGTATCAAAATAAAAAAGATTTGATGATGTTTTTTGGAATCAACGACCGCTGATAGTGTTATTAAAAATAGATTAAAAAAACAGATTTCTCAACTAATACTTCAAGAAATATGAGTTGAGAGATCTGTTTTTTTTTATTTTATCGTGTTTAGTTATCGATACCCATTCCGTCTATTCCGTTTTCGTCTGTGAAGTGTACACAAAAATATCAATTTGTTTGAACTGATATTTAAATTTAAACTACACTGCGGTTGATGGCCCTAAAAAAAAATCTTCATATTATTGATTATGATTTGACTTTAATTTATTTTGATTGTGATTTTGATTTTAATTTTGATTTGATTTTGATTTTAATTTGGATTTTAATATTGATTTTAATTTTAATTTTAACTTTGACTTTGATTTTATTACTAACATAGTTTGTAAGTTTTTAGTTTTTTGTTAATAGGTATATCGATACTCATTCCGTCTGTGAAGTTTCGTTAGCTATTTTAATTTGATCCTGTATAGTATTTTTCACAAAACAGATATTGTTTGTTCATTAGTATGTAGTAGAAACAACATAAATTGGTTAGTTATTGGTATATGGGTATATGTCACTCTCTCCTTCATTCGTCTGTAAAACTAAAAGCAATAATTTTGTTGCCTTTCTAACAAAACTTTTCTTTCTCTCATGAGAAGAAAGATTGAATAGAAAACATAATACCTAGAACTCGTTATTCCGTCTGAATACAACTTTGTTTTATTAGTGTAAAAGTTTTTCAAGTAGTTGTGAGGCAAATTTATGAGTTTCAAGTTTTCTGAAATAAAGTTTTCGCATGGAAACTCGGTAACCTATTGAAATCGATCTAAATTAAAATGTTTTATTTATGTGTGTGAATCGAGAGGGTATAAGTCAGCAACAAAAGTCGATTATCACTTGAGTGAGAAAAATACTTCGAAAAATCGAAACAGATGTAAATTTTATAATTTTTAACACTTTCGACTAGTTTCGACGGACATGTTTTTTTATAATGAATATAAAATTACTTTTAATGGCTTTTATCTACACCCATGCCATAAATCCCCCATAAAAGTCTCTGAAACAGTTAGCTTATTGCCAACATTAAAACAGCCAGTGTCATAGTAACCATGGTAACCATAATAGCATCCAAACGGCTGCTTTAATGTTGTACTGAATTTCATAATGCAACTCGTTTTCAAAAAAAGAACATTGTAATGCACGCGCGTTTCACTACAACAGCGCCGTAATTAAAAAAAAGAACTTATTCGAATTCACGTCGTATACTATGACGCCGGCCGCCTTGATCGATACGAGTATTAGTATTGCAAAAAACTGTTTCAGAACCCTTTATAGAGGATTGATAACATGGATGTAGATAAAGTCTTGTATGCAACTGTACATAATTAGGTATTAAAACACTCATGTGATACTATTATCACACTCGGCTTCGCCTCGTGTGATACACCCACGTTCGCGTTTTAATACCCCTTATTATACGTCAGTTGCATAAACAACTATTATAACGCCAATTTTCAGAAGAGTCTTTCTACGGGGTGTATCAGAAAGGTGCGGTCAAATTTAAAGGTGTACCTACAGAAAATCAAACTGAACAACTTTCTCCATGGGACCAACATCGTAACCGAGAAAAAATAAGCAGCTGTTCCATACATTTGGGTTCTGATTTACTTGCGAGTATCAAAATGTGTCGCATAAATGGCCGTATTTTTTTATTGCGTTGACTTACGAAGATTATTTTTTTAGAGTTCCAAGGGACCATAATATAGACCTACGTATTTGATATTAATTTCAGCTTGATACTTCCACACGTTCCTGAGAAAAAGGGTCTTGACAGACAGACAGACGGACAACGAAGTGATCTTATAAAGGTTCAATTTTTTTCCTTTTGAGATAAGGAACCTTAAAAATCACTTCAATCTGATCCACGGCAATGTAAATTGAGCCTGGCGACGTAGTATCTCGCTACCGCTACAGCTTATCAGCAAGCCACAACCCGCGGTGGAGCGGGCCGGAGTGAAGTGCCCTCACGGTTGTAGGTCGACGGTGTTTACACTAATTGCTGGAGACAACACGAACTCGGCCCTGTCTGAGATTCAGACTAAAACTCCGGTACTCGTGTGTAGGTACAAAATTACCTTGTAGCTCTTTCTTTGACGGTAGAGTAATTGGGATAGTTGATCTTCTGGTGGATGGTGAGTAGGTATTCAAAAAGAGGTTATGATTATTCTGTGGAATAGGGCCTGGCCTGGGGGGTGCCTTGGCAAAAAAAAAGAAATTATATTTAGTCCGTCAGTCAATCTGCCTAGCCTTTTCCCAACTATGTTGGGGTCGGCTTCCAGTCTAACCGGATGCAGCTGAATACCAGTATTTTAACCACCCACAACCCAGTTACTGGGTAATACGATACCACTTGGTAAGACTGATTGTCAGACTTTTGGGCTTCTGACGACTCGTAACGACTGTCAAAGATCCACGAATAACAGCCGGGACCAACGGCTTAACGTGTTTTCCGAGGCACGGAGGAATCTCGGTATGTAAAGATGGTCACCTATCCACTGACCAACCCCGGCAAGCGTAGCTTTACCTGACGGATCGACCCATGCGGCTGTTATTACTTAGGCACGAGTTCCTATATTATTATACTATATTTAGTCCGTCAGTAAGATGAATAAAAAAATATTAGACACGTACTTTAGGCTTTATCATATTAATTTTTAAAAAAACCTGCCAAGTGCGTGTCGCGCCGCAATGAACGGCTCCGTAGTTAAAAAGAATTTATGCCAAAAACAAACTTATCCTTGTAGTTGAAAAATATGTTTTCTCATACATTGATTTGAATCAACTCAGTCCATCGTAGTCCACTGCTGGACATAGGCCTCGCCCAGACTGCTCCACATTTTTGTAATCGAATCAAAATAAAATCGCGTCAGACGGACAGGATGTCTGTAACATGTTTGGAGAACATTTCGCAAGTACTTTTACCGCACCTTCAGATAGTAATGCAAGTTGCGCAAACGCTGCCTCTCCCCCCTCTTCCGTAGCACTATGTAATTTACAATTTGATGGTAACGACATATACCGTGAATTAGTCAGATTGGACGAAGCTAAGGGCGCGGGTAGTGACGGCATTCCTCCTTTGTTTATAAAACGCTGTGCTAAGGCCTTAGTATCACCCCTACAAACAATATTTAATAGATCTTTACGTGATAGTATTTTTCCAAACTCCTGGAAAGAAGCTCTCGTGATACCTATATTTAAATCCGGGAAAAAGCATTTAGTGACTAATTATAGACCAATCTCATTACTAGCTACATTCGGAAAAGTGTTCGAAAAACTTGTTAGCAGACATCTGATGTGGTACCGTAAACAACACATCACGGAGCGGATGTGGTACCTTAAACAACACATGACGAAACCATGCTGATATTCAGCATGGTTTCGTCAAGTCTAGGTCTACCAATACTAATCTATTGTGTTTCACATCGGCTTTGTCTAAATGTCTTGACAAGCGTATCCCAGTGGACGCTATTTATACAGACTTTAGTAAAGCATTTGATAAGGTAGATCACCGTCTTCTTATAAATAAATTGGCTCAACTGGGTGTGAGTGGGACAATAATAGGGTGGTTTAAATCTTACCTTGAAAATAGACAGTCAAAAGTGGTAGTTAATGGTCATTTTTCTGACAGCTATATAGCAACTTCCGGAATTCCGCAAGGATCACATTTTGGGACCTATACTTTTTAACGTGTTCATCAACGATATCACTGAATGCTTCAAACACTCCCGTTTTTATTTGTTTGCTGATGACTTAAAGATAATGAAGCCAATTCAGAATAATCTAGACTCCATAATGCTTCAAGACAATAGACTTGTAGACTGGTGTACACATAACAACATGCATTTAAACATCGGTAAGTGTCACTACATCCAGTTTACTCGTAACAAAAAGGTGTTAGATAATAAATATTACATAGACGGTGTTGAAGTACAGAAACTGAGTAGTGTTCGCAACCTCGGAGTTCAACTTGACCAAGCACTGAAGTTCAATGTGCATATTCTAAATGTTGTATCTAGGTCCTTTAAAGTGCTGGGATTCGTTTTGCGAAACAGTAAAGAATTTAACAAACCATCTACAAAAATTAAGCTCTTCAATACCCTAGTCCGTCCAATCTTAGAGTACGGTTCAGTGGTTTGGAATCCGCATTACGATGTTTATACCAAGCGTTTAGAGAGTGTACAAAGGCGGTTCCTTTACCATCTGTGTTACGGAGATCACTTGGCTAAACAACTGACTAGCTACTCTGATAGGTTGAATCATTATCATTTGGATACACTAGCCAGTCGTAGGAAGAAACTGGACCTCACTATCCTTCCAAAATATTTAATGGAACGATAGATTGTGGTGAACTTCTGAGCTCATTAGTGATTAAAATTCTAACTCGTAGTCCCAGGCCTAATACAAATGAGTTATTCTAAATTCCTGGCTCAAAAACCAACTTAGGTCATTACGCCGCTGTGCCAAGACTTTGCAGGCAATACAACACAATAGCCAAGACTACCAATTTTGACATCTGTGAATCTCTCGTTAATTATAAAAAATACTTAAATAATTTAACTACTTAATTGTTCATATTGTTAATTGTTTTAAATTGTTGTTGTTCTAATGTTTAATTTTATTTTAATTTTATTTCCTAATTTTATTACCGAATATGTTATGATTTTAATTTTATTTTTTTATTTTATTTTATTTTTTTGTAATTTCTCTATGACTGTTAATTTATTTAATTTTTTAAATCCTATTTTTCCAATTTTGTGGCTGTGTTTTGAATTTTATTTAAATATTTTAAATGCTACGACAACTTCGTTAGCTTAATTTTATATTATTTTATGCATGCTGTGGTCTCCTGTAAGTGAAGGAGTATACCTACGTGATACTTTTGTCGTTATTAGTTTTTTCTTGTGTTTGTCTACATCCTTTGTTGGAGATCCTAATTAAATAAATAAATAGAAGTCCTGGCTGACTGACTGACTGACTGACTCATCAACGCCCAGCCCAAACCCTTGAACCTAGAAAGCTGAAATTTTGCACAGAGGTTCCCTTTATAATGTAGACAAGGAATAATGAAGCATTTCTGGGTAGTGCGCTGGCAAAAGCTAGTATGTCATAAAACTGCAAATTAACTCGGACTTTTTCCTTTACTTGTACTGTGCTGTGAGACCTTGCTTCTTGCATAATTCCGGAAGTACCGAGAGTTTGAGTTACTTGCGAGTATCAAAATATGTCGCATAAGGCTGTATTTTTTGACCACATACCTACGTATTTGATATTAATTTCAACTTGATACCTCCACGCATTCGTGAGAAAAAGGGTATTGACAGACTGAGAGACAGACGGACAACAAAGTGATCTTATTAGGGTTCCGTTTTTCCCTTTTGATTTACGGAACAATAAAAACAACAAAAAACTCTAATTAAAGTCGGGAAGGCGTGATGTCGTGCCACATTTTAATTCAATGTATCGCCGTAATCTTTTAATTCCGTAAGAAAAGGAAAAATATGTGACCAATAATTTTTAATAATCTACCTGACAGACAAAATAATTTTTAGTCATCATCACTTTTCTGCCGTTTTAATGTAGGTACTGAAGGTATGTCTGTTTTTTGTCAGTATTGTTTTTCTTATCTAGTAAATAGGTAGGAAGGGGCTGAATGTCATGTATTAATTAAGCCCTGTTTCACCGCCTAAGCTTTTTGGCACCTTATTTCAAACAAATTCTAATATTTTTTTAAATTTAGTTTTGTGACTACAAGCAATCTGGACACAGAAACGGTTTAAAATTGGCTATTTGTATTGTGTCATAAGTGGCCCGATAGAAATAAGACGACCTCTGAGGGCCTTATCACATCTCCGCCGCGAAACCATGAAACCGCAAAACCGCAAACCAAAACCCGCCGGTTCTTAAACCGCATGATGTTTCGCTGAAACCATGTACACACGAACGAATAAAACATGGTGAACACTGTAGTGTATACAGAGATATATTTATGATTTGTCTCGAGCGCATAGGTCACAAGGTGCGGGGTGCAGGCTGACAGTAAGAAATTTAAACCACAAAGAATAAAAGAAGAGCCGAAACAAACAAGTAGACTTGGAGATGAGATACATTACGTATTCAGAATAGATGAGGACAGCGAATTAGAATCCGACATAGGAGGGGTAAAAGTCAACATATTAGTGGATTCTGGATGCAAATGTAATTTAATCACAAGCAAAAATGGCAGGACTTGCAAAACAATGGTATACAAACAACTAATCAGACAAAAAACCCTAATTAAACATTCTATGGTTCTATGGATATGGAAGTAATGAACCTGTTGAGAATATCACGCCGCGCCGGGCAACCGCGGGCGGTAGCTGCGGTCGCGGGGGGGCCCTCGAGCAGCGAGCGTGCAGCACAGCTGACCGGCACCTGACTGCGTCGTCGTCCGCGCTACTGAACGACCTACATTGATTTTCTCGCCATCTTTAAATTTTAATCTGTTTGCTATCCTTGTAAAGTTTCATAGTATTACAGTCCATTATAAAGTCACCGGTTTTATTTAGTCCTCGTACCACCAGGAGGATACTCCCAATCTTCTCCATGGTCCTTCTACGTGTAACTGACCAGTTATTACGGGGAATGACAAGCGGTTTTTACAAGATTTGAAAACGGCCGTTAGAAAACGACATCAAGATCAAGACGACTATTCGCCCTTCGTGCGAATCTGGTTCCAGTCTTGGTGAAGAGGCGTATTTGTTGGATCGAGCAGTTCTTCAGTGGTCATCATAGACGGGTCTTAGCAACGTAGCAGCCCAAGCAGTTCCCAAGAACATCGTCATCCATTTCAAGGAAAAGACGTTCAGTTTGGACTCGCAGTCAACGGATTTTGTGAGATCTTTCCATAATCTTACTAACATTTATACATAATACATATACTAATTATCATTCCTTAGAGTTTTAGATAGTGCATTAGACCAGTGAATCATTAGTAGTTATCTATTCATCTTAGAATAACAATCGCATACCATTAGTAATTAGCTTGCTTATCCAGTAGAATCAATCATACCTATACTTTTAGTTCGTATTGTTTTTTTTCATCATTATTTAGTTTCAACTTTGAAGTACTTTTGTCCCATTATAGAAGTTCCACGCACATTAATAATTAGTAATAAGTGCTTATTAATCAAGCTATAACATTTTTAGTATAGTGTAGTAGTTTTTATTTTTTCTCTTGACGGTTATTCGAGATTTTGAATTCAAATATTTTTTCTTCCACCGTCCATCGATTTTAAATAGCAACGCTCCATCGATCAGCAGTTTGCCATTTGCAGTTGTATAAGAACACTTTATATGAGTATGTTTCAGTGCTTTTAGCATTTTTCCTTTCTTTTCTTACCTACTTGTTTCTTTTTAGCGCTTAGAGCTACCATCCTGTTTAGCCATGGCTGAAGAACTGACGATTAAAGAGCTATCAAAAAAGCGTGCCTCAGTAAAATCGCAGCTTACTCAATTCACAACATTTATAACCACCACTAAGTCTTGCGAACAACTTAGTGAGGAACAGCTTGTCGAGTTAGAGATGAGAATTGAGAAAATTGTTAACTTATATGTCACCTATGATCAATTACAGAATCAATTGGAGTGCCTGTCTGCCAAACCCGACGAGCAATTTTCCGAACGTGAGCTATTCGAGAGCATCTACTACAAGCAGCTAGCATCTGCTCGCGCGCTTCTGTCACGGCATCGCGCTCAACTGGCGTCTAAGGTAAGCTCCAATGAGCAACTTTCAGTGGTTACTAGACAAAATAATGTTAGACTTCCTAAAATAAATTTACCTCACTTTAGCGGCGGTTATAAGGATTGGTTGGAATTTAAAGATAATAATTATATTTCATTGATTCATGAGGAAAAAAGTATAGATAACATCAACAAGTTCCATTACCTACGCTCGTCACTTAATGGCAGCGCAGCGCTAGTTATTAAAAGTTTAGATTTCAGAGGGGACAACTACGACAATGCATGGCAATTGTTATGTGACAGGTACGACAACAAGCAATTATTAATAAATAATCACATTCAAGCTTTATTTACTGTAGAACCACTTCAAAAGGAGAGTAGTCAGGGCTTACGTCAGATTATTGATATCACTAGCAAAAACCTACGGTCACTGGCAACACTAGGCCTGTTAGTACAGCATTGGGGTGAAATAATCATACATTTAATGGCATCAAAGTTGGACCCGGTTACTAGCAGACAGTGAGAAGAGCATAGGAACACTCAGACTGAGTATCCATCTTTAGAAATGTTCACTAAATTTATTTCTAGTCGCTGCAATCTTCTAGAAACGCTTGAGGAGGCTAAGAGTTTGAAACCGAAGCCAGAGTCATCGCACAGTAAACCATAGAGTTTCTCTGTATCAACAAGTAAGGGTAAATTTAACATTTCGTGCCCCCTGTGAAAACAGAGTCACTACATATTTAGTTGTGATCAATTTAAGGAGCTTTTTTTTTTTTTTTTTTTTTTTTTTTGAGGGTGGGAAATCATCAAATAACTTCTCCCGCTCTGGGTGGAGCGGGAGGGCGTGTCAGACTTTTACTGACTAAAACCCACCCGTGTTCCTTCAGTTGCCTATGCCAGGGCCGCGGTAACCCTTTCAGACAACCCGCGACCCCAGCGGCGTCGGCCCTATTGGGCCCCGTCACTTGCTGACATCTCTTTGAGGCGCGCGTGGAACACAACGCGCCGTCGACTCGGGCCTGGTCCTTACCGGACGGCGAGCTACCCGCTGCTCACCGTCCGCAGGCCCGCGCCTACGGTGGCCGGAAATCGCCCCGCGATTCCCGCCGCCCAGGGCGTCTCCTGCGGCGACTGAGCGCGTGAGGCTGCCTCTCCCTCACGCGTTCCGCCTCCTCCTTCGCGAGCATCACTGCTTCGCAGAAGGAGGTGATGGCCTCCCATGCACTCTCGCTCTGCACCATGGCCTGGACCAGGCTCGGACGCGAGAGATCGCCGCCGCCGATCGCCTCCGTGAGAACACGGCGGTGCTCTGCCCAAGCCGGGCAGACCTCCACTGTATGCTCCACCGTGTCCTCCGGGCGATCTACACAATGGAAACACCCGGGCGTTTCCTCCCGCCTTATGCGAAACAGGAACCTCCCGAAATTTAAGGAGATTGCAATCGCTACACGCTTATCTAAAGCTAAGGAGTTTAAACTTTGTTTGAATTGTTTGCGCCCAGGTCATTTGGAGGCTTCTTGTCCACTTGGGCACTGCAAGTATTGCAAAAAAAGGCACAATACAATGTTGCATTCTCATGACGATGATCCTAGCTCTAGTAAGGAGCACATAGCTTTAGCAGGTACTAATCTTGATTTTTCAACTCGTCATGTATTGCTTTCCACAGCATTGGTACGGGTCACGGACCATTCCGGGACGCCGCACAGCGCCAGAGTCTTACTTGACAATGGAAGCACGGCAAATTTTGTTACCAAGGACCTTTGTGGTAAGCTACATATACCTATTCGTAGTGTAAGCTCACACGTTGCAGGCATAAACAGTCAAGTGTCTACCATTACGCAATCTTGTGCTTTACATTTACAGTCGTGTGATGGAACATATGATGTTGACATTGATTGTTTTGTCTTGCCCAACATAACCACACATATACCACATACATACATAGACTTATCTGACTTGCAGCTACCAGCAGGTATAAGTCTGGCTGATCCATCTTTCAATGTCCCTTCCTCCATTGATATACTCGTTGGAGCCGACATCTTTTGGAGTGTGATTGGTCGCAACCGTATACGCTTAGGTAGACATATGCCGGCGCTCTTTGAGACTAAGCTCGGATGGCTTATATCCGGTGCCATACCTCAACCTAACATGGCAAACTCATCAGTGTGCATGTTCGCGCATGACAAGCATACCACACAACTACAAGCAACCATGGATCTGACAAGATTCTGGGAACTTGACTCCATCTTACCTAAGTTCAACTTCACGTCCGAAGAGCGAGCATGTGAACAGCTGCTCACGAGAAGTTTTAACGGCTGCTCACGAGGGTCATCCCGGGATAGTCATAATTAAGGCTAGATTGAGAACTAAAGTGTGGTGGCCAAAGTGTGATAAAGATGCTGAGACTTTGGTCAAGTCTTGCCCTTGTCTCAGCTCCAAATCCACCAAACCCTCTTAAGAGACGAGAATTACTAAATGAGCCGTGGGTAGACATAGCTATGAATTTGATGGGACCGCTTCCCAGTGGAGAATTTATATTGGTCGTGGTGGATTGCTTTAGTCGGTATAAAGAGGTTAAGATAACTCGGAAAATTTCCAGTGTTGATATCATATTAAATCTAAAGGAAATATTTAGCCGTCTTGGAAATCCATCAACTATAACTGTAGATAATGGAAAACAATTCTGTAGCGAAGAATTTAAATGGTTTTGTAATGAAATAAACATACTTTTGTTTAACACTGTACCATATTGGCCACAACAAAATGGTGAAGTAGAACGCCAAAACAGAGATAACTTGAAACGCTTGAAAATCAGTCAGGCTGAGAAAAGGAACTGGAGAGAGGGTTTAGAGGAATACTTGGTTATGTACAACAGTACCCCACATAGTGTGACGGGGAAACATCCGGCAGAATTATTTTTCAAAAGGCAATTTCGTGACAAAATCCCAATGGTCAGTGACATCAACCGTCAACTAGAAGACTCGGAGGTGAGAGATATGGACAAGGAAAAGAAACAGTTGGCAATAGAATATGCAGATAAAAAACGGAAAGCAAAAAAATGTGATTTAGTACCGGGAGATAAAGTATATTTGAAAAATATCATTAAAGATAACAAATTAGGTTCAAATTATGACTCAACTTTTCACACGGTTGAAAAAGCAACAGGAGGAGATATTAAAGTACGGAACGATTCAACAGGACAAGTTCTCAGAAGAAACGTGGTACATTTGAAAAAAATTGAAGGTCAGTGGAAAATTTTGAATTGCACAGAGTCTGAATAATTTAATTTAGGAAATACGCCTACATTGAGCAAGGTTAAGAGATAAAATTATTTTTTTGAGGGAAAGGAAAAGGAAGGTGGACATAATAAACAAAATAAACAGCAAATGATATTGATTATAACGGAGTTAAAATAAAGCAATTACTTGTGATAGTTGATTAATAAAATATTAGTTTGTTAATAAAAAGATTTGTGATTTACTACAGAAAATTAATATCATGCAGACTACTTGTAAAATAAATGCTAGATGATAAAAATAAATATTATTATTTTTCCCTATAGATCCTTATATAGATTATTACAAGAGAGTATTTAATACAAAATATAAAATAAATTAAAATAAGGAAGGGATGTAGGGTATACAGAGATATACTTATGATTTGTCTCGAGCGCATACGTCACAAGGTGCGGGGTGCAGGCTGGGTGGGGGCATTCTAAGTCCAGCCGCCGGCCCGCAAGCACGTAGTGGTGGTGTGTAGGCGAGCCAAACACCAGTAAAGTATTGAGTAGCTAGCTATTACAAACACGAACATCGATCACGGAATATTTGAAGAAACTCAGAGAGATAGTCAGCTGCAGAGATGTCAGCAGAGATGGAGTCCGATAGGGCCGATGCCGCCGGGGTCGCGGGTTGTTCGAAAGAGATACAGTGGCCCTGGCACAAGCAACTGAAGGAACACGGGTGGATTTTAGTCAGTAAAAGTCTGACACGCACGCTCTCCTGCTCTGCCCAGAGAGGGAGAAGTCATTTGATGATATCCCATCCACAAAAAAAAGGACCCTTTTGAACATTTAAAGTGTCGATGTTCGTGTTCACCATGTTTTTGTTCATTCGTGCGTCATCATGCGAGTCAGTTGAAATAACGGTTAGGTTTCGCGGCGGAGGAAGGGCATTCCTGTTGGGAATCACAAGGTCCATATTTTTCTACCTTTCAGCTGAAGGTGTTTTTTCTAATTTCAGTATTTAACCTATAAACATGTTTGTATCCACAGCAGATTAAAAACGTGGGAATTAAACTCCTGATCGTTTTAGCAGTGAACCTGTTGTAAGCGAGATATTCATGAGGGACCTATCAAGAAGAAAAAATGCATTTTAGTATGAACATAACCTTATTATTCTACGAAAAGGGATTTACTGATAAAAAAAAAAAAAATATAAACAGATGTTGAAGAAGAGCTCAATCAACATAGAATTTGAGAAATATTTATTTATTTATTTATTTATTTATTTCAATCATCTTTGGATCATATATATGTACAATTAAAACGGAATTAAAAATAATATAAAATCAACTAGGTACACAATAAAAACAATTAAAATTAAAATCACAAATCAAATTAAATTTAAAATTACTATACAATTCAATTAAATTAAATTCAGCACTACAATTAAAATCTAATTAAAATTATTAAAACCCAATTAAAACAATATCTTAACATTAGTCAGTACGTGAACCATGCAGCAGTGGTTCACATAGTGACAGTCGAACCGTTCAGCAAAAGCCTTCAGGATACTGTTGCGGCTAGCCCGCACCCTGCGCACCAGGGATGTGCACCGCTTGCGCATGACTGTGTAGAAACAATCCACACGCGCCTCGGCAAACATCCCCGATGCGCTACAGAAGCGAGGCAGCCCCAAGAGTACCCTGAACGCGTTATTGTATTGGACGCGTAGAGCGCTGTACTGTTTCTGCGTGTAATCCATCCACAGACTGCCTGTGTAGAAGGACGTACAAAATGCCCGAAATAGGGCTATTTTGACGCCCCTCGAACACCGAGCAAATGCAATCCGAGCAATATGGTATTTCTTGTTATAGGTATATCTTTCCCAGTAAAATAGTTGTAGCCTTGGTAAAGTTATATCGCTAGGGATATAATTATCTACTGTATATATGAAAGCGGTTCATAACTGATACGCGCATGATCTAGTAATAAAAGTATTATTACTCCGACAGTTTTCATATAACTACAATTACGATAGATAGCTATATCCGTAGGGATATAACTATATCACGGTTACGAACACCTTACTGCGACATACCTATATTTGCAGACTACGTTACCATTGTTGCTACCATGACAGTAAAACAATAAATTTCTTCTATTATAATATCCCCTACCGTCCTTCAATCTACCAATATTTAACTACTATGTGCATATGGACTGAGGGCCCGTTTTTTGAACCGTTGCGAAACGAAATAAGACTTATAGGGGATTTAGTTAAAAATACTTAAAAACTGAAAGCAAAGGTCCATAAATTTCTTTAACGTGAATTAAAACTTTTACGATTAAATAACTTGGGCCCTCAATCCAGACGCTTGCTTAAGCAAGCGTCTGGATTGAGGGCCCAAGTGGTGCAAGCTGCAAATATTATGACTTTCCGACCTTGCTTTCAAAATGTACAGGTACTTACTATGAACATTATGGTCACCCTACTAATTTTTCTCATATAAAAAGTTAAAAATCAATTTTCTTTTAAATTAAAATATTTAGAAGGACGGACGATATGTTACAATTAAGTTAAGAAATAGTTAAAAATCTTATTCTAATTTGTGTTCATCTATGAGGTCGAGCCTAGTCAATAAAGCCGAAAATATTGGGCTCTCAGTTCAGACGTTTTAGTAAAATTCAATTTTCATTTACTTCTTAACAATTAACTTTTGTGTCATTATTTCTTTTTAACTAATTCACCTATATGTCTAAGTAAAATATGTTAAAGTCGTATTTATGTATTTCTTCAGATAAATTCATGTTTTGCGGATTTCTCAGTACAAACAATAATGAATTGAGGGCCCTAGATATATCGCCATAAATCTGTAATGTCATATTCTACAGACTTAGGAATTTCATAAAATATTTAAGAAATTCTTAACTAAATTCCCAAATAAAAATTATTAACCCAGATATAGTACTTACTGAGATTCAGACTATGCCACTTTAAGCAAGCGTCTGGATTGAGGGCCCAAGTTATTTAATCGTAAAAGTTTTAATTCACGTTTAAGAAATTTATGGACCTTTGCTTTAAGTTTTTACTATTGTGGCGGCATCTACATCGCCACATAAGAACTACGCATCAATGACATGACGTCACGCAAAACCTGCATCGCGCAATTAGAGTTTACCACGCGATTAGCACATATACAACGACCCGACATCAACCGTCGGGCGGTGGCCCACCAGACACAACACCCGTCTGGTCGGAGGATCCTCCCTTTTCAATAGAGGATGAGTGAACTTTACACCCTGTTCCTCATACGTCTAAATTGGTGACCCCGAGTATGAACGTCAGCGCAGCCTTCGTGCAACTCCTTCAGCGTGACGTCATCAGCATCACTTCCTCAAGCTTTCGAGCGGCGAGTCACACAGCCAGCCAGCATCCACGGCTTCAACGGGTATCCTGACCACAGCATGCAGCGGACGCGCATTCCTGGTCATCACCTTCAGCCTCAACCTCAACCCAGCGCTGTACACTCCGACTCACTGGAGCATAACGCAGCGCGCCACCCCGACTCACTGGGATATCACCGCAGACAGTTCCGACTCACCGTGAACTATGCGGCACCCGGTTCCGACTCACTGGAACCACAACTGGCACTGACAAGCATCGCAAGATACACGACTCAGCCCACTATCGACCTCCGGTCTCCGGAGGGGAGTGATGTGGCGGCATCTACATCGCCACATAAGAACTACGCATCAATGACATGACGTCACGCAAAACCTGCATCGCGCAATTAGAGTTTACCACGCGATTAGCACATATACAACGACCCGTCATCAACCGTCGGGCAGTGGCCCACCAGACACAACACCCGTCTGGTCGGAGGATCCTCCCTTTTCAATAGAGGATGAGTGAACTTTACACCCTGTTCCTCATGCCTCTAAACTATTTTTAACTAAATCCCCTATAAGTCTTATTTCGTTTCGCAACGGTTCAAAAAACGGGCCCTCAGTCCATATGCACATATATTTACTAATACACCTTTCCTTTGAGTTCAATAACCCTCCCCCACATTCAACAATACAACACCAACGAATAGTACCGGAAAATATCCAAAATGTGTGTTTAATTTATTAGAAAATAAAGGCATCCCGTCTTTTGTAGCTCTTCGGCGATAACGTTCCGATTAACGCCAGTCCACTATCCCGGCATAACCCTCCACTATTCATGTGAAATCGTAGCGACCCACGCGAGCAGTTGAAGGGTTAATCGCGTATTAGTTTCAGCTTTTTGACTAAGCGTCACTTGGAGTGAAATATGGGCAGTATCTGTTTAATGGGTATTTCGGTAATTGAAATTAGGTAGGTTTAGATTTTGAATTGAGTGTGAATTAGGTATGCAAGTCATGCCTCTGTTGGAAAATATTTACAGTTAGGGATCACACTAATATTATAAAGGTGAACGCTTGTGAGTGTGTATGTTTGTTACTAAACTCGCGCTTAAACTAAAATAGAATAGAATAGAAGAAGAATAGAAGAATATTTATTTGCCAGAAACATGGTACAAAGGTGTTCTTAACATTTCAAAGTGCTGCATGATACTACTACTACTGTCAGATTTTACTATCAGCTTTGGTTTTCACTCAAGGATCAAAAAAAGGAATTCATGTTCGTCTTCAGTTTCCACCAAACGGAAAAATCCTCGCGATGCTCGAGCAATTTTTAAATTTCATTGAATAAGTAACCGTATCAATATTGACTTTCAAGTATGTATAAAATTCGACGCAGAAATCACGCTTGATGTCTGCGTTGAATTTTATACCTAAAGTCAATACTTACAGGGTGTAAGTGTAAACAGTGGCAATCTTTTAAGTGGTCATTGTACTCATCATTATGAACAACTTTTTCTATGGGACCAAACCTGAACCTTAGGGATATAGCTATCTATCGCAATTGTAGTTATATGAAAACTGTTGGAGCGCCATAATACTTCTCGTATATTACTAAATCATGCTCGTATTACCTTAATATATATAATTCTTCGGTACGTATGTGTGTCACCTAACTCGTCCTAACCGATTAAGATGAAATTTTGTGTGTATATTTCAATTGGTTCCTGTATGGTTCGAAAACACAATTGGACCTGGTAGGTGGCGCTGCAGTGGGTTCTAGGATCGTTCAGACAGGACAGCGTCTGTCGGGTCCGATAGTGGTTAATATATTCCTAGTATATATACAGGGTGTCCGGTAAAGAATGGATAACCTTGGAATAGCATATTACAGACATGATGGCCGTTCTTAAAAAAATACAAAAAAAAAAAAATATCCCCACTAGTAGGTACACACGGCTACACATCAAGCTACATTTCTAGTTTAGACTGACCTCTCATTGTAAGGAAATCCTATACGATGCGAGATCAGCTTATACTGAAAATTTGATCTGTTGTCGTGCGTACATTATGATTTTTTGGAGTCTCCAAAAAATATTTTTTTTTAAATATTTTCTTTTGTATTTTTTTAAGAACGGCCATCATGTCTGTAATATGCTATTCCAAGGTTATCCATTCTTTACCGGACACCCTGTATATATAGTCCTCCTTATTGATTTTGATAACGGCGACCCTTGGAAATCACTTCCTTGCGTGTGCCCTTAGATGGCTCGCTAGACCGAATTTAGTTTTGAACACCCGGTCACAACTGGAATAATAAAGTTGGCCAGCAGTGTTGGTATAGGTACAGGAGGGCTTGGGTCTGTCTTTGCGTATTTGGCGCTTCTCAATAATTGCTTCGTGTCGCTTTCTTCGAAAGATTTGATCTTTTTGTGAATAGTAGAGCGCCAAGACGACCGGTGTAAAGTGAGCCTCTCCCAACCTATAGGGTCAATAGCGCACGCGTTTAGATGCCTTTTGAGCACATCCTTATAGCGGAGATGTTGACCGCCGTGCTTCCGTTTACCTTCTGCCATCTCAGAGTAAAATACCATTTTGGGTAAACGGTGGTTCTTCATGCGAAGGACGTGTCCACACCACCTGAGTTGACGCTGCATGAGTAGGGCTTCCATGCCATATATGCTGGAACGATTTGAGACACCTTAGATGAAATGTGTCCAGTTTCCTAATGTCTGGTTTATTATAGGCACCATGTTTCTGTACTATACAGAAGAACAGGTAAGATTAATGCCTTGTAGACACTAATTTTTGTCTCTAGTTTCAGGTCATGAGATTTCTAGACACGATCATTAAGCCGTCCAAAGGTCGCAGCGGCATTTGCAATGCGCGATGGTATCTCCGATGCCAGGGTGTTATCACGTACTCCGTATGTTGCTTCCAAGATATTTAAACTACGTGACTTCCTCTAGTGGTTCCTAGTGAGATATTTATGAACCGCTTTCATATAACTATGTTACAGTAGATAGTTATATCCCTAGGGATATAACTTTATCAACTAAGTAACTTTTTTTTTAAACTTTTATCTTTATTTACTTTAAGTAAAACATTTAAAAACTATTTAAAAATATATAAAAAAATATTTCGGAACAATAACGCAAGACAGAGAAGTGGTGGCCCAGTGGTATTGGCCGCGACTTACGAGCTGTAGGTCGTAGGTTCGAACCCCGGCAGGCGCTTGACTTTGTGTAAATTATTTCAATTAAAGTAAAACATCGTGAGGAAACCGGCATGTCCTAGAACCAAAAATTCGAAGACATGTGACATCTACCAACCCGCACTGGGACCGCGTGGTGGATTACGGCCCACTCCCTCTCACCGAGAAGAGGCCTGTGTCCCAGCAGTGGGAACATTATAGGCTGATATATAATAACGCAAGACTAAGTACAACAAGTAAAACGATGATAGCAAAAGTATAAACTGTAGCGCAGCTAACAACGCCCTTGTCCAGATAAATAATGGAATAAATGCTCCGTGCAAAAAGAGACTAATATAGTAATTTAGATATATAATCTCATAAGCTATAATAACACTTATGTATACCACGTTTTATATAATTTATAAATAATTGATTGAATATTATCGCGAAAAAAAAAAATCTACTGTTCTCTACATTTTACGGTTTTAGACATTTATTTTCTCAAAAGATTTACAATCACTTACAGAGAAAATACAATATTATAACTTATAAATACATGAGGCCGATTTGCGTAGTGGTTTGGTACAATAAGTCAATAACAGGAATGACATTAGAATTTCGTAACAGTTTTAGTAAATTCGTACAAGGGTAATTGTAGAAAATAATTGAACTAACATCTTATGCGCTAATGCGGGTAGGTGTGCATGAGCTGAGGAGTACAGTCATATAAAAATACAATAGATGTTTATTAAAGCCCATGACACAGTGATTTTTTTCACCGCGTTTAAAGTAGGCACATTGTTGATTTTGACGAATTATGCGAACATAAATGTAGGTACTGAACAGCTGATTTTTTTTCGCGATTTCAGGTTTGGTCCCATTTTAAAAGTTGTTCATAATGATACGCAACGGAGAAACAGAGGTAGGACTTCCCAAAATAAGTTATTTCAGAAAAAACACCACGGACTCCACTAAACACGATAATGTTGTTTCTAAAGATACCTACATTTCTTACAAAGTTACAAAAACAATCTGTAAAAGGAACTTTTAAAACCGACTCGTTTGGCTGTGGTTTCGCTGCGAAACGCACTAATTTCTGTACAATTTGACAAGTTATCATTAGGTTTTTGCTTACCGCGGCTTAAAGGCGTTATGAATGCCAACAATTATGTTGTTGATCTTATCATTTCCTTTCCAACAGTTAAAAATGTCTCTCTTGAGAAGGCAATGCAAACATTGTTGATCGCCGACAGGCTCGACTGTGTTATATCCGGCATGGCTGTGGCAGGCATGTTGCTGTTCCTATGCCGGTTAGAAAATTATAATTATGATGTTTTGTTTTTTTTTTGTACCTAATATGATTTCATTTTAATTTGATATCATT
This sequence comes from Cosmia trapezina, assembly GCA_905163495.3. Lineage (NCBI taxonomy): Eukaryota > Metazoa > Arthropoda > Insecta > Lepidoptera > Noctuidae > Cosmia > Cosmia trapezina. The sequence goes on from LR991037.1 coordinate 20,640,294, forward strand.
TTGATTTACTTTAATTTAATTTTGATTTAATTGTAATTTGACATGATTTTGATTTAATTAATTTGAATTAATGTATTTTCTAATCATTTTAACTATTATGTGTTTATTCCTTGTATGAGTCTCGTTACTTGAATTAAATGATTTGATTTTGATTTGATCGTGTAAAAATCCGTGAGTGTAATTAAACACTCACGGAAATAAACTAGCTCTATAATTACACTACATATTTTAATTGCAAGACTTTCTATGAATAGATACAATAAGGGCTAGTATAGAGGGTGTATTAGAAAGGCGTGGTTAAATTTAAGGCTGTGGTACAGATCGTCAAACTGAACAAATTTTTCCATGGGACCAACATAGTAATCGAGAAAAAAATATAATTATCAGCCGTGCCTACAAAGCTTCAACACCTACTAGACCCAAATGTATGGGACGGCTGATATTTTTTTCTTGATTAAGATGTTGATCCCATGGAGAAAGTCCTTAAATTCGTCCCCCCTCGATACATCCTCAATTCAATTTTCAACTCTCAATTCTATATTGCGTTCCATAATGTTATAACAGTTGGTAAGCTTAAAATTAATAATTATGAACCCTGTCGGGCACAGCATAGTAGGAGAGAGGAGGAAGAGCGCATATTTTGTGTTTATTGTTATTTATTTATTGTAATTGTATTCTTATTTCATTAAGTGAAAAAAAAAAATTTCGTATTTATTATTTTTTTAGTATAAAAATGCGTTCATTATTAGGCACTTCCATTATTATTTCAATAAGTTCTTGAATACTTCAAAAACTGGCAAGCTGATCAACAATTTAACTCCAAAAAGAAAACATTCCAAAATTTATACAAAAACAAAATAACATCAAAACCGACCCAAACAGACAAACGTTTACATTTTCTCGTTACGGCGCACTAAAAAGAACCAAACTTTTATTAAAGCAACATTTATTGGTATCTTTTTGGGTATATTTGGTTCCGAGCTGTGTGTATTCGCTTTATAATTCCACAAACGGCCATTTCCCTCCATTCCGGTATTGTTTGGTTAGGAGCGGATTAAACCAGTTTTTGCTGGTTACTTAGGTCCTACTTAATTTTAGTAAACCAACACTGCGGGTGGTCGCCTTGAGATTTTTGTTTCCTTATAATAAATTGTCGTTGGTGTAGAATTTTAACTGTGCTTTTGTGCAATTAGAGACGGTGGTATTTAGCTAAGTAAGTAATGGTGAGCTTAAAATTGGTAAGTTTATTTTGTCTCTGAAATAAAAATAGTTTTTTGGTCTACTAGACTATGTTGATAAATGATAAATGAATGATAAATGATAAAATTATGGGGAATACCTTTGCCCAGCAGTGGTAAAAAACGGGTTAAAAAACGGGGCAAGTGCGTGTCGGACTACGCACAATGAAGGGTTGTTGAAAAGAATTTTTCCTAAAAATAAACTTTAAATTGTAGTTCATAAACATGTTCTCCCATGGCATACATTGATACCTTATGTCACGGTCAATTCTCCAACTGCAAATTTAAGTTTGTAATATATTAACAAAAACAAAAATGTGTAAAACTACGAATTAACAATTTTCGGACTTTTTCATTTTCTTGTGTTGTAAGACCTTGCTTCTTGCCAACTTTCATGATTCTAGGTCAACGGAAAGAAGATAGGTTTTGATTTATTTGCGAGTATCAAAGTCCCAAGGGACTACAGACCTACGCATTTGCTAATAATTCCAACTTTATACCTCCACGCGTTCCTGAGAAAAAGGGTCTTGTCAGTCTTACAGACAGACAGGCAGACGGACAATGAAGAGATCCTATATGTGTTCCGTTTTTCATTTTGAAGTACAGAACCCTAAAAATGGAACATTTTTTTTTTGTAAATTGCGGTTCATGGAAGTAGGTCAAGATGCTATAAAACAAATAATAGTTCATATGCGGCTTCCTCCTACGTTATATCGAGCTTATTGCATTTCAAGTGAAGTAACCATATTGATTATGCAATATATTTACGTGCACTGCACGCTACGCTGTCGTGACGACAAGGCTACACAGCTACGCGAAAGCTACGTACGTAGTACGTGCTACGAAACGTCTACGAGGTGCGGCGATTGAATAAACATGTAGGTAAATATTAGAATATTGAGTATGCAATTTTTAATTTTACTATCGAATATAAAGGACGAAAGTGATATAAATAAAAATAAAGCGCTGATAGATGGAAAGACAAGGAAAGGTATAAATTAAAATAAAGGCTAAATAAGAAAGTCAATCAAAAATTAAGCTATACAGGGTGTAAGGGACAGCCCTCCGCAAACTCACAGGGTGCATTCAGCTCCTCATTTTGAATCATATTCCACCGGAAATTTTCTCAGGAAAATTTTCATTTTTTTCAATTTTTTTTTTCAGTTACATTTTCATTATTTCAATGTAAAATTGCATTGTGTGTTCGCAGCATTCCATTTATGTAAAAAAAAACTGCAAAAAAAAACAGCAAAAAAAAAAACCAGCAATGGATGTTGAAATACTCTAACCAACGACGCGTGAAATCAGCTGTTCACTTTCTGTCTAGCTACAGAGTTCATCGAACTCACCGCATACCTATTACCTACCCCTCCCAACCAGTAATAGACGCTCCGATTTGTGCACAAAAACACAAACAAATCAGGTTTATTGGATTTTTGACGACACGGTTGGCGCAGTGGTTGAGCGATTGACTGCTGCGGAGCATGTCGCGGGTTCGATTCCCGCACGGAACAAATATTTGTACGACCTACAAGTATTTGTTCCGAGTCTAGGTGTTTTTCTATCTATAATATGTATGTATTTACAAAAAAAAATGTATATAAGTAGTTTATCAGCCATCTCGTTACCATAACACAAGCATTAGGTTGCTTAGCTTGGGACTAGATGGCGTTGTCTGAAATGTCCAAGGATATTTATTTAAGGATATTTATTTATTCCCTTAACGTTCCTGAAAAAAATTCATGTACCGGTCATCTTAGTATGACACACTGAATTCACCCTATCAGTTTGCGGAGAGCTGTCCCTTACACCCTGTATTCCGAAAGATGTTTTTCTCTATTTATTTGTTTTTCTTCTATTTTTTGATTATTATTCTTTTAAGTTATAAGGATCTCGTGGCTAAGTAATAACAGCCGCACGGCCCGGGTCGACCCATCAGGTTAAGCTACGCTTGCCGGGTTTGGTCCGTAGATGGGTGACCATCTTTACATACCGAGACTTCCCCGTGCCTCGGAAAGCAGTTTCAGTACATTTTGACGAATTTACGCGAACATAAATGTACCGAACAGCTCATTTTTTTTTTCGCGATTTCAGGTTTGGTCCCATAGTAAAAGTTGTTCATAATGATGAGTACATTGACCCCTTAAAATATTGCCACTGTTTACACTTACACCCTGTATTTAGCCCAAAATGTATGATCTCCTTTCTACTATCATTATTTCATTACAAACTCAATTTTCTAATACTTTAACTTTCTTTTCTTAAGTAACTATTTTTTTCTATGAAACAAGTAATTTTGCTATGGCTAAAGTACCCGTCACGAGAAGCTATAAATTATGTAAACAAGTGTTCAGGAGTTCACAACATTTGGATCAAAAAAAAAAAGAATTTGTTTAAGATTTAATAAATTATTAAGTAACAAATATTAATTAACATATATTATTTAAGAATAATTATTCGTCAGATTCAGATGTTTCCATTTCTGTGTCAGAATCAGTGACATGTATCACGAAGCATTCGAAACTCGAATGACGCGTTTATTTCAAAATGGCGTCCCGATAGTTTACAATCCCTGCGACGGACGCGTTCCGGTACCAAGAAACACAAACGATAGCGCTTTGCGTCGTTAAAATATGATCCGACTAAATTAAATAGGTTGTTACTTTCATATAACCCGTCTATATTTCATGTCGATTGAATATGGTCAATTTATTGTTATCTCGCAGTATAAAATGTTTACTTAGTAAAAGATGTTTGTTTACATAATTTATAGCTTCTCGTGACGGGTACTTTAGGTATTATTTTTGTTGCCTAACTTTTAAACAAATTCCCACTAGTTTTTTTTTTATCTTTGTTAAATGAGTTTGGTCGACAAGACTATGTCTATCCGTAAGACTCCCCCACTAATTAAAGAGTTTGCAGTTCCAGTTTCTATTACTAACCAATAGTTAAAATAGTAAGTTTTTCATATTTATGTAGTGTACCCGTACGTACTACCTGGAATTCCTTCCCTATTCCTTGTCTAAATTATAAAGGGAACCTCCGTGCAAATTTTCAGCTTTCTAGGTTAAAGGGTTTCGGCTGGCCGTTGTTGATGAGTCAGTCAGTCAGCACTTCTCTTTTTATTTATATAGATAGATGGATGATATTGCTCTAAGAAACAGTAATAGATTCACAACTATTCAATATAATTGTGTAGGTGGCCAAACCAAACGAGAAGCAGCGAATTATAAAAGCACTAGCGGCGCCCCGCGGTTTCACATGCGTAGAACGGGATAAAAGTTTACCTATGTGTTAATCCAGAGTATAAGCTATCTACATACCAAATTTTATCCAAATCGGTCAAGCCGTTTGAGCGTGAAGAAGTAACAAATATACACACACACTCACAAACTTTCGCCTTTATAATATTAGTGTGATTTATTTCCTCCCCATTTCCTTTTCCGTAATATTTAGCTGAACCCAGGATGATAATTGTTAACTTACTTTAATCTCATTTCAGGTATATCCAGTAATTTTTCAACAACAGTCAAACGAAGGGAAATAAACTTGGTAATTCTGAAACTTTCGGTTTCAGCCGCCTGTTAGTCTCGAAAATCCTTTAACCTAACAAGCATGTAATTTATTTTAAGTCTTACGATTATTCTGGTCCGTTGGTCTGAAGAAAACTATTTTGTTTTAAGGGTTTATATTTCATGCATTAGTAAACTAGGGTTTTTAATTTAGTTATTCCTTGAAAATGTGATTTGCTAGTTCTTTAGTAATAATAATAATAATCTTTTGTGGTTGGCTGTGGCTTTAACAACCATATGTACCATATGGCTTCATATACACGACGCTGGCGCCGGACTGCATGTACAAACATGCGGTAGGTATACACGGCTACATATCAAGCTATAAATTTCCAGTATAAGCTGACCTCTTATTGTACGGAAATTCTGTACAATGCGAGATCAGCTTATACTGGAAATATAAGCTTGATATGTAGCCGTGTCCACGAACTCGCCATCAACGCGGTACACACATGAAACCTAAAGCTTTCTTTTTTACACGCAAAAACTCTCGCCCTTTTCCTATGTGGGTAGGCAGAAAAAACAGAACTCCACCTGCCACGATTCTCGATCCTTACATACTGCTTTTGGCTCGTTTACGTTCATACATCAGTGGCCTTAGTGCGAGTTTTTATACTTACTCGATCGCGTTTACGTTAACGTTGACGTATGTCAATTCGTATGGAATAATTGTGTTTCCCATTATAGTCACCAGGCGGCGCTTATTCATTTTCAGTACAAACTGACGTTTACGTTAACGTGATCGAGTAAGTATAAAAACTCGCACTAAGCCCTCTGGTCATACACGCAACCCGGTAGTGAGTAGTAAGTACGTGGCCTTTCTGAATAACATCACCAATAAAGTCAGTATAAATATGTCCATCTAGGGCATCCCCCTCTACCGAGGATTTTTTCATTCAAAATAAAATAAGATTTTATAAAACTAGAAAGAAGAAAATAGAAAGAAATACGTTTATTTGCGGTAAACATGACGCAAAGCACAACAAAATAAAATAACAATTTGTAAAACAAGTTTGGGGAAAATATGCGTCACATCTACGCAAAACGGCTACCGCTCAGCATAATGCCGCGACCCCATGCGAAACGGAGCCCCAGCGCTGGTTTTCAGCGATAGCCGGCGTTGACGCGATGACGTCGACCGGTGCAGCATGTAACAAATAATATGAAATTAAAAATAAATAAAAATATAAAGTTAATTCTAAAAGTACAGATCTAAGGTATAGATAAAATATACAGAAAATGACAATATTCCCGCACTCCGTTCCGCGACAGCACCGACTCCCACGCCGCAGATTGCGTTATCTGTGCGCGCAGCTGTCAGCGGAAATACTAGAACAATATTACATAATATTTTAACATGGCGTAGCATTATGCAATTAATGTTTTGATTTTGATGAAATTATGTAACAAAGGATGTATTGGGTGATTAAGTAGGCATTTCCTACGTAAAGTGAATTTGTGTTAGATGTGAATGATGACAAAGACTCGGACACACAAATGAGATCAATATGAAATGGTAAGTGAGAATTACTTGGTTAAAATAAAATGTAGATTCATGCATCGAGACTATTGAAATAAATTACTAATAAATAAATTAAATTAGATTGGATAAATATAAATTAGGATATGATACAAACAAGGGACGATACCTGACAAACCGTAGTGTGCCAGTTGAATAATTAGATTAAACTAAAAATTACAGAAACAAATGTGGCGTTCCTATGCATAAAAGGATGAATTGAAATGGCGAAACACAAACCCCAGCACAGCCACGACTAATTTCTTACTATTATGTTAAGTCGTATTTATATAAAGTTGCGCGTCCACTGTGTCGGAATCGGAGTGTATGACGTGTACGCACCACTCCTTACGGTGCGTAACAAAATGCCGATAGGGTGCATCCACTGCATTCGGATTTTGCATCGGCAATGTCAACCAGTGTTTCACTTTTAGGGATTTCTCCTTTTTAGGGTAAAATTACCCATATTATGCATAGCTTGGGGCTATTTTATTTTGACAATGATTTATTATGTACCTAGAGTTGTCGGCATTACGACAGGTCGCGGAAAAAACTTTTTTACAAAAAAAAACAACTGACTTCCAAAAAAATCACTACAAAGTGAAAAATAACTTTAATTTTGGAAGTCGGTGTCTTTGGATCTGTATTTTAGTTTTTTGCCACCGACTTTCAAAATTAAAGTTATTTTTCACTTTGTAGTGTTTTTTTTGGAAGTCGGTTGTTTTTTTTTTTTGTAAAAAGTTTTTATTTTTCACTTTTTAGTGGGTCAGTTTGTAATTTTACTAAGTTACAATAGCCCAATGGCAACTGCTCATCACTTTTTACAAAATATTGCTTTTCCCGATGCAGGGACGTTAATTGTTGAGGAGTTGTCCTAGTAAGAACCAGGAGAACTGGAGCTCCATGGTGAATTCATCATCACCATTATGCATTTTGACGAGCATAAATTACTTAGCAACCATATTAAAGTAATCGAATCGCAACCCGTGAAATACTTATAAATTGAGTAGTTCCGATGGCCATATGTGGTCTTCATCATCAGTTCCACTTCACCAAATGGTGTTTTCCGAGAGCAAATGCACGAGTTACTATAAAAAATACCCAAATCGCTAAAGTTGTGCCTATAAAATTTGAGGGTTCCCCTCAATTTCCATGGGATCCCCTGATCAGATTCTGGTTTGGTGACAATGGGACTATCTCGAGAGTATACCCTTTCATACAAAAAAAGAATTTTGAAAATCCGTCGATAATTGGCGGAGTATCGGAGTATTCGATGAACAAACATACAAAAAAAAAATACAATCAGCCGAACATAGTACCTCCTCCTTTTTGTGAAATCGGTAAAAATAGTGATATATTATTTTTAAGTGTTTTATTAGGGCCGGTATCTTGATTCGTAGATAACTCAACCAATATCTAGGTATTGTTTGAGTAAAAATAGTATCTAACCAATGGTTAAATTTTAGTAAAATGTGAACCAAATTTAACCATCAGTTACTATTTTTAACTATTGGTTGAGTTAACTACGAATCAAGAAACCAGCCCTTAGGCCTCATTTACGGAGACGCGGGGCGTCATGCGGCGTGGTGCGCGGGGCTGCCTGCGGGCCGTCAATTGTATGAAATCCTAAACGCTTCTCCGTAAACGCTCTCATAGAACGCCCTATGTTTGAATTTAGTGCGGGCCGCGCCGCGCACCGCGCCGCACGACGCCCCGCGTCTCCGTAAATGATTAAAATTGTTTTTGTTTGTTATTCAATTCAATTTGCGCAACAATGTGCATTAATCACGTAAAAAATAACAATTGCAAGTAACACTAACACTGGGCGAGTTCACTGTGGATGACGTCATCGGCAGAAATACCGGTCTCTGCCGCAGATTTGCCGATCCAGTGCACGCAGTACCATAGAAATCAATAAAAAGCAACAAATCCGTACGGCGCGAACGGACCGGCTCCGACCCGGTGGACGCGCAACTTTAGTAGTATTCTTGCCTGTACACATAATTAACTCCTTTATTCGACTTTAATAGACCTACTATAATATTAAACTTACATTATAACTTATTTTATTTTATTTTAATTATTAGGGACGAAAAAACTGTTACATGTTAAGGCGATACAATAATATTCTTAAGATAAATAGGTAAACATATAACGCACACTATTGTCCACGGATTAATCAAATAAATAAAAACGGTAGCTGATACTGCTGACTACTTACTTACTTATACTGTGACTAGCTTTTGCCCGCGGCTTCGCCCGCGTGGATGTCGGAAAATATCCCACGGGAACGAAAATCCTTCCTTATTTGTTGTCTACGCAGTGTGTTAAAACAAACAAAAATAGTGTGTGTGAGCTCCGATGCACGACTGGAGTTTACTCATGTTATTGTGCCCCACCTCACCTCCCCGCTAACCTCCCCTCCCGCCTTCACCCCATATCACACCCCCTACCCTCACCAACTCCTCCACTCCCCTCTTTCCTTCTCCACACCCTCTCTCTCACTACACACCCTACTAACCCTATCCCCCTCACCAACCACTTCCCCTCTCCCCCTCCCTACATCACCCTCACCCTCCTCCCCTCCTTCACTCCCTTCACCACCCGTCAACTCCTTCACCACGCTTACCCACCCCCTCAGCACACCCTCGCCGTCCCTTTTCCCTTCCCGCCCCCCTCACTACACCATCCCATTCAATACTCAACACCCTCACTGCATAATTTTTTTGCTAACCTCCCCCAAACCTCTCTTACACCCTCTTCACCGCGTCTCCCTCCTCCTGTTCCCTCTCCACATCATCCTCTCCCTCTCCGCTTTACCTCCACATCACCAACACCTCCCCCTCTCCCCTCACCGCACCCTCACCAACCCCTCTTCTTCTCCCTCCTCACCTCACCACTCCTCCCCTCCCTTATTCCCTCCTCACCACCCCCTCTCAACACACTGCCTCCTATCCCTCTCTCTCTCTCACCACATCCTCCCTTCCCATCCCCATTTCTCTCCTCACCACCCGTCCCCTTCCTTTACCTCCTCACCACCCCCTCCCCTTCCTTTACTTCCTCACCACCCCCTCCCCTTCTCCCCTCCCCATCTACCCTTCCCTCTGGGGGAAAAACTATTACTGACAAATTTTATTACTTGCTTAGGCAAGTATTTGTACCAAGTTTCAAGTTAATTAACCAAATGATACTATATCCTGTTTTCACCACAACAGGGATGGAATTTTAAAAAATCGTTTTGGATATTTCCGTAACTTGACTGAAAGATTATTTACACCAATTTTCGAGCCCCGCAGTAAAACCTGCTCAGTAAAATTTTGTATCCCTTTTCACCCCTTTAGTGGTAGATTTTCGAAAAACCCTGATACACATTATTCTTTATTTTTGATCTCAAGTATAAATACTGAGTTTGGAGTTAATCGGAAAGTATGTTAAAATTCCTCGATACAAACTTTGAAATGAAATGAAATGAAATGAAATGAAATGAAATTGTTTATTCTGTAAATAGGACATCGAAATCACTTTTACACGTCATAATTTTTTTTTTTTTTTTAAATAAGCTAGATGAAGTCGACATTTCCTATCTGACTACCCTGAGAAGAAATGGCGAAACAAACTCAGGGGTCAAAGTCTCTTTTAAAGTCCAGACATAATCTTGGTCAGATCATGTGAGGACCATGTAGATCCAGTCTGAAATGGCCTTTTGAGGAAAGAACCATAAAAATTTGAGTGGACCTGTCCAGTCAGTGCAAGCATTTGTCAACAATCGCATAGCTCAACTCAGGATTTCAGGAGCTCAATAACTCGACGAACAATACCAAAGAAAGGACATTTGGGTAGGTCGCATAAAGTACTAAGAAATATCAGACCATCAATAAAACTAAAAAAGAAAAAAAAAAAAAAAGATCCACACAATTATTAAAAAATGAAAATTATTGTAAATGTGAGCAACATTTACAATAATTTTCATTTTTTAATAATTTACATTAATTTTTTAAACAAAGGTTTGTCATTTGACACCCCCCCAATCCCTCCTGATGGGGGTAGTTTAGGAAAACTAAAAATGACAAACTTTATAATTTACTTATATAAATATTCGTGCCAAGTTTCAAATCTATTAACTCAAGGAATAAGATTTTTCATACAAACTTTCATCCCCTATTTGTCCCCTTTAGGGATGGAATTTCCAAAAATCCTTCCTTAGTGGATGCCTACACTGTATAAGGTATCTATGTGCAAAATTTCAAGTCTCTAGGTCCAGCGGTCTGGGCTGTGCGTTGATATATCAGTCAGTCAATCAGTCAGTCAGGACTTTGAATTTTATATGTATTTATATAACTATAGCTGAACAAACCATGTTATTTGCAAGTCTTTTGAAGATTATAAGGATAACGGCCGGATACACTATTTTAAAGTACGTCGTACACATTGTGTAGGTGTAAACAGTGGCAATCTTTTAAGGGGTCATTGTACTTATCATTATGCACAACTTTTACTATGGGACCAAACCTGAAATCGCGAAAATAATCAGCTGTTCAGTTTATGTTCGCATAATTCGTCAAAATGTAGGGAACAGCTGATTTTTTTTCGCGATCATTAAAAGGGTCAGTGTGTCAATAAACATTTTTTTATTTATCGTTAACACAACCGCATAAAATTCTTTATACCTAAAACTATTTTAACAATTTGTAAAAAAATAAAGAACATAATTATAATTATGTTGTTTTGACTGATAGCATCATCATATGCCTAGCCTTTACCAACTTAGTTGGGGTCGGCTTCCAGTCTAACCAGATACAACTGAATACCCGTATTTTACATGGAGCGACTGCCTATCTGACCTCCGCAACCCAGTCACTGGGTAATAAGATACCCCTTGGTAAGACTGGTTGTCATATTTTCGCGCTTCTGACGACCCGTAACGACCGTCAAAGATCCACGAATGACAGCCGGGACCAATGGCTTAATGAGATTTCCGAGGCACAGAATGTGAAGATGGTCACCCATCTACGGACCAACAGCGGCAAGCGTAGCTTAACCGTGCGGCTGTTATTACTTAGCCACAATTATTGATAAATCGATCATTCTATCTACTTCAGGCAAAATTATCAGCAAAACACTTACTTATTATTCTGGACTTATCTTAAGATGGTCTATCTAAATCCTCTTAATGCTTCCACGATCGTAAGAAAATAAATATAATTCACTCAAGTTTTTGCCTAGCATCAAGACATCAATCCTCAAAGGAGTAGTGAGCCCATTTGGCACTTTTCCAAACAAAAACAACAGGACTTGGACGATAAAACTATTGAAAATTCATTTGGAAAATGTCCTACACCGAAAACATTGTAGGTAAAGACTCTGAATATTTTCTATTATTTCTTTAGCCGTCTGTTATTTTTAGCAATTCATTCTATGATTGTTTAGTATTTGTAAAGGTTGAAAAATAATTGAGTTGTTTATTTCAGGTATATTTATGGGGCACAAAACATTGAAAATATTTAAAGTTTAATCCACCCACTCTTAACCTTTCCTCAATTGACTGAATTTGTTTATGTTATCGACGTCAGTTGCTGTGGTGGTTAGAGTGGGCTGTGTGACGTCACGTCCATCTGTGGCAGCCCGCCGTGACGCAAACGATGCCACAGAAATTATTATAAAACCATACACATAGACTAAGTGGGAAAAATAAGTATTATTGCAGCTAACTCAAAAACTACTCAAGCAAAGATAATAAATTTTACATGGGACCAACTTCGAGGTATACCTTCCCGAATAAAACGAGAATCTTTCAAATCAAGCTACTCTGTAAAAAGTTAGGCGTGGTCATAGATAAAAAAATAAAAAAAATATTCGCGTCGATTTGAGAAAGTCTCCCTTTTTTTCATCGGTTAAAAAATAATATCTACAGAGCAGTTTCCATCAGCCACATATAATATCGCGCTACTAGTCATTATTGCGAGCCTAATACAATTTGCTGCTCCACCGACGTCCAGTCCCTTGGTCTCCAAACAATTAGTACCGCCGATGTTATTTTTGTGTCACCCTTATTGTACCTTTCTTGTCTTTTGTGTAACGAACGCTGAAATTCGTGGCTGCCCCTAGGGTGGGTACTGATGTAAACGCCTAGGAATCGTGCCTAATATTTGAGGTTGCTTTTTTCTTGCCATTTTTAGGGTTCCGTACCAAAATGGTGAAAAGGAACCCTTATGGTGTGACTCAGTCTGTCTTTTTGTCACAGCTGGATATCTCAAGAACTACTAATGCTATCAACTTGAAATTTTGAACAGTTTTAGATGACGTTTACCCAACTATTTTGCAAATAAGAAAGAAATAAAAATAGATATGTTTTTTTTTGCAACAGGGACAGAAATTTTTCGACTTTTGATGAAAAATGTAAAAAGTACCGAGATAAGGGAGGGACCCCTTATCTCCAAAGTTTGCATAGAGAAAAATCTGAAATTATTTTATGTGATAGAAGTTTATGTAAAGATTCTGAATCTCTGTTGTGATTTCTGATTCTGATTTGTGTTTATGGGAAGATTCTGTGTGACAGAGGTTTATGTAAAGTTTACAGGAAAAATAAAACGATGTCTCTAAATAGCAAACTTTTTTAGAAATTTTAGAGGCATGAGGAACAGGGTGTAAAGGTCTCACTCATCCTCCATTGAAAAGGGAGGATCCTCCGACCAGACGGGTGTTGTGCCTGGTGGGCTACTGCCCAACGGTTGATGTCGGGTCGTTGTATATATGCTAGTCGCGTGGTAAACTCGATAAACTCTAAACTAAACTTGATAACCTGCGCGATGCAGGATTGCGTGACGTTATGTCATTGATGCGTAGTTCGTATGTGGCGATGTAGATGCCGCCACAAAATAATCAACAAAAATTAAATACAAATGATGGTACGGAACCCTCGGTGCGCGAGTCCGACTCACTCTTGACCGGGTTTTTTGTGTTGAGGGTTGATTGTGTTAAATAATTGTAAGTAAGTAAGTAGCTTCTTACTTGTTGGGGTTATGTCTGTAAATTATTTGTTGCAATCAAGAAATTTTATATGATTAAATATTTTTTTTTTGCTAACATAAATATTATATTATTTACTCGACCAAAATAGTTTTATGTGATGTCAATCAGCTTTGTAATGTTGAATTTAGGTTTCTAAAGGTCACCTTAAACTTACTAACTAACCTTTTACGTGGGCATATATTACTTTATGTGGGCAAACAATACCCACGCCTTTACAGACCCTTATTTGAGACATAATGATCTGAAAGCCAATTGTCGTACCTAAAAACGTTCAAATTTAAGTTGCAATCTCATGCCAGCGACAAGCAAATGTCAAAAATGTAGGTAAACGCTACACAATTTTTGACAAATTGAGACTGAGATGAGATTGCGAACGTTGTTATATCATTTGCCCAGCCTTTTCCCAATTATGTTGGGGTCGGTTTCCAGTGTAACCGGATGCAGCTGAATACCAGTATTTTACATGGAGCGACTGCCTATCTGACCTCCACAAACCAGTTTACTAATACTATACCCCTTGGTAAGACTGGTTGTCAGACTTTCGGGCTTCTGACGACCAGTAACGACTGTCAAAGATCCAAGAATGACAGCCGGGACCAACGGCTTAAAACGTGCTTTCTGAGGCACAGAGGGGTCTAGAAAAAAAAAAGAAGGCCACCCATCCACGGTCCAACTGATCGATCCACCCGTACGGCTGTTATTACTTAGCCACGAGCCCCCTTAAAATGTCATACCAAAGATTTAAAAAATTCAGCAGTCGTCTTATTCAGTCTCTAATTTTGTAATTATAAATAGTCCCCGAACAAAGCCAAAATGGTCCCTGCACTGATTAAGGCGGTCTGTAGATGCATAATATTAAACTCGTCAGTCCCCAAGGCCTGCCCTTAATTTAATTACTTATTTGACCCAAAACCTACTCCAGAGATCGGCTTACAGAAGACATGTCAAATCTCTATTCAATTATGTTTTGTGAACGACAGTATGTTTGACAAAATTGGATTCCATTGTGATTGAGATAGATGAGGACGATTACTATTATTATGGGTACTAAGTGAGATTTAGTGCGATTTGGTTGGCAGCCTTGAGTGTGGGTGACGTCATGGGTTAATTGTTTTGCGAGTCTTAATTATATTGGGGTATTTTTGCCTACATTTGATTTGATTGTGATTTTTTCGTCTGGATTAGATAACAAAAATTTACAATCAAAATATAAAAATACCTATACCGTATTCACAGTACGATGAAACATTGAAAAAAACCTTTTTTCAGTCTGTTCAACCGATTTTAACTTCTATTGCTTAGCCTTAAGGATGGCATTAAAGGCAAAACAATGGTTACAATACCAACTGTTTACTGCAGGTGCCATTTCTCATGCCACCAACGCAATAGAGGTCAAAATCGGTATCATAGACTATGGTGGCTGAAAAAAAACGTTTTAATTATTTTCTTACTGTGCTATTTTCTTTATTTTTTTTTGTGTTTAAAAAAAATGTAATTGTTAAAGAAGAGTGGATTAGGTGCTGTTGTATAAATAAAAAAAATTGTTCCAAATTTCAAGTTTATAGCATTAGTAGTTCTTGAGATATCCACCTGTGACAGACCGACAGACAGACAAACAGACAGACTGAGTCACACCCAAAGGAACCCCTATGGTTCCTTTTTACCATTTTGGTACGAAACCCTAAAAAGCCCAGCCATTTAATTTACAAATAAATAAATACGAAACAATCATTTCAAACAGACGATTATTGCTAGATATTTCTAAAACAAGCACTATTTTAGACGAAGGTACGCAAAGGGGTTTAATAATTGATAGTTCCTAACAGCCAATAGGGAGGGAGGCTTATTTTATTATTAACATCGATTGATTGGAGGACTACCAATTCCTGGAGGTTTACTGAGTTTACTTGATTACACAGTTAATGTAAAGGTATTGACTGACAATGTCGTTACTGGGTGAGGCTTAGTACACACTAGATAGATTGAGTGGACTGTCATACGCAGATTGTGGTACTTTGACAATGTGCGTAGGTTTGTTTGATCGGCTAACGAAATTTGGTTCCATTGATCGGATTGCTTGTAGTATTAAGTTATTAGCGTAATCTTCTCGCTTAGTGAGTCATGAATCAAATTAGTATGAGTAGGTAATTAAGTCCAGGAGACTCTCCAAAATATGACGTACGAAGATACAGAAAAATATTAACTGTAGTGAAATAATTCCTGCTTTGTAATTCTACTAGCTTTTGCCCGCGGCTTCGCTCGCGTGGATGTCGGAAAATATCCCACGGGAACGTACTACCGGGAATTCCATCCTTATTAAAGCGAACCTCTGTGCAAAATTTCAGCTTTCTACCAAGGGTTTGGGCTGGGCGTTGATGAGTCAGTCAATCAGTCAGTCAGGACTTCTCTTTTATTTATATATATATATATATATAGATAGATAGATTAAGTAGATATTAAAGTACACTTGAAAAATTCGTATGGAATTTATGTCTAACTTTTCATGTTTACCAATTAAACATTACTGTTTTATTTGAAATTATTCATTCGTGATTATTTTATATAGTTTAAGCTTATATATATTGCCTGAAACACAGGATTACCTAAACCACATGTATTTTATTGACCTAGATTAAGATTTTGTATTCATAGTTATTATCATAAAATAATTGTAAAACCTTGAATAAATTGAAATTGAAGTTCTAGCTAAACATTAGTAACCAGAACAAAAAAAAATATAATAATTCTTTTTTTTTATTTGTCTTATTTTAGAACACAAAAAGCCACTTTCATTGTCCCTTCTTTATAAAAAGCTGTACCTATATTTACTAACATTATACTTCAGTCACCCACAACCTTAGTAGGTTGTCTCCAAAGTAATTAGTACAGGCATAAAAAGGGTCCCTAAAAGCAATTTCGGTGCGAGGGAGACAGATTAAGTATAGAATTATTTATTTAGTAGTCAGGTCAGGATTAGAGCACTTAGGACGACCACTTGTGACGTAAGGGAAAGAGGTATTGCCTTGTAACGCATTAATAATATGTATTAGGTCAGACAATCTTTTCAATTTGTCGCGAAGGTGACAAATTTATTTCTCGAACATAGTATGGTTTCGGGAATACTATGTTTGTAAGACCATATTTATCTCAATAAGTACTTTAGTAGTTGCTTTTGAATCTTGCGTATGTATAAGGTACCTAAGGTGCGTGTGGCGGCATCTACATCGCCACATGCGAACTACGCATCACACTGACGTCACGTAAAATCCTGCATCGCGCAATCAGAGCTTACCGCGCGACTATCACATCACACTAATATTATAAAGGCGAAAGTTTGTGACAGTGTGTGTGTGTGTGTGTGTGTGTGTGTGTGTGTGTGTGTGTGTGTTTGCGTTTGTTACTTCTTCACGCTCAAACGGCTGGACCGATTTGGATGAAATTTGGTACGTAGATAGCTTATACCCTGGATTAATACATAAGCTGCTTTTTATTCCGGTTTATGCAGGTGAAACCGCAGGGCGCAGCAAGTCATATATAAGATGTCAAACACGAAATCGTCGTCGTGTGATGTGATTCAAACACGAAATCTCTTAAGGGGTCATTGTATTCATCATTATGAACAACTTTTACTATGGGACATAGCCTGAAATCGCGAAAAAAAAATCAGCTGTTCAGTACATTTATCTACATCAAACTCGTCAAAATGTAGGGAGCAGCGTATTTTTTTTCGCGATTTCAGGTTTCGTCCCATAGTAAAAGTTGTTCATAATGATGAGTACAATGACCCCTTAAGAGATTTCGTGTTTGAATAGATACACCTTATATACAGCATCCCGTCACCAACAACTGTCGGGCAGTAGCCCACCAGACACAACACCCGTCTGGTCGGAGGATCCTCCCTTTTCTATGGAGTATGAGTGAACTTTACACCCAGTTCTTCATACCTCTATACGGTGACCCCGAACATGGACATTAGAGCAGCCTTCGAGCAGCTAATTAGATCAGCGTGACGTCATAATCACGCGTCTTCCTCAAGCTTTCAAGCTACGTGTACCTACACAATTCATTGTATACATATATCAAAATTAAACATTACTAAAAATACAATAGAATCCAAGTATAGACAAACACAAGGATAAAAAGCCAAAATCCAGCAAAAGTAAGGATAATTCTGAATTTCTGAGCACTAAGTAAAGCTGACATACCCATTCTTATAATCGGATATTTTTTTCCATTCTTGTAATCGGAATTGGTTTCCTTTGATCGTAATGAAAAATGCCAGAGCGAAACTTTTTGTCGATTACAATCAATCTCACGTGATTACAACGTCCAGGATAGGACGAAAGATCCTATAATATTATTATATGAAACTGTTATTTTACAATCTTGAGTAAAGTATTCTTGACTGAAATTTTTTGTCGATTACAATCGATCTCACGTGATTACAACGTCTGGATAGGACGAAAGATCCTATAATATTATTATATGAAACTGTTATTTTACAATCTTGAGTAAAGTATTCTTGACTGAAATTTTTTGTCGATTACAATCGATCTCACGTGATTACAACGTCTGGATAGGACGAAAGATCCTATAATATTATTATATGAAACTGTTATTTTACAATCTTGAGTAAAGTATTCTTGACTGAAATTTTTTGTCGATTACAATCGATCTCACGTGATTACAACGTCTGGATAGGACGAAAGATCCTATAATATTATTATATGAAACTGTTATTTTACAATCTTGACTAAAGTATTCTTGACTGAAATTTTTTGTCGATTACAATCGATCTCACGTGATTACAACGTCTGGATAGGACGAAAGATCCTATAATATTATTATATGAAACTGTTATTTTACAATCTTGAGTAAAGTATTATTGACTGAAATTTTTTGTCGATTACAATCGATCTCACGTGATTACAACGTCTGGATAGGACGAAAGATCCTATAATATTATTATATGAAACTGTTATTTTACAATCTTGAGTAAAGTATTCTTGACTGAAATTTTTTGTCGATTACAATCGATCTCACGTGATTACAACGTCTGGATAGGACGAAAGATCCTATAATATTATTATATGAAACTGTTATTTTACAATCTTGAGTAAAGTATTCTTGACTGAAATTTAGCCAATCCGAAATGGTGCTGCTTAGTCTTCTACAATTCTAATTTAATTTACCTTATTTTGCTTTACTTTAGTTTTTCAAAATTATATAAATAGTACACAATGGCTTAATTTTGGATGTGAATGTCCATTACCTAAATTTAAGTTGCGGAAGAGAGGAGTGAGGGTGTGTGTGTGTGTGAGGGGGTGTGAGGGGGTGTGTGTGTGGTGTGTGCCACTGTCCTAATACAGGCATTTATTTTCTTAAAAGGACACTTCTATCACTAGCTATGTAGTACAAACCATGTTAAAGACAGTAAACTATTTGTATTTCTGTTTCAGAATAGAATCTTAAAGTAAAGTGAATTAAAGTATTCAAGAAATATTCTGATTTTGTAACATTATGGGCTAATTACACCAAACTGTTTATAATTGGACATTAGTCAGTCTGCCATTAAAATAAACATCGATTTGAATGGTATTTAATCAAGACATTTATTCATATATTCGCGCTTGGTGAAACACTCGCTAATCTTAATTTCCCGTTAACATTTTGACAAAACATTAAACTAACTAACAAGGTATGGTAAAACTAGGTATTACCTAAGGGACTCTAATCAGTCTTAGTTGTATAGTTTCCTAATTAATATTCTAATGCGAAAGTGAGTTTGTTTGTTTGCTATGCTTTCACGTTAAAACGGCTGAATGGATTTGGATGAAATTTGGCGCACTGGTAGAGAATGACCTGTATTAGGACATAGAATACTTTTTATCCCGGTAGTACGTTCCCGTGGGATAATTTCCGATATGCACGCTGGCGAAGCCGCTGATAAAAGCTACTATAAAAAGGAAGTTAAAAACCATAAGCTTCTACTAGAATTCATCTACATTTAGCTCTTAATTACCTGAACTAGTTATTGCTAGCAGAATCATCGTTCTGAGAGCGCTATATAGCTCAGAGATCTTTTAGCTAAAATTCTGATTCAAATTTGAGCTGTGGACTGCGATAAACTAAATTGATAAGATCTTTGCTGGTGAGCACGATTTGTAGCAACAGTAAAAAACATAGTAGATTATTTTTTGCTAAAGAACCACACACACAACACACACCCTCCTTGACGTGTACAAAAACATACACAAACATCCGATAGTTGGGCCTCATTCGTTCTGCCTTGAAAGCAATATATTTCACTCCAAGATTTGTGCATTTCACACAGTTACGTTGACAGCACAGTGTCGTGCAACAAACGGAGCAAAAACTAAATGAATAGTAGTTGAACCGGATGAACAAACAAGTGACGGCTAGGATGAATGTCAGCGCGTCTAGACGTCTTCACGGAACGCTGTTTGGATTTAATTTAAGTTTTTATTGGTATATTGTTTGTAGTTCTTATAAATTGCATTGTTGTTTTGCTATTTAGAATGTTTTATTTGTGTTTTAGAGTTGGTATTTGATTGATTTTTGTCGAGGTCTGAGCCGTGCATTTCTACCACAGGCTTCATCGGAACGACGGTTTTTATCGCCTGTCGGCCTGTCTTGGCGCGATCTGGCCTGTGAGAAAGCGGGCCGTGGGACCGCGGCTTTAACAAAATCACAACAAACTGTAATCAACAATCCAGCTAAATCGTGACGATCATGACTGTTCTCCCGTTTTGTGATTTAAACAATAGTTGTAACAAAAGGGGCAATTCCCTTATTTTTAAGAAGATTCGCGTTTTAATCTTAGTATCAATCTGACAAAAATAAAAACAATTTACCTAAATTTTTGACAAGTTTTAGTTATTGAATAAGAGAGAAAAATGAGAAGAATGAAAGAGAACGAGAACGACTCGAATTTTAACATTTTCTAGGTACGAGAATTGGCCTTCTGATCTGACAATATTATTTCCTGTCATCAGATTTCGTCATTTCGTCCTGTTATTACGTTCAAATTCAGTTCAATTTTTATTCAGGAACAACGTTACTAGTGAAGATTCTTACTAAACTTTCAATAGATAAGTATATAATGTGTAAAAAAACCCTGTTCGATCCGATAAGAGGTTGATGTACCTACTCATAATTATCAACAACTTTTACTATAGGACCAAACTCAAAATCTCGAAAAAATAAAAATCTATTAAACCATAACTCGTCAAAATGTAGAGAACATCATATTTTTTTCACGATTACAGGTTTGGTCCCATAGTAAAAGTTGTTCATAACGATGAGTAC
Source organism: Cosmia trapezina (assembly GCA_905163495.3). Lineage (NCBI taxonomy): Eukaryota > Metazoa > Arthropoda > Insecta > Lepidoptera > Noctuidae > Cosmia > Cosmia trapezina. Next base: position 20,660,981 of record LR991037.1, read on the forward strand.
AATGACCCCTTATCGGATCAAACAAGGTTTTTGTTACACATTGTATAATCCGTACTTCTCGAGAAGTCAGTTCTAAATTGCTTTTAGCTAATCTCTAACCACAGCAACGGCTACATAGTACCTACGTGCCAAGTAACCCACAGTCAACACAATTTAGAAAAAGAAAACAACGCGGCGTGAACAAACGACGCGATTTTTTTCCAAACCAATGTAATGTAACACATTTTGTTGATAAATTATTTCTGCGGGCACACCCACTTCATTCAATTTCCCAAATAAATAGCTTATGCCAGTGGCATTGGGGGAATTATTTATTTACTCACCTCTTTCTCGGCTTTTGCTACATATTACACTTCAATTTATTCATGAGTTCACATGTTTTTAAGAAATGCCATTACGAGGTTCAGAAGGCTATTTTGGGCAAATGTTGCTGACTGTACCATACGGTACGGTCAGCAACTGAAGTCGGTTAACACTGCTACTTTTTGACATCATCTACTCTAAATTAACACAAAATGATACGGTGAGAAAGAAGAAATGAAATGCTAAAAAGTAGGTTCTTTTTAGCATTTCATTTCTTAGATAAGAGGTAATTTGCATTAAAATTTACATCTGTTCCGATTTTAATAAAGTATTTTTTTCAATAATTGAGATTTAGAAAACACAAGTGTTAATCGGCTTTTGTTGCTGACTGTACCTCAATTCAAACTATGTATTAAATAGGTACCTAGTGCTAAAATAATGAAGAGTAGTGGTGAAAGTTATACAAGTGTAAGTGGCAATCTTTTAAGGGGTCATTGTACTCATCATTATGAACAACTTTTACTATGGGACCAAACCTGTTATCGCGAAAAAAATATCAGCTGTTCAGTACATTTATGTTCGCATAATTCGTCAAAATGTAGGGAACAGCTGATTTTTTTTTCGCGATAACAGGTTTGGTCGGGACTGCTCAGCAAGTCTGACTGACCAGGGTTACACGCATAGTTGTTTTATCTCACGAAAGCGTGTGAGCCATACTTGTAGATGTAATGCGTATAGACACGCGCTGGACGCGCGCTCTTGTGTACCTATCTGTAGCGCGCTCCCGAGCTTACGCACAAAAAGACAATGTGTATGTGACATTTACACATACAAGTATGGCTCGCCCACTTTCGTGAGATAAAACAACTTAACTGTACGATCGTTTAAGTATTTCCACTTATACAGGGTGAAATTTTAATCGTTTTAATCCTCTTAAGGGGTCATTGTACTCATCATTATGAACAAGTTTTACTATGGGACCAAACCTGAAATCGCGAAAAAAAATCAGCTGTTCAGTACATTTATCTACATCAAACTCGTGAAAATATAGGGAGCAGCTGATTTTTTTTTCGCGATTTCAGGTTTGGTCCCATAGTAAAAGTTGTTCATAATGATGAGTACAATGACCCCTTCACCCCCCCAGTGTCTGAGTTTGGCTGATTTTAGACCCAAAACGCCCGCGAGTGGGGAGGGTTGGGGGTTAGTTGCGAACCCCATAGGTTCACAACTACTGATAATGATATGTTTTCCATCGGATGATGTTTTTTTACGTTTATATATACGTGATCTAAGCTTATATACCTATTATGTAAAGTTTTGTCCTTTTGCACACTTGGGGTGCATTTGACACGCGGGGGGGGAGGGGAGGTTAGCTGCGAACTCCATAAGTTCACAACTAATGATTTGATTGGTTTTCCATCGGATGATGTTTTTTTACATTTATATATATGTGATATAAGCTTATGTACCGAACAAAAAAAGGGTTTTTCTTATGCACACATGGGGTGCATTCGACACTTGAGGGGTTAAGAGGATTAAAACGATTAAAATTTAACCCTGTAGAGGGTAGGTCCCTAAATGCACCTAAAATGGAAATCATCGTCATACAATCCCAAACACAGCATGACTCACTTCCAATCACAACCATAATACATCTCCATTACCCACAAGCCTAGATTTATAACGTATCCGGTTGCTAGGCAACCGAACCAAATTGACCTAATGAGGAACTAATATGTATTAGCCGGACGTGGCTGAGAGCACAAATTAATTAACTTAGTTTCACTAACTATAAATCTTAATGTTACCTATGTTACGTGTAAATAGTAGTTTACAGCTTAATTAAGTGGAGAATGCTTTATTGAGTGCAAATGATTAATAAATTACTACTACATAATATGCATACCTACCTATAAAGGGTGTAAGTGTAAACAGTGGTAATCTTTTAAAGGGTCATTGTACTCATCATTACGAACAACTTTTAGTTCGGGACCAAACCTGAAATCGCGAAAAAAAAACAGCTGTTCAGTACATTTATGTTCGCATAATTCGTCAAAATGTAGGAAACGTTGATTTTTTTTTCGCGATTTCAGGTTTGGTTCCATAGTAAAAGTTGTACATAATGATGAGTACAATAACCCTTTAAAAATTGCCATTGTTTACACTTACACCCTTTATATGCCTTTTTCTCATGGGGGTGGGCAGAAATTACAGAACGGAACCTGCTATGATCCTTACATACTCCCTTTGCTTCATTTACGTTCATACAAATGGTCATACACGCACGCCGGTTACGAGTACTACGCACCTGACCTTTCTGAAGAACATCACACATAAGGGCACTATATTTATTCCAGGGTTGGTCCGTGGATGGGTGACCATCTTTATATACCGAGACTCCTCCGTGCCTCGGAAAGTGCGTTAAGCCATTGGTCCCGGCTGTCATTCATAGCTCTTTGACAGTCGTTACGGGTCGTCAGAAGCCCGAAAGTCTGACATCCAATCTTACCAAGGGGTATTGTATTATCCAGTAACTGGGTTGTGGAGGTCAGATAGGCAGTCGCTCCATGTAAAATACTGGTATTCAGCTGCATCCGGTTAGACCCCAACATAGTTGGGAAAAGGCTAGGCAGATGATGACGAGATGGTCTGATTAAAACGGTTTATGGTTTACTAAGCTTAGTTTATTATTAAAAGATAGTTGCTGAAGTTTGAGGTAAAGTCATAAAATACTTTCATCAGTTCATCATACATCAGTTTAAAATACTTTAAACTGATTAAGACCTTTCGTAGTTACGTTTTTTTTTAGTTTCGTTAATATCGAGACCAGGAGTTATCTAGATACTGTATTAAATACCAAAAATAAAAATATAAAAATCTTGCGTTGACAGATCTAGATTCACTTAAGATCCAAATAATACGACGAATATAAATTGTTTTTGAAATGTAATGTAGTCAGATTACATTTAAAAAACAATTTATATTCATCCTCACCATGTAGAGGTCCTCACAAAGATAGAGCTTAAAAAATGTTGTCCATTAGGTCGAAAATACACATCCCTGTAGCTGGTACAAAACTATGCAATTAGCTGGCATGCCGTGTGGCATAACGACTTCTGATTGGTCAATATCACAATGGCATGCCATCTACTTGCATAGTTTTGTACCAGCTATAGTTGTTACAAAATAATAGGTCCATTTTGACCGCCCATATCGTTTCATATGCCAAAGAGAGACAAACATAGCGGGACAAAGAGGGACACCCTCACCTCAAATCAGACTTCTTAGATTGTGAAACTTTACAGACATGTGTGTTTTTGCCCTTACAAAACAAACACAAATCGCCACGACCCGAAACAAATGAATTTTTGAACTCAAACATGTTTGAACTTACTCAAACAGTTAAACAAACTGTCCAAAAGCTGTCCTTATCCCAATCTTAAATTAGCCACATTCTAACCTTTCGACCGGAACAATTCCAATTACATTCCTGCCGAGCACAAACCGGGGTGGGCCGAATTGTGTGAGGAATCCCTGAACTTTGTACCATCTTTAATTAATAACGGAATGGTATTGGACTCGGGTTGAATTCTAAACGACAGTAGCCGACCAGATTGCGAGTTCCGATGGACTTTGCGAAAGAATCTCAACAAGTTTTGTTTGGACCTTCACAGGAGTTTATGAACGTCAAAGTATCTGCGCGATATTGTTACTCGATGATTAATTAAAGGAAGTAAATGGTTATGAGCAATTTTAAGATCCCATCTGCACGAGTAAATTGTCCCAGTTACATTTCTATCTAAAATAAGAAGCTTATCTTTGAATAAAACTTTACTGAAGCTTTGGAATTGTACTTAGGTGATACATTTTGGCAAACAAATATATTTACCAAGATAATCTAAACCTTTTTAGAAACTTCCTCTCTAGCAAAAATTCTTGTTAAAATTCTAATTTCTCGCAAACATTTCTTCTGGCACTTGAGAAGCCTTTACCTCACTTCAAGGCCGTAATATTTCTTTGAAGCATTTAGCATTTAAGGAAGGGTTCATTTCCCCCATTTTTTTTTCTCTTAAATTTTCACAATGCTCATGAAGTTATCTGCGAGCAATCTCACGGGCTAAAAGGATAGGAAATTAAGACGTTTTTTGTCCCATTTTCGTTTCATAGACGTTTGCACTTTTCAACAACAAAACGTGGAGTGAACAGCGAAAAATGCAACAGAAGCTTTGTCGAAAGAATTGAATTAAAATGGCGACTGGGAATTTCTCTGTTTTTCGCAAAGCACGCCCGAATGCCCGCAAATGGACAATTAGCCGCTTGCGAGAGACGAATAAAAGCAAGTGTACTTGGTTTTTAGCGAAAACATTGTAATTTTTAACGGGAAAAATAATAATCTTGGCTTTTATTTGGTGTCTAGAAAAGTGGAGAATTTTCACGAGCTAACAAGCATCAGGCAACTATCTTACATCATTCATCGAATGCTTTGTAGGTAAATTTTCATTTAGCTTTTAGTATCACTGAGAGTCGTGTAAGGGTTATCTAAAATTATGCCTATATAATAAATATACAAGCTACTTTGTTATTGGCTAGGCAGCTGCCACGACAGTGGAAGTAGTACTAATTAAGTACTCATCATTATGAACAACTTTTACTTTGGGACCAAACCTGAAATCGCGAAAAACAATTTTTTTTCAAGGGAACAGCAGATTTTTTTTGTGATTTCAGCTTTGGTCCCATAGTAAAAGTGGTTCATAATGGGTACATAAGGGGTACAATTACCGCTTAAGAGGATAGCGGTAATTTTAGTCACCGTTATCCTCTTAAGCGGTCCCAGTATATTGCACTAGCAAAAAAAAAATGTTTAACTTTGGTTTATCCATATTTTTTAAAAGTAAATTAACAATAATTAATAGCCAATTAAACCTGTTGGCTTAATAAGACCTGTTGTCTTCACAAAAAAAATCTTCGAGTTAAATCTGTAGTTTTAAAATAGAAAACTACAGATTTAACTCGAAGATTTTTTTTGAAGACTTTTTTTTTTCTGACTAGAAAGCAAATCACAGAACACGTATTGTGGGAAGCCACACAGGATATTCTATTGTGAGCGTACTGAACGTACAGAAAACGCATGTAAAACAGAAAGATTTTTTGTACGTTAGTTTTGTTAAAAATTCACAAAGCCAGTTATATTTGTTTTCGGTTTTGAATGAAATCTCTTGTTGGTTTTTGTAACATTAAAGTATTCTAAACCTGTTTTCTAAAGGTTTTTAAAGCTAAGAGAACACGCTTAAAGAAAGAAAAGAAGAAAGAAAATAGATTTATTTAGCACAGACTAAAAGGCACACACCATAATAGGTATAACAATAGGTACCTACTTAATAAAAAAAAATAAAAATAACAATAAAACAAAATAACACAGCGATGAGTGTGTGCCCGACGGCTGCGCCAAAAAGGCCCAGTTCAGCAAAAATGCCAGACAACTAGTGCCTGACGCTGGTTTTCAACTTGACCGAAGTGTGAGGTAACGGATGTAAATCAGTTTTAATAAATAAATAAATATACTGCAACGTGTGTAATAAAAAATTATAATAAGTTTGTGTCAGATAATAATAAATAATATCGTGTACGTACATAATATAGTAGTGTGATTTTGAGTAAAAAAATTAACAGGTCTCACATACGCAAATGGGACCAAGCGATGCCGCGGATATCGCAACAACAATCTTCGGGCTGAGCCTTATGAGACATGAGCCAGCGAGCCAAGCCGAGCGTTAATATGAGCGAGAGCAATTCCCAGAAACAGCAGCTATTTACATTTCCGTGCAACATTCACCGACAGAAACACTGATACATAAATACATTATATAATTGACACATTTAGTGTGACCATATCCAGCTTCTGTTGCTCTTCTATGAGGTACTGCCGTAAGCGTCGTCTAAAAGCACCTATCGTGTTCATTTCTCTAATCGGTGGTGGCAGGTTATTCCATATTTTGGAAGCCGCATAACGAAAACTGCCCCTAAAAGCGGCTGTACCCTGAGACCGAGTCGTGAGTTGTTGCGAGCAATGCCTTCTCCCGCATTCCCGTCTACTCGCCACCCAACTTAGCTTGTTGTATAGATAGTCCGGTTTCTGATATTTAATCACACCGAACAGAAGGCAAGCCAAGTGCAGTTTGCGTCTGGACTTCATTTTTAGGGTAAAGTGCCTGTTCAGAAATGGTGTTACATGGCTTCTGCGAGGAATATTGTAACAAAACCGAGCACAGGCGTTTTGTACCCTTTGGATGAGGCGGTCTGTACGAGCTAATAGGCGCGGGCCGTAAACCGTGTCAGCATAGTTCAACCTAGACAGAACCAGGGTTTCCACTAGCTGTTCCCGTAGCCTTTCAGATAGATAAGGCCTCATATTGTACAAAATCTTTAGGCGATAAAAACAGTTCCTAACCGAGTCTGCTACGTGTTTCTCAAAACGAAGGTCTTTGTCCATAATAACACCCAGATTCCGCGCTTCATACACTCGCTCAATTGGTTCGCCCATAAGTTCCAAGTCAAGAATCATAGGTATTCGAGCCAGCTGTTGTCTAGTGCCAACTACCATATATTTGGTTTTTGAAGGATTTAATGACAGGCAGTTCTCCTCTGACCAGGCAGCGATTCTCTTAAGATCGTCGTTTAGATCCTTAATGGCTATATCGTACTCGTCTGGTCTAAATGATATATAAAGTTGGACATCATCGGGATCTTAAGAATTACAGTTCTCATTTGTCGTGTAAAGTTAGATTGTTAGGTTAGATTGTTGAAGAGATTGTGGCTAAGTAATAACAGCCGCACGGATCGATCCATCAGGTTAAGCTACGCTCGCCGGGGTTGGTCCGTGGAGGGGTGACAATCTTTACATACCAAGACTCCTCCGTGTCTCGGAAAGCACGTTAAGGTGTTGGTCCCGGCTGATATTCATGGATCTTTGACAGTCGTTACGGGTCGTCAGAAGCCCGAAAGTCTGACAACCAGTCTTACCAAGGGGTATCGTATTACCCACAGTAATTGGGTTGTGGAGGTCAGATAGGCAGTCGCTCCATATAAAATACTGGTATTCAGCTGCATCCGGTTAGACTGGAAGCCGACCCCAACATAGTTGGGAAAAGGTTAGGCAGATTGATTGAAGTTAGATTGTTGAGGTTTAGTAACAATTCTTGTTTAAGAGGTAAGACTATACTAATAAATACTATAAATAATACTTATATTATTTATTAGTGTATAAGACTATTTAACATTCAGTCGCCGCCAGGCCCCTACCGTGAGCGCACGCTTGTTCGTCTAAAGAGAAATTCCAGTGTTACCTTCTCAATCTTTTTGCATCATGTTCACCTGCGCTAGTTGTGGTTCTAAGCATACCGACGGCCCTGTCTGTAGTGGCTGCAAACAACACTATGACTATCAGTGTGCCGGAGTCACTGAGGCTGGATACTGAAAATTCGGCGACAGTAGGAAGAGTGTTTGGCGCTGCTCGAATTGTAAGTCAGGCTCATCTCCTTCTCCTCTGGCAGTATCACCCCAGCCAAGCCAGCTAGACAAAATGCAGGAGCAGCTCAATAAGATTGTCTTCGACCTGGCTCCGTTGGCTACGTTGGTCGCTGACGTGAAATCTATCAAATCGGAGCTGTCCGGACTCAAGGACTCCATCGAAATGGCACACGACATCATAAACGGCTTCTCTGTAAAGGTAAGCACTATCGAGACTAAAGTGACTGAGCTGGAGAGGATGGCGGGTCAAATACCAATTCTTCAGGATCATATTGACAGAATAAACCGAGAGGCGCGAGACAGAGACCAATGGGCTAGAGCTAACAATGCCGAGATCAAAGGTATACCGCAGAAGAACAATGAGAATCTGTACGATGTTGCACAGAAAATCGGTAACCTGTGCAACTTTATGGTAAGAAAGGAAGACATTAACTATATTGCGCGTATACCTACTCGTATCCCTAATGCAGATAAGCCGATTGTGGTTGCTTTCAACAGTCGCTATACCAATTTTTTTCAAGACGGTAAAAAAAGTCATCCGGTATACCTATCTAAATAAAATACATTTGGTCTTTACCCAAGATCTGCGTTACTGTATAGCAAAGTTGACTTTTAAAGTTAACATCGAAATTTTCAGTAAAAGCTGTTTAATAAGTGGATTGTTACAATTTGTACATTAAAATATAAATTGTATTGCATTTGCTGGAGTAAGTAATTCATGTTTTTGTTTCGTATTTGAAGTAAATACTTTTTTTTCTGTGGGGAATTCCCCATGGATACCGCGCCGTCTGGGAAGAACGGAGGGTTATGTCTGACTCCTACCGACTAAAACCCCACTGTTCATTCTAGTACCATGAGTCGGGGGCCCGGGAGATACTTGTACAGTCAGTTATAGCAAATAGCTGACCCACCTTTGCATAAATGGTTGCGATTTTTTTAGAATACGAATCGAAAGAATTTTATAATTATGTTATACCTTTAGTAAATAAAATGTGTATAAAAGAATTATACAATTTTATTTATTCATATTCTAAAAAATCTCAACCATTTATTCAAGGGTGGGTCAGCTAATTGCTACAACTGACTGTACATTCGCCGCACTCCGACCGGTATCAGCCCGCCCTGCCTAGCAGGCCCCATCAGCAAGTGCGGCCGATCCCACGAACGCACGTCCTCCCATTAAGGCGCACATGTAAAGCTGGATACAGACTGCTGTAACGTAACATGCAATGTAACATGAAAGGAGCATTTCATAAGTGTGGACGCAGCGCGCGCACGAACCGACCTTGTACCTAATCGCATCTGTTTCCGGCATGCGCGCGGCGAACATAGCTCAGTCTGCAGAGAAATGTTCCGCAGTACAGACACACACAACCCGTCCACACTGGCGCTCCGTGCACACTGCGCGCCTCTTTGTGCTCGGCGAAAAAAACGACAAATGGCGGATCGCGGCGCGCACGAGTTGAAATGCTCTGTTCGTGCGCTTAGAGTGCACGGTTCGTGCGCGCAAGGCGTCTACACTATGGGAATTCTTTCATTGCGTGTTACATTGCATGTTACATTTCGTAAGTCTGTACCCGGCTTAATACTGCGTACCACCTCTTTGAGCCTGACATACCTACTAAAACTTTTGATGATTGTCTTGTACAAGTCTTTCTGAAAACAGTATAAGCATAGAGCACTCCATCATTTTAGGATTCCGATCTCACCTTTTTATTTTCAAAAGCTAACTTGCAGACAAAGACTGGCACTTTTGTTCTCAAAAATAAATAAATCACGTACCACTCAAAATATTAAACTTAAAGCCTTAATTTTAAAAAGAAATTTTTTCCATAACATTTTTCCGCTCCTATTTTACGCTAAAAACACGTCTCCCAGATTTTCAAAGAATAAATTATAATGAGAAACTCACAAAGTATCGGATGCCCTGCCTTGTTTATCCGTTCCTTGTAAATTCATCTCGACGGTAGCTGTACGGGGGTAACTCGGTTATCTTTTGGGTACGCTAAAACATCGCATTTACGTATCACACGAGAAAATGGGGAAAAACATTGAGCGACGTACAACGCAAATTTACTTAGCATAATACTCATAAGATTGCAAACTTCCCTGGATAGGCACTCGACTGAGACACATAATTGAAGTGGCATATCTGAATTGAATGCTGATGCGGAATACTGATATAATTAAGGAAGAAACATTGTTGTTAAACTGGGTAAAGGATATATACTTGTCGGATCCGGTCAATAGTACGGACACGGAACGAATCGCAAGCGCGCCACTGGTGACATCACGTGATCTACCCACACCTACAGCGCGCTTCTACAGAGTCGCTCATGGCAAGGAGGACTAGAATCTCCTATCTGATCGCATCGGAGTTAAGACGTCGCGGAACTGTACACGATTCGTTGTGCTCAGTGATTGTGTTAATTTTAATTTGGAATGATTGTGATTTTAATAAACACCCAGTGTGTTTTCATTGCACGAAACCCATCTTCTGCCCACATGTTGTCTGAATCTAACTGACGATCCGACATACTCATAAAATTGGGAACCTGTGATTTATTTTGTCATACCAGATAGTGGACGGTGGACTGGCCATGTTTGTCGAAGGACCGATGGCCGGTGGAGCATATGAGTCCTGAAGTGAAGACCGCGTATCGGCAAGTGTAGTGTGGGACGCCCCCCCGCAACATGGACCGACGACCTTAAAAGGTGAAAAATAGGATGCGGAAGTTATGTTATGTTAAGTTATGCCTATGTCCAGATTGTTGATACCAGATTAGGATATGATGATGTGACAAAATAAACTCGTCTACAAACGACCCACAAACAGTCAGACGTACTCCTGTAATGTTAATGTTAGAAATTCAATAGTAGTATTCTACTCTGCAAAGTTAATTATCAGGCTCTGTACGTAAATCTTAAAAAATCACATTTCATAACAAGTATGGTCGCGTAGCTAACATGTCTACGACTTCGTAGCTACCGTAGTTGCGTAGGCGTGATCAGCTACGCCGTAGCAATGAGACCGTTTAATCGGCTCGCGCTGATGTAACCTTTAATTCCTTGAAGTAAGGTTTCTTTTACATTAGTTACTACTTATTTTGCTTATCTATATTATACTTCACATTTATTACGACAAAAACAATTCAATAAAACAACCAATAAACCACGACATTTACAGCCGTATCATTAATACAACATAATAACATTATCAAGGCAATGAAACATCGCACTCATATCGTATCCGAAACATCCTATATCACATTTACAATATCTTCATAGCTTTGGAATGTGACAGATATCAATAAAGATATGAAAAGGGTCGGGCCGCGTCCCACTTATGTTTCCCGATTGTTATTACCGCAAAAATTGCTATTCAACTGAATATCGAGTTGTCTGTCTATTCCTGTAAGACTAAAATTTACATACATGAAGTAAAAGATAGTGTGTAGTGCAGTTGGAACAGAGAGTCAAGTCAGTGATACATTTTTTTATCGCAGAAAATAACAATTGGTGTTTTTGGTGCAGATTAGTGTTTCTTAGCAAAACTATATAGTTATAATGTTATATTTTTTGTTAAAAAATGTTCTACTCAAAGATTTATATAAAACAAAGATAACTCAAAGATATAAATAGGTTTTTTTTTTTAATTTCCACAAAAGATCTGTTTCTTAATCATTGGAGTTTATGAAATTAATAATTGAGTAGGCTGACTGATGCTTCAAATTACTTTTCAATACACTTCCTCGAAAACTAGTTCATATCGCACTACGATTAGGTTCACAATGCAATGTATGTCGCACGCGTGCGATTTTTCATTTTAAATCAATTTTTCAGGGACTAAAAATTGCCACTGATAACTTATACCTCTATTCACAACTCTCTATTCGGAGGTGAATGTTTTTTTTAATCTCGGCAAAGAGGTATGCGTCTTTACGGCGTTAATATTTTTTGAATATTTAAATAATGTTTATAAATAGAATATCATCAAAAACTGTGATTATTACAACAAAAAAAAAACGTTTATGAACAAATTAACATTTATTTGTGTTCTAAACTCGAAAATATTTGAATTTTAAATTTTTCATATTAGGCTGTTTATCGGCTTTATAACTTTGCTTCTCCTTCAACCTGGCGAAAGCAAAGCGCGAAAAAAAAAGAAAAGTTAAATCATAGTTTCCTAATAATTCATGACAAAAATATTGTCCGTTATTTTATTTTATTTCTTCAAAAGTGTATTTAAAAACGTCGTTTGATACTCGTGGGCATTTGTTATTGCAGTTCTCGGCTCAAAAACAACCTCGCCTACGGCTCGGGTGTTAATTCCGCCTCGAATGCAATAACAAACGTTCTCCACTTGTATCAAAATATACTATTTTTTTTTAATTCTTCAGACTAAGTTTTTATTTCCATTTCCAGGATACCTATAAAAAAATAGTAAATACATACAGGGTGAATTTTCGAGACGGGGCAGCAATTGTAGGTACCTTATCAGTTGTACCTAGTTACAGGAAAACGGTTTTAGACTGTCCTTATTTTTTTTTAAATGTTGATCCACATTGACCTTTCTAGTACTGAAACTTCAGTTTTGTCTAATAGTGTTTTTTAATTCTCATAAGAAACAGGATCGATTGGCATCAAAAAAAGCTTTTGTGAAAGCTGCTAATTTTCTTGCTGACTGTACATTTTTTTCTAAATCTGTGAATGGGGAACAGAATTTCTAAAACAAATAAGGACAGTCTCCTAAGACCATTTTTCTGTAACTACACGGTTAAGGTACGGTCAGCAACAGAAGTCGGTTAGCAGAACTTTACTTTTTGAAATTATCTAAATTAACAAAAAATGATACGATAAACTGCTTTTTAGCATATCATTTATTAGCTAAGAGTTAATTTTCTTTAAAATTTACATCTGTTCCGATTTTAATGAAGTATTTATCTCAATAATTAAGATTTAGAAAACACAAGTGTTAATCGACTTTTGTTGCTGACTGTACCTACCATAGCTGCCCCGTCTCGAAAACTCACACTGTATATTAAAATAATAACGACGTCAAAACTGTAAATTGAATATTTAAAAAAAAAGAATTGCTACGAGGTGTGGGAACGAGTCTGATGCCGAAAATATAGTGTTTAGATTTCTTGTCCGTATTTCTATTTGTCTGGATGTATGTTTCGGATTGGCGCACAAACGGCTCAATGGTTTCTGAAGAAATTTGGCACACTATTTTCCCATATCCACGCGGCGACGCCGCGGACAAAAGCTTATCCATACTAATATTATAAATTCGAAAGTAACTCTGTCTGTCTGTCTGTCTGTCTGTCTGTCTGTCTGTCTGTTACCTTTTCACGCCTAAACCACTGAACGGATTTCGATAAAATTTGGCATGGCTATAGATGTTATCCTGGGGACGGACATAGGCTACTTTTTTTTTCAAAAATAATCCTCCCGGGGGTGATATAGGGGATGAAAGTTTGTATGGGAAACTCAGTATTTCTTAAGTTAGGGATGTGAAAATTAAAATGTATGCTTTTGATAGGAAATAAAGAAATATACGGTTCAGGGTTTTTGAAAAATCATCCCCTAAGGGGGTAAAATAGGGGTTGATTTTAAAATTTACAAAACTGCACGGATTTCGACATAATTTGGCAAGGCATTATATAGCATCCTGGGGAAGGACATAGGATACTATTTTTTTTCAAAAATAATACTAGGGGGGTGATATAGGGGATGAAAGTTTGTAAGGGAAACCCAGTATTTCTTAAGTTAGGGATAACAAATTTATGCTATTGGTAGGAAATTAAGAAATATGCGGTTCCACGTTTTTGAAAAATCATCCCCTAAGGGGGTAAAATAGGGGTTGATCTTAAAATTTACAAAACTGCACGGATTTCGATAAAATTTGGCAAGGCTTTATATAGCATCCTGGAGAAGGACATAGGCTACTTTTTGTCTTAAAAAATAATCCTACGGGGGGTGATATAGAGGATGAAAGTTTGTATGGGAAACTTAGTATTTCTTAAGTTAGGGATGTGAAAATTAAAATGTATGCTTTTGATAGGAAATAAAGAAATATGCGGTTTAGCGTTTTTGAAAAATCATCCCCTAAGGGGGTAAAGTAGGGGTTGATTTTAAAATTTACAAAACTACCTACACGGATTTCGACATAATTTGGCAAGGCTTTATCATCCTGGGGAAGAACATTAGATACTATTTTTTTTCAAAAATAATACTACAGGGGGTGATATAGGGGATGAAAGTTTGTAAGCGAAACCCAGTATTTCTTAAGTTAGGGATAACAAATTTATGCTATTGGTAGGAAATTAGGAATTATGCTTTTCAGCGTTTTTGAAAAATCATCCCCTAAGGGGGTAAAACAGGAGTTGATTTTAAAATTCACAAAACTGCACAGATTTCGATAACATTTGGAAAGACTTTACATAGCATCCTGGGGAAGGACATAGGCTACTTTTTGTCTTAAAAAATAATCCTACAGGGGGTGATATAGGGGATGAAAGTTTGTATAGGAAACTCAGTATTTCTTAAGTTAGGGATGTGAAAATTAAAATGTATGCTTTTGATAGGAAATAAAGAAATATGCGGTTCAGCGTTCTTGAAAAATCATCCCCTAAGGGGGTAAAATAGGGGTTGATTTTAAAATTTTCAAAACTGCACGGATTTCGACATAATTTGACAAGGCCTTATATAGCAACCTGAAGAAGGACATAGGCTACTTTTTGTCTTAAAAAATAATCCGTGGGGGGGGGGGTGATATAGGGGATGAAAGTTTGTATAGGAAACCCAGCATTTCTTAAGTTAGGGATATGAAAATTCAAATTTATGCTTTTGGTAGGAAATAAAGAAATATATGGTACTTACAGCGTTTTGGAAAAATCATCCCCTAAGGGGTATAACAGGGGTTGAAAAATATTTGTGTACCTGTTAGGGTTAAAGGGGAAAGACAAAGGAAAGACCGTTCTAAAGGATTTCAATAGTATGTTTATTATCCTTTACTTTATGTAATGGAAGGTGTGATTTACTAATATTACGTGAGACGTGTGGTCTCATGCAAGGCTTACAGAAGAGTGCAGACGCTATGAGAAAGTCAGGATTTCAGTCAAGTGTTGAGGGCGGGCTTGGACATAAAAACTAATATTTATGAGTTACAAACAGAAAGATTAATAGTGTTGAAGTAGGGCCATTTGTTTTTGCTATACTCCAACAGTAACTACCTCTTTTTAAGAGACTTAAGGGATTGGAAAGATAGTCATAGTTCGAATCTTGAGGTAACATTTAGTCTTTATTTCATTCGACGTTTTTACGAGGAAATTAATTGAACGAGTGGACACTCGGACAAAAGTTATTTGTTATTAGAGCGTGACTGGCATAATAAATTTTAGGTAATTATCAAAGTCCCCCGCCGCGTAAGTCTGTCTGTTTGAATGCGATAATGTCAAAAAGTACCAAACGGATTTTCATACGGTTTTCTCCAATAAACGGAGTGATTCAATGTAATTAATTATTTTTTGGTTTAAATTGGCTGAAATATGACGACGACTGTTGAAGATGTCGGAAAAAATCATGCCGACTGGTAGCTTTATGCCTACTATACACGGTAACGATATATCGTAGCGATTTGAGTTTGCACAGTTATATCGGAAGGCCCTATGTTTTCCACATAAACGTTCCCATGGGATATTTTCCGACATTCACGCGGGCGAAGCCGCGGGCAAAAGCTAGTATTTACATAATTTAAAAGATAACAACCTTAAAATAATCTAGTTTGCTACCCAATTACCTATCGCACAAATGCCCCGTCAAACCACAAAAAGATTCACAACCACTTGGCTATAAAGAAACGAAATGAAACGGAAATATAAAGCAGCTCATGAATACTACAGTTTATTTCACCTTTTTTTAAACGGCATTACAGCTTCGAAGACCAGTACTTGTAGTTTTTATGAAGATTACTAACCGGTGTACTGCTTGAGACTGAATCGAAATAATACGGAAACTGAGCTCTTCAGACGAGAATATACATAATGAAGACAGAAAATATTTTATTGCTTAAATCTTTTTAATAGATTACTTTAACTAAGTAAAAGATGATATAAAATCATAGTTATTGGGTTTTTGGATCTATAACGTTCTCAAATTTTGCTAAGGGATAAGTAAGCTAGATATTAATAAGTATATTCCACGACTAAATAATATGTTTTATCTCCTGTAGTCAAATGGCTTACATGCAATTAATATTAACTAGATATTTTAAACACAAACTTCTAATTTAATATCTCTCTATATTGCATCATAAAAATATAAAATAGTGTCCAGGAAGTTTTCATAAAACTCATACTTTATAATATTGATTTACTGTTTCACCCTCAACTGTATTAGTTTTGACATTCATACGCCCAGTTACAGGTCTTATTACAACGGTTTAAGGGTCAAAATAGGCGTATCAATTTGTGAAAGTGGCTTAACACATTTACGGGCATGGACAAAATGGTCCCTAAGGCGATTTTATGGTGTATTCTCAACGAAAAAAAAACCTGTTTTCATTGGATATGGAGCTGATATTTTAGTCTAGTGGCAGTAAAATGACGACATAACGTCGGGGTGAATGTTTTTAAAGGGTGTTTTGACAGCTTATCGGGCATAGGAAGTATGTATGATCAATGGGAGTTTTTTCACAGGTTACGCAGTGGAAAAATAGTAAGGTTTACTTTCACGGTTTATAATATTTCAACATTTATATCGAATATATAAGGTGTAAAAAAATTAACTGCAAGAACTTCGTCCACATACTCGACATCGAAAAACAAACACATTACAAAAAAAAATTTGAATGGAATCGCGAAAAAAAAATCAGCTGTTCAATACATTTATGTTCGCATAATTCGTCAAAATGTACTGAACAGCTGATTTTTTTTTCGCGATTTCAGGTTTGGTCCCATAGTAAAAGTTGTTCATAATGATGAGTACAATGACCCCTTAAGAGGATTAAAACAATTAAAATTTCACCCAGGTTGTGGGTTATTTATTTTACACCTTGTATATTAATCATATCAGAACCGATCGAAGTGGCGATTCTTGGTGGAGACCTATGTCCAGCAGTGGACGTCTTTCGACTGAAATGATGAAGATGGTGATAATAATCAAAATGTTCCACGTCAATGTTCAACGTGTTCCTTTTGATATCCAATTACTCTAGGGTTTTAAAGAGACCATCATTTGAACACAACAACTTTTAAAATGGGGCCAAACTTGAAATCGTGAAAATAAATCAGCTGTTCCCTACATTTATGTTTGTCTAACTCGTCAAAATGTAGGGAACTACTAATTTTTTTTCGCGATTTCAAGTTTGGTTCCATAGAATAGTTGTTCAAAATTATGGTCTCATTAATACCCTAGAGTTATGGAATATCAAAAGGAACACTTTGAACATTGACGTGGAACATTTTGATTATTATCAACATCATCATCATATCGTTGTGTATTTAGCATTATTACCAGGAATACATCATCAACATGGATGATGATAAACCCGCACAGCCTGCAGCGTGGGTCTCAAGTAACAATGGGACCCAGTTATGCAGACAAGATCCAACCAACGTTTTGTTACTTTTGAGTAAATACGATTTGAAGTTTAGGAGTGAATATAAAAGTACCAAGCAGAGGAATACAAAAATGGAAAGTTACTAATAGTAATACAGTAAATTAGCATTATTTTAAATGTAATACCACTGGCTAGTTGTACATAGTTTTCTTGATTTTCTTAAAAAACTACCCGTGGATCTTTTATGCAAAAAAGAAATTTGTCAGTAACATTTTTACACGGGGGATCCAAATAAAAAATATATGAAGGTTTAAAAATCTTTTTTAAAGGGAACACAAATTTTTTAGTTACTTTTACTTTATTATGTAGCCCGACGTTTCGTACACTTGCCCCGTGTCAAAAGATCGATAATAGTTTCCGAAATTTTGGCTTAAATTGATATTGTGACAGCAAATAAAATGCGATAGTATCCGTAGCTTTTAATTTTAATTGAAATCTTGAAAGGCTCTTGAAAGGACATACAACTAATCAAGTTCTAATCCACAATCGATCTAATAGGATCGCAATCTTCTTCCACTTCAAGCTCAAAATGCGTCTACATCATCTTGTATATTACTGTCACCAGTCATTTTTTTGTAGAACGGCTGAGCATCGCTCGGAATCAAATGCATTAAGCTTCTGATGTTGTTCAACTTAGCTTCTGATATCATCTTACCATGAGGCCAAAGCATTTGCAAAAGATTTTTTGATATCAAGCATGGTCTACTGCGGATTTTTTTTTTTTTGATAGAGAAAAAATATTTTGCAGAAAGGATCCAAGCAACCTGTTTGGGCTTAAAAAAATAATACATTTCATTTTTTTTGAGATCCAAGAGTCATGGATCTTTTTTGCTTTTCTTTTAAAACGTTAAATATGTTTTGGTACATGTAGTGTCATAGAGGTTTGTTTGGTGAAAGTGATGAGACTGCTTGGATCTTTTTTGCATATATAAAGTTCGATGTGTAGATTCTAACTATATATATAACTCGATTTTCAACAAATTGCTGGTTGGATCTTTTCTGCTTAACAGGGTCCTGGTCATACATATTATCTTGTACCTAATTATAAAACACATTCGAATGAAAGCAAAAATTAATAGGTTAGGTACAGTCGGCTGCATCAATTGGGTACCCCTCAAAAGACATGTGGGTTCAAATCCGCGATAGTCCGAAGTTGGTTTTTGTATTTTGCAAAAACATTTTATTATAATTAATGTATTGTTTTTGTGAATAAATAAGTTTATGTTAGTATTTATTTTTACTTAAGTCTGTTTTTATTATTGTCTTTTTCAATAAAACTTAGCCATAGCTTAGGCCATCTTAGCGGAGGCGGAGGTTAACGGAATCGGATTCGGATGCGGATTCAGAAGCGGATGATTATGTATCATTTCTTTCAGAAGTTCCGTATTTACGGAGGCGAGGACGAGATTCCATTAAAATCCTAGTACCTAATTACGTTTTCTTTTAAACAAAACTAAAACTTTCACTTTCTCCGAACGTAAACTGTAACTTAAAACGCCGCGTTTCGACACGTATTTCCAAAAATACCTCCATTACATCTACGCATCAAGTGTAGTATGTTATCAACACCTCCAAATGTGACATTGTATTGTCGAATAACAAAGTGCGAGAGTAATGGATCGCAACGAAACGAGACGAAGCTTACTAAGTGAACATAGAAATAGGTTTGACATTATTCGTTTAAGGATAATGCTTCTGGTAGTTTGTTGTTTTTTTTTTTCGAGGAACGGGCTTCATGATCTTGTGTACTAGGTACTTAAATTGTTTGGTTAAAGCGCCTTTTGAAAGAAGAACATTAAATAGTGCAGTCTCGAATGAGCAACGCAATAATAATGGACGAAATTAGATGCTGCAAATTATAAATGTTAATAAATTTACTTTAAAAAAAGTAAAATCCGACTTCAAAATCCTAAAACGAATAAAATAACTTTCATAAAAACATAACAGCTTCTGAAGTCGGTGCCAAGTGAAGGTGCATTGAAGAATTGAAGACTTCTGATGCTGCTGCTCACATATTAAGCCAGAATACACTTTTTCTGTGTGCAACATCCAAATCTGTTTAGCCGTTTATACGTGATTAAGCAACATTAAGCATGTACACAAACTTTAAAATCAATATAAATAAAAAGAGAATTTCTGAATGACTGACTGATTGACTGACTCATCAACGCCCAGCCTTGGACCTAGAAACGTGCAATTTTGCACAGAGGTTCCCTTTATAATGTAGACAAGGAATAAGGAAGGCATTCCCGGTAGTACGTTCTCGTGGGATATTTTCCGACATCCACGGGGGCGCAGCCGCTTGCAAAAGTTAGTATTTAATAAATGGTACAAGCGGTCGTTTATCAACATGTGGTGATTTCCTTATATTTATAAAAGGATGTTTCACCTCTGTTAAGCACCAAATGAAAGGCAGATAAGGTGCAATTGGGTATAATTATGAATTGTTTGAATACAAGATGAACACAAGAGATTATATACAGGGTGTAATTTTAATCACCGTTATCCTCTTAAAGGGTCATTGTACTCATCATTATGAACAACTTTTACTGTGAAAACTGTTAAAAGAAAACAAAAGTTGTTTATATTGATGAGTACAATGACCCCTTAAGAGGATTACGGTGATTAAAATTACACCCACTATTATAAAAATTAGCAAAAAACACACAAGCCGCCCGTCGCTAGCCAACCAACATATAAACAGCCCCTAGCAACAGGGTTGCCAGATCTGTCGCCAACATCTCTCCCCCCTGGTAAGAACTGAAAGTCTTACCAAAGCAGCTATGGTGACGGATCCAGTTTAACTAATTTACGCGTAGGACGACGTAGGATCGCTTTTTTTTTTTTTTTTTTTTCTGTTTTTTGAGGCTGGGAAATCATCAAATAACTTCTCCCGCTCTGGGTGGAGCGGAAGGGCGTGTCAGACTTTTACTGACTAAAACCCACCCGTGTTCCTTCAGTTGCCTATGCCAGGGCCGCGGTAACTTCTTCAAACAATCCTCGACCCCAGCGGCGACGTAGGACCCCTGCACTAGTCCTTACGTCCACTACTCGCACTATTCCGTCTCTACCAGGGAACACCTGCACAACCCTACCGCGAGGCCAGATCCCTCTGGCGAAATTTGTGTCACCGATAACAAAAACATCACCTATTCGTAAATTGTGGTGTTCCAAAGGTGGGCCCCGAGACAAGAGATTGGGCAAGTATTCCCTAAGCCAACGTGACCAGAATTGGTCAGCAAGGCGGTTGGCCTTCAGCCATCCTTGCCTACTGCTGAGGTCCGCGTCCGAAGATGCTGGCGATGGTAGTGTGGAATGAATCCCCAACAAGAAATGGTTGGGAGTCAGGGCTGGCTCGTCTTCATGTGCTACCGGCACGTGCGTTAGCGGTCGAGAATTGATAACTTGCTCTATCTGTGCCAGAAGCGTCAACAATATTTCGTCTCTAGGCGCTTTTTCGTGGAGTGTAACCGATAAGCCTACTTTTACGCTTCTCACTAGGCGTTCCCAGGCCCCTCCCATAAATGGTGCTCCAGGAGGGATGAATTGCCATTCTATATTGTTGGACGCAGCAAACTCCTGTATTTGAGAATGATCAAGCGCGGCCCAAGCTTCTCTCAGCAACCTGTTGGCTCCGACGAAGGCTGTCCCGTTATCGGATATCATTTTAATGGGACATCCGCGGCGTGCAATAAATCTTCGAAGGGCCATAATTGCACTGTCCGCAGTCAGACTTGCGACCACTTCTAAATGAATTGCTCTTATCACAAGACATGTGAAGAGCGCCACATATCGCTTCTCGTGAGACCTATTCACGGCAATATCAATGGGTCCCAGGTAATCGAGCCCAACGAAGGAGAATGGAGGATAGTGGTGTTGTAGTCTTTCTAAAGAAAGGTCACCTGTAGGCGGAATATGGGCTTTCGCTTTTTTGAGGCGACAGACTTGACAGCGTGCGGCTATGAAGCGTACGGTTGGCCTTAGATGTAGGATGGCATATTTCTGCCGTAACTTATTCACCACCGTCTCATTGTACCCATGCAGAGCCCATAAGTGATATCTTGCGATTAACAGTTTTACCGTAGGATGTCGACCGTCCAATATTATTGGTTCCTTTATATCTGAGGCAACTCCGGTGACAGCACTGATTCATCCTCTCGCCCTCAGCAACCCGTCGTCACCCAACTTCGGTGTAAGCTTACACAGACGGCTCCTCCTGGAAATGTTCTTGCCTTGACGAAGACGTTCTATTTCTTCGCCAAAAGAATCTCGTTGGGATTGTCCGAAAAGATATATCTCAGCGTTATTTACGTCCCGTGCGAGTAGCGGACGCAATCCTCTGTAGAATGCATCAGCAGTTCACGCGTCTCTCCCTCTCAGTAGATGGATAAATTGGTAGACGCGTGCGGCTACTCGAAGCAGCCGCCGCCAATCGGAAAACCGGTCTGCCGACAAGGAAATCAAATTAATATAGGCCGTCCTTTCTTTAGACCTGAGCTCTAGAACTTCTGCAGAAATAATTTGGTCTACTTCCTTCGCGACGCATGCGTATGCTAGCCAACCAACATATACACAGCCCCTAGCAACGGGGTTGCCAGATCTGTCGCCAACAACCTCTATGGTCTAACAGTTGCAAGCGCTAGTATTGAGCATGACATGAGGTCCTAAGTTATATTGCCAGGTGGGGGCAAAGTGATATTGGGTATTTCTATCTGGAATTTCTCAGAAGCAGAACGGAGTTTGTATGTGTGCCCGATTGATGGCAATCGGCTCACCCCTATAACTACCATAACTGGCGAAATGTGGGTGGACTTTAGGCACATCTCTGCCCAACCCTTCGGGGAAAAAAGGAGAGTTGTTATGTTATGTTTATCAATCTGCCTGCCTTTTCCCACCTATGTTGGGGTCGGCTTCCAGTCTAACCGGATGCAGCTGAATACTAATATTTTACATGGAGCGACTGCCTATCTGACCTCCACAATCCAGTAACTGGGTAATATGATACCACTTGGTAAGACTGGTTGTCAGACTTTCGGGCTTCTGACTACCTGTAACGACTGTCAAAGATCCACGAATGACAGCTGGGACCAACGGCTTAACGTGCGGTGCACGGAGGGGTGTTGGTATGTAAAGATGGTCACCCATCCACTGACCAACCCCGGCAAGCGTAGCTTAACCTGACGGATCGACCCGTGCGGCTCTTATTACTTAGGCACGAGCTCCTGTTATGTTATGTTATGTTTATGTGATTATAAATTTCAAATTTTATGGAATACCTCCTCTCTGCATCTTCATAATAATATGTCTCGCGAAATTCCTTGTTGAGCTCCCTATGTCCTAAGTTTTGCTACACGATTATTGACAAATGTTGAAATCGGAATAAAATCGGCTCGGCTCGGTGCAAGTAAAATTTGCTTTAAGGGTTCCTAGCCTTTTCATTTTACAACCGTAGGTACATGTTTTGAACAACATTAATTTAATCATTATCCAGTTGTAATACCTACAAACATTGGTTGTTGAGCACAAACAAAAGAAACAAACTTTAACGTACTTAAATCTTTTCTTCTTTTTTCTCTTAAAAAACTCTTTAACAGCTTTAACCACATTTTTATACACGCCAAACAGAAGCCACTATTAAAATAAAACAATATCTTTTAAACGTTCTCCGCTCCTATCTTCCATTTAATAATCCAAGTTTGTTTCCAGTGGCGAGGGCGCGCATTGCCCGGTTTATTTGCGAAACCCTCAAAAGTTCGGTTAGAGCCATGAAACAAATAGCTTTTGAACTTCGCCCGCTTCGAAGCTCGCTGCGTTTTCATGATTTTTTTAAATGTTTTTTTTTTCGTTAGACACGATTCGGTGGCACTTAGGGAAATTGCATCTGAAATGTTTTGTAAAATGTTATTTTATTTAAGAAATGTTTTAAATTATAGTGATACTAGCGGACCCGACAGACGTTGTCCTGTCTGAACGATCCTAGAACCCGACTGCAGCGCCACCTACCGGGTCCAATCCAATTGTGTTTTCAAACCATCCAGGAACCCATTGATATACACATAAGGCCGTTTAGGAGGAGTTAGGTGACAAACACACGTACAGAAGAATTATATATATTACGATAATTATGCGACTTTGTATTTGGAATACTAAAAAAAGTGCATCATACCTGTAACATAAAATTCGAATACACAACTGCTTTTTTTGGCATCAAAATATATATTTTCTTGAATCATGCATCGCAATCTATTGCAAAAAAATACAGTAGGTATTAGTTCACATTGGAGGTCAAAAAGCTATAAGAAAGAACTCTTTTAAACTCTTAAACCAGAAAAATAATGACTTCAAATCCCAAAATCAACTTAAAACCCTCCAAGAATACATAAGAAACGATAAAGACTGGCCCCTTAGAGTATCAGCCCAGTTTGGTAGCGTACAGAATGAATTTTAAACATGAGCGCCAGTGTACCGTCCTAGACAATTGAAACTTTGCATAATGCATGAAACCGACTGTACCTAGGGAGCGATCGAACCAGCTCGAGCTAAATATTTGTGGTCTTAAAAGTGTAACTTCAAGAAAATTGTTAGTTTGCAAAGATGGTTTAATCTTGCCCGGTTCTGGAAAGTTGCTGTTTTATGCAATTTTGTAAGATGCTACTGTTTTTTTTTAGATGAATATTAATAGTAAGTGAAATTGAAAATTAAGTTTTTATAATCAAGTTAGACATATTTTTTCAACAAAATTGACCTTTTCATAGCCGTGCTTTAAGGCGAGTAGTAATGCCAACTAGCACGACTATTGAGAAAAAAATCATAAGTCTGGAGATATGGAACATTTTGAAATTTCCTATAAATTTTCCATTTTCAGTCAGGTGAGGTACGTCAGGTGAGGTTATTGAAAATGAAAAATGGCCGTTTTTGGCGGTAACTGCTGAGGCTTCGAACCTAGAAGGTTTAGTGTTCATTTTTTTGATACATGACTTTCTACCTTATCTGACTAAAAATGTGAGCGTAAGAAATTTAAAAATGTTCCATATCTCCAGACTTATGATATTTTTCAATGGTGGCGCTAGTTAGCGTTACTGAGATAAAGGAGGGTGAACAAAATCCTCATTTCTGCTTATAAACATACATAAACCGAGAATATGTTTTTATGGGGCATATATTTTGTATGTACAAGAATATCTATCACTTATCTGACATTGGTGATTCAAATAAAAAAAGTAATCATGTAGTTATAGTTTGTTGGTAGTGGCCACTAAACGCAGACCGAATATGGATGAATTAAATAACGGATTGGTTCTTTTTACGACGAGTTACCAGGTAACTCCGAGTAAAAAGAGCCCATCCATATAATATATTACCCGTCTCTCCATATTTCCATTGCTTACTATTATAGTAAGCATACTCAGTAGGCTCTTTATCCTATCCATATCCTAAGGGTAAGTCTGCCCTACCATTATCACGGCCCCCGGTCTACTGATTGTTATGCAATGGTCTCTGTTTCACCATATAACATGAGGCAACAGGGGCTAGTGTGAATCTTTGGGTCCATTCGAGTAATCGAGACTGGTCAAACCACACTGGGGTCGGTGCATTTCATTAATTTATTCATAACTCATAAGTCATAACAATGATAACAATGCCAGAAAGATGTGAAAAATCTAAAGAGTCAAATTCGACTGTCCAATAGTTCGTCTATGAATATCATGCTTATTTTGCAGTGTAGAGTACGATAGATTGAACCTTTCACATAGCTAACAATACCACAGACAGACATCCGTTACTTCAGAGACATCTATGCTCAGACATTGATGGGCTATCTTGATGAATTTATGGAACAGCCCTAAAGGCTAAAGTGGCTGTGGTTCAAATACTTCTCGATGGCTGTGGTAAAATCACTTCTTGTGGAAATATACAGATACGCAGGTTAATATCAATTTGGTTGACGCCAAAGTGGCCTAATTGATTATAGATAGGTATCTGAAATTATAAGAAATGATCATGTTGGTACAATAAAAAACAAGTAAAAAATATTAGTTTAATTTCTCCGTATAGTCAAAGAATGACAGTTGTGATATGAACAAACCATAACTGTCATTCTTTGACAGTTGTATGAAATGGATAAAACGGCAAACAGACGTAGCCTGTCAATTTGCTTAACAATTAATTTCCCTGAGTGTATTTACTTAAAGCCCCTTACGGCCTATTCATTGTCGGGAAACCCACTTTATCTTCGCCCTCATGAATGTCAATACTTCCCTATTTGAATCACAATTTCATGGGTTTTAATTTTTTGCGCGGAACCCTAATGCTTTTTCTAAAATAAAAGTCACGTTAAAATCAGTCAAGCCGTTTCGGAGATTAGCCGGAACAAACAGACAGACAGACAGAAAAACAATTTAATTTATTTTTTATAAGTACTTTCCGTAGGTATATTATTATAGTTTTATATGCATTTAGTAAAAAGCTGTTATTTTGATACTACAAACAGACAACAATTTTATTTATTTGTTTATAAATTAAATTTTTGTATAGATTGAATCTAATAATCTTATATACTCGTACATGCCAATTTACTTTTAATCAAGTACTTTGTACCTTTTGGCCTTCATGCTATTTAATAATAATTTCAAGTTTAATAAAAAGTAGTTAAAAGTAATACTTACACAATTATGGTTCTACGTCTTCAAGCCACCTTTTGTGACTCCTTAACATTTTATCTTACTATCTCGCATTCGGAATCGTGCCAACGACATTTACGATGTGGCACTCACTCGTATCTTTATCTAGACCAAAGACTTCTTTGCATAAACATCTAACATACTTTTTGGTTAAATTGTCGTTGTTAATATTTGAATTTTCTATTTGGAATTCGAAGTCTATTAGTCTAGTTCTATGAATGAGAATTGTTTTGTTTTTAAATGTGATAACCATAGTATAAATATGGTCAAAAAAACTAAGTTAATGTGCCAACTAATTTGCTCAATTTTTGTAGCTCTGTTTTGCTGTGTTTTGACCACCTATAGATCTGTCAGCTTTCCACAGATTTGCTCGATATTTTTGATCGTAACTGAAATGATAAACTTCTTCGTTGGTATAATATTTATATTTTATCTTCTTGCACACATACAAATTTGGTACAGAGTAGCAATATTTAACAAACTATTTAAGTAGGGTATCAGTACAGACTAGATTTCTAGACAACATTTAGGTTCCGAGGCTCGAAGAGAACTAATTTCTAAACTGGGCGCCGGACGCTCCAAATATCACGTCTTTAGGGTTCCGTACCAAAATGGTAAAAAAGGAACCCTTATGGTGTGACTCAGTCTGTCTGTCTGTCTGTCACAGCCGGATATCTCAAGAACTACTAATGCTATCAACTTGAAATTTAGAACAGTTTTAGATGACGTTTACCAAACTATTTTGCAAATAAGAAAGAAATAAAAATGTTTATTATTTTTTTGCAACAGGGACTGAAAGGGGGTCTTGAAAATTAAAAGTGAAGCATCTAGGGCATGTGGGATATCATATGAAAGAGCGCTGTTTGCAAATTCTGAAACAATTTTTTATTTTTTTTTAGGCCACATTATTGTCGAGTTTTGATGAAAAATGTAAAAAAAATACCGTTCCCCCCCTTATCTCAGAAGTTTGTAAAGAGAAAATTTGAAATTATTCTATGTGATAGAAGTTTATGTAAAGATTACAGCAAAAATAAAATGATGATCTCTAAATAGCACACTTTTTCAGAAATCGGAACGGAACCCTCGGTGCGCGAGTCCGACTCGCTCTTGACCGGTTTTTTATATTGCGCTAAAACAGCATTCTTTTTGGCGGTAACAGTCAAATGAGACACTTTTTAACTACTCGAAAATACAGATACAAAATCATCTGAGTCAAAGCACATACTTTCAACTTTATATTTAGTATTTTACATCAAAAAAACTTATTATTATTTGGAAATCATGACATAACTGTAATCTGATAACGATCGAGAAACAAGGTTATAATCGAGCATCTCTTGTTCATTTGTCGATCGACAAAAACGGTCTACAGTGTTGGTGGTACTTATAATACGATGTCGATCGTCTGTTGCTAACATATTTACTCTATTTTATTTAATCACACGTGTCAGCCGTCAAAAATCAAACAAATCTTAAGGCACTGTGGTGGCATCTACATCGCCACATATGAACTACGAACCTCATGCCTCTAAAGCACCATAAAAGTTATAATATACGTATAGTGTTATGGTGTTTGACCAAATAGGATTTATTTACCATTAAAGCCAATCCCATTTCTTAGTCCGGAACTCCGGAGTCTGAATATGTACCCGGTTGATGGCAATAGGCTCACCCATTGATATATTAGAGGAAGATATGTTACGCGCTAACATCGCAATCACTAAACCTGGACTCGGCGCACCACTACATACACCGAAACTAGCACATCTGGGATCACAGTGGCTGGAGCTGATGCTGTCGTGCAAGCTAAATCTCGTTATCCGCCGAATGCTTACGATTATGAATGACATTCATGTCTATCTTGCTCTCACAAACATGGCGAAGCAAACATTAAATATTATTATATTTTCAACAAATTAACATTTTTGGCTGTGACGAGTGAAAAGTAATACCGTGGAACTTGTTATTGGTTTGTGAACTATTTGGGCACATTTTGAAAACAACGTGAAGGCGTTGTTGCTGCTTAATTAGACGATTACGGTAATTTTACTTAACGTGCTACACAAACGCCAGTTCGATTGCGACTAAGGTGTGTGCGGTTCTCACTTTATGCGGTCCACGTCGAGGAGCGCGAACCTTATCTTCCTAATTTATACATCAATGGGCTCTCCCCCTATTAAATGGGAGACAAATATAACAGGCGGTATGTGGGTAGGTGTACACCTCTGCTAACCCTTCAGGGAATATACATAGGCGTGATGTTATGATATGTAAAGCCAATGCTAAGCATTCCTTCTATGTCGGGCTGTGTTTACATTACACCGAAATAATCACATTATTTCTGTAGTCGAAACCAGCAATGGTACCCACAACCCGTAGAGCAGTAGTCACTCGCTCAACCATTTAGCCACACTTGCCGCCAAAAAAAAAAAAGTTGCAAATTTTATCAAAATTGGTCTAGCCGTTTGAGCGTGAAGAAGTATCAAACATACAAACACACTCACACACTCACAAACTTTCACCTTTATAATATTAGTGTGATCACCATAGACATTATATGATCGTCTCTATCTTCAAGAAATAGAAGCATAAAAAACACACATAATTTTTGATGTAGACATTGTATCCTCCTCATAACGGTTTTACATAAAACAAGAATGACCTTTTACATAAAATCGAAGTTTGGGCCTATACAAACTTGTCTTAACTTTATATGGGCCATATAATATGTATGTTGGGGGACAAGCAACACAAAAACCATACAAAATACTTCGGAGACAACATTTTCTAACTCAATCTAACTTTAAAATAGTTTCGTTGTGTTGAAGACCGAAGAAAACTAGATGTGAAAGTGGTATTAATATCGATAATACTTTTTACTTTGAATGGTTCTTCTGGTAGGCGTAATGTTATTAAAGAACTTTTTGTAATAGTGAAAATTTGGTGGTTATCTTTTTTGTGGAAGAAAATTGTGTTGAAAAGAGATTATGTGTCTTAAGCGCCGTTTACACGGGGCAAGTTTCTGGAACGTTCAAGAGCAATAATTGCATGCCATAAAGCACGTTCAAGTTTTTTGACATTCAAGAACTGCATGAAGTGTTTAGACGCGTGCGATTCCATAAAATGGCATGTGCAATAATTGAATGCAAGTTTTGCCATTCAATAAAATCGCATGCGACTTACACCAGGCAATAAAATTGACAGGCGATTATTGCATACAAGTTTTGCCTAGACATGATATTTCATTAAATTTTAATGAATGCTTCTCAAGATATTTTTCAAGTTGTTCTTGAGTTGATTTCTTGCCTCAAAATAGCAACAACGATTAGGTACCACACCCTCACTCACCGCACTCATATTTCAATGACAGCACGAATGTCAGATCATGCCAGAATTGAATGCGATTTTATTGTACGAGCAATTATTGTATGTAATGTGCGATTTTCTTGTACAAGCTTATACTAGTTTTCAAAGTTGCCCGTATCGTGCAACAATATTGTACGTGTTGTTTAGACGTTGCCAGATATTTGCCTTTCAATTTTATGGTATTCCACAGGCAATAAACTGGCGCCGTGTAAATGAACCTTTATTCCTTATTTAAGAAGTTTTATAGTAACCTAATTTTGATTTTTTTTAAAAGGATTTTTTCGGTGTTGCGCTCTACATACTAGGTAAATATTATTGTAAAAAGGTTCAAGGTTAAGAAAAAAATAATTAAAATCTGGATCTTGCTTGACAAGACCACTATGCATTTTTGGTTGCAGCATTTTTTTTGAGAACCATAAGGCCGGCCACATACGGAATTCCGACTCGGAATTCCGTTTCGAAATATCGATTGTAATTTTCGAACGCAGCAAATCCATACAAAATCAAGGATCCACATAAGTTCTCCGTTTAAAATTGTTGGTAGTCTGTGTGTGATTTTGTGTGGATTGGCTGTCTCCGCAATTCCTAATTGATATTTCGAAACGGAATTCTGAAACGGAATTCCGACTACATGTGGCCGGCTTAATATGATTGTAATTGTAGGTACAACGTATGTTCGTCCTACAGAGCAGCTCAAGACATTATGATAATCGTCGAAGGGTTAGCGTCCCTCATATTCAGTATCAGTTGACAGATTACTGTTTAATTATTTGATACACGCCATTAGCGTTAATGCAGCCTAAGCGAAAAAAAGTTACCGAAGGTTTTTTTTTTTTTTTGGAGAAAACGTGACATTTTTGGTAACATCTGACATCTCACCTTGGTAAATACTTCTTAGTTCCAAATAAAAATTTTAAATGCTTCACTCAAAACTTTTGGAATAATATTTCACTTCCTGTTACAAACTTCCGTCCCTGTTCACGAAATCGCTCCTACAAATTGCAGGAAAGCGAGTGAAAAGATGAAAGAAAATACAGTTAAAACTGATCGATGCTCTTCATACAAGAAACGTGTTTTTTAGGGTTCCGTACCTCAAAAGGAAAAAACGGAACCCTTACGGGATCAATTCGTTGTCCGTCTGTCTGTCTGTCAGTCTGTCAAGACCCTTTTTCTCAGGAACGCTAGGAGGTATCAAGTTGAAATTAATATCAAATACGCAAGTCTATAGTCCCTTAGAGTTCTAAGACTTTTTTTCTTTTTGAGAGTTGGTAAGACCTAGTTGTTTTTTTTTTTACTAAAGTATTAAAACGAATACTGTGTAGTGTTAAATGCGGTGGTACGCAACCCTTTGTGTACGAGTCTGGCTCACACTTGCCCGCTTTTTGCTATAGCTATTAAACTTCATACGTGTCAGAAAATGTCGTCACAACCAAATCTTAAGGCGAGGTTACACATGCGGTCTACCCAGAGTTCCATTATAAAAGAAAAATAATACAATTTATTAGATCCAAGTTCGTTATGTGGTGTGTTTGGGTAGGGATTTAAGTAAGACGCGGCAGCGATTGGAAAGCTGCATTTAAGATTTTTATAAGCTGCTGCGATAAAAAGTGAACTATACTCCATCTAAACAGATGGAGTATAAAGTTACCTATATAAGTTATAGATTATTAGAATTTTAAGCCGGTTATGTGTGAAGATGTATTCATCACATCAAAATTATCTGAGGCATAAGTCACGCTTGACATAACCACCTGATACTTTTACTTTTACCACCAAAGTACGTAATTTGCGGCTTGGGTGATCTAAGGCCCTAAGCACACAAGTCACTTATTATCCTCGATTCTTGCACCCGCTGCCCTATCTCAAATCACTCTACATCACTTCCTGGATCCGAACACGTCACCGGTCTAATAGAAAACATCGTGAGGCCTATCAATGTTCAAAAAATACTGTCTCTAACGATTGATAACTTCGCACCTTTAAAACGACAATGACGTAAGTGCAAAAATTTCAAAGGCTTTTTAAAAAAAATATATTTCTGAGAAAGTAAAAAAAATAATTGAAAAGCGTTTTTCTCGAAAATTATTTTTTCACACTTACATCAGTGTCGTTTTGAAGGTGCGACTTATTATAAGTGACTAGTTGTGACTTCCACGGGGCTCGTCCACGGGGCTAATTCAGTAGGACTGCCGCGCGCCGAAGGTAAGGGCCCTCGCCCACGGCGACTTTTTGTAGCGATGCTGTTGCGCGTTTCGGAAACGCACGACAGCATCGCTACTCGAATCGAATCGTGGTGTAGGCGAGGGCAAACAGATAGCACCGCATCGCGACTGTATCGATGCGGACGCGCGACAGCATCACTACTGCATCGCTACAAAAAGTCGCCGTGAGCGAGGGCCCTTAGAGTTACGCGATAGAAAGAGAGGCAATTTGTAGGTGAATATAACTGTAGGTAATTAGCGTTCTGCGAACTGAATTGCACTTTACTGTGTCGTAGCAAGAGTCGCTTTTTATTTAAACGATTTTGCGGAGTGTCCCATCTGTATTAATCTGTGATTCGACTAAATTCCAAATTTTCTAGAATCACAGCAATATATAACTTTCTAGGCAATATGATGTCAAATCCGCTGCTCTCTCTCAAATCACGCCACGTCACCTCCGGGATCTGAAGACGCACTACAGAAGCACGTCACCAGTCTAATGGAAAACATCATGAGGCCTGACAGCGACTCCCTGAAGAGACCAACTCCTGTTATCTACAGAATTATATAATACAACGAATATTGTCAAGCGCGAAACGGCGAAACGGCGGCGTGGATATGTCAGATTATTTTTGTACTAAATGTTTTGGGACGCTTTAAATTAATTTATAGCATGTGATTTGGTTTAGTTATAATCTTTCCAACTATTTATTTTACTGTAACGTCCATGAAGTATTGCATTTTTTCGTCAATTGTTGCCTGTCAATAAATAAGGAACTTCATAAACGTGCTTCTGTCAAAAGTAAAAGAAAATGGTTGGAAGGAGTACTCGTGTCGAACTGGACTGAAGTAGGTCAACTTTGAGCCACACAAGTGTCAACACAAGTGATGAAATATGGACATTTCCGGTAACAAGTTAAAACTCTGTCTTGTAGTTTCTGCCTATCCATGTGGAAAGAAGGCGTGAGATTTATGTCATGCTCACTCTAATACATATCTCGCTGATGGTGGCGCGTGTGTTGGATCATATTTTAGCTCCCTTCAAAATGGTTGAGCTGAATGGTGCTAATCCATGCGTCATGTCCGTGAACGGGCTTCGCCATCATTAGGGACTGGTCATCTCATAACTGCTTATTTTAGTTGAATTTATTTTTATTTATTTTTTTGTATTTTTATTACGGAAGCTTTTAACTTTTTGCATCGTTCTCACAAGTAATTTCAACATGAATGATGTAACCAATTTTTTGTAAAAATACTTTGAAGAGGCTATTATACAATGCTTTGGAATAGGCAACTAGCTTCATCTTTCTGATTTACTGACCCCTTTATAATTCAAAAGTGACTGTAATTGGTTTATCTGAAATGTAAGTTAAAAATCTACTGTCTTAAATTCACTTAGGATTGCATTCTGACGGATAATTTGGAACCACTTTACAAACGCACCCGGCGATTTTATATACTAGCTATTTTTTTTTGGATACAATTGACCCTTTTTAGTGTATTATTGAAAACAACAAAGTACGCAAAATAATAGACGCCGAAAAAAAAAATTACAGTACGAGTACCATTGACCTTGAAATCAAAGTCAATGACCCTGAGGCTTTCATCGTCTAATATACGAGACATTCACCGCCTCTTCTAACCCAAATGATTCACCAAAAATAGAGGGGATATGGCACTCGGCGGCCGCTGCCGCGGCACCGCTCGCTTCGCTCGCTCGCCGTCGCGCGTTAAGGGTCACTGTTCTAACCTAACCGAACCCAAATTATTCACCAATGTGAAGTTTCGGACGCGCGGGTGTGATAGTACAGTGGAGGCGATAATTTGATAAGGAACATCCACACTACACTTACAACAACAAAAACAACAAGCAACATCTTGCAACATGATAACATCAAGTAACGTTCTGTATTTTTTGCAGCTTCTGCAATCAATTTGGTATTCGTTGTTGCCAAGTAACATTTGCAAACGTTTAGTAACTTCGGTGTAGATGCACCTTTAGAAATAGATACCACACAAGATACACTGTCTATGGATACCTACACAAGGGTATTTTTAATGCCTTGCTAACCTCAGATGAGACATACGTGCTTATTACTTCGCCCCTACTACGTAGTGGTAATGACGTATAATGTCTAGTTTACTGCTCCGGGCGACGATGTCGTACAAATAATTGATCAAGCTACACGATAGCTTGACCGATAATTTGTAGTCTTGAACTTCAAGGAGAAAATGTAAATAAGTAGGTTGAAACCTGGAAATCAAAAGAACAAATAGAGGCCAGAACCTTCAGCTGAATAGCCTTTTGTTTTAGCAACGAAACAAAAGGCACAAAGTCAAAGACAAAATCAAATAATTTATTTCAAATAGGCACATAAAAGGCACTTTTAAACACACTTACCAAAGCTTTATAAAAAAAACTATTCAAGAATCTTCAAACACTTCGGGTGTACTGGGAATCTTAAAATAATTTCTACTTTACTTTGTGTCAGTCCTACACTGAACACTGAAACGAAGAATATTTTACTGATAATAAGTGTAGGTCTTTAAGATTTATGTGAAAGTTAAATAATATCAGAACTAAGCACGTCTCTTGTTTTTGGATAAAACACTGGTACTGGCCTTCTTTGCGTAACAAACTTTCATGTTATTTTTGTTTTAAATTATGGCGTTTACATTCTGCTATACTGGCAAAATTAAAATAAAAGTATGTTTATATTTCTATTCTATTTCTATTTCTCTTGTGTTATCTTTTGGTTTTAATGTAACTAAATCTTTTTTTTTTGGATATTGCAAACTGGGCTAAGCAACTTCTGGAAATAAAATATTAAATATTTTAATATTTTATTTCCAGAAGTTGATTAGCCTACGTATTTGCAGTTTTTAGATGTTGAAATGTATAAAAGCACATGTCAGTGCATTTTAAAATTAGTTCCGTGTAGAATAAAGAGGTATTTTGCTAAGGCGCTGATAGACTTGAGCATTCCAGCGAATGTTAAAATACACAGGAGCGTTTTAGGGAGAGAATGCTCCCTAAAACGCTCCCTAAAGCGAGCATTCTTGCGAAATTTGCTTTTGACAGTAAATTGGCTCTTTACTTGACTCTGTTCGTAGTTCAGTTCGACAAATTTAGAAACGGCGAATGCTCAAGTCTATCAGCACCTTTATTATTATGCTGCTCGTTTTCTTGTCTTAATCCATTCTGATTTCCTACTCTTAGCAGAGAGAGAGAGAGAGAAATACATTAGTTTAGAGATGTCAAACCACTCCTAATTTCGATTTTAAACAAGTTTTTTTACAACTTAACTGTATAATGTCTCAGCTCATATATCTGTCATCCCTTTCTTGTTTCATTAAAAAAAAAAGATAGAAATAAAATAGTTTTGTTTATTCGATACACAACAGAATGGGCCATTACAAACTTTTTTAACGTACGGAATCCTACTAAAACAGTGTTATGGTGAAATGGATAGGCACATTCGATACGGGAGTTATAATGGGGGCCCCTGGCGACATCGTTGTGATGACGTCACGAGATAATAAGTTCCCTGCCGTTGATATATGGGATTAGTTTATGTTACAGTTAACGGCAATGTGTGTACACAAAGAGGATTTATAGTTACGTCATTAAGGTTAGCATTTTATAACGGCAAATACATACATACACATAAAATTTTAAAAACCCATGACATGAAAAAAAACTTCAAATAAATAATTTCAAAAACTAACATAAGATGGACTATAACAAGTATTTCTGGGTTTTGTTAAGGGTATTTTTACACCCGTTTTAAACATACCTACCCTACAAAACAATAAAACCCAAAAAAAAATTTGCCAGTCATATGAACTACCGAACTGGCATGTAAGATAAATTGATTTCCCCCTATAAAAATCAATCAACGCGCCTTAAGAGGAAATAGGGGCAGCCAGACTTTTGAAAATTAGGTATTTTAAGAAGGTATTGCTGTCGCTCTGCGAGCGCTCCGCCCTCTAATTCGTGCGATAAGGACAACTGCAGATCCGACTAAATAGCCTATGTAAAAAGTCACATTTCGAGGTATGGCTCTCGCCTATTTCCTCCTCCAATATTGGACCAATTTAAAAGACATTTCATAAACTGAATAAGAAGGATATATACTATGCCCCTATGTTTTTCTTTTTTCGTTAATAGTGGTCAAATTGGTACACTAGGCGTCTGTTGACAGCGGTTCTAGTTCTTATATATAATAAATAATATATCATCAAAAAGGAAAACATAGGGGCATACAAGTATCTGATATTTATATTTCTGTAAAAAATCATTGCCTTATGGTCACTAAGCAGAAAGAAAACAGGCGAGAGCGTTTGTATCTTTTTGTACAGAGAAAAGAGCACCCACGTTTCCTCTTAAGAAGTTTTCACTTCAAAAATAGGCATAGACAACTTTTGAGCTGGTAATTAGGGTTCCTTACCTCAAAAGTAAAAACAGAACCATTATAGAATCACTACGTTGTTCGTCTGTCTGTCTGTCTGTCTGTCTGTCAGTCTGTCAAGACCCTTTTTCTCAGGAATGCGTGGAGGTATCAAGTTGAAATTAATATCAAATACTCTATGGTCCATTGGAGTTCTACAAAAATCAAGCTTCTAAGTAAACGCAATAAAAGAATACGGCCATTTATGTGACATATTTTGATACTTACAAGGAAATCAAAACCTATAGGGTACTTCCCGTTGATTTAGAATCATGAAAGGCAAGAAGCAAGGTCTCATAGCACAAGTAAAGGAAAAAGTCCGAAAATTTGTTAGTATGTAATTTTATCACTTAAAAAAATATTTTTTGGGATTACAATGTTAAGTTTGTTTTTGGGATAAATTCTTTTCAACTATGGAACCCTTCATTTATGCGTCATCCAATACCCACTTGCCCAGTAATTTTTTTTTTGATTATAGG
The DNA here is from genome assembly GCA_905163495.3 of Cosmia trapezina. Lineage (NCBI taxonomy): Eukaryota > Metazoa > Arthropoda > Insecta > Lepidoptera > Noctuidae > Cosmia > Cosmia trapezina. Next base: position 20,697,614 of record LR991037.1, read on the forward strand.
ATTGTTTTAAATTATTTTATTTTGCATAATTAAAGTTTCAAACAAAACTAATTGACACCTTTTTTGTAAATCATAAATAGCATAATGCTATAATCATATAATCTCAGTACGTATAATCTCAGTAAAATATTTGATTTAAAAGAGTGTCCGTGGAGTTTCTTGCCCGTTCTTCTCCAGGATCTACGCTTTGGAATGGGCAACTAGCTTCATTTTTCTGACTGACCGACCCAAGACCGACCCTTTGACAATTCAAAAGAGCCTGTAATTGGTTTATTTGAAACTAGCTTTTGCCCGCGGCTTCGCCCGCGTGGATGTCGGAAAATATCCCATGGGAACGTTCATGTGGAAAACATATCCCTAACTTAAGAAATGCTGGGTTTCCCATACAAACTTTCATCCCTTTTATCACCCTTTGTAGGATTATGTTTTAAGACAAAAAGTAGCCCATGTCCTTTCCCAGGATGCTATCTATAGCCTTGCCAAATTTTATCGAAATCCGTGCAGTTTTGTAAATTTTAAAATCAACCCCTATTTTACCCACTTAGGGGATGATTTTTAAAAAACGCTGACCCGCATATATCTTAACTTCTTACCAATAGCATAAATTTGTTATCCCTAACTTAAGAAATACTGGGTTTCCCTTACAAACTTTCATCCCCTATATCACCCCCTGTAGTATTATTTTTGAAAAAAATAGTATCCTATGTCCTTTCCCAGGATGCTATATAAAGCCTTGCCAAATTTTGTCGAAATCCTTGCAGTTTTGTAAATTTTAAAATCAACCCCTATTTTACCCCCTTAGGGGATGATTTTTCAAAAACGCTGAACCGGATATTTCTTTATTTCCTATCAAAAGCATACATTTTAATTTTCACATCCCTAACTTAAGAAATACTGAGTTTCCCATACAAACTTTCATCCCCTATATCACCCCCTGTAAGATTATTTTTTAAGACCAAAAGTAGCCTGAGTCCTTCCTCAGGATGCTATATAAAGCCTTGCCAAATTTTATCGAAATCCGTGCAGTTTAGTAAATTTTAAAATCAACCCCTATTTTACCCCCCCCGGGGATGATTTTTCAAAAACGCTGAACTGCATATTTCTTAATTTCCTACCAATAGCATAAATTTGTTATCCCTAACTTAAGAAATACTGGGTTTCCCTTACAAACTTTCATCCCCTATATCACCCCCTGTAGTATTGTTTTTGAAAGTATCCTATGTCCTTTCCCAGGATGCTATATAAAGCTTTGTCAAATTTTGTCGAAATCCGTGCAGTTTTGTAAATTTTAAAATCAACCCCGGTTTTACCCCCTTAGGGGATGATTTTTCAAAAACGCTGAACCGCATATTTCTTTATTTCCTATCAAAAGCATACATTTTAATTTTCACATCCCTAACTTAAGAAATACTGAGTTTCCCATACAAACTTTCATCCCCTATATCACCCCCTGTAGGATTATTTTTTAAGACCAAAAGTAGCCTGTGTCCTTCCCCAGGATGCTATATAAAGCCTTGCCAAATTTTATCGAAATCCGTGCAGTTTAGTAAATTTTAAAATCAACCCCTATTTTACCCCCCCCGGGGATGATTTTTCAAAAACGCTGAACTGCATATTTCTTAATTTCCTACCAATAGCATAAATTTGTTATCCCTAACTTAAGAAATACTGGGTTTCCCTTACAAACTTTCATACCCTATATCACCCCCTGTAGTATTATTTTTGAAAAAAATAGTATCCTATGGCCTTCCCCAGGATGCTATATAAAGCCTTGCCAAATTTTGTCGAAATCCATGCAGTTTTGTAAATTTTAAAATCAACCCCTATTTTACCGCCTTAGGGGATGATTTTTCAAAAACGCTGAACCGCATATGTCTTTATTTCCTATCAAAAGCATACATTTTAATTTTCACATCCCTAACTTAAGAAATACTGAGTTTCCCATACAAACTTTCATCCCCTATATCACCCCCTGTAGGATTATTTTTGAAAAAAAAAAGTAGCCTATGTCCGTCCCCAGGATACCATCTATAGCCTTGCCAAATTTTATCGAAATCCGTTCAGTGGTTTAGGCGTGAAAAGGTAACAGACAGACAGACACACAGACAGACAGATAGACAGAGTTACTTTCGAATTTATAATATTAGTATGGAAGTATGGATAAAGGCTTTGAGTTTGAGTTTGACGTTTAACTCAATTTAGCTCTCGTTAACCTCTCTTCAATTTGGTTGTAAAAGTACACCTTTTTAATTAAATATTGGTGAACCAAACTTTTAGGCCAGCTCGTGCAAAATAAAAATGTCTAAAACTTAACGAACAATAAACCCTTAAATTAATTAAAATTTATGTATTTGCATGTATTTTTCTTTATTAAGTGGTTTGTTTCTGTAAATGTGTGTGTAAACTAATAAATCAAAACTAACCAAGTGTGTGTCAGACCATGCACAATGAAGGGTTCTGTAGAAGGGATGAATTTATCCCAAAAACAAACTATGTCTCCCATATATCGATGTACGTCGCGGTCAACGAAACTCTCCAACTGCAAATAAATGTACGACCTACAAGTATTTGTTCCGAGTCTGGGTGTTTTCTATATATAAACTGTATGTATTTACAAAAAAAAAATGTATATAAGTAGTTTATCAGCCATCTCGTTACCATAACACAAGCATTAGGTTGCTTAGCTTGGGACTAGATGGCGTTGTGTGAAATGTCCAAGGATATTTATATTTATTTATTTATTTATTTATAAATAAAGTTTGTAATCGCAAAAAAAAACATGTGATAAAGCTACAAATTAACGATTTTCCTTTACCTGTGCTTTGAGACCTTGGTTTTTGCCAAATTTTATGATTCTACGTCATGTTTTGATTTACTTGCGAGTATCAAAATATGTCGCATAAATGGCCGTATTTTTTTATTGCGTTACGTTAGAAGCTTGATTTCTTTAGGACTCTAAAGGACCATAGACCTACGTATTTCATATTAATTTTTTCTTGATACCTCCACGCGTTCCTGAGAAAAAAGTCTTGACAGACAGACAGACAGACGGACAACGAAGTGATCCTCTAAGGGTTCCGTTTTTTCCTTTTGAGGTACGGAACCCTAAAGAGGTTTCAATTACTAATGAGAAACAACAAAATTACATCTACAAATTTGGTAGGTTGCTAAGTCGCTTATGTTTAACAGTGAATATAGATTCCGTTATATTCCGAAAGTAAAATAGCTATATATTATTCTTGAATTGTGTCGGAACTCTGATTTTCAGCTTAGTATAAACTAATTTATAATGGAGTTTGTGGTAAAAATGCAGCGTTAGATATGCAAGCCTCAAATACAGTTTTATTGATAAAAAAATCAGTCGGTTTGAATATTTTGCGCAAAAGTTCCAAAAAAGTTCCGAAAGCATTATTTGTAGCACGCTTTCGTAGCACAGTACACACTATGCCGTTGTACAGAGCGTCGCGCAGCATAGCGAGACCTATACGTCGCAGACTAGTTTTCATAATCGCATCTTTGTCTTCGTCAGAAACGAATAAAGGTCTATAATCAACGCAATCTATAAATAAATAAAATAAATATAAAGAAATATACTTGGAAATTTCACACAACGCCATCTAGTCCCAAGCTAAGCAACCTAATGCTTGTGTTATGGTAACGAGATGGCTGATAAACTACTTATATACATTTTTTATTTATTTGTAAATACATACATAAAAAACACCCAGACTCGGAACAAATACTTGTAGGTCGTACAAATATCTGTTCCAGCAGTCAATCGCTCAACCACTGCGCCAACCGTGTCGTCAAGTCTATGAAGTCCGTTTGGACGTTTCTCATTATGACATGCCGCGATAACTTTGTATGAACGTCTACGTAAGAAATCGAAAAATCAAATTCATAATCCTAATTAATTACCATGTTATCCATACACTATAACATTGAGTATCATTCAGAAAGCTCCAAGTTTTACTTTATATTGGAAAAATGCACTCAAAAACAACCAATCAATCGTTCGGACCAAACCTGGAATCGCGAAAAAAAAAATCTGCTGTTCAGTACATTTATCTAACTCGTCAAAATGTACTGAACAGCTGTTTTATATTTCGCGATTTCATGTTTGGTCCCATAGTAAAAGATGTTCAAAATGATGAGTACAATGACCCCTTAAGAGGTTTAGTGTAAACAGAAAGAATGTTGTATAAACAAAATCTGATCAATTATATTTTTAGCTTTATTTTGACATTTAATTTGACGTGTAAAAGTGTTTGTACAAACCTACTTACAGAAATAAATCATTTATCATTTATCATTTATCATTTTAATAATTACTGGTACATATTATACAGTGTATTAGAAATTAGTACATCGGGTTTTGGTTTATGTCTTTGTTTGGCTCTGAAACTCGCCCAAATTGAAACTTAGTTGGGATTTATGTAATAACTGTTAAATATTACAAACTCGTATGTGTAATAAAACGATATGCCTCGGGAATCAGTTTTAAGCAATGTAGATAAATTGCCGATTACAAACTCTAAGTATGACAGATCGTTAAGTCTCGAGAATCGGTTTTTAAAGCAACCAATTTTTTTCCAATCACTACACAAAGTATTTTGACAGCGGTCCAAACGGACTTCTTAGATTGCGTATAATTATTGTATTATCGTTTTTAGTCGCCACATAACACGGGAATCTTTTAGGGCGAGCGCGAACTTATGATTTCAGTATGGAGTTATATAGAAGTGTGCGCATACGATTAAACTATCGGTCCAGTAAGTTATATGGCCGTACGATAGCGACTAACCTATCTATAGACTAAAATCTCAAGTGCGCGCTCAGCCTTAAGGGGAATGCGCTAGAATGGCCTCCGAAATTAATTTTTTCTTACGTTTTTTGCAATTTGCAGGTCAGTGTCAGGTTGTATGTTGATTAAAATATGATTCGCGGCCGTAACTAATATGGCTTTACAGAATTTTAATCACTAGAATCAGCAATACAACTCCATAAATTAGAATTGACCTCCTGATTTCACGAAATCATGTGTTGTATTGCTGACTCTATGATTAAAATTCTGTAAAGCCATATTAGTTTTTTTTTTTTTTTTTGAGGGTGGGAAATCATCAAATAACTTCTCCCGCTCTGGGTGGAGCGGAAGGGCGTGTCAGACTTTTACTGACTAAAACCCACCCGTGTTCCTTCAGTTGCCTATGCCAGGGCCGCGGTATCTTCTTAAAATTACCCGCAACCCCAGCGGCACTACCCGCAACCCCAGCGGCGCCATATTAGTTACGGCCGCGACTCATATTTTAATCAATATACGACCTGACACTGAACTGCAAATTGCAAAAAACGTAACAAAATTTGAATTTCGCGGGCTACCTTAGCGAATCCCCCTTAAAGCTTTACCTACCAAACCAAAACCATAAAGACAGCGAACTTATTTTACACCAAAATCCAAACCCGCCACATGAATAAAGTAAAATATTTTCCCAGTAAACTCATAATATCCTTCAATTTCGAGGCAGCGAGCTTTGCCCTGAATTTCACGAAAAAAGCCTTTTGAATAAAACGCATCATACAAAACATGTGTGGAATGTATGAGCATGCTTTTAGAATATTGGTATTCGTGCGCACGTCGCGACCGTGCGAAGTGCCACTTAAGTCCCATTCTGCATGGTACTAGTTGTTCCATATTATTATTATTATGTAATGGTCGAGACAGCGGGCTCTTGAGTCAAAAGTACTGACTGGAAAACAGTCGTTAAGAAAATGTTATTAAACATAGGATTTTGTTGTGAAAATTAGGATGAAGAAAATATCGTCATCTGCCCTGCCTTTTGGGGTCGGCTTCCAGTCTAACCGGATACAGTTGAATACCAGCAGTGCGATTCTGTAACCACCGTGAAAACTTAGGTGAAGTGAGCGTGGAGTGAGCTGTCAATAGTGTCAATTCCTAGCAAAAACAAACTCACTTCACCTAAGTTTTCACGGTGAGATTTTTACAGAATCGACCGGCTGTATTTTACATGAAGTGACTGCCTATCTGACCTCAACAACCCAATAACTACATAGGTAACGCGATAACAAGACTGGGGGCCTAAAACAGCCACATTAAGAAATTCATCTAAAAACGATTCATTTCCTGAATTCCCAACAATTTATTATGATTGACATATTTGACGTATTTGACATTAAACTTCAATAAAGCAATTCATAATTTGTGGACCATTTTACGAATCTCCATACAAAACTGTCAAAAAGATGAATTGCGCGCTATGAATTGGACACAGATTAATTATGAATTTTACTGTCATTTTGTGACCGTTTTACGATTTCAAATATGATTCATAATACCTATTATCCTATTATGATTCTGCCAAAGTGGCCGTTTTAGCCCCCTGGTTGTCAGACTTTTGAGCTTCTGATTACCCGTAACGACGGTCAAGGTTATACGAATGACAGCTGTGACCAATTGCTTCAGAGGCACGAAGGAGTCTCGGTATGATACGAATGGTCACCCATCCACGGACCGAAAGCAGCAAGCAAAGCTTGAAGAGTGATCCGTGTTGCCACAAGCCCCTGTATTCATAAGGATAAAGAAAATACCTATATGAAATTCAAACAAAAAATGTGCATTCATATTTTCGTATGGAGCATATTTCATTAAAATAATGCAAAAAAAAAACATTGCTTTTACATGAAATGAAAGTCTTAAACACAATGTAGGTACTGACAGTTTTATAATTTACGAAAAAGATTTTCATATAATATTTTATTTTTCATTCAATTTAAGCCCATAGTATGAAAACGTTGGGCTTAAAGAATTTAAGCGTCAATTTAACGTTTTGTAACAAAAACCATACACGTGGAATGAATTCAATAATATTTCTGGGAATTGAAGAAAACTAATTGCTAACTAAAATTTATTGTTCTAGGAAACATTTAAGTACCATAATATTTAATTCGGGAAATAATTATGACGAACAAGTTTAAAGGGTCCTCGAAACGATCAATAGCAATTAACAATTTTTACATGATTGATGCATATTGTTGTGCAAATTGATCGTCTACAAAATTCATTTAAAGCGATTGACAATATTACTGCATAAAAAATATATGGTAATTGATCAATAATTACAATATTGGTCGTTTCGGGGACCCGTCAATTAAGTTCTTATTTTCATGTTTGATTTCACACCTGATCATGAAAATAATTTTCTGACTCAGTGGTTCTCAGCAGCGGCCTCTGACAGACCTAGGGTCAGTTTCTAGAACGAAAATGATCTCAAAACTAATTTGAAAAATTGTCAAGCTCGCAAAAACTACTGTGATGGTTTGAATAATTTATCAACAGCCAATCACAGCACCTTGCGCGTGCTTGACAATTGAGTCATTAATATAGATGCAAAGGCAGCACATCTATGGTCGAACTTTTAATTAGATGCAGTAAACTGACACTTCTAATGTCATGTTTACTGTAATTTCGCTGTCAAATGGGAACATTTTTTAACGAAATGACAGATAAGAAGTGTCAGTTTACTGCATCTAATTAAAAGTCCGAGCATACTTAGTTATACCAAAATGGCGGTAAACAATATTATTAGTTTCCAAGCAGTGCAGTCATTAAGTCAAACTATGTTCCTGATTTGACATTGACAGACTCCATTCAATGTTGCTATCTATCACTGATAAATAGGATGTTGCTGCCATATGACTCACTAGCTTATGCCCGCGCCTTCGCCCGCGAGGATGTCGTACAACATCCCACGGGAACGTACTACCGGGAATGCCTTCCTTATTCCTTGTCTACATTATAAAGGGAACCTCTGTGTCAAAATTTCAGCTTTCTAGGTCCAAGGGTTTGGGCTGGGCGTTGATGAGCCAGTCAGTCAGTCAGGACTTCTCTTTTTATTTATAAACATCTTTTTCCAACAAATTCGGCTTACATACAATATCAATACGCTGACTTATTTTATACGGAAGGCTTTGTCTCCTGTATCACGGTTTTTTTTTAACTGGTACAGGATACAGGTTATCTTTTCCACTAAAGTAAAACTTAGAATTGTCTGGTGGAAAAGCAATCTGTTTATGGAACAACAGATATGGTTAAAATTACAAAAAAAAGAGTATATTGTTTGTTTCGATAAATAAAACAATAAAAACATTTTTTTTGTCACCACTACACTCAAAGGTATCATGGATCTCAGAAAGTTGTGTAGCTGAGAAAAAGTGAGAACAACTTTTTCTTTTTAATATTTTTTTTTTAACTTCCCAGACTCGTATCAAGGAAACACTTAAGTTCTGACATGTGTATTAGTTTGTTACGTTTCGTTCGGACTAACGGAAGGAAAACGGAGTTTTTTCACAACACTTTTTTATTCAAATCGTTTTTCATTCAGAAGTTACTATGCTTGTTAGATGCAAGTTTTTCATGAATGTTTTTCTTGCCTTTTTTTTGTTTTGTAGTTGATTTGTGTTTTTAGGAAAATACGTTGACGTAATTCTTCTTCTTTGATTGTTCACATTTCCACACAGTCTGCCTAGCCTTTTCCGAACTATGTTAGGGTCGTCTTTTAGTCTAACTGGATGCAGCTGAATACCAGTATTTTACATGGAGCGACTGCCTGTCTGACCTCCACAACCCCGATAACACGATACACCTTGGTAAAACTTTCAGACTTCTGACGACCCGTAACGATTATCAAAGATCCAAGACTGACAGCCGGGACCAACAGCTTTAACGTGCTTTCCGAGGCACGGAGGAGTCTCGGCATGTAAAGATGTTCACCCATCCACGGACCAACCGCGGCAAGCGTAGCTTAACCTGATAGACCGACCCGTGCGGCTGTTATTACTTAGCCATGAGTTCCATTACATTTCCATAGGTAAATAGAAAATTAAAACATAATTATCCTTTATGCTGTCTGTACGAAAGGCCGTCATTCATAAATGACGGTCGAAAGCAGAAGACTATTTTCTAGAAAAACGGTGGCCGCCACATGACGGCCGCAATTACGGCCGTCATGAAAGTGATGGTGGGGGGGGCTTAAAAAGGATGACTTCAAAAAGGAGTTCTGTATTCGACCCGTATGTATGTGTGTTTGTATGTCCGCGATTTTCTCAAAAACTAATTTGAAGATTGATTGAGATCTGCATAGTCACTAGACGAACCTAAAACTGTGACGAATTTACCATTGGACAAAAAACCACATAGTCATTTTTCACCCGACTAACTCACATAATTATATTTAAACTACTTACCCCGTAGACATTACTAAATTAATAGTGTTTCACGAACACATGGTGTCCAGTAAAACCCTGGGAAACCTAGCCACTCACCCGACGCGACATAATATTATGCCCTAATTAATGATCATCAACACAATAAATTTAGAAATACTGAATTATGAGAGAAAGTTTATTATACGGTTTATTAGTAGTTAGTCTAGTTTTGCTCGATAAAATATTGGTATTTTCTCATAGTTTGCTTCGTAAACTATGTTTGGATGAAGTTGAGTCATGATGTAATTTATGTTCCTCTGATTGGGGTATTTACCCTACACATTTAAGGTCAGAGTACCTTGTATATCAACGTTTTTTACGGCGAAATGGTACTAAATCTTTGTATTGTATTTATTACTAGTTTCTGCTCGCGATTTTCGTCCTTGTGTTTTTTTTTTAATCACACTAATATTAGAAAGACGACAGTTTGTGAGTATGTGTGTGTGTTTGTTTATATGTTTGTTACTTCTTCACGCTCAATGGGCTGGACCGATTTAGATGAAAGAACATCGGTCAAATTTCTATAGAAGCTGGACCTGAGTTTTATTTTCAGTGTACAGAAGCAAATTATAGTGAGGTTTGATTGTTTTATGTAGTAAACACCATCCCTTTCGAAAATAATATCTAAATAGCCAAGATATTTCAATAATGCAAAAAATACTTTTGAAGTTATCGGTGTCCGGAAATCAAAAGCACAGAATAATCGTCACAAGCGGTATCTAGTTATCAGTCTGTAAAACAATGCCAAGGTCAAACAACAGAAGGGAATCCAAAACAGTACAGTACGTATCACAATATTCACACTAACAACAACAACAACACAACAATGCGGGATCGCCGGGTGCAAAGACTACACACTATATTAGTGTCAAATTGACACCCGTTGTAATTGACAGTATTGACACTGTCAATCCATGGCGCGCGTCGATGACATATTATGACGTTCCGTTGTACACAATGGGACAAAATGCTGATACTTACTATGAACCCACATAATTATTTTTATGACAAGAATCCAATACATAGATAATAAAAACAGCACTAGTTGGTTTGGTACACAAGTATATAATTGAATTACATCTAATAACTATTCAGAAAAACGTGAATAATTATAATCTTTGAGTACTAAATCATTTCTTAAGCAAAATGAATCGTCAAAGGTGCGTTCTGAACATGTTATTCTAAATAATTTGCAAATTATGCTATTAAAAAAAATGTGTTTGTGCTTTTTTTTCTGGCGACCTAAATATCAATTTCTTATGTTTTTTAAGACCTTAAAAAAATACTAGATTTTTACATATCTAAGGCATATCTGTACACCCACCGCCTCGTAGTCAGGTACGATTTGACCGTCCTTCTTTGGTATGTAGATAGCTTAATACCATGGCTTAACAGATAGGCTACCTTTTATCCCGGTCTACGCGGGTGGAACTGCGGGCGGAAGCTAGTTTAACATTAAATAATATGTGTCATGACACGGCAATTCAATTAGTGAAAGTATTTTCGGAATCGGATCAGTAGTTCCGAAGATTACCCCCTACACAGATATTTATAAACTCACAAATTTTATCTCATCATCTGCCTAGCCTTTTCCCAACTATGCGGGGGTCGGTTTCAAGTCTAACCGGATGCACCTGAATACCAGTATTTTACATGGAGCGACTGCCTATCTGACCTCCACAACCCAGTTGCTGGCCAATGCAATACTCCTTGGTTTTCAGACTTTCGGGCTTCTGACGACCCTTAATGACTGGCAAAGATCCACGAATGACAGCCGAGACCAACGGCTTCGAGCTTTCCGAACCACGGAGGAGTTTTGGTTTGTAAAGATGGTCACCCATGCACGGACCAACCGCGGTAACTGTAGCTTAATCTGATCGCGTGACCCGTGCGGCTGTTATTACCTAAGTACCTGTCCAACAGAGCTCTGCTCGGATGAAAATAGACAAAAATATTTTTCCCAGACATGAGACCTAGCTACATCGATTTTCATATTGCAACTTTCATCGAAATCGTTAGAGCAGTTTTTGGACAACGTGATTACAAATATGGCTCACTTAATTGTACCTATAGGATATTTTGGTAAAGATATTTTAGTCATAAATTCTATAAATAACACATCTATTATTAATTTATAGCTTGCCAACGAAATTACTAAAAGCAAGCTACAATGAAATCTAATTTAGCAAAAGCTTTATAATTTTATTACTGCATTTTGCTCTTTCATTAGGCTATTAATTCGCTAAATGAAATCAGAATCCCGTAACGAACATGAATCTAATAGAAAATAATTTAGGGAGCATAAAATGTTAGTTATTCATTAAGCTACGTTTCGTACTTCGCACCAACATTGGCAGTACTAAACTGAAGTATCTTTAAAAAACCGGTCAAGAGCGAGTCGGACTCGCGCACCGAGGGTTCCGTTCCGATTTCTGAAAAAGTGTGCTATTTAGAGACATCGTTTTATTTTTCCCGTAATCTTTTCATAAACTTCTATCACATAGAATAATTTAAGATTCTTATCTTTACAAACTTCGGAGATAGGGGGGGGACGGTATTTTTTTTAACGGTACGTTTGCCCAACTATTTTGAAAATAAGAAAGAAACAAAAATACGTATGTTTTTTTGCAACAGGGACTGAAAGGGGGTCTCAAACATTAGAAATGGGGCTACTAGGGCATGTGGGGTATCATATGAAAGAACGCTGTTTGCACATTCTCAAACATTTTTTTTTTCTTTTTTTAGGCAGCATAAGTTTTCGACCTTTGATGAAAACTGTAAAAAAAAATACCGTTCCCCGCCCCTATCTCTGAAGTTAGCATAGAGAAAAATCTGAAATTTTTCCATGTAATAGAAGTTTATATATAGATTACAGAAAAAATAAAATGATGTCTCTAAATAGTACGGTTTTTCAGAAATCATCAACAAAAATTACATATAAATGATGAAACGGAACACTCGGTGCGCGATTCCAACTCGCTCTTGACCGGTTTTTATTTTACGTGTCTATGTTACGTGTATCACGCTTCCACAACAGGGGGCCTACTCCCTAAGTCCGTCCGTCTTTCCGTCCGTCCGTTTATCCATCCGTCTGACATTACGATCCATTAAAACAAGTGTAAATGTTAAATTTTTCGGACGAGCAACAATACACCGGGAGTAGGGACAACTGGCAAATCATGTTGTCATTCATACTTCGTTCGGGCCCCGAACCAATCATCCATCCGTAGGTGATACGGAGTAAGAAACTCCAGTAACGAAGGCCGAAACTACGGGCTTCGTGCTTAGGGAGTAGGCCCCCTGCTTACGGCACTTTAAACGGTCGCGTTATTTTGCCGTGCATACTCTTTACGGCAGTCTAGATGGCGCCACTTTTATGCCGCAAGCTGATGATTCTTTAATCGATAGTGATACAATGCCGCTTGCGGCAATCTATACACTGCCTATATTTATTTATTAAGTTCTTATCTATCTTTGACTTAGACTTAGTTCAGACTTAGGTCAGTTCGGCGCGTGCGCTCCTACCGTTCGAACGTGACACCTGTAACGCGACTATAATTATTGATTGGTTCCGGGAAACTATTAAAAGTATTTAGATTTAATCTACCGTGATGGTGCAGTGCAAGTCATGTAAACTGTCGCTAGCCCGAGTGAAAGGCGACAGTCTTACAAAGTGTAATGGTGATTGTGGTGGTGTCTTCCATAAAAAATGTGTCACAAAAATCAAAGCATTTAGTGACACCGGTCTATGCGATGAATGCCAAATCACGCCACAGGCTCGCCAGCCAAACATAGAAGTCGATATGACCCAAACGACACCTCAAAAACTGTTGGCCGAAGTCAATGAAAAGTTAACAATAGTCTTCAATATGAAAAAAACACTTGAGGCGATGTCAGACGACATAAGTTTCTACGCGGAGAAGTACCAGGAATTGATCGAAGAGAAAGTAAAAACAGACAAAAAGATTAAGGCATTGGAGCATAAAAACGTGCATTTAGAAACCTGTAATAAGGCACTGGAAGAAAGGATAGTTTATTTGGAGGTACGTGAGAAGGAAACAAACGTAGAAATATTTGGATTAGAGGAGCAGCATAATGAGAACTTGGATATCACAGTTAAAACTTTAGCAAGCAAATTAGGAGTCGAAGGTGGATTGATATGTGAGGTAAAGAGGGTGGGTGTAGAAATCAAAGCCGAGAAGTCGCAGCGCGAGAGAAAACCACGCCCCGTGGTTATCACTCTGGCTACGCGTGCTAGTCGCGACAAATGGATAGCCACAAGAAAATCCCACCAGCTAACTAACGATGACATATTTGCTAGCGGAAATAGACAGCGAATCTATGTAAATGAGGATCTCACCAAACATATGCGTAACCTGCTATGGACGGCTAAGAACGAACTAAAGCAAACTTTTAAATACATTTGGGTACAGAATGGCAAGGTGCTAATAAGAAAAGATGATCCGACCGACAACAAAATCAAGTCGATTCGTACACTTGGCGACATAAGTGCGTACGCAGTAAACGAGTGACGTAACTTGTATAACGCCGTCATAAATCTGCACACATAGTGCGGAGTGAGCGCTGCAAGCATAATTAAGACAAACAAATAAAAATGGATCGTTTTGATGCGATTGTCACATTAGAATGTCAATTTACTAGGTTTATAAATGCAACTACTTGGGTTGAGAGTATAAGTAGCAACAACGAGTATCTATATATAGTGCACTTAAATATTCGGTCGATAAGAAAAAACTTTAATGAGGTGCTGATTTTTCTTAAAAATTACTCTAAGCATATCGAAATATTAGTGCTGACAGAGGTTAACATTAAGGAGGACGAGTTATCGTTATACTATATAGAGGGGTATAATTTGTTTGCAAACACGAGAGAGAATACAAGAGGAGGAGGTGTGGTTATTTATGCTAGGGAGTGTTTTGTTTTCAATGCAAATAAAACCTTGACAAGTTCTATGGAAGGCCTTCATGGTAAACTCACTTTGAACCACTCAACTGTAAATGTCCTTGGAGTCTACAGACCACCTAAAACGAATAAGTTGTTATTTATTGATGAAATGGAGCAGTTAATTAGGAAGATCCCAGCAAACGAGGACATCATCATGTTAGGTGATGTCAACATAAATCTATTAGGAGTGAGTGAAAGTCATCAAATGTCAAAATACAAGGACTGCCTGTGTGGACTAGGGTTACAGTGCGTAATACCACCTACGGAGGTGACGCGAGAGGCTATCGTCGCGGGTGTAAGAGAAGTGTCGTGCATCGATCATGTTTGGGTGCGAACGGGACAGCTGCATGACTGCCAGTCGTTTGTTATTGAGTGCTTCATGTCGGATCATCATATGGTTGGTGTCTCGATGCCGTATGCGACGCGACTGTGCAATGACAGTAAGAACTCGGACACTCGGTATGTGATTAATAATAAGATAGTAGCTAAGAAAATCACTGATTATGATTGGTCTCAACTGTTGCTTATTGATTGCCCGTTAGCTATGTATGATAAGTTACAAAATGTTTTTAATGATTTTTATAACACTAGTAAGACCGTAATGCTAAAAACCAAAAAACGGGATACACAACCATGGATAGGAAGAGGCTTAAGTAATATGTTACTGCGTAGGGATGCGTTATTTAGGGATTGGAAAGAGACACCTAACAATAACACGAAAAGACTAGAATATACACGATTTCGAAATAAAGTAAATAAATTAATATTTAAAGCAAGAAATAAGTTTCGGCAAGAAGAAATAAAGAAGTGTAATGGAGACCCAAAAAAAATATGGGACAAAATTAATAGTTGGACAGGTAGAAAAAAGATAAATATAGATGATACTGTTAAAAGATACTTTGGAGATAAAGACACAATGTATAATATATGTAGTAACTTTGCAGATACATTTACTGAGGAGATTAGTAGTATTAAACATAACTGTAATATTAAATTATTGGATAGAAGTAAGTATGTTACGGCAAGTGATGTAACGTTTCTATTTAGGCCAGTGTCCAGCAACACGGTGTGTAAAGTTATCGATCAGCTGAGTGGTGATAAGGCGCCGGGCATTGATTGCATTCGGGTCATGGACTTAAAAATAATCAAGAATAAAATCTCACCGGTCTTGTCGCACTTTGTCAACCTGTGTTTATCGAAAGGGGAATATCCAAGCCCACTTAAAAAAGCTTTAATAAGGCCCTTATTTAAGCAGGGAGCGCACTCAGATTACTCTAACTACAGGCCCATCGCTATCTTATCAGTAATTAATAAAATAGTGGAGAAAATAGTAGTCGGTCAGGTTAGCGAATTCTTAGAGCAGAATCGTATACTAGCGGATGCACAGCACGGTTTTAGGCGCGGCCGCAGTACGGCATCAGCACTATCACAGTTCTCAGAAGACATGAACAGTAGTCTCGAGCAGGGTCATCAGGTTCTGGCTCTGTTCATAGACTATAAAAAGGCGTTTGACACCTTGGACCACGAGGTGCTGTTGCAGGCCATGGATGAGTGTGGGGTCAGGGGGCCCACTAACAGGTGGTTCCGGAGCTATTTGAGCGGCAGAACCTTGCAGACCTGCATTTCTGGTGTGGCTGGTAAAGAAGCTGCGGTAAACCTGGGCGTTCCAACTGGTTCCGTATATGGACCAGTTGGCTATGTCATGCATGTCAATAGCGTCGGTAATGTAGTTGGGAAGTGTCGGGTTTATATGTATGCGGATGACATGTGCCTTATGTACTCCTCTAAGAACATACAGGAGGTCAGGGCTGTGTTGCAAGCTGACTTCGACAATATTACCCGGTGGGCGCACGATAACGGTATCATACTAAATCTAAATAAGACGAAAGTGATGCATGTGCACTCGCCGCACAATCTTGTTGCAAAAAATGTCGACAGTATAGATATAGGTATCGTGGGCCATACGTACGATTGCATGCACGTGAGAAATGTCAACTGTGTCTGTCAACAGCTGGAGTATGTTAGTAAATTTAAGTATCTAGGACTGTGGGTGGACCGTAACATGAACTGGAAGACACAGGTTGACACAGTGTGTACAAAGCTTAGGTCAGTTTTAAGTAAGTTCTATATGCTGAAGGCACCGTTGAGTAGGAAAACGTTGCGTGTGATTTATTTTGCTCTCGCCGAGTCTTTGATAAGCTATGGATTAAATACATATGGCCGTACATTTAAAACCTATCTGAACAGTATAAAATCACTGCAAATTAGATTTATGAAATACCTTGTTAACCCAAAACTGAAACGTGAGTGTAAAGAAAACTATGAGAAACTTTTTGATGTATGTAAGGTGCTTCCCGTGCATGAGAAGGTCAAGTACTTGTTGGTTCTAGAGCAGTTCTATAATGACCAATTCAAAGTGCATGTGCAAAACACTTACAATACTAGAAGTGTTAGAGAACGTAAATTCGTGCGAGCACCAGTCAAAAATTACTATGGCAAAAGAACCAATAAGTATTTGACCCCTACACTTTTTAATAGTATCCACTGGTTGAGGGAAGAAAATAGTGTAATTAGCAAAGGAACTCTAAAAAGTAAATTAAAGGCTGAATTGTTTAGCGCACGGGCGCGCGGCCGGTGCGCGTCGGAGGCGGAGGCGACCACAGAGCAGGCCGTCGGCGCTCGTCGGCGACGGTCGTCGGCTGCGGGCCGCTCGGGTATCTGAGTTCGGTGCTCAAATGCGCGAGCGGAGCGATGTCGGCGGTGTCGTGTCGGCGAGTGTCGGCGGCTGCTTGCATCTGCCGGCCGGTGGCGCGTGCCGCTTGTGTGTGCGCGCTGGATGGTTTAAGTAGTTTGTTGTGTATGTAATGACCGAAATTATTTGTAAAAGGAGCTTTAATCCTGCCGACAAACTGTCTTGCAGTTTGGCAGGTTTTATAAACTTGTATTTGTGTTTGGTCAAAATAAATGATTTATTTATTTATTATTATTATTATTATTATTCCTTTATTTTTTGAGTAGAGCTCTATGAAATCCGCTACTTACATCAAAAGAAGCTACAATATCTTGAATACTTTTGCATGCTGGCTGGCTATAATAGGTGGGCTACACAATTCAAAAAAGTTTTAAATAAGTACTTTAGTTCGTGGCAAAAGATTCTAAAACAAATAAAAAATGAACTTTTGTTCAAACAATTAAACGATACGACCGATACGATACGATTACGATTTTGCCTATTTCACGATGTCCGATTAACCACTACTCACCGAATAAATTAAAAAATGAAAAATAATTTGTATGAAATTATCTGCCAAGTAAGTTAATAGAAACTTTATCGTAGGACCCGGTGGTGAAACAGGCCCTTTTTGAATTAAAATAATAATTTTCTTCGTATTTTGTTTACCTGATGCTACATAATAGATTCACAAAATGTCTGACGCCTGTATTTTAGTGCTTACATTAGGTAGTCATTAATTTTAATTGATTTACCTAAACTGAGCTGAATTTTAATGAGGTATTATTTTACAAAAATAATGAACACATTTATTAAAGGGAACATAAATAAGAAACATGAAACTGTACAAGATTTAGTTTCTAAGATAAAGTAAATTTTTCATGTTGAGCATACAAGTCATGCACCGCGGTCAGACGCAGTCATTGAACTTGGTAAGTACACGTTCACATAATGCCAGTGTAAACTGAGTTAGTTATAAATAAAGTAATGTATTTGTCTACGGATTATTCTAGAGTTATTGTAGCACATTCAAAAGTGTTGAATTAATTAATTAAATTAATTAATTTATAAAATTACTAGCGACTCGACCCTGCTTCGCACGGTTTTTACGATTTGAAAAAATCTTTAGATTTCTTTATATTCTTCTACCTCTCTCGCTCACACGGGACCAAATTTTCAAGAATTTTAAATGAAAAGAAAATTTTTTGAAAAATATAATCAATTAGAAAACTAGTAGATACTATTAATTTAATAGGTAATTATTAAAAACACATTTTTTCTGTGGCATTTATTTAACTCATCTCAAAAACAGATTTTGAGCTGAGTTTATTATATAACACAATAGAATTGTGTTTTTAAAATTAGGTACCTATTAAATTAATATTAGTTACTAGTTTGCTAATTGATTACATTTTTCAAAAAAGCATCTTTTCATTTTAAAAATCTTAAAATGTTTCTATAGGTGATAAAATGCGACAGCCCCCTTAAGTTCTGTTTACGTTCGTAGTTTTTATTTCTGCTTGATTATAGTTTTCAATGTTTTTACACATGGCAAATAATTTAATTTAATGTTTTGTGTTTCGTAATGAATTACTTTGCATACAATTGTATAGAATCAAGTTCTTCTTGAACTTCCTGAACAGACAGCTGTGGTGCTGGGAAGATTGTTGCGCCGCTTCTTCCCAGCTAAAGCGTTTTGGGAGACTGTCTTATGTCATTTTGACGTTCAAAAAGTGCTGATTCTCAGCCTAGTTTGAGTACCTGAATTATGATTTTGAAAAAAAAAAATAAACAAGTAAATTTAATTTTTAAATTAAAATCAATTACTGAATTAAGATACGTAACTCGACTACTTAAGTCGATTGCATACGCGTCTAGAAAGAAAACCACTAAGTATAAATTTTTAACCATCGAACAAAGAAAGAACGAATGTATTAAAAGATGAAGAAAAAACAAGAAACCTGTAAAAAGAAAGTAACCCAACTTTGAACAAATGCAATCCACTCATTATAAACGAAATGAAAACGTGGATCACAAGTGCTACAATATTAAGCAATTTGCTTAATCCTAAGTCTCGTTAAGTGGAGGGTAGTCGACAAATTGCGGCGCTAGCTGACATCAGTCAAGTCATATCTGGGTTTAGCATAATGAGCGCTCCGAAGCGGACGTGTTTTTTGCTCCTTTATCGGGTCGCTCACTCCCGTAATTGGGATGTATTTTTTATTCGTCTATCTGTTTTTAAAATCTTAGAAAACTGCGAGTTATCTGTGAATGGATTTCTTCTTGAGTTCACAAAAGAAATCGAGATTGATGTTAAGCTGGTTAGTGTTTGATGCGCATTTAATTTTATGCTGAATGAAAGAAAGATTTGTAAGCTCGATAATGTACTAAGCAGACGGTCTTTGAGATTGTGGAACGTCTGAGGTAAATAATTGAGTGCCACGACCAAGATAAAGTAGTAAAATATTTAATCCTGGGTTATTTGATTAAATTATTTTTGATATTTGTTTACTGACTGCGTGACCTGTAGTTTTAACATGAAATTACCAGCTGAAAATTATTTAAGTAATGAATCCGTTTTTATGGGATATAATAACATAAACATAACATCACGACTGTGACTTGAATGGTTAGGCAGAAGTGTACTTATAGTATTACACCCACATTTCGGCAGTTAAGTTTAAATTCCATGTTACACGGGGCGAGCTGCCATCAACCCGGCACAAATCCAGACTCCAGGCTGCTACTGTAAAATTCCTGTTGAAAAAACCCAATAATACTTTGACCGACCTGGGAATCGAACCCAGGACCTTGTGCTCAGCAGTAGCGGTTGCGATCACTAGACCAACAAGGTGAGGGACAATCTAATGTTTTTAACTATTGAAAGAGTCATGCCCGTTTTCACCAACCCTTCGCACGGACGTAAAAATATCGCGTCGTTTTTTTTTTCGCGCACTGGATTTACAACGCTCTGCTTAGCGCCAAGAGTTGGAAATCCAACAGTGTGTTTTTGCGACGCGCTGGAATGCACTCTATTGTTGTTAGGTTGGATTTTCAATGCTCGGCTCAACAGCGAGAGTTGAAAATTCAGTGCGCGATAAAATACCGCCGCGATATTTTTACGTCCGTGCGAACGTCGGCTAAGTGACACTTAAATGAATCCCTAAATAATAGGTCTTTACCTATGAAATTGCCGTTTGGATGAAAAAATTTAAACGAATTTTTTTCATGTATTTTTTATTTGTATTAATCGAAGTAATCACCCATGCAATCAATGGTGAGTAGGGCGGATGACGGAGAGCTTCCAACCCCAGTTCTTGCAACTTGGAGACCGTCTGCTGTGCAGTATGAGGTCGCGCGTTGTCGTGCAGGAGCAGCGGAGACGAGCGATTGACCAATGCTGGTTGGAGATGTGCCAGCTTCTCCATCATTGTGTTCAGTTCTTCACAGTACACATCTGCAGTAATGCTCACCCCGTTTGGTAAGAAGCTGTGATGAATCATACCGGCGCTAGACCACCAAACAAAGACCATCACTTTTCTAGGGGTAAGTTTTCGTTTAGGGCATTGTTTAGGTGCTGAACCAGGATCCAACCAACTTGCTGAGCGCTTGCGGTTATCAAACAGAATCCATTTTTCATCGCAGGTAACAATGCGGTTCAAAATTCCTTCATTTGTGTGTCTGTTGAGCAGTGCAAGGCACGTCTCGACGCGTACTTCGCGCTGGCGATCATTGAGTTCGTGGGGCACCCATTTGTCAAGCTTTTTTACCTTGCCAATTTGACGCAAATGGACCAATATTGTTTTGACGCTAACGTCGAAAGCTGCTGCTAATTCAGCCGTAGATTGTGTATCATCAGCTTCCACAATCGCCTTTAATTCGTAATTGTCGACCAAAGTCTTCGGACGACCACGAGGTTCATTTTTCAGGTCGAAATTTCCAGAACGGAAGCGAGCAAACCACAGCATATTATTGCACACAACTAAAATTGCTACACAAAATATTATTGCACCGTTGGATTTTTAATCTTCGGCGCTGTTAAGCCTAGCGATAAAAATCCAACAGTGCAATAATATTTAGGTATTTTTTTAAGTGTTACTTAGGGTTGGTGAGTTTAAGCTCCTCTTTACTAACATAGTGTTAAGATAATGTTTTACTAACAAAATTATGAACATTTAATGGTCAGCAATATACTTACGATTTTTAAAAAAAAAATTTTTTTTTTACAGTCCGCCTGCTTCTGTTTACACAGCTAGTAATATATCTTATGTCCCAATAAACATATCGAGACGACTATCGGTCATGCAACACATTACAAGCCATATACATAAAGACCCATGCTCACGACCAAAAAATCACCACTCTCACATCCCTAGCTGTCATTAAACATTTATTTACAGAAAGCTAATCAAAATTTCCTACCCGTTGAACCGCGAATTTCATCAGTTTATCATTCAAATTACCAATAACATAACAATTAAGGGTATTTTGTTATATTATTATTCATGTCGCGTTCGAAAATCATAAATTATTGTTCGCCACGTACATTTTACATAAATAATCGAATGGATCCCATGGCTCGTGGGATGGGGGCGGTGCTGGCGTTACTTATGATTTTGTCGATTTATTAGAATCGTTTTTTGAATTTTAGCATTGTATAATGAGTATCAGAATTTGTCTTTATCGAAATAATAAGAATCGGTATCCAATTGGTGTCTTATGTCTTATTATTAGTTACCTACTATATAGGGTGTAAGGGACAGCCCTCCGCAAACTAACAGGGTGCATTCAGCTCCTCATTTTGAATCATATTCCACCAGAAATTTTCATTTTTTCAAATTTTTTTTCAGTTACATTTTCATTATTTCAATGTAAAATTGCATTGTGTGTTCGCAGCACTCCATTTATGTAAAACAAAACAAAAAAAAAAAACCAGCAATGGATGTTGAAATACTCTAACTCTAAAATCAGCTGTTCACTTTCTGTCTAGCTACAGAGTTCATCGAACTCACCGCATACCTATTACCTACCCCTCCCAACCAGTAATAGACGCTCCGATTTGTGCACAAAAACACAAACAAATCAGGTTTATTAGATTCCCTTAACGTTCCTGAAAAAAATTCATGTACCGGTCATCTTAGATGACATACTGAATTTACCCTATCAGTTTACGGAGGGCTGTCCCTTACACCCTGTATTATCTGGTTGACTTAGAAATCGATATCTTAAAATAAATGTTTTATACAAGTAAATTATTACTCGCAAGTCATACAGTGCCTCAAAGCAGAGTTCTAAGTTTTTTTTTCAAAGTATACTATTACATTGAAAAGACCTCTTTAATCAACGTTTTAAAATACTGCTTTGACAGTCGTTACGGATCGTCAGAAGCCCGATAGTCTGACAACCAGTCTTACCAAGGGGTATCTTATTACCCAGTAGGTAACTGTTGTGGAGGTCAGATAGGCAGTCACTCTATGTAAAACACGTATTTATGATAGATATTATGATGTACGTACAAAAATCAATCTGCCTAGCCTTTTATTCCAAACTATGTTGGGGTTGGCTTCCAGTCGAACCGGATGCAGCTGAATACCAGTATTTTACATGGAGCGACTGCTTATCTCCTCCACAACCCAATAACTGGGTAATACGATACCCCTTGTTAAGACTGGTTGTCAGACTTTCAGGCTTCTGACGACCCGTAACGACTGTCAAAGATCTACGAATGACAGCCGGTACCAACGGCTTAACGTGCTTTCTGAGGCACGGCACGGAGGAGTCTCGGTATGTAAAGATGGTCACCCATCCACGGACCAACCCCGGCAAGCGGAGCTTAACCTGATGGATCGACCCGTGTGGCTGTTATTACTTAGCCACGAGCTCCTCATCATAATATGTTGTACGTATACATTGTTCTAAATAATAGATTTGTATTAACGAATACTGAATACTTACAGCATTGTGTGTGTTCATTCAATTTTAACATTTGGAGCATTAACTATTCATTCGGGTTTCAGCCTGTATTACCTGTGGTGGAAGGTTGACTGTTATTATACTTAGCAGTTGTTCGAACGGGTGCTTTTTAAACGCGACGATTGGTTCACTGCGTTTTCTCTATTTTCAAAGCTCGGCTTAGCACCGAGAGTTGACAATCCAACAGTAGGAATGTGCTAAGAGATGGTTGAAAGTTCATCATCATTATCTCCAGGCTTATCCCAATTTATTTTGGGGTCGGTGCAACATGTCTTTTTCTTCCATACTTTTCTTGGTAAGCTACGCTTGCCGGGGTTGTCCGTGGATGGGTGACCATCTTTACATACCAAGACCCCTCCGTGCCTCAGACAGCACGTTAAGCCGTTGATCCCGGCTGTCATTCATGGAACTTTGACAGTCGTTACGGGTCGACAGAAGCCCGAAAGTCTGACAACCAGCCTTACCAAGTGGTATCGTGTTATCCAGGAACTGTGTTGTGGAGGTCAGCTAGGCAGTCGCTCCATGTAAAATACTGGTATTCAGCTGCATCCGGTTAGACTGGAAGCCGACCCCAACATAGTTGGGAAAAGGCTAGACAGATTGATTGAATTTTCTTGGTTGAAACGTTATTAACTAATTCAAAGGATCATTTTATTTAGAGTTAAGTCTAAAATCAGATTTAAATGTAGACGAGTTGAAATAATGTACTCCTTTTGCTGATGCTTGATGATTTCTTGGCATACATGGAACACATGTCGCGATGTCACATAAAGGTGGTCAGCATCAGAAGTCGAAAAATAATACGATTTGAGTTTCCTTTCGTTTGACAATTTTTTTTTTTTTTAATTATACTGAACTAGCTTTTGCCAGCGGCTTTGCCCGCGTGGATGTTGAAAAATATCCCACGGGAACGTACTACCGGGAATTCCTTATTCCTTGTCTACATTATAAAGGGAACCTCTGTGCAAAATTTCAGCTCTCTAGGTCCAAGGGTTTGGGCTGGCCGTTGATGAGTCAGTCAATCAATCAGTCAGGACTTCTCTTTTTATTATTTACTAGCTTTTTCCCGCGGCTTCGCCCGCATTTATTATACCTAAAACCTTCCTCTTGAATCACTCTATCTATTAAAAAAAAACCGCATCAAAATCCGTTGCGTAGTTTTAAAGATCTAAGCATACATAGGGACAGACAGACAGCGGGAAGCGACTTTGTTTTATACTATGTAGTGATTAGCTACCACAATCAAACTAATTTAGGAATTACATAATAATTAGGGCTAATGCACACGTTCATACTTGTTACTGTTTTTTACAAAATGTCGGTTTATACTTGTAGACAGTTGTGGACTCAACTGTGTTGTAGATCAGCCCGCCGTCAGGTGGCGGACGTGACGTCATGAAGCCTTTTGTAATTAAATAAGACGCTGTCGATAACAGTATTGATTATCGTAAGCCTATAGCAATCCACTGCGGAGAAAAACCTGTCCAATAGGTACCATGGTCATCTTTCCAATTCCGCATAAAAAATACACAAAAACTTTAAAAATTAATTTTAAAAACACTATTAAAGCAAACACGTCAGAATAATAAATTAGAGTAACGTACGTTGTACGAACATTGAAGTGAAAAATCCAATTACCCCATGACTCTGTTGGACAGCAATGTATTCGTATATCATATCTTTGATGGTTAAACCCGGATTTTTCTGTCCAATTTAATTTTCGTAGGCCGCGAGTGATATGGATTAAACAGGCTTTTTTAATGGAAATCTATCTGCCTAGCCCAATTATGTTGGGGTCGGCTTCCAGTCTAACCGGATGCAGTTGAATACCAGTACTTTACGTGGAGCGACTGCCTATCTGACCTCCACAACCCAGTAGCTGGGTAATACGATATACCCCTTGGTAAGACTGGTTGTCAGACTTTCAGGCTTCTGACGACCCGTAACGACTGTCAAAGATCCACGAATGACAGCCGGGACCAACGGCTTAACGTGCTTTCCGAGGCACGGAGGAATCTCGCTATGTAAAGATGGTCACCCATCCACTGACCACTCCCGGCAAGCGTAGCTTAACCTGACGGATCGACCCGTGCGGCTGTTATTACTTAGCCACGAGCTCCTGGAAATGTCATTTGTAATACGCATAACTAATATTTTGTGTTAACTTAATATATATAATTCATCTGTACGTGTTTGTCACCTAACTCCTACTAAACGGCTGGACTGATTTAGATGAAATTTTGTGTGTATATTTTAATGTGTTCCTGGATGGTTTAAAAACACAATTGGACCCGGTAGATGGCGCTGCAGTCGGGTTCTAGGATCGTTCAGACAATACAACGTCTGTCGGGTCCGCTAGTTAGCTATACTATTATTTTATTAGGCTTAAATCCTCAGGTATTTTCTGGCAGTTTATCTTTGGGTGAAGGAGAGACAAGCAGTGTTATCGTTGTTCAAGGAACAACATTTTGATGTGCACTCTTTTTACAATTGCAAATTCATATTCATATAGGTATTTCATTAATTAAAAATCTACAACACTGTGATATACAAGAAAAATACGAGAGAAGCATGTGGAAAAACATAAATGACAAAATATTTTGTACTCTATTTTGAATTTTTAGGGTTCCGTACCTACCTCAAAAGGAAAAAACGGAACCCTTACAGGATCACTTCGTTGTCCGTCTGTCAGTCTGTCAGACTCTTTTTTGCAGGAACACGTGGAGGTATCAAGTTGAAATTAATATCAAATATGTAGGTCTATGATGCCTTGAAGCTCTAAAAAAATGAAGCTTCTAAGTCAACGCATTAAAAAAATACGGCCATTTATGCGACATATTTTGATACTCGCAAGTGAATCAAAACCTATAGGGTACTTCCCGTGGACATGAAATTTGGCATAAAGCAATTAAATAAATAATTAATAATAAAAATCATTTATTTCAGACACTAAAGTCCATAGGCAAGGCAACAAACAACAGCACAAATAAATGAAAAGGTCTGAAAATCTTTTTTTTTTTTGGGATTTCTATTTTTTCAACTACAATGTTAAGTTTGTTTTGGGGATAAACCCAAGAAACCCTTCATTGTGCGTGGTCCGACACGCACTTGGCCGGTTTTTAGGATAACTTAGTATTTATTTAATTTGTTTCGTGACTGATTTGGGCTCCAAAATATAGATCAAAGGTGCTTCCTGTAGTCGATTTTATAGAACCAAAAATATTACCTACCTACACGAAGTTTTTTCCCACAAAAAAATCCCAAAATCCAAAGTGCACCGTACTAGCATTATTCAGGAGACGAACCGCAGTATCTATCCGTTTTATACGCAGATTTCTATTTTCAATCCTTTACAGCAACGCATAGATAGCATGTACCTGGTATGTGCAGGTTTTTGGAAAGCCTATCTGTATACGAACATGAATTTTTGATCTCCTGGTAGAGTGCGATACGGATCCGTCTGGAGTTGGGTTTTGGTGTAGGATTTAAGCTTATCTAAAATGAAATTTGTTTGATAAATAAAACACAAATATCATCACACCTGTACTCCCCAAAGCGTTAGTTAGGCAAAGGTGTACAGTCCGCGAGGCCTAAGCTAAGCTTTGCATTTGTGTGAGTGCACATAGATAGTGTAGGTGTGACGTCCAGCCTAGAGCGCGACGCGTCCTTTGCTTTGTTTAAAACCAGTATATACTGCTTTTTGGCAATCGGCCTGAGGCGCGGTGGCTTCTTTGGTGATCACTTAGACAAATGCAAAGCTCAGCTTACGCCTCGCGGACTATACTTGCTCTACGAATAAATTACTTAATTACGAGCTGTTTTATTTGTTTTTTTTATTAGATTCACCTAATTGTGAGGTATGTGGCACACTGGAAGATGTTATACATTTATTGACGGAGTGTGTCAGATTTCAGTCTGCAAGAGAAAATTTACTTCGAGAGCTTGAGGTAAATATGTACGATGTTTGCATGTTTCATCATATTTTGTCGTCACCTAACTCTGGAGCTGCTTACAGTTTAATTAAGTTTGTGTTGTTACGTTTTACATCATAAGTTCCGATGGGACTGGCATATACAATTGTATAAAAGTCCCTAATAATAAATAAAGAGAAAAAAAAAAAAAATTGTAAACCAGTGACTGTTTCCAAGCAGTACAGTATTATCGTTAAGGCGGGTTTCATCAACAATGTCGAATGTTCTAAACCACAGCGATTTTTTTTCATAAATTTATTGTTGCGTTCTTGTCGTTTAGCAATAAATCTCGACCAAAATTCGTACATTCGCGAATCGTGGACATCTTGACGCATCTCAATTCGCTTGCGGCCCATTCCTAAATCTCTGACTAAAATCCAATCGTACTTTTTTCCAGCGACTGTCAGGTCGTCAGATCCAAGCATTGGTTTAATTGGAACCCAGCTAATTGGTATCCACTATCCACTCGGCGATATTCCAATATCTTTGATTGAAATATTTTTTTCACATAAATTTTGTAGGTACTTACTGTGATTTTTAAAACATTTTTCAATTTACGCTTCAGTGCATGTTTAGAAAATAAGTATTGTACAGTCCGCGAGGTGTAAGATGAGCATTTGTGTGAGTGCACATAGATAGTGTAGGTCCGACATAGAGCGCGACGCGTTCTTTGTTTGGCTTTTGTTCTTTTAGTACAAGAGGACATGACCAAAACCATGTCGCATCGTTGTAAAAAGTAAAACGATAAGACGATTGAAGATTTTGTTTTACGTAAAACGATAAGACAAAAATTTTGGGCATGGGCTCTCGTACCATTTTGGTGATCACTCACACAAATGCAAAGCTCAGCTTACGCCTCGCGGACTATACTTGTCTATAAAAATGTTTTTTAAATGGATAAGAAAAAGTTTTTACTGCATGCAAGACATTGATTTATAAACAACGTAAATAAAGAATAGGTAGACTCGCTTGCTCTCAGCGTGTATTTTTATAAATCGAAGCAAACCCGAAGGCGTTGCTCAAAATAATTCGAGAAAACAAAATATGACAGTTAATTATCATTTTGATTAAACTCAGTTTTTATCCGACAAAAAATATGTTAAAAAAAAATGATTTACTATATGCCAACCCCTTCGAAACTTAAAAAAAACTGGCTTGTATTTTACCATAAGAATCAGATCGTGCTTGATGAAACTTCAACAAAGCCTCAAGCCAATTTTAGTCATGTCAGAAGGAATATGTAGATGGATCGCGGTAAGCGATTTTCGATTATATCATGTGGGTGCCCGTATCACACACGTCTCGCCGAGGAAGATAGATTGCGCAGTCTGCTCTTATCTATACCCACTTTGACGTCATCCAGGCCTTTTAAAATGTACCCGCATTTAACAGTTTTTCTCGTTTTTAAGTCGGTGGAACTGACGGCTTGGGTCAGTTTGATTTGTTTGAGTGTTTCCGTGTACGAGTATATCTATACATTGTGACTTTTGAATATCTTTGAAACTGAGTCCTTCAGTTTCGACACTATTTTGATAAAATTACGAAAATGCTTTTTCTAAAAAATATTAAAATGATTTATACATTTTCCATAGAAATTGTCTTGAAAGTTTTCAAACTTTTAAGACACATTCTTCATGTACAGTGGGCTGCATCAATTGGGTACCCCAGTTGTATTAAAAGTAACTTTGCTACAACTTTGCAATTCAAACAATACATCCTTAAGAATAATACAAAAAGTGTTTCTAATGCCCGGACGGGATTCGAACCATCGACTCATTTGTAATCCAATGATTACCGCTAGCTCTTAGCAACTAAGCCAGTTAGGTAATATCTCAATGAATTTATCAATCTACTTGGCGTTATAACTCTGTCTCTGTCTATGAAATCGCAGTGAATGAATAGTTTGTTATTAGAGGGTAGTTATACATACATTTTATTAATCTATAATGAAATTACCATCTGATGAGTCTAGTTTTGCTTCACTTTTCGCATTATTATTACACAACTATTATACACACAACTATTTGTCTAGGAACCCATTTGTCTCAGTTGGCAAAATATGTCTAATAAAGTAATAACATAACTAAATTATCAAATTAAATTATTGTAAAATATAAATCTTTGTAGTTTTGTTATATAATACCAATAAAAAATATTATTAAATGATTATTAAAGTATTTTATTTTTCTTGATTTTAAAATTCTTCAGAAATATTACTAAAATAAAATAAAAATAAATTAAAAAAAAAAAACAAAAAAAAAATACAATAAAAAATACAAAAAAAATACTTCCTTAAAATAGAAAAATACTTTTATACCATTCCCCCTCTAAAAAGCTTATTTTATTCACTGAAAACAGTGAATAAAAAGCACTTTTACTCACTGTTTTGATGTTTGAAAATGGAACACACCAATGTATTCGACCACAGATTTAAAGAACCTATGCTAGATGCGGCACGTTATTAGATTGTATGAAAACCGAACGTGTCATCTTTTTTATACCTACGATAACTTCACCCCAGCCATTTAGTGATGTGCTCAAAGTAAACAGAATTGTTTCAATCACTAAGCGTCACTGAGCTAACAGACTTTTTTTAGTACGAACAGTCGAACATGCAGGGCACGCTTGGTCGTGGCTTGCCCTATCTAGTGTAAGTGTAATCTGTGTATTCGACCTATATTGGTGTGTTCTAAATTCAATTTGATTGGTCGACATTTTCGACAAGGAGTTTAGCATTAGAATAAAAACTGTTTTGTGTTCTTTGCTGTCCTTAGTAAATTGGCGCTATTTTGAATACTGTAAGTTGTACGAACACAAAGTTTAATGTTACTTTAATCTTTAATTTTGTGTTTGTTTAGTGTTGTTCTCATCGATTAAAAATGCATTCTAGTGATGAAGATGTGTTAACACCTGAGTTTGTGAAAGAGAGGGCGGCCGATATAGTGGAAAGCTTGCTACCCAAAAAATCACGGCTGGTTTACATCAAAGCCAATTTAACTTTACTTTTTCTTCATTATATGTATATTTTCACTTAAATCTTTCTTTTTCTCGTAGTCATGGTATAAAGTATAGTATGCAACTCTTGAATAAAACGGATTTATATCGAGGGCCATGAATCGCTCGCGTCGCTCAGGATTCTAACACTTGAATCACTCGCTACGCTCGTGATTCAATCAGCATGAATCACTCCCTACGGTCGTGATTCAATCGTTAGAATCCTTCACTAGCTCGTGATTCATCTATGGCCCTCGCTTTAAATCCGTCCTTTATTCACTAATTGCATAATATACTATTTATTAAAAAAAATATAATGTATGACAAAAAACAATTCGTGCTGTTTATGGACTTTTTCGGAAATATAACTGTAATGTATTATTATGGTTTGGAGCCACACTGTGAAGCCACATTGCCACATTCGTGCTTAAGATTTGAACCTCCAACCTTATGCACGGCAAGCGGTCTTGAAACCTCTGGTCTATTCAGACGTTGAATAACTTATCGTAAATATCAACGCTATTATTGCTTGTCGTTATACGCAATATTAGAAGTATTAAAGTTTTATTGAAAAAGACAATAATAAAAACAGACTTAAGTAAAAATAAATACTAACATAAACTTATTTATTCACAAAAACAATACATTAATTATAATAAAATGTTTTTGCAAAATACAAAAACCAACTTCGGACTATCGCGGATTTGAACCCACATGTCTTATAAGAGGTAAGTACCCAATTGATGCAGCCGACTGTACAATCTATAATAAGTAGGTACTTACTCAAAACCTTTATTTGAATCACAAACAAAACAGTAAAGTACCAGTAAAGGCGTCGAGATATTATCCCAGATATCTTTTATCCGCGGAATAAAATTGATGCCTGACAGTTTTTATATGGGAAAACAGACTGTCAAAACTTAAAAATGTATTGGCTAGATAAGGCTTTAACTAGGAATACATTATTGGTCGAATTCGCCCTTAGCCGCGATGAACAGTTTACAAAATGCATTTTTTTATGCCAATTATTACACTTTAATTACCACATTTTCGCTCCAGACCGGGTGAAAAGTCACCTTGCAACGAGTAGTACAAGGTGACTTTTCACCCGATCTGATCTTCATAAATTAACCATCAAAAACTAATATCTATTGTATCGCGTAACCTAGGTTTAGCCCGAAACCACAATAGAGCCAGTGACCTGAGACATAGCTCGTTATTACAAACATAATGAGAATCATCTTGTTTGCTTTTAATATTTTTCTTTCTCATTTTGAAATAGCCCAGACATCAAATATAAAAGCATTTAGTTAAATAAAATATATTGTGAACTCTCTCGACCACAATTAATTCTTATAGACGCTCTTTTGCCAAAAAAATCTAAACAAACAAATTGTCTTCAATTTATTTTTAAATTAAACATAAGTTAACTTTAAAACTCAAATAAAATTGGAATTTCAACTCCAGTCCAACTTTGGAATGATGAATATTTGATTTTTTTTAATAAATCGCACCGTTCTTAACTCAGTTATGGACGAAAGAGCGAAGTAATCGAATTATTCAGATTGGCCCGTTAGAGTCGTCAAATTAAAACATTGATTTAATTTGTCTACCCTAAGAACAACTCTAACTGTGGAAATTCTAAACAATTCATTGAATGGGAACATTGGAAATAGACTAGGAGTTATACCTAGAGTTATTATGGTTTGTTTTGCATCATTTTAATTTCAGACGTACATATTTATTTATTTATTTATTTATTTATATTTATTTATATATACTTTATTGTACACCACAAAAATACATAACAAAAGAAAACATATACACTACAAAACATACAATGGGCGGCCTTATCGCTTTCCGCGATCTCTTCCAGGCAACCTGTACATATTTCAGTAGGAGCTCGTGGCTAAGTAATAACAGCCTCATGGGTCGATCCGTCAGGTTAAGCTACGCTTGCCAGGGTTGGTCCGTGGATGCGTGACCATATTTACATACCGAGACTCCTCCGTGCCTCGGAAAGCACGTTAAGCCGTTGGTCCCAGCTGTCATTTGTGGATCATTGACAGTCGTTACGGGTCGTCAGAAGCCCGAAATTCTGACAACCAGTCAAAGGGTATCGTATTACCCAGTTACTGGGTTGTGGTTTGTATTTTCCTGGTCAGATAGGCAGTCGCTCCATGTAAAATACTGGTATTCAGCTGCATCCCGTTAGACTTGAAGCCGACACCAACATAGTTGGGAAAAGGCTAGGCAGATTGAGACATACATATTTCAGTAGCATGGTAAAAATATTAATCACTTTTTAACTATTGTTGATTTAAAGTCGGTGTTCTAGTATGCGTAAGTATATAGTCCAACTAACTTTTAAATTCATATTTTTGGGTTTTTTGCAATTTGTAGGTATGTGTCAGGTTGTATCTTGATCAAAATATGAGACGCGACAGTAAAACATATGTATTTACATAATTTTAACCGTACAAATCATCAATACCTACATCTATATATAAATAAACTGACTCATCAACGCCCAGCCCAAACCCCTGGACCTATAAAGCTGAAATTGTGCACAGAGGTTCCCGTTATAATGTAGACAAGGAGTTAGGAAGGAATTCTCGGTAGTATGCTCCCGTGGGATATTTTCCGACATCCACGCGGGCGAAGCCGCGCGTAAAAGCTAGTCTTAGAAAGTTAGATTTACCGTTTTTTGATCTGATTTCGGAAATCAGACCAAACCACGGCAAATCTAACTTAGAGAGACGTACTGTTGATTTTTATGTTTAAAATTATGTAAATACATAATATGTTTTACTGCCGCGTATCATATTTGATCAAGATACAACCTGACACGGACCTACAAATTGCAAAAAACCCAAAAAAAATATTGAATTTCGCGGGCTACCTGCACTGCGCATCATCTTTAAATGTACACAGGAAGTCAATGCACACTAACACTACTTACTACGATACAGCTTAATATTATATGAAGTATGTTATTAAAGCTCTGCAGTGCCATATTGAAATCTTTCACAATGTAGATGTATTGTGCCGTATTGCTTTGACTTCAAACGACTTCGATACGACACACTGTGCGCTTTCTACTCTCTAAGGGGAAAAGGCGACACCTGCAAAGGGTGAAATAAGTGCCATAGGATATCTTTGTTATTATAGTTCACATAGACAGCTTCTCTTTGAATTTATTTTATCATGAGATTTTGTTTCATAACTTTGTTTTTAATAAAATCCGTAGGCGAAAACGTACCATTATTGTTTATATTATAACTTTCGTAACACATTATTCATAGTTATCACTCGACTAAATAAAAAACCCAGACATAGCGCTGCGAACTATACAGTGAAGCATGCGCAAAACTACACCTCGCTCTGTGCATACACGCTCACACGCACACATTTACACTGAACTACAACTGAAAGGGGGTCTTAAAAATTCAAAGTGGGGCTACTAGGGCATGTGGGGTATCATATGAAAGGGCGCTGTTTGCACATTCTCAAACATTTTTTTACTTTTTTTAGGCCTCATAGTTTTCGACTTTTGATGAAAAATGTAAAAAAAAATACCGTTCCCCTCCCTTATCTCCGAAGTTTGCAAAGAGAAAAATCTGAAATTATTCTATTTTATTTTCATTTCAATGTAATATAAACATAACCTATAAACAACAAAATTATATCCTAACTAAACTATTAAAAAACTAAAATATGGCGTCGAAAAATTCCTCCGCATCGCTGTCGACTGGTAGAGTACCCAAGAGACTGGCGGCATTGCCACGTTGTATGGCAATGCTAAGCTAATTTTATTTTATTTTATTTATTTTTACAATTTTAAGAAAGCTTACAGACTAACACATAAATGGTTACAAAAAATAACAACACTGATAATCGCTAATATTACAAGCTTCCACATTTAGATAACAATGTTTTATAAAGAAGATCAAAGAAGAAAAAAAGAAAAATGCTATGGAAATTGGGTAGGTATAAATATAAATATATATATACATAAACCGAGCAATCCCGAGTACAGAATTCCTCAATGGGTGACTGACCCATTAAAGAACTCCTCAATCAAGATTTTCTTGATTCTTAACGGATTCCTGCAAAATAAATCGACTTTTAAATACGATGGCAGGTTGTTAAATAATATTGCACTGCGTATACAAAAAGCATTACGCCTATAATTTGATATGTGATAGAAGTTTATGTAAAGATTACAGGAAAAATAAAACGATGTCTCTAACTAGCACACTTCTTCAGAAATCGGAACGGAACCCTCGGTGCGCGAGTCCGACTCGCTCTTGACCGGTTTTGTTTATTTAATCTGAGAGTTATCATGAATGTTTACGGTTAATACGACTTCTTCATGAGCTTACGACTTAAATCCCCGTTCCAGTTCAAAAATAATCAGGCAACCCCAAAATAAATAGGTACGGGAGTAAAGGTAAGTGTCCACTGGTCCGCGCCGGCCGCAACGCACGCACGGCACGCAACGGATTTTCGTTTGCTTTGTAAGAATTCATATAGCACTGCGTCCACTACTGGTTTGGCCCGCAATTTTAATTTCTTCGTACAAACAAACCAAAATCCTTGCGTGCGTTGTGGCCGGCGCAGAC
Source organism: Cosmia trapezina (assembly GCA_905163495.3). Taxonomy (NCBI): domain Eukaryota; kingdom Metazoa; phylum Arthropoda; class Insecta; order Lepidoptera; family Noctuidae; genus Cosmia; species Cosmia trapezina. The sequence goes on from LR991037.1 coordinate 20,732,155, forward strand.
CAGTGGACACTCAGTTATATGCACCAACACTTTCTTATGTTTTTTATCTATATAAATAAATAAAAGAGAAGTCTTGACTGAGTGACTGACAGCTGATTGACTGACTCATCAACGCCCAGCCCAAACCCTTGGACCTAGAATGCTGAAGCACAGAGGTTCGTTCCTGTGGGATATTTCCCGACATCCACGCGGGCGAAGCCGCTGCAAAAACTAGCCATGAAATATATAAATGTCTCATTTGTGTCTGAGCAGTTAACATGAGATAATATATATGAAAGCGTGTTAGTTGAATTTGTCATCTTTTTAAAAACCGGATGATAAGTAGCTATAGCCCGAAACAGAACAGTCAAGCTACTACTTCACGACACTAGGTTTCTAACTAGGTTTCCCAAACAACAAACATGTCCGTAACAAAATACTTTTAATTAACGAAAAAACATAAAAAATGTTACAAATAATAATTTAAGAATTGCATCTATTATTCAGAAACCGAAAGTAAATCTAAAAGACTTTACATATTTTTCCTACACGGAAGAAATACAAACATAATACACATGAATATAAATATAGACTCACGCACGTCTAAAATGCTTTAGTTACTACCACGGTGACGTAGATTGATGGCTCAACAGAATTGACTGCTCCAGGGAAATTAACACTATGTAGTCGAGACAAAAACACTTAGATGACCCGGCTATGTAGGGCGGAGTTATAATATATGGCAGGCATTTGTTTTGGTGACGTCATGCTCCTATTTTGTTGTTTTTTGGGCTTTACTGTATACTGGATAATTGAGTTTGATGACGCAATAGCGGCCGTGGTAATGACGTTGTGTGTTAAATATGGATGCTAGCGGGCATGTAATTATTTGTGTGTACATTTCTGTATTTGTGTGTGTACGAGAGGTTGTTGGGACTGAAAAGACCAATTTGACATAGTTTTTGTTTTGTTAAAATGTCGTAATGGTCCAGTGGTTAAGGCCTCGCCTCTCATGCACGAGGATGTGGGTTCAAATCCAAGTACCAACGGTATCTCTTTCGAACAACCCGCGACCCCGGCGGCATCGGCCCTATCGGACCCCATCACTGCTGACATCTCTTTGAGGCGCGCGTGGAACACGACGCACCGTCGACCCGGGCCGGGTCCTTACCGGACGGCGAGCTACCCATTACTCGCCGTCCGCAAGTCCGCGCCTACGGTGGCCGGGAATCGGCTATCGATTCCTGCCGCCCAGGGCGTCTCCTGCGGCGACTAGGGGCGTGAGGGACCGACAGTTGCGTCCCGCCTCCTCCTTCGCGAGCATTACTGCTTCGCAGAAGGATGTGTCGGCCTCCCATGCACTCTCGCTCCGTACCATGGCCTGGACCAGGTTCGGACGCGAGAGATCGCCGCCGCCGATCGCCTCCGTGGGAACACGGCGGTGTTCCACCCAAGCCGGGCAGACCCCCACTGTATGCTCCACCGTGTCCTCCGGACGATCCACACAATGGTGACACCCGGGAAGGGAGCCTGGACTATAGTTATTATAAGTCTGAAATCGCCAACCCGTTTTGAGCAAGCATGGTGATCAATGCTCGTGCCTTCTGTGTATCAGAAGAGGCATTTACCTGCAGTAGGACAGTAATAGGCTGGTATTATACAGGGTGTAAGTGTAAACAATGGCAATCTTTAAAGGGGTCATTGTACTCATCATTATGAACAACTTTTACTATGGGACCAAAGATGAAATCGCGAAAAAAATCAGCTGTTCAATACACTTATGTTCACAACAGTGGGCTTAGTGCGAGTTTTTAAATTTACTCGATCGCATTAACGTAAACGTCAGTTTGTACTGAAAATGAATCAGCGCCGCCTGGTGACTATAGGGGGAATCACAATTATTCCATACAAATTGACTTAAGGTAACGTTAACGTAAACGCGATCGAGTAAGTTTAGAAACTCGCACTAAGGCCTCTGCAGATTTTTTTATCGCGATTTCAGGTTTGGTCCCATAGTAAAAGTTGTTCATAATTATGAGTACAATGACCCCTTGAAATATTGCCACTGTTTACACTTACACTATGTATTGTTTTGTCATTCAATGCCATTTATTTGACCTTTATTTTTAAGCACTCAACTCTATTCATTCTTCTCTTTATTCTTACAGCACATTCTGAAATGCAATCCAAAGATTAATTGAAATTGTTTTGATTACTATCCATTATTTAGCTTTCAATAAAAAATACATGCAAAAAATAAAAAAAATCAATATGATTGAACTTGACACGTAAATTATGCTCGAAACTTGACCGAAAAATAGATTTTTCATAATGCATTAATAAATAATAAACCCAATACAAAAGTGATTGTAGTCATATTTTAATATTAAAGCCTAAGAAAAGAGCTGTCAATCTGATATCTCGAGATAGACTGAATAATGAGAATTCAAGATTAACTAAATATCGAATTTCTTCAATATAATATATGACCTAAAATTATTATGAATAAAACTTTTTTGAGGGTAGGTTTATGTGCGACATAGCCCTTTAAAAAAAAAACTCTTTTATACTTGGCCGATACTAGATAATTTTTAAAATTAGATACTTAGGGCGGGTTGTTTCACGTACACTTAACGCACGAGTATACGTCAAAAATGGCGCTAACTATCGTCAAACCAAAAAAAGTGTTGTTTCAAAGACAATTGGTTTTTTTGCAGTGTGTTTCGCTTTGTATTTAACGAACGTTCGTCATTATTTGACGGTACGTATGTTACGTTAACCAACTGTTTGAAACAACCGGCCCTTAACCTTTTAACGTTGCTGCAGGGATTTGATACTCGCGTTTTGAAGGGCTCGTGGCTAAGTAATAACAGCCACAGCGGGTCGATCGATCAGGTTAAGCTACGCTTGCCGCGGTTGGTCCGTGTATGGGTGACCATCTGTACATACTAATACCATACCTAGAAAAACACGTTAAACCGTTGGCCCCGACTTTCATTCTTGGATCTTTGGACATACAAATGGATCACACTGTTAGTAAGTATATTTTAAGTAGTTACCACACCAAACAAAAAACCGTATTTAGACAGTAACATAAACACACTTAATTCCCTCATCTCGGAAGTGATTTCGATTTATTTGTCCCATCAAATGTAAATAAAACAACATGAGAACTACTCCCTGTCGCAGTAAACAGGCTTATCAAACTTTTGCAACTATCGTGACGAACATACTTTAGCATTGACACGGCATTACAGTAGTACTCAACTAATAAGGCGCGTCGTGAATCTTCGTTCGCACAGAAAAGAAAGTATGGCCCCGAAGATTAACGAGAATACTTAAAACTTACAATTAACCTTAGATTACTACTATAAGGTTCATAATACACTGCAGCTGTTAGTTCCGTCTCACTCGCAAGTATGGCGGCTGTCAAGTGGCGCGCGCTAACATGGCGGCAGCTACCGACCAATAGCGGTACAGGAAAAAGCGTGGAGCCTGCCGATTGGTCAATAGCATTTCCCGCGCTTTGAAAATTCGTCTTCTGCGCAGGTACATCTATAAGCCATATTAATTGGGTACTACTGTACTTGGTATAAAGGGTGGAAGTTTTAACGATCCGTATTTGTACGGTGTCAGTAATTTTGGTCCGATGTGTAAGGGTTGTTAGGGCAGTGAGGTGGAGTACCTAATAGCTTAGTTGGTTTAAATTGTGTGCTGTTTAGAGGTAGGTACATTTTCCCGTGAAAATAGAAATAGTGTCTAGATTTAAAATGTAACGAAAATCATGTAAATGAATTAGAGAGAGGAAATTGAATTAACAAAAATATTATTTCTAAGATTTTATGTTAATATTTTACCAATTATTAATACTGAATAAATATTCTATTCTATTCTAATTAACAAAAATAAAATATCATAACCGCACCTAAATATAATATAGAAACAACATTAAATCCCACCAAAACCATTTTCATGTAAAATGTTGCCAAGACGAGACCACATGTATCTCGCACTGACAAAAAAGCTATCAGATCTCATGTAGAGCCAAGCTTCTAACTCTACACGCCCTAACTCTCCAAGCCCTAACTTCACAAACTCTACACCATATTCAAAACATGAGGCTTGGCCGATTACTATATAAAAATATGCCAGTACCTATTACTATATAAAAATTGTTCTTCAAAGTTAACTCTATGTTGATCTCAAATAATTATGTCCATAATTAAAGCCAAAGTCAGCTGCAAGATAGTTAATGCGGTAGGCTAGTTACTGTAATTATACCTACTTATTGTACATAATCAATAATCGAGGTGACATATTCTTTAATGAGAAAACCGTAAATAAGAAAAAAGATAGTTATGTAGATAGAATAGGTGTACTGTACACCAAAATATTACAGTTATGTATAGGTATGTCAATGTAGAAATTTTACAAGGGGTTACACAATGGGTGGTTTTATCGCTGGATGGATTACGAGAGGATCATACATTTTATGTAACACTCTGATACAAAGTATCGAAACTGTGTCGTTACAAGCATAATCTTAAACAAAGGTAAACATAATCTACACACTACGTCAGTTTGCTCAAAATATTACTCTATTACACGATCCCAAATCCCGCGCCACAGAGTATAAATTACGCGCGATAGAAAAAAACGCGCGTAACATGCGTTTATAAGGGAAGCCTAATTCGCAACAAGTTAACCAAGATTTATTAGCCGTAACGATCCTTGTAAAATGCTGGTATAAATCACTAATACGCTTCACGTAACCGGTTTTGTTACTAGAAACCGGTAAGGAGGTTGAAGAAAAATATACGGTTTTGATGTTGAGAAAGAAATCACACTAATATTATAATGGCGAAAGTTTGTGAGTGTTAGTGTGTATGTGTTTGCATGTTTGTTACTTCTTCACGCTCAAACGGCTGGACCGATTTGTATGAAATTTGTTATGTAGATAGCTTATACCCTGTAATAACACATAGGCTGCTTTTTATCCCGGTCTATGTTGGTGAAACCGCGGGACGCAGCTAGTATTTGATAAAATAAATAAGTAAAACATTATTTTTGAGTAACATGGACCCATAGCATTAGTAACAATTTACTTAGTAGCATTATGAACAATTTATATTATTTTTATGAAATTTCTTGCAATATATCCTGCGTTTAAAGATAATAATCATAAAGCAATAATTTGAAGAGAAGTTTTTTAGAATTACTACTTATTTAATTTGTAAAGTCAGCTTTTGTTCATATACCTACCTAGGTAGGTACAGGGATGTGCCCTAATAGGAACAGGTATTGCACAGAGGTGGTTTCGGATCGGTCTTTTGACAGGTAACGGTGCCCCTTCTGTGTGGTGATGGTGACCACCGGGGTGGTTTTAGTAAGGTCAAAATCCCACACTCCCCGGCTTTTTCCCAAAGCCCGAGCGCCTTCTGATGGTTTTACCACATAGAAAGTTACGTACATTCTAGAAATACTATAAGTATTTAAGCCCAACAACCTAAATGAACTACTAAGTTAAGCGTTTCAAGCTAAGTAAGTATCATTTTACATTTTCAAGATGCACAATGTGATTCCATCTCAAAATTAATGTCTACGCTGCACTATACCAAGTGTATCTCTCCCGTATTTTCCAAACATTGTCTCTATTGACTTTTACAAGCCATTAACCTCACTAACGTATTGTAAACACAATATGACCGAACTAAAAATTCAATTTACAGTCTGATCCAAATTTATTACCCGCTTCAGTATTCATCATTCGGTGCGTAAAAAACCTATTAAAATTACTTCTGCTGTAATGCTTTCGCAAAAACTCGGTATTAGCATACGACGATGCCACGCGATGACGCGACTAGACGAATACGCTTAATCGACGCCTCGCTTTGCGCCCGTTTCGTCCCGACTCGTAAATATTCGTACACGGGCGGCCTAAAAAAGTATACAGTAAACATTTACTTTCAATATTCAAACGACATGTTTAATCTGGAGAATGAAGAACGTATGTTTACTCTTTTTGCAATAAATATTGGTAAACAAAAATGTAATGTTTGTGTCATTAGGAATAGTAATGTGTTTATTTAGAATTGGAATTTTACGCTTAGGAGGAGACGTGGCCTGAGAGGAATTCGAAAAATATGTAGGTATTTGAAGAAACTATCGCGCTGCGCCCGAACAGTGATAAGAGAGTGCGATAGTGTCCGTTGCAGCTGTCCGCTGTAGCTCAGACCGACCGATTATATCACAAAAATTTTGACGAGATCGACGTTTCGTATTCCCCTTTTTTCTGTTCGAAAACTGAGCCGATTATTTTTTTTTTAATTAAAATTTTAAGAATGGGTTATTCTATACCTATAGGTTAATTTTCTTTTATGTTAAAAACTTTTAGAATTTGTCTAATCACGGCGGTAAAAATGGGTATTTTTTTGTAATTTTTGTAGGGAAAAGAAAATATGAATTTTCTTTACTAATTAGTTCCTGAGAATAAGGAAATGACAGGGACGTGTCTACAGCAGACTTAGATACTATGAAAAAAAAAATGTTGCTAGAGGATTCAGGAAGAAAAACGAGGCATACATTTGTATGGAGAATTACAGGCCACCTTCCCTCTTAAGTTACGCTGTGATTCATTTATACAGTATTTACCCGACTGCATAAAAAGGTACTGTTTTTGCTCAAAGATTAGGGGTAGATTGCAGTTCAAAGATTAAGATTGCAAATAGTGTGTCCCACTGTCCATTGTATGCATGCAATGTGCTGAAGTACCAATTAACGTAAAATATTCGAATGTACGATCTGATAAAAGACCCCTTGAACAGTAAACAAACTTTTTCTTTTACATTGAAAATTAAATAAATAATTTTGAGTGAAGCTAAGCCGAGCCAGATTTTAATGACTACGGTTAATGACGAAACCTACTCATATTACTCATTAAGACTACGAAAATATTTATTTCAATATGAAAATATGAATAAGGGACATTCACATGATAATGTCTATTATTCATTTAACATTTTTTTTCTCCGTAGGTCATTAATGTATAAATTAGGAAGATATGGTTCGCGCTCCTCGACGTGGATCACATAAATTGTGCTCACGGACACAATTGACCTTGAGCTTAGTCACATTCGATCTGGCGTTTGTGTAGCACATGTGTAGCACGTTAAGTAAAATAACCATAATTGTCTCAATAAGCAGCAGCAATGCCTTCCTGTGTTTGCAGTGTGCAAAAATAGTTCAGAAACCAAAAACAAGTTCCACGGAATTAGTTTTCAGTCGTAAGTACAGCAGCCCAAAATCTTAATTTGTTGAAAATTATAATAATATTTAATGTTTGCTTCGCCATGTTTGTGAAAGCGAGATAAACATGCAATGTAATTCATAATCGTAAATTTTCGGCCAACATTCGGCGGCTTACGCGATTTCACTTGCACGACAACGCCGGCTCTTATCTCTGTCCTTGTCTATCGGTGACTGTAGGTTTGCGACTGTGATCACAGATGTGTGAGTTTCGATGCATGTAGTCGTGTGTGTGTGTATGTTCCTGGTTTAGTGATTGCAATGTTAGCGCGTAACATATCTTCCTCTAATATATCAATGCCGTAGGTACGAATAAAATTCCCCTTAATGAAGTTTTTAAATAATTACTTATTTGTAAGTCAATCCATGATGACATTTATTTATATTTTTAATGGTCGCGGGCTGATAATGATGCATTTAATTTTTTCCAGGTATATCTTTCATTTTGATAACCGTTGTTCTTCAGCTTCAGCAGTTAATATTTAACTTTCATTTTTTGTTACATCACAAAAAAATGAAAGTTAATTATTAACTGCTGAGGCTTATCGCTTTAAGGCTCTCATAGACAAGCGCAACGTGACTCCAGTAGAACAATTTCCAAGAAGTTTTCATAGAAATTGTTCCACCAGCGTTGAATCGTGGCGTCATCGCTTCGCGCCTGTCTTTTGAAGCCTTTACCATTAATTTAACTTTTATTTATTTTATCCAGCAGATTATTTCATGGCAATATTCATAAATGGATAAATGTTTTCAATATTTCATACTGAGTTCGTTTCATTGAACGCTCTGATAGAATATATTTAAATTCGATCAATATTAAAATCATTGCATTTTAAAATTAAAATTATTAATCAGCACGAACTTTGATTGAATTCAAATTGTAAACAGCGGAACAAAACAAACAAATACCCTCAGTACATAAAGGAAATACTGAAATAAACTTTGACATTAAAATGTTTTAACCAAATTAAATAGCAATTCTAACATTAATTTGTTAACAAAACTTCCCAGAATTATGTACGTTATCCATGGACGTATTAATCTTACTCCGAGAACTTGCGAAGTCTGTCCTCAACTGCGAAACATCAGAAATATAATTTAGTTTTCCATTTAAGTTGGAAATAGGACACTTTGCATACAAATTCTCCTTCTAAACTAGTCGTGAGAACTGTAACTTGTCTGTGTTGTATATCCGTTACATTCTACTTAGGAGACCGTTGCACCTTCATTTGTTTCGGAGTAAACATCAACTTTGGGCTCGAATGAGAACACAAAACATTTTGGTCCGCGACAGGGCATATTCTGAGGCCCAAACACGCGCGTTTACGACGCCTTTGCGGGCGAGTGACATCAAAAACCGCTTAGCGAGTCCCCAACTACCACCTCGGGTAGGCTAGTGTACGTATACTTTATGTTGGTCGAAGTTGTAAAACGTTGGTGTCTCCCCGAAGGGTACTATTCCTAGTTTCATGTTGTGGTGAAGTTTTTGTGTGCGAAGGAAATGTTGTACAATTAACTATGTAAGTACAATTTGACGGCTCAAACGTGCCTTGTGAGAGCACAACTTTATTGCTTACCTCTTGTTAATGTTGATGCTGTAAACAAAAATTATGTGCTTTTTCATTAGGTTGGTGAAACTGCTATGTGTCAAGTAGGTGTCTCGAGTTTTATTAGTAAATTACAACACCCAGTCGTATTAATTTAAAGTTGTTTAAAACATGTCATAAATGGCGTAGTGCGTACCTACCCTACAAATAAACTACCGTAGGTACTTCTCTTAAAAACCCTCGTTAGACCTAACAGCCCATCAGGAGAACGGTACTGACATATTAGGTCGGGGAAAAAGTTCCTTCGTATTTTATATACAAATTCAAGTCATATTTTTTTTCATAGTTTATTATTTAGTTATGTGTCATTTGCCAAATATGTCAAAACTGTTTTGTGGTCAATTCCCAGTTCTTCAGCTACGTCGTAGCTACTGATATGCCGATTTTGCTCCACTTTTTCGAAAATGGCATCCATTTTATCCGTAATAGGGCGACCAGAGCGACGTGCATCTTTGACATCAAAATTTCCGGATTGAAAACGCTTAAAACAAATTTGTGCTACCCTCACAGACACTGCACTAGGTCCATAAACATCGCAAATTTTTTCGCGGCTTGCGTTGCATTTTTACCTTTTTTGTAGTAAATTTTTAAAATGTATCGAATTTCTTCATTAGATTCACTCATCTTGACAGTACGAAAAACAAATGAAAATCACACATTTTCCTAATTTGAATTTGGAATTATGTTCTTTAAAATTTAAACTTTCAATGATATCAAAACCAGCCAGATACAAACAGTAGAGCCAAAGAGATTTTATTATAACATTATACCTATAAAATACGAAAAAACTTTTTCCCCGACCTATTAGTTAACATTAAACTTCAAGTTCACCATTCATTGGAACGAAGTTCTTTAACACGGCTTGCGGTCGGACTTGACTGGTAGATATCGTCACGTAACTAAAAAACCGGTCAAGAGCGAGTCGGACTCGCGCACCGAGGGTTCCGTACCATCATTTATATGTAATTTTTGTTGATGATTTCTGAAAAACTGTGCTATTTAGAGACATCGTTTTATTTCTCCTGTAATCTTTACATAAATTTCTATCACATCGAATAATTTCAGATTTTTCGCTTTGCAAACTTCGGAGATAAGGGGGTGGGGAACGGTATTTTTTTTACATTTTTCATCAAAAGTCGAAAACTATGCGGCCTAAAAAAAGAAAAAAAATGTTTGAGAATGTGCAAACAGCGCTCTTTCTTATGATACCCTACATGCCCTAGTAGCCCCACTTTGAATTTTTAAGACCCCCTTTCGGTTTTTATTTGTATTAATCGAAGTAATCACCCATGCAATCAATGCATCTTTGCCAACGCAGTGGCAGTTTATTTATGCCCTTCTTAAAGAAATCAGCTGATCGGGAGGCAACAAATTTTTCAAAGGCATTTTGTACTGCCTCTCGGGTATTGAATTTTTTTCCCGCCAAGAAGTTATCCAAATTCTGGAAAAAGTAGTAGTCTGTAGGCGCAAGGTCTGGTGAGTAGGGCGGATGACGGAGAGCTTCCAACCCCAGTTCTTGCAACTTGGAGACCGTCTGCTGTGCAGTATGAGGTCGCGTTCTCGTGCAGGAGCAGCGGAGACGAGCGATTGACCAATGCTGGTTGGAGATGTGCCAGCTTCTCCATCATTGTGTTCAGTTCTTCACAGTACACATCTGCAGTAATGCTCACCCCGTTTGGTAAGAAGCTGTGATGAATCACACCGGCGCTAGACCACCAAACAGTGACCATCACTTTTCTAGGGGTAAGTTTTCGTTTAGGGCATTGTTTAGGTGCTGAACCAGGATCCAACCAACTTGCTGAGCGCTTGCGGTTATCAAACAGAATCCATTTTTTATCGCAGGTAACAATGCGGTTCAAAATTCCTTCATTTGTGTATCTGTTGAGCAGTGCAAGGCACGTCTCGACGCGTACTTCGCGCTGGCGATCATTGAGTTCGTGGGGCACCCATTTGTCAAGCTTTTTTACCTTGCCAATTTGACGCAAATGGACCAATATTGTTTTAACGCTAACGTCGAAAGCTGCTGCTAATTCAGCCGTAGATTGTGTATCATCAGCTTCCACAATCGCCTTTAATTCGTAATTGTCGACCAAAGTCTTCGGACGACCGCGAGGTTCATTTTTCAGGTCGAAATTTCCAGAACGGAAGCGAGCAAACCAATAACAGGTGGTGCGTTGGTTTGTAGTGTTAGCTCGGTAAACGTCGTTGATGTTGCGTGCCGCTTGTGCCGCGTTGCTGCCACGACGGTACTCATATTCCATAATTACTTGAATTTTTAACGTATCCATGATGACGAAAAAGATTGAAATGCGATGAAAATGTAACACTAATCAATAAACAAATGACTACTTTTGGAAAAAAAAATCCATGTTTTTAAAATAAAATTAATTTGAAATTAGAATTCTTAGCCAAACAAAAATTATTTTGATTTGAAATGGCCAGTACTGCAGAACGGCAATTTCATAGGTAAAGACCTAATATTTTAATGTGCAATTAAACCTTTTTTTATTTATTTTTTTATTTAATTAAAGTGTTTAGCTTCTAAAAACTTATAGGTACTAGATATAAAGCGTTGTGTATACATAATATATAGCGAAAGAAACTTAGTTCCAACTGGGTGTCTACGATACCTCCCGATGATTTGATTATCAGCTGTAGTGACTATAATTATGAACAATCAATCTGCCTTAGCCTTTTTTCCAACTATGTTGGGGTCGGCTTCCAGTCTAACCGGATGCAGCTGAATACCAGTATTTTACATGGAGCGACGCCTATCTGACCTCTACTACCTAGTAACTAGATAGTACGATACCCCTTGGTAACACTGGTTGTCAGACTTTCGAGCTTCTGACGACCCGTAACGACTGTCAAAGATCCACGAATGACAACCGGGACCAACGGCTTAACGTGCATTACGAGGCACGGAGGAGTCTCGGTAAGTATATACTGACTACAATTACAACAAACTCTTTAAATCACAGCAACCCCTTAATATGCCCAAAACTACACATCAACAACCACCCTTAAGAAGCTAATCAAAACCTGCAAATAAGCCTTCTAACTACATTTCCCAATACGCCTTTCATTTGCAAATTACCAAGCTTTTGGGGCTAGGCAATTACCAAACCTAGTAGACATGTCTGATATTATTGCGTGCATCCAAACAGCAAATTACAAAGTGGGTTGGGAGTAAAGAGAGCGCAACCCCTCTGATTGGCATTGCGATGGACTTCGCGCCGCGTTTGCTTCGGAAATCTGATCAATCCCCTGTTAATTTGCCAGGAAATGTTTGTACTATCCCCCTGTCCCCTTAACGTAGTTACTGATTCATTTTATTTGCTATTGGAACATTTATTTATTTTTGGTTCGCTCATATTTGAATAACGGTTGCAGTAGGTACTAATCTGCGTAAAGGATTAATATTGATGTCCGAAGTTTTGGAAATTTACGGAAATTAAAGATGGTTATAGAAAATCACATGAATCAGAAACGATGATTATTTTAGGTAGCTGTGATTACTCAAAACAAATCAAATAAAATTGTTATATTTCACATAAACCTAGATAGCACGGGCACTTATGAAACGTTAGAAGCTAGGTGCTCGGTTCCAATTGGTCGTTTCTTAAGGAGAAGAGCCGGCAAGAAAGTCTATGGTTACTCTTTTAAAAATAACTGTCTTTTACAATGTATTTAAAAAACAGTGTTAATAGATATGAGAGGACAGTGTAGGCCTGTCAACAAATCCAGGTACGGTACAGGTAAAATAGAAAATGGTCTACAAATCTACAGTCTATTAAGCCTACAACATTCTCACATTCACTGTACGACCATTGCCACATCATATGTAGGTATTGTTTTAGTTTTTACCTGAACAAGCATCACTTGAGTACATTCGCTGACTATCAATCATTAACGGACACAAAACAGTGATTTTATTTCCTGTAAACATCCCATGTGATTTGTCTATCTACATACTACATCTCAGTGTACGGAGCTACTGCCCGTACATTCACAGAATGTAAAAGAATCTAGGTATATATAAAAGATTAATAATATAATAAAAATAAATCAATCAATATAACTTGCCTTTTCCCAACTACGTTAAGGTCGGCTTACAGTCTAACCGGATGCAGCTGAATACCAGTATTTTACATGGAGCGACTGCCTATCTGACCCCCACAACCCAATAAAATTAATAAAATGACATGATTGGTATTACAATTGTAACAAATCTGACTTAATATCCTGTCCACAACTGAATAAATAAATGTATTTTCTTTCTATCTTTACTGCAATACATCGCAGGTATATTAATCACCGGAGATATCGGAAATGTTTTAAAACATCCTTAATAAAACATAAATTATATTATTGTAAATACGAAAGTAACTCCGTCGGTCGGCTGTTACCTATTCACGGCATAACGGCTGAATTTCCGACGTCCAAGCGGGTGAAGCCACGGGCAAAAGCTAGTCCATAATAAGGATACCTATATGTCTTTAATCAGTACCTGCCTATATCTGTAGTCCGTAGCAGTAAAAGCAGACAATCTAGCACATACTTTTCACTTTCTACCCGTATTCAACTTCTCGGCGACCGTGGCTCATTCATCATAATTATAATTCACACACATTACCAGAGCTGGTCCATGTCTCCGCCATCACCTCTACACAATGGCTGAGCTGACGGGGTCGTAACTAAGATATTTCGAGAGTCATACGAACATACGGGGCGACCGAGGTACGTCGCCAAGTCTCGTTGACGGAATTATAGCTGTTGGCGCAAATGTAAAGGGGTAGCGTTTCAATAAATCTGCCTAGCCTTTTCCCAATAATGTTAGATTCAGCTTCCTGTCTAACTGGATGCAGCTGAATACCAGTATTTTACATGAAGCAACTGCTTTTCTGACCTCCACAACCCTGAATTAGTTAATCATCATCTGCCTTTTCCCAACTATTTCGGGGTCGGCTTCCAGTCTAACCGGATGAAGCTGAATACCAGTATTTTACATGGAGCTTCTGCCTACCTGAACTCCACAACCCAGTCACTGGGTAATACGATACCCCTTGGTAAGACTGGTTGTCAGACTTGCGGGCTTCTGACGACCCGTAACGAGTGTCAAAGATCCAAGAATGACAGCCGGGACCAACTACTTAACGTGCTTTCCGAGGCTGATTTAGTTACTATAAACAACAATGGCAATGTCACCACAGTTATTTATTTATTAAAACACTGTCCACAGCAAAACGTCAACTAGAAACGAGATTTAAATTCGAACCAAACGTGACGTCCTGGTGGATACGAGGCCTTAGCAGCAACGTGCTAATTGAAACTAGGCTAGTATTAGTCAGACAGGGGGGATTAAGCTCGTCTGTGCTATTTAACCTTTATGTCAACGTGCTTATCGAGCGACTGAGTGGTGCACATGTCGGCTGCTACACTGACGGAACGTGTGTCAACAATATAAGCTATGCAGACGATATGGTACTTCTCAGTCAATCGATAATTGGGTTGAAAATGTTGCTATCTACCTGCGAGACCTATGCGGAGGAGCATGGCTTGATATAAAACTCGAATAAGAGTGAGCTTCTCGTATTTAAAGCATCTAGGCAGCAGCCGCGCAGTGTTCCGCCCATAAGTCTAAACGGTGTAGCATTGAAGGTTGTCAATAGTTTCGGGTACCTTGGCCACATTGTCACGAGCGACCTAAGGAACGACGTAGACATTAGGGCGTTGTCTGTGAGGAGCAATATGCTTGCCTTGTTCGCTCGTTGTACTACAGACATCAAAGTTACCCTTTTTAAGGCGTTCTGTCCATCGTTTTACACGAGTGGCCTGTGGGTGTCATACACGCGCCGAGCCTACAACGTCCTGCGTGTTCAATTTAATAATGCTTTCAGGATGCTGTTGGGACTGCCGTGGCGTTGTAGTGCTTCGGGAATGTTCAAAGAGGCTCGCACAGATGGATTCCATTATACGAAAGAAAGCGGTCCCTTTCAGAGACACTGGGCGGGGACAGTCCTAGGTCTGAATTAATAATAATAATATTAATAATTAATTAATGTTTGAAAAATAACAATGCTAACCTAGTACATAAGCATTATTGTTACACCAAAATACTAACATACCTATTTATGGACCTAGTCTAAATTAAAGTTTTTGTTTTTTTTTATTTAAATTTAAATTAGTGGTAATACCTGGGCGACCGAGCTCTGCTCGGGTGAAAATAGAGAAAACGAATTATCCCAGAAATGAGAGCTAGCTAGATCGATTTTTCGCCCCACGTAAACCTCTGTATTGCGACTTTCCTCGAAATCGTGAGCCGTTTTCGAGAACGTGATTACAAATGTATGTAAGGTCCCATTAAAATAGATGGACAAATTTTCACAGGATGTTCTACCCATGAATTGAACAATTTCACTATGGGACTAACTCTGAAATCGCCAAAAAAATATCAACTGTTCTGTATTTATCTACACCAAACTCGTCAAAATGTAGGGAGCAGCTGATTTTTTTTTCGCGATTTGAGGTTAGGTCCCATAGTAAAAGTTATTCATATTCATAGGTACAACACCCTGTGAAAATTTGTCCATATTCTATTTTAATGGGACCTTAGATACAAAATTGCTCATTTCATACTATAGGATTTAAAAAATACATCATCATCATCATTCACCTCATTCAGTTATGAATAAATTTTGATAATTATGGGACTAGAATCCAGGGCCTTTGTGGTAATACTTTGAAAACTTAATAATAATAATAATAATCTTTTGAAAACCTGTTTTCAGTTCCCAGACTTTTACAAGTATTTGCGATCGCTGCTCTTTACATCTTGTACCTCGCAAGTTTTACGAACCAAGGCTCGTCGTAAAGTCGACACAAGTCGCAATGCGCGTCGGCTCGGACGTGATATGTCGCATTCATGGTGTCTGATGGATTTATGTCCTCAATGGCTCCACTGATGTCTTTGTTACGGCCACATCTTGAGCTACAAACACTGATGCACGCGATTTCTTGTTGCTTGCTTTAGATTACGTTTTATGAGAATTTTAGGAGCTGTCTTGAGTTGAAGTCTAATGCAGTGTAAAAGAAGGCTCGAAGCTGAAGTTTTAATCATAATGGCTCCGGTTTTTAGGGTTCCGTACCCAACGGGTAAAACGGGACCCTATTACTAAGACTCCGCTGTCCGTCTGTCTGTCTGTCTGTCACCAGGCTGTATCTCATGAACGGTGATAGTTAGACAGTTGAAATTTTCACAGTTAATGTATTTCTGTTGGCGCTATAACAAAGAATACTAAAAAACAGAATAAAATAAATATATAAGGGGGCTCACATATAACAAACGTGATTTTTTACCGTTTTTATAGATAATGGTACGGAACCCTTCGTGCGTGAGTCCGACTCGCTCTTGGCTGGTTTTTTTGTTTTTTGTCATTTGCGCATAAGTTATAACATGCAATAAATATTGGCTTTGGCTTTCCTTTTGTTGGAATTTCTGTTAACTCCTGTAAGTCAGTCAAATATTCTTGTAGAAATCAGTTTGGTAGCGGGTGGTTTTTGAACTTCGACGTTTCGAGCTCGATAGTGAAGCCGCACCCTAAGCCGTCAGTTGCACGGACGTAAAAATATCGCAGCGGGATTTTATCGCGCACTGGATTTTCAACTCTCGGTGTTAAGCACCGAGAGTTGAAAATCATGTTCGCGGAACAAAATCGCCGCGATATTTTTACGTCCTTGCGAACGTCGACTTATTGCGTAACACACTTTCAATCACAATCCGAATGATTTTGAAGGATATTGGTAATCCATTGCTTCATATGCTCGAAATATTTGTCTGCTCGGCAATGTAAATAACGCAATATATATAGTTGAACTGTCAAAATGAAAGCCATGGCTACTGTGTATTACGCAATTATTCGCTGAATTTAACATATACATAACATAATAATTCTTGCCTGTGGCGTCTCCTGAAACGTCTGAAGACAGCTTTGAAATTAATCGATATAAAAATCTAACCATAACAATTCTTCAGTGAAAACAAAATAAAAACACTAGCAATTTCAATACATTCTCAAGTATCAAAACCAAGACACAGCAGCATAAAACAATGCCTCAGCACACAGATTGGGGTCAGAAAACTCAGCGTAACTTCATCAAGATTCAATTCACAAACTTTATGCCAACAGTTGGAGTACGCACAAAACAAACACACCAAGAGTTGGGCCAAGAGTTTGACAAACCTGACTTTAAACCAGGTTCGGTATTCATATTAACCGCTATCTGAGAAGATTACAAAGCCCGTAAGGGTAATTTCGTATGAGTTAGTTTTAACCAAACATGATGTTGGATGAGATGTTGGTATTTATGGAAGAGCCAAGGTTTTATTTTTAGACTCTGTATGCAAAGTATTCTGGAAAACATGTGATAATTAATTGTTTTGAAAACAAACATTAGTAACGTAAAGTTTGACAATGTGTCTTATTAACACCGGTAATAGTTGGGTACAGCCCGCGAGGCGTAAGGCTGAGCTTTGAATTTATGTGAGTGATCACCAGAACGGTACGAGAGCCCATGAACAAAATTTTTGTCTTAACGTTTTACGTTTTAAAATGATACGACATGGGTTTTAGTTATGTCCTCTCGTACTAAAAAAACAAAAGCCAATTGCCAAAAAGCACTATAAACCAGTTTTAAATCAAGCAAAGGACGCGTCGCGCTCTATGCCGGACGTCACACCTACACTATCTATGTGCACTCACACAAATGAAAAGCTCAGCTTAAACCTGGCGGACTGTACACCTCTGTCTAACCCTTCTGGGATTACAGGCGTGTTGTTGTGTTTATGTTTGATAAGTTGGGAATTTAGGACTGACTTAGCCAACTTAATCAGCCTACTTATAGTGTTCCCACTGCTGGGGCACAGGCCTCCTCTCAGTGAGAGGGAGTGGGCCGTAATCCACCACGCGAACCCAGTGCGGCTTGGGTAGATGTCTCATGTCTTCTAATTTTGATTTCTAGGACATGCCGGTTTCCTCACGATGTTTTCCTTCACCGTTTTGAGAGCAGTGGTGATGAAATAATTTACACAAAGTAAAGCGCCTGTCGGGGTTCGAACCTACGACCTACAACTCGTAAGTCGCGGCCATTACCACTGGTCCGCTGCTACTCTGACTGACTTAAATGTGAACAAATCGTGCCATACTGTCCGGTTTAAAAGAGTCGCGCAAAACAGTCGTAAAAGCTTAATTTACGAAGGAACTAATAATAGAGTAAAGTCGGGCATAATATTATCACTTCTAGACATTCTCTATGGCCTTGTCAAGTCCCTTCAAAGCACACAATCTTATTGGATCAGGCCTCAGCTAATGTTTGCAGAGCCCACGCAAAACTGCTGAGATTCAATTTTATGTTCCATTCTCTATAGTTGACCCATCAGATTTGGTATCAGCTGTACCAAGACCCCTACATCATCTGTTTTTGAAGAATATATTGTTGAGAACCCTTTCATAGCTATTTCTTTATCAAATAATTGGATGAAATTTAGGGGCGTTTGATACACAAACGACGACTTTTGTTGTATTTTTCAAAACATGTATGATGAGACTATCCCTTTGGTTTTATGATCGCTAGCGAGATTTCTTCACGTTGGACCAAGCATAGATTTTTTGGTTTTACCGTACCCCTTCTATTATATAATTTAAGAACTTCCAGTATTAATATTTAGAACAGAACAGGCAGAGCTCAGACGCATTGCAATGCAACTCCATCAATGCTACATCCAAAATGTACATTGAACAAACACTAGAATAACAAGATCTATAGTGTCACACAACGTGACGGAACATAAAACGAAAGACTGAATATTATAATATACACTTGTACTCAAGGGGAGGGGAAGGGGAGTAGGGGAATAACTTATTCAAAATATCGTATTTTGTTGTGTTGGAATTTATTTGTGTTGATATTGACGCTCACGGCCTCAAGCGATGCGACTTGCGTCAAATGACATGCATGAGCTTCATTTGTTTCCTTCCGACGCTCTACATATCGCGTCACGATGACTGGGGGGGTCTAGACAAAATCCCTTTTCTGTCAAATTGTATGGAATTGACAGCAGCAGTCACGTGACATCTCTGAAGCTATTGTTAACTCCATACAATTTGATCTTTCCGTTGGAGTTAACGCTTACAGAAAAGGGATTTTGTCTAGGTCCCCTGGTATGCTATACTTAAGGCGAGTAGTGCCGCCAACTAGGCGCTAGTTGGCATGTTCCTTATCTCCAGACTTTTTTTTATCAATGGTGACGCTATTTACGCTACTACTCGCCTTAACAACTTCTTTCATTTGTTTCTGCGCAGTCGCTGTTGCCTGATGATAGAGCTTGTAGTTCGGTGACGCGGAATGGAGAGCAAGAGATTAGCAATAAACTCGTTTGCACGCCTTCAAAATTGCATCCTAATACAACTCTGCCTATCCCACGGTAAAAGGGTGTGCAGATAAGTGTCATTGATTGACTTTTACACAGCTCCACTCCTTTTGTAGCAACACCCTTGTAACGACTCGAGGAAGATACCGGCAACCCTCTTTTAGAAACTTAAATGGGTAACCCTATATATTTGGAACTAAAACGGGTAACCCTATATCTTTGGACCATCTCAATAGCGCCTTGTTTGTTATCTGTTATACGGGTGCAGGTGTGTATGACTATTGAATTTGGTTAGACGTATCTGGGACACGGAATAAAATTTTACATTCGCTATGAAGTGTCTTGAATGGGAGTACGTTGTTGAGATGAAAGACTGGGTGATAAGTTTTGCTTGTTGTTGATCTTCTAGCCAATCAGAAAATTCTTTAAGCTTTATATTGAACAGTATGATTAAAGAAGGCGTTAGGTAAATAATATTAAACCATACTATATTTTGGTAAAAGGCGAAATCCATCAAGGAGACATTTAGGTATTCCTTGATACTTTGAAGTCGTCTGTGGATGGGTGACCATCTTTACATACCGAGACTCCTCCGTACCTCGGAAAGCACGTTAAGCCGTTGCTATTGGTCCCGGCTGTCATTCGTGGATCTTTGACAGTCCAGTCTTACAAGGGGTATCGTATTACCCAGTAATTGGGTTGTGGAGGTCAGATAGTAATAGTGTAAAGAAAATAATGGTATTCTGCTGCATCCGCCGGTATCCAGTTAGACTGGAAGCCAACCCTAACATAGTTGGGAAAAGGCTAGGCAGATTGATTGATTTTGAAGTCGATCAGAAAAGCAATCATCATGAACATCTTCTGCCTAACATTTTCCCAACTATGTTGGAGTCGGGTTCCAGTCTTACCGGGTCCATCTGAATACTTACCAGTATTTCACATGGAGCAACTGCCTATCTGGCCTCCACGACCCAGTAATTGGGTAGCACGATACCCCAAAAAAGGAATGCCTGTTGATTTTAAAAGCTTGTGCGTTGGCTATCGAAGACATCTGGCTTTGTGATATAGACATCAAGCAAGTTCTCCAGTAAAGAGCAATCTCTTTAATGGAGAACTTGCTTGATATATATCTTGCTTGCTTGAAGCATCTCAGTGAATAGTTGTCGTATGAAATAGGGCTACAGGTGCGTACAACAATCGAATTTGACAGAGTGCAAAATAAAATTTTACATCTAGTAGTATATTCGCAAACTACTCTTGTGTATCTTCACTGAGGTGTAAAGATGAAAGGAAAATACCTATGTTTTGTGTTCAAGTTATGGCAGACTTGAAGAAAAACATTTGAAGGTGCTGGCAGGTGATAGACTGGCAAATAAATGCGGATTATTTTTACAAAAGCCATTTTCTGGAGTAGGCGTTGAGCTAACGATATCATTGGTAGGTTTTTTTGTGAAAAAATCGTGCGTGGTTGGGACAGATAGTGCTAAAGTACATCTAGGATTCCTTAATGGCTGTTGTGATTTAGTGCTTACAAGTGCTTTTACCATTGCTAAAATAGACAATATAAATACTACGAAGCAAGCGTTACCAGTTTCTAGTATTCTGTAGATACTGTTTATTAATAGCTGCAGACTGTTATGAGCCATACTGCCTCAGACTGAGTGCGGTGCTGGGCGCCGATAGTTTAGGTAATTGCTTTTTACGGTGAAAATAATGGTAATTTGAAAAAAATAAAAAACATAAGACCTGCTTTATAGTTAGGTAGTTCAGTTAGTATGCAAAGTTTCATGATCTAATTTGAAGTATCTATTGAATATTTATTGGATTTTATTTTTGAGAAAATTTTATGGATTCTTTTTCGTCAAACGTAGTATACATATCTACTTAACATTATTACCATACACTTATTTCAAAAATAATGCTGCAGTATTTTCGACATAACGGAGTACCATGCTTAAGCCATTTGAGGTAGTATAGGCTTTTGACAAACCAATCCATCGCTTGTAGCAGTGATGCAATATTCAATCAAAATCTTTTAGCGTGCCGCATGTAAAATTTTTCAATAAGTTGATCCGCCTAAAACATTCCGTACAGTATTAAAATTTTTCTAGTACAAAAATATCCTAGAATACCTATCCATTTTTTCGTTCAGAACAAAATATGGATGGATTTTTATTAACAAAGAAACCGAAAATGGAATAGATATGGAGCATGTACGACTTTCAACGACGACTTTCCGTCACTATCATGTTAGCGAGATTCAAAAGATGTGGAAAAATGATTTATTCCTTCATTTCGAACCAAGGCTTACTTATCACAATGGAAATATCTTCTTTGAATAAAGAATAAAATCTGAGGTACTTAGTTTAGCCATTTGCTTGGTTTTGAGGCTAATTCTAACATCTCCAGTATTTTGTTTATTGTGAGTCTTTATTCATTATTTCAGTGAAAGAAATAAGCAGTAAAGAAAAATTAAAAAAAAAACATTGATCTGAACTGCTTTAAACAGAGGGGCAATTCTCGTAATTTTAAGAACGTTCGCATTGTAATCTCAGTCGCAATCTGTCAAAAAAACCTCTAATTTCCCTACATTTTTGACATTGATTGTCGCTAAGATGACACTGCGACTTGAATTTGAACGTTTTTTAAGTACGAGAATTGGCCTTCCTTGTTCTTTAGCCTAACGTTCAAAACAGTATTTGGATGTTTGTAGAAAAGTTATTTTCCATAGAATTGTATAACTAAAAAAAATCGTACAAATAAAAGTAGTTAATAAAAACTGACAACGATTTCATTGTGAACAAGGAGCTCGTGGCTAAGTTATTACAGCCACACGGGTCGATCCATCGGGTTAAGCTACGCTTGCCGGGGTTGGTCAGTGGATGGGTGACCATCTTTACATACCGAGACTCCTCCGTGCCTCGGAAAGCACGTTAAGCCGTTGGTCCCGGCAGCCATTCGTGGATCTTTGACAGTCGTTACGGGTCGTCAGAAGCCCGAAAGTCTGACAACCAGTCTTACCAAGGGGTATCGTATTACCCAGTTACCGGGTTGTGGAGGTCAGACAGGCAGTCGTTCCATGTAAAATACTGGTATTCAGCTGCATCCGGTTAGACTGGAAGCCGACCCCAACATAGTTGGGAAAAGGCTAGGCAGATTGATTGATTTCATTGTGAACAAAGCATTGTTGGAGAAACAGTAACTTAAAAAACTGTAGGATAAAAGTGGGATAATTGCCCTGGGAGCATAGACGCCCCATAATTCAAATTGCGACTTGTAAACGTACACGTCCGTACGGCTACAGATCAAGCTATAACTTTCCAGTATAAGCTGATCTCGCATTGTATAGGATTTCCTTACAATGAGAGGTCAGTGTAAACTGGAATTGTATAGCTTGATGTGTAGCCGTGTGTACTATTATCGCAGTTAAGGGTGGTACTAAAGGTGGGGCGTGTTCTTCCTATACAATATTATAATCCTATTTCCTAGTATCCTACTAATATTATAAATGCGAAAGTTGCATGTTTGCCAGAACGGCTGAATGGATCTGGATGAAATTTGGCACAGAGATACGTTTTTCTATACCGGTAGTACTTTTCCGTGGGATAATTTCTGACATCCACGCGGTCGAAGCTGCTTGCAAGAGCTAGTTGCTTATAAGTATTAAAATTAACTACAATGTTAGCACATTAGCTGCCAGACAATAGACACAATAGAAAATTAATTGTTTGAAGTCACCGGTGACCGGCGTGGCAGTTAACCTGTTAATACGTTTACAAGTCACAATTTAAATGATGAGATGTCTATACTCCTACCTAGGACCACTATACCACTTTTACCCTATTATTGCAGTAAAAGAGTATGAGTATGAGAGTTTGACTAAAGTAGAAAAGAAGAAGAAGAAGCCCTGTTCTCGTAACCAGTGTGGTACCGCACCGACTAGACCCAACATGCTGCTGCACCCTGCTGTGCCTACGACGCAGCTGTACATCTCGCGTCTGTTTCACTCCACAAGGGTTGAGGAAGTCGTGCAATATTTGAAGGTGAAGACCGACTGGACTCTGAGGGTCGAGAGGTTGTAGTCGCGCCACAACATCAACTTTACGTCGTTCGTGGTACGAGTTACAACCCAACATCTACAGACCTTCTTAAAGGAGGACTTTTGGCCGAAAGGTGTCTTATTTCGACGTTTCCGAGGACGGTTACGCGACACCACTCAGCGGAACACGACGCCATGTGCGTGTGGACTGAGGGCCCGTTTTTTGAACCGTTGCGAAACGAAATAAGACTTATAGGGGATTTAGTTAAAAATAGTAAAAACTTAAAGCAAAGTTCCATAAATTTCTTAAACGTGAATTAAAACTTTTACGATTAAATAACTTGGGCCCTCAGTCCAGACGCTTGCATAAAGTGGCATAGTCTGAATCTCAGTAAGTACTATATCTGGGTTAATAATTTTTATTTAGGAATTTAGTTAAGAATTTTGTTACGGACGCCGAGCATAGTGTGAATTAAAAGACTATGAAAGTTGTGCAGGATAGCTGCTTGCTGTTAGGTTAGCGTGGTAATATCATAGTCTTTAGGCATGTGGTATTTTCAGTTTGTGGATAATTAGCATTCAGCTTTAAGTCTAACAGATGCTAGAGATTCCCACGGCGCCCGAAATGTTTTGTTTTGCTTATCGCCGGGCGTTTTCGCAGTAAAATGCATTGTTTTATATTCTAAAATGTTTACTAGCGGCACTGTTAAAGGAACTCATTATTGTCGAGACCTTTTGTTGAATAGGTAACAGTTCTGCGTAAATTGTAATCCGCACAAAATATCTTTCTTAGTTTTAGGAAACGAATTATTTGTTGTCGGTGTCTATTGATATGCATTTCTTTAGCCATTTGTAATAATTCTAAGAAAGTTTGTTTTTATGTGTTTACAATAGTTTTAAATAGCGTAGCCAGTACTTTGTTAGACCACCCAAAGCGTGGGAAATAGTAGGGATAGAACTAACGCCACTGGGGCATATAAAAAGCCTTACTTGTAAAACCAAAGTCAGTCGGCCTACAGCTCTACAAGAAGAATAAACTAGAAGACAGCAGCAAGAAGTCTTTTATTACTCCAACCTAATACAGTCCACCACAGTCTGGTCCATCGAGCAGCGGATAATTCTGAAGAACGAAGAACCAGCGCCAACCAAGAGGCAGAAAAACGAAGAAATCTGCGGCAAGAGCAAGAATCTACGAGGCCGACTGCATCGACCGACCGATCGAACAACCGGTCCCGAAGAATCGACGTACCTACGACGCGCCGCCATACCGACCCGACGTACCCGATCGTCGCTGGCTCGAAGAGGGGCTGCATTGAAGAGGGGCTACGTTGAAGAGGGGCTGCGTTGAAGAGGGGCCGCGATGAAGAGGGGCCACGTTGAAGAGGGGCCGCGTTGAAGAGGTTCCACGTTGAAGAGGGGCCACGTTGAAGAGGGGCCGCGTGAAGAAAACGAGGGCCGGGTCAAGAAAGAAGAGGGACGCGTAAAGAAAACGAGGGCCGGGTCAAGAAAGAAGAGGGCCGAGTCGAAAAAACTTCAAGATGGTGGTCACCAGAAGCCAAGGGGAATTAGCAGAAATAGAGGAGCAGCAGCGTCACAGCCAAGAACAGGAGGCGCGCCGCAGAGAAGCTGAACGAATAGAGCAAGAACGATTGAGAAGAATCTCACTGGACCCGCCGGCATCACCATTTTGGAAATCAGCGGACGCCAGTACAGCGGGACCATCCGGACTTCGGGCTACTGCGGAGCAACGAAAGCCATCACCGACTAGATCCGTCAGGTCAACAACCAGCGTGACAACACGACTACGGATGGCGGAACTGGAGGCAGCAGAGAAGCTAGCGACGATCCGAAGAAAGGAGTTGGAGTTGGAGGCCGACCTAGTCAAAAAGAGACTAGCAGCCGAAGTATCCGCGATCAACGATGAATACAGCGTGCACGAAGAAGCCACTCCTCCCCGTGAAGAACCACATCAGAAAGTGGACAACTGGTTGAGGACGAACCCCCTCAACTCTCGGGAAGAAGAAGGAACCAGGGAAGCCAGGGAAGAGCCAAAGCAAATACGCTTCGAAGCACCGCGAGGAAGATCGCCAACTCCAACAAGGAAGAACAGCATCGAGCACTTGGCCGCCACATTGGAGAAGATGGCCAGACCCAGGCCTCGACACACTGACCTGCCGACCTTCTCCGGAGCAGCCAACGAATGGTTGCCATTCAAAGCAGCAGTTCGAGATACGACCGAGATGTACCAAGTGTCAGCAGCGGAAAACATCCTGAGGCTAAGGAGCTGCCTCAAAGGGGAAGCAAGAGACGCCGTGGCCGCCCTTCTGCATACAGCTACAGATCCGGACGTCATCATGAAGACCCTCGAGCAATGCTTTGGAAGACCTGAAGTCATCATCGACCGAGCACTAGAAGACCTCAAGAAACTTCCGAAACCTGGATCATCAGCAGCCGAACTCAACAGCTTCGCCATCAAGTTGCAGAACATCATCTGCGTGCTGAAGACAATCGACCGAAGAGGCTACCTGTTCAACCCCCTGATGACGCGAGAAGTATTGGACAAGCTCAGCCCGCATCTTCGATCCCGCTGGTGCGACTACGCCTACGACCACGAAGGAATGACTGACCCGGAGATCGTCATTTTATCCCGTTTCCTGATGAGAGAAGCGGACAGAGCACTGCGGTATACATACACCCCGTCTACGAGTAGCACAAGCCAGAAGAAGGATACTCGACCCATCGTGACACTCAAGAAGAAAGCGAGCGTCTTCACTACGGTCCAGAGCGCAGAAGAAAAGGTCAAGTGCCCCAAATGCGAGCAAGCTCACGTCCTGACACAGTGCCCGAAGTACAAGGCACTTACTGTGGACGAGCGATGGAGCTTGGTAAAGGAGAAGAAGATATGCTTCAAATGCGCCCAGAAGCAACACAGGCGCACACACTGCAAAGCAAAGGCGTGTGGCGTGGACGAGTGTCGCCGCCCGCATCATGCGACTCTTCATCAAGTACGAGAAGCAAAGACTGAAGAAAAGAAGACAGATGCACCCAAGGAGGAAGCGGTCCTGTCCCTAGCAACCCGACCAGCTGCCGGACCAAGAGCAGTCTTGCTGAAGATGTGCCCTGTCGTCATAGCCGGACCACGGGGGGAGGTGAAGACGTATGCTCTACTGGATGAAGGAGCTACAATCACCCTCATCGATGAAGAACTAGCAGCGAGCATCGGAGCGGAGGGACCAGCGCAACCTCTCCACCTGAACGGGGTCAACATGTCACAGCAAGAGATAAAGAGTCAGCTGGTGGATATTCAAGTCAGAGGATTGAAGAGCGACGAGAACTACAAGGTCAGAGCGAGGACTATGAAGAATCTCCGCCTCCATCGTCAATCCGTTCCTGACACCCTACTGGACTACGAGCATCTGAGGGACCTGACACCAGAAGAGGTGTGCTACGATGTGGCCCGTCCTGGAATCCTGATGGGGACAGACCACTGGGAATGCATCGTGTCCCGCGAGCTACGAGTCGGCGGCCCTGATCAACCGGCCGCATCAAGAACACAACTAGGATGGGTGGTGCACGGAACCGCGCCACGCAAGACCATCTATCAAGAGCGAAACGTGCTGCACGTCTTCGAGCCTGAACGAACGCCGAGGACAAGCGAGCAAGAACTCCACGACTTAGTCGAAGCCAACTTCAAGATCGACGCACTCGGCATCCAGGGGAAGCCGCGAGTCAAGGAAACCGATCAGTGAGCTATCGACATCGTCAGGAAAACGACCAAGAAGATCGACACCGGGTACGAAGTTGGACTGCCGTGGCGACGAGATGACGTCATCATGCCACCAAGCTACGGGCAGGCGCTCCGCCGACTAAAGAATATAGAACAAAAGATGGACGCCGATCCTGAGTTCGCAGCTGAATACACGAAGCAGATCAACAACCTCTTGGATAAGGGGTACGCAACGCCGTGCGATGGATCGGAAGAAGCGAGCGCCATCTGCTGGTACCTGCCACACTTCGCCGTGCAGAACCCGAACAAACCCGGCAAGCATAGGCTGGTATTCGACGCAGCGGCTAAAAGCAACGGCGTGTGCCTGAACGACGAGCTGCTGGAGGGGCCCGATTTACTATTATCACTGCCAGGGATCTTATTCAGATTCCGAGAGAAGACAGTGGCGATCACAGCGGACGTGCAAGAAATGTTCCTGAGGATCCAAATAAGACAGCAAGATCAACCAGCGCAGCAGTTCCTGTGGCGAGGCGACGAACGAGTAGAGCCTCCAAAGAAGTACAAGATGGCCAGCATGATCTTCGGCGCAGCGAGCTCCCCGTACATGGCCCACTATGTCCGCAACCATAACGCGGATGTACACGGGCAGGAGTATCCACGAGCGCTGGAAGCCATCAAGAAGAGTCACTACATGGACGACCTGGTAGCCAGCTACGAAGACACGAAGGAAGCTTGGAAGGCGGTCGAAGAAACGAGAGCAGTACACGCGCATGCGGGATTCACGCTACGAGGATGGAGCTCCAGCGACAAGTCGGTACTACGCGACGTGCCACCAGAACTGCACGCCACCGCTCCCACAACACTGGGGGGAGATCAGCCCGAGAGCAAGATCTTGGGACTATTCTGGAACGCAGAACGAGATGAGCTGGGATTCAACACGTCGATGAGCCGAGTTCCAGCTGAAGTAAGGACAAGAACTCGCGCGCCGACCAAACGTGAAGCCCTCAGCGCCGTGATGTCCATCTACGACCCACTAGGACTGCTGAGCCACTACACCATACGATCGAAGATCATACTGCAGAACTTGTGGCGCCTCCAGACGACGTGGGATGAGCAGATTCCGGAAGAAGAGAACGAACTCTTTGCATCATGGCTCGCGCGTCTTCCCGAGCTCGCCCAGCTTCGACTACCAAGATGCTACGTGACACAGAAGTACGAGCGCATCGACTTACACATCCTGTGCGACGCCAGTGAGCAAGCCTACGCGACCGTGGCCTACTGGAGAGTGAAGAATGTCGACGGGAGCCTGAACGTCGTGTTGGTCGCCGCCAAAGCTAAGGTGGCGCCTCGACGAGCGCAGACCATACCACGCCTGGAACTGCAAGCTGCGGTCATCGGAGCAAGACTCGCCGACACTGTGAAGAAGGAGCATCGAATCAACATCAGCCAGACGACCTACTGTACCGACTCATCCACCGTGGTACATTGGATTCACCACGACATGCGACGCTACACGCCATTCGTGGCGCACCGACTAGGGGAAATCGCCGAGCTAACCCAGAAAGAAGAGTGGCGTTGGCTACCCACCGCAAGCAACGTAGCCAACGACGCCACGCGACTCGTCGACACACCCATCAGTGCAACGGATCGCTGGTTCCAGGGGCCCGACTTCCTGTTCCTACCAGAGGAGCAATGGCCTAGAACAACGACGTCCGAGCAAGAGGACGAAGAGGTCCTCCACATCAGCGAGAAGACAGAACGAGACAGCTGGCTACCGAACCCCGCCCGTTTCTCGAAGTATGAAGTCTTGGTGAGGGCCACCGCTCGAGCAATCGCCTTCACCGACATCTGCCGTCGACGAGCAACAGCGATGGAACATCGCCACATCCAGCGCGCCGAGGCCGAGCTGATACGACAGGCGCAAGAAGACAGTTTCGGCGAGGAACTGAAGAGGATCCGGTCTGCACGCCCGCTGACAAAAGCGAGCCGGCTGTACCGGCTGGATCCAGTACTAGAAGACGATGTCCTGAAGGTGCGGGGCCGGATCGAGGCCTCTTCCGCGCCGACCGAGACGAAGCGGCCAATCATACTGGATGGCCGTCATCAGCTGACCAAGCTCCTTGTACTCCGGGAGCACTGCGCTGCGGGTCACGCCAACAGAGAGCGCGTGACGAACGACCTGCGACAGCGGTACTGGGTCATCCACTTACGGCCCACAGTACGCGCTGTCGAGAAGAACTGCGCCTTCTGCAAGAGACGGCGAGCAACGCCGCAAACGCCAGCTACGGGAGACCTGCCACACGCCCGCCTTGACCCCTTCCACCGCCCGTTCACTAATTGCGGGGTGGACTACTTCGGACCAATGATGGTCAAGGTCGGGCGACGCCGAGAAAAGAGGTGGGGCGCACTCTTCACGTGCCTCACCTCCCGCGCCGTGCACATCGAGCTCGTCGCATCACTCTCCACTGACTCAGCAATCATGGCGCTGAGACGTATGGCCGCACGCAGAGGGTGGCCCCGAGTGATGTACTCCGACAACGCAACCAACTTCCGCGGAGCTGACCAAGAGCTACGCAACGCCTACGCCGAGTGGATGCCTGCCCTGCGAGACGAGGGGCTACTGCATCGAATGGAGTGGCGCTTCATACCTCCTGGCGCGCCCAACCAAGGTGGCGCGTGGGAGCGAATGGTGCGCTCCGTGAAGACTGCTCTCAGCATCACTCTGCGAGAGAAGGCGCCAGCAGAAGAAGTCTTGAGAACTCTACTCACCGAAGCCGAGTTCTCCATCAACGCAAGACCGCTGACCCACGTTAGCGTGAACCCCAGCGATCCAGAGGCCCTTACCCCCAACCACTTCCTGTTGGGGTCATCGGAAGGGCTGCCAACGACGGGACCCTGCGACGAGGCTGACAGAAGAACATGGCGAGTTAGTCAAGCACTCGCTGACCACTTCTGGCGACGCTGGCTGCGCGAGTACCTACCCACTCTGGTACCTCGCGGCGAGCCGCAGAACGATGTGCGTCCAATGCAAGCTGGCGACGTGGTCCTCGTGGTCGACAACACGCTGCCCCGGAACACCTGGCCGATGGGAGTCGTCGAGCGCACGCATCGTGGACCGGACGGCGGCATTAGGGTCGTCGAGGTGCGCACCAGAGCCGGCGTCTTCCGACGCCCCGTGAGCAAGCTCGTCGTCGTATTGAAGATCGAGGAGGCTACGCGAGCTGCGCCGGGGGGAGAGCTGTTACGGACGCCGAGCATAGTGTGAATTAAAAGACTATGAAAGTTGTGCAGGATAGCTGCTTGCTGTTAGGTTAGCGTGGTAATATCATAGTCTTTAGGCATGTGGTATTTTCAGTTTGTGGATAATTAGCATTCAGCTTTAAGTCTAACAGATGCTAGAGATTCCCACGGCGCCCGAAATGTTTTGTTTTGCTTATCGCCGGGCGTTTTCGCAGTAAAATGCATTGTTTTATATTCTAAAATGTTTACTAGCGGCACTGTTAAAGGAACTCATTATTGTCGAGACCTTTTGTTGAATAGGTAACAGTTCTGCGTAAATTGTAATCCGCACAAAATATCTTTCTTAGTTTTAGGAAACGAATTATTTGTTGTCGGTGTCTATTGATATGCATTTCTTTAGCCATTTGTAATAATTCTAAGAAAGTTTGTTTTTATGTGTTTACAATAGTTTTAAATAGCGTAGCCAGTACTTTGTTAGACCACCCAAAGCGTGGGAAATAGTAGGGATAGAACTAACGCCACTGGGGCATATAAAAAGCCTTACTTTTAAAACCAAAGTCAGTCGGCCTACAGCTCTACAAGAAGAATAAACTAGAAGACAGCAGCAAGAAGTCTTTTATTACTCCAACCTAATACAGTCCACCACAAATTTCTTAAATATTTTAAGAAATTCCCAAGTCTGTAGAATATGACATTACAGATTTATGGCGATATATCTAGGGCCCTCAATTCATTATTGTTTGAACTGAGGAATCTGCAAAACACGAATTTATCTGAAGAAATACATAAATACGACTTTAACATATTTTACTTAGACATATAGGTGAATTAGTTCAAAAGAAATAATGACACAAAAGTTAATTGTTATGAAGTAAATGAAAATTGAATTTTACTAAAATGTCTGAACTGAGAGCCCAATGTTTTCGGCTTTATTGACTAGGCGCGACCTCATAGATGAACACAAATTAGAATAAGATTTTTAACTATTTCTTAACTAAATTGTAACATATTGTCCGTCCTTCTAAATATTATACTTTGAAAGAAAATTGATTTTTAACTTTTTATATGAGAAAAATTAGTAGGGTGACCATAATGTTCATATTAAGTACCTGTACATTTTGTAAAGCGCGGTCGGAAAGTCATAATATTTGCAGCTAAAAGTATTATACAACGTGCCGCTGCCTTGACGACATTAATTTGACGTATACGGTTTCGCGTCTTCGTTTTGTAAAGATATTTTTATTTAATTAAACTTTATTATTTATTGATTTATTTACAATTTTCTAAGATAGCATCTTGGAGCAACCTGTAGCGCAGAGATGAAATTAAAACGAACGGGAAAGAAAAGGTCACGCCACTCGAATTTTTCTATGGGGGTTGTGCAAAAGAAATCATTCATGAAGCTACTCACAGCTGGGTCAGAACATTATAGACACACGATGAACCAAAAAAAGGGTCAAAGTCAAAGACCTTACCAGCTGACATAAAACAATAGCTTCATGAATGAGTCTTTTGCCTAGAGTGATCCTAATTTTGGTTATTATTTTATTATTTAGTTTGTTTGTTTTTTTTCAATTAATTAATTATTTTATCGTATTATAATTTTTATGATTACTGGCCACCAGCACTACTTGTGTCTTTAGTCAATGTTGTAATTGCGGGAACACGTTGTATTTTTTTTTAAATATATCTATACTTTGAATTTATTTACTTTAGGCAACTAGGGCCGGTGGCATACTATGATGTTAATGTGTGCGTGAAGCGTGTTTGTACAAACGGTCTTACTTACTGTGCTTCACTTTTGATATACGTGGCACGGAGTCCTCCTTTTTTATAAGTCTATGAATTAACGAAACCATTTGTTATCATCTTTGAAAATGGAGCCATATAGTAGCACTCCTAACTAATAAATAGTTTTATCATGAAGGGTATTTATGAAGCAGTAACAAGAATAAAGTTTAAAAAACAGTAACCCGACTACGGAAAAATAAAATTGATCTAAAAAGTTCAAAATATTTTTTACTTAAACAATAATTCAAATTCAAATTCAAATTTCAAATTCAAATTCAAATTCAAATTCTTTATTGCGAACTAAGTGTACAATTTTGAAGATGTTAACAAATATATAGGTTCTTAGAACTTAGTTGCCTGTTAAGGCATTGCAATTTAAATTGTTATAAATGAAAAAGTATAGGTACTCAATACTACAGTTAAACAATTTACATTACATTAATAATTATCATTGTTCATACATTTTATATTATATCAGACTATTCTTACAGTTTATATCACATTATAATTATCAAGTATCAACAATCTTTTAGTATTATATATTATATAATTATTTTTCTTCAAGGAATTCCTTTACAGAGTAATATGCCTTTTTAATCAGGAAGTCTTTTAGCTTCCTTTTAAAAATACCAATTGAGTGTTGGTTCTTAATGTCTATGGGTAACTTATTATATATTTTGATGCCCATACAAAAAATGCTATTGCTATACACTGCAGTGTGGGATGTTTTATTGCGTAATGTATTTTTGAGTCTACTGCTTGTTAATGTGTCATAGCTACTGATATTTGATTTAACTAAAATTGAGGCCGCGTAGATATATAGAGCAGGGAGGGTTAATATCTTGAGATTTACGAAATGAGGTTTACATGAATTGGTTTGGTGTATCCCACATATTGATCTAATACACTTTTTTTGTGCCTTGAACGCAATTTCCTTATCAGATGAGTATCCCCAATATAGTATCCCATAAGATAGAGTGGATCCCACATAAGCATGATAAGCACTAAGCAGTGTGGTTTGGTTAGATACTTTTTTGAGCATGTAGAGGGCATAAGAGAATTGATTTAATTTGTTACATACACTATTTACATGCGTTTTCCATGTCATATTAGAATCTATATAGATACCTAGAAATTTTGTACTAGTAACCTCAGACACAGTTGCGTTATTGTGCTCAATAGATAATGGAATTGATTTTGCGTTTTTATTCTTGAAGTTCATGTAATGGGTTTTTGAAAGATTTATTTTTAGATTATTTATTGTAAGCCAATTTATTAATTTAGATAGGGAATCGTTTATTTCTAGTTCATGATTTTTATTTTTGTTATTTGTGAAAAGAGCCGTACTGTCATCTGCAAATAAAACCATAGGGTGCTGAATAGCATTAGGTATATCATTTATATAAATGAGAATTTGACATAGGTATATACATATTTGTAATGTGCTCGTCAAGACCTTTCTTTTGATACCAAACATGTCATGATTATCTCAATTTAATTTTTTCGAGGTCAGAAATTTACGTGTAAAGTCCACCATATTAAATATAGGAAGAATTTATGTAGCCTATGTCACACGGACCATTATTACAAATCTATCGATACCTCATTCATCAAAATCCGTTCAGTAATTTAGGCGCTACGGTGGAACACACGTAAATACATACTTATATACATACTTACATACTTAAATAGACCGCTAAAATAATAACCCTTCCTTTTTGGTTTGCCGTAGTCGGGTAAAAATACATACTTACATACATACATACATACATAGACTGCTAAAATCATAACCCTTCCTTTTGACTTTGCCGTAGTCGGGTAAAAATAACTTCGCTCACTCGCAATTTTGTATTTTTAGGATACAAGACTATTTTAAGGTTACATTTGTGTGAAGTAAATGGTTTTTTATAATTATACCGACCGTGTTTTATTTATCTTATGACTTTCCTACCGCGCTTTACAAAATGTACAGGTACTTACTATGAACATTATGGTCACCCTACTAATTTTTCTCATATAAAAAGTTAAAAATCAATTTTCTTTTAAAGTATAATATTTAGAAGGACGGACGATATGTTACAATTTAGTTAAGAAATAGTTAAAAATATTATTCTAATTTGTGTTCATCTATGAGGTCGAGCCTAGTCAATAAAGCCGAAAATATTGGGCTCTCAGTTCAGACATTTTAGTAAAATTCAATTTTCATTTACTTCATAACAATTAACTTTTGTGTCATTATTTCTTTTTAACTAATTCACCTATATGTCTAAGTAAAATATGGTAAAGTCGTATTTATGTATTTCTTCAGATAAATTCATGTTTTGCAGATTCCTCAGTTCAAACAATAATGAATTGAGGGCCCTAGATATATCGCCATAAATCTGTAATGTCATATTCTACAGACTTGGGAATTTCTTAAAATATTTAAGAAATTCTTAACTAAATTCCTAAATAAAAATTACTAACCCAGATATAGTACTTACTGAGATTCAGACTATGCCACTTTATGCAAGCGTCTGGACTGAGGGCCCAAGTTATTTAATCGTAAAAGTTTTAATTCACGTTTAAGAAATTTATGGACCTTTGCTTTAAGTTTTTACTATTTTTAACTAAATCCCCTATAAGTCTTATTTCGTTTCGCAACGGTTCAAAAAACGGGCCCTCAGTCCATACGCACATCACGACGCCGACGTTACGTGTATAGTTATAGTTTTAATTAGATTTATTATGTCAATCAATCTGCCTAGCCTTTTCCCAACTAAGTTGGGGTCGCCTTCCAGTCTAACCGGATGCAGCTGAATACCAGTATTTTACATGGAGCG
Source organism: Cosmia trapezina (assembly GCA_905163495.3). NCBI lineage: Eukaryota > Metazoa > Arthropoda > Insecta > Lepidoptera > Noctuidae > Cosmia > Cosmia trapezina. The sequence goes on from LR991037.1 coordinate 20,767,094, forward strand.
ACTGCCTGTCTGACCTCCACAACCCAGTAACTGGGTAAAGGCTCTTACAGACAGAGGCGATATCGCGTCGCGACGTGTCGCGTAGCGGTGTTGCGACGCGATAATATCGCAATATCGCTCGCGATATCGCCTCTGTCTGTAAGAGCCTTAATACGATACCCCTTGGTAAGACTGGTTGTCAGACTTTCGGGCTTCTGACGACCCGTAACGACTGTCAAAGATCCACGAATGACAGCCGGGACCAAAGGCTTAACGTGCTTTTTCACGGAGGAGTCTCGGTATGTAAAGATGGTCACCCATCCACCGACCAACCCCGGCAAGCGTAGCTTAACCTCATGGATCGACCCGTGCGGCTGTTATTACTTAGCCACGAGCTCCTTTTAATTAGATTTATTATGTATTAGTTTATTATTGTTTAATATAATTTTATGTATTTTATCTATGGGCCTGGTTGCCTGATAATAAAATGATTTGTTTTGATTTGATTTGAAAAGACTAAACACGAGATGAGATACGACCTTTTACCTCCAATCTCCAATTTTCAAAATACTGGCTCAGAACACCGTATAATCTCGTTAGTATATTTTTTTATGAAATAGATTCAGGCGGGCTTTGATGTTTTAGTTAGAGATAATTAAATTTATTCTAGCAGAGGCTCAATTAACTTGCCCCAAAGCATGTAATATGATCAAACTGTTAGATACTTTGCTCTACACATTAAATCACCTTGTGTAGCAAAAGGTCGGTGTTCATTTCAACCGCGCGGCCATGGCGTTAAAAAAAAAAACTATTTCATTTGACTCCCAAAACCACAAATTTGGCAAATTTGTGGTTTTGGGAGTCAACTTTTACAAATTGTTACAAAATGTTGGTTTTTTTTTAACGCCATGGCCGCGCGGTTTAATGAACACAAAGGTCGGAGGTATTTTTAGTTGCTAGCTACATTTTGGGGGTTGGTATATTACAGAGATAGATAACTATGTGAAATGGGGTAAAAAGAGGATAAGGAAATACCTACTTTGTTTTGGTTTTTACATAGGTTTATTTGAAAATTGAGTCGACTGACTGGAGCTCGTGGCTAAGTAATAACAGCCGCACGGGTCGATCCATCAGGTTATGCTACGCTTGACGGGGTTGGCCAGTGGATGGGTGACCATCTTTACATACCGAGACTCCTCCGTGCCTCGGAAAGCACGTTAAGCCGTTGGTCCCGACAAAATCTATAATCGAAGACAGCACAATCAAACATGCTTGTAAAAATGCTATATTTACACTCTTTTTTTTTTGTGGATGGGTAATCATTAAATGACTTCTCAACTCTAACACACACACACTCACCCTCACTCTAACTACACACACACTCTTTTATACTCTAACTAGTAAATTGATCTTTTACTACCCATGTAATTATGATAAACTTAATAAGTACGAAACCCGCGGGTTCGCGAAAATCATCCCAGGGGAACATACTAGCGGGATAAAAATGTTGTATGTCCTATTCCAGGTCTACCCATGTGCCAAATTTAATCTAAATCCACTTAGCCGCTTTAGCGTGAAAGTGTAACGAACAAACTTACTTTCGAATTTATAATATTATTTAGGATTCGACTACAAAACCAAACAATTTTGTATTATTTAGTTCGCAAGTGTCAAAATCCATCCATTCGAATCGTTTTAACGTGTAACTTCACATATAGAACTAATTTTGGTTGTCAAAACATTCGAAACACAGCAATAGAACAACTTATTATGTATATTTGTTATATCAACTACGTTAAAACTTTTATGACATACAAACACGAATAATAACAATATCGAGTTGATATAACTTTAATTATGGCAATGGGGTTGTGTTTCGCGGACCCTTGTCGAAATTCGGGGTTATAAGGCTCGTCATAGGACAGGCGGAAGCGACAGAAGTTTTCTCAACTCCAGAGTTGCTCAGCCGTTATGGCTCCTTCAAAGAGGCTCGACCCGATGCGGATCGCACACGACACAAAGGCACCGCTCATCGCGCGACACGCGGTGTCGCGTGTAGCGCCTGTTTATAGGCGGCTTTGTTAAAATGATCTTAGCTTTGACTTATTACTGGCGGTTCTTAGAATTTTTGCAATTTGCAGGTCAGCACACGTACCATGATGACGTTTTGTCGACGGAAGAATAGACAAAATTACACATTGTCATGCTTGGACGCGTAGAATGCGTACAGATATTTCTACTATCTGCCATTTTGGCAAGCCTTTTACCTAACCTAACCTAATCCTAAACAGAAACCTTTATAAAATTAACTCATGTAGGTACTATTGAAGACAAAAGTGCATGGAGAGCCTAAGGTCGACTTTTGACTGTGAGGTTTTGCATTACGTTTCATTACTTTTCAAGAGACGACTAGATGAAACATGAAAATAACACTGCAAAGCTTAAAACCTTATTATGCAGAGGCACATAATAAGGTTTTTAATACCTAAAATAATTACTAAGAAATAATAATCCAAGACATATTATTAAGGCGATGAAACCCTGTACAAACGATTTTGGTTTGGAATTCTCCATGCACTTCTGTCTTCGTTAGTACCTACTCAATTCCACGCTCACTGCATTACACACGAACATATACCCTCTCTCTCTCCTCACACATACACACACGTTCAAAAACTCACTCATATACAACACACAAACCTCCACCTTCACCATTCCTTGTTGTATTTTTTTTTTAATTATTTAGGTTTTTCTTTTGTTTTTGTTAACAATTGCATACCTGTGATTATGTTAAATGGGAGGGCGGAGTCACCTAACACAAGCATTTCCTTGCTTAAAAGGTGACCTCCAACTCATGTGAGCTAAGAATTTGTGCAATAAACTTTTTTTTTATTGCCATCAGCTGGGCACAAAGTCAGACCACTACAGAAAAATTGAGATGGGAAAACCCAATTGGTTCGTTTTTCATTTTCATCGACAATGACTTGTCCTCTCCGAAAAATATTTGTTTTTTAGGGTTCCGTACCTCAAAAGAAAAAAACGGAACCCTTATATGATCACTTTGTTGTCCGTCTGTCTGTCTGTCTGTCTGTCAGTCTGTCAAGACCCTTTTTCTCAGGAACGCGTGGAAGTATCAAGTTGAAATTAATATCAAATACGTAAGTCTATGGCCTCTTGAAGTCCTAAAAAACTCAAGCTTCTAAGTCAATGCAATAAAACATACGGCCATTTATGGGACATATTTTGATACTCGCAAGTAAATCAAAACCTATAGGGCGCGATTCCCCATGTTCTAGAATCATGAAATTTTGAAAGAAGCAAGGACCTACATCACAAATAAAGAAAAAAGTCCGAAAATAGTTAATTTGTAATTCTGTCACATAAAAAAAATGTTTAAGTCTGTCAGTCTGTCAAGACCATTTTTCAAGGACGCGTGAAGGTATCAAGATGAAATTAATATCACACACGTAAGTAAGTCTATAGACCCTTAAAGTTCTAATAAAATCAAGCTTATAAGTCAACGCAATAAAAAAATACGGCCATTTTGCGACACATTTTGATACTCGCTACTGTCGCAAGTAAATCAAAACCTATAGGGTACTTCCCACTGACCAAGAATAATGAAATTTGACAAGAAGCAAGGTCTTACAGCACAAATAAAGTAAAAAGTCCGAAAAATGTTAATTTGTAATTCTATCACTTAAAAAAAAATTTCAAGTCTGTCAGTCGGTCAAGACCCTTTTTCTCAGGAACGCATGGAGATATCAAGTTCAAATTAATATCAATTAGGTAAGTCTATGGTCCCTTAGAGTCCTAAAAAAATCAAGCTTCTATGTCAACGCAATAAAAAATGCGGCCATTTTGCAACATATTTTGATACTCACAACTGTCGCAAGTAAATCAACCTATAGGGTATTTCCCGTTGACTTAGAATAATGAAATTTGACAAGAAGCAAGGTCTTTCAGCACAAGTACAGGAAAAAGTCCGAAAATTGTGAATTTGTAATTTTATGATTTAAACTTTTTTTTTTGGGATCCAATGTTAAGTTTGTTTTTGGGATAAATTGTTTTCAACTACGGAACCCTTCATTGTGCGTGGTCCGACACGCACTTGGCCGGTTTTTTTCCTAAATATTCAGTTTCACAATATTTTTTTTCTCAAAAAATTCTTCCGTTTTTATTATTACTGGGGGCTTACTATGAACTCTTATAGCAGGGCAGAAGTTGAACGGTTCCAGTGAGAGGCGGAGTTATATCTAAGACCTACAGCACCACCCTTTTTACCCGACTGCGGCGAAGCCCAAAAGGAGGGTTATTACCCGACTGCGGCGAAGCCCAAAAGGAGGATTATGTATTTGACCTGTATGCAAGTATGTATGTATGTCCGTTTCTTTGTTCCCTCGTAACTCCTAAAGGAATGAACGGATTTGGATAAATTATACGTCTTTAGATTTGTCTTGGTGGCGCGAGTGTCAATGGCTACATTAACATCAAAAATAAAGTAAAATGGCGGATTTGGGGTGACATATTGTGGAGTTCGAATTTTTTTTGTCTTCTAATACCATCGAGTGGGGTATCAAAATAAAGGGTTTTAAAAGGTGATTAAAAAAATATATTCAACTTATATGTTTAAAACTAATTCGAAGGGACAAATTGAATTTTGATAAAAAAAAATTGCTTTCAGCAGAGTTAGGACCTCGAAGCCTGGGCTATTTAACTAAATCGTCTGCGAAAAACTAAAAAGCTGGAAATAAAAAAAGTAATTAAAAAAAACTAAAAAACCCGACTGCAGTAAAAAAACTAAAACTGAAAAGCTAAAAACAAGCCCATTTTTAATTTAATAAAAGTTGGAAGCAGGCGGGACCCATTCCATTTTTATATTTTTCAAACTCAAATGGGTCTACTTCCAACTTTTATTAAATTTAAAATGGGCTTGTTTTTAGCTTTTCAGTTTTAGTTTTTTACTGCAGTCGGGTTTTTTTTTTTCTCAACGGATCCATGATGGACCTAATGTCTTTTTTCACGTACGGTATGTACGGCCCCTGGTTTTTACAAAATAATTGTGACATCAATCTGGCTTGCCTTTTCCCAACTCTGTTGGGGTCGTCTTCCAGTCTAACCAGATGCAGCTGAATACCAGTATTTTACATGGAGTGACCGCCTATCTGACCTCAACAACCCAGTTACTGGGTGATACGATACCCCATGGTATGACTGGTTGGTAGACTTTCGGGCTTCTGACGACCCGTAAAGACTGTCAAAGATCCACAAATGACAGCTGGGACCAACGGCTTAGCGTGCTTTCCGAGGCCCCTCCGTGCCTCGGAAAGCACGTATGTAAAGATGGTCACCCATCGACGGACCAACCGCGGCAACCGCAGCTTAACCTGATCGATCGACCCGAGCGGCTGTTATTACTTAGTCACAAGCCCCTCTTTTTACAAAATAATTGTGACATAATATTCAAAAATGTGACGGAGGTGTTGTCGGTAGAAAAGAACGTCTAGGGTGACGGAGGTGTTGCCGGTACAAAAAGAAGAACAACGCAATTACACTTTGCCCGAACGGGGAATAAAAAAAAATTTAAATGTAAAATTTAAAACTATTTATTTCCTGAAAATTGACGTGACGTTATACATAAAAATAGCGCTCTATCTTGCATTACAATAAGATTATGTGCACCACTAGCTTATTTAGAGTTTACTCACTTTAGATAAAGCCTACACGCAGACCTCCTCCATTCCAAACTTCCCCACGGTAAAGTAGGCTTTTAAGATATTTTTAATTTGTTGACTATTTTTGTTTTGTATTTTTTTTACAATTTCCTTTGGCAGCTTATTTAGAATGTTAGGAAAGGCGTACGTCCAGGCTCTCTTACCATACACATTATTATACTTTGGCAGCTTATATAGAGGCAAATACGACAGGTTACGAACAAAGTTTGGTCTGTTTGTTTTCTGCAGCTTATTCACAAACTCAGAATAATCAGAGGCAATACCCAATTTGACTTTATCAAACACATTTAAGATCTTACAATATTTAAATAACATATCATAATGGGGCCTAAATTTTAGTTTAATTTTATATGGTACCAATATTTTTAATATCCTTATCTGAATATTATAATTTTTTCTAAGATATGCTTTATAAGTTCTTCCATAACTAGTTAAAAATAGCGCTTGCGACCATTACTAGACCAACTTGGCCATGGCAGTCAAGTTCAATAATAATAATAATAAAGAATTTAAATGATGTTGTGATATATCAATGGTTTTAATTGGTTTGATATAACAAACCAATTAAAACCAATTCCTACGTGCACACATAAAGTGGAAACTACTCGAAATACATATTTTTTTCACGTACAAAATACAGACGTCGAAATCAAAATAAGTGTCAACAAGACTTTTGGCGCGCGAATCCATTTCAGAGCGTTCTGATAATGTTTGTTCATTTTTGCCTTTTTTATCTGTGAGCTTCAAAGTCTGTCGGTGCCAAAAACACGAGTTTATGCAGAAAGACCCAAACAAAATGGCGCTGTGATAAATGAACTCGTTTTTATTAGGGTTCCGTACATCAAGGATGACAACGGGACTGTTATTATGCCAACCACCGTATGTCTGTCAAATGGATAGTATCTATCTGTTTAACAGTTACCTATAGGTAGCCAAAGTTTCCACAGAACTGTGTTAAATAATAATGAATTCACTTTTTTCATCTATGAAATCTCGCACAAAAATGCATTTTCTTATTATATTTTCTTGTTTCTACTCGTATCTTACGCAACAGAACCCAAAGTGCTGGGGTCTGGTTTACGCTTGGCCAGTTTTTTGGGCACATCGTAGCAGAGTCTGGATGACGTCACGATAAGGTTATGTGTGACGCAAACCTTTGAGTGTGCAGTTCTGATTATGAAAATGTCTGTTTTAGCCTGTGTGTATGTTTGGTTAATTTTAACATATGTTTGTCGACACACACACAAGCAATGAATATGTATGTGTTTGGAAACATGTGTTGATCTTGTTGTCTGTACGTTTGTGTTTAGAGGTATCGTATTTTCGAACATTCTTTCCTGAAATTTGCCGATATATTCTGTTAAAATCTCGCAGTGAAAATTGCTGTCAAGCTGTCAATAATGTCAATCCGTAGCATCTCCCCGTGGAATGACAGCTCCCTTCAAGTTCATTATTTTCACTTCAGGGTTCAGGGCTTAGATTTTTACAGAATAGATCGGCTATTCTATAATGACTGCGATGATAATTATTATGTTGGTACTCATTTTAGTTGTCATTTGTAGGAATCCGTGAAGAAGACGGATGAAAAAAGATTGGATGCGGCGGAGATGAGAATGTTGAGATAGATATGTGGAGTGACGAGAGTGGATAAAGTAAGAAATGAGTATAATTATAAAAGTTTGTAAGTAGCGGCAGTAACAGAAAAGTTTGAAGGAAATCGTTTGGCTTGTTATGGGCATGTGATGAGGAGGGAAGCAATTCATGTGATTAACAGAGTGATGAATATAAACGTTGATGGATGGAGAGCGAGAGGAAGACCAAAGAAGAGATGGATGGATTGTGTGAAGAATGTTAAGAAAGAGAAGGGAGTGAATGATACCGCGAGCCGACCGAGAGAAGCAAGCAGGGCCGCGGCACACTTGCCGAAGCCGAAAGCCACATATTCTACCCATTATTTGGATCGTTTTTAAGGTTCCGTACCTCAAAAGGAAAAAACGGAACCCTTATAGGATCACTCGTGTGTCTGTCTGTCTGTCTGTCCGTCTGTCACAACCAATTTGCTCCGAATCTACTAGACCGATCAAGTTCAAATTTGGTATACATATGCATTTCTGTGACCCTAACACGTACGGCTAAAGTAAATAATACAATTTTGAATATGGGCGTCACTTTTAGGGGGCAAATAAGAAAATTAAAAAAAAAAGTTCTGCAAACTGTACCGTATGACAAATCAAATGAAAGGGCTTAATATGAGGGTCTCAAATATATTTTTTTATTATTTTAAAATAAATTGTCTTAAAGTGATTTAAGAAAATAGACGAAAATTAACTACTAACCCTAAAATTTTGAAAAACATACAGAAAACAGTTCTATACCTGTAGATTACAGGAAAATCTATAAGAAGTTTGTGGTCTTAAAATAACATGGTAAATCTCTCAATATTGTGAGTACAAACTTACATTAATTTACTGTTGGAATTGGAATGTATGGGAGAACATGTTTTTCAACTAGGTATGATTTTAAGTTTGTTCTTGGGATAATTTCATCCTAAAAACGGAACCCTTCATTATGCGTAGTCCGACACGCAATTGGCCGGTTTTTTCCCACCAGACCATACCTGGGAATCCACTGGTTCTGGAGATATTGAAGGTCAAAGTCGCGTTTTTTTTCACTAACTAGTCGAATGCCGTAATAACAGACACAATTAAAACGCCATTGTGTCTCGTGTGATCCACGTTCCGGCACACAAAGGGTTAAACGTATTCCAAGTGTTATTAGTAAACTTTTAAACCAAGAAGTACCTACGTGTATCGTAAAGCGAAGGGGAAGGCAAACTTCGTTTGCCTGGGCCTCAAGTCTGCTATTACAATAGTGTCAGAATGGTCTATCATTGATTTCATAATTGTTGATTTTGACAAGATTGGTAATCTACTAATGTAATGGCGTCATAATGGCGTCATTATGACTTTCCAATGGTCAACCACTGACACTCCATTGTATGAAATTATGAATTTAGCAGATTACGAACTTTTAGCAAAATGACAATGCAGTGACAATGGGATCGTGTTGGAATGTAAAAAAACCGGTCAAGAGCGAGTCGGACTCGCGCACCGAGGGTTCCGTGCCGATTTCTGAAAAGTGTGCTATTAAGAGACATCGATTTATTTTTCCTGTAATCTTTACATAAACTTCTATCACATAGAATAATTTCAGATTTTTCACTTAGCAAACTTCGGAGCTAAGGGGGGGAACGGTATTTTTTATAACATTTTTCATCAGAAGGTGAAAACTATGCGGCCTAAAAAAAAGAAAAAAAATGATTGAGAATTTACAAACAGCGCTCTTTCATATGATACCCCACATGCATTAGTAGCCCCACTTTGATTTTTTAAGACCCCCTTTCAGTCCCTGTTGCACAAAAAATATAAATATTTTAATTTCTTTCTTATTTGCAAAATAGTTGAGTCAACGTCATCTAAAACTGTTCTAAATTTCAAGTTGATAGCATTAGTAGTTCTTGAGATACCCAGCTGTGACAGACAGACAGACAGACAGACAGACAGATAGACTGAGTGACACCATAATGGTTCCTTTTTTACTATTTTGGTACGGAACCCTAAAAATAGCAGACTTGGGGCCCTGGATTCGCGTTACATTGCGTGTAATAAAAAATTGTTTTTTTTTTATACCTAAAAATAAAAGACGTTTTCCAGCAATAATTTTTGCGCAAAGTTATATGTACATTATGCATAGTTGACGGCTTTGTGATGTGTCTTTTTACAACCTGTATAGCTATATCCCTAGGGATACCTATAACTATATCACGGCTATAAACATCTTACTGCGAGAAATATAAAGGGCATGACTCCCGGGATGACGACTAACTGAGAAGTAGGGAAGAACAAGACAGGTTGCGCAAACCCCAAATAAATTAGGATTACGGCAGAAGAATTATGATGAAAGAGTCGAAAACCTACTGCTCAGCTCCGTAAATAAATCTGTCTTCTTCATTCACTGACCCCATTAAACCCTTATAAAGAAGATCATTAACCTATAACCACTTTAACGAACGTTTACCGTCCCAAATTAAAACCGTTCGTTTTAATCTTTAAACTTAGATTAGGCAGGATTAATAGTAATCTTAATACGGGTATAAATTCAAATTAATCTCAACAAAATTGTTCTCGCCCTGTACAGTTTATAGACAATATTTCATTACAGATTTTACTGGCCCGTAGTATTTTAATTAATGGAGTCGTCTCGTTCGAAATTAATGAATGTTGCGGCAATACGTCATACTCGTCGATGTTTTTAATTGTGTCGGAGTATTTTTTAATAATGAGTGATATGAGGAGCTCGTGGCTAAGTAATAACAGCCGCACGGGTCGATCCGTCAGGTTAAGCTACGCTTGCCGGGGTTGATCAGTGGATGGGTGACCATCTTTACATATCGAGATTCCTCCGTGCCTCGGAAAGCACGTTAAGCCGTTGGTCCCGGCTGTTATTCGTGGATCTTTGACAGTCGTTACGGGTCGTCAGAAGCCCGAAAGTCTGACAACCAGTCTTACCATGGGGTATCGTATTACCCAGTTACTGGGTTGTGGAGGTCAGACAGGCAGTCGCTCCATGTAAAATACTGGTATTCAGCTGCATCCGGTTAGACTGGAAGCCGACCCCAACATAGTTGGGAAAAGGCTAGGCAGATTGATTGAGTGATATGTTAGGGATTTTATGATATTTTGAGGGGCTACCTGCGTTGTTGTTTGGTTGCTCCGTGAGGTCCTGATTTCCATTCCCAGGTCGGGCAAAGTGTTATTGGGCTTTTCTATCTAAAATTTCTCAGCAGCAGCCTGGAGTCTGGATAAAACCCGACGGCAGTGGGCTCACGCCTTCTATTACATGTGATTTAAACGACTGCCTAGACTTTACCCAACGATGTCGGGATCGGCTTCCAGTCTAACTGGATACCAATACTTTACATGGAGCGACTGTTTATCTGACCTCCACAACCCCGTTACTGGGTAATACGATACCCCTTGGTAAGACTGGTTGTCAGACTTTCGAGCTTCTGACGGGCTTTTGACGGGGCCACATAGTTTGGAAAAGGCTAGGAAGATGACAAATTCCAGCAGGCATCGCTTTTCTCAAAGCAGACTGGTTTTAAGATATTGATGTAGGGAATATCAAGAAAAAGAAACTTAACAAGTAGCTTCGATATACAAAAGAAACCAGATGGCCAATTCTCGTAACTAAAAACGTTCAAATTCAAGTCGCAATCTCATGCCAGCGACAATCAATGTCAAAAATGTAGGTAAGGTAAACACTTTTTGACAGATTGAGACTGTTGTTCCTGAAACAAAAGGTAACCGAGAGCGAACCGAAAACAGTTCGTAGAAAAATTAACATTTGCTAAACATAAATTAACTTTTGGTTAATTATAATACCTACCTCAAGTAACCTTTGTAGGCGTTGCTTGATCTTTGCCTTTTTATTTTAATATTTATTTTGCGGCAAGTACCCTGAAATTTTTTTTTTCAAAAGTACTCTTAGAACTTATCAAAAGGACTAATTTGAGAGTAAAAGGAAACGAATGGAATGAAAAAAAAACCGGTCAAGAGCGAGTCGGACTCGCGCACCGAGGGTTCCGTTCTGATTTCTGAAAAAGTGTGCTATTTAAAGATATCGTTTTATTTTTCCTGTAATTTTTACATAAACTTCTATAACACAGAGTAATTTCAGATTTTTCCCTTTGCAAACTTCGGAGATAAGGGGGTGGGAACGATATTTTTTTTTACATTTTTCATCAAAAGTCGAAAACAATGCAGACTAAAAAAAATGAAAAAATGTTTGAGAATTTGCAAACAGTGCTCTTTCATAATTATGATACGCCACATGCCCTAGTAGCCCCACTTTGAATTTTAAGACCCCCTTTCAGTCCCTGTTGCAAAAAAATATTTATATTTTTATTTCGTTTTTATTTGCAAAATAGTTGGGTAAACGTAATCTAAAACTGTTCCAAATTTCAAGTTGATAGCATTAGTAGTTCTTGAGATATCCAGCTGTGACAGACAGACAGACTGAGTCACACCATAAGGGTTCCTTTTTACCATTCTGGTACGGAACCCCAAAAAGACAAAGGAAGAATGTAACATAATTATTTTCAATAACTGACGTAGAATAAATAAGAATAGCAACAAGATACAAGGGGTCCAATTTAAAAGTTTTAACAATGCTTCTTTCTTGGGACTTACTTACTTACACAATATTGCAAAGGATACTTAGTAAGTTCAACAATAGTCATGTTATAACCACCTCGATACGTCACAATAGGTATTATTATCCTATATGTTTACTTTTCTTTTTCTTGTAATTTGCTTGTTCAAAATGTATGTAAGTATGTCAATGTAAAGTCAGGGAAAGTAATGGTTAAGCAAATTGACTCAATCAATATGCCTGTCTTTTCTGAACTATGTTGGGGTCCGCTCCAGTACAGGGTGTAAGGGACAGCCCTCCGCAAACTCACAGGGTGCATTCAGCTCCTCATTTTGAATCATATTCCACCGGAAATTTTCTCAGGAAAATTTTCATTTTTTTAATTTTTTTTCTGTTATTTTTCATTATTTCAATGTAAAATTGCATTGTGTGTTCGCAGCACTCCATTTATGTAAAAAAAACTGCAAAAAAAAAACCAGCAATGGATGTTGAAATACTCTAACCACGACGCGTGAAATCAGCTGTTCACTTTCTGTCTAGCTACAGAGTTCATCGAACTCACCGCATACCTATTACCTACCCCTCCCAACCAGTAATAGACGCTCCAATTTGTGCACAAAAACACAAATAAATCAGGTTTATTGGATTCCCTTAACGTTCCTGAAAAAATTTCATGTACCGGTCATCTTAGTATGACATACTGAATTCACCCTATCAGTTTGCGGAGGGCTGTCCCTTACACCCTGTATAATCGGATGCAGCTAAATACTAGTATTTTCTTTAAATGCAGCGATTACCTTTATGACCTTCACAACCCAGTTACTGGATTACACTTGGTCAGACTTTTGGGCTTCTGACTACCCATAACGACTGTCAAAGATCTACGAATGACAGCTGAGACCAACGTTTTAACGTTATGGATGTCAATTTACTTATCAATGAAATTCTCCGTCTTTACGTATCAAAATAGAGCTTTTGTTAGTGTTTTGGCCAGATCATGACAAAACTATGTGACAATAATAGCTTATGAACCTATCTAGGTACAAAACCATCGTTAAGCATAGCAGGTTAAACTAGGAGTCATATTATGACATAGCTCTGCTGTCAACAGCCGTGTTTGAACTTCCAGTACCAGAAACCATTTATGGCTCTCGGACTGTATTAAAATAGACGATGAAACCTCGCAGTCTCAGCAAACACATACAGCCACATCAAGTTTATAGTCACCAAAATATATATGTCCCAGGCAATTTTTATGATTCCGCGTTTTACAAACGGCGTCGTCCGTTTAAAAACGCTCGCTGTTTTAAAATATACCGAAGGCAAAATGTAAATTACCTAGGCAATTTATAATATGCCACATCATTTGATATACAATTCAATCTCCGTTTACAAAATGCCGCGGCAAATTGAAATATTTAGTTATTTTTCTTACCACGCGTGGCCCTGCTAATCAAAACAAGAAAAATGGCGTCGAGTAGTGGTTTTGTGACACAGAAAAACATTGAAAACAGTGCCAATTCTACGTGTTCAAAGGACTTTTCACAAAAAAAGTATTGTTTTAAAGACATTTATTATAGTGAATTTAGTAACCGTGGACAAATGATAAAGTTTTTGAGGTTATCCGGCACGTAAAAAACGCTAAGGTGTCCATGGAATCTGGTGGTCGGAGGAACAACGTTATTATTCAATTGGGAAAATTTGACAGATTGGGTTAGCTTGATGCTGGCCTCTGTACACCTACCTATTCGTTTGTCTTTAATTTAAAATGCCATATTATTCATAAAAGTTGCATTATTGTTACGTACGTCATCAGTTTAAATTAGATTAGTGTTGTTTTTGTTACTTAATTAATTTAATTACTTCAGAAGTGCCGGTATTTTAAGTTAGTCCCATTTGAATAGGTACCTACCTGATTTCTGAAATAAAGTCTGATTTGTCCAACCCGTGTTTTATGATGGTCACCCCACTATAACAATCAATGTCGAAATTTTAACAATTGAACAATTCGCCAATTTGCCTTCGGCATATTTTAAAACAGCGAGCGTTTTTAAACGGACGACGCCGTTTGTAAAACGCGGAATCATACAAATTGCCTGCGACATACAGGGTGAAATTGAATAGATGCGACAAAATTTAAGGGGGTGTTCTACGCATCAATATGAACAACTTTTAATATGGGACCAAACCTGAAATCGCGAAAAAAAAAATCAGCTGTTCAGTACATTTTGACGAATTATGCGAACATTAAATGTACTGAACAGCTGATTTTTTTTTCGCGATTTCAGGTTTGGTCCCATAGTAAAAGTTGTTCATATTGATGCGTAGAACACCCCCTTAAATTTTGTCGCATCTATTCAATTTCACCCTGTTAAGCCTACCACATAATGTTACGGAATCAACTCAAATTACAATATAAAAATACCCACGCCGATATATACGAAAAATAAAGTATCCCCCGTCCCTAAAATCCCATCAATATCCGAAAAATAAAGTACGAGGGGAAGGTCGGGTAACGTGTAACTGATACAGGTAAGGTAAAAGAATGTGGAACATTTAAACAATTTTAATCGTGTCATCGTTAGAAGGGATGGGGAGGTTCGTGAACAATGGACGAAATTGGTCGAGGATTGCGAAGAGTTTTGGTTGAAAAAAGGTCATTTAATAACCGACACAAAGGGCTGGCAGGAAAGGAATGGAAGTGCTTGTAATAATAATAAAGTTTAAAAAATATTTGGTGAGACGTGGATAAAATTCCGAATTTAAGAATCTTTTCAAAAAGCGCGGGAAACATCAAACTTGGCGGACGCGTCTTTTTTGATATAAAATTTGTAAATTTAAAAAACCCTAATTATAAGATCAGTAGTCATAGTTTTAGTGTTCTATTTTCTTTTACTTGTAGTTTAATCTTAGTGTTGTATATTTTCATCGGTAGTGGTAAGTTGTTTTTAGATAGTTTTGTGAAAAATGAAAGACCCGCCTGATCCGGGGGACTTCGTTCCCCCGGCAGGCAATTTTGTAACTATTTCCATGTCCAATGAATCGGGCATGGATACCGATGGGTCGTCTTCGACTCGTCATTTGAAAAGAAGCCGTGTACATGTGTGCAAGACCTGCAATAAACGTCGCCGTACCCGGAAAAACCCCGGTTCCGCGTCTTCTGGTTGTGATTGCATGGACTCTACTCTAAAACCTATTACATCAGAGCCTAAATCTGAAATAATCGTCAATAATGAAACACCTAGTTCTAATAACAAAATGCCCGATATCCCTGCTCTGCCCTCAGTTGTTCAACCACAGATAGGTCGTAAAACATACGGTAAAACGGACAGCGCGCCTTTTGTCATTCATGTTCAAAAAATCATAATTTCACCAGATGATGGAATGACACTGCACCCAATCACATTTGGCAAGTTCTTAAAGCACAACGCCTTCCAAAATATTATCAACGGTAGCGTAAAGAAAATTGGACGCAACAAAATTTCTCTTTCTTTTTCGAACTTTCTGGACGCTAATTCTTTTATTACTCATAATAGTCTTGAAACATATAATTACAAAGCTTTTATACCTACTTTTAATGTTACCAGAATGGGTTTAGTACGTGGTGTTCCTGCGGAATGGTCTCCCGAGGAGGTCATTGATAACATAACGGTACCTATAGGATGTGGGCCAATCTTAAAAGTCAGACGTCTCAATTTTAAAACCACTGTTGATGGTACAACCGTTTGGAAACCATCCCAATCCATAGTTGTTACATTTGATGGGCAGGTTCTACCAAAAAGAATTTTTATGTGCTATAATGCATTACCTGTAGATTTATATATATTCCCTACCGTACAGTGTTTTAACTGCTGTCGTTTTGGACACACTAAAATTCAGTGCAGGTCCAAGCCTCGCTGTTATAAATGTGGCCAAGGCCACACTGGGGACAGTTGTGAAAGAGAACAAGAAAGTGCATCTTGTTGCCTTTGCTCTGGTTTTCACTATGCTACGAATAAGTCTTGCCCAGAATTTTCTAGGCAAAAATTAATTAAAACATATATGGCACAAAGTTCAGTATCTTATGCTGAAGCGGAAAAATGTTACCCACCAGTAACTAAGTCATATGCTGATACACTTTTATCTTCTCCTTCCAAAAACTTTGCACACACCCCATCAATCTCTTCACCTAACAGAATGCCTGCTTCAAGTAGCTATAAGAAGACTGTCTTCCTTAAACCACGGTCCCCTCCCAAATCTGTACAAGGATATAATAAAGAGGCTCACAATGCCATTATAAAAGATTATGACATTCCACAACCATCAAATGGTTGTGCTTTTTCTATTAATCATAATAATGAAAAAAACGACACAAATTTTTCCATAAACGATTTTCTTTCTGCTTTACACAATCTTCTTTCTCAGTTCAACATTTCACCGTCCAACGTTGCCCCGTCTTTCAATGTATCTCAATCCATTCATAATGGACAACACATCCAAAATAATCCAGTGGAACTGCCGCAGTCTAGTAAACAAAAAGAGTGATGTTATATATCTTTTAAACAAATATGAGCCGTTTGCCTTTGCCTTAGCAGAGACTTGGCTCAAATCGAATCATATTTTTAAAATTAATGGTTATTTAACCATTAGAGAGGATAGATCTGATGGGTATGGTGGAGTAGCTATACTTATCAAGAATTCTATCCCTTTTTCTATTATTACATTACCTCCTCATAGTGAGGAAATTTCAATTGTAGCTATTAAAGTTCATCACACTTGTCTTGTTTCTATTTACATTCCTCACCCTTCCTCTTCTGTTCTCCAAGAGATGAATAATCTCTTTTCATTTCTTCCAAAGCCTTTCTTAATATTGGGGGACTTTAACTGCCATCACCAATCATGGGGTTGTTCAACTACTAATTGTTATGGTGATGAATTACTAGATATAATAGACTTACATAATTTATGCATCTTGAATTCAGGAGCTGCCACACGTCGCTCAGATCCCACTCAGAACCAAAGCGCAATCGACCTTTCTATTTGTTCTCCAAACTTAGCCTCTTCATTAACTTGGCATACTCTAGCCTCTACTTATGGTAGTGATCATTTTCCAATAGTTATTTCTTATCCTCTTTCCAAAACAAATGCTCCATTAAGGAGATCTAACTTAAAACATAAACTACCTAATAGAAATAGTAATGACTGGGACAAATTTAGGAACATTGTTGACAGTAAGCTTTGCTCCTTGCCTGTTATTTCTGATGGCAATGAAAATAGTTGTGCTGAAGCTTTAGCACTCATATTAATCGCAGCGGCAGATGAAGTTTTCCCTGTAAAAAATAACAATATTAGTACAATTCCCTCGCCTCCATGGTGGGATTCCGAGTGCACTGAATTGGTCAAGAAACGTAAAGAGGCTGAATACAATTATAACCTTGATATGTCCGATATTAATTTTGAAATCGTCACTAACCTGATTAATGAAACTTGTAAACTTTTTAAGAAGAAAAAATTTGAATCTTGGCGTAATTTTTGCTCATCAATTTCTCCAAATACTCACCCTACCACTGTCTGGCGCAATATCCGTAAATTTAGGTCCATTTACAACAACCCTTCTCCTATCCCTGATTCTTTAGCCAGTGAATTTTTAGATAAATTAGCACCGCCTTGGGTCCCAGAAGAGGTTAACCTGTCTCTCGTATCCAAAACTAATATCCAAGACACGACACTAGATCTTCCATTCACTCTCACTGAATTAAAGGGTGTTATTCATAAAACTAAGGATTCTGCACCAGGCATTGACGGCATCCCTTATTCCTTTTTCGCTAATTTAAATGATGACGTCCTTATTTATTATTTAGAGCTTATTAATTCTATCATGAATACAGGAAACATCCCTGTTGAATGGAAACGTCAAATGGTGTTGCCATTCCTTAAACCAAATAAAACCCCATCTGATGCTTCTTCATACCGTCCCATAGTTTTATCATCAATTCTGATGAAATTAGCGGAACACTTAGTTAAAAATCGTCTAGAATGGTATGTGGAAAGTAACCGTCTTTTGGCAGATTCACAATATGGCTTTAGAAAAGGTAAAAGTACAACTGACTGTTTAAGTATTTTAACATCGGATATTCAATTATCCTTCTCTAAAAACCAATCCACCATTGCAGTTTTCCTTGATATTAATGCAGCTTATGATAATGTTGTATTATCAGTTTTACAAAATAAATTGAAAGCCTTACAGGTTCCATTGATTTTATCGAATTTCATTATTAATATTCTGACTGAACGCTCTGTTAACATGCTAATAGGAGATCATGAGGTATCTCATCTTGTATGGAGAGGTCTCCCACAGGGTTCTGTGCTCAGTCCCCTTCTATACAATATTTACACTTTTGATCTAGACTCGTCTTTAATTACTAATCATGTTAAGGTTCTTCAATATGCCGATGACTTATTATTATATTCTTCAAGCCAATCTGTTGAACAAGCTAGCTGTGCCATCAATTCTGCTTTGTCTACTTTGAAGTCATGGTTACACCTAAACGGTTTGGATTTATCCACGTCTAAAAGCGCGGCTGTTTTATTCACCCGGAAGAGAAATATTCCCTTGGTAAACCTCTTTTATAAGGATATACCTATACCAGTTATAGATAAATTCAGATATCTAGGTGTAATACTTGATTGTAAATTAAGTAGTGTCCCTCATTGTGATTATATTGTCAACAAATGTGAAAATCACCTAAACATGCTTAGATGCCTCTCTGGTGTATGGTGGGGTGCACATCCGTTTTCTTTGAAACTTATTTACAACGCAGTTATCAGAAGCACTCTGGATTATGGTTTGTTCGTTTTAGAACCTGGTAGTGTTATGGCTTTTAAAAAATTGGATCGCATTCAGTCTAAAGCATTACGCATTATTTCGGGTGCTATGAAGTCTAGTCCCATTAATGCACTCCAAGTTGAATGCGGAGAAGCTCCTTTGCATCTTAGAAGACAATTCTTATCTGACAAATATTTGTTCCGGATTCTTCAGTTCTCAACTCATCCTCTCATTCCTAAACTAGATTCTTTAGTGTTACAGATTGAATCTTCAGATTACTGGTCCCATAAACGTGCTCCTTGTTTAGTTGTAAGCTATAAAAAATTCCTATCACTTTCTTCTCCTATTCACCGTTCCAATAAACTTCCCATATTTAATTGTAGTTATGAGAGTTTACAATTCAGCCCCATCATTAGATATAACTGTGTCAGTAGTAAATCAGATCCCAATTGTCGTATAAGCTTTAATAATTTCCTTGCTGAACACTTAGAGTACCATCATATATTCACGGATGCTGCCAAGCGTTCTCCGTCGGGTTGTGTTGGGATAGGTACTTACCATTCTCAATACAACATTGTACAAAAAATAAAACTGCCTCCGGAAACTTCTGTTTTTACGGGGGAATGCTTTGGTATTTTAAAAGCCATCGAATATACTCGTGTTTTTAAGCTCAAAAAAACCATAATTTTTACAGACTCTCAAAGTGCTCTTCTAGCCATTAATAAATCCCCTTTCGAACACAAATCACAGTTTTCAATCATTTATTTGATAAGAGAATTTGCGTTTAGAACCATCTCTGAAGGTAACACTTTGCAATTTGCGTGGATTCCGGCCCATGCTGGAATCCATGGCAATGAAGTGGCTGATAAACTCGCCGGTGATGCGGTGCAGTGTGGGGACTTAGCTCCTTACATAAATTTTAGCAATGACATTATGACGTTACCAAAGACTTTTCTTCGGGACACCTGGAGGGTAGCTTGGGATATCGGTAGCAAATCCAAGGGCCGTTATTTTTCTGTAATTCAACCCGATATTCCGGAAAAACCGTGGTTTGGCACTGCAAAGTTTGGCAAGATGGAGACCTCAGTTCTAATACGGATGAGACTAGGTCATGTTTGTTCTCCAGCCCATCTTGCTAAATTTCATATCATCGATGACCCCATGTGCTCGTGTGGCACAGACGTTGGCGACCTAAATCACATTTTCTTCTCCTGTCCCTTATATGACCGTTCTTCTTTTTTCAGTAACCTCTTGTCCCTCAGAACTCCTTTTCCTACCTCAATACTTTCTTTACTTTGTACAAATAGCTTTCCTATTTATAAATGTATAGTCTCATTCATTACTGTAAATAATATTAAGTTGTAAATTTTCATCAATGTAATTTGCTCATTAATTATAACATCACATACTGATCCTATATACCGTCCTTCTATCCTAAATCCCGTTTTAATGAATTATTCAAAATAATATCTTCGTTTCCCTACCTTTGTACCTACGAAACTAAACGTGACATTGGCTAAATGCACAAACCGTGCGAAGCCAAAAGAACAATTGAAAAGAATCTTTTTCTTTTTCCTCATGAGGTTAAAGAATTTTAGGGCAATGTCATTGCTTTATACGCTGTAAAAATATAAAAAATGGTTAGGACTTAATTTTAGGGCAAT
Source organism: Cosmia trapezina (assembly GCA_905163495.3). Taxonomy (NCBI): domain Eukaryota; kingdom Metazoa; phylum Arthropoda; class Insecta; order Lepidoptera; family Noctuidae; genus Cosmia; species Cosmia trapezina. The sequence goes on from LR991037.1 coordinate 20,787,490, forward strand.
GTCATTGCTTTATACGCTGTAAAAATATAAAAAATGGTTAGGACTTAATTTTTAGGAGAGAAAATTAAGCTCAGAATATCATGTCCTATTATTTTGGAACCACTTTCGTTCCTGTGTCGGAGGATAAATTAAAACATAATTGTTCCGATCATTTTCCTATAAGACAAATTGCTTGGGACTTAAGCGAGGCTGACAATCTGGTGTCTCGCGGACATCTCGGACCATTAATCATTGATCCCAGCTCCTCAAGTCCAAGAGATTGTGGAGACTTGTTTTATATTTCTCTCAGTAAACTATAAATCATCAATATTGAGGTCTGTGATATTGTCAGAACAAAGGCGAAAGATTTCATTTTTCATTCTAAATTGCGCTATAGATATTATATTATTGAAAATGATAACAAATGGTGATATATTATAATTTGAATAAAATTTTCAAGATAGCAGGTTAGTTTGATAAAAGCACATTCTGAATAATACGAATCCTGTTCAATTGAATTTCATTTTACAAATACAAATAAAAATACAACTTATAGTTTTCTTTAACACGGTTTGTACTACATAAGCTAGTGATAAAAGTGTAGGTACTTTGAAGCAAATAAATGCCTGTATTAGGACACTCCACTAATTTTAAATGTGATTTTTCAGAATAATAATATTAGATATTTTTGAATAGAATAAAAACACCTAAAATTGTCATGCTGTTACTAAATATTTACAAAATTGTTATATAATTGAATTTAACGACATCATTGTAAGAAAAGTGCACTTTGATTTTCAGTACCTAAACATTTTATTATTTATCAGAATATTGCTGCAAAATGCTGAGTTCCCAGAGACTGTCGGGCAGTATAAAGTAACAAAAGGTAATTAGAAAATATAAGATTAATTTGAGGCAAATTACAGGGGATTACAAAAAGGTGTCGGTGTGACGAAAGTAGCTAATTGGTTGCCGTTCACCGACATTTGCCGGTATTACCGTTTATTTCGTACTGAGTTGATTGAAGCTGGATATTTGATAGCATGGATTCGTCACTGCAGGTGATCATCATGATTTTAAGAATAGTTAAATATTCATTGGACTAAAAAATAGTATAATTAAGTTATAAATATAATATCCTGAACTAACTAAAACTATTAAAAAACTAAAATATGGCGTCGAAAAATTCCTCCGCGTCGCTGTCGACTGGTAGAGTACAAGAGACTGGCATTGCCACGTTGTATGGCAATGCTAATGCCTCTGGCCAAGGTAAAAGCCAGCCCATGGGTCACGGGAAGTGTGAACGAGCTGTTTGGAGAATTCGTTGAACAAACTATGAGCAGTCGGACTCCACGGCCCAAGGGTTTCAACCCCAAACGGCTCAAAAATATAATTACCGATAAGGTATACTTCCGCCGAATAGAATAGTTAGTTATAATCTTTGGAAGCATCTTACATAAAGTGATAATATTAAAGTAGGTAAGCCTTTTTTTTTTTTTTTTTGAGGGTGGGAAATCATCAAATAACTTCTCCCGCTCTGGGTGGAGCTGAAGGGCGTGTCAGACTTTTACTGACTAAAACCCACCCGTGTTCCTTCAGTTGCCTATGCCAGGGCCGCGGTAACCCCTTCGGACAATCCGCGACCCCAGCGGCGTCGGCCCTATTGGACCCCGTCAATTGCTGACATCTCTTTGAGGCGCGCGTGGAACACAACGCGCCGTCGACTCGGGCCTGGTCCTTACCGGACGGCGAGCTAACCGCTGCTCACCGTCCGCAGGCCCGCGCCTACGGTGGCCGGAAATCGCCCCGCGATTCCCGCCGCCCAGGGCGTCTCCTGCGGCGACTGAGGGCGTGAGGCTGCCTCTCCCTCACGCGTTCCGCCTCCTCCTTCGCGAGCATCACTGCTTCGCAGAAGGAGGTGACGGCCTCCCATGCACTCTCGCTCCGCACCATGGCCTGGACCAGGCTCGGACGCGAGAGATCGCCGCCGCCGATCGCCTCCGTGAGAACACGGCGGTGCTCTGCCCAAGCCGGGCAGACCTCCACTGTATGCTCCACCGTGTCCTCCGGGCGATCCGCACAATGGTAACACCCGGGCGTTTCCTCCCGCCTTATGCGAAACAGGAACCTCCCGAAACAACCGTGTCCGGTGAGGACCTGCGTCAGGCGGAAGGTGAGGACGCCGTGGCGCCTCAAAGAGGGGACTTATCGCCGCAATTGTGGCGTGCCCAGCGCTGGGTTGCGACAGTCGCGCTCTCCATGCCGCCATGAGATCCCGCCGGAGCTCTGTCCGCTGTACCGTGATTTCTCGCGGCAGCGGAGTTACGCCCCGGCGCTTCGCCTCCTCGCGCCACTCCCACACGTGCGCGAGGACCTTTGCCTCCAGATCCCATGGCGGCAATCCGGCAAGGAGGCTCGCCGCCTCCCGGGAGACCGTGCGGTATCCCCGGACTAGCCGGATGGCCATGACCCTCTGGGACGCGTTCAACCTGCCGGCTGGTCCCAGCCTTAGGGAACGCGCCCACACCGGTGCTCCATAAAGGGCCATGGACCGCACGACCCCCGCGTAGAGCCTCCGGCAGGAGGCGTTTGGACCCCCCAGATTGGGCAGGAGCCGCCTCAAGGCAGCCCCAGCCAGTGCCAGTCTGGGAGCCAAACGTCGGAAATGCTCCACGAAGTTCCACCGGCTGTCGAGGACGAGTCCCAGGTACTTCATCGTCGACCCGACTCCGATGTGAACCCCTCCCACCGTTATTTCGGAACCCGACGGTGGCGCATTCCGAGGACCATGAAAACACATGGCCTCGGAAAGTAGGTAAGCCTAAGAGTCATTTTGTTAAGTTTGGAGATGCGAATTAAACTAATCATTTAGTTGATGCAACATGTATTTCAATATGGAAAATAACCGCTTAAATGACACGGGATTATAGAATTTATTTTTATTATTTTTAATGTAACCATGGTTTGGAAGGCGCTGATGTTTGTGATAAAATGTTACACCTCTTTGTGGATTATTAGATTTTTACTTGGAAATTGGTTTTTGTGAACCGTAAATGTGTTTTTTTTATTTAAAAAAAGATTAATTAATTTTATTTATTAATTGTAAACCGAAGTAGCGTGTAATAACAATAAAATTAACAGTTTTCAATTATTTTGACTCTCTCAGTTTTCAATTATGTAGTCCTACCTAGAACAACTTTTAAGATTTTTTTTTTTTACTTACTTACTTTTCCTTTTTACTGACGATCAAAGAGTTAGAATTAGTAAAAAAACATGTCTGTTTTATTCTCTTTAAACAAGACAAAAGTGCACAAAGTGCAACAGGTTGTCGGCCCTTCTACAAACATCATATCAATTCAACCTGAGTAGTTCCACGACGTGAGCGGATAGGCGGGTGGACAAACAGATCCGTTTCCGTTTGTACCAAGATCAAAGTGGAATCGGAAATAAATATCCGATACTGTTCCCATATTTTGTCGAGTCCGATTAAAATATGATGAAAGAAAGAACTACATACTTATTACATACTAGCTGTGCCCGCGACTTCGTTCACGTGCATGTCGGAAAACAATAATGTATCGCTTATATAAGGTGCAGGTAACCTATTATAACCCCTCCAATGAAAATGAAGAATGTTGCCTGGTGGGACGTAGTGCTTCCCATCAGACAAGATCGGAAGATTCTTCATTCCTGGGGTTCTCTACCACAGCCCTTTCGAATGCAGTCACTGCGGTTTATAATGACTGTGGTGTAGAAAGGGAAGATTCGTATAAGACTTACCGGTCGCTCCCGTCCGCCGCACACCGATGGGCTAAGAAGGCGCGCACGAAAGTTCTGAAGCTTGCTTCAATTCCACCTCACATATTTTTCCACAGGCGCTGGTTCAGGGTATATCTGGTATCTTGCGGGGATTGTAGCACGTTTTCACCGAAGGACCTTATTTTTGTAGAAAAGTAGAAATCGCGCGTGGCGTGTGTGCGCCGACGACCGTATGGTACGTAGTACAGTGAAAAAACACGCAGGAGCGCGGCGCTAGTGTGCTCATCCGCAACCAATCCGACGGCTCCACGAATGGGCGATGAGCAAACACCGGAAGCTTATTCAAATCAACACCCTCGGCAATTACACATAAAAGCCTGATTACCAGTTGTGGGGTGAAGAAAACACTATTCTGAAATCTCTAAGAATTAATTCAGTAGGTACGTAATACCAACTGCAAAGAGAACGGTACGTAACATGCCGCTCGCCTTAAAAGAATGAATTTCTTTTAACTTTAAATTAAAAGACAAAAAAAGAATGTAACATTCGAAAAAAAAAGAATGAAAAATGCTACGAAAGCATGAAGCCTTAAATTTTTTAAACTAAAGTTATTCTAACTTAAGATTACTTAACTAAGATTCGCAACAATATTAACTAAACTTACAGAATGATTATTCTAAGGGCAAAGGACATATTTTGACTACTGAGCGTTTCACGAAAGTTTTGCCCATCTGTAAAGTTACGACACGAGTAATATTATCGGAACCTGGGTGGAGAGTATGGACACGAGCCAGTCTCCATTGTAATGGTGGCAAATTATCATCTCGTACAATGACAATAATACCTTCACGGAGTTGTGAGCCGCGATCTCGAAACCACTTGTTACGTTGTTGAATTTCGTGTAAATATTCACGACTCCAACGTTTCCAAAAGTGTTGCACACATTGTTGTATTCTACGCCATCTAGTGAGTCGATTTGAAATATTATCAGTTAATGAAATGTCTGGTAAGGACGTCAACGGACCTCCTATTAAAAAATGAGCTGGTGTCAAAGGTAACGGATCTAATGGGTCAGCACTTAATACACAAAGTGGACGTGAATTAAGTACCGCTTCAATTTGACAAAGAAGGGTATGCATCTCATCATAAGTTTGAGTTTGCGTACCGAGGACTCGATGTAAATGATGTTTAAAACTTTTAACACCGGATTCAAAAAGGCCACCAAAATGAGAGGCGTAAGGAGGCTGAAAATGCCAAGTAATGCCTTGTTCTAAAATTTTACTATTAAGAGTGGCTTGAACAGAATCATTACGTAAAAAATTATACAAATCTTGTAGATAATTATTACAACCAACAAAGTTCCTTCCACAATCAGAGTAAATGTCGGTGCATAAACCTCTACGGGACGTGAAGCGTCGCAATGTTGCCAAAAATGCATCAGTTGACAACTCGGATACGAGTTCGAGGTGTATGGCCTTGACAGACATACACACAAAAACAGATACATAACATTTAATAATTTTCGCATTTCGAACTTTATTTGCTCGAACGTAAAACGGACCCGCGAAATCAACAGATGTTTTAAGAAATGGCCGCTCGGGGCGCACTCTGACGGCCGGTAACGGACCCATGCATGGCTGCGGATTCACGGGGCGCGCACGAAAGCAACGAACACAGCGATGTATGCGTGTACGTATAGCGTCACGACTAGACATTATCCAATATTTTTGGAATAAAATGTATTGCACGGATTGCGGACCAGCATGTAAATGCGTGATATGTGTATGGTCAATGATTAAATCTGTAAGATGATGTTTCTTAGGCAAAATCAATTGATGTTTGGAAACAAACGGTAAAAGTGATTTATGAATTCGCCCACCTACCCGAAGATTATTTTTGTTATCCATGAACGGGTTGAGTCGACGTAATTTAATTGATGGATACCTTCCATGTGAAATATTATTAATGTCTTCGGAAAAACAAGAATGTTGAACTAAATGGATAAGTCGATTTAAACAAAAATTAAACTCGGATACAGTTATGTATTTTGGATAGGAATTTTGAACTTTCTTACATTTATTATAGAATCGAAATAACAGTGCTGTTATCCTAACAAGTTTACCTAGAGTAGAAAATCTAGTAATATACTCGACCACATCAGGTAGTGCTGAGGTGGAAGAGTTTGACACCATAGACATAGGTAGATTGCGTTTGTCTTCAGTGACTTCTAGTATTTTCTTGGGACTTGGCCAAGAACTAGAATCACGCGCGAGCCACCAGGGCCCATGGAGCCACATCTCATTTTGGACAAAACTTGTAGGAAGCATTCCTCGAGAAGGTGCGTCAGCTGGATTGTCAGCTGACGGGACATGTCTCCAAGTTTTGGCCGGAAGCCTGGATAAGATTTCACTAGTGCGATTAGAAACGAATGTTTTCCATTCGTGTGGTGGAGAACGAAGCCACGCTAACACGATGGATGAATCAGTCCACGCACAAACATGTTCACAGTTTAAGTGGTTATCATACACACTTCTCACTTTATCAATCAACTTTGATAACAAAACAGCAGCGCACAACTCTAGGCGCGGAATAGTAAGAACCGGTTTTATAGGTGCTACACGCGTTTTAGCGAGAAGAAGAAATGTTTTAACGTTATCATTATTATCGGATATACGGGCGTAAACACACGCGGCATAAGCCCGCTCGGAAGCGTCGGAAAACCCGTGAATTTGAATTACATTCACGTTTGCAAAAACGAAACGTGGAATTTGAAACTTTGATAATAATGGTAACTCGTTAAGAAAACTAGACCAAGCGTTTATAATATCTAAAGGAGGTGACTCATCCCAGTCGACCGCTGAAATCCATTACAACTGAATGAGATGTTTCGCATAAATAGTTACAGGAGATAACCATCCCATCGGGTCATAAATTTTCGCTATTTGTGATAGTATGGATCGCTTTGTAATTTTATCATTAGTTGACTGAACGCTAAAAATGAAAGTATCAGATTCAGGATTCCACTGAAGTCCTAAAACCTTTATTTGTTTGTCATTCTCCATCAGAGCGAAAGAAACGTTATCAGACCGCTCGCCCTGAACGACTGACGTTTGTAAAGCAGCGAGTAACGCTGGCGAATTGCTCTGCCACTTACGTAGCTCGAAACCAGCTGACGAACAAATACCTACTAACTCACGTTGTAAAACCAGGGCCTGCTTTACGTCGCCTGCTCCGGTGACGATGTCATCAACAAAAACCTGGTTCTGGAGAACCTTAGAACCTAACGAGAAGTTAGCAGCTTCATCATGAGCCAACTGTTGAATAGTACGAAGGGCTAAGTATGGTGATGAGCTGACACCAAAGGTGACGGTGCGCAATCGATAATCATGCAACGGTTCAGTGGGTGATTTACGCCACACAATGCGTTGAAAATCCCAATCGGATTGTTGTAATTTTATGTTTCTGTACATCTGCTTTATGTCGGCAGTGACAGCAATAGCATGGATACGAAAACCCAATAAAATGTCTACTATATCCTGGTGCAGCTTCGGACCAGTCAGTAGAACATCATTAAGTGATATTCCATTCGAAGTTTTACAACCCGCGTCAAAGACGACACGAGTACGAGTAGTCTCACTGGACTCTTTGACCACGCAGTGGTGCGGAATGTAATAGCTGTTAGCTAACGAAACAGGTAAATCAACGGGCTCCATGTGACCGAGTTCCAAGTACTCCTGGAGGCACGCATGATAGTCTACCTTAAGTTGAGGATTGTGTTCCAACCTATACTCTAATTTCTTAAACCTGGAGACCGCCGTATCTCGTGATGCGCCGAGGGTGGGTGCATCAGGTTTGAAAGGGAGCGGAACAACATATCGCCCAGTTTCATCACGAGTATGTGAATTTACGAATATAGATTCACACAACGCTTCGTCGGGACTTAGAATTCTTTTTTCCGGAAGAGATTCCAATTCCCAGAATCGTCTCAGGTTGATGTCGTCATCGTAGGATGAGCTTAAACTACTGAGACAAACTTGAAGTGAAGTAGATGTATTTTGGTTGTATGAAACATCACCCATCAATAAATAACCAAAGATACTGTTCATAGCCATCGGTGAACCGGGTGGACCCGTGATCACGTGACCTAATAAAACTTGGGATAGTATATCCGCACCTAAAAGCATTTCCACTGATTGTGGAAGATAAAACTTAGGATCAGCTAAAGTTAAGTTTTGTATGTGTGGCCATCCCTTAAAAGGCAATGTCACACATGGCATACGTGAAATAAGATTAGATAAAATTAATGCGTTAACTGAAATTGAAGGTTGATCCCCGTGTGTAGGAGTGATATGACAAGATACTACACCCTTTGGGTAAACAGCTCCAACCTCGGTCCCTCCAACACCGAACACCGGAACGTTCGCTTGGCTGCGATGTAACCCTAACCGCTGAACACAAGACTCGGTAATAAAAGTCGCCTGACTGCCTGTATCAATAATACATCGAACTGTGTGTTTTTGTGGGCCAACATGCACATTGACGAGTGCCGTACATAGGAGCACCGTACTCGCGCTAACCGACGGAGCAATAGAACGCGAATCGTTCTTGCGATCGTTCACCGCCGCAGTCATCGCAGCGTGCGAGGTACTGGGAACCGCTGTCTCTGTCATTTCGTTCACAGAAAGTGAGACCGCATTATCACTACTACCACTAATAACTGATAAACTGTTAGACTTTTCGAAATGAATTAATGAATGATGTCGTTTATGACATGAGCGACAAACAAAGTTAGATTTGCATTGTTTTAAATCATGACCGACATGTAAACAATTGAAACAAACGTTCTTGTTTTGAATAAAAGAATACCTATCACGGGGAGATAAATTAAGGAATTTCGAACATTTTGTCAACGTATGTTGAGCATCACAACATAAAAAATTATTTTTTAAATTATTTTGTTTGGTAGATTGTAAGTCTGTTGTATTCGAACTCGATGAAGCGACATTGGCTGCGAGCGCGCGTCGCGAGCCTTCGTTACCGCGCGATGTGCGGGGAGCACCTACCTTTTCAAGATTATTTTTATTTTGTGGGTGAGAAGAGAATTCGCTTGCAGCTAACTCGCGTTCTAAGAAAGTTATCAATGTACTTATGTCAGGTATATCCGATGGCCTCGATAGTGATAATTCGAAACGTTTTCGAACACTAGACGGAATCTTACGTAGTAAAATCGTCACTATTATGAAACTCCACTGATCTATCGGAAATTGCATGGCCTGCAATGCCTTGATGTTTTCTTGATAAACATTGAGTAAGTTTCTTAGACTTTGAGTCATTTTCTCGGTACTAGGTTCAATGTCTAATATTTTTTCGAGATGTTTCGTGGCGATAGCCCGTTTATTATCATACCGAGAAACTAAAATATCCCACGCAACACTATAGTTTTCGTCTGTAATTGGTATCGATTTAATAAGATTATAGGGTTCATCTTTTAATGACAGTAACAGGTAACGAAACTTCTCTGTCTCCGTGTAGGTATTTTTGCCATGTACTAATGAACGAAACAAATCGTGAAATGGGGGCCAATCCGTGGTTTCCCCTGAGAAAGTAGGCATTGGAAGAATAGGTAATCTACTTGCACAACTATTACTCGTATGAGTAGATGGAACATGTACCACTGAGTTATTATGAAATGACGTACTAGAGGACATTCTTCGTTTACGCTCATTATCCTCTTCCTTAAGTTTATCTAAGTGAACACTAATTGCGAAATAACAATCATTAAAATTGTTACGAATCTTCAGTTGTTCGTCTTTGTCGAAAGTATTGGATTTTATTAAGAATTTTTCTATTTTTGCCTGAAGTTTGAAGAACTTTCTTTGTTGCAAAGTTAATTCTTTTGAGCGTGACCTAAACTGTTGTTCGTCTGAATCTATGAACTCTAAAATACGCTTGAGATCATCGATAATGATCTCACGTTCAAAAATGTCTTGTTGAATAAGTTCCGCCATTTTGGACGCGTAACGCCGCAAATGGACTTCGAACTAAGAACACTAGGAAACCAGGAAAACAACCCCACAACAAGTACCTAGATATAAATCCAGGCTCGAAGAGATCAAACAATTATGTGGTGTAGAAAGGGAAGATTCGTATAAGACTTACCGGTCGCTCCCGTCCGCCGCACACCGATGGGCTAAGAAGGCGCGCTCGATAGTTCTGAAGCTTGCTTCAATTCCACCTCACATATTTTTCCACAGGCGCTGGTTCAGGGTATATCTGGTATCTTGCGGGGATTGTAGCACGTTTTCACCGAAGGACCTTATTTTTGTAGAAAAGTAGAAATCGCGCGTGGCGTGTGTGCGCCGACGACCGTATGGTACGTAGTACAGTGAAAAAACACGCAGGAGCGCGGCGCTAGTGTGCTCATCCGCAACCAATCCGACGGCTCCACGAATGGGCGATGAGCAAACACCGGAAGCTTATTCAAATCAACACCCTCGGCAATTACACATAAAAGCCTGATTACCAGTTGTGGGGTGAAGAAAACACTATTCTGAAATCTCTAACAATTAATTCAGTAGGTACGTAATACCAACTGCAAAGAGAACGGTACGTAACAATGACAAAGCGACGAAGTGTCACTTTTATTTTTGAAAATAAATAAATATCAAGGAACTTGCGCATTAATCAAGAGTTGAAAATGCAACAATGTTTTTTCGACGCGCTAGGATTCACCCTGTTGTTATTAGGTTGGATTCTCGAGGCTCGGCTCAACACCGAGAGTTCAAATCCCGCGATAAAATCCCGCCGCGATATTTTTACGTCCGTGCGAATTACCGAAACTTTAACGGTCTTTAATAAATACTAATAATTATTTTGCATTATGGTCCAATACGTGCCACTAAGAGACTTGACACACCACCTGGTTTGACTTATGCAGTAGACGACTTATAGGTCTCTTTAGCGGTATGAGGTAGAGACGGGAAGGGATCGGGCGTCGTCGCCTCATCGCGCAGCGCGGGAGGCGCGGTACGCCGCCACCGTTCGTCAAGTCTCATCTTTCGTGGCGCGTATTACACCTACCTACCTCACACTAATTCGCGTAAGTACCTACTTCTCTAAATTGATACTCAGCAACTTTTTTTCACATCCCGCGCGTTAACCCATGTCACAATATGTAGGTAGGTATAGATACTGCTCGTCATTGAGGAGTTTCGTGACAATAGGGTTTCTTAGCAGTCCATGATCAGTTGACCACTGCTAGGTACTTAACCTACTGTGTTTCATCTTCCGTTCGGTTACCCGTTCACAATAATGTACTACTGGAGTTCCATGGGTTAAGTAGGTATTTACCTTCTTATATTCGAAGTCCATAATTAGTTTACCACGGATAGTAACTACCGAACCATAATTTTCTTTGATTTTGTACAGTAACTAAATCACAGTACGTTTACCTACTGTTCATTATTGATGAATTCAAGTGTCAGATCTTCACCATTGTAAAGGTGTGACATACGAACGGACAGACGGATAGGACGAAATGATAAGAGTTCCCTTCCTATGTGCCGTTTATGTACCAAAAACAGACGAATTGAAAACTTCTTCCTTTTTGAAGTCGGTTTGCTTCAAACAATCTCGTCTCGACCTGTAGAGAGAAATTCAGAACCAAATATTCCTAGACCCCTGAGACTTTTTTTTTGTGGATGGGAAATCATCAAATGACTTCTCCCGCTCTGGGTGGAGCGGAAGGGCGTGTCAGACTTTTACTGACTAAAACCCACCCCCGTGTTCCTTCAGTTGCCTGTGCCATGGCCACGGTATCTCCTGTGGTATCTCTTTCGAACAACCCGCGACCCCGGCGGCGCTCGCGACCCCTGGGCCCGGACCTGTCCAGAGACCAGAATAGCAATGCATGATCTACCCGAAACCGAAACTATTTTAAATTTTCACTAAGATTATTGTAAAATATTTAATTTAATTCTAAGACCGAAAGAGTGTCATCTTCTGCGAAAAACCATTCAGAAAAAGACGACATTTGCTGAAAGCCATCTATCGGATACAGTGGTTAAACTCAAAGCTCGCTCTGCGAGCAACAAAATACAAAGTGAAACCCAGATGGATTTAAAAGTTGTAATGATTAGGTACTCGTATTATATTATATTACAAAAACTAAAAAAAAAGAATTTTACGATTTTTTAAAACAATATGAACTCGCACCATGTAGTGCGGTAAACGGTCGCCTGACCTTACCGCTGAATTCCCCGTTGACATATTGTTGAATAGCTGTTCCCTTGCAATTTATAATATTACTGCCACGCTCCTTTATAAAAATAGCGTGATTATTATGTTCCCAGAGTTAAATTTTGATTAACTAAATAACATGTCATTTTCTGCATTCAATTACGAACAAAAACCTTTTAAAATCAATATTGCTTACCTCCCATAACATACGGCGTGATATTATGTAGCCTAAAGCCTTCCTTGGTTTACAAAGAACATTTTTGCTGAATTTCAATTCAATCTATCCAGTAGTTTTGGCGTGAAGCCGTACCATACACACAGACAAACAGACAAAAATTCTAAAAAGTCACTTTTTGTCATCAGTTATGTTTTTCTAACAAAAGCCACTTATTTTTTCTCGAAAATTCTCAATGTATAGTTTTTCTTTCGTTACTGTTTTATTATATGTATAGAAGATTAGGTATATTTTATTGTATATAGTGGTGGCTAAGTAATAACAGCCCCACGTGTCGATTGATCAGGTTAAGCTACGCTTGCCGCGGTTGGTCAGTGGATGGGAGACCATCTATACATACCAAGACTCCTTTGTGCCTCGGAAAGCACGTTAAGCCGTTGGTCCCGGCTGTAATTCGTCGATCTTTGACAGTCGTTACGGGTCGTCAGGAGCCCGAAAATCTGACAACCAGTCTTACCAAGGTGTATCGTATTACCCAGTAACTGGCGGTCTCAAAACTCAAAAACACTGACACCAGGTTAGTCACTAAGCACACGAAAAATGATAGTAATATGTCTTTACCTATGAAATTGCCGTTTTGTATGAAAAAATTTAAACGAATTTTTTTCATGTATTTTTTATTTGTATTAATCGAAGTAATCACCCATGCAATCAATGCATCTTTGCCAACGCAGTGGCAGTTTATTAACGCCCTTCTTAAAGAAATCAGCTGGTCGGGAGGCAACAAATTCTTCAAAGGCATTTTGTACTGCCTCTCGGGTATTGATTTTTTTTCCCGCCAAGAAGTTATCCAAATTCTGGAAAAAGTAGTAGTCTGTAGGCGCAAGGTCTGGTGAGTAGGGCGGATGACGGAGAGCTTCCAACCCCAGTTCTTGCAACTTGGAGACCGTCTGCTGTGCAGTATGAGGTCGCGCGTTGTCGTGCAGGAGCAGCGGAGACGAGCGATTGACCAATGCTGGTTGGAGATGTGCCAGCTTCTCCATCATTGTGTTCAGTTCTTCACAGTACACATCTGCAGTAATGCTCACCCCGTTTGGTAAGAAGCTGTGATGAATCACACCGGCGCTAGACCACCAAGCAGTGACCATCACTTTTCTAGGGGTAAGTTTTCGTTTAGGGCATTGTTTAGGTGCTGAACCAGGATCCAACCAACTTGCTGAGCACTTGCGGTTATCAAACAGAATCCATTTTTCATCGCAGGTAACAATGCGGTTCAAAATTCCTTCATTTGTGTGTCTGTTGAGCAGTGCAAGGCACGTCTCGACGCGTACTTCGCGCTGGCGATCATTGAGTTCGTGGGGCACCCATTTGTCAAGCTTTTTTACCTTGCCAATTTGACGCAAATGGACCAATATTGTTTTGACGCTAACGTCGAAAGCTGCTGCTAATTCAGCCGTAGATTGTGTATCATCAGCTTCCACAATCGCCTTTAATTCGTAATTGTCGACCAAAGTCTTCGGACGACCGCGAGGTTCATTTTTCAGTTCGAAATTTCCAGAACGGAAGCGAGCAAACCAATAACAGGTGGTGCGTTGGTTTGTAGTGTTAGCTCCGTAAACGTCGTTAATGTTGCGTGCCGCTTGTGCCGCGTTGCTGCCACGACGGTACTCATATTCCATAATTACTCGAATTTTTAACGTATCCATGATGACGAAAAAGATTGAAATGCGATGAAAATGTAACACTAATCAATAAACAAATGACTACTTTTGGAAAAAAAAATCCATGTTTTTAAAATAAAATTAATTTGAAATTAGAATTCTTAGCCAAACAAAAATTATTTTGATTTGAAATGGCCAGTACTGCAGAACGGCAATTTCATAGCTAAAGACCTAATAATTAAGTATATTTATCAGGGTATATTTATTTTTAACCAAACCAATCAATTGACCGCAGATTAAAACCCTCCATCCGTAGATAGCAAACAACTTCAATATCTACGTAATAGGGAAAGTCCTTTGTGTCTATTTACAATGGGTTGGATAAAACTCGGATTAAAGGGTCGACTCTCAAACCATCTTGCACAAGTTTCACTTTCTGTAGGAAGTCACCAAATACTGTATAAATATAGATGGTGAGCAGTGGTAGCTCAGTGGTAACAGCAACGACTTACGAGTTGTAGGTCGTAGATTCGAACTTAGACAGGCGTTTTACTTTGTGTAAATTATTTCATCACCACTGCTCTCAAAACGGTGAAGGAAAACATCGTGAGGAAACCGGCATGAGTGCATGGCAAGACATATCTTGTACCTATCTGCACTAGGCTCGCGTGGTAGATTACAGCGCACTCCCTCTCTGAGAGAGGAGGTCTGTGTCCCAGCAGTGGGAACGTTATAGGCTGATTATGTATGGATATGCACTCATTAACATAGTCTAAATTAATTTAAAACTGCTTTAGGTACACCTCTTCCTCTGCCTCTCCCTTCGGGAATACAGGCGTAATAATGTGTTGAATAACAATAACATACCTATGCTCCCAAGAATGATTTATTTATTTATTTAACCATTTATTTACACACAAATAAACGGACATACAAAAGGAACGAAAAAATGCGTACAAAAAGAAAAGAGAAAAAAAAACAAAAGACAAAAAGAAAAGGAAAAAACAAAAAAAAAAATAAATATCAAAATCATTCTTATTTTAAGAGAGATTTCTTCCAGCATACCTGCGATAAGACAGAGGATACAAAGAGATGTAGACAACGTGTGTAACAGTAGAAGAGAAAATAAAATACCTACATAAAATCCAAAAATAAACAATTAACTCAATAAATAAAACATATAATATATTCTTAAATACATAGGTACATACTTCTAAAATAATCACCCAGTTACTGGGTTGTGGAGGTCAAATAGGCAGTCGCTCCATGTAAAATACTGGTATTCAGCTGCATCCGGTTAGACTGGAAGCCAACCCCAACATAGTTGGGAAAAGGCTAGACAGATTGATTGATATTTATATTTCTAAAATAAATACTTATTACTAAAATAACTAACAACTATGACGAAGTCGAATCATGTATATATTTTATATTTTCTGTTATTTCACACTCGCTTATGAATATATTACTTTGAAATCACTCGAGTCTTGTTCCCAGGAACATACATAGCTTTTCTTAAAATTGCACAACATTGGAATTCCGTGTATTCGTTCATACTTGTACCTACCCAGGGTAATTCAAAAGCACACTATGTTATTACAAAATAACTTCCTTCAATTTCATAGAAAACATTCCATCTATTGCTTCAACTCCATGTTTTCTGAGCAAACAAAAACAATTTCGCATCTACCCATCTACCCTTTAGAAAGACTTTGCCACACAATAACGGTACCTACCCAAAATCGAGAAAATTTCTTTACAAACTTGTTATAGCGGGGAATCCAATAAAACAGTGAAGTAAATTCGATGTTTTCCAGTAAAACAAGCTATTTACTGTACACAATTCAACTCGGCCAATAGTTGGTTGGTCCGATAGATATGTGAAACAGAAAAGTTGGCTGGTAGTTGGAATAAAAGCAATAAAAGTTGGCCACAATTCGGCTTTGAACCGACATGTTGTGTGTCGCGGAGTTTGTTTCCATTTTATTTTTGGGACAATGGGGCGTATCCTTGTCACGATGGCTTTTACATCTCTGTAATCTAGCGAATGGATAAAACAATATTCCTCATCTACAAGCTATTGTAAAAGTGATCGAAATGTCAAACTTTCAGAAAAAAAAAAAAACAATCTTCCTAGCCTTTTCCCAACTATGCTGGGGTCGGCTTCAAGTCTAACCGGATGCAGCTGAGTATCAGTATTTTATATGGAGCGACTGCCTATTATGGCCTCCACAACCCAGTTACTAGGTGACACGATACCCCTTGGCAAGAGTGTTTGTCAGGCTTTCGGACTTCTGACGACCCGTAACGACTGTCAAAGACCCAAGAATGACAGCTTGGACCAAAAGTTTAACGTGCTTTCCGAGGCACGGAGGGCTCTCGGTATGTTAAGATGGTCACCCATCCACGGACTGGCCGCGGCAAGCGTAGCTTAACCTGATCGATCGACCCGTGCGGCTGTTATTAATAAGCCACGAGCCCCGCTTCGTCAAACTGTCAAAACTTAAATCATTTTATTGATTTACTTAAATGAAAGTTATGTAAAACATTGAAATTCAAAGACCGAGCCAAAAATAGAATTTTATCAATGTTCCCTAGTTCCCAAGAGATTATAAAAGTAAAACCACCTTTATTGCTGCTCAGTATTTAGGACATCTTCAACTTCGCTATTATGATTGAGTGCTATTGAAAAAGTGAATACCTAATTTGATTGATTGCTTTGATAAGCAAAATTTTTGAATAAATTTGCTTAGTAAATTCTCATAAAATAATGATGAGAGTATACTAAGGCTCCTCCTTTTTAAAATATGGCGAAACTAAGTAACTTTGTGACCATCTTTTACAGTAACTATAGCATCTTTTTGATAGGAAAAAATACACAGCAATCTACAACACATAAGAAGTGATTTCATATAGTTTGTAGAACTAAGGGAGAAAAAATCTAAATCTAGGTCTATTTCTGTCTATTTTTTCTAGTTTTTACCATATTACTCAGACAATTTTCATTAACAGTGCTCATAAATTTATACAGTTCTCTACAAAATAATAAGGAATGATTTCATGTCATTACTTTTTTAGTCCAATCAATAGATTTTTTGCAAATTGATAATTTCTTCATATTTTGCAAGCGTTGTGTCATCGCGCTTCTCTTTCTTTTCTATGCAGTCCGACAGTGACCGCGCTTTTTACGGCGGACAAGCCTTAATAGGGTAAGCTTACCGATTACTGAGAAATCAAATCACGGAGCTTTAACGCTTTCGCAGGCGCTAAACATCTATAGACGTCATAATATTAAAACTTCTATTGTATCTCGTTTAGCGCTCGCAAAAGCATTTAATTTAATTCTAAATGGAAATTGGTATCATCTTCCACTAATACCGAGAACTCAAAGTCTGCTTAATAGTCTGTAGATTTGTTGATCATTTTCTATTTTGTTAAGTACCTGGTACTTGTTGACAGGCCTATACACTGTTCTTCCATACCTATTAACACTGCAATTTGGAAATATTGCAAAAGCCAATTATTTAGAAAATAGTGGAGTTTCATTAAAATCCGCACTGATCAAGAATGTCGTATTACTAATAACCAAAAACTTAGGTTAATATTTACGACCCACGTCCTTTTGACCGCTTGACTAAATATCAATTGCCGTGGCCCTAGCGCGCGGCTACAAATCGATAAAATAACCTACATTGAATAAAAAGGAGGAGAAATAAGGACGACCAATCAAATAAGGAGGAGCAATATATTTATTTTTTAATAATGGTTTTAGTTGGATCACGCAGTCAATAGGACGAACATAGAACGAAAAAGTCATGCATGTCTCTGACACGAGCGGTAGGGCCACGGAAATATGTGTCGCATAAATGCGACACAAGCGGTTTAATAGATACTTACTCGCTACCTATGTTAAAGGAACCTGTATTTGTATTCCTAAATTCTGCCTAGCCTTTTCCCAACTATTTTGGAGTCGGCTTCCATTCTAACCGAATGCAGCTGAATCCTAGTATTTTACATGGAGCGACTGCCTATCTGAGTTACTGGATATATGAGGGGCAATTCTCGTATTTTTAACAACGTTCGCAATCTCATCTCAATCTCAATCTGTCAAAAATTGTATAGCGTTTACCTACATTTTTGACATTTGATTGACGCTGGCATGAGATTGTGAACGTTTTTAGGTACGAGAATTGGCCATCAGTTATCCGATACCCCTTTATAAGATGTCATGTGTGGTTGTCAGACTTTCGGGGTTCTGACAACCCGTAGGTAACAACTGTCAAAGATCCACGAATAACAGCCGGGACTAACGGCTTAACGTGCTTTCTGAGGCATGTAGGAGTCTCGGTAAGTAAAGATGGTCAAAATTGCATTACCCTTCAAATATAATTATTATGTTATAAACATTTTAAAAAAAAGATACCTTAACTAACCGAAGACATTAATGAACCCTTATCTGCCAGCCTTAACAGGAAAAGGTTTCTAAAGCGAATAAGCTTAGGACGAAGTATTTTAAGCGCATAATTGATACGTCTTTACAAACGGCACATTGATCCGCTCCCGCTAAGCCTCTAACAAAACGGCCTTTGCTCCCGATCACAAGGGTGATTGAGTTGGATTAATTATACCTCCTTAATGGATGTTTTATTTTATTTAAATTGTAGGTACATACAGCGGCCATTTTTGTGTTAGATTTGTAAGCTGCTGGATTATTTATATTTTCTATCTATCAATCGCTTTGTTAAAGTTCAGTTATATTTAGAAAGGGTGTGAATTATTATTAGTATACAATGCGATTCATCTAAGAATAGGAACGTCAATGACCTGAATGTACTGTCAACTGAAACTAGAAATCTAAGGCTTGCAAAGTTTTGTAGTGTTATACTTATCCATTTTAGTTCTGTTTTTGGAATTTGTTTTTGTTAAAATATGTCACTGACTTTGCAAATGTGTAAAAGAGGTGATGTTTTGCTAAATCTTCACTATATGGCGCAAGGTCATGGACTATTCTTATTTGAAAGCATTATACTAACATATTACTAGTATATCCTTCTTTTTTCGTCTAGGTATAAAAAAAACACTCATTTATATAGCATATGGAGTTTTGGAAAAAATTCTGACTTGCGTCGTGAGTGTCATTTTGTCAAACGCACATGTGTCTCCTTCTGAAAAAGCGTGCCTAATAAACGGCTGAGTAGTTTACTGAACATAAAGAACGGTCTACCACACGTCAGTGTTAAGGTGACTATAACCTAAACGAATAGTGTTAATGATTTGGAAAAATATATGTTAAATTAAAGCATTTTCTTAATAACTTAATTCTGTGATTGTTTTAGATTATGTCTAAACTAGCACTTGTTGTTGTTGATTTTGTTTGAGCTCCAAGGGACCATATACCTACGTATTTGATATTAATTTCAACTTGATACGCAAGTTGGTAGATGTCACAAGTCTTCGAATTTTTGCTTCTAGGACATCCGTTTTGAGGGCAGTGCTGATAAATAATTTACACAAAGTACGCCTGTTAGGGTTTACAACCTACGATCCGTAATTACTCGTAAGTCACGGCCATTACTAATGGCCACCACTGCTCTGGTACAGTCCGCGAGGCGTAAGATGAGCTTTGCACTTGTGTGAGTGATCACCATGATGGTACGAGAGCCCATGACCAAAATTTTTGTCTTATCGTTTTACGTAAGACAAATTCTCTAATCGTCTTATGGTTTTACGTTTTACTACGATGCGACATGGCCATGGCCATGGCCATTTTTTGGTCATGGCCCCTCGTACTAAAATAACAAAAGCTGATTGCCAAAAAAACTTTTTAACAAAAAAAAAAACCGACTTCCAAAAATCACTACAAAGTGAAAAATAACTTTGATTTCGGAAGTCGGTGTCTTTCGTTTTTTATTTACTTTCTTTTTTTTTGCCACCGACTTCCGAAATCAAAGTTATTTTTCACTTTGTAGTGATTTTTGGAAGTCGGTTTTTTTTTGTTAAAAAGTTTTTTTTCTCGCTTTTTAGTGGGTCTGTTTATAATTTGTATAAGTTACAATAGTCTAATGTCAATTGCTCATCACATGTTACAAAATATTGCTTTTCCCGATGCTGGGACGTTAATTGTTGAGGAGTTCTGCTGGTAAGAACCAGGAGAACTCCTCAACAACCACTCACCACACGCATTGTGTGACGAGCGGAAATTGCTTAGCAACCATATTAAAGTAATCGAATCGCAACCCGAGAAATATTTATCATTGAGTAGTTCCGGTAGCCATCTGTGGTCTTCATCATCATCATCATCATCAGTTCCACTTCACCAAGTGGTGCTTTCCGAGAGCAAATGCACGAGCTACTATAAAAAATACCCAAATCGCTATAGGTGTGCCAATAATATTTGAAGAATTCCTTCAATTTCTCCAGAATCCCATCATCAGAACTGGATTTTGACAAAAATGGGACCATTTAGGAAGTATACCCTTTCCAACAAAAAAATAATTTTTCAAATCGGTTTGCAAGCGACGGAGTTATGCGCGAACAAACATAAAAAAAAAAAAAAAATACAAACATCCGAATTGAGAACCTCCTCCTTTTTTAGAAGTCGGTTAAAAAGCAGTATAAACCGGTTTTAAACGAAGCAAAGAACGCGTCGCGCTCTATGCTGGACGTCACACCTACACTATCTATGTACACCCACACAAATGCAAAGCACATCTTACGTCTCGCGAACTGTACCCGCTTTAGCGCACTATATTAACGTCATCCTTGAGACTATTGCCAACCAACCTATAGCAGCGTTCGATCACGCTTCTGTGGAAGCATCGTTGAAACCGTACTCAAATGGGCTTTCATTAATTAAAGCGGAATTTCCGCTCCGATTTAATTAATGGACTGTCTATATCTGTCGTGTCTAATAATTTCACGATCTCCGAGTTTGTTAGTAAAACGATATTTTCGATAATGCTAGACTGCAACCGGCTTAAGGAAAATAATCTTTATTTCTTGTCAATAAAGCTTAGATTTGTTGAAAAGTGTTCTCTTAATGAGTCTTACTGTGATGTTTCAGAAAATACTAAGTATTTTTTAAATGAATGAAATAAAAAATCTTCGGGATCAAATTATGAAGACTAGAATTCTGATTTGTTTTCAGAATAAATTAAAAAAAAAATATAGCATCATTATTTCCCACTCCAAATACAGGTACCGGAATATTTAACCGACATTCGGTGAAGTGAAGTAGACGCACCCAAATTCGAGACTTTATTTTAAGGCGGTGAGAGCCGTAAAAACGTCGTTTTGTTTAGTGTTTTATTCGTAGATAACACGGATTTAAATTTTGAAAAAAATATATTACTTAGTTCAGACTTCCATCTACAAATTTCGGCCGTCCGATACACGATTACTTGCACTTTACTGCATCCAATTAAATCGCAAAGACAAGTCTAAATTATGATCTATATCTTATTTCATTTGATTTATATTAGGCTTTGAACAATAAAACTTATGCCATAATAAAGGTCGTAAAAAATGTAATTTATAACGGCTATCATAATTTGAAATATCAAAATATTTATATCACTAATTCCAATGTCAAGTGTTTTGCGCTCGCTCCGTGTCGTTTAGTCCCGAGCGGAACGTGATGGAGGTCGGACGTGTGCCAATTTTTCGAACCCGCCACCCCGCTAACTTCTGTCACCGGCTGCGACCGGCACAAATTAACATGTGTTGAAAACAGTTGAATTTGAACGCTATGCTTATGTAAATAAAGACGTCACGCGCGCAAAAGCTTTATTGGTATTTATTTTTATCACGGCCTATGTTTACCAATCGCATCAAGTGTGTAAAACAGTTGAATTTGAACCCTACACTGGAGCTTATAAAGCCGCCTGACGCGCAAATTTTTGGTTCACTATTTTCAAATCTCAAATAGGTAGGTGCCACAGAATAAAGTTAGTACGGGTGGTTTTATAATGAATATCGGATAGGAAATGAGATTTCTTCATAACATCACGCCTGAATTCTTTCAAAGGGTTGGGCAGGGATGTTCCGAAAATAAGTAGGCCCTCAAATGTATTTTTCTGTATACCTACATAAATAAGATTTTTTTTTAAATTAAGTTTTTTTTCTAATTAGGTATCTTCTTATTTTTTTTTGTATTTCAAGGTCAAAATGAAAATCCAAGATGGCGGCTGCAAAAATTTCCAATTTTTCGTCATGGGTGTCGTTTTGTGATATTTTAGGTCGCTGAAAACGATAGTGGGGTCAAAATGAAAATCCAAGATGGCGGCTGCGAAAATTTCCAAATTTTTCGTCATGGGTGTTATTTTCGTGATATTTTAGGTCGCTGAAAACGATAGTGGGGTCAAAATGAAAATCCAAGATGGCGGCTGCGAAAATTTTCAAATTTTTCGACATGGGTGTCATATTCGTGATATTTGAGGTCGCTGAAAACGATAGTGGGGTCAAAATGAAAATCCAAGATGGCGGCTGCGAAAATTTCCTAACTTTTCGTCATGGGTGTCATTTTCGTGATATTTTAGGTCGCTGAAAACGATAGTGGGGTCAAACTGAAAATCCAAGATGGCGGCTGCGAAAATTTCCTATTTTTCGTCATGGGTGTCGTTTTCGTGATATTTTAGGTCGCTGAAAACGATAGTGGGGTCAAAATGAAAATCCAAGATGGCGGCTGCGAAAATTTCCTAATTTTCGGTCATGGATGTCATTTTCGTGATATTTGAGGTCGCTAAAAACGATAGTGGGGTCAAAATGAAAATCCAAGATGGCGGCTGCGAAAATTTCCAAATTTTTCGACATGGGTGTCATTTTCGTGATATTTGAGGTCGCTGAAAACGATAGTGGGGTTAAAATGAAAATCCAAGATGGCGGCTGCGAAAATTTCCAAATTTTTCGTCATGGGTGTCATTTTCGTGATATTTTAGGTCGCTGAAAACGATAGTGGGGTCAAAATGAAAATCCAAGATGGCGGCTGCGAAAATTTCCTAATTTTTCGTCATGGGTGTCATTTTCGTGATATTTTAGGTCGCTGAAAACGATAGTGGGGTCAAAATGAAAATCCAAGATGGCGGCTGCGAAAATTTCCTAATTTTTCGTCATGGGTGTCATTTTCGTGATATTTTAGGTCGCTGAAAACGATAGTGGGGTCAAAATGAAAATCCAAGACGGCGGCTGCAAAAATTTCCTAATTTTTCGTCATGGGTGTCGTTTTCGTAATATTTTAGGTCGCTGAAAACGATAGTGGGGTCAAAATGAAAATCCAAGATGGCGGCTGCCAAAATTTCCTAATTTTCGGTCATGGATGTCATTTTCGTGATATTTTAGGTCGCTGAAAACGATAGTGGGGTCAAAATGAAAATCCAAGATGGCGGCTGCGAAAATTTCCTAATTTTCGGTCATGGATGTCATTTTCGTGATATTTTAGGTCGCTGAAAACGATAGTGAGGTCAAAATGAAAATCCAAGATGGCGGCTGCGAATATCCTAATTTTTCGTCATGGGTGCCATTTTCGTGATATTTTAGGTCGCTGAAAACGATAGTGGTGTCAAAATGAAAATCCAAGATGGCGGCTGCGAAAATTATCAAATTTTTCGACACAGGTGTCATTTTCGTGATATTTGAGGTCGCTGAAACCGATAGTGGGGTCAAAATGAAAATCCAAGATGGCGGCTGCGAAAATTTCCTAATTTTTCGTCATGGGTGTCATTTTCGTGATATTTTAGGTCGCTGAAAACGATAGTGAGGTCAAAATGAAAATCCAAGATGGCGGCTGCGAAAATTTCCTAACTTTTCGTCATGGGTGTCATTTTCGTGATATTTTAGGTCGCTGAAAACGATAGTGGGGTCAAAATGAAAATCCAAGATGGCGGCTGCAAAAATTTCCTAATTTTTCGTCATGGGTGTCGTTTTCGTGATATTTTAGGTCGCTGAAAACGATAGTGGGGTCAAAATGTAAATCCAAGATGGTGGCTGCGAAAATTTCCTAATTTTCGGTCATGGATGTCATTTTCGTGATATTTTAGGTCGCTGAAAACGATAGTGAGGTCAAAATGAAAATCCAAGATGGCGGCTGCGAATATCCTAATTTTTCGTCATGGGTGTCATTTTCGTGATATTTTAGGTCGCTGAAAACGATAGTGGGGTCAAAATGAAAATCCAAGATGGCGGCTGCGAAAATTATCAAATTTTTCGACACAGGTGTCATTTTCGTGATATTTGAGGTCGCTGAAACCGATAGTGGGGTCAAAATGAAAATCCAAGATGGCGGCTGCGAAAATTTCCTAATTTTTCGTCATGGGTGTCATTTTCGTGATATTTTAGGTCGCTGAAAACGATAGCCGGGTCAAAATGAAAATCCAAGATGGCGGCTGTGAAAATTTCCAAATTTTTCGTCATGGGTGTCATTTTCGTGATATTTTAGGTCGCAGAAAACGATTGTGGGGTCAAAATGAAAATCCAAGATGGCGGCTGCGAAAATTCCCTAACTGTTCGTCATGGGTGTCATTTTCGTGATATTTTAGGTCGCTGAAAACGATAGCGGGGTCAAAATGAAAATCCAAGATAGCGGCTACGAAAATTTCCTAACTTTTCATCATGGGTATCATTTTCGTGATATTTTAGATCGCTGAAAACGATAGTCATTCATTTTGACCCCACTATCGTTTGCAGCGACCTCAAATATCACGAAAATGACACCCATGTCGAAAAATTTGAAAATTTTCGCAGCCGCCATCTTGGATTTTCATTTTGACCCCACTTTCGTTTTCAGCGACCTCAAATATCACGAAAATGACACCCATGACGAAAAATTACGAAATTTTCGCAGCCGCCATCTTGGATTTTCATTTTGACCCCACTATCGCTTTCAGTGACCTAAAATATCACGAAAATGACACCCATGACGAAAAATTAGGAAATTTTCGCAGCCGCCATCTTGGATTCTCATTTTGACCCCACTATCGTTTTCAGCGACCTCAAATATCACGAAAATGATACCCATGACCGAAAATTAGGAAATTTTCGCAGCCGCCATCTTGGATTTTCATATTGGCCCCACTATCGTTTTCAGCGACCTCAAATATCACGAAAATGACACCCATGTTGAAAAAGTTTAAAATTTTTCGCAGCCGCCATCTTGGATTTTCATTTTGACCCCACTATCGTTTTCAGCGACCTCAAATATCACGAAAATGACACCCATGACGAAAAATTAGAAAATTTTCGCAGCCGCCATCTTGGATTTTCATTTTGACCCCATTATCGTTTTCAGCGACCTCAAATATCACGAAATTGACGCCCATGTCGAAAAATTCGAAAATTTTTGCAGCCGCCATCTTGGATTTTCATTTTGACCGTAATCACATCCTCTCAAGAAAAAAAAAACTAGAGCGTAAGAAGTTATGCCCCTCCGTTTTTTTTTTTATGTTGACATAACGAATAAAATAAAAAAAGAACTTTCCAAATCGGCTTCTAAATGACGGCGTACTGCAGTAACAAACATAAAAAAAAAAAAAATACAACTGAATTGATATTCTCCTCCGTTTTTGAAGTCGTTTAAAAATAACACATCATTGTTACGTTTAAAAATTAGCTGGACATCACTCACAATGCAGTCATTGGTGTCGTGGGGAATACTAGTTTCTGTCATTCCCGACGACACCACCAGTGGTGTCGTGGGGAATGAACGGTCATTTCGTGTATTTAAGTTCGCTGAAAACGATAAAGGTCTCAAGCTAATTTCGACCTTATTGACATTTTACAAACCCTTTGTTTTTTTGGTCCAGAGTACTCGGTAAATGATCTGGAAGCTGAATTTAACAAAAAAACATGAATGTCAATAAGGTCTAAATTCGCTTGACACCTCAGAAAGTGTCTAGATTATTATGCACATCATTTTTAGGGTGTCAAGCTAATTTCGACCTTATAGATATTTTACAAACCCTTTGTTTTTTTGGCCCAAGATACTTGGTAAATGATCTGGAAGCTGAATTTAACAAAAAAACATGAATGTCAATAAGGTCTAAATTCGCTTGACACCTCAGAAAGTGTCTAGATTATTCTGCCGTGCTAACGAAAAATACAACAACTCGATTTTGCCGCTTTCGAGAAAAACGCGCTCAAAGTTTTGAACTTTATTTTTCTCTTATCTCATGAAGTAGTGAAGGTATCTACATACAACTTGTACCAAATGAAAGGAAAACGAATAGAGAATAGATTCAAATATATATTGTGTGAAAAATGCAAAGCATATAGCCTAAAATCGTGGAAATAATACTTATAATTAGGAATGTTTAAATGATCAACCTCTCATCACTTGTCATAAATACAATAACTACAATACTTATTGTATTTATCATTAGCAAACCTACATATTTTAGTTATAAGTAAACCCTTACATGAATAATTTCGATAATTTCTAACAATAAATACAATAACTAAAATAGTTATTGTACTTATTGTTAGTAACACATATGTAACAGTCGGTAAAATCCCAATGAAATAAAACATTTTACTTTGTTTCTTAAATGTTTATCTAAAATCAAACCAAATATATTCATATTAACTCTGTTTAACTAAAATAACTTTTCAAAAGTTGTTACAAAAATAATAAAATACTTCTTAAAATTATTACTTAAACTTGTTTTAGACACTTAACTAGTCGAAAGTAAAATCACAGCAATTTTATTATATACAACGTGTAACTTTAAATGCGCAAAACCTCTTAAGGGGTCATTGTACTCATCATTATGAACAACTTTTACTATGGGACCAAACCTGAAATCGCGAAAAAATTCAGCTGTTCAGTACATATAAGTTCACATAATTCGTCAAAATGTACTGAACAGCAGATTTTTTTTTCGCGAATTCATGTTTGGTCCCATAGTAAAAGTTGTTCTTACAGTTACTAATATTGTTACTTATCTTACCTAACTATAGAATCATTGGTAAAAAGAGATCAATATTAATCTTAATTCCTAGTAGGTACATATTAATTATCCGTACCTAAATTGGAATGGGCCTTGGTAGATTCGGGCATGTGTTCTCCAAAAATTCCTCCGGTGTTCAGGCATCAAAGGGACTAACTTAGCAAGTATCTCCTCTTTTCGTTCTTTAGTTATCCCTCTAGGTGCAGACTTAGGAACGACTTATAAGAGTTTCCGGGTTCGAAATATTTTACTGTGAAGTTTCAGTGGCAGTTAGTTCGCTGTTGACCATGTCTACTAAGAAACAGATAAACCCCCAATTCTTATTTTGTACCGCGCAGTTGTCAGCCCATATAACAACAATTTTTTGCGTCTCTTTTGTGCAACAGAAAACATGTGAAAGCTAATAAGATGTCTTCCTGGTTTCTTCCTGATATTGCTTCGTTCCACAGAACAGCACAAGGCATTTTATCCTCTTTGGTTTTTCCAAGTGGTACGAAGCTTTCGTTAAAAGCTATTTATTATACGAGGACAAAAAATACCGATTTTATACTGGTCCATCCTAGGAATCATAATTACCTTCTTTCTGCAAGTCAAAAGAATGGTAAACAGTGTCTCCATCAGTTGAAGCTGAGATTACATCAGCTTTGTAAGCTTCCTACATGTAGTCTACTTAAAATTGTGTTTATGGTAGAGAAGGCACTTTTCGCACGACGTTTGGTACAAGTTTCATGTAGATACCTTCACTAGTTGATACACGAGGAGAAAAATAAAGTTCAAAAAGAGCGCGTTTTTCTCGAAAGCGGCAAAATCGAGTTGTTGTATTTTTCGTTAGCGCGGCAGCACAGTTTTAACCCAGTAAATTATTTGGATACACTAATAATAAGTACAATAACTCAAACATATATTGTATTTATGACTAGCGAACAAATATTGGAATCCCGAGCGCTACATAACATAAGTGCAACAACTAATAGTTATTGTACTTATGACTAGTAATGTGTGAGTACTTCAAAACTGACGTCGCCACAAGAATGATTATTGTATTTTTGATTAGTGTATTTGTTATGAAGTTATAGTTATTGCATTCTTGCTTACTGAAAAACCAAGTTCCTGAAGGATTCATAAAAAGTTACTTAGAGAGAGTTACAGATCTCGATTTGCTGATTCCGAATATATATATAACTCAAAATCGTCCAAAATCGAGTTATTGCATTCTTCGTTAGCGCGGCAGTATTATGCACATCATTTGTAGGGTGTCAAGCTAATTTCGACCTTATAGACATTTTACAAACCATTTGTTTTTTTGGTCCAAGATACTTGGTAAATGATCTGGAAGCTAAATTTAACAAAAAAACATGAATGTCAATAAGGTCTAAATTGTTATGTAACACATCATTGTTATGTAGCTGGACATCACTAACAGCACAATACAGTCGGTGGTGTCGCATGGCGTGGGGAATAGTAGTTTCTGTCATTCCCCACGACAGCGACACCACTGAAAACGATACCACTGGTGTGGTATCGTGGGGAATGACAGAAACTACTATTCCCCACGCCATGCGACACCTTCGTAAAGTAAAATGGTGCGCGGCGCGTAGTTTTGAATCGTACGGGTAAAGGTCTTCGTGTCAGTCAGATTTTAAATCCACCTTATTCACGAAAATAAATATGTATAAGTAGTTATTTTTATTTATTTTAACTGTTCAAGTTTACAATGCATACCTAATCTGTCTAAAACTTTAAAAAATACTTACTAGAAAAATAAAACAAAATAAACTTGTATACTAATCAGTTCAAGTTTATCTACTGCATTGCTCTATTCTGTGACGCAACATAGTACCTACTCGAGTTCATGAACTCATGAGCGGTGCGCTTGGCGCGCGTTTCCCGCGCATCGTAATTTATTACGTATCGCTACTCCTTGCGGGGGCTGCGGTAAGCATTTAATACCTACGGCGCTTGCTTTCACCCCGCCTTAAACATCTAAAGGCGCTAAATTATATTCATTTTTTTCAACCTATTTTGTTCACTTTGTTTATCTATCTATATAAATAAAAAGAGAAGTCCTGACAGTCGACACACTGACTGACTTATCAACGCCCAGCCCAAACCCTTGAACCTAGAAAGTTGAAATTTTGCACAGAGGTTCCCTTTATAATGTAGACAAGGAATAAGGAAGGATTTCCCGGTAGTACGTTCCTATGGGATATTTTCCGATATCCACTATGCTAAAGTGTATTTATTTGTTACGCTTTACGCTTTCACGCCAAAACCGCAGGACGGATTTGGATGAACTTTGGCGCATGGGTAGATTATGACCTGGATTAGGACATAGAGTAGGTACTTTTTATCCCGGTAGTATGTTCCCGTGGGATAATTTTCGACGTCCACTCGGGTGAAGCCGCAGGCAAAAGCTAGTTTACCTACATATTTTTTACTAGCTGTACTTTAAATAAATGACATAATTTTTTAATTTGCATAAATGCAAATGTAAAAAATGTAAGTACGCTGTCAAGCAAGTTGTCAATTTAAAAAAAAAAATTGTTTTCTGACACCGACTAGGTGATTAAAATCGTGGTAAGTGATAGCTGAAATTATACGGTGTATCGACCCCTTAACATTGGACCAATATTTACGCCACACCCTGTATACTATCACGAATTATCCATCACAACATAATACATTATCATGTAATGTAATTTACTTAGTGTTAATAGGTAGCTATTGCGGTTAACCCACGAAGTTTCAAACGCATAAGTTAGGAGTCGATTCTCAGAAAGGCAAGGGTTAGGGTTCAAATACACATCAAACTTTAACACTCTGAGCACATTGTCAGTCACTTTAGTCGATAGGTTATTCGGCCAATCAATCAATCAGCTTTACTTATTAAACGAACGTTTCAATGACTCCTGAATTAACAATTTAACACCCAAATTCCCAGAGTAGGCTTAACTTTTGCTATTTCAAGATAAATAAATAAAGATATAGGTTTTATAGTACAGTTATCAGCTCCATTGAAATGAATGCAGTATATTTGGGTGGATTTATTTTTTTATTTAACCATTTATGTATACACAAATAAACAGACAAACAGAAAGGAACAGCAAAATTCGTACAAAGTTGATGCTTATTTCAAAAGAAATTACTTCCAGCAAACCTGGGATAGGACAGAGGATAAAAAGAGATGTAGACAAAGTGTGTAAGAGTAGGAGAACAAATAAAATACATAAAATCCAAAATTAACAATTAACTTATTAAATAAAAAATATAATATATACTAAAATACATTCATTCTTCTAAAATAAATATTACTAAAATAACTAACAACTATGTGGAAAGATTTAGCGTAGATCGAAGAAGAGAAAAGGAGACTAATAAAGATTGTCACTAGAGAGACGAGAACAGAATTGTTTAAACTCAAATCAAAAGTCATTTTTTTATATTAGGCTGAGAATCAGCACTTTTTGAACGTCAAAATTACATAAAGTCAGTCCCACAAAACGCCCGCCCTTCACCACTTCCTAGTGCTTTACCTGGGAAGAAGAAGTGGCGCAACAAACTCCCCAGCAGCACAGCTACCAAGCTTTTTTTTACGCAAAATAATTCACATTACGCAACACAATACAAAACATTAAATTAAATTATTATTAACACAAACGGGATATTAACAGTAAACATGGTAAATATCCCGTTTGTGTTAATAATAATGTTAGTGACTATGAGAGTTTATTGCCACATACGTCAGCTTGCACACGGCTATATATGTCAGCTATATGTGAACTATATGTCAACTATATGTCACCTATCGACTCATTAGTGGGTGGGTAGATGATGACCATGATGAAAATTATCCCAATGTGTTTGCCTGTCAGGTATATCAGAACTTCTAAAGCCGATTTAAAAGTAGAGGTTGGGCTTAATTAAGCCACATTATCCAACGGCTACATCACGGTTAAGTCGTCAATTCCTTTTTAATTAAATTTTAATTAAAAAATCCTCCACTCTGTTACGCAATTTCTTGTTAAAAATTATTTCAGTCTACGTTCCCATGGTCCCAGCGATGTGAGCCGATTTGCGATTAAAATGTTACAAATATAAAATACCCATTTAGCCTCGTTTTACGGTCATCTGGCCTATACATTTAAAATTTCGGCAACAAGGTCCCTTAATTAAATGAAAAGGTAAAATAAGTATTTAAAATTACGGTACGCAGGTATTTACTGTTTGTACTTGTATTATTTCAGCCGTAGCCGTAACTACGTAGAACGATTATTAATTCAGCATTTTTATTATCAAAAATGTATGTGTAATTTAAAAAACACCAATTTTTAACGAACTTTTTTCTTTTCTTTTCTGTTACGAATGTCTGAACAATCAGGTGAGACGTTTTGTTGTAAATAAATTATACAAGTTAAAGATTTTAGAGAAACTTGGATTACTCATATCAGTAAAAAAAAAAAACATTTTCTATTGAGAATATCTTAGCCTAAATCGTAAAAACAATATGAACTAAATTATACTATTAGTCTTAGTATTTGTCAAATTAATGAGTAAGTAGGTATATCACACTAATATTATAAAGACGAAAGTTTGTGAGTGAGGGTGTGTGTGTGTGTGTGTGTGTGTGAAAGGAGAAGGAGAGGATGAATGAAAGGCGACTAACAAACGGCAGATTTGAGGGGAAACGGCGTCCGCCCCTAGGAAGACAGTGATCTTATTGGTGATAGATATTCTTCAGAAAAGTCTGGTGCGTATTACTCGCAACCGGCGTGCTTATATGACCAGATGTATGAATGTAAACGAAGCAAAAGTTGTATGTAAGAATCGTAAAAGGTGGCGTTGTGTAGTTTCTGCTTACCCCCATGGGAAGAAGGCGTGAGCTTATGTATGTATGTATGTGTACTACTAAAATAATATATTGGTTTGTTATTTCAATCAATATTCATGTTTTGATTGCGTAGTTAGGTACTGTAAGAGGTTGGTTGTAATACAGCCTTAGCATAGATATTACTGGCTGACATTTCAATAGAAAAGTAATGCTCGCTTTTCTATGAGGATTGACAGATAGATTTTAGCTAGGGCTC
The DNA here is from genome assembly GCA_905163495.3 of Cosmia trapezina. Taxonomy (NCBI): domain Eukaryota; kingdom Metazoa; phylum Arthropoda; class Insecta; order Lepidoptera; family Noctuidae; genus Cosmia; species Cosmia trapezina. The sequence continues at coordinate 20,819,324 of LR991037.1, forward strand.
CACGTAGGACCTAGGCAGTGTGAATTATAATTTGATTCTGATTATAAATAATTAGACGAGAGGTGCTCAGCAGAAATGGGGCTGAACCTCCTCACCTCTCGTCTAGTTATTTTGTAGTTACGAAACCCCCTGTGCGGACCTGACAGTACCGGGTCTTCACAGTACTTACTTACTTCCGTGTTTAACCATAGTATTGACAAAAAACCTACATAATAATGTAGTAACAAAAGAGTATTGACTCGACCTATGTAAACAACTCGCCGCGGCCGTCCAGCAATTAATGTAATTGTTTAAATCACTCTTATTGACAACGATTTCATTGTTGCCAGTACATTAAAGTTATTGGTCCCGGCAGTCATTATATCGTGGAACTTTGACAGTCGTTATGGGTCGTCAGAAGCCCGAGTTTGTCAACCGTCTTAATAAGGGGTATAATATTACCTAGGAACTGGGTTGTGGAGGTCAGATAGGCAATCACTCCATGAAGAATTTATACAATAAAAGTTAAGGCGATACCAAAATAAATTGGGGGCTTTTCGTAACCATTTATTTCACTATTACAGCATGTATAGATTTCATTTTTGGATATACCGGGTGTAAAAACACAGTTGCCGAAGTCGAAAACCACATATTTAACCCATTATTTGGATTGTTTTTAGGGTTCCGTACCAAAATGGTAAAAAAGGAACCCTTATGGTGTGACTCAGTCTGTTTGTCTGTCTGTCTGTCTGTCTGTCACAGCTGGATATCTCAGGAACTACTAATGCTATCAACTTGAAATTTGGAACAGTTTTACATGACGTTTACCCAACTATTTTGCAAATAAGAAAGAAATAAAAATATGTGTATTTTTTTTGCAACGGGGACTGAAAGGGGATCTTAAAAATTCAAAGTGGGGCTACTAGGGCATGTGGGGTATCATACGAAAGAACGCTGTTTGCACATTCTCAAACATTTTTAATTTTTTTTTAGGTCGCACAGTTTTCAACTTTTGATGAAAAATGTAAAAAAAAATACCGTTCCCCCCCTTATCTCCGAAGTTTGCAAAGAGAAAAATCTGAAATTATTCTATGTGATAGAAGTGTATGTAAAGATTACAGGAAAATTAAAACTATGTCTCTAAATAGCACACTTTTTCAGAAATCGGAACGGAACCCTCGGTGCGCGAGTCCGACTCGCTCTTGACCGGTTTTTATTTTCCAGTAGATCTACCTGGGAATCCACTGGTTCCAAGGTCCAAGGATATTTATTTATTTATTTATTGCGCTTAATAAAAAAATAGCTTTTTTATACCTAAAAATAAAAGTCGAGAAAACATTTGGGTTAAATTTCTTCGATAGAATTTAATTCCGAAATGACCTTTACTTTTTTATATTTTTTTCTGTAATTCTAAAATTCTAAGTAATTTCAGTGTAAAATAAAATTGCATTCAAAATGTACGTAATATGTAATTGAAAACTGTGCGTGAAAATATTTTTGATAGGTAGCTTAATTTATTTTTAAACTATTTTTATTGATTTGGCGTTTTTATTTTGGCTCCAGCGCATTGTTGCGCTCTCTTTCGCATGTGGAAGTAATTGACTCTGTCACTTTCTTATTCCCGCCCAGTTACCACATAGCACCTTAAGAAGTTAGACTGGAAGCCGACCCCAATATAGCTGAGAAATGGTTAGGCAGATGATGATGTATCCAATGGTTCAAAAATTTTAAGAATTGTTCTGTTTAGCAACTGGATAAACGCAATGTTCCTATATCGTAACAATGACGTCATTACCAGTTTGTTACGCAATTAAACTGCGAATCCGGAATAGAGTGGCATTCTAATCGGTTATGGTTACATTAAAGAGCACATGAATGTGGTCCTGGTCCCGAATTGCTGAATTCGCTGATATCGTTTTAGCAGTATACATACGAGTACCTACTGTTTATCACACAAAATCAACTGTATTGAGGTTTTAAGTATCAATAGATGTAAAGCATCTCACTAATATTATAAAGGCAAAAGTTAGTGAGTGGGTGTGTGTGAAAACCGCGGGGCGAAGCTGGTTATTTATAATACTATTTCATCGATGTCTAGTGTAACTAAGAATAACAGGCTGAGGAATTATGTGATACGACAAAAATTTAAAAGATTATGCTCAGATGGTTTGGTCATGTTGAAAGGATGAATGTAAGGCGCCTAACAACAGGTGAGTAGGTACTCACAATCAGAGTACGTGTATGACCAGACATAAGTATGAACATAAACCAAGCATACTCCTTAGCATGTAAGGATTTTCTGCGAAGCAGTGATGCTCGCGAAGGAGGAGGCGGAACGCGTGAGGGAGAGGCAGCCTCACGCCCTCAGTCGCCGCAGGAGACGCCCTGGGCGGCGGGAATCGCGAGGCGATTTCCGGCCACCGTAGGCGCGGGCCTGCGGACGGTGAGCAGCGGGTAGCTCGCCGTCCGGTAAGGACCAGGCCCAAGTCGACGGCGCGTTGTGTTCCACGCGCGCCTCAAAGAGATGTCAGCAAATGATGGGGTCCAATAGGGCAGACGCCGCTGGGGTCGCGGGTAGTTTGAAGAAGATACCGCGGCCCTGGCATAGGCAACTGAAGGAACACGGGTGGGTTTTAGTCAGTAAAAGTCTGACACGCCCTTCCGCTCCACCCAGAGCGGGAGAAGTTATTTGATGATTTCCCACCCTCAAAAAAAAAAAAAAAAGTATGTAAGGATTGGTGGCGTTCTGTAGTTTCTGCTTACGTGGGAAGAGTGCTTGAGTTTATGTACATGTAAGTACATATGTATTCCATACTTGGAGGAGCTTGTGTGTTAAGCTACGCTTGCCAAGGTTGCTCCGTCGATGGGTGACCATCTTTACATACCGAGACTCTTCCGTGCCTCGGAAAGCACGTTAAGTCGTTGGTCCAGGCTATCATTCGTGGATCTTTGACAGTCGTTACGGGTCGTCAGAAGCCCAAAAGTCTGACAACCAGTCTTACCAAGGTGTATCGTATTACCCAGTTGTGTGGGTTGTGCAGATAGGTAGTCGCTCCATGTAAAATACTGGTATTCAACTGCATCCGGTTAGACTGGAAGCCGACCCCAACATGGTTAGGAAAAGGCTAGGCAGATTTTGTATATATTCCATAAATTTTTGTAACACGATTATAATTTAAACTGAAATTTTGCAACAAATTAAGTTTCAAACAAAAAAAAAACACATTCACGTAATTAATACACCGCTAATTGTATTTGCTCAAAGCTCATTAAAACTCTTATCAGTATATACAGCTTCGAAAAAACTCATTTAACTGTAAAACGGAAGGTATTGTGCCGCAAATGGCCAATTTAACGCTATTTGCCAAATATAATTGGCGAATGGTGGTATAGAACAGCTCTTTTTCGGCACTACAGTGTAATTCAGAAGATTAATTTGAAAATGTGCCCATGAGATTATGAATTTTGGCACGTATTGTATTTGAGCTGATGTTTCGGAAAATTTTATGCCAATTACTACACTTTGTGCCCAATGTAAATGTGGTAATTTACTGATTGAAATTAACCTTTTACTTCCATAATAGGCATTACGATAATAACATTCCTAAATTGATCATCATTCATTCATTTCAGCCGATAGATGTTCACTGCTGGACATAGGCCTCCCCAAAGCATCGCCATTTCGACCAGTTATGCTTCTCGCATCCAGCGGATTCCTGCTGTCTTCACAAGGTCATCGGTCCACCTTGTGGGAAGCCTTCCTATGCTTCATCTTTTGATACTCATTCGCCACTCCAGAATCTTTCCACACCATCGGCCATCTATTCGTCGAGCAATGTGCTCTGCCCACTGCCATTTAAGTTAAATTGATAAACTGGGAGAATTTAGGTAAATAAGAAGGACCATAATATTTTTCCTAACATTATCAAATCTGTAACTTTAAAGGTAGCATTATCAACGCCTTTGAAAAGTTTCGTTCTGAATAATACCTTCAATACGCTTTTTACATCTCTCTGTATTTTAGTTATTTGCTACCGACTGAAATTGAAGTTATTTTTCACTTTGTAGTGTCTTTTTTGGAATTTATTTTCACTTTTTAGTGGGTCAGTTTGTAATTTATCTCTGTTACAATAGCATAATAACCTACTCATCACCTTTTACAAAATATTGCTTTTCCCGATACAGGGACGTTAATTGTTGAGGAGTTCTCCTAGTAAGCAACCAGGAGAACTGGAACTGATGGTGAAGTCACCATCAGCTCCAATTCACCATATGCATTGTGACGAGCATAAATTGCTTAGCAACCATATTAAAGTAAACGAATTGCAAACCCGTGAAATAAGTATTATTGAGTAGTTCCGATGGCCATAAGTGGTCTTCCTCATCAGTTCCACTTCACCAAATCGTGCTTTCCGGGAGCAAACGCAGAGTTACTATAAAAAATACCCAAATCGCTATAGGTGTGCCTATAAAATTTGAGGGTTTCCCTCGATATCCATGGGATCCCCCCCATCAGATTCTGCCTTGGTGACAATGGGACCACTTCGAGAGCACAAGCTTTTAAACAAAAAGAGAATTTTCAAAATGGGCCAACAATTGACGGAGAAATCGGTGCACATACATAAAAAATACCCGACAAATTGAGAACCTCCTCTGTTTTTTTGTTCAAAAAGTAAAAAAGCTTATTGATTCCTCTATGTACAGTCGGCTGCATCAATTGGGTACCCCTCAAAAGACATGTGGGTTCAAATCCGCGATAGTCCGAAGTTGGTTTTTGTATTTTGCAAAAACATTTTATTATAATTAATGTATTGTTTTTGTGAATAAATAAGTTTCTGTTAGTATTTATTTTTACTTAAGTCTGTTTTTATTATTGTCTTTTTGAATCAAACTTTAATACTTCTAATATTGCGTATAACGACAAGCAATAATAGGGTTGACATTTACGAAGAGTTATTCAACGTCTAAATAGACCAGAGGTTTCAAGACCGCTTGCCGTGCATAAGGTTGGAGGTTCAAATCTTAAGCACGAATTGTTTTTTGTCATGCATTATATATTTTTTTAATATGAAGCATTTTTCTATTTTAAGTAAGTATTTTTTTTGTATTTTTTTATTGTATTTTTTTTTTAGTAATATTTGATATTATGTAACAAATTTACAAAGATTTATATTTTACAATAATTTGATTTGATAATTTACAGTTACCTTATTAGACATATTTTGCCAACTGAGACAAATGGGTTCCTAGACAAAGTGAAAGGTGAAGCAAAACTAGACTCATCAGACGGTAACTTCATTATAGACTAGTAAAATGTATGCATAACTGCCCTATAATAACAAACTATTCATTCACTGCGATTTCATAGACAGAGACAGAGTTATAACGCCAAGTAGATTGATAATTCGTTGAGATATTAACTACCTAACTGGCTTAGTTGGTAAGAGCTAGCGGTAATCATTGTATAACCAATGAGTCGATGGTTCGAATCTCGTCCGGGCATTAGAAACATTTTTTGTATTATTCTTAAGGATGTATTGTTTGAATTGCAAAGTTGTAGCAAAGTTACTGTTAATACAACTGGGGTACCCAATTGATGCAGCCCACTGTACATGTAACAAAAAAAAATTGGCATGACACTGGATCCCGCACTAGGGTACCTTGTATCGCAGGATCCAGTATCTTTCGACCGCGATAAAACGAATTTCAGAAGTTAGGATGTATGTTAACAAAAAAAAAGTCCTTTAAAAAGATGAAACCACAACACTATAATAATGATGGAATAATTGCGTACAATAGAAATTCAGGAAAAACTTAATAACTTAATTGTTCAATTAAAATAATTGAATTAATTCCCGCTTTGGTACTGTTGCACGACGCTTTGACAATTATATAAATAATTATAGCTGTACTAGGAAACATTTAAGTTAGTGCCTTAAAACAATTATAGTTTTTTATTTGTTTTTAGTAAAAACTAAACTAAACTATGTATTTCAAGAAATCAAACGGTCTTGTTTCCATTATGACGTTAAACCTAAAGTTCAAATTGCAATAACTAACAGGACTTCGTGAAATGAGAAAAGTCTTATCTAATAAATGATATGCTAAAAAGCAGGTTAACGTATCATTTTGTGTAAATTTAGATGATGTCAAAAAGTAGCAGTATTAACCGACTTCTGTTGCTGACCGTACACAAAAGATAAATACCATGCACTCAGTTAAAGCCAAAACACAATTACACCATTTGATTTGCGCCCGTCAGTTTCCATTCCAACATTATGTCGCGCCCAGACATGCGTTGATCTGTACCACGAACCTTTAATACGTCTATTTAGCTAATTTATCGTGCAAACATGTTCAAACCAGCTCAAATTTAGTGGCTACCTATCATAGGATATGACAGCTTAAATCAGTGGCTCCCAAACTTTTAACGAGATACCCCAACTTTCTTTTAAAATCTCTTGCCTGCCTGTTAGGATAAAACTACAAGGAGCCGATGATATTTGCCGAATGTGCGCAATGATAACGTCAAGTAACTAGATTTGGTTATTATACAGCAATGCTATTCTGTAGACATCTCACCGTGATAACTTAAGTGAAGTGAGCGTGAAGTGAGCTGTCACTTCCACCCGAAGAAAGGGATTGACACTATTGACAGCTCACTTTAAAAACACTTCACCTAAGATTTCACGGTGAGATATTTACAGAATAGCACTACAGGTCAGTGCTACCTCGGAATGTTGCCATCATGACACTTTTTGGGGTTCCGTACCGTCCGTCTGTCTACATACTTTTTCTCAGGAACGCGTGGAGGTATCAAGTTGAAACTAATATCAAATACGTAGGTCTACGGTCCCTTGGAGCTCTAATAAATTTAAGCTTCTAATAATGAAAACCTACTTGTACTTTCGTTCACCTAGAATCATGAAAGGCAAGAAGCAAGGTCTCACAGCACAAGTTAAGGAAAAAGTCCGAAAATCATTAATTTGTATATTTAACGCATAAAAAAAATTGCGGTTTCAAACTTACATTTTCAGTTGGAAAATTGACCGTGACGTATACCTTTCGATGTACGGGAGAACATGTTTTTCAACTACAATGTTCTTTTTGGAATAAATCCATCCCAACTACGGAAACCATCATTATGCGTGGTCCGACACGCACTTGACTGATTTTTTTTTCTAATAATTTTAATAATCAACACCAGTTTATTTTTGCAGCCTTTGTCACTCTGCGCGCCCCCCCGGTTGGGAACGCATGGCTAATGATTTTCAATTTAATGCAGCATTAGCAAATTGTTATTACATTTAGATTGTCCAAACATAACTTTATGTCAGGGGATTAGTCCCTTTTATGGTTAGTACATTTGATGGGATAATTAATTGGTTTTGTATGCTGCGGTTCGTATTGATCTATCAATGGAACCAATCTGCCTAATGAATGGACCGATGTTGTGTCGCAGTCGAAAGATGGGAACGGTCCCCCGTTCCCATCTTTCGCTATTTGCGCTATTGTGGGGTTCTGACCGTAAAGGCTAATTGAAAAAAAGATCATTCGAATCTCCCTTTTTAGGGTTCCGTACCAAAATGGTAAAAAAGGAACCCTTATGGTGTGACTAAGTCTGTCTGTCTGTCTGTCTGTCTGTCTGTCACAGCTGGATATCTCAAGAACTACTAATGATATCAACTTGAAATTTGGAACAGTTTTAGATGACGTTTACCCAACTATTTTGCAAATAAGAAAGAAATAAAAATATTTATATTTTTTTTGCAACAGGGACTGAAAGGGGGTCTTAAAAATTCAAAGTGGGTCTACTAGGGCATGTGAGGTATCATATGAAAGAGCGCTGTTTGCACATTCTCAAACATTTTTTTCCTTTTTTTTAGGCCGCATAGTTTTCGACTTTTGATGAAAAATGTAAAAAAAAAATACCGTTCGGTAAAGGATAAAACAAACAAACTTCGGAGATAAGGGGGGGGCCTTATCTCGGAAGTTTGCAAAGAGAAAAATCTGAAATTATTCTATGTGATAGAAGTTTATGTAAAGATTACAGGAAAAATAAAACGATGTCTCTTAATAGCACACTTTTTCAGAAATCATCAGCAAAAATTAGAAATTAAATTTTCTAGAATAGAAATTAAATATAAATGATGGTACGGAACCCTCGGTGCGCGAGTCCGACTCGCTCTTGACCGGTTTTTATTTTTACAATCTGCCGATTTTAGAAACATGTCCAAAATAAGACAGTGGTTTTGGTGTAATTACCCACTACGGCGAAGCAAAAAGGAGGGTTATAATTTTGACGAGTATGTTATGTATGTATGTTCATCTGTCTCCGCATAACTTCTAAACTACTTGTCATAATTTGACAAATGAGGTATCGTTGGAAGCGTCTTTATAGTCCGCTAGTTTATAGGCTATGTGACGTTAGGTGCATGAAATTGAATATGGTACCCTCCAGCGGATATAAAGTGACGTCCTAAAAATATTTTTTTTTTGTTGATTATCAAATGAAAGGGCTTAGTTACATTTCAAAAATATATATAGGTGTAGCTTTGCTCGCGGCTTTGCTTGCATGCACCCGATAATTGGGAATAATTTCTAAAATCACGCCTCATAATATGTCATAAAATTACAAATTAACGATTTTCGGACTTTTTCCTTTACTTGTGCTGTCACTGTACCTTGCTTCTCGCCAAATTTCATGATTAACAACGGGAAGTATCCTTTAGGTTTTGATTTACTTGCGAGTATCAAAATATATTGACACATAAATGGCCGTATTTTTTTATTGCGTTGACGTAGAAGCTTGATTTTTTAAACTCTAGAGGGACCACAACCATACGTAATTGATATTAATTTCAAGTTTATACCTACACGAGTTCCTGAGAAAAAGGGTATTGATAGACTGACAGACAGACAGACAGACGGACGGACAACGAAGTGATCCTATAAGGGTTCCGTTTTTAGGGTGCCGTACCATATAAGGGGAACCCTTAAGGTGCGACTCAGTGTGTCTGTCTGTCCGTCTGTCACAGCTGGATATCTCAAAAACTACTAACACCATCAATTTGAAATTTGGAACAGTTTTAGCTGACGTTTGCCCAACTATTTTGCAAATATATAATAATAATATACATATTGTTTTTGCAACAGGTATTGAAAGGGTGTCTTAAAAATTCGAAGTGGCTACTAGAGCATGTGGGGTATCATATGAAAAAACGCTGTTCGCACATTCTCAAACTTTTTTTCTTTTTTTAGGCCGCATAGTTTTCAACTTTTGATGAAAAATGTAAAAAAAAATACCGTTCCCCCTTATCTCCGAAGTTTTCATAGAAAAAAATCTGAAATCATTCTATGTGATAGAAGTTTATGTAAACAGGAAAATTAAAACGATGTCTCTAAATATCCCACTTTTACAGAAATCATCAGCAAAAATACATAAGTATAAGTATGATGGTACGGATCCCTCGGTGTGGGAGTCCGATTCGCTCTTGACTGGTTTTTATTTCCTTTTGAGGTACGGAACTCTAAAAATCAAGACGTGACATGCACCAACGGCCCACTCCCTGTTGCAAAGAGAACGCCTGCAATGTGTCCCCGCAATAATAGTACATTATTGCAAAGGCCGTGAAATAGGCAATTGCAGGTCGAGTATGAGTTTGAAGGCCGAGCCGTAGGCGAGGACTTCACTAATACGAGACAAGCAATTGCCATTTCCGCCGAGGCATATATAGTGCTTTTCTCAAAAGAATGCAGGGAAATGAAAGTAGTTAAGTTTCCATAATTTTTCAAGTTAATGCCGTTTTTAACATGAACTGTACCTACATTTCAGCATGGAATAAACTGCCCATAATGTAGTTGGGTTTTTAGTTTTAGCATTCTCATTAAAATACGCCAAAAATACTGTTTCGGAGAAAATGTTCACTTTTTTCTCGTTTTTCCAAATCATACAATTTTCATATACTTACTTTCATGTATTTCTCTTTTGACTTCGCTGGAAGCAGGTTTTCCATTGCCAATTTGGCTTCTGATCTTAAATCTGGTGGAGTACCTACAATCAATCTCCATTTCACTCTGAACCGTTGGAACTCATTTTAATTAAATATTAAATTTATATTTACTATGTATGTAAATATAAATTTTCAAATCAAGATGAATTTTCAGTTTTGCCGCCAATTTTCTATCTAACATCTGTGTCGAAAGGCAAACGAATTTAGGGCTATACAGCCACGTGAACGCAATTTATACTAAGCAAAGAGATCCAATCAAAGAGTATTTAATAACCCCAGCACGCCGTTTCATACAACATTGCTGGAGCGTTGTAATGTTCCAAATTCAAAAAACGCTCCTGCAATGGATTTGATTTTCTTTGACCGTAAACTCGATACTTCGCGTGTTCTTTTTTCGAAAATAATGACAATATTTCCATGCATGTTTGAGAAATAGTACATTATTGCAAAGGCCGTGAAATAGGCAATTGCAGGTCGAGTATGAGTTTGAAGGCCGAGCCGTAGGCGAGGACTTCACTAATACGAGACAAGCAATTACCATTTCCGCCGAGGCATATATAGTGCTTTTCTCAAAAGAATGCAGGGAAATAAAATTATAAACAACAAGAACAATATTTTTTCATGATAATGCCGTTTCAGCATGGAATAAAATTGCCTATAATGTAGATGGCTTTTTATTAACCGACGATTTCTCCGTCAACTGTGGACCGATTTTAAAAATTATTTTTTATTTGATAGGGTATGCTTTTGAGGTGGTCCCATGGTCACCAAGTTAGAATCTGATGAGGGGATCCCATGGAAATCGAGGGAAACCCTCAAATTTTATAGGCACACCTATAGAGATTTGGGTATTTTTTAAAGTAACTTGTGCATTTGCTCTTGAAAAGCACCATTTGGTGAAGTGGAACTGATGATGAAGACCGCATAATGGCCATCGGAACTACTCAATAATAAGTATTTCACGGGTGGCGATTCGATTATCAATTTATGCTCGTCCGTCACAATGCATATGCTGAAGTGGTGCTGATGGTGACTTCACCATCAGCTCCAGTTCTCCTGGTGCTTACTAGGAGAACTCCTCAAAGATTAACGCATTTATGGCTATACAGCCACGTGAATGCAATTTGTACTAAGCAAAGAGACTTACTTTGGAATGCCAAGAATGATAAAAGAGATCCAATCAAAGAGTTTCTAATAACCCCAGCACGCCGTTTCATACAACATTGCTGGAGCGTTGTCATGTTCCAAATTCAAAAAACGCTCCTGCAATGGATTTGATTTTCTTTGACCGTAAATTCGATACTTCGCGTGTTCTTTTTTCGAAAATAATGACAATATTTCCATGCATGTTTGAGAAAATAACATTATAGGCTATACTTGGTTATAAGTGTAGAAACTTTCTTTATTCCGTGGTACATACCTAAGTTGGCGAAAATAAATAAAATTCGTTTAGGACAGCATCATAGTAAATGTTATTCCTTATTATGGTCCTTATTTACTCTAAGAACTATTCTCGAAAATCGAACTCGTCGTTAATCAACTCCCAGTAAGATGAGCATACAGTATCCCTAATTCTCATCTCAAAAAACAGCCAGTGCACTAAAACACCCGGTATGAGAGTATATGAGTATACTATCCAGTATATTCAAGTCAGGAAAGCATCATAGTAAATGATATTCCTTATTATGGTCCTTATTTACTCTAAGAACTACTCTCGAAAATCGAATTCGTCGTTAATCAACTCCCAGTAAGATGAGCATACAGTATCCCTAATTCTCATCTCAAAAAACAGCCAGTGCACTAAAACACCCGGTATGAGAGTATATGAGTATACTATCCAGTATATTGAAGTCAGGAAAGCATCATAGTAAATGATATTCCTTATTATGGTCCTTATTTACTCTAAGAACTACTCTCGAAAATCGAACTCGTCGTTAATCAACTTCCAGTAAGAGGAGCGTACAGTATCCCTAATTCTCATCTCAAAAAACAGCCAGTGCACTAAATCACCCAGTATGAGAGTATATGAGTATACTATCCAGTATATTGAAGTCCGTGAGATTAAACCGACGTTATTAAACCTTACTAGCGAACACGCGGCTCGCTCTGACACATTTTATTTACGTACATAAGTTTATTTGGGGCTTCACCTTTTTTCGATAACTAACCCTAAACTTCTCTCGCTAAAGTCGCAATTTGAATGACAGTCGATGTTATTTAGTACCAATACTAGCGTGTGTAGCATCCTATCAATTTTTATTCAACTCTTTGCTTAGATGTCTTCTTTATTGATGTTAATGTTGTACGGGCACAATATTTTCCCGCCATTGAGAATAATTTCGTTGGATCTGCAAATTATTTGCTTCCAAATCTGGTCCAAATAGTCGCTAAAAGAATATTATTTTTTTCTTACTATAATGACAATAAAACACGTTTAATATAGTAAGTCTTTTACGATTATTTTGTTTGGATTTTACTCAAAGACATGTTACCTAATGTATCATCCGTGCCTTAAAGCCTTAAAAAAGTTTTCAAAACAAGCTCTTTAGGGCACATAATAAATCTTATACAGCTTTTACCACATAGGCACAACTTAAGGGGAATGCGCTAAGGTAGCCCACGAAATTCAAATTTTCTTACGTTTTTAGGGTTCCGTACCTCAAAAGGAAAAAACGGAACCCTTATAGGATCACTCGTGTGTCTGTTTGTCTGTCTGTCCGTCTGTCACAGCCAATTTGCTCTGAATCTAATGAACCGATTAAGTTGAAACTTGGTACACATATGTACTTTGATAACCCAAACACGGACATGTAACGTAAATAAATGAATTTCGAATATGGGGGTCCCTTTTGGGGGGAAAATAAGTACAATAAAAAAAAAAGTTTTGCAAACTGTACCGTGTGACATATCAAATGAAAGGTCTCACTGTGAGAGTCTCAAATATATTTTTTTTATAATTTTAAAATAAATTGTTTTGAAGTTATTTAAGAAAATAGACGAAAATTTACCATTCCCCCCCCCCTTATCTCCGAAACTACTGAGCCTAAAATTTTGAAAAAAATACAGAAAATAGTTCTTTACCTATAGATTACAGGAAAACCTATTAGAAGTTTATGGTCTTGTAAATCTATAATATAAAATTCAAAGTCCTGACTGACTCATTGACTGATAATAATCAATGCAAAGTCCAAACCACTGGACCTAGAGACATGAAATTTTGCACATAGATTACCTTATATAATGTAAACATCCATTAAGGAAGAATTTTTGAAAATTCCATCCCTAAGGGAATACAATAGGGGATGAAAGTTTGTATGAAAAATCTTATCTCTTGAGTTATTAGACTTGAAACTTAGCACGAATATTCATCTAAGTTAATTATAAAATTAATCATTTTTAGTTTTCCTAAACTACCCCCTTTTTTTGTGGATGGGAAATCATTAAATGACTTCTCTCGCTCTGGGTGGAGCGGAAGGGCGTGTCATACTTTTACTGACTAAAACCCAACCGTGTTCCTTCAGTTGCCTATGGCAGGGCCTCAGTATTTCTTTCGAACAACCCGCGACCCCAGAAGACGGTATTGGTAGGTGTCAAAGTTTGTATGTAGGAATTTTAACACGCGGTCCGATTTACTCAAAACTCAGTTTTTAGGGTTCCGTACCAAAATGGTAAAAAATTAACGCTTATGGTGTCACTCAGTCTGTCTGTCTGTCTTTCATAGCTGGATATCTCAAGAACTACTAATGCTATCACCTTGAAATTTAGAATAGTTTTGGATGACATTTACCCAACTATTTTGCAAATAAGAAAGAAATTTAAATATTTATATTTTTTTTGCAACACGGACTGAAAGGGGGTCTTAAAAAATCAAAGTGGGGCTACTAAGGCATGTGGGGTATCATATTTATGAAAGAGCGCTGTTTGCACATTCTCAATCATTTTTTTTTTAGGCCGCATAGTTTTCGGCTTGTAAATACCGTTCCCCTCCCCCTTATCTCTGAACTTTGCAAAGAGAAAAATCTGAAATTATTCTATGTGATAGAAGTTTATGTAAAAATTACAGGAAAAATAAAACGATGTCTCTAACTAGCACACTTTTTCAGGAATCGGAACGGAACCCTCGGTGCGCGAGTCCGACTCGCTCTTGACCGGTTTTTTTTTTTGCAATATGCAGGTCAGTGTCAAGTTAAAAAATCATATTAAAATATGATTCACGGCCGTAACTAATATGGTTTTACAGAATTATAATCATTAGAATCAGCAATACAACTCCATAAGTTAGAATTGGCCTCAAATCTCATGATTTCATGAAATAGTCATTCATTAGGGTACTATGAAATTAGAGAGTTGTACCGATGATTTTTATAATTACAATTCTACAAATAAATATTTGAAACGGCCGCGAATAGAAAGAAAGAAAGAAGAAAGAAAAATGCGTTTATTTGGCATTACAGCAAAATATAAATACTTAGGTACACCTTAAATCTATAAAAACTTAAAACAATTATTGCAATGCCAAAAGGGCCTCAGGAATCATACTTAGGTCAACATAAAACCTAATACTAACTTGCAAATTGCAAAAAACTTAAGAAATTTTGAATTTCGTGGGCTGCCCTGGTGCTTTCGCCTTAAAGCCTGCTTTTACAGACTAGGTAAAACATATTTTGACTTTTACAACATAAAACATAATCCCAGCTTAAAAAAAATACAACACACTGGCTTCGGGTTTAGTACAATTTAAAACCAGATTCTTATTTAGTTTCCAGTTGAAATGAAATGGTATAATTTATTTCATGGCTATATTGTGTCCCAATTTACTAGGATATTAAAAATCAACACGGACAAATTCGCGGGCAAAACCAGTAAGTAACAGCATGAAACACGTCTACTAACCTAACCTATCCAATATTAAAAAACCAGTATCAGACCACGCACAATGAAGGGTTCCGTAGTTGAAAATAATGTATCCCAAAAACAAACTTAACATTGTAGTTGAAAAACTAGAAATCCCAAAAAAATATATTTTTTAGCGATAAAATTACAAATTAACGATATTCAGACTTTTTCCTTTACTTGTGCTGTAAGACCTTGCTTCATGCCAAAATTTCATAATTCTATATCATTGAGAAGCACCCTTTAGGTTTTGATTAACTTGCCAGTATCAAAATATGTTGCGTAAATGGCCATATTTTTATTGCGTTGACTTAGAAGCTTGATTTTTTTAGTACTCCAAGGGACTTATAGGCTTACGTATTTGATATTAATTTCTACTTGATACATTCACACGTTCCTGAGAAAAAAGGTCTTGCTGGACTGACTGACAGACACACTGACTAATTTGTACATTTCATTGAAAGTATATCTTGACTAACCATTTGGTAATGTAACATGTGTAACAAAAGAGCCGGGTGATCTGTAACTCAGGGCCCTCCTACTTCAGACACCTTTCTCTATATAAGATTGTGCATATAATATCTAGTGCCTGTAATACTGAATGAGAAAAATAAAGATTTTTATGATTATGATTATGACTGACAGACACACTGACGGACCACAAAGTGATCCTATAAGGGTTCCGTTTTTTCCTATTGAGCTACGGAGCCCTAAAAACGTCAACAAATCATCCAATATTAAAAAAATAAGAAATGATGAGAATATAAATAAAAGTTTCAAAGTAAATATAAATTAAGGGAATAAAAGAAGTTCGTTCATCCCAATAACTTTGAAAGTGTAATAACTTGAATAAAAATTATGAGTCTGTCCATTATATTTTTTGGTTAATTTTAGTTATAAACAAGATAGCGATATCTCATTGAAATCTTGATTAAATTGTTCGTAAAACATTTTGAGGGAGAGAGGGACTTTAGACTCTTGTTATCTTGGAGTATGGCTTAAGATATAAGCGACTGGTAAGACTGGCTTACGTCTTTGTGGTTTTTATTTAGTCAGTCATATATTTATGTTTGAAAAAAAAAATCATCAGAAGCCCGAAAGTCTGATAACCAGTTTTAACAAGGGACGTAGTATTATAGTATCTGTGACAAGGGGTATCGTGTTACTCAGTAACTGGGTTGTGGATGTCAGATAGACATTCGCTCCACGTATTAGTTAGTTTAGTGTTTTACTTCGAGCAACTGCCTATCTGACCTCCACAACCCGGTAACTGGATAATACGATACCCCTCAGACTTTCGGGCTTCTGACGACCCGCAACGACTATCAAAGTACCACGAATGGCAGCGGGGACCAACTGCTTAACGTGCTTTCCGAGGCACGGAGGGGTCTTGGAAGGTGACCCCAACATAGTTGGGAAAAGGCTAGGCAGATGATGATCTTTTTATTATGCCTCGTTTGAATACTATGATATTTTTTATGACTCACAGCTTCTTGCTTTCAAACAGATGCAGATCAAATACATATTTTGCATTTAGATACTTTTATTTTGTAAAAGACAGTTGAGTGGAGCTCGTGGCTAAGTATTAACAGCCGCACGGGTCGACCCATCTGGTTAAGCTACGCTTACCGGGGTTGGTCCGTAGATGGGTGACCATCATTACTTACCGAGACTCCTGCGTGCCTCGGAAAGCACGTTAAGCCGTTGCTCCCGGCTGCCATTCGTGGATCTTTGACAGTCGTAATGCATTGTCAGAAACCCGAAAGTCTGACAACCGGTCTTACCCAGTTACTGGGTTGTGAAGGTCAGATAGGCAGTCGGGATAGGCAGATGGAAAAAGGCTAGGTAGATTAATTTTGTAAGAGACTATGAATTCTTGAAGAATAGTTAGGATTTTAATAATATGCCTTCCAGGATTAAGCTTTGAAATGTAGGTAGGTACATTAATAGTTGAGTTTCCATTGACTAAGTTTATTTACACTTTGTTTTGACAGAAAACAAAATCTTTTGCGTTCATAAAAAGTATTGAAAGAATATCAGATGAAACAAGTATTATCCCTACCTTTTTAAGCATCATTAAGCAAAGTTATTTTACCTTTATCTTAAAGTAATATATTCATCAAGTTATATTGAGTCTCTCCACTCTTCAGGATAAACAGCTTGATGTCCTCGAGCCGATGGACATAGTTAGCAACTTTAGTCAAATATACTTTGGTGAAAGTTAACTATAGGTAGCATTAATTGTGAAGTTGGGTAGGTATCTATCGCAATTTGAAGGTGAATTGGTAATGGATCAAGCTGGTATCCAATATAAATGGATTGATTTATTGTGTTCGGAATTGTAATCCTTTTAGTAAGATACTTTCAATTATACATGGAACAATGAACTACCTATTTGTTGAATTTTAATATTTATACTTTTGAGGGCTGTCGCTTTTGTCACCTCTCTCACTCACACGGCACCAATTTTTTAAGAATGTTAAATGAAAAGATGGTTTTTTGAAAAATGCAATCAATTGGCGGACTAGTAAATAATATGAATTTAATAGTTAATTATTAAAAACACAATTTTATTGTGGAATTTATTTAGCTCATCTCAAAAACAGATAATAGTTTTTGTGCTGCGTTTATTGGATGACACAATAGAAATGTGTTTTTAAAATTAGGTTAGGTAATATTATTTACTAGTTCGTTAATTGATAAAATTTTTCAAAAAAACTTATTTTCGTTTAACAATCTTAAAAAGTTGTTTAATTGTGAGCGAGAGAGGTGCTAAAATGTGACAGCCCTTTTAATAGTGTCCGAATTACAAAGGGGTATCGTGTTACCCAGTAACTGGGTTGTGGTGAACAAATATGCAGTCGCTCTATGTAAAACACTGGTATTCAGCTGTATCCAGTTAGACTGGAAGCCGACCCCAACATAGCTGGGAAAAGGCTAGGCGGAGAGATACTTGGAACAATGAACACGGTTGGCGCAGTGGTTGAGCGATTGACTGCTGCTCAGCATGTCGCGGGTTCGATTCCCGCACGGAACAAATATTTGTACGACCTACAAGTATTTGTTTCGAGTCTGTCTGTTTTTCTATCTCTAATATGTATGTATTTACAAAAAAAAAAAAATTGTATAAAAGTAGTTTATCAGCCATCTCGTTACCATAACACAAGCATTAGGTTGCTTAGCTTGGGACTAGATGGCGTTGTGTGAAATGTCCAAAAATATTTATTTATTTTTTATTTTATTTTAACTATTTGTTGAATTTGTATATTTAATTCTTGGTGTCCGAATTTGTGGTCGTAGTATAGGTATGTCTGTACTATGTGTTCAGGAGTATGCGCCTGCCATGATTGTGATACGTATCTTAACATTTGCGGGATAATTGCGTAACCCACAATATCAATGGTGCTGGTCCCTGCGGTACCTTCTGATTTCTGATTGAGCATCATCTGCCTACCCTTTTGCCAACTATGTTGAGGTTGGCTTCCAGTCAAATCGGATGCAGTATGAATACCAGTATTTTACATAGAGCGACTGCCTGTCTGACCTCCATAACCCAGTAACTGGGTAATTCGATGCCCCTTGGTAAGACTGGTTGTCAGACGTTTTGGCTTCTGACAACTCGTAACGAGTATCAAATATCTACGTATGACAGCCGGGACCAACGGCTTACATGCTTTCCGAGGCACGGAGGGGTCTTGGTATGTAAAGATGGTCACTCATCCACGGACCATCCGCGGCAAGCATAGCTTAAACTGATGGATAGACCCGTGCGGCTGTTATTACTTAGCCACGAGCTCCTCCTTGCCACGAGTCAATTTATAGAGTTATTAAATGCACTATAAAATCTCTCTTTACAAGCTCTTTATTATTTGAAGATAACAATTGTATACGTATTATTATAGCCCTCTTCTACCTTTAACTTAAGGCACATTACCCCGTTGTTTTCAAAACAAATTTTAATCCTAAATTCTCGTAATCCAAGCATGAGTTATGAGTAGAGCAGCAATTATTAAGTTGTATGACGTTTTTATCTTTCATGTTTTGTTGATAATTTATGCTTAATGTTTGTTGGACGTAAAATTACGCTTTCGGGGATGAGAGCACCTACGGTTTGAGTATGAAGTACTGTTTGGGATGTCATTCTTTGACAGTTGTATGAAATGGATATAAGACGGCAAATTGAGATAGAGTGTCAATTTGCTTAACAATTAATTTCCGTGACTGTATTTAGGTAATACGAGAATAGCTATTTGGTAAGATAGGTTGCAGTACCTTGACCATTCAAGGTGCACTAGAACGCTATTCACGCAAGGTCCTTTGTAGCATCTTAAATTCATTTGAAAAAAATATATTGTAATGTTCCAAGGATCACTGAAGATCAATGTGTCAATAACTAATAGAAGCTGTAAACTGATTTTACTTCATTTACAAATGGAAACCACAAAATGATGCGCGTAATTAGTTTCCAAAGCTGCTTAAATTGTTCTATTCTCTAAAATATTCACGGCATGGGTTTTCATTAAAATGTGTCAATACATTTCTACCAATCTTGATTTATATAAAATCATTTTATTTCATATGTTCATCGTTAAACTTACTATACATAGTGGCGATATTAAATCTACCAAGTAATAAATTACAAATAGCTAAATTATTTCAGGTATCTATGATTCTACAGGAGTATTCCTGAAATGATTCACCCTACAGCCATTAACAATTTTTGGTACTTTAAAAAAACATGAAAAGCCTTATTATAAGGCCTGTAAAACTGAAAGTATTATGCCAGAAATAACTACACCGCTTAGTGTCCACCGGATGGGGGGCGTCTCCCCGAATCCTGCGAACAACTAGAATGTCGCTTTATTTTTCCGCTGATAAATATGTCCAGTATGTGACCGTCCCGCCCACACCTACCTACTGGATACAGGTCCAAATGAGACGTGAGGATCATTAGTGGTTGCCTTAAACCGACCCCAGAACGAATGCTGTATCCACTGACTGGCATTGCGCCTCCAGATATACTTATTACCCCGTTTACATTCAGCCATTGCCACATTCGCGCTGGTGGTAATATTTCCCTAAATATTGCTGTGGCAACATTAAGGGAAATGAGTGTTTACATTGCCGCGTCACATGTATTTCCAACTACGGGAACGTACAAATTTGATAGCAGGTGAGCGACAGAGCAATAGGTACCTAGTTAGAGACTCATTCGCACTCGCGTTGCCGGCCCTAGTGTCCATCAAAAACCGTCCATTTGGGGATCGCCGGGCAAGGCAAGTTGCAACGTCAACAGCAAGGGAAGCGCCTTGTTTACACATTCCTGTTGCCCATTTTATTTCCCATTTCCTTGCAAGTTGTCGCGGAAATGGGCTAAATGTAAACAGGGTGTATAAGGCCTCTCAGAAATGATAATTAAGCGAGTACTAATAAAACGCTTGGCTTCATAATTTTTATGTAAATTTTAATTGAGATGATGGGAATGACACCTCATTTACCAGAAATATGAATCATAATGGGAATATGAGACGCGTCTACATTAATTTTGCAGTGGATTTAATACTAATGAGGTTTTACTATCATTATACATTTTTGATTGGTCTCTGATATACAGGATGAAATTTAAAACATGCACTAAATGAAATGGGATATTGTACTCATCATTATAAATAACTTTTATTAGGGGACCAAACCTAAAATCGCGTTAAAAAATCAGCTGTTCAGTACATTTATTTACACCATACTCGTCAAAATGTAGGGAGCAGCGCATTTAATTTTTTCACTATTTCAGGTTTGGTCCCATAGTAAAAGTTGTTCATAATGATAAGTACAATCTCCCATTTTGATTTGGTGCATGTTTTCTATTTCATCCTGTAGAGAGGAATTTCAGCCTGCAACTGAACTGTGTTCTAGAGAATTTATCGAATTAAAAATCGATTTCCACTTAGTCAGCCATTGTTTCTTAGAACTAGATGAGTCTAGTGATTTTTTTATGTGATAATGGCGTTTTCGCAATTGGTTCCGGGAACCTTTGTTGCTTAACCGGGCATCGGCGGGGCCAGACGGGCCTGCAAAAATTTATATTAAGTAGCACAGCTAAGGGCGTCCCATACTGGGACTTGAACCCTTGCTGTGCGTAATGCTTAGGGCGCTACTGACTACTGAGCAAGAGGGGAAAGTGTGGCCCCAATAAAAACATCATCATCGCAGCTTTAGGGCTCGTTTCCACTGACGCGGCGTGGAGATTTCGAGCACTGTGATTGGTCGGACCGCCCTGCTCGATTCCGTTCTGTCCAGCTCGGGGCCGCGTGTGTCTTTACCTATGAAATTGCCGTTCTGCAGTACTGGCCATTTCAAATCAAAATAATTTTTGTTTGGCTAAGAATTCTAATTTCAAATTAATTTTATTTTAAAAACATGGATTTTTTTTTCCAAAAGTAGTCATTTGTTTTTTGATAAGTGTTACATTTTCATCGCATTTCAATCTTTTTCGGCATCATGGATACGTTAAAAATTCGAGTAATTATGGAATATGAGTACCGTCGTGGCAGCAACGCGGCACAAGCGGCACGCAACATCAACGACGTTTACGGAGCTAACACTACAAACCAACGCACCACCTGTTATTGGTTTGCTCGATTCCGTTCTGGAAATTTCGACCTGAAAAATGAACCTCGCGGTCGTCCGAAGACTTTGGTCGACAATTACGAATTAAAGGCGATTGTGGAAGCTGATGATACACAATCTACGGCTGAATTAGCAGCAGCTTTCGACGTTAGCGTCAAAACAATATTGGTCCATTTGCGTCAAATTGGCAAGGTAAAAAAGCTTGACAAATGGGAGCCCCACGAACTCAATGATCGCCAGCGCGAAGTACGCGTCGAGACGTGCCTTGCACTGCTCAACAGACACACAAATGAAGGAATTTTGAACCGCATTGTTACCTTTTTTTTTTTTTTTGAGGGTGGGAAATCATCAAATAACTTCTCCCGCTCTGGGTGAAGCGGGAGGGCGTGTCAGACTTTTACTGACTAAAACCCACCCGTGTTCCTTCAGTTGCCTATGCCAGGGCCGCGGTAACCCTTTCAGACAACCCGCGACCCCAGCGGCGTCGGCCCTATTGGGCCCCGTCACTTGCTGACATCTCTTTGAGGCGCGCGTGGAACACGACGCGCCGTCGACTCGGGCCTGGTCCTTACCGGACGGCGAGCTACCCGCTGCTCACCGTCCGCAGGCCCGCGCCTACGGTGGCCGGAAATCGCCCCGCGATTCCCGCCGCCCAGGGCGTCTCCTGCGGCGACTGAGGGCGTGAGGCTGCCTCTCCCTCACGCGTTCCGCCTCCTCCTTCGCGAGCATCACTGCTTCGCAGAAGGAGGTGACGGCCTCCCATGCACTCTCGCTCCGCACCATGGCCTGGACCAGGCTCGGACGCGAGAGATCGCCGCCGCCGATCGCCTCCGTGAGAACACGGCGGTGCTCTGCCCAAGCCGGGCAGACCTCCACTGTATGCTCCACCGTGTCCTCCGGGCGATCTACACAATGGAAACACCCGGGCGTTTCCTCCCGCCTTATGCGAAACAGGAACCTCCCGAAACAACCGTGTCCGGTGAGGACCTGCGTCAGGCGGAAGGTGAGGACGCCGTGGCGCCTCTCTAACCACTCCTCAAAGAGGGGACTTATCGCCGCTATTGTGGCGTGCCCAGCGCTGGGTTGCGACAGTCGTGATCTCCATGCCGCCATGAGATCCCGCCGGAGCTCTGTCCGCTGTACCGTGATTTCTCGCGGCAGCGGAGTTACGCCCCGGCGCTTCGCCTCCTCGCGCCACTCCCACACGTGCGCGAGGACCTTTGCCTCCAGATCCCACGGCGGCAATCCGGCAAGGAGGCTCGCCGCCTCCCGGGAGACCGTGCGGTATCCCCGGACTAGCCGGATGGCCATGACCCTCTGGGACGCGTTCAACCTGCCGGCTGGTCCCAGCCTTAGGGAACGCGCCCACACCGGTGCTACGTAAAGGGCCATGGACCGCACGACCCCCGCGTAGAGCCTCCGGCAGGAGGCGTTTGGACCCCCCAGATTGGGCAGGAGCCGCCTCAAGGCAGCCCCAGCCCGTGCCAGTCTGGGAGCCAAACGTCGGAAGTGCTCCACGAAGTTCCACCGGCTGTCGAGGACGAGTCCCAGGTACTTCATCGTCGACCCGACTCCGATGTGAACCCCTCCCACCGTTATTTCGGAACCCGACGGTGGCGCATTCCGAGGACCATGAAAACACATGGCCTCGGACTTGTGCAAGGCCACCTCGAGTCCCTGCAAGGCCACCTCGAGTCCCACCGCATTGTTACCTGCGATGAAAAAAAAAAAAAAAAAAAAAAAAAAAAAAAAAAAATTTTCACCGCATTGTTACCTGCGATGAAAAATGGATTCTGTTTGATAACCGCAAGCGCTCAGCAAGTTGGTTGGATCCTGGTTCAGCACCTTAACAATGCCCTAAACGAAAACTTACCCCTAGAAAAGTGATGGTCACTGTTTGGTGGTCTAGCGCCGGTGTGATTCATCACAGCTTCTTACCAAACGGGGTGAGCATTACTGCAGATGTGTACTGTGAAGAACTGAACACAATGATGGAGAAGCTGGCACATCTCCAACCAGCATTGGTCAATCGCTCGTCTCCGCTGCTCCTGCACGACAACGCGCGACCTCATACTACACAGCAGACGGTCTCCAAGTTGCAAGAACTGGGGTTGGAAGCTCTCCGTCATCCGCCCTACTCACCAGACCTTGCGCCTACAGACTACTACTTTTTCCAGAATTTGGATAACTTCTTGGCGGGAAAAAAATTCAATACCCGAGAGGCAGTACAAAATGCCTTTGAAGAATTTGTTGCCTCCCGACCAGCTGATTTCTTTAAGAAGGGCATCAATAAACTGCCACTGCGTTGGCAAAGATGCATTGATTGCATGGGTGATTACTTCGATTAATACAAATAAAAAATACATGAAAAAAATTCGTTTAAATTTTTTCATACAAAACGGCAATTTCATAGGTAAAGACCTATTATATTTTTTTTGAAAGTCCACTGAGCTCCGTTCCGCTCCACTTACACAGTTTCCACTGACGCGGCGTGGAGATTTCGAGCACTGTGATTGGTCAATTCGCCGTACCCGGAGAATAAAATGATAACTGCCATTATCTTAAAATCAGCGTCAGGTGGTAGACCTTGTGTTGTCATCTGACATTATGCTGAGCTGAGGCCCTTTTGGCATTACAATAATTGTTTTATGTTTTATACTTATAAGGTGTATGTATATTTTACTGTAATGCCAAATAAACGCATTTTTCTTTCTTTCTTTTTTCTTAGTTTTAGTGTTATGTCATTTTTGAGATTTGAGGGTGCTAATACATCTGTTCAATTTTTTTCGTAATTTTTATACAGTTACTTACGAAGATACAAAATATTACAATAGTATTCAAAGATTTAAAACAGGTCATAAATTACGAGAATAAAGTGTTAATATAATATTATCAAAATGTAATTCCCACTTGTTATTATGACAAACAGTCATAGAATTATGTTCTGAAAAAATATTCGACTAGATAATGATAAATTCAGATAATCATTTAAAACCAATCAGTCGCTCACAATTGACGAAAACATGTTTTTTTTTCCTGAAAAGTTGCATTTTTGTAGTTATCATTTTATTCTCCGGGGACGGCGAATTCATGGTCCGCTACTCTCCACTCCACTCCACCCAGCTGGGTGGAGTGGACAGGAGCGGACCATGAATTCGTCGCGTCAGTGGAGACGCATCCCTAGTCGGCCACCGTTACTGCTACGTCGTAGTAAACAGAAGAACGATTATTGCTACGGAGCTACGCCGTAGCTCCGTAGCAATATTCGTAGATTCTACGTAGACCCATAAAACTAAGCATGAAATAAAAGTGTTTGAAGCTATTGGTCATTATTACTTGAAATGAGAGCTACAGCGTTCTCTGGTACCCGAGTACTCAGCGCCATGCAAAGTTTGAACTTAACATTTAACACAAATGGTACCACAGAATGTGTTTTAGTTATGCCTCTAATAATTTAAACTTACACATAACTTATCCGTTTGTTTAGATAATTTTCAGCTCGACTTCTCATTATAACGTGAATTAAATAGAATTCCCAACCTTGTTCTTGATACATACGGACTGTCAAAGTGGCAAATAGAATATTTTCAGATTTTTCTCTTTGCAAACTTCGGAGATAAGGGGGGGGAACGGTATTTTTTTTTACATTTTTCATCAAAAGTCGAACACTGTGCGGCCTAATAAAAAATAAAAATATGTTTGAGAATGTGCAAACAGCGTTCTTTCATATAATACCCCACATGACCTAGTAGCTCTACTTTGAATTTTTAAAAACCCCCTTTCACCCCATGTTGCAAAAAAAATACATATATTTTTATTTTTTTCTTATTTGCAAAATAGTTGGGTAAACGTCATCTAAAACTGTTCCAAATTTCAAGTTGATAGCACTAGTAGTTCTTGAGATATCCAGCTGTGACAGACAGACAGACAGACAGACTGAGTCACACCATAAGGGTTCCTTTTTTACCATTTACAAAAACTTTTGACACTTGAAACTGATTTTTTTGGCTTTTTCCTTACGTGACGAGGTTTCCAGTTTACTCCCGTAACCCGCAACCCGCAACCCGCGCGTTTAAAAAACTTCGTTCTAAAAATACGTATTCTAATTACATTAAATGTTAATATTACAAATTAGGCTCATTTACGTGTTATGGTAATGTTTTCCCAATTTATTGTTATTCAGCATGGTTTTATTTTTTTTATATGTAAATTTTGCATTTTTCCAACAATTATTATTTGACTAGCTTCCACCCGCGGCCTCGCCCGCGTGGTATATCAATAAAAAGTAGCCTATGTGTAAATTTAGGGTATCAGCTACCTCCATACTAAATTCCATCAAAATTGGCCCAGCCGTTGGAGCGTGAAGAAGTTACAAACATACACACACACCTACAAACTTTCGCCTTTATAATATTAGTGCGATTATTACCAGCCTATTACTGTTCCACAGCAGGGAAAAGGCTTCTTCTCATACAGAGAAGGCACGAGCGTTGATCACCACACTTGCTCAAGATCAGTTTTTCTTTGTAAATTAGCCATAGCAACTTGACATTTTCAAAAACTTGGAAAACCTTAAATAGACTTCGTACCCAAGTAGGCCGCAACAAGGACAACCGCCACAAGTGGGTGTTCATGGACGGCTTATGGACGTGTTTATGTGGCGTCTCTCCACAGACAATGGCTCACCTCCCATCTTGCACCGCATGCCCGGTCACCTGCACACGTGGGGATCTAATGGCTGCGTCAGCAAACGTTATGCGCGTTGCTGAATTTTGGGCCAAACAAATTTAAAATACTGTATAAATGTGTTTTTTTTTCTTTGTTTTTCTGTTACTTCTGCCATCGACAGACTAAGACAAAGATTTCCAAAAAAAATTGCGAACCCAACAACCAACTCCACGGTAACAGCTCGACATTCTTCCCACCCGTGTGTTAGCACTAGACAATCTAAACGCGGCAAACAGTAGGTTTTACCCCGTCAGCAGCCCAAGGGGATAACACGCAGATTTACGCCATTATTTAGCTCCAACGCAACTCCGCCTTAATATAATTAATTGGAGAATTCTTACTGTTAAGACCTCCCCTTTATAATTTATATTAAGGTGATGGTTATGTTTTGTCACACTTGTGTTCTGAGGACAATGTAATGGCACTGGTTCTGTCTAATTACACCTAAATTATTGCTATCCTTTTCCCCCAGATAAAGGAAGAAAGAGCTGTAGATAATATCTACTGGATTAGGTACGTTTAAACGTAAGACGAAACATCAATATTATACTTGAGGCACTAAATATGCATCAAGTTACAGGCCCCCAAGATACAGGCGCTGCCTAGTTTGGGGACCACTGTTCAAATAAATGTTACTTATTCTAGTTACAGCAAGCACTCAATATTATTATTTTTGTAAGTAATTTATTTTGTAACGATGGACCAATAAAATTATTCTTATTCTTATTCTTAGTTTTTATACTTAAGTAAACTATAATTTACCTAATTGTTACCTACTCTATTAACAGCCTTTTTTAAATCAATCAATCTGCCTAGCCTTTTCCCAACTATGTTGGGGTCGGCTTTCAGTCTAACCGGATGCAGCTGAATACCACTATTCTTATATTGAGCGACTGCCTATCTGACCTCCACAACCCAATTGCTGGGTAACATACGATACCCCTTGGCAAGACTGGCTGTCAGACTTTCAGGCTTCTGACGACCCGTAACGACTGTCAAAGATCCACGAATGACAGCCGGGACCAACGGCTTAACGTGCTTTCCAAGGCGTGGAGGAGTCTCAGTATGTAAAGATGGTCACCCATCCTCGTACCAACCCCGGAAAGCGTAGCTTAACCTGATGGATCGACCCGTACGGCTGTTATTACTTAGCCACGAGCCTTCTTTTAAATTGGAGTAAAATATAGAATTAATACTCTTATTTAGGTTTAGATAGTGCTCAATAAAATCAGAGCCATATTTTAGAGTACCTAAAACATATTTTGGGCATCGATATTCAAAGACACGTCATTTAATAAATAATAATCGATGACGCGACTTGTAATTACATGTCAAAGGCAGTTATTGAGTGAAAAGACTATCAATAAAGTTGATAGAAGACGATTTGATCAAAGTTATGAGAAAATTAAGTTTGAATGAAATCATTTACTGTTTGAGATTTTTTCTTTTTTTTTCTGTAACTATCTAAATAATTTGAATTTTGCCAAATCTGTTTTAGGCCAATTTCACCAAACTGTTCATAATCGGACATTAATTAGCCAATAAAAGAAACGTCAATGTTATTTACATAATTTAGAATCTAGCAGTCTTGAAAAAAATGTTATGGACAACTATATAAAAGGAGGGGAAACAATCATAGGTCATCATAAAATTCGTCCGCATCGCTGTCGACAGAAAAGTGCCGAAAAGTGCCGTTGCTAGTTCTTTGGCCAAAAAATAGGCCATCAGCTCTTTGGTCACGTGTAGAGTTGACCAACCGCTTAGCGACGTCTCGAAAAACTTAGAGGGCACTCGGTGTTAATGGTTCAGAATTAAGACATTTAATCATGGATTATGGCATTGTGAAATACTCGCTACTCTTAATGTCCCGTTAACATTTTAACAGAAGTTTAAACTAATTAACATGGTGTGGTTAAATTAGATCTTAATCTTAAACTCACTGACAGATAACGCACAGTGCACAGCATAAACCGCTGTATCTAGAGTTTCTTATTTTATCGAATGAAGCACTAAAAATATTTTTAATTTTTTTAATTTTTATTGTATTCATGTTCGTCATTTTTGCCGATGGGAAGTCCCATTGGATATACGGATCGTTATTACGTGAATTTATCTAATTTAATCAAATCAAAACAAATTCAAACTTTCAGATTTTCTTTTCACTAATAGGAGAACCTACCCCTTAATCAATCTTAATAATTCATCCATGTGTGTCGGCGACCTTTTTATAATTTACGCAAGTGTTGGTGTAATTAAGATTGGTTTGATCTTGCTTTGTTTATTGTGAAGGAAAAATAGTTCGTGGTTAGAGATAGGTACTTTTAGTGAGCTATAGTTATTTATCTCACGAAGGCGGGTTAGTTATTGCAATTTAAACCTTATGATTAACAACATAAAGGCTTCAAGACACGCCTTTGTGAGATAAATTAACTATACAAGAATTTATTAGTTTTTATGTATGTTTCCAGATTACTTGATTTTTTTTTTTGTATAAAACTTCCCAGGTGGTCCCATGATCATCAAGTCAGGATCTGATGATGGGATCCTGGAGAAATAGATAGAACTCTTAAAATTTTATAGGCACACTTGAAGCGATTTGGGTACTTTTTGGAAGAGTACTTTCTCGGAGTGGTCCCATTTCAATTTGGTGAAGATCTGATGAAGAACTTCGGAGACAGGCAACGGAACTCATCAATAAATAATAGCAAATGGACTGGTATTGCTGAAATCGCATGTCTGTCTATTGTTTACACCAGTTCATAACATAACATCACGCCGGTACGCTGTGAA
This sequence comes from Cosmia trapezina, assembly GCA_905163495.3. Taxonomy (NCBI): domain Eukaryota; kingdom Metazoa; phylum Arthropoda; class Insecta; order Lepidoptera; family Noctuidae; genus Cosmia; species Cosmia trapezina. Next base: position 20,848,354 of record LR991037.1, read on the forward strand.
GGGGTAAGCACATATGAACCACTAAAAAGTGAAAAATAAAAAACTTAAAAAAAAAACACAACCAACTTCCAAAAACAACACTACAAAGTGAAAAATAACTTTAATTTCGGAAGTCGGTGGCAAAAACCGTAAAATACATTTAATCTCACACCGTCGGTTGTATTTTTTTGTAAAAAAGTTTTTTCTATACACACGCGTGCAACAATTTGTGGGAAATAAATTGATTTTAATTTGTTTTATTTATAAATCAAAAACATGTAATACGTAGTGCTGAACAAATCATAGAGCTACTGTTACACATACCTAGAAATGGCATAAGGTTAAAGTAATGGAAAATATACCAAAGAAGAAGATAAGTTTATTGTGAGTATAGATCACGGGATAGATAATTCAAGTAATTAAATGCAGCCCTTTCACCTCCAATAATCCTAATCCTAATAATTTAAATAGTTAGATTTACATAATATATTATTAAAAGATAATAAGATCATATTTATTATAAGATAGTCGCAAAATATATTATTTATGATTCTTGTAGTACTTATAGCTTATCACGATAAAAGCAGTACCATCGACAAAAGCTCAGACTTTGAAACAGTTTTGCTTGCAAGCTACAACTGTCTTAAAAGGACGATAGGGGCTTTTTTCAATGGATCAGTGTATACAAAAAGCTAGGTACCGATTTGCAAACCTATTTACTTGAAATAAACTGAGTTTCGTTTACGATCTATACCTAGGCAGGTATGGGTTGTGCAGAACTAGTATATCCATTAGGCCTCATTTACGGAGACGCGGGGCGTCGCGCAGCGCGTAGCGCGGTGCGGGCTGCGGTCCGTCAAGTGTAAGAAATCTTAAGGCGGGACTATACGCCAATGACCTTGAGTAGTTAGCTTGCACGTTCTGTGCTGAGCTCACGCAACGCGTCGTACGTCCAGCCAGTAATAGGACTCGCCCATCAAGGAGCGCTGTCCCAAATTACTCGCATTATTAATACATAAAACAAAAGGCATTTTAATAAAACACGTATACTAAAAGATAAATAATTAAATTACCTTTAAAATGGTGATAGTTTTATAAAAATACGCCTGACAGTTTTTGCGTGATTCTCAGTTTTTTATCTGCGTTGGACATAACTTTACAAATTAATTACACTATTTAATATAAACACAATCTAAAATATTCACATATTAAGTTATTAAGAAAATGCTCCAATTTAAAATATTTTTTTTTTCCAAATCATTAACACTACTCGTTTAGACGTGATCTTCAGTTTAAAATCATCAAAAGTCAGATAGCGTCGCCTTAAACGCTTCTCCGTAAACGCTCTCATAGAACGCCCTATGTTTGAATATAGTGCGGGCCGCGCCGCACAACGCGACGCGCGACGCCCCGCGTCTCCGTAAATGAGCACTTAGCCCTTTAACTATTGGGGTCGCGGGTTGTTTGAAGAAGATACCGTGGCCCTGGCATAGGCAACTGAAGGAACACGGGTGGGTTTTAGTCAGTAAAAGTCTGACACGCCCTTCCGCTCCGCCCAGAGCGGGAGAAGTTATTTGATGATTTCCCACCTTCAAAAAAAAAAAAAAAAAAGCCCTTTAACTATACATTATGCTGGCGATTGCCGTGACTTGACCTTGACGCTGCGTGCTTTGACGTTGGCGTCGCGTGACGTTGCTTGACGTTTGTAGTGACTAGTAACTATACTCGCACTTTTAAGGCTGCTCCTTCCTAAAATACGGCGAAACTAAGTAACTTTGTAACCATCTTTTACAGTAACTATAACATCTTTCTGATAGGAAAAAATACACAGTAATCTACAATACATAAGAAGTGATTTCATGTGTCCTGAAATCTATTTTAGTTTTGTAGAACTAAGGAAAAAAAAAACCAGGTCTATTTCGGTCTATTTTTTCGAGTTGTTACCATATTACTCCTACAGTTTTCATTAAAAGTGTTCATACATTTATACAGTTCTTTACAAACTAATAAAACATTTTTACGCTCCATGCACTTCAAGTGCTATCATTCAAAATTGTCTTACATAGCATTATTAAAACAATATAAACTTCTGAGCCTGGAGTCCAGACGCACGTTATTGATGGCCATGATGGTTCATGGTATATGTAATAACAAGTTCGACTGTTCCGATATTACAAATAAAGTTTGTTACACTGTACCCAGAACTGTAATGCGGCGAGGGGTGCGCGTTCCCCGGCTGTTCCACACTGCACAGTGCAGAACCCGCGCTGGTGAGCGGGCACCTCTTCACCGTCTCTTACAAACATATAACACACACTTTATTGATCTTGATGTATTCTCTTTATCCCTTACAAAATTTAAAAAAATGGCCGTCGAATTGCTTCAATAATTTCAATTCCTCAAAATGCTGCTTGTGGCCTGACGCGCGTTCTTTTTCAAACTTACCCTAGTATATTTATTCCGCGGACATTAGTGTGGATTACATGTTTACCCTAGCCCACTTTAGCTCATAACTTTTATAGTAATATTATAACATGTAATTGTTTTGTGTCCCAATGTAGTAAAAATAAAATAAAAATAATAAGGAATTATTTCTTGTCATTACTTTTTTAGTTTAATCAACAGATTTTTTGTAAATCGAAAATTACTTCATATTTTGCAAGCGTTGTGTCATCGCGCTTCTCTTTCTTTTCTATACAGTCCGACAGTGACCGCGCTTTTTGCGACGGACAACCCTTAAGCTCCATTTAAACGGCGCCAGTTTATTGCCTGTGGCATACCATAAAATTGAAAGGCAAATACCTGGCACCGTCTAAACAACACGTACAATATTGTTGCACGATACGGGCAACTTTGAAAACTGGTATAAGCATGTACAAGAAAATCGCACAGTACATACAATAATTGCTCGTACAATAAAATCGCATTCAATTATGGCATGATCTGACATTTGTGCTGTCATTGAAATATGAGTGCGGTAAGTGAGGGTGTGGTAATCGTTGTTGCTATTTTGAGGCAAGAAATCAAATCAAGAACAACTTGAAAAATATCTTGAGAAGCGTTTAATAAAATTTAATGAAATATCATGTCTAGGCAAAACTTGCATGCAATAATCGCCTGTCAATTTTATTGCCTGGTGTAAGTCGCATGCGATTTTATTGAATGGCAAAACTTGCATTCAATTATTGTACATGCCATTTTATGGAATCGCACGCGTGTAAACACTTCATGCAGTTCTTGAATGTCAAAAAACTTGAACGTGCTTTATGGCATGCAATTATTGCTCTTGAACGTTCCAGAAACTTGCCCCGTGTAAATGGCGCTTAAATTAGCTGCAGTAAAATGACACTTCTTAACTGTCATTTAGTTAAAGTATATTCCCATTTGGTAGCGAAATGACAGTAGAAGTGTCATTTTACTTCAGATAATTTTAAAAGTCTGACCATAGTCGAACTCATGACCGTTCGCTCGCCAGTCGCCTTTGGGATTTTGTCGGTAACTAAGTATATGGTTTTTACGTTGTTATTTTCTTCTCCTTCCAATGAATCGTGTAAATATTGAGTTTGTGTGAATAAAGCAAATGTTAACCGACCAAACATAATTCTCGTTGCATACATATTTTATGCGCTCTATGTTTAGAGTTCGTTGTGTTAGAAGGATAAACAAACTGTATTTTGTTGATCTACTAAACAACTGATTTGACATGTTATGGAGGCCCACAACATGGCAAATCAAAGATAGGATTTTTGACTACTTTTTAGTCACTGTCCTGAAGCAGGAATAATAGACATAAGATACTTTGTTCATTCCAACATAATAATTTAAAAAACTCCAATTTCGCTTCATGTACAGTGGGCTGCATCAATGGGGTACCCCAGTTGTATTAAAATTTTAATACAACTGGGGTACCCAATTGATGCAGCCGACTGTACACGACGCAGTACTTAGCAGCGCTGGAACCGCGTGTACACCGCGTCGTTGATGACGAGTTTGTGCACACGGCTACATATGAAGCTTATATTTTCAGTATAAGCTGATCTCGCATTGTGTAGAATTTCCGTACAGTGAGAGGTTAGCTTATACTTTAACCCTCTTACTAATAAAACACGGAATAAAGTTATATCAGGAATGACAAAGGAATAACAATACATTTTCATAGGTTTAAACTTGGAATAACTTTATTCTGTGTTTATTAGTAAGAGGGTAAATGTATAGTAGCCGTGAGTACCGCATGTTTGTACATGCGGTCTGGCGCTGGTGTGGCTGTGGCGCGGCTGCGGCGTCGTGTACATGATGCCTTAGGTTTATTCTTTTACCATAAGTTTTTAAAAACGTTTAATTACAACTCAAAGCAAAAATAAAATAGTAAGTAAGTACCTAAAATTATTTTCCAACCAAATGCCGAAAATGCAGCCTTCAAGCCTGAAAACCACCTGAACATTACCCTCAAATAATTAAATACTTAAAACGCACACCTGTGAAACACCGTGTTTTTCTTTAATCCCATGATCTGCGACTGAAAAAATATATACAGAACCCATTTTCTGCCTCACGGTTCGAACTTTTCCTTACCTATAATATGGTATGTATTTACGACTGTAGTATTTATATTGTTATTTAACTTTAACTTACCGAAGTATGTGAAAGGGGGTATAAAAAAATTCTATTGAATCAACAGAAGCAGATTTCCCCTGAGTACAGGGACTGACCGCTGGTTTACCGAGCAGAATTGGAAAAAATGGCGCCGGTTACTTTTTTTTGTTTTCGCTTTTTCATTCATATATCTAGTAGAGTGTGAGTTATAATGTTAATTAGTAGTTTTTGTGGAACTGCATAATATTTAGAGAACGAGTTATATTGGTTGGCAAGGGGTATTACGTTGTTTAGGGCATTTTGCCAATCGTTTTACACGTGCAGCCTATGGGTCAAGCATACGAAAAAAGCGTACGACACCCTGCGTGTACTCTACAATAATGTCTTCAGAGCGCTGATGAAGCTGCTTCGCTACTGTAGCGTATCAGGTATATTTGCGGACGCACATATAGATGGTTTTGCGGCGATTATTCGTAAGAGAGTTGTGTCCCTGATGCGCCGCGTACGAGGCAGTTCCAACAGCTACCTTCAGCTGTTCGCATGGAGGATAGATCTGGATCTGTATTGTCCAATAATGCGGTACTGGACCAAGCTGCATATTGAGCACTCCGGTTCCAGACCTAAATTTAGACTAAGATGAAAAATTGATGACGATTGATGTAAAATTGTAATTTATAAATGTTGTGACTTTTTTAATGTTTTGTTCGTCTAGTTGTAATTTATAATTAATTAATTCTTAATGTTATTTATTTTAATTTGACATGTATTTATGGATAATATGGACTGGTTCCGAAATAAATGAATTTAATTACTGAGCGGATATTTTAGCATCAAAACTAAGTACGTATAAATGTATCTATGTAATTTACTGTTTTATATTTCCAAACTCCCTTATAAAATCTACTATTTCAATTTTATATTTATAGTAACTCTCGGATAATGTAATTCCATAAATCTACCTAAGAACAGAGTATTATTTTTCGCTACTAAATACTTTCATCATGGCCAATTGTGTGCACCGATTTAACTCCAACAATTTTGTTAGAAAGATCCATCTTTGAAAAATATAAAACAATATAAACAAAATTACAAATACAAAACGAAGTACGATGTTGCACTTCGATGAATAGTATTTTAGACTTTATGGCCCTGTTTATGTCATACAGAATATGACCAAAAATTATACGACCCAACAAAGTGTTAGAGACAATAGCGTTAGGTGAGCAAGAGTGGACACGACTTTCGAACCCCACCCATCGCTGTGTTCTTGAGAACTTAACGCTGTTCCAAGCATAAGCAAATTAAGTTTTTTTTTTGTTTTTGGTATACTGTAGGTACAGACAACAAAAGAGATAACTAGGCTGATCATACTAACATGGACAGGACATACTTACATATTTGTATGTGTATTGCTTCATGTTCAATTTCATGACAATATACAATTTTGTGTTAGTGAGTTACAAAAAAAAAAGTAATACAATATAAAATTGAACACGAAGCAATACACATACAAATATGTAAGTGTGTCCTGCCTAGATATCTCTTTTGTTGTCTGTACATAGAACACCCATATTTCGCCAGTTATATGTTTAAGTCTCTTGTATTTAGGGCAAGCATATACAACATAAACATCAGAATTGCTAGGAACTAATCTTTGAAAATCTCAACCTGAGCCTCTCTCAAATTGTGCTACAATTCTAAGTACTTACTCTTCATAGAATATTCAATAAGCAAATTCACAACTTAGCTAGTTAAGAATTCAGTAGACTGAAGAAAAGCAAGTTCTTACCTTCCAGAAATATAAAAACATAACAGTTTTAAACAAAATATTTTACCTACAACCAACCCTTACACGAAACTATAACTTCATAACCAAAATACATGAGTACAACAGGAGTAAGAATACCAAATGAAACCATTTCGCATTACCGTCGACTCGAAAACTTATTTAATCTAACTTTTGACAATTTTCACCATTTTTTCTGCACCTCACTGTAGGGAAACCTAGCTAATGTCACTTTTGCAGTACAGTTAAAGTTCCTTGGTGTTTGGGGATAGAATCACTTTATCCACATTACATTGCTGGCTCGATGCCAGAGTGTTGCTGTTTTCATTTTACTGCCAACCATATTCTGAATACTCAAGACTTTATTGTAATAACAAGGAAAAATTGAAAACGAAGTGCCTTGATATTTTGACTGTGTAGAGGAAATATTGACGTCTCGGAGTGATCGATCTTGTTACCTATTCCTATGAGAACTAAAGGCGAATTTTGGTTTATCAATTTTATTATAAAAATCTCGGGGTACCTACAGATTTGTTGATGAGGTATCTGTTTCAGATAAATTACATTCAATCACAACTCTAAGTGTTAAGCCTAACTTCCTAGTATTTAAAACATTTTCAGTGAAAGATAAAACAAATATAACTGGCTATTACACACTATTATTATGAAGAAGACTGAAAGTTGAAAAAAAGTTGTGTAGCCCTCGGTTATTGTCAAGGTACGGGCGGAGGAATGAGGAATTGTCGTGAGGAGAGTATGAATTTGGATGACTATACGAGAAGGGGAAGACCAAGGAGACGATGGATGGACTATAAGAAAGAGGAAGACTACCAAGAAGACTACTAATAGAGAATTATAGAAGAAAAAGACATGTTGCGCCGACCCAATAAATTGACATAAGGGCAAGAGAATGATGATGAGTATTCAAAACATTGTTGATGATAATATGTACACTTGAACAATTTCTCTATTATCAGGAACAATGATGAGAGTTACCTACTACCGTGGTACAAAGATTGGCCAAATCTCGCGGCTGTAGTCTAAGGGTGCTGTAAAACTTAGCTAAATTACATATTTATTCTGTTAGGGGCTCTTTTATAAACTTAATATTCGTCCTTACTCAGCCTCGTATTCTTAGAGTACTTTATTATACTCCAGAATTTACTAAAACAAACATAACAGAAACTGACACTCAACGTGTCCCAGGGAACACTAAACTGTATTGCAACTTGCAAGGAACTGGACTTAATCAACAAAAAGGTGCACTGAGAAAACAACAAGTTTTTATCTTTACAAAGAAGTTGGTGTTTCTTTTGTTTCTTTGGTACATACAACAACAAAAAAACTACAAGTATTGACTACGATTTGAATATATATTATGAAGACATATGAACTATTTGTCCACATTTTGAAAACACACACAACACACATTGAATTGTTGCTGCTTATTCAGACGATTACGGTCATTTTACTTAACGTGCTACTCAAACGCCAGTTCCATTGTGACTAAGGTCAATTGTGTGCGTTAACACAATTCATGCTGTCCACGTCGTGGAGCGCGAACCTTATCTTCCTAATTTATAGATCAATTACTTTTACGTTATCCATGGGAACTGAAATCTTAGGCAACAGAAGCCTCGATTGGGACCAATCAATCTGCCTAACCTTTTCCCAACTATGTTGTGGTCGGCTTCCAGTCTAGACGGATGCAGTACCAGTATTTTACATAGAGCGACTGCCTACCGTTACTGGGTAGCATGATACCCCTTAGTAAGACTGGTTGTCAGACTTCGCGCTACCCGTCGTCGGTTGTCAAAGATCTAAGTGTTTTCCGAGGCACGGACCCCTCCATTTTTTTACCTCTGTTTCTTGGTGTGTAAAGATGTTCAAGCGTCGGCAAGCATTGCTTAACCTTGAAGATGGACCCATGCGGCTGTTATTAGTTAGCTACGAGTCCCTTGATTGCTACCAATAACCAAGTATAATATCTTCTACTCTAGTATATCTACTTACCTAAGGAGGCACGTACTGAAAAGGCTCTTCTTTAAACATCATTAATAACTCATTATCATACACGCCCCCTTTAGATAAGTTCGTTACAGAAAATGTATCCTAACGTTGATACAGGGTTTATCTTTGCTACTTTATATATCTCATAGTCAAAGGTCGTTAAACACTCTTTTCCCAGAATGACTGGTTTATCTTAGGTTTGACCAAAGCCTTCGGGAAACACCGATATAAATTCCATTTTCGGCCTTTGACTAAAGTATTTTTAGTCAAACCTATAAGTTCCTAACTTTTCAGTCAAACGTCGAAAGTAAAATAATCTGTTTCGGGCTTTGCCTAGGCGATCCTAGAAGCAACTGGCAGACTCCGTCGACCTGCTGCCGAAAACCCTAACCCTAGACGGTTGGGGCACCCCGAGGTTCGATTTGGTTAGGTTCCTTTAAACCCTGCATACAGAAATAGGAGCACCGCGCAGTGGGGTTCCGTCGACCTGCTGATGAAAACTCTAACCCTAGACGGTCGACGTCAGGGGCACCCTGAGGTTCAGTTTGGTTAGGTTCCTTTAAACCTATAAACATTAAACAATAAACATAAAAAAAATTATTATTACACCTAATCTAACAAACTAAGACTTCTCTCTACTCCTAATAAAAGTTTGACTGGACAAACCCCGATTTCATTAAATTGAGTTTCGACGTCTGCCTGACCAAATTAGTTTCTCCTAGGTTTGACGAAAATTCTTTAGTCAGAGGCCGAAAAACTTCATTTGTTTGGGCTTTGACTAAGACTTCAACTACCTATCGATTTAACCACCCATTTTCTACGATTTTTTGTAGTTTTCGAGTTATTTTAGATCCCTCATTTCATATCAATGGTATAATGGTTAAGGATAGTAGTAGGTATAAAATGTATGTTTTTATTATCAACTGAGCTCTGCTTAAACGTAAGGAATAGTAAATATCAGGATTGACAAAAATATGCAAAGATAATAATAAATTATAAAAAATGTATTTTCGTTGTTTAACTCCGACTTCCAAATTTAAAGTTATTTTTCACTTTGTAGTGTTGCTTTTAAAGAAGAAGAAGAATTTTATTATATTTCTAGCTTGTTTCACAAAAAGTTTACCAATTAAAAATATAGGCATAGGTAGGGGGGGGGGGGGGGTTTCGGAAGTCGGTTGTATTTTTTGTTAAAAAGTTTTAATATTTCACTTTTCACAGTCGTGGTACCTGCCCCACACAAATTCTAATACCACTACCTGCAAAAGAATTCAGAAAATCATCCACATAAAAAGTGGGAAAAAAATACGCATTGTTGAAGCTAACTCAAAAAGTACCCAAACAATATTAATAAATTTTATATAGGACCAATTTGGAGGTATACTCTCTTGATTAAAACATTAATTTTTCAAATCGGACTACTCTGTAAAAATTTATGCGTGGTAAATTTATACATAAAAAAAAAACAACTATACTTGTTGACGTGAGTCTTTTTCGTCGGTAAGAAAGCATAATAATAATGTGTGTATATTTAATATTTTACTGGAGCTAGTGACTAAGTAATAACAGCCGCACGGGTCGATCCATCAGGTTAAGCTACGCTTGCCGGGGTTGGTCAGTGGATGGGTGACCATCTTTACATACCGAGACTCCTCCGTGCCTCGGAAAGCACGTTAAGCCGTTGGTCCCGGCTGTCATTCGTGGATCTTTGACAGTCATTACGGGTCGTCAGAAGCCCGAAAGTCTCACAACCAGTCTTACCAAGGGGTATCGTATTACCCAGTTACTGGGTTGTGGAGGTCAGACAGGCAGTCGCTCCATGTAAAATACTGGTATTCAGCTGCATCCGGTTAGACTGGAAGCCGACCCCAAAATAGTTGGGAAAAGGCTAGGCAAATTGTGTATATTTTATATTTTGATCTGTCTATAGCGACTACAAAATACACAACATGTAAATATGTAGAAAAAAAAACTGTATCCGATGGTGAAGCCACAAGGCAAAACCAGTATTAACTAACATAGTAATTTCAGCAAATCATCGTTTGCTTATCACTTACTCCTGTCACTATAAGAGATTAGCACGAAGACAAGATATTATGAACACAATCACTTAATAACAATAGGTTAACAGTAGATATTAATCATCTTCAAAGATATCTTACTGAAACAATGGCAATAGTTATTGTTTTACTTAAGTACCTGACTCTAATATACACGGTGTTGTAACATGAACAAGCGTATTAATATTGTATGTCTAATTATAAACTTAAACCTATATAATCTTAGGTAAGTTGGGTAACTACGGTATTAACTGGTGGCATGTAAACAGAACGCCTCATAATGGAGTTTCCTTGATGAAGGTTGTACAAAATACGTATTATTGAAGCTAACTCAAAAAAAAACCGGTCAAGAGTTAGTCGGACTCGCGCACCGAGGGTTCCGTTCCGATTTCTGAAAAAGTGTGCTATTTAGAGACATCGTTTTATTTTTCCTGTAATCTTTACATAAACTTCAATAACATACAATAATTTCAGATTTTTCTCTTTGCTAACTTCGGAGATAAGGGGGGTGGGGGGAACGGTATTTTTTTTTACATTTTTCATCAAAAGTCGAAAACTATGCAGACTAAAAATAATTTAAAAAATGTTTGAGAATGTGCAAACAACGTTCTTTCATATGATACCCCACATGCACTAGTAGCCCCACTTTGAATTTTTAAGACCCCCTTTCAGTCCCTGTTGTAAAAAAAATATAAATATTTTTATTTCTTTCTTATTTAAAAAATAGTTGGGTAAACGTCATCTAAAACTGTTCCAAATTTCAAGTTGATAGCATTAGTAGTTCTTGAGATATGCAGCTGTGACAGACAGACAGACAGACAGACAGACAGACAGACAGACAGACAAACAGACAGACAGACAGACAGACGGACAGACAGACAGACAGACTGAGTGCCATCATAAGGGTTCCTTTTTTACCATTTTGGTACGGAACCCTAACTACCCAAGCAAAGTTAATAAATTTGACATGGGTCCTACTTTGAGGAACAAAAGAAAAATTTTTCAAATCGAAAAAATTTAAAAAGTTGTGCGTTGTCATTTGTCATACATAAAAAAAATATACGTGTCGAATTGAGAACCTCCTCCTTTTTTATCGTCGGTTAAAAAGAACACGTTGAATTTTGAAAGTCAGGGAAATTATTTTTGACCGACGAAAAAAAGGAGGAGGTTCTCAAGTCGAGGCGTATTTTTTTTATGTGACAATTTAAGTTTTTAGCTGGTGGTGGCTAGTTGGTGGTTGGTAGGTGGTTGGTGGGTGGACCATCCATCCATCTTTTTCCATAAATAACAATACATGACGCCTGTATTCCAGGAAGGGCTAGGCAGAGGTGTACAGACGCCAGCAGGTCAAGCCACCCGAAACTGTAAAATTTTCCCAATCAACCTTGAATCTAATGCTTTTGCGATAAAGATGAAAATCTATCAATGAAATTTGACAGATTGTAGTAGCTTGATGTGCTGGCGTCTGTACATAACGTACCTACACCCACATTTCGCCAGTTATGTTAAAATCCTATGTAACAAGGGGCGATTGCCATCAAACTGGGCATAAATCCAGAAAAACACAAATCTATAAATAGTACTAGTAAAGAACTGTACGAACTATGAACTGTGTGTGTTTGTGGGGGTGTGTGAGTTTTACCATAGTAGTGTTGCTTAGCTCGTGGCTAAATAGTAACAGCCGCACGAGTCGACTTGCCGGGGTTAGTCCGTGGATGGGTGACCATCTTTACATACCGAGACTCCTCCGTGCCTCGGAAAGCACGTTAAGGAGAAAGCGCCAGGGTAGACCGCGAAATTCAAAATTTCTTACGTTTTTTTCAATTTGTAGGTCAGTGTGAGCTTGTATGTTGATTAAAATATGATTCGCGGCCGTAGCTAATATGGGTTTACAGAATTATAATCATTAGAATCAGCAATATAACTCCATAAGATAGTATTTACCTCAAACCTCATGATTTCATGAAATCGCTAGATTTGAGGTAAATGCTAACTTATGGAGTTGTATTGCTGATTCTAATGATTATAATTCTGTAAAGCCATATTAGCTACGGCCGCGAATCATATTTTAATCAACATACAAGCTCACACTGACCTACAAATTGAAAAAAACGTAAGAAATTTTGAATTTCGCGGGCTACCCTGGCGCATCATCCTTAAGCCGTTGGTCTCGGCTGCCATTCGTGGATCTTTGACAGTTGTTACGGGTCAACACAACAACCAGTCTTACCAAGGGTTATCGTATTACCCAGTAGGTAACTGGGTTGTGGAGGAGGCTGTCGCTCCATGTAAAATACTGGTATTCAGCTGCATCCGGTAAGGCTGGACGCCGACCCCAACATAGTTGGGAAAAGGCTAGGTAGATTGACTAGTGTTGCTTTAGCTCCTGGGTGACCTTTTGAACTCAACATCGACAAACTTATTTCGAGAATACCCACCCAAGTAACCCAAACACATGACACTTGATGATTTCATCTCACCAATGTAAATATATCAAGCTTTCCAAATCTAATTAAAAAACTTCCAACGTTATTAAAAGCTCCACATACTGGCATTATGAAAAAAGTTCCCTATTTCGTTCAGTATGTTAAACTTCCTAAAAGGATCGGTTACACAGTCGAAAGTCTGTGCAAAGTTAAGTCCTGGTTTATTGTGATTGCTCTTAATACTTTTAAGGCGGTCTCGGCGCATTGCGGTGTACAATCGAAACTTAGTCAAAGAGAATAAAACTCGCAACAATATGCAATGGCTGCTTTTACTCGAGCCAAAGCGTGAACTGAGTTTAGTCGTTATTCTTAAAATGGTACAATCGAATGGTTTTGAATCACGATATTCTGCGATTATGTTGATTGTTGAAACTTTTTGGTTCAGATTTTGCTCTTTCTGCTGAGAGTTTTGTCTGTATAGTTTTGTTTGGTTATTTTATGAATTTTAAGTGCGAGAGTTCTTACTGTAGGGCATATTGTATTATTTGTCACCATCAATCATATTCAGGTCGAAATTGATGTATTTACATGTTACTGGGGTGAATTCGCAAAAGTACTTTTATATAAATAGATTATGTTATATAAACAATGATTTTTAGATATATTTTCTAGGTACTTTAATTTTAGTTTTGAGTGTCTGACTTAGCTATCGCATTAGGATGATTCCTGTAATGGTAATTTTAAGGCATTTCAATAAATAAATAAATAAATAAATCTTATATAAGAATTTGTAAAAACTGTCTTTGTAAAATGTCGTTCGTTCGTGTGTCGTTTTGTGTTCTTTCTGTCGTTTGTGTTTGTGTTGTATGTGCGTGTTCGTGTGTAATTGTCGTCTGTTGTGTGTGTAACACTGTATGTGTGTGTAGATTTATTCGTGCAACTAATACATTCATAAGAAACTGTAGGCCTAGTATGAGTTTATATAATCCTTTTCGGTTTCGTTAACGTTCACTCACGTCAATTTAGCACACTAATCACACTAATATTATAAAGGTGAAAGTTTGTGAGAGTGTGTGTGTGTGTGTTTGTATGTTTGTTACTTCTTTACGCTCAAACGGATGGACCGATTTGGATGAAATTTGGTATGTTGATAGCTTATACCCTGGATTAACACCTAGGCTACTTGTTATCCCGGTATACGCGGGTGAAACCGCGGGGCGCAGCTAGTTTGAAATAATTTTGGTTTTTAGGGTCAGCGCAAATTGCGAATAGGTACAAAAACTCGCACTAGGCTCATTCAGAATCTCTTTAATGCTTCAAATCTATCTAAAAAGATACGGCATTACACAATTACACAGAAAATCATAAAAAAAAACAAAACTTCAATGATCTAACCGTCCACCACAATTGCACTAAAAATCAACAAAATAAATTAACGCCTCAAAATTAATTTGTTAAACAAAATTCACCATTAAACATTATTAATAACTCCGACATTTCGGTCGAATATCGCTTGTCACCGATTTTAATGCAATTCATTTAAACTGACACAGAACAAGTAGTGGTTATTGTTTCCAATACGCTTTCAATGGAATAAATTCATGCGTTGATTTTTAAAAATAAGTATCGGTGGTGTTGGGAGCTCATTCTCGGTTTCATTTTACAAAATCATTTTAATTGGCATGATGGTCAGTAATGGTGTTGTTAATTAGCAAATTGTCCACTTGAATATGAAGTTGGTAGCAATTATTTAGTAACAGGAAATGATAGAGGCGCTTCAATACTTATTATTTTGCGTCTAAAAACAAGTCTTGTTTTTATTTTCTAAAATGCAATCAAACTTATTTCCAGGCAAAAAAAAGAACATTTCTAACTTTCCTAATCATTGATATAAAATGGCTCATCAAAATAATCACCCTCGTGCAAAAGCACTCAATTAAGCCCCCTAATGAAGCCATCGCATTAAAGACCGGTTTTGTTAGTTGCAGAAGATCCTTGTATCACAAGATGTCCGTAGTACAACGAAGAGCCAGTTGTGTACCATTGTTAGAGCCACCATTGTTCCAAACTCAAGCCAAAGGGTTTCGCCTTTTATGCCAACGTCGAGGGCCCTCACTGCCTCTGATAAATTTACTTATAGCTGCAAGTGAAGTGAATGGCAATGAAAAGTTAAGCTGTGGCTCTTTTTTTAAATTAAGAATTTTTGGCAAAGGAAATAAATCTGACAGCATTTTATGCCAGTATTAACACGCAATGGGGCGTAATAAAAAAATAATTGCTTTTTTTAAGAAGGTTCAAAAGTATTAAGGTTTTAATATAGCTACGATGATGTCAGATAAGTGAATACGTTTTATATTAAATAAAGTTATGGCTCATAATTCTTGGGATTATGTCTCCTTAGTAACGGAAGCTTAAGAAATGTAAGCTTGGAATTTTCGATAGTTAAGTAGATTAGATATTAAAGATTTAATTGGCGAGTTAGGCTTCCAGTTTCGTTCAGTAATATGGACTTAGATCCGGTAAAGAGATTTCAAGCTAAGTTTATGATAGCTAATTAAAGGCTACATGCCATAAAATTACGCTGTAATAAGCACTGCTCTTAGGCAACACTTTATCTATGAATAAAACAAGAAAAGGAACGAGATTTTTCAGCAAAAGTTAACGCATTTCTCAAAAATTGCGGAACCGAAATAATAAAATAATCTTTTATCATCACAATCGTCGATTTCGTTCGCTTCAATAGGATGGAATGCGTGAGAAATCAAGTGTTTCCACTCGAGAACCCGCGTAACCATCGAACGGTGAACCTTTCTTTTTCAATCGCATAGGTAACAGCGATTTTCAATCAATAAACCACATATTTCCTGCATAACACGCGAAATTCCCTCGGGGTCTTAGAGACCGGATGAAAATATCATAGCTGTAACATCACTTTTTATTGCGTTCATTGCGGTTTTCCTTCGACCTTCCTATAGTTTTATTTTCGCAAAAAGGCAATGGATTCTTGAGAAGAATGGGAGGGTTCTGTATCGTTTTGTATGGTAGGGTCTTTGAAGCCGTCTGGTCCATTAATCTCCGTCAGAAGTCAGAGGGTCGACCTCAAAAATCCAGCGTCCTTGCATTGTCCAGTCCTTCTGTGTCGAGTCATGGTGAAACCATGGCAGAGAGATGTGATTGATAAGTTTTACCAAGTTTATTATAAATTGTTTCTCTTGTGTATTGAACGGGCTATAGCGGTCTGACATGAAGGGTCACAACAAAATAATATTTTCAGTGCATTCAAAATGTTGTGCACAATGTAAAATTAATCATCAAGTGTTATTAATTAGGTTGGCAAAACCGTAAAACTGATTAATTTACTCTGGTAAAACAAATATTCATTAACTAATATTGAGCGAAGTTTAATAATACGGTAACCACATTTACTGCAGGTGTAACTAGCAAAAATATTTTGCATATTGAGGACTACTTAACAGTTATCCTCATACGTATATAAATTACCTTACCTATATTATGTATTAATTCTTGGTGCATGCTTTTAAATTGGCATTATTCTATTTTATTATAGATGAAAAATTTGATACAGGAAAGTAGTGTGACTTTTGCAAGTTGTGAACATAATATAACAATGTTTGTAAGGTCTGATTTTTTTTAGGGTTCCGTACCAAAATGGTAAAAAAGGAACCCTTATGGTGACACTCAGTCTGTCTGTCTCACAGCTGGATATCTCAAGAACCACTAATGCTATCAACTTCAAATTTAGAACAGTTTTAGATTACGCTTACCCAATTATTTTGCAAACAAGAAAGAAATAAAAATATTTATAATTTTTTTGCAACAGGGATTGAAATGGGGTCTTAAAAATTGAAAGTGGAGCTACTAGGGCATGTGGGGTATCATATGAAAGAACATTGTTTGCACTTTCTCAAACATTTTTTTATTTTTTTTTTAGTCTGCACAGTTTTCGACTTTTGATGAAAAATGTAAAAAAAATACCGTTCCCCCCCTTATCTCCGAAGTTTGCAAAGCGAAAAATCTGAAATTATTCTATGTTATAGAAGTTAATATAAAAATTACAGGAAAAATAAAACGATGTCTCTAAATAGCACACTTTTTCAGAAATCGGAACGGAACCCTCGGTGCGCGAGTCCGACTCGCTCTTGACCGGTTTTTTCTCTGTGGTGTCTACAGCGTGCAAGGTGTTTTGGTGCGCCGGTGATGGGGAGTATTCCCCAGAGGAGGGTCCGGTGACGGACAGCCGCGGCGGCGGCGGGTTCACGGATGAGTGCTAACGCGTGCCCGTGTTCCCGCCATAAGCCGCAGAGGAGGACACCGTGGGGTTTTAGTGGGTTATAGTCCCACATAACTGCACTATCTCCCTGTGGTAGTGCAGTATGCATGAGCATTTCACCACGATAAAAAAGGTCTGATTTCTTAATAGTCAGATAACTTTTATCTATCTGCCTAGCCTTTTCCCAACTGTGTTGGGGTCGGCTTCCAGTCTAACCGGATGCAGCTGAATACCAGTATTTTACGTGGAGCGACTGCCTATCTGACCTCCACAACCCAGTTACTGGGTAATACGATACCCCTTGGTAAGACTGGTTGTCAGACTTTCGGGCTTTTGACGACCCGTAACGACTGTCAAAGATCCACGAATGACAGCCGGGACCAACGGCTTAACGTGCTTTCCGAGGCACGGAGGAATCTCACTATGTAAAGATGGTCACCCATCCACTGACCAACCCCGGCAAGCGTAGCTTAACCTGACGGATCGACCCGTGCGGCTGTTATTACTTAGCCACGAGCACATCAGTCCGAGTCAGATAACATTTAGCTGAAAATAAAAATGATAGTTTGACATATTTTCTATTCAAAAGCTGTCAAACCGCCATATTTATTCCATAAATAAAAGTTATCTATCGATTGAAAAATCAACAAAACTCTTTATTTTTATTAGAAACACAACAATCTTTAACTTACAAATTAATACAATACTTAAATGAAAAACAAATCCACTATTATATACACTATTGAAAAATTTGCCCTTCAAAACAAGTGATTTCACTAACCACTTCAATTCTATCATTACCAAGAGTTTCCTAGAAGTTCCTAATGATCCATGAGTCGTATCAAAACTTTTTGCCCTTTGCTGAGTCTCGAAACTCCACAATACATTGTCACATATTACGCAAGAATATTATAACAAAGCGAAATTCCTGAAGGAGACATCTCACTTCTGTTCCAAAAGTAATTTGAACAAAACATTTAATTACAGTCACAATCTTACATACTTCGCAACTGGATCCGCTCCGAACAATAGTATCTCTCTCATCAAATCATAAAAGATTATTCTAAGTCACTCTTAAAGTTATTAATTCGACATGAAAAGTTATATAAATCAGCACACAATTCCTTGAGGGGAGATGGATCCACGTTGAGAAATGGCCTGTTTTGTTTAAAACCATCATTATACTCGATGGAGTCTATTGTTTTGCGAAAGTGTGGGTCGAAATGGAAAGGATTATTCATTTCACTTACTCAGAAGGCAGCTTTTAAAGTTCCGTAACTTAAAATGTGATGACTGGAAATAAATTCGTACTCGTTTGGCATCAAACTTGCTGTTCATTAGCATAGTGCTGTGTAACTTTGTTTTTGTGATAAACTAGGTGTTGCATGTGACTTCGTTCGTTATTAGGGTTCCGTACCGCAAAAGGAAAAAACGGAACCCTTATAGAATCACTTCGTTGTCCGTCTGTCTGAGTGTCAGTCTGTCAAGACCCTTTTTCTCAGGAACGCGTGGAAGTATCAAGTTGAAATTAATATCAACTATGTAAGTCTTTAGCCTCTTAGAACTCTAAAAAAATCAAGCTTCTAAGTTGTTGCAGTAAAAAAATGCGGACATTTAAGCGACATATTTTGATACTCGCAAGTAAATTAAAACCTTCCCGATGACCTAGAAT
This sequence comes from Cosmia trapezina, assembly GCA_905163495.3. Lineage (NCBI taxonomy): Eukaryota > Metazoa > Arthropoda > Insecta > Lepidoptera > Noctuidae > Cosmia > Cosmia trapezina. Next base: position 20,867,168 of record LR991037.1, read on the forward strand.
CATGAAATTTGGCATGAAGCAAGATCTCACAGCACAAGTAAAGGAAAAAGTCCGAAAATCGTGAATTTGTAATTTTATAACATAAAAATTTTTTTTTAGGTGTTCTAGTTTTTTGACTACAATTCTAACTTTGTTTTTGGTATAAATTATTTTCAACTACGGAACCCTTCATTGTGCGTAGTCCAACACATATTTAGCCGGTTTTTATCCTTCACGCCGTGCGCCATTTCGTTTGACACGTTAAAATTGTTTCGTAGCGTAGCGCTTGCTTATCCTATAACTACATAAGTCGGTACACGTAGTATTTCAGCACATCGAGAACCAAAAAAACAGCGTGACTCTCGCTACAAATGTACTCAACGTAATGGCAGACGCACATAACCCTTGCCCCATTTCATAATTTATTTCCCGTGATAAAAATAAAGCAAGCACATTTTCGAACGCAATTTCTATATTTAAAGGCTTTCCGTTTCGTTCCTTCGTCGGAATTTTATTTGAATAAAAATGTTTCTTTCATTACGCACATAAAAAATGTTTGAGCATACATGGCCGTTTGCGCTGGTCCAAGTGCCGCCACTAATATCTTTATTGCGTCTATACCAAATGTTTACGAGCCCTGCCCACGCTTATTGTGGCTCAACACGACACAACATGCCGCTCTTTAGGTAATATACTGGCGATTTAGTTTGTCGTTTGCCATTTTTTTTTTATCTTAATAACACTATTTATTGTTATAGCTCTCGCAAACTATTAATGTAGCATTGGCAGACGAAGCAAGTTGACAGCCATCTTTATTTCATGATTCCTCTTTATTATTCGCCTCTGTTTGCGTCATTTGTTTATTATTTTTATTATGACTATCAACGATAATGGACTAAATCATAGACTAAGCAAAACTTTGTCATATAATTTCAAGTAAAAGTTTTTTCTATTTGTGTTCAGAATACTTTTAGATGAAGAAGGTTTTCTTTTTATTTATATAAACAAAGTGTTATTATTAGAGATTAGATGATTGGATGCTCCTAAAGTCATTTTTTGGCTAAGAAACTATGGAAGTGGCTTCAAATTTTTTTTTTCTTATTATAATTCCCGGGATTCCCGAAAATTCGGGAATGCATAACTAATTGGATACAAGGTATGAAAACGAATTCTTAAATATGTGGTATTATTTATGTGCAATCCATATTTGCCAACACCTGCACGCAAGTACTAGGTATATTTAATTCTAAGTGTACCAGAATTCTAAAGTTGATCCCAGAATGCCGGGATTTTTTCGATACAAAAGTACAATCCATATTAGCCATCACCTGAACGTAAGTAAATATACATTCGATTCTATAATCAGAACTACTCTAAAGTGATAAAATAACTCTAAATTGGTCGATCCTGGAATTCTTGTATTAATTCGATACAAAAGCCCATTCCAGATTTTCCAACACCTCAACTCTAAGTAGGTAAATATAATGCATTCAATTATCCGATCCCTATTATTATTGAACTATAAATTTATTTGGTAAAAACAGATCTAAATAACAGTCATTATCCATACACATTTTTAATTTTACATTTTTTTAAACAAAACTAACCGCATAAACTTTAAATTCGTGACCATTTCTCCAGAGATGACATTAATCTCTCACTCTTAGCTATAACCCTAAAGATGCACTTAAAACTCGATAGTCCAAATTCAAGCACTCACGCTTATGGTTCCCATAACCGTTGGCGTCTCATCTCGCAAGTATTAAATATATTTAACAAGCACTTAACAGCCTATCTATATGATAAGCCAGCGTCTTCTCAACCAGGAGTTTAGAAACTCAGAATACGATCTTGTTTCAAAGAACCACATCAATTTAGGTATGCACTCTAATGAAGTTACATGTACTGAAGATAATCTTATTGGTCGCAAAGGTAGGTAGCGGTCGATGGAAGATCAATACTGATAACTGAGATGGGCTAATTGTAGACCCAAAACCCCAGCGTTGGGGGTTGGGGGTTAGTTGCGAACCCCATAGGTTCACAACTACTGATGATGACAGCTTTTCCATTGGATGATGTTTTTTTACGTTTATACAGGGTGACTTTGAAAACATGCGACAAAATTTAAGAGGGTGTTCTACGCATCAATATGAACAACTTTTACTAAGGGACCAACATCGAATTCGCAAAAAAAAAATTACCTTCCCATATTATAGTTAAAGGTATTGATTGGCCCTTTTGTAAAAGAAGGTCGGATTTTTTTTTGCGAATTCGAAATTGTTCACATAGTAAAAGTTGTTCATATTGATGGTAGAACACCCCCCTAAATTTTGTCGCATGTTTTCAAAGTCGCCCTGTATAGTTATACGTGATATAAGCTTATATACCTATTATGTAAAGGTTTTTCCTTATGCACACATGGTGTGCATTTGACACTTGCGGGGATTGAAGAGGAAGAGGACTGTCGCATTTTCTCACTTCTTTCGCTCACACGGGACCAAATTTTTAAGATTGTTAAAAGAAAAGATGGTTTTTTGAAAAATGTAATCAATTATAGGACTAGAAAATAGTGTTAATTTAATAGGTACCTAATTATTAAAACACATTTCTATTGTGTTAACTAATAAACTCAATTAAAAAAATTCAATTCAGTATTATCTGTTTTTGAAATGAGTTAAATAAATGCCACAATAAAAATGTGTTTTTATTAGTTACCTATTAAATTAACATTATTTAATAGTCCTTTAATTGATTACATCTTTCATAAAAGCATCTTTTCATTTAACATTCTCCAAGATTTGGTCTCGTGTGCGCGAGAGAGGTGACAAAAAATGACTGCCGTCTTAAAATCAGCTATTATTTGGGGTACAATTAGCTCCTTCGTGTTAGCACGATCTATACAAATGAGACTAGCTCACAACGGGGTGTAACACTAGGCCTAATAGCTAGGTCAGTTACGTAGGTGAATGTTATTGAGTATGATCCTAACTATACGTAATATAAATGCAAAAGTAAGTTTGCTTGTTACCTTTTCACGCTTAAACCACTGAACCGATCTTCCTGAAATTTTGCATACCTATACGTTGTCTTGTCAGATGTACAAAAACGGACATAAACGGAAAAAAAATACTTTTCCCGAGGTGACAGCCGAGGTGAGGGGTGGTGGAGGTGGCGAGGTGAGGTGTGGTGGTGGTGGTGGTGGTGTGTGGTGGTGGATGTGGTGGTGATGGTGAGGTGGTGAGGTGGTGGTGTTCGAGGTGGTTCCGACAGTAACTTTCTTATGATAATAGATGGCGCTACGTGTCTTTCGAATCATGATTGAATTATATTATTAAAACATAGTACACACGGCTACACATCAAGCTATACATTTCTAGTTTACACCGACCTCTCATTGTAAGTAAATTCTATACAATGCGAGCAGCTTATACTGGAAATGTATAGCTTGATCTGTAGCCGTGCGTACAACCCGATGTGATTAAAAAATTCTAAATTAACGCGAGCAATGCCGCGGGCAAAAGCTAATCTTCCATAAAATATATTTTATGATACGTATTGAACACGTTTGTACTGTTATACAGCAAAACTTGTCGCCCAAATTGTGGAATATTATATGTAACTAACGACCTAAAGCTTCATTTTCCAGTAGCTATATGAATTGCGTATTTCGGGGTTTAACGCAAAGAGCCTGCCAGGTCCACACCCGAAGGGAGCCTAAGTATATCATTATAAATCATCCCTTGCCAATTTCGGGCACTTCATTACAAAACGATATGTGTTCGAGTAATATATGGAGGTCGGCCATCCAGCGTCCACGACTGTCAGCTCAACAAAAAAAAAAGTGTGGAAATATGGAACAGCCGTATGATATATGCGACCCATGTCAAACTGCTATACTCAGAACGATGTTATTTGATAATAAATAGGTGCCCACCTAATTTGCATGGGATCTTCCTCTGTTATAGCAGATAGGGTACAGTAGGGACGTTTTTGTATTTATGTTGTGTATGTTATAGTCAAACCTCGAAGCTCCTACGCTCCAAGGTTTGACTAGTCAATCCTCAGGTCTGACTTCAAGCCCAAACAAATGAAATTTTTCGGTTTCCGACTAAAGAATTTTCGTCAAACCTAGGAGAAGCTAATTTGGTCAGGCAAACGTTGAAACTCAGTTTAATGAAACTAACCTCAAAACACCTAGGTTAGGCTTGGGTTAGGGTTTTCGTCAGCAGGTCGATGGAGCCCCACTGCGTGGGGCTCCTATTTCTGTCTGCAGGATTAAAAGGAACCAAACCGGGGTGCCCCTGACGTCGACGTTTGACCGAGTCTGCTAATCGCTTCTAGGATCGACTAGGCAAAGCCCGAAACAGATTATTTTACTTTCGACGTTTGACTGAAAAGTTAGGAACTTCTAGATTTGACTAAAAATAAATTAATCAAAGGCCGAAATTGGAATTCATTTCGGGGTTTGCCAGAAGGCTTTGGTCAAACCTAAGATAAACTAGTAATTCCGGGAAGAGACTGCATATCGACCTTTGACTATGACATTATATACGACACCTTTAGTTCTGGAATGTTTTGTGGGATCGGTTACTTTTCGGCCCTCAGAGGGTTGGAGTTTGATGTGACGTCATAATGTTGCTCTTGCTTCAAGTGAAAGGGTAAAGTATAATGAGTTTTGTCTCGAGGATGTCGGTAGGTGGTTTTGAAAGTAATACGAGTGTTTATTTACATAATTGAGAGGATGTTCTGCAGCAACATCTATTACGTCTATATTTTTTACCCGACTACGGCGAATCGAAAAGGAAGGTTATGATTTTGACCGGTATGTATGTATATTATGTATGTTCATCTGTTCCCTCATAACTTCTAAACTACTTATCATAATTTGACAAATGAGGTATCCAATTTTATACTGAATTTACAGCAAAAATAAATCCAGAAAAATATGAGCTAAAACACGATGCTGAAAAGAACCGTGTTCAAAAGCAAACATAAAATAAAAACATAAATGTATTCACCCCTGTATGGAGAGTGCTACATCAAAGCTTTCGATTTAAATGCCATCAGCACTTATTTTATGTGTACAAACATTTTACATTTGTCCATTTGCAATCAGGGGTCATCGGATTGATGTTAATTAAGGGATCTAAGGTGGCCTTTAAATCTTTTTCACACTTTTATTTTATCAGACTTTCAAGAATTATAGGTACCTACATACTTATCTGGGGGCACGGGAGTTCCCCCGCCAAGACGAGCCAAGCGAAGCGCAAGGGCACTACCTACCTTTTCTCGAAGCACTTCGTCGTATTTTTGAACCTTCTTAACTTGGGTTTGGATTATACCAGATAAACAAAATTTTCGGGATATGATGTCAGTGGTTGACTTATTAAACCTATAAAATTTCAATTGCATAGCTCTTACACTTTAGATTTTATTGATATCTAAAATACCCCGATTTCGTCACTGACTCACTGATGATCATAAAAATTCTTAGGGTACTTCCTGAAGTCCTAGAAAGCTGAAATTTGGTATGTAAGCTAGTATTAGTACACAAACAACAAAAAAATTCTAAAACTTGAAACTTTTACCCCCCAACCCCTTAAACTAGGGGATGGAAATTTGTATGAGACTTCCGCAAATAATAAGTAGTTACGAATAATATTAATACACTTGTATATAAGTGCTTTTTGGAAGTCTACGTAGCCTACATAGTGTTTGTAGGAACGAATGTCCATGCATAATATTTTGATAGTTTATCTTCGTGACCGATAGATGGCGTTATACTGTGACGTAATTTTTCTGAATCGCGGTGTTTAGATTTTGTGAAAAAAGGCACCTCTGATGTACAAGAAATACACCCCAAAAAATAAAGAAAAAATTAACAACAGAAAAAATACTCGTATAAATATCATAAGCAACTTACAAAACGAAATGAAATCCCACCAAAAACATTTTCATGTAAAATTTTGCCAAGACGAGACCACATATAGCTCGCAGCCTGACAAAAAGCTATCAGATCTCATGTAGAGCCAAGCTTTTAACTCTACACGCCCTAACTCTCCAAGCCCTAACTTCACAAACTGTAGAGTTTGTGAAGTTAGTTAGACCTTAGTCAAAATATGTGGCTTGGCCGTTTCGCTACCATCACATGGGCGCAAGGTGAAAAATGTATTCACTGTTCATTACTTTTCTGTTATACAATAGTTCTAATAGAGCAATCCGCACCATCAATCATATTCAGGTCGAAATTGATGTATTTACATGTTACTGGGGTGAATTCACAAAAGTACTATTTAATTATTTAGATAGTGTTATAATTCACAAAAGTACTATTATTTAGATAGTGTTATAAACAATGATTTTTAGTTATATTTTGTACTTTAATTTTAATTTTGAGTGCGTGACTTGGCTATCGCATTAGGTTAAGTCCTGTAATGGTAGTTTTAAGGCATTTAAATAAATAATAAATAAATGTATTGATGTGGCAACCTATCAAAATGCTGAGATTTTTGTGTTATGTCTAAATAAATAACAATTAAATAGCCAACCTCTCTAAAAACTCTCTTTAGATGATGGTAAAAACCGCATCAAAATCCGTTGCGTAGTTTAATTTAATTTAATTAAGAATAATCTATTTAAACACACACACAAGTTATATAACATAAGAAATAGCCATGGGTCCTAAACTAGGCACAGCCTGCATCTTGGTGGTCAAAGTTTAAAATAAAAACCGGTCAAGTGCGAGTCGGTCTCGCGCACTGAGGGTTCCGTTCAGATTTCTGAAAAAGTGTGCTATTTAGAGGCATCGTTTTATTTTTCCCGTAATCTTTACATACACTTCTATCACACAGAATCATTTCAGATTTTTTTCTGTGCAAACTTCGGAGATAAGGGGGGTGGGGGAACGGTATTTCTTTTACATTTTTCATCAAAAGTTGAAAACTATGCGGCCTAAAATAAAATAAAAAATGTTTCAGAATGTGCAAACAGCGTTCTTTCATATGATACTGAACATGCCCTAGTAACCCCACTTTGAATTTTTAAGACACCATTTCTGTCCTTGTTGCAAAAAAAATATTTATATTTCTTTCTTATTTGCAAAATAGTTCCAAATTTCAAGTTCATAGCATTAGTAGTTCTTGAGATATCCAGCTGTGACAGACAGATAGACAGACTAAGTCGCACCATAAGGGTTCCTATTTACCATTTTGGTACGGAACCCTAATAACAACGCAGCCACACAGAGAGACACGAAAAGCGATTTTAATTTATAATAGGTATCTTTAGATGAAGAAATAATTCTCAAATAAATAAAATAATTAGGAAATAATTCACCTACGCCAAATAAATACAGATTAAAAACGTTTGAAGCATCCAAACGATGAATATCCGACAGTAATATTTGGACAATTTAGTAGGTATTAATAGTAAGGACACGGTCGCCAGTCACAAATGAATTAATTAATTCAGCCCCACTCGACATCTTTTTGAAGTTAGTCAAACATTTCCATGGAAGTCCCGAAGTAAATTAAATTAACGTGATTTAAAACTGACGGGGGTACTCCAACAAATTGTAATAAGGTACTCTAACCAGTTAAGAGCCCATACTACCTCAGCTTTTTATCTCGCTCGCACGATAATGCTCGCGGACTGAGTGAGAGCGAGATTGAGTGCGGTGATGGGCGCCGATAGTTTAGGTAATTGCTTTTTACGGTGAAAATAATGGTAATTTGAAAAAAAATAAAAAACATAATACCTAATTATAAATTAGGTCTTATGTTTTTTTATTTTGATTTAGTTCAGTTGAAGTATTTTTTGAATACTAGCGGTTTATTGTTCGATTTGGAGGTAACTTTGGATTTTTTTTCTGTCGAGCAAAATGTTATGGAATGTTGTTTTCGTCAAACATTGTACTTAACATGAATCCTCAACTTTACCATAATATATATTTATTTCAAAATTAATGCTGCAGTATTTTCGACCTTCGAACGGAGGATCATGCTAAGCCATTTGAAGTAGTATTGGCTCAGTTAGGATATGATGAATATATCCATCATAAATGCGAAGGTAGCTCGTGTCTGTTTGTTTTTTGTTCGTCAGCCTGTTTGTACGTCTGTTAAACGGATTGTTGTATCGGACATGTCGTACAATGTCTACCAGTGTACAAAGGATACTTTGTATACCTCCACGCAGGCCACCGAAGCCGCGGGCAAAAGCTAGTTTAATATAATATTGCCCATTAGAAGCAAAATGAAATATTTATCCAAAACTGACAGCCAGACTGATTGAATTCCGCTTCGTTTTTGGGTTTTTCTTTTGCCGAAGATCTGACGAAAACAAAATTTCCGATAAGTGTCCCAATTTTACACAACAAACAGAGCTAACAAGAAATGTGACTCAATAATACTGATTGCTCACAATTTTGTATAAATCTCAATTTTGATGTCAAAGTAATTTGTAACGATTGTTTTCTATTTGGGCCAATTTTTTTAAACAGAAATTATTTACGGTCTTCTTTATAAAAAAAAAAAAAACAATTCTGACAGCGAGAACTAATAAAAAAACCGGTCAAGTGCGAGTCGGACTCGCGCACGAAGGGTTCCGTACCATATTATATGTTTAACAATCGCAAAGATAACTTTTTACTTATTTTATAATGATACTGTGAATTACAAGGTTATTTTTTGCAGTTGCAGAAAATCATCCATGTTTAAACAAAATACCTTATGAATCGCCGTTTTCAGTATTGTTGATTAAATACAGTATTCATGGTACTTACATGGTATAAAGAAGTTTCAAATTCCTAATTTGTTGAATTGTTGCGCTAGAGCTCGTACAAAAATGGTCTAAAATTTACAACTTTTACGGCCCTTAATTTTAAAAGATAAAAAAAATATGTTTGTACTCTACTCAATGAGTTCTAGACGATGAAACCCCACATAACACATAATCAGCCTATAATGTTCCCACTGCTGGGACACAGGCCTCCTCTCGGTGAGAGGGAGTGGGCCGTAATCCACCACGCGGGCCTAGTGTGGGTTGGTAGATGTCACATGTCTTCGAATTTTTGGTTCTAGGACATGCCGGTTTCCTCACGATGTTTTCCTTCACCGTTTTGAGAGCAGCGGTGATGAAATAATGACATGACACCCCACATGCTAGATTAAAATTTTTATTTTTTTTTCAAAATGAAAAGTTTATTGTATGGGGTCCGACCCCTTAAATTTTTAACTTTGCTTTATTTTTATTATTTGTTGTTATAGCCGTAATAGACAGCGGAGGCTTAGTAAGTTTGTACTGGGCTGTACGTGGTTGTCTGATTTCATGGATTTTAATTTTCTTGCGCGGAACCCTAATTATTTTTCTAAAATAAAAATAGCCTAAGTTACTCCTTAAAACATCAGCTATAGGTATGCCGTCAAAATCGGTGAAAATTCGTTTGGCAAGTTTCCTAACTTGACTCAAAGTACCATTTTTTTAATCGGACTGCGCTTTAAAATTCTTCTATATAAACTTTAACATCTTCTATACAAACTATATCTCTGTTTTCACGAACACAGATACTTAAAGAATTTCAAAAATCGTCTGGTATGTTTCCATAAATTGACTCAAACATTATTTACACCAATTTTAGAGTTAATCAAGCCCCCAATAAAATCCTCCGCTATAAAATTAACTTTTCACCCCTTAGGGGTAGATTTTTGGAAAACCCTAATACACGTTAGTCTTAATTTTTGGTCTCAAGTATAAAAACTGAATTTTGAGTTAATCGGACCGCGTGTTAAAGTTCCTCTATACAAACTTTGACACCCCCAATCCCTCCTTAGGGGGTAGTTTAGGAAAACTAAAAATGATAAACTTTATAATTTACTTAGATGAATATTCGTGCTAAGTTTCAAGTCTATTAACTCAAGGGATAGGATTTTTCATACAAACTTTCATCCCCTGTTTTACCCCCTTAGGGATGGAATTTCCAAAAATCCTTCCGTAGTGGATGTTTACACTATACAAGGTATTTATGTGCAAAATTTCAAGTCTCTAGGTCCATTGGTTTGGGCTGTGCGTTGGTATATTAGTCAGTGACTCAGTCAGGACTTTGATTTTTTTATATATATAGATTTACCATGTTATTTTAAGACCACAGACTTCTTATAGGTTTTCCTGTAATCTACAGGTATAGAACTAAATTCTGTATTTTTTTCAAAATTTTAGGCTCAGTAGTTTCGGAGATAAGGGAATGGTCAATTTTCGTCTATTTTCTTAAATAACTTTAAAACAATAAATTTTAAAATTATAAAAAAAATATATTTGAGACCCTCATAGTAAGCCCTTTCATTTGATATGTCACTCGGTACAGTTTACAAAACTTTTTTTTTTAATTTTCTTATTTTCCCCCTAAAAGTGACTCTCATATTCAAAATTCATATATTTACTTTAGCTGTACGTGTTTGGGTCACAAAAATCCATATGTGTACTAAATTTTAACTTAATCGGTCCATTAGATTCGGAGCAAATTGGCTGTGACAGACGGACAGACGGACAGACAGACAGACAGACACACGAGTGATCCTATAAGGGTTCCGTTTTTTCCTTTTGAGTTACGGAACCCTAAAAAGACTAAGATGAATTTCCAAGTAACGTGACAATGATGGTACCTACATTAAAAACCCCACTTATTTTATAAATGTGAATGGATTTACCTACGAAAAAAGTATTTGCAAAAGTATGAGACTAATAATATTATAAAAGAATTTAATATTATAATTTGAGTATAAGTTGAAGAATCCAGTTAATAACCTAAGTAGGTACTTACAATAAAAAACTAAAGTCGATCAGTCTTCACTTTAAACCAGAAGTTCGCTCAGAAATCAGCTCGTATTAAAATAAAAAGAAATCCATTATTGCATGTAGTGCTGAGAAAATTTAATTAGCATCAATAAACCGATTATAAGTTGTTAAACAGCATAAATTAATTTAGATCTTTGACTAAGACTTTTTTTTAGGTATAATAGTGACTTCCCTCTACTTCATACGGGTGCACGAAGCGACATGTCAAAAACAATGATATTTCAGAACTTTATTTAACTTACATACCAATCTGTACTAATATTAAAGCAAAAATAATAATAAATAAGTAAGTATAAGTAGTAAGTAATAGTAATATTAAGTATTTATTTATTTTGTATTGAATTTGTTTGTTTGAACGCGCTAATCGCTGGAACTACGAGTAGGATTCTAAAAAATCTTTTTGCATTTGATAGCCTAATTATAAGCTATAGGAAGGCTATAGACTATTTAACATCACGCTAGGACCCTTAAGTGCCGAGCAAAAATAAAAAAGTAAGAAGGAACGCTAAGCGAAAAGGAAGTAATAGCTCGGGCAGGCAATGCGATGCAACGGCGACAGGGTTGGTCAGGGGAGCAAGAAATTTCACGCGGACGATGTCGCGGGCAGATTCTAGTGTGTTATTATACAATTAAACCTTCTGGAATTAATTCTCTAAATGATGATGAAAATGCGTTGCCTTAAGAAGAACAACGAGGTCACACAGACAGACTTGATAAGTGACTTTGTTTTATACTATGTATAGATATAGAAAATATAGATTCTACATCGCCGTATCCAATACTGGAATGAGTACCTTATTCAAAATATCGTTCTCGTAGAGCAATTTTAAGTAGGCCAATTGAATTCATAGAAAATCTTTAACAAAGCCGAGAACCGACCAATTTGCAACAACAAACATTGAAATAGAAGTTGTGAAATTGGTGACGAATAAACTGTTTTTAGCCCCTTAAGTTACTGAGAGCACTCGATCGTGATGAAAATCATTTTCACTCAAAATCGGGTGGGGATACGCAACAGGCGTTTTAGCGATAGTCTGATTTTCAGTAAAATTACAAATATTTTATAGCATACTGTTAGATTTGCAGATGTAGTACGGACGACAGTCAAACACGCTAGTCAACACTAACTTAAAGAACAGAAGAAGACCAAAAAACCAGAGGCCCAGAAGCCCAGAGGAAGCCCAGAAGTTTTAGAATTTCTTCTAGATCCGTTTCTTCTAACTTCTTAGGCAGCGCCAGGTCCCTCGCTAGCATACTCGTATAAGTTGGTCTGGTGAGAGCACTTATGCCCTAAGTTTGACCTTCAACTTGTTCATTTCGTCCGTGATATCGTTGGCAATAAACCATTGTTGTAGCCGAGACTTGTAACTTATCCAGTCTTGGGATAAATGGTCAAAGTTTGTTATTATACTGAATGAAACACCAAAAGTTGACATTGTGCACTCGTAAATTTGTCCTCGTCGCCACTGTTAGATATGCAGATATAGTACGGACAACAGTCAAACACGCTAGTCAATGACACACTAACTTTAATATCTCTCAACGTATTACTTATCCGGGTCGCAGCCGCGGTACGTTACACACACATACATAATATCCCCTTCCCTTTATTTAGCAACTACAAAACCACCCCAGTTAAACAATCATTAAATGCAAAACTACGCTAAGGAGTAAAGTTATCGGTAGACAACTCGAGACGTCGTGGATTTATCGCTGGTATGGACGTCAGCGCATCAACAGAGCCGTCTGACTCAGCTAGGGGCGTGGTGAAGGTCACATTTCGCTCTGAACCACATTCACCTTCTCCCTCCCCTCTGATCGGTGTACTGGTGACTGATGACGATACCGTTATGTGTTCTGGTGATGGCGTTCCCATTCGCATTGAGTGTGGCTCTCGTCTGGTCGCTACACCGCTGAGTAAAAAATTGATTTTTCAGCGAATCCGAGCCGCTTTGACTCAAAATGTCTGTCCAGAAGTTTTAGGATTTCTTCTAGATCCGTTTCTTCTAACTTTTTGGGCAGCGCCAGGTCCCTCGCTACCATACTCGTATAAGTTGGTCTGGTGAGAGCGCTTATGAGTATTGCCCTAAGTTTGACCTTCCACTTGTCCGTTTCGTCCGTAATATCGTTGGCAATAAACCATTGTTGTAGCCGAGACTTGTAACTTATCCAGTCTTGGGATAAATGGTCAAAGTTCGTCATTATACCGAATGAAACACCAAAAGTACACATTGTGGACTCGTAAATTCGTCCTGGTTGCCACTTTTAGATATGCAGATATAGTACGAACGACAGTCAAACACGCTAGTCAATGACACACTATCTTTAATATCTCTCAATGTATTACTTACCCGGGTCGCAGCTGCGGTACGTTACGGACCAACGGCTTAACGTGCTTTCCGAGGCACGGAGGAGTCTCGGTATGTAAAGATGGTCACCCATCGACGGACCAACCCCAGCAAGCGGATTTTAACCTGATGGATCGAGCCTTGCGGCTGTTATTACTTAGCCAAGAGCTCCACAATGCTCCTCAATCCTCAATTCTCGTTAAAAAATCCCTAGAAATAAGTTGTGAAAATTCAGTTAGTGATTTAAAAACTGCCCTGTATAGTTGTTTGCATCAAACAGATTCATGAAATTACATATCACTCTAACATAAAATCACCGTCGAAAAAATTGACAATCACTTACTTCCCTCCAAAACTCATTCACTTTTTCGCAGTCATTTAAAAACGGAAGAAAAAATTGAAATTAATTATTCAAATTTAATGTCCCGCTACCCGCTTTCACTGTACCAGTATCAACAGACGGCGTGCCTCCGAGATAATAAAATTTAAAAGGGCAAACTTCGTCGGCCATAGGATGGAATGAAAAGTGATTTGCCTAATCCACTTCTCAATTTTCCAACTCACTGGTCTTTGTGAATTACAGTCACTATCGACCTCAACTCTTGTATGTGGTTCGAAGTTTCAATCATTGACATATTCGAGGAAGATATGTTACGCGCTAACATCGCAATCATTAAACCGGGACTCTACTGACTGGACTGAAACTAGAACATCTGTGATCAGGATCACAGTCGCAAACCTACAGTTACTGATAGACAAGGACAGAGATAGGAGCCGGCGCTGTCATGCAAGCAAAATCGGGTTAGGCACCGAATGCTTACGATTAAGAATAACATTGCATGTCTGTCTCGCTCTCACAAACATGGCGAAGCAAACATTAAATATTATTACTATAATTTTCAACAAATTAACATTTTTGGCTGTACTTACGAGTGAAAAGTAATCCAGTGGAACTATTTTTGAAAACACATATTGGCATATTGCTGTTGCTTATTTAGTCGATTACGGTAATTTTACTTAACGTGCTACACAAACGCCAGTTCGATTGTGACTAAGGTCAATTGTGTGCGTTAACACAATTTATGCAGTCCGCATCTGGCTGCGCCACAACACCCTGTCAGCCCGCCCCGCACCCCCCGTGTGTTGTCTTCCGCATCCAGTTTGTCCCAATTACCTACGCGGTCTCCTCTCCAGGACTCATCTGCTACACCGGCCATCGGTCCTTCGACAAATATAGCCAGCCCACTGCCACTTCAGTTTAGCAAGCTGTGTCGGTTACTCCACTTCTTTTCCGGATAACTTCATTCCTGATTTTATCCTTCAAAGAAACTCCGAGCGTAGCTCGGTCCATAGCGCGCTGAGCGACCTTGAATTTGTGGACCAGCCCGACAGTCAGTGTCCACGTTTGGTACGTCATATGCTCTCGATTTTTATCGGACTAAAAACTCCCATTAAATTGAAATTTCACCAAGGTTGAAACTGTTCAGTTATTTTAGCTCTGATTTTGCATCCTTATTAAAATCATAACGATTTTTATTGTCGATACAATAAGGTTGTTTTAAGATAAGATAAGATAAAAAATTTATTTGCTTTTTTGGGTTGCTACCATTGATAGACTTGTCTATCAAAATCACAGTGCTCTTTATTTTAGTTGCTATAAAGTTCCTATTGGATTGCTGCGGTCAGAAATGTCAGAGGTAAAATAACTGTGAACGGTCTGTAACTGTCACATTGGTCTGTAAACAAAATGAGACCTGAAGGCCAATTCTCGCGCCTAAAAACATTCAAATTCAAGTCGCAATACAATTTTTGACACCTGGCTCTAACCTACTACGCTTTGGAATGGGCAACTATACTCGTCCTTCATATTTCTGACTGATCTACTCCTTGGCAGCTCAAAAGTGCCTCTTTGATGAGTTTGAGTTGGTAAAAATTAATATTTATGACGAGTTCGACAATACCAGCTACTTTATGACAAAAACCTCCACCTATTTTCTTTCCCGTTTTCAGGCAACCGCATTTCTACTTTATTTTTTAATGTTTTTTAGCAATTTATCCCTATTCTATTACCTTCGTGGCCTATCGCGACCCGTTCCTTGCTGCCACCTGTTCACTGCGCGGTATTGTGGGCTCACCGCATGTTTGACAGGGATCGTATACCTACATAAAATGAATTACACAAGAGCAAAATAATGTAGCATAACACACGCCTGTATTCGCAGACGGGTTAGGCAGAGGAGTACCTACAGTACACCCACGTTTCGGCACTTATGTTTAAGTCCCCCCTATTGTAGTGCGTCAGGTATGTTGACGACTATATTGTAGTGCGTCAGGTATGTTGACGACTATATTGTAGTGCGTCAGGTAGGTTGACCACTATATTGTAGTGCGTCAGGTATGTTGACGACTATATTGTAGTGCGTCAGGTAGGTTGACCACTATATTGTAGTGCGTCAGGTATGTTGACGACTATATTGTAGTGCGTCAGGTATGTTGACAACTATATTGTAGTGCGTCAGGTAGGTTGACCACTATATTGTAGTGCGTCAGGTATGTTGACGACTATATTGTAGTGCGTCAGGTATGTTGACCACTATATTGTAGTGCGTCAGGTAGGTTGACCACTATATTGTAGTGCGTCAGGTATGTTGACGACTATATTGTAGTGCGTCAGGTAGGTTGACCACTATATTGTAGTGCGTCAGGTATGTTGACGACTATATTGTAGTGCGTCAGGTATGTTGACGACTATATTGTAGTGCGTCAGGTATGTTGACCACTATATTGTAGTGCGTCAGGTAGGTTGACCACTATATTGTAGTGCGTCAGGTATGTTGACGACTATATTGTAGTGCGTCAGGTAGGTTGACCACTATATTGTAGTGCGTCAGGTATGTTGACGACTATATTGTAGTGCGTCAGGTATGTTGACAACTATATTGTAGTGCGTCAGGTATGTTGACGACTATATTGTAGTGCGTCAGGTATGTTGACGACTATATTGTAGTGCGTCAGGTATGTTGACGACTATATTGTAGTGCGTCAGGTATGTTGACAACTATATTGTAGTGCGTCAGGTATGTTGACGACTATATTGTAGTGCGTCAGGTATGTTGACGACTATATTGTAGTGCGTCAGGTATGTTGACGACTATATTGTAGTGCGTCAGGTATGTTGACGACTGTATTGTAGTGCGTCAGGTATGTTGACGACTATATTGCAATAATGCGTAAGAAGGTGGCGTCGATAACACGCAGAGTGGGAGGAAGCACCAACAGTAACCTGAGGATGTTTGCTGAAAGGCTGGATGGGCCTACCATGGATAGGTTTATCAAGCTTCATGAAATGGCTTGATGAAACTATCTGTGGTCGTTATATTATCAACTTTTTTTTGTGTTCTATGTAGGTGTAGGTATACTAACATAGGTTATAAGATAATTTAGACATTAACACAATGTGGGCCTATGTAGTCTGTAAATAAAAGTTTTTAGGGTTCCGTACCAAAATGGTAAAAAAGGAACCCTTATGGTGTGACTCAGTCTGTCTGTCTGTCTGTCTGTCTGTCTGTCACAGCTGGATATCTCAAGAACTACTAATGCTATCAACTTGAAATTTAGAAAAGTTTTAGATGACGCTTACCCAACTATTTTGCAAATCAGAAAGAAGTAATAAATATTTTTTTTTTTTTGTAACAGGGACTGAAAGGGGTTCTTAAAAATTCAAAGTGGGGCTACTAGGGCATGTGGGGTATCATATGAAAGAACGCTGCTTACACATTCTCAAACATTTTTTTATTTTTTTTTTAGGCCGCATACTTTTCGACTTTTGATGAAAAATGTAAAAAAAAATACCGTTCCCCCCCCCTTATCTCCGAAGTTTGCAAAGATAAAAATTTGGAATAATTCTATGTGATAGAAGTTTATGTAAAGATTACAGAAAAAATAAAACGATGTCTCTAAATAGCACACTTTTTCAGGAATCGGAACGGAACCCTCGGTGCGCGAGTCCGACTCGCTCTTGACCGTTTTTTTTTTATTAATAAGGGCGAGCCTATATTGCCACCAACCGGGTACAAATCCAGACTCCAGGCTGCTACTGAGAAATTTCAGATGGAAATACACAAATGTGATTTAGTTGGTGCAACAAATAGATTCGATATTGGAGAATGTAATGTTATCCTGGCTTGTCCTTTATCGGAACAAGCTAGGATTCTGTACAAACTTGCTTTGTTTGTTTTAAAATAAGATTTAATTGTGTTTTGGTTTAGTTAATTGTACCTGTTCGGTACAAATATGTAATAGCTATCTCATTCATTAGAGCAGTAGTGCAAAATAAACCATCACTTAGTAAAGACGTGTGTGTTTTTCTACCAAGTACATCAATCCATATTGAACCTTAATCACATCAACAGTACCTAATTTTATTACAGGGCAACGTTATCGCTCAGCAATAAAGCCCTTAATAAAAAAAATAAAGAAAGTACCTACTCATAGTAGCACTCGTAGTTAGCTACTCATTCTGTGTGTTCATGTCTTCAAGGTTCTGGACTGAAAAAAACGAATATGGACAAGTCAAATGCCCATGTAACGCCCACTCTCATGAAGTTTGGAGACGTTATACTTACTCGAAGTTGTGGACGAGTATGCTTACCTAGGAAAAACTGTCAAGGGGGCTGAAACTTTGGCTGAATCATAATAGGATATTAGGTATTTTTGAATCATATTTGAAATTGTAAAACGGTCACAAACTGTCACTTCATAATTTATCTGCGTACAATTCATAACACGCAATTCATCTGTTTGACAGTTTTGTACGGATATTCGTAAAATGGTCCACAAATTAAGAATTGCTTTTAAACTGAAGTTTAAAGTCAAATAGCACAATCATAATAAATTGCTGGGAATTCATGAAATTCGCTTTTAGAGGAATTGCTTGATGTGGCCGTTTTAGGCCCCCCTGATTAAAAAAAAAATATTAATAAAAAATTAAAAATTGCTAATAACACTTTGCCCGGTAATCGAACCCAGGACAGCGGTAGCGCTTTGTGGCCACTATACCATTAAGGCAGAAAAGAGCGTAATCATAACAATATCAACACATGGACAATAGTAATTCCTGGATGTACAGGTGCATTGTTTTAAAAAACATGGTAATATTAATCTAATATAAAATAATGTTATCTTTTCCTTTGCTTACAATAATATTTACAATGAGATGTTCATTTGCCTAACTCTTTAAGCCTACCGCAGACAGTCGCGAAAACTATGAAAACTTCATAGAAATGGTACTACTAGAGTCGCGTTGCGTCTGTCTACGGGAGCCCTAAGGCCACGCTGTCAGGTATGTCAAGGTTTCGTTCTATTGTTTTAAAGAATAATAATTCATCTCCCTTGAGCTCATAATGTTAATATTTTTGATTCCACATAATAATTTATAACAAAAATGGGTAGGTAATTCAAAAGAAATTAATATAGTAGCACGTTTCGTTCTTGCTAAAACCTATAAAAAAATGTTTTATTAATAAGAACCCTTTGATAAAAATATCTTTACTCATTTAGTAAGTGACGCTGATTGATTTTTTAGAATTTACGTGTAAAAAAACCTTTTTGGGTGCCTACTGTTTTATTTTTAAACCTTTTAGCTAATGCCAAAAAACACTTTACAGTTATTTTTGGTACGGAGTTTTTACGCCGGCTTTTAAACACATTCTGGTTATATTTAACTCTATCTAAATCACAATTGTGTATTTGTGGTCCTGCGCTTCTCGCATCCACTGGATTTAGAATACTTTCTCGTGCGACTGAAAAATCATCGAATATTACCTAATGGAATCACACTGAATATTCCAAAGGACATACTTCACAAAGGTTTATAACTCTACATTCAAATATGTAAGTAAATTAAGGTTATGCTTAACATTTTTAATTAAAATTTTATTATCAGCAACCACATGAGAAATCCGATCAAATCTAATAACCGACACAACAAAACCCACCTTAACACAATCAGATAAAGACTGATATCCGATATCAAAATCTCCTTTACCCACCGGGGAGTTTTCTCAAAAAGATAATAACTCGAGATCCTATTGTCGCCAGGATCTTTATATTAATTACAGACATAAAAATGATTAATGACAAGAATCTGGAAACAATGCTTAGGAATCCGTATTTATTGGACACCCTCGCCCGGTATTTGTCATCAAGACAAATTATTTGTCCAATGTTTGTTTCCGCCATTTTTAATATTTCCCCCCTTCTCATTTATTTTTCTGTTATGTTATTTATTTCTGCTGATAAAAATTTGTAACTCCTTACTGTTGCGTGGATTCAATTATAACAAATGACAAATTGGAAATGTTGTCAGTAAATATCTATCATGAAGAAGATGGCTAACACTCTACAAACTATTCCTCAACACTTAATTTCGAACCCAAAACTATAGAGCCATGGTACACTTTAACAGAGTATCACAAAGAAAACCTCAGGAATCTTAGTAATCATCTGGTCAACCTTTGATCCTTCAAACCTTTATACAATTGACCGTTGCTAAGAAACACTTATCGTGACCTCCCACCCCCCTCATAATGTTCCACAATTGATTGTTAAAGGGGGGTCGTGATACAGTTAGAGGAGTCAACTTATGTTGGTCTTTACACGTATTTCAAACAAAGCAAATCAATAATTCAAGAATCGGAACGCCCGGCGGCGGTCCGTTGGAAATATTTCCTTTTATTTTTCTTGTCTGAAAGATGCTTTTAAATTTTTATAGAGAAACTTGAGGTTTTAGAGGTAAAGGCGCTAAGTAAAATTGTAAGTGTTTTCCCGGCTTTTTGTAATGAAGAAAACAGTAGGCGCTGGGTCACGTAATCACTTTCTTAACTTTGTGTTTGGCAGAATTTTGGCTTGTAAACTGGACGTTATAACAGGGAATGTGAAAACGTAAAAGAAATGGTCCTGGAAAGAGAGGAAATTAACTGGTTGATACCCACATGGAAAGCAAAGCTGTATACTGATACGCCCCTTTTTAGAGTTCCGTACCTCAAAAGGAAAAAACGGAACCCTTTTAGGATCACTTGTTTGTCCGTCTGTCTGTCAGTCTGTCTAGGCTGTTTTTCTCAGGAACACGTGAAAGTACCCAGCTGAAATTAATATCAAATTCGTAGGTCTATGGTCCCTTGGAGTTCTAAAAAGATCAAACTTCTAAGTCAACGCAATAAAAAAATAAGGCCATTTATGCGATTTTTTTTGATACTCGCAAGTAAATCAAAACCTATAGGGTACTTCACGTCATCCTAGAATCATGAAATTTGGCAAGAAGCAAGGTCTTACAACACAAATATAGGAGAAAGTCCAAAAATTGTTAATTTGTAATTCTATCACATAAAAAAATATTTTCACAGTTGTCAGTGTGTCAAGACCCTTTTTCTGAGGAACGCATAGAGGTATCAAGTTGAATTTAATATAAAATACGTAGGTCTATGGTCTCTTGGAGTCCTAAAAAACTCAAACTTCTAAGTCAACGCACTAAAAATATTTTGATACTAGCAAGTAAATCAAAACCTATAGGGTACTTCCCGTTGACCTAGAATAATGAAATTTGGCGAAAAGCAAGGTCTCCCAGCACAAGTAAAGGAAAAAGTCCGAAAATTGTGAATTTGTAATTTTATGACATAATTTTTTTTGTTGTGATATCCAATGTTAAGTTTGTTTTTGCGATAAAATCTTTTCAATTACGGAACCCTTCATTGTGCGTGGTACGACACGCACTTGGCAGTTTTTTTTTAAAAGGACCTCAAAGACAAAAATCAACCGTGTAATATAGATTTGAAGATGTCTTAGCTCCTTGCAAAAAACCTCGAACAAAAACTGATCTATCTACAGGGTGGCCGGAACATTGACGTCCAAAAATAAAATTTCGGTCCCTCGTATCGTGGGGTATTCGAATCACCCCCATGTATGTTCCGCGACTTTTCATAGTTTTCGAGTTATGAATTTTTTTCTGAATGTTTGAAAATTTTCGACCTGACCAACCTAAAAAAATTCTAAAAAAAAAAGTAGAGGGTTTTATCGAGTTTCTTTTTTTGCAACTGAATTTTCATAAGTAGTACTTTTATGCATAAAATAATCAGCTTCGTAACTGTGATGAAAGTTATGAAAATGTTGATCTAAAGTGAAAAATTTACGTTCGGTAAATTATGACTCAAATTTTCAACTTTAAATTAAAAATCTTAACAGGTGACTTCATAATTCCTAAGTAGGCTTAAAGAATGCGCCAGACTCTCAGCTTTCATAATCATTAACCCCTTTGTAACCACTTTTTTGCCATCCTTAAGCCTACGGAATGGAAGTCAAAATCGGTTGAACGGACTTTAAAAAAGGTTAGTTTAAATGTCTAATCTTATTACAAATGGAGCATAGGTAGTCTAGAACATAACATAAGCAAAGGTAAAACTTCAAAAAATCATAAATTATTAACGGTGAAAACCACAATCCGTTTATAAACCGATTTATTGTAACTAAGTTACTTTTAAGTACAAGTGAGTGTATAATCTAACGAACCTAATAGTGGAAGGTGGATTTTTCCGCGTAATTCAATATCTTTAAGTAAATTCCTGAATGTTTTCTCGAGTCTCTTTCTTTGATTAATTTTTATTGTTTTCTTTGAAGTAAGCACGATGATATTGGCAATTCTCTTTTATTATTCATTTGGTTTTGCTCATCACTTTGTCTGCATAGACTTTGGTGTCCCTTTTACGGGGATTAAAGGGATGTTATGAGTATTTTCAGGGAAAATTGAATGCAAAGCGATCAAATCCATTCAGCTCTTTTGGTGTAAGGCCACGTCCTAACCGAAAGAGAATGTCGCGGCGACATATGCGATCGTCACGTTCGTGTGTTCGTGGGCTGCATCAATTGGGTACCCTAATTGCGTAACACATCAATCGGAGTTTGAATCATTTGGAAACCAATTGTTTTTATTTTTCACTTTTCAGTGGTGGCCTAACACACACGCATAACATACAAATCAAGTACCTAGCGCAATTTGAAGCGGCATATAGTAAGCATTAAATCATTTAAAGCCAGAGTGCACCTCATGACAATTATCCCTCCCCATATCAAACATTTAAGACAGTTATGGGCTACTTAATACTTATCAATCTTATCCATCACGATAGTGTTAACAAGCTTAGGAACTTGTATCCCGCCAAGTGTCCTTGAATCGGAAATAACTTTGGATACAATTAGACTATAATTATCATAATGTCAAAATATGAAAAACCTTTTATTATGTTCAATAAATAGTGTGATAAATAGGAACTTGTCAACTTGAACTCCCGTCAAGTGTCCATGAATCGCAAATAACTTGATTTCAAGCAGACTAACATAATAATTACTACACAATATAAGTACTCCATTTACAATCAATCTGCCTAACCGTTTCCCAACTATGTTGGGGTTGGCTTCCAGTCTAACCGGATGCAGCTGAATACCAGTATTTTATATAGAGTGACTGCCTATCTAACATCCACAACCCAGTTACCTACTGGGCAATACGATACCCCTTTGTAAGACTGGTTGTCAGACTTTCAGGCTTCTGACGACCGGTAACGGCTGTCAAAGATCCACGAATAACAGCCGGGACCAACGGCTTAACGTGCTTTCCGAGGCACGGAGGAGTCTCGGTATGTAAAGATGGTCACCCATCCACGGACCAACCCCGGCAAGCGTAGATTGACCTGATGGATCGACCCGTACAGCTGTTATTACTAAGCCCGAGCTTCTACATTTACAATAAGATTAGAAATTCAAACAAACCTTTTTACAGTCCGTTCAACCGATTTTGACTTTTATTCCGTAGGATTAAGGTTGCCGTTAAAGGCAAAAAAGTAGTTACACCACCAACTGTTTACTGCAGCTACCATTTGTCATGCCACCAACTCAATAGAAGTCAAAATCGTTTGAACGGACTGTAAAATAGGTTTGTTTAAATGTCTAATCTTTATAAATGGAGTATATCATTAGCATAATATCAAAATGTGAAAAACCTTTCGTTATTTTCTACTAAATAGTGGCTAGCATACATTGTTTTATTACTGAGTTCCGATTCGAACCGATCTGATGAAGAAGCCGGAAGGTAGGCCTTCCAGCTTCTTCATCAGATCGGTTCGATTTTATTTAAAGCTTCGTCATAGTCCCTTAACTATTAATCGAGATATCTTATCGCCACCCGTGAAATACTTATGATCGTTGAGGAGTTCCCGTGGCTTTCTGTGGTCTTCTTCATCAGTTCCACTTCACCAGATGATACTTTCTGAATGCAAATGCTTGATGTGTTGATGAAAATACCAAAATAGCTATATGTATGCGTATAATATTTGAGGAGTTCCCTCGATTCCTCATGTATACCATATCAAAACTGGATTTTGATAAAAATGTGACAATCTGGAAGTATACCCTTTCAAATAAAAAAAGAATTTTCCGAATCGGTTCATAAATGACGGAGTACTGAGGTAACAAACATACAAAAAAAAAAAAAACAACCGAATTGAAAACCTCCTCCTTTTTTGAAATCGGTTAAAAAAAAGTGTGCATAATTAAGAGCCCAAAAAGTTTGTTGAGGATTATTAATTAAAAAAACCGGCCAAGTGCGTGTCGGACCACGCACAATGAAGGGTTCCGTACTTGAAAAGAATCTATCCCAAAAACAAACTTAACATTGGATATACAAAAAAAACACAAAATATGTCATAACATTGCAAATTCACAATTTTCGGACTTTTTCCTTTACTTCTGCTGGGAGACCTTGCTTCTTACCAAATTTCATTATTCTAGGCCAACGGGAAGTACCCTATATGTTTTGATTTACTTGCGACAGTTGCGAGTATCAAAATGTGTCGCAAAATGGCCGTATTTTTTTATTGCGTTGACTTAGAAACTTGAGTTTTTTAGGACTTTGAGAGACCATAGACCTACGTATTTTATATTAATTTCAACTTGATATCTCTATGCGTTCCTCAGAAAAAGGGTCTTGACACACTGACAACTGTGAAAATATTTTTTTATGTGATAGACTTACAAATTAACAATTTTTGGACTTTTTTCCTATATTTGTGTTGTGAGACCTTGCTTCTTGCCAAATTTCATGATTCTAGGATGACGGGAAGTACCCTATAAATTAAATTAAATTAATTAAATTAAATGATTTTTATTTCGGAATAAGTAATCCATAGAGTGTTAGTAACATAATATTAAAACAACTTACTATCTAGTGTTAGTACCAATCACCCTCCGCACAAACTGCTTTATAATTGGAGAACTGAAGCTCTCCGCTACAGTTCTCAAGATGCTGTTGGGACTGTCCCTAACTCTCCTCAGCAGCGAAGCTGTTTTTTTCCGCACAATCGCGTGAAACCCGTCGGTACGAGCTTGGGCAAACATATCTGACGCGCTGCAGTAGCGAGGAAGTCCCAACAGCATCCTGAACCCATTATTGTACTGGACGCGCAGGACATCCAAAGATTTTTTGGTGTAACTGACCCATAGATTACTCGTGTACAAACTCTGGCAGTAAGCCTTGAAAATGGTGATCTTTACTAGGTCCGTACACCGAGCAAATCTACGGGTCAACATGTTACACCGGACTGCGAGTGCCCTGCGCTCCCTCTCTATATCTACATGGTCCTTAAGGTCATCGGAAAGAACGTGACCTAAGTATTTAAAAGCGGATACCCTTTCAACTACTGACCCGTTTATAATTAGCTCGGGTCCCACTTCACGGCACTTGCCGCCGACCCCAAAGACCATGTATTTACATTTCTTTACATTGTAAATTAATCCATGTGCGGCAGCGTAGGCTTCACAAGTCTTAAGCAACTCTCTGATTGCCCCCGCAGACGGACCCAGCAGCACCATGTCATCAGCATAGTTAATGTTGTTAATGCTAACCCCATCAACACTGCATCCGACACGCATGCTGCTGAGTCCCTCTATGAGGTCATTTACATAGAGGTTGAAGAGCCTGGGAGATGTCAGACCTCCCTGTCTGACCCCGCATTCCAACCCATACGGTTCAGAAAGCGTACCGTCCCACTTCACATAATTAATCTGATTACCGTACCAATGTTGCAGTAGTCCACATATTTCCACGGGTATACCCCTGTTTACCATCTTTTCCCAGAGCACATCATACGAGACAAGATCGAAGGCTCTGGAAAGATCAAGGAAACAGGCGTACACCGACGTTTTGCGATCTATATAGTATTGAACTGTATGCTTGAGACTCAAAATAGCGCTTTCAGTTGAAAGTCCGGGGCGAAACCCGAATTGCGCATCATGAAGATGTATATATTCACTTAAGCAAGTATCAAGCATACCGTCCAACACCTTAGCTATTATTGTCGCAAGGGAAATGGGACGGTAGTTACTCTTGTCCGAGATATCACCCGTCCTGTTCTTCAAAATGGGAGTCACGATGGTTTTCATCAGATTAGCGGGCAAGTACGCATGACTAATACACATTGTGAAAAACATAGACAGGACTCGCGGCAGATATACACCTGCGTGCTTCAAGTGCTCAATACTGAGCCCATCATGTCCTGGAGATTTGCCTCGGCTCATACCGTTTATAATTGCACTCACCTGTTTAGCTGAAAAACGCATCAGAGGTCTCACTCCACGACTGCTGGGCTCAGTATCTTCCTTCACGGTTGAGGGACCGAGAGGGGACTGAACTTGGAAATGATCTTTAAACATGTTCGCAATTCCCTGGGGATCACTTATCCCTCCCACACTCGCAGCGAGCCTGGGCTTCCCATCCAACTTACCAGTTGATTTCCAGAAATCACCGAATTTTTTTGTGGCTCGCTGTTCGGCTATCCTGTCCATAATAATTTGCTCAGCATTGTTTTGGCAGAACTTCAACCGGCTTTTAAAAACGTTTCGCTTCTCTCGCATTTTATCATAGACAGGACCTGAAGAGGGACGTTTGTTATGTATCCAGGCCTGAAAACTAAATCTGGCCTCACGATGAGCGTCCCTGACATGTTCATTCCACCCACACACGCGCCTACCCCGTCTCGGTCCCCCCTCGCGTGTCACTTTAGACTGCCTGGCTGCCGCACATAATATTTCTACAATCTGTTTATACAAACTATCCAGAACAACTTTATGTTCAGCCAAACTGCAAGAACCACCACCGCAACTCTCAAACTCATGAGGGAAATCAACGTTGCGCAACTCTTTATTACAAAAATTATGGTAATTAAGCGTTTCTGTCTTTGTTCTTTCACCCCATACCACAGAATTGCGGCAGGTACTCCGAGTCAACAGTTTAGGCCGCACCACTTCTAAATTACATTCAACACACACAGGTAGATGATCCGACACATAAATATCCTCAGACACATCCACACTTACAATTGTATGCCAAGCTGCTACAGATACTAAACAGTGATCCAACCACCTCCTACTCCCGTAAACATCACTAATAAAAGTGTATGTATCACTACTAACGCCTCTTTTCTCTATATCAGCACAAATCCAGGATTGGTCAGTACAAAAGTTAATCAACTCTCTATAAAACAACTCATGAGGGTGAGCATTGAAATCACCCAGCATAAACACATTTTCTATATCGCAGCTTGCCACGGTAGCACTTATTTCACTTAACACATCTGTAAAAACAGGTAAGTTGTCTGGACAATTAGTAGGCATATATACAGAGAAAACAAGAATACTACGACCCTTAGACGAGGCTGTGATGGCCACTAAGCGAGGACTACTACAGTCAACAACAGACACTGACTCAAAGATGCCCTTTGCTATAGGTTTTGATTTACTTGCGAGCATCAAAAAAATTCGCATAAATGGCCGTATTTGATCTTTTTAGAACTCCAAGGGACCATAGACCTACGTATTTGATATTAATTTCAGCTGGATACCTTCACATGTTCCTGAGAAAAACGGTCTTGACAGACTGACAGACAGATAGACGGACAAACAAGTGATCCTATAAGGGTTCCGTTTTTTCCTTTTGAGGTACGGAACCCTAAAAAGGGACATTATTAGAAGGCCAATCAGTTTTATAGAGGATCAGATAAATTTAAATATTTCCCATAAAAAGGCTCTTACCTACTAATCGTAATAGGCTGGAATACCTAATATAATATTGACATAAATCAGGTTCGGCAATGAACGTTTACGAGTATTAAATGAAACTCACTTTCTTTACACATTCATAACCATCGGTTCAAAGAAAGTTGTAACAGTTCAACGGAACGGTTTGACCTTCGAGTGTTTCGTGTGAATAATTTAAAAGTTGCGCAGAGATATTTATTGCTGTACCTACCTGCCTGCCGCGCCGAGAAAAAGGTGAACTTCGGTGATCGCGAATCAGCGTGAGAAACTGCTTTGATTTCAAGTTATAAGTTATTTGGATTGAAATTTTATGAAAGACTAGCGGCCCCGACAGACGTTGTCCTGTCTAAACGATCCTAGAACAAGACTCAGCGCCACCTATCGGGTCAAATTGTGTTATCAAACCATCTAGGAACCCATTCAAATATACACACAAAATTTCATCTAAATCGGTTCACCCGTTGTTATAACGCGTTTTATCAGTTTTTTTTTAAAGTATTCGATGTCCGTCTTCTGGTTCTAAGCTAACTCCCCACCAATTTTCAGCCAAATCGATTTAGCCGTTCTTGAGTTATAAATAGTGCAACTAACACGACTTTCTTTTATATATATAGGGTGACTGGTAA
This sequence comes from Cosmia trapezina, assembly GCA_905163495.3. Lineage (NCBI taxonomy): Eukaryota > Metazoa > Arthropoda > Insecta > Lepidoptera > Noctuidae > Cosmia > Cosmia trapezina. The sequence continues at coordinate 20,895,108 of LR991037.1, forward strand.
TTAGTGACCGATACCTAAACACATGATTATACTCATGATAACAAACAACTTTTACTATGGCACCAAACCTGAAATCGCGAAAAAAAAATCAGCTGCTCCCTACATTTTGGCGAGTTATGCGAACATGAATGTATGGGGCAGCTGATATTTTTTTCGCGATTTCAGGTTTGGTCCCATAGTAAAAGTTGTTTGTTATCATGAGTATAATCATGTGTTTAGGTATCGGTCACTAATTACCAGTCACCTTATATAGATGATTATTTATGTCATAATCAGTCTATAATGTTCCCACTGTTGGAACACAGGACTCCTCTCGTTGAGAGGGAGTGGGAAAAAAGTGGTTTGTGTTATTGTAAAATAGGGTAACTTCTAAACCCTAGGATAAATAAAATAGTTATTTTTGCCATAAAGCATTATCGGAAAACATGAAAGAAGTGGAAGACTTAGGTATGGAATACAAGCTACTGGTAATACCGACCTGGTTTTTTTACCAAACGATGACTTCACAATCAAACAACAACCACAATATTAATTTAGCCTAAAACCGATTCATAATAAAAATTAAAATTCCACTTTCTTTGTTCTCAACAAAATTCTTAGCGGGTTTGTATATAGAGTTAGCAAATTCTATTCTTATTAAACCAAGCCCTTTGTCCATGAAAAACAAAGTCCGAGTGTTAAATTATATATAAAAAAGGGAGCGAATAACATTTTCTGAGGTTAATTTAGCGGTCGCTTAGAATAAATCTCTGTGAGGTTTCATTTGTTTCTTTCTTCCGATTCGCCTTGGTCTGTGCGAGGAAATCGGACGGTTTGCGAAGTAATAATGTACAAAACATGAAAGAAAATCAAAGGTTCGAGCCTCAGTTTGAAGGTATTTTGGAGCTATGTAGTGTTGTAGATATATTTTTGTGGTAGACAAAAATGTTGGTAAAGAGATTATTTGTATAGAATGCAGAACAAACAATGCAGAATATGCCTATCAAACGCTTTCATGGCTGAATTTAAAACAAGTATTTTTTTATCAATCTTGTCATGAACCAAACATTCTGCAGCATTCCGCTCATATCTTGGTCCTTACTTTGTATTCATCATATATCTTGACAGAGAAAACTTCTTGTTAGGGTTCCGTACCTCAAAAGGACAAAACTGAACCCTTATAGGTCACTTCATTGTCCGTCTGTATGTCTGTCAGTCTGTCAAGACCCTTTTTCTGAGGAACGCGTAGAGGTATCAAGCTGAAATTAATATCAAATACGTAAGTCTATGGTGCCTTACAGCTCTATAAAAATCAAGCTTCTAACTCAACGCAATAAAAAATACGACCATTTATGCGACATATTTTGATACTTGCAAGTAAAAATCAAAACAGTAGGGTACTTTCCGTTGACCTAGAATCATGAAATCAGGCAAGCAAGAAGCAAGGTCTCACAGCACAATTAAAGGAAAAAGTCCTAAAATCGTTAATTTGTAAAATCAATCTGCCTAGCCTTTTGCCAACTACGTTGGGGTCGGCTTCCAGTCTAACCGGATGCAGCTGAATACCAGTATTTTACATGAAGCGACTGCCTATCTGACCTCCACAACCCAACAACTGGGCAATACGATACCCCTTGGCAAGACTGGTTTGGCAGACTTTCGGGCTTCTGACGACCTTTGACGGCTGTCAAAGATCCACAAATGACAGCCGGGACCAACGGCTTAACGTGCTTTCCGAGGCACGGAGGAGTCTCGGTATTTAAAGATGGTCACCCATCCACTGACTAACCCCGGCAAGCGTAGCTTAACCTGATGGATCGACCCGTGCGGCTGTTATAACTTAGCCACGAGCTCGTCGTCAAATCGTTAATTTGTAATGTTATAAAATTACAAATTAACGATTTTCGGACTTTTGTTTTTTTATTGACATACAAAATGGGATTACAAACTTAAATTTAATTTAATTTTTAAACGTCTATCAATGTATGCGAGAACATGTTTTTGAACTACTTAAAATTTTAAGTTTGTTTTTGGGATAAATTCTTTTCAACTACGGAATCCTTCATTGTGGGTGGTCCGACACGCACTTGGCCACTTTTTTTAAACCTATACGGCTCTCATGTGCATGCTTTATTTCAGCTGTGGTCTCGATTGGTACACTTTTCACGAGCTTTAGGGCGAGCGCGCACTGCGGTGCGTTTCCGTTAGTTCTGCCGCACTGGGCGGGGCCTACAGTAACAAAACGCATGACCGCAGTGCGCGCACTTCAAAGACATTCCATACTTCACAGATTATGCGGTAGAAAAACGCATCGCAGTGCGCGCTCGCCCTTAAACGCAGTGAAGTTATAAGCCGAACCTCAAAAAGTTGTCATATTAAATTGGCATAACTGAAATATGTAAGTAAAATAAAACTACAAAGTACCAAGTAGGTAGTAGGTACTATAAGCATCTCTCTTCTATCACCTATTCATCGAAAAATCTTCCCATTCTCTAACAAAAGTATGAACATTAGTTAAGGATTCCTACAAAAGGCTAGCACCAAATCTAATTCTAGATTTCCGTGGCCCATTCACATCGGAGCAGTCGTTTAACACATTGTGCTCGCTATGGAAATAAAGGCTTATTTTCTCAAAGCATTTGTTCCCTTCCAGAAGATGTATTTCGGATGCGAAACAGTTTATCTCGGGAGTTAGTAGCTTTTGGGACACAGTGTGGTAAAGGATGAAGAGTTTTGTAGGATGATTTCAGTGTAATGTGTGTCATTTATAAGTTTGTGTTGAAATCTACCGCAATTTAATTCTTGTGTTTTTGCTTAAATTACGGTTTTTTTTTTCATTTCTTTAAACCTGTTTTATGTTTGTTTGTTTTATGACCTGTTTGGAATAGATTACTTATTTAATCAACACAATTATGAATTATTAAAAACAATATGTTCGGTTATCGCACAAATTTTTACTTATAAGTAGGTAGTACCGCTATACAAGGTTAGGTAATTGCAATAACTGAAAACCTCTTAAGGGGTCATTGTACTCATCATTATGAATAACTTTTACTATGGGAACAAACCTGAAATCATGAAAAAAAATAAGCTATTCGCTACATTTATGTTCGCATAAAGGCTCTTACAGACAGAGGCGATATCGCGTCGCGACGCGATATTGTTCTACGGATATAATATCGCAATATCGCGTCGCCGACGCGATATCGCCTCTGTCTGTAAGAGCCTTAACTCGTCAAAATATAGGGAACAGCTGATTTTTTTTATAGTTCTTCTATAATAAAGATGGAACACTTTTTATAGTGTGACTGACACTGGCATGGCCACCATCAGGGATTTTAATTTTGATAACACAAAAAATTTGTCGTTAATTAGTCGGAATTTGCCGCCAAATATCAGAATTTGTCGGTCACCGGTTCAAAAGTTATAAGGGTTCATAGGTGGCCGACCTGGAAAGCGTCTCCCCAGCTTGGCCACATTTATATCTCAAAAACTAGGCCACCTAAAGTAAGTATAGTTCAAGAGCTAGATTGAAGAGTTTACGATAAAATCTTTGATCTAGCTCTTGGTCTATACTTAAAAATTGAACTCATTATATCTTCTAAACTAAGACCCGACTAAATCTGTGACTTGGCGAAAACTTGCGACTAATTAGCGACTAAATTTTAGAGAAAACAGATTTTCGCTAGGTGGCCTAGTTTTTGAGATATAAATGTGGCCAAGCTGGGGAGACGCTCTCCAGATCGGCCACCTATGAACCCTTATAACTTTTGAACCAGTGACCGACAAATTCTGATATTTGGCGACAAATTTCGACTAATTAACGACTAAATCTTTGTGTTATCAAAAGTAAAATCCCTGATGGTGGCCAAGCCAGTGTCAGCCACACCTTTTTATAACAGTTAAGCCTATTCGGCTGTATAAGCTCGCCGCCCGTGTGTCCCGCGGTTACGTATCGTCGTTAGGAGTGGAGGTAATCTGTTTTTATTGTCGCGCCACTAATGCCGTCATTTTTATAAAAGATATAGCCGTTAAATTAATAGCTGATGTCTGAAGAACATTCTAGAAGTCGTTTTGACACTTCAATATGGCCACGAACTTGAGATAATTGAATTGGTAACGCTCTATAGGTGTTCTTCGATGATATCCGGGTAACATACCTCTTAAGGTATGTATGTGTTAACTGAGGGACCCAACTGGGGATTCGCAAAAAAAAGTCCTCTGATTTAGTAGTACCAGACATAAATCAATTGTAGACTCTGGGAATTTGTAAATAAATGTATTAAAAACTACGGCCCTTAAAGTGTGCATGGTTCCTCAGTTCCAGCCAGATATCGAAAAGTATGTTAAAAATGAAGGTATTCTGATTATGTAATAGATATTTATTAAAGCATTCGTAAACATATTTACTAAATAATGACAACAAGAAAATTAAAAAAAAAAACAACGACTAAACTGTGGTCCACACAACAAAGATAAGTAAATATTTTAGTGAATATTACCGAATTAATAAAAATAAAACCATTCTTTTTCTGCCTAAAGTTTTAGTAAAAGTATTAAAATGTCTTGTAAATAAAAACCAGTCGGACTCGCGCACCGAGGGTTCCGTTCCGATCTCTGAAAAAGTGTGCTATTTAGAGACATCGTTTTATTTTTCCTGTAATCTTTAAATAAGCTTCTATCACATACGAATAATTTTAGTTTTTTCTCTATGCAAACATCGGAGATGAATCGGGGGAACGGTATTTTTAAACATTTTTCATCAAAAGTCGAATACTATGTGGCCGAAAAAAATGTTTGAGAATGTGTAAACAGCGTTCTTTCATATATGATACCCCACATGCCCTAGTAGCATCACTTCAAAATTTTAAGACTCCCTTTCAGTCCCTGTTGCAAAAAATATATTTTTATTTCTTTCTTATTTGCAAAATAGTTGGGCAAACGTCATCTAAAACTGTTCTAAATTTCAAGTTGATAGCATATATTCTTGAGATACCCAGCTGTGACAAACATACAGACAGACTGAATCGCACCATAAGGGTTCCTTTTATACCATTTTGGTACGAAGTCCTAAAAAGAAATGGAGCAAAAATAGAAAAAAAATCTATAAATAATAAAAACTAGTAGGTAGGTATTGATTGTCAAGAACTTCAACATGATCTTATATAGTAAGATAAGTTGTGTCGTTATTGTGAAGACAATATGCTCCACTTAAATATGAATAAATGCAATGTAATAACATTTACTAGAAAAACAAAATATATAGAATATCAATATAAAATAAAGAACGAAGCTGTCACTAGAGTGTCCGAAGTGCGAGAGTTGGGGGTTCTATTGGACAGTAAATTAATTTTTGATAGCCATTTAACCTCTATTACTAATAAAGCTTCTCGTATGCTAGGGTTTATTTTGCGTGTAACTAGAGATTTTAAATATATATCTACTGTCCTACTTCTCTATAAAGCCATTGTCCGACCAATTCTGGAGTATGCATCTACAGTGTGGAATCCACAGTATCACGTCTATATTGACCAAATACAAAGGATACAAAATAAATTCATGAAACACATAACTTGGAGAAACTCTAAGATAAATAAAAATAACTCTCAAGTTGTAATTAAACTACCATCATTGGAAACCCGACGAACCGAGCGTGATTTAGTGTTTCTCTATAAAATTATATGTAATCAGGCGGACTCTTCGTATCTTCTTAGTAAGATATGTTTTAGATGTCCACGTATTAGTGCTCGTAGGAAATCTCTCTTCTGCATTCCCTTTACTAGGACTAACTATGGTGCTAACACATTTATAAAAAGATCTTGTCGTTCATATGACACATTAATGGCCACTAGTGAATGTGATTGCATGGATATATTTCACCTTTCCCTCCCCAAAATTCAAGAAGTCTGTTCAAGACATTCTTGCAGCAAAATTATGATTTGTCTTTTTAATTATTGTTGTTCTTTTTCATTGTCATTGTTGATTCATTTTGATATATATTTTTCCTTTTGATAGCGGCTGTCGTAACTTTCTAAATTGTCAAAATTTGTATAATAATGTGTGGAAACTGTTTTGGATTATGTATTGCTATTTTGTACCGTTTTCTTATTATATTGTATCTGTTTGTTTCCCAAATAAAATAAAAATAAAAATAAAAATATCGACACAATTTGAAGATAGCGATTATTAAAACTGGTCCCTCAATCCACTGAAATGATATTGTGCGTGTGCTAGCTGTTTGATGAAAGGAATATCATAAAGTACAGCCGGTCGATTCTGTAAAAATATCAGAAAGTACAGCCGGTCGATTCTGTAAAAATCTCACCGTGAAAACTTAGGTGAAGTGAGTTTGTTTTTGCTAGGAATTGACACTATTGACAGCTCACTCCACGCTCACTTCACCTAAGTTTTCACGGTGAGATGGTTACAAAATCGCACTGCTGTACCTACCAGAGCCGCGTCACGCGTTTTTGCGGGAGCCTTAACATTAGAAAGCTATTTGAGTACCTACAGACGTGAAACGTAAAACACTACCTATTCAACGGTTTATATCCGCAGTCATTCAATCGATTGAACCAACGAACCATCGAAACAGTTTCCAATTTAAAAGGTAAAATAAAACGATGAAATGAACTATAAATAATACTTTAAAAAAATACAGTGTTTTAAGCTGTTCTCTTATAGTGAATTATGAACGGCTCTTTGATTTCTCGCTAAACTTATTTCAAAAGAGCAATATTTTTGTGTCAATAAATATTTCATTGGAATAACGTTGTGATGATGATTTTTATAAACAAAGCTTTTGCTTGCTAAAAAAACCGGCCAAGTGCATGTCGGGCCACGCGCAGTAATAGGGTTCCGTAGTTGCAGATCGGTAGGTACTGCCAAATGCCCGCCCGTCGTTATCGATCGTAAATATTATTCATTTAGAAATCAATATTAATGATTTTATTTTTGTATATTTTTATATAGTTCATAAACTTATATTTACTACCTGTTTTACACAACTAACAACGTTATATAAGTAATTTTTAATGGATTTGTACGAAATTTTTACTAATCCAAGTACATTTTATTTGTTGGTTGACTATCACTCGTAAACTTGAAAAGCCTACCTAGCTGTGATAGTTCTCCTTTTATCTTCGTAATATGTACTACTACCATGATTTTTTCACCCATCAAAAAGTAACCGTTTAGCTGGCAGGGGGGGGACACTTGACTCTAACAAAAATTAAAGCTTAATATTTCAGAAACGGATCCCTAAATCGAAAAATTGTTTTCACAAATCCGCATTATTTTTGAAAAACCCATCTAAAAACATCCCACACCAGAAAAAAAACATCCCCATTTTACGTGTAAGTACCTACAGAAGGTACCCTAAAAAATTTGATTTTCTATGATTTTATTTTACCACTTTGTCGGCGTGATGAATATGCCGAATTATAGCTTTCTAGTAGTAAGTCTCTGAGCTAAGCTGCGGACGGACGGACGGACAGACAGACAGACAGACAGACGGACGGACATAACGAAACTATAAGGGTTCCTTGTTGACGACGGAACCCTAAAAAAAGTAAAAAAAGGTATATTAGGGTTATGAGTAAAATTTCACGGTTTTAATACTTTGTGAGTTAGGGAGATGGTAGCCCACACTTAGTAGAGGTCAGTTCTGTAGAGGTTTGTTGCATTAGTTAACCTTAGTATGTTACTGGCAGACATTATATCATTCAAACATCAAATTAGTATTGAAGAAAAGCGGAACTTGCTTTTGTAGAGGTTTGTTGCATTAGTCAACCTTAATATGTTACTGGCAGACATTCTATAATTCAAACATCGAATTAGTATTGAAGAAAAGCGGAACTTGCTTTTGTAGAGGTTTGTTGCATTAGTCAACCTTAAAATGTTACTTGCAGACATTCTATAATTCAAACATCGAATTAGTATTGAAGAAAAGCGGAACTTGCTTTTGTAGAGGTTTGTTGCATTAGTCAACCTTAATATGTTACTTGCAGACATTCTATAATTCAAACATCGAATTAGTATTGAAGAAAAGCGGAACTTGCTTTTGTAGAGGTTTGTTGCATTAGTCAACCTTAATATGTTACTGGCAGACATTCTATAATTCAAACATCGAATTAGTATTGAAGAAAAGCGGAACTTGCTTTTGTAGAGGTTTGTTGCATTAGTCAACCTTAAAATGTTACTTGCAGACATTCTATAATTCAAACATCGAATTAGTATTGAAGAAAAGCGGAACTTGCTTTTGTGGAGGTTTGTTGCATTAGTCAACCTTAATATGTTACTTGCAGACATTCTATAATTCAAACATCGAATTAGTATTGAAGAAAAGCGGAACTTGCTTTTGTAGAGGTTTGTTGCATTAGTCAACCTTAATATGTTACTGGCAGACATTCTATAATTCAAACATCGAATTAGTATTGAAGAAAAGCGGAACTTGCTTTTGTAGAGGTTTGTTGCATTAGTCAACCTTAATATGTTACTGGCAGACATTCTATAATTCAAACATCGAATTAGTATTGAAGAAAAGCGGAACTTGCTTTTGTAGAGGTTTGTTGCATTAGTCAACCTTAATATGTTACTTGCAGACATTCTATAATTCAAACATCGAATTAGTATTGAAGAAAAGCGGAACTTGCTTTTGTAGAGGTTTGTTGCATTAGTCAACCTTAATATGTTACTGGCAGATATTCTATAATTCAAACATCGAATTAGTATTGAAGAAAAGCGGAACTTGCTTTTGTAGAGGTTTGTTGCATTAGTCAACCTTAATATGTTACTTGCAGACATTCTATAATTCAAACATCGAATTAGTATTGAAGAAAAGCGGAACTTGCTTTTGTAGAAGTTTGTTGCATTAGTCAACCTTAGTATGTCACTGGCAGACATTCTATAATTCAAACATCGAATTACTATTGAAAAAAGGCGGAACTTGCTTTTGTAGAGGTTTGTTGCATTAGTCAACCTTAGTATGTCACTGGCAGACATTCTATATTTCAAACATCGAATTACTATTGAAAAAAAGCGGAACTTGCCTTTGTAGAGGTTTGTTGCATTAGTCAACCTTAGTATGTTACTGGCAGACATTCTATAATTCAAACATCGAATTACTATTGAAAAAAAGCGGAACTTGCTTTTGTAGAGGTTTGTTGCATTAGTCAACCTTAGTACCTATGTCACTGGCAGACATTCTATATTTCAAACATCGAATTAGTATTGAAGAAAAGCGGAACTTGCTTTTGTAGATGTTTGTTGCATTAGTCAACCTTAATATGTTACTGGCAGACATTCTATAATTCAAACATCGAATTAGTATTGAAGAAAAGCGGAACTTGCTTTTGTAGAGGTTTGTTGCATTAGTCAACCTTAATATGTTACTTGCAGACATTCTATAATTCAAACATCGAATTAGTATTGAAGAAAAGCGGAACTTGCTTTTGTAGAGGTTTGTTGCATTAGTCAACCTTAATATGTTACTGGCAGATATTCTATAATTCAAACATCGAATTAGTATTGAAGAAAAGCGGAACTTGCTTTTGTAGAGGTTTGATGCATTAGTCAACCTTAATATGTTACTTGCAGACATTCTATAATTCAAACATCGAATTAGTATTGAAGAAAAGCGGAACTTGCTTTTGTAGAAGTTTGTTGCATTAGTCAACCTTAGTATGTCACTGGCAGACATTCTATAATTCAAACATCGAATTACTATTGAAAAAAAGCGGAACTTGCTTTTGTAGAGGTTTGTTGCATTAGTCAACCTTAGTATGTCACTGGCAGACATTCTATATTTCAAACATCGAATTACTATTGAAAAAAAGCGGAACTTGCTTTTGTAGAGGTTTGTTGCATTAGTCAACCTTAGTATGTTACTGGCAGACATTCTATAATTCAAACATCGAATTACTATTGAAAAAAAGCGGAACTTGCTTTTGTAGAGGTTTGTTGCATTAGTCAACCTTAGTATGTCACTGGCAGACATTCTATATTTCAAACATCGAATTACTATTGAAAAAAAGCGGAACTTGCTTTTGTTCAATAGGGTAGTCAGATTCTATCTAGGGCTCTGACAGGACAGTGATATAAGTTTTAAGTTGAAACTGAGTTTTATCAATATATAAGCGGCCCTCGGCCCTCTTGCCTCCCGTCTACCTCTTTGATTTATAGTGCAGCTACCTCCTGTGAGGTTCGACACTTTACAGTAGGTACCTACCTAATTTGCTTCCCACTTTAAACCTCTAAATCTCGGTATTATGTATGATTTTATTGTTTTTCCATTTGCTCAGGGTGTTTATTGTTTATGCAAAGGTCGTATTTCTCGCAGATTCACTTTTCAATCGAACCCGCTTGCTGTTAACTAGATAAAGTCGTCGGGAAGAGAAATCGGATAATTAGCTAACTGTATCGAGTTATTTCAATCCTCTTTAAAATTTATTTACAACTGTTGTTCATTGCAAGACTGTTTATAACGGGTGATTCATTTAGAGGTACTTTTTTCATAATTAAAAAAAAGTGAAAACTCAAATTTTATCTGATTATCTTTATTATCATACAAAAGAACCATTCATGACATGTATTTTTTAAAGATTATTTCTTTAAAATGTTGGCGATAACTGCGGCTAACATTGTCCGTTCTGAAGTTCCAATTTTCTAGACGCGTCCGAGCATTTCGAGTGGTATTTGGGAAATATCGCGAGTAATGTTGGCTTCCTATTCCTCAATCGTACCCGAGTTATCCATGTAGACTTTGGACTTTACATAGCCCCGAAGGAAAAGTCTAGAGGTGAGATATCACACGATCTAGGCTGCCAATTCAACGGTCCGAAGCGAAAAATTAACTGTGCACCGAATTTTTCTCGCAATTGGAACTTCAGAACGGACCATGTTAGCCGCAGTTATCGCCAACATTTTAAAGAAATAATCTTTAAAAAATACATGTCATGAATGGTTCTTTTGTATGATAATAAAGATAATCAGATAAAATTTGTGTTTTCACTTTTCTTTTAATTATGAAAAAAGTACCTCTAAATGAATCACCCGTTATTTTTCATACTTAACATTCGGCTAAAGTTTTTCAGGCTTTTCATGTAGAAACAACACAACATTATTTTAGGATAAAAAAATAAAACAAACCAGTAAATTATCCGTCATAAAAACCATCGATATATTTACAACTTTTAATTATTTACATATTTACATCATCGAATACTATTACAGTAATAATTGAACCGTATTTACACAGTACATTACTTTGAAACAATAACATTAAGTAAATAATACGTTAGATATGTTAACGTTACTATGAAAACAATGCATAACAACAAGCGGTGTATTGGGTCCCATCAAAATATACTGGTCCATTTTTAGACCGACATTACTTTTCATTGAATGATTTCCATACCTGGGAGTCTAAAACGGCCACATTAAGCAATTCCTCTAAAAGCGATTCATTTCCTGAATTTCCAGCAATTTATTATGATTGACGTATTTGACATTAAACTTCAATAAAGCAATTCATAATTAGTGGACCATTTTACGTATCTCCATACAAAACTGTCAAACATGAATTGCGTGTTATGAATTGGACGTAGATAAATTATGAATTGTCAGTTTGTGACCGTTTTACGATTTCAAATATGATTCATAATACCTATTGATCAATAGTAGCGGTCAAACATCCCTCAGACACAGTTAATTGTGTCTGGGGGATGTTTGATCACCACGATTTATCTGGCTGCTTACAAATAGTATTGAAATAGTTCCCCGAGTATATCATTATAAAAATTAAGACTCACTATAAGATGACGTAATTTTGTGCGAGGAAAAAACCATCGACGGGAAGTGTCTGACAGAATTGATTATTAATTATTAACAATATTCTGTAAAACATACATAAAAATCAGCAATCGGACTTTAAGAAAAATGAGTAATATTTTTACGTAACTTTGGTACTTGATACCTGAAATTTGGCCGTCGGCCCAAGCTATTTCAAAGTACATTCTAACACTACTTTATCCCATATATTTTGTTAATCAGAAAATAAGTAAGGTCTGGCGGATCTGGGGTCTTGGACTATAAGGTATTTTTGTTCGTGACTGTACAGTCGAACAAGCTATTTCCACTACACTGCATGCACTAAAATTCATTTTGATTGTACTTTTTGAGCTTATTAGTACTATCGAGCCGAGAGTGATGTTTAAAGATTGACTACTCAAGACACTCACAGAATTGTTTTAAGTAGTTGCAAGTTAGCTACCTGAGGGCTTAGTGCGAGTTTTTATACTTACTCGATCACGTTAACGTAAACGTCAGTTTGTACTGAAAATTAATAAGCGCCGCCTGGTGACTATAATGGGAAACACAATTATTCCATACGAATTGACATACGTCAACGTTAACGTAAACGCGATCGAGTAAGTATAAAAACTCGCACTAAGGCCACTACGGTACGGTAAGTACAGTTTATGCCTCGCATGCACACATCCACAACGTTACTATACGCATGATTCAATGCGGTGATAAGGGAAAATTACTCGCCGTGTCCATTCACGTGTATTCATATTTAACGATGCAGAATTCACTGAAATCGGTGAGAAACAATGCGAAATTGATGAAAACGTAGTCAAACAATGATATTCACAAGCAAATGATTTCACGTTCTGCTTCGACACCTAGTGTCAATACATACACCTTGAAAATTATAGCTGGTGGTTGTGGCCTATTTATTATGCTTTAAATTATTGTTTATGTGAAAATATAGACCAATTGCGAATTCCTCAAAGTGTGTCAACTTTAAAACACAGATCTTGTTTTAAAATCCGTTCGTAAGACTGCTAACTTATGTTCTTTTAAATAAATTACACTTAAGTGCAAATAAATTCACCAATAAAAACCAATATCGGTAATAAAATAAGCCAAATATTTGCCCCAATTGCAAGAATCAAACCAGTAATGCGAATTCGTTTCGCCATCGCTTCTTTGTCATCTAATTGAATGCTCTTTCAACCTAAACCACTTATCTTTCCCGTCTTTTCTTTTATTTCTTTGTCACAAATCTATGTTGAATGCGCATTCCAATAGAAGGTAATGTCGGCCTTGTGGAATTTTGCTTACACACAGTGCAGAAACATCTAGAACATTTAGAATTTTACACCTGAATTTTTCTATTACAATATAATTATGTACTGACTTAGTAGGGCGAAGCAATATTGCTGTTTTAGGCTATGTATTGTTTATGTAAGGAATTAGTATATATTAGAAAAAACATGATTTCAAGATATTACCCAACCTGTTTCGTTCCACTCCGAAAACAGTAAAATAACACCGAAACTTTAATAAAAACATCATGTAAATTATACTAAAAATTACCCATAAGTAGTTTGAAAAATTGTTTGTAATACATTTTGCAGCAAAATAAAGGTAACCAACAATAATGCTTCACCCTAATTATAATAATTAAATTCTGACATCAAACATGGCTACGTAAAATAATGAAAAATACAATTTATGTACCCACTCCATATGCTAGATGAATTCCATTCATTTGCATAGAAGTGTTTAAAACTAAGTTTTTATGCAAGAAATGTAAATAAAACGCTCGTGGTCTGTACATAAATCATGCATAATTTGAAAAATATTACGTTTTTTTTTTAAATTAGGTAGATACAAACTAACTTAAGTTTTTTATTTTCAAAAAATTTGTTCTGCGAATTGTTCGAAGTACATTTTGCAATAATTGCAATAGGGCTTGTTTTAGTTAATGTTTTTTAATAGATAACAAACAAGTAAATATATTAATTAGTCAAGACGAGATCATATCCTTAGGTACGTAAAACATACATAAAATAAATAATTTCTTATACAAATAGTAGATCTAGTCAGAAAAGTACTAAAATAACTTTGGTTGTTATCACAAAAAAAAAAGTACCTCGTATAACTTCGTTTCAAACTATAGAATAACCACACGATAGTTAGGTAATAGTATTTACTCCAACTATTTACATGAATCGTATATTGAAACTTCTACATATCAGTCTGCAGTGTAAAATATACTCTAATTACATCGACTCGAAGGTTCATATTGCTATGTTGGTTCTTCAAGTTCACTTTTAGTTTGTATTTGTACACTATCAACGGCTTTCAAAGTCGTTGATGACGTCATCGCTATCAAGTCTTCGTCTATTGTGGTCAGTTGGGAGTATTCTGTCTTCGGGTAAATAGTCCGGTATTTGTATTTTCTTGCTTTTAACTGTGGAAGAAAATATTTAACTTAGTTATGGAAAACGTCCTACCCTTATAACTATTTTCTTTTTTTCTCGTCGTGCAATTTTCTCTGATGAGATTTCTAAACTTGTTTTCTCACAGGAATGCAAAACAGAAACTTGTTTTGAATCTATAACTGATTGCTTATAAGATAGACTTGAAGATAAGCAAATAAATTAGTCTTTACACAGCTTACTTGATAAGAAAAAACTATATACTTTACCTTAACAGCAATTATCACTATGATGACAGTAGCTAGTAGTACGGCCCCCACACTCCACACGGCTAATGAGTTACGTTCTAGAATGTTCGAGACGTCCTTAGAGTCTTCTATGAAGAATGATGCTGTGATATGCGAGCGAATGTTCTCGGCTATTCGCCGCTTGCCAGCTGATGAGCCGTTTAAACAACCTCCTAGAAAAAGATATATTTCACTAAAAATTCCGAAGCAAACACGGTCACATAGTTGTCACCCTGTTTGCCGCTTTCTGATTTTGTTTGACAGATTTGTCATACAAAATGCACAAACGAGAGAATACAAACGTTTTTAAATTAGTGGAATTAGGGTTCTCAGAAGTTCAAATGTTCGACTGATTATATTTGCTTCATGTCAGTTACTTGTGTTATAATTGGTTGTGAATATTTTGGTCAACCATCCGCAACAATACCATGAGATAGTACAAGCAATTTTTTATATTCTCTGCTGTTCTAGATTACTGATGTGGGTTTTAATCAAGCTTCCCAGAACAAAACGTTCGATATTTAGGGCCTTAGGACACCTCCGCCGCAAAACCGCGATTAGAGTAGCGGAATATCATGCGCGTCAGTTGAATTGAACTACTGCGGATTCGCTGCTATGGTTTCATGGCAGAGGTGTGCTAATTGCCCTTAAAATCATTCCTCAAAAACATAGCTATATACAAAAAAATATTGATCTTCAATCTAATTACAATCGGCAAAACTACTTTCACGAAACAAATGTAGCCACATAATATATTGGATGTTCGTATTTCCCAACCTTTACCTTTCTCATATAAAGCTTAGAAAGCTTCGTACGGACAAAAGGTATTTGTTAAGGAAAACTAGATACCAGTAAATCCTATACATTGGAACTACTATGACTACAGGGCATTGGCTGAATGTAAGGTCAACTACGGATCTAATTCCTTTGAACACGTTCTTGGTAAAATGCTTTTAGTATGTAAGAAAGGTGGTCGTAATTTACCAAATAGATAGTTGGAAGTGATTGAGAATCGTTTATGTGCAAGTAATTTAAAATATCTGCACGAATAAAGGTAAGTTTTTTCCAATTTTCATTTAAAAAACTTGGTTATTACCATTTTGGATACGTGTCGTTTTGCATCATCGGCAAAAAGGGTGTGGTATAGACCATCAAACCGAACAACTTTTTCATGGCACCAACATCGTAATCGCGAAAAAATAATCAGCCGTCCCATACATTTGCGTCGAGTAGGTATTGAAGTTTTCTATGTGACAGTTGAAATTTTTTTCGCGATAACGATGTTGGTCCCATGGACAAAGTTGTTCGGTTTTATGGTCTATACCACACCCTGAAATTTGACGAGGATTCAAAACGACACGTTGTATAATAGAAAATAAATACTTAACACCTGCCTTTCATTATTTGTCTACCACACAACGTCAACGACTAACCAGATTATTCGAACCGAACATGTGGACACACGGTCATGGTAAATGTATGTATATTTTCTCTTTTATGTACACAAACTGTGTCTTTAATTTTTGTAATTGGTTTTAAATCGTCTTAATTGAAGAAATAAATGTATCGCTTCGTCGCCGTCACCTAGTACTCGTTGACGTACCGTTGTCGTGGCGATGGATACTTATTTTACCCAATTGACACATGCCAATTAGGATAGTTACGTTTAGTAAAATTTTCACAAGAATTCATGAAAGCTAAAATTTGAAAATTAGATAGAACCTAATAAATAAGATAAAGTGCTCTTTCGAGATTTATAAATCCCACCACAAACATTTTCATGTAAAATGTTGCCAAGACGAGACCACATCAGAGCTCGCACTGACCAAAAGCTATCAGAGGGGCAATTCTCGTAATTTTAAGAACGTTCGCATTCTAATCTCCAGTCGCAATCTGTCAAAAAAACCTCTAATTTCCCTACATTTTTGACATTGATTGTCGCTGAGATGACACTGCGACTTGAATTTGAACGTTTTTTAAGTACGAGAATTGGCCTTCTGATCTCATGTAGAGCCAAGCTTCTAACTCTACACGCCCTAACTCTCCAAGCCCTAACTTCACAAACTCTACACCTTAGTGAAAATATGAGGCTTGGCCGTTTCGTTACTAAAAGAACTATTGTATAACAGAAAAGTAATGAACAGTGAATACATTTTTCACCTTTCGCCCATGTGATGGTAGCGAAACGGCCAATCCACATATTTTGATTATGGTGTAGAGTTTGTGAAGTTAGGGCTTGGAGAGTTAGGGCGTGTAGAGTTAGAAGCTTGGCTCTACATGAGATCTGATAGCTTTTGGTCAGTGCGAGCTCTGATGTGGTCTCGTCTTGGCAACATTTTACATGAAAATGTTTTTGGTGGGATTTCATTTCTTTTTGTAAGTTGCTTATGATATTTATACGAGTATTTTTTCTGTTGTTCATTAAACACTTATCGAAGTATATACAAGTGTATTAATATTATTCGTAAGTACTTATTATAAAGTAAAGTCTCATACAAATTTCCATCCCCTAGTTTAAGGGGTTGGGGGGTAAAAGTTCCAAGTTTTAGAATTTTTTTGTTGTTTGTGTACTAATACTGGCTTACATACCAAATTTCAGCTTTCTAGGACTTCAGGAAGTACCCTAAGAATTTTTATGATCATCAGTGAGTCAGTGACGAAATCGGGGTATTTTAGATATCAATAAAATCTAAAGTATAAGAGCTATGCAATTGAAACTTTATAGATTTAATAAGTCAACCACTGACATCCTATCCCGAAAATTTTGTTTATCTGGTATAATCCAAACCCAAGTTAAGAAGGTTCAAAAATACGACGAAGTGCTTCGAGAAAAGGTAGGTAGTGCCCTTGCGCTTCGCTTGGCTCGTCTTGGCGGGGGCACTCCCGTGCCCCCAAATTACAAAAGTTGGTACTATTTACTTTTGGTTAAACCTTAGTTTATGAAAGTATTTATTTCTTCAGAACTTACACCCTGACCTGGATTTTTTTTAAACTTACAGCTAAGGTATTTAATAAATATGAAAATTTTTGGAAATTAAAATGACATTAAAAACTCCAATATGTTTTTTACTTATTTGTACAATTTTTAAAAATTAACATTTGTAATTAATATGTTTGAGAGCAGTGGTAACGACCGCGACTTACGAGTTGCAGGTCGTAGGTTTGAAACCCGCCGGTGCTTTACTTTGTGTAAATTATTTCATCATCACTGCTCTCAAAACGGTGAAGGAAATATCGTGAGGAAACCGGCATGTCCTAGAACCCAAAATTCGAAGACACGTCACATTTACCAACACACACTGGGCCCGCGTGTGATTTACAGCCCGCTCCCTCTCACCGAGGAGGCCCGTGTCCCAGCAGTGGGAACATTATAGGCTGATTATGTGTTTGATTTTTAATAACTTATGAAAATCACCACAGCACACTGCCTTCATATTATGAACGATTTTGGAACTATTCCGGTAATATAATTTCAGCAATCAAATTCCGCTCAAGACTCTAAAGCTTATAATTCTTTGTACAAAAACAAAACATTGGCTTTGACAACTGATGGACAGTACCAATATCAATGTAGGCGTCAGTTCTATTCCGAGTTTTCGCAAAAAAACACTCGAAAATAGACTAGTTAAAGTTTTTATTTTTGGCAGTGAGTTCCTAAAATGTTCAATCTGCCTAGCCTTTTCCCAACTATGTTGGGGTCGGCTTCCAGTCTATCCGGATGCAGCTGAATACCAGTATTTTACATGGAGCGACTGCCTATCTGACCTCCACAACCCAGTTACTGGGTAATACGATACCCCTTGGTAAGACTGGTTGTCAGACTTTCAGGTTTCTGACGACCCGTAACGACTGTCAAATATTCACGAATAACAGCCGGGACCAACGGCTTAACGTGCTTTCCGAGGCACGGAGGAATCTCGTTATGTAAAGATGGTCACCCATCCACTGACTAACCCCGGCAAGCGTAGCTTAACCTGACGGATTGACCCGTGCGGCTGTTATTACTTAGCCACGAGCTCCTCGAATGTTACAAAACAAAAATAGCTTACCTATATCCTTATCGCAGTGACAACAATCCGTCTGATTGCTGTTTACGAAAAGCGATACCATGCTCTCTGTACAGCATGGCAAACATTTGTGGTTCACTCTGCAAACGAAAAATGTGTTTATATAACCGTTTTATTTGCGCCAGACAGCCTGGCTGCAAACTTGGACGGCTGGTGGCTTAAACCTGCATTTTCGGTTAAAACTATCCTCAATGTTGGCTCAATCAGAGTAAGATTCAATTCAGTGAGTGTGGAAAAGTAACTACACGTAAAGTATTTTCTATTTATAAAATTGATTGGGAGAAAATATACCTACCAATTCTTTTGGATTGCTATATTTTATCTCAATCGGAAAAACTGATTTTGCTTGGAAAATAGGCTTTTTTAAAGAACTTTTTGTTAATTACAGTGACATTTTAAAACACGAATGGAAGTAACTAGTGAATTTTGTTTGAAACAAAGATATTCCATAATTCACAGATTATGCGGATTTATGCGTTAGAAAAATGCACGGCAGTGCGCGCAGGGCCTTAAACAGGGCAATAAACACAAAAAATACAGTTACCTACCTACAATTTCATTTCATAAAGTAATTACATGAGTTAATCTAATTGTTTACCATTTCTATTAGTAAAACAATCAAACGACAATTTTGTTAAAGTGCTTCACTCAATCGAGGCCAACTAATAGGTAGGTTACTGTAGATTAATTCAGTCGTAAGAAAGATGGAAAAGATGGTCAAAATCATAATCATAAAAATCTTTATTTTTCTCATTCAGTATTACAGGCACTAGATATTATATGCACAATCTTATATACAGAAAGGTGTCTGAAGTAGGAGGGCCCTGAGTTACAGATCACCCGGCTCTTTTGTTACACATGTTACATTACCAAATGGTTAGTTAAGATATACTTGCAATGAAATGTACATATTATAAGTAGATATATTATTATTAATGATACGTTTTTAGACAAATAAAATAGAAATGAGATTAACGAAAAATGAAGAATAAAATGAATGAGTGTATGAATGAGAGTAAGGGTGAGTGTATGGATGATTGTAAGTGTAGGAGTGTGAGTGTAAATGCGTGGGTGTTAAGACACTGGTTTTAATAAGTTTTCAGTGGCAGTGTAGTCGAGATTTAAAAGCCAAATGCGTAAATTTCTTTTACAAATAGCTTTTGTATCTGTGTAAATATGTATTTTGCTATTGATAGAGTTGTATAGAAAATGGTCGTAAGATTTTAAATTATTTATAAATAACTCACCTATCTAATCGAAGTGGATGTGCACACGTGACACAACTGGTAGGTCCAGGTCCTGAGCAAGACCTGCAGGAGTCGTGGCATGGACGGCAAGTCCTCGTTCTCGGCTCATAGTACTGGGAACTAAGGCACTCCACGCATAAACCGTTCTCTAATGAAAAGTGTGGTGGACAGGAAGTGCACCGCTGAGGACCAGCGCCGTGACAGTCCTGGCAGTAGTGGTGACACCGACGGCAACTGTCCTGCCACGGGAAGAAGTTCTGAGGACATTCGGGCCGACACTCTCCCGCCGCTAACCTCCAGTCAGGAGGACAAGATGCACACTGATCTCTTCTAGATCCCGTGCACGTCTCACAAGATAAGTAACACTTCGAACAGGTCCCCTCATCAGGGTAGTAGCCAGGAGCACAGGTCACTCGACACGTCCCCGACTGCAAGCGTAAGGCACCAGCACACAATGTGCAGTTCAATCTTGACACACAACTCTTACAAGTATGCGGACATAGCGAGCATCTTCCTGCAGTCTGATAAAAACCTTGTCCACACTCAGCCACACACCTAAAATAAATATTTCATGTTAACTGAACACTTGAAACCGTACAGGAAAAGGTCTAGATGGATAAAGGGCCATTACCTCGATCCTTGTAACAACAAGGGACTCGAACAAGACAAACAGTCCCACTCGTTCGATCCGCTACATTTCTCGCAGGTCGAATGGCAATTTTTACATCTGCCCGCTTCGTGATACTCACCTGCAAAATGTCACTTTAAGTATACAAAGAACCAGAGTGAAAAAAATCGTTGTGCAAGGTATTACTTACTCGTGTCGCATTTGTCATTGCCATCGGGGAGACAAGTTCCGCTCTTTGTTACAATCCATTTCTCTTGGCAAACAGAACAAACGGCACACGTGCAAATTGAACAGCCAATTGGACACCTAAAACAACAACACAGTTTTTCACATTTTGTTCTTTAAAGGAGATTTAAATATAAAAGCGACAATTAAACGCTCGAACAATGTTCAAAGCGAGGCGTTTGAAATTCCGAGCGCTCGTAAGATTGACGACCTCTGTTTCATCACGAAATGGAATGCAAAGATAAATTATCATAACAATAACACTTACGGCAAACATTCTCTTCTTTGGGCGTCGGCGTAATATCCTGGGGGGCATTTCGGTAAGCAGCGATTCTTGAATGCGTAATCACCAATGCGACACGAAACACAAGCATTCTCGCTAGGGCCGTGGCAAGATTCGCATGTTTCATGACACGGCGTGCATCCGAAATCATCTTTTTGATGTGTTCCCGGAGGGCAAGCCGCTAAACAAGAACCGTTGTAAAGGACATAATTGTGGGCGCAAGAGGAGCACATATCCGCCTTTTCAGAGCATGTGTCGCAATGCTCTGCGCATGGAAAGCAGGCATTTGCATCGGGGTCTTCATAGTATCCGTCTGGACACTGTTGTAAGCAAACAGCTAAATCAACTACTAACAAGTGTGCCGGCGCGCATGTGAGGCACGAGTCCTGGCCAGCCCCGGCGCAAGTCTCGCACGACTCGTGACACGGCCAACAAACCCCACCTTGGTTAACGAAGCTTCTCGGAGGACATCGAGACACACATGTATTATCTAAACGATAATGCTTGCAGGCAACACACTGAGTTGGCCCCTTCCCATAACAACCTTGTGAATCACATTCCGGATCGCACAGTCTTTGCACTTGTTTATCGTTGGCATCTGCCAAAACATTTTTCCGTTGCGCGGAGGGAATATTTTTAGGGTAATTGCGTCTATCAGAAATGCCCAGTTCGATTTCGTTGAGGAATTGTGAGTATTCTGAGGCGTCGTAAACATCGTTAATATGATAAGCTTTCTCTTCCTGGTAAACATTGTTTGAATTAAAATAGCTTTTATTTCGTAACCGTATCGGACTCGTCGCCGTACCGTAAAATATTAACTGCCACTTTTTCAATATGCCCGGTTGAGTGACGTGGATATTACCGGCGTTTAATATCTGAAGGGTCCAACGCCCTTCGGCACTTTCTCCCCAAAAATGGACACTTAAAAACGGCCAATCGTCGAAGTTAGAACTCGTTGCGTCATGCGTCCTCTCGAATAAAAGGGTGGAAGTAGTCCCCATCGGCGACGTAAGCAATATCCGTAAATTTCCTCTAGGGAAAAAGCTCAGTGAAATTTTACATTGAACGTGTTCCAAAAATCTGACCTCGTTCATTGTACCGCTGCACCCATTCACATCCATGTGCACTGATATCGTATAACCGAAAGATGTTTCAATAGACTTGTCCTCGTTTATTTCTTGTGACTTACAAATGTGCTGAGGGGGTACGCTCGTCCATTGTTCGGCTAATGTTACCATCTGAGCGGCATCCATTAGTCCGTAGCCAAACTTGTGACTTACTTTTCTTTTCACGCCATTTACGATCCATCCTTCTTCCTTTTCCAGTGGTTGTGACCGAGACGTCATTACGACGAGGTGTTGCATATCCCGCCACGTTAGTAATGCATTTGCTTCTAAGGCTAATGCACAAATACCTGCGGCTAATGGCGCCGACGCTGACGTGCCTGTGTGGTCTACAGTGCAAATGTGGTCAGGCCTTAATTGCACATCCATATCTACTGTAGTTACGCTTTTGTCTCGGCCTGGGGTTCCTGAACTGTAAGTTGAAGCTATTGTTGATGAGCATTCTTCTAAATACCATGGTTTATATCCCCCCTGCGTTGCACTAGAAATAGAAATAGTGAATATGCTATTCGCATATCCATCACAATTGCAGGAGTCCGTGTGTCTGCCGCCGTTTCCCGACGCCCATATAAAAATAGATCCTTTCCCTCCTCTTCCGTTCGTCACACCGTTTATAAACGCCCTGAAACAAAGCACTTTTTAATGAGCTCGCCTGTAACAATTCCTCTAAATCGCATGCTATTAGACAATACCTTCTAGCCAAAGGGCCGGGGCCGTCGACTGTTTTTCCGTCGTCCTCGGGCCCCCACGAGGCGCTATAGATGTCTATGTGATGTGTGTTGAAGCCGAGTGCCTGGGCCTCCACTGCGTCGTTAACGAGGCCGTCGAGCATCCTGATGCCTCCAATGCTGGCGTTGTAAGCGATGCCGACGCCGCAGTATTTATTGTAGGCGACCGCAGCCACCTCGCCCGCGCACCGGGTGCCGTGTTTATTGTCGCCATTGTCCTGCGGCGTCGGGTCGGTGTCGTTCCCATTTATGTCCGTCGATGCTGCAGGATCCTACAATATCGGAATTCCCGTTCAATACACTTCAGTTACGTAATAAATGGGTGGTAAAGAGAAATCGTTTTGTTCTAAATTGAGTCTTCATTTGACAGTTCTTAGCTGTCTTGATTAATGTGTGTTTCAGTATACTTTTAGGAGATATAAAAAATATTTACATAATTCTGTGATAAGTCCGGATGGTTGGGTTGAATTCCGTCATCCAGAATGGTTATAACGACTCCTTTCCCTGTATATCCTTTTCTCCAAGCGTAGCCGACGTTCATGTCTAAACCGTCCGCTGCACCTCCGTTCTGAAACAAAAAATAAGGTTAATATCTAAAAATAACCTAGAAATACACTCAAGTGGACGGATATTACGCTTTGCGCATTGAATACTTAATGTACGTGTTTATGTTGACGTGGAATGGGAACGCAGCGGCAAGCGGGAAATATGTGACTATGACCTTAGTGGAAGTAGAGCGGTGGATGGGAAACACGACGCTATAAACTAGTGAATGTTGACTTCAACTAGGTACCTATATGTGGTAACTTCGGAGACTACAATTATTCATTTGGAAGCCAAGCCTCAAAAAGTTGTTATGTTTTGCAGCTATGTTCAAATTGCGTAAGAAAATGATTTATACAGGGTGACTTTGAAAACGTGCGACAAAATTTAAGGGAGTATTCTACGCATCAATATGAACAACTTTTACTAAGGGACCAACATCGAATTCGCAAAAAAAAATTACCTTCCCATATTATACTTAAAGGTATTGGACCCTTTTGTAAAAGAAGGTCGGATTTTTTTTTGCGAATTCGATGTTGGTCCCTTAGTAAAAGTTGTTCATATTGATGCGTAGAACACCCCCTTAAATTTTGTCGCATGTTTTCAAAGTCACCCTGTATTATTCCGCCTTCGCTTTTTGCTTAGTCCCCACACTTAGTGTAGGTACACTTTGTCGCGTGCAGGTAATAGATACGTGCGTGCGCGCCAGGAAGGTGGTTTACCTGACATATTAATACGAGCATTTATGTTACTCACCATTAAACGTAAATAAAAGTTATTAGATCCTTTACTAGTCGTAAAAACATAATGAAACTGTTCAAAACGTGGAAATTATTATTCAAAGATATGAAAAAAAAAAACTAATAAATAATATTGAAGTCTACAATGTAATATTCTGGCAGGTACTGAGAATTTAAAAATCTGAGTATACGTTCCTTTTGTGTCGTAGGTAATTCGCCCGGAGACATAAAATACTAAGTTCACATTTGATGTGCACGAAGACACAAATCGTATCCCAGTAAAAGGTGTTATACACGACTTACTACCACATAAACTGGAACAAATTCATCACACCGGTGAAAATGTTTCATTTGTTCCCTTTATTTTATTCAACGAAATTCATTCTCACTTTAGTCAACCTCTGAACAATAAAATTGTACCCGAATAAAGCAGCAAACATTACGAGTAGCCTTATAAAACAATAGAACATCAAGGTCACCGGACTCACAGGTTATATCCCTCGAAAGAGAAGATATTCGCTTTATACCTCGATCTGGGGACTAAACTACTGAATTAGTAATTCCTCCACTATTCTTTGTCGGATGAATTTTAGTACAGAGTACAAATGATACCGTCTCGCTTTGTTCTGCTAAAGTTCGTCGACTTGGTACACTCGTACTATTAAATTATGCTTAACATCTGCCACTGAAATGTTCTGCAATATTTTGTACTTGGACTGAATTTTAAGCAGTCACTAGGTACATTATTTTTATACTTAGGTAATATTATGACTGGAATTGTTACTGTTATCACGTATTTTCGGAGTGAAGTTATATTATATTCATTAGTTTCATAAATAAGTTATTGACTGCTTTGCTGGTCTAATGGTTGCAAGCGCTACTGCTGAGTCCTTTTTTTTTGTGGATGGGAAATCATCAAATGACTTCTCCCGCTCTGGGTGGAGCGGAAGGGCGTGTCAGACTTTTACTGACCAAAACCCACCCGTGTTCCTTCAGTTGCCTATGCCAGGGCCACGGTATCTCTTTCGAACAACCCGCGACCCCGGCGGCATCGGCCCTATCAGAACCCATCATTTTGCTGACATCTCTTTGAGGCGCGCGTGGAACACAACGCGCCGTCGACCCGGGCTTGGTCTTGGTGCTGAGTCCTGGGTTCGGTTCCCAGCACCCTAATTGCGTAACACATTATCAATCGAAGTTTGAATCATTTTTAAATAAATTGCTAATACATTGCTTCATATTTTCGAAAAATTTGTCTGCTCGACAACGTAAATGACGCAATGAATGTTGTTGATCTGTCAAAATGAAACCAACTCCGATTGATAATAGCAATTAGGGTGCTGGTCGGGCAAAGTGTTATTGGGTGTTTCTATCTAGAATTTCTCAGTAGCTGTCCGGAGTCTGGATTAGTGCCCCATTGATGGCAATAGACTCGCCGCCTATTACATGGGACAAACATATACACACACACACACACACCTCTTTCTAACCCTTCGGGAAAATAAGGCGTGATCTTACGTATGTATGAATCACGTATTTTTAACTGAAGTTAGGTACCTATACAATATTAATTAGTTATAAATTATTAGTTACAATATTAATAAAATTATTAGTTATAAATCAAATTTTGCTTAAATAAATAATACTATTTATTTTTGGTAATTATTCATATTCATTTATTTGCGTTCCACAAGGTAAAATAAGATGTAAACAAAAAGCTTATAGCTGAGCCGTTGTAGACCCTGTCAGGGCACAGCAAAAAATATTGTTTGATCAGAAATCTAAATCGTAGAAACTAAAATTAAAATAAAATTATACATAAAAACTGAATTCGCATAAAAAGTTAATAACAATAACATAAATAATTTTATCTACACCCATGCTATAAATTCTCTATAAAAGTTTCTGAAACAGTTAGCTTATTGCCAACATTAAAACAGCCAGTGTCATAGTAACCATGGTAACCATAATAGCATCCAAACGGGTGCTTTAATGTTGTACTGAATTTCATAATGCAACTCGTTTTCAAAAAAAGAACATTGTAATGCACGCGCATTTCACTACAACAGCGCCGTAATTTAAAAAAAGAACTTATTCGAATTCACGTCGTATACTATGACGCCGGCCGCCATGTTCGATACGAGTATTAGTATTGCAAAAAACTGTTTCAGAACCTTTTTTAAAGGATTGATAACATGGATGTAGAGAGGAGCTCGTGGCTAAGTAATAACAGCCGCACGGGTCGATCCGTCAGGTTAAGCTACGCTTGCCGGGGTTGGTCAGTGGATGGGTGACCATCTTTACATACCGAGATTCCTCCGTGCCTCGGAAAGCACGTTAAGCCGTTGGTCCCGGCTGTTATTCGTGGATCTTTGACAGTCGTTACGGGTCGTCAGAAGCCCGAAAGTCTGACAACCAGTCTTACCAAGGGGTATCGTATTACCCAGTAACTGGGTTGTGGAGGTCAGATAGGCAGTCGCTCCATGTAAAATACTGGTATTCAGCTGCATCCGGTTAGGCTGGAAGCCGACCCCAAAATAGTTGGGAAAAGGCTAGGCAGATTGATTGAACATGGATGTAGATAAAGTCTTGTATGCAACTGTACATAATTAGGTATTAAAACACTCGTGTGATACTATTATCACCCACATTCGTGTTTTAATACCCCTTATTATACGTCAGTTGCATAAATAACTATTATTATTGTTAAATAAGTAGCTATTTTCTTAAAATACTATAATTACATTTTATAACATACCCACCTTAAAAATGACCCCGCAGGATTTGCTACACATGTCAGATTTCAGGATTATACATACATGATGTAAGTGCATGTCCAGATAAGGCGCTTTACGCGCGTCCAGTAAATGTACGTGCGCAAAACGGTTTATCTGTAGCGTCTAAATAGAACACATAATTTTATTGCATGAGGTGGCTGCAATCCCTGTGTTGCAAGCTTTCATTATTTAATTTAATATTTTTTTACATTGTAAGACAGTTTTTACTGTCCTATTTGACATTTGACAGTTGACAGTTCATAATCATGTATCAAATGTTTTATGTTTGTCATGTCTGTGTGGGCACAGATTAATACAGATGGGACACTCCGCAAAATCATTTAAATAAAAAACCGGTCAAGAGCGAGTCGGACTCGCGCACCGAGGGTTCCGTTCCCATTTCTGAAAAAGTATGCTATTTAGAGACATCGTTTTATTTTTCCTGTAATCTTTACATAAACTTCTATCACTATTTCAGATTTTTCTCTTTGCAAACTTCGGAGATAAGGGGGGGAACGGTATTTTTTTACACTTTTCATCAAAAGTCGAAAACTATGCGGCCTAAAAAAAATAAAAAAATGTTCGAAAATGTGCAAACAGCGTTCTTTCATATGATACCCCACATGCCCTAGTAGCCCCACTTTGAATTTTTAAGACCCCCTTTCAGTCCCTGTTGCAAAAAAAATATAAATATTTTTATTTCTTTTTTATTTGCAAAATAGTTGGGTAAACGTCATCTAAAACTGTTCCAAATTTCAAGTTGATAGCATTAGTAGTTCTTGAGATATCCAGCTGTGACAGACAGACAGACAGACTGAGTCACACCACCATCAGCACCACCCTATGGGTTCCTTTTTTACCATTTTGGTACGGAACCATAAAAAAACAACTTTTGCAACGACACAATAAATTGCAATTCAGGTCGCACAACTCTTATTACCTGCAATATGATATATTCACCTACAAGTTGCCTCTCTTTCTATCGCGTAACTCTCTGACTCGTTAGGGTTGTTTTCTTTTACGACGTGGCGCGTGATTGAGTATCGAACTAACGTGCGAGCCGGCCGGTGCGCGCCAGCCCACATTTAATTGACCCAGTGAGATGAGCCCGCCGCGTACTTGTAGCTTCATACCTAAACTGCGGAGTGTCCTATCTGTATTCATCTTTGGTGTGGGTAAATAATGACTTGTTCTATAAACTCAGTGCTAGTAACATGTGATATTTTTATTTAAATCAAGCCTCCCTTCATTCGAACCTAAAAACCCAAAACTACAGCCCATTATCATAGCCCGTACGCGGAGCGTCGTGCAGGTACAATGTTGAGCAGTGTACTACGCCAGCACCACATCCGCCACCGCCCGCAATACCCTGTGCTAAAGTAATATCATTTGTAAAAGACGTATTTCCTAGCGATGACGTAATTTTGAAAAAAATATTCGCCTAAATTCCATGTTCCTCATTATAAACCCAGTCTAAAAACGAAAGTGAAGTTATTATTTTCATTATTTGCATTATAACAATGAGAGCAAACGAAAATTTAGCTTTTAATGTGTCTTTTAATTGTTATACAGGGCATGCCGGACGCTCATAAAAGGAGAATGGGCAGTACTTTATCAGGAGTACCGAAACGTTTAAAAATCTTTGTCTTTTACTGTAATTTTTTCAATTCTTCTTTTTGAAGGTCCTAAATTTCCAAGGAAAATGATAATGCCAGTAACTTTAGAGAAGCTTATCGCGCATGATTTTTTTATTAGTTTATTATTTCGATTACTCTTTGTGAGTTCATACTTACAGTTAACACGAATTCTTGTATAGTCAAGAATAAAATTGATATTACTGTCTTAGTTATTGTTATTTATCTATATCTATAAAAGGAAAGCGTTACTGACTGACTGACTGACTGACTGATCTATCAACACACAGCTGAAACCACTGAACGGATTGGGCTGAAATTTGGAACACAGGTAGCTATTATGACCTAGGCATCCGCTAACAAAGGGTTTTTGGAAATTCGACCTTTAAGGGGGTAAAAAGGGGGGATATTGTTTGTATGAAAAATCTTATTCCTTGAGTTAATAAACTTGAAACTTGGCACGAATATTTATGTAAGTAAATTATGATTTTTGTGATTTTTTGTTTTTCTAAACTACCCCCTAAAGGGGAACTGGGGGGTCTCAAAGTTTGTATGGAAAAATTTTAACGCGCAATCCGATTAACTCAAAACTCAGTATTTATACTTAAAACCAAAAATAAAGAATAATGTGTGTCAGGGTTTTTCGAAAATCTACCTCTAAGGGGGTGAAAAGGGGTAGTCAATTTCACGGGGGAGGATTTTACTGCGTGGCTTGATTAACTCGAAAATTGGTGTAAATAATCTTTGAGTCAAGCTATGGAAATATCTCAAACCATTTTTTTTAATTCCACCCCTGTGGGGGTGAAAACAGGGAATACAATTTACATGAAAAATGTTATTCATTTGGTTTTAATTGACTTGAAACTTGGCACAAATATTTGCCTAAGTTTGTCATTATTAGTTTTTAAAACTACCCCGGAGGGAGGGTTAGAGGGGGAGGGGCAAGGGAGGGGTGGTGAGGAGTGTGAGGGGGAGGATGATGGACGCAAGGAGAAATGGCAGGAATTGGTGAGGAGAGGAGGAAGACATGCTGAAGGCTGAGGGGTGGGGAGGGGTTGGTGAGCCGGAGGTGGAGGTGAGGGGGAGAGGGAGGGGACGGGGTGATGAGAGGGAGAGAGCGAAGGGGAAGTCGTGAAGGGGGTGTGGTACCCTACCAGTCGGACTTTAAAAAATCTTTTTGCATTAATGATAGCCCAAATCTTATAGAAGGCATATTTAACATCACTCTAGGACCCTTAGGTGCCGAGCAAAAAGAAAAAAAGTCTGAAAGAACGCTAAGTGAAAACGAAGTAATAGCGCGGGTAGGCAATGCGACGGGGTGGGTCGAGCAAAAAATAAATTTCACGCGGACGAAGTCGCGGGCAGAAGCTAGTATACCATATTAAGATATGGACTGACAAACGAGAGGTTGTAACTTCTAACCACTCCCATAGCACTGCTATAACTAGCACGAGCAACAGAAAACTATATTAAAGCCGAGATTCATTAGGAAACATTTGTGATAAACACCATTGATAAACAATGTTTCATCATATTCGAAACAGTTTATAAACAGTCCGTAAACAAAGGTGATGAAACATTGTTTCAGATACATGTTGCCGTGTTCCCCACTGTGAGTGGAGAGCAAGGCGAAACATCTAGTTAATAAACAAAGGTTGACAGGTATGGACGTGCGTTGTAGTTGTTTCTAAACCTGGAGGTAGTGTACTCTTTGGGCGACATCCTAGCAACAACTGGCATAGTGTGGATGGCAATGTTTCAGAAACAATGTTCATGGTAAACTTGTTTATTAACACAATGATGGAGTTTATCAACAAATGTTTCCTAATGAATACCCTTCTTAAATATACTAATTGATAGAAGATATTTTATTGAGTACTTACCAAATACCACTGCTCTTTAAACAGTGGGTCAGGGAAGGCCGGCGCACTGGATTGTCGCATCACATGCCGCGGCTTCCACTGATGGTCTCTCTTAGACCTCCGCAGCTCCCTCTGCTGCATCACCCATCTCACCTGCCAAATGAACTGTCTTTAATCCTCTTTGAAAAGCTAAGGACTGGCGGCTAAGTGTTCGGAATTTAAAAGGTTTGGAAGGACGTAGAAAATATCTGTGGGTGACTTTTTAGAAAATATTTTTGTAAAAAGTATTAACTATTATTTTCTCGATTTTTATTTACAAGAGAGAATCAGTATTTTTTTGTTTATTGATAAGCATCTTATTTGCCCAGCAGTTATTTTGATCTACAAGGGTAGTTAAATCATGTTAATTTAACAGTTCTCTCTCTTCAGCGCAAACAGTCGAAGGCTGTCGAAGGATAAATACCTTCCCGTAATCAAACTAATATTATAAAAGCAAAACTTTGTGAGTGTGTATGTATGTCATGTATGTGTGTTTGTATAGTTAATTCTTCACGCTCAAACGGCTGGACTGATTTGGATGAAAATTGGTACGTACCCTGTGTGCCCTTTTTTTTTTTTTTTTTTTTGAGGGTGGGAAATCATCAAATAACTTCTCCCGCTCTGGGTGGAGCGGAAGGGCGTGTCAGACTTTTACTGACTAAAACCCACCCGTGTTCCTTCAGTTGCCGATGCCAGGGCCGCGGTAACCCCTTCGGACAATCCGCGACCCCAGCGGCGTCGGCCCTATTGGGCCCCGTCACTTGCTGACATCTCTTTGAGGCGCGCGTGGAACACAACGCGCCGTCGACTCGGGCCTGGTCCTTACCGGACGGCGAGCTACCCGCTGCTCACCGTCCGCAGGCCCGCGCCTACGGTGGCGGAAATCGCCCCGCGATTCCCGCCGCCCAGGGCGTCTCCTGCGGCAACTGAGGGCGTGAGGCTGCCTCTCCCTCACGCGTTCCGCCTCCTCCTTCGCGAGCATCACTGCTTCGCAGAAGGAGGTGACGGCCTCCCATGCACTCTCGCTCCGCACCATGGCCTGGACCAGGCTCGGACGCGAGAGATCGCCGCCGCCGATCGCCTCCGTGAGAACACGGCGGTGCTCTGCCCAAGCCGGGCAGACCTCCACTGTATGCTCCACCGTGTCCTCCGGGCGATCCGCACAATGGTAACACCCGGGCGTTTCCTCCCACCTTATGCGAAACAGGAACCTGCCGAAACAACCGTGTCCGGTGAGGACCTGCGTCAGGCGGAAGGTGAGGACGCCGTGGCGCCTCTCTAACCACTCCTCAAAGAGGGGACTTATCGCCGCAATTGTGGCGTGCCCAACCCTGTGTGCCCTGGATTAACACATAGGCTACTTTTTACCTCGGTCTACGTGGTTGAAACCGCGGGGCGCAGCAAGTAGTAACTTAATATTTGTACGGTTGTACTGGTTGTCAGATTTTCGGGCTTCTGACGACCCGTAACAACTGTCAAAGATCCACGAATGACAGCCGGGACCAACGGCTTAACGTGCTTTCCGAGGCACGGAGGAGTCTCGGTATAGAAAGATCCACGGACCGACCCCAGCAAACGTAGCTTAACATGATGGATCGACCCGTGTGCCTGTAATTACTTAGCCACGAGCTCCTCAGTTGACCTCCTCCTCGTCAGTTGACCAAAATTATGTAGTGCTCATATAAGACTAACCTACTTTGGTAACCTACCTAAACTTGTATCCATTAACGCTCGATCGTTAGTAATGCTACAAAATGCGAGTCGTCACGTTCTGATCATAAACAACGTCATATTAACAGCAACTAGTCTAGAACTGCTGAACTTGCTAACAATGATAATAGGTATCTATTATGCCTGAACTTAGGATATTGGTAGTTTCCAAGTAATTGGGTTTTGGAGGTCAAATACTTGCTCGGTGTATAGTTCAGTGCAATACACAAAAGTAAAGGCTATAATTTAGTTGCTAACTTAACCGTCACATATCTCAATGAATCTCAAAATCTATGAATCATATGGGGTTCTTATGAACTCCATAAGTTCATGTCAATGTGTGTTAGAATGTCAATCGAACCCCATAGGTTCACAACTCTGTAAGCCCGCGGTCACCATCGGATGATGGTATTTTACGTTTATAATAAGGTCCCAATTAGGAGTTGAGGAGCTCGTGGCTAAGTAATAACAGCCACGCGGGTCGATCCAACAGGGTAAGCTACGCTTGCCGGGGTTGGTCCGTGGATGGGTGACCATCTTTACATACCGAGACTCCTCCGTGCCTCGGAAAGCACGCTAAGCCGTTAGTCCCGGCTGTCATTTGAGGATCTTTGACAGTCGTTACGGGTCGTCAGAAGCGTGAAAGTCTGAGAACCAGTCTTACCAAGGGGTATCGTATTACCCAGTTACTGGGTTGTGGAGGTCAGACAGGCAGTCGCTCCATGTAAAATACTGGTATTCAGCTGCATCCGGTTAGACTGGAAGCCGACCTCAACATAGTTGGGAAAAGGCTAGGCAGATTGAATAATGTCCCACTAAAATAGATGGAAAAAATTTAACACAGCTTTCGGTACGTCTAACCAAAGATATCCAAGCAAAAAAAAAAAACACTATTCGTGGATGACTGACCATCTTTACATACTTTCTGCTGTACCTACTTTGTTTTGTTATTAATAACTAAAATTACTTTTTTTGCTACTAAAATAATTATTTTGTCACAAGTCTGCTACTATAAGTATATTTACAGAGGACGAGGAAAACTATTCTACCGTAATACAGTTTTTTATACTAGTACGGGGAACATAGTGAATCAGTTCCGTTCTTGCAACCATAATAGGTACCGAAACATAATATACAAGATAACTTTACTGCTTATTTGTAACTTAATATTGAATTGTGCAAGATTGTTTGCTATGTTTTTATTTGGCAAGTAAAGATCTTTTTTTTATACCTCCGTGCCTCGGAAAGTACGTTAAACCGTTGGTCCCAGCTGTCATTCGTAAATCTTTGACAGTCGTTACCGGTCGTCAGAAACCCGAAAGTCTGACAACCAGTCTTACCAAGGGGGGTATCGTATTACCCAGTTACAGGGTTGTGGAGGTCAGATAGGCAGTCGCTCCATGTAAAACAACTGGTATTCAGCTGCATCATGTTATACTGGAAGCCGACCCCAACATAGTGGGGAAAAGGCTAGACAGATGATGATACAATATTCATCAGTATTAATTATTTAACTTTCTGTTAAACTAGTACCTTAACTTAACAAACCACCAAAATTACTCAGACAAATTGATCTTTTCACCGTACCTCCATTCTGGGCAGCCAGTAGACAGGAAAACTTCACGGATGGCTAAATCCCATTCAAATTGGAAGATTAACTAACTGGCCAATCCCTTGAGACAAAATCCTTGAGTCAATACAGCATAGAATCAATTATTCAAAATGGAGCAAGTCATGATATTCAAGCCGGTAACTTTAAGGATAATCCCAATGAATAATTTGATGTTGGACCCGCTGTCAATCAAATTAATGTGTATTGGTTGGGTTTGTAAACAAACGAATTGTTTGGCTGTAAGTTTTGGGTTGAAAAAATAGTTTTTTACAAAAAAAAACCGGTCAAGAGCGAGACGGACTCGCGCACCGAGGGTTCCGTTCCAATTTCTGAAAGTGTGCGTGTGTGTGAAGAGTGTGCTATTATAGACATCGTTTTATTTTTCCTGTAATCTTTACATAAACTTCTATCACATAGAATAATTTCAAATTTTTATCTTTGCAAACTTCCAAGATAAGGGGGGAACGGTATTTTTTTTTACATTTTTCATCAAAACACGAAAACTATGGGGCCTAAAAAAATTAAAAAATGTTTGAGAATGTGAAAACAGCGCTCTTTCAAATGATACCCCATATGCCCTAGTAGCCCCACTTTGAATTTTTAAGACACCCTTTCAGTCCCTGTTACAAAAAAAATATAAATATTTTTGCTTTTTTCTTATTTGTAAAATAGTTGGGTAAACTTCATCTAAAAACTGTTCCAAATTTCAAGTTGATAGCATTAGTAGTTCTTGAGATATCCAGCTGTGACAGACAGACAGACAGACAAACTGAGTCACACCATAAGGGTTCCTTTTTTACCATTTTGGTACAGAACCCTAAAAAAGAACCAACTTCCAAAAAAAAAACACTACAAAGTGAAAAATAACTTCAATTTCGGAAGGCGGTGTCTTTGGTTTTTTATTTTCGTTTTTTGCCACCGAGTTCTGAAATTAAAGTTATTTTTCACTTTGTAGTATTTTTTTTTGAAGTCTAATGTTTTTTTTCACTTTTTAGCTGTTGCAAAAGAAATGAGAACATCATCGACATAAAAATAGGAATAAAATACGTATTATTGAAGCTAACTCAAGCATAGTTAATAATACATGGGACTGAGAGTGACCCGAGGTATACCCTCCCGAATAAAACAAGAATCATTCAAATCGAACAACTTTTTAAAAAGTTATGCGTGGTACATAAAAAAAATATATACGTGTCGACTTGAGAACCCCCTCCATTTTTTTCGTTGGCTAAAAATTCGGTTACTAACGAACGACGCCGATGGTTAGAAGGCACAATGCTAACTTAAAAACATTTTCGGTGAAGCTGAAGACACAGATAATCAAAATTAGAATTATTTCGTTTGTTATTATTGTAAAATAATTACATTTCTCTCACATCTTATCTAATTCGAACTTTGCCACACCAATACACTTGATAACATCTAATTTAAAGAAATAAGAGACTATTAACACAGTATTTATTTTGTGCTAATAATGTCTAGACTTGGACTACATAAAAATATAATTAGCTAAACTTAATAATTCCCTACATAAATACACGAATGACTAGCATTTTTATCCGTTCTACGAAATTCTAGAATTAATTAACTTTTTTAATTACAGTTTCAGGCCTCAAAGACAAAATTATCGTTACCCTTGACCTAAGAAAAATCGTGTCCCTAAATATTAATAACCTAATTCTGTTTTAATCTCTTTTTTTCTTGGCATTTTCTTATTATTGACAAGTTGCGTTCGCGGTTCCACCCTCGTAGACCGGGATAAAAAGTAGCCTGTGTTAATCCAGGGTATAAGGTATCTACATACCAAATTTCATCCAAATCGGTTTAGCCGTTTGAGCGTGAAGAATTAACAAACAAACACACACACTCAGAAATTTTCGCCTTTATAATATTATTGTGATTGTAAATAATAATTAGAAAGTAATCCTATTTACCTGTGGGTCAGTTTTGAGACTATTAAAATGGTCAATGCTGGCATTCGGTGACCTCTTACTAACGTGTGGATGTGATAATAAGAAGTAGTGCTTCAGGTTGCCAATCTGCAAAGAAAGAAAAATATATATTAGACATTACACATTCTGATTTACTTTTAAAATCGAGGGGTTCGTAATATTATACAGTGAGGTCCATTTCACGATGTCCGAATAGCCACTATTTACCGAATAAATTCAAAAATGGAACAGAATTTGTAAGAAATTATCTGCCAAGTAAGTTAATAGGAACTTAATCGTAAGTGGTGAAACAGGCCCTAAGTCACATAGACAAAGCATGTTCGTAAAGAGTGCCGCCAGTAGGGACTGTGTCATCTCTTAGGCCTCATTTACGGAGACGCGGGGCGTCGCGTTGTGCGGTCCGCGCCGCGCACCGCGCCGCACGACGCCCCGCGTCTCCGTAAATGAGGCCTAAATGAGCACTTAGCTGTCGCGATTTATTTTATTTTAATTATTCAATTGTTTTTGTTTTTATAATTTTATTACGAAAGCTTTTAACGTGCACGTCATAGTCGTCAACATGAATGATGTAATCAATGTTTTGTAACAATATTTTGATTTAAAAGAGTATGCGTGGAGTTTCTTGCCCGTTCTTCTCCATTGAACCTGCTACGCTTTGGCAACTAGCTTCATCTTTCTGACAGACCGACTCCTTGACAGTTCAAAAATAAATGCCCTGAGTTTGAGTTTGAAAAGCAGGTGGGATTAGTCAAAATAATCAAAAGTACCAACGACGAATGTCAAGACACACACATGTAAACGAGTACACATAGCCCGTCAAATTATTCTCGTCGCATTGGATAAAGAAAAGCCTGTTATCATCAAAAATGTTCACTAAAATCGTTGTAAACATGCAACCAAAACCATTCTAATACGAACTTGCTTTGCTGGAAGACGATCCCTCATTCTGTATGCATTCCTAACATTTCTCGAGTTCCCGACCGAGTTCCTCTTACATTAATATTATGATATACTGATATAACGAGAATTCAAACACCACTGTGAAGGAATGACGTCATTTTACAGTTATCTTGTTAAAGTTACTACGAGGCAATGACAATATGACGAGAAATAAAACACATTGGAACTTAAAAGAAAAGATGTTTTAAAATACTGAAATGTAAGGTGCTATTCATTCTCGAAATCTCTTAAGGGGTCATTTTACTCATCATTATGAACAACTTTTAATATGGGACCAAACCTGAAATCGTGTAAAAAAAATGTAGTATCAGAATTATGAGATAACAAAGACATGGATGTGTTTATGCATTGCTCTGAAATATTTCAACAAAATTTGAATTAAACTTCTTTGAAATAACCTCTTCAATAAAACTTTCCCATTCATAAACAACAGTAAGAAAACAATCATTAATTCATTTCAAGACTGAAGCTACATTTTAGAGTTAGATCGAACAGGTAATTTATTTAATTATAGTGAATAGATATAATTATATTAAACAAATAGAACTAGGTTCTATCGAACAACAGAGTGGTCTACAGGTCCCTTTACATTCCACATAAAAATGACTAAGGTAAAGGTAACCCTTTGTTTTACGACCAAGTGATAGTTACGCTACGGACATTCGAAGATTTTTTAGTAAATTGTCGGCTCGAGCGTAAAGCCCTGTCGTAGCCGCTACGAGGTTACACGGCTACGCCGTAGCTCGTAGCAATAGTCGTAGACACTTTCAACGAACACAAAATAAATCATGTATTTATTTTCATCTATCGGTTTTCATCACAAGCTAATATCATTACTTATTAAAATATAGCTTCAATAATACAGTTATTATGTAAGGTAATTTGTCATTATGTACTATAATTGTTTTGTAATAATATTACTAATACGCTAATCACGATTGGCAGTACCATCAATCCGTCGATAATATAATAATTAATCAAACATGAATTGCTCGTGGTATTTGAAGTGAAATTAGATATACTACACATTAATCTATTGTACAATAGCTTGTATCTCTATTTATATTTCTGCGTCACTCAAAAAATAATATATTATCATCTCTTTTTACGTACAACAGTGGATATTATTAATTGTAGAATACAAAAGTAATTTTATTTTCATCGCATTCAGTAACAAAAATTGGATTAAGGCAGTCATGTATTTAAAATTAAATAAAAAAAGAACATTGGACTAAAAAAATGTCTGTTGGGAGAGAAACACGAAATAAAAATAATCAGACTACATCAAATATTTATTACTTACTGTAAGCCTCGGCATCAATCACACGGTTATGAAATGTTAATTATAATATTATAACAATCCTCATAATGACGTGTTCTTTTATATTAATATTACAAACATCCTCTAGTGTATGTTATGAGATTGGTCAGAACAGTATGTTGATAATTTAATAATAATAGTGTGATTAAAAAGTAATAGTAGTGATTATTTAATAATGTATCAGTATTAATAATATTCAACAAGATGGACTGGAGAAAACTAGGCATTTATATACAAGGCGCCTTTTTAAGTCATCTGAGATTCGCAGACGATTTAGTGTTACTATCTGAGACAAGTTCACAGCTGCAGCTCATGATTGAATCCCTACAAGTGACTAGTGCAAAAGTAGGACTAGAAATCAACCTCACTAAGACTATGGTAATGACGAATAGTCGTAAAGTACCAATAAGAGCTGCTAACGGAAATCCATTAGAATACACAGATAAATACATGTACCTGGGAAAAACACTCAGTTTTGATAGACAAAATAACGATATAGAAATAGAAAGAAGAGTACAGCAAACGTGGAATAAATACTGGAGTCTAAAAGAAATTTTTAAAAGTAACATGCCAATAAGCATAAATACTAAGATCATGAACTCTAGCCTCTTACCGTGTTTGACATACGGATGTCAGACGTGGAAATTTACGGCCAAAGCCAAGCACAAAATCACCACCTGCCAGCGAGGACTGGAGCGAAGCATGCTCAAGATAAAAAAAATAGATAAAATACGACACACAAAAATAAGGTCAATAACAAAAGCCACAAATGCCTTGAGCTATGCAAAAAAGCTGAAATGGAAATGGGCAGGTCATGTAGCGAGACTTAGAGACCAGAGATGGACCGTAAAAGCAACACTGTGGAGAGGGCCACAAGGAAAAAGAAACAGAGGAAGACCACTGACACGTTGGGAAGACGAGATCAGCAGAACCGCGGGCTCAAACTGGAGCCAAATAGCACAAGACCGGGACAAATGGGCATCTTTGGAGGAGGCCTTCACCCAAACTGGGGTTCTTGCGGAAGAAGAGAAATAAATTTTTATAAAAAAAAAAAAAAAAAAAAAAAAGTAGGTAACAAAATTAATTAAATTAAATGTAAGTCAAGCTATTATTTTATAACAGAATTATGTACGTACCTAATAGTAAAATGAAAATAGTGTTTAATGCAGGAAATAAAAGGCTTTTTTATTATTATTTTTTTTTTTATTTATTTTATTAATAATATTGCCAAGGATTAAAACGTATGCTAAGAGTTATTAAAAGAAAAACATAAAATCGTTTTTACGTAACAAACAAGATTTCTACGTTACCATGTCACATATAAAAGCAATGAAGCCAACAGAAGAGCTCAAAGGGTTCAAATTCAAACATTTTTTATCGACAATAAAAAATGACAGCCAATAGTTGTGCTAGGATCGGATCGAGTGTCGTTTTGCCCAACAAAAGGCCGTTGTGCCCAGAATGGCATCATTGATACAGTTCACACCCATGGTTGGTTGGTTGGTCCTTAGAGAGGTTTGGTTGGTTTGATTGTAAATGATATTGCTGTATTTTGTGGGCAGTAACAATTTCTTTTTTTTTTTTGCTATACTATCACTACATTCTAACTATAAATACAAAATTCAAAGT
Source organism: Cosmia trapezina (assembly GCA_905163495.3). Classification (NCBI taxonomy): domain Eukaryota; kingdom Metazoa; phylum Arthropoda; class Insecta; order Lepidoptera; family Noctuidae; genus Cosmia; species Cosmia trapezina. Next base: position 20,934,686 of record LR991037.1, read on the forward strand.
CCTGACTGACTCACTGACTGATTGATATATCAACGCACAGCCCAAACTGAGCTAGAGACTTGAAATTTTGCATACAGATACAGTGTAGGCATCCAATAAGGAATTATTTTTGGAAATTCAACCCCTACGGGGGTAAATTAGGGGATAAAAGTTTGTAGGAAAAATCTTATTCCTTGAGTTAATAGAATTGAAACTTGGCACGAATACATGTCTGGGTAAATTAGGTATACAGTTTTTCATTATTGGTTTTTAATAAGTACCCCTCTAAGGGCGGTTTAGGGATGTTAAAGTTTGTATGGAAGAATTTTAGAGCGCGGTCCGATTAACTCGGAACTTATACTTAAACAATAATAAGTTTTTAGGTTTTTCGAAAGTCGATCCCTGAAGGGGCAAAAAGGGGTAATAAAATGTTTAAGGGGAGGATTTTACTGCGTGGCTTGATTTACTCAAAAAATAGTACAATAATCTTTGAGTCAGTTATGGAAAACTCGCAAACGAATTTTGAAAATTACATAGCATACCTTTGGGTGTGAAAAGATGGGATACAGTTTATATTGATAAATAAATAATTGTGAAAAATCATATTCCTTTGGTTAATAAACTCGAAACTTGGCAATATTTGCCTCAGTAAATAGTAAAGATTGACACTTCACAAAGGCCTTAGGGCGTGTCAAAGTTAATAAAGAAAAATTCTAACGCACTGTGAGATTAACTTGAAACTCGGTACTAATATAGATTGGCAGTTTGAGTACTTTTAGAGTCTGTCAAGCGAGTCGTATCCAATGAAAAAAGAGGCCAAAAAAAAAATCTTACATGTGTCAACACTGATATAGTACGCTGAAAACATGTTTGATACTTGAATTTTTGTACATAAAAAAATTCTTAAAAAAGTATTTAAATGTAGGTATTTATTAGTGACAATTAGAACTAAAATCAGAATCTAGAAACTCAATGCCTTCATAAGAGAAATCACTGTCAGTATCATGACGCACAAAAATGATGAAGGGTTCCAACTCCGTATCGGTTATCCTTTGTTTTCTACATGAATAGTGTGATCTGTGCATTTATCCATTAAATATATTTCTTTTCCATTCTTCTTTAAATTTCCATTAATATACATTAAATAATTGAGCTAAAAGTATCAAAATGCTGTAGCTTAGTAGAACAGAAGTTGTGACAATCCGTTTGACAGATAATAGTATTGCCATTATAAGAAATCAGCTAAATGATCGTGGACACGACTCGCTTGACATACTCTAGCGGCCTACCCAAATATCCTGTCTTTAATATTGTTCGTCGAGTCGTTGAACTCCTTAGGTAGGGAGTTGAGGTCTATACGATTATTCACAAAATGCTTGGACTGATTATTTTCTCAAAAGAACATTTCAGACGCTAATCTACATACATGGTCTTCAAAATGATCTGACCAAGACCATGATCCGATCATCCATGATCCATGATGATGTCCATGATCAGTGGGCTTAGTGCGAGTTTTTTATACTTACTCGATCGCGTTTACGTTAACGTCAATTTGTATGGAATAATTGTGTTTCCCATTACAGTCACCAGATGGCGCTTATTCATTTTCAGTACAAACTGACGTTTACGTTAACGTGATCGAGTGAGTTTAAAAACTCGCACTAAGCCCTCTGTACTTTAAAAGAGATTTTAACATTTAATGAGTTTGTTTCGCCAATTTTTCTCAGGGGTAGTCTTATAGGAAATTTCGACTTCTTAATGTAACATTCAAAAGTGATACTGATACCTTGTTTACAGAATAAACTTCATTAATCTATACTAACAATAAAGCTGAAAAGTTTGTTTGTTTGTACGTTTGAACGCGCTAATCTTCGGAACTACCAGTCGAATTTGAAAAAAAATTCGCATTTGATAGCCCAGTTCATGAAGATGGCAATAGGCTAGGCTTTAATGCCGCTGGGGTCGCGGGTTGTTTGAAGAAGATACCGCGGCCCTGGCATAGGCAACTGAAGGAACACGGGTGGGTTTTAGTCAGTAAAAGTCTGACACGCCCTACGCTCCACCCAGAGCGGGAGAAGTCATTTGATGAATTCCCACCCTCAAAAAAAAAAAAAAAGGCTAGGCTTTAACCGGAGGAAAAAGAATCAGAAAGAACGCTTAGCGAAAACGAAGTAAAAGAGCGGGTGGACGATGCTATGATATATAAAAGAGCGGGTGGACGATGCTATGATATATAAAAGAGCGGGTGGACGATGCTATGATATATAAAAGAGCGGGTGGACGATGCTATGATATATAAAAGAGCGGGTGGACGATGCTATGATATATAAAAGAGCGGGTGGACGATGCTATGATATATAAAAGAGCGGGTGGACGATGCTATGATATATAAAAGAGCGGGTGGACGATGCTATGATATATAAAAGAGCGGGTGGACGATGCTATGATATATAAAAGAGCGGGTGGACGATGCTATGATATATAAAAGAGCGGGTGGACGATGCTATGATATATAAAAGAGCGGGTGGACGATGCTATGATATATAAAAGAGCGGGTGGACGATGCTATGATATATAAAAGAGCGGGTGGACGATGCTATGATATATAAAAGAGCGGGTGGACGATGCTATGATATATAAAAGAGCGGGTGGACGATGCTATGATATATAAAAGAGCGGGTGGACGATGCTATGATATATTTTATGCTAAAGCAACTAACTTTCCGCAGATGACGTTGCGGGCAGAAGCTATAGTCAGAAATAATACTGAATTTTGTCTATATTTCGCCTTTCATAGACGCATTGTTGATATTTCAAGTAACATTCTATTTAAACAGTGTGTTTCAAATAACTTTTAATCTTGATTTTCAAGTGGAAATGTACGTCGTAACCTCTTAGCTGCTACGTCACGGCTTGCCGCCGGGGTCGCTCGGGTTGTTCGAAGGAGATACCGTGGCCCTGGCATAGGCAACTGAAGGAACACGGGTGGGTTTTAGTCAGTAAAAGTCTGACACGCCCTTCCGCTCCACCCAGAGCGGGAGAAGTCATTTGATACACAAAAAAAAAGGCTTAAGCCGCCAAACATCAGTCACACGTAAATGTTTTATATGTATTTATTTTATCAAGTAAATAATAAGTTCAACTCAACCTGCCTATCAATCTGCCTAGCCTTTTCCCAACTAAGTTGGGGTCGGCTTCCAGTCTAACCGGATGCATCTGAATACCAGTATTTTACATGAAGCGACTGTCTATCTGACCTCCTCAACCCAGTTACTGGGTAATACGATACCCCTTGGTATAAGACTGGTTGTCAGAATTTCGGGCTTCTGACTACCCGTAACGACTGTCAAAGATCCACAAATGACAGCCTGGACCAACGACTTAACATGCTTTCCGAGCACAGAGGGGTCTTGGTATGTACAGATGGTCACCCATCCACGGACCAACCGCGGCAAGCGTAGCTTAACCTAATCGATCACCCGTGCGGCTATTATTACTTAGCCTTATAAATTATGTTCAACTATTGCCGCATTAATTCGATGACAAAACTTTAACATTTAAATTAAATATATTTTATGTTTTAAATCACAGTCCGTTGTAAATGCGGCCCATTTTAAGCGTTCGCAAAATAAGCACTTTGTGGCTGTTTATCCATACTCAGTTGGTTCCTATTGTTACAAACGGTTCTAATTAATTTAAAAAACCTTTGTTTTGTTATACATTTCCCATTATTTTGTCGAGAATTTGACATCTAAGCCTTTTGTGCTAGATTAAACAAATAATTTAGTAATTACAATTAATAAATTTATTTATTGGGTACACTGTGCCGGGGCTTTGAAGTAAATTGGAATATTTAAGGGTGTGAATAAAAAAGATATTTATAAGATAAAAGAGGGTAGTAACAGTTGTCGTCATGGGTCAGCGCACTTGAAGTTATAAAACCACTTGTCACTTGACGAAGGGCGTAACTTTGCCACGGTCTGCCGAGTCGGAATCTAGTCCTTCATCCTGATTTAGTTTTCTTTTTCTTATACAGGGTGTGAGTGTAAATAGTGGCAATATTTTAACCCCTCAAGTGTCTGAATTTGGGCTATCTTTAGACCCAAAACCCCAGCGATGGGGGGAGGGAGGGGGGTTGGGGGTTAGTTGCGAACTCTATAGGTGCACAACTACTTATTATGATTGTTTTTCCATCGGACAATGTTTTTTTACATGCAATATAAGCTTATATACGAATATGTAAAAGTTTTTCCTTATGCACACATGGGGTGCATTTGACCCTTGAGGGGTTAAGGGGTCATTGTACTCATCATTATGAACAACTTTTACTACGGACCAAACCTGAAATCGCGAAAAAAAATCAGCTGTTGATTTTGACGAATTATGCGAACATAAATTTACTGAACAGCTGACTTTTTTGCGATGTGACCCACCCTATTATGTATAATTACTATGCCTGTCTCTATGCACGACTAAATTCAAATTAATCAAGCTAATGATCGATAATTTGTCGGTAATCTGCGCGGCCTATTTAGCGGCATACAGCGGGGCTTATTCTAATCCCAGGGGAGTCGTAACGAGTTGATTAAGTGCATTAATAAGTGTGTCAACTCGTATAATAACTTTACTACTTACTATTATAATGAGAAATGACGTACCTATTGTGCGCAAAGAATTGTTATCAAACTATGTTTTAAATAAGATTTATCCAATAGAACCTAATATTGTATCAGAATGTGTGCCTACAATATAAAGTTTTGTGATCTATTAAAACTATTCAGACAGAGGGAAACCCTTTGAAGATAAGCTAGTAATTTATGAATTCCTAAATGTGAACCAATATAAGTAGGTACTTATACAACATGAGTTTGTTACTAAATAAATTGCTTAGCTTTTGTTTTCAGTACTGTCAACGTTTAAATGTTTCGTATGTCTTCGGAAAAACCGAATTTTGCCGACGTTAAAAATTACTGGTCCAATAAGGAAGTGACGGAATTAGTACATAATTAGGGTTCCGTACCAAAATGGTAAAAAAGGAACCCTTATGGTGTGACTCAGTCTGTCTGTCTGTCTGTCTGTCACAGCTAGATATCTCAAGAAATACTAATGCTATCAACTTGAAATTTGGAACAGTTATAGATGACGTTTACCCAACTATTTTGCAAATAAGAAAGAAATAAAAATTTTTTTTTTTTTGCAACATGGACTGAAGGGGGTCTTAAAAATTCAAAGTGGGGCTAGTAGGGCATGTGGGGTATCATATGAAAGAACGCTGTTTGCACATTCTCAAACATTCTTTTTTCTTTTTTTTAGGCCCCATAGTTTTCGACTTTTGATAAAAAATGTAAAAAAAAATACCGTCCCACCCCCCCTTATCTCCAAAGTTTGCAAAGCGAAAAATCTGAAATTATTCTATGTGATAGAAGTTTATGTAAAGATTACAGGAAAAATAAAACGATATCTCTAAATAGGACACTTTTTCAGCAATCGGAACGGAACTCTCGGTGCGCGAGTCCGACTCGCTCTTGACCGGTTTTTTTTTAAATAATTTAGGTGGTAATATATAGTAGATTGTTATACAAGGGTGGAAGGGAATCAATTCCTATACGAGGTATTTAGACGCCCGAGCGCAGCGAGGGCGGCTATATTCCGAGTAAGAATTGGTGACTTTCACCCGTGTTAAACACTCTACTTTTCATTTCGAATATATGTAAAGTAAAAAATTACATTTTTATTGATAAAAATACATGTGTGCCTATTTATTTGAACGAAGTTACAGACTAGAGAGAGAGGTTTACAGAGTTAGTATCCTGCCAAATTATACTCTTTTTTAAATTTTAAAGATGGAACACACCGCGTCACCGCCGCAGGCCGTCCCGCTTATAGTTATTTTTTTTTATTCACACTGGCTGTTTGTACACTCACAAGACCGTAGCCCGACTACCTAACCAAATTTAATTCTATTTTTAAAATTCATTTCCACCCTAGAGAGGGAAGCAATTACTATGAGTCTTTCTCGACCAAGGGTGGGGTGGGGAGCAGCGTCTTCGACCCGCTACTCATATTAAACAAACACTACTTTCCGAGTATAATAAGCAAATAAATGTAACTAACTTTTTTTTCATACAATGCATCACTCATATTTCGAAATATAATATAAAGATCATTTTTGGGCGATTTTCATTCGAGTATAAATTTTGTCTCTCCATTTAAAACTACAAGTACTTATCTACACTTGAATTAATTTTTTGAATTGCTCGACTTAAGCTACGTTCAGATGGCTAAATTTTGAAGCACGTTTTCGAATCGCGCGTCTAGACATCATGGTATTTACGTACAACCGATCACATGAACACACGTTAACGCGCGTCAAAATTTAAGGTAAATTGCTTTTGACGTGCGTCTACTCGTGTTGCGTTTGAACTGGGACTTACAAACCTTATATGAGAAGTGTAAACAGTGGCAATCTTGTAAGGGGTCTTTGTACTCATCATTACGAACAACTTTTACAATGGGACCAAACCAGAAATCGTGAAAAAATAATCAGCTGTTCAGTACATTTATGTTCGCATAATTCGTCAAAATGTAGGGAACAGCTGATTTTTTTCGCGATTTCAGGTTTGGTCCCATAGTAAAAGTTGTTAAAAGTTGTTCATACTGATGAGTACAATGACCCCTTAAAATATTGCCACTGTTTACACTTACATCCCGTATATAACTAATCGTTTAATATAGCGATAAAATCTTTAAAGATTTTTTCCCAAACATTAAACTTAACTAAAGATTTAGCACAAGCACGTCACAAAGGAATAATATCGTCTAGATTTTAGTAGACTAAAATCCAAGCGATCTACTAAGTGCTATCTGAGTTCACACGACCATAAACTGCGGAGTTTTAAGATTGCAATGGTGCATAAATTGTGACCAGTTATTGTGCCTCAGGGAGAGCTCGATAAGGAGCCACTTGCATCCAACATTTATATCTCTTACGTGACGAAGTGAGGAACGCAACAGGTTTTTTCTTTGTATTAAAGATAAAGATTCTCTTGTGGATGAACAATTTAGGAAGTATTTAAGATTTATTAGGTAGCTCAAAAGAAAAAACGGAACCCTTATAGTATCACTTCGTTGTCCGTCTGTCTTTCTGTCAATCTGTCAAGACACTTTTTCTCAAGACCGCTTACGCCTACGTATTTGATATTAATTTCAACTCGATACCTCATCAAGTTGAAATTACTAGCAAAAACGTAGGTCTATGGTCCCTTGGAGTTCTAAATAAATCAACCTTCTAAGTCAACGCAATAAAAAATACGGCCATTTATGCGACATATTTTGATACTCGCAAGTAAATCAAAACCTATTGGATACTTCTCGATGTCCTGGAACCATGAAGTTTAGCAAGAAGCAAGGTCTCACAGCACAAGTAAAGGTAAAAGTCCAAATTTGTATAGTTAAGGATGTATAGACAAATGTCACCGTGTCGAAGGTGATGATGTTAATACCTAAGCAGGGAATTTTGAGTGCGCGTTGTCATTAGATTTAACTGCGACCATCGATCATGTATATTTTCAATATGAACGATGTAACCAATATTTTGTAAATATATTTTGATTTAAAAGAGTGTCCGTGGAGTTTCTTACCCGTTCTTCTCCATAGGGACCTACTTCGCTTTAGAATGGGCAACTAGCTTCATCTTTCTGACAATTCAAAAGTGCCTGTAGGTACACTTTTGAATTGTCACGGGGTCGGTCAGTCAGAAAGATAAAGCTAGTTGCCCATTCCAAAGCGAAGTAGGTCCCTATGGAGAAGAACAGGCAAGAAACTCCACGGAAACTCTTTTAAATCAAAACACAATTTAAAAGTGTCTGTAATTGGTTTATTTGAAATAAATGCTTTGAGTTTGAGTTGAGTTTGAGTTTTACCGTTTATTTGTTGTGGTCAAACGCAGTTAGGAAGATGATAAAGCATGCAATTAACAAGTGAGGTAATTAATTACACCGATGCGCTGCAGTGAAGTGGTAGCTTTACAAAGACTCCGCGGAGTGCGTTGAAGCGAGATTCCAATTATTCAGAGCTTTTGTTCCTTCTCACTCCGACGCTCTATTGTCATCACACTCGCGCATTCAATGAATATTTTTCATTCATTTGTGGCTTTAATTAATATCTATTTTAGAAATTTTCAATGGAAACTGTACCCTTCCGTACCCAGAGTGTTCGCCTTTGTTGTTTAATTGATTTTCAGCGTTATTTGTACCGAAACTGTAATGGAACGTGTTTAGTGTGAATAGGCTTTTATGTGTCTGTATCACGCATTAGTGTGGCCTCAGCTTTAGGTTTTGTTTGTTTCTTGTGTCATTTTAAGCCTTTTATGATGTTGACTATTGTTATTTCGATTGTCACGTTTGTGTCTAAATTTTTATTTTTTTGAATATTGAAAAGTGTTTGTTGTTTACAATTACAAAAACCTCTCACTAAATAAATTCGGTACAACATTAACATTATTATTATAAAATTGACAGAAAATAAACAAGAATAAGTTTTTGGGTTTATCGATAGTCGATCCCTGAAGGAGCAAAAAGGGGTAATAATTTTTTTAAGGAGAGGATTTTACTGCGTGGCTTGATTAACTCAAAAAAAATCGGCCAAGTGCGTGTCGGACCACGCACAATGAAGGGTACGGTAGTTCAAAAGAATTTATGTCAAAAACAAACTTAATATGTAATGACAAAAAAAAAATTTTGTGGAAGTAATAACAAACAAACACAAAACAAACAAACAAACAAACAAACAACAAAACAAACAAACAAACCAACCAACAAATTATTAATTTTTGGACTTTTTCCTTTACTTCTGTTGTGAGACTTGCTTCTAGCCGAATTACATGGTTCTAGGTCAACGGGAAGTACTCTATAGGTTTTGATTTACTTGAGAGTATATATTTTTTTTTTGGAATTACAATATTAAGTTTGTTTTTGGGATAAATTCATTTGAACTACGGAACCATTCATTGTGCGTGGTCCAACACGCACTTGGCCGGTATGGAACCCTAAAAAAGACGTAAAATGATCTTGTCAAAAATTCTGTACCTAACCAACTTTGTCATTTGTCGTAACTATTAAAAAAATATTTAAATGACATTTCGTTCATCCCACCCATCTATTTGATTCATTAGATATTCTTTAGAGTCGAAAATAATTTAAGCCGGATTGCTTATAATCCAGAAGAATCTGAATTTTGATTTGTTCTAAAACCTTAATCCGCTGAATCCAGATAGGCTGACATTTAAGACTGCTCCCCAAGGAAATAAATCTGGAACCTAAGCTTCTCGTTAATTTTATCATAACTTTTAACTATACTTAGTTGAAAAATGGGTTTTTTGTCTGGGCCAGATTAGGAACCATATAAAATTATGTTGGGTTTATTTATAATTTTATTATGTTAACTAGCCTACCCGCGACTTCATCCGCGTGAAATTTCTGGCTCCCTCAACCCACCCTGTCGCATCGCGTCGCCTGCCCGCGCCGAGTAGATAACAACCTTCTTCATTTTTGCTTAACGTTCTTTTTAACTTTTTTCCTTTTTGCTTGGCTCCTAGGAGTCCTAATGTGACGTTAAGGCTGCTCCTTCCTAAAATACGGCGAAACTAAGTAAATTTGTAACCATCTTTTACAGTAACTATAGCATCTTTCTGATAGGAAAAAATACACAGTAATCTACAATACATAAGAAGTGATTTCATGTGTCTTGAAATCTATTTTAGTTTGTAGAACTAAGGAAAAAAAACCTAAATCCAGGTCTATTTCGGTCTATTTTTTCGAGTTGTTACCATATTACTCCTACAGTTTTCATTAAAAGTGTTCATTTTATACAGTTCTTTACAAACTAATAAGGAATGATTTCTTGTCATTACTTTTTTAGTTTAATCAACAGATTTTTTGTAAATCGCTATTTACTTCATATTTTGCAAGAGTTGTGTCATCGCGCTTCTCTTTCTTTTCTATGCAGTCCGACAGTGACCGCGCTTTTTGCGACGGACAAGCCTTAAATAGCCTTCCTCAAGAATGGTACTATCAAATACGAAAAAAACCCGACTGAGTAGTAGTTCCAGCGATTAGCGCGTTCAATTCAAACATACAACAATATGTGGTATGGCCCCAAAAATATATAACAGTATACCAGCAGCTATTCGAAATAAAGAGTGTCTGGGATCCTTTAAGAGATGTTTGTTTAAATTACTTTTAGATAGATGTTACTACTCCATCACTGAGTTTACTGCTGATAAACAGAGGTATGACGATTCCGACTTGCTAATTAAATGCTTATGATTTTAGTTATTGCTTTATTATGAATGTGTTTTTTAAAAAAATTGTAATGATCGGTTTTTGACATATTTTGAATTGAATTATTATTTTTTAAATGTACTATTGACATGCCGCCTTATTGTAATACTTATTTGTGTTAATTTTGTACGCCATATATTGGCAAAACATAGCGCACTTATTTTTATACACTATCTGCAATCATACCTATGTTTTACAAAATAAATGATTGATTGATTGATTGTGAAGAATGTAAACACGACAAAATAAATAAAAAAAAGATTGGATTTTTTTTTGTTTAATGATTCTGGTAGTTTTTTTACTGGAAGTGTTAGTTGATAAAATCTTTTTTATCGTGTTGAGATGATTTGAGATATCGATACTCATCACGTCTGTGAAGTTTACTAAAAAAAAAAACTAATATTTTAAGCGACTAGTAGTAACACCACCGCGGCAGTTGATGACCCCAAAAAAAACATCATCAAATTAATTTATTTTTTGTTTTATCATGTTTAAATATCGATACCCATGGCGGCTGCGGAGTTTCGCTACCTAATTTAATTTCACCCTGTAGATATCAAATATATGAATATCAAATAACAAGGTATCATATTTTGTTTTTGGGATATTGTTTATATTATTTTTGTCATATTTTGTCATATCCGACTGCTCATAGTTTGTTCAACGAATTCTCCAAACGGCTTGTTGACACTTCCCGTGACCCAAGGGCTGGCTTTTACCTTGGCCAGAGGATTAGCATTGCCATACAACGTGGCAATGCCGTCAGACTCTTGGGTAGGTACTTTAGCAGTCGACAGCGATGCGGAGGAATATTTCGACGCCATATTTTAGTTTTTTAATTATTTTTAACTTAATTATACTCTACAAGTACTAGGTCGATTGAGAGAACATAACGTAACCAACTCGCCATACAGTGTGAGTCTTTATAATGTGCACATATCGAAATTAGGGAAACAATGCTTAATTTTATCGACGGAAAAAATGTTTAAAAAATCCAAAAAATAAAAAATAAAAACTTGCTGTAGTGGGTATTGCAGGTAGCATGCAGTGTGCAAGGCCTTTATTTAACAGTTGATAGGAAATGCTGTGATTGAGTTATAAACGTGGTATTTTTACTTTTAGAAAGCTAATACGATGTAGAATAATTTAGAGTAATAAAAAAGGTAGGTAATACGGGATTTTATTGAATTGAGAAATTTTACAATTATTGTAAAAATTGGTAAAATAATACCAGAGGGGCAATTCTCGTATTTTTAACAACGTTCGCAATATCATCTCAAGACTCAATCTGTCAAAAATTGTATAGCGTTTACCTACATTTTTGACATTTGATTGACGCTGGCATGAAATTGTGAACGTTTTTAGGTACGAGAATTGCCCCTCAGATTTTTGTTAAAAAAAACACCTTAATTTTCAAGTGAGGGAGGTTTTTTTTTTCTTTAATTTTTATTTTATGAGGACGCTCTGTTATTTCCAACCATTACTGAGTTCGGTTCATCGTGATAGATAGTTTAGTTTAAAAGTTATACTGTTTTGTTTACACAGGAGTCACAGCAGCGAACAAGAATTTAAAAAATGCTCTAAAAATATATTTTTAGATTTTTTTCAATATTTTTTCCGTCGGTAAAATTAAGCATAGTTTCCCTCATTTCGATATTAGTATGCATATTATGAAGACTCACACTGTATTGTTCTTGTTCACTGACAAATCTTTATTGTTGGTTATCTTGCAAAATTCTCCAGCAAACTCATTACAACTTAGCTCGGCACCAAATACTTACACAAACTCTATCCAAGGCCAAGGTCCCAATAAAAATAAAATTAAAACACAAACCGAAAACAAACAGTAATTGAGAAGTAACCTCGCAACTTCTAACGCCATCTGTTGGGCGATCATTGTAACTAAAGTTCGATGCGGGAAACTTCCAAGCGTTTCGAGGTCGGCTATTTTTTTCCCTTAGCGATTTGCATTCTTTTCACATTTAGAGCAAATGAGCGTACCCAGTAATGAATTTGGGAAGTACTCTCCGGTGTTATGACGAATTTTTATAAGGACCTCGTTTAATATAGACTTGATTTTGTCGCAACTCCGCTGGCGATGTTTTTGAGCATGATATTTTGTGATTACTTTTTGATAGTTTGGAGGGTGCCAAATAGAAATGCTGAGTGTTATTTTGTTTCCAGATTGCTGGGTAGAGTTCAGACGACAGTAAGATATTAGTAAGATATATAGCAAACATTGCGCATAATCATTTATAGAGGTAGGTATATCCTTTTTTTAGAAATTGCAACTTGATCTAATTTTAACTTACAAAATGGAGCATCTCTTAAGTATATTAAAACAAATTATTTTTTAATACTTTGCGGGCACGTTAAGGGTGCGTTTCCACTGACGCGGAGATGGACGGAGCGGAGCGGAGATGTGCAGGAATCGACAAATCATAAAAGTTGAAATCCTCGTTGCGTCTCTTGACTCGTTTGTGATTGGACGATTCCTGCAAGTCTCCGCTCCGCTCCGCCCAGCTCCGCGTCAGTGCATACGCACCCTAAGCCATTGGTCCCGGCTGTCATTCGTGGATCTTTTGACAGTCGTTACGGGTCGTGAGAAGCCCGAAAGTCTGACAACCAGTCTTACCAAGGGGTATCGTATTACCCAGTTACTGGGTTGTGGAGGTCAGATAGGCAGTCGCTCCATGTAAAATACTGGTATTCAGCTGCATCCGGTTAGACTGGAAGCCAAACCCAACATAGTTGGGAAAAGGCTAGGTAGATTGGGTAACACTACTTTTGCTAATGAAATCATTGTGTCACAATAGTATCTAATTTTTTATCAATACGTTCGGAATCGTTTCCAATAACAGGAAATTTTTTATTGTTTCCTGAGGCACATTTTCGCGAATTTCCTTTGACAAATAAACAACTAAAATACATATAAAAAGGGACATCGTTTCCCATCGACGTTTGATAGGCAGTTAATTGATGGATTGTGATACCAACATGATCCCTCCGGTACCCTAGTCACGAGGATAATTTATTTTGCTTTTGTTTGCCTTCCCTTTACTATGTGATAAACTCTTTTTTCCTTGCTTCCCCATTTTTACGCCAGCACATGAGGATTGATAAATCGTAGTTTTTAGTGATGTTATTATTGTCGATATATTTTGATGTTGTAGTGTTGTTATTGTTAACCTGGAACTGTGTGTAGCCAGTCATAGGTACAGTGAATTATTTCATGGAGTAAAAAAAACCGGCAAAGAGCGTTTTGGACCACGCTCAATAAAGGGTTCCGTAGTTGCAAATAATTTATCCCAAAAACAAACTTAACATTGTAGTTGAAAAACCAGAAATGCCAAAAAAAAAAAAAAAATATGCAATTATAAAACTACAAATTCACACTTTTCGGACTTTTTCCTTTATTTGTACTGTGAGACCTTGCTTCTTGCCAAACATGATTCTAGATTAACGGTAAGTTATAGGTTTTGATTTACTTACGAGTATCAAAATATGTCACATAAATGGACTTATTTTTTTATGGCGTTGAGAAGCTTGATTTTTTTAGAGCTCCAAGGGACCATAGATTTACGTATTTGATTAATATTAACTATACTATTATTTCAGCTTGATACCTTCACGCGTTTCTGAGAAAAAGGGTATTGACAAACTGACAGACAGACAGACAGATAGATAGATAGACAGACAAACGGACAAAACAGTGATCTTATACTTAGGGGTTCCGTTTTTCCTTTTGAGGTACGGAACCCTAAAAAAGAAATTGGAGAAGGAAAGTTTTAGGCAGAATGTATATGTAATGTGCATAATAATTAGGATAAATCATACATGTATTTTCCAAAATAATAGAAGGAAACTGCTTTTTACAAATTCACGACCACTATTTCGTGCCTCTAGAGTCTAGTTATTATACAAAAAAAAAAACGGAAGCATGCGGATCTAGAAATTGAAGCATTTAGCGATATTACATATTAATTAATTAATCACCCATACGCCTAAAACACCATTGAACGGAGGCCTTCAAAATGTTTACCTCCACCGTTTAATGGTTGAAACACTGCCCGAAAATCAGTGTATTATGTGGACGTAGTTATGCATAAACGTTCCAGTCCACAGTGACTTCAATTTGAGATAAACGCAATTTAGTGTTTTAGTGGTACACTTTTTTTCCTTGATTAATATAGACTAATACTGTTGGTTATATTGAAGAAAAATATAATTATTAACTAATCATGTATATTTTTTTTGGATATTTACATTTAAACGGTAAGTAATTATAAAAAATGCAATTGGAACGTTTCGACAAAAACCTGTTTTGTACGAACACTCATTCCAAACTATTTTGCGAAAACGTTCCACTTAACATTTTAATGTGGATTTTTAACTTTTTCATGGTAAAAAGTAAAAAAAATAAATGAAAATGAAAGAAAATAATACGACACAGGTTTTATTTTATTAAAAACGGTAATTAAAAGTTAATAATCAATGTTAAGTACATCATCATTCGTCATTATCATCTTGTGTTTCAAAGTCTGGCTCTCCACCGAACCCATCAATATCATCAATGACGTCCTCCGAACTCTTTAAAGTTTTATAAAATTGGAGATAATCCTCGGGAATATATTGGTAGGTACATTGACTGCAAATCGGCTAATTTTGCAGGAGCAATTGGTTTGCCATCAGGCCACAACAGGCATAAATCCGATTTATTTATATCCCGTCTTTGTCCTTTGGTTTTTTTTTTCAATTGTCATCTCCTTATGTTCTTCTTCAAAGGAGGTCCTCATAAAAACGGAAAACTTTTTATCTTTTTCTATTTTGATTTCTTTGGTAAATAACCAATTATATTTAGTTTTATCAATGAATTTTTTTCTATTAACTACACTCCTTTGCAAAAAAAACGGGCGGTTTGGATTTTTCTACATTATTGGTAATCATTTAGTTCTAAATAGCCAAACTATGTTACTGGCACTTAATAAAGAGTTTGGGTATGAAAAAAAAGTTAGTTTCAAGTTCGAAACTGTTGTTTTTAAAAATAATAATCCCTTTTTCAGTTTATGACTTTTTACTTACTATTCGCGGGTTTGCGGTTAAAAGGTTATCAGGCAACTAAAACTAACTTCTCGTTATTTTTATTATAATAATTTATGTTTGTTGCATAATCCTGCCTTATTGTGACTTAAAACAGATCTCTTTGTGTCGATTGTAATGGCAGAAAAAGCAATAAGAGCTAGTAAAATTATAGCGCCGCTGGAAGTGGGGTGTAGCCTATGTTACGGCTCACAGCGGTTAAACGTGAGTCGTTTAACCGTCCAAAGAACCTGGACTCGATACCAAGAGACAGGTTCCGTTCAAAGAAGGCAAGGTTCTGGGAGAAAACGTTGCACACAAGCACGAGACGACTGCTTTTTACTGACTCAGGCGTTGAGGAACCGCAAATGCAGTTACATAGACCTCAAAAGAAACCTTGAAGAGGTACGAGGAGCACAAGTTAGCCTATGGACAGTGAGGAGGAGGCTTTTAGCGGTTGATATACGCAGTCGACGACCAGCGCGGGCCCCCAAGTTACTCCGTGAGCACCGGATTGCTCGACTGAGGTTCACTAGAAATTGTCTATATTGGACACCAGGTAACTGGAGTAGCGTACTCTTCTCCGATGAGGCTCGAATTTGTCTGAATGGTGAGGACCGACGTCGGCGAGTGTTGCGAAGACCAGGGGAACGCTATGGCCGACGTGTGTTTTGAAGAAATCAACCCTTATGGTGGAGGGTCCGTTATGTTTTGGGCGGGCGTAACTTCCAGCTATCGTACTGAGATAGTGTTCATTGAAAATAGCTCACTAAATGCGCAAAGGTACGTAACAGGAATAATTTGTCAACATGCACAGC
This sequence comes from Cosmia trapezina, assembly GCA_905163495.3. Lineage (NCBI taxonomy): Eukaryota > Metazoa > Arthropoda > Insecta > Lepidoptera > Noctuidae > Cosmia > Cosmia trapezina. Next base: position 20,950,902 of record LR991037.1, read on the forward strand.
CCGCACTGACTGTAATTGGTGAAGATGCCATTTACGTGGACGATAATGCTCGGGACCACCGTTCTGGCGACCTAGATGCTTATATGTAAGAGGTCGGTATTCATCGTCTGGATTGGCTAGCGCGGAGCCCCGACCTTAACCCCGTTGAGCATGTCTGGGACCTCCTAAAAAAGCGAGTACGATCTGTCCAACACCTTCCACAAAACATCAGGAAGCTTAAACGTGTGATTTCGGCTGAGTGGGAACACATTCCATAGGACACCATCAAAAGCCTGGTGGAAAGCATGCCAAGACGATTACATGCCATAATCGCTGCAAGGGGAGGTCATACTCGTTATTAATTTTGATTTTTTAATGTCTTTTTTTATTAAAACACCATAAAAATACTCGTAGTCTTAATTTAATTATACCCTAAAAATTTTCATTTTAACACGACTCTCTGTTTACATTGACTTAAACACCGATTCCAGGATATAAGGGTTAAAAACTATATTCTCAATAATAATAAGAAATTTCTAGTCATTTATGAAATGAAAATGAAATGAAATCTTTTTATTTCCAGATAAAAATCCATATAGACTTAAAAATTAAATAAACAAACACAGAAACACACACAACATCATACATAGTATTATTATTAGTAGTATTTATGCTAATGACATACTAAAAATATTAATATTATCCATAGAAAAGCCAATTACTGTAAGTTGCCCGTTTTTTTTGCAAAGGAGTTTATGTTTTTTTCCAATTTATCTGTACTATAAAAGTCAGTATTCTTCATTTTGTAAACTTGAAAAGGTTTCTTTTTTTACTGTTTTTAATAACATGTTTATATTCTTCTGCTGTATACAGACGTTGGTAATGTTTAAGAGCCGTTTCAATTTTTGAAAAATCGGTATCGTTTGGTAAAAACGTATATCCAGACTCAAGAACGCACTTTTGTTAATGTGTAGAAACGTTCCAAACGTATTGGAACATTTTGCTCAAGAAAAATGGATTACTTGGGTTTACTTTAATACGTTTCAAGATTTTTGAGTCTTTTTAACAAATCTTTTTTTTTAAATGGTATTAATTGAAAACGTTTCAGTTTGTCTGAAACGTTTTATTTTTAGTGAAAACCCTTTGTGTGGTAAAAGTGTGGGTTGGAACATATCGTCAAAAAAATAAATCCGGAAATGAGACTTCGAGTCTGAAATATTTTTGCTGTAATGATGTAAAGAGTCAAAAAAAGTAGGCTGGTCACATTATCTCAGTTTTGGGTGACCTGTGGATTGGAACGTTTATGCATAACTACGTCCATGTAATCCTATACTCTGGGCGTACATTCTACGGCCGGCGGGCACATAAACCAACACAACATGTGACGTAAACAGTGCTGGTCTCCTCTGATGATTGACAGTCTATAGCATGGTAATACTCTGTGATACGCAGGAAACACGTTCTTGTACATCCGTATAAACAACACCGCTTTGTTTGAGGCGATACCAAAATAAGTTGGGGGCTTTTGCGTAATCATTTATTTCACTATTACAACATGTATGGGTTTAATTTAATGAGGAGCTCGTGGCTAAGTAATAACAGCCGCACGGGTCGATCCGTCAGGTTAAGCTACGCTTGCCGGGGTTGGTCAGTGGATGGGTGACCATCTTTACATATCGAGATTCCTCCGTGCCTCGGAAAGCACGTTAAGCCGTTGGTCCCGGCTGTTATTCGTGGATCTTTGACAGTCGTTACGGGTCGTCAGAAGCCCGAAAGTCTGACAACCAGTCTTACCAAGGGGTATCGTATTACCCAGTTACTGGGTTGTGGAGGTCAGATAGGCAGTCGCTCCAAGTAAAATACTGGTATTCAGCTGCATCCGGTTAGACTGGAAGCCGACCCCAACATAGTTGGGAAAAGGCTAGGCAGATTGATGGGTTTAATTTAATTTTTGGATGTATGTTTATTGACTATTTGATTAATACTCTGACTGAAGGAAAACGGAATTGGGTTAAAGGGAATTGTCTATACTTGGCCATTTTTAAACACGATGATAATCAAAAAAATAATTTACCAATAATTAAATCCTATTTTAGTAAACATCTGATGCAAATAACTTTGTATCAATCAACACTGCAAAAAAACTTTTTTTTTAGTATCTGATTTGATGCTACACATGGATTTGGTTTCAGTGTTGTCAAACCAAAACTCCATAAAACAACAAATTCAAATCGATTGAAATACAGTGCAATCTCTCCACTGTATTTAACATAGTTTTCATTAAATAACATTATTAAAATGCCAATAAATGATATAAATGATTTAGGACATAAAAAAATTATAAACTGTCGTTTTGTACATTATATCGCTGCAGTACCTACTTATAACATTTTAACCGATTTCAAATAAATCGATATATAATTGTTTATTTTATATGGCAACACGATGCTTAAAAAATGTTGTGTCAATTTGTCAAAATGACTGTTATCATTCCACAGACTACTTAGGGATACTATTATCATTCGCTTTGGTTTCTTTGCATAATGAGTGTTGTTTTTGTGAGTTTTATAGCGACTAGGTACTTTGGTTTTTTTTTTAAATGGATTCCGATTCTTCCCTTCTTGACGAGTAGATCGAGCTTAGCTGTCCGTTCTAGTGATGCTGAAAGACATTTGGATGAAACAACTATCAACGTGCCTTTGTATACCAGAGCATCAGGCACTCAAAGATACTGTTTTTATCCTGATTGTTATTCGACCCAAAGGCTAGCTGTCCCTAAATGGCTAGGGGGTGAAGTTATTTGTAGATTATAAATTCTATGTGCCGCAGAACTGTAGGATTTGCTCATTACATTTATACAGTAATAATTGGGAAGTTCTAGCTGATATCCAGTCACCCATTCGTAGTTTTAATGGAGAACAAATCCAAGATTTTGCAACATTTGTAAATGAGCGGCAGTTAATCCTGGATTTTTAAAATATAGTAACTATTTCAGATGAACTTCTTCATGAGTTGGGTTGAGCAGAGAGCAATTTGGACAACTCTATTTAGAATTGCCAGAAATGCAAAATATTCGCCAAAATAAATTAGCGCTTGCTGTTTATCTAATTAAATTGCGAAAGGGTGGATAGTGATCAAAGGATCTCAACATTATTGAGGTTAATGGGTCAAATCTGATTATTAAATTAATATTATTAAAAAAAAAAACAAGTTTTATTTCATACATAACCTGTTTCAATTAAATGTTAAAAACATATCTAAATATACATCTTGATACAAAACTAGGTTTATATCCTCATTCTTACTGATATAAGCTATTAAATCAATCACATATTATTAGCTGAACTGTTTGTTTATGAGTGGCCAAAGTCCTATAGAAATTGGACAATTCCCTTTCCTCGAGAGAATTTATTTTACAATTTTATTTATTTTACAATTTATGTACACACAGAAGAAAAAAATTGAATTCCGAAAAGACCTTTACTTTTTTCTGTAATTCTAAAATCCTAAGTAATTTAATTGCATTCAAAATGTGTGTAATATGTAATTGAAAACTGCAATTTTTATTTGGTTCGGTTAGAACATACATCCAGACAAAAAGAAAAACGGACAAAAAATCTTCGTTACTATTTTATATGTACACGTCTAGCTGACCCCACAGACGTTGTCCTGTCTTGGCTATGAATAATATAATATATAGTTTAAATATAATGTAAACGCGCGAAGTTAAAATAGTCGTTTTCGAAATTTTCTCATTTTAAATATTCTAAATTTTTGTTTCCGTAACAACCTTCAATAAAAAAATGGAAAAAAAATATTTTATATATTATTATATTATTGTATTAAAAAACTTACAAAAAAAGAAATAATGATATCGGTGAAGTCGTTCTCAAGTTATGGCGTGACCAAGGGAAATAGGGATTCATTTTTATATATATAGATAAAGATTTTTATATATATAGGTATAGATTGCGAAGTGTTATATTAAGTGCCTATAAAATATTTACTTACTTAGAAAGTTTTGGATCTTCTACTTAACCCCAACTTGGCAAGAAAAACAGGTGACCCTCAAGACCTAATACTCCCTAATAATAATCCCTTTCATAGCTATACATCAGCAGTTGTCCGGATAAAGTCTCTAGCAAAAACTTTTGTAACTGAAAGTACTTCGACACTCGCGAAGTTGGGAGCGATGGAGAAAAAACTTTTGTACCCGACAGTCCGTGATTTCGGCCATTTTGTATGGATGTAATCTTGGTGGCGTTAGTACATGTTCTTGTAGCTATTTCTTGGTGTTCTAATTAATTATACACAATCTTATTTAACTTTTTTGGAATGGAGTAAGTTTTTTAAGCACATAAGTTTGTATGTTACATGAATAGGGTGAAACAATGTAATTACTACTTCGAGTAGAAACTCTCTGGGGAGTACTAACGTTAGTCAGACAGTTTTGTTTTCTATTCGATTTCTTTAAAGTTAAACCATTTCCTTAAATTACACCTTTCTGTATTTTAGATGTTGGTGGGTTTATGTAGGGTTACTGGTAACTCGACGTATACCTACCTTGCAGGAGACGTCCTGCAAGGTAGGTATACGTCGAGTATATATTAGGGTTAAAATGTCCCAAATTAAGCCGTCAAATGTTCTACCAAAATTCAGTAGTTTTTGAGTTAGAGTACATTTTTAAGAAGTACCGACAAAAAATTACGAAAAATAAAATGTTTAATTAGAAATGTTTGCCAAATTTTTAGCCATATTTGAACTTTTAATTATTAACAAACATTTGCTATAGCATCAGCTATGATAATAACTTAAATTACAGTATAGTCGCGCCGTAAATCATTTTTAAATTGGCTTCAACTGATTTAATCTGGAATTTTTCATAAAAACTAAAAATCTAACTAACTCAAAAACTACGGAACTTCGGTAGTGCTTTTGGTGGCTTAATTTGTTGCATTTTAACCTTATTTTGACGTCCTGCAAGAAATACGTCGAGTTACTAGTAACCCTGAATATTATCACACTTCACATCACATCACACTAATATTATAAAGGCGAAAGTTGTGAGTGTGTGTGTGTTTGTATGTTTCACATCACATCACACTAATATTATAAAGGCTTTAGTTGTGAGTGTGTGTGTGTGTGTTTGTATGTTTCACATCACATCACACTAATATTATAAAGGCTTTAGTTGTGAGTGTGTGTGTGTGTGTTTGTATGTTTCACATCACATCACACTAATATAATAAAGGCTTTAGTTGTGAGTGTGTGTGTGTGTGTGTTTGTATGTTTCACATCACATCACACTAATATTATAAAGGCTTTAGTTGTGAGTGTGTGTGTGTGTGTTTGTATGTTTCACATCACATCACACTAATATTATAAAGGCTTTAGTTGTGCGTGTGTGTGTTTGTATGTTTCACATCACATCACACTAATATTATAAAGGTGAAAGTTGTGAGTGTGTGTGTGTGTTTGTATGTTTCACATCACATCACACTAATATTATAAAGGCGAAAGTTGTGAGTGTGTGTGTGTGTGTTTGTATGTTTGTTACCTCTTCATGCTCAAACGGCTGGACCGATTTGGATGAAATTTTGTATGTAGATAGCTTATAGCCTGGATTAACACAGGCTACTTTTTATCGCGGTCTACGCGGGTGAAACGGCGGGGCGCAGCTAGTGTAGAGATAAATCAGACATGTACAAACCCACAAAACAACAGCTACTAAGATTCGAACCTGCAATCCACACCGCTGAAAGCCAAACCACTATGCCGCTGGCGCTGCACCAATTTGGTCACCAAAGGCAACCTGTAATTTTAGTGGTTCGTCAAGGTTATTAAACGACCACCAATTACAACGCCTTTTTACTCCTAATAAGGTTTAGTTACAAGCAATATTCCTAATAGTTCCGTTATTAAACCGACTAAGCTTTTGTTTACTCCAACGTAAAAATAAAATAAACACTACAGATCCAAATCTGCTACTAAAATTAACCGTAAAATACTCTAGAAGTCATGTTAAGCATTAACGGAACGCCTTGACACATTACAAAAACATTGATGTTTTAATTTCAGGTTTCACCTCACATAATAAGGCCTTATAAATAGCAACGAAGGGTTGTTCAACCGATGACCGTATTTTGGGACACAAATATGAACCGACCTCAAAATATTAATGTGTTTATTTTTATGACTGTTAAAGAGGGATGTGTAGTATTCCCTGGAGTATTGTGAATGGAAGGGGAGTGTCATAAGACTTCATTACGTAAAGGGTTGTGATAGTCGATCTTTGTCAGTTTATCTCTTGGAGTCTTCTCAAATTGCTCGTTGTATTGAGCTATATAGATAAAACAGTACCTCATAAAGTATTTATTTCTTATGATGGCTGATTATGGGATGTGAAAGTGACATTATTTGGAGAGCGCTTGTGGCTAAGTAATAACAGCCGCACGGGTCGAACGATCAGGTTAAGCTACACTTGCCGGTCCGTGGATGGGTGACCATCTTTACATACCAAGACCCCTCCGTGCCTCGGAAAGCACGTTAAGTCGTTGGGTCCCGGCTGTCGTTTTTTCACAGTCGTTATACGGGTCGTCAGAAGCCCGAAGGTCTGACAGCCAGACAAGGAAGAAAAAGTCTCAAGTCTCTGAAGTGTCTGTAGTGTAGTCTGAAGTGTCTGAAGTGTTGGAAGTCTTACCAAGGGCTATCTTATTACCGAGTAACTGGGTTGTGGAATTCAGTTAGGTAGTCACTCCGTGTAAAATACTGGTATTCAGCTGCATACTGTTACACTGGAAAACCCCAACATAGTTGGGGAAAAAACTAGACAGGTGATGATGAGTGTTACATTATACGGGGTATAGTGAATAGATGGAGAAGTGTTATCAGAAATATCATTACGATAAAGGTTTTCTCTTGATCTCGAGAGTTCATAATGGTAACCTACATAGATTCCCTTCGACATTTATCTATTTGGGAAAACGCAAAAGACGCACGAAAATTCCTACCAAAGGCAACGTCTTTTTATAAAAAACCGGTCAAGAGCGAGTCAGACTCGCACACCGAGGGTTCCGTGCCGTTTTCTAAAAAAGTGTGCTATTTAAAGACATCGTTTTATTTTTCGTGTAATTTTTACATAAACTTCTGTCAAATAGAATACTTTCATATTTTTCTCTATGCAAACTTCGGAGATATGGGGGGACGGTATTTTTTTTACATTTTTCATCAAAAATCGAAAACTATGCAACATAAAAAAAAAATTTGAGAATGTGCAAACAGCGCTCTTTCATAATATGATACACCACATGCCCTAGTAGAAACACTTCGAATTTATAAGACCCCCTTGTCCCTGTTGCAAAAAAAAAAAAATTAATTCTCTCTTATTTGCAAAATAGTTGGGCAAACGCCTTTTATAACTGTTCCAAATTTCAAGTTAAATAAATAAATAAATATTTTTTTTTATTTCAGAAAAAACTTACGGTGCACAAAAACAATTTTCCAAGTAAAATTAGAATATAACAGAACTATGTGTATCGCTGGTGTTGGTGGTTACGTGTTGGTTGATAGCATTAGTAGTTCTTGAGATATCCAGCTGTGACAGACGGACAGACAGACAGACTGAGTCGCTCCATAAGGGTTCCTTTTTACCACTTTTGTAAGGAACTCTAAAAAAGGAACCCTAATTCATTCCAAAAAAAACGGCGATTCTATATCGTTTCCAGAATATTTATTATTCTAATTTTATTTAAATCTTAACAAAGTCAAACCTAATTTAGGATTCGTCGTTAACTTCCAAAAAATGATTACATTGGAGCAAAGCATTAGTATTCTACTCTCGTTGTTCTAGAGATAAACCACGGTAGCATACCTACCTAATAAATGTACCGAATTTCTGGTTTTATTTGCAATGTTATACTTTACCTCCCTTCACCTACATAATTAAATTCTTTTGTGGGGTCTAAGAAAGCAGGGCTCAAGGGAGTTAGTCTATGTGAATTGAATAGTAGAATTTAAATCGGAAAGCTGGGGTATTTTTACATAGAGAACCGGCAAGAGTCGGGGTGTATTTTCTTGGTTAATTTTCTGAAATGAAAGAAATACTTTATTTTATACAAACCTATATGACCATCATCTACCTAGCCTTCTCCTAACTATGTTGGGGTCAGCTTCCAGTCTAACCGGATGCAGCTGAATACCTGTATTTTACATGGAGCGACTGCCTATCTGACCTCCACAACCCAGTTACTGAGTAATAATACGATACCCCTTGATAAGACCGGTTGTCAGACTTTCAGACTTCTGACGACCCTTAACAACTGTCAAAGATCCACGAATAACAGCCGGGACCAACGGCTCAACGTGCTTTCCGAGGCACGGAGGGGTCTTGTTATGTAAAGATGGTCACCCATCCACGGGCCAACCGCGGCAAGTGCAACTTACGAGTATATGACCAAATACAGCAATTTAAACTACACCTGGGAATCAATGAGACACTCCCAAGCCTTACCTGGAGGTAAGTACTACCTCTAAAAAATAGGTAACACGAAAACACGATCAATAGACCGAAAAAATTCGGCCACGGTCTCATTACCTAAATACCATATTCTATAATTACACCCACGCCGAGAAATTAAATCCACTCCTCGACACTATTTGGTACTGAATAACGTAAAAGATTAAAATCGAATCCCAAGTTCCCGAAGTCAGCTCGAAAAGTAGTTCAGCTTACAGATTGCTATCGATGGCTCTATGCGAACAGGTGCATCCGAGCTACCTGCAGAATAAACTTTACTAAGAAAGTACATAATCAAGATCGTGTTTTAAGATGTTGCAGATGTTGGATAGAATAAAATTATATACTATTTGTAGGGACGAGAAAGTAAGCATTCTATTTTGAAATGAAAATATCGCTTTGTTTGTAAGTGCAGATTTCCTGACAACGATCAAAAAGGTGGTTTTAATTTTGAAATGTAACAAAAATATGATATTTTCAAGTCCTTTTCGCATACAGTGATGGAAGCCAAAACATAATTAAACATACTTTAATGCACCAAAAAAATCTTTAAACATACCTCCTAATAATTTTTAAAAGCTGTTTATCCCTTCATTAGCAATTATAATTATAATTAAAAATATACCATGAAATGTCAAATTCCAAACTGCATCCAGTGATGGATTACTTTTTATTAAGGCGCTACCAAAATAAATTGGAGGATTTTTCGTAACCATTTATTTCACTATTGCAGCATGTATGGATTTAATTTTTGGATATATTATGTTTATTGACTATTTGATTAATACTTTGACTGAAGGAAAACACGATTGGGTTAAATTTCCTCGATAGAATTTAATTCCGAAAAGACCTCTACTTTTTTATGTTTTTTTCTATAATTCTAAAATCCTAAGTAATTTCATTGCAAAATTGCATTTAAAATGTGCGTATTAGGTAATTGAAAATTCTGGCTGAACATAATTTTGATAGATAGCTTAATTTATTTTTAAACAATTTTTATTTCATTTGGCGCTTTTATTTTGGTTCCAGCGCGTTGTTGCGCTCTCTTTTTTTCGCATGTGGAAGTAATTGACTCTGTCACTTTCTTATTCCCGCTCAGTTCACTTTTTTTGTATCACCTTAAATAGTTAATTTCTAATTTTATACGATTTTATTTGAAGTTTTACGACATAATTCCGGTGCGCGTGAGAATCTTCTATCTCGTGCGTCAAACTAGACAGCCATAAAGCCATTTTACTTACACACCGAGCTAAACCAAGTTTGGAACCAGGGCCTAAGGGTGCGTTTCCACTGACGCGGAGCTGGGCGGAGTGGAGCGGAGACGTGCAGGAATCGACCAATCATAATGATTGAAATTCTCATCGCGTCTCTTGTCTCGTCTTGATTGGACGATTCTTCCACGTCTCCGCTCCGCTCCGCCTAGCTCCGCGTCAGTGGAAACGCACCCTTAGTGTTAATTTTTTCCATCTATTTTAGTGGGACCTTATTCAATCTGCCTAGCCTTTTCGCAACTATGTTGGGGTATGTTTAACTGGATCAGTGTGACCGTTTTTGGTATTTTTAGTACTAAATTGGTATATTTGAGGCTCCGAAGAATGACGATAGCATATTTTTAGTAAACTAAATATCGGTATAATATTAGTACAATTTCAACTGTCATGGTATTTTTTTGGTATATTCACCTGGCAAAAGCTGAAAAGGAAAATACGTAGGTTTATACAATTAGAAACGGATGCAACTGAATACCAGTATTTTACATGGAGCGACTGCCTATCTGACCTCCGTATCCCAGTAACTAGGTAATACGACACCCCTTGGTAAGACTGTTTGTCAGACTTACGGGCTTCTGACGACCCGTAACGACTGTCAAAGATCCACGAATGACAGCTGGGACCCAACGTCTTAACGTGGTTTCCGCGGCACGGAGGAGTCTCGGTATCTAAAGATGGTCACCGATCCACTGACCAAACCCGGCAAGGACCCGTACGCCGTACGGCTGTTATTACCTAGCCACGAGGTCCTCAGTCACTCAATAGTTTAACTACACAGTGTGAAATTGAATCATAGGCATCCTTTTAAGGGGTCATTATACTAAAAATTATAAACAACTTTTAATACGGGATCAAACTTGAAATCGCGACAAAAAAATCAGCTGGTGCCTACATTTTGACGAGTTATGCCAACATAAATGTAGGCATACAGCAGATTTTTTTTTCGCAATTTCTAGTCCCTGAGTAAAAGTTATTCATGAATTCAATATCTCCCTCCTTTTGCCTTTGCCGTAGACCGAAGGTGGGTATAAAAGGCCTTCTTTATCTTCATGGGTGTAATTAAAGGTTCTTGAGGATCTAATGACAGCTGGATGAGCAGTTAACTCCTAATTAATTACAAGATGTGGGATCACTAACCCGACTCCTACCGGTGGCGACTGCAGTAATTTCTCCGGTTCCTGTTACTTTTTCACGTCTTATCGGCTGAACAGATTTGGATGAAAGGCATACGGGTAGAACATGATCTGGATTATGACAAAGGATACTTAACGCGGGCGAAGCGGCGGACAAAAGCTATACTCCATTTGCAATAAGATTAGACATTTAAACAAACCTTTTTTTACAGTCCGTTCAACCGATTTTGACTTCTATTCCGTAGGCTTAAGGATGGCATTAAAGGCAAAGAAAGTGGTTCCAATACCAACTGTGTACTGTAGCTGCCATTTGTCATGCCACCAACGCAATAGAAGTCAAAATCGGTTGAACGGACTGTAAAAAGGATTGTTTCAATGTTCAACCTTATTGCAAATGGAGAATAGTTATCTAAACTCGTATTCATTCAAAACTTTTGAATAACCTACATTTTAGAACAGGTATACCCGGATGTCTCGAGTGAAATGTTGTTTTACACACTAAAACCGAGTTACCTACCAACATTGTCTTAAACAAAGCTTTCTGCTAACTTCAGCAATACCTTAGAGAACAAGAGATAAGAATGAAGTACTTTCCCCACTTTCAAGTAGTAAAAATATAATTGTATTTTGCACTCGATATTCAACTCTCGTATGTCGTAACAAAGTCGAGTTTAGAAAATTACGGATTAAGTTTCGTAAAGTAGGTTAAGAGAATTAGTGAAGGTATATCGTAGTTTATACTTATAGAGTAGAGACTCTTTAGTGAGAACTTAATGTTTAATTTTTAGGGTTCCGTAGTCAGCAAGGAACCCTAATAGCTTCGCTATGTCCGTCCGTCTGTCCGTCTATTCGTCCGCAGCTTAGCTCAGACGCTCTTAGTACTAGAAAACTATAATTTGGCATGGATATACATATTCATCACGCCGGTAAAAAAAGTCATCCGGTATACCGGATGACTTTTTTTACCGTCTCGAAAAAAATTGGGTATATTAGGTGAACGGAGTAGAAGCCTATGGCATACCTAACTTTTTTTTTTTCAAAAGAAATCACGTGTAACGAAGATGAGGACACGTATCATATTTTGATGAGATGTGTCCGGAATCAATCGCTCAGAACACAAATTGGCGCGCATAACATAAATCTATCAATCCCGTTTTCGGATAATATAATTCCCATAGTAAATATGGTTAAGTTCGCTTTGAAGAACAGACCCAGAACCTAGCTGTAAAATGTTCTAATTTTAATTAAGTTGTACCTTTTGTATACTTACAGAGTGTCATATTCGCATTTAGCGAAAAAGCTCTTTAAATAAAGAAAAAAAAAAAAAAAAAATTCTAATCATATGCAGGCTCCATATGATTTGAATTTCGATATTTTTAAACGATTTATTATTATTTTTCAAAATTTCTTTTTTTATGGTACAAAAATGAAAAGTTACATCGAATTTGTAGTATTAATTGGTACTTTGATATATTTTTCTGTCTAAGCTATTTAAAAAAAAAAAAATAGGTATGCCATAGGCTTCTACTCTGTTCACCTAATACACCCAATTTTTTTCGAGACGGTAAAAAAGTCATCCGGTATATAACGAAGTTAAAGGAAAACTATCACAGCTAAGTAGGCATTTCAAGTTTACGAGTAATATTCAACCAACTTACATTTGCAGTTGGAATGTATAGGAGGCCATGTTTTTCAACTACAGTGTTAAGTTTGTTCTTGGGTAAATTCTTCCCAACTACGGAACCCTTCATTGTGCGTGGTCCTATACGCACTTGCCGATTTTTTCTATTCTACTTTGGAGGCAAAAGAAAAGAGCTGTCAATAAAGACGTGTTTTTTCTGTTCATATTATAAATTGCTATTTACATGTAGGTCTAAGTACACACGGCTACACATCAGGCTATACATTTCCAGTTTACACTGACCTCTCACTGTAAGGAAATCTATATACAATGCGAGATCAGCTTATACTGGAAATGTATAGCTTTATCTGTAGCCGTGCGTACATACATTGTTGACAATAAAGGTGATGAGATACACATTGCAGACTTACTTTTTATATTATATATCTCACGGTATTACTTGTCACAAAAGGCATTTTTTATTTTACTTTTATTGCAATATTTGAGCGTTCTTGCTGTTTCAGCCAGGGGCGTGCTCTAAGACATACATACACTAGATTCTGCCCGCGACTTCGTCCGCGTGAAATTTCTTGCTACCCCGACCCGCCCCTTGGCATCGCATCGCCTGCCCGAGATATTACTTCATTTTCGCTTAATGTTCTTTCTGACTTGTTTTTCTTTTTTCTCGGCTGCTAATGGCCCTAGCGTGATGTATACCGGGTGTAAAAAGACATTTGCCGAAGTCAAAAACTACATATTCCACCCATTATTTGGATAGTTTTTTTCCACTAGACCATACCTGGGAATCCACTGGTTCTGGAGATATTGACGGGCAAAGTCGCATTTATTTTTTACTTATACGTATTCCAAGTGTTAATACTAAACCTTTTCCGACACCTACGGATACCGTAGAGCGAAGGGGCGGGGCTTAACTCCGCTTACCTGGGTTCGCGTTACATTGCACGTAATAAAAAATTGCTTTTTTTATACCAAAAAATAAAAGTCGTTTCCCAGCAATAATTTTTGCGCAAAGCTGCTTAGTTGATGTACAGTATGCATAGTTGACGTCAGTGTGACCGTTTCTAATTGTATAAACCTACGCAGTGGCGTGCACTCCATACATGCAAATAAGCTCTGCATACCCTGTAGTCCCATACATACATGCCCCTCTAAATGATAACTAACTGTTTAAATTAAATAAAAAAACATGGTAGGTATTAAATGAATCTAATTTAAAATCCGTCATTTGAATTCCCGTGTTTATAATGCGATTCCGCGCCATCTATTACTTTTTTATGGAACTAACACGTTGGAGCGGCGAACACGCGCCACCGATTCACCGCGCAAGCAGCGCTCCCGTGTGAGTAAAAGCACTACTACGCATTGCTTATTTTTCATACAACGCATCTCGTGAATTCTCGTGTAGTACACAGCAAAAGTGTGACTGTGTGCGTGAAAATGTGTGCGCGTGTTGGAGTTTTAGAAGCAGAGCTTACATTGCAAACCGTCCAAATTGAGAAGCCGTAAAAGCACCGCTTATTCGTTGATTGTAGAGGATCAACTTTTTTTAGTCGGATTAATCAATTTATTTGTTCGTATTAGTTCGTAATTGTTATTCGCCATATTTATTGTTTCGATTGATTTAATATCATTGTTCGGTTGTATTTCTGGGCGGAACTGATTGATTGTCTAAGTAATTATTCAGTAAGTTTATTGTAAAAAACTAAAAATTATACCCGTGAGACCTGTGCTGGCCAAGTGTGTTCAAATAAATTAAAATCTGCCGCTTTTTCGACGTTATCTTTTGAGGAAGAAGTTAAATTGATTGTAAAGGGGTCCGTGTGTACGCGGGGTTTGGTTTAACACAAAAAAAAGGTAATACTACTTACTCGTTATTTACATAAATAGTAGATTATGCACCGAGGGGCTAAAGTTGTGTCTTATGTCACGGGCGTCATATTGAATCTCGAGCGCAATGAAGGATTCGGGATTTAACTCCCGAGCGTAGTGAGGGAGTTAAGAGTTTAACTCACGAGCGAAGCGAGGGAGTTTATACAAGAATCCTGAATGCAGCGAGGGATTCAAGCTAGCCCAAGGCAAAGACACCTTTAGCCCAGAGGAGGATACTCTACTTTTTACACCTACTGTGAGAAAATAATAGCCATAGTACGAAAAACAAAGTATTTATTAAATAAACAAACAGTAAGAATAACATATTTAGAACTAGTTAGTTATATGCACTTACATATTAATTGAAGTTAACGGTAACATTTGTGACATTAGTCCAGTTGTGCAAAGATAAAGTTAAGTTTTTATTTGGTACGTTTATAGATGTTGATGTGGAATTAAAAAAAAAATGAAAAAAAAAAATGTTTCGTAGTTATCTAATTATTCTTACAATATTATGTCTTCGAAAACATGGCAACGATATGAAGAAGCAGTCGTTATGATTTTGTAGGAAATCGAGAATATCATCCACGCGTAGTAAGGGTTTCGAGAATAGCTTTCCTCTTTCTGGCACCAAAGGGTGTTAGTACTATACTGCCAATTTAGCTGAGCATGTGAGATTCCAAATTCAAATCACATTATTGACCAGCGGGTCATAATGAAATCCAGTACAACATTATTGACCGGCTGTGCCCCCGGCCACTAATGACTCACTTTAGGTTAAGGTTGCTTGACATATAATTTGACATTTTCGAGCAGGTGGTGTGAAAAAGTATTTTGATAATTGTTACTGGCTAACAGCTAAAGGTTGTGTACACACAAACATATTGTATTGTTTACCTTGCATTTTATTTACAAATCAACATAAAAATTATATATTTGGATCTACATATAACGGATGTTCAGATTTAAATAATTTAGATATTTTTGGTGGTCGCAAACAAACGCCATGCGAAGCCAATGGTGCCGTGTGGTAAGAGTCGGGTATGTAGGTAACTAGGTAAGTACCTACTGGGTAGGGTATCTAGTCGGTGCCGGTGGGACTCCGACCGAAAGAAGCTGAAACTGGTACTTAAGTTTTTTATTTTATTTTAACCGTGCATACCCTGTCTGAAATCTCTGTGCACGCCACTGAACCTACGTATTTTCCTTTTCAGCTGTTGCCAGGTGAATATACCAAAAAAATACCATGACAGTTGAAATTGTAACAATATTATACCGATATTTAGTTTACTAAAAATATGCTATCGTCATTCTTCGGAGCCTCAAATATACCAATTTAGTACTAAAAATAACAAAAACGGTCACACTGTTTGACGTCTTATTTTGATGTGTCTTCTTACACCCTGTATAGCCTTTCTCAAGAACTGGGCTATCAAATGCAAAAAGATTTTTTTAAATCCGACAGGTAGTTCTAGAGATTAGCGTTAAAACATACAAACAAACTCTTCAGCTTTATTATTAGTATAGAATTGATTACCATTAAAAAAGTTATAGTGAGCCAATCTTAAAAGATAGGTATGCTATCGCGGACATTTTTTTAGAACTTTTTAAGAGGAACAATTCCGTTATACATGATTGTTGCGTAGGTAACTTCAACCGCTTATGCAGCGCACGCAACGGAAGCTCTCATTTTTCCCCATTTTTGCTACATTTCATTGATGCTCCGCTCCTATTGGTCGTAGCGTGATGTTATATAGCCTTTCTCGATAAATGGGCTATCTAACACTAAAAAAATTTTTCAATTCGAACCAGTATTTCCTGAGATTAGCGCGTTTAACCAAACAAACAAACAAACTCTCGAGCTTGCTATGTTTGAGCCCAGGGGCGTGCTTCTAAGACATAGGCACATATATATTATGTATATGTATATAGCGGTATAGTTTAGAGATCACAGCAGTTATGTTAAAAGGTTTAACTCCCTTTGGGAACAAACATCTGTTAACTCTAATCTCTTCTCCCTCACCGTTTGATCTATCGCTACACGATCCTATAAGAAATCGTTCATGCGTTTATAAGTAAGAGGTTCAGTTTAGTAAGTGGGAATAGTGCAGGGGTTAAGAGGAGGGACTGGAGAGCGAGAGATTGTGGGTTTGAATCTAACCTGTTGCTTTATTGAGGTGTACCTACTCCTAGCGCAATAAGATTTTACTGACTAAAAAACCCACCCGTGTTCCTTCAGTTGCCTGTGCCAGAGCCACGGTATCTCTTTCGAACAACCCGCGACCCCAGCGCGACCCTGGCGGCAGTATAAGGTATCCTAAGTTTTTGAATGTATCTCAAATTGTCAGTCATAGAAAACTACCACACACCACATCACACCACACCACACCACACCACCACACACCACACCACACCAGTTACCACACCACACCACACACCACCACCACACACCACATCAGTTTACAAACTGAAGTGGCAGTGGGCTGGCCATGTTTGTCGAAGGACCGATGGCCGGTGGAGCAGACGAGTTCTGGAGTGGAGACCTGTATCGGTAAGCGTAGTGTGGGACGCCCCCAAATAGATAGACCGACGACCTGAAGAAAGTGGCTGGGACAGATTGGATGCGGAAAGCGAAGAGGACGAGGGTGTTGTGGCGCAGCCCGGGAGAGGCCTATGTCCAGCAGTAGACTGCGATAGCCTGAGTTGATGAGAAAACCACAGCTGGATACAAAACTATCCAATCGCATACCATTTGACTCGATCTTCGGTAGTCTGAACTAGCTACTATCAGCTCCCTGTAAAGATTGTCGATCCACTTAGCCTGCTAAACTACGATTGCCGAGATCTTTGAATTTTTTTTGGATGGGATATCATCAAATGACCTCTCCCGCTCTGGGTGGAGCGGAAGAGCGTGTCAGACTTTTACTGTTAAAACCCACCCGTGTTCCTTCAGTTGCCTGTGCCAGGGCTACGGTATCTCTTCCGAACAACCCGCGACCCTGGCAGGCATCGGCCCTATCGGACCCCATCACTGCTGACATCTCTTCGAGTCGCGCGGAAACACAACGTGCTGTCGACGCGGGCCTGCAGTGCGATTCTATAACCATCTCACCGTGAAAACTTAGGTGAAGTGAGCGTGGAGTGAGCTGTCAATAGTGTCAATTCCTAGCAAACAAGCAAAAAACAAACTCACTTCACCTAAGTTTTGACGGTGAGATTTTTACAGAATCCACCGGCTGGTCCTTAACGGTCGGCGAGGTACCCATTGCTCGCCGTCCGCAAGCCAGTCACCGCCGTCCGTAAGCCGAGTTCTTTGACTTCATCTCTAATTTACTTTTAATCACCTCTTTCTGAAGAGAGTGACTCTAGGGAAATAAAGAAATGGTAAAAAATCAAGCACCTACTCTAAAAATCACATCTAAAACTCGGATTATAAATAAGAATTTCATGAAGATTAGAAAAAGAAGGTTACGACAAAACGTTACTTTTTACAACAAACATACTAAAGTCGAAAAACATTGTTATTATATTACGTTGAAGGAGAAAAAAACACAGTGTAATAAAAATCTAGGTCTCGAAGGCAATGTTTAGCGTCACCAGCCGTTTGGGAAGTGCCTCATTACGCTAGATATGAATTCGGATTATACCCTTGTTCCTATCACTGGGTAGGCAGTTTCCTTGCTTCAATCAGTTATTAATAGCTGTGCGCCGTGATTTCGTTCGCGTAGAAGTCGTAAGATATCTACACAATATACTAAAATAACAGCCACTAAGGGCCCTCGCCCACGGCGACTTTATGTAGCGATGCAGTAGCGATGTCGTCGCACGTTTGCATCGATACAGTCGCGATGCGGTGCTAACTGTTTGCCCTCGCCTACACCACGATTCAATTCGAGTAGCGATGCTGTCGCGCGTTTACGAAACGCGCGACTGCATCGCTACGAAAAGTCACCGTGAGCGAGGGCCCTAACACACAGTATTTTTGTGCCGCGTTGCATCGCCCACCCGCGCTATTTTTTCACAATTTCATGGGTATTTTTTTTTTGCGCGGAACCCTAATTCTTTTTCTGAAATAAAAGTAGCCTAAGTTACTCCTTATAGCATCAGCTATCTGCCTGTGAAAGTCCCGTCAAAATTGGTTCAGCCGTTTCGGAGATTAGCTGGAACAAACAGACAGACAGACAAAAAAAATAAAAATTGTATTTTTGTTATTAGTACTGTATATACTTTCATATACATTTAGTAAAAAAGTTGTTATTTTGACATTACAAACAGACACTTCAATTTAATTTATTTGCATATGTAGATAGATTTTTGATGCTGTGTGTAAAATTATCATGACTTATTATGTCATCCATTTTGTATTTTACTAAATAAAGGTATCACTATAGGTAGTAGAGGAGCTCGCGGCTAAGTAATAACAGCCGCAAGGTCGATCCATCAGGTAGTTTAAAAAAAAAAAAAAAAAAATGTATTTATTTCCTCGTTGGTAGTGTTACAGATGTCGCAAGTGCGAATGCTGATAGTGATGTCTTGGGTTCAATCCTTCAGTCAGGCAAAGTTCTATTGGGATTTTCCATCATAACTAGATTTGTGCATGACTAATGGCAAAAGCTCTGTTAAGTGGGACTTAAACGTACTTGCGAACTGAAGGTGTACCTACTAAACTCTCCCGTCTAACCGTTCGTGGAATGCAGGCGTGTGAATTCCTTTGATGGCATATTATCAAGTTTCTTGTAACTGAATCTATTTGTAGAAATGGCTCTTTACCTAGTTAGTGACCAACTGGATACGAGAGAGAGATATACGCCACGGATAATTCTCTAACTGCAAATGTAAGTTTGTAATCTAAAAAAATATTTTTATATGTGATAAAACTACAAATTAACGATTTTCGGAATATTTCCTTTACTTGTGCTGTAAGGCCTTGATTCTTGCCAAATATTCATGATTCTAGGTCTACGGGAAAGAATCCTACAGGTTTTGATTTATTTGCGAGTATATCGAAATATGTCGCATGGCCTTATTTTTTTATTGCGTTGACGTAGAATTTTGATTTCTTTTAAGCTCCAAGGGACTACAAGCTTACGTATTTGATATTAAATTCAACTTGATACCTACACATGTTCCTGAGAAAAAGGGTCTTGACAGACAGACGGACAGACGGACAACGAAGTGATCCTATAAGGTTTCCGTTTTTTTTCTTTTTGAGATACGGAACCCTATTTTTAAGGTTCTGTATCTCAAAAAGAAAAAAAGGAAACCTTTTATGAACCACCACATTTTTAACCCCCGACGCAAAAAGAGGGGTGTTATAAGTTTGACCGCTATGTGTGTGTGTGTGTGTGTGTGTGTGTGTGTGTGTGTCTGTCTGTGGCACCGTAGCGCTTAAACGGGTGGACTGATTTGGATGCGGTTTTTTTTATTTGAAAGCAGGTTTTCCAGCGATGGTTCTTAGACATGTTTTATCAAAATCGGTTCAGCCGTTTCAAAGTTATCCGCTCTTTTGTTAGCTGCGGTAGGGATCTTAGACACGTAATGGGTATTTACTTTACTTTCAAACCTTAGTGTGACCTAAAATTTGAAACATCCATGTAGGTATGCTATCTATAGTTAGATAGCATACCTACATGGATGTTTCAAATTTTAGGTCACACTGCATAGATGCAAGATTATGGAATTCTTGGTCTGATGCTGCAGCCAGGATATCCAGCACACTAGTACACTCTTGAAAAAATAATAGCAGAAATGTCGTGTTTGGATTCATTTTAATCAGTATTTGATTCTACATACAATGAAATGGTGGCAACACGATGAGCTGATACTGCAGCCAGGATGTCCAGCAAACTAGAACACTCTTGAAAAAGTAATAGCAGATATGTCGTGTTTGGATTCGTTTTGATCAGTATTTTATTCTACATACAATGCAATGGTGGCAACATGATGAGCTGATGCTGCAGCCAGGATATCTTGCACACTAGAATACCTACTCTTGGTAAAATATTATAACAGATATGTCGTATTTGGATTCATTTTGATCAGTATTTGATTCTACATACAATGCAATGGTGGCTACACGATGAGCTGATGCTGCAGTCAGGATATGCAGCACACGAGTACACTCTTGTAAAAAAATAGCAGATAGTAGTGTTTGTATTCGTTTTTTTATCAGTATTTAATTATATTTGCACTATGATGGTGGCATCAGGATAAGTTAATGTTATGTGCAGATAAACTTAACATTCTGCAGTAATAACAATGCATTTCTGTATTTTTAAATTGTTTAAAAAGTTTAAAAATGTTAAAATAAAAATTACATTTAAAATTTTAAAAACCCATCATGTCATTTAAAATAAAAGCAAACATTTAAAAAGTCAGAAATAATACCTATCGTTGAGCCATCAAATTCGATTGAGTAATTCTTATATATATTTTAATTACAAAAATTGATGGATGGCACGATAAGGTTTGCTCATTGCAATGACGCTATAATGTCACGGAGGGGTACCGCATAAGTAAGTCAGACCCTTCACTTGATTGACTATCTACATATGCGGTACCCCGCCGCGACATTATAGCGCCATTTCAATGAGCAAACCTTATCGTGCCATCCATCAATTTCTGTAATTAAAATATATATAAGAATTACTCAATCGAATTTGATGGCTCAACGATAGGTATTATTTCTGACTTTTTAAATGTTTGCTTTTATTTTTTGCGTTGGGGGTTTTTTAAATTTTAAATTTAATTTTTTATTCCTATAATTTGGGCGTGACACCGAATAACAAAGAGAATAATTTTCTAGAATTTAATAATTAAAATACTAAAGCTATAATTTGAAATTCATGTGTCGTGAATGAAATATAGGTTTAAAAGTAATTATAGTACATAATAGTGACAGACTGTATCCCTTCAATTAAGTTAGCTTAGCAAATGTGTCATGGTAAACGCTAGACGTTAATTACTGAAGTTCTATGGTTAAAATATTTACATGACATTCAACAATGTGACTTTTTCAATGTCGTATAAATAGACGCCAGCACATCAAGCTACTACAATATGTGAAATTTCTTTAATAGATTTTCATCTTTATCGCTAAAGCATTAGGTTCAAGGTTGATTGGGAAAATTTTACAGTTTCGGGTAGCTTGATCTCCTGGCGTCTGTACTTCAGTTAAAAGCACCACTGACTTCTTCTGAATTAAAACACCTGGAATCAGAAGGTTGGATTGCCAATAAGAAGAGAGCAAGGTGATTAATGATCGTTTCTTCTCTTTGTGGGATGAGGTTTGTTTTCCTAGGCATTGCCAAATACTATTATTGTGTTTACAGGAGTCCTCAGATGTGGAACAAATTTTCAAAGGTTTTCAAGATTTATCCCAGGACCTTTACCACACAGACTCGAACCTGGCATAATCAGCCTATATCGTTCACACAGCATACAGGCCTCCTCTCAGTGAGACGTAATGGGCCATAATCCACCACGGCCAGTGCGGATTGGTGTATATAACATGTCTTCGAATTTTTGGCTCTAGAACATGCCAATTTCCTCACGAGTTTTCCTTCACCGTTTTGAGAACAGAATCGAACCTGGGTCATAAATGATTTTCTTTGACTATACGTAGATATTATTATGGCCAATCTTATGCTTTTTATCTGAAAATCTACAGATTTTCTAATACAATTCATGACTGCATTAGGATAAAGATCTCTTTCATCGTTAATCATAAAACTTCTAATTTACAGAATTAAGTTCACTCAAAAACATCCACGCACATTAGTTTAATGAAGTGTAATAAGAAAGATAAAGTAAGAATAGAATATTATAGTAGTAGTAGGAATTCTTAGTAAGATGTACCTACCTAATGGGGGTCATGCACAAAAGTCGTTGATTGTACTACATACGTACCTACCATGGAGCACAGACATTCACATCCTCATGATCTAATACGTCATCTGAAGTGTCAATATACCTTTCAGTATGTGGGAAGGGGTTGAAACTGACTTTTTCGGGCATAACACTTTTTCTTTACGTGACAATTTCTACCAGTAAGCCGTAAGCCGTTCGCTCCAATAAGTTACTTACGGGTATTTTTATACTTAAGTTCCATCTTTTATTATTAAAGTGGATAAAAATGTATATCTGCAATTAACAGATAATTAAAATAAAAACATACTTAATATCGTAACCTAACTAAAACTATTAATAAACTAAAATATGGCGTCGAAAAATTCCTCCGCATCGCTGTCGACTGGTAATGTCCTCAAGAAACTGGCGGCATTGCCACGTTTTATGGCGAATTCTGTTACTTATAATAAAAATGTGCCAACAAACCATACCAAAACCAAACCAAATGTGTTGTTTGTGTGATACAAAGTTGAAACTGCATATTATACCCGTTATTTCGCCTTTAACCTTCAAACCGAACTTCAAATTTCTTAGACTTGGCGGCAAAAATAGGTTAAAATAACCCCGTATAAACTTTTCCAAAAAGAAAATCGCTAAAAAAGTAATGTCGAGTAGCCACATTTGCCTTTTAGTAAGCCCACAAAATTATTGAATTAACAATCAACTTTAGATTAGAGAAATAAATATTTAAAATGCGATACTGACTTTCCGACCCACACACTTTCTAAGATCTGTTAAATAAAAAAACCGGTCAAGAGCGAGTCGGACTCGCGCACCGAGGGTTCCGTTCCGATCTCTGAAAAAGTGTGCTACTTAGATTCATCGTTTTATTTTTCCTGTAATCTCTACATAAACTTCTATCACAAAGAATAATTTCAGATTTTTCTCTTTGCAAACTTCGGACATAAGGGGGGGGGGACGGTATTTTTTTTTACATTTTTCATCAAAAGTCGAAAACTATGCGGCCTAAAAAAAAATTAAAAATAGTTTAAGAATGTACAAACAGCGTTCTGTTGTATGATACCCCACATGCCCTAGTAGCCCCACTTTAAATTTTTAAGACCCCCTTTCAGTCCCTGTTGCAAAAAAATTATAAATATTTTTATTTACTTCTTATTTGCAAAATAGTTGGGTAAACGTCATCTAAAACTATTCCAAATTTCAAGTTGACAGCATTAGTAGTTCCTGAGATATGAAGCTGTGACAGACAGACAGACAGACTGAGTCACACCATAAAGGTTCCTTTTTTACCATTTTAGTACGGAACCCTAAAAAAGGTTCCAATAATTGGACTCCCGGATTTTTTCCTAAAACCTGATTTAAAATTCACGTCACTTACCCATGAGACAAAAACGTAACACGCAAATGCTTTCGGAGAAAACTAATTTCTTTTAAAAAAAAATATGCCTAATATTGAGCTGGAACTCTCGGAAATATTAATTTCCGGCGACTTAAAACTGCCGCCGCGAATCATTTCTTTAACAAAAAATATGGTGACCCCAAAAATAAATCGTGGGATTTATCCTCTCATTAATCCTCTATCTTGAGGCCCCTCTGTAACAATTGATTACGTCACGAAAAGATCATCTCTCGACTGTCTCCCTTTTGGACGAATGTCGTCATTTGTCTTAAAGATTTTTACCGTCATTTTCTTTTTTAAGTCGCAGCTTAAAATGTCGTTTAAAATTAGAACGGATTATGGTATTCTTTGCAATTGAAGCTTCTGGTTTCCAGTATCTGGGCGGAATCATAAAGACACTGAAAGCCAGAAGCTCCATAGAGTTCATGTGCTCTGTGTATTTTTGTATTACGTAAGTATAAATGTAAATAATTGCCGCATTTTGTAGGAACATTATTTTAGTAAAAAAAAACTGGCCAAGTGCGTGTTGGACTACGCACAATGAAGGGATCCGTAGTTGGGATGAAATTATCCCAAGAACAAACTTAAAATATAGTTGTAAAACATGTTCTCCCATACATTCCAAGTCCAACAGTAAATGTAAGTTTGTACTCACAATATTGAGAGATTTACCATGTTATTTTAAGACCACAAACTTCTTATAGGTTTTCCTGTAATCTACAGGTGTAGAACTATTTTATGTACCTATTTTTTTTTTAATTTTAGGCTTAGTAGTTTCGAAGATAAGTTAGTAGGTCCATTTTCGTCTATTTTCTTAGATAACATTAAAACGGTTTATTTTAAAATAATAAAAAAAAATACATTTGAGACCCTCATAGTAAGCCCTTTCATTTGACACGGTACAATTTGCAAAACTTTTTTTTGAATTTTCTTATTGGCCCCCGTATTTCTTATTTACTAAAGTAAATAATTGAATTTAGAATACGAGGGTACGCCGTACGTGTTTGGGTCACAGGAACCCATATGTGTACCAAATTTCAACTTGATTGGTCCAGTAGATTCGTAGCAAATTGGCTGTGACAGACGGACAATCGAAGTGGTCCTATAAGGGTTCCGTTTTTTCCTTTTGAGGAACGGAACCCTAAAACCTTAATTTTTAGGTAATCATTTTTTTATATTAGTATTGTATCATATTAAATACGTAAATAGAAAATTCTACCAATACAAGCCTACCTTTTCAACTAATAGTTAATTAAGTAGTTCTATTCTCGTGTCGTCTATACACACGGGTTTAGGTACCGCCCTAATTATCGACCAGTTATTATCCCATTCGTTAGGACCATCGTATTAGGGACTCGTTTACCTTATCTGCCCACATGATTTACGAGAATAGATAACAATCTACAAAATAAACATAGTTAATACGTCCTATCATATGCTTGGTAGGTATATCAATTATTATCTTAACTAGGCCTGTGACTAGGCAAATAGTTTCTATATGGCTATATAATACAAATAATTTGCTGACAATAAAAAATAAAGGAACAATAGCCAGATACAGAAAACTAAACAATACAGGATCAAACAGGTGTATAATTCCGAAACTTAATTCGAAAATTTAAAAAAAACTTAAACGGGGTCGCAGTGACACGAACCCGTAAGATTTCCACCTACGAAAAATCACTCATCGCGCCTAAAGAAGTTTTCACATGTATGTAAGCGCAACACTTCAGAATGGTTGCACCTATTTGGCTGATTATTTTTTTGTTGTGTTTGTAATTATCATGTGTGATCGATTTCTTTTTTTTTTGAGAATGCACCAGAAAAGTCGGAAATTTGAATGGTATTTTTGTATGAAAACAGACAACACACCGCCTAAACCACTGGAGATACAGACATGAAATTGACCCGGGCGTCGTAGCCGGGCACGAAAAGCTCGAGTCAAATATATAAACATAATTACTATGTTCGACTCTATAGACGAAAACGACTTATTTCTACTTACTTACTTTAAGCAGTTCCAGTAGCAAAGGAATTTACTATACAGCCTTAACGTGAGTTTGTAACTAAAATATTCCATTTCATAGTCAAAAGCATCAGAGTTATGCCTTTCATTTACAGACGGTTAACAAACAAAATCGCACGAAAACGCCAGAACAAAGTTTGAATAAAATTAGCCTAGAAAATTTAGCGCTAAATTGCTGGGTTCACATATTTCCATAGCTGGTAATAATAGACAAGCCTCAGTTGCTTAGAACAACGCCATTTGTAAGTTAAGGCGGAAGTTTAGTTTATGTAAAAGTTTCTCCATGTTTTCTTTAAAACTGAAACAAGTTAAGGTAAAGCAAAAATCGTGTGGAAAACTTGTTTAACTTGAGGAATTATAACAAAGTTAATATTGTACCAATTTATATGAGCATTTTATATAAGATAGACTGCGATATTTTGCGAAACGATACCGTGACACGTTATGACTTTAATAAAGGGCTTTTTTAACCGACTTCTAAAAAAGGAGGAGGTTCTCAATTCGGATGTTTGTATTTTTTTTTTTTTTTATGTTTGTTCGCGCATAACTCCGGCGCTTGCCAACCGATTTGAAAAATTATTTTTTTGTTGGAAAGGGTATACTTCCCAAATGGTCCCATTTTTGTCAAAATCCAGTTCTGATGATGGGATCCTGGAGAAATCGAAGGAACTCTTCAAATATTATAGGCACACCTATAGCGATTTGGGTATTTTTTATAGTAGCTCGTGCATTTGCTCTCGGAAAGCACCACTTGGTGAAGTGGAACTGATGATGAAGACCACAGATGGCTACTGGAACTACTCAATGATAAATATTTCACGGGTTGCGATTCGATTACTTTAATATGGTTGCTAAGCAATTTCCGCTCGTCACACAATGCGTGTGGTGAGTGGTTGTTGAGGAGTTCTCCTGGTTCTTGCCAGCAGAACTCCTCAACAATTAACGTCCCAGCATCGGGAAAAACAATATTTTGTAACATGTGATGAGCAATTGACATTAGACTATTGTAACTTGTACAAATTATAAACAGACCCACTAAAAAGCGAGAAATTAAAACTTTTTAACAAAAAAAAAAAAACCGACTTCCAAAAATCACTACTAAGTGAAAAATAACTTTGATTTCGGAAGTCGGTGGCAAAAAAAAAGAAAGTAAATAAAAAACGAAAGACACCGACTTCCGAAATCAAAGTTATTTTTCACTTTGTAGTGATGTTTGGAAGTCGGTTTTTTTTTTGTTAAAAAGTTTTTATTTCATTTCGTTTTAAAAGTTAAAGATTTTTCGTGAAATGAGAAGTAGGACAAGAAATATTACTTTCTGTAGGTATTGCACAAAGATATTCGTAAGTACTTTAAGCGACCATAGTTCTGTCAAATAATATTCTAAATTCAAACATCTCCTCCCGGAGATGTTATAATTTTGCCGCGTAAACAGAATGTTCCACGTTTCCCAGCGGCGCGGTATTTATTTTGCTTATCTAATCGTGACGCGGCAATATAGCTGTGATTATATCATTATTTACTCTTCGATCACTCTATCTACGAATATTTGAATTATTCAGTATTTAGTTAATAGTGCTATTTAGTTGGTAGTTAGTAACATTACGTGAAAAAGAACGACGTTATTGGAAGATTTCTTAATTTTATAGATACTTAGCAGTTATATTTAAATTACTTATGAAATAAAGTATCACCAACTACTGTGATTCTTTAAAATAAAATAAAAACTATTTGGTTACAATTTCATATCGGTAGATAAAATATCGGATATTTAATAAGCATGGTGTATTTGTTTTTTCAGTTTTGGTCTGAACATTTTTATTCGATGATTTTAAATTCTAATCATTTCAATTAAAGTGATTATCAGATTTGCTGAATTTTCATGGAATAGATTATATCTACAGATTCATAATCATTGTTCATTATATCAATTAAATAAAACGCAATAAATAATCCAATAAAGTTTTGCACGTGTCGAGTTAACGCTATTAGCTTAACATCTTATTCATCAATTCGTTATGACGTAGTCTCAGTAACTATACTGAAATGCACGTAAACGTTGACTAGTAATTCATCGAATATTAGCATTTTTAGGGTTCCGTACCTCAAAGGGAAAAAACGGAACCCTTAGGTATAGGACCACTCGTGTGTTTGTCTGTCCGTCTGTCACAGCAAATTTGCTCCGAATCTAATGAACCGATTAAGTTGTATGAACTTCTGGGATGTGGAACGTAAATAATTTAATTTTGATATATAAATAAATTAATTTCACTTTTGGGGGCAAATAAGAAAATTTAAAAAAAGTTTTGCAAGCTATACTGTGTGACATGTCAAATGAAATGAGATGAGGGTCTCAAATATATATTTTTTTAAATAAATTGTTTTAAAACTATTTAAGAAAATTGACGAAAATTGACCATTCCCCTTATCTCCGAAACTACTAAGCATAAAATTTTGAAAAAAATACAGAGAGACTATATAGATTACAGGAAAACCTATAAGAAGTCTATGGTCTTAAAATAACATGGTAAATCTCTCAATATTGTGCGTACAAACTTACATTTGCAGTTGGAATGTATGGGAGAACATGTTTTTAACAAAAATGTTAAGTTTTTCTTGGGATAAATTCATCCCAACTACGGAACTCTTCATTGTGCGTGGTCCGACACGCACTTGGCCGGTTTTTTTTTTGTTTTATTTTAGTTGATTAATTTTAAGACGTCTACCTAGTCATAACATTATTCGCAAGTTTCCTGAATTTCTACAATAATTTAAGACATGTTAACTATCCTAACTAATATTATAAATTCGAAAGTGAGTTTGTTTACTTGTAACGCTTTCACGCTTTAACGGCTGAAAGGATTTGCGTGAAATTTGGAACACGGGTAAACCATGACCTGGAAAAGGACATAGGCTACTTTTTATTGACATACTTACCAAGCGCGCAAAGTCGCGGGTGGGAGATAGTAATAAATAAATAACGTTATTTCCATTATTTTTTGTACTTCAATTTATACATGACTAGCTGCACCCTGCAGTTTCACCCGCGTAAATCGGCATAAAAAGTAGCCTATGTGTTAATCCAGGGTATAAGCTATCTACATACCGAATTTAATTTAATTTAATTTATTTATTTTAGTTGTTATTCCCAACACAACTAACATTACAGGTTGCCCCAAATCGGTAGCGTGTTCTCAAACAATATTTTTTCATTAAGTACTTATAGCATAACACATTTACAATTTTAACACATTTACAATAACAATTTAAATCAGTCCAGCCGTTTGAGCGTGAAGAAGTAAGAAACATACAAACACACTCACAAACTTTCGCCGTTATAATATTAACCCTTCGT
The DNA here is from genome assembly GCA_905163495.3 of Cosmia trapezina. Taxonomy (NCBI): domain Eukaryota; kingdom Metazoa; phylum Arthropoda; class Insecta; order Lepidoptera; family Noctuidae; genus Cosmia; species Cosmia trapezina. Next base: position 20,979,957 of record LR991037.1, read on the forward strand.
ATGCCGTATGAACTATGAACTACTTCGTATGAACGCGGATCCACGCGAGACACAATGGCTTTTTAATTGTGTCTGTCATTACGGCATTCGACTCGTTAATAATGTGATTACCTTAAACATAAAACTTAAACATAAAATGTGGGTATGTGGCACGTCTGCTTACCCTTCGAGGATAACAGGAGTGATGTTATATTGTGTTTTTAATATGAAACGGCAATATCATCCTAACCCCAAACAAACCTTTCTCGAAACTATAGCAAACTCACCACATGAGGCCCAAATCTCACTATTTTTATCCAACACATTTACTAAAGTTCCCTCGAAGGGCCGCTCAGTTGCCGTGAAAGTTTAAATGTAACAAAACTTTTGCATTTATTGTATTAGTAAAGATGTCTGTAACATTTTCTTCACATTATTAAAACGTCAGAATGATTTTTATGAAACATAGCGTATTTATATTAATGTATCTATCAATGGAATTGCTTTTAAATAATAAACTAGCTGAGCCGTCAGACTTTCTCCTGTCAAAATTTAATTTTTTTTTTTCTTCTAAACCACCCCTGTATCGACGCGAACAAAACAAAATAAAATATTCAAATCGGTCCAGTCGTTTTCGAGTTTTTGCGAGACTAATGCTCGGCCATTGATTTTTATATAAGAAGGTATATAAACATAGATTGATAAGATAGATAGATGTGTTAACTTTACGACAAATACTGTGTATGTGTATGTTTAAATTAAACAGGTTTTTGTTCTAGTGATACTAAACAAAAATACCTACTACCTAATAAATAATATGTAGGTATGTTATCACCAATACACAATAAAAATCTCTTAAATGCCTTCCAAATATACATCAGGAATGAAAAAGAATTCCCATTAAAACTTTGCCAAGTAAATTTTGTACATAAGTACCTACACATTTTATGCCTATTTCTGAACGTTTGAGAACACTACGTAATATACCTACATCAAAAATAAGAACTAGAAATATTTTTCTAATAACTATGTAACTAAGTAGTTATATATCTAACATGAATACTGGCCAACCTCATCATTGGTTCATCAAAATTGCCGTTTTCATTGACTGCACATTGTCTGATCTAGTATCGTAATTTATGTGCATGAATAAAATTAAGATTTTTTGCCCACACATTTATTATTTGTATGCCACTCCAAAACAAAATTCAATGAATATTTTGATATTGCAAAACTTACTAATTATTATATTGTGAGCCATTACATAAATATGAGCCATAAAATAAGTGTTACAACCCTTTAAAATTATGTGAATCATACGTTTTTGTTGCTAAAATAATGATCTCAGAAAAAACGTCTCTCAGAAGACTATTCAAGAGAAATCGTATCACGCTACTTCAAACTAGCACATTGAGAGGATTTCCTTTACCTTCTTGTTTCGGGAAATGCGCTAAAGCTATTTCGTTTTATCTAGACTTTCAATCTGAACGTTACTACCGCGTCTAGTATTAGAACTACTTGAAATTCAGCTTGAACCGTTTATGGACACGAAGGGAAGTTAATAATTGATAAGGTATTCTAGAGCATGGCAAAAAGTGATCTAGAATATTTCAACCCTAGGGCTTTTTAGTTTTCAGAATTACCTACTCCTAAATTATATTACCTCAAATTAAAACCAACTATAAGAACGCTTCTTATAAGAAATGAAGGCATTATCCCTACTCCCAACACTTCATTAATAACGTCCGTACAATAAGCTTTTTCTTAGCCCTCGCAGAAATGAAAGAAAAACAACGCAAGATAGATCACTTGTCCGCAGCATCCACACTTACCTCCCCGTGATTAATGAAGCCATGTCTATGCGCCAGTTCGTGAGCCCTCTCTGGCCCACCAGGGACGAACACCGCGAACTGGTGATGGTACAGCGGCACACAGACGTCCAACACTGTTAGTACCACGACCACGTAAGCTAACATCGCGCAAACCGCGCATCGCACGCTACTACCTAACTAAACCCCGAACCACCAATCGAATCATTATAAGTCTCAACACTCGCGAGATGTAATTTTTATTAGGTCGAGCGACGTCCGTTCTGTACGACGTCTCCACGAAGACTGGCTCCGCGTGACTGGAGGTCTTTTGGTCTGTTTTTGTTGGACGCATGCGCGAAAGTTGGCGCCCTTTCTTACTCCACTCTACCCGAACGTATTGTGTGTCGCGTCAATTGTCTTGATCAACTAATTGGTTTGCATCGATGTACGTACTTTAACGAGGTAAGATTAAACTAATCTCTTATTTTAATTAAAAACTTAACATTTTTCTTTAGAAATCTAAATCTTTTGGATTTTGAATTATTTGATGATGAGATTAGAATCTCGTGTTTGCTTCATTAATGCGTAGCAACAGTGCAATTTTCTCTAAAATCAATGTCTGCTATAAACTGTAGCTTAGATAAAAAAAAAACTGGCTAGCCTTTTTTGTCTAGGCAGATCCGGTTAGACTGGAATCTGTTCCAGTCTAAACGGATGCAGCTGAATACCAGTATTTTACATGGAGCGACTGCCTATCTGACCTCCACAATCCAGTAACTGGGTAATACGATAACCCTTGGTAAGACTGGTTGTCAGACTTTCGGGCTTCTGACGACCCGTAACGACTGTCAAAGATCCACGAATGAAAGCCAGACCAACTGGTATGTAAAGATGGTCACTTATACATGGACCAACCCCGTCAAGCGTAGCTTAACCTGATGGATTGACCCGCTGTTATTACTAAGCCACGAGCTCTTCAAACTGTAGGTTAGATGTTGCACCGAATTAAGGCGCAGATTTCCTGAAAACAATCAAAAATGTGGTTTTTTAAAGCTGTGTATCTCATAAACCGTAAATAATTTTGACATGTAAAAAAATATGATATTTTTAAGTCCTTTTCGCATACAGTGATGGAATCCAAAACATAATTAAACATACTTTAATGCACCAAAAAAATCTTTAAACATACCTCCTAATAATCTTTAAAAGCTGTTTATCCCTTCATTAGCAATTATAATTATAATTAAAAATATACCATGAAATGTCAAATTCCAAACTGCATCCAGTGATGGATTACTTTTTATTAAATAGTTAATTTCTAATTGTATACGATTTTATTTGCACTTACGACATAATTCCGGTGCGCGTGAAAATCTTCTATCTCGTGCGTCAAAACTAGACAGCCATAACGCCATTTCACTTACACACTGAGCTAAACCAAGCTTCGAACCAGCAGTGCTATTCCCTTAAGTGAAGTGAGCGTGAAGTGAGCCGTCATTCCACCCGATGGTAGGGATTGACACTATTGACAGCTCACTTTAAGATCACTTCACCTAAGTTTTCACGGCGAGATATTTACAGAATAGCACTACAGGGCCTTAAACCAAGCGAAGTGGTGACATAAGACAACTATGTTGCACAATTACATAGTATTAGCACGGTTGTGGCATTTGAAGAGAACTTATAAGAACTATTAAACTTCGAAGTGGTATAGTAAACTGAGTAAACTAAGTAACTTCAAGTTTCTCCCCATGTAACTGTATGTTTCTATGTATTGGTTGTGTACACTAAAATAATTTTGGTTTGGGACCTAGCCTCATGTATAGGGCGTTGATGACCTTCGTAGCGAACTTCGATTGCTATCGTGAACGCACTTCAAAACAAAGCATGTTCAGTTTAGTTCGAAGGTTTAACGATATACTTATAGTTACGATTTATACCGGATGATTTTTTTTACCGTCTTGAAAAAATTGGGTATATTAGGTGAACGGATTAGAAGCCTATGACATACCTAGTTTTTTTTTTAAATATCTTAGGCAGAAAAAAATATCTAAGTATCAATAAATACCTACTACAAATTTGATGTAGGTAAACTTTTCATATTAGAAAAATAAAAACAGAAATTTTGAAAAAAAAAAATCGTTTAAAAATATCGAACTTCAAATCATATGCAACCTGAATATGAGTTGAATTTTGATTACTAAAAAAAAAAAAATTAGGCTTCTACTCCGTTCACCTGTTATAGCCTATATTTTTTTCAAGACGGTAAAAAAGTCATCCAGTATATATACGATAAAGAAATATTAACAAGCCACATTACAGGCTTACCATGCATATGTTGGTTCAATACTGCGTTATGGTATACTGGTATGGGGAAACTCGGTGCATCTCGGAAGAGCTTTCATCGGACAAAAGAGGTGTATACGTGCGATTTGTAATGTAGAACCCACTTACATCCTGTAAACCCCTGTTTAGGAAACTGAGAATACTTACATTAACTGGTACTTATATTGAGGAAACATTTAAATTTACCAAATCTCACCCTGAGATGTTTGAAAAACTGGGAGATAAATATAATTTCTATACTAGATACCCAAATAGATTAATTAATCCCAGGATGAAAACGGAACTATATAGGCGAAGTTGCTATCCTATGTGTATTCAGATTTACAACAAGATTCCTAACCAAATTAAAGAACTTCCAATGGTCCCCTTTAGAAGGGCTTTACGTAGGTGGTTAATTGAAAATTCCTTCTATACTATAAAAGAATTCCTTGACTTTAAATTTAAATAATCTGATTGTTTATTTACCAAAAATTTGCACGTCATTATGTTATGATAAATATGTTAAGCCACTTTACTATTGTTGTAAGAACTATTGTAACCATATTTTTAAGCAAATAAATCTTTGACTTTGACTTTGAACAACATACAAGAAAGCCTGAAATATTCAAATTTTCCTGCCATATTCAGTGAAAACCCTCAATGTTGCTACCAAGCAAAAATACTGTAACACTTGTGTAAGATTATGCTCCGTAACATTATTGCTGCAAGTTGTAACACGAGTCTGCAAGACTTGGCTCAACTTGCAACTTGGCGGGCATCTCAAAGTGCAACTTTGTTGAACCATTGTGGGATGCGAAACTTATAACTATACTAGCTGCGCTCCCCGGTTTCAATCGCGTATACTGGGATAAAAAGTAGCCTGTGTGTAAATCCGGGGTTCCAGATACTTCCATGAAAAATTTCATCAAAATTGGTCCAGCCGTTTGAGCGTGAAGAAGTAACAAACATACAAACACACACACACATAAACTTTCGCCTTTATAATATTAGTGTGATTGGTCACCGACCTAAATGTTAAATTCGCAATTTACATAATTTAGTATGAGTCGGACTCGCGCACGAAGGGTTCCGTACAATTATCTATAAAAACGGCAAAAAAACCACGTTTGTTGTAAACACTCTTAAATATTTATTTTATTCTATTTCTAGTATTTGTTGTTTTAGTGGCAACAGACATACATCATCTGTGAAAATTTCAACTGTCTAACTGTCACGGTTCATGAGATGCAGCCTGGTGACAGACGGACAGACAGACGGACCGTGGAGTCTTAGTAATATGGTCCCGTTTTATCCTTTGGGTACGGAACCCTAAAAAAAGAAGGCATTCGTTGATATCCTCACAGAAAATAATCACTATAATCACTCTATCGTACCGTCTTTCCCAAGGCTAAGTTTCACCGATATTTGACATACAGCGTAGGTAAAGTGTGCCGGTAAGATAGCTTATTGTGTTCAACTGTGTGTGACGTCATAACTGATCTCCTTTACGACGAATAACAAGGTTCTATGAGCCTTTGAAACGTTCACAACCTATCGGCTCAGAAAGTGTTGCTGATATTGGATATTGAAAGAAATCAGAAGTAATAGTACCTAAGTAGTAGTTTCTTTCTTTTCTTTTTTAAGTAAATATGTAAGTAGTTAGTAAATTCTTAGCCAATTCTACAGTTTTTGCTAACTTAGGACGAGATAAGTAACAAACACGCGTACAGAAGAATTGTATATATTATGAAGATAAGCCAATTACAGTCACTTTTGAAATGTCAAGGGGTCGGTCAGTCAGAAAGATGAAGCTAGTTGCCCATCACAAAGCATAGTAGGTTCCTATGGAGAAGAACGGGTTAGAAACTCCACGGATGCTCCTTTAAATCAAAACATTGTTTACATATTCATGTTGAAAACATACATGTGAGGACAATGTAGAAAGATGTGCACGTTAAAAGAGTCCGTCATAAAAGATAAAAACTAAAAACAACTAAATTAAAAGTAAGCCGTGGCAGCTAAGAGATGACCGGTCCCAACTGACGGCGCCCATTCACGAACATACGCATGGATCAGCACCATCAGGAGAACATCATGCAGTTTTGCGGTTTCGCTGTTTCGCGGCGGAGATATGCTAACGCCCTTGATTTATTCCGTCTGGCAATAAAGTACTTACAAGCATCCACTCACCCCCTATTTCTTCTCATACATTTAGATAAGTAAATAGTTATATCATCACAAAGCACTTATTACGTCATCAGTGTCCCCAACACTCCCGACAGATGGCGGTGGCGGCTCGTATAATGGCCTTTTGGAAAAATATTAAATTACCCTCGCAATTAAGAGGCCCGCGATTTGTGAGCGACACACTTTGAATAATAATGTCGCAGGGATACCTCGGAAACAATTATAAGACTAAGTTTAAGCTGCGGCTTTGGCCGTGACGTGTTTGCAATTCTGGTTTACGTCGTGTTACAGAATAAACGCAAGTTCTGAACGTAGTTTCTTCAGAATCAATTTTTAACGTTTAATATAAATTACGAACAATACAATGTTATATTTTTTTGTCTTGGTACTGTGAAAAGATGTACAGTGCTACCTTTGTACTTAATTACAAATATTCATTTAAAAAATGATCTGGTTTACAGGGTTCCGTAGTCAACAAAGAACCCTTATAGTTTCGCTATGTCCATCTGCAGGTTAGCTCAGAGACTCTTAGCACTGAAAAGCTATAATTTGGCATGGATATACTTCTTCACGACGACAAAGCGGTAAAATAAAATCATGAAAAAATAGTACATTTTGCTACAAGTCGAGAACGTATGTTATTGCATTCGAGGCGGAATTAACACCCGAGCCGTAGGCGAGGTTGTTTTTGAGCCGAGAACTGCAATAACAAATGTCCACGAGTATCAAATGACGTTTTTCAATACACTTTTGAAGAAATAAAACTAAAATAACGGAAAATATTTTTGTCATGAATTATTAGGAAACTATGATTTAAATTTTCTTTTTTTTTCGCGCTTTGTTTTCGTCAGGTTGAAGGAGAAGCAAAGGTATAAAGCCGATAAACAGCCTAATATGAAAAATTGAAAATTCAAATATTTTCGAGTGTAGAACACAAATAAACGTTAATTTGTTCATAAACGTTTTTTTATTGTAATAATCATAGTTTTCGATGATATTCTATTTATAAACATTATTTAAATATTCAAAAAATATTAACGCCGTAAAAGACGCATACCTACCTCTTTGCCGAGATTTAAAAAAACATTCACCTCCGAATAGAGAGTTGTGAATAGAGGCATTGAACCAATTTGGACTAAGTATAGGTATAAGTTATCTGTGGCTATTTTCATTCCCGCACACGTGCGGGAAAATGAAAAATCGCACGCGTGTGAAATATATTGCATTGTGAACCTAATCTTAGTGCGATATGAACCAGTTTTCGAGGAAGTGTATTGAAAAAAAATTTTTAGGCTACTTACCACGTAGGTCACGTAAAGTGGGTACGGTATGTTTTTTGTTTTTCTCGTCTACCCCATGGTGTAGGTTGTTGTTGGATGGGTCTTTCAAAAATTTTGCGGGTTTCTGAAAACAATTTTTCGATTTAATGATCCGTTTCTGAAATAAATAGCTTTAAAGTGCTAATTTTTGTTAGAGTCAAGTGTCCCCACTGCCAGCTAAACAGTTAGTTTTGGATGGGTGAAAAAAATCACGGTACTAGTATATAAATATAACTAGAAGATAACTAGCTTCTGCCCGCGACTTCGCCCGCGTGAAATTTCTTTTTTGCTCGACCCACCCCGTCGCATCGCATTGCCTACACACGTTATTACTTCGTTTTCACTTAGCGTTCTTTCAGAGTTTTTTTCTTTTTGCTCGGCACCTAAGGGTCCTAGAGTGATGTTAAATATGCCTTCAATAAGATTTGGGCTATTATTAATGCAAAAAGATTTTTTAAAGTCCGACTGGTAGGGTAGTTCCAGAGATTAGCTCGTTCCTTCACCACATCCCTTTCCGCTATCTCTCCCTCCCCCTCTCACTCACTCTCACACCCCCTTCACCACTTCCCCTTCCCTCTCTCTCCCTCACCACCCCGTCCCCTCCCTCTCCCCATATCCTCCACCTCCGGCTCACCAACCCCTCAGCCTTCACCACGTCTTCCTTCTCTCCTCACCAAGTCCTGCCCCTTTCTCCCTGCGTCCATCATCCTGCACCTCACCCTCCTCACCACCCTTCCCCTTCCCCCTCTCCCTCTAACCCTCCCTCCGGGGTACTTTAAAAAAACTAATAATGACAAACTTAGGCAAATATTTGTGCCAAGTTTCAAGTCAATTAAAACCAAATGAATAACATTTTTCATGTAAATTGTATCCCTGTTTTCACCACCACAGGGGTGGAATGAAAAAAAATGGTTTGAGTTATTTCCATAGCTTGACTCAAAAATTATTTACACCAATTTTCGAGTTAATCAAGCCACGCAGTAAAATCCTCCCCTGTGAAATTGACTACCCCTTTTCACCCCGTTAGAGGTAGATTTTCGAAAAACCTTGATACACAATATTCTTTGTTTTTGGTTTTAAGTATAAATACTTTTGAGTTAATCGGATTGCGCGTTAAAATTTTTCCATACAAACTTTGAGACCTCCCAATTCCCCTTTACGGTTTAGAAAAACAAAAAATAACAAAAATCATAATTTACTTAGATAAATATTCGTGCCAAGTTTCAAGTTTACTCAAGCAATAAGATTTTTCATACAAACAATATCCCCCCCTTTTTAACCCCTTAAAGGTCGAATTTCTAAAAACTACCTGTGTTCCAAATTTCAGACCAATCCGTTCAGTGGTTTGAGCTGTGTGTTGATAGATCAGTCAGTCAGTCAGTCAGTAACGCTTTGCTTTTATAGGTTAGCTAAAAGGAAAACTATCACAGCTAAGTAAGCTTTTCAAGTTTACGAGTAATACTCAACCAACTTATATTTACAGTTGGAATATTGTGTGAGAGAACATGTTTTTAACCGACTTCCAAAAGGAGGAGGTTCTCAATTCGTCGGAATATTTTTTTTTTTTTTTTTATTTTTTTTTTTTATGTATGTTCCCCGATTACTCGAAAATGGCTAGACCGATTTGGATTTTTCTTTTTTTGTTCGAAAGGGTATACTTCCCAAGTGGTCCCATGATCATCAAATCAGGATCTGATGATGGGATCCCATGGAAATCGAGGGAAACCCTCAAATTTTATGGGCACACCTATATCGATTTCGGTATTTTTTATAGTAACTCGTGCATTTACTCTCGGAAAGTACCATTCGGTGAACTGGAACTGATGATGAAGACCACAGAGGGCCATCGGAAATACTCAATTATATCTAAGTATATAACAGGTTGCGATTCGATTACTTTAATATGGTTTATGCTCGTCAAAATAATGGTAATGGTGACTTCACCATGAGCTCCATTTCTCCTGGTTCTTACTAGGAGAACTCCTCAACAATTAACGTCCCTGCATCGGGAAAAGCAACATTTTGTAAAACGTGATGAGCAGTTGACATTGGGTTATTGTAACTTAGATAAATTACAAACTGAACCACTAAAAAGTGAAAAATAAAAACTTTTTTACAAAAACAAAAACCGACTTCCAAAAAAAAACACTACAAAGTGAAAAATAACTTTAATTTCGGAAGTCGGTGGCAAAAAACTAAAATACAGATCCAAAGACACCGACTTCCGAAATTAAAGTTATTTTTCACTTTGTAGTGTTTTTTTTTGGAAGTCGGTTTTTGTTTTTGTAAAAAAGTTTTTATTCAACTACAATGTTAAGTTTGTTCTGGTGATTAATTCATCCCAACTACAGAAACCTTCATTGTGCGTGCTCCGACACGTACTTGGCCGGTTTTAAAACTCAATATGGTGTCGAGGACTAAAACTTACACTTATTTTGTAACACGTTATATTTAAGAAGGCTTCTTACGGCCCTTGAGTTCTGCTAACGTGTGTACAGGCTTAAGAAGTGCACTAGAAGAGCCTTCACGCCGATATGAACTGGCTTGGCTGCCTTGCTGACTGGATAATCTGTTTACTACGTTAAGAACCACTTTCGAATAGCTCGTATAAGATGTGAAAAAGGGAAACGTTAAACAGGTATAGTCGAACAAGATATTTGGTACGTCTTTTACAAGTCCGTGATAAGGCCTGTACTTTATGGATCGGAATGCTGGGCCGTGAAGAAGATGGATGAAAAAAGATTGCATGCAGTGGAGATGAGAATGTTGAGATGGATGTGTGGAGTGACGAGAATGGATAAAGTAAGAAATGAGTATACAGGTTGTATGTGTGTAAACCTATAAATCAAAAATAAGTCCTCATGTGAACAGTTCAATAATATATTATTACTACTAAAAAGGTTAAAGGTTAAATAATTTGGCTGTATACGTGTTACTGAGAAAAAGCAGTCACATATTAATGAATCTAAATCTTGACCACAATTTAATGATGCTTATAGTTGTCAGAATAACATGAACTTTTTTGACGTTCATATATTTTTGAAGCCTGAAAGGCAACTTTAAGGTTGATGCGCCACGGTAGCCCGCGAAATTCAAAATTTCTTACGTTTTTTGCAATTTGTCGGTGTGAGCTTGTATGTTGATTAAAACATGATTCGCGGCCGTAGCTAGTATGGCTTTACGGAATTATAATCATTAGAATCAGTAATACAACTCCATAAGTTAGCATTTACCTCAAATCTAGCGATTTCATGAAATCATGAGGTTTGAGGTAAATGCTAACTTATGGAACTGTATTGCTGATTCTAATGATTATAATTCTGTAAAGCCATACTAGCTACGGCCGCGAATCATATTTTAATCAACATACAAGCTCACACTGACCTTCAAATTGCAAAAAACGTAAGAAGTTTTGAATTTCGCGGGCTACCCTGGCGCTTTCGCTTTAAATAATCTTTATTTTCAAAACTTTGAGTACAGGTTAATTAAATACTACATCGAGTGAGAGTTAGGAATGTCATAATGGATAGCGGAGCAAAAAGAATAACGAAGAGTTACTATTTACTTATTTGACACGCGAGTTCAGGAAAACGAGTTCGAGCCCACAAAGATGGTAGCTATTACAAGATGACCTCAGCGTGTTCACAACTGTGGTCCCAAATCATTTAGAATTCCTACATTAAACATTGGATGGTTACTTGGAAATGTTTTATACAAGCAATTAAGGCAATTATGATAATTAAGTAATTAAATAAAACCACTCCATGTTTTCCTGAACAACTTAATGTACCATCAACACCACCCCCGTCAGCACGACCCTCTCGTGAACCAAAATACTTTTGCAGAGGGTCGCGCTTACGGTGGTCCGACTATTACTACACAAGTGTATGATGGTACGAATATTCCCTAGTAAAAAAGAATATGAGCAATTATAATTCAGTCAGCGCAAGCATTCGATAGTCATCAATATCTATTATAATGATAGATATTTGTGTGCATAATCTAGACTTAAAATAATTTATTGGTATCTTAATCATTTTATTTTTATTTAATATTTTTTCACTATTTTATAATTTTTACTAATGCTATTGACATTATTTGTTAAATTTTGCATGGCAAAACTCAGGCAGAATGTACGTCACGAGCACTAATATGTATACGCTGTACAAAATTCAAAGCGATTTTCTCAAAGAATAACGATTGTGACGTTAGAAATAAGACCTATTTCATAATAGTATTGGTTCCAAAATACTATGTTCGTAAAATCATAAAATTACCATCAATACAGTAAGAGAAAATCACTTTTTAAAGTTGCTAAGTGTATACATATTGGTGCTCGTAACTGTACCCGGCTCACTGTATTTTTTTATAACAACTTTATTGTACAATACCTGCATTTTTAGCGAATAAATGATTTGATTTGATTTGATCAAAAAACACGAGTAGTGCCGTCAACTAGCGCAAATTAAAAAAAAAAAAAAATAAGTCTGGAGATATGGAACATTTTGAAATTTTCTATGCTCACATTTTTATTCAGATGAGGTAGCTCAGGTAAGGTCAAAAAAATCAATACTAAACCTTCTAGGTTCGAAGCCTTAACAGTTAAGGTTTCGAACTGAGGAGGTTTTTGATTCAACACTAATGTTGAATCAAAAAAAATTTACCTCATCTGACTAAAAATATGTAGCATTTTTTACTCAATCAATCAACTCAGCCTATCGCAGTCCACTGCTGGACATAGGCCTCTCCCAGTCTGCGCCACAACACCCTGTCCTCCGCCTTCCGCATCCAGTCTGTCCCAGACACTTTCTTCAGGTCGTCGGTCCATCCAGCTGGGGGGCGTCCCACACTACGCTTACCGATACGCGGTCTCCACTCCAGGACCCGTCTGCTCCACCGGCCATCGGTCCTTCGACAAACATGGCCAGCCCACTGCCACTTCAGTTTGCTTATTCTGCTAGCTATGTCGGTTACTCCGGTTCTTTTCCGGATAACTTCATTCCTGATTTTATCCTTCAAAGAAACTCCGAGCATAGCTAGCCCGCTCGATAGTGCACTGAACGACCTTGAATTTGTGGACCAGCCCGACTGTTAGTGTCCCCGTTTCAGCACCGTATGTCATAACGGGCAGGACGCACTGGTTGAAAACCTGGGTTTTCAAACATTGCGGGATGGGTGACGAAAAGACTTGACGAAGTTTTCCAAACGCTGCCCAACCCAACTGGATCCTTCTGTCGGCTTCTTTTTCAAAGTTGTGTCTACCGAACTGGATGAGTTGCCCTATTTTTTTACTCCGTTGCTGTAATTGCTGTATGGCGTTCCAGTGGGAGGATAAATATAAATAAATAAATCACACTAATATTATAAAGGCGAAAGTTTGTGAGTGTGTGTGTATGTTTGTTACTTCTTCACGCTCAAATGGCTGGACCGATTTGGATGAAATTTGGTAAGTTGATAGCTTATACCCTGGATCAACACATAGGCTACTTTTTATCCCGGTCTACGCCGGTGAAACCGCGGGGCGCAGCTAGTGATAAATAGAACCGACAAAAAAAAACCGGCAAGTGCGTGTCGGACTACGCACAATGAAGGGTTCCGTAGGTGGGATTAAATTAATTATCCCAAGAACAAACTTAACATTATAGTTGAAAAACATGTTCTCCCATACATTCCAACAGTTAATGTAAGTTTGTACTCACACTATTGAGAGATTTACCATGTTATTTTAAGACCACAAACTTTTTATAGTTTCCTGTAATCTACAGGTATAGACCTATTTTCTGTATTTTTTTCAAAATTTTAGGCTCAGTAGTTTCGGAGATAAGGAGGAGAACGGTCAATTTTCGCCTATTTTCTTAAATAAATTTAAAACTATTTATTTTAAAATTATAAAAAAAATATATTTGAGACCCTCATAGTACGGCCTTTCATGTAATATGTCACACGGTACAGTTTGCAAAACTTTTTTCTTTAAATTTTCTTATTTTCCCCCTAAAAGTGAATAAATAAAACGGCTGAAGTAAATAAATGAATTTTGAATATGGGGGATATTCAAAATTCATTTATTTAGTTCAGCCGTACATGTTTGGGTCACAGAAATCCATATATATACCTACCAAATTTCAATTTAATCGGTCCATTAGATTCGGAGCAAATTGGCTGTGACAGACGCACAGACGGACAGACAGACAGACAGACATACGAGTGATCCTATAAGGGTTCCGTTTTTTTCCTTTTGAGGTACGGAACCCTAAAAAGAAAAAAAATGTATATTTTTATTTCTTTCTTATTTGCAAAATAGTTGGGTAAACGTCATCTAAAACTGTTCTAAATTTCAAGTTAACAGCATTAGTCCTTCTTGAGATATCCAAACGTGACAAACAGACAGACTGAGTCGCACCATAAGGTTCATTTTTACCATTTTGGTACGGAACCCTAACAAAATGTTATGCAATTTTAATATTTAGATTTAATTCCACCAAAAAAATATTTTTGGCTGAATTGAATCTAGGTCTAGTGGTCGCAAGCCTACTACTGAACATGAGTGTTATTGGGTTGCATAAAAAATTTAATTAATGTATTTCCGCAATGATTCCATAATTTATCACATAATCAAAACATCTACCATACCCATCACCATACATATTGGTGCCCAACATTACAGGCTTGCCTAGTTTGTATCTTTGTTGTAATATCTACTTTAGCAATACTTTTTTTTAACATGATTCCGATTCCGTCAACTTCAAACGACTGACAAAATAACAGTAATAAGGCGCGTCGTGAATCTTCGTTCACACAGAAAAGAAAGTATGGCCCCGAAGATTAACGAGAATAATTAAAACTTACAATCAACCTTATATCACTACTATAAGGTTTATAATACACTGCAGCTGTTAGTTACGTCTCACTCGCAAGTATGGCGGCTGTCAAGCGGCGCGCGCTAACATGGCGGCAGCTACCGACCAATAGCGGTACAGGAAAAAGCGTAGAGCGTGTCGATTGGTCAATAGCATTTCCCGCGCTTTGAAAATTCATCTTCTGCGCAGGTACATCCATAAGCCATATTACTTGAGTACTACTGTAATAGTAATAGTTCTTTATTTCTCCTCACAATGACAAGTTTATTGCAGGTTTCACATATTATTTGTTGTTATTAGCAATGTGAGGAGTTGGTGTCTGAATTAGTCATAAAAAACCTGTATTACAAATCACCAGGTCCCCACCCCACGGAAGAACAGGAAGTTTAACTTAACAAAAGAATATGATATTACAATCTAACGTTATAGATAAGGAGATTATAACTAAAAACATAAATTATTATACTTATGGGGGTAGAAGTTAAAAAGAAACTATAAACAAAAAGTTAATCAAGGCGCCTGAGTCTGTGTGTATGTGTGTGTCTATGAGAGTGTTTAATGTTAGTGTGTAGTGTTGACTGTCAAATAGAACAATGTTTTAAATTCGCTAGGCGCTAAATTTAATGTTTTTAGTTTTTGTACTGAAAGCGGGCCTAAAGTTACATGGGTACTATTCCGTCATTCTACATTTTTAAGCTAGGGAAGCCTAGTGGAGTCATTGTTCATTCCTGAATTGCACCAGAGAGTTTTGCCGAAATTCAGACGACTGACTATCAGTTTTCCAATTCGTTAAGGACCCAGACATACGTGCTGATATTAGTGATTTCTGGAACAGATGTCGATTTTAAGAATATATCGAAAATACTGCAGCATTTATGTGGTAAATTTGAGGATTAATTTTAAGTACCAAGTATGTTTGACGAAAACACGATTCCATAAAATTTTCTCTATATTAAATAATTCCAAAGTTACCTCCAACCCGAACTATAAACCGCTGGTTTTAATAAAACACTTCAAATTAGATAATGAAACTTTGCATACTAACTGAACTAAGTATACCTAAAGCAGGTCTTATGTTTTTATTTTTTTTTTTGAAATTACCATTATTTTCACCGTAAAAAGCAATTACCTAAACTATCGGCGCCCAGCACCGCACTCAATATCGCGCTCACTCAGTCCGCGAGCAGTATACTGCGAGCGAGATAAAAATCTGAGGTAGTATGGGCTTTTGAAAATGTGGTAATGTTTTGCAAACTACAGTTGAGTATAAGTGTTCTTACACACGAGCGATACGCGTCAACGTCAGAGGCAACTGCACACGTCGATGGGCAGTCGTCGATGCGTCGTCGACTGCCCACCGACATGTTAGTGGCGTGCAGTTGTCGCGTCCGCCATTTTGTCACTCCAGGGCTAACATGGCAAGCACGAGAAGACGAGATATCACGATTTGTCGAAATTTGTCGTCGATTCTGACGTTATTATAATCCCTAACATGACCGTTAAGCTCGAGTAAATTCGAAAAAGGCACTTTGACACTTCTCTATCTCGCGACGAGAGACCGATGTAGCAAGTTATTAAAAACAAATCATTTATATCATAGCAACATCGGCTTGAGGTTCCGTTTTATTTCACTCATTTTTCATTTTTTTGCATGGAATTGGTATGTACTATAATGATTTTACGTGCACCTCTTTTAATACCTATTTGTTTAGTTTTTCATAAATGTTTTTCATTGGTGCCGAATTTAAATACAAAATGACGGAAATGAAAATTAGTGGCAAATAATATACATAGGTACCTACTCACTTGATAACTTAACATAATCAGCCTATAATGTAGGTACTGCTCTAGGCATGCCGGTTTCCTCACGATTTTTTCCTTCACCGTTTTGAGAGCAGTGGTGATGATATAATTTACACAAAGTCAAGCGCCTGTCGGGGTTCGAACCTATGACCTACAACTCGTAAGTCAGGGCCGTTACCACTGGGCCTCCACTGCTACACTACACTCACTTGAGAATCACCACAAATGACAATGAACTAGAGATTTTAGTAATTATGTTGCGAAGGTTTGTTATTGCACTGTCATAACTCCCTCGATTTTGTTAATCACCATGATTGGCAAAGTGACTGGTTATTACCTACTGAAAGGGATGCTCATCTACGTTATAGTGTACCCCTCCGTCACAGTTTCTCTCGCGGCCGCCGAAAAGAACTTCATTCCAATATAAATATAGTTTAAAACTAAGTATTTTCATTAATAATCATCATCATATCATTCTCCTGCCCTTAACCCAAAAAAACTTGGGGTTGGCACAACAATTTTCATTAGGAATATAATCACACTATATATAATACTATACAGGCGAAAGTTTGTGAGTGCGTGTGTGCGTGTATTTGTATGTTGTTAGTGGGCACACACATAGGCTAGGTACTTTTTATCCCGGTCTACGCGGGTGCAACCGCGGGGCGCAGCTAGTTTAAAATAAAATTATGACTAAAGTACGTGAAATTTTTAGACTTTAGTTCATTTTAGTTTTTTTTTTTTGTATCATAATTTTGTCTACTCGTCTCGTCGTCAAAATCGAGGACGACTAAACGAGAGACGAATCGGGGATTTTCTCGTGTTTATTGTCAAAAGTCGAGTTATCTGAGGTGCCATGCTCAGAACAATAACAAAGCATAGAAGTAGTGTTAAAATAGCAACTGAACTCAATATATTTGTTTCATTTTGACTTATGGAGCCGCTATGATGTTAAAGAAGGACACGTATACAGAAGACGTTTCGAAATTTTGTAGGTTGTCATTCATTTTATTCTGACTAGTGATGTACCCACTAAATTTCAACGTCGATAGAATTTACAATGACATTCTTTCTTACACTGCCAAGAATAATAACCGTAGGTACACACGGCTACACATCAAGCTATACATTTCCAGTTTACACTGACCGCTCATTGTAAGGAAATCCTATACAATGCGAGATCAGCTTATACTGGAAATGTATAGCTTGATCTGTAGCCGTGCGTACCAAAAATTTTGAAGTAACTAAGCATACTTATGATACCAATACTTAATATATTCGTTCAAAATGAAACAATACTTTAAGTATGAACTAAATAGTTCGTCATCATCATCACCAAAGTCTTCCTTGGTTCCCGACAGCTCTTCATGTATTAAATCTGACCCGGCTAAACCCGAATGTATTTAGTTGCCATAATAACTGATGAGTTTATTGAAAAGAAGTGGGAGACATTCGGTTTTGCAAATGTTTTTAGCAACTTACTTTCTCATATTTATTTGAATTTTAGATTAAATCATAGACTACTCAACAAAGTCTAGGGAAAAAGGGTATTCAAAGTACCTAATAATTTTTATTTTAATACTTTTTATGTAACATATATTATTGTAAATCAGTAGAAGCGTAATTTAATAGAGATTTGAATTATTTGATTAAATAAAATGGTTGTTAGTGAAAAAATAAAATTTATTATGAAAATTTAAAATGGTACCAAAGCGACAAAAACTTTTCGTACATAAAAAAATAAATAACGACCAGATAATATTTTAAATAAAAAAATAAAATGCCTAGCCACTTTAATAATCTGTTAGTCGAATTCCAGCCCACACCATAATCATTCCGCCCTGGTACGGATGAACTTCCTGAGGATTCTGGAGTCGGCTCTGGCGACCAGGAACTCGCCAAAAGCGCAGTCTTCTTGAATCGGGATGGAATCCAATTATTTCTGAATTTGTTATTGTCATCTGTGTCAAGGATTCCTAAAACAAACAGTTCTCAATAAAATTTATGTAAGATTTTTTATCAACATTTTTATTTAGGTAAATAGTTTTATTTGTATGTCTTACCTGACTGATGTGAGATGATTTCACGAGATGTCAAGATCAGTTGCGATTCATTAATTTGTACCGATGTACTAGGTCCTGTTTCAACTTCCATTGCTACGGGATCCTACAATTACGTATTTTGTATTAAAAATAAATAAATAAATTTGCACTCGATTATATTTCCGACTGGGATAATTAGAAGAATGATATCGCATCAATGATATTTTTAATATAATATCATTGTATCGCATATATCAAGTGAACATATTTCTGAATGTTATACCTGTCTTCATGTTAGATTACTGTTGATGGTGAGCGGTTTTTTTAATTTGCAGTATTGCGCTATGTCCTTCTTCGCAGACTTCCATAAGTATTTCCTGTAATGTAATAAATCAAGTTTTAATTTGAACGGGATACTATTTATTGCCAATAAAATTAATTTTAACCTTAATTATATCATAATATATCAAGACCATTTCATCTGTTCTATCCATAACAAATAATGTAGGAACAGCATGTTCTCTAAGTGACGACTTAAAGAACATGCTACATCCATTTCATAGGTTCATTACCAAATGAATACAAAGTAAAATGTTTGGAGCATATTATGTGGCTGTGCTGTTTGGAGTCCAATTTCGTCTACCAATACAATTTATCCATTTTTTTTTTCACATCTTCTAGGAAATCTGTAAAAGAAAAGTATCGACAACATTATTTACGTCACTATGGCTGATCAAGATAACCCCAAAACAATTTCCGAATATTCGCTAATAACTTCTATTGGAATAAATATTACGACTGGTTTCAGCTATATAGTGACACAGCAATATTTGTTATGTATTTATATTCGTTTATCAGATCTTAGGCAACAAGAAATTGAGCAAAAACTTACCGATGGAAGGTCAATATTTGTTGTTCATTTTATTTTCGCTATGAATGGGACTTGCAGCCCCCAACCACACAAGAAATTGCTCCACACACTCACTATTTGTAGTTAAACAAAGAATTCATGCAATCTAACAGTAGAAATATTATTAAAACTTCGCAAAACCATGGAATATTACGACAGACACGTAAACAATGAACACGCGAATAAGTCAGCTAGTTCAATGAACGAACTGTCAGACATTGAAACAAAGTACTATCAAATTTGGCCGCGTCATACTATAACTTTTTTAACCAAATGACAATTGATCTTGTGACCATGCCAAGAAAGTAAAACAAAGAGTAAAACATTTATCTCTTTCCCACATCCTTTATCGTACCTAATAATAGAACGGGAATAAAGGTAGTTACAGAATTCTGTTTTTAGCCTTCCTTCTATGCTTTGTTATTGTTCTGAGGTGCCATGTTAGGGTTTGTCTTTCTCGACAACAAGTTTGACAGAACATTGTATGGCAGCGCTGTCAGAAAACGAGAAAAGCTTTGAACTGTCATAAAATTACTCGCGCGAGAACGAGTAATTGTCGCGTGTGTTCATGTTAGGCCTGCTGCAGGACTGTTTGCAGTCCACTGACAAAATGGCGGACGCGACACGGTACAACTGCAAGCGTCGCTTTATGTGCCACCGCTGCCATCGACGCGTGCAGTTGCCTCTGCCGTAGACGTGTGTCAGCAGTGTGTAAGAACATTAACTCTCTCTCTCTCTCTCTCTCTTAGAGTCACCTTTGCATTGTAATACATCTATGGTCGGACTTTTTATTAGATGCAGTAAGATGACACTTCTAATGCAATTTTTACTGTCATTTCGCTATCAAATGGGAACATTTTATAACAGAATGACAGACAAGAAGTGTCATTTTACTGCAGCTAATTAAAAGTAGCATAGGTTTCTGCTAAGCGCGTTAATGACAATAGCGACAAATATATAACTTCGAACTTTCAAACTAGAAACCTTATTATCACTGAAATAGATTGTTCCGTACATCTAACTAAAATATTGACCCATTTAGCAACACATTATAAAACCTAATAGATACATCTATTACCGTTAACAGTAGAACAAAGTTTCCCTTAGTTTACTTAAGAAGTCTTTTTAAAACATGACTTTTAAATCGTCGGTGAGTTCAAAACTCCAAGTCGGGGTATTCAATTGGAAGTGGGCAGAGAAATTCAAATGCCTTATTTGTTTTACGAACTTGCCAACTTAAAGTACGCGGTATGAAGTTGTTCTAGAAACTACTAGAGAGAAGAGAAGAGGTACTCTCGGCAGCGAGGAATGAATAAACACGTTCAGTTGTTGCCAGCTTGCAGTTCTCTGCGTTGTATTGCTTTTCAATTGTTTTCGCGGGATCAGCTGAATTTTAGGAATATCGAAGTTGGTATTAGAAAATAGTGCTCGACTCATACCGCCCGTCTATCAAACAAAAAGTTTGGATAGAGATAATCCTTTGTACGCCTCAGTTAGACGATGAAGATAATAACTATTACTATTAAGGCGAAAGCGCCAGGGTAGCTCGCGAAATTCAAAATTTCCTTACTTTTTTGCAATATGTAGGTCAGTGTGAGCTTGTATGTTGATTAAAATATGATTCGCGACCATAGCTAATATGGATTTACAGAATTATAATCATTAGAATCAGCAATACAACTCCATAAGTTAGCATTTACCTCAAACCTCATGATTTCATGAAATCGCTAGATTTGAGGTAAGCTAACTTATGGAGTTGTATTGCTGATTCTAATGATTATGATTCTGTAAAGCCATATTAGCTACGGCCGCGAATCATATTTTAATCAACATACAAGCTCACACTGACCTACAAATTGCAAAAAACCTAAGAAATTTTGAATTTCGCGGGCTACCCTGGCGCATCATCCTTAACCGGACTAAATAATGTACTTTTATAATCAACGCTGCTACTACGATTTGACTAGTTAGTAGGATCACTGTTACTTCTTTCATGCGTCAAATCATTTAGAAATTATATTAATATGTGTAAAATTAAGACACGTACCGATATAAAATACTTATATAATGTGCCCTTTACAACCTATACTCACTTCGATTATATGTAGGTATGTATTTTGTCAAACCCACATTTAACCCAATTTCAAAAATATAACAACATAACATATACTTATGTCCAAAAATGAGTGGGTACCTATGTCGATAATTACGACGTCCATATTGTACAGTGTGTATGAAAATAAAAACAAATAGGTCAAAGAAATGTGAATGTTAATAAAAGATGAGATATTAAAAAAAAACCGGGCAAGAGCGAGTCGGACTCGCGCACCGAGGGTTCCGTTCCGATTTCTGAAAAAGTGTGCTATTTAGAGACATCGTTTTATTTTTCCTGTAAACTTTACATAAACTTCTATCACATAGAATATTTTCAGATTTTTCTCTTTGCAAACTTCGGAGATAAGGGGGGGGGGGGGGGGGACGGTATTTTTTTTTACATTTTTCATCAAAAGTCGAACACTGTGCGGCCTAAAAAAATTAAAAATATGTTTGAGAATGTGCAAACAGCGCTCTTTCATATGATACCCCACATGACTTAGTAGCTCCACTTTGAATTTTTAAGACCCCCTTTCACCCCATGTTGCAAAAAAAAATACATATATGTTTATTTCTTTCTTATTTGCAAAATAGTTGGGTAAACGTCATCTAAAACTGTTCCAAATTTCAAGTTGATAGCACTAGTAGTTCTTGATATATCCAGCTGTGACAGACAGACAGACAGACAGTCACACCATAAGGGTTTCTTTTTTACCATTTTGGTACGGAACCCTAATAACCGAGAGAGTAGGTACTTGAGAAATAAACTATTCTAAAAAAACCGGCCACGTGCGGGTCGGGCCACACGCATTAATAGGGTTCCGTAGTTGCACAATAATGCGGACTAAGAAGAGGGCTTTTTGTTGTTTCATGAATATTAATAAGTAGTCATATTACTCGTAAACTTGCAAAGCCTACTTAGCTGTGATAGTTTTCCTTTTAACTTCGTTATGTATACTACTACCATGAATTTTTTTATCCATTCAAAACTTACCGTTTAGCTGGCGAGGCAAAGGTCCTCGCGCACGTGTGGGAGTGGCGCGAGGAGGCGAAGCGCCGGGGCGTAACTCCGCTGCCGCGAGAAATCACGGTACAGCGGACAGAGCTCCGGCGGGATCTCATGGCGGCATGGAGAGCGCGACTGTCGCAACCCAGCGCTGGGCACGCCACAATAGCGGCGATAAGTCCCCTCTTTGAGGAGTGGTTAGAGAGGCGCCACGGCGTCCTCACCTTCCGCCTGACGCAGGTCCTCACCGGACACGGTTGTTTCGGGAGGTTCCTGTTTCGCATAAGGCGGGAGGAAACGCCCGGGTGTTTCCATTGTGTAGATCGCCCGGAGGACACGGTGGAGCATACAGTGGAGGTCTGCCCGGCTTGGGCAGAGCACCGCCGTGTTCTCACGGAGGCGATCGGCGGCGGCGATCTCTCGCGTCCGAGCCTGGTCCAGGCCATGGTGCGGAGCGAGAGTGCATGGGAGGCCGTCACCTCCTTCTGCGAAGCAGTGATGCTCGCGAAGGAGGAGGCGGAACGCGTGAGGGAGAGGCAGCCTCACGCCCTCAGTCGCCGCAGGAGACGCCCTGGGCGGCGGGAATCGCGGGGCGATTTCCGGCCACCGTAGGCGCGGGCCTGCGGACGGTGAGCAGCGGGTAGCTCGCCGTCCGGTAAGGACCAGGCCCGAGTCGACGGCGCGTCGTGTTCCACGCGCGCCTCAAAGAGATGTCAGCAAGTGACGGGGCCCAATAGGGCCGACGCCGCTGGGGTCGCGGGTTGTCTGAAAGGGTTACCGCGGCCCTGGCATAGGCAACTGAAGGAACACGGGTGGGTTTTAGTCAGTAAAAGTCTGACACGCCCTCCCGCTCCACCCAGAGCGGGAGAAGTTATTTGATGATTTCCCACCCTCAAAAAAAAAAAAAAAAAAAAAAAAAAAGGGGGGGACACTTGACTCTAACAAACATTAGCACTTTAAAGCTTTATTTCAGAAACGGATCCCTAAATCGAAAAATTGTTTTTACAAACCCGCAATATTTTTGAAAGACCCATCCAACAACACCCCACACCATGGGGTAGACGAGAAAAAAAAACATCTCCACTTTACCTACGTGTACCCTAAAAAAAAATATTTTTCATGATTTTATTTTACCATATTTGTCGGCGTGATGAATATGTATATCCATGCTAAATTATAGCTTTCCAGTACTAAGAGTCTCTGAGCTAAACTGCGGACGGACATAGCGAAACTATAAGGGTTCCTTGTTGACTACGGAACACATCCACAAAACGTGATTATTTCAATGTGTGAGAGGAAATACTTATTGCAACACTTTACTTGTGTGCGTGCGGCGACTTTACTGTCAACATGGACTCGTCGCCGCACTCAGAGGTCAACTAATCGTGCGATCAATCCAGGTAACAACATTGTATGGCGGGGAGCGCGCGCTTTGTACGGAACGACACGTTCCCTCCTGTGTCATTTATACACTAGTTGGCCGACAAATCCGGCTGGTTGACGTTTAGGCAAGTCATAATCATAATCATAATCATAAATCATTTATTTGCCTGAAATATGGTGGGTACATAAGATGTTAAATTAAATTATAGCACAGGACATAATTATATAGTCGGTAGGTACCGTTTGCATAAAAAATCTGTGTTATTGTGTATATTTTTATGTATGTTAGTCTGAAAGGTGTTTATTTAGTTTAGTTGTTGACCGTACTTTTCCCACTTTCATGTCTCGCCGGTGACTGAGCAACCAATGGCAACAACAAAAAGACAAACAACAAAGACAAGTGTCACCGGAACGCACCAAGACTAAAAGCGTCTACACACGGCCCTAAAATCAGAGGCAATATCAGGGAAGTGGTGGGCAGCGCCCTAGATCGCTCCCTTGATCACCTCGTGAGTAGGCAAATCGTAATCAGTATTATTATTAATACCCCTTACTCAGAAATTGGTTCGGGCGAGCTCACGATTTAGGGCCGATTATCGTCTAGGGAGCGTCTAGGTGCAACTAAGTGAAACTAACATAGTTATTAAGTTTTATTTACTAACAAAATTGTTACTATATTGTAATGTATGCTTATGTTAAGGTATGTATCTATGGGCCTTTGTTACCTGAAAATAAATGGTTTATTATTATTGTATTTTGTCTTTGACATCTCTCTTGACCCCGGGGTCCCGGACCTTTGGATAGGCGTACGAGGGGCCGAAGCCAACTCGCAGAGGCCCCTTACTCATTTTTTGCGAAATAACTTTTTAGAAAGTGATGTAAAAGACGATGACTTGACACGACCACACGCCCACAGCATTGGTTCAAAGTAATTACAAGTAAGGTGCCTATTTATTACTAAATATCTTGTTTGTCTGTAAGAACTTGTAGGTATCCTCAAAAGAAAAGAGTATCATGTGAAGCAGCGTATGGTTTCATCTCTGCTTCATAATAATAATAGCTAGCTAGGTTCGTAACCTATACCCGACCAACACTATAACGATACGCTATCGCATTCCATCTGAAGACAATATCATATAGCATTATACTCAGGAATCGAAATGCAATACTGGATCACGGTTACAGTATTAATAAGCTATAGAGCGCTGTGCACAAAATACCAATTACAACTCAATTTCCTTTAATTTTAAATCAAATCGCAAAATATTAATAGATTAGAGGAATTAGTTTTAATTCGGCTTGCTAGTTTCCACCTAAACTATTATGTAACAAACAAAAATCATCATCTGCCTAGCCCTTTCCCAACTAGGTCGGCTTCCAGTCTAACCGGATGCAGCTGAATACTAGTATTTTACATGGAGCCACTGCCTATCTGACCTCCAGTCTTGGTAATACGATACCTACTACCTACGATACGATATACTGGGTAGTAGGGGAGAGTGGGGTGCCGCCGGGGTCGCGGGTTGTTCGAAAGAGATACCGTGGCCCTGGCATAGGCAACTGAAGGAACACGGGTGGGTTTTAGTCAGTAAAAGTCTGACACAACCTTCCGCTCCACCCAGAGCTGGAGAAGTCATTTGATGATTTCCCATTCACAAAAAAAAAACCTACGTCTTTGATAGTCGTTACTGGTAGTCAGAAGCCTAAAAGTCTAACAACCAGTCTTACCAAGGGGTATCTTGTTATCCAGTCACTGGGTTCTGGAGGTCAGATAGGTAGTCACTCGACTAAAAGCCGACCCCACATAGTTGATTAAAGACAAGGCTGATTGATTGATTTTTTTTTCGTATTTATTTTTCACCTTCATAAGGTTACCTTTTATGCATTTTAGCATTGGTTGCCTGTCCATTTTACCTACTAAAACTGGAGTAGAAATACCGCTTAATCATTTTGTAATTCACGCTGTTGGTGATTCTCAGAGGTGTTTTAAATAAAATAGCGAAATGTAACAATAGGTATGGTCGTATATTGGACGTAAGAACGCGCGCCTCTGGGTCCGTGCTTTTCAAAAGTGAATGCCGGTGCAGGTCCGTGGCAACCAGCGCCTCGTCCCCCGTTCCCTGCTCGCTGCTGGGGTCCTACTCCCTAAGCACGAAGCCCGTAGTTTAGGCCTTCGTTACGGGCGTTTCCTACTCCGTATCACCTAAGGATGGATGATTGGTTCGGGGCCCGAACGAAGTATGAATGACAACATGATTTGCCAGTTGTCTCTACTCCCGATCTGTTTTTGTCCGTCCGAAAAATTTAACTTTTACACTTGTTTTGATGGATCGTAATGTCAGACGGACGGATGAACGGACGGACGGAAAGACGGACGGACTTAGGGAGTAGGCCCCCTGTCCCGTGGCCGTAGTGGCGGGCGGTGTTACGTTTTGTCTCCGACACACGCCGTGCCGCGTTAGCGCGCTCTATACCTCATAAATACTACAACCCATCAACACATCAACCCTGAATTACTTGAACATCCCCGTGATATAATTGAACCGACAAAGTGCCATTGTTAACCCTATAATACGGTCTCAGCTAAATGAGACTATAATGGGCCAAGTTAACAATAGAAATAGCTCTATGGCCTTATAATGAATTGTTATAGAGCCTCGTTCGTAAGAAATCCCGTTGAATAAGGCACCTACGTCTTGAATGGAGAGATTTTATAGATCCGGTCTGGCTGTATTGTTAGTATGAATAGCAGTCATTATCGAAAGATATCCACTTCGTGAATTGTGTTTGAATAAAATTTTGTAAGCCATTGTTCGGTTGCAGTTTAATTCTGAGGATTGGGTTTAAGTTTATCAAGGTTATATTGAATAAGTTTGTCTCTTACGGTTTATTCGAAGCGGTAAATTAAGTTATACTTGAAATATTTTGTTGTTTTCCTTCTTGCTATTGTAATTTTATATATTTTGGGAGAACAACAAATTAATGTCTAGGTTTTTGTGACTTTCACAAAAACTTGTTGTAATATCTGACCAAGGATTTATACTATAAAGTGCAGCCGTTCATTATGAAGTTCATGGAAAATGTTCAATAGAGCTATGAAAACTGGAATAATTAACAAAATATACTACAAACAGAACAGGAATAGGTATCAGGATGTAGTTCTGACGTCAATCAGATTGTATTTCTAGCCACATATTGGAAATTTTGGTTATTCAATTTATCAATCAATCTGCCTATCCTTTTCCAGTATAGCAAGTATAGCCAATACCAGTATTTTACATGTAGCGACTGCCTATCTGACCACCACAACCCTTTAATGGTGTACTACGATAACCCTTGGTAAGACTTGTTGTCAGACTTTCAGGCTTCTGACGACCCGTAACGACTGTCAAAGATCCACGAAGACAGCCGGGACCAACGGCTTAACGTCCTTTCCGAGGCACGGAGGAGTCTCGGTATGTACCTAAAGATGGTCACCCATCCACGGACCAACACCAGCAAGCGTAGCTTAACCTGATGGATCGTCCCGTGCGGCTGTTATTAGTTAGTTACGAGTTCTTCATAATCAATTCATCAGAAAGTCAATAAATGAAATGTTCAAAATCTAATTTCCAGTTAATGTCAATTTCTTAAATCTCACTTATATCGTTGTGCTATAAAAAAAAATTGTGAGGATCTTTATGTTATGTCACGCTGCTATTATTACATATATACCATAGACTTATAAGAAAAGGAGGAATCCCCGCCACACATATCAAAAGTGAAGCACAGTAAGTATGGACCGCTTGTACAAACACGCCTCACGCACACATTTACATCATAATATGCCGATCGCCCGCCATTACGTGACACGAGCGAGGTCTTTGCAGGTACTCAAATCACGCACACATAGATCGGTACAGTGCTTCACTTTCGATATGCGTGGCGCGGAGTCTTCCTTTTTTTTAAGTCTAAGATATATCTCTACACAGTGTGTATGTCATTATTTTTCTCATTTATCTGTTAGTCAATGTCGTAATGGCCCAGTAGTTGCGAGTTAAAATCCGGGCCCTGTGACTTTTTCAATTCAGTACTGTGTCTGAGTTTATCTTAGACATCACTGACAACGGTGAAGGGCAAACATCGTGAGAAGACCTGGACTCACGGTTATTATAAGTCTGAAATCGCCAACCTGTCTTAAGCAAACGTGGTGATCAAAGCTCGTGCCTTCTGTGTATGAGAAGAGGCATTTACCTGCAGTGGGACAGTATAAGCTGGTATTAGTATTATGATTTATCTTTTAATAGTCTTTTCCACACTTATGGCCACTAAAAGTACAGTCAGCTCCAGAGAAACCTCGCCCCCTAGAAGCGCTTTATACATTTCTAGGGGGTGAGGTTTCTCTGGAGCTGACTGTACCTAAAACATTAAACGAACAAACAATCCAAGCATATTCCTTAATATACATAAGTACCTATTATATTATATTTTATTATGTAACCACAATACTGTGAACATGATACAATAACCATTGTCTACAAAACATTAACGTATTCTGCGGGTTGCTACGATGTGTTACGAGGTGCTACGAGGTGCTACGATTTGCTACGAGGGGCTACGATTTGCTACGAGGGTCTACGACACTTCGACGTAATGGTTATTTTGTATGATATTCAGTTGTAAGAGGAAATGGAAGTAGGGTTATTTGGGATGATAATATTGTGGTAACGCTTGATTATATCTTCATAATAATTTCTTGCTCGGTTACTTGATTTTTTGGATATAATTCAGAATTTTTACCAAAACTGAAATAAAAAAATTTAACTCAGAAAGAATTTATGATAAAAGATATTCCAATTTTCTCCATCGCAAATTAATAAAAAAACTCTGCTCATGGCGTATTGCACGAACAAACCTGTAAACATAATCACACTAATATTATAAAGGCGAAAGTTTGTGAGTGTGTGTGTATGTTTGTTACTTCTTCATGCTCAAACGGCTGGACCGATTAGGATGAAATTTAGTATGTAGATACATACATACATACATTTTTTTTATAGTTCAACAAGGACTAGATTACATGGTAAGGTAGGTAATGTATAAAGCACAAGCATACGTTCTTAATCTAGTTAGTGGGTGCCGTACTGTTCTCCTAGATAGGTTACACTAAACCTGTGTTTAGGAGAAACAGTTCCGATCCCCGTCATAAATGGTTGACATAAATAAGCACGTGTTAAAAAAGTTAAAAATATCTAAAAAGTAATCATTACAATACAACAACACGGTTGGCGCAGTGGTTGAGTGATTGAATGCTGCGCAGCATGTCGCGGGTTCGATTCCCGCACGGAACAAATATTTGTACGACCTACAAGTATTTGTTCCGAGTCTGGGTGTTTTTCTATCTATAATATGTATGTATTTACAAAAAAAAAAAAGTATATAAGTAGTTTATCAGCCATCTCGTTACCATAACACAAGCATTAGGTTGCTTAGCTTGGGACTAGATGGCGTTGTGTGAAATGTCCAAGGATATTTATTATTTATTTATATTTATAATAAGCTATTAATAATAGACAATTATTTAGGCTATTAAACAACAAAAAACAAAAACTTTAAATAAAAAAAAATAGCAAATTCGGAAAAGACAAATTTCTGAGTACCCAACTTAAAAATTAAAATTTAAAAAGGAAAATAATAAATAAATGTTCAGTATGTTGGTGTGGTGAGTATTTTGTTAGTGTGGTGAGTATTTTGTTAGTGTGGTGAGTGTATCGTTAATTTATGTTGTGTGTGATGCATGTAAGTGTTAGAGTGATCACTTCTTTAGAAATTCCTCGGTTTCGTCGTAGTTTAAGTTTAGAAAGAAGGAGCGAACAGTCTTTTTGCAGTTAAAGTTTGTTACGCCGTAAATTGGAATTTTTGCGTTTATTTTATTGTAGAGTGAAGGGCCGAGATAGAAGGCAAACTTTTTTATAAAAGCTGAACGTGTAGGTGGTATTGTGCAGATTAGATCTTTGCGGCGTTTGGAGATAATTTTGAAAGGTGTTCGTCGGTGTTGTAGTAGGACAATATGTAGAATATATTGTTGCCTTACATTAAGTACGCTACATGATTGGTAGAGTTCAATAGTAGGTGAGAGTATCGGCCTGAACGTAGCCACTTTCAGAATAGCTCTGTGTGCGACCTCCAGAGCCTTAAGTATGGTCTTTGCAGCACCGCCGCAGCATGAGATACAATAGATTAGGATGGACTGACAGAGGGCATAATAAACTTTTCGGATGATTAAGGGGTTGGCTACATGTCGCAGGATTTTAAAAATGTAGATTAACTTTCGTATGCAACCAGAAAGAGTGTTAATATGGGATTTAAAATTTAGGTATTTGTCCAGAACTATACCCAGATATTTAACCTGCTCAACTGAGATTAAGGTAGGACATTGACAATTAAGTTGAGTTTGTAAGGGACAAAAATGAGCTTTTATAAGGATTGAGGTTTTTGGCTGGGAAGTATTGGTCATTGAAAAAGTGATGAAGTTAGTTTTGTTGGCATTAAGAGTAAGAGTATGAGAGGAAAGCCACTTTAAGGCAGAGTTAAAGCCGTCTTGTGCAGTAACTTGGAGTTCCGACCATGAGTTTGCGGTGAAAGTTATGGCAGTGTCGTCTGCAAATGAAACTATTGTGGCATTTGGAATTTGGAGATTGTAGAGGTCGTTAATGAACACAAGAAAGAGTGTGGGCCCCAAAATGCTGCCCTTAGGTACGCCATACTGAATAGGAAGTCCATCACTCTTACAATTATCAATATTGACTAACTGTGTGCGATCATTGAGATAACTCTTGAAGAGATTAAGTGAAGACCCCCTGACACCTAAACTTTCAAGCTTGAGTAGAAGAGTGGTGACGGGAACGGTGTCAAATGCTTTCGCAAGATCTAAAAATATTGTGAGAACCTTCTTGTTAGAATTTAAGTTCTGTACTATATTGTTAATTAACATATGGACAGCCTCACAAGTGGATTTGTTCCTGCGAAAGCCAAACTGCTGGGGTGATAAAAGTTTGAAGTGTTCAAGGTAATGGACTAATCGCTTGTTTAAGAGGCGTTCAAGTACCTTAGACAATGCACTAAGAACAGCTATTGGGCGATAATTGTTTGGCAAGGTTCCGTCACCACCCTTGAAGATAGGATGAATAATTGCTTTTTAAAAGAAGAGGGGAAGATAGCTGATTGAAAGTAAAGGTTGAAAATGTGGCATAGAATAGGTGCAAGAGTCCGTGCGTCTCTCTTCTTTCAGATAGCTTATTTACCCTGGATTAACACATAGGCTACTACTACTTTTTATTCCGGGAAACGCGGGTGAAACAGCGAGGCGCAGCTAGTTATTTATAAATCAGCCAGTCTATTCTGTAAAAACTCTAAAACACAAGTAACACAACACACACACCCCCACAGACACACACACAGACACAGTTGTGTAAAACACAAGTAACATTACACTCACACACACACCCCTCTCCCTTTCACAACCCCACTCTTTCTCCTCTGTTACTAAGCAAACTCACATTCAAATTTTTGTCTTGTGGTAGATTAACACCGACACTCGAAACCTAAGGCCCTTCATTAAGTGCAGTTCAGCTCGGTCGAATCACTGTCTCCTAAGATACAGGGCATCCCTAGTTTAGGAGATAGGATTTAATTTTTGTATTATAGACAATTATTTTTCACCCCCTGTGTCCACTGTTAGTTTACTAAGTCTTAACATGTAACATGAATACAAAATGTGTCTATGTATCTTGGATCAATAAACGTTTTATACCGTTCGTTTTAACGTTTTATTATTATTATTATGTTGAGTTCTTTATTTTTCTTCTCTATTAAGAGAGTTTACGACCTTACACACGGGCCGGAACCAAGTGTGTAAGGGGAAAATTAAATTGAGAAGGTGATTATTATTACTCTCATTGTGAAAACTACTTGAAGTGAAGTCACTTCAAAGTGAGCCGTCATTACACCCGATGCTAGAGATAAGCTCACTTCGCCTCTGTTGGACTGCCACCACAGATTAATATAGATGGGACACTCCGCAGTTTAGGTATGAAGCTACAAGTACGCGCCGGGCTCCGTCCGCGGGGCTAATTCAGTAGGTCAGAAGCATAGACTTATAAAAAAAGATGGACTCCGCGCCACGCATATCGAAAGTGAAGCACCCTACCGATCAATGTGTGCGTGATTTGAGTACCTGCAAAGACGCCGTCGCTCGTGTCACGTAATGGCGGCCGGTCGGCATACTATGATGTAAATGTGTGCTCGAGGCGTGTTTGTACAAACGGTCCCGGCTTACTTACTATGCTTCACTTTCGATATGCGCAGCGCGGAGTCCATCTTTTTTTATAAGTCTATGGTCAGAAGGTATAAAAGTTACGCTATAGAAAGAGAGGCAACTTTGTAGTTGAATATAACTGTAGGTAATAAGCGTTGTGCGACCTGAATTGCACTTTATTGTGTCGTGGCAAGAGTCGCTTTTTATTTAAATGATTTTGCGGAGTGTCCCATCTGTATTAATCTGTGCTGCCACTAACAATATGTATATACATACTTTACAATGCTTAAAAGAAAACCCGGAAACACAAAACCTAATTTCATCGACCACACGTCCAGCAAACGCACAAAAGCTTATTTATTGTTTAATCTAACAATATAAACGGCACAAAAGACGAACCGACAACGATCCACGCCTCATAAACGTCATGTAAGTACTTATAACCCGCGAAAGTATTTCCACGTCCCTGCGACGTATCTAAATTCCTTTTCGCACTTAACCCTTAAACGCGGCGATAAAACTAAAGCGTATATACGCTAACCGAACGTTGGTATTTCGTTGTACGTCATTTAGACGCAATAAAATTCTGAGTAACGAACATTATGGGGTTTCTTTTGTCGTCTGATTTATTTTATGGGCTATTTTGTGCATGCTTTTCTCAGATCATTTGACGTGTTTGAGTGTATGAAATGACAGACAAAAAAGAAAAGAGCAGTGGTGGCCCAGTGGTAACAGCCCCCGGCGCTTTACTTTGTGTAAATAATTTCAACACCACTGCTCTCAAAACGGTGAAGGAAAATATAGTGAGGAAACCGGCATGTCCTATAGAACCAAAAATTGGAAGACATGGTGACATCTAACAACCGGCACTGTGCCGGCATGGTAGATGACAGCCCTCCCCCTCTCGAAGAGAGGAGACCTGTATCCCAGCAGTGGGAACATTATAGCCTGATTATGTATGAAAAAGTAGACGCTGAAAATTGGAAAGTAAAAGGATTGTGTTTGTTTGGACAGCCAAATTAGGTAAAAGTCAACAAAAATACTAGGAAATAACGTCACATACCTCTAGTTTCCTATTTCCAGAGGTCAACACGCACTACCGAATTTTCGCTTTGGTAAAATAAACCTGTGACCACGATCGAACGTTACAAGCACTACCCGAAACATTTTTCTATTTTTTATTCCCTGACGTACATATATCGTTGTTTAAGCAAAACAACTGGCTCCCAGTACGGATATAGTCGTCACTAATTCGTATATTGTCAAGAGTTATATCACCCTTGGGCAATATTCAATTAGCCGACGGATTGGAAGCGCCTGGTCCACTGTTTGCCTGCTTCAATCGCTGCAAGTGGCAATTGAAGTGTTATACAATCTAGCGTCGAAGCGCTCGAGCGGATGGATAGTAAAATGCGTATAGAAATTGAAGTTTTGAAAAAGATTGTGAATAGTTGTCGAGTGTGTAAAAAAATTCACTGCCATATCCAATCATGGATATGGCAGTGAATTTTTTTACGATAGATGTTAGGAAACTGAAGAGTCATACACTGAAAAAGTGAAATAGATTGATTGACAAAGCTTTTGGAAAGAGGCATTTCATTTCTTGGATTTGGTAACATTTTTCTTGGATTTGGTAACATTCTCACTTCTCTATTTCCTATGTTAATGGCTTCCTACTTTCACAAACTGAAGAAACTTATATGGGTGACCGTAAATCCTGACACAGTATCAATCTGCCTAGCCTTTTCCCAACTATGTTGGGGTCGGCTTCCAGTCTAACCGGATGCAGCTGAATACCAGTATTTTACATTGAGCAACTGCCTATCAGACCTCCACAACCCAGTTACTGGGTAATACGATACCCCTTGGTAAGACTGGTTGTCAGACTTTTTGGGCTTCTAACGACCCCTAACGACTGTCAAAGACCCACGAATGACAGCCAGGGCCAACGGCTTAACGTGCTTTCCGAGGCACGGAGGAGTCTCGGTATGTAAAGATGGTCACCCATCCACTGACCAACCCCGGCAATCGTAGCATAACCTGATGGATCGACCCGTGCGGCTGTTATTACTTAGCCACGAGCTCCTCTACCGTAAATCGTGACACAACATACGTTTATATCTTTGACTTCGATACGTAATGTATGAAAATAGTATTTTCGCTATTAATTTCGGTTTTGTGACTGATGTTACCAATTTACTATCACAAAATTTTTTGTTTGGTTTCTTGAAGTCTTTTTCAAATATAACAGCATCTCAATATCATAGTTGTTGTTTATTTGGTCACAATTATTTATCTATACCAATACTAATATTTTAAAGCTAAAGAGTTTGTTTCTTTTGTTGAATCTCAGAAACTACAGGTTCGAATTGAAAAATTCTTTTAGGGTTAGATAGCCCATTTATCGAGGAAGGCTATATAACATCACGCTACGACCAACAGGAGCGGAGCATCAATGCAAAATGTTGCAAATGGGGAAAATGTATTCATTTTGAGAGCTTCTGTTGCGTGCGCTGCGTATACGGTTAAAGTTATGCAACAATCATCTATGACGGAATTGTTCCTCTTAAAAAGTTAAAAAAAAATGTCCGCGATAGCATGTCTATCTTTTAAGGTAGGCTCAGTATAACTTTTTTAATGGTAATCAAATCACAATAATATTATAAAGGCGAAAGTTTGTCAGTGTACGTGTGTGTATTTGTATGTTTGTTACTTCATCACGCTCAAACGGCTGGACCGACTTGGATGAAGTTTGATGTGTACATAGCTTATACCCTGTATTAACATATACAATGCGTTTCAACTAAGAAAAGGAATGACCTTGCGCCATATTGTGAAGATTTAGCTAAACAGCACCTCGTTTACACATTTGCAAAGTCAGTGACATATTTTAACAAAAACAAATTCCAAAAACAGAACTAAAATGGATAAGGATAACACTACAAAACTTTGCAAGCCTTAGATTTCTAGCTTCAGTTGACAGTTAGAGGTCATTGACGTTCCTATTCTTAGTTGAAATGCATTGTAGGCTACTTTTTATCCCGGTCAACGCGGGTGAAACCGCGGGGCGCAACTAGTCTTATAATAAAATCACACCTGTGTTCCTTGAAGGGGTAGGTAAGCTGAATAGTACACACACATTTCGCCAGTTTTTAATAAATCCCATGTTATGTGGGACGAGCATTTTAAACTCACGTTTTTAATTCGTCCATAAACTATACAAAGAGGAGCTCGTGGCTAAGTAATAACAGCCGTACGGGTCGATCCATCAGGTTAAGCTATGCTTGCCGGGGTTGGTCCGTGGATGGGTGACCATCTTTACATATCGAGACTCCTCCGTGCCTCGGAAAGCGCGTTAAGCCGTTGGTCCCGGCTGTCATTTGTGGATCTTTGACAGTCGTTACGGGTCGTCAGAAGCCCGAAAGTCTGACAACCAGTCTTACCAAGGGATATCGTATTACCCAGTTACTGGGTTGTGGAGGTCAGATAGGCAGTCGCTCCATGTAAAATACTGGTATTCAGCTGCATCCGGTTAGACTGGAAGCCGACCCCAACATAGTTGGGAAAAGGAAAGGCAGATTGATTGAAACTATACGAATTACCTTTGCTCAAGGTACAACCAAACTTTTTTGGCACGTTTATATGGAACTACCTTATAGAAAGTAGAGCTCACAATATTTCGGGTGTTTGTTACCTAGGCGTAGGTACCTAAGCTACTTATTTATTCCACACAGGCTGTCAGGGTTAATGTAGTCCGACATGTAGGTGATGGGCTGTTCGCCGTAAACTTTTGATTACGTAAAAAAAAATAAAAAATATGTGACCAATATTTTTTAATAATCTACATGATGAAAAAAAAAATTTAGTCGTCATCCCTATTCTTCATGATAGGATCCTGGAACTACTTCGAGACGTCGTTGGTAATACTTCTTTTTGTGAGAAAAGCTTTCACATACTGCCGTGTGATTTAAGACCTCTTCTAAACTTCGAATCAGCTGGTCGATTCTGTAAAAATCTCACCCTGAGCGCGGTGGAGTGAGCTGACAGACTGACAGTGTCATTCCACGGATGACCAAATTACATTTACAATCATAATCGAGATTTTTATTATATTTTTTATGCTTAGTATAAGTATAAGTACTGTATAAGTACATACGGATTAGTTTTCGAAACAAAATTAAAAAAAAAAACTAAATTGCATTTGTGACTGAATTTCTGTTTTGAAATTTTATTTAAAAACGCCTTATAGTAATGTTTAGACACCTAAATACTAGCTTTGAAATAATATAAAATGATTACTCGAATAGCGTAAAAAATAATATTGAAAACTCGATTATGACTAAAAAAATGTGCTTGGTCCATCCCTAGCATCAGGTGGAATAACACTGACAGTTCACTCCACGCTCACTTCACTTAAGTTTTCACGGTGAGATGATTACAGAATAGCAGGGGGTCTAAAACGGCCACTTTGGCAGAATCATAGTAGGATAATATTATGAATAATATTTGAAATCGTAAAACGGTCACAAACTGTCAATTCATATTATATTGTCAGTTTGTGACCGTTTTACGATTTCAAATATTATTCATAATATTATCCTATTATGATTCTGCCAAAGTGGCCGTTTTAGCCCCCCTGTACTGAAACCGCTGTGCCCGTGAGTTTCTTGATTGGCATTCTAAATTCAAAGTGTCAAATAAAAAACAAGTGAGAGACGTGATGAAGTGAGAGGTGAATAGCGATGTGAGATGCGAGTTGTTCTTTGACTTTTACAGAATCAACGTACTGGAGTCGGCACCACAATTTTGACTATTGTTACGAGGTTTTCAAGTCAAAACGGCTGAAATAGTAGATTATGCACCGAGGGGCTAAAGTTGTGTCTTATGTCACGGGCGTCATATTGAATCTCGAGCGCAATGAAGGATTCGGGATTTAACTCCCGAGCGCAGCGAGGTAGTTAAGAGTTTAACTCACGAGCGAAGCGAGGGAGTTAATACAAGAATCCTGAATGCAGCGAGGGATTCAAGCTAGCCCATGGCAAAGACACCTTTAGCCCAGAGGAGGATACTCTACTTTTTACACCTACTGTGAGAAAATAATAGCCATAGTACTAAAACAAAGTATTTATTAAATAAACAAACAGTAAGAATAACATATTTAGAACTAGTTAGTTATATGCACTTACATATTAATTGAAGTTAATGGTAACATTTGAGACATTAGTCCAGTTGTGCATAAAGTTAAGTTTTTATTTGGTACGTTTATAGATGTTGATGTAGAATTAAAGAAAAAAAAAATAAATTAAAAATGGTTCGTAGTTATCTAATTAATCTTACAATATTATGTCTTCGAAAACATGGCAACGATATGAAGAAGCAGTCGTTATGATTTTGTAAGAAATTGAGAATATCATCCACGCGTAGTAAGGATTTCGAGAATAGCTTTCCTCTTTCTGGCACCAAAGGGTATTTGTTAGTACTATACTGCCAATTTAGCTGAGCATGTGAGATTCCAAATTCAAATCACATTATTGACCAGCGGGTCATAATGAAATCCAGTACAACATTATTGACCGGCTGTGCCCCGGCCACTAATGACTCACTTTAGGTTAAGGTTGCTTGACATATAATTTGACATTTTCGAGCAGGTGGTGTGAAAAATAATTTTCCTTTGTCAAAAAATAACCACGCTATCATCTTCTTCGGAAACTTTTTTTTCTTTTATTAGGTCTCTAGATTAACGGCCTTGCTTCGTTTCAAAGAAACTTTATTGGCACATAAAAGCCGGTACATAAAGTTCGCCATTAAAGCCGGGGACTTTAAATTAACCAGAAAAGTAACTGACACTGTCATTCCCTAACCAACAATGTTATACATTATTTATTATCTGATTTTATTGAGGAAGTCTTTGGAGATAGTAATCAGAACTGAAAGGTAAGTCAAGGTTTTTGACTTTGATGCCCAATCAATCTGCCATAGCCTTTTCCCAACTATGTTGGAGTCGGCTTCCAGTCTAACTGGATGCAGCTGAATACCAGTATTTTATATGGAGCGACTGCCTATCTGACCTTCACAACCCAATTACTGGGTACTACGATACCCCTTGGTAAGGCTGGTTGTCAGACTTTCGGGCTTCTGACGACCCGTAACGACTGTCCCGTATCAACGAATGACAGCCTGGACCAACGGCTTAGCGTGCTTTCCGAGGCACGGTGTAGTCTCAGTATGTAAAGATGGTCACCCATCCACGGACCAACCCCGGTAAGCGTAGCTTAACCTGATGGATCGGCCCGTGCGGCTGTTATTACTTAGCCACAAGCTTCGTTTGATGTCCGTCATGACAATTTAGTTTTCAGCTGTTACTTCAAAAAGGACAATTTTATGTACAGGAAAACTGCGACGGAAATTACTTCATAATACTTTCTTGAAGTAAAAGTAACTACACGATATTTTATAGAAAGCGGGCATTTTTACTTTCGAACTTTATGAATTAGCATCTTTAGCAGACCCAAAATAATGAGTGTTATGTGATAATAATATGTCACGTGACCGTAAAAGAAAATCGCCAATAAAAATGTAGGGACAGACTCTTAACATGTAGATATTCAACAACGTAAAACTTTTACCCCTTGATATAAAAATAAACCTGCAATATGTATAATAATGAATATCATCCAAGTAAACACCCGCCATGTTTTCATAGGCGACCATCTTGAGATCCCACGGTTTATGGTGTCATGAAATTCATGGGTTTATAGGAAACTAGCTTCTGCGACTTCGTCCGCGTGAAATTTCTTGTTCACCAGTTTCACGGCCCACCCCGTCGCATCGCCCACGCTATTACTTAGTTTAAGAATTACATTATTGCAATTTTCTTAAGGATCTCTAATTTTTTCGAAAATAAATTATAGCCTATGTTACTTCCTGATAATTTCACTTTCTATTGGTGAAAAAATTATTAGAATCGGTCCAGTAGTTTCGGAGCCTATTCGGTACAAACAAACAAACAAACAAACGAAAAAATATTTCCTCTTTAAATCCTCCTCCTTTTATTTCCACTTCTTGCTTAAAAGGTGATCTCCTAACTCATGTGAGCTAAGAATTTGTTTAAATGCAATAAACATTTTTTTTTTTTTTTTTTTTAATAATTTATTTATAATATTACTATAGATATAAAAACTAATATTTTCCGAACTTTTTCATGGTGATGTGAGAATAAGTAAAGAGCTGATTATGATACCTTTTAAGTGGTGAATGTCTGTTCATAATATTCGAAACTGCATAGTGTTTTTTTATCGAACTAGATTATGACAAGCCAATTATTATTGAATATTCTGTGTGGTCGAGAAGCTCGTGGCATACATTTTCCAAGTCGAATCGATCTGTCTAATCGGCGTATCTGTACCTATGCCTTACGGTCCTCATGACAATGCAAAAATCGAGACCGACATATCTATATCACAATCTCTAAAACAGTTTACAAAGAAAAATATCTTGCCCTGTAAAATTTTCTTCGAATCAGTTACGTCACTTAGTTAGATTAGCGACGCTATGATTCCTCACGATCACATCTACAACATGTTGATTCTCAGAACGCGAGCCTTACAAGGAAAAACGCAAATCATGTTCATTCTGTAGACCGTGAACGCTGGAAGCAACAGCGGAAGCATCCTGTATAATAAATTATGTATTTTCATATACAACACATGTTTATTAGACACGTGTATGCTTGTATTGCGTGTGTTTATGAGGATTACATGTTTATTATTATGATAAACATTAGAACAACAAATAGTTTTCATGACTAAATGTTTTTTTTATCCGCCATGTAGTTTATTAATAAAAAATATAGGACATTTATTTTTTCCTTTTTTACGTTATCAAAAGATTACGGCAATACATTGAGTTAAAGTGTGGCATGACGTCACGCCTTCCTAGATTTTATACGTATTACTTTTTATCTAAGTAATTTTTTTATTAATAAAGCAAACAACACGTGTCTAATATGTGCATATAAGTGCATATTATAAAAACATCCAACCACAAGATTATTTGCGGGGCTCCACATCGCTGTCAATGAGGCGAAGCAGTTGACTGGTCCGGACACCATGGGTTATCATGCAGTAAGAGCGCTGGTCCGTTGGCACGGCACGCCAGTTTTAATGTCATCATCCGTCGGGCTCTTATCACCACCGGGGTAGCAGCTGTTAGCTGGTTTAGAACACAATGCTTCGGCGCGTGACGATGAGAGAAGACCAGACGGAATTACCATAGTGACTTGGAAGTTGGATAGGCCTTTGGTGTGCAGTGTGATGTAACCTGTGACGACATTCTCGCGCCATCCCATCTTCCTAGCACGGCGGACTGTACTGGGGCAGCTGCTGCAGGTGCAGCAAACCTCAAAAGGCGCGACCAATAACCTTATTGGTATATGTACAGTGGGCTGCATCACACTAATATTATAAAAGCGAAAGTTTGTGTGTGTGTGTGTTTTTATGTTTGTTACTTCTTCACGCTCCAACCGCTGGACCGATTTGGATGAAATTTGGTATGTACAATGCTATTATATTACCGTGCTATTGCTGTATTTAGCTTATACCCTGGATTAGCACATAGGCTACTTTTTATCTCAGTCTACGCGGGTATAACCGCGGGGCGCAGCTAGTAATTTATATTGTTTTTGTTTTTTTTTTAAATATTTATTTAAAGAGCTCTTTTGCTAAATGCGAATATGACAGTCTACATGTATACAATAGGTTAACATTCATTTAAATTAGTAAATACATTTTACAGCTAATTTCTGCACTTCAAGACGAACTTAACCATATTTATTATAGGAATTATATCAACCGAAAACGGGATTGATAAGTTTATGTTATGCGCGCCAACTTGTGTTCTGAGCGATTGATTCCGGACACATCTCATCAAAATACGATAGGTTTCCTCATCTTCGTTACACGTATTGCAAACAAGTGATGTTAACTTTTTCATCATAAAACCGAATTTATTGAGAGGCATAATAATATGTCCTGAACGAAGTCTTAATACTAAGGTTGAGCCCTCCCTGGTAACAAAACACATACCAATCAATCTAAGGTGAATATGAAGGTTGTGAATGGATTGTCCTATACCAAATGCCTTTTCCCC
Organism: Cosmia trapezina; assembly: GCA_905163495.3. Taxonomy (NCBI): domain Eukaryota; kingdom Metazoa; phylum Arthropoda; class Insecta; order Lepidoptera; family Noctuidae; genus Cosmia; species Cosmia trapezina. The sequence continues at coordinate 21,021,116 of LR991037.1, forward strand.
AGGAATGAAGATCAATGAAGTCATTCCAATTTTGTAGACATACATTTTTAAGGACAGGAATGTAGTCCATGTAATGTGAATTAGCTACAAAATCTGTGCCTTCCGAACATGCTTGTTTTGCCAAATAATCTACCTTGCCATTACTATCTATGCCTATATGGGACGGAATCCACTGAATTATTCTTAGCTTCTTAGGGTAACAATATTGTATTAAAATAAAATAGCACAAGATAAAGTTGTATAGGCCATCTGTTAATTTTTTCTGTCTTCAATCTTACCTGGAACTCCACAAAAGCTCAAGCAATGTTTTCCAAACATCGAATATTATAATAAAAAATAAGATATAAATAAAAACATATCTTATAGCTACCTAAAGCCTTGCCAACCAATATCATCGTGCAATTCTTAAGTCACTCCCTCCATTCCTCGGCTCATTACCCCTAACACCTTCCCTAAGGCGATAGGAAATATATTAGCCGCACCGTAAAACGTCATCAGGCGCGCACACGCCGCACGATATCTCGTTAGTTCTCAATTTGAATATCGGCCAATCAACGCGCGACGCCACGGCCGGGGCGACCCCTTCCCGATTCAATTATTTTGTTTTTTGCGCTCGCAACACAGTGGGTAAACATGTTTTCTTTTTTAGAAATGTTCGACGTGTCCGTTGGTTGCCAGTTTTTTTTTTAGTTTTTTTATCGAGTTTAGTTGACGTGTGCATTAGATAAACGACGTTGTTATTTTGGATCAACCATTTTGTCTATAGATGTGGAATATATGTATAGATCCAAAAATCCTACATTAAGAATGCTGGTCAAACGGGAAGATCCTTCATCACTACATAGTATAAAACAAAGTCGCTTCCCGCTGTCTTTCTGTCCCTATGTATGCTTAAATCTTTAAAACTACGCAACAGATTTTGATGCGTTTTTTTTTTCATAGATAGAGTGATTCAAGAGGAAGGTTTATATGTATAAAACATGCGCGGGCGAAGCCGCGGGCAAAAACTAGTGGAATACATGTAAAAAAAATAAACACAGCTCTTAGTTACCTGACAGATACAGATAATAATCATGAAAAGTTCAAAATAATCATAACTCGAGTCCTCTAACTAACCCCATATTTCCACACAGTAAAATTTTACTAAAAGCCTTCGCAATATTCAACCTGTGAACTATTCTAGCTAAAAGTCCTATATTCTATCTGAAAATAGCTAGCAAAATTTTGACAGCACTACCCGTAACTTGTAAAAGCCAATCAAGTATGACAGCGCTTCGGGCAGATGTCAATACCGACTGACGTGAGATACGAATCACGGGAGGCGGGAAATTTTTATTAACGTTCCGCGTCAAAGGTGAAAAACAAGTTTTGACGGTCATAGTCACATCTAGGTGTAAACGGAGACTTAAATTTTGCGACACATTTTGATACTCGCAACTGTCGCAAGAAAATCAAAACCTATAGGGTACTTACCGTTGACCTAGAATAATGAAATTTGGCAAGAAACAAGGTCTCATAGCACAAGTAAAGGAAAAAGTCCGAAAAATGTGAATTTGTAATTTTATGACAAGCAAATTTTTTTTGGTTTCCAATTTTAAGTTTGTTTTTGGGATAAATTCTTTTCAACTACGGAACCCTTCATTGTGCGTGGTCCGACACGCACTTGGCCTTTTTCTAACTCTTTGACATATATTGATGATTACCTTTATGATTGCCTTTGTGTATTTATGATACACAGAGACGTGAATATTTACTTTCTGAAATTTCAAAATAATTCAAATATTATTATTATTTTTATTACTTTGAATGGGTCTTTTTTTTTGCTCAGTTAGTTTTAATGATTATTTGGTAGTTTGAGTACTTTATGCGGCCTACCCAAATGTCCTTTCTTTGGTATTGTTCGTTGAGTCGTTGAGCTCCTTAAGTTCTGAGTTTAGCTACACGATTACTGAAAAATGCTTGCACTGACTGGACAGGTCCACTTAAATCTGTATGATTTTTTCCTAAACCAAGATTATGTCTGGACTTTGAAGGAGACTGTGCTGATTGTGTTGTTTTTCTTCTCCGAGTAGTTAGTTAGGAATCACCGAACTAATAAGTTTTAAAAACATAATGTAATTTTTTCGTATACGTACGAGTAATGTACTTAAGCGTTATTTGAACCAATTTACAAAAATAAACATAATTTATCATTTATCAATAACTGCTTTTCACACTTTTGATATTATCTTCCAGTCGTATTTGTGTTTAAAATGTGACCCATTATTTTCGTCACACGAAGTAAAAATCATTTTATCTGACTTAATTTGCTGGAACAATCTGATGACCCAACTCAAATTGCCGACAAATAGCTAATAAAACTAAAATACCTATCGTAAAAATGCTTTCATAGAGATTACGACGCAGTATTAACTTGGTAAAGAAAATTATTTTAGGCAATAAAACCTTCACGCTACACTGCATGGTTCAGATATCAAAATTATGTGCGATTTGCGTGTCGGAAACGTAATTATATCAGCGTCACCGCGTCTAACGGTGAAAAATAGCCTCGTTCGAGACATGGTCTAATGTAGCAAGTAGGTGAGGGAAATGACGACACGGTTGGCGCAGTGGTTGAGCGATTGACTGCTGCGCAGCATGTCGCGGGTTCGGTTCCCGCACGGAACAAATTTTTGTACGACCTACAAGTATTTGTTCCGAGTCTGGGTGTTTTTCTATCTATAATATGTATGTATTTACAAAAAAAAAAAATGTATATAAGTAGTTTATCAGCCATCTCGTTACCATAACACAAGCATTAGGTTGCTTAGCTTGGGACTAGATGGCGTTGTGTGAAATGTCCAAGGATATTTATTTTATATTTATTTATTTAAATATAGGGTTTAGTTTTTGGCATATTAAACAGCCTGACTTGATTAAGCCGTATTTACACGTTGCAGGTTTCTTACCATACAATAAAATTTAAGCAACAAATGACTTGCCTTGTCTAAAAAACTTTTTTACAAATAAATACAACAGACTTCCAAAAACAACACTACAAAGTGAAAAATAATTTTAATTTCGGAAGTCGGTGTCTGGTTAAATGTGTTTTCATTTTTGCCACTGACTTCCGAAATGAAAGTTTTTTTAAACTTTCTAGTGTGGTTTTTGGAAGTCGGTTGTATTTTTATGTAAAAAAGTTTTTATTTTTCACTTTTTAGCTGCGGTACGGTCAGCAACATAAGTCGATTAACACTGCTACTTTTACACATCATGTAAATTAATACAAAATGATTTTATTATCTCCTTTTTTACTGGATCTTCGGGTATGTCAAAACCGATAATACTAGAAACTCCCGGAACACCGCAATTTGAAACAACAGAGCGATTACGCAACGGGCGTTATGTGGTGAAAATGCCGATGGACCCTAACTATGAACAGTTGATCCGGCTCGAAGGACCAAAAGATGTTGGGGTTATCTCGTCGTTAACGGATACCCCGGTAGTTGTTGTAGGTAGTTAGTTAGTTCACACCGAACCTCTGAAAGAGATGCAACTCAGTACGCCACTACCAGCCCTACTGCAGATCCAAAATTGGTTCACTGCTAATAATTTAGTATTAAATGGGAAAAAAACTAAGTGCATCAGATTTTCTTTACCAAATGTCAAAAGTAGTGATTGTGAGATAGTATTGAATCAAGAGAAACTAGAATTCGTCGATAAAACCGTTTTCCTGGGGATTACGCTCGACTCAAGGCTACAATGGGGTCCTCATTTAATATCACTTGCAGGACGGCTAAGTTCAGCAGCTTATGCTGTCAGAAAAATCCGTCAATTTACTGATGTAGATACCGCGAGGCTAGTCTATTTTAGTTACTTTCACAGTATCATGTCTTACGGTATTTTACTTTGGGGACGGGCTGCAGATATCGAGTCCATTTTTATTCTGCAAAAACGAGCCATCAGAGCCATATATAATCTTCGCAGGCGCGATTCTCTAAGGGAACTGTTTAAGGATATTAACATCATGACGGTACCTTGTCAATATATCTACGAAAACATCATGTACGTAAGAAAAAATTTACATCTTTTTAATAAAAGAGGTGAAAGGCATAATTATAATACTAGAAATAAGGACCTATTAGCTCAACCAGGTTTCAGGCTGGCTAAAGTAGACTCATCGTTCATGGGGTACTGTTTAAAATGTTACAATAAAATACCTCCACACATACTTCAACTAAATGAGACGAAATTTAAAACTTGTATAAAACGCACACTATGCAGGCAGGCATATTATAAGTTGGGGGATTACTTAAATGATAAAAATGCTTGGCTCCATGCTGGTCCTGCTCCACAACCTCAACTAATTAATTAACATTTGAAGATACTGTTAAGCAACTGCTGAAGACTGTAAGAATAGCTTTGCATTGTGTAGACTCAATCACCTTTGTATTGTATAATTGCTTAGTACATGTGTGAGTACTATGTACCTACTCTAAAGCTACCATTTACTGGGTACGTCTTTATTTGACTTGGATGTGCCCTGGCGGCTGAGAGTGTGTCATGCTCACTCTAATGTCTCGCTGATGGTGGCGCGTGTGTTGGATCATTTAACGAATCCATACATCAGGTTTGTGAACGGGCGCTGTTGGTGGAGGCTGGTCATACCTTAGCTGCCACGGCTTATTTTAATTTTAATTTTGAATTGTTTTTTTTTTATTTTTTTATTACGGACGCTTTTAACGTTCATCGTTCTCACATGTATAATTTCAACATGAATGATGTAACCAATATTTTGTAACTATATTTTGATTTAAAAGAGTGTCCGTGGAGTTTCTTGCCCGTTCTTCTCCATAGATCTACGTTTTGGAATGGGCAACTAGCTTCAACTTTCTGACTTACCTACTGACCGACTCTTTGACAATTCAAAAGTGCCTGTAATTGGTTTAATTGAAATAAATGCTTTGAGTTTGAGTTTGAGTTTGAGTTTTCCTAAAATACCTAAGATAGACTTTTAGGTATTTTAGGAAAAAAGGAGATAATAAAATCTAGTAGATCTTTAAATTATTTTACTTCTGTTCCGATTTTAATTAAATATCTTGCTCAATAATTAAGATTTAAAAAACTGAAGTGTTAATCCAGTTTTGTTGCTGACTGTACCTACCTCACACAAATTCTAATACCACTGCAAAAGAAATTAGAACATCATCCACATTATAGTGTGGAAAAAATAAAAATAAATAAAGCGATGTTAATGATTTTTTTATGGGACCAACTTTGAGTATACCCTTTCGATTAAAACAAAAAAAAAACAAATTGGACGAGTCTGTCAATAGTTATGAGGGGTCTTATATAAAAAAAATACGTGTCGAATTGAGAACCTCCTCCTTTTTAGTCGTCGGTAAAAAAACTGTTTAGACGGTGCATTGTTGCTTTAGCTTACGTTATGCCACAGAGGCTGAAATACGCACCGTATATCAGTCGGTATAGGGCTGACGACGATGATGATTGCCTTTTGTTATTTGATGTTTTTGTGGTTACTGACTTATAGTAGGTACGTACCAAGAATATTATCATTGTAAAAATGTTTGTCCAATAGCAACATATTGCTAACACAATTTAATATTTTATTTGCAATTTTCCTTCTGTAAACCAATATGCTCTCGCTACAATATTGGCTTGCAACCAACTCCTTCTGCATTTTACAAGACAAGACTTTTGAATTTTGATAAAAGTAATATTACCTTTAAGTTTATAATTTCAAAAAAACGAAATATGACAGTTTGAAAAATTGTTTGGGAAGCGATAGAATATCTCAAATTGTTGTCAAAAAATTATCGTTAGTTTTCCGTGATTTAACAAATCTCGAGCTACATAATCTAGTTGCTAAATTACATAAAAATAGTAAGCCACACAAAATTAAAAGTAATTATTCTCATAAAGTCTCACTTTGTTACTCAAACATGGGTTGTAATTAAAGTTTAATATTTATGAGAACGTATTCCTAGAATATCCGACTTACTTAGACAATAATTAATTATAAAGTACTTGAACCTAAGACCGAAACAAACAAACCGCCACAGACTTTAGACAAGTAACTATTCTCATGTAAGGTCACGGTGCCTGTACATTTGTCTAAGGCTTATAGGATACACGTCATCACTAACGGTGAGTTGCACGAAACCAACATTACTTTTTTACAAAAAAAAAACAACTGACTTTCAAAAACAAATACTACCAAGTGAAAATCTTTAATTTCGGAAGTCGGTGTCTTTGGATCTGTATTTCAGTTTTTTGACACAGACTTCCGAAATTAAAGTTATTTTTTCACTTTGTAGTATGTTTTTGGAAGTCGGTTGTCTTTTTTTTTTTGTAAAATACTTTTTTATTTTTCGCTTTTTAGTAGGTCAGTCTGTAATTTATCTAAGTTACAATAGCCTAATGTCAAGTGCTCATCTCCTTTTACAAAATATTGCTTTTCCCGATACAAGGAAGTTAATTGCTGAGGAGTTCTCCCAGTAAGGAACCAGGAGAACTGGAACTGATAGTGAAGTCACCATCAACTCCACTTTAACATAACGTATCGTGACGAGCATAAATTGCTTACCAATAATCGAATCTCAACCCGTGAAATCGTATTATTGAGTAGTTCCGATGGCCATCTGTGGTCTTCCTCATCAGTTCCACTTCACCAAATGGTGCATTCCGGGAGCAAATAACCGAGTTACTTTAAAAAATACCCAAATCGCAATAGGTGTGCCTATAAAATTTGAAGGTTCCCCTTGATTTCTCTGGGATGCCATCATCAAATCCTGGTTTCCTTGTACCACTCTCCTATCCGTGAAAAAAAAAATCATTAAAATCGGTTCATAAACGACGAAGTTATCCGCGAACACACATAAAAAAAAATATATATTATTTGTGGTCGAATTGAGAAATCTCCTTTTTTTGAAGTCGGTTAAAAATGTAAGGGACGGTATGAATTTAAACTCACCGTTAAACTAATGTTGGTTTCGTGCAACTCTACGTAAATGTTGTAATTAATCGTTCAACGTTACAGTTCATAGCTGTTATGTCAGCAGGAATGTTCTAGAACTGATCATGTAAGGGAAGATTGTTAAAGTGTGTTTTAGTTACGTTGCTTTATTGCATCGACGATGTTTTTGCGACTTCCTTGGTTTTGTGAGCGTTCAAGAGCCGAAATGATTGCTCTGAATATAAACTAGAGTCTTGTTTAACACTAAAAATAAAATATACAGGGTGTAAGGGACAGGCCTCCGCAGACTGATGGGGTGAATTCAGTGTATCATAATAAGATGACCGGTACATGAAATTATTTCAGGAACATTATGGGAATCCAATAAACCCGATTTTTTTGTGTTTTTGTGCACTAATCTGGTATGATACTGGTTGGGAGGGGTAGGTAATAGGTATGCGGTGAGTTCGATGAACTCTGTAACTAGACAGAAAGTGAACAGCTGATTTCACGCGTCGTTCGTTAGAGTATTTCAACATCCATTTCTGTTTTTTTTTGGAGTGCTGCGAACACACAATGTAATTTTACATTGAAATAAAGGAAATGTCACTAAAAAACTATTAAAAGAATGAAAATTTTCCTAAGAAAATTTCCGGTGGAATATAATTCAAAATGAGGAGCTCAATGCACTCTGTTAGTTTGTGGAGGGCTGTCCTTTACACCCGGTATTCTATAAGAACACTTGGCATTGCATTGGCTGGATTAACAAAAAAAAATATGGAACTATAAAGATTACTTCCGAAGCAAATTATGGATGTAGTATGTTAAATTATATGTATGTAGTATGTTAAACTAGCTGACCCAACAGACGTTGTGCTGACTAATTTCAATAATTCATACAAAAATGTCCATGAAAAATGCACTTTCAGTTTTCCCGAATTTTCCTAATTTTTTGGGAACTTTTAATTTTTTTCTTCCTGTCAGAACCTGATTCAGATTATGACGAACATTTTAAAACAAAAATTTTCCAAATCGGTCCAGCCGTTCTGAAGAGGTGCGCTTACCAACTAACATCATTTATTTTTTATTATATACTAGCTTACCGGCCAGACGTTGTCCTGTCCAAAATTTAGTAATTCAAACAAAATTCCTATACAAAAATCACTTTTAGTTTCCCGGAAACTTTTCAAATTTTTCCTTCAAAAGAATCTTCCCCGATCTTCACGAATATTTGAACAAATAAATTGCCTAAATGCTCCAGCCGTTCTCCAGTTTTGCGCTAAGCAACACATTTAGCCATTCATTTTTATTATTTATATACACTGGCCTGCAAAACTAAGTAGGTAGTACACTTTTAAAATTTCAACTTTTTTTTTAATATAGAAGTTAGAGATTTAAAATAAAAAACGTTATAAAGTAACATTTTTAAGTCTAAAAAAGATAAAACAATAAAAATACCCATTTTAAGCTTGTTGTCATAAAACTCAATATTTAACATTTACAAGTATGTATTACATGTAATTTATTTTTTAATAATTGGTATTGCCTCCTCGAGCTCTGTTTACAGCTTCGAGTCGATTTGGCATACTGAGCACGAGGTTTCGGAGCCGATGTTGGGGATATTCTCCCATTCTTCTATCAGGGCCTGTTTTAGTGCCCTGAGGGTGGTAGGTGGTGGTCTGCGGCTTCTGACTAGCATCCCTAGCTCATCCCAGACGTGCTAGTTTTTATGTACAAAATTAAACTCTTTTTCGAGTCCCTTTTGTTTCGAAAGTAACTATACCTTGTGTACATAAAAAGTTAATGCAATTTTAAAAGTGTGATACATATTTTTGCAGGCCAGTGTAGATGAGATAAACAAAAAAATAATATCCTCTACTAACTTACGGTTTAAAAGAGGCTGGTCGAAATTGAACTGGTTTGTAAGCATAACTTGCTCAAAATCCACTAACAAGTTGTTAGAACCGGAGTTCCCAAACTGCTAACATATTGCTGACATAACATAATACTGTATGTTTCTTTCAGTAGCACACCAGGCAAAACTGCGTGGTTAATAACAGAGTTCTGGTAACAGTTCGGGAGCCAATTAAGCTGTCAGGTTAAAATTCAAAGCGCCCATTCAGCAAACCATAGCTAGGTGTATAGGATAGATTACATCAAACTCTAGAGAATTAGGTCAAACAAAAGTTTTAAGAGATTGAGGTTGCGCCATTTTAGCTTTCTAAGTAGTTATTGACTTTTATCTGACTTCTTTAAGGGTTTTCTCACCATAATATGACAGTTTTATCAAAGCTTACTCGGCAAACCACCTCAAAACTCTTTCTGCCAATAAAACTTTTCATTTATATTTTTCCAGTTGATTGTTTATTGCAGTACAAAGACTAGACTAGACTAGACTTTCCCGTCACGTGCCGCAATGAACCCCATAGGTTCACAACTACTGTAATCCCGCGGCCGCCATCGCACGATGGTATTTTACGTTTATATATTACTAGCTTCTGCCCGCGGCTTCACCCGCGTTTATTATAATTATAAACCTTCCTCTTGAATCACTCTATCTATTAAAAAAAACCGCATCAAAATCCGTTGCGCAGTTTTAAAGATCTAAGCATACATAGGGACTGACAGCGGGAAGCAACTTTGTTTTATACTATGTAGTGATGATATACGCTTATATACCTATTAAATAAAGGAATTTTATTGATGCACACATGGGGTGCGTCTGACATTTAAGGTGTTAACCAGGAACCATATCGTTGTTTATTTATTTATTTATCCATCTTAGCACACACTTAAAAACATACAAGAAAAAAAGGAACAGAAAAATACGTACAAAGGTGATGCTTACTTCTAAAGAAATCCCTTCCAACAAACCCGCAATAGAAAATTAAGACTGAAGACCAAATTACTGAATATCATCTACCATTATCAAAGCTCTGTGTATCTCAAAATATAACTAATACCCATTCAACCTGTTATAAAAAACAAACAAAGGAATGAAAAAAAAATGCATGTTTTGAACATTTCCGAGCTGTGAATACCCATCGTTTAACTGGCAAAGCACATCAATCCATGTCGTTTCAAATTTAAATCGACTATGAGCGTGTTTTACAATTCAAATAACGCGAAGTTGGACACCGTTGGAAAGGTGGAAACCTTTATATAAATGTAGAACTTGATCCTGGTTCGAGTTGACTTTTAATATCTTTCAGATGTCTGATGTACTGCAGTTGGTGCCGGGTTTTTAATGGTATATTTAGTTTTGTCTTTTCTCTTAATATTTAGTCAGTGTAGTTTTTAACCGGCTTCAAAAAAGGAGGTTCTGTATTTTGATGATTCTTTCACTAACGTAACTATATATCTACATACTTTCAGGAAGGTTTTAGTATATAATACATTAGTTAATTATTCCTATGTACGAAGTTATATACATTAATGTAATGTATCTCCGTCATTTATAAGCGGATTTTGATGATCCTTCTTTTCGTTCGTCTTGGGCTTACCTACGTAATTTTATATTCAACTAAAAATAGAAAAAAAAACTACGACCATAAAATTCGCAATCTAATTACTTCTAAAAATTAAAAACTGACTTCTAAAACTTAAAACAAATAAAATAACTTATTTGCGTGTGGTGTGAGGGCCACTTTTTTAAAACTCTTTGAAAATATGCTTAGGATTTAGTGAACATTCCCAAAGAATTGTGAAAGTTGAAATCAGATTTTGTGAAAGTCAACTTTGCGAGATATGGACTGTAAAGTGGGGCCCTCAGTTCTCACTTAGAGGATTGAGGGCCCACCTGTACCTGATAAACTATGGACATTACAGATAAAGTCTTTATGCCAAAATCTAAGCTTATACCAAACAAATTTTGTGAAAAAAAGATATTATCGCAAAACGCTGTCCTACTTGGTATATCTTCGTTCAAAATGGGCCCTCAATCCTCACACACGTAAAAGTTTATCACGCAAAAAAATGAAACCATTAACTTATAGCTACTGTTTGTAATCCTATAGGATACTAAATAAATTGTGAAAATTTGTGAAAGGAAGACCAGGTCACCATTTCTTGTTGTTTGAAAGATATGACCTTGACAAAATTCGGGCCTTCAATCCTCCATTTATTTTGTTTTCCGTTTTAATACGCTTATCGTATGAAAGATTAGACAATTATAAAATAGTCTCTTTTTGTGAAAAAAATTGTGCAACAAATTGGTGTTATTTGTTACTAATAAGAATAACGATTAAACTAAATATCTTAATAGATACCGAAATCGACTATTTTTGAATTTTGTAGTAGGGTAGGGTGACAATAATTTTTGACATAAGGTGCTCAGAGAACAATGCAAAGCATATATTATTTATTATACATATAGTTGTATGGGTAATTATCTTGGAGTAGTGAATGTTGATATTTAATTTTATTTAACGATTATTATGTTCCAAACATTTTCACATATAATCGAGGAGGAGTTTTGGAGCTCAACCTCATTAGTTTGTCTATGCGACTACTACAAAGAAAAAGTATAGTGATGTTCTTTTTATTACAATAATATGTCATGTCAATTGATTGAGAAAACTACAAAAATAGTTACTGAAATAGTCATACAAATAAGTACATGTAAGTTTCTTTTGATACATACTCATCTACCTATATGTTACTGTAAAAGCCCGAACTGCGGTAAATATTAGGATTTACCCGTAAATTCTAATATTTACCAAATCTCACCGGTAAAACCCCGAATTATTCTAAAACTTTTACCGGTGTTCAGTCGGTAAACCTTAGATTTTACCGGTAAGGCCCTGCGTGCACTGCCGTGCCGTGTGGGAGTGGCGCGAGGAGGCGAAACGGCGGGGCGTAACTCCGCTGCCGCGAGAAATCACGGCACAGCGGACAGACCTCCGGCGGGATCATGGCGACATGGAGAGTGCGACTGTCGCAACCCAGCGCTGGGCACGCCACAATTGCGACGATAAGTCCCCTCTTTGAGGAGTGGTTAGAGAGGCGCCACGGCGTCCTCGCATTCCGCCTGACGCAGGTCCTCAGGCGCGGGCGGACTCCCGTTTCCGCGCTTAAAGGCACGTTCTCACACATTATAAAAGGCCGCGTACATAGGTAATTAATGATTTTATTGTTAAAATTATGTAAATACATAATTATTAATGTCGCGAATCGCAAGAAAATATGAATTTCGCGGGCTACCACAGCGCAATTACCTTAACGTGTTACCACGAGTGCCCAAAAAAAGTTTTTTTTTTTTATTAGGGTTTTAGGATTTTAATTTTTTTGTTATCTGGTAATTTATAAATAGTGATTAAAAAGTTTATTTTCACATTTGTTGTTTTAATCCTTGTAACATCTCCATTCTAGCCTGTTACTTCTTGTAATACACATGTGGTGGCATCTACATCGCCACATACGAACTACGCATCACAAAGACATGACGTCCCGGAACCTGCATCGCGCAATGATAGTTTACCGCGCGACTGACATTTAGGTATACAACAACCCGACATTAACCGTGGGGCAGTTGCCCACCAGACACAACACCCATCTGGTCGGAGAGTCCTCCCTTTTCAATAGAGGATGAGTGAACTTTACACCCTGTTCCTCATGACTCTATACACACAATACGTATGGACGGTAAAGATTATGATTTTTAAGTGAAAGCTATAGCTGCTGTAAGAGATACGCTGATCAATTAATAGTTGACACTTTTTTAATTTACACAGCCGAATGACGTCATAAAATGGCGGCTACTATTTCATGGTTTGAGAAAACATTAAAAAAACCTGAAAACTTTGAATTTAATTTTAAAATTTATATTGTTATTGAACTAAAACTAATATTTTCCGATTGCTTTTTGCCTAATCTATCTAAATAATATATTTTTAGATTTTTTCTCATATAGAGTAAAATACCGTATTGTGGTCACCCTATTTCCTAATTCAGGGAACAAAAATAAAACTCGATTTTTATTTACAATAAAGGGTCTTTTAATTTCTTTCTGGTATCGAATTTGTTGCACAATTTTTTTCACAAAAGAGACTATTTTGTATTTGTTTAATCTTTCATACGATAAGCGTAATAAAACGGAAAACAAAATAAATGGAGGATTGAGGGCCCGAATTTTGTCAAGGTCATAACTTTCAAACAACAAGAAATGGTGACCTGCTCTTGCTTTCACAAATTTTCACAATTTATTTAGTATCTTATAGGATTACAAACAGTAGCTATAAGTTAATGGTTTCATTTTATTTGCGTGATAAACTTTTACGTGTGTGAGGATTGAGGGCCCATTTTGAACGAAGATATACCAAGTAGGACAGCGTTTTGCGATAATATCTTGTTTTCACAAATTTTGTTTGGTATAAGCTTAGATTTTGGCATAAAGACTTTATCTGTAGTGTCCATAGTTTATCAGGTACAGGTTGTCCCTCAATCCTCTATGTGAGAACTGAGGGCCCCACTTTACAGTCCATATCTCGCAAAGTTGACTTTCACAAAATCTGATTCCAACTTTCACAATTCTTTGGGAATGTTCACTAAATCCTAAGCATATTTTCAAAGAGTTTCAATAAAGTGGCCCTCACACCACACGCATATAATAACTTTCTTAAAAACTTAACAGCTTCTGAAGTATTGCCAAGCTTGTAGTTTTGGCGTATGAATATCAAGTGAGAAAAGTTTGCATGTCATTACTATCACAAAGATTGCAATAGTCTAATCTGGAGTTAATAAAGTTGCCCATACTCTCAGATTAATATTTTAACTAAATGGTACCTATAGTACCTGGTACCTACCTACTTATGGCAATATCACCGAAAGTATAAAATTGCAGCACAGTCTATATACATCAGCCAAACTTCGTATGCAGGTCGGGCTTATTCGGACGACTGTATGATGTATAGACTGTGATAGCAATGTATGTTTACAAGCCATCATGCACACAGCGGCAACTCTGTAGCAATTAGTAACAACTAGCATTTTCAAAGTAAGACAATGATATATAAAAAAAACCAGTCAAGAGCGAGACGGACTCGCACACCGAGGGTTCCGTTCCGATTTCTGAAAAAGTGTGCTATTTAGAGACATCGTTTTATTTTTCCTGTAATCTTTACATAAACGTCTATCACATAGAATAATTTCAGATTTTTATCTTTGCAAACTTCGGAGAAAAGGGGGGGGGGGACGGTATTTTTTTTTACATTTTTCATCAAAAGTCGAAAACTATGCGGCCTAAAAAAATTTAAAAAATTGTTGAGAATGTGCAAACCGCGTTCTTTCATATGATACCCCATTTTGATTTTTCAGTCCCTTTTACAAAAAAATATTTTTACTTCTTTCTTATTTGCAAAATTGTTGGGTAAATGTCATCTAATACTATTCCAAATTTCAAGTTGATAGCATAAGTAGTTCTTGAGATATCCAGCTGTGACAGACAGACAGACAGACAGACTGACTGAGTCACACCATAAGGGTTCCTTTTTTACCATTTTGGTACGGAACCCTAAAAACCGGTCAAGAGCGAGTCAGACTCGTGCACCGAGCAAAAGGGAGCAAAGTAGTCCATATATTATATATATCATCATCTGGGTTCGGGCATGGCACCCAGGATCTCATGCTCAACAATAAGCAAGACATGTTACTGATAATACTAGATTAAACGGCTGCTTCTCTTTAGGTTTCACAAATAACAAAGAAAAATACATAGTAATAAAACACTGGCATTTCATAAAATATAATGCAAGTTCTCATGTTAAATTCTTCCCTCGTTGTAAGCATTCCGTCGGCATTTAATTTCAACGTTCTGAAGACATTATGCACATTTGAAGTTTGTTATTAATGTATGATTCTCTTCTCGGCATTTGCCTTCACTTTACATACAATTTCGTTAAGATAATATAACGTTTAGTAACCCATGAGTTAGTAATCATTAATTAGAATCTGTGTTTGGTAGATACTTTTATACGTTTTATCGAATGCTATTTTATACACAATCTACTTAGGCCGGCAAAATTCAGTCTTGTTTTTAAAACTTTGTCCTGTCCTTAGTCCGGAGTGATATGTAGGTTCGAATGACGTTTTTGCGAAGGTCACCATTTCGAAAAGTTTTGCGAGTGGTACCTACGCCATTTCGAAAAATTTTTCGAGCACTACGCCATCGCCAGTTCGAAAGTCATGGTATCGAAATCCGATGTTGAGTTAATTTGTCTGGGAATCGAACTCACGATCCCTATGGGACGAGACACAGAGAGCATGGTCTTTTGATTTGGTTTGGGAAGAAAAAAAAAAGAAAGACAAATTAACTCAACATCGAACTTCATCGAAACCCCCTTAGTCATACCTAAAGCAGTTGAGTATATCAACTTGACTTATATGCTATACCTCATAAACTCATAACATAATAACAAAACAAACAATTAAAGTACCAGACAAACACTCAGTAGAACTCAATCCAACACGGTTGTAGTAAGCCGTATAATACAAACATTTTAGCATTATTAGAACACTAAATATTATTGTTATTATATCCAGGAACACGAATTTGTTTGTCGTCCTCTCAGAGGCTAAGCAAACTTTTGTGAGTGATGCCTCGGGCCAGAGGAACTGCGAGTTGAAGACGAACTATCTACTGGACTTTCTTATTCTTTGAATTTTGAAGTGTTTCCACATATACATGTATGTAATGTGACAGTTCCTGCAAGTAGAATTGCTGTTCAACTTTGATGCTTTGATGTGAAGTTGTTTCTTGTAAAAGTGTTATAGTTTTTGACAAGTATTTATTATTTATTTACGCTGGAAACCTTTTTTTTTTGTGGATGGTAATCATCAAATGACTTCTCCCGCTCTGGGTGGAGCGGCAGGGCGTGTCAGACTTTTATTGACTAAAACCCAACCGTGTTCCTTCAGTTGCCTGTGCCAGGGCCACGGTATCTCTTTCAAACAACCCGCGACCCCGGCGGCATCGGCCCTATCAGACCCCATCACTGCTGATATCTCTTTAAGGCGCGCGTGGAACACAACGCGCCGTCGACCCGGGCCTGGTCCTCACCGGACGACGAGCTACCCACTACTCACCGTTCGCAAGCCAGCGCCTACGGTGGCCGGGAATCGGCTCGTATAAATAAAGAAAATAATATAAATCAAGTCGTATCGATTCCTTAGAGAGGCTTCTCTTAGTCCCGTCACGCCGGCGCGGGACACCGTCTGGTCTGGTCTGGTTTTGACACTTGATTGTCGCTGACATGAGATTGCGACTTGAATTTGAACGTTTTTAGGTACGAGAATTGGCCTTCAGATCAGTAAATCTCCTGATATGTTGGCTATTAAATTTGTGATTGGCTTATTTGCTCATAATAAGAACAACTTACTCGTACGAGTATCATACGATATGTAGTGTCAATTTCCAGGCAACCTATACACTTTGCCTGGAAATTGACAAGTGATTGGATCGTGAGACACTGTTTATTTATACATGTATATTATTTTTTGTTTGTTTTTTTTATTTATTATTTATTTATTTTTTTTTGTTTTTTTTTTTTATTTATAAAGACTTACCAACTAAACACATACACAGCATTAACTTAGCGTCTTTGTCATAGATCTCGCATGTATCTAAATTATAGGAAAGCGCGGCACTATCAATCAACTGTAAATACTGTATTACTGTTCGTTAGAAAAAAGGGAAAACGTTAATTTACGTTGTCACCACATAATTTATCGCGTGCGATGTGATTTGACTAACCCTGCTGGAATACAAAACCATCGCTGCACATCCGCTATTCATAAATACATAGGTCACTAGCACTATACTCCATCGGTTTAGGTACTTAATTATGTAACGGTGTGGCGGCATCTACATCGCCACATACGAACTATGCATCACAATGACGTGACATCAAATCTTGCATCGCGCAATTAGAGTTTACCGCGTGACTAGCATATATACAACGTCTCGACATCAACCGTCGGCCAGTTGCCCACCAGACACAACTCCCGTCTGGTCGGAGGATCCTACCTTCTTGGAGGATTAGTGAACTTTACACTCTGTTCTTCATGCCTCTATACTGGTGACCCCGAGCATGAACGTCAGCGCAGCCTTAGTGCAACTCCTTCACCGTGACGTCATCAGCATCATTACCTCAAGCTTTCGAGTGACGAGTCACACAGCCAGCCAGCATCCACGGCTTCAACGGGTATCCTGACCACCAGCATACAGCGGACGCGCATTTCTGGTCATCATCTTCAGCCTCAACCTCAACCCAGTGCTGTACACTCCGACTCACTGGAGCATAACGCAGCGCCATCCCGACTCACTAGGGAATCACCGCAGACAGTTCCGACTCACCGTGAACTATGCGGCACCCGGTTCCGACTCACTGGAACCACAACTGAAAGTGGCAAGCATCGCAAGATACACGACTCAGCCCACTATCGACCTCCGGTCTCCGGAGGGGAGTGATGTGGCGGCATCTATATCGCCACATACGAAATACGCATCACAATGACATGACGTCACACAAATCCTGCATCGCGCAATTAGAGTTTACCGCGCGACTAGCATCTAAACAACAACCAGACACGTGGTTTTTTTTATCTATCTATATTTTTAATTACCTAAACCAACGGAGTATAGGTACTCTATCTATACCTACCAATATATATGGGGATTTACAAAGAGATATTGCCTTCTGACCTCTAACTTTAATTGCCTTTTACCGCTACTTTTATGGCCCAGGTTTAATGTTATTGGTAAAGATTTCAAACCACCTACATAAAACTACAGTATAGGTATACCGTTAGTAGCTTACTAAGATTTACTAGTGACGTACCTAACTTTTAAAAACTTTTAAATAATATTGGCGACTTTTGATACCGACTAGTGTGAAGGTTTAGAATTCCAAATTCAAATTAATTAGGTATATAATATAGAATGATATTTAGAAAGAAATCAGTTAAGTATTCATTATTTTGTTTTCTCGCCGTTCGATTTTTCTTTGATATCGATGTTTCTGTAACCATGGAAAAATCGAAATTACGGGCTGTTTTCAAATCCGAGTTCCGTCGTGGCACCAACGCAGTACAGCATGTCGATTCTGTAAAAATCTCACAGTGAAAACTTGCGTGGAGTGAGCTGTCAGTGTCATCCCACGGATGCTAGGGATTGACCAAATTACATTTTCAATCAAGTTACAATCATAATCGAGATTTTAATTACATTTTTTAACCGAATTCTATTCATAATGATTTTATATTATTTGTAAGATAGTAAGTACCTATGGTGTCTAAACATAACTATTTATGGGGTTTTCAAATAAAATAGGCAAATAGAAATTCAGACATTTTCCTGGACTAGTCCATTATTTATAGCATGGGGCGCGAGCACGTCACGCGCGAACAATAAACTAAACTGCATAGGTACACATTCGCGCAATTGTTTGATATTCGCGATGTGTTTTGAAGAAGCGATAGTGCCTAGTTAGTCGAGTAAAGACTGTGAGACGTTGTTCAGCGTTGTTATTAACCGAAATCTATTCAATATGAAGAGATAACCGATTGCTAAAAGTGAGCCTGGCTGACTAGAATTTAACCCCACAAATAAAACGACGTGCGGATTATAAGTAGGTAGGTAGTTACTTACCTAATAATTCATTGCAGGATGTAGGCGCCTACCTACCTACGCGTTGCCAATAATACACAACACCATAATCACATTATTATAAGCACACTTGAATTTGGATGAAATGCACTCTCATTACCACATTGGATGCGCATTGAGTTATTTTTACCTTACGTACTTATTTAACTCGTAACGCGTCACATAGGCGCCACCAGCTTAACTAGTCGCAGCGAATAACAAAAGAATATTCATCAAACCATCGTCATGATATTACAAATGACCAAATTCAACAGTTCAACAGACTGTGAACTGACAATTTACTGACACAACCTGCGCTGCGCGCGCACCTTCTCACGCGATTCACATGTTCACTTCACTTGTGAATGGCGTGAATCATCACATCACGCATTATCGAATTGAGTTTTTTTACTTTCTAGTTACTTATATAACTTGTAATGCGTCACGTATGCATTACGTAGGTACACATTAAGAAAATGCAATACTTAACTAGTCGTTGCCAATAACAAAAGAATCAAATTATTACTAAATTCAACGAACAGTGAACGTGGAGCGTTATTAGCTGAATCCCGTGCCGTGAAGTGATCTGTTCACGCAGGCGCCGTAGGTACCTACGCATTGTTTTTTTTTTTTTAATTTTCCGTTATTGACGGCTATGTCCATATGCTTTTATGCCTATTCGTATTCGAGTTCAGACAGTAATTAGTACTTACCTATTTATTTCAATGCTTTTACATATTTTAATGTCCAATCCAACTGTCTTTGTGCATTTTTATAGTCGGTTTAGTGCTTACATTTTGTTTTCAATAACTACACGGTTTTTAGGGTTCCGTACCAATATGGTAAAAAAGGAACCCTTATGGTGTGACTCAGTCTGTCTGTCTGTCACAGCTGGATATCTCAAGAACTACTAATGCTATCAACTTGCAATTTGGAACAGTTTTAGATGACGTTTACCCAACTATTTTGCACATAAAAAAGAAATAAAAATACTTATATGTATTTTTTTTGCAACAGGGACCGAAAAGGGGTCTTAAAAATTCAAAGTGGGGCTACTAGGGCATGTGGGGTATCATAATTATGAAAGAACGCTGTTTGCACATTCTCAAACATTTTTTTATTTTTTTAGGCCGCACAGTTTTCGACTTTTGATGAAAAATGAAAAAAAATATACTCCCCCCCCCCCCCCCTCTTTTCTCCGAAGTTTGCAAAGAGTCAAATCTGAAATTATTCTATGTGATAGAAGTTTATGTAAAGATTACAGGAAAAATAAAACGATGTATCTAAATAGCACACTTTTTCAGAAATCTGAACGGAACCCTGGGGTCGCGAGTCCGACTCGCTCTTGACCGGTTTTTTTTATTATTGGTAACAAATAGTAAAGTAGGTATGCATCTTCGATAAAATAGGTATTAGGTGCGCTTTTAATTTATTTATTAATAAAATTAGGTATTTTTTGAGGAGACAGAGAAGAACGGAGTAGCCACACACAGACACTTATAGGTTGCACAGGTAGGTACGTTCTCTTTTTAGCTAATTCTAACATAATACCTACTAAATCGACCTTAGGGCATCGCACCGCAGTTTTCTCACCATTTTGGTACGGAACCCTAAAAACATTCATCAAAATATCTCATCATCGTCATCAAACCTATTACAAAATTCATTCAACAGTTGAACCCAGTGTGTTAGGTACCTACTATTCCCAAGTGATGTCGCCATGGCGACCACGGCATGTCGCGTCGTGCCAACGAGTACGCTTGCGCGTGATACCAACGACGCGCATGCGCGTTACGGAATGCTGTCATGAATATTATGATGTGTCATTAGTTTCTTAAGGTTGATGCGCCACGGTAGCCCGCGAAATTCAAAATTTCTTACGTTTTTTGCAATTTGTAGGTCAGTGTAAACTTGTATGTTGATTAAAATATAATTCGCGGTCGTAGCTAATATGGTTTAATAGAATTATAATCATTAGAATCAGCAATACAACTCCATAAGTTAGCATTTACCTCAAATCTAGCGATTTCATGAAATCATGAGGTTTGAGGTAAATGCTAACTTATGGAGCTGTATTGCTGATTGTAATGATTATAATTCTGTAAAGCCATATTAGCTACGGCCGCGAATCATATTTTAATCAACATACAAGCTCACACTGACCTACAAATTGCAAAAAACGTAAGAAATTTTGAATTTCGCGCGCTGCCTTTTGCATTCGTATGTTCATCGATAATCCATGTTTGCGCTGCACTGGTACACAAGGCTGCGCCCACAGGCGGCCACGCTGGTTTCGTACCCGTAGCCATACCATACCCATAGAATCCCTACGAATTCTATAATTAAATTATATTTTATCAGTTTTATACGCCGATGTTTCTACTTGATAGCACTGACGACCT
The DNA here is from genome assembly GCA_905163495.3 of Cosmia trapezina. Lineage (NCBI taxonomy): Eukaryota > Metazoa > Arthropoda > Insecta > Lepidoptera > Noctuidae > Cosmia > Cosmia trapezina. Next base: position 21,042,114 of record LR991037.1, read on the forward strand.
ATGCTACGTGTAAGACGATCAACTGCTGCCTTAAAAAAAATATAACAAGAGCTGTTTTTTTTAGGTTCATAATCACAATTTATTTTAGTTTTTTAGCTGTTAGCGGCAAAGCTTCTTATGAGTTGTTAGATGAGCTCATCGGTAACGTATTAACTACAGGGAATTACTGAGAAATATGTAAATAAAACACAACAAATACTTACTAAGATTTTTATTTTTTAATTTACGGTTTAAATTTAATGTATGCTTCATATTGCGTTCTCCGAGATTTTCCTATTAGTCTGAATACATCTCTGTCTTTTATTCATTTATTTATAATACTTAGCAGTTGAAAATGAAAAATTTTACACCATGGTCTTTTTAATTTCCTTTTTGTGTTTCACAAGAAAGAAAGCCAAATGAGTACTTACCTAGTTAGGCATAATTTGGCTTTTTATTATTTAGGAAACATTCAAAACACAATTTTTGATAATTTTGAAGGGTTAAAATCAAATTAATATGAAGGCACTATTGTCTCCATAGTTTAACCACAAATAAGTAGTATATGTATATCTTTTAATTTTTGTATGGCTTCTTGCCAAAAACGCTGGTGTTGTGAACCTGATGTAGAGGATAAAAGGGTTTCCCTTCTACTATTTAAACTAGCACCATTCATTTGAACTATAGTGAAAAATTATACTGTTTTAGCAGTGTTTCCGTCCAGTGTGGAGGTCACTCCTCTCCCATCAGCATGTTGAGCTGAAACAAATGACACTTGAATTATACCAAGTGAGGGGTTGTAAGTTATTTTAAAAAAAATATGATGTTGTTAATGACTTTGTTAAAGTCTTAAGAGTTTGAGTTTCAGAAAATAATATTTCAGAATTGATGAGAATAATAATTAGTATAAATAAATTAAAACTGCTTGATTTATTACAACTATCATGACTGATCCAACTGCTAGTAAATGACAATGTTATCATTTCTATTTTTAGTTAACAGGGAATTAGGTAGAAACTAGACTACTTTTAGCACACAATCATCTGCCTAGCCTTTTCCCAACTATGTTGGGGTCGGCTTCCAGTCTAACCAGATGCAGCTGTAACCAGTCTTTTACCTCAACCCTGACCTCAACAACCCAGTTACTAGGTAATATGATAGGTATCCCTTGGTAAGACTGACTGTCCGACTTTCGGGCTTCTGATTACCCGTAACAACTGTCAAAGATCCAAGTATGACATACAACACACAAATACTTACATAACTGAGATGTACAAGTTGAGAGTGGCTGCAAACTGTTTTTTTTTTCTGTGAACTCGAGCATAATTTTCTAATATCAAGGCACTGCAAAAGATGTAGGTATCTGAAAAACAAGTTTAAAAAAATATATATTAATTTATAATTAATGTCCCTTTAATGGCCGGGCTACACTACGCTTTAAACGCTTTCATCATCACAGTAATTGTTCCGTTGTTCAATGCAATGAATTGAGTGGCCACAGTTGAACGGTCAACGTCAATGATCATTGAATTCACACCCCTCGTCCATAGGCCATAGAGTATAGTAACCATTAAAAAGGCCATCGGCAATGTGAATGCCGTTGTCAAATTATATACGTAGTGGTGGCTACACCTACGGTTATCGCCCAAGGAAAATTCAACAAAAAGTTGTTAGTTTATTTTATAATAATAATCAACAGGTCAATCAATGAATATATTATATATAGATTTTAAGTAGATAATTAAAATAACAGTCTTACCAGGGCAATATGTTTCATTTTCTGGGAATAATTCAGCTAAAATTCCATCTGAAAAAAGAAATGTATGTATTTACATTAGTTTGTATTATGTTGAAAGGCTTGTTTTATTTAAATGTTTAGGGGGTGATAAAGTGGTGATCAATAATGTTTGCCATTTATTTTGAGGTCAGCAGCGGTTTTGCAGTCAGCCTGGTTAAATTTGCCAATAATTCATACTAAAGTTGGCAAGAATACTCGAGTGGGTGTTAGAATGAAATATAAGCAATTACTCATTTTACAAGGTTAACAGGTAGTAATTGGATAACGTACGAACCTTCGTAAACTTTTGTGACTATTTTTTCGGCCGACAACAATGGTAAGACAAACATTGAGCCAATACTTCTCAACGATGTACCTTTTTCAAGGTGTTTCTGGCACAGACACAGATCTTGAGCACTTAATCACTGGCCTGGAGCCCCTCTATGAGTCCGATCTCAGATCTCAGGAAACGTACAGCATTTTATCCTTTCACTTTCAAAAATATCGTGACGCCGTACTAAGGTTTCACAATTCCCAAACGACATAAGTCTTATATAGGTACATTCTGTACAGCTACACTATAAAATTTGCCGCGTTATATTGCGCCGAATCGATTAACGAGCAAAATCACTGAGCGGACATTTTGTTTTACATAATTACTATCACATTCACTATTAAATCACACTAATATATTGTCATTTGTCACTAACAAACACACCTTAGAACATTCATTTGTTTAAATTACTGTTAATTATATTTTTGGATTTGGAAACTGGAAATTTAATGTTACAAAAGTAGTTTTTTTTTCTTCTGTCGAGTCAGTCGAGTGTCGATGAATAATACTTCGTCTGTGTGTGTGACCCACAGATTAAGTAGTATTGTGTGACCTGTGCGTCGATGTGATGGCATAACTACTTAATCTGTGTGGCATAAATAGTAAGGTTGATGCTCCAGGGTAGCCCGCGAAATTCAAAATTTCTTACGTTTTTTGCAATTTGTAGGTCAGTGTGAGCTTGTATGTTGATTAAAATATGATTCGCGGCCGTAGCTAATATGGCTTTACAGAATTATAATCATTGGAATCAGCAATACAACTCCATAAGTTAGCATTTACCTCAAATGTAGCGATTTCATGAAATCATGAGGTTTGAGGTAAATGCTAACTTATGGAGTTGTATTGCTGATTCTAATGATTATAATTCTGTAAAGCCATATTAGCTACGGCCGCGAATCATATTTTAATCAACATACAAGCTCACACTGACCTACAAATTGCAAAAAACGTAGGAAATTTTGAATTTCGCGAGCTACCCTGGCGCTTTCGCCTTAAGTGAAGACCCACTCCTCATGCCGGGTCTACACTATAGGTCAACGTCAATGCCCCTAAACGCTATAAACATCGCGGTAATTGTTCCGTTGTTCAACGCGATGAATTGAGTGGCCACACATGAACGGTCAACGTCAATGCTCATTGAATTCACACCCCTCGTCCATCGGCAATGTGAATGCCATGCCGTTGTCAAATTATGGCCGTAGTGGCTAAACCTATGGTTATCGCCGGCGATGTCCGTATAGTGTGGCCCCGGCATCACGAAACATTATATACCCTAAGGAGGATGCACTAAGGTAGCCCGCGAAATTCAAAATTTCTTACGTTTTTTGGAATTTGCAGGTCAGTGTCAGGCTGTATATTTATTAAAATATAACGCGCGGCCGAAACTAGCATGGTTTTATAGAATTATAATAATTAGAATCAGCAATAAGTTAGAATTGACCTCGAACCTCATGATTTCATGAAATTGCTAGATTTGAGGTCAATTCTAACTTATGGAGTTGTATTGCTGATTCTAATGATTATATTTCTGTAAAGCCATATAATTTGCAGCCCCGAATCATATTTTAATCAACATACAATCTCAAACTGACCTACAAATTGCAAAAAACGTAAGAAATTTTGAATTTTGCGGGCTACCCTGGCGCATTAACCTTAATTCAAAGTAGGTACTAAATTTAAACTTTTATTTATTTAGTTATAGCAAAACGCAGCGGGAGCCACCAGTATTGCCAACAAGAATTTTAAATTCTGTTCTCTCAGAAAAATTTGACACATCGTTGTTGGTCAAGTACAGAATCTGCGCGGTACTTATGAAATTTTCAAAACGTATTTTTTTTATTTTTACTTTTTTTTCAAGTTTCCAAACGATAATTATGGTTTTGAATCAGTTAGTTGACGAGAATTTCCGTCAGGCTACATAGTGAATCTGCTCACACCGTGAGTGTACCTTTAGTGATTATTAACCGAACAATTTCAAACGTGTATCAGGGTTGCTAACCGACGATAATTATGGGGGCTACGATACGATGTACGATAGCGTATGTCGAAATTACGTTAAATGTACGATAATTTTGAGGTTTTAAAAAAAAAACTTTCTATAACAACACGTATTCATCAGACGAAATTAAACGCAGAAAAAAATCGACAAAATGTCAATGTCAAGTATATCATCCAACAAGAAAGTCACACTCACAGTAACTGACATTTGACAGTAAGTGTTATCTCTCTCTTCTCTTTCCCTCACATTTCTTTTCTTTCACTTGCGTGCGACCGTGACTCCGCCGCGCCGACTCCGCGTTATTATCCTGTATTCCTTCAATACCTTTCCAGCAATACCTTTATAATTTCTATTTGCTAGTTTACGTGGTGTGGGTAGTTAAATAAATACTTCAGTGATACACTCTGTGGTTGGTGAAAAAAAAACAAAAATTTTATTCAATCGATAAGTGCCATAAAAATGCATTAAAATTTTACATTTTCATATTTCGCGCGAAAACGCTAGGACGCCATATTGCTCTGTGGTCATGACGTCAGTTGGTAGTGTAAATAATCACTTTATAATGTTGACAGTTGACATTGACACTTTTTAATTTACACAGCGGTATGACGTAATAACATGGCGGCTACTTTCATGGTGTTAGAAAACAGATTCAAAAACTGAAAACTTTGAATTGAATTTTAAAAATTATATTGTTATTTTACGAACTAAAAAAAAATCAAATCAATCGGCAAATCTAACTTAGAGAGATGTGTTGATGATTCTTATGGTATAATAATATTATGTAACCACATATGTTTTACTGTCGCGTATTATATTTTGATCAAGATACAACCGGACACGGACCTGCAAATTACAAAAAACCCGAAAAAAATTGAATTTCGCTGGCTACCAATGCGCATCCTCCCTAAATTCCAAAAACAACTGCACTATGCTGGAAATAAACAACAGAATTTTGAATTTAGTAACTACATTGTCAGTGATATTTTTAGTAAAATAATCCATCCATAGACAAAGATTACTAAACTTTATCATCTGTGGTGGAAGCGTGCGTTGGTCTCTGGCTCTGGCTGGCACAATTAATGAATGACATCAAGAAAAAAAACTATTTTCAATTATCCAAAGTGTAATTAACTGTATTTAGATTGTTAAACAAATGAATCTTTGTCAGTGACAGAATTATTAGTGCGCTACAATCGTGAATGTGATAGTAAGTAAGACATAATGGCACGATTTAATGTCAGCGGGCGCGTGTGATTTAAAATGACAATATCTCTTAGGATTTATATTGGAGCTGAACATAATCTAATGACATGTCGTACAATGCGTTTCAACTAAGAATAGGAACGTCAATGACATCTAATGAGGTCAGTATTCATTATTTCACACACTATATTTATTTTATAAACACATTCTGGAGAAAATAAATTAGGATATGGAATGAACGGGCATGGAGCATGAAATTAAGAATTACATTACAATAATTGTACTCAAAATATAGGAATTGGCCCATGTGATTTAATAAGTGGTTCAATATTGATTTAAAAAGATATACTCTCATTATGTGTAGGAATTAAATAAAACAAATATTAATAAATGCTTACCATTATTTTCAGTGGTGCTGTGCAGTCCACACATACATTTGACGGATGCCAATCCGTTCTCACCAGGCATAAAGAAGTTGAGGAGGCTGCTGCTGGCTCACCATGCAGTAGAAACTATGTATTAGCAATGTTATTTGATGTGATACTCGATGAATAAATTTTATTAACTTATGTACCGATGTACCCACTAAACAACCTAATAAAGTAAAGCTTATATCATAAGACATTTCTTCCAGCAGACTTGCGACAGGAGAGTTGGATGACAGACGTAGACTCAGTGTGTAAAATAGTACATAGGAAAACATAAATTCGATTTTAAAGCAACATGAATTTATGAATTTCTTGTTAGCAAGAGAGGAGCAATTTGTGTGTAGTTCTAAAGATATTAACAGCACCCATAACTAGATTATTGATGTGCGATTGGTGTGTGATATTTATGTTATAAGGTTTGTATCTTGTACTGTGGTTTATCTAGATGGTGGGATATTACTAACTATGTGCTTTTTACGTAAGTATTCTGTGCTTAGGTAAACGAACAATACACCAATCACTGAATACTTGCACAGGACAGATTTATGAAGTTGCTCAATCTCACCTCTTGTGTACGCAATATCCATACCTAAGAGGTGAGATTGAAATCTAAAAGCATTGAAATAAATAGCTATGTAGGTACTTATTGTCTCTTAAACTCTCAAATACGTCAATACTTGGGTGCTGCTGAACGTTTAAAAAATTTGTCATAAGATACTAATGACATGACAATGAATGACAGCATTCCGCTTGAGGTTGTTTCACGCGCGTGCGTATTGACGTTCCGGAGTTCTCCGTTGCTAGGGGCGATTTCACGGCGCGACGTGCCGTGGTTGGTTAGTCGTCAGACCAGGGTGATATTCTCACGCATGCGCTTCGGCAGGGTGAGATGGTTCAACTGTTGAATGAATTTTGTAATAGGTTTGTTGATGATGATGATATTTTGATGAATGTTATTATTGGCAACGAATAGTGAAGTAGCTATGTACCTATCTTCAATAAACAATAGATATTACATTCAGGGTGAAAGCCTGGTCGTCTGTCATACAGGGTAGGGTCTCTCACAAAGTATCATATTATGGATTTTTGTAAAAACGTTTTAATTCTTGGCTCTAGGTGCGTGTGAAGAGAGAAAAATACTTACAAGATTAAATAGGTATTATTAGGCATTTTCTTAGTGCGCATGCGTGACACGATAAAGCAGTAATTACCTAGTTATTAAAAAACCGTGTAGTTAAGGACTTTTTAGATGCACAAAGACAGTTGGAGCATTGAAATAAATAGGTACTAATTACTGTCTTAACCCGAATACGAATAGGCTTAGAGGCATATGGACATAGCCATCAATAACAGAAAATTAAAAAAAAAAATCCCAATACGCTTGCGCGAGATGGGCGGGGGCGATCACTTCCATTTCCCTTCCCGTGATTCAGTTCGTCGCCTAGCAACATCACTTCACTGTCATGTGTGTTCGTTGAATTTAGTCGTTGAATTTAGTAATAATTTGATTCTTTTGTTATTGGCAACGACTAGTTGAGTATTGCATTTTCTTAATGTGTACACACGTAATGCATACGTGACGCATTACAAGATAAATAAGTAACTAGAAAGTAAAAAAACTCAATTCGATAATGCGTGATGTGATGTGATCACTTATGCATTTCACCGGATTCTGGTCAACGCAATAACGCCTGAGTGAAGTGCGCGCGCAGCGTATTTGTGTCAGTAAATTGTCACTTGAACTGTAAGTTGAATTTGGTCATTTGTCGAAATGCATGACGATGGTTTGATGAATATTCTTTTGTTATTCGCTGCGACTAGTTAAGCTGGTGGCGCGTACGTGACGCGTTACGAGTTAAATAAGTACATAAGGTAAAAAATAACTCAATGCGCATCCAATGTGGTAATGAGAGTGCTTAGCGTGAACTTATCACTTCATCCAAATTCAAGTGTGCTGATTATGGTGTTGTGTATTATTGGCAACGCGTAGGTAGGTAGGCGCCTACATCCTGCAATGAATTATTAGGTAAGTAACTACCTACCTACTTATAATCCGCACGTCGTTTTATTCGTGGGGTTAAATTCTAGTCAGCCAGGCTCACTTTTAGCAATCGGTTATCTCTTATTGAATAGATTTCGGTTAACAACAATGCTGAACAACGTCTAACAGTCTTTACTCGACTCTATCTACGTACTATGTATCGCTTCTTTAAAACACATCGCGATTGGGCATACGTAATTATTATCAATCTCGGGTGCTCGGGGGCTCGGGTGAAAATAGAGAAAACGAATTTTCTTAGATTCCCGTAAATCTATTGCAACTTTCATGGAAATCGTCAGAGCCGATTTCGAGCACGTGGTTGCTCATTTTTTTTATTATATTTATTGTTCGTGCTTGACGCGCTCACACCTCAGTATAAGTACCTACATACGGAGTAGTATTGTAAAAAAAATAAAAAAACGAAATTGAGTTTGTGACTGAATTTCTGTTTTGAAATTTTGATTTAAAAATACCGTAAATAGTAATGTTTAGACACTTAAATACTAGCTTTGAATTAATATAAAATGATCACTAGAAAATAGCGTAAAAAATATTATTAAAATCTCGATTATGACTGTAAAAATGTGCTTGGTCCATCCCTAGCATCAGGTGGAATGACACTGACACTTCACTCCACGCTCGCTTCACGCAAATTTTCACGGTGAGATGGTTACAGAATCGCACTACAGTAAGTACACGTGGTATAGTAGGACACGGTACCGCAAGTGAACGCACGGTGTGTTTTTGGTTTGATCGTTTTCGTCCTGGAAATTTTGATCTCAACAATGAGTCCCGGGGAAATATTTCAAATCCAACGAAAATCGATTCCCGTCCCCAGCATTTCTATTGCAGAGGCATCAACGAACTTTAATTAAAATGGCAAAAGTGCACCGTAAAATGTTTCTTTAAAAAAAAAAATACTTGATTTTTTCTTTATAAAACGGCAAATTCATAGGTAAAGCTACTCTATATTATCTCTACTTTAGAAAAATAATGATGTTGTAGGAAGAGAATTAAATGCGGGAAATTTACCTAATCTGTCAAAAACCCACTACCTGGTAATAATAGTAGTGCACACAGTTTCAAGTTTATTCAGAGAAACTGTCATAATTTCTCTGGAATTTAATAAAACCAACTTTCCCAGCACCCTCTATTAGTCTACAGGATTTACAGAATCCATTATAACTTCAATTTCATTAAATACTGTCTTTAGGTTACCTTAGAAAAACTAGGATCCCAAACAACGAACCAACTTCAAGGTAATTATTATAAGAGTAAATTAAACAAGCATAATTACAGTAGTGCGAGCTAATTATTCTCTTTTATAGTGCTATGTGTCTGTAGCACTGTGTTACCTGTAAACTTGGCGTTCGGTTACACCAGTGTTTAACTATAGTTCTTTAACAAACATCGTGATTGTTGTCTGGATAATTAGACTTTTAAGAAATACTACAACAGTGTTTGTTTTAAGACGCATTGAGCTTTTTACATTGATGCCAATGTTTCTGTAATGATTTCTTGCAAACTTCCACAGAATCTCTAAATAGGGTCAGCTAGTTTTTAGGGTTTCGTGCACAAAGGGTAAAACGGGACCCTATTACTAAGACTCCGCTGTCCGTCCGTCTAACCGTCTATCACCAGGCTGTATCTCATGAACCGTGATAGTTAGACAGTTGAAATTTTCACAGATGATGTATTTCTGATGCCGCTATAACAAAAAATACTAAAAAATAGAAGAAAATAAATATTTAAGGGGGCTCACACACAACAAACGTGATTTTTTTGCTCGTTTTTGCTCGATATTGATAACGGCAACAGGTAGACGCTTGAAATATTCTCAGAATATTTAGTTATATATTCACTTTAAAAATAAATAATAAAATTAAAATAAAACAAATATTGAAGGGAAAAAAACGTGTTTTTTTTGCCGTTTTCATAGATAATGGTACGGAACCCTTCGTGCGCAAGGAGCACTCGTACTTGGCCGGTTTTTTTACATAAAACTAATACGACTTTTAATTTGAAATCAATTAAATGTTGTTAGCTTAATCTACCGCTACTAAATGTTTTAACAAGAAAACTCAGATTAATCATTCATCTACTCATTGAAACCGTCGTATCCCAAGTTCTTATTACCATAATCCAATGCAACTAAATTCCAACCGATTAAAACGAAGTTCGGTTCAAACGAAGAGCTCAGCGACAACTTTAATCCCAGTTTAGTACTTAATCTTCGCGTTTAATCATAGTGCAATCAACCTGAGAATGTTTGCTTTTATTGCACCACAAATTATGTAGGTACCCGAGATCTTGTCTTAGGATAATGTAATATCACCTACTTAAACTACCATATAAAAGTGATAAAATAAGGTAACTATCTTGATTTTATGACGCTGCCTTTAACAAAATCTGATACTTAGGTGTTGTTCTTAAAATCTTGAAACATTAAACTAGACAGTAGACAGTCTCTTAATTTTATAATTTTAACCACGAAAGATAAGACGGTTCGGTGCTGTGCTCAAGAACTTTATTTATTCTTAAGGTGGAACTAGTCGATATTTTTTCCATACACATTTAGAGAGGGTATTACTCCACTTTTTGACATTGAGCATCCAATATTAAACACGATATTATTATCGTTTTGTCTTATTATTAATATTGTCTGTGCGGCAACAGAATAGTACAATAAAAAACTATTAAAGTTATGACTTATGTATGAGCCAAGAAAGATTCTTAATTCTTGTTAATTTAACGCTACTTTGGGCGTAAATAAGTAACAAAAGAAGTTTAAAATCTTCAAAACAAAGTTGGCACCGACAAAGCTCAATTATCGATGAGTTCAATAAATATTAATTTGTTATTGATTTTGCATTGTTTCTTTTTCATAAAACTCGAACTTTCAAAGGCCTTTTGGTAAATTTTTACGCGGTCGTTTCACTATTACTAGTTTTACTTTACTACTACTAAATATTTATTATTTTACTAGCATCTAATTGCTCATCAATGATACTATCTCTGTCGGACACTTTGCTAGGTGAGATAGCATACTTTTTGGCCAACCCCACCAGTGAGTTTCGAGTCCGCGACTAGTTCAACCTTAAGAGTCAGAAGCCAAGCAACCAGCAATTTTATCAGCTATAAATATAAAACGGAAGATTACAAAAATTCCAAACAATAAATTTTAGAAAAAACGCAAGTTGTCATCGCAATAAAATTGGACAAAACAAAAAGTAAGTATGGCGACGCAAGGTGTTTTAAAGTAACAATGAAAAATGACGGTCGCCAAGTTGTTACGAATTTGTCCCACCTCAGTAACAAAGTTAGGCAAAAGTGGCTAGATTTATCGATGGGGGATCTTACCCGCAAAATGCTGGCAACACCGTACACTGAGTTAAAAGCCGTGAAGTTGGGAAATTGAAATGAGTTTACTATCTGCAATTCATAGCTAAAACTTGAGCGCGGCTGACGTTTTGAGAGTGGAGTCTGATGTTTATTTAAGTTGTACTCAAGTTATGTGAAATTGTTTTATGAGATAGTAAGTTTTGTTTTAAAATACGCGTTTGAATCACTTACGTTTTCAATTTGACCTACCAACCAGAAACCTAAGTGATTCAAAAGAGCTGATGGTGCTTTTTTCATACAATAGTATCACAACGCAAATCTTCTCAATTTGTATACACGGTATAAACAGTGGCAATATTTTAAGGGGTCATTGTATTCGTCATTATGAACAACTTTCACTATGGGACCAAACCTGAAATCGCGAAAAAAAAATCAGCGGTTCCCTATATTTTGACGAAGCGAACATGCGAACATAAATGTACTAAACTGCAGAATTTTTTTTCGCTATTTCAAGTTTGGTCCAATAGTAAAAGTTGTTCATAATGATGAGTACAATAACCCCTTAAAAGATTGCCATTGTTTACACTTACACCCTGTATACAACTACTTCACAAAAACAACAATCCTTTCCCCCACTAATTCCCCGACGCCCACACGTCACTCGGCTCACAAGATGGCGTCTACAACGCAAAACTTTATGGGAATACCATCAACACGACGCAAATCGTCGCCTGTCGACTGATTGGCCATTATGCAAATCTCACACTAACAATGCCCCCGGAGGCGCCTTGCATATTTTACCGGATTATACCCGTAACGCCAATAAGTGATAGCAACCGACCCGTTAGATGTTTGCGTTATTGTGTGATGTATGCCCCAATGAGTTGGGGGATTGAACTGTTATATTTTATTAATGGCTTCGAGGTTTTTTGGGGGAAAATATGGTTTTTGTATGCGTTTTCTACTTGAGAAAACTTGCTATTTATCATGATGGATTCTATTCTGTTTACGTTTGCTACATTCAGGTCCGTATTACAGAAGGAAACTCAAGCACTGATCTTTGTTTAAATTTAGTTTAAAACTAGTTTCAACCAATCAAATGGCTTGAATCTAATTTTAAGTAATGCTTGAGTATTGAGTGACGTTCTGTAATACGGACCTTAGACTTGATTTCTGTTACTTTAGTAAAAAGACTAGTTGCTGAACTAACCACTGTATTATTTTTAAGATACCTACAGTAACAGATTAACTTAATAGAATAATTTTCGTAGAATAATTTTAATTTTTGCGGTGCAATGTAAGCCACACAACAACCGGAATCCCCAAGTGCGGTACACCCCGCCACGGACGAACGAGGCGCTGGCGACCGACCGTTGGCAGTATAACCATCCAACAAGCCAACCAAATTCTCCAGAGCGCTGTCGGGTAGCACCGTTATCGTGGCGAAAGAATTGGCTCTGCGGTCAGCAACTCGCATTCCAACGTGGTGACTACGGGCAATAAACCTCCCAAATGTAGTTCCCCCGTTCCCGGTGGTCCCGCTATTCCTGGTCAAGGTAACAGTCACGGTAACGGCGAATCGGGGTGGAAAAGGTGACAAAACTTTGCTGAAGAACTATAGACCCATCTCACTTCTGAGTCACGTAGACCAGCTGTTCTCGAAACTCGTCACGAACCGTCTCGCCAGGAGACTTGACAAATGCCTGTTTTCAACTAAAAATGTGATCTTTAATCGAAAAAGGGGGGGGTGGTCTAATAATTCAAAAATTAAATTTGACCTTTCACTATGACTCGCCAAGTCACAGTTATTAGAGTTCCGTACCAAAATGGTAAAAAAGGAACCCTTATGGTGTCACTCAGTCTGTCTGTCTGTCTGTCTGTCACAGCTGGATATCTCAAGAACTACTAATGCTATCAACTTGAAATTTAGAACAGTTTTATATGACGTTTACCCAACTATTTTGCAAATAAGAAAGAAATAAAAATATTTATGTTTTTTTTGTAACAGGTGCTGAAAGGGGGTCTTAAAAATTCAAAGTGGGGCTACTAGGTCATGTGGGGTATCATATGAAAGAACGCTGTTTGCACATTCTTAAATTATTATTTTTTTAGGCTGCATAGTTTTCGACTTTTGATGAAAAATGTAAAAAAAATACCGTTTCCCCCCCTTATCTCCGAAGTTTGCAAAGGGAAAAACCTGAAATTATTCAATGTGATAGACGTTTATGTAAAGATTACAGGAAAAATAAAACGATGTCTCTAAATAGCACACTTTTTCAGAAATCGGAACGGAACCTCGGTGCGCGAGTCCGACTCGCTCTTGACCGGTTTCTTTTGCATTAATTTGACCAAATATTACGTTAGCCTTACATTACATAAATCCCATAGATACAAAACTAAAGGGAAAGGTATATCCCGTCTTAGGTCGGGATGTTAAACAAAATACAAATGATCCCTTACTTCTGGATCAGCAGGCAAAAGAATCGATTCACACACATCCTTACTGTGCGGCCATAAGAACAGCGGACGTTACGAAATATTGACTGCAATAAAAACTTAAAAAAAACTGGTCAAGATCGAGTCGGACTCGCGCACCGAGGTTTCCGTACCATCATTTATATTTAATTTTTGTTGATGATTTCTGAAAAAACTTGGGTATTTAGAGACATCGTTTTATTTTTCCTGTAATCTTTAAATAAACTTCTATCACATAGAATAATTTCAGATTTTTCTCTTTGCAAACTTCGGAGATAAGGGATAGGTATTTTTTTTGTCATTTTTCATGAAAAGTCGAAAACTATACGGCCTAAAAAAAAATGTTTGAGAATGTGCAAACAGCGCTCTTTCATATGATACTCCACATGCCCTAGTAGCCCCACTTCGAATTTTGAAGATCCCCTTTTAGTCCCTGTTGCAAAAAAAAACATACATATATTTATTTCTTTATTATTTGCAAAATAGTTGGGCAAACGAAAACTGTTAACTGTAATACTGTTCCAAATTTCAAGTTGATAACATTAGTAGTTCTTGAGATATCCAGCTGTGACAGACACACAGACTGAGTCTTACCATAAGGGTTCCTTTTTACCATTTTGGTACGGAACTCTAAAAACGACCAACTTCCAAAAAAACGGTCTCGCTCTCACTCAGTCCGCGAGTAGTATCGTGCGAGCGAGATAAAAAGCCGAGGTAGTATGGGCTCTTAAGACATAAATAATAGGTAAATCAACCAAATAATTCTTCCCGACTCGCTCGCTTCATTACCGCAGCCTTGAGATTACACGGAACTTGATTTATCTAACTCAGCCATCGTTGGAACGATTTACAGCATCCGTTCTGGATCACCGCGATTATTTATCAACGTGCCCTTGTTTACTGCACAAGCCAATTTGTTTATTTACATTTTCAAGGTTTGAATAGTCAGGAAGTTATTTTGATAACGATCACTAAGGAAGCCGGTAGAAGTTGGAGTACCTACAAAAATGAATCAATCAATCTGCCTAGCCTTTTCCCAACTATGTTGGAGTCGCCTTCCAGTCTAACCGGATGCAGCTGAATACCAGTATTTTACATGGAGCGACTGCCTATCTGACCTCCACAACCCAGTAACTGGGTAATACGATACCCCTTGGTAAGACTGGTTGTCAGACTTTCGGGCTTCTGACGACCCGTAACGACTGTCAAAGATCCACGAATGACAGCCGGGACCAACGGCTTAACGTGCTTTCCGAGACACGGAGGAGTCTCCGTATGTAAAGATGGTCACCCATCCACTGACCAACCCCGGCAAGCGTAGCTTAACCGACACGAGCTCTCGTTTTGAGTACCTACAATGAGTAGTATTTTCCTGAAAAGCATGGATAACCATTATTTTGCTTAAATTACTGACAATAAGACATTCCAAAATACACAAGGATGAGTCCACTGTGTATTAAGGTAAGGAGCAGCTTTATCGTGGCATTGTGGCAATACTGACCATTCCTTTGTCCACTATCCTGTACCCAGTGATTCCCTTGCAATAGAATACGCCCTACGCATAATGTCTGGGACGAGTCGTGAGCACAAATTCCACCTTAACTTTAACTGCCCTCGTCAGCGTTTTTTTTTTTTTGTGGATGGGAAATCATCAAATAACTTCTCCCGCTCTAGGTGGAGCGGAAGGGTGTGTCAGACTTTAAGGCTGCCTGTCCACCGGAGCGGAGCGAGGCTACGGAGCGGAGAAACGGAGAAATATTAACCAATAGGAGCGCGAGCGGACGGCGGAGTGGAGCGGACTTAAGATTCTATTGGTTAATATTTCTCCGTTTCTCCGCTCCGCAGCCTCACTCCGCTCCGGTGGACAGGCAGCCTTACTGACCAAAACCCACCCGTGTTCCTTCAGTTGCCTGTGCCAGGGCCACTGTATCTCTTTCGAACAACCTGCGACCGCGGCGGCATCGGCCCTATTGTACCCCATCATTGCTGACATCTCTTTGAGGCGCGCGTGGAACACGACGCGCCATCGACCCGGGCCTGGTCCTAAAAAGGAACCCTTATGATTCGACTCAGTCAGTCTGTCTGTCAAAGCTTAATATCTCAAGAATTACTAATGCTATTAACTTATTTGGAACAGTTTTTGATGACGTTTGCCCAACTTTTTTGCAAATAAGAAAGAAATATATATGTATATAATATATATTTTTTTTGCAACAAGGACTGAAAGGAGGTCTTAAATATTCGAAGTGGGGCTACTAATCGTAGTGCATGTGGGGTATCATATGAAAGAGCGCTGTATACACATTTTTTTTCTTTTTTTTAGGCCGCATAGAGAATAATCTGAAATTATTATATGTGATAGAAGTTTATTTATAGATTACCTTTTTTTTTTTTTATTTATGCTAAATACAGGTTTATTACAGGTTCACGTTTGTATTGTACCATTAAACCAGAGATGGTTTGTATTGGTACTCACATTCGTTATAACAACATCAAAACAAATACACACAAAGCAAATAGAATAAGAATAAGAATAAGAATAATTTATTGTATAATAAGTTACATTTGTTGTGTTGTTTCCTGGAACTCACACTAGGATTCCCTGTGTCGTGAGATCCAGGCTCCTTCGTTTCGTTAACATCTGTTGCTACTCGTATACATGAAATAGGTTTGAAAATTTTACAATAAATTTCTTAATTTCAAAGTTACAAAAGAAAACTAATGCTAATACACAAAGAAAAATAGTAAATAACCAAATATGTATGTATGTGGTGTGGGGGTGTGTTGGTGTGTGTATGTGTGATATGGTGTGTGATATATAAATAGTATGTTTGTGTTATAGAATAGTAATTATATAAATATAAATATATGTATGAGTGCATTTTTTTAGGTTAAGAAGTTTCAAATACAAGTAATTAAATAATGTAGGTAGGGTAATATTTTTCAAACATCTATCAGTAAGTAAGTAAGTTACATGTAGGTAATGTTTCAAATCTGAGCTGCTCACTATTCATATTTATACAGGTTGCTCCGATTTTACTTGTTTTTGTTATTAGTCTTTATTAAATTATTTTATTAAACTAAGTGATATAAGTAGTTGTAATAGTATTTTTTGTATTTTTGCTTATAGTTTTTCGAGTTTATTTCGTCTTTAATAGATTTTGGTATTTGATTGATTATTGTAGGATTATTATTTTACTGTTCGCCTGCCATAATAGTTTCTAGCCTGAGGTACAGTTAGTTTATTTTTGGTGATACTTCTAGTGATTATTTGATGAGTTATGGGTATTTGAATGCTCTTGTTATTTTACAATATTTTACAATATTTAAATAGTTCGATGACGTTATCTTTAGATTGGTGTTTTATTTTTCTGGGAACAATGAGTTTTAAAATTCTAACTTGCAGCTTGGAAATTCTTTCAATAAATGTTTTAAATGTTCGCCCATAACTCGTGATTCCGTTGATTCCGCTAATGTAATTAATAATAATAATAAATATCCTTGGACATTTCACACAACGCCATCTAGTCCCAAGCTAAGCAACCGCTAATGCTTGTGTTATGATAACGAGATGGCTGATAAATTACTTATATACATTTTTTTTTTTTTTTTGTAAATACATACATATTATAGATAGAAAAACACCCAGACTCGGAACAAATACTTGTAGGTCGTACAAATATTTGTTCCGTGCGGGAATCGAACCCGCGACATGCTGCGCAGCAGTCAATCGCTCAACCACTGCGCCAACCGTGTCGTCAAAATTTACATGTTGAGAAGGATTTTGAACGTTTGAATTTTGCTAGTATAGCTCGCAACTTGTCACATACCGAGTCCACGTGAAAATTCCAACTAAAACGATTGTCTACGACTAATCCAAGGTAGGTGTGGTGCGTTACTTGATCAATTGCCTCACATCGACAGGTACCTGACAGAGTGGAGTGAAGACAACTGTGACTGTGTGCGATTATCTTAAAAGAAATAATGTGCTTTAGATGGCTAGAGTGGACATGAATGATTTTGGTCTTACTTGCGTTAAGAACCAGTCCAGCATCGTGTGCCCATTTGGAAACTCGAGTAAAATCGTCCTGTAACCCATAGACTTATAAAAAAAGATGGACTCCGCGCCACGCATATCGAAAGTGAAGCACCCTACCGATCTATGTGTGCGTGATTTGAGTACCTGCAAAGACGCCGTCGCTCGTGTCACTTAATGGCGGCCGGTCGGCATACTATGATGTAAATGTGTGCGCGAGGCGTGTTTGTACAAACGGTCCCGGCATACTTACTGTGCTTCACTTTCGATATGCGCAGCGCGGAGTCCATCTTTTTTTATAAGTCTATGCTGTAACCATTGAGCTGCTACTTTTACGTCTCTGTGGGTAGCAACAAGTCATGTGTCATCTGCATATTGATTAACGTAACGTAACCTACAGGAAAAATAAAACGATGTCTCTAAATATCACACTTTTTCAGAAATTGGAACGGAACCCGCCACTGTGCGCGAGTCTGACTCGCTCTTGACTTGTTTTTTATATTGATTTAATTGCTCCCGCCCGTGTGCAACCTGCCGAAAATAAAATTCATTAGGTTTAAGATTAGAGTTTGTGCTCACGACTCGATACACGGTGTTAAAAACGTTTTCCATGTTAAAAATTTCTTAGTAACTTAATTCATAAAATATTCTTAAACATCCAAATATAACGAGATGGAAGGTAAATATTATTAAACATTTCCCGTCACATTAAAGGGAATCAGATTATGAAAACTCGGCTTTGGTGTTAGGTGCCGGTTTTAAATATTTCATTTATTTACCCTCATATTTCCGACCGACCACCATTTACCTGCCTAGCCTTTTCCTAACTATGTTGGGGTCGGCTTCCAGTCATACTGGATGCAGCTAAATATAGACCGTGAGGCGTAAGATGAGCTTTGCATTTGTGTGAGTGATCACCAAAATGGTACGAGAGCCAATAAATTACTAAAATTTTGTTGTATCGTTTTACGTAAGACAAAATGTTCAATCGTCATAACGTTTTACGTTTTACAACGATGTGACATGGTTTTGGTCATGGCCTCTCGTACTAAAAGAACAAAAGCCGATTGCCAAAAAGCAGTATAAACCGGTTTTAAATCAAGCAAAGGACGCGTTGCGCTCTATGCCGGACGTCACACCTACACTATCTATGTGCTCACACATAAATGCAAAGCTCAGCTTATTCCTCGCGGACTGTACCAGTGTTTTACATGAAGTGAACTTTCTTATTGGCCTATGTCCAGCTGCTGCTGCAGCTGCAGTGAACTTTCTTATTGGCCTATGTCCAGCTGCTGCTGCAGCTGCAGTGAACTTTCTTATTGGCCTATGTCCAGCTGCTGCTGCAGCTGCAGTGAACTTTCTTATTGGCCTATGTCCAGCTGCTGCTGCAGCTGCAGTGAACTTTCTTATTGGCCTATGTCCAGCTGCTGCTGCAGCTGCAGTGAACTTTCTTATTGGCCTATGTCCAGCTGCTGCTGCAGCTGCAGTGAACTTTCTTATTGGCCTATGTCCAGCTGCTGCTGCAGCTGCAGTGAACTTTCTTATTGGCCTATGTCCAGCTGCTGCTGCAGCTGCAGTGAACTTTCTTATTGGCCTATGTCCAGCTGCTGCTGCAGCTGCAGTGAACTTTCTTATTGGCCTATGTCCAGCTGCTGCTGCAGCTGCAGTGAACTTTCTTATTGGCCTATGTCCAGCTGCTGCTGCAGCTGCAGTGGACGTTTTTCGGCTGAAATGGTGACGATGATGACATGAAGCGACTGCCTATCTTACCCACACAATCTAGTTACTGGGTAACACGATACTCCTTAGTAAGACTGTTTGTCAGACTTTTTGGGCATCTGATTAACGACTGTCAAGAGGCACGGAGGGGTCACCCATCTACGAACCCACCGCGGCAAGTATAGCTTAACCTTCGATCGACCCATGCGGATATTATCATTTAGCCATCATTCTAAATGTCTAACTTTCAGGGAAATAAGGTGTGATGTTATGTGATATGTATATTTCTTAGCCAACTGGTTTAATTTAACTTTGCGGCGGCCGAGCTACTATAGTCGGACTTTTAATTACCTGTTACTTCTGCTGTCATTTTTACTGTCATTTCACTATCGAATGAGAACATGTTTTAACGAAATGGCAGATAAGAAGTGTCATTTTACTGCAGCTGATTAAAGTTCCAATATTATTCAGGCTTATCAGCCTGAATGATATTGGAATATAGGTTACGTTAGAACTGTAATCAACCAATAGGTCGCAATAGGTCCCAGGGCGTCTCCAGCGGCGACTGAGGGAGTGAGGTTATCTCTCCCTCAAGCGTTCCGCCTCCTCCTTCGCGAGCATTACTGCTTCGCAGATGGAGTTAACGGCCTCCCATGCACTCTCGCTCCGCACCATGGCCTGGACCAGGTTTGGACGAGAGAGCACGGTGGTGCTCCGCCCAAGCCGGGCAGATCTCCACTGTATGCTCCACCGTGTCTTCCTAGACCGAGAGGTGACAGGATTTTTCATAACGATCATGGATACGGTTAGATTTAAATGAAATACAACGACTAAGAGCCGGCAGACCAACTCGTTTCACCTGTGGAGACACCATACTTTGAATAGGAACTAAAACTGACCATTTCTCTTATCGTTTTATTTTCGACCGACACCTCTTGACACGTCTAGCTTTTTCCCTATTCCTTTACAGGGGGGACGGTCGCGCAGCGGGTGGTTCTCGGGGCAGGTGCAGGGTGGAGGTACGACACCGGCCGGCGTGCACTTGAAAAATTCGGCTATTGTCCCGTTTTTCGATGTATTTTTTAGGCTTTCTACACAAATAAGCGTCTTGCATACAGAACGATTGCTCTGAAATGCAACCACTGAGAGCCGGCAGACCAACTTGTTTCATCTGCGGAGACGCCATACTTTGAATGTGTATCAAAACTGACCATTTCTCTGATCGTTTTTTTTTTCGTAACAATGACGCCTCTTGTAACCGCTATAACTCGAAGTTGCAACCACTCAGAGCAGGCAGACCGACGTCATTCACGTTAGGGGACTACTCTACAACCCATCGAAGTAAATCTAACCGTATCCATGATCGTTATGAAAAATCCTGTGACCTCTTAGTCTATCCAGGCGATCCACACAATGATGACACCCGGGCGCTTCCTCCCGCCTTATGCGGAACAGGAACCTCCCGAAACAGTCGTGTCCGGTGAGGACCTGCGTCAGGTGGAAGGTGAGGACGCCGTGGCGCCGCTCTAACCACTCGTCAAAGAGGGGACTTATCGCCGCAATTGTGCCGTGCCCAGCGCGTTGCGACAGTCGCACTCTCCATGTCGCCATGAGATCCCGCCGGAGCTCTGTCCGCTGTGCCGTGATTTCCCGCGGCAGCGGAGTTAAGCCCCGGCGGCGTTTCGCCTCCTCACGCCACTACCACACGTGCGCGAGTTCCTTTACAGAAATAGGTTAGGTTAAAATATAATTAAACAATAAACATAAAAAAAATTTAAAAAATCATTTTATTACACCTAGGGTAAGACATTCTAATACCTAATTGAAGTTTGGCTGATGGTCAAACGCCGATTTCATTAAATTGAGTTTCGACGTTTGCCTGACCAAATTAGTTTCTCCTAGGTTTGACGAAAATTCTTCAGTCAGAAGCCGAAAAATCTTCATTTGTTTGGGCTTTGACTAAGACTTCTAGTCAGACCTGAGGATTGACTAGTCAAACCTAGGAGCGTCAGATCTTTGAGGTTTGACTATAACATATACACTAATTTGCATTCTATGTATTAACATCAAGTATATGTATCAATGATCTTCAATTAAGCACAACAAGAGCAGTGCCACTCGGCTTCGTGCTTGACTTCTATGACAAAGCAGATGTGAATGTCACAAAGGGTATCAAATCCAATACAGTACAGACATATTAGTCGTCACAGAAGCTTGAAATGTATGATAATGTACAGCACAATGAAATGTATGGTAATGTATGTATTGTCGAAACAGAAGGAGGTGTTTTAGCTACATTAAATTAAATTCCAAATAAAATATGTCGGTCTTGGCGGACAGTACAGAACTACCTACCATCCTACCCTAGTTACTATAAAACCACGTTTTACTTAAGCGTACAGTAGTACTCAACTAATAAGGCGCGTCGTGAATCTTCGTTCGCGCAGAAAAGAAAGCATGTCCCCGAAGATTAACGAGATTGCTTAAAACTTACAATCAACCTTAGATCACTACTATAAGGTTCATAATACACTGCAGCTGTTAGTTCCATCTCACTCGCAAGTATGGCGGCTGTCAAGCGGCGCGCGCTAAAATGGCGGCAGCTGCGACCAATAGCGGTACAGGAAAAAGCGTGGAGCGTGCTGATTGGTCAATAGCATTTCCCGCGCTTTGAAAATTCATCTTCTACGCAGGTACATCGATAAGCCTTATTAGTTGAGTACTACTGTATGTATATCGAATTGGCGTTTCTTATCAGGCATTTAAAATGCCTAAGTAAAACTGATCGTAGGTATTTCATTAACGCATACTTAGTCATACAACACGACCCGGAATTAACGCACACTACGAAACCAACATTCGCATAACATAATTATACTTACTTAATTTTTTAGACTATTAAAAGTAAAATAAAAATAATAATAATTTTATTAACTTCAGTTATATGTAGTTATGTGTATGTAGTTGTGTGTGTATGTATGTGGTTGTGTGTTGTAGTATTATGTTTATAACATAGTTTATTTATTAAATTACTTACACTGATTGTGGGAGAAAATTGTCATCACATTGCAAATCTACACACGCACACAGTCGCACACCTTAGGTCTAGCCTAGCGTATTAGGTATCTACTTCCTCCATTTTGGTTTGGTTAAACTGTACAGCGGAAGTGTGCCTGTATTTTACGTAGTTTTTTTAGGGTTCCGTACCTCAATAGGAAAAAACGGAATCCTTATTGGTGGATGTTTCGTTGTCCGTCTGTCTGTCTATCTGGCAGTCTGTCAAGACCCTTTTTCTCAGGAACGTGTTTAGGTATCAAGTTGAAATTAATATCAGATACGTATGTCTACAGTCACTTAGAGTTTAAAAAAAATCAAAAGTGTGCTATTATTTTATTATTTATTATTTATTTTATTTATTTATTTTAAAGAAGGCTTACAGACTAACAAACCAATAGTAAGAATAATGTAATATTTAAAAAATAGCTAATAACAAGCCTCCACATATAGCCATGGAAAAAGTCGATAAAAAGAAAATACATACAAGTTATTATAATTATATAAGATAATAATAGATAAAGTTAATTATCATTGAAAAAAGACTGTGCCAACAGCCGTCTTAAGGTCGGCACACTGGTGCAGAACAAGTCGACATTAAGGTCCCTAGGAAGTCTATTGAAACTAAGAGCACTTCTAATTGAAAAAACATTTCGCCTATAATTAGTCAACGCGAAAGGTACATTTAACATTGGCCGTTGACGTAATGCCATCAGATTCGTACGTAATGACAAATTAGCAACGAGTTCAGGACAGTCAATGTGGCCATTCGCGATACCCAAAAGTAGACTCATGTCCCCGATATAGCGTCTCATCTCCAGAGGAAGGAAGTGGTACCGTTTGCAGCGGTGTTCATAGTCAACTGAGTATTGCTGAGCCCTATAATCCAGATAGCGTAGAAATTTTCTTTGGACGCCCTCAATACGGGACTTATAAGTCGCATACTGCGGGTTCCAAACCTGAGACGCGTATTCTAAATGGCTGCGCACGAAAGAACAATACAAAATCTTAACCGGTTTAAGAGATCGGAAACAGGCTGTAGTGCGTAGTATAAATCCTAGAGCTTTGGATGCCTTTGCAACTATGCTATTTACATGTTGATCAAATAGAAGCTTGCTGTCTATGATTACTCCTAAATCTCTAATGCTATTTAACCTGCTAATGAGCTGATCGTTCATGGTGTAACTAAAATTGATCAAAGAATTACAACGTGAGAATGTTAGGAGGTAGCATTTAGAGACATTTAATTGGAGTTTGTTACGGATGCAATATGTTTCAAACCTATGCAGGTCGTCTTGCAACTGACATGCATCAGACATGTCACGCACAACTTTATGAATCTTCATATCATCCGCATACAGTAAAATATATGAATGACGAAAGCATTGTTTGATATCCGCAATGAACAGTATAAATAACAGAGGACCCAAAATGGAGCCTTGAGGTACGCCTGAAGGGACAGAACTCCAACCAGAGGTGTAGCCCTGAAGCACGACTGCCTGTGTTCTGTTCTCTATATAGGAGGAGAACCACCGGTACAGGTCACCATGTATTCCGGCGAGAAACAGCTTCTTCAGCAGCATGCAATGATCAATTCGGTCGAAACACTTACTATAATCGGTATAAATTACGTCAACTTGTCGCTGTGCCATGCCATTTGTGATAAACTCTTGTGACAGAAGTAAGTTAGACGTGGTCGAGCGGTTCCTAACAAAACCGTGCTGTTCCTCACCAAGAATTGACTTGAAAGCCGCGTAGACATCGGTATAAACGATACGTTCAAGAATTTTAGAAAAAAGGCAAATTTTTGATATGGGGCGATAGTTTTCAATATTAGCCTTGTCGCCCTTTTTAAAGACGGGAGTAACGAAAGCAGACTTCCAAATCTTCGGAACTTTACCCTCGGAAAGAGAGCGCTTGAATATGATAGAAATGGGTTCCACAAGACTATCAGCACAAGCAACTATAAACGTAGGAGGTATTAAGTCTGGTCCACCTGATTTACTCAGGTCTAAAGATTTCAGCAGTTTCAATATACGTGAGTCGTTTATGTCAACTGTGCTGATAGACATTGCAGTATTACTACATTGTTCACTAGAAGCACGATCATCATCAGCCGTAGATTCAGGTTCTGAAAAGGTGGACTGGAAATAGGTAGCAAAGAGATTGCTAATATCCTGTCCTGTATTCACAGAGGTCTCACGGTAGAACATCTCATTAGGAAACGAACCATCCCTCCGCTTACTCTTTACGAACGTCCAGAAAGATTTAGGATTTTTTACAATAGAAGCCTCAATGTTTGTCATATAATTATCATAACAAGTTTTTTCCAGTTCAAAAACTCTGGTACGCAGTAATGAAAATGAGTGATAATCAGATAAGTTACTGTATCGTTTATATTTCTTATGATACTTATGTTTTTCTCTAATAATTTTAATTAGTGCCGGGGTATACCAAGGAGGATAAGAGGACTGTTTTACCGATTTTAAAGGAATGTGTCTATCCCTCAGCTCATACAGTTTACTATAAAAAATTGTGACGGCATCATCCAAGCTCGTTGACTGTAACAACTGAGGCCAGTTAATTAGATCCAGTTCAGATTTAATAGCATCATAATTGCCCTTCGAGAAGATATAATGTTGCTTAGGTTTGTCGACAAGTTTTTGAATTTCAATAAATTTTGTCTCAATAATTAAAGGCTTGTGGTGTAAATCAATAGGCAAAGCAAGGGGGTCCGTACATCCCGATACAGTCACAGTATCATTACAGAATACAAGATCAAGCAATCTACAGTTCATGTTCCGCTCACCATTATACTGTGACATGTTGAACGTTTGTATTGTATCGAAGAAATGAATCACATGCTGAGAAGAAATATTTTGCGGGATTAACTCACCATTGGCAACTATGTCCCCATTACACCACTCGACGTCGTTACCGAAATTAAAATCACCCACCAGCAAAAACTTGTCAAGTGGATGAGTCAGAATTAAGTTGTTGAGACTATCTGTGAAATTACGCAACTGAATACTATAACAATTACCTAGATTTTCTTTGCATAGGTAAAGTGCACATATATGCAAATTGTAACTAACCTGTGGTTTTGACCTTTTAAGGATTAAAGATAGCCAAATATCCTCCGCAGAGCTACGCCAATCCAACCTCTCAACTATTGTAAGATCATGTTTCACCGCTATCAATACACCACCACCACGCAACTGGCCGGTTCGGGAGTAGTCACGATCGCGTCTCCAAACGAGGTAACGTCCATCAAATAATTCACTGTTATTAAAACTATCATCTAGCCACGTCTCCGTAAGTATAATGATATCGTAGGAACTGAGAGACATACTCCGCGAAACACAATATTCGTTTTCGTACGCAGACCACGCACGTTCTGGTAGTAGATTTTAAGCGTAGCCATAAGTACATTCAGCTACAAACAAATAACTTATGAATAGATACAAAATTGTCAATATTACTGATATAATAAAGTGCCGGTCATTATCTGGGCCTTTATAATGCTTAATGCGGGTAGGAGTCCAAAAAAATAATAGACACAGCAATACACAGCGAGCAGTAGAAATAACATTATAAAAACGGTTCCTACAAAAAGAAACAAAAGACGACGACCAGTACAGAGATAAGAGTACCTCGGAGTGAATTGTCATAACTGGGGACGGTCCATAAAGGAAATTGTACCTTAATACACGACAGAAATGGTTTAAATTAGCGTAACAAAAAGTGACAGTGCAAAAATAATATTCAATAGACTTACCTGGGCACACCGTGTAATGACACAAAACTAATAGGAAAACGCAACTAGCACATTTATGTAAATGATAAATGATAAATGATAAATGATTTATTTTCTGTAAGTAGGTTTGTACAAACACTTTTACACGTCAAACATATTTTTTTTTAAACTAGATGAGTTCGACGTTTCCTATCTGACTACTCTGAGAAGAAACGCCGAAACAAACTCAGAGGTCACAGTCTCTTTTAAAGTCCAGACATAATCTTGGTCAGATCATGTGAAGACCATGTAGATTGCAGTCAGAAATGGTCTTTTGATGAAAGAACCACACAGATTGAGTGGACCTGTCCAGTCAGTGCACGCATTTGTCAGTAATCGTGCAGCTCAACTCAAAACTTAAGGAGCTTAACGATTCGACGAACAATACCAAAGAAAAGACATTTGGGTAGGCCGCATAAATTACTCAAACTGTCAGACTATAACTAAAACTGAGAAAAGGATAAAATAAATAAAAAACAATGATCCACGTAGTCTTCACATTCACAATAATTAAAAATAGTATAACAAACAAAATATTCATGTCATTGTATAGAATATGTAAAAAGGTATTTAAATCAACATTAATAGTGTAAATTTATTGGAGCAGCTCAAACCCAAGCCTTTTTGTCCTCAATATAGTCTTTGACAGTATAAAAGGCTTTCTGACAAAGTTTCCGCTTTATACAATTTTTGAATTTATTAAGGCTTAGTTCTTGAATGTGGCTAGGTAGTTTATTATAAAAACGTATACATTGGCAACTAAACGAACCACTTATTTTCTTCAGCCTGGTTGTAGGAACAACAAATTTGTGTTTGTTTCTAGTATTCACATTATGGACGTCACTGTATTTTTTAAACAAATTGATATTTTTATGAGCATACAAAAGATTTTCATAGATATACTGAGAAGGCACAGTCATTATATTAATTTCTTTAAATTTATCTCTGAGGGAGTGTCTGGGACTTAATTTGTAAATTGAACGAATAGCCCTTTTTTGTAAAACAAAAATTGTCTGAATATCGGCGGCATTTCCCCACAACAGAATACCGTACGACATCACACTATGAAAATAACTAAAGTAAACTAAACGGGCTGTCTCTAAACAAGTTAAATCACGAATTTTCCTAACGGCGTATGCTGCAGCGCTAAGCTTTTTCGACAATTTATCTATATGGGGGCCCCATTGAAGTTTGGCATCCAAAGTTATGCCCAAGAACACTGTGGTATCTTCGGGAATCAACTCTTCACCCTTTATGAGAACACTAGTTTTTACTTGTCTAACATGAGGTATAGTGAACTTAATACACTTAGTTTTTTTCTCGTTAAGAAGTAGTTTATTAACATTAAACCAGTTAACTACTTTTGCGAGGGCGCTATTTACATTGTCAGTAACCAGCTGCTGACGTTTGAGTTTAAATAAAAGTGAAGTGTCATCTGCAAACAACACTATATCATGATTATCCTTTATGAGGTAAGGCAAGTCATTAATATAAATAAGAAACAAAAACGGGCCAAGAATTGAGCCTTGGGGGACCCCCATTGTTACTACGGATCCGGGTGATCTTTTCCCGTTAACATCAACTCTTTGAATCCTATCACTTAAGTAAGAAGTGAGAAGATCCAGAGAGGCGTTCCGGATTCCGTAGTGATGCAGTTTCCTGATTAATGTTTCATGAAGAACGCAGAATGATATATGAATAAGATTCTCAAACAACTTTGTTTCGCACCTAAAAAACACAAACCTAATATACAGGGTGGCCGGAACATTGACGTCCAAAAATAAAATTTCGGTCCCTCGTATCGTGGGGTATTCGAATCACCCCCATGTATGTTCCGCGACTTTTCATAGTTTTCGAGTTATGAATTTTTTTCTGAATGTTTGAAAATTTTCGACCTGACCAACCTAAAAAAATTCTAAAAAAAAAAGTAGAGGGTTTTATAGAGTTTCTTTTTTTGCAACTGAATTTTCATAAGTGGTACTTTTATGCATAAAATAATCAGCTTCGTAACTGTGATGAAAGTTATGAAAATGTTGATCTAAAGTGAAAAATTTACGTTCGGTAAATTATGACTCAAATTTTCAATTTTAAATTAAAAATCTTAACAGGTGACTTCATAATTCCTAAGTAGGCTTCAAGAATGCGCCAAACTCTCAGCTTTCATAATCATAAAAAAAATGAAGTACTTAATAGGGCTACTTTGTTTAAAACCGGCCTTCAAAGACAGCGAGGTGGAAAAATTCTTAAAATTACCCATCTGAGTAATTATTTTTTTTTGGCTATTTTCTCGTTCCTAAGGTTAATTAATGATAAGAATACTGAAAACTAACCAACAAATAGTTTCAGAGTTGGGTAAGAAAAGTTTTACGTAAAAAGTGGTTTTGAATAAAACACAGATGATAATGTGAAAAAAGTACTTAATTTATTTTTAACATTTACAAAAGGTTTTCAAAGTGGCCACCACCAGCAGCAATACACATTCTACACCTACGTAAGAAATTGTCTGGCAATCGTCTAAAAGCGTCTCTGTTCTCTCTCACAACACGTTCAGCTTCTGCAATCAACTGCCTCAGCTCTTGTTCACTTGAACAGTCTCGGGCGTATGCTATTTCCTTGTAATAGCCCCAAATAAAGAAATCGATGGGGTTGAGATCAGGTGAGCGTGGAGGCCACCTAATTGGACCGCTGCGTCCGATCCATCTGTTGGGGTATGTTTCATCTAAGTAATTTCGGACCTGGGTTGCATAGTGACACGGGCGCCGTCATTTTGCAACACCATGGTTCGTCTGAGTTCGAGATTCACATCTACCAGCAACAATGGAAGTTCATTTTCCAAAAAGTTTTTGTATGTTTCTCCATCAAGTCTGGACGGCAGTTCAAACGGACCAATTAGTTCGCCATTGAGGATACCAGACCACAAGTTAACGCTGAAGCGATGTTGAAATGTCGAAGCTCTCACTTCGAGTGGATTTTCATTCGCCCACGTGTGGTAATTATGAATATTGAATATAATGTGGTTAGTTTTCAGTATTCTTATCATTAATTAACCTTAGGAACGAGAAAATAGCCAAAAAAAAATAATTACTCAGATGGGTAATTTTAAGAATTTTTCCACCTCGCTGTCTTTGAAGGCCGGTTTTAAACAAAGTAGCCCTATTAAGTACTTCATTTTTTTTATGATTATGAAAGCTGAGAGTTTGGCGCATTCTTGAAGCCTACTTAGGAATTATGAAGTCACCTGTTAAGATTTTTAATTTAAAATTGAAAATTTGAGTCATAATTTACCGAACGTAAATTTTTCACTTTAGATCAACATTTTCATAACTTTCATCACAGTTACGAAGCTGATTATTTTATGCATAAAAGTACCACTTATGAAAATTCAGTTGCAAAAAAAGAAACTCGATAAAACCCTCTACTTTTTTTTTTAGAATTTTTTTAGGTTGGTCAGGTCGAAAATTTTCAAACATTCAGAAAAAAATTCATAACTCGAAAACTATGAAAAGTTGCGGAACATACATGGGGGTGATTCGAATACCCCACGATACGAGGGACCGAAATTTTATTTTTGGACGTCAATGTTCCGGCCACCCTGTATAAACATAGTCTAATAGCGGTTGTAATATAACATCGCGAGTAATTTAAACAATTTTCTGCAGATCTTTCTCCGATTTGACAACCAGCGATGGAGATGTATCGTTTTTATTTACGTGTATCTTCGCATGTTTGACCCAAACGTACTTGAAATCCATTTCTGCTGAGGTTTTCTTAGTTTTAGACTACAACATTTTGTTTCTTATAGTAAGGTGATCATTTATGAAGATTTTATGGTTGCCACTCAATCCAATTTTATCTGGCGTCAGGGGTGAGGTCTTTAGTTCATGCCTGGCAGCTGCTATGAAATCCTCCTTTGCGTAACGTTGGCAGAAACAGACAATGATAGGTTTTATACGGTCTTTCTCGCTAGTAGGTACTCGTGTAATGAAGTTAATTTGATTTTTAGTGACAGGGTAATTGACTTTAGCGCTAATTTTGGCTATTATTTCAAACAAGTTCTCGTTACCTGTCTGAGGCACACCCATAACTTCAATATTATTCATACGCGACCATTGATCTTTATTATTATTGTCTTCTTCTAACTTATCCAAACGGGCTTGCAGTTGTTCGACTTGGTCCTGGATTTTCTCAACTTTCACAATACGTAACTCCATATCATTCAGTTTTCCAGAGACTTCTTTCATTACCTCGCTATACTGGTTGGACAAGGTTGTTTTGAACTCGGCAAATTCATTCCTCAATGCAACGATTTCTTCTTTCATATTCTCCAGGGTGGCAAATTTCAAAGACAACGCTCGAATTTCCTGCAGGACAACCGACTCAGCTTCCATCACTGGGGTGGGTGACACTGGCAAGACAGGTTGCAGGGTATTGCCTGCAATTCTGCATTTACTGCAACGCCACATGAGCTTACGATCTCCTAGCTTTCGGTAGCCGGATTCAGTGACGCCCCCACAGTGGAAATGCATCATGAGGTTACATGATTTGCAGTGTGCACCATCGGACAACGCGTCACTGCAGACACCGCACTTGTTTGAATCCATATTAATGGTATGGTAATTTCCAAATAACAAGCGGAACAAAACAAAACTTTTCTTTTTTAAATTGACGGTAATTTTAACCAAACACAGCCGTATGTAACCGAGGTCAACGACCAACTGTAGACTGTAGACCGATAGAATAGAATCTGCTGGTAAATCTGCAGCAGAATATGCTGCACAATCTGCTGGTAAATCTGCTGCAGAATCTGCTGGTAAATCTGCTGCAGAATCTGCTGGTAAATCTGCTGCAGAATCTGCTGGTAAATCTGCTGCAGAATGTGCTGGTAAATCTGCTGTAGAATCTACTGGTAAATCTGCTGCAGAATCTGCTGGTAAATCTGCTGCAGAATCTGCTGGTAAATCTGCTGCAGAATCTGCTGGTAAATCTGCTGCAGAATCTGCTGCAGAATCTGCTGGTATATCTGCTGCAGAATCTGCTGGTAAATCTGCTGCAGAATCTGCTACAGAATCTGCTGGTAAATCTGCTGCAGAATCTGCTGGTAAATCAGCTAGTAAATCTGCTGCACAATCTGCTGGTAAATCTGCTGCACAATCTGCTGGTAAATCTGCTGCACAATCTGCTGGTAAATCTGCTGCAGAATCTGCTGGTAAATCTACTGAACTGAATCTGAACTTATTATACTAATATAAGTAAAGAGAAATAAACAAAAACAAGAATACACTTAATGTCTGTCTAAAAGCTTAACTTTTATAAATAAAAAATGAAATACTTAGATTAGAGGCCATATTAGTAATAAAACCACCGGTCAAGTGTGAGTCGGACTCGCGCACGAAGGGTTCCGTACCATATTATATGTTTAACAATCGCAAAGATAACTTCTTACCTAATGTATAATGATACTGTGAATTACAAGGTTATTTTTTGCAATTGCAGCAAAACACCCATGTTTAAACAAAATACCTTATGAATCGCCGTTTTCAGTATTGTTGATTAAATACAGTATTCATGGTACCTACATGGTATAAAGAAGTTTCAAATTCCTAATTTGTTGAATTGTTGCGCTAGAGCTCGTACAAAAATGGTCTAAAATTTACAACTTTTGCGGCCCCCTATTTCTTAATTTTAAAAGATAAAAAAAAAAAATTTACTCTACTCAATGAGTTCTAGACGATGACACCATGTGGGGTATTAGATTAAAATTTTTATTTTTTTTTTCAAAATGAAAAGTTTATTGTATGGGGACCGACTCCTTATATTTTGCTTTATTTTTATTATTTGTTGTTATAGCCGTAATAGACAGCGGAGGCTTAGTAAGTTTGTACTGGACTGTATATTTCATGGATTTTAATTTACTTGCGCGGAACCCTAATTATATTTCTAAAATAAAAATAGCCTAAGTTACTCCTTAAAACATCAGCTATATGCCGTCAAAATCGGTGAAAATTCGTTTGGCAAGTTTCCTAACTTGACTCAAAGTACCATTTTTTTAATTGGACTGCGCTTTAAAATTCTTCTATACAAAGTTTAACATCCCTAAACCTCATTTGAGGCGTAGTTTTGAAAAACTAATAATGACAAACATTATTACTTACTTATGCAAGTATTTGTGCTAAGTTTCAAGTTCATTAACCAAATTAATAAGATGTTTCATATAAACTGTATCTCTGTTTTCACGAACACAGATAAAAAATTTCAAAAATCGTCGGGGATGTTTCCATAACTTGACTCAAACATTATTTACACCAATTTTAGAGTTAATCAAGCCCCCAATAAAATCCTCCGCTATAAAATTAACTTTTCACCCCTTAGGGGTAGATTTTTGGAAAACCCTGATACACGTTAGTCTTAATTTTTGGTCTCAAGTATAAAAACTGAGTTTTGAGTTAATCGGACCGCGTGTTAAAATTCCTCCATACAAACTTTGACACCCCCAATCCCTCCTTAGGGGGTAGTTTAGGAAAACTAAAAATGATAAACTTTATAATTTACTTAGATGAATATTCGTGCTAAGTTTCAAGTATATTAACTCAAGGGATAGGATTTTTCATACAAACTTTTATCCCCTATTTTACCCCCTTAGGGATGGAATTTCCAAAAATCCTTCCTAAGTGGATGTTTACACTATATAAGGTATCTATGTGCAAAATTTCAAGTCTCTAGGTCCATTGGTTTGGGCTGTGCGTTGATATATTCAGTCAGGACTTTGATTTTTTTATACATATAGATTTACCATGTTATTTTAAGACCACAGACTTCTTATAGGTTTTCCTGTAATCTACAGGTATAGAACTATTTTCTATTTTTTTTTTCAAAATTTTAGGCTCAGTAGTTTCGGAGATAAGGGGGGGGGGAATGGTCAATTTTCGTCAATTTTCTTAAATAACTTTAAAACAATATATTTTAAAATTATAAAAAATATATATTTGAGATCCTCATTGTAAGCCCTTTCATTTGCATTTGATATGTCACACGGTACAGTTTACAAAACTTTTTTTTTTAATTTTCTTATTTTCCCTCTAAAAGTGACTCTCATATTCAAAATTCATATATTTACTTTAGCTGTACGTGTTTGGGTCACAGAAATCCATATGTGTACCAAATTTGAACTTAATCGGTCCATTAGCTTCGGAGCGAATTGGCTGTGACAGATGGACAGACAGACACACGAGTGATCCTATAAGGGTTCCGTTTTTTCCTTTTGAGGTACGGAACCCTAATAAACAAAAAATATACTAATTAATTCCTTACATAAGCATTTTAGTGTGGTGTGCCTCTAAGCTATTTTAGTTAATAAATTACAATAATTACGAAACCATACGAATACTTTTAGAGTCAAAATGTCATGGCATATTTGCGATGTCGTGACAGACATTTGCAAGAGGGAAAGCATGGCGTTGTCAAGTCAACCAGTCAACCGAATGAACACTTTTTATTCTGTAAATTACCAACATGCTCTGTGCTTTTCCTTTTCAATTTTTGAACCGACATTATATATTGTATTATCTATGACCATGCCTTTCAGATTAGAGCGGTTCAGGTACAAATAATATAATGTCAATGTGGAATTGCGGAATTACTATTTCAGTGAGCCGAATGGGTCATGGATCTCGCGATTTACGAAGTAGCTAGATCTACTGACATGTACAGAGTGCACAACTTTACCGCCTATCAAGCCTCCTGATCTTAATGGTAAGTATCACATGAAATTGTATTACTTATGTTAGGTACCAAACAATATTGAAATAGGTGTAAACTCATCCATTCATTACATAGAGGTACTTACTAAAATAATTGATAATCCCTCTACTAACACTTTCTAATAAAACCCATTGTTCCCACCCAGATAATGCAGCTTCAGAGACAGCAAGCACGCCCCAGATAACTTAGAATCACCTATTCCTCCTGTGACACTGACGCAGACCTCCACAAAAATGGGAGCAATCAGACAGAGACCACTCACACTGTTGGAAAACCCCATCCATTGCCTGTAGGCCATGACCCTTGAGGTAAGTACAAAAAAACATCTATTGTTAGGTACTAGTTCTAGATTCATGTCGATGTCTGAATCTGCATGAAATATTTCTTTAAGATACTTAAAAAACGCTAAATCTGCTGCAGAATCTGCTGGTAAATCTTTTGCAGAATCTGCTTGTAAATCTGCTGCAGAATCTGCTGGTAATTCTGCTGCAGAATCTGCTGGTAAATCTGCTGCAGAATCTGCTGGTAAATCTGCTGCAGAATCTGCAGCAGAATCTGCTGGTATATCTGCTGCAGAATCTGCTGGTTTTTTTTTTTTAATTTATTTACTGAAATTACAATACAGCGGTGTTTCTTAAGTCTAAACTCGCCAAACTTTTACGTTTGATGGCGAGAGGCGCTCGTTTACATTTAAAACAATGAACCACCTTACGTACACACAACAACAGGTCAAGCTAATACAAACTCAAATTTTCTCATTCGGTTTTTGAATTTAACTATCAACATTTTAAGGTTTAAAATCATTTGGAGAAATTTGATGCCCGGCACATCCCGATGTGCTGCTGTCTGTATATACCTACTACTTACATAATATATTAACCTGTTATACAGGGTGTTAGGTTAAACGAGGGACATACTTTAACGGAGTGTAGTACTCATGAAAATGAACAACTTTTATTATGGACCAAACCTGAAATCGCGAAAAAAAAATCAGCTGCTCCCTACATTTTGACGAGTTATGCGAACATGAATGTATGGGGCAGGTGATTTTTTTTTTCGCGATTTCAGGTTACCGCGTCAACGCCGGCTATCGCTGAAAACCAGCGCTGGGGCTCCATTTCGCATGGGGTCGCGGCATTATGCTGAGTGGTGGCCGTTTTGCGTAGATGTGATGCATATTTTCCCCCGAATTGTATTTAAATAGTTATTTTATTTTATTGTACTTTGTGTCATGTTTACCGCAAATAAACGTTTTTTCTTTCTTTCTTTCTTTCTATCTTCTTTCCTAAAAATACGGTCATTTATGCAACACAAATTTTTATTAAGGATACCTTGTTCAACTAAAACTTCGTACTCCTGGTAGATAAAACATTTATTAATTGCACACAAAAGACATAGCACAACACACAACAGCACAATTAAATGATAACAAATTACAAGAATATAATCTTTAGCAAGGTGCCAATAAACAAAAAAGAATTTTTTTTAAAAGAAATAAAAGTGACACTAAAACATAGATACTTCAAAATCAAATTATTAACGAATGTACACAGTGCGGTATGCGTCTCAAAGGTTGCACCAAATGGGACTCCAGCTCAGTTGCATGGCTCATTTATGTTCATACCTCTGATTATCCAGCATACCCCAACTGGGTCCCTCCTGGCCGTCACAAGGCCCTTCACTGATAAGTGTGACCGATTTATCGCATCTCAAACAATGCTTGTTACTATACGTCACGCCGTTCGAGCCACACACGGGCCTATAATACAGTGGACATCTACAATAAGCAATATCCATTTTGACTAGAGGTACGAAGATTGCGAAGCAGAAAAGTATTGCTTTCATTTCGTATTATATGTAATCGAAGTCTTTGAAATGAGTGATGGACTTTAGTTTTAGAGTTTTCTGAAAGTTCTGGTTCCGATACACGCGCTGTTTTCACAAAATAGATCTGGTCTTTCAACTTTAAGTTATTTAATTTATCAATTTTATTTTGTACTTAGCCAGTTTTAAAACACTTTCACCCTTATTGAGTTATTTCAGTCAATCAACTAAAAGTATTGCAAACAATATGAATTTATAGCCGCATTATGAAAATCTCTTAGTGATTATTTAGAAAATACACATGTCTACCGTGTATACGTAATTACTTCAATTATATACGATTACAATTAGGTAGTCACAATTAGCTGATAAAAATTACAATTTGATATGCAGTTAAAAAGCGGTGAGTACTTTATAAAGTCAAAAAGAATGGCAGTAACCTCCGCCTGTAATCAAATCTACAAACTGATAGTGCTATCAGGTGTCCCTAACTGCTTGAATCAAATAGATTTGCGTCAATGCACCTTCTAAGAACCCACCGTGCTTGCGTAGGTACGCAAGGCAATGTAGGCACAATGTAACTGCAAACTGATTGTGATTTAGAGGCATGAGGAACAGGGTGTATAGTTCACTCATCCTCTATTGAAAAGGGAGGATCCTCCGACCAGACGGATGTTGTGTCTGGTGGGCCACTGCCCGACGGTTGATGTCGGGACGTTGTATATATGCTAATCGCGTGGTAAACTCTTATTGCGCGATGCAGGTTTGCGTGACGTCATGTCATTGATGCGTAGTTCATATGTGGCGATGTAGATGCCGCCACATCACTCCCCTCCGGAGACCGGAGGTCGATAGTGGGCTGAGTCGTGTATCTTGCGATGCTTGCCAGTGCCAGTTGTGGTTCCAGTGAGTCGAAACCGGGTGCCGCATAGTTCACGGTGAGTCGGAACTGTCTGCGGTGATACCCCAGTGAGTCGGAGTGGCGTTGCGTTATGCTCCAGTGAGTCGGAGTGTACAGCGCTGGGTTGAGGCTGAAGGTGATGACCAGGAATGCGCGTCCGCTGCATGCTGATGGTCAGGATACCTGTTGAAGCCGTGGATGCTGGCTGGCTGTGTGACTCGCCGCTCGAAAGCTTGAGCAAGTGATGGTGATGACGTCACGCTGAAGGTGGTGCACGAAGGCTGCGCTGACGTTCATGCTCGGGGTCACCAGTTTAGAGGCATGAGGAACAGGGTGTATAGTTCACTCATCCTCTATTGAAAAGGGAGGATCCTCCGACCAGACGGATGTTGTGTCTGGTGGGCCACTGCCCGACGGTTGATGTCGGGACGTTGTATATATGCTAATCGCGTGGTAAACTCTAATTGCGCGATGCAGGTTTGCGTGACGTCATGTCATTGATGCGTAGTTCATATGTGGCGATGTATATGCCGCCACATATCAGTCAGATCAGTTAGTGACAATCAAATAGATTCGCGTCAGTGCATCTGCTAAGAACTCACCGTGCTTGCTTACCGACATTGTAACTGCAAACTGATTGTGCTATTTTATAGTGACAATCAAATAGATTTTCGTCAATGCATTTGCTAAGAACCCACCGTGCTTGCTTACCGATATTGTAACTGCAAACTGATTATGCAATCAGTTAGTGATAATTAAATAGATTTGCGTCAATGCATTTGCTAAGAACCCACCGTGCTTGCTTACAGACATTGTAACTGCAAACTGTACCCTAATTGCGTAACAGATCGGAGTTTGAATCATTTTGAAACAAATTGCTAATCGATTACTTCATATGTTCGACAAATTTATCTGCTCGACAACATAAATAACGCAATGAATGTTGTTGAACTGTCAAAATGAAACCAACTCCGATTGATAATGTGTTACGCAATTAGGGTGCTGATTGTACAATCAGTTAGTGACAATCACATAGATTTGCGTCAATGCATTTGCTAAGAACCCACCGTGCTTGCTTACCGACATTGTAACTGCAAACTGATTGTGCAATCAGTTAGTGACAATCAAATAGATTTGCGTCATGCATTTGCTAAGAACCCACCGTGCTTGCTTACCGACATTGTTGCTGCAAACTGATTGTGCAATCAGTTAGTGACAATCAAGTAGATTTGCGTCAATGCATTTGCTAAGAACCCACCGTGCTTGCGTAGTTACGCAAGGCAATCTTTATACCTTGTAACTGCAAACTGATTGTGCTATTAGATAGTGACAATCAAATTTATTTGCGTCAGCCAATACATCTGCTAAGAACCCACTGTGCTTGCTTACCTACATTGTAACTACCGTTAATAAGATTGTGTTTAGTAGGAATTAACGTATAGTGTCTGATATTAAAAAGTCTGGGGCTGTAAATGACAGTAGTACATACCTACACAATATTTATCAAATTCTGCAGTTCTGATTATTATTAATCAAAATGACGCTTCAATATGTAACTAAACTCATTAAATATTTTTAATAAACCTTTGAGGTAACTTCCGATACACACTCAAATATTTTCAAAACCTACTTTCATCCTATCATATCCTTGGATACAAACATGAAAGTAAACATGAAGATCCGTTGAAAACCGCTTGCATTACTTAACAACAGACAAACAAATAACTCAAAAGATAAAGTTACCGCTTTGGTTATAAAAGAGAGCGAAAAATATAACGATGTCTTTGACTTAGTGTTGCCCTTTGACGCTTGTTACAAGTTTTTCCTTGTTAAGCTAACTGGAGGAAAAAGTTTTGTGACAACTAATACGGCTGAGGATGGGGATTTGATATCCTTTGTGATGTTCTTCACTCGGGCTTAGATTACGGAGGCTCCAAGTTCTGTAGTTAACTGATAAGTGCAGCCTACGGAGTCGACTTCTAGTCTAAGCCAACGTTCGCACGGACGTAAAAAAATCACGGCGGGATTTTATCGCGCACTGGATTTTCAACTCTTGGTGTTGAGCCGAGCTTCGTGAATCCAACCTAACAAAAGCAGAGTGCATCCCAGCGCGACGAAAAACACACTGGGATTTTCAACTCCCGGCGCTAAGCAGAGCGCTGAAAATGCAGAGAGCTGAAAATGCAGTGCGCGAAAAAAAATCACCGCGAAATCGCGAAGCGTGGGCGGTTAAGGTTACAGTTAAAGTTATGACGTCAGTTAACAAATTGTCAAATGGAACAACGCATTTTTTGTCTAACAGCAACTTTAACAAACATCGAACTGAAGGGCAATGTTTGTTATTGTTAAAGTAAGATGGTGAAATCCGCCCTTAGTGTAGTTATTAGTACAGTATTTTGTAAATGAATCAATTGTGTTCAGTTTCTTGGATGACTTGAACGTCGTAATGCAAACTACAACCTAATGAACTGTTATTTTTGTTCTTTGAGAAAATAATTAATGTCTTTAAACCGAAATCCTAGATCTGGATCGCTCGCAATCAGCTGACTTTTACCCAATGAGTGATTTCCGATTGGGAACTAACTCCACAGACCTACGCAACATATCTACTCATAGTCGCTG
This sequence comes from Cosmia trapezina, assembly GCA_905163495.3. Lineage (NCBI taxonomy): Eukaryota > Metazoa > Arthropoda > Insecta > Lepidoptera > Noctuidae > Cosmia > Cosmia trapezina. The sequence continues at coordinate 21,081,405 of LR991037.1, forward strand.
GACTGATCGCATGATGAGCATAGAACAAAAAAAAAATATTTGACTCACCAACAATTGAATACACTGATACAAACAAACATACATCTGTGGCGGCATCTACATCGCCACACTGACGTCACGCAAAATCCTGCATCGCGCAATTAGAGTTTACCACGCGACTAGTATGTATACAACGTCCCGACATCAACCGTCGGGCAGTTGCCCACCAGACACGACACCCGTCTGTCGAAGGATCCTCCCTTTACACCCTGTTCCTCATGCCTCTAAACATTCAATATACTTATAGACTAGTGTACCAATTTCTTACAGGTTAGCACAACATTTTTTTTTTTTTTTGTTCTTGTAATATCGGCGATCAGTCCTGGGACTATGAGCAGATGTGATGTTATCGAATGTTCGCATGCAGAGTGTACTCTCCCTCGAGAGTACCTACTCATATGTGTGCCTGGTGCTACTGTCGATTTTAAAGCTCTAGAACATTACGTCGTTTGAGCCGGTTGACATAGTCTTGGATGGTCAACTGGCGTGCCAGTTCATTGGGATGATTTATCAGCCATTTCTTATATTTTGCTGAGGCATGACGTATTTCCTCCTTAACTGTCTTGACTGACAGATTTTGGTGCAGTTCGGCATTGGTGACATACCATGGCACATTTGCTATTGACCTCAGTATCTTGTTTTGTGCTCTTTGTATGATATTAATATTGGAGTCTTTTGCGGTGCCCCAAAACTGTATACCATACATCCAGACTGGTTTTAGTATTGTTTGGTATATCAGAAGTTTGTTGTCTAGTGATAGTTTTGAGTTTCGTCCCAACATCCAATAGAGGTTTCTGTGTCTGATTGAAGTCTCATCTCTTTTGGCTTTAATGTGCCATTTCCATGTTAGGCGGCGATCAAAGTGCAATCCACCTCGGATTGCACTTTGCACTTGACACGGTCACTTTGCGGCAGAGTACTATCACCAAGTTTAACCGGAGGACAGTCGCCTTGGCGAAGGGTGAATGTTATTTGCACTGATTTAGTAGCACTTGCTTTGATTTTCCAGTATTGCAGCCAATTATGTACTTATGTAAGAGCAGGTTGGAGTGTGTCTGAAGCTCGCTTTGGATCTTTGTCGCTTGCAGTCAGCACAACATGCGTTACTTATTTAATTTTGTCGATTGATATGTGGCGCTTAAGTGAGTTCTCACCGAACATAATTATGTTTTCGACCAAATTTATTCGCCATGAAAGTTACGCGATAAATACTTTTTGAAGAACGACCCAACTAATAAGCCAGCTTTTCATTCACCAAGTAAAATCAAATTGAAAACTCGTGCAAGCAGTATTACTAATATCATTTCAAAGTATTCGTGATTGTTAACAGGGAATTTACATACGCAGTGACTTAACGCGACAATCACGGTGAAACTGTCACGTCAAAGTTTGCGTTTGCGTTCATCTCGGGCGCGAACACGTCACACGTAACTAAAGTGTCTGGTTGCCAAGTTTGGAAGTGCGTCTTCATATCTTAGGTGTCTGTTTGTCAGTTGTTATTTAGTACTAAAGTTCAAGGTTGAGAAGTCTATCTTTCAGTGATAATTTATTAGGTGTTAACACAAGGTGTTGATTAAATTCTCATATCATAAACATAGCTTCAATTGATCGGATTAAAAACTATTACGTAGAGGTTCTACGTAAAAGTTTTTGGTCCGATCACTAAAGTCAGTCATTTATACAACGTGTCATTTTGTATCCTCGTCAAATATAAGGGTGTGGTATAGACCATCAAACCGAACAACTTTTTCCATGGCACCAACATCCTAATCGCGAAAAAATAATCAGTTGTCCCATACATTTGCGTCGAGTAGGTAGGTATTGAAGTTTTCTATGGGACAGTTGAAAAGTTTTTCGCCATTACGATGTTGGTCCCACGGAGAAAGTTGTTTGGTTTGATGTTCTGTATCACACGCTGAAATTTGACGAGGATGCAAAACGACACGTTGTTTAGGTAAACCTCTAGTAATTCTTTATTACTTCTTCAGAAAAAGAAGAACTTAACCGATAATATCAAGAAACTTTTTCAATACTTATTTACTAAGAATTTTTAATGAAAGCACAAAAAATCTCATCAGAAACACTTAAATAAATTTCTTCTCGAAACTTCGGAAACTGGATCATGTATAATGAAAAATACAAGAGCATAAGGGTGGTGAGATTAAAACTAAACTGTGTAACATAAGATGCGTTAGCTAACGCCGCCTAGCGTTTAAGATAAAACTTTTAGAAAGCAGTATGATAATAAATCGTCAAGTTTCCCTTCTCGTTGGCAAGTCTTGGAGCAATGATGGTGAGAGACTAGAAGAGATTGAGTATTTACTCATAGTTTCTTGTGGAATCTTCTGTTGAAAGCTTAATCAGTTTAATCCCCACCTTGCTATTAAGATTGGTTGACCAAATCTTAATATTATCACAAAACATGAAATGTAAATACCCACTTTTTGTTTCTTATGGGGGGTGCGCTACGGTAGCCCGCGAAATTTAAAATTTCTTACATTTTTTGCCATTTACAGGTAAATAATAGGTTATATGTTTGTTAATCAAAATACGATTTGCGGTCGTTACAAATATGTATTTATAGAAATATAATTAGAATAATCAAAACTCTCTTCAGTAGGGTAATTTGAACTTAGAGATGTCCTGGTGATTTTATTTATTACTAGCTTTATCCCGCGGCTTCGCCCGCATGGATATCGGAATATATCGCACGGGAACGTACTACCGAGAAATCCTTCCTTATTCCTTGTCTACATTATAAAGGGAACCTCTGTGCATAATCTCAGCTTTCTAGGTCCAAGGCTTTGGGCTGGGCGTTGATGAGTCAGTCAATCAGTCAGGACTTCTCTTTATAATTCTGTAAATACATAGGTACTTGTCACGGTAGCGGATCATATTTTGATGAACATACAACCTATTACTGAACTGCAAAAACATCAGAAAATTTTAATTTCGCCTGCTACCCTGTCTCTTTTACCTTTCTCCAAGTCACTTTCAACTTTAAACTCGTTAGAATTCAGTTTATTTAAACCAAAATTTATCATAACAGAATGCCTCCCTTTGAGTACATACACTAATCACGTACAATTTAGACAGGCCTCAATTCCACGTACATCTAGGCACGTTTGCGAGCCGAACTTGATTGATGACAACATAAATTGAGCTGTCATTACTTGCCGCATCCAGTAACTCAACATCCGTCCCCTGCCTTGTCCCACCTTATGACTTAGCAACGGCATAAATTAAGCGCCGGCAAGTAATGGGCAATATTAGAGACAAGGCTGTTTTATTACCATACTTGGGTGCAAGTTTTCTACGTGTCTCCTAGATCGGGCGTTATGTCACAGTTCTACTGAACATGTATCGGTTTTCAGATTTATTGTTGAGAGTTTTATTTTGTGCGGTTTATAAGTGTTTTAGATATTTTAGAATAAGGGCCTGTTTCACCACTTACGATTGAGTTTCTATTAACTTAATTTGCTGATAATTTCATACAAATTCTGTTCCATTTTTTTTGTCAGTAACAACATTCACTGATACCATGACGTCACCTATGCCAAGCGTGGGGATTGTGGAAACCCTACACAGTCACTAAAAAATATGCTATTAAGATCTAAGTTCAGCATCAAGTACAGTCAACTGCAGGCCAGTGGTAACAATTTGACATACCAAAGCACCATTGTATCATATAGCAGTAAAGGTGGTTTTTGTTGTGTTAGTGTTACCACTATGCGGTTTATTGTAGGTAAGTAAGTACCTATTCGTAACTTATAGGTACCTACATGCTGAAATGCCGAATGAATAATAAAATATTGTACTTCAAATCAAAAAACCGGCTATGTGCGTGTCGGAACACGCACAATGAAGGGTTCCGTAGTTGAAAAGAATTTATCTCAAAAACAAACTTAACATTGTAGTAGAAAAACATGTTCTCCCATATATTGATATACGTCACGGTCAATTTATTCTCCAACTGCAAAGTTTGTAATTCCAATTTTTTTTTTTTTTACTATAGAATTACAAGTTAACGATTTTCGCACATTTTCTTGTACACACGGCTACACATCAAGCTATACATTTCCAGTTTGCACTGACCTCTCATTGTAAGGAAATCCTATACAATACGAGATCAGCTTATACTGGAAATGTATTGATACAGGAATACGTAGTATAGCTTGATCTGTAGCCATGCGTACTGTGAAAGACCTTGCTTCTTGCCAAATTTCATGATTCTAGGTCAACGGTATTTGTACCCTGTAGGTTTTGATTTACTTGCGAGTTTCTATGTATGCTCATAAATGGCCGCATTTTTTACTGCGTTGACTTAAAAGCTTGATTTTTTAGAGCTCCAAGGGACCATAAACCTACGTATTCCTGTATTAATTTCAACTTGATACCTTTACGCGTTCCTGAGAATAAGGTCTTGACAGACTGACAGACAGACTGACAACGAAGTGATCCTATGAGGGTTCCTTTTTTAGGGTTCCGTACCTCAAAAGGAAAAAAACGGAACCCTTATAGGATCACTTCGTTGTCCGTCTGTCTGTCTGTCTGTCCGTCTGTATGTCTGTCAAGACCCTTTTTCTCAGGAACGGGTCGAGGTATCAAGTTGAAATTAATATCAAATACGTAAGTCTATGGTCCCTTAGAGTTGTAAAAAAATCAAGCTTAAAAAAATCAAGCTTCTAAGTCCACGCAATAAAAAAATACGGCCATAAATGCGACATATTTTGATACTCGCAAGTAAATCAAAACCTATAGGGTACTTCCCCTTGACCTAGAATCATGAAATTTGACAAGAAGCAAGGTCTTACAGCGCAAATAAAGGAAAAAGTCCGAAAATTGTTAATTTATAATTTCATCACATGAAAAAATATTTTTAAGTATGTCATCTGTCAAGGTCCTTTTTCTCAAGAACGCGTGGAGGTATCAAGTTAAAATTAATATGAAATACGTAAATCTATCATTTCATAGAGTTGTAAAAAAATCTAGCTTCTATGTCAACGCAATAAAAAAAATACGGCCATATCTATGCGACATATTTTGATATTCGCAATCGCAAGTAAATCAAAACCTATAGGGTACTTCCTGTTGACCTAGAATCATGAAATTTGACAAGAAGCAAGGTCTTACGGCACAAGTAATGGAAAAAGTCCAAAAATTGTTAATTTATAATTTTATCACATAAAAAAATATTTCAAGTATATCATCTGTCAAGGCCCTTTTTCTCAGGAACGCGTGGAGGTATCAAGTTGAAATTAATACCAAATACGTTAGTCTGTAGTCCCTTGGATTTGTAAAAAAATCAAGCTTCTAAGTCAACGCAATAAAAAATACGGCCATTTATGCGACATATTTTGATACTCGCAAGTAAATCAAAACCTATAGGGTACTTCCCGTTGATCTAGAATCATGAAATTTGGCAAGGAGCAAGGTCTTACAGCACAAGTAATGAAAAAAGTCCGAAAATTGTTAATTTATAGAATAGAAGAGAATAGAATAGAATAGAATAGAATTTTATTTGTATGAATGTAGTTTTACATGGTATGGTGTTAATATTTGTTTAAGTTCTAAACATAATAAATAATCAATATATAATTATATATAATTTTATCACTTATAAAATATTTTCAAGTATGTCATCTGTCAAGGCCCTTTTTCTCAGGAACGCGTGGAGGTATCAAGTTGAAATAAATGTCAAATACGTAAGTCTAAGATCCCTTAAAGTTCTAAAAAAATCAAGCTTCTAAATCAATGCAATAAAAAATACGACCATTAATTATGCGACATATTTTGACACTCGCAAGTAAATTCAAACCTGGTACTTCCCGTTGACCTAGAATCATGAAATTTGGTAAGAAGCAAGGTCTCACAGCACAAATATAGGAAAAAGTTGATTATTTGTAGTTTTATCACATAGAAAACAAGGAGTGTGTTATGTTTAGGAATAGTATTTTGCGAATACAAACTTAACTATGCAGTTGGAGAATTGTCCGTGACTCAATGTTAAGTTTTGGGGATAAATTCTTTTCAACTACGGAACCCTCATTGTGCGTGGTCCGACACGCACTTGACTGGTTTTTTTTTTCCTTTTGAGGTAAGGAACCCTAAAAAGCAATGTTTTATTAATTACAGTGTGTGTTCAAGTATGGTTTCATTAATTTATTTTTAATAAACAGTCGGTTTGCAATGAACGCAATTAATTTAAACAACCACTTTATTATATACATCCTGGGATTTGTGGAATTGATTTCGATAAGCGTTCGGAGAATTCATCGTTACATTTATAAAAATAATTACATACTGGAAACAATTTTTGTTTTGCGAAAAAAAATGCAGTTTACTGTCCAACTCCATTTTTCATAATAATAATATTAGAATTAATATTATATTAGGTTCCTCTCTCTAGAGCCCCGACCACCGGTAGCTTGGACCCTGTTCCTGATATCGGTGGGCTAATATGTATATTTTATATTTTAAATGTTTTTTTTTTAAATATGTAAGTATTTAAAAAGTAAATGATATGTATATAAACGAAATAAAGGAAACAATAATATTAGAATTATTATACTCTGTGGGTAAAGGCGACTAAACTTAATTTAACTTTATCGATGGTTCAAATCAATTAGGTACTTTCATATCAATTTCCTTTGAATATTTTAAGTTAATACCACTGACGCTGTAGTCGAAAACATTGCGCGGAAACACGGTATAAAGGGTTTGAAAATAAAACCATACAATTTCAATCAATACCTTTTTTTAGAAGAAAATTGCTTTTGAAGTATTTTGTAGGACTGGGTCTTTACCAAAAAAAAACACATCTTTAGACGTAACGTATCGCTTGGGTCCGTCAGTCAAAAAATAACGCATTCTAAGTGTAAGTAGTCATACATATATTATGTGTACACAAATACCATTATTTCAGGTACCGTAAGGTTGTGTTACTTTGACTGTAAGTCATAACTTTGGCTCAAATCGAGACAACTGTTTTAAACTGCCCGAAGTGTCGCGACCATAGAACCGAACATCTTATGTCCTTCGACCTAACTAATAGACGGCAATATAGACGCGTACATGCGGAGCTTTGTGTGGATTTAATGACAGTAAACATCTATCTCGATTTGGGCCAAAGTTATGCCCTAGAGTCAAACTAACCCGGTAATCTTCAAAGTCATATTTATGTGAATTAGAACCTAATAAATAAACATTTAACTATGCTGGTTTATTGCAGGAGGAGCTCGTGGCTAAGTAATAACAGCCGCACGGGTTGATCCATCAGGTTAAGCTACGCATGCCTTACGCCGCACGGGTTGGTCGGTGGATGGGTGACCATCTTTACATACCGAGATTCTTCCGTGCCTCGGAAAGCACGTTAAGCCGTTGGTCCCGGCTGTTATTCGTGGATCTTTGACAGTCGTTACGGGTCGTCTGAAGCCCGAAAGTCTGACAACCAGTCTTACCAAGGGCTATCGTCGCAGTCGCTCCATGTAAAATACTGGTATTCAGCTGCATCCGGTTAGACTGGAAGCCGACCCCAACATAGTTGGGAAAAGGCTAGGCAGATTGATTAATGCTGGTTTATTGCACACTGCCGTGGTATACCACGGCCTAATTTGACTAAACGGTGTATTGTGACTTACGTCATAAAATTCAGGAATTGACAACAACTTTCAGCATTCAAATGTATTAAGAAAAATTGCAGCTATTTTAAACAATAAGATTGTAGCAAATATCTTTATGCTCTATGCTCTGAAATGTTTGGCTCTGGCGTGCTTTGCTCTGGGATGATTGGCTATGGGGTCATCTTCGTAGAGTCGGCATGTACTTTCATCCATACCAGGCGGTATGTAACGGAAGGAATCGACTAAAACAGTGGACTTTGGAGACGCCATGCCCATAATGGATATCTGGAACAAAGAAAGTAAGGTTGTTGGTGGTTGTGGTATCCTAGCCGAGGTTTGAAGAGGCAACTGAGTAATGTGTACATTGGGTTGCATCAATTGGGTACCCCAGTTGTATTAAAATTTTAATACAACTGGGGTACCCAATTGATGCAGCCTACTGTACATGTGGATGTACCCATGCCATGAATACTCAAAGTCAGTTCTTAGAGTCATGTAAACATGGCCTTAGCATTTTTGTGGAATGTTAAGAGAAAATAAACAGGTTATAATTAATCTTACTAAACTTTCGCCTTTACCGTAAGGCGCGAGGCGATATTTATGTCATAGTCAAAGGTCGATATGCAGTCTCTTCCCGGAATGACTGGTTTATCCTAGGTTTGACCACAGCCTTCGGGCAAACCCCGAAATAAATTCCAATTTCGGGCTTTGACTAAAGTATTTTTAGTCAAACCTAGAAGTTCCTAACGTTTCAGTCAAACGTCGAAAGTAAAATAATCTGTTTCGGGCTTTGCCTAGTCGATCCTAGAAGTGGCTGACACCCCGAGGTTCGGTTTGGTTAGGTTCCTTTAAACCCTGCAGACAGAAATAGGAGCCCCGCGCAGCTGACGAAAACCCTAACCCAAGCCTAACCTAGGTGTTTTGAGGTTAGTTAGGTTGACTGGTCACACCCCGATTTAATTAAATTAAGTTACGACGTTTGTCTGACCAAATTAGCTTCTCCTAATTTCAACAAAAAATCTTTAGTCAGAGGCCGCAAAACTTCACTTGTTTGGGCTTTGACTAAGATTTCAAATCAGACCTGAGGATTGACTAGTCAAACCTAGGAGCGCCGGAGCTTCGAGGATTGACTTATAACATTTATACTATCAGCCATAGACTTATAAAAAAAGATGGACTCCGCGCTGCGCATATCGAAAGTGAAGCACAGTAAGTATGCCGGGTCCGTTTGTACAAACACGCCTCGCGCACACATTTACATCATAGTATGCCGACCGGCCGCCATTACGTGACACGAGCGACGGCGTCTTTGCAGGTACTCAAATCACGCACACATACATCGGTACGGTGCTTCACTTTCGATATGCGTGGCGCGGAGTCCATCTTTTTTATAAGTCTATGCTATCAGCAAATATATTTGCATGACAAACAACTAGATATTAAGGAGGGCAAATGAGTAATTTGGTATTCAATGAAAATTAAGTGTCCGCACTAAAACTTTTTTTTTGTAATACCGTTTGTACCGTTCCCACAGACAAACCGTGAAAACGGTTTTCCGGGGCATAGTTCTTAGCTTAAGGTTTTGTTTGTAAAATTTTATAATAAAATAAATAAATAAAAAAATAATAATAAAAGTACAACAATGTTAATACTTACGTAGCCGTCATAAGTATCTGGTCCGCTTAATGTCATCCTCACTGTGTGCCATCCGCCCACGTAATTTGGAGCCATGACCGAATTTACATCCATTCCTGTTACCCTGTCACCATTAATGTCTAACATGTTAGCTAAAACAATGATTTTGTCAAAAGGATCCGTTGCTTCCATATACATGTTCACTTCTATCGTACCACCGGCGTTCATAGGAAAAATGAATGAGGAGACACAACTAAATTCTGGTAGGGGCGATATAAAAGAGGTGCTGCGTTCATTTTGTACAGTCAAGTCCAAATCGCTGTACTTTCCTTCAACCCAAGATGGCATGGCGACACAAGCCCCGCCCCACTCATTTGTCAACCATTCATTAAAGTTTTCTTCAAACGTGTACCACACACATGAGTCACTTACAGCGTGGGTCACTAATACAAATAATATCAACACTTTGCGAATCATTTCGCAATATAGTTACACGCAACAGAACTGCAGTGCCATAGATGCAAAATTTCTTTAATATATATTTGATACAATCTAATCTACTGTATCGTCCCATCGGCAGGGAAAATAACTCCCTCACTCATAATGGATGCAGATAAGATTAAAATCTCTAAATGGTATACAATGTCACTCGGCTGTGTTTGTCCGTCTGTATACCTATTTGCAAAACTACTTGATGGATTTGAATGCGGGTTTAAAATCACAGAACATAATCAATCAATCTTTATATGTCAACATAGGTAAGAACTTAATATAGATAATATATCTGTGTCTGTATCTAAAGACTCATCTTTATGCATACTAATATTATAAACGTGAAAGTTTTTGAGGATGAATGGATGGATGTTTGTTTCTTTTTCACGCAAAAACTATTGAACGGATTTTGATGAAATTTACCACACATATAATTTTTAACTGGATTAACCTGGATTTTGGTAAAATAAAGATTTTTTTTTAACACATACATAATCAGACGTAAAAAGACATCAGAAATAATTGTACGAAAGAAAGATGCTTAAAAAATTAAAAATCGCTAGCAGTCGCTGGCGCAAGTGCTGAGAATGAGGTCCTGGATTTGATTCCAAGGTTGGGCAAAGGCTTTATTGGATTTTCCATGAGTAATTTATCAGAATTCATTAATCTTTATTATCTAACATAATATTGTGACAAACGAACAATACAGTATTATATAGTTACATTCTTATGTTTTATCTTTTAATTCTTTAAAGAAGATTCGAATCGTTAATCGATTCCACAAATAGAATGAGGAAAAAACAGATCAACAAAGTCAAAAACCCGATTCCAAAAATATTAAAAACAAACAAGATGATGCAGTCTGATGCAATTAGACATAGAAATTGAGACGCAATTCATCTCATTGCTCCGTATGTATGTAGGTATTTACTAAAATTGTTGAAAAGGTAGAAGAGAACAAAAAAATTATTGAATTTTCCAAATTGCACATACCATTGTTTGTCTCTGCATCACCCAAAGATTGACTGGTAGAAAATGTCTATGTCACTCATTAAGTCCGTCTCTGTACATTTGTGTGCTTGAATTTTTGAATAAATAAATACTGTGACAACACCTCTCGTCCTGCACTGCATATTAGGTGATATTAGGTCTCCGGGCTCGAGCTATGAACAATTACGAATCCATAAGGTATAGACCAGATATACACCTTGTGTAGGTAGGTATTTAGCAATAATCAACAGCGATTTTTTCGTTCATATTTATAAGTAATCATTCCATGGATGGTACGTTTGCCACGCAGTGATCAAAATACAGACTGGTACAGTCAGCGACAAAAGTCATTATCACTTGAGTTTTTTAAATCTTAATTATTTAGAAAAATACTTCATTAAAATCGGAACAGATGTAAATTTTAAAGAAAAATAACCCTTATCTAATAAATGAAATGCTAAAAAGCAGGTTATCGTATCATTTTGTGTTAATTTAGATGATGACAAAAAGTAGCAGTGTTAACCGACTTCTGTTGCTGACGGTACTCTCCAAAAAACTTTTTACAAAAAAAAAAAAACAACCGTCTCCCAAAAAAACACTACAAAGTCAAAAATAACTTATTTCGGAAGTCGGTGTCTTTCTTTTTTTTTGCCACCGACTTCCGAAATTAAAGTTATTTTTGACTTTGTACTGTTTTTTTGGGAGTCGGTTGTTTTTTTTTTTGTAAAAAGTTTTTATTTTTCACTTTTTAGTGGTGACACTACAACTCAAGTAGCGCAATTTAAAGCGGCATATATATAGTTAGCATTCAATCATTTATAGCCAGAGTGCACCTCATGACAATTCCAATAAGCCCAAACACGGCTACGATACATTATTTTATTACCGAGTTCCAATGCCTACCTTCCGGCTTCTTCATCAGATTGGTTCGATGGTAGCATTTTCATCAGAACCATTTATTTAAAGCTTCGTCATAGTCGCTTCTATTTCATCGCCACCCGTGAAATACTTATCATCGTCGAGGAGTTCCAGTAGCTTTCTGTGGTCTTTTTCATCAGTTCCACTTCACCAGATGATACTTTCTGAATGCAAACGCTTGATTTGTTGATGAAAATACCAAAATAGCTATATGTATGCCTATAATATTTGAGGAGTTCCCTCGATTTCTCATAGATCCCATCATCAAAACTGGATTTTTGATTTTGAATGGGACCAATCTGGAAGTATACCCTTTCAAATAAAAAAAGAATTTTCCGAATCGGTTCATAAATGACGGAGTACTGAGGTAACATACAAAAAAAAAACATACAACCGAATTGAGAACCTCCTCCTTTTTTTGAAATCGGTTAAAAATAGGAGAGTACACATGTTTTAGATCTTGTTTAGTAAGAATTTTCTCATTGATGTAGCCCAACCAACATCGAAGAAATCTGCAATAGAGGTATTTGCGAGGGCATTCGACGTGACTCCATGAACATTGTGTTTCACGCATTTTGACTCCCAAGGGTAAACAGGGTTCAAAGTAGGTTGAACATTAATATTTTAATATTGTTGACTTAGTAACTATAATCACAGAGTAAGTGCAAGTTCTGCATGCCTATGCGACGGGGCGAAATTAGCCGCTTCAGCAATTTGAACTGTGCCGATATTACTAAGTACGTCCTGAATCATTACGATTTTTAGAATATTATGCTTTCACAGCACCATCCTGTCATGTCTTTCTTTTTGGTCTTAGAAATCAGATAGGTACCTACCTAAAGTAAAAGTGAGGCTGATATAAAATATAAAATATCCTTGGACATTTCACACACATACACCTAAACATATACCTAAAATAGGCGGCGGGGTCAATGACCTGACCCGTCGCAGGGGGACCAAGGGTGCCCAGACACGGAGTCGTCTGGTGCCTATGTGATGGTTTAGTCCCTAAGGTGGTCACGGCGTGCAATGTGTTCTGGTACGCCGGTGATGGGAGTACTCCTCAGAGGAGGGTCCGGTGACGGACAGCCGCGGCGGGTTCACGGTTGAGTGCTAACGCGTGCCCGTGTTCCTGCCGTAAGCGGCAGAGAAGACACCGTGGAGTTTTAGCGGGTTAGAGTCCCACATAACTGCACTATCTCCCCATGGTAGTGCAGTATGCATGAGCATTTCTCCATGATAAAAAAAAATGCTGATATAAAAAAAATCGTAGTCTTAGTCGTAGTCGTCGTAGTCGTATCTTAGTCCTTCTGGCTATAGAAGTAAAACCTCCTAGTAAGTTGTAAACTTCCTAATTCATTGATAAGTACTGACTAGGAATGTCCACAAAAAAATAATAATAAGTGTTTTTTTTCTAAAGGGATATTTTGTTTAACACTAACAATTCTGCATACCATCACCAAATATCACTAAGACTATTCCATTATCAATTACATTTATTAATTACCGACTACATTGCGAACGTAAAATCAAACTCAATATTTGAACTGTAGGCCAGTGCACCACAAATATTGGTCTATTGTGATAACAAAACATAATGTATTGCTTTATTAGTTACGAAATGTTTTTCGTTAATAGGAAAATTATGATTTAAAACGTACAACTGGCAGCAAATTAGGTTTTCTGTAAGTAAAATAAATCACTTTAAGTAGGTAGGTACAGTCAGAAACAAAAGTCGATTAACATTTGAGTTTTCTAAATCTTAATAAAATAATTGAGAAAATAACTTAATTAAATGAAATGCTAAAAAGCAGGTTATCGTATCTTTTGTATTAGTTTAGATGATGTCAAAAAGTAGCAGTGTTAACCGACTTCTGTTGCTGACCGTACCTAAACTTATACTTACCAGGATTGTGATCGAATGCAAAGAAATTACTTACCCGAGACCAAAACCTATTTATTATTATACTAGCGAGCCGCCCCTGCGGGCCTACTCCCTAAGCACGAATCCCGTAGTTTCGGCCTTCGTTACGGGCGCTTCTTACTCCGTATCACCTACGGATGGATGATTGGTTCCGTGCCCGTACGAAGTATGAATGACAACATGATTTGCCAGTTGTCCCTACTCCCGATGTGTTTTTGCTTGTCCGAAAAATTTAACTTTTACACTTGTTTTGATGGATCGTAATGTCAGACGGACGGATGAACGGGCGGACGGAAAGACGGACGGACTTAGGGAGTAGGCCCCCTGGTTCGCACGGTTTTTACGACTAGTGACAAAACATCGAGATTACTATATTATATTTAAGTTTAATCACAAGGGGTTGGTCAGTGGATGGGTGACCATCTTTACATATCGAAACTCCTCCGTGCCTCGGAAAGCACGTTAAGCCGTTGGTCCCGGCTGTCATTCGTGGATCTTTGAAAGTGGTTACGAGTCGTCAGAAGCCCGAAAGTCTGACAACCAGTCTTACCAAGGGGTGTCGTATTACCCAGTTGTGGAGTTGTGTTGCTGGGTTGTGGAGGTCAGACAGGCAGTCGCTCCATGTAAAATACTGGTATTCAGCTGCATCCGGTTAGACTGGAAGCCGACCCCAACATAGTTGGGAAAAGGCTGGGCAGATTGATTGATGTAAGTTTAATCACACTAATATTGTAAAGTTAAAAGTTTGTGCGTGTGTGTGGGGGTGTGTTTGTATGTTTGTTACTTCTTCACGCTCAAACGGCTAGACCTATTTGTATGAAATTTGGTATGCAAATAGCTTATATCCTGGATTAACACATAGGTTACTTTTTATACCGGTCTACGTGGGTGAAACCGCGGGGCGCAGCTAGTATTAATATACTTTACAAATAAATTGTCTGAATGATGATGAAAATAACGCGGTCACACAGACAGACACGAAAACCACACAGTCCTGTATAGTCAGCAGAAAAACGATATAGGGGATATTAAAAAAGTTTTAAATTCAAGGGTTTTTTGCTCTCTTTGCAATAAATTACAAGCAAACGGTACTTATTACGATAAATACCTCTTCAAAGAAAGACAGACAAAATTCAGAAACAATTAAATGAATGACTCTCGAAAATCTCAAACGAAACCCATCAAGCCGAAATGCTTTCAAACAACTCCTTCATATTCTTGAATACTTATGAAAACAACTGAGATTAATATAACATTTGTGGTATTATAACAGGCTCAGATGTTACGTTTCAGCTTTAGCTAAATGAAATGCAATAACAACGCTTGGAGAGCTATTCATTTGATTGGGTGCCATTTATACTTGACAATTGTGGTTTCTGTGTACAGATAGGTTATATATTATTTTGAGTTAGATTGATAGTTCAATTTAAAATACATAACTTATAGGTAAACGAGATTATACAGGGTGTAAGTGTAAACAGTGGCCATCTTTTAAGGGATTATTTTACTCATCATTATGAACAACTTTTACTATGGGACCAACCCTGAAATCGTGAAAAAAAATTCAGCTGTTCAGTACATTTATGTTCGCATAATTCGTCAAAATGTATGGAACAGCTGTTTTTTTTTTTGAGGACCCCTTAAATATTACCACTGTTTACACTTACACCCTGAATGTGAGATATTTAAAATACATAGCTTTATGCTGAGACAAGGATCCTTTTGGGCCTCGCATGGATCTTTTTAATGTTTATTTTGTTAGTTTTATATGTTCTTTCTTTACTGTATTATGATACATTGATGGTATCTAAAAGAAAGAAAGAAAGACAAATATTTTATTTTGATCACGCACAGGAGTGTTCAAAATAAAATATTTGTCTTTCTTTCTTTATTTTAGATACCATCACGTTTGTTTTTCATGAAGGTAAGCAAATACAACATCGAAGTCGGTATTGATATAGTTACTCAATCTGACAGTTGAATCACAAACTTTACAAATATTTACTTAGGTATGTTCTAAACAAGTATAAATCTCCATAACAATGCTTTATATATTCGCTATAAATAACACAATCTCGCAAATTCCCTCGAGCGCACGTCGAATCTAAAATCACGCTCACCTGTCGCAGTGTCTAGCCAAATTTTATCTAGAATTTATTCCACACCCTAGTTTGTAGTATACTTCGATTCCCAGGGCGGTGTTGCTAGATCTATACTAATATTATAAAGAGGTAAAATTTGTATGTAAGTTTGTAAGTTTGTAAGTTTGTATGTAGGGGGTAATCTCCGGAACTAATGATCCAATTCTAAAAAATTTTTCACTGGTAGAAAGCTACATTATTCCTGAGTGCTATAGGCTATAAATTATATTTATATCATGCATATTAGCCGAGCTATCACAAGTTTTCTCTAACAAGTCAGAAAGAAATACCTCTTTAAACAGACTTTTTTGCATGCGCTGCCTAAACGGTTGTTTATAATTGAGAACAATGTATGGCAGTCTGGTCCGTCTTAAATAATTCTACAAAAAAGTCCGCGACACCATATTTCTATCTTTTATATTTTATCTTTTATACATCTTTTATTGTTTCAAAAAAGTATTTTTTAGACATACTTACGTTTGGATGATTATTTAAACAACAAAACATTAATCCTTATCAAAATAAGATATTTTATGATCACAAGGACATCATGGAGATAAGATTTGGCCTTTACAGTATGGCAATTGGTCATACAGTTTCGGAGATAATATAAAATTACTAAAACGCAAAATAACTTTAATTCATACCGGTTCCTCTTGAGCAAACATGTTTAGAGCGGACGTTTTATCAATTTACCCATAGATGGCGTTGTGCAAAATGTCGGTGGAATACAGCGGAAGAGTTTGTTTTTTTGTTGGTTTGTTTGAACGCGCTATCTCTGGAACTACCCCAGTCGGATTTGAAAAAATCTTTTTGCATATAGGCTATTTAACATCACGCTAGGGCCCTTAGGAGCCGAGCGCGAAGTAATAGCGCGGGCAGACGATGGGGAAGGATATAGGCTATTTGACATCACGCTAGGGCCCTTAGGAGCCGAGCGCGAACTAATAGCGCGGGCAGGCGATGCGGAAGGATATAGGCTATTTAACATCACGCTAGGGCCCTTAGGAGCCGAGCGCGAAGTAATAGCGCGGGCAGGCAATGCGGAAGGATATAGGATATTTAATATCACGCTAGGGCTCTTAGGAGCCGAGCGCGAAGTAATAGCGCGGGCAGGCGATGGGGAAGGATATAGGTAGTATATTTAACATCACGCTAGGGCTCTTAGGAGCTGAGCGCGAAGTAATAGCGCAGGCAGGCTATGCGGAAGGATATAGTCTATTTAACATCACGCTAGGGCCCTTAGGAGCCGAGCGCGAAGTAATAGCGCGGGCAGGCATTGCGATGCGATGCGTCGGGGTTGGTGGGTGGGGGGTACAAGAAATTTAACGCGGACGAAGTCGCGGGCAGAAGCTAGTTTAATAATAAAGAGAGCCGAATAAAGCCACAATTATTCTTAACTTAGTGATCTCTCGTTACTGAAACCGTTTTGTATGAAAATAGCTGCCAATAAGGTATTTTAAATAACACAAAAATTTTGTAAGCTAATACACCAACGAATGCCTTTTATTTATTTTGAGCTTATGGTCCATTTTAGACATGTGAACTAAAACTGTATTCCAAAATATGTGTACCTATTAAACAGGATGTTTCTTTTAAGGTGTCAAGCCAGTGCGCGCTGATAGCAGGTACCTTTTGTAGTTTTCGAGTTATTTTGGATCCCTCATTTCACATCTATGGTAGTAGGTATAAAATTTATGTTTTTACTATCAACTGAGCTCTGGTTAAACGTAGAGGAATAGTAAATATCAGTATTGACAAAAATAAGCAAAGATAATAATAAATTATAAATGAAAATCACAAGATTTCAGATACACCACTTTTAACGACCGATTTCAGCAAATAATGCCCTATTTAGTACATTATTGTTCAAAGTTGACCCAAAAAAAATTTTTTTTAAAGCCATCATCTCGTTGAATCAGGAAAATTATCGAAAACTACAAAAAATCGTAGAACATACATGGGGATTAAATTGATAAGTATATCTGCTATTAGCTCGCACTTGACACCTTAAAATAAACACCTTATGCGTATCTACAGGTACCTTTTTTATCGTGGAGAAATGCTCATACATTCTGCACTACCACGGGGAGATAGTGCAGTTCTCTGGGACTCTAACCCACTAAAACTCCAAGCTCCACGGTGTCCTCCTCTCTGCCGTTTACGGCGGGAACACGGGCACGCGTTAGCACTCATCCGTGAACCTGCCGTGGCTGTCCGTACGCGTACCTATACCTTAGACTACATTATTTACATTTCGCAGGTACGTATATTTTCAAAATAACAGCATAAATAAACCAGTAATTAACTTTACACCTTCAACCATAACTCCCCGTTAGTACCACTTGACTAACCAAGTACTACATAACAGAAAACCACGAAACACACACATTCACCTACTTGCACAAAGAGAAAACACACACGAACAAACTCTTATGTATTACTTACGACCCGAGTCTTCCATCAAAACTCAACTAAAAAGCTGCCTTATCAAGCCACGGAACAATAGGCTTACATTTAAATTTAATTAAAAGCAATCTTCAGGGATCCTTAGTCTATAAACACCTGGAAATAAATTTACCCGACTGCCAACAATTCTTCTTTAATAGGCCAGCGAGCCGACAACGTTATCGCGAAAATTTAATAACAGTAAAACAAGTACTGTACTGGTACACACGGGCGTGGAGGTTATACAATGTTTTTTTTTCATTATAGAAACGCTCAGGCTGTGAGAAACTATATTTAGGTTTCCTTATTATATGAGGAATGATATAGTTTCATTGAATGTCAGATAAAAAAAATAAGAAAAACTGTCACCGATTTTGACTATTATAGTCTACCCGCTAATGTCTGGGCCACACCAATGGTATATGCCGTTGATTATCGCAATGATCGACGTAGGACGTAGGTGTAGCCACAACTTATCGCGATAATTTTACAACGGAATTCACATTGCCGATTGACGTGGCGATATCTCGGTGGTGGCGTTCAAGTGTGGCCACTCAATTTATCGCAATAGTCATCGGAACAATTACCGATGATCGGCATTGATGTTGACGTTGGTGTGGCCCCGACATAATGAACACAGTAAATAGCTACTTGCTTTTTATTGGCCTGATATATAAAGTGTTATACAAATGTCTGCCACGGCTGCAATGATAGGCAGTATTGTGTATACAGGGTGTCCGGTAAAGAATGGATAACCTTGGAATAGCATATTACAGACATGATGGCCGTTCTTAAAAAAATACAAAAAAAAATATCCCCAGTAGTAGGTACTGTGAGGGCTCGAACCACACAGCGGGAGGCTAACTACTTTATAATAAAAGACAGTAGTGTACAGAAGAAATGGGGCTGAAGCCCGCTATATTAAAATAGAAATAAAATAATAATTCACTCCCTAGGTCCTACGCGGAGCCCTAGCTATCCGCTATCTCCCGCTGTGTGGTTCGAGCCCTCACAGTACCTACTACTGGGATATTTTTTTTTGTATTTTTTTAAGAACGGCCATCATGTCTGTAATATGCTATTCCAAGGTTATCCATTCTTTACCGGACACCCTGTATAGATCACAATAGTGAAGATAAATTATTGATCATATTATGTCAAAATATTTTGACATCCAAAAAAATTGGGTATAAATTTTAATTGATTTATTTGTATGAAACCGTCCTGCAGTAATTAGTTTTCATTCACAGAACAGTTAGAAAGAAAGAGGTAGCAATTGTTTTAATTGACGAAGCGATACATCGCGCGTAGTTTGTGAAACACTAAATGTTTATTTAATTATTTTATTTTCTCAAATTGATTTGACTATTCCGGGGTACGAAATTTCTTCACCATTGTAATCTATATGTCGCAGTTTTATGACAAAATCAGGTTTTTGATAAAAAAAAACTATGCTTTTGATCAAGAACCGGTCGACGGAGACCCGCTGCGCGGGGCTTCTATATCTGTCTGCAGGGTTTAAAGGAACCTAACCTTTTTTTTTTGTTCCGGGTGGAAAATCGCTCATGGATGTCCGTCCTTTTTTTTTTTTTTGTGGATGGGATATCATCAAATAACTTCTCCCGCTCTGGGTGGAGCGGAAGGGCGTGTCAGACTTTTACTGACTAAAACCCACCCGTGTTCCTTCAGTTGCCTATGCCACGGCCACGGTATCTTTTTTAAACTACCCGCGACCCCAGCGGGGTGAGCGGAGGTGTCTGTCAGACTCTTACTGACTAAAAACCACACCGGTGTTCCCTTCCCACACTTGGATCAAAAACCTGATTTTGTCATAAACTTGCGACATATATACTCAATACTATCTCCCATTGAAGCCGTGGCAGATATTTTTATAGCACCTTATACAACGTGTAACGCTAAATGCGCAAAACCTCTTAAGGGGTCATTGAACTCATCATTATGAACAACTTTTACTATGGGACCAAACATGAAATCCCGAAAAAAAATCAGCTGTTCAGTACATTTACGTTCGCATAATTCGTCAAAATGTACTGAACAGCTGATTTTTTTTTCACGATTTCAGGTTTGGTCCCATAGTAAAAGTGGTTCATAACGATGAGTACAATGACCCCTTAAGAGGTTTTGCGCATTTAACGTTATACGTTGTATAATAGTCCGTATTTCAGTTTAGCTAACTATAAAAACCGAAGAATACATTTTTGTGTTTAAAAGACTGCAATCTTAGGCTTATTGACACTTACCATATTTCAATTTATTTTATTCACACATCTCTAATTTTCACATCGTTACTCTATCTATCAGAATTCGATCGCAAATATAATTTTTATTCCCCTCATGCAAATTTTCAGAGGGAACCGGGAATATAATCAATTAGATTTTGGAACTAAACTTAATATTGGCTTTGTCGATTAGATTTTTATTCACCCCTCAGCCAAGAATTTAGCCACACGTTTGCATACATAAAAGCTTTGAAATAATTTTGCATACGTTGTGGCATTTTAGGAGATTGTACTTATTGGCAATTTTCTGTTTTGGAGTTTTTTACGCTCGTTTATCATAATTCCTGCATAAAATTGAGAGTATTTTTATTGTAAAGTACCTACTTATTGTACCGCAACATCGATAAAAACTGAAACACCCGGTCATGTTCTAGACTCAATTATTTATGATTCCCCTGATTTTCCAACAATCCGTCCTAGATCACTAAAACCACTTAGTTATAATAAATAAATATATAAACAGATCCAAAATAATAGGCGAATCACACTTCACACTAATAATAATAAAAAGGTGAAAGTTTGTGAGTGTGTGTGCGTTTGTATGTTTGTTACTTCTTCACGTGCAAACGGCTCGACCGATTTGAATGAAATTTGTTAAGTAGATAGCTTATTCCCTGGATTAACACATAGGCTACTTTTTATCTCAGTCTGAGCGGGTGAAACCGCGGGGCGCAGTATACAACAATACGAAAGACAATTAAGCATTTCCAAAAAAAGTCTACTACATATTTTTGTCATTGTACGCAGCAGTGTGTACAGCATAAGGGCTATACATATATCACATTAAGTAGTTATTCGAGGATGCTATAGGAGCCACAACAATGAGCCGTTAGGGCGTAGTCTCACTTAATTAAGCTTAGTTAACTGCACGTGCTCACAAAACGGTCATTAACGTCAGTTAAAACTGAATGTTTGATGAACCACTGATAGTTTACATTTTAAGTTTTAACTACACCTGAAATTGTGTCTAATTTTTAATAACAAGAGACGTAGCTAATGGCCCTTTTAAATTATAAATGTAGAAGGCCTGAAACGTCAACTTTTGCAACTAGGTACTTAAAAGTTTTCATGGCCGAGTTGGTAAACAATGCTTGAAAGGTTTGGTTCTAAAATAAGCCTTTTAAGGACGCTGTTACAAATGAGTAGTCACATCATTACTTTTTTACACAAAAGTCATACAATCAAGATTGATTGATTGACTTTTGCCTAGCCTTTTCCCAACTATGTTGGGGTGTGTGCGTACGCGCAGCGGAATGTTGTTGAATTTAAAGATTTTAATTATGCAGATATTTAGTGTATGACGTCGTATAATTGTGTATGGTAAAAAAAAATTTGTGCACGCAACCATTGTGGAGAAATTCACCAAAAACTGATTCCGCTGGGCGAACGTTGTCCTGGCGGAACTTTTTTTAATCCATAGACTTTAGAAGAAAAGAGATGTGTCCAAAAATTAGTGTGTATTTGTGTGTAATTGTGTATGTATGAATAAAACTAGTGCATGCATAAACTTCGGAGAAATTCAAGTTTCCGCTACGCGAACGTTTGGCCATTAGCTAGTTTTCATATAAAGCGCTTACATAGAGAACTGTAGATTTTTACATACGTTGTTTTGAATTTGTTTATATTTGTTTAAAAAACAGATTTAGAAAAAATCGTAGGGCTTAAAAGATAAAAATATAAACGTAAAATACGCTTATTAGGTCTTAGTTCTTAAAGTATGCACTTTGGGGTCTAGATTTTCACGTTTATACAAACCTTGTAAGTGTCTGCAACATGTTGCCAAGTATCAATGATGTTCCGTTAGTAACTAAAGAGTTATAGGACAAATTTACCATGAACAGATCACTGTTTACAAAGCAGTCAAATATCACGACGTTCTGAAGGAATTGCATGGTAATATGTATGTCAATAATTAGTGTATTCATTCAACTATTCTTATGCAAAATTTCATGTCATTAAATTCAGTAATTAAAGAAAAACAATTATAATACTGACGAAGCATCGAAAACCTACATAACCCGACCAAGTTCGGATGGCTACCAAAAAGCGGCCATGCCATATATCTTAGAAACGTTCTTAACCTTCCAATATAGTATTTATTAATATGGTACAGTTGCGTACACAAGCGTTAGGAAAAAATAAAACAATTGCATTTCTTGAATGAAAAATATTTTTTTAATAATAACGCCAGTATCTACGATAAAAACAAATCTTCAATTAACAAGTACTTCTCTATTTAAATATCCGCGTACAAAAATATTTTTAATTACATATAATACTTAATTATGTAATTATAATAACGTTAACAAACGCTTGCAATGACAGCAATAGACTTAAATGTGTTTTAACTAAAATAGATTATGAACTAGCTTCTGCCCGCGACTTCGTTCGCGTGGATGACGAAACTTAGGGTAAGTATAATATTTCGAGCTTCAATAAAAATTAAAATCACATCACATAACTAACCTATTCAGTTGTTTAGATTTGATCAACACTAAAAAAGTGCTTATAAACTAAAACATTGGTATAAAAACCGAACTTCGAACAAAATAATTCTGCATATTTTGGTGGGGTGCGGGGGAACACGCTCACATACATAAGAAAAACAAATCGATTCAAGAAGTAGTTTTTTTTAAGTTATTAGATTGTTTGATCCACTAAAGTTGCAAAGGGGAACGCTCGTGCATGCCTAGTCTATTGGTTAAATAGTGTAATAAGCTACAATATGATAAATATTTACCTAAACAGTAGTACATACTTACATGTGGTAAATATTTAATTTCCCTAAGGGGTCTATAGTTAGAATCCTGATCCGTGAAATCTTCAATAGAAATTAGCTGTATGAGTTTTATTTGTCTTAAATAATATATTTAGATTATATCTCAAGTCTCAAGCGCATACTTAAATAAAGTACCTACGTAAATAGTACCTACTTTCTGTCATAGTCAAATACATTTAAAAAAGTAGGTGTACAAAAATAAATGACCTGTAAATTATATCGAAACAACAATTGTGTTATCACCTATACCAATTCAATACCGGTATTATACTGTAAATTTTGGGATGTTACCTAAATATATTGCACGGCCGCTTTTTTGTAGCCATCCGAACTTGGTCGGGTTATGTAGGTTTTCGATGCTTCGTCAGTATTATAATTGTTTTTCTTTAATTACTGAATTTAATGACATGAAATTTTGCATAAGAATAGTTGAATGAATACACTAATTATTGACATACATATTACCATGCAATTCCTTCAGAACGTCGTGATATTTGACTGCTTTGTAAACAGTGATCTGTTCATGGTAAATTTGTCCTATAACTCTTTAGTTACTAACGGAACATCATTGATACTTGGCAACATGTTGCAGACACTTACAAGGTTTGTATAAACGTGAAAATCTAGACCCCAAAGTGCATACTTTAAGAACTAAGACCTACTAAGCGTATTTTACGTTTATATTTTTATCTTTTAAGCCCTACGATTTTTTCTAAATCTGTTTTTTAAACAAATATAAACAAATTCAAAACAACGTATGTAAAAATCTACAGCTCTCTATGTAAGCGCTTTATATGAAAACTAGCTAATGGCCAAACGTTCGCGTAGCGGAAACTTGAATTTCTCCGAAGTTTATGCATGCACTAGTTTTATTCATACATACACAATTACACACAAATACACACTAATTTTTGAACACATCTCTTTTCTTCTAAAGTCTATGGATTAAAAAAAGTTCCGCCAGGACAACGTTCGCCCAGCGGAATCAGTTTTTGGTGAATTTCTCCACAATGGTTGCGTGCACAAATTTTTTTTTACCATACACAATTATACGACGTCATACACTAAATATCTGCATAATTAAAATCTTTAAATTCAACAACATTCCGCTGCGCGTACGCACACTGTTGGGGTCGGCTTCCAGTCTAACCGGATGCAGCTGAATACCAGTATTTTACATGGAGCAACTGCCTATCTGACCTCCACAACCCAATAACTGGGTAATACGATACCCCTTGCTAAGTCTGGTTGTCAGACTTTCGGGCTTCTGACGACCCGTAACGACTGTCAAAGATCCACAAATGACAGCCGGGACCAACGGCTTAACGTGCTTTCCGAGGTACGGAGTAGTCTCGGTATGTAAAGATGGTCACCCATCCACTGAAAAAACCCCGGCAAGCGCAGCTTAACCTGATGGATCGAACCGTGCGGCTGTTATTACTTAGCCACGAGCTCCTTTTTTTTACACAAAAGTATTTTTATTAAATAAAATGCTTTGCATTCTTAAAATGTTTTTGGCCGAATTGTTGATAGTCTGTGCATGGATTATTCTGCATTATTAACTCTCTTATCATCTGGTGTGAAACAAGTAGCAAGTCTTCCTCAATTTATATAATAACAGATCTATTAACAATAAACACAGAGTAATTAAGCGCAAAGGCATCAGGTGCACCGAATGGAAATCAATTAATGTTATTGCCGAGCAATACTGCCCTATAGCCTGTAGGTAATTTGCATTATTTGCTAGCTTATTAAGCCAGGATTATCTTATGCCGATTTAATGGTAGGCATATGCTGGTAACTATTTAGTTGTCTGGGAGTAATTTTTAGGGCCTATTTCCAATCCTATTTCACGATGTGCGAATAAATTCATAAATGGAACAGAATTTGTATGAAATTATCTGCCAAGTAAGTTATTAGAAACTTAAAAACAGGACCTAATCATAGATATAAGTTCACCTGTCGAAATAAACATAGCAATGCTGCTTCATGTCAGTGATAAGTGTGTTGCTTGTTTTTCTTCGAATAAGATCTTTCATGAGAAAGGTACTTACGTTTTACGATGAGGTATTGCGGCGGCCTAAAGCCTTGGTGTGAAAATCTAAATTTTCTGAGTGGACTGTATGATTCGGTTCGGTGACTCAAGTAGGTGTTTGGTGGTGTGAGGAAATGAAGATGGTACCTGCCTGGTGAGCTACACGGCGAGAAGGGTTTCCTTAGCCACGTGGCTGGCGCGTCCAGGATATCACGTCCAGATGAGAATCTGCACTTTCCACAACACACATACACGCACTTGTACAGTTCAATAGCAATCTTCGTCCTTCGCGGTGAAAATATGTAATACTAGCTTCTGCCCGCGACTTCGTCCGCGTTAAATTTCTTGTACCCCCACCCACCAACCCCGACGTATCGCATCGCAATGCCTGCCCGTGCTATAACTTCACGCTCGGCTCCTAAGGGCCCTAGCGTGATGTTTAATACACTATATCCTTCCGCATCGCCTGCATGCGCTATTACTTCGCGCTCGGCTCCTAAGGGCCCTAGCGTGATGTTAAATAGACTATATCCTTCCGCATCGCCTGCATGCGCTATTACTTCGCGCTCGGCTCCTAAGGGCCCTAGCGTGATGTTAAATATCCTATATCCTTCCGCATCGCCTGCCCGCGCTATTACTTCGCGCTCGGCTCCTAAGGGCCCTAGCGTGATGTCAAATAGCCTATATCCTTCTCCATCGCCTACCCGCGCTATTACTTCGCGCTCGGCTCCTAAGGGCCCTAGCGTGATGTTAAATAGCCTATATCCTTCCACATCGCCTGCCCACGCTATTACTTCGCGCTCGGCTCCTAAGGGTCTTAGCGTGATGTTAAATAGCCTATATCCTTCCGCATCGCCTGCCCGCGCTATTACTTCGCGCTCGGCTCCTAAGGGCCCTAGCGTGATGTTAAATAGCCTATATCCTTCCGCATCGCCTGCCCGCGCTATTACTTCGCGCTCGGCTCCTAAGGGGCCTAGCGTGATGTTAAATAGTCTATATCCTTCCGCATCGCCTGCCCGCGCTATTACTTCGCGCTCGGCTCCTAAGGGCCCTAGCGTGATGTTAAATAGCCTATAGCCCTCCTCAAGAACTGGGTTATAAAATGCAAAAAGATTTTTTCAAATCCGACTGGGGTAGTTCCAGAGATTCGCGTTCAAACAAACTAACAAAAAAAAACCGGTCAAGAGCGAGTCAGACTCACGCACCGAGGGTTCCGTTCCGATTTCTGAAAAAGTGTGCTATTTAGAGACATCGTTTTTTTTTTCCTGTTATTTTTACATAAACTTGCATCACATAGAATAATTTCAGATTTTTCTCTTTGCAAACTTCGGAGATAAGGGAAGGAAGGGGGGATAAGGAGAATAGATAGATAAGGAGATAAGGGGGGGAACGGTATTTTTTTTTACATTTTTCATCAAAAGTCGAACACTGTGCGGCCTAAAAAAAAATAAAAATATTTTTGAGAATGCGCAAACAGCGCTCTTTCATATGATACCCCACATGACCTAGTAGCCCAACTTTGAATTTTTAAGACCCCCTTTCAGCCCATGTTGCAAAAAAAATACATAGGTATCGTTTTATTTCTTTCTTATTTGCAAAATAGTTGGGTAAATATTATCTAAAACTGTTCCAAATTTCAAATTGATAGCATTAGTAGTTCTTGAGATATCCAGCTGTGACAGACAGACAGACAGACTGAGTCACACCATAAGGGTTCCTTTTTTACCATTTTGGTACGGAACCCTAAAAACAAACTCTTCCGCTGTATTCCACCGACATTTTGCACAACGCCATCTATGGGTAAATTGATAAAATGTCCGCTCTAAACATGTTTGCTCAAGAGGAACCGGTATGAATTAAAGTTATTTTGCGTTTTAGTAATTTTATATTATCTCCGAAACTGTATGACCAATTGCCATACTGTAAAGGCCAAATCTTATCTCCATGATGTCCTTGTGATCATAAAATATCTTATTTTGATAAGGATTAATGTTTTGTTGTTTAAATAATCGTCCAAACGTAAGTATGTCTAAAAAATACTTTTTTAAAACAATAAAAGATGTATAAAAGATAAAATATAAAAGATAGAAATATGGTGTCGCGGACTTTTTTGTAGAATTATTTAAGACGGACCAGACTGCCATACATTGTTATCAATTATAAACAACCGTTTAGGCAGCGCATGCAAAAAAGTCTGTTTAAAGAGGTATTTCTTTCCGACTTGTTAGACAAAACTTGTGATAGCTCGGCTAATATGCATGATATAAATATAATTTATAGCCTATAGCACTCAGGAATAATGTAGCTTTCTACCAGTGAAAAAATTTTTAGAATTGGATCATTAGTTCCGGAGATTACCCCCTACATACAAACTTACAAACTTACAAACTTACATACAAATTTTACCTCTTTATAATATTAGTATAGATCATATAATTTTGACAACAGGCGTCGATGACGATTGAAAACTAGCGGTTTTTCTTGGCGGCAGCGTATGCGCTATCGCTCAGGCGTTATAAGGGTTGCGGAAGGGAGAGGGAAAGCGGAAGGAACTTTATGTATCACAGACACTAACTAATTAGAGTTGCCAGTAATTAGGCATGAAATATAAAATTAAATAAAGTAATGGCGTAAACAAGGTACCTAAATATTTTGAAAATACCATCGAAAACTTAAGATAAGGATAGTCTTAAGTTTGTTCCTAGAGACTAGGAATTTACATATAGGTAAGATGAAAGCCCGTGTCGCTAGAAATGTCACTACGCTACCGGTTCTAAAAACACGGTCAGGTAACATAAACTCTGTAATCTTTTGTAAGAGTTAATTTTACTATTAGTTTATTTAGTTTTAAGCAGTATCAACAAAAGCTTTGCAATCCTAAAAAAAAACCGTTTGAGACCGAGTCGGACTCGCGCACCGAATGTTCCGTTCCGATTTCTGAAAAAGTGTGCTATATAAAGACGTCGTTTTATTTTTCCTGTAATTTTTACATAAACTTCTATCTCATAGAATAATTTCAGATTTTTTTCTATGCAAACTTCGGAGATAAGGGGAACGGTATTATTTTTTCAATTTTTCATCAAAAAAAGAAAAAAATGTTTGAGAATGTGCAAACAGTGTTTTTTCATTATGATACATGCCCTACCCAGGCAGCACACAAGTCATATAACTGGCCAACAATGTAACCTTATGCAAGGTTAAGCTTTATTACATATGTATAGAAGCTGTGTGTATTACGAAGTTCTGTATTAATTATTTTTTTTGCTATAATAATGCTATTAGCTGAGTAAGTTTTGTAATTTGCCGATTTTATTTCTTAAAACTGAATAATCATCATAAAAAGACCTGTTACTCAAGAGTTCGTGTAACCTTTTGTATAACATTGGTATAAAATTCCATTAGCAAGCATGATACTGGATAATTTATATTCTGTTCTCTTTTAGTCCTATTAAACACCACATTTTCATAGTTATTCAGCTGCTGTATAAAATAGGCGCTGTTTCTGTTATGAAGCATATAGTAACTTAAAAGAAATTAAGATAGCTGTTATAACTGCTTTATGCCACTTTAAGTACGAAATTACCGTCATGTGCAGCTAATTGTGGTAACAACAATAGTAACAGATTTTTATGCAGAAGTTTGCTGGGTAATCACGAAAAGTAGACATTCTTCCATCAAGTTTACTAAGATATGTATGTGTGTATATGTTATGTACTAAAGTATGTAAGGTGTATAGGGTAGGTAATTAAACTAATCCTATGCTTCAGTAGATACAATTTACTTATATCTATGACTACTTTTATTGTTATTTATTTAGGTATTTCAAACAAACTTAAGTATACGTTTACAATCAGTTAATTAGGTAGTTCTTCGTGTTGTCGTCGCCAACAGTAATCAAGACTAATGTTTATTAATGTTAACTTTACGAATTGATAACATAATGATTAATAGTATGATACTTCAATACTTCTTAGATTTTACATTGCCAAATTGTTCCTAAACGATTGTAAGCCAAAAACTGGAATGAAGAGCTGTGTTTGGTAGATACTAAAACTCATCAGATATTATTTATATGATTAGATTATAGAACAAAAATACCTAACGACTTCATCGATAAGTATTTTTGTTAAAAAGCTTTTTCATATTGATTATTAAATAATTATCTGAATTTGATAAGAGCTAAAAAGAACAAATAGGTAATTTATCTATAGTGTGGGTTTTCATTACTATAAGACTGAATCCTAATTGTTTGATTTACAGTACGAATGTGTGTGATTATAGAAACGTTATAGAAAATATGTTGAGTGCAGACCTCTTTTAACCAGAGAACAACTGAATATGTGGACACGTAAGGTCTGTTAAGCAGACATAAGATGATAAGCCGCTGTGCAATCAGATTTTATTCAGAATGAGCGTCGCCATATCGAATAACATAACCTATTACAATTTTATGGAATTTTATACTCAAATACTCAATTTTAATAACGAAATCGGTATAATATTCTTATAAAAGTATTACAAGGTTATTTTTGAACCCATAAACTGCATAAAACATAAAAAATATTTCACACGTAAAAACAAACTATTAGACGAAATGTTGTTTATTTCTCCAAAACCCGGCTTATCAGGTAGCGCGTGAAAATTTTATACGAAATGTATATATAAATACACAGTAAAGTTGCATGCGCACCAACAAATTCCTTCTCTAAGCATAAATAAGGGTAAAATTTACTGACGATAGGCAATATAATTTGGCCATATTATATTTCAATGTCGCAGTTCACCAACAAACGCATACCGCGGGTGTTGGGATTTGTCAATTTCAATTTAATTTGATTAACTTCTTGATAATATATACTGAAATAAGCTAAACGCTGTGTATCCTCTGAATATCTGAGGTTTGAGGGACTTAACCATAGTTCACTCACCATTCATTCATCATCTGGGTAACAGAGTTGTAATACTTGTACAAAAGAACAAAATGCTTTTATGCAGAAGATACTCAGCTTGTCGTACAATTATTCAAAACTTATTCATCTGTTACGTTGCTATTACACAGCTATTAGCAACATAATTTGTGCCCAAATTGCTTGAATAACGTCTGGGTAAGCGCCAAATCAGCTAATTACAGTAGTCTTATTCAGCAATTAGTTTCTATGACTGCTGTTAAACAAAACTTACTCAGAAGGTTTGTGCTGGCTGGGTAGTAGCCCCACTTCGAATTTTTAAGACCCCCTTTCAGTCCCTCTTGCAAATAATATGTAAATATTTTTATTCCTTTCTTATTTGCAAAATAGTTGGGCAAACGTCATCTAAAACTGTTCCAAGTTTATAGCATTAGTAGTTCTTGAGATATCCAGCTGTGACAGACATACTGAGTCGCACTATAAGGGTTCCTTTTTACCATTTTGGTACGGAACCCTAAAAACAAAACCCAATATCTTAGAATATAGACACAATATAATATAAGGTACCATACCGACTAAAGGTAGCCATCTTATAAAACTCAATTTAGTTAAAATCCGATCTCGGCTTCCTCTTGCATAGGATCGACTTGGGTTCAACGCGACCAATGATGTTCAATTCGAGATAAGAAGATTTGACTTGGATATATTATTTTATTATTAATAGTGTGTTTTTCGCTTGGTGCTAAAGTATTGAAGTTCATTTCATAGGGGATGAAATGGATTGCTATTCTTGCATAAAATATTTAATGAGCTTTTGATTTGAAAAATAATGCAAGACCGAGTTAAAGGGTAACTTATCTCTACCAAAATAATTCAGAAGGGTTAATTTAATGAAAGTTACTAAAAAAAAAATTCTTCCTTAAAAAAGTGTTCAGCAACATAATACCGATTATACCGAACCAATGATCACTATCGAATGGATAAACTCCGTTTGAAAGCCTCAGAAACCGAGCATTAGACAGCAGACAACTTTAAGAGGTCATAGTTATAATAATTAAAGGGTGACCCTAGCCAATACCATGAAATTAATTTTGTAAATTCGATGAAATGTCGGTTCTAATGGCCTTTATTACTATGAATAGCTTAGTGATGCTCACGGACAGGCGTCATTAAATGTTCGCTTGAACTAATATTACAGGCATTCCGATAGACATAGCCAGCCTGCATGGAATGTTTTAAATATTTGAACATATTTTCAGAATTGAATGTCATAACTTCACCATTTTTAACCGACGATAAAAAAGGAGGAGGTTCTCAATTTGACACGTATATTTTTTATGTATGAACACGCATAACTTTTTACAGAGTCGTCTGATTTGGAAAACTTTTGTTTTATCCAAGAGGGTATAACTACCTCGAAGTTGGTCCCATATAAAATGTAACTTTGCAGTTAACTTCAACAATACGTTTTTTTTTCTTCACTATTTATGTGGATGACGTTCTAATTTCTTTTGCAGGTAGTGGTATTAGAATTTGTGTGGGATAGGTACCCTAAAAACTGAAAAATAAAAACTTTTTACAAAATAATACTTTAATTTTGGAAGTCGGTGTCTGGTTAAATGTATTTTCGGTTTTTGCCACCGACTTCCAAAATTAAAGTAATTTTTCACTTTGTAGTGTTGTTTTTGGAAGTCGGTTGTATTTTTTTGTAAAAAAGTTTTTCTTTGGAAAAAGTTGAAAAGGAGTTTTTAATTAAGTAACCGAGTTTGTAATTAATTACGTTCGCACTGCTGGAACACAGGTCTCTCTCTCTGTGACAGGAAGCGATCCAAAATCCGCCAAGCGGGCTAAGTGCGGTTTGGTAGATGTCAAGTCTTCGAATTTCTGGTTCTAGAACAGTTCGTAATTGATTTTTAGCAATTTTAGTTACTGTCGTAACTGAAATCACACTCTCTAATACACAAATATCAGGTGACTTAATCATACCATACTTATGCATTGACAATCACGACATATTCAATAATTCCCCAAAACGAAACACTCAGGGGAACCTGCCTACATTTCGCTCCGTCCTATTCTGCCAGGTCTTAGCCGTATTAAAACGTCGTAACGGACACCTACGTCTAACCGGAATACCTTCAAATAATTTGAATATGAATACTCCTTAATTCAACAGACAGTTTGATATTAAATTTGCGTAAGATGTTACTTCGAGTCAGGTTTCTGTAGACTTGCTAATAGAATTTAAACTACGAGATGAACTATTTGTTCTTATTATTAGATGGTGGTGGGGAATAAGCTGCCAACTTGCACCAGGTGTTTGAGAATTTAATTCTAAAGTTGTCTGGCTAGATCTTGACCAAATTAACTTTGACATAATTAGACACAGGTTTAATTAGAGATTAGAGATGGAAGGAGGCCAAGTGCAGTAAGTAAATAAGATATTCAAATCATTGTTGATAATCCATCCAAAGGTTGTTTGTAAAAGATCGCTTTTAGCGATAAGACCGCCCATTGTGTCACCCTATGTAAAATTTCAACATTTATATCTGTAATTTTTATGGTGTGCATAATAAAGAGTATTCTATCTTTCTATCTATATATCTATGTTCAGTAGTTAGAAAAGAGAGGCTTAATACCGGGCAAAATCAAAATATTTGATTTCACATAAACCTACATGGGAAACGTCAGAAGCTAGGTGCACGGTTCCAATTGGTCGTTTCCTATGGAGAAGAGCCGGCAAAAAACTCCACGGTTAGTCTTTTAATAAAAATAATCGGCTTTTACAATATTTTCAAATAACAGTGTTAAAAGGTATGGGAGTACAATGTAGGCCTTTCAACAAGTACCAGGTACTTAACAAAATAGAAAATAGTCAACAAATACACACACACAAAAACACACAACACAAACATACCCCCGCACATGATGATGATGATGTTTGTGTATGACACTGACACAAATGACATGATTGCCATTACAACTACAATAACGAATCTGAATAAATATTATGTTCACAAAAGCCACTAATTAAAATAGGAAAAATTGGAATTGTAGGTACATAATGTCAAATAATGAGATGATTAATAATAATTGATTATTTCAAGGAAGAATGTAAAAAATAATATAAAAAAGAAGCATCGTAATTTGAGAGCAGTTAATGGACACTTAAAGTACCTCATACAATATAATACAAACTATGAATGACGATGATTAACGAGTATTTCAGAAAATCCCTCTTAATTTTAAAAAGAATCTAGAGTACAACTGTAGCAGATCAGGCGCAGGGTTGATGGGCGATCTGTGAAATAATACGAAGATGAAAATCAGGAAACAAATATATTCTTGACTAAAACACGTGGTCACAATAAATCACAATAATCAAACTAGAGCAGAGCTCTTTACATTACGAAGGGCAACCGGAGACTGATAGTTACAGCACGAGGATCAAGCGAAGACTGACTCATTTGAGTTTTTTTTTTTTTTTTTTTTTTGTATGGCATCTCGCAGTGTGACCACTTGGGGTCGAGACCTCCAGCCAGGGGCATGTTTACTTATAAACTAAGCGACTGCGCACTAAGGGCACCCCCTGTGGGGTACGGACCTCGGCTTAGGGCGTCGCTGACTAAGAGAGGACAGCAAGGTACAATTGGCTGGCTCAAATCGGGGTTATTATTATTAACAGGGGAGTTTAAAGCTACAGGCTCAGCTACGCCACCAGCTGGCTCGTTATTACCGATCAAGGGAGATGAATTTACATTTACAAGGGAAGTTCGTCTACGCGGAGGACCTCCGGGGCGAGGTCGGAATGAAGATTTGTGTGATCTGTGTTTGCGTACTAGAGTACTAGTAGCACTACTACTTTCCTGGAGGAGGGTAATAGGGTCATCAGGTTCAGAGAGTGCAAGTCGCGGACGGCGGACTTTACTGATTCGAGAGGGGACATAATTAGCGGACGCGACAACCAGAGGGTTGCGGTGCTTCGCGGCAGAGTCAAAGAAACGCTTGGAAAGGCGTTTCAAGAATTGACGGATGGTCGGGATTCTAAGGTCTAAATGGAGGTTATCGTTCCCAACGAACCAAGGGGCTCCCGTTACCTTTCGGAGGCAACGGTTTTGAAGGGTCTGCATCCTATGGATGTGGTGGGACTTTGCGTGAGCAAAGACTGGGCCCGCAAAGTTCATGATGGGGCGAATGCACGCTGTATAAATACGCAACTTGCACTTAAGGGACAACTTGCTGCGTGCATTCATAACCGAATGGAGTCTACCAAGAGCAAAGTAGGCCCGCGAACGAGCCTTCTTTATGTGCTCTGAAAACGTAAGGTGCTCATCGAGAGTCACACCTAGATATTTGGCTCGCTTCTCCCAAGGGATCGGCTTGCCAAACATGGTGATCGGGCGGGGGGGTTTACAGTTCTTGCTTCGCTGTCTCGTAAAGAGAACAGCTTGGCTTTTATCGGGATTGACTTCGATTCTCCACTTCCGAAACCACTTGGCGAGTGCATCGACAGCGGTTTGGAGAGTGCGAGAGATCGAGTCGCGAACCATGCCCTTGTAGTAGACGGCCGTATCGTCTGCGAACAGAGCCAACTGTGCCCTCTCGCTACGCGGGATGTCGCTAGTAAAAAGTGTGAAAATTAAGGGAGCAAGCACAGAGCCCTGAGGGACCCCTGCGCGAATAGGGTGGGGAGAGGAAAGCGCTCCTTTGATATGATAGCGAAAGGTGCGGTTTGACAAAAAGTCTCGTAAGATGAGCACGAGACGATCTGGCACACCCAGTTTGTAAAGCTTATATAATAAGCCGTTGTGCCAGACTTTGTCAAACGCTTTCGCTATATCGAAGAAAACAGCACCCGTCATCGCACCGCGCTGGAAACCAGCGCTGACATGCTCGACGATACGGTGGACCTGTTGTACGCAAGAGTGTTGGGTTCGAAAACCAAACTGCTCGTTAGGAATAAGGCCCTTTGTCTCAGCATAATCCCTGAGTCGCTTATAAATAAGTCTCTCATAGATTTTGCCGAGGACATTGAGCAGACTAATGGGGCGGTAACTAGAGGGCTCGCGCTTAGGCTTGCCGGGCTTAGGAATACCGATAACGATGGCCTGTTTCCAGGCTTGAGGAAAGATATTATTACTCATGGCACCATTGAAGATGATGGTCAAGAGCATTATCAAACGGGCAGGGAAGAGTTGGAAGACCCTATTGGTCATTCCATCTGAACCAGGGGCTTTACGGGGTTTCAGAGCCTTGATTATCTCGTGCACCTCGTCTGGAGTGACGGGGGGCAGGGGACAATCAGGGTCTTCAACCGGAGGAAGGGAGGCTCTACGTTCGACTTCAGCGTCCACCTCAGAGAGGTGAGCTTGGTCTACTGGTTGAGAGCTGGGGGAGCATTGGGCCTCAAGACTATCGGCAAGGCATTCAGCCTTGTCGATATCATCGAAAGCGATGGTATTGTCTGGGCGGACTAGAGGGGGCATGGAGGTAAACTCCCGGGACCTGAGCTTCTTTTAAAGCTGCCAGAAGGCAAGGTGGGTAGGCTCAAGCTCGCTCAGCATCTTGTCCCAACCGGCGGAACGTAATTCCTCGATGTGTGTCTTTACAGATTTCTGCAAATAGAGCATGTGGACTTTGTTCAAGCGGCAGGGAAAGCTGGTGTAGGCACGGACAGCTGCGTTCTTCTCATTCAACAGAGCACGTACATCGTCAGGCAACTTCCAGCGGTGGTCATCCACCGCAGGAACTTCCCTTGAACAATCGTTCATGACTGATTGTACGTATTCCGTGAATGAGTCGATCGCAGCTGTCGTGTCAGCGATAGAGTCAAAATAATCAGGTATGGAGTCTAAGAGTGGGGATGTGGAGGATTTCAGACATTCGCTTACTTTCCTCCAGTCCGTCACTATTTGGGAGGGACTCATTTGAGCAAATGGCGGCCATATTTATGTGCGCGCACGTAGGCTGGAGGGCGCGGTGGGAGCGCGTATATTTCTTTCTCGCTTCCTCCAACCTTTTTTTTTTTTTTTGAGGGTGGGAAATCATCAAATAACTTCTCCCGCTCTGGGTGGAGCGGGAGGGCGTGTCAGACTTTTACTGACTAAAACCCACCCGTGTTCCTTCAGTTGCCTATGCCAGGGCCGCGGTAACCCTTTCAGACAACCCGCGACCCCAGCGGCGTCGGCCCTATTGGGCCCCGTCACTTGCTGACATCTCTTTGAGGCGTGCGTGGAACACAACGCGCCGTCGACTCGGGCCTGGTCCTTACCGGACGGCGAGCTACCCGCTGCTCACCGTCCGCAGGCCCGCGCCTACGGTGGCCGGAAATCGCCCCGCGATTCCCGCCGCCCAGGGCGTCTCCTGCGGCGACTGAGGGCGTGAGGCTGCCTCTCCCTCACGCGTTCCGCCTCCTCCTTCGCTAGCATCACTGCTTCGCAGAAGGAGGTGACGGCCTCCCATGCACTCTCGCTCCGCACCATGGCCTGGACCAGGCTCGGACGCGAGAGATCGCCGCCGCCGATCGCCTCCGTGAGAACACGGCGGTGCTCTGCCCAAGCCGGGCAGACCTCCACTGTATGCTCCACCGTGTCCTCCGGGCGATCCACACAGTGGAAACACCCGGGCGTTTCCTCCCGCCTTATGCGAAACAGGAACCTTCCGAAACAACCGTGTCCGGTGAGGACCTGCGTCAGGCGGAAGGTGAGGACGCCGTGGCGCCTCTCTAGCCACTCCTCAAAGAGGGGACTTATCGCCGCTATTGTGGCGTGCCCAGCGCTGGGTTGCGACAGTCGCGCTCTCCATGCCGCCATGAGATCCCGCCGGAGCTCTGTCCGCTGTACCGTGATTTCTCGCGGCAGCGGAGTTACGCCCCGGCGTTTCGCCTCCTCGCGCCACTCCCACACGTGCGCGAGGACCTTTGCCTCCAGATCCCACGGCGGCAATCCGGCAAGGAGGCTCGCCGCCTCCCGGGCGCTTCCTCCAACCTAAGTTCAATGTTTACAATTTAAACTACGTAGTTAGTGAGAGATATGTAACTAATAATTTTCTATGGGCTTTACTTTCAATATTAATTCTCTACCAAGTCTCCGTAGTTCAATTTATCTAAATTAACTTATCTCTAAATAGATTGCTGTGCTCCTTAACAACAACACACACACACACAACAAACAACACACACATGACTAACAATAACTCCTTTTCTGTCACCAGAACTTTCTCTCATGTTTATTTTCCTCTCATAATAAAGCCAAGTTCGTAGTACATAAGTTTACATGAGTGCGTCCGCACAAGTTACATGAACGTGTTAATACTCGCTCGGGCGCACACTACACTTTAAGCTCTAAGTACCGGAAGTCCCGCGGCGCCTCATGATTTGTACAGTACGACAAAACTTAGATGTAACCCGATCACGATCCGAACTGAGTGCGCCTTTAACATCACCAATCTTTAGTACTACTTTAGGCGAAAGTGATCTTTACGCATACGCAATGACTTGTAAAGTCATAAACATAATCAGCCTATAATGTTCCCACTGCTGGGACACAGGCCTCCTCTCTCTGAGAGGGAGTGGGCTGTAATCGACCACGCGGGCCCAGTGCGGGTTAGTAGATATCACATTATCACATGTCTTTGAATTGTTTGGTTCTAGGACATGCCGGTTTCCTCACGATGTTTTCCTTCACCGTTTTGAGACCAGTGGTGATGAAATTATTTACACAAAGTAAAGCGCATACCTGGGTTCGAACCCACGACCTATAAGTCGTAAGTCGAGTCTCGTTACCCTTGGCCACCACTTCTATCAAAGTCACATCACCAAATACATTCGTAAAATTGAAATGAATTAATGCCAATTTTCAAATATATGCTACATCTAAGTTGTGTCGTACTGTACTTACTACTTTGACATTCTTTCACACGTAAATATTGGGCTATGTAGATCAGTTTTTTTTTTCTTTCTTACGAGATGTCACGTGGCATGATATTGAATAAGTATGAGGGAAAACTTTTAGAACTAAGGATACTCTTTTTATAAGATGTTTTTGAAAATCAAAGTTATGGATATTCTTGGAATAGATTGCTGACCTTCGTGTTTTAAGATCAAACATTTTTAGGGTTCCGTACCCAAAAGGTGCCGAAGGGACAGTATTACTGAGGCGCGGGACACACAGAAAAGACGGAATATGCAGACGGGGCGCGGACCGCGATTCCGCGTCCCTTTCATACAAAATGTATAGAAGCGTCGCTGTCCGCGCCCCGTCTGCGTCTTACGTCTTTTCTGGGTCCTGCGCCTATGGCTTCCGCTGTCCGTCCGTTCGTCCGTCTGTAACAGGGCTGTTTCTTTTGAACCATAGGTAGACACTTAAAATTCACA
The DNA here is from genome assembly GCA_905163495.3 of Cosmia trapezina. NCBI lineage: Eukaryota > Metazoa > Arthropoda > Insecta > Lepidoptera > Noctuidae > Cosmia > Cosmia trapezina. The sequence goes on from LR991037.1 coordinate 21,120,009, forward strand.
ACAACAATTCACACAGTGTGTTCTACTGATATTTACTTAATAAAATAAACTACTAAGTTAAACATTAAAAAACATGGGGGCCCCATGTTTTTTTCGGCGTTTTTTTGCTCATGCTCGAATGAATGTAATATTAAATACAGCGGTACGGAACCCTTCGTGTGCGAGTCTGACTCCCACTTGGCCACTTTTTGAATTATTCAAGCTTCGATTTGGATTTCACTGGCTTCCGCATTCATATAGACGCACGCGCTGAGAGTCTATCGTAGCCACTACTTGCAAGCGCCAGTCGACTATCCAAAACGTGACAGCAATACGCGTACTAGTGAAATAGCAACTACCGAGTTTCACCCTCTATCCGATTTCACTGGCATCTACATTTGAGAGCGAATGTGGGGGGCCACATTCGCTCTCAAATGTAGATGCCAGTGAAATCCAAATAAAAGCTTGAATAATTCACGCGAAGATCAGCAAGTATTCCAAGAAAATCAATTTTTTTTAACCCAGAATAAATTATACGTAATTTTACAAATCAATACAACACAACAACAACATACAACACTACAATAACAACATACACTTATTAACTACATAACACACAGCACATGTAACACACCACTCTTATCACCTCATAACACTAATCTCATTTATCATTCACTACACTGACTCACATTATGACAATACTATACTTCACTGGAAGTCGTAGAATATATTATACCTACTTTTTTTTTTTTGTTAATATTTCCTTTGTTGTTATTTTATTTATTGCCTGCTGCATGCATCCCTTACTTTTATTGTACAAAATTATGGATATAGATTGAGAGAGCGCCTTGACTTCCATAATACAAGTCTTACTTAGTTTGGAAGTCAAGAGTTCCTTTCCTTGTACGCTACTTTAATATGCAATAAACTTTCTTTTTTTTTAATATTTCAGGAACTTATTCTATACCTCTCATCAAAGACAACGCTGCAATAAATCTCCAAAATGACGCAACCTTGCATCTCAAACCAAACAAATGCTGGGCGTTGAAGCTGCAAAACAAATTCCACGGTTCCAAATGCACCGTTTAAAGATTAGAGGCACTACTGCATCGTGTGGACCAGCAATTGACCATTAGTTCCCGTAAGAGGCAATTAAGAGATTATGTCAGTGCAATGGGCAACGGCACCCACCTGAACCTGGCTGCTGACTTGATACCGCTTAGCTTTAGGATGCCACGAGAAAAGCTGGGCTCCTGTGCACTGTAAACTGTTAGATACGGCACTCAAACGTAGGATACATAAGAAGTAAGTTAAAAAACTAAAACGAAAGTAGTGGACAAAAAAAAAATCCCAATGGTGCCGTGTTGGGTATCAAATGAAACGGTTTAATTAGCACATTTCAAAACTGTATATACTTATTATTAATTTAAAAAAAAAAAACAAAAAAAAATAAGCTGCTCCGCAAATTCTATAAGTAACTATAGTTTTTGTAAATTTCTTTACCAGTATCCCACTTAAAACTACTGAGGTCTTAAACTCCTCGCCCTCGCTGTCTTTTGATTTAGTAAGGGCGAACGTTTCGGCCTGCCCCATTGAATTTAACTTTAAGCATATTAACCCCATAACAGTAATAAAAGCTTTTAAGCAAATTAAGATCAAACTGACCGAAGATCTTTGGGGAATGTCCATTAAAGTCTGTACCTCCATAATTGAGACTATAGCGCCTTACTTAGCCTTAATATTTAATTTTTGTGTAGATCAAGGAGTTTTCCCGGATTTAATGAAATACAGTAAGGTAATTCCACTTTTTAAATCCGGAGACAGTAAAGACAAAAATAATTATAGACCAGTATCCGTGTTGCCGGTTTTCAGCAAGGTGTTTGAAAAGGTAATGCTTAATCAAATGCTCAATCACTTTAACACGAATAAAATACTTCACGATCAACAGTTTGGTTTCACCAAAGGACGTTGTACGACCGACGCCGGTGTAACCTTATTAAAACACATTTTTAACGCGTGGGAAGAGGCCCAAGACGCCATAGGCATTTTTTGTGACCTCTCCAAGGCATTTGATTGCGTCGATCATGAAACCTTACTCTTGAAACTTGAGCATTACGGACTTGGAAAACTTGCCCTCAGTTTAGTAAAATCTTATTTAAATGATAGACAACAGCAAGTTCAAATAAATGGTGTCAATTCACTCTGTTTAAAAGTTAAAATGGGTGTTCCACAAGGCTCGATATTGGGTCCTTTCCTCTTTTTAGTGTATATTAATGATTTACTCCATTTATTAAAAAATCAACCACAAATGGTGCTATTTGCTGATGATACTTCATTAATTTTTAAGGTAGATAGACGTGCTACAAATTTTGACGACGTTAATAACGCCCTACTGCAGATCCAAAATTGGTTCACTGCTAATAATTTAGTATTAAATGGGAAAAAAACTAAGTGCATCAGATTTTCTTTACCAAATGTCAAAAGTAGTGATTGTGAGATAGTATTGAATCAAGAGAAACTAGAATTCGTCGATAAAACCGTTTTCCTGGGGATTACGCTCGACTCAAGGCTACAATGGGGTCCTCATTTAATATCACTTGCAGGACGGCTAAGTTCAGCAGCTTATGCTGTCAGAAAAATCCGTCAATTTACTGATGTAGATACCGCGAGGCTAGTCTATTTTAGTTACTTTCATAGCATCATGTCTTACGGTATTCTACTTTGGGGACGGGCTGCAGATATCGAGTCCATTTTTATTCTGCAGAAACGAGCCATCAGAGCCATATATAATCTTCGCAGGCGCGATTCTCTAAGGGAACTGTTTAAGGATATTAACATCATGACGGTACCTTGTCAATATATCTACGAAAACATCATGTACGTAAGAAAAAATTTACATCTTTTTAATAAAAGAGGTGAAAGGCATAATTATAATACTAGAAATAAGGACCTATTAGCTCAGCCAGGTTTCAGGCTGGCTAAAGTAGACTCATCGTTCATGGGGTACTGTTTAAAATGTTACAATAAAATACCTCCACACATACTACAACTAAATGAGACGAAATTTAAAACTTGTATAAAACGCACACTATGCAGGCAGGCATATTATACGTTGGGGGATTACATAAATGATAAAAATGCTTGGCTCCATGCTGGTCCTGCTCCACAACCTCAACTAATTAATTAACATTTGAACATACTGTTGGAACTGCTGAAGATTGTAAGAATAGCTTTGCATTGTGTAGACTCAATCACCATTGTATTGTATAATTGCTTAGCACATGTGTGAGTACTATGTACCTACTCTAAAGCTACCATTTACTGGGTACGTCTTTATTTGACTTGGATGTGCCCTGGCGGCTGAGAGTGTGTCATGCTCACTCTAATGCCTCGCTGATGGTGGCGCGTGTGGTTGGATCATTTAACGAATCCATACGTCAGGTTCGTCAACGGGCGCTGTTGGTGGAGGCTGGTCATACCTTAGCTGCCACGGCTTATTTTAATTTTAATTTTGAATTGTTTTTTTTTTATTTTTTTAATACGGACGCTTTTAACGTTCATCGTTCTCACATGTATAATTTCAACATGAATGATGTAACCAATATTTTGTAACCATATTTTGATTTAAAAGAGTGTCCGTGGAGTTTCTTGCCCGTTCTTCTCCATAGATCTACGTTTTGGAAAGGGCAACTAGCTTCAACTTTCTGACTTACCTACTGACCGACTCTTTGACAATTCAAAAGTGCCTGTAATTGGTTTAATTGAAATAAATGCTTTGAGTTTGAGTTTGAGAGTTTGAGTTTTAACACGAAATTGTAACCCCAAAATAAATTAAATAAAAGTAAGTTTAAAAACTAAAACCCGACTACTGAAAAATCACGCTCTAAAAAGTATGAAACAAGAAAATATCTCATCTGAAATTTGAAAAAGAAAGCCAAATTAAAAATCCGGAGTCACACGTAATCTATTCGATTTATGCTAACATGACGTGTGACTCCGGATTTTTAACTTTCCTGTTCTTTTCAAATTTCAGATGAGATATTTTCTTGTTTCATACTTTTTAGAGCGTGATTTTTCAGTAGTCGGGTTTTAGTTTTTAAACTTAATAATAAAATAATAATAATAATAATAGCCTTTATTAACAATCTTACAAGTTAAATTACATCTTACTTCTAGTGCCTACTACACGAATGTTAAGAATATATATATTTTTTCCTATTTGACACCGGTTCCTCGATTGTCTTGCTTCCCAGCATAGGCCTCCCCAAGTGTTCTCCACAAGCATCGATCTCTTGCTATCCTCATCCAAGTCGTCCCTGCCGCTTTTTTGATGTCATCTTCCCATCTACGATACTGTCTGCCTTTCTTTCTTGTTTTGTATTTTGGACACCATTCCGTCACTTCTTTTGCCCATTTCTCTGACTTACTTCTTATTAAATGACCTGCCCATTTCCACTTCAATTGTTTAATTTGGAATTTTACGTCTATAATTTTGGTTTGTTTCCTTATTGTTGTTAATCGTACTTTGTCTTTTAATTTTATGTTGAGTATACTTCTTTCCATTCTATGTTGGCATGTTTCTAGCGCTTTCATATCTTTTTCTGTACAGCTCCATGTCTGACACCCATATGTGATGCTCGGCAGAATACATGTGTTAAATACTTTCTTTTTTGATTTTATTTGTATATCAGAGTTTTTCATTACCTCTTTTAAAGCCCAGTATTTCTTCCATCCTATGTTTATTCTATTGTTTATTTCTTTTGTTGTGAGATCGGTTGGAGATATTATTTGACCGAGATAAGTATACTCATTTACATAATGCAGTTCAGTAACGTTGTTAGGTTTTATAGGGATGTCCGTATGGTTTGTCATCAACTTGGTTTTACTTGTATTTATTGATAATCCCACCTTTTCGCTTTCGTATACTAGTTGTTCAATCATGCTCTGTAACGTCACTGGGTCTTCGCATATTAGTATGAGGTCATCGGCGAATCTTAGATGGTTTAGTAATACTCCATTAACATTTATTCCGTAATTACTCCACTCTAGCTGTCGGAATATATGCTCTAGGGTTGCAGAGAAGAGTTTTGGTGATAAGGGGTCTCCCTGTCTAACTCCACGTCTAATGGGAAAACATTCTCCTACCCTTTCTGTACGTATTTTAGCTGTCATATCTTCGTATATATTTTTAATTATACGTATATATTTATTATGGACTCCTTGTAATGTGAGAGCCTCCCATATTTTATCGTGTTTTAAAGAGTCAAAAGCTTTGTTGTAATCTATAAACGCCAAGTAATAGTTTATTCCATATTCGTTGCATTTCTGAATTAACTGTTTTATTGTATGAATATGGTCCATGGTTGAGAAGCCACTTCGAAATCCTGCCTGTTCATTTGGCTGGTTCTCGTCCAAAGTCTTTGTTAATCGTTCTAGTATTATTTTAGAGAATATTTTATAGACATTAGACATTAGCGAGATGGGTCTGTAGTTGGAAATATCATCTGTTTTTCCCTTCTTATGAAGTAAAATTATGGTTGATGAGGTCCATTGATGCGGTATATATTCAGTACTTAAAATTTCATTAAATAAATCTGTTATTGTATTCAGAATAATCTGTGATGTTCCTAATAAGGTTTCGTTGGAAATGCCATCTTCACCTGGTGCTTTTCCTCTCTTTTGTGATTTAATGGCTTTGGTAACTTCGTCTTTTAGTATGTTTGGAATTGGCTCTTCACTGTCTTTATAGTTGTTTGTTTGTGGTATTGTTTTCTCGTCATGGTAAAGTTCCCGGTAGAAATCAGTCGCTGCTTCTAGTATTCCAGTTCTTTTGGAGTTATGTTTTTTTGTTCTATGATGTGTTAAGTTACCAATCCAGTATGATATGTCTTGAAGCTCCTTCCATGCTTTCTTGAGTCCTCCAGATTTGGTGATGTGCAATTGTATTGTTTCGGTTCTTATTTTCTTTCTGTATCTTCTTATTTCTAAATTAATTTCTTTACTTAGTTTCGCTATCATTTGTTTATTGTTCTTTCTATTATCTAATAATTTGGCCCTTTTTTCAATTAATTCTCTTGCTTTTGGTCCTAATCTATCTTTTGATGTTTTTTCACTTTCTGCTTTTTTGTTAGTTACTTTGAGTTCTTTTTCTAAAGCATCGTATTTTTCTTGGATCGTCTGGAGTTCATTTATTTGATTTAGTTTAGTTTCTAAAGATTCTAAGTCGTTTTTTGGCAATGGTAGTGTAATTGGTAGCTTCATATTATGTATATGTTTTCTTGAATTCTTTGGCTCGAACATATATAAATGACCACGAAGCAGTCTGTGGTCAGTATTATAGTTAAACTGGTTCACAACTTCAACATTTAAAAATATTTTTGGTTTGTTTGTAGTTATAAAATCTATTTCGTTTCTTACTAGTCCATTGGGAGATTCCCATGTCCATTTCCTTTTAAGTTTTCTCTTATAAAAGCTATTCATGATATGCAAGTTATTTTCTAAAGCGTAGTTTATAAATCTTTGCCCATTATCATTCCTTTTGCCAGATGTAAAGGGTCCAAGTATTTTATCTTCGTTTTTTCTTCTTTCTCCAATTTGGCTATTAAAATCTCCCATCACGACGACAGTGTTATGTAAATTTTCCATTGTTTTGTTTAAGTTCTCATAGAAGTTATTTTTAATTTCCTTTTTGGCAATTTCAGTAGGAGCATATATCTGCACTATGGAAGTGGGATGCTTATGACCTGGTAGTATAATGTTTAAGATGGCTATTCTATCTGATACTCCTATAAATTCTATTATTTTGTTTGTCAAGTATTTCTTAACTAAGAAACCCACGCCATATAAACCTGGTATTTCATTGTTATAGTATAAAATATATTCTTCGTGTTCTTCGATTTTTTCCGCCGATCTACGAACATCACATATGCCAAGGATATCCCAGTTTATGCGATTAAGTGCTTGTTCTAGTTCTGATAAATATTCCTGAGACTTTATTGATCTTGTGTTGAGTGTTGCTATGTATAGTTTCTTTTTTTGGGTTGTTGTTGGTTTTGGGTTGTTTGGGTTGTTGTTATTCATTAATATGAGATCTTGGGGGGTGCGGTCAATAACCCCGCGGTGACCAACCGTATTGGGGCTTTTGGTGTTAATTGTTAATGTTTTGATTATGTTATTTGTTTCAATTTCGCTACCGGTGTCTGCTAATTCCTATGCCTTATGTTGAGTTTTTTCAGTCAAAGAGAAACTTCTGGCCCTCATATATGCAAAAGCATCTGTTTTATGTATCTTAGAAGGTGCGGTAATATTTTCCGATCCAGTGGAAGGTGGAGGTGTGTGTATGTTGTTGGGTGACGTCGAGGTCTCTCTCTTTCGTTTTTCGACATCTGGTATTTTAAATCCGGAGTCACACGTCATGTTAGCATAAATCGAATAGATTACGTGTGACTCCGGATTTTTAATTTGGCTTTCTTTTTCAAATTTCAGATGAGATATTTTCTTGTTTCATACTTTTTAGAGCGTGATTTTTCAGTAGTCGGGTTTTAGTTTTTAAACTTACTTTTATTTAATTAATTTTGGGGTTACAATTTCGTGTTAGGTACTTATAGAATTTGCGGAGCAGCTTATTTTTTTTTTTAAATTAATTAACAATATATAGTTTTGAAATGTGCTACTTAAACCGTTTCATTTGATACCCAACACGGCACCATTGGGATTTTTTTTTTTAGTTCACTACTTTATGTCTTCTAAAGGGCGCCATATTCAATTTAATGTAACGTCACATAACAACCTATATACCAGAACCGTAACCGTAACAGCCTATATACCAGATGACTTTTTTTACCGTCTCGAAAAAAATTGGGTATATCAGGTGAACGGAGCCTAAGCCTATGGCATACCTCACTTTTTTTTTTCAAAAAAAAAATCAAAAAATAAAATTTTTAAATTTCAATTTCGATATTTTTAAACGATTTATTATTTTTGTTTCAAAATTTCTGTTTTTATGGTACAAAAATGAAAAGTTTACATCGAATGTAGTATTTATTGGTACTTAGATATTTTTTTCTGTCCAAGCTATTAAAAAAAAAAAACTAGGTGTGCCATAGGCTTCTACTCTGTTCACCTAATATACCCAATTTTTTTCGAGACGGTAAAAAAAGTCATCCAGTATAACCAGCGGAGGATCAAGACGCTTCCAACGATACCTCATTTGTCAAATTATGATAAGCAGTTTAGAAATTATGAGGGAACAGATGAACATACATACATAACGCTCAAAATCATAAACTTCCTTTTTGCTTCGCCGTTGTTGTTTTTGTTGTTGTTGTTCGCGATCGTTAATTAATTAATTATGTATTTTTAATTTGCTATCCAAGTATTGTTGAAAAGCAAGATATATAAGCACCCAGTAAAAGGAATAAACATTGCGATAGGTACCTGTACACGTTGTCATAATAAGCTTTCACATAAACACAAATGCGTTTTGAATTTAATAATCTACTCCATCTTCAGAAACATTGCATGAAATCCTTCTTTGACATATTACATGTAGAACAGATTTCCCCCAGGCATAGATAAATGTGCTATTGAAATGGTTCGACGTACGCGTTCTCTCAGAGTGCATAGTAAGTACCTTATAAAGGTAATCACTGTGCCATAAATCTTGCTTTAATGGATGTACTCGTAATTTCCATTTTAACTGGCACAGGAAGAAAACCTTTGAGTGAAAATAGAACTTATCTAAATGGGATTCCGGGGATTAATTTATAAGATCGTAGGCATTTTTATTATTCTGATCGAATTTTATAAATTTTGTGGGAATTTTGTAATGCTTTGTATTAAGATTGATTGATTGTCACTAGCCTAGTCTGACATTTGACTTTTTTTAACCCAAACGTGTAAACAGGTGAGTGTTTACACGTTTGGGTTAAAAAAAGTCAAACCCAAACGTGTAAACACTCACCGATAATTTAAACTTTTCGGCATTACATCTACGATAAACACGCTCGTGAGCTGGTCGCCAAGTAATAACTGCCACACGTGGCGATCCATCAGGTTAAGCTCCGCTTGCCGAGGTTGGTCCGTGAATAGTTAACCATCTTTACATACCGAGATTCCTCCGTGCTTCGGTAAGCACGTTAAGCCGTTGGTCCCGGCTGTCATTCGTGGATCTTTGACAATCGTTCGAAAGTCTGACAACCAGTCTTACCTACGGGTATCGTATTACCCAGTTACTGAGTTGTGGAGGTCAAATAGGCAGTCGCTCCATGTAAAATATTGGTATTCAGATGCATCCGGTTAGACAGGAAGCCGACCCCAACATAGTAGCAAATTGATTAGGATAGCAATTTGATTGGCTAGGCAGATTGATTGATCTACGACATACACGCCTTAACCAATGTCAAACGATAGAAAAGATCCGTTTCACCTTCTGCTCATGCTGGTTGGGAAAACTGAACGAATACTAAACATACACCTGCAAGCAAAATTCAGCCAGTGCCATGTAATTAACAATGTTGCTGGACGCGCATTTATTACCGCGCTTACTTCATCTGCCTAGCCTTTTTCCAAAAATGTTAGGATGTGATGGTACAGCCCCTATATGGAGTGTAAGGCATGTGATCGTCTATATATCGTCTAGTGCATAGAGTAATTTTGGAGTCAGGTGAGAGATACCATTGTTAACAGATAGGGAATTATTACCTCATTAGTCTTTCTTTGTTTATTCTAGTACATAGCATGGTCGGACAAAGCATAGCCACTGTCCCTATGACCTAGGATCGACTTCCAGTCTAACCGGATGCAGCTAAATACCAGTAATTTACATGGAGCGACTCCCTATTTGACCTCTACAGCCCAGTTACTGGGTAACACGATACCAATTGGTAAGACTGACTGTCAGGCTTTCGGGCTTCTGACCGCCCGTAACAACTGTCAAAGATCTGTAAATGACAGCCGAGACCAACAGATTAACGTGCTTTCCGAGGCACGGTTGGAAAGACCATTCACGGAATGACCTCGGTAAGCGTAGCTTAACCTTCGATCGACTCGTGCGGCTGCTATTTACTTAGCCACGAGCTCCTAGCACTTACTTACCCTAAATAGGTAAGTTTTGGATTTCACACAAGACAGTATGCCGTAAGGCCACAATCAAGATGTTAGGACATAATTCTGCAATAATTATCTGACTAAATCATTTATTTTGACATACATTTCACATTAATTATTTTTTACTGTTGGCATTTTTAATTTATTTTTTTTGGCTAAATTCACTTTAAAATTAATGATAACTACTTATTCATATTTTTGTACGCCATCATTGGTAAAACATAGTATACGCACGGCTACAGATCAAGCTATACATTTCCAGTATAAGCTGATCTCGCATTGTATAGGATTTCATTACAATGAGAGTTCAGTGTAAACTGGAAATGTATAGCTTGATGTGTAGCCGTGCGTACTTATATTTATTATTATTTATTTAAACTTATACACACTTATCATTACACGATAACCCCAATACAATAGTGGTTTGCAAAGACACACCCAAATAAATTGAAAAATTAACTTCCGGCTAACACTTCGCTTGTTATTAACAACACCTGTTTTTACATCACCTATGTTTTACAAATAAAACTTTGACTTTGACTGACCGGTATTCCGTCACAAACTAAGAGAAATACGTTCTTAAGATTTATGTGACTCACATTTTTCTTAGCAGTGCAATTTTTTTGTTTGGCCACAAGGATGCCGTGACGGCAAGTCTCTTTTGTATTTCGTGTAATAAAATCTCGTGTGACGTCCGTCGGCAACGGTATCCCTCGGCCCCTTTACGGGTGTAACTTTTCTTCCCTGTCGCCAGTATTTTATTCGATAATAATTCACTGGACGAAAGAAATCCTTTGTTTCATTAAATTTCTTATGTACGGAAAGTTGGGACGTTAGTTTTATTTCTACCTAAATTCATTATGTTGTCCTCAAGGTGTATTTCTTTTTTTGTAACTACGTCGTTTTTCTTTTTTTGTTAGTTTGTAGATTGTAGAAGGTTACACGTGGCCCAAGTTGTAGTCTTTTAGTACAATTTGGGCCAAGTCATTTAGAGCCACGTATAGGTTTATCTATGGACCCGTACCGAGTAACGAGTTACCAATTTATATGCACCTAAGTGTCATCGCTCTTTCTTTTTCTGTACGATAGAGGCCTTTGCCCGGTAGTGGGCTGATGTTATTAAAATCAAAACAAGTGAAACACAGAAAGAATACCTACAAGTCCCCGGCGAAAAATATTGCACATCGACCTTTGGAAAGAGACAATCGGCTAATTTTGGCTTCGTAGAGCGTTATCTCTGTCGCACGAAATACAAACAGTCCGGTATCTATTAGGAGCTGTTAAAACAATTATGATTTGCTTCTTTTGATAATTCTTTTTATTATTTGTTTAAAATACACCAATTATTCTATAAGTGATGGCTTTAGGTTGGGGTAAAATAAATTAAAAAAAACATGTTCACATTATGTTTACTTACGTATTTAATTATTTTGTAGAAACGAAATTGCATTTTGGTCTCCCTTTTTTTGGAGTGCTGAACTTAATTTCAGTAGAATGTGTTTCAGTACTGACTTCGTTTAGTATATTGTTCAAAGTTCTTCTTGAAATTCCAGTGGCATTTGCAACTCGCTCTTGAAACAACTTACATTTTCATCTTCATTTTTTTAAAATCTGTCAGCCTCGGTTACAAAATATTTATAAATTATTTTTTGGGGGTGTTAACAACTCTAAATATATATTTTGAACAACGACTGACAAAACGTCACATAGGTAGTGTGCGACAGAGATAACGCTCTACGAAGCCGAAATTAGCCGATTGTCTCTTTCCAAAGGTCGATGTGCAATATTTATCGCCGGGTACTGTAAGTTTATTTAAGTTGTTGTGCTGGTAATCTTATTTTCCGATAGCACTTTTAAAGGTAAATACAATCAAACTGCCAAGCCTTTTCCCAACTATGTTGTGGTCGGCTTCCAGTATAACCGGATGCAGCTGAATACCAGTATTTTACATGCAGCGACCGCCTATCTGACCTCCACAACTCAGTAACTGGGTAATACGATACCCCTTGGTAAGACTGGCTGTCAGACTTTCAGGCTTCTGACGACCCGTAACGACTGTCAAAGATCCACGAATGACAGCCGGTACCAACGGCTTAACGTGTTTTCTGAGGCACGGAGGAGTCTCGGTATGTAAAGATGGTCACCCATCCACGGACCAACCCCCGTAAGCGTAGCTTAACTAGATGGGTCGATCCGTGCGGCTGTTATTACTTAGCCCCGAGCTCCTTTTTTTAAGCTAAACATAATATTGGCACCAAATATTTTTAAAATGTAGAAGTGTAGACTGTATTGCCTACCTTAATCGAAAACTGGCCAAATATTAATGTATGCTAATTGTAAGTGGTTACCGGTCACAGATTAGACTAGTTTGCCACTCCCCCAGGGCGTCGGAAGAAGCCACGAGCAACTAAGGGATTGCTTACATACTGCCTGGCCAGGAACATCCGTCTATGAATTAATAAGCGTAATTACGTCTGGATCTAGTGATCTAGCTGTGTAGGTATCTATGTCTTCCAGCGCATATAATAATCATAAACCGTAAGGGTGAAACCAGACGAGCGTAATTTTTAGGGTTCCGTACCTCAAAAGGAAAAAACGGAACCCTTATAGGATCACTTGTTTGTCCGTCTGTCTGTCTGTCAGTCTGTCAAGACCGTTTTTCTCAGGTACGCGTGGAGGTATCAAGTTGAAATTAATATCAAATACGTAGGTCTGTGGTCTCTTGAAGTCCTAAAAAACTCAAGCTTCTAAGTCAATGCAACAAAAACATACGGCCATTTATGCGACATATTTTGCATACTCGCAAGTAAATCAAAACCTATAGGGTACTTTCCGTTGTTCTAGAATCATGAAATTTGGCAAGAAGCAAGGTCTCCCAGCACAAGTACAGGAAAAAGTCCGGAAATTGTGAATTTGTAATTTTTTGACATAAAAAAAATATTTTTGGGATCCAATGTTAAGTTTGTTTTTGGGATAAATTCTTTTCAGCTACGGAACCCTTCATTGTGCGTGGTCCGACACGCACTTGACCGGTTTTTTTAAGTTGTGAGTCGCGTAAATTCTGCTACATTCGGTTTCATACAAAAATCCTGTTTCGTTCACACGGCGACGCAAAATGAGTTGTCTGCCGACTCACGCGCACAATCCCGGTTGAATTGTTCGCGGCGAGAGCGGGGTGTGGGAATCGACAGTCAGCACATCAGTCTTTCACTGATGAATGGATTCACCCAGTATTTTCTTCTATCATCATCTTCTGTGTCTTCAATATATGCTTCGTAAATACAAAACGGTTTTATTATATCCATTGCACTACACAAGCACACAGTACAAGCGTTGAAAAGCAACTGAATAAATTACGCGACCGAAATTACTCGACTCACAACTCATAAAATTACGCTCATCTGGCTTCACCCTAAGTAAGTGAGCCTACGAACACAATAAAACGTGACTTCAATAACTGAATATTTCTTTTGTGGTCAATGTGTGTTGCTGATACTTCTATCCCGGAGTTAATGCCAGTATGGAATAAAGCTTAGGCTATTTCTGTAAAAAATCTCTCAGAAGTAGGTTTGAAATTGGAATAATTCCCTGTGGATGGTAACAGGATCATCCGCTATGAAATTGGGTTTGTTATCTCATTGACAATGTGTAATCACACTGATATTATTAAGACGAAAGTTTGTGAGTGTGTGTGTGTGTTTGTATGTTTGTTACTTATTCACGCTGGACCGATTTGGATAAAATTTAGTATGTAGATGGCTTACACCCTGGATAAACACATAGGCTACTTTATATCCCGGTCCATATAAATACAAACAAAAGTCCTGACTAACTCACTGACTCATCAACGCCCAGCCCTAAACCGTGGACCTAGAAAGCTGAAATTTTGCACAGAGGTTCCCTTTATAATGTAGATAAGGAATAAGAAAGGATTTCTCATATTTTCCGACATCCACACGGGCGTAGCCGCGGGCAAAAGCTAGTATAGAGTAAAGCTTAGGTTATTTCTGTAAAAAAAATCTCAGAAGTAGGCTTGAAATTGGAATAATTCCCTGTGGATGGTAACAGGATCATCCGCTATGAAATTGGGTTTATTATCTCATTGACAATGTGCAATAGTCGACACTACACATATACCTATTTACACCATAATAACTTTCAAGAAGCTGTAGTAATTAATTAAGATTTTATCTTTAAAGCCCGAACCTACACGAGCCAATCCGTGGCGAGCGGTGAGTTTAATGAAATTTAATTAATTCCAGCAGTTCGCTAGATTTATTATCGGCTATAAAATCTTGAGTATTAACGATAAACTTGCACTTGCGGCCCGCGGATACGATGTGTAAAGAAAATAAACTTACTTAAGCTGCGTATACACTAGCGGGCCAATATTATGTAACTACATCAAAGACTGCCTTAGAAAAACACGCTCCTGGTTCCGGCACAAACGTATGATCGTCGCGAATGTCGTCATGTCGACTTCTTGTTTAGCTATTAAAACTTTTAAAGCAATCGATGAGATGGCACCACAACCGACACAGGATTTGTAAAGATAAAACTGCCTCAGGCATCACTATCAGCCGCAAATAGACAAGATAATGATTAGAAAATCTATATCCCGTTTACAAATACGACGTCGATTATGATTTATGATACAAAGAAAAGTTGGTGCAGATATATTAACCAATAATTAGATTGTCCGTCGCAAAAAGCGCGGTCACTATCGGACTGCATAGAAAAGAAAGAGAAGCGCGATGACACAACGCTTGCAAAATATGAAGTAATTATCGATTTACAAAAAATCTGTTGATTAAAATAAAAAAGTAATGACAAGAAATCATTCCTTATTAGTTTGTAAAGAATTATATAAATTTATGAACACTTTTATTGAAAACTGTAGGAGTAATTTATTTATTTATTTATTTATAGACCTGGATTTAGGTATTTTTTTCCTTAGTTCTACAAACTAAAATAGATTTCAGGACACATGAAATCACTTCTTGTGTATTGTAGATTACTGTGTCTTTTTTCCTATCAGAAAGATGCTATAGTTACTGTAAAAAATGGTTACAAAGTTACTTAGTTTCGCCGTATTTTAGGAAGGAGCAGCCTTAATAAAAGCAAAAGCAGGAAATTATGAAGTACAGGCTCATGTCGGACTAGTTTTTGCCGGCGGCTCCGCGCGGATATCGTTTTTAGATTTCCGCAACTACGGCACGAAGCGGAAAGTTTTATACGTAAAAGAAACACCGATTCCCCTATTTCCTAATACCCGGAAATGTATGATTTTTGTCATGTTTTTCCGAAATGAATATCCACTTTTTGGATGTCGTGAAAGGTGATTGGCGGAAAGTAACATATTGCGACAAACTGTCCGTGTTTTTCTCGCCTACTTACTATTATGTAAGCTGCCAAAGATTAATAACGAGTATGGTAAGAGAACCTGGACGCACGCCTTTCCTAACATTCGAAATAATCTGCCAAAGGAAATTGCCAAAAAATTAGAAAACAAAAATAACCAAAAAATTAAAAATAACTTAAAAACCTGCTTTACTGAGTTTGGAATCGAGGAGGTCTGCGTGTGAGCAAACTCTAAAATAAGTGAATAGTGCACATAATCTTACTTTTATCCAAGATTGAGCGCTATTGTTAGGTCAAGTTGTTTGAATATACATCTCAAGTTGTATAAAATAAATAGTAATTAATTTGTTTTTTATAACAACATAAAACGACCATCAATTTATTTACCATGATATTGATCCTACCTAATTATTTCATTAGGTCACCCGTTGTCAGCATTATTTTTACCCGACTACGGCGAAGCAAAAAGGAAGGTTATGATTTTGACCGGTATGTATGTATGCATGTTCATCTGTTCCCTCATAACTTCTAAACGACTTGTCATAATTTGACAAATGAGGTATCGTTGGAAGCGTCTTGATCGTCCGCTGGTTATAGGCTAAAGTCATGAACTAAAAAAAAACTTTTTTAATGCTGCCGTGTTGGGTATCAAATAAAAGGGCTTAATTAGCACATTTCAAAAATATTGTTAGCTATTGCTCGCGGCTCTGCTTGCATGCACCCGATACTTGGGAATCATTTTTAAAATCACGCCTCAGATGTGAGCCAAACATATTTTCTCTTCAAACCTACCCAAAATACATTATAATTATAATAATTATTCTTCTTATAAAAATATAAATTGGCTCTAACCTAAACGAAATTATTACACCAAAATAATATAAATAAAAAGTAAGTTTAAATACTAAAACCCAACTACTGAAAAATCACGCTCTAAAAAGTATGAAACAAGAAAATATTCTCATCTGAAATTAGAAAAAGACAGACAAACTAAAAAGATGAAACAAGAAAATATTCTCATCTGAATTTAGAAAAAGAAAGACAAACTAAAAAGATGAAACAAGAAAATATTCTCATCTGAATTTAGAAAAAGAAAGACAAACTAAAAAGATGAAACAAGAAAATATTCTCATCTGAATTTAGAAAAAGAAAGACAAACTAAAAAGATGAAACAAGAAAATATTCTCATCTGAATTTAGAAAAAGAAAGACAAACTAAAAAGATGAAACAAGAAAATTTTCTCATCTGAATTTAGAAAAAGAAAGACAAACTAAAAAGATGAAACAAGAAAATATTCTCATCTGAATTTAGAAAAAGAAAGACAAACTAAAAAGATGAAACAAGAAAATATTCTCATCTGAATTTAGAAAAAGACAGACAAACTAAAAATCCGGAGTCACACGTCATGATAAATTAAACAGATATTACGAGTGACTCCGGATTTTTAATTTGTCTGTCTTTTTCTAATTTCAGTTGAGAATATTTTCTTGTTTCATACTTTTTAGAGCGCGATTTTTCAGTAGTCGGGTTTTAGTTTTTAAACTTACTTTTTTGGATTTATTTCAAATAAACCAATTACAGACACTTTTGAATTGTCAAAGAGTCGGTCAGTTAGTCAGAAAGTTGAAACTAGTTGCCCAATTCCAAAACGTAGATCTCTATGGAGAAGAACGGGCAAGAAACTCCACGGACACTCTTTTAAATCAAGATAATTATTAACATCCTGGGTACATTATTCTTGCTGCTTCTACATGTGAGAACATGATTCAACAGTATTTGTGATCTACAGCTCATAGTTTAGCCATTCACTTTTGCTTTATCATTACCTACAAATCCTTATTTTCTTACTCGATATCTGATTCCGATTACTTCGGCCGTAAAATGATGAATTTCTGATGTTTCACGAAGCGTGTTTCTTTTGATCTTTGCTATCGTTAGGGAAAATAGTTCTGCTATCGTATTCCTATATTTTTTTTTCTTCGAAATGTTTATTGTAGGTTGGTAGTAGCTAGTTACTATGCATGGATTTACTACCCACCTGAAAATATTCTGAAACTTTTAAAGGTCAAGCTGTAAATCTAAGTTAGGGTTCCTACATTATTAAGTTTCTTGGTCTCGTTGCTTTTGGAGTTGGTTGCCTCTGTAGATTCTCGGATAAAAGAGTTGCTTTTCGCAATAATAGTTCAAATTGTTTCAGATTTCCGCCCTTACATTGTATGATTGAAAAATCTGTTTTATAAATGCAGTATAAAATTTACAAAAATCATAACTCCAATTTGTGTCGGTAACTAAAAACTCCAAGTACATAATAAAACAAACTCAGTATAATTAAGAATTGAATTACGACGAAAAATAACGATGGTGTTAATTAAACTAGACATTGAACGAATAAAAAATATTTAATGGCTACTGAAAATTTGCTTTAACGATCCAATAAAGGAAGTGGGACAAGATATTATGGACGATACGACTGTTTTAATTATGCTTCGTGATCTCGTCCTCATTGTATACATATGTAGTTTGCACTCTTGCACACTCGCCAATCACATTATTTAAAGATGAAAGCCTTCATCATAGAAAAAATACTAAAAAAAAAAAAATATTTTATCTGTGATCCATCCGCCGGCGCGCACTGTCCTGACATCTGTCAATCATTGTACTTTTTTGTGCCGCGCGCTGATCACGTTTTTCGTTAAAAAGTTAAGAAAAATTTTAACGAAATGGTTAAATATCGAAGAATCCGAGACAAGGAAATGGAGGAGCTGAACGAACGTCTGCGAGATCTGGAAAATCGAGTGGAAAAGCGAAAACGGAGTCGTCTTGAAACTCGAGTAAGTTTCTTGTTAAACCTAACAATTTGTCTTTATTTTAAATCATTTTCCTATAATTTACCTTGGGTGCCGCAATATGCACGTCAGTCTGTAGAGGTTTCACGAGAGGTTAACCATGAGAATTAACTGTGCCATATACTTACGAAAGAACGACATCACACGAGCAGATGGCCTATACTTTCAGTGTTAAAACACGTCCCTCCTGGATGCTTAACAGTCTCGTAAGAGTTTTTACGAGAAGTTAACCATGAGAACATTAACTGTGCCGTATACTTAATAAAGAACGACACCACATGAGTTTTCACGAGAGGTTAGCCGATGGTATATACGTTCAGTGTTAAAAACACGCCTCTGTTGGATCCTTAGCAGTCTCTTAAAAGTTTTCACGAGAGGTTAACCATGAGAACATTATCTGTGCCGTATACTTACAAAAGAACGACCACACGAGCTTTCACGAGAGGTTAGTCGATGGTTTATACGTTCAGTGTTAAAAACACGTCTCTGCTATTAGACCCCTAGGAGTCTCTAAGAGTTTTCACGAGAGGTTAACCATGAGAACATTAAATATGCTGTATCTTGCAAAAGAACGACACCACAAGAGCTTTCACGAGAGGTCAGCCGATGGTATAATACGTTCAGTGTTAAAAACACGTCCCTGCTGTGTCCCTAGAGCTATCACGAGAGGTTAGCCGTGGATTTAGATTTATGCAGTCTGGAACTGAACTTCAATTGTTCTTTGTAGATGAGTATGAAGCCCACTTCCGTGGAAGACACTACAGTCGAACACATTCAAGGAGCTGTGTGTCACTTGACCGAGTCCGACGCAGCCGGATTCAATGCTGCCAATTTTAATTGATTTATCTACCAGACAACTTCCAGTTGTTTTTTAAAAATTCCAAAATACTTACAATTCTAGATGTTGTATACAATCTAACTTAAATATACTATGTTAGTACTTAAATTCTACTACAATACAACTAGAAGGAGGCTGTGATTGTAATGGTATCTATACCACAACCTAAAGTCTTAAATTCAAGTATTGAGAATCTACTCAGAGAAGAGGGGGCGGTACAGTTAGCTACCTTACCTATGGAACAGCACGGCAGTCTGGCCACATGGTGGTCCGGTCAGCAATTATAGATAGCAATTAAGAAGCAAAACATTTAAAAGAAGTATGAAACACCTGTAATCTAAGTGGCAGAAGCAGTAAATAAAAGTGGAATCAACTGCAGCGGATTACAATGGCTGTTGCCATTAACTCCACTGGCAAAGTCCTTAACAGTTTAATAGTCTCACAAGGGAGTGCATCAAATCAAAACATTAAGTGACTCAGCTAGACTACTGTGACATTGTGACGTTGTGACACGGAGATCCTTAATGCTACCCAGCCTTAATAAGGAAATGAAAAAATGGATGGAACAAACAGATATTGATTATCTGATTACCTGGTCGAGCTAAGCTTCAAGATAAATTCAATGACATCAAACGGTACTGGAACCGAACTGAAACTAGCTCAGCTACACAATGGTAGATTGCAGTATTTTTCTGAAGTGTGGAATAGTATTACTACTAATACAACCATAAATGAGTGAATCAAGGACTATAGGTAAACTACCTTTCACTGAGTTTCCTTTTGAAATGTCTGAATAAAAACTTCATTCAGAAAGAAAGCAATGTTACATCCATACAAATTTTCCTAATAAATTAGATAATTTTATGTATTTTATCTATGGGCCTAGTTGCCTCATAGTAAAAATAGTTATTATTATTTTATTATTATTAATAATCTCTTACAGTTAGGTGCCATAGAAACATGTTCTCCTGTCAATAATGATTTTTTTATAATTTTCCCCAAAATTAAATGGCACTTGGAGATTAAAAATATAATAAGTATGTTACCACATACCATTTTAAACTGGTAGATTTAGGGACAGTATAGTCTTTGCCTACAATAGATATAATAAATGCATATTATTTATTACCCATGGGAAAATATCTTAGAGGTATCTCCAGTATATATTTGTATTTACAAATCATGAAGCCAGGTGGCTGTCACCTGAAGTTATTAGTGTCATTTTCTGTCACATATATCTTCACAATATTCTGTGTCTTGCCGATTCAAATATGTAAAATGTTAGAATGTGTCTACTACTCAAACTGCGTTAAAAAATCTAACATTTATTCATTATTAATACTGAAAAGAGTGTCCTAGAACCCAGACAGTGCTGCCAGCATCTGGGTTTTTTGTTAGATTCAGTCCAGTTTGCCATTTCACTTCCTCAGAAAAAGATAGTTTTCCCTTATTCCATAAAAATGAGATGCAATTAATAGAGTTGGTGGCCTTAAAAATAACAACAGGGCCAGAACTAGATTCAAATTAAAATTCAAAATCATTTAGGCAATTGCAAGTTCAACAAAACTGGAATCAAATTCAAAATCATCTATTTGCAAAGGTTGTTGGTTGTTTCACATTTCAACAAATCACAATAGGATTAAACAATTTAACTTTGTCCTGCAAATATTCTCTGATGCTTTTCAAACTGACTGTGGACTGGTATGTAATGATATCAAAAGCCATGGGCACTGGACTGCTAATGATAGAAAGTTCCATATAAATTACCTTGAACAGTGTTCAAGCGTTTGTAGGGCTCAAAACATTTGCAAGCAAACTCAGATACTGTGAGGAATTACTTAGAATAGATATCACAACATATAATATTATAAATAATATGCCTATAAATCATCATAAGATGGGTGGTATTTGTTTTACTTATCTAAATAGCTTAACTAGACTTTAATTGTAGCAATGGTGCGAGGAAAGACAAAATATATGCGTTTATGCATCTTACATTAGTCCAAAGAAAACACTATGGCAAATATAGAATCTAGACAACCTAGAATAAAAAATTAATGGAAGTGATGTGATACAGCCCACTGTAAGTCATTTGTTGTTAAACTGTGTCAGCCCCGCATTGACCCTGTTTGCAAGCAGCTCCACTGCTAAGTGTCAGAATGACATATCATGGCTCCCTGACCCAGCTACCTACATGCTCTGTAGATGCACGGTCTCACACCGATTGCCGCCATATTATTATCAGGGACGCTTTCCTGAGAAGAGGAAATCTGATCCTTTTAATTGATAGCTTCCTTGTCTATCAAAACAAGAAAACAATATGAATCTACTCTAAATCAGCAGATTCCCTTCTATAGGAATCAAGATATTGATCCCTCCTAGGCTCAGTCACCATGGTGATATTATTTTTGACCACTAAGTGTCATTGAAGGCAAATGGAAGGATTGTCATATGACTCACTCAATACCCTAATGAGTGCGCTGTATAGTAATAGTAAACAATTTTTCTAGTTTTAGGCCCCCACAATTACATTGATAGTGTCAAAATTTCTTGGGGGCGGGGCGTTGATGAGGGGGGGGGGGGCTGGGTTTCTTATATTTAAATTAAGACCAAAGAACCCTACGTATAACCATAGTTTGGGACCCCAGTATCGTTGGGCTATCTAAATTATTTCCTAACTAAACCCTTACTTTAGAATAAGTAACAAAAAATTAGTAAGTAACCATTTAGCTCTTGTTACAGCACATACAATTCAAACCTCATTAGTATTGATAATATTTGATAATGAGGATAACATTTACATAAAGATTCCAGAAATAAATAATTAAAACTTCTTCACCTGGTAGATCTCAACTCAACTTGATATTATCATTTCTTAAAGAGAATGTATCCTAGCCCCTTTTTTCCCTATCTAGATTTTACTAAGAGTATAAGAAAAGATTGTAAATCATTAATTAGAACTATGAGAAAACCTTTTCATGACACCTCTACTGCAACCATTAGTAGATTGATGAAACAAAATTTAAGTAGTAGTGCAATAGATATTTCCAAATTCACATAAACAGACATGCCTCTACTTCAACTTAAAAGACCTCTGAAGGAGGTATCAACATTGAAGTCATAAGAAAAGCTGCTGGTTGGAACACAAAATTCTCAACCATTAGTAATCCCTGTGTAAGCTAGAGCTTTTGCACAAGCTGTGTGCTCTATACCTACACTGTGATTGTTACATTTTAATGTCAATGTTAAATGTCTGATTATAAGTAGAGAATTGATGTGTGCAATATTAGATTATTAATGAGACTAGTTGATTCAGGACTGAATAAGAATTCCAGGAACTAATAGCATTTAGAGAATTTTAAATTAAGTTAAGGTAACTGAAAGACTGGTTCATAAATAGAAATACATTTATAATGAATGAGTAAGAAACAAACTTAGAATAACATGTTAAGTTACAATGTTCAATTATTAAACAATATGCTGAACTTATTACCAACACAACTTTATTCTTTGAACATCTACATATGTATACAATGAGGACGAGATCACGAAGCATAATTATATAGATCGGACTAACTTACCTAGTGACGTCCGATCCTTAATTATGTGAAGTGATCTCGTCCTCATTGTATCCCAGCCCTTCCCAGATAATCAACCTACTTATGTGTAATGGATTGCCTTATCTAAACCCCCTCTAAAAGTTGTGTTGTGCTGTATGCACTATGCCGGGACTATACGATGCCCGTATCGGTCATCGTGAAGTCCCGTTCTTATGCTTTGAAAGAATGATTGACAGATGTCAGGACAGTGCGCGCCGGCGGATGGATCACAGATAAAATATTTTTTTTTTTTTAGTATTTTTTCTATGATGAAGGCTTTCATCTTTAAATAATGTGATTGGCGAGTGTGCAAGAGTGCAAACTACATATGTATACAATGAGGACGAGATCACTTCACATAATTAAGGATCGGACGTCACTAGGTAAGTTAGTCCGATCTATATAATTATATTCTATGTGCTAGATCATATTTTTTAGCAGTATTACTTGGAGATGAGATGAGAAGTGGGTGTTTATTGCGAGTAAATTATGATCGTGGGAGAAAAATGGCTAGTAATGAGAAAATAATTGTGGAAATAAAAAGTCTAGAAGTAAGACTAATTATTCTAGACCTCTTTGAAACATTTGAAAAAAACTGGACTTTATTATAACTTGTGAAATTTATTTATTTAAAGCATAAGTTTACAGTGCTTATGACCAAATCACTTATATTATAGTAACTAAAAACTGCCGCCGGGGTCGCGGGTTGTTCGAAAGAGATACCGTGGCCCTGGCATAGGCAACTGAAGGAACACGGGTGGGTTTTAGTCAGTAAAAGTCTGATACGCCCTTCCGCTCCACCCAGAGCGGGAGAAGTCATTTGATGATTTCCCATCTGCAAAAAGAAAACTATAAGTACCTATATAGGAAAAAAAAATACAACAAAAATGTGGGTGTAGGTAGGTACTGTAGCCGCTGGGGTCGCGGGTTGTCTGAAGGGGTTACCGCGGCCCTGGCATAGGCAACTGAAGGAACACGGGTGGGTTTTAGTCAGTAAAAGTCTGACACGCCCTCCCGCTCCATCCAGAGCGGGAGAAGTTATTTGATGATTTCCCACCCTCAAAAAAAAAAAAAAAAAAAAGGTAGGTACTGTAGAGGTTTGTTGCATTGGTCAATCTTAGTATATTACAGACTGACATTCTATCATTCAAACATCGAATTACTTTTGATGTAGAACGTCTTCAATTTATAAATTAAATTAAAAATAATTAAAATTTTATTTAATTTAATTAGCCCTATGAGGTTCGAGCCCTCACAGTACCTCCTATTAGGTAGGTATTACCTACAGGAAAAAGCTAGAGAACATCATCAATTTGAGTAATGAAGTTGTAGCTTAGGTCACAAATTCAGAAATAATCCTAAAAATCCAAACCAGCCCAAAACCTGGCAAAACCAGGAAAACCAGGAATAAACAAGCCCAAAACCAGGCAAAACCAGGAAAACCAGGAATCCTGGTTAGGTACTGGTTTTCCTGGTTTTAGGGAAAGGTTCAAAATTTTCACGAACTTTCTTACGAGTTTTCCTCCAATGGACCGGTATTTATATCCACTAAAAATGTACCTATAAAATACCTTGTACCTATTATATCTTACTTCAGCTTAAGTGCTTGCAGCTTGTTCACCCATAACCTACTTAAGGTTATAGGTGAACAGTAAAAAATTATAAAATAGGTACACTAAACAGATGAAGATCTCCCCACATTCCTTAAGACTACATTTTCCTACATGCTCCTAACAAAGTAGCAACACACAAAATTGTTTTAATTAAAATTTGTTTATTATTACAAGACAAGCCATAGTTTAGACTGTGCAAGTTTTAGGCATAACTACGTAATAAGAGTTGGAGCGCTAGTTAAGACATAATAAAGTTTTGCTCAAGTGCTACGAGGTACAGAAATCGCGTCACTCAGGTAAATTTAGAGATATATGGCGTCATTTCTTGAACTTCATAATTTATTTAGACAATGTTGAGAACTGCTACATCTCGATACAGCTTAATTTATGGGCCTAGCCTTCTATTATCATCTCTGTCACTGATAATGCTGGAATCGTCATCAACTTTAAGGCGAAAACGCCAGGGTAGCCGGTAGCGAAATTCAAAATTTGTTACGTTTTTTGCAATTTGTAAGTCAGTATTAGGTTAAATTGTATGTTGATCTAAATATGATTCGCGACCGTAGCTAATATGGCTTTACAGAATTATAATCATTAGAATCAGCAATACAGCTCCATAAGTTAGCATTTACTTCAAACCTCATGATTTCATGAACTCGCTACATTTGAGGTAAATGCTAACTTATGGAGTTGTATTGCTGATTCCAATGATTATAATTCTGTAAAGCCATATTAGCTACGGCCGCGAATCATATTTTAATCAACATACAAGCTCACACAGACCTACAAATTGCAAAAAACGTAAGAAATTTTGAATTTCGCGGGCTACCCTGGCACATCAACCTTAAGGAGTGAAAACAGACTCTAAATATATCTAATATCTGAGCGCTTGCCTTCCTAATAAGAACCTTATATGTTTTATTTATTTTTTTGTTCACATGGATGCACGGAGACATCCATTGATCATGCTTTAACGCACCTTGAGCATTTAATTCTCAAAGGGTGTTAAAGTCGTTTTGATTTTCAAATTCTTAAGATGTCGTTAATCGATTAAGTCTTCACACGGTTCAGTCTTTCAAGTTAATAACCACGCATTGGAGTAAGTGTGAAATCGTTTCACCTGTACACCTTTTCAAGCTTTTTAGAATTTTAGCTTTTAGTTGAGTAACAGGTAATTTTAGCAAACAACCTGTTTCTTGAAAGTGCCTGAAACAGACAAATTATCTTTTACTTAAAAGGCGAAACAAGGAAAAATATAAAAAGAAAGGTTTAAGAAATTAATTACTTAAAAGGCAAAAGAAGGAAAATATTTAAGAAATTATTTGCTAAAGTATTGAGTTAAGCAATTAATTTCTTAAATATTTCTCAACTTAGCTTAAATGAAGATATATAATTGCTGCAAAGAATATAATTTATAGATCCATTTTATAATGACCCACCCACCTGTGATTCCCTTATATTAATGTGGCGACATGTAAAAACGAATATGAATATATCTAAAAACCTTCCGGAAAAACTCTCTAAATAATG
Organism: Cosmia trapezina; assembly: GCA_905163495.3. Taxonomy (NCBI): domain Eukaryota; kingdom Metazoa; phylum Arthropoda; class Insecta; order Lepidoptera; family Noctuidae; genus Cosmia; species Cosmia trapezina. Next base: position 21,145,882 of record LR991037.1, read on the forward strand.
GCAAAAACCGCATCAAATTCCAGTGAGTAGTTTAAAAGATCTAAGAGGTCACACAGACAGACACGAAAAGCGACTTTGTTTTATAATATGACGACACGGCTGGCGCAGTGGTTGAGCGATTGACTGCTGCGCAGCATGTCGCGGGTTCGATTCCCGCACGGAACAAATATTTGTACGACCTACAAGTATTTGTTCCAAGTCTGGGTGTTTTTCTATCTATAATATGTTTGTATTTACAAAAAAAAAATGTATATAAGTAGTTTATCAGCCATCTCGTTACCATAACACAAGCATTAGGTTGCTTAGCTTGGGACTAGATGGCGTTGTGTGAAATGTCCAAGGATATTTATTTATATTTATTTATTAATATGTATCTAGATGATTCAAAAATCACTAGTTTTTCCACAATCCGTGCATCCCACAATACTCGGGCGACGTCAGACGGTGCAAGTCGCAAAACTTCCTGACTCGCTGACGACAAAACTCGTAAGTCTGGACAAAGACCAACTAACTAACTTACACCGTATATCATGCACAAATAAAAGGTAACCACTTAATTTAGAGCCTTTGTTTTAACACTAGTTTCTTCTACAACAGGGGGGCTAAAACGGCCACTTTGGCAGAAACATAATAGGATAATATTTGAAATCGTAAAACGGTCACAAACTGACAATATATTATGAATTGTCAGTTTGTGACCGTTTTACGATTTCAAACATTATTCATAATATTATCCTATTATGATTCTTCCAAAGTGGCCGTTTTAGCCCCCCCGCACTGTGTCGCCAAAATTTTAAGGAATACATTTAATAAAGTAGAAACCTGAGTCTTTTAAAAGAAAGTTCTACTTCTTTTATCTAAGTTGTGCAATCATTATTTTTGCCTACCTTTCTGATAAAGTACTAGCTGAGCCTTGCGGTGTCACCCGCGTAGACCAGGATAAAAAGTAGCGTATGTGTTAATCTTGGGTATAAGCTATCTACATACCAAATTTCATCCAAATCGGTCGAGCCGTTTGAGCGTGAAGAAGTAACAAACATACAAACACACACACACCCACTCACAAACTAGCGCCTTTATAATATTAGTGTGAAGTGTGATAGAGCGAGTGACAGACCTAACTATTGAAAACATATTACTGATGGTTTCACTCACAGTTTTAGAGCATTACTTCTGAGTTCTAAAAAGTTGAGAATATCTTCAAATCATTTTAAAACTTTAACAAAAATGCAGCCAGTATTATTCACATCAGAGCAATATTGCATGTAAGCCAAACAAGGATTCCCTGTACCTTCATCTCAAACGTCATTGCAAAATAACAAAAGGAAAAAGTTTCAAAGGAATAGCTTAAAATCGTTATAGTCCGTTTATACCCTGTCTGTAACCACAGTAAATATAGTAAGGCAGTAGCGCAACGAATTTAATAGAAATACTTCAACAAAACAAAACCTTCGAGTCAAGACCTCGCTTAGGAAATTGACGCTAAAATTAACGATCACAAAAGGGGAACTGCAATAATAAAGATATTATTTTTATGTCTGCGTGCGCTGAAATATGTTTTCTTTCCTGAATTTCGCTACTGATGTATCTATATACTATGTCATAATGGAGTCACGTAGGGTGGCCAACTTTTATTAGATCCATCATGTCGGCTGCGGTGCATTAAACCATGTTTTCACGCATCATTTTCTAAGAATATTGTAACGTATATATACTGTGCCATGTTTTGGGATCACGTCTCTCAGTTATGGAGAGATCTACGTGGTTGGGTGAAACATTTAAGTTGAAAATGTAATTGAGAGGTTACTTGGTGTCAATCAGTAGGTACTTTACTTGATTTTGAACTGAGAGAGCAGATTATATCCCTCGCATGTATACGCCTTATATTCCACGAGGAGCTCGTGGCTAAGTAATAACAGCCGCAAGGGTTGATCCATCAGATTAAGCTACGCTTGCCGGGGTTGGTCAGTGGATGGGTGACCATCTTTACATACCGAGACTCCACCGTGCCTCGGAAAGCACGCTAAGCCACTGGTCCCGGCTGTCATTCGTGGATCATTGACAGTCGCTACGGTCGTCAGAAGCGAAAGTCTGACAACCAGTCTTACCAAGGGGTATCGTATTACACAGTTACTAGGTTGTGAGGTCAGATATAGGCAGCGCTCTATGTAAAATACTGGTATTTACTGTATTTTAATTTCTATTTATATTGTGTGAAATGTCCAAGGATATTTATTATATTTATTATTATTTCCCAACATAGTTGGGAAAAGGCTAGGCAGGTTGATTGATTGATTGTATACGCCTTATATTTTCTAATATCAATTTGTTTATCTTCCAACTACGAATTTTTATTAGCACAATGGATAACTTTCTCCTTCCTTTGTATTATAGACAAATAAAATACATGATAAGCAAAACGACTAAACAAAACTAGACATAATCATTGCACGTAGTGAATAATCCATTCAATTTAATCTAGCGTCCAGTAGGCCCATATATATTGCCAATATAAAACTATAGATACCGCAAATCGGCTTAGCAATATGGTGGAACATTTATAACAATCACGAGTCAATTATTCAACATCAAACTACAATTTTGAGGAGCAATGTACTGTGTAATAATGTATATTGGAGCTTGCCACGGATAAGAGTAAGAATGGAAAAACTAAGATCAAATCTAATTATTTACTTATTATATAGGATGTAAGTATAAACATCGTTATCCTTTTAAGGTATCATTGTACTCAACATTATGAAAAACCTTGAATATGGGACCAGACCTGAAATCGCGCAAAAAAAAATCTGTTGTTCCGTACATTTACGTTCGCATAACTCGTCAAAATGTAGGGAACAGCTGTTTTTTTTTCACGATTTCAAGTGGGGTCCCATACTAAAAGTTGTTCGTAAAAATGAGTACAATAACCCCTTAAAAGGATAACGGTATTTACACTTACACCCTACATAAAACCTTAAATCTATATTACAGGTTGCCCTAATACGATAGTTAAATAAAATGCACATCGGCAATTCCTTTAACGGGGCACTAGTAGAAAAATCATGTACCATCTCATACTGCAAAATAGCAACCTTACATTTATAAGAGCTGACGTACATGTGAATGCACAGCATTTTTAGTGCAAGCAAAAGGTGTCAATTTATCTCAGAATTTTCATTTTACTCGGACATTATCTCTCCATTTGTCACTTCTCCGTGGCGCCAGCGTACATTGTTCAACCGGCTGCGTGTTACTCTGTATATTAGACGATTTGTTATGTTGTTGCCCAATTTTCTCGCTACACTGTAGCCGCCATGCTGTGTTGTGAAATAGGAGGCCCGAGCTAAAAATTTTGCGTGAAATTATGTCGAATGGCGGGATGAAGAATATTGGTATATCAATCTATATTTGCCTCATCGCCATAGTATATCTATTCTGTGCCATCGTAAATGTGACATTAGCCAAGCGGAAAATTATCTATTTTAGTTGTTCAGCAGGCGTTGCATGTTTTCATGAATAAAAAACCGGTCAAAAGCGAGTTGGACTCGCGCACCGAGGGTACCGTTCCGATTTCTGAAAAAGTGTGCTATTTAGAGACATCGTTTTATTTTTCCTGTATTTTTTTACATAAACTTCTATCACATAGAATAATTTTAGATTTTTCTCTATGCATACTTCGGAGATAAGAGGGGATATGGTATTTTTTTTTTTAATTTTTGTAGTGGCCTAAAAAAAATAAATAAAATGTATGAGAATGTGCAAACAGCGCTCTTTTATATGATACCCCACATGCCCTAGTAGCCCCACTTTGAATTTTAAGACACCCTTTCAGTCCCTGCTGCAAAAACAAAAAATATATTTTTTTATTTCTTTCTTATTTGCAAAATAGTTGGGCAAACGTCATCTAAAACTGTTCCAAATTTCAAGTTGATAGCAATAGTAGTTCTTGAGATATACAGCTGTGACAGACGGACAGACAGACAGACTGAGTCACACCATAAGGCACCATAAGTTTTTAGGGTTCCGTACTTAAATGTTAAAAAGGAACTTTTACCATTTTGGTAGGGAACCTTAAAAACTGCAGCACAGTTTCCACGAAACAAGCAATAATTACAACAGAATGTTCACACCGAACAACTGCGGAACTGTTCAAGTCCGGAAAAGACAAGACATGACCGTGTGGTCATGACATGTTGTCTGTGTCCGTATTAGGGCCTTATCACACTAGCGAGTTGCGAGCGATAAGGCCCCTTACCCTACTTAGGAAAAAAAACTTCAAGTCATCATTTGTCTAACCTTGTCCCAACTATGTTGGGAGTCACCTTCCAGGATGCATCTGAATACCATTATTTCATATAGAGCGACTGCCTATCTGACCTCCACAACCCAGTGACTGGGTAACACGACACACCTTGATAAGACTGATTGTCAGACTTTCGGGCTTATGACGACCCGTAACGACCGTCAAAGATCCACGAGTGACAGCTGGGACCAACGGGTATGCAAAAATTATCACACATCCACGGAACAACCGCGGCAAGTGTAGCTTAACCTGATAGATTGCCCCTGCGGCTGTTATTACTTCAAGTAAAGGTTACAAAATCCATAAAAGAATACAAGAATATAAAGAAGAACAAAGACTGTCTGTCGCAAACATGATCAAATATGACGTTTTGTTTGGTTCTAGTTCCTAATATGAAATGTATAAAGTTTGACAGCCTATACCACAGACTATCCTTGTTCATGGAAGCAAGATACTGAATGTAAACAGACAACTACCCACTCTACAATAGATAATAATAATAATACACTACACAAGACAATATTTTGTCTGGAAGAACGTTTTACGTATCGTCGAAGTGACTAGTTAGGTATTAGAAATGGAGGCATCCTTTTTAACTTATAGCTAGAGATAGTACTCATATTACTGTAGATAAATACCGATTTGTTTTGAAATTAGCTATTGCTGTTGGTAGCATAATTCAACACGTTTCAAAACATTTTAAACAAGCAAATCTTATAATTTTAAATCCATAGATTCGTTCTATAATAATTAAAAAAGCCAAAATAAAAAAGTCGCAAATTTTTCCTTATAAAATTAGAAAGTTACAGTAACAAAAAGAATCCAAATGATGCCAAATACCCTAAACACCACGATAATCCCCAATAAAGTGCACTGAACCTTGCTGAACGGACAGTAACTAATATACACGAATATTGTCCATAATAAACGTGGCATGCACGTTTATTATTAGATCCAACGAATTTCGTTCACTATTGTTTCTCTAAACTTCTTCTACTTTATACTAGTCTGTTTAAAGCTTTAAAGGGCAGTTGCTGCTATATCTATTTAAAATAATTTTGGGTTCGTGCATCTATAAAAATATGATAAAAACGAAGCGAGCGAGAGAAAAAGCTGAGGTAGTATGGGCTCTTACCCATACTTTTTTTTTTTTTTTGAGGGTGGAAAATCATCAAATAACTTCTCCCGCTCTGGGTGGAGCGGAAGGGCGTGTCAGACTTTTACTGACTAAAACCCACCCGTGTTTCTTCAGTTGCCTATGTCAGGGCCGCGGTATCTTCTTAAAACTACTTGCGACCCCAGCGGCGTCGGCCCTATTGGACCCCATCATTAGCTGACATCTCTTTGAGGCGCGCATGAAACACAACGCGCCGTCGACTCGGGCCTGGTCCTTACCGGACGGCGAGCTACCCGCTACTCACCGTCCGCAGGCCCGCGCCTACGGTGCGGTGGTCGGAAATCGCCCCGCGATTCCCGCCGCCCAGGGCGTCTCCTGCGGCGACTGAGAGCGTGAGGCTGCCTCTCCCTCACGCGTTCCGCCTCCTCCTTCGCGAGCAATACTGCTTCGCAGAAGGAGGTGACGGCCTCCCATGCACTCTCGCTCCGCACCATGGCCTGGACCAGCCGGTCGATTCTGTAAAAATCTCACCGTGAAAACTTAGGTGAAGTGAGTTTGTTTTTGCTAGGAATTGACACTATTGACAGCTCACTCCACTCTCACTTCACCTATGTTTTTACGGTGAGATGGTTACAGAATCGCACTGCAGGCTCGGACGCGAGAGATCGCCGCCGCCGATCGCCTCCGTGAGAACACGGCGGTGCTCTGCCCAAGCCGGGCAGACCTCTCTTACCCATACTACCTCAGCTTTTTATCTCGCTCGTACGATACTGCTCGCGGACAGAGTGACGTCTAAAGAGTATGGAAATGTCTTTTTATAAGTTATCTATACAATGTATGCATTACTTTTTACCACTTTCATATAAAATTTTTGAGTAAAAAAATATTTAAGTTAGTCAAATTTTTGAGAAAATTTGCAAAGAAATAGCTTTTGATTACGGCTACTTAGAACTCTCGTTCATAAAATTAAAACAACAGCATTCAATACCGTTAACAGGGACACTTTGTTGGCCGAAGTAAAAAAGGAGTTACCAGAAATTTTTGGTTTCATGTGGCAGTGCTATAGGCACCCTTCAAAATTATTATATAAAGATAACGTTTTGGAATCTGCAGTCGGATGCCAACAGGGGGATCCTCTCGGGCCAGTCATTTTCAGTTTAGCTATCCATCCCATAATACAAAAACTAAATTCAAAATTTAATGTGTGGTATTTAGATGATGGAACACTAGGAGGTGACGTAGACACCGTTCTAAAAGATTTTCAGTTCCTAAAGCAGCAGTTCCAATCTATCGGCCTTGAGCTCAACAACTCCAAATGCGAAATTTACCTTTGTGACAATACCGGCAGACAATCAACTATACACAAGTTCAATTCAATAGCCCCAGATATTAAAGTTTTGGATAACAGTTCACTGCACCTCCTAGGTTCCCCAATTTTAGAAGACAGTTTTTCAGCATTCGTCGATGATAAAATTAAACATTTTAACGATATTTCGGATAGACTTTCTAAAATTAATTTACACTCTGCATTCACACTTATCAGATATTGCTGTTTCGGTCCAAATTTTATGTATTTTCTCCGCTCTTCCTCTTTATGGAAGGAGCCATACCTTTTAGACAAAATTGATCATATTATTCGAAGTACCCTTACATCAATTTTAAATGTGGCATTGGACGACCGCGCGTGGCTGCAAGCCACACTACCCATTCGTTTTGGTGGGCTCGGCGTCCGCAAAATTTCTAGTGTAAGCTTACCGGCGTTCCTGTCCTCGGTCCACAGCACCGAAGAGTTAACCACAAAAATCTTAGCCTCTTCTCAGGTTGACTCTGACGTGCCGTGTTTGTCCGATGCGGTGAACGCCTGGAAAGTGGCTTGCCCGGATACGGTTCAACCAGAGAACCCGTCTTCCCAGAGACAGTGGGATGAGCCGCTCTGTAGGTTGGTACGGTATAATCTTATTAATACGTCCACCAATACTGCAGAGCGTGCCCGCCTGCTGGCTGTGGGTGAATGGGAATCGGGCCTCTGGCTTCAGGCACTACCGTCACCCAACATAGGCACTATGCTGAGTGACACCACATTCCGGCTCGCTACATGTTTGCGTTTGGGGGCTCCTTGCGGGGCTCCGCATCGCTGTCAGTGCGGTGCAGTAGTCGACTGCCTCGGACACCATGGCCTATCCTGCAGCAAAAGTGCTGGCCGGATGGCACGGCACGCCAGCATTAACGACATCATCCGTCGGGCTCTTGTCACCGCCGGGGTGCCAGCTGTTTTAGAACCTAATGGCCTGGCGCGCGACGATGGGAAGAGACCAGACGGAATGACCATAATGACTTGGAAGTTGGGTAGGCCTTTGGTATGGCATGCAACCTGTGTCGACACCCTCGCGCCATCCCATCTTCCTAGCACGGCGTGCTGCGTTGGAGCGGCTGCTGCAGGTGCAGAAAACCTCAAACGGCGCAAATATAACAACCTTATTGGAAGCTATTTGTTTGAGCCGTTTGGGGTTGAAACGCTAGGGCCTTGGGGTCCGAGTGCTCATCGAGTATTTCGGGACATCGCCAAGCGGTTGGTCGACTCCACACGGGACCAGAGAGCTGGCCTATTTTTGCCCAAAGAATTAGCATTGCCATCCAGCGTGGCAATGCCGCCAGTATTTTGGGCACTTTTCCCGCTGACAGCGATGCGGACGAATTTTTTGATGCCCTATGAGCTCTTTTTTATTTTTTTTATACCTACTTGTACATAGTATAAATAATTTAATATTACCATTGATTGTGTAAAATAATAAAAATTTCACACGAAACAACAGAAATAAACTTCAATTCAAAGTCAATCCATTTCCTGAAAAAAAAATGCAAAAAATTAAAAACATTTGCCATTAAAAAATCTTTTAAAACAACCTGTTACGTACCGTTCTCTTTGCAGTTGGTATTACGTACCTACTGAATTAATTCTTAGAGATTTAGAATAGTGTTTTCTTCACCCCACAACTGGTAATCAGGCTTTTTTGTGTAATTGCCGAGGGTGTTGATTTGAATAAGCTTCCGGTGTTTGCTCATCGCCCATTCGTGGAGCCTTCTGATTGGTTGCGGATGAGCACACTAGCGCCGCGCTCCTGCGTGTTTTTTCACTGTACTACGAACCATACGGTCGTCGGCGCATACACGCCACGCGCGATTTCTACTTTTCTACAAAAATAAGGTCCTTCGGTGAAAACGTGCTACAATCCCCGCAAGATACCAGATATACCCTGAACCAGCGCCTGTGGAAAAATATGTGAGGTGGAATTGAAGCAAGCTTCAGAACTATCGAGCGCGCCTTCTTAGCCCATCGGTGTGCGGCGGACGGGAGCGACCGGTAAGTCTTAAAAGTGAAAATGGGTGTTCCACAAGGCTCGATATTGGGTCCTTTCCTCTTTTTAGTGTATATTAATGATTTACTCCATTTATTAAAAAATCAACCACAAATGGTGCTATTTGCTGATGATACTTCATTAATTTTTAAGGTAGATAGACGTGCTACAAATTTTGACGACGTTAATAACGCCCTACTGCAGATCCAAAATTGGTTCACTGCTAATAATTTAGTATTAAATGGGAAAAAAACTAAGTGCATCAGATTTTCTTTACCAAATGTCAAAAGTAGTGATTGTGAGATAGTATTGAATCAAGAGAAACTAGAATTCGTCGATAAAACCGTTTTCCTGGGGATTACGCTCGACTCAAGGCTACAATGGGGTCCTCATTTAATATCACTTGCAGGACGGCTAAGTTCAGCAGCTTATGCTGTCAGAAAAATCCGTCAATTTACTGATGTAGATACCGCGAGGCTAGTCTATTTTAGTTACTTTCATAGTATCATGTCTTACGGTATTTTACTTTGGGGACGGGCTGCAGATATCGAGTCCATTTTTATTCTGCAGAAACGAGCCATCAGAGCCATATATAATCTTCGCAGGCGCGATTCTCTAAGGGAACTGTTTAAGGATATTAACATCATGACGGTACCTTGTCAATATATCTACGAAAACATCATGTACGTAAGAAAAAATTTACATCTTTTTAATAAAAGAGGTGAAAGGCATAATTATAATACTAGAAATAAGGACCTATTAGCTCAACCAGGTTTTAGGCTGGCTAAAGTAGACTCATCGTTCATGGGGTACTGTTTAAAATGTTACAATAAAATACCTCCACACATACTTCAACTAAATGAGACGAAATTTAAAACTTGTATAAAACGCACACTATGCAGGCAGGCATATTATAAATTGGGGGATTACATAAATGATAAAAATGCTTGGCTCCATGCTGGTGCCTGCTCCACAACCTCAACTAATTAATTAACATTTGAAGATACTGTTGGAACTGCTGAAGATTGTAAGAATAGCTTTGCATTGTGTAGACTCAATCACCTTGTATTGTATAATTGCTTAGCACATGTGTGAGTACTATGTACCTACTCTAAAGCTACCATTTACTGGGTACGTCTTTATTTGACTTGGATGTGCCCTGGCGGCTGAGAGTGTGTCATGCTCACTCTAATGCCTCGCTGATGGTGGCGCGTGTGTTGGATCATTTAACGAATCCATACGTCAGGTTCGTGAACGGGCGCTGTTGGTGGAGGCTGGTCATACCTTAGCTGCCACGGCTTATTTTAATTTTAATTTTGAATTGTTTTTTTATTTTTTTATTCCGGACGCTTTTAACGTTCATCGTTCTCACATGTATAATTTCAATATGAATGATGTAACCAATATTTTGTAACCATATTTTGATTTAAAAGAGTGTCCGTGGAGTTTCTTGCCCGTTCTTCTCCATAGATCTACGTTTTGGAATGGGCAACTAGCTTCAACTTTCTGACTTACCTACTGACCGACTCTTTGACAATTCAAAAGTGCCTGTAATTGGTTTAATTGAAATAAATGCTTTGAGTTGAGTTTGAGTTTGAGCTTATTCGAATCTTCCATTTCTACAGCACATAATTGTTTGGTCCTTCGAGCCGGATTTATATCTAGGTACTTGTTGTGGGGTTATTTTCCTAGTTTCCTAGTGTTCTTAGTTCAAAGTCCATTTGCGGCGTTACGCGTCCAAAATGGCGGAACTTATTCAACAAGACATTTTTGAACGTGAGATCATTATCGATGATCTCAAGCGTATTTTAGAGTTCATAGATTCAGACGAACAACAGTTTAGGTCACGCTCAAAAGAATTAACTTTGCAACAAAGAAAGTTCTTCAAACTTCAGGCAAAAATAGAAAAATTCTTAATAAAATCCAATACTTTCGACAAAGACGAACAACTGAAGATTCGTAACAATTTTAATGATTGTTATTTCGCAATTAGTGTTCACTTAGATAAACTTAAGGAAGAGGATAATGAGCGTAAACGAAGAATGTCCTCTAGTACGTCATTTAATAATAACTCAGTGGTACATGTTCCATCTACTCATACGAGTAATAGTTGTGCAAGTAGATTACCTATTCTTCCAATGCCTACTTTCTCAGGGGAAACCACGGATTGGCCCCCATTTCACGATTTGTTTCGTTCATTAGTACATGACAAAAATACCTACACGGAGACAGAGAAGTTTCGTTACCTGTTACTGTCATTAAAAGATGAACCCTATAATCTTATTAAATCGATACCAATTACAGACGAAAACTATAGTGTTGCGTGGGATATTTTAGTTTCTCGGTATGATAATAAACGGGCTATCGCCACGAAACATCTCGAAAAAATATTATACATTGAACCTAGTACCGAGAAAATGACTCAAAGTCTAAGAAACTTACTCAATGCTTATCAAGAAAACATTAAGGCATTGCAGGCCATGCAATTTCCGATAGATCAGTGGAGTTTCATAATAGTGACGATTTTACTACGTAAGATTCCGTCTAGTGTTCGAAAACGTTTCGAATTATCACTATCGAGGCCATCGGATATACCTGACATAAGTACATTGATAACTTTCTTAGAACGCGAGTTAGCTGCAAGCGAATTCTCTTCTCACCCACAAAATAAAAATAATCTTGAAAAGGTAGGTACATTCCGCACATCGCGCGGTAACGAAGGCTCGCGACGCGCGCTCGCAGCCAATGTCGCTTCATCGAGTTCGAATACAACAGACTTACAGTCTACCAAACAAAATAATTTAAAAAATAATTGTTTATGTTGTGATGCTCAACATACGTTGACAAAATGTTCGAAATTCCTTAATTTATCTCCCCATGATAGGTATTCTTTTATTCAAAACAAGAACGTTTGTTTCAATTGTTTACATGTCGGTCATGATTTAAAACAATGCAAATCTAACTTTGTTTGTCGCTCATGCCATAAACGACATCATTCATTAATTCATTTCGAAAAGTCTAACAGTTTATCAGTTATTAGTGGTAGTAGTGATAATGCGGTCTCACTTTCTGTGAACGAAACGACAGAGACAGCGGTTCCCAGTACCTCGCACGCTGCGATGACTGCGGCGGTGAACGATCGCAAGAACGATTCGCGTTCTATTGCTCCGTCGGTTAGCGCGAGTACGGTGCTCCTATGTACGGCACTCATCAATGTGCATGTTGGCCCACAAAAACACACAGTTCGATGTATTATTGATACAGGCAGTCAGGCGACTTTTATTACCGAGTCTTGTGTTCAGCGGTTAGGGTTACATCGCAGCCAAGCGAACGTTCCGGTGTTCGGTGTTGGAGGGACCGAGGTTGGAGCTGTTTACCCTAAGGGTGTAGTTTCTTGTCATATCACTCCTACACACGGGGATCAACCTTCAATTTCAGTTAACGCATTAATTTTATCTAATCTTATTTCACGTATGCCATGTGTGACATTGCCTTTTAAGGGATGGCCACACATACAAAACTTAACTTTAGCTGATCCTAAGTTTTATCTTCCACAATCAGTGGAAATGCTTTTAGGTGCGGATATAGTATCCCAAGTTTTATTAGGTCACGTGATCACGGGTCCACCCGGTTCACCGATGGCTATGAACAGTATCTTTGGTTATTTATTGATGGGTGATGTTTCATACAACCAAAATACATCTACTTCACTTCAAGTTTGTCTCAGTAGTTTAAGCTCATCCTACGATGACGACATCCACCTGAGACGGTTCTGGGAATTGGAATCTCTTCCGGAAAAAAGAATTCTAAGTCCCGACGAAGCGTTGTGTGAATCTATATTCGTAAATTCACATACTCGTGATGAAACTGGGCGATATGTTGTTCCGCTCCCTTTCAAACCTGATGCACCCACCCTCGGCGCATCACGAGATACGGCGGTCTCCAGGTTTAAGAAATTAGAGTATAGGTTGGAACACAATCCTCAACTTAAGGTAGACTATCATGCGTGCCTCCAGGAGTACTTGGAACTCGGTCACATGGAGCCCGTTGATTTACCTGTTTCGTTAGCTAACAGCTATTACATTCCGCACCACTGCGTGGTCAAAGAGTCCAGTGAGACCACTCGTACTCGTGTCGTCTTTGACGCGGGTTGTAAAACTTCGAATGGAATATCACTTAATGATGTGCTACTGACTGGTCCGAAGCTGCACCAGGATATAGTAGACGTTTTATTGGGTTTTCGTATCCATGCTATTGCTGTCACTGCCGACATAAAGCAGATGTACAGAAACATAAAATTACAACAATCCGGTTGGGATTTTCAACGCATTGTGTGGCGTAAATCACCCACTGAACCGTTGCGTGATTATCGATTGCGCACCGTCACCTTTGGTGTCAGCTCATCACCATACTTAGCCCTTCGTACTATTCAACAGTTGGCTCATGATGAAGCTGCTAACTTCTCGTTAGGTTCTAAGGTTCTCCAGAACCAGGTTTTTGTTGATGACATCGTCACCGGAGCAGGCGACGTAAAGCAGGCCCTGGTTTTACAACGTGAGTTAGTAGGTATTTGTTCGTAAGCTGGTTTCGAGCTACGTAAGTGGCAGAGCAATTCGCCAGCGTTACTCGCTGCTTTACAAACGTCAGTCGTTCAGGGCGAGCGGTCTGATAACGTTTCTTTCGCTCTGATGGAGAATGACAAACAAATAAAGGTTTTAGGACTTCAGTGGAATCCTGAATCTGATACTTTCATTTTTAGCGTTCAGTCAACTAATGATAAAATTACAAAGCGATCCATACTATCACAAATAGCGAAAATTTATGACCCTATGGGATGGTTATCTCCTGTAACTATTTATGCGAAACATCTCATTCAGTTGTTATGGATTTCAGCGGTCGACTGGGATGAGTCACCTCCTTTAGATATTATAAACGCTTGGTCTAGTTTTTTTAACGAGTTACCATTATTATCAAATTTTCAAATTCCACGTTTCGTTTTTGCAAACGTGAATGCAATTCAAATTCACGGGTTTTCCGACGCTTCCGAGCGGGCTTATGCCGCGTGTGTTTACGCCCGTATATCCGATAATAATGATAACGTTAAAACATTTCTTCTTCTCGCTAAAACGCGTGTAGCACCTATAAAACCGGTTCTTACTATTCCGCGCCTAGAGTTGTGCGCTGCTGTTTTGTTATCAAAGTTGATTGATAAAGTGAGAAGTGTGTATGATAACCACTTAAACTGTGAACATGTTTGTGCGTGGACTGATTCATCCATCGTGTTAGCGTGGCTTCGTTCTCCACCACACGAGTGGAAAACATTCGTTTCTAATCGCACTAGTGAAATCTTATCCAGGCTTCCGGCCAAAACTTGGAGACATGTCCCGTCAGCTGACAATCCAGCTGACGCACCTTCTCGAGGAATGCTTCCTACAAGTTTTGTCCAAAATGAGATGTGGCTCCATGGGCCCTGGTGGCTCGCGCGTGATTCTAGTTCTTGGCCAAGTCCCAAGAAAATACTAGAAGTCACTGAAGACAAACGCAATCTACCTATGTCTATGGTGTCAAACTCTTCCACCTCAGCACTACCTGATGTGGTCGAGTATATTACTAGATTTTCTACTCTAGGTAAACTTGTTAGGATAACAGCACTGTTATTTCGATTCTATAATAAATGTAAGAAAGTTCAAAATTCCTATCCAAAATACATAACTGTATCCGAGTTTAATTTTTGTTTAAATCGACTTATCCATTTAGTTCAACATTCTTGTTTTTCCGAAGACATTAATAATATTTCACATGGAAAGTATCCATCAATTAAATTACGTCGACTCAACCCGTTCATGGATAACAAAAATAATCTTCGGGTAGGTGGGCGAATTCATAAATCACTTTTACCGTTTGTTTCCAAACATCAATTGATTTTGCCTAAGAAACATCATCTTACAGACATTTCATTAACCGATAATATTTCAAATCGACTCACTAGATGGCGTAGAATACAACAATGTGTGCAACACTTTTGGAAACGTTGGAGTCGTGAATATTTACACGAAATTCAACAACGTAACAAGTGGTTTCGAGATCGCGGCTCACAACTCCGTGAAGGTATTATTGTCATTGTACGAGATGATAATTTGCCACCATTACAATGGAGACTGGCTCGTGTCCATACTCTCCACCCAGGTTCCGATAATATTACTCGTGTCGTAACTTTACAGATGGGCAAAACTTTCGTGAAACGCTCAGTAGTCAAAATATGTCCTTTGCCCTTAGAATAATCATTCTGTAAGTTTAGTTAATATTGTTGCGAATCTTAGTTAAGTAATCTTAAGTTAGAATAACTTTAGTTTAAAAAATTTAAGGCTTCATGCTTTCGTAGCATTTTTCATTCTTTTTTTTTCGAATGTTACATTCTTTTTTGTCTTTTAATTTAAAGTTAAAAGAAATTCATTCTTTTAAGGCGAGCGGCATGTTACGTACCGTTCTCTTTGCAGTTGGTATTACGTACCTACTGAATTAATTCTTAGAGATTTAGAATAGTGTTTTCTTCACCCCACAACTGGTAATCAGGCTTTTTTGTGTAATTGCCGAGGGTGTTGATTTGAATAAGCTTCCGGTGTTTGCTCATCGCCCATTCGTGGAGCCTTCTGATTGGTTGCGGATGAGCACACTAGCGCCGCGCTCCTGCGTGTTTTTTCACTGTACTACGAACCATACGGTCGTCGGCGCATACACGCCACGCGCGATTTCTACTTTTCTACAAAAATAAGGTCCTTCGGTGAAAACGTGCTACAATCCCCGCAAGATACCAGATATACCCTGAACCAGCGCCTGTGGAAAAATATGTGAGGTGGAATTGAAGCAAGCTTCAGAACTATCGAGCGCGCCTTCTTAGCCCATCGGTGTGCGGCGGACGGGAGCGACCGGTAAGTCTTATTCGAATCTTCCATTTCTACAGCACACAACCTAATTCTCGCATAATAAACTCGACTCATAATATAAAAGTAGCTCATTCATTACATCATAATTGAAATGATCTTTTATGCTGTGTATTAAAACTTATAGAAATACACTATTTTGACTGTAAAATTACGACTGCAAAATTACGCAAATCAGCTAAATCGACAAAATTTCGTGTCTGTCTGTGAGACCGCGTTCTTCTTCTAAACTACACAACGGATTTTGATGCGGTTGTCACCATTGTTTATAGAATTTATTCCGGAAGTTTTATGTGTGAAATACATTTATGGTGAAATCATGAGGTTTATTTGCAAGTGTGAACAACTTTTAATAAACATAACCTATAAACAACAAAATTATATCCTAACTAAACTATTAAAAAACTAAAATATGGCGTCGAAAAATTCCTCCGCATCGCTGTCGACTGGTAGAGTACCCAAGAGACTGGCGGCATTGCCACGTTGTATGGCAATGCTAAGCCTCTGGCCAAAGTAAAAGCCAGCCCTCGGGTCACGGGAAGTGTCAACCAGCCGTTTGGAGATTTCGTTGAATAAAACAAGAGCACTCGGACCCCACGGCCCAAGGGTTTCAACCCCAAACGGCTCGAAAATATAATTACCGATAAGGTTATTATATTTCCGCCGCTTGAGGTTTTCCGCAGCCGCAGCAGCAGTGCCAGCACAGCACGCCGAGCCA
Source organism: Cosmia trapezina (assembly GCA_905163495.3). Classification (NCBI taxonomy): domain Eukaryota; kingdom Metazoa; phylum Arthropoda; class Insecta; order Lepidoptera; family Noctuidae; genus Cosmia; species Cosmia trapezina. Next base: position 21,162,317 of record LR991037.1, read on the forward strand.
GGAAGATGGGATGGCGCAAGAGTATCGACACACGTTGCGTCCCACACTAAAGGCCTTCCCACCTTCCATGGAAATAAAGACATCCCGTCCGGTCTCTTGCCATCGTCGCGTGCCAAGCCATTGGGTTCTAATACAGCTGGAACGCCGACGGTGACAAGGGCTCGTCGGATGATGTATTATGGTTAAACTTAGATGAAGACCAAAAAAAAATCCAGATGTTTTGTCATGTCGCCACATCAGCAGACTGCACCCGGGCGAAGCATTGGCGGGTCGCTAGTTGTTTGGGAATAAAGTTTTGTCCGCTTTTGGAGCTCCTCAGATTAACTATCAATAGCGATTAATTGTTATTGATTCAACAAAGTTATGTAGCCCAGTCATAATAGGGATGATGACTAAAAATTTATTTTTTGTCCGTCATAGAGATTATTAAAAAATATTGGACACGTATTTTTTCTTTTTTTACGTAATCAAAAAATTACGGCGATAAATTGAGTTAAAATATGACATGACGTCACGCGTAGCAAGGTTTTATACGTACAAGTGACGTAGCGAGCCCCCACTCCCCAACTTTAATGCGTGATAGCTAAGTATTTTTTTATTAATATGATAAAGCAAAAAATACGTGTCTAATATTTTTTTATTATCTGACTGACGGACTAAATAGAACTTCTTTTTTTTTACCCAAGCATCATCCCTATTGACACAAAAAATTGCAAACATCGCAAACGCGCATATAACTACGATTCTTTCACTTGTTGTTAGGTCCCCTGAGAATAGTCTATACCTGCAACACTGAAAACCTTGTGTTCTCCCATGGTGCTCGAAAAACTGTGAAATCCTAGCACTTACCTCAGTTTTTTGAAAAATATACCTTAAGGACGCGTTTTTAAGTATCTTTGTTCATATTTTGGTGAAACAAACTAAATTTGGTACAATTTGAGCTTAACTGAAGTACTCTAGGTCTATTGGTTGCGAAGATACAGATAGTCAAAGATGGGCACTTTTCCCAAAAAGAGAAACATTATCGATAGCGTCATTTACCAAGACACATACCGACTGAACTAATGCGCCTAGAGAAAAATTTGTAGAAAATTAAATTAGCTTTAATTTAATTCCATAGAGGTGCCTCTAAGCTTCATAGTTTCTTCAGAAATAAGCTCTGGACAGACGAACGTGTACTTCCAGAAAGGCAGCAGAGGTGGATCTGAGTGTATCCAATGTCCAGCCACAGGTACTCGTAATGGCTAAGTTAGGTTATTTTTTTTTGGTGGTATTTTTATACATTTGTATGACGGAGAAGGCACGTCTCTCTCGTTATCATCAGACATAATTTAACTACTGTGGGCGTACTATGGGTAGTGTTGGTTGGTTATTGCTCTATAGAAGAACCGTTTGCAGTTCAAATCAAATTATTATTTACGATTAATCACACTAGCAATTCACACACTATGTAAGTACAAAACAACTATTTATTTATTTATTTATTTATTTATTTATTTATTTATTTTAAATAGAACGGTCGAAACCAATTACACTATTTAAACATATTACATATATATAATTTATTTAACACAGTCATGCATTCATCTCACAAAAATTTAAACATTCTGACAGTATCATCTTCCATTCAGTCACAAACACATCAAGATCTGTGTTTGAGTTCAGGAGAGCGTTAATAGCAGCTAATGTCCTAGGAATAGGTGACTTGGAGCGCGCAACAGTACGGCAAGTTGGAACAGCCAGTAAGCGGTGTTTTCTGCTACGACAATAATTGTCTGGGACAAACAGATTACAGATTTCATTATGGAGATCAGGCACATCAATAATACCCCTAAGAATTTTAAATATTACAGTCATCTGATCGCGCGACCGTCTTACTTCAAGAGAATTGAAACTTAAGCAACCCAACAGGAATTTAGTAGGATACAAGAGAGGATAATACCCGTACAAGTGCTTGTAAAGGTATCTAAGGAATGCTTTTTGAACTTTTTCTAAAGCTAACGCATACTGCTTCTCAAAAGGATTCCATACGCACGCACTAGACTCAAGCTTGCTACGGACCAATGCCTCGTAAACAAGTTTGATAACGTGAGGGTTGTGGAAATCACGACAGTTCCTTAAAACAAAGCCAAGGCGCCTGAAAGACTCCTTAGCAGTGGATGTGATGTGGTCGTGAAAAGTGAGCTTACGGTCGAATATGACTCCCAGGTCTTTCATGGAATCAGTTCTAGTAATTGTATCTCCATTCAGTTTGTATAGAAAGTTGACTGGACGTTGCATTCGACCGAAAGTCATCACGTAACATTTAGATTTATTAAATTCCATTTTATTTTCTAAACTCCACTTATATACTGAATCAATGTCTGATTGCAGAGCTTGGCAATCGAGCTCAGATTTTATTTCATAAAATAGTTTCAAGTCATCAGCATATAAGAGGCATCTGGCATTCGCAACTACATCAGGAAGGTCATTAATCACCAAAATGAAAAGAAGAGGGCCGACTACCGAACCTTGACTCACACCCGAGCGAGTGTGGTATGGGAGTGACTCGTACAAACCTAATCTGACAAATTGTTGTCGGTCCCGCAAATAATCTGCAAGAAGTCGTAAAAGCCCTGGAGCAACACCTATTGCACAGAGCTTTGACAGCAAGACGTCATTGTTGACTCTGTCGAACGCCTTTTGGAAATCAAAGTAAAGAACATCTACCTGGCGTCTGCGATCAAGACTAGTAGAGACATAGTTAACTAGTGTAAGTAAGTTGGTATTGACGGATCTTTTTTCGCGGAAGCCATGCTGCTCATTGCACAGGTACCGCTCCAGTTGCTTGTAAATTCCTTGATGTAGGACATTCTCGAAAACTTTCGCGGGAGAAGATAGTATCGCTATTGGACGATATTCATCGACTGAAGATTTATTTGAAGATTTCGGTATGGGAGTCACACGTGATATCTTCCATTGTGGTGGATAGACTCCAGATTTTAGTGCTAAATTAAAAATGTGGTTAAGGGGCCGAATGAGAAATTCCTTTCCCTCTTTTAAGAACCACGGAGGAACATTATCAGGACCAATAGAACTATTGAGTTTTATTTTATTAATTCCGGTGCTTATGTCACTTTCAACGAAGTTTAGTATATTAATGTAATTACTAATATTGCAGTTGCTCAGATTGGCTATATTCTCGAGGTCTAACTTTGGTGCTTCAGTTTGGAAGACGCTCGCAAAATATTCTGCGAACGCTTCAGCAGCTGCTACACCACTGTGAATTTTACCTTTGTGGGTTACGTTAGGCTCAAACCCGCCTTTTGATCTAAGGTTAGAAATATGCTGCCAAAATTCTTTGGGATTTTTCTTAATGTTCCCTTCGATGCGCCTAATGTAAGTATCATAAGCAGTCGATATACGAGACTTTAGGCTAGATCTATAGTCAGAGAATTGCTTATACAATAGTTCACATTTACTCTTTTTCCAGGCGGAATGTAATTTAACTTTTTTGTGGATATCCAGAATAATATCCGACGTAAACCAGGTAGGATATCTTCTAGTTACCTTTCTGCTTCGGCGTTTTTTAGGGATACAAGTGTCAAATAAACTGTAAATAATATCATAGAAAGCCTGAGTGCTAGTGCGTACGTCATTGGATGATATAACTGCATCCCAAGATACCTCGGAAAGAAGTTCGTAAAGCAGATTGCGATTACATAATTTGAAATTCCAGTCCCTACTACGGTTGACATTACTGGGTTCAATTCTTTCACTTTCATCAGATGACTGTAACTTTACCTGGATGTCCAACGGCGGATGGTACGCATCAGGGGGTACCAAACCTTCAACTGCTTTTACAGATACGTTATGTAGGCTTGCGCTTTCCTGAACTAAAACAACATCCAACATTCCCCCATGCATGTTCTCAACAATATTTCTTTCAGACATATTACAAAATGTTAGAAAATAACAATAATAATTGCGAACATTTAAGGAAGCACTGTTTAAGTTTATATCACCTAAAATTATTACTGTTCCTTTTAAGTCATTTATAAAACTTTCCACTTTTGTAAACCAGGTCATATAATCACTGTCAGTGGCACTTGGTTTTATGTACACAACGCACACGTAAACATGGTGACCATGCCACGAGAAACTCGACCATAGATCCTCACCACAGTCTGTCTCAAGTTCTCGTCGACGACGCAGGATTATGGGGGTGCGTGCCATAAGGAGCACGCCTCCACAAGGTGTACCTCTGTCGCGCCTTAATACATTCCACTCAGCATTGACGAGTTCTTTATCTTCAACCGAGGTATCCAAAAAAGTCTCTGTGGCCGCTATTAAATCTTGTTCGGTTATGTGTAGATTGTTGCGCCACATCCGGAGCTTTGTTTTAATTCCACGAACATTCTGATACATACAATTAATTTGTATAGTTCTGGTGCTTGCTCTGAAAGCAGCTGTAGGTCCGGTCACAGTACTAGCACTATGCTGCCTTGTCCCTCTGTGTAATACGGAACACGCGACTGTTTGATCGACAACCACCGACAAACTGACCTAACTCCGGTCGAGCGTTATGTTGTAGACTCTGTCGAGCGCCGCTTGGTGGCGCTGGCGTCCCGATTAGTCATACGAGTGACTAACTTAATTCCGACATATGTTTTAATTATTTGTATGAAACCGGCGACGTGAACATTCACCTTAACATTAACATTATACAGGGTGCGTCTCGCTGTGTTAGTTTTTATTTAACTTTGTGTTGCTCTAATGCCAGCGATGCTCAAACTTTTTGTTATTACGTTACGTTAGTCAGGAATACTGTTGAACACATTATGGAAATTTGAGTTCGTAAGTTGTTTAATACAATGCGTTTTATATGCATGGGGCATCGTTGTAGATACGTTTTACTTGATCAAAACTTATTTTAACAATTATGTATATACGCCCAATCACTAACAATAATGTTTTTTTCTGGAAAAAATAATGGAATACATGTGTGCATAACATGAGATAACATACATTTAATGTGTCCAAAATTGAAAAGAGACTGACTTTGACATTTCAAAAAAGGTGGTACCCGGTTCGTTGCTGCCGAAGAAGAAATAATTGTGGAAATATCGTTTTACTATGCCTATATAAATAAATACAAATAAAACTAAATTTATAACATTTTCGCCATATAATAACCACAAAAAGATAGGAAATAAAATGAAATTAAGTTTGAAATACAATAATAATGACATAGAAGAAGTTAATGATATCAAATTTTTAGGAGTAGTTATGGACAGACATTGCAATTGGAAAGCTCAAGTAGATAATGTATGTAAGAAAATAAACAAATTCGTATTTGCACTTAGGAGGATCAAAAATTTAACAGATATTCAATCAGCCTTATTGGTATACAATAGCCATGTTTGTTCTGTTTTAAGGTATGGGATATCGGTATGGGGGAATTCAACAGATGCCCAGAGAGCATTCATAGCCCAAAAAAAGTGTGTAAGATCAATTTTCAATCTTAAGTGGACAGACTCTTGTAAACCAGTATTTATTAAGCAAAAGCTGCTTACCCTCCCGTCTCTATATATATTTGAAACCTGCAAATTTGTAAGGAACAACTATTCGCTTTTTGAAAAAGATGAAAAGGCTAAGTCAAAGAGGAAAATAGTACAAAAGCCACTAGTAGTCCTGCGTAATAGACTAAAAATGTGCAACAAAAATTGTTATACCATGGCTGTAAAAATATTTAACCACTTGGCAGAAGAATTTAGAAGTGCTTCAGATTTAGAATTTAGTAAGAAGCTGTATAACTGGTTGTGTGAGAGATGTTTTTATTCCATCAATGAATATTTTGAATGTAAAATGTAAAACTTAATTATTATGACATCTAAACATTGCTATTTTATATTGACATGATAAATTATTATTTTAAATTATAGGAATTTAATTTAATTTTAATGTATAACATGCTTAAAATCTAAATTTTAATTTTAATAATGAAATGATTAAGTATTAATATTTTTGTGTTGATGTCTTACGTTATTACTGAATGTGTACTGCATGCTCTAATCTAAATATTTGTATGGCTGAAACGCCGAGTATAGTGAAACCCATGACAGATCAATCAATCTGCCTAGCCTTTTCCCAACTATGTTGGGGTCGGCTTCCAGTCTAACCGGATGCAGCTGAATACCAGTATTTTACATGGAGCGACTGCCTATCTGACCTCCACAACCCAGTAACTGGGTAATACGATACCTCTTGGTAAGACTGGTTGTCAGACTTTCGGGCTTCTGACGACCCGTAACGACTGTCAAAGATCCACGAATGACAGCCGGGACCAACGGCTTAACGTGCTTTCCGAGGCACGGAGGAGTCTCGGTATGTAAAGATGGTCACCCATCCACTGACCAACCCCGGAAAGCGTAGCTTAACCTGATGGATTGACCCGTGCGGCTGTTATTACTTAGCCACGAGCTCCTCTTTGAAACCCATGACAGATGATAAGAACATATGTACCTACCTATATTCTTGCAAATAAATATCATTCATTCATTCATTCATTCATTTATAACCTTCGCGCACTTGCAAGCAATAAGTTGACAAAGTTTATCGCAATCGGATTAGCGGTATGGCAGCGCATAAAATACGAACAACAAGCATTGATTTTTGTAAATAGCCAGGCGTTGTTAATTTTTTTTTCTAATTTTAAAGAAGAGAACAAAACAAAAAAAAAATGAAATAGGTCAAGCTATTTTCGAGTTTTAGCGAGACTAACGAATAACAATGACAATGATCTAGCGACCCGCCCCCGCTTCGCATGGTTTTTACGGTTTGACAAAACATCCATAATGCTTTATCCTATATGCCTAGGTGTTATCGTGGACCAGCTACTATCATGGTATCCACACATTAAGCAGGTTGCCAACAGAGTCAGGAAATTAAGCTGCAAGTAATAATTCAGGGCATCAAAAAGATTTCCTTAAAATGATTTGTGTTGGGCTAGTCCAGTCGGTACTTTCATAATTATTGTATGTCCTGTCTGGGGCGGTGCAGCCAAAACAAAATTTCTAGTGGTGGAAAGGGCACAACGCGCTCTTAAGTGCATGAACTTTAAAAAAAAAGAGATATGCTACTGAAGACGTATTTCGACTTAGTAACTTGCTCTCAGTCAGGAAACTTTACATTACACAAATTATATTAAAAAAACATAAGATGCTGCCATTCTGAAAAAAAGAAGAAAAGATATGATATTAAATACTGGTTGACTGGTAGAAAATGCCTCAGGCATTAAGTCCGCCTTTGTACGGTATTTTTTTTACTTGTGCATAAAGATTTAATAAATAAATAAATAACCCTAGGACAAGGACTTTGCTTGCCAGTATGCAGTTTAGTAAACGATCTGCTGCGTTGTTAATAAAATTAATAAATACGTCTACATTTACCCCAAAAACTACTATCATAGTAAAAAAAATATAATGGAATGGATACAAACGCTTACCTACAATGATACCGAAACACTTCTTAAACCTTAACACACACACACTCATGTACTCTCAGTCACACCTACAGGCTACACTTTCACTCACATATACTCACACATACATGTTAATTTATGTAGGTTTAGCATAAAAATTATACGTTTTGATTTTTGTACTAACACGTCTTGTTATGGAAGAGTGTACTGAGGGAGAGCGAGCTCGTGGCTAAGTACTTAATAACAGCCGCACGGGTCGATCCATCTGGTTAAGCTACGCTTGCAGGGGTTGATTCGTGGATGGGTGACCATCTTTACATATATCAAGACTCCTCCGTGCCTCGAAAAAGCACGTTAAGCCGTTGGTCCCGGCTGTCATTCGTGGATTTTTGTTACAGGTCGTCAGAAGCCCGAAAGTCTGACAATCAGTCAGACGAGGGAGAGAGGGGAGGGATGGGGAGGGGGAGAGGGAGGAGTTAAGGGGTATCGTATTATCCAGTTACTGGGTTGTGGAGGTCAGATAGGCAGTCGCTCCATGTAAAATACTGGTATTCAGCTGCATCTGGTTAGACTGAAAGCCGACCTCAACATAGTTGAGAAAAAGCTGAAGAGTGGACTCTGCTGATACAGGCACTATCTGCCTAAAGGGAGGATATTGGATCCTCCTTTTAGGCAGATAGTGCCTGCAAGAATTTTGTTTATATCTAAACTTGTTTTACCAATAAATCTTTTTTTTTTATCATATGTACCTAAGTTAATATGAATGTATTACCTATACATACTCGTATAAACCTTCCGGAATGAATTGTCTAAATGATAGTGAAAACCACATCAAAATCCGTTGCGTAGTTTTGAAGAACAACGCGGCACAGATAGACTCGGAAAGCGACTTTATTATACAATAAATACCTATATAGTTAATTTCCAACAGGATAAACGAGGTATCCGCAATTCCTAATTAAAACTGCTTCAGTAACACGGTACCATACTTAATCTTTATTTTCAGACTGGTAATTAAATTCCAAAGTTCCAAATAGAAATGTAAACCGGCTATTTATTTTTTTTTCTACTTTTTGAGCTCAGATTAATCCATAGAAACCAACCAATTAAAACGGAAAACCTTGACACCAAAAGGTGCTCCCATTAATCTTTCAACCACAGTACCTTAAATGTCACCTACAGGGAAAGAAATAAAAAGAGCGCCGTTCCATTTCATGTAACAATTAGAAGAGGGAGTAAAAAAGGCCAAGGCTTAGGCCCCACAATAAATTATTAAGGAGACAAAGTTTTGTCTGTGCGTTTTTTTAGGGTTCCGTACCCAAATGGCAAAATGGGTCCCTATTACTAAGACTCTGCTGTCCGTCCGTCTGTCACCAGGCTGTATCTAATGAACCGTGTTATTTAGACAGTTGAAATTTTCACAGATGATGTATTTCTGTTGCCGCTATAACAACAATTACTAAAAAAAATAGAATAAAATAAATATTTAAGGTGGCTCCCTTAAATCAAACGTGATTTTTTTGCTCGATATTGATAACAGCAACAGGTAGACGCTTGAAATATTCACAGATTATTTAGTTATATATTCACTTAAAAAAAATACCTAATTGAATTAAAATAAAACAAATATTTAAGGGGGACTCCCATACAACAAACGTGATTTTTTTGCCGTTTTTATAGATAATGGTACAGAACTCTTCGTGCGCGAGTACAACTCGCACTTGGCCGGTTTTTTTTTTATGTCTGAGGAGAAACTTGGATAGTCATTAATCCTCTGGCCGACGTATTAAACGGGATAAAGCGATTTTTATTACGCCAACATTTCTTAACGTCGATTTAAAATAATCTTCGGTTACATTCGGATTATTTGTAACAGCTTCACAATCGTTTGAGAGTTTTTCGGGACTCGTCGGGGTTGAGTTGAATTTTAAAGAGCCTAATCGTTCATTTGATTTCGTCTTTTACTCTTTCTTTCAGCGGTTTCTTTCGTAATTTGTAGATGTTGTGTAAACTTTGGGACAATTTATTTTGTTAAAAGAATCCAATTTATTTTAGGTAATTTAGCTTTATATAAGACGAAATGGGGGAATTTCCGTACTTTTTATTTTTCTTTTATAGTTAAATAACGTTTATTTCATTGGTACTTTGTACAATAATGGAAGTCATGACAAAAACAGAAAAGAAAATAAGTACAAAATCAGAGGGTCAATTCTCGTAATTTTAAGAACATTCGCATTGTAATCTCAGTCGGAATCTGTCAAAAAAACCTCTAATTTCCCTACATTTTTGACATTTATTGTCGCTAAGATGACACTGCGACTTGAATTTGAACGTTTTTTAAGTACGAGAATTGGCCTTTAGATTGGATAACTTACCAAATTAGACAGAAATAACTGACATTGTTATTAACACATAACAAATTCAAACAACAATAAATTGTTGTTGTTATAATTAACCAGCTGTTGCCCGCGACTTCGTCTGCGATCCAGGATGAAAAATAGCCTATATATATTATGTCCTTATCCAGGTCATGTTCTATCTGTGTACCAAAATTTCATCAAAATCTGTCCAGCCATTTTTGCGTGATGGAGTAACAAACAAACTCACGCATTTATAATAAATACTAGCTTTCGCCTGCGTGAATGTCGGAAAATATCCCACGGGAACGTACTACACTGGGAAATCCTTCCTTATTCCTGGTAATCATATATTTCAAACATGATTTTATAGACACGTGGCGCCATCTATTATCATAAGAACGTTATTGTTATTCTCCTCGGGAACAGTACCTACTTTTTTTCGGGAAGGTTTTCTATGTCCGTTTCTGTACACCTCACAACGTATAAGCAAAATTTCAGGATGATCGGTTCAGTGGTTTAGGCGTGAATGTAACAAACAAACATACAAACTTACTTTCGTATTTATTATGTTAGTTAGAATTTAAAACGGATTATATTATTACTTACATTTTTAAGGCTATACGACAATGCTTTTATTATTTGTAGATCTTTTACAAAAGTATCTTTATACAAGGTCCCATTAAAATAGATGTCCAAATTTTCACAGGGTGTTCTACCCTTGAATATGAACAACTTTTACTATGGGACCAAACCTGAAATCGCGAAAAAAAAATCAACTGCTCCCTACATTTTGACGAGTTTGATATACTCGTAATAAATGTACTGAACAGCTCATTTTTTTCGTGTTTTCAGGTTTGGTCCCATAGTAAAAGTTGCTCACAATGACCCCTTAAGAGATTTCGTGTATGAATACATAGGTCAACACAAAACAATTATTTTGAAAGCTAACGTAAATGAAGCTTTTACTTTGTCCGCAAGCCCACAAATGAATCAACGAGCTTCCTTGAAGCCAATAGCCAGTTGCTATAAGTTGATTGTCAATACATTTGATATATCGCTAGGTCCGCTCAAATGCTACAGCAGCCTGACACGGCTAATGTCGGCTGCGCGCAGTTTACACGGCAAACGCATTAACACCGCAAATTTGTTACGACGTTACAAAGATAACACGTACGGATGTTTGCGGACTAAGCCAATAATATTTGATAAATGTTAGCGGCTTTTAGAAGATGTGTTTTCAGAAAATATACTTGGGTTGTTATTGGTATATGTACCCACCAGCTACTCTAAGGGTGAGTTCGACCAAAGTTTTCTAGCCAGTTTATGTCTTAAGAGTCGTCGACCGTAGGTTCAATTGAGGTAAGGGACAAAATATCCAAAATGAGTTAAGTATACAGTTTTGTTCAGAATTTTTCGCTCTATCGAATGGTGTATATGAAAAAATTCTAGCTTAAGAAAAATGTCCCTTACCCTAATGATTTTTGGATCCAAATTTCGAATCAGCCCCATAATAACAATGTATCTGAAAAACTATGCAATATAGGAACTTGAAATGATGTAATTACTGCCGAAAATCCACTTGAAATAAGGTAAGGGTCTTCCCAATCAACGAATTAACAAATAAATTGAATCCAACGCAGAGGTCAATTTAATGTAAGGGACGAGACTACAAGATACTGACCAAGTATCTTGTAGTAAGGGACATTACTAACAAAATACGTTGTTGTAAGGGACATCTATTTTCTTAAATAGCTAATTTATTTAAATAAATGTTACACGTGTAGATAGAGCACTAAAATACAAGATTATGTGTGAAATCAGACCCGAAAAAGGTTAATAAGAAAAAAAGTTATAGGCGATTTAGTCCGAAAAAAAACTTTGTCGGCCTCTCCTGAAAAATCGTATTTTGTCCCTTACCTCAATTGAACCTACGGTCGACGAAATGTGGGTGCTCTTTTCTCCATACAAAAAGATACAAACGCTCTCGCCTGTTTTCTTTCTGGTTAATGACCATAAAGCAATGATTTTTTACAGAAATATAAATATCAGTTACTTGTATGCCCCTATGTTTTCCTTTTTGATGATATATTATTTTTATTAGAACTAGAACCCTCCAAAAATACTCAAAATTGCCTATTCAGACCGCTGAACAGACGCCTAGTGTACCAATTTGACAACTATTAACGGAAAAAGAAAAACATAGGGGCATAGTATATATCCTTCTTATTTAGTTTATGAAATATCTTTTAAATTGGTCCAATATTGGAGGAGGAAATACGCGAGAGCCAAACCTCGCGCTGGCTATTTAGTCGGATCTGCAGTTGTCCTTATCGCACGAATTCGAGGGCGGAGCGCTCGCAGAGCGACAGCAATACCTTTTTAAAATACCTAATTTTCAAAAGTCTGGCCACCCGCCTTTCCTCTTAACCTTCGAATAAATTTTGAATTTTTGATTTATAAAAACTGTTACGGCCCGTTTCACCACCTACGATTAAGTTCCTGTTAACTTTTTAGAGGCATGAGGAACAGGGTGTAAAGTTCACTCATCCTCTATTGAAAAGGGAGGATCCTCCGACCAGACGGGTGTTGTGTCTGGTGGGCCACTGCCCGACGGTTGATGTCGGGACGTTGTATATATGCTAGTCGCGTAGTAAACTCTAATTGCGCGATGCAGGTTTGCGTGACGTCATGTCATTGATGCGTAGTTCTCATGTGGCGATGTAGATGCCGCCACATCACTCCCCTCCGGAGACCGGAGGTCGATAGTGGGCTGAGTCGTGTATCTTGCGATGCTTGCCAGTGCCAGTTGTGGTTCCAGTGAGTCGGAACCGGGTGCCGCATAGTTCACGGTGAGTCGGAACTGTTTGCGGTGATACCCCAGTGAGTCGGGGTGGCGCTGCGTTATGCTCCAGTGAGTCGGAGTGTACAGCGCTGGGTTGAGGCTGAAGGTGATGACCAGGAATGCGCGTCCGCTGCATGCTGGTGGTCAGGATAGCTGTTGAAGCCGTGGATGCTGGCTGGCTGTGTGACTCGCCGCTCGAAAGCTTGAGGAAGTGATGCTGATGACGTCACGCTGAAGGAGTTGCACGAAGGCTGCGCTGACGTTCATGCTCGGGGTCACCAGTTTAGAGGCATGAGGAACAGGGTGTAAAGTTCACTCATCCTCTATTGAAAAGGGAGGATCCTCCGACCAGACGGGTGTTGTGTCTGGTGGGCCACTGCCCGACGGTTGATGTCGGGACGTTGTATATATGCTAGTCGCGTGGTAAACTCTAATTGCGCGATGCAGGTTTGCGTGACGTCATGTCATTGATGCGTAGTTCTCATGTGGCGATGTAGATGCCGCCACAACTTACTTGGCAGATAATTTCATACAACTTCTGTTCCATTTTTGAATTTATGCGGTGAGTAGTGGCTATTCGGATGTCGGGAAAGAGGCCCTTAGTCGTCAATTTTATTCACCGTTAGAAGATAATAATATCCGTGAAGACTTCGGTCAAATTAGCCCTAAATGTAAAACTGTTGCCTAATTTTTTGTTCCCTTGCTGAATAAGTTGGACAAAAAAGGTACAGTCGACCACACGTCTGTGGTAAAACTTTAAGCTTAAGCTGGCTCAGCGTAGTACAGAGTTTCAATTAGTAAGAGACCAACTTATACTGGTTACGTTATCACTGACGTGCGGCCTGCTGTACCTTGGCCGTGACAATATTTATTTTACATTATTCCTAACTAGCTTTTTCTCGCGGCTTCGCCCGCGTGGATGTCGGTAACTATCCCATGGGAACGTACTACCGGGAAATGCTTCCTTTGCTTTCTAGGTTCAAGGGTATGTGCTGGACGTTGATGAGTCAGTCAGTCAGGACTTCTCTTTTTAGGATTCCGTACCTCAAAAGAAAAAAACGGAACCCTTAGTCGGAACCGTCAATCAAGACCCTTTTTCTCAGGAATGCGTAAAGGTATCAAGTTGATTTTTTTTTTTTTTATTACAATGTTAGGTTTGTCTTTGGGATAAATTCTTTTCAACTACGGGACCCTTCATTGTGCGCGGTCCGACACGCATTTGGCCGGTTTTTATTTACCTACATAGATAATACATTTATGGCCATATAATTTACCCATTTATTTTCCACTTAGAAGAAATATCGTTCAATTTATCGTACATTACAATAATTGTTTTTAGAGTGATTTCAGTCACTCTAAAAACAATTTGTAATGTCGTTCACGTGAATCGTGAAAGTGAAACTTTATCAACGCGTAGTAATTCTCCGTCTTGATTTAAGTTCATTTTTAGGGTTCCGTACCAAAATGGTAAAAAGGAACCCTTATGGTGTCACTCAGTCTGTCTGTCTGTCTGTCTGTCTGTCACAGCTGGATATCTCAAGAACTGCTAATTCTATCAACTTGAAATTTAGAATAGTTTTAGATGACGTTTACCCAACTATTTTGCAAATAAGAAAGAAATTAAAATTTTTTTTTTTTTTTTTTGCAACAGGGACTGAAAGGGGGTCTTAAAAAATCCAAGTGGGGCTACTAGGGCATGTGGGGTATCATATGAAAGAGCGCTGTTTGCACATTCTCAAACATTTTTTTTCTTTTTTTAGGCCCCATAGTTTTCGACTTTTGATGAAAAATGTAAAAAAAATACCGTTCCCCCCCCCCCCCCCCCCCCCCCTTTACCTCCGAAGTTTGCAAAGCGAAAAATCTGGAATTATTCTATGTGATAGAAGTTTATGTAAAGATTACAGGAAAAATAAAACGATGTCTCTAAATAGCACAGTTTTTCAGAAATCATCAACAAAAAGTCCTTACATATAAATGATGGTACGGAACCCACGGTGCGCGAGTCCAACTCGCTCTTGACCGGTTTTTTATTTACCTACATAGATAATAGATTTATTGACATAGATAATTTACCTACTTATTTTCCACTTACAAAAAATATCGTTCAATTTATCGTACATTACAATAATTGTTTTTAGAGTGATTCAGTCACTCTAAAAACAATTATTGTAATGTCGTACACGTGAATCGTGAAAGTGAAACTTTATCAACGCGTAGTAATTTTCCGTCTTGATTTAAGTTCAATTTTTCTGAGAAATCATACAAAAGATTGCAAAAACAAAAGAAATATAATACTATAGGCAAATAATAATGTAAGACCTATAAATAAGCTTTTTTCTCAGAATATTCCCGTTTCATACAACTAATCTCACGTATGCTGTTTTGACATACGTCGCCTCCAGAAATTAGAGATCTAGTGATATTTATATAAAACTTAATTCTGAAATAATAGCTCTGTAAAGAAAGAAAGAAAATGCTCTTTGTTTGAAATTTTCAGAACCTTTTGTGTGTGAAAGTTGAAGTTTCCAAATGAAAGGAGTTGCCTACATTTTACAGTAGGAATTTACGAGTATATAAGTAGGTAGATGTGAGGTTGAAGTTTTTCCTCAAGTATAATTTAGTATATAAGTAGGTAGATGTGAGGTTGAAGTTTTTCCTCAAGTATAATTTAGTATATAAGTAGGTAGATGTGAGGTTGAAGTTTTT
The DNA here is from genome assembly GCA_905163495.3 of Cosmia trapezina. NCBI lineage: Eukaryota > Metazoa > Arthropoda > Insecta > Lepidoptera > Noctuidae > Cosmia > Cosmia trapezina. The sequence continues at coordinate 21,177,687 of LR991037.1, forward strand.
CCTCAAGTATAATTTAGTATATAAGTAGGTAGATGTGAGGTTGAAGTTTTTCCTCAAGTATAATTTAGTATATAAGTAGGTAGATGTGAGGTTGAAGTTTTTCCTCAAGTATAATTTAGTATATAAGTAGGTAGATGTGAGGTTGAAGTTTTTCCTCAAGTATAATTTAACACGGTATCGTTTGGTAGGGCCAGTACAATAATTTATGAGACTTTAAAAAATTGATTGAGACTTCTTGCTCTGTTCTACTTTGTTATGCTCTACAAGCTGATGATTTCAGAGTTTTAAGCGTACTTAAGACACATCTACACATGTATTGTATTGTAGATAAATTAAAAAGGACTCTTTGTGGTTTCTTTTTTGATCACGTAAAAAACTAATTGACTAGAATTTACGCTGTTTGAAACTCATTTTACTTGATACTGTTTTTCCTTATAAAGTAGTTTTTTTTTTCTATTTATATTCTCTCTTCTATCTGTGAAAACTTTTAATTGGCCTTATTTTTATTATTCTCAATCATGCAAAATGTTTAGCTGTAAGTTTTCCAAGAACTGTAAAATATAAAATAAATAAATAAAATACTGATACCAGATTTAGCAAAGAAAAAGTTATAATACACGCATGCACGGAGAAAAAAATCTAGTTTAGTTTACCAGAATTTAGTGACGTTCACTAGAAAGTAGTTATATTAGTATACGTGACAACTGTTCATTTTGTAAACGTTAGTAAAAATATCTAATTTCTGATAATCCTAAGATATTGTTATGTTCAACCTAATTTTCCGTACACATTATTAGCAAATGTGTACTGTGTGCAAATAGCAATGGTTGAGCTTTCTGACGTGCTTTATGTAACACAAAAAAGCAAGATTTAATATAAACCGGACGAACGTGTTGACATTACAAAATATCTTTTAAGTGAACAATTTTTTTTTTTTTTTTTTTTTTTTTTTTTTTTTTTTTTTTTTTTTTTTTTTTTTTGAGGGTGGGAAATCATCAAATAACTTCTCCCGCCCTGGATGGAGCGGAAGGGCGCGTCAGACTTTTACTGACTAAAACCCACCCGTGTTCCTTCACTTGCCTATGCCAGGGCCACGGTATCTTCTTATAACAACCCGCGACCCCAGCGGCGTCGGCCCTATTGGACCCCATCACTTGCTGACATCTCTTTGAGGCGCGCGTGGAACACAACGCGCCATCGACTCGGGCCTGGTCCTTAAGTTACAGTAACAAAAAGAATCCAAATGATGCCAAATACCCTAAACACCACGATAATCCCCAATAAAGTGCACTGAACCTTGCTGAACGGACAGTGACTAATATACACGAATATTGTCCATAATAAACGTGGCATGCACGTTTATTATTAGATCCAACGAATTTCGTTCACTATTGTTTCTCTAAACTTCTTCTACTTTATACTAGTCTGTTTAAAGCTTTAAAGGGCAGTTGCTGCTATATCTATTTAAAATAATTTTGGGTTCGTGCATCTATAAAAATATGATAAAAACGAAGCGAGCGAGAGAAAAAGCTGAGGTAGTATGGGCTCTTACCCATACTTTTTTTTTTTTTGAGGGTGGAAAATCATCAAATAACTTCTCCCGCTCTGGGTGGAGCGGAAGGGCGTGTCAGACTTTTACTGACTAAAACCCACCCGTGTTTCTTCAGTTGCCTATGTCAGGGCCGCGGTATCTTCTTAAAACTACTTGCGACCCCAGCGGCGTCGGCCCTATTGGACCCCATCATTAGCTGACATCTCTTTGAGGCGCGCATGAAACACAACGCGCCGTCGACTCGAGCCTGGTCCTTACCGGACGGCGAGCTACCCGCTACTCACCGTCCGCAGGCCCGCGCCTACGGTGGCCGGAAATCGCCACGCAATTCCCGCCGCCCAGGGCGTCTCCTGCGGCGACTGAGGGCGTGAGGCTGCCTCTCCCTCACGCGTTCCGCCTCCTCCTTCGCGAGCATCACTGCTTCGCAGAAGGAGGTGACGGCCTCCCATGCACTCTCGCTCCGCACCGTGGCCTGAACCAGGCTCGGACGCGAGACATCGCCGCCGCCGATCGCCTCCGTGAGAACACGGCGGTGCTCTGCCCAAGCCGGGCAGACCTCCACTGTATGCTCCACCGTGTCCTCCGGGCGATCCACACAATGGTGACACCCGGGCGTTTCCTCCCGCCTTATGCGAAACAGGAACCTCCCGAAACAGCCGTGTCCGGTGAGGACCTGCGTCAGGCGGAAGGTGAGGACGCCGTGGCGCCTCTCTAACCACTCCTCAAAGAGGGGACTTATCGCCGCAATTGTGGCGTGCCCATTTACTGTTTTATCTAAAATAGTGTATCGTAATTCGTACCTATCAGATTATATTACTGGAAACTGTTGTTTTTGTTCTAAATGTGTTCTAACTTTTAGGGGCAAAAATATGCCTTGTACTGAGCATGCCTCATGCTGAGATAGGGACCTTTTGGCCTCGTACAGGAGTTTTCGTTTTTAATCACTTAATTTTATTTTTTATATAATTTTGTTCCTCTTCTTTTATTTTCAACTAGAAGTATTTTATGTTTTAGTTTTAGTTCAGTGCGAGTCCCAATAAATACTTTTTCTTTCTTTCTTTCTTACTAAAAACAATTATTCTGGTAGACGTAACCATAAAAAAGTCGTGTCCAATACCAAATTTAGATTCTAATATCTACTATAGAATTAATAATTGATACTGTTTAACATGTTTTGTACACTAAACTTCCGTACCAGATTTTAATCTCTACTATAGAATTAATAATTGATACTGTTTAACATGTTTTGTGCACTAAACTTCCGTACCAGATTTTAATCTCTACTATAGAATTAATAATTGATACTGTTTAACATGTTTTGTACACTAAACTTCCGTACCAGATTTTAATCTCTACTATAGAATTAATAATTGATACTGTTTAACATGTTTTGTGCACTAAACTTCCGTACCAGACTTTTTCACTATTCCTTAAAATGCCATTAAATAACCATAACAATAATTCTGATAGACATGACCATACATTGTTTCCTTTTAGTAGATTATTATTTACAAGTCGTTCTGGTAATTTAGTAGAATATTTTTTTCTCCGTTCACAATTCTATAATTTCTAACAACCAACCCAGACCAACAGAATTTCATCAAAACAAAAGGCAAGGTGATCGTTGGCTAAAAATAAAAACCTCTCCTTGACCTCAGTAACAAGCTATTAAGAAATTACTGGTAACTACAGGTGTCCCCTAGGGGTATAGTGTACTGGGGACACACGACACTCGCTACGCATTTAAGTAAGATGTCATCTTGTAAAGTGATTACAGTGGTACCCAACTGATAAGGCGCTTCGTGAATCTTCGTTCGCACAGAAAAGAAAGTATGGCCCGAAGGTTAACGAGAATGCTTAAAACTTACAATCAACCTTAGATCACTACTATAAGGTTCATAATACACTGCAGCTGTTAGTTCCGTGTCACTCGCAAGTATGGCGGCTGACTAACATGCCACGCGGCGCGCACTAACACCTGCCGACCAATACAGGGCACAGGAAAAAGGAACTCGGTGCGTGGAGCGTGCCGATTAGTCAATAGCATTTCCCGCGCTTTGAAAATTCATCTTCTGCGCAGGTCCATCGGTAAGCCATATAAGTTGGGTACCACTGTACCTACACTGCGTAGTGGTCGTTCATGTTCTGAGGTCCTGAATTTTCAGGTTAGAAAAGTGTACTGCTCTAGAAATTTTTCAGTAGAAATCCGGAGTTCAAAATTGCGCCAGCTTGGAACTCACCCAGTAATTATTGGTATGTTTTTTGATACGTTCAATGTTGTTATCGTTTTAAGGTTCCGTACCAAAATTGTAAAAAGGAACCCTTAAGGCGCGACTCAGTCTGTCTGTCTGTCCGTCTGTCACGGCTGGATATCTCAAGAACTACTAATGCAATCAACTTCAAATTTGGAACAGTTTTAGATGACGTTTGCCCAACTATTTTGCAAATAAGAAAGACATTTTTTTTCGCAACAGGGACTGAAAGAGGGTCTTAAGTATTCGAAGTGGGGCTACTAGGCCACGTGGCCTAGGAGCAACCACTACAAAAAAATTTTTTTTTGTTTTTTTTGGGCCGCATAGTTTTCGACTTTTGATGAAATATCTAAAAAAAAATAGCATTCCACCCCTTATCTCCGAAGTTTGCATAACGAAAAATGTCATAGAAGTTTATGAAAAGATTACAGGAATAATAAAACGATGTCTCTAAATAGCACACTTTTTCAGAAATCGGAACCCTCGGTGCGCGAGTCCGACTTGCTCTTGACCGGTTTTTATTTCGAGTCAACACGAGCTTAATCATCACATCAGCAAATTTCACAGTCAATAGCTATTTAATCACAGCACAAAATCTCAAATTAGATCTTACTATAAAAAACTAAACAGACACGGAATAACAAGTATTGTATCCCTCGCAGCGTCCAGACCAACCTCTTTGAAACTCATGTTAAAGAAACAAGATTGCGGAGTCAGTTCAATGGATATAAGCTCCGCACAGAATTTCAATGCGACGTCACTTAAAGACACTGAAGAAACTTTATCAAGAATGTCTACTGGAGCGGACGAACAGTCGGAAAAATAAAGGGAAATAAAATTTAAGTCTATTAGCGGCCTTGTCCGCGATTTAGATCTAAAAGGGAAGTTTTGCAAATATTGTAATTTTAGGGAGATTGTTTTGGACGTATCCGTAAGTACCTAATATTTTAGAGGTTAGTAAAAGAATTTGAATGAATATACCTAACAAGGAAACTGGGTTAATTTCATGATCATAATCATCATTTATTTATTACACGACTGCCCCAAAAAGGGCTGTGTAATGTTTTCAGAGTTCATGTATGTTTGTGAGTTTCTTTAGTCCACCATAATTTTTGAATGCCTGGACACATTTCGATGTATGGGGTATCTTTAGAATACTTACACTTGTCCTTCCCGAGTGACACTAGTTATTGTATGTTTTTTTTTTTTAATTAATATGGCGGCAGTATGATTTCATTTTCAAAAATGAAAAAAAAATCTTCAATTAGCCTTGATGAGCACTTTCCAAAAAAAGCTATATAATTTATTGCCATCAATTTTACATAGGTAGGGTTTTGATGCAAAACAATCATTTTATCTTTGGTTGCAAACGATTTAATCAGACTTTAGTAAGACTGCGAATTTCTGAATGCCACTAAAATGTATAAAATAAAAATAAATAATTTATAAAATTAATTCAGTAATAAAAATCCGACAGCAATGACAATTTTATTTATCTGTTTAGTCAGAGAATACCACTTGTTTTTTATTTACTTTTTAGTTCGTTTTTTGGCATGGCAGTCGTGTTTATTATTTTTTGTGTTATTTATTTTTTTAATTAATATTTTTATTAGTTCTCAACACGAACAAAATGAACAAATGCTTCTTTACGCCTGACAATATTTTAGTATCACCAAGTTCAATGTAGTCTCATTGCATTAATGGTTTTTTAACTTATCAAGAAATTCGTCACATTAATCGCTCTGGTGTTATTTTCGTATCAATTGGTAATGTTACGTATCCGTCGATTAAACGTGCAATGGCATTGCACACTCGTAAAAGCCCGTTTTAGTTTAATTTAAATCATAATGGGAAATGAAAACACAACAAGCAATTTATATAGATCTCCAGTTCCTAAACCGCTAAAATAATTACCGCCCGTGTGCAGCCCCCCTAACATCACAGAAAACACACAAACAAAGAGAGATAAGGGCGGCTGCAAATGACAGCTGTCTCTTGCCGTTGCCGAGATACGAAACAAAGATTGACAACAACAGACGGCAGTATGAATTATTAAGGTGTAATTTTTTGGACTGCTTCTCAGATAACGTGGAAGAATGTAATCAGTTTTGACTGTCAGTCAGACTTTACCTTGCGATTCTTTGAAGATTTTATTTATCTTTAATTATAAATGACGTTATATTAAAAGCGATTTTGAAGCAATTAATTTAATACTTATATTTTTTGTTTATAAATAACTCATGAAATTGAATATAGGGTGACTGGTAATTAGTGACCGATACTAAAACACATGATAACAAACAACTTTTACTATGGGACCAAACCAGAAATCGCGAAAAAAAAATCAGCTGTTCTCTACATTTTGACGAGAACATAAATGTAGGCAACAGCTGATTTTTTTTCGCGATTTCAGGATTGTTCCCATAGTAAAAGTTGTTTGCTATCATGAGTACAATCATGTGTTTAGGTATCGGTCACTAATTACCAGTCATCCTATAGTAATGGTCCTTTTGATACGAGTTTTGGTTTTTCCAAGTACATACCTACCTAATGTGCTGCATTATCAGAATAGCACATCCCATCCCCAAGTCTGTCAAATATTTCGACGTAATCTTTTGTCTTTTACGATTACGAAAAGAACAGGACCTACACTATTTTGGCCTGAAATCTTATGAAATCTGGGCCTTGTTCTAGATTTCGAAAGATTTGATATTTATTTAGTATCGAGTAAAGCATACGAACTAGTTAGATGTTAATCAGTTACTACCTAACCACTTAGCATATTGCTAACAAAAGACTATGAACGTTATTCACTGATAATAATGACTAAGACATAATTATTATCAGTGTGTAACGTTCACTTTCGCCCTCTTTCACCGAAGATTTTCCGATTCCGTTTTTTATCTATTCTAGATATATTATTTATGATAATGTTTTTATTATAGTTTCTGTGACTTTTTATTTCAAATTATGTTTTGATAAGTGGGATCACTAGATCCCACTTATTTGTTCTGGTATTTTTATTATCGGAATATTGTCCTGTTATAAAAAATGTCGGGCCAAAGACCTTCTGTCCTCGATCTTCGTTTAGTATTATTGGAGCATCAATATTTTGATCGTTTGATTTTATTGTGATAGGTATCTTTATTATTTAACTGAGTGTTCCAATTCTTTGTGTATCTAGAAAGACATATTGATAACCAATTGTGTTTCGTACCTACTTAATCCGATGACCTGTTTGTAATATTGCAGATTAATATTATACGATGCTCCTACTTTCGTTTGTAGGTCAAGATACAAGAAATTATAACAAATTAAAAGTACCTTATGTACGTTGTTATTTAAGTTAAACTCGACCAGCACCCTAATTGCGTAATACATTATCAATCGGAGTTTGAATAATTTTGAAACAAATTGGTAATCCATTGCTTCATATGTTCAAAATTTTTTTCTGCTCGACAACGTAAATAACATAATGAATGTTTTCGAACTGTCAAAATGAAACCTTCTCCGATTGCTAATGTGTTACGCAATTAGGGTGCGGATTACCGAAGGTAGAGAGGTATTTTTCCCAAACCCGTACGTCGAACCTTACAAAGAGTTTGTATAAAATCTACAATAATAATTTGTACAAGCAACTCTAATTAAATTGCTGCAAATTAAAGATCCAAACAATACGATCATATGAACGTAATCTTGTGACTGACTATTGGTCGGAGTAAAATGACACTTTTACTGTCATTTCTGCTGTCATTTCGAAATTTTGGCATTTTTTGTCAGTTAAGAAGTGTCATTTTACTGCAAAGACATTGAACCTCTAGACGTTGCCATGATTACATTGTGAAGTGTGGAAGTGAGACACATATATACGAAATTCGACGAAATTAATAGGAAAACTAAGACAAAACATCGTATCTTCTGTCTGTTACGGCGTGCCGTATTTTTGCATGGCGAACTTTCAAATGTTAGCCAAACAAAGTACTTTCACTGTTACAAAATTTATCTTGCATTGATTAATTTAACTTTTTTGGACAGTTTTTGCATTGTGCGTATGTATTGACATGGGTTTCAGTCCAAAATATGGAAGATTTCTTACGTTAAACCTCATTTCTCATACCACATAACCTAGAAAAGTATTATATTGCTGTCTCATGACCAGCCACGCGGTGGCTCGATCTAGATGTATATTATCTAAGTTTTACTGCAGCTAATTAAAATTCCGAGCATAGATAATGATTGCTAGTTAGATTAGTCTTATGGAACCACCAAAACGACTAAAACAGTCCTTGTCTTTCGACACAAATTACACTAAATCCAGACAAAATAATAGAAGCAGAACATCTCAACTAGAACTAACGTAGCAACTTGTAAGTATAATCTGTGCTAACTTACTAGCGCGGCACGTACGCGCCGACAAAGTTAAGATAGAAGATAAACACGGACCTACACGAGGATATTTCATTGGGTCAGCAGTTAACGCAATTTGTTTGGACGAGGCATTCACGGCGCCCCGGGCCCGGCAAGATGAGCCAACTAGTGTAGGAGGCGGCATAAGGCGTAAGTGGCAGCGATAACTGTTTTAATTTGTGAAATAATTCATACATAGGTACTACCTACATGGGTAAAAACCGGTCAAGTGAGTGACCACGCACAATGAAGGGTTCCGTAGTTGGTCTGAAATTATCCCAAGAACAAACTTAACATTATAGTTGAAAAACATGTTCTCCCATACATTCCAACAGTGAATGTAAGTTTGTACTCACAATATTGAGAGATTTACCATGTTATTTTAAGACCACAAACTTCTAATAGGTACAGGTATAGACCTATTTTCTGTATTTTTCCAAAATTTTAGGCTCATTAGTTTCGGAGATAAAAAAATATATATTTGAAACCTTCACAGTAAGCCCTTTTATTTGATATGTCACACAGTACAGTTTGCAAAACTTTTTTTTTTAATTTTCTTGTTTGCCCCATAAAAGTGACCCTCATATTCAAAATTCATTTATTTACTTTAGCTGTAAGTACTTGTTTGGGTCACAGAAATCCATATGTGTACCAAATTTCAACTTAATCGGTCCATTAGATTCGGAGCAAATTGGCTGTGACAGACGGACGGACAGACAGACAGACACACGAGTGATCCTATAAGGGTTCCGTTTTTTCCTTTTGTGGTACGAAACCCTAACAAACTTAACATTGTAGTTGACAAACATGTTCTCCTATATATTCAACTGCATTCTCATTAATTTTCTCCAACTGCAAATATAAGTTTGGAAACCAAAAAAAAATGTTTTTATCTATTTACTTAAATAAAAAGAGAAGTCCTGACTGACTGACTCATCAACGCTTAGTCCAAACCCTTGTTGAACCTAGAAAGCTAAAATTTCGCACAGAAGTTCTCTTTATAATGTAAAGATGTAGACAAGGGATAAGGAAGTATTTCCCGGTAGTACGATCCCGTGGTATATTTTCCGACTTCCACGCGGGCGAAGCCGCGAGCAAAAGCTAGTAAGTGATAAAGTTACAAATTAATTTTTTTTGGACTTTTTCCTTTACTTGTGAGACCTTGCCAAACTTCATGATTCTAGGTCTACGGGCAGTACCTTGTAGGTTTTGATTTACTTGCGAGTATCAAAACATGTCGCATAAATAGCCGTATTTTTTCATTGTAAATAAATAAATAAATATAAATAAATATCCTTGGACATTTCACACATTGTGTTGACTTAGAAGCTTCATTTTTTTAGAGCTCCAAGGGACCATAATATACTTACGTATTTGATAATTAATTTCAACTTGATACGTCCACGCGTTCCTGAGAAAAAGGTTCTTGACAGACTGACAGACAGACAGACGGACAACGAAGTGATCCTATAAGGGATCTGATTTTTCCTTTTGAGGTGCGGAACCCTAAAAATAATTGTTTGAGAAGAAATAGGTATAATGCCCAATGAAAAGTAACGCATAGCAACACAATCTTGATTAACCTTATCTAGATATTTTGTGATTAAATGTATTATCCGTCAATCTGCTTCATCATACACAATCAATCTGAATTATCATCATTGATTTTGATCACAGATTAAGAGAGATTGACTTTGCTGACCCGCCAGGATGCAGTGTTATCAGTCAATCGGCGAAGGATACACTGTTGATAATAATCATCGACAAAAAATCCCCTCATACATAGCTATTAATATTGTGGAGGAGGAGAGGAGGAGGAGCTTGTGGTTTAGTAATACCAGCCGCATGGGTCGATTAAGCTACGCTTGCCGGGGTTGGTCCGTGGATGGGTGACCATCTTTACATACCGAGACTCCTCCGTGCTTCGTGGATCTTTGACAGTCGTTACGGGTCGTCAGAAGCCCGAAAGTCTGACAACCAGTCTTATTACCCAGTTACTGGATTGTGGAGGTCAGACAGGCAGTCGCTCCATGTAAAATACTGGTATTCAGCTGCATCCGGTTAGACTGGAAGCCGACCCCAACATTGTTGGGAAAAGGCTCGGCAGATTGATTGACATAGCTATTAATATCGTCTCCGCTACCTCTCATAACTTACATACCTCTATTAAGCTTCTCCAACCCTGAAATTAAATCGGCCGTGTGATTTACATTTTAATATGGCGAGAGGCTCACCTGTGTTAAAACGGATTTATTGTATTGACGTTACGACATTAGCTGTGTCCATCCCATCGTAAACTTTCAACGATTTTCAACGTTTATGCTGATAGAATTAACTCTCTTGATACAGTTGTTCTGGGTTGAAATATTTAAATCTAAATACAGGGTATAAGCGTCCGTGTGGTCCCGGATTAAGAATATGGCCACTCCATCTCATCCCGTGGGTGTCGTAGAAGGCGACTAAGGGAACTGGAGACCTAGTGCATACTACTGAAGCACCTTGGGTCACCCGCGCGGTGGCGGGTAAACCACCAACAAAAGCATTCCCAAGGAGGGTTGGTGTCAGGCAGGCGGCCGGCTGTAAAACTTTGCCAAAACCATAAAGCAACATGAGTGGAAATGAAAAGATGCGCGATAGGGCTAGGGCGTACCCCACAGGCGACGCGCAGGGGCAGCACCCGGCTTCTGTGGGAAATGGACAAGGGTTGTCGCACCAAAACGGGCGGGTGCGACGTAAGACGCAAGCTCGAAGTGTGAGAGAAGTTAGATTGAGGTGTGCGAGCTGGAATGTAGGTACGATGACTGGAAGAGGAAGGGAATTAGCAGATGTTTTAAAAAGACGACGACTGAACATAGCGTGTCTGCAAGAGACGAAGTGGAAAGGTGCGAAAGCTAGAGAGATAGGAGAAGGATACAAGTTTTATTACTGTGGAAGCGATGGCAAGCGAAATGGTGTTGGTATAGTGTTGGATAGTCAGTTGAAAGAATGTGTGGTGGATGTAAAAAGAGTGAGTGATAGAGTGATATCTGTTAAAGTAATTGTGGAGAGTTTGGTGATTAATGTAGTAAGTGTCTATACACCCCAGTCAGGGTGTGAGGATAGTGTAAAAGAGAAGTTTTGGAAGGATTTCGATCATGTGATGATGGATGTGCAAGATAGTGAAGAAGTGTATGTGGGGGGTGATTTTAACGGACATGTAGGAAGACAGAAGGATGGGTATGAGAGAGTGCATGGCGGTTGGGGATACGGAGACCGTAACACTGACGGCGAGACACTGCTTCAAGCTGCCTTGGCCTTCGACCTGGCAATAACAAATACGTGGTTCGAAAAACAAAATGAGCACCTTATAACTTATAAAAGTGGCCGCCACGCGACAAAAATTGACTACTTCCTGGTAAGACGGAACGGCCTTAAAAGTGTCAAAAACTGTAAAGTGCTTCCAGGTGAAGACTTAGTCTCACAACATAGACTCTTAATAATGGAGGTAAAAGTCAGTGTCTCGTCCAGTAGGAACAAGGAACGGCCCCTACCCAAAACCAGATGGCGAATGATAGAAAAAGAGGAATGTGCCAGTATGTTTAAGAGTCAAGTGGTAGATAAAATGATTGAAATGAAGGATATGGAAGGAAAATCTGTGAATGAATGTTGGAAAGAGATGGCGGATTGTATAAGGAGAGTAGCAAAAGATGTGTTTGGAGAATCGAAAGGGAAAGGTATGATAGAAAAGGATACATGGTGGTGGAATGAAGACGTGCAAAAGATGCTCAAAGAAAAAAAAACTGCGTTCAAAGAATGGCAGGGTGTAGAAAATGGGAATGATAGTTTGAAAGATGATAAGAAGAACATTTATAAAGAGTGGAAAAGAAAGGCAAAAAAGGCGGTAGCAGTTTCCAGGGCTAAGGCGCAGGAGAAGTTGTATGACTGACTGGACAGCCCTAGAGGCCAGAAGGAGCTCTACCGCATTACAAAAGCAAGAGAAAGGAGAACGAGAGATATTATTCACATTAAATGTATGAAAGACGACGTCGGTAAGGTTCTGTCAAAAGATGAGGAAATAAAAGAACGATGGAAGACTTATTTTGAAAAACTAATGAACGAAGAGAATGAATGGAATGGTCTGCTCAAAGAGGTACAAGTAAATATGGGTTTGGTGAGGGAAATTAGCATGGATGAAGTCAGAAAGGCAGTTCAAAGTATGAAAAATGGAAAGGCTCTGGGCCCAGATGATATACCAGCAGAAGTATGGAAGTGCTTAAAAGAAGATGGATGTATGTGGCTGACTTTATTCTTCAATAAGTTGTTGCATGAAGGAGGGATTCCACAAGAATGGTGCAATAGTTCGCTAGTGCCCATTTACAAGAACAAAGGTGATGTACAGGACTGCAACAACTATCGAGGAATAAAGCTCATGTCACATAGTATGAAGGTATGGGAGAAAGTAATAGAGAAAAGGCTGCGAGAGGAGAGTGAAATTACCCCGAACCAGTTTGGGTTTATGCCAGGTCGAGGAACAATGGACGCCACTTTTGCACTCCGCCAATTGTGCGAGAAGTACAGACGTGCACACAAGAACTTGCGCATGGTGTTCATTGATCTGGAGAAAGCGTATGATAGGGTACCTCGGGATGTGTTGTGGTGGGCCCTGAAAGAGAAAGGTTTGCCCGGGAAGTACGTAGAGTTAATTCGTGCTATGTACAGTCAATCTCGTACCTACGTCCGGTCGGCTGCTGGCAATACCGACGAGTTCAATGTGGCTGTTGGCTTGCACCAAGGGTCTGCTTTAAGTCCTTACCTCTTCCTGTTGATTATGGATGCTCTGACGTCGAATCTACAGGAAGAGGCACCCTGGTGCGTGCTGTTTGCCGATGACATTGTTCTTGTCGGTGAAGATGTACCTGAGATTCGGAGCAGATTGGAGAAATGGCAACAGAAGCTGGAGAATGTTGGCTTGAAAATCAGCAGAACCAAAACCGAATACATGTTCTGCGATTTCGGCGGTATCTCCAGTGCTGGAGCCATAGCGCTTGATGGCGCGCTTCTCCCAGTCTGCTCCGACTTTCGGTATCTCGGTTCACTCGTCCAAAGCGATGGCGAAGTAGATCGGACGGTTAAGCACAGAATTAACACTGGATGGATGAAATGGCGGCAGGTCACGGGAACAATCTGCGACTCCCGCATTCCCCTTAAACTTAAGGGGAAGATATATAAAACAATGGTTAGACCTGCTGTCTTGTATGGATCAGAATGTTGGGCCACAAAAGGGATGAATGAAAAGCAACTGCATGCAACTGAGATGAGAATGCTAAGAGGAATGTGTGGTATTACACGAATGGATAGAATAAGAAATGAGTACATAAGAGGAAGTTTGAAAGTGGCACCGGTGACTAAAAAGTTGTGCGGAAATCGGTTGTCATGGTATGGGCATGTGATGCGGAGGAATGAGGAAAATGTGGTGAGGAAAGTTTTGAGTATGAATGTCGATGGCTATAAGAGTAGGGGAAGACCAAAGAAACGATGGATGGACTGTGTGAAAGATGACATGGCTAGAAAGGGTGTGACTACCGAGATGACGACTAATAGAGAAGTATGGAAAAAAAGGACATGTTGCGCCGACCCCAAATAAATTGGGATAAGGGCAGGAGAATGATGAGGGTATAAGGGACAGCCCTCCGCAGACTGATTGTGTGAATTCAGTATATCATACTAAGATGACCGGTATATGAAATTATTTCAGGAACGTTATGGTAATCCAATAAACCGGATTTGTTTGTGTTTTTGTGCACAAATCGGAGCTTCTGTTACTGGTTGGGAGGGGTAGGTAATAGGTATGCGGTGAGTTCGATGAACTCTGTAGCTAGACAGAAAGTGAACGGGCGATTTCACGCGTCGTTCGTTAGAGTATTTGAACATCCATTGCTGGTTTCTTTTTACTGTTTTTTTTTTACATAAATTGAGTCCTGCGAACACACAATGTAATTTTACATTGAAATAAAGAAAATGTAACTGAAAAAACTATTCAACTAATGAAAATTTTCCTGAGAAATTTTCGGTGGAATATGATTCAAAATGAGGAGCTTATGCACCCTGTTAGTTTGCGTAGGGCTGTCCCTTATACCCTGTATAGGTAGAACATTGCGATATATTTTTTAATAATTTAGTCTATTCCATCATATAACCAGGTAACAAAAAGGGACCTGAAGGAACACTGGTAGGTAGAAGTCAGTAAAAGTCTGACACGCCCTTCCGCTCCACCCAAAGTGGGAGAAGTCATTGATGATTTCCCATACACAAAAAAAAAGGGAACAAGAGATGGCTTCGTGCTATAAGCTGCTGATAGCCAGACGTGCCATGAGTAGTAGGCAGAAAACCGTGGTGTCTGGAGAATATTGCTACAACTATGATCACAATGATTGGTGACTGTAGTAAACACCTATGTACAGTCCGCGAGGCCTAAGCTGAGCTTTGCATTTGTGTGAGTGATCACCAAAAGAAGCTGAGTTGCGACGTGCGGGAGGGACGCACCGCGCCTCAGGTCGATTGCCAAAAAGCAGTATAAACCGGTTTCAAACCAAGCAAAGGACGCGTCGCGCTCTAGGCCGACGTCACACCTACACTATCTATGTGCACTCACACAAATGCAAAGCTCAGCTTAGGCCTTGCGGAGTGTACCAGTTACATTTATGTGTTTCTGCAACTTCATCAGGGTAAGGGTTTTTCATGAGAAAATTTCCATGGATTCCAGATGGAAGCCATCTTTGAAAGACGTAGATTTTGTGAGACTCCTATCGACGAAATCCTGCGGAGTTCCATCGGCTACCATGTCTGGGGGCGCAAGCGCCGTGCGTCGTGCAGGATTTATCAAGGCGAACAAAGACTGCCATAAAAATCAAAATATAAGGTCACTTTCAAGCTGTAAAAAAAATACATAGAATAATCAATAGTTTCTTTCTACTCATTATAATAACAGCGGAAGTGTCGTATTAAGATATACAGAATTTACACTTTTATGACCAGTTGTAAAATATTATGGCTCAACTTATCTAGGTTAGGTATTATAAAATAAGTATCTTCTTCTTTCTGTATCGTATTCTCTTCAAGGATCTTCAGAAATTTCTATAGAAATAAGCAGTACCTTTGTACTCCTAATTATAAGTATCATGTATATCAATCTATTTTTCTGTGTGTACATAAATTGTAAAATAAATAAATAAATAAATAAATAAGTAGGTAGGTATGCTCAATGTGCAACGTAGAGTTCTTTCATTTTATTTTATCAGTCTAATTACCAAAATATTAAAGTAGATGGTTTTTAATTTTTAATCCAAATAGACTTAATTTTCTTGTTCATTTAAAAAAAAAAGTCAATAGGTAGGTACTATAGATACCCATTTATACTTATTATCATAGAATTAAGTCTAATTACTCTAAGCTTATTATCTATACCAAGGATCTTCAGAAAGCATTATAATGGGCTACCATCGACGTCAGGTGACGCCACTGACACGACAGGTACCTATAGAGAAATGTCAAATGACCGCGAAACCTGTGGCTTTTTGTTAGTTTAATTGTGTTTTTGTCAACATAAACTCATTGTTTTAACTTTATTATGGATGATTCAAGGTACGTTGCAATGAAAGTTAATGAATTCAGATTAGAACTTAGAAAAATGGGAAAAGTATCTCAAAAAAAAACTTTGTATTTCAAAACAATTTATAAGGAAGCTTATAAATATTTTTTTTTGAATTGCAGGCTACAAGATTTCAAAACAAAAACATCGAACTTCTATGTGATTTAACCTACAAACTTTTGTTTGATGTTTGACAGATACCTTCCGTGCTAGTAGCGCCAACTGGTGGCCCCTATAAAAGTTGACCACATTTTGTAACCACCTCAATTAGACCGGCTACAATGTCAAGTGACCATAATTGTGGTTCGGGCAGTATTAATCGGACCATTATGGTTTTTACACAGACTTGGCCCTTTGAAATCATTGTCACTATAGGTATAGGTACTGGATATGATTGCATGTGGTTTGCCTTATTAGCCGTGGGTCAGAATTGCTAGTTATTATGAACTGTAGAAATTACGCCTATTTCTATCTCCTTATTTATGAAAATATTAACAACAACTGACAACCAGTCTTACCAAGGGGTATCGTATTACCCAGTAACTGGGTTGTAGAGGTCAGG
Organism: Cosmia trapezina; assembly: GCA_905163495.3. Taxonomy (NCBI): domain Eukaryota; kingdom Metazoa; phylum Arthropoda; class Insecta; order Lepidoptera; family Noctuidae; genus Cosmia; species Cosmia trapezina. The sequence continues at coordinate 21,194,087 of LR991037.1, forward strand.
TAGGCAGTCGCTCCATATAAAATATTCAGCTGCATCCGGTTAGACTGAAAGCCATAGTTGGAAAAATGCTAGGTAGATGATGACTTATGAATAAAATTAAACTCAAATGCGGATTCAGATTATTATAGGCCTGGGTAAGTAAAATCGTGACCAAATACAAATCTACTCATGCATTTTGGTGGATATTAACTGTTTGTACGAACTACCCGTATTTATATTTAGAGTTTTCATGGCAATGTAAAGTAAACATTCATGAATATTAACCACATTTTAGGCTAATATTTGTATGCGATCATGTTCTAAACGACCAGTTATATTATATTAGCTTACCTGCAAATCGTTGAAATCACAAAAACGGAGCGCGTACCTTACCTTACCGACGGCAATTCCTATGAAATATTATAAGACATTACGCCGTTCGGTTGGACTCACTATATAAACTATGTGCTATTACCACAATGAGAGTTTAAGTCTGGGGAGAGTGTGCCCAAATGGAACGAGTGTCGTCAGCAAGGCAAACACCTTACCTTACAGACCGCATTATTCATGAACCTATTTATTTGTATTGCTTACTTGCGTTGTTTTCGTCTCGGGCTCTTTGCCTTGGTGAGCTGGTTAGCTGATATTTTTACATAACCATTATTAGGTCTGGAATTCTGGAAATGTTCCCACATTTGGAAGGATTCTTCTATACTAATATTATAAAGAGGAAAGATTTTTTGTTTGTTTGTACCGCATAAGCTCCGAAACTACCGGACCGATTTTAACCATTTTTTCACCAATAGAAAGCTAAGTTATCAGGAAGTAACATAGGCTGTAATCTATTTTCAAAAAAAATAGAGATCATTATGAAAATTGCAATAATGTAACCGAAAGTAGCAAAAGTTTGCCTCTAAAATTCATTATTTGGCATGCGCTGAGAAACCTATTGATGAAAAAAAAAGATAAAAATAATAATTTCGCGGGCTACTAATTCTTGAAGAAGGGTATAGGCTATTTAACACCACGATAGGACCTTCACGAGCCGAGCAAAAATAAAGAAAAGTCAGAAAGAACGCTAATCAAAAACGAAGTAATACAATGGGCAGGCAATGCGATGCGATGGGGTGGGTCGGCGGAACAAGAAATTTAACTCGGACGAAGTCGTGGGCAGAAGCTAGTAGAAAATAAACTGGGTGAGAAATATACATAGATGATGAAAACGTATTATTTCAGAAGCTGAAACTGAAAGCCACTTGCTTCTGAAACTTTTAGTTTCGACTCTGGTTGCCGCGCACATAACAAGAGACTGTTTGCAGGCTGACTGTTGCGTGTCAGCCAAAAAAGCCAGCAGTGTGTGTTTACTGGCTTGCAAACGTAGGGCAGAAAAACTTGAAAAAAAAAAACACACACCACCGACTTCCAAAAGAACACTACAAAGTGAAAAATAACTTTAATTTCGGAAGTCGGTGTTTGTCGGTTTTGTATTTTCGTTTTTTGCCAACTTCCGTAATTAATGTTATTTTTCACTTTTTAGTTGTAGTACTACCCCACACAAATTCGAATAGGTACCACTAAGTACCTGCAAAAGAAATGAGAACATCATCGACATAAAAAGTAGGAAAAAAATACGTATTATTGAAGCTAACTCAAAAACTACCCTAGCAAAGTTAATAAAGTTTACATGGGACCAACTTCAAGGTATACCCTCCCGAACAAAACAAGAATCTTTCAAATCGGACAACCCTAAAAAAGTTATGCGTGGATAAACATAAAAATATATACCCGTGTTGACTTGAGAACATCTTCCTTTTTTTTCGTCGGTTAAATAAATAAATAAATAAAATCATTTTATTTCGTATAACTAAAGATCCATAAATTGTTAGTAACAAAATTAGAACTTAAAACACTATTGTTAGTAACTTAAGCTAAAGACAATTTAAAGACAGACAAAATGATAATAAAAATAGTTAAATAGCAGACTTATTAAAAGGGTTGAAAAAAAATGTTTTGCTTCAAAAAGTCAAAAATCATTGCAAAGGTCATGGAACCTTAATCTAAGACATGTGCTTGTGAAATCCAAGTCTTCTGACCATACACGTGATAAATGAAATCGATAAAAAAACTGTTTCATTAAAATACCGATAATCGCGATTATAAACAACAAAATTATAAGTAAATCGTCTTTTCGTTCAAGATTTAGTCGATTACTGAGAATATAGTTTTATCAATGTATCTTTAGAGCTAATAGAGTTATCTAATAGGATCTTATCGACTTAGGTACAACAAGCTCACTGACTAAGCATTATATTTAAATAACGTTTAATTTGATGGTAGGTAAATCACTTCCCTTCTGCGCATTTGTTTGAAAGAGTAGTAAACATACAATGTGTCAGCTGATTAATGATTTCTCGCTAATTCAAAAATTAAACAAAAAAATAAAAACACCAACGCGCAACGACCCGATTGTACACACGGCTACACATCAAGCTATAATTTACAGTTTACACCGACCTCTCAATGTAAGGAAATCCTATACAATGCGAGATCAGTTTATACTGGAAATGTATAGCTTGATCTGTAGCCGTGCGTACTATAGTACAATCGGGCCGTTGGTGTTTTTTTTTTTTACTTTTACTTCAAAATATAATTTAATTCGTCGTATCAATCAATCTGCCTAGCCTTTTCCCAACTATGTTGGGGTCGGCTTCCAGTCTAACCGGATGCAGCTGAATACCAGTATTTTACATGGAGCGACTGCCTGTCTGACCTCCACAACCCAGTAACTGGGTAATACGATACCCCTTGGTAAGACTGGTTGTCAGACTTTCGGGCTTCTGACGACCCGTAACGACTGTCAAAGATCCACGAATAACAGCCGGGACCAACGGCTTAACGTGCTTTCCGAGGCACGGAGGAATCTCGATATGTAAAGATGGTCACCCATCCACTGACCAACCCCGGCAAGCGTAGCTTAACCTGACGGATCGACCCGTGCGGCTGTTATTACTTAGCCACGAGCTCCTCGAAGACGAATTTAATTCGTCGTAGTAGTAGCTTTTATTACGCCGAATTTAATTTAATTTCGAAGTAAACTTAGGTCCGTATTACAGAAGGAAACTCAAGCACTGATCTTTGTTTAAATTTAGTTTAAAACTAGTTTCAACCAATCAAATGGCTTGAATCTAGTTTTAAGTAATGCTTGAGTGACGTTCTGTAATACGGACCTTAGAGTCAATTCATTTAAAGAAAAGTTAAAAGAGAAGAAAGAGTTTCAAAGGTCAACGAGCCATTCCAAAATCATCGGTCTGGAATCAATCTCGCGACAAGTGCAGTGCAGGAGCCAATCGTCCAGCCACTGCGCTAAACTTACAGAATTTTACTTTATATAGGTAGTTATTTAGCTTTTACGATTGCTTATGACATGTTGTGAATTCTGCTCTTAGACAGAAAATACGTAATAGAAATTAGAAGTGAAAGAGAATGTAAAAATAACTAGGTATCTAATACGCAAAAAGTAATGAACAAAGTCACAAGCTAAACATCGCAACATAACACAAAACAGTTAAATACAATTCTTAATTAAACAAAGTTTGGATGGTATGGACCTAAGTACTTAATACAGGGTGTGAGTGTAAACAGTGGCAATATTTTAAGGGGTCATTGTGCATGTTCGCATAATTCGTCAAAATGTAAGGAACAGCTGATTTTTTTTTTCGCAATTTCATGTTTGGTCCCATAGTAAAAGTTGTTCATAATGATGAGTAGGTACAATGACCCCTTAAAATATTGCCACTGTTTAAAGTTACACCCTGTATAATTATTGAAATCAAATTATAGTTTACATTAAACACTTAGCGTTATCTTCTAGATTAATAACTATGACTGTTAAAATCAAATTATAGTTTACATCAAACACTTAGCGTTATCTTCTAGATTAATAACTATGACTGCTAAAATCAAATTATAGTTTACATCAAACGTTATCTTCCAAATTGTTACCTATGAGTGCTACTGTTTACGCTACTTTAAACATTCGCTCTGTGAAAAATCTCAAAACTTATCAAGATCTAACAATACCAATCTAACAATCGATCTAACAATTTTAATTAAAGTGTTATTGATAATGATTACGTCAATCAATACAATAGCTTTAAGAGTGCTATCCGCTAGAAACATCCATCTGCAAATGACAATCCAAGAGTAGTATTGTCATACAAATTTTCCCCTTTCGTCTTTCATTAATAAGCATTTTAATTTATGTATCTACTTATATCTTCTATACATAATTATAATAAAATCGGAAACCTTCCGTATCACTGTAAAGATTTTTAAACGACAAGTATATTTGTTTTTTTTTTTATGTATGACCACGCATAACTTTTTACAGAATATCCCGATTTAAAAAAAAAATATTCGAGAGGGTTACCTCAGAGATCTCTTAAAACATTTTATTAACATTGCTCGGGTAGTTTTTGAGTTAGCTTCAATAATACGTATTAAAAATAAAAACTTTTTTACAAAAAAATACAACTGACTTCCAAAAACAATACTACAAAGTGAAAAATAACTTTAATTTCGGAAGTCACAAACGCAAAAATGAAACCACATTTAACCAGACACTGACTTCAGAAATTAAAATTATTTTTCACTTTGTAGTGTTGTTTTTGGAAGTCGATTGAATTTTTTTGTAAAAAAGTTTTTGCAAAAAATACTGAAAGACGCGAGAAATAAGTAACAGAACGTAACAAATAATTTTTTGTCTGTTTGTCGGTTTGTTTGTTTGTTTGTGCGTGCATCACGTAAAAGCCACTCGATTGAAAATCGAATTAGTGAAAGATAAGAAACTTTATAGTGAGTAAGATTTAGCGTTTATTTCATCAAAATTGACTTATAGAATCAAAAGATATATTTTTTTAAATGTTAATAAACCTCATTACACCATGTTTTTGTCTTATTTTTTTTTACTATCCTGAACCAATCGTTATGACAGGAGTGTAGCCCATTACTTTTTAACCTAAATAATTGTATTTAAAAAAACCGGTCAAGTGCGAGTCGGACTCGCGCACGAAGGGTTCCGTACCATATTATATGTTTAACAATCGCAAAGATAACTTATTACTTATTTTATAATGATACTGTGAATTACAAGGTTATTTTTTGCAGTTGCAGAAAATCACCCATGTTTAAGCAAAATACCTTATGAATCGCCGTTTTCAGTATTGTTGATTAAATACAGTATTCATGGTACTTACATGGTATAAAGAAGTTTCAAATTCCTAATTTGTTGAATTGTTGCTCTGGAGCTCGTACACAAATGGTCTAAAATTTACAACTTTTGCGGCCCCCTATTTCTTAATTTTAAAAGATAAAAAAAAATATGTTTGTACTCTACTCAATGAGTTCTAGACGATGACACCCCACATAACACATAATCAGCCTATAATGTTCCCACTGCTGGGACACAGGTCTCCTGTCGGTGAGAGGGAGTGGGCTGTAATCCACCACGCGGGGCCAGTGCGGGTTGGTAGATGTCACATGTCTTCGAATTTTTGGTTCTAGGACATGCCGGTTTCCTCACGATGTTTTCCTTCACCGTTTTGAGAGCAGCGGTGACAAACATTATTACTTACTTATGCAAGTATTTGTGCTAAGTTTCAAGTTCATTAACCAAATTAATAAGATTTTTCATATAAACTGCATCTCTGTTTTCACCAACACAGATACCTAAAGAATTTCAAAAATCATCTGGTATGTTTCTATAACTTGACTCAAACATTATTTACACCAATTTTAGAGTTAAACAAGCCCCCAATAAAATCCTCCGCTATAAAATTAACTTTTCACCCCTTAGGGGTAGATTTTTGGAAAACCCTAATACACGTTAGTCTTAATTTTTGGTCTCAAGTATAAAAACTGAGTTTGAGTTAATCGGACCGCGTGTCCATACAAACTTTGACACCCCCAATCCCTCCTTAGGGGGTAGTTTAGGAAAACTAAAAATGATAAACTTTATAATTTACTTAGATGAATATTCGTGCTAAGTTTCAAGTCTATTAACTCAAGGGATAGGATTTTTCATACAAACTTTCATCCCCTGTTTTACCCCCTTAGGGATGGAATTTCCAAAAATCCTTCCTTAGTGGATGTTTACACTATATAAGGTATCTATGTGCAAAATTTCAAGTCTCTAGGTCCATTGGTTTGGGCTGTGCGTTGGTATATTAGTCAGTGAGTCAGTCAGGACTTTGATTTTTTTATATATATAGATTTACCATGTTATTTTAACACCACAGACTTCTTATAGGTTTTCCTGTAATCTACAGATATAGAACTAATTTCTATATTTTTTTCAAAATTTTAGGCTCAGTAGTTTCGGAGATAAGGGGGGGGGGAATGGTCAATTTTCGTCTATTTTCTTAAATAACTTTAAAACAATAAATTTTAAAATTATAAAAAAAATATATTTGAGACCCTCATAGTAAGCCCTTTCATTTGATATGTCACTCGGTACAGTTTACAAAACTTTTTTTTTTAATTTTCTTATTTTCCCCCTAAAAGTGACTCTCATATTCAAAATTCATAAATTTACTTTAGCTGCACGTGTTTGGGTCACAGAAATCCATATGTGTACCAAATTTTAACTTAATCGGTCCATTAGATTCGGAGCAAATTGGCTGTGACAGACGGACAGACGGACAGACAGACAGACACACGAGTGATCCTATAAGGGTTCCGTTTTTTCCTTTTGAGGTCCGGAACCCTAAAAAGCGGATGAAGTCGCGGAAAACAGCTAGTTTTAAAATAAAATAAATTGATAGCTTTCATTTAGAACAATCCTATGGATATTATGCACTACTGTAAGTACGACAACGTTCAAAAGTTACATAGTTTATCTTCGAAAAACCGAAATATAGCGATTAAAATGGGACTTAGAATAGAATTACATAATACCATTGAATTCACTACTACTTACCATCACTCCCTTATTTGACAGTCACATTTAATTCGGTTTTTCGGACAATAAACGATCGTAGTTTTGACAGTAACATAGAAATACAGAAAATAAAAATGCTAAGTAAAAGATTAAGAACCCTAGTTAAACCTAGCTACTTGAAATTATTAAGAAACTTGAACGCTTTAAATAATGCAAGTCGTTAACACCTTCGTGATCCGCAGTAAGGCTTATAAATCATGATAAAAGAACCGGTCAAGTGCGTGTCGGTCCACGCACAATGAAGGGTTCCGTAGTTGAAAAGAATTTATCCCAAAAAGCAACTTAAAATAACAAAAAAAAAAAAATTTACGTCATAAAATTACAAAATCACAATTTTCGGACTTTTTTCTTTACTTGTGCTGGAAGACCTTGCTTCTTGCCAAATTTCATTATTCTAGGTCAACGGGAAGTACCCTATAGGTTTTCATTTACTTGCGACATTTGCGAGTATCAAAATGTGTCGCAAAATGACCATATTTTTTTATTGCGTTGACTTAGAAGCTTCAGTTTTTTAGGACTTGAAGAGACTATAGATCTACGTATTCGATATTAATTTCAACTTGATACCTCTACGCATTCCTGAGAAAAGGGGTCTTGATAGACTGACAACTTTGAAAATATTTTTTTATGTGATAGAATTACAAATTAACAATATTCGGACTTTTTTCTCTACTCGTGTTGTGAGACCTTGCTTCTTGCCAAATTTCACGATTCTAGGACCACGAGAAGTACCCTATAGGTTTTGAATTACTTGCGAGTATCAAAAAATGTCGCATAAATGGCCGTATTTTTTTATTGCGCTGACTTAGAAGTTTGATCTTTTTAGGACTCCAAGGGACCATAGACCTACGTATTTGATATTAATTTCAGCTTGATACCTTCACGCGTTCCTGAGAAAAATGATCTTGACAGACTGACAGACAGACAGACGGACAAACAAGTGATCCTATAAGGGTTCCGTTTTTTCCTTTTGAGGTACGGAACCCTAAACAAACAAAAAAAAAGTTTGAGGAAAAATACAATCGCTGGACTTTGTTGCCATCATAGAAAGTGGCTATACAGGGTGAACTTTTCAAGTGGGCGTGGATGGCCAAATCCGAAACTATGAGGATCAAAGTCTCGGGCTCGATTTTGATGAAAAAGAAAACTGCATCATTGGATTTTTGAAAAATCAATATTTCTAGTCAGATATCGAACCCGTTGATTTTTAAAAAACAAACACACTGTATTATTACACCATTCGATAGTGTCGCTAATAAGGATCGAATTCTGGGAAATAATGACATACGGCAAACGTATACTTTGCCGTATGTCATAAAAGAAAGAGCTCATTTCTAACAAAATAAGTGATTTTTTATTATTCTTATTCATATATAACCTACCTATTAAACCTTTACTGATAAATTGTTCAAAATGATGACCAGTATTTTCAATACATAGCTGGATTCCACATGTGCATATGGATTGAGGACCCGTTTTTTGAACCCTTGCGAAACGAAATAAGACTTATAGGGGATTTAGGTAAAAATAGTAAAAACTTAAAGCAAAGGTCCATACATTTCTTAAACGTGAATTAAAACTTTTACGATTAAATAACTTGGGCCCTTAATCCAGACGCTTGCATAAAGTGGCATAGTCTAAATCTCAGTAAGTACTATCTCTGGGTTAATAATTTTTATTTAAGAATTTAGTTAAGAATATCTTAAATATTTTAAGAAATTCCCAAATCTGTAGAATATGACATTACAGATTTATGGCGATATATCTTGGCCTTATTGTCTGTACTGAGAAATCTGCAAAACATGAATTTATCTGTAGAAATACATAAATACGACTTTAACATATTTTACTTAGATATATAGGTGAATATGAGGAGCTCGTGGCTAAGTAATAACAGCCGCACGGGTTGATCCATCAGGTTAAGCTACGCTTGCCAGGGTTGGTCCGTGGATGGGTGACCTATCTTTACATACCGAGACTTCACCGTGCCTCGGAAAGCACGTTAAGCCCTTGGTCCCGGCTGTCATTCGTGGATCTTTGACAGTCGTTACGGGTCGTCAGAAGTCCGAAAGTCTGACAACCAGTCTTACCAAGGGGTATCGCATTACCCAGTTACTGGGTTGTGGAGGTCAGATAGGCAGTCGCTCCATGTAAAATACTGGTATTCAGCTGCATCCGGTTAAAATGGAAGCCGACCCCAACATAGTTGGGAAAAGGCTAGGCAGATTGAGATTTTGATAGGTGAATTAGTTAAAAATAAATAATGACACAAAAGTTAATTGTTTAGAAGTAAATGAAAGTCGAAGTTTACTAAAACGTCTGAACTGAGAACCCAATATTTTCGGCTTTATTGACTAGGCTCGACCTCATAGATGAACACAAATTAGAATAAGATTTTTAACTATTTCTTAATTAAATTGTAACATATCGTCCGTCCTTCTAAATATTATACTTTAAGAGAAAATTGATTTTTAACTTTTTATATGAGAAAAATTTGTAGGGTGACCATAATGTTCATATAGTAAGTACCTGTATATTTTGTAAAGCGCAGTCGAAAATTCATAATATTTGCAGCTTAAAGTATTATATAGGTACCTACTATTTACAATTTTATTTTCTTTTTTTTAGTTGCCTAAAGCAAATAAAAAAAAACATTTATTTAGCTTTAACAGTGTTTGCATTAAATGAAAGGCGAACTAACCGACCAGTAGTATGTTATACATATAAGTAGTCATCGTAACTATGGATCACTGTAGCACCGGAGACGTCGCAATGCGCAAATCAAAAAATAAAAATTAGATAATTTATTCTGATAAATAAAACACGATCGGTATAATTATAAAAAACCATTTACTTCACATAAATGTAACCTTAAAATAGTCTTATATCCTAAAAATAAAAAATTGTAAGTGAGCGAAGTTATTTTTAGGGTTCCGTACCTCAAAAAGAAAAAACGGAACCCTTATAGGATCACTCGTGTGTCTGTCTGTCTGTCCGTCTGTCACAGCCAATTTGCTCCGAATCTAATGGACCGATTAAGTTGAAATTTGGTACACCTAATGGTTTCTGTGACCCAAACACGTACGGTTAAAGTAAATAAATGAATTTTGAATATGGGGGTCACTTTTAGGGGGTAAATAAGAAAATTAAAAAAATGTATTTGCACACTCTACCGAGTGACATATCAAATGAAAGGGCTTACTATGAGGGTCTCAAATATTTTTTTTTATAATTTTAAAATAAATCGTTTTAAAGTTATTTAAGAAAATAGACAAAAACTGGCCATTCGCCCTTTATCTCCGAAACTACTGAGCCTAAAATTTTTAAAAAAGTACAGAAAATAATTTTATACCTGTAGATTACAGGAAAATCTATAAGAAGTTTGTGGTCTTAACATAACATGGTAAATCTCTCAATATTTTGGGTACGTTGCCAACTGGTAGCGGTTTCATAGATTTATGATAAGTAATTTATAAGTTTGGTTTTAGTTTTTTGTATATTCTGTAAAGTTTTGTTAGATCTAACTCTTATGTTATTAAAGTTTTAAAATTCAGTAGTAAAATATGTTAAAGTCGTATTTATGTATTTCTTCCGATAAATTCATGTTTTGCAGATTCCTCAGTACAGACAATAATGAATTGAGGGCCCTAGATACATCGCCATAAATCTGTAATGTCATATTCTACAGATTTGGGAATTTCTTAAAATATTTAAGAAATTCTTAACTAAATTCTTAAATAAAAATTATTAACCCAGAGATAGTACTTACTGAGATTTAGACTATGCCACTTTATGCAAGCGTCTGGATTGAGGGCCCAAGTTATTTAATCGTAAAAGTTTTAATTCACGTTTAAGAAATTTATGGACCTTTGCTTTAAGTTTTCACTATTTTTAACTAAATCCCCTATAAGTCTTATTTCGTTTCGAAAGGGTTCTCAAAAAACGGGCCCTAAATCCATACGCACATGGATTCGACGTCTCAATGATTATACTGCAATATCTATCTATCTTCTATATATAAATAAAAAGAGAAGTCCTGACTGATTGACTGAACCATCAACGCCCAGCCCAAACCCTTGGACCTAGAATCTGAAATTTTGCACAGAGGTTCCGTTTATAATGTAGACAAGGAATAAGGAAGGAATTCCTGGTAGCAGGTTCCCTTGGGATATTTTTCGATATCCACGTGGGCGAAGCCGCGAGCATCTGTATAATCCGCCTACAGTTACCTGCAACATCAAAGTGATTGTGATCATGTTGCCGACTTTACAGATGAAGTAAAAATGTTTCATGCGGAGGCATGTAGCTCATGTAGGTAATTCATTACCTAAAGGAGCTACATGCCTCCATGTATCTACAGTATTTCGTTTTAGTTTTATGGTTCTGTTACTCAAAGGGGGCTAAAAGCTAAAGATATTCCCAACTAGCTTCAGCCCGCAAATTCGTCCACGTGAAATTTCTTGTCCCCAACCCCCGACCCACCCCGTCGCATCGTATCGCATTGTATTCCAAATGACAGGTCTTCTTATCGTATCTATAGAAAAAAGTTAAATATGTTTGGCCTAAAATTCAACTGCGCGAACTCTGAGGGGCAATTCCCGAATTTTTAGCAACGTTCGCAATCTCATCTTAGTCTCAATCTGTCAAAAATTGTATAGCGTTTACCTACATTTTTGACAGATGATTGTCGCTGGCATGAGATTGCGACTAGAATTTGAAAGTTTTTAGGTACGAGAATTGGCCCTCTGCTCACTGACAACAAATGACAGATAAGATTTAGTATTTACTGCATGTCATAATTGAATAAAATTCTATTGTATCGAAAGTAGATTCATATTATTGTTAAAACTATCATTAAGAGGGCTGTCGCATTTTGTCATCTGTCTCGCTCACACGGGACCAAATTTTTAAGATTGTTAAAAATAAAAAGATGCAGTTTTGAAAATTTTATTCAATTAAAGTACTAGTAACTAATGGTAATTTAATAGGTACATAATCATTAAAACACATTTCTATTGTATTATCGAATCAAAAAATATTATCAGTTCAAAAAGCATTATCTGTTTTTGAGATGAGTTAAATAAATGCTACAATAAATTGAGTTTTTAATATTTACTTAAATTAACATTATTTACTAGCCCTTTAATTGGATGCATTTTTCAAAAAAGCATCGTTTCGTTTAACATTCTTGAAAATTAAAAAAAAATTGGTCGAGTGATAGAGGTGACAAAGTTGGACAGCGTAATCTCTAAATAGAACGTAGGTGGCGTGGTGTACCTAATGTTATAATAAAATACGTATGCGGTACGGCTGGGTATTTGACACTTTTAGCCTAATCAGTGATTTAAACTATCACAAATGAATTTTTATGGAAGTATTAATAGTATTAGCAACAGTCGACAAACTTTTTATTGATATTACTTCCTATGATAACTAAGTCGAACTGTTGTATGGCAAAGTCATGACGCAAACTGAGTTTACTATTTAACTGACACAATCTAGTAAGTTTACTTTATTCTCGTTTAAAAATGTCCTTTATTCTCTCTAGATAAACTGTTTGAAAATAGGCTAACAAAATATACCGAAGGCTTCGGCACGCCACCGGAAGTGTTGGTGACGTCACGTGCGGTCGCCACCTACATCCGGTCGCATGACACGCTCCGAATTCATCGGATTACCTCTCAAACAAACCCCTTGGTGATTTATGGATTTTCGTTCAAAATTATAGACGTGGTCATGTCCTATTATTATGAAGGTTTGGTGGGTATAGGTTTATACGGAGTCGATATTGCATTTTTTGCTTGGCTCCTACCGAAAAGACTGATCCGTATTAGAAGAGAACAGAAGTTTTTTTATTTTATTTATTAACTAGCACTTCCCGCGCGGCTTCGCTCGCGTGGATGTCGGAAAATATCCCACGGGGAACGGAAATCCTTCCTTATTCCTTGTCTAAATTATAAAGGGAATCTCTGTGCAAAATTTCAGCTTTCTAGATCCAAGGGTTTTGGCTGGGCGTTGATGAGTCAGTCAATCAGTCAGTCAGTCAGTCAGGACTTCTCTTTTTATTTATATACTAGCTTCTGCCCGCGACTTCGTCCGCGTGAAATTTATTTTTTGCTCGACCCACCCCGTCGCATCGCATTGCCTACCCGCGCTATTACTTCGTTTTCACTTAGCGTTCTTTCAGACTTTTTTCTTTTTGCTCGGCACCTAAGTGCCTAGAGTGATGTTAAATATGTCTTCTATAAGATTTGGGCTATCATTAAGACAAAAAGATTTTTTAAAGTCCGAGTGGTAGGGTAGTTCCAGAGTTTAGCTCGTTCCTTCACCACATCCCCTTCCGCTACCTCTCCCTCCCCCTCTCACTCACTCTCACACCCCCTTCACCACTTCCTCTTTGCTCTCTCTCTCTCACCACACCGGGGGGGGTGTCTCCGTCTTCACCATGTCTTCCTCCTCTCCTCACCAATTCCTGCCCTTTCTCCCTGCGTCCATCATCCTCCCCCTCACACTCCTCACCACCCCTCCCTTGCCCCTCCCCCTCTAACCCTCCCTCCGGGATAGTTTTAAAAAACTAATAATGACAAACTTAAGCAAATATTTGTGCCAAGTTTCAAGTCAATTAAAACCAAATGAATAACATTTTTCATGTAAATTGTATTCCCTGTTTTCACCCCCACAGGGGTGGAATTACTAAAAATGGTTTGAGATATTTCCATAGCTTGACTCAAAGATTATTTACACCAATTTTCGAGTTAATCAAGCCTCGCAGTAAAATCCTCCCCTGTGAAATTGACTACCCCTTTTCACCCCGTTAGAGGTAGATTTTCGAAAAACCCTGACGCACATTATTCTTTATTTTTGGTTCTAAGTATAAATACTGAGTTTTGAGTTATTCGGATTGCGCGTTAAAAATTTTCCATACAAACTTTGAGACCCCCAATTCCCCTTTAGGGGTAGTTTAGAAAACCAAAAAATCACACTATTCATAATTTGCTTAGATAAATATTCGTGCCAAGTTTTAAGTTTATTAACTCAAGGAATAAGATTTCATACAAACAATATCCCCCTTTTTTCACCCTCAAAGGTCGAATTTCCAAAAACCCTTTCTTAGCGGATGCCTAGGTCATAATAGCTACCTGTGTTCCAAATTTCAGCCGAATCCGTTCAGTGGTTTCAGCTGTGTGTTGATAGATCAGTCAGTCAGTCAGTAACGCTTTCCTTTTATATATATATATAGAAGATATATAGAAGAACGTTACACCAACGTCATATACATTTAGCATTGGTTGACAAGAGCATTTAAGAAAGGTATTACTGCTAATATAAATAAAACAAATTATAAGCGAACATAACATTAGAAGTGTGAGGAGCTCGTGGCTAAGTAATAACAGAAGCACGGATTGATCCACCAGGTTAAGCTGCGCTTGCCAGGGTTGCCCGTGGATAATAATAATAATAAATATCCTTGGACATTTCACACAACGCCATCTAGTCCCAAGCTAAGCAACCTAATGCTTGTGTTATGGTAACGAGATGGCTGATAAACTACTTATATACATTTTTTTTTGTAAATACATACATATTATAGATAGAAAAACACCCAGACTCGAAACAAATACTTGTAGGTCGTACAAATATTTGTTCCGTGCGGGAATCGAACCCGCGACATGCGAAGCAGCAGTCAATCGCTCAACCACTGCGCCAACCGTGTCGTCGTGGATGGGTGACCAACGATACTCATCCGTGCCTCGCAAATCACGTTAAGCCATTGGTGCCGGCTGTCATTCGTGGATCTTTGACAGTCGTTACGGGTAGTCAGAAGCCCGAAAGTCTGACAAAAGTTACCAAGGGGTATCGTATTACCCAGTAACTGGGTTGTGGAGGTCAGACAGGCAGTCACTCCATGTAAGATACTGGTATTCAGCTGCATCCGGTTAGACTGGAAGCCGACCCCAACATAGTCAAGAAATGGCCTGGCTCCCAAACTAGGTTTATTTATACCTGTAACTTGGGAGTCAGTGAATCTATAAATATACCTATGCAATAAATATGTATATTTAAGGTGAATATTATCGATACAACATATTTTAGCATATTGCACATAAAATAAAACAACTAACCTAATTAACCTAACCTTCACAAATAGTTTTTCTGATTCATCGCCGCCACGCGACGATATTATTGGATAGATTGCAATTAAACCGAATGCATGCAGCAGTATATTTCTGACCTTCCTTTTGCGATAACCTATTTATTTTATAGAAATAACAAAATTATTTGGAATACTAGGGTCGCTAGATTACAATCAAGATTTAAATCAACGATCCAAATCAGTGATCCAAATCAATGATACAAATCAATGATCTAGATTAATGATCCAAATCAGTGATTTATCAGAATGATTTATCAAGGATTGAAATCAGAAAATCCCAGGAGCAGGATACAAACATCCAGCTTGTTTGCTTTTAGAGAGTTAGAAACAAAGAACATAGTCAGAGGGGCAATTCTCGTATTTTTAACAACGTTCGCAATCTCATCTCAGTCTCAATCTGTCAAAAATTGTATGCGTTTACCTACATTTTGGACATTTGATTGACGCTGGCATGAGATTGTGAACGTTTTTAGTTACGAGAATTGGCCATCTTATATCTATCTATATATATATATATACACTCCTTTGCAAAAAAAACGGGCGGTTTGGATTTTTCTACATTATTGGTAATCATTTAGTTCTAAAGAGGTTTTAATAGCCAAACTATGTTACTGGCACTTAATAAAGAGTCTGGGTATGAAAAAAAAGTTAATTTCAAATTCGAAACTGTTGTTTTTAAAAATAATAATACCTTTTTCAGTTTATGACTTTTTACTTACTATTCGCGAGTTTGCGGTTAAAAGGTTATCAGGCAACTAAAACTAACTTCTCGTTATTTTTATTAGAATAATTTTTGTTTATCGCATAATCCTGCCTTATTGTGACTTAAAACAGATATCTTTGTGCCGATTATAAGGCGGAAAAAGCAATAAGAGCTAGTAAAATTATAGCACTGCTGGGAGAGGGGTGTAGCCAATGTTACGGCTCACAGCGGTTAAACGTGACTCGTTCCACCGTCCAAAGAACCTGGACTCGATACCAAGATACAGGTTCAGTTCAAATAAGGCAAGGATCTGGAAGAAAACGTTGCACACAACCACGAGACGACCGCTTTTTAGTGACTCAGGCGCTGAGAAACCGCAAATGCAGTTACATAGACCTCAAAAGAAACCTCGAAGAGGTACGAGGAGCACATGTTAGCCTATGGACAGTGAGGAGGAGGCTTTTAGCGGTTGATATACGCAGTCGACGATCAGCGCGGGCCCCCAAGTTACTCCGTGAGCACCGGATTGCTCGATTGAGGTTCACTAGAAATGGTCTATCTTGGACACTGGTAACTGGAGTAGCGTATTCTTCTCCGATGAGGCTCGAATTTGTCTGAATGGTAAGTCCGACGTCGGCGAGTGTTACGAAGACCAGGGGAACGCTATGCCGACGTGTATGTTTTTGATATCACCCCTTATGGTGGAAGGTCCGTTATGTTTTGGGCGGGCGTAACTTCCAGCTATCGTACCGAGATAGTGTTCATTGAAAATGGCTCACTGAATGCGCAAAGGTACATAACAAGAATAATTTGTCAACACGCACAGCCCGCACTGACTGTAATTGGTGAAGATGCCATTTACATGCACGATAATGCTCGGAACCACCGTTCTGGCGACGTAGATGCTTATATGCAAGAGGTCGGTATTCGTCGTCTGGATTGGCTAGCACGGAGCCCCGACCTTAATCCCATTGAGCACGTCTGGGACCTCCTAAAAAGGCGAGTACGATCTGTCCAACCCCTTCCACAAAACATCAGGGAGCTTAAACGTGTGATCTCGGCTGAGTGGGAACACATTCCAGAGGACACCATCAAAAGCCCGGTGGAAAGCATGCCAAGACGATTACATGCCGTAATCGCTGCAAGGGGAGGTCATACTCGTTATTAATTTTTATTTTTTAATGTCTTTTTTTTATTAAAATACCATAAAAATACTCGCAGTCTTAATTTAATTATACCCTTAAAATTTCCATTTTTACACGACTCTCTGTTTACATTGACTAAAATACTGATTCCAGGATTTAAGGGTTAAAAATTATATTTTCAATGATAATAAGAAATTTCTAGTCATTTATGCTAATGAAATACTAAAAATATTAATATTATCCATAGAAAAGCCAATGACTGTAAGGTGCCCGTTTTTTTTGCAAAGGAGTTTATCTATACTTATAATAAATCTGTAGAGAGGTCAATTCTGTACATGATATATATTTTCAAAATAACTATCAGGGGGTAATTAGTGATCGATACTGATGCCAAAAATGCAATCAGTAAAATTTTTGTCTGTCTGTCTGTCTGTCTGTCTGTATGTTCCTTATAGAAACAAAAACTACTCGACGGATTTTAACGAAACTTGGCACAATTATTCTTCATACTCCTGGGGAGGTTATAGTATACTTTTCATCACGCTACAATCAATAGGAGCAGAGCAGTGAAGGGAAATGTTGGGAAAACGGGAGAAGTTGCTCCATTTTTTAAGCTTCCGTCGCGTGTGCAGCCTTAATGGTTAAAGCTACATAGAAATCATTTATGACGGAAATGTTTTACATAAAATTATCTAAAAAATATCCCACAACAGCATATGTCTATCTTTTATGGTTGACTCACAATAACACGTGTAACTCCCGATAGCTTAGCAGTTCGGAGCTTTCTGATTATATTTGTTTACACTTACGTTTATAATACTCTCACTCATCCCTAATTAAAAGAAGTTAATATTAGTACCTATTCAATAAAAAAAGAATCATAGTAATCGGTATAGAAACACCAAACTTATCATCGCGCCGTCGCGCGTGAATACTGAATCATGCCATAAGGATTATTTTTGCGTAACGGTTGCCGCGCTCGACGCGGGTCGTGGCGGTAGGTTATAAAAAGGCGGGAGGTCCAACATTTGGCTGTTGATGCGTTCAGAGCGTTCGACCTTATTGACAGACAATAATTGATGTTAACAAACCGTGCTTATCAGCGCGACTTTTAGTCTTTAAATAGTTTATTTGAATTTCTTTTGTTGTTATTTTATAAAATAGGTATTAGTTGTTTTGGTAGTGTTTAAATATTTATTAAATTACAAATTACAAATTATTAATAGTTTGCATTTTATTTCTTTTTAGGTGAAGTAGTAGTAGAAGTAGTACGCATAGATTTTTAGATACCGATAGGTAAGTTTTGGCTAATTTATGTTCAATTTTATTTTTGTATGAAGTAGGTAAAAGCGTAGATACTTTTATTAATTATAAATAGTAGTTATAGGTATTTATTTTTAAGTGAAGTTGGTATAGGTAGATAGTATTGCACAGGCGTTTCAGCTTTATTTTCATTTCTTTTTTTGTTGTAAGTTGTACATATTTCTGGGTATAATTCTATTAGAATATTTTAGTTTAAATAGGCACTTAGATTTTAAGTGTAAGGTAGCTATAGTTAGGACCTCTAACGTAGGTTATTTTGTTAGGTAACTGACAGCCTTTCCGTTACCGTCGATTAAAAATAAAATACACAATGCCACCTAAAAACGATTATCTCAAACTTCGAGTAAAGCTAAGAGAATGAGAATTACGCGTTCTCAAGAATCGGCAGAGGAAAGAGCACATCGGTTAAACTCTATGAGAGTTAGTGCCTCAACTTCTGGAGCCAATGAAAGCTCTCCAGAGAGAGAGATGCGATCAGCAGCTGACAGAGCGAGACGAGCTACATCACGGGCGTCTCAAAGCTCTTCTCAATGAGAGCTAAGGCGTACCATTGACCGAGAACAACATGCGTTATCCCGAGAAGCTGAAACTGCTTCACAACGAGAATTACGGCTTACAGCTGACCGCGAACGGCATTTGCGATATTTTTCAACAGTAGTGTGGATTGACATATTATATTTCCCTACTAAAATACGAAAGTTAATCTGTCTGTTACATCAAAACCGAAAAACGAAAAACGACGGAAACGCGGACGAAGTCGCGGGCAAAAGCTAGTATAAAATATAAATAAAAAGAAAAGTCCTGACTGACTGACTCACCAACGCCCAGCCCAAACAATTGAACCTGAAATTTTGCACAGAGGTTCCCTTTATAATGTAGACAAGGAATAAGAAAGAAATTCTCGGTAGTTCGTGCCCGTGGGATATTTTCCGACATCCACGCGAGCGAAGCCGCTGGCGAAAGCTAGTTATATTCCGTATATCTATTCAAATACGAAATCTCTTAAGGGGTCATTGTACTCATCATTATGAACAACTTGTACTATGGGACCAAACCTGAAATCGCGAAAAAAAAATCAGCTGCTCCCTATATTTTCACGAGTTTGATGTAGATAAATGTACTGAACAGCTGATTTTTTTTCGCGATTTCAGGTTTGGTCCCATAGTAAAACTTGTTCATAATGATGAGTACAATGACCCCTTAAGAGATTTCGTGTTTGAATAGATACATCTTATATATTACATTTCATTTAACAAAATTTTCCTTGAGTTTGCCTGACTAGATTTTCCTTAAAACAAAAACTGCAATAGGAAAACCTAAAGACATCTTACGAGAAATCAATCACTGAATATCGTAATTTAAAAAATAATTGTTGACTTTACCAGTATTTACCCAGAATTTACAGATTAAAATCTAGTAGTGGCTTTCAGGCACACTTTATATTATCTATATAGGTATGCTGTTCCAAAACAAATAACAATAAAGAATGATTTGCATAATTCTGTTAGAACTAAATAAAAAATATTCACCGCGGCGTCTGTGAGTTCGTGGTAATGTTGCATGTTAAAAGTAAAAAAAATAAGTTTCAAAACTAAAACCCGACTACTGAAAAATCACGCTCTGAAAAGTATGAAACAAGAAAATATTCTCACCTGAAATTAGAAAAAGACAGACAAATTAAAAAATCGGAGTCACACGTAATCTGTTCGATTTATAGGTCCCTAATATGACGTGTGACTCCGGATTTTTAATTTGTCTGTATTTTTCTAATTTCAGGTGAGAATATTTTCTTGTTTCATACTTTTTATAGCGTGATTTTTCAGTAGTCGGGTATTAGGTTTTGAAACTTATTTTTTAATTAAATTAGTTTGGGGTTATAATTTCGTGATAAAGTATTTGCATAGCCACTTTAAGTTTTTAGAGAAGAATAAAATTATGTATTTTGGGTAGGTTTGGAGAGAAAATATCATCTATTCTTACATACACACCCATTCAACGCGTTAATTTAATTAAAAAAACTGTAACAGTTAATATAAAATTAATGTATAAAAAGTATATATCATATAATATAAAACCAATTTATCATTATATTTACAACATAAGCATAATCCATGATTTAATTGCTAAAAGTAAAAATCGTACCTGTATGGTCTTGAGTCACAACCAGCTATGTTATCTTATCTATGGATAGTACACACACAATTATGCAAGAAATAGACGATACAGTTATTGCGCAATGTAATGAATTTCAAATTGAGGATTTCTCCAAGCAGCACAATACACAAAACTTAGATTTCACAATTGTCTCACAAAATATTAGAAGCATCTATAGTAACCTGGATGATTTACAAGTAACTTTAACTCACTTCAAGTTTGATGTCGATATAATAATTTTAAGTGAATGCAGGTTGGACGCTAACAAACCTCTCCCCAAAATTGAAAATTGTCTATCGTTCTCTACTACTAATCACATAAATCGCTGCGACGGCGTAGTTGCTTATGTTAAAAACTCGCACAAAGTTAGTGTCAAAGAAATAATATTGGCTCACGCATCTTGCTTACACATAAGCATGCCCAATCTGATTGTCCTGGGTATCTATCGGTCACCATCAAACACTAATGCTGACAACTTTATAACTTCTCTCAATGAGCATCTGAACTCCCTAAAGTCATGTAATAATATTGTAATAACAGGCGATATAAATATAAATATTATCCATAAAATAAACGGACAAGCAATTGAGCGCGCAAACCGACATAGCTACCTAAATATGCTGGCAATGCAGGGATTATTACCAGGTCATTCACTGCCAACCAGAGGCGAAAACTGTCTAGATCATTTTATTCTGAAATTAGACAGTAACAAAAAAGCTGCCTCTATCGCTGTTCTAAATACTACGGTAACGGATCACTTCATGATTTTCTTGAAGTTGTCTGATATCGTCAACGAGAATAAATGCTCTAAAATAAAAACAGTTGTTGATTTTGAGAGAGCGATAGCTACCCTAAAAGATAGTAATATTTTTGATTTGGTTTCATTTAATGATCCTGTTGCATTGACTGAACTTTTGGTTGACAAACTCAGATATTACCTTTTACAACATACCATTACAATCTTAGTCCCGGGAAATAACCGCATAATTAAGCCGTGGATAAGTTTAGGAATCTTACGTTGTATCCAGAATAGGAATAACATGCAGAGAAAATTACGCTTAGATCCTAATAACGATATTTTAAAACTTACATACAGAAGATATCGTAATCACTGCAATAACCTAATTAAAAAACTTAAAAGAAAATATGACAGAGAACAGTTTAATAAGGCAAATAAAAATTCTAAAAGTATATGGAAAGCTGTAAATAAGATCACGCATCGTAAACAAAACAAAACTCAAAATATGGATTTATTAGATATAAAACCAACCCCCCAGGACTCAGTTGATCACGTAAATAACTATTTTTCTAACATTGGTAAGGCGTTGGCTGAAGAAATTGTTTCTTCCAATTTATCGCAGGATTCAGGTACTTGTACTTTAACCGACTCACAAGCTTCATCCTTTGTGCTTATAGAAACTGATCCTGGGGAAGTGCATGGTATACTGATGAGTCTAAAAACGGAGAGTGCACCAGGATGGGACAATATATCTACAAAATTTCTTAAATCTTCCCACGAAGTGGTGGTACCAATAATTTCACATCTGGCTAATCTGTGTTTTGCGCAAGGTATTTTCCCACCCACCCTGAAAAAAGCCATTATTACGCCTGTGTACAAGGGTGGCAACAGAGACGATGCGAGCAATTATAGACCCATCTCAGTTTTACCTGCAATCTCAAAAATTATAGAAAGGTTAATTAACATTCGGCTAATAAATTACCTTAACAAATTTAACATAATATCTCGTGCTCAATACGGTTTCAGACAAGGATTATCGACAGAAGATGCAGTCGCAGCTTTAACTTCTCATATTGTGGAACAAGTGGATACAGGAAAAAAGTGTCTAACTGTTTTCCTGGATCTAAAAAAAGCTTTCGACACCGTCTCTGTTCCCATCCTTGTGCGCATTCTTGATAACATAGGTATTAGAGGAGTCCCGTTAGCTTTGTTAACAGATTATCTCCAGGATAGAAAGCAATGTGTAAAAATAGGAAATTGCGTCAGTAATGAGTTAGGGGTGAGTTTTGGTGTCCCGCAGGGCAGTGTTTTGGGTCCAACGCTTTTCCTTATTTACATTAATAGTCTTTGCGAGATGAAGCTTGAGAATGGGCGTGTTTTCTCCTATGCAGATGACACAGCCCTTGCTTTCACTGGAGATACATGGGTATCTGTATATGGAAATGCTGAAAAGGGGCTTACAAAGGTTGCTAAATGGTTAAACTCTTATTTGCTAACATTAAACACCTCTAAAACTAAGTATATCGCGTTTACAAAATATAATATCACTCAACCTGGACCTGACTATAACCTTAAAATCCATACTTGTGATAATTTTCTACTAAATACAAAGTGCTCTTGTAACAAAATCACAAAAGTGACTCATATCAAGTATCTTGGTATTATAGTTGACCAAAGATTATCTTGGCATCTACACACAGAAATGGTCATGGCTCGAACCCGAAAACTCATTTGGATCTTCAAGACTTTAAGACATGTTACCTCCAAGACTCTCTTAAACCAAATCTATGTTTCACTGGCCCAGTCAGTCTTAGTGTACTTTATACCTGTTTGGGGTGGGGCTACAAAAATTAAATTTCTAGAATTGGAGCGAGCACAAAGATCTCTCTTGAAAGTCATGTATTTCAAATCGTATAGATTCCCTACTGAAAACCTTTATTCGCTAAGCGGTCTTCTCACGGTCAGAAAATTATATGTCCTCCATGCTGTTTTAAAACTGCATAAAAATCTCCCTTATGATCCCAACCTCGGCAAAAAGAGAAGAAAGTATCTTGTTGCACCGGAAGTCTCAGTTAAAACGATATATGCAAAAAGACAGTTTACCAGGCAATCCGCTTCCATCTATAACAAATTAAATAAACTTTTGAATATTTTCCCCATGACTTATCGGGATTGTAAAAAATCTCTGGTAGATTGGCTAAAAAGCAAATGCTATGACGATATCGAAACTCTTTTATAATCTATCTGGCGATAAATGACGTATACACAAACATACCTCCATATACACTGACATACTTTTTACATATACACACACACACTCACTTACACAACACACACCCACACACACCCACCCATCCTCACACACACCCATACACGCATATGTGTTAAGATAATTATTCTTTGTTTGCTTACCTTTTGTTTATACTATTTTTTATTTTTTCCATTACTTATTAAGTTAGTAAAAGCTCATGTAAGCACACTCCTACTTATTATTGTACTAGTTTTAGAAGAGCGGGGCCTCCTAGCACAGGTATTTCTCTTACTTAAAAGGAGTCCCCTATGTATGATTAAATATTGTAGAAGTTGTAAAGTTACTGAAAAAAAAAAATATATAATTTGATAAATATTTTTTCCTCACATCTGAGGCGTGATTTTAGAAATTATTCTCAATTATCGGGTATAGGCAAGCAAATCCACAAGCAATAGCTAACAATTTACATATTTTTGAAATGTGCTAATTAAGCCCTTTCTTGAGTCACCCAACACGGCATCATTAAACATTTTTTTTCTTAGTTCATGACTTTATGTCCTCTAGAGGGCGCCATATTTAATTTAATGTGATGTCACATAGCCTATAACCAGCGGACACAAGACGCTTCTAACGATACCTCAATTGACAAATTATAATAAGTAGTTTAGAAGTTATGAGGGAACAGATACATACATAATACCGGTCAAAATCAAGAAAGGCCCTCCTTTTCGTTTTTGCTTCGCCGTAGTCGGGTAAAAAGTTAAGTAACTAACCTACTATTATTGTATTTTGTCAGTCAAATCAATAAAAAAGCTTGTAAAAATAGGTACATGCAACTTTTCCACATTTTCCCTCGACGACGGATAGACGGTTTAGTAAAAGTTCTTGCAGCCTTGGTATTAAACATCCTAATAAAAATAAAGGGATTAAATATAATGACTACCAAAAAAATTAAATGCTCACCAAAATGGATAAATGCTCACCAAATCTGCGTCGACCTGCTGACGAAAACCCTAACCCTAGACGGTCGATGTCAGGGCCACCCCGAGGATTGGTTGGTTAGGTTCCTTTAAAACCTGCTTTACCCTGTCTGCAGGGTTGCAGACAGAAATAGGAGCACCGCCAAGCGGGGCTCTGTCGACCTCCGGTCAGTTTTCTAAAGTTATAATTTCACAATAAAATGGTTTTAATTTTGGTGAGCATTTATCCATTCTGGCAGGTATTCCGAATTTTTTGGTAGTAAAAAGGTACTTTTCTGGTTGGCGTTTAAATACAAGCCAAAAATAAACATTGCTAACAAAAAAAATACTTGAATAAATATACACTAATATTGCAAACAAAGCCGCCAAGCAAACGGCTACGCGAAGATAAAAAGAAAACAATTGCACTTTATCAATATGCCGCCGGATACGTATATAATAATATAATCTTATCCACGATAACTTTAATATTCCTATAATTACTACACTTATACGACAGTTGGCAGTATCAGTTGTGTGTAAGTGTCTGAATATGGTGGAATATACAAAATGTTTATTTACTTTGCTGATAGCGGTTTCGGCAATAAAATGTGAAAATTGCGTTACATATGATTTTGGATCAAATTTTTATGATAACTTCAATAATGGCAACTCTTTGTGTGCTGGTATGGCAACCTGGAAATTAGGGAACTACAGCACTCTAGCGGTACTCAGTCCTAATGAAGAAACCGATTTGTTTATAAGTCCTGATGAGACCCTGAGTTGCGTGTCGTCGTACGGCTTCGAGATGAGGTCGAGCGGTATTGTGGAGGTTTATGTTTACATGGAGTCAACATCGCAGCGGGATCAGATCGTCGTGCTTGCTAACGAGGTCTCGAGCAGTGGGAACAATGTCGTCACAGGCACGGCTATGCTGACGCCCCTCAACGCCAATTACTTTAATGGATGGCACATTCTGAGAATAAATTTGTTCGGCACTGGAGTTTTTAGTGGATACGTAAGTTTTTTTTTTTTTTGTTTTAATTGTTTTTTCAGATTACAGTTACTGTGATTAAAATGAAATTTAATTTAAGCCGTTTTATAAAGTCAATCCTATCATTGTAAAAGGTTACAGATGATACCATAAGTGTTGGAACATGTAACGCGGATAGGTGCAGTGAATAAAAATTGAATGAAAGCTTCATAACTATAACTTCAAACACCAGTAGTAGCAAAAAACAGTCATCTGCTCTAAATTTGTTTAACCACTCGTAATTACAGAAACAATTAAAAAGCCATTGAGCCATTTTCTCGTAGATCTGCGTACAAAGGGTTAGTTGCCAATTTTATTGTTACACTATTCTCATTGCATCACGATGTCGTAACAATAGCTATGGTAGGTTTTTATATAGATTAAAAGATTTGAAATGGGTTTTACAAACTTCTGTCAAGTCTTTAGAAGGTAATCTCTTAATTATATTATCTTACCTATAATTAGTTTAAGAAGAAGATAGAAATTTTTATCTTTGAAAATAAGCTTATAAGCACACTGGTATTCTTTTAACAGTGGAACAATAAACGTCAATGAATTTATCGTTAACTTATCAAATAGACAAAGACAACCTCCTTTGATAATAAATAGATAATGTACTGAAAATAATGCCACATTACCTACATAATATGTAGGTAATGTGGCATTATTTTTAAAAATGATAGTGTAATATTATTACACTATCATTTTTCATAATATATGTATAATAAGTAAAATATATATGGTGCTTATAAGCCACAATATTAATTTGTCAGAAATATATAGCCATCAATAAACGCTGAGAATTACCCATAGGTAATACACTATATAAAGTAATAGAATCACCTGCAAAGCCCTGTTGAACATAGACCAAAAATCATGTAAATGACACTTGTCTAATTGCATTATACCTACTTGTTAACAACGTAGCAATCACATGCAGTTTTTGAACCACCCAAATTCATAAAAAGGATCATTATGCGTTGCCTAGTTTCATATTGCACCACATGCGATACAAATTACATATCTTTATGAACGGTCTGAATTCATGAAAATTTTACGCGCAGTAAAATTGCCACCTAGCTTTACTATTAAAAATGGTGACACTTATCAAGCAATATAAATGTTTTTTATACCTATGAATAGCTCCGTAGATTACAAACTGTGATAATACTATCGACGTCAAACATAATAAACAAATTATATCGTCCTATCAAAACAACTATCGATTTTTCTATGTGAAATATTCTTAATTCACTAATTTTTAACTTTAGTAAAAGTCCCAGAACAGTCATTTTTATTACTTAAAATATTTTAGAAGCGTTACGCGATTGTATGCAAAACTAACATATTTTTTGTTTCCTATTTCAGGTAACATTCCTCGGAGTAGCATCGCCAGATTCTAAAGTCATAATCGATTCCTTCCGATACATCCCACCACTATACGACGATGATTGTCACGTCTATGATGGAGAATTTGTTACCTCCAGCCCAGTGGAACCCGAAGCAACTGAGCCTGAGGATTGCGTCGCTTACAATTTCGAAACAGACTTCGATGCCCTATTTGACAGTGACAGGGGGTTATGCACTGGCTTCACACGCTGGAAATTAGACCAATACACTTCTTTGACAGTTAATCATCCAAGTTCTGAAAGCCTTCAATTCATTTCTCCTCAAGATTTCATCAGTTGCGTTTCCTCATTTCCATTTGAAGTTAGTAATGGAGGTGTGGTGGAAGTTAACGTATACATGGAATCAGCAGAAATCACTGATCAAATTACTGTGCTTGTAAATAAAATGGCAGATGAAGCCAGTGATGTGGTGATTGGAAGCGCAGGACTTTCACCTTTAGTTTCAAACTATGCCGACGGATGGCATATCTTGAAAGTTACTCTATCAGGAAGTGGCAGATTTAATGGATACGTAAGTTCTATTATTGTATCCCAATTGTTGTTCCAAGTTCTAAATATTTGGCTTTGTCCATCAATCAGTATCAACGGAGATTAAATCGGTTTTACATCTGATAACAATGATTTTATTATCATGAGAACTTATTCAATCGGAAAACTTTATTCCAATATTTTACATAGATTTCAAGATAAATCTTATCAGCTAAGAAGTCCCTAATATGAAAATAACACTGTTTTTAAAACCAAAATTCTTAAATTATTTTTAATGGTTTCTTTTCAGATATCCTTCCTGGGTTCAGCATCGGCAGAATCCATAGTCCTCATAGATTCCTTCAGATATGTTCCGTCAGCACTTGCAAACGAAGAGTGCAAAATTTATGAAGATGAAGTAATAGAAACTACAACAGCAGTTCCTGTCACAACCGTAGCTCCAATAGGCACGGGCAAAGAATGTGTCACATATAATTTCGAAAGCAACTTCGAGAATTCATTTGATACTAATAATGTGCTGTGCAATGGATATTCTTCCTGGCATCTGGGTGATTACCATTCTCTGGCAATTAACACACTTGATCCTGACAGCCGGACTTTTATTTCCCCCAATGAAACATCGAGCTGCATATCTTCGTTCGTCTTCAGGATGATGCCAGGAGGTGTTGTAGAAGTGAACGCTTTTATGAAATCAGCTTCAACACTGGATTACATAATAGTTTTGGCTAAGAAGCACGTGCCGTCTGGGGAAGATACCGTGGCTGGATTCCAGTTATATTATGCCTCTAACGCTAATTTCGTTGAAGGATGGAATGTGTTGAAAGTTACTATAACAGACTTTTCAATTTTCGATGGCTATGTAAGTATGTCTTTTTAATGTAGGGTGTGGTAAAAAAATATAGGGTGTGTATGTGTTGTATGTATGTTTTTATCACTTAAAGTCTTAGGCCCATTTCGTAAGGACTTCCTATTCATAATCTTCACTAGTTAACGTCGATTGCATACCCAGGTGTTCAGATAACAATAAAAAATCTATTGTATCTGCTAATTGGTGTGCGACGAGTTAAGGCGAAAGCGCCAGGGCAACCCGCGAAATTCAATTTTTTTTACGTTTTTTGCAATTTGCAAGTCAGTATTAGGTTGTATGTTGATCTAAATATGATTCGCGGCCGTATCAAATATTTATTTATTATTATCTATCTATATACAGGGTGGAATTTTGTAATGCGACCTGAAGGGAAAGTAATACTGTAGAATCTACAGTATTAAGAGTAAAGAAAACATTCCTTTATTTTTGAATAGAAAGAAAACTGCATTCAAAGATTTTCAATAATTTGCTTGAAAAAGATTAAAAAAATAATTAAAAAATTTAAATTTAAGATTGCATGGTTTTTCTATCATTTAATTTACCAAGTTTTTTAGAGAGATTTCATCCTTATAATTCATCCTAACGATCAATGCAATAAAAGTACAAGTGTGTAATTTTTACAGATTTCAGTCGGTTCAATTCCCGGGTGTGGCAAGCGAATTTTCGAAAATCTTTGAATGCAGATTTCTTTCTATTAAAAAATAAAGGAATGTTTTCTTTGAGTAAAATTTTCTATCTACAGAATTAAGAGTGCTTTCCCTTCAGGTGGCATTACAAAATTCCACCCTGTATATAAAATTCAAAGTCCTGACTGACTGATTGACTGACTGATATATCAACGCACAGCCCAGACCGCTGGACCTAGAGACTTGAAATTTTGCACATAGATACCTTATACAGTGTAGGTCCACTAAGGAAGGATTTTTGGAAATTCCATCCCCAAAGGGGACAAATAGGTGTTGAAAGTTGTATGAAAAATCTTATTCCTTGAGTTAATAGACTTGAAACTTGGCATGAATATTTATCTAAGTAAATTATAAAGTTTGTAATTTTGTTTGTTTTTCTAAACTACCTGCTCAGGAGGAATTGGGGAGTGTCGAAGTTTGTATGGAGGAATTTTAACGAGCGTTCCGATTAACTCTAAACTCAGTATCTAAACTTGAGACCAAAAATAAAGAATAATGTGTATCAGGGTTTTTCGCTTTAAGGGTGAAAAGGGATAGTAAATTTTACTGGCCAGGTTTTACTGCGGGGCTTGATTAACTCGAAAATTGGTGTGAATAAATATATAATAAAATAATAATAATAATAAAATCTTTCAGTCAAGTTACGGAAATATCCCAAACGATTTTTTAAAATTCCATTCATGTGGTGGTGAAAACCGGGAATATAGTTTAGATGAAAAATCTTATTCATTTGGTTAATTAACTTGAAGCTTGGTACAAATACTTGCCTAAGCAAGTATTAAAGTTTGTCAGTAATAGTTTTTCCCCCAGCGGGAAGGGTAGAGGGGAGGGGAAAGAGGAGGGGGTGGTGAGGAGGGAAAGGGGTAACGGGACGAGTGGTGAGGAGAGAAAGGAGGAAGGGGAGGGTATGGTGAGAGGGAGAGGAGAAGGGGTGTTTGATGGAGGGAGGGAGAGAGGGTGGAGAGGGATAAGAGGGTGCAGTGAGGGAGAGGGTGTGGAGAAGGAAAGAGGGGGAGCAGAGGAGTTGGTGAGGGTGGAGGCGGAGGGGAAAACGGTGAAGGGGTGTGAGGGGGTTTAGAGGGGGAGGGGGAGGTTAGCGGGTAGGTGAGGTGGGGCACAAAAACAGGAGTAAACTCGAGTCGTGCATCGGAGCTGACACACACTTTTTTTGCTTGTTTGAACGCGCTAATCTCTGGAAGTACCAGTCGGACTTTAATAATTACTTTTGCGGAAGGCTATAGGCACGTGGGTGGATAAAAAGAAAAGTCCTGACTGAGTGACTGACTCATCAACGCCCAGCCCAAACCCTTGGACTTATAAAGCTGAAATTTTGCACAGAGGTTCCCTTTATAAGGTAGACAAGACAAGTAAGGAAGGATTTTTGTTCTCGTGGGATATTTTCCGACATCCACGCGAGCGAAGCCGCGGGCAAAAGCTAGTAATTCTAT
The DNA here is from genome assembly GCA_905163495.3 of Cosmia trapezina. NCBI lineage: Eukaryota > Metazoa > Arthropoda > Insecta > Lepidoptera > Noctuidae > Cosmia > Cosmia trapezina. Next base: position 21,224,425 of record LR991037.1, read on the forward strand.
ATAATTACAAAAATCATCAATACAAATCTCTAAGTTCATTTTAATTATTATAATTCTATAAAGCCATATTAGTTATGGCCGTGACCGCGAATCATATTTTAATCAACATACAACCTGACACTGACCTACAAATTGCAAAAAACGTAAGAAAATTTGAATTTCGCGGGCTACCTTAGCGCAGGCTTCTTAAACCGGGTAGATTAAGCAGAGAAAAATAGAAGTAGATGTTAAAGTAAAATGAAGTCAATACATGGGGTACCTAGTGCTTTCTAACACGTTGGCTTCACACGTGTTTCAGAATTTCAGCGAATAAGTGATCGAAGACAATCACGTTTTTGGTAACTTCACTCGTTGTAAAGATCGATATTAAAACATAACGACTACTTACTGCTTCTTTATCACGAATGTTAAGATTTTAATCAGATTAAAAACAGTTTTTTCAGTAAAATAATAATGATAATCTTATAATTTTTATATTATTATGGAGGCAATTCTTTTTACAATTTAACAGCCATTTAACATCGTGACTTTTAGTTTTGTAAACTTTACAAGGATCTACAGACATCGTAAAAATATTTGAGATGATTCCTACTTCATTTTCAATGCACATTTCCATAATTTACAATTATAAATTACTAGCGACCGCCCCAGCTTCGCACTGATCAAATGATCGATATTTCTGTGCTGTTGTCTAAGTTTATTTAACACATTAAACCTTTGTAAATAAATTCTCTACATCAAAACCGCATCAAAATCTGTTGCGTAGTTTAAAAGAACATCGCGGTCACATAGGCAGACACGAAAAGCGACTTTAATTTATAATATTATGTAAGCCGACGTTCGCACGGGCGTAAAAAAATCGCGGCGATTTTTTTTCGCGCACTGCATTTTCAACGCTCTGCTTAGCGGCGGGAGTTGAAAATCCAACAGTGTGTTTTTCGTCGCGCTGGGATGCACTCTGTTTTTGTTAGGTTGGATTCTCGAAGCTCGGCTCAACACCGAGAGTTGAAAATCTAGTGCGCGATAAAATCCCGCCGTGATTTTTTTACGTCCGTGCGAACGTCTGCTAAGACTGCATTTCGGCTATCACATGGAATAATATTTAGGTACTAAAATCTTGTCTTCTTTTGTTTTAAATTAAATTAAATTAAATTAAATATTATTTATTTCAGGCAATTATTAAACCCATACAATACATACACATACTCTTAAATACCATAAGCATTAACATAATAATAATAACACAGATAGAATATAAAATACACAATCACAATAACTAAAAATATAATATTAAAAGTCTTTTGCCTCTCTTGCAAGATGGACGACACGGTACACAGCTTTTACAATTTCATTCCTACTCAGGGTTACCCTTGTGTAGAATGACACTCTGAGCTTACTTAGCAGCGCGGAAAAGCCGGCAACGTTGCTCTCGGCGAACATATCAGTCGCACTACACCGCCAGGGCAAGTTCATCATAGCCCGGTAAGCATTATTATACTGTACACGAAGAGTGTTAAACGCACTCCCCGTGTACCGATACCAAAGTTGGCTGGTGTATAACGACTGACAGTAGGCTCTGAACAGCGTCACCTTAACTTGATTCGAGCAGTGAGAAAAACGTCTAGCTAGCATATTGCTTCTACAAGCGATACTGCGTCTCTGTCGTTCCAAATCATCAACATCCGATAAGTTTTCTGTTACAATATGCCCGAGATACTTAAATTTTGTAACTATTTTTAAATTAGTTCCACCTAAATTAATAGGGAGTATTACATCGGGGCCTTTCTTATATTTAAAAATCATAACTTCCGTTTTATTTACATTGTATGTCAGGTGGTGTTGAGTTGCGTACTTCTCACAGATGTCTATTAGTTTTCTGAGGCCGCTGACCGACGGACTGAGCAGCACCATGTCGTCCGCGTAGCTAAGGTTATTAACGCGCACACCGCCAACTTGGCATCCGACTCTGGTGCTACTCAGCTCCTCGATCAACTGGTTTACATACAGGTTAAACAATACCGGTGACGTCAGACCGCCCTGTCTCACTCCACTTGTTAGCCTGTAAGTCTCCGACAGAGTATTATTCCACTTAACCTGATTTACTTGGTTAGCATACCAGAATTCTAAAATATTTACTATTCTCGGTGGTACTTCTGTTTTTCTTAATTTTTCCCATAATATATTATAATTAATTGAATCGAATGCTCGGCTTAGGTCTAAAAAGCATGAGTAAACTGTTGTATTCCTATTTAAGTACTCGTAAACTGTATTTTTTAAAGCAAAGATAGCTAGATCGGTGGATGAGCCTCGTCTGAAACCAAACTGAGCGTTGTTTAGCGGTATGTTCTTTTCATTCAAATGTTTCATAATTATGTTTTCAAATACTTTAGAAAATATAGTGGCCAAGGAGATAGGTCTGTAGTTCGATGAACTGGATACGTCACCGGTTCTGTTCTTTACAATAGGAACAACAATAGTTCTCATAAAATCTGTAGGTAAATAACTATGATCGATACATGAATTAAATAACAAAGCCAACTTCTCAAAAAGTAATACAGATGCAAATAGAAGGTGTTCGACACTGAGCCCATCGTGGCCCGGAGATTTGCCGCGCTTCATGCCCCTGACACACCTAAACACATCCTCCGCAGTGACGTGCAGTGCATCGTTGGCAGTGCACTCTTCACGCTCATGTGACGGCACCGATGCCACCTCCGAACCACCATGGGCCCCATGACTCACCTGTCCACTCTGACTATCGGAAATGGGAACGGCAGAATGAGATAGAGGTGTAGGATTAAATTTATCAACAAACAAATTAGCTATACTAGATGGGTTTTGATTGCCGTTAACAGACACAGGCCTATTTGACTTATAATTCAATTTGTTGGTTTCTTTCCAGAAATTTCCGAAGTCTTTATTATATCTATGCGTGGCTATAATATCCATTTTTATTTTTGTTTCGTTTAACTGACACCATCTTATTTTATTCTTAAAAACCTTTTTGCTATGTAACATATCATCGTATAATTGACCCTGCGTAGGGCGTCCACAAAAGTTCCACAATTGATAATACTGCCTAGCTATAGTATGACACTCTTTTACATGATAGTTCCATCCAATAACTGGTTTTTGTTTGTTAGTATAAGTTTTGCCCAAATATGAGTGTTTTGCAGCTTTCGTTATACTATTTACAATCTGATTATAGTATGTATCAATTAGACTGTGATGTTGAGTGTCTTTGCATGAATCCACTTTACAGGCAATAGTGGGCCACTCACATGAATCTAAATAATTAAAACATAGGTTTGCATAATTAAATTTTTGTTCCGGATTTCTATCACCCCATATGACCTTATTAATTGCGCTACTATGTGACTTATCTATCTTTGGTATTAACGTATCAATATTACATTTAATTATAATAGGGAAATGATCCGACCAATATACATCATTTGAAATAGAAATATTATGTTTTGCAGATTACGCTACTCGGTTCGACTGCAGAAGAGTCCATAGTACTGATTGACTCGTTCAGCTACACTCCACCTAACTCCGCAGACACCTGTGAAATTTATTGAAGACGAAGTTTCGGCTAAAGTGTTATCTGCCGTCATATTGTTGAAAGTAAGGCTGTCTCCACTGTAGATTACAAATATATACCTAAATTTAAGTTAGACGTATGTATTTCATCGGATTTGAAATTTATTTGTAATGGCGTTACTTCTGAAGTTATTGTTTGAGATGAAAGAGCTGTGAGCTACTTCGTTAATTAATTTAAATAATAATATTTTAAAAAATAGACCCACTCAGGGTTCAAAATTTAAAAAAAATACGTTATAGCGGTAGGCCTTACACGAAGGTGGTGGAATGAGCTGGACTCCCACCATAGTAAAGTACAATCGACGGGGATAACTATGTAGAAAGAGGAAAAAGAAGCTATTTATTAATCTCTACTTAATTTTTGTACAAACATAATAAAATAAAATTATTTTTTGAATATACTTGACTTTACTTTCAACAATAGGACGTAAGATTTTGGGGAACCCTGATCCAACTACATACCAAACTGATTAATTTAATTGATATAAAGGAGACGGAAACCTTGCCATAGAATCTTGGGCCACGGTTTTGCCTGGGTTATAAAAAGATGAAATTCCCTTTTTTTCGTAACCTAAACTTAATTTTTGTATTTCTCATTTTGCCGATGGTAAATTGGGTTGATTTTTCGCATTTGGAGATAGAAAAATATAACCCTTTTTTTAAACCATACCTCAACTTAATACAATTGGACCTACAGATCGGGGCCGTCTCCTTTCTCAAAGCATTTTGTAACACAGCTATAGTAATAATTTTAAAAATTTTAAGCTATCTACCTATTATTTGCTTAGAAATAACTGAACATTACAATTTAGGTTATTCTAGTTTCAGAACCATTTTTGACCATTTTGTCGTTATTACTTGTCTCATAATCGAAAGCTGTGATATAGAGCGGAGAGAACAAAATTTAAATTATTGTTTTTAATAAACTACATATAAAAAATGTTCTATTGATTTCATCTACGAGATATAAATAAAAAAACCGGTCAAGAGCGAGTTGGACTCGCGCACCGAGGGTTCCGTTCCGATTTCTAAAAAAGTGTGCTATTTACAGGCATCGTTTTATTTTTCCTGTAATCTTTACATAAACTTCTATCACATAGAATAATTTCAGATTTTTCCCTTTGCAAACTTCGGAAATAAGGGGGGGGGAACGGTATTTTTTTTAGATTTTTCATCAAAAATCGAAATCTATGCGGCCTAAAAAAAAAAAAAAGTTTAAGAATGTGCAAACAGTGCTCTTTCATATGATACCCCACATGCCCTAGTAGCCCCCCTTTGAATTTTGAAAACCCCCTTTTAGCACCTGTTACAAAAAAAATATAAATATTTTTATTTCTTTCTTATTTGGAAAATAGTTGGGTAAACGTCATATAAAACTATTCCAAATTTCAAGTTGATAGCATTCTTCATTCTTTTTTTCTTGGTTCTTGAGATATTCAGCTGTGACAGACAGACAGATAGACTAAGTGAGACCATAAGGGTTCCTTTTTTACCATTTTGGTACGGAACCCTAAAAAGGGAAGTCCTGACTGACTGACTCATCAACGCCCAGCCCAAACCCTTGAACCTACCAAGCTGAAATTTTGCACAGAGGTTCCCTTTATAATGTAGAGAAGGAATAAGGAAGGAAGGATTTCCTGTTAGTAAGTTCCCGCGGGATATTTTTCGACGTCCACACGGGCGAAGCCGTGGGCAAAAGCTAGTAACTAATATATTTTTAATTGAATAGAAACACTACAAGCACTTACAGCAGTAATACGTTCTTTATTTTTATCGAAACTTAACATCAACGTACAAAATGTTGTCAATAATTTTAAATGTGGTGCAATGAATCTATTCTTTTATCAACTTTCTAAGAATAACCTTATAACCAGAAGCATAAAGTGCAATTTCCCTTTGCCTACTATCATAGGGGTGACATGCTGCAAAACCATGAGAAGTGGCTCTTATTGAACGACTCATACAGGGTGTCCCGTAAATAATGGATAATCTCTTAAGGGGTCATTGTACTCATCATTATGAACAACTTTTACTATGGGACCAAACCTGAAATCGCGAAAAAAAATCAGCTTACCAGTACATTTATCTACATCAAACTCGTCAAAATGTAGGGAGCAGCTGATTTTTTTTTCGCGATTCCAGGTTTGGTCCCATAGTAAAAGTTGTTCATAATGATGAGTACGATGACCCCTTAAGAGATTATCCATTATTTACGGGACACCCTGTATGAAGCGTGAAAAGATAAAAGATGCGTTCTGGAGGTTAAATTTAGGCATTTATTTCCTAATGCAGTGGTATATCCGTTGTATTACATGGGATTGATTGAATGTGGTGAATTATGATCGATAACACTGGTAAACAAAATTCAACTTTTTTTTTGTTTTATGAAGTTTCTAGACTGTTTCTTAGTAATTTGAGTTCGCTGATTTCATATCTACCCTCAGTTTTTTTTCTAGCATCTCTAGTTTTTGTGATACTGGTACTTCTTAAAATTTCGTTATGCAGCTTACTAATATTTTTTTTAGTGCAAAAAATTATTAAATTCCATAAATAAATCGATATGTCTACCTTAAGAAGAACTTGCTTAAACGATTCAAATAGTTTTTGTGCTGTTTGTGGTGAATATATGTATCGAGAATGTCGTTTAAGTGCGTCTGACTTTACAAAAAAGGCCAACTTGGACTTCTTTGGGACGCCATTACAAGTGTTTAGTAAGCCATGGATCCCAAATTTTGTATGTGGTAGTTGCGTAACATCATTGCGTTTATGGGCTAGTAAAAAAAGACCTACTTTGAAGTTCAAAAGTCCCATGATTTGGCGTGAACCGACTAATCATCACGATGACTGTTATTTTTGTGTTGTGAATATTACCGGAATAGGAACCACTTTACAAACGCACCCGGCGATTTTATATATTAGCTATTTTTTTGGGTACAATAGACCCTTTTTAGTGTATTATTGAAAACAACAAAGTGCGCCAAAAAATAAACGCCGAAAAAAAAAATTACAGTACGAGTACCATATTGACCTTGAAATCAAGATCAATGACCCTGAGGCTTTCATCGTCTAATATACGAGACATTCACCGCCTCATCTAACCCAAATGATTCACCAAAAATAGAGCGGATATGGCGCTCGGCGGCCGCTGCCGCGGCACCGCTCGCTCTCGCCGTCGCTTGTTAAGGGTCACTGTTCTAACCTAACCTAACCTAACCCAAATGATTCACCAGCAATAGAGGTAATGGTCACTATTCTAACCTAACCCAAATGATTCACCAATGTGAAGTTTCGGACGCGCGGGTGTGACAGTGGAGCCCCGGAATAAACCGCAAAAATCGTTCCAAATGGACTTATCCGAATTTAAAATCAGCTATTAGACCAATTCTAAATATCAGCGAAGAACCAGTGCTGATACGCAACCTAGTACTTCTAATGTAACACTACAAGTTCTTTCAGAAGCCACTGATGATGAGGACAGTGACTTTTCTTTCTCCAGTACGTCCGAACCGCCTCGTCCGTACGTCCTCAAATCAGGGAACTAATAAAGGATCAAAATTTTACTGACTGTATGACAGATAAAGAGATTTCTGCATGTATTGAATTTGTTTGGGTTGTGCAAAATTTCTTAGGAAATAAAAAGTCTCCAGACTACATTGAACACATTGAGCAGCTCATGTTGCACTTTCAAAGACTAGGATGTAACATGAGCATCAAGATGCACTTCCTCTTCAGCCATTTAGACCGCTTCCCAGAAAATTTAGGCGATTTAAGCGAAGAACAAGGAGAACGCCTTCATCAGGACATTCGCACGATAGAAGAGTCGTTGGAATGACAATATGATGCCTGATTACTGCTGGAGCATTTAAAACAAGGCTGAAGTTTCGATTCATGCAATAAAATCTTATAAAAGAAAGTTTTTTTCATGTTAGGTTAGAGAAACAATTTTTTTCATTTTATAATTCGAGTATTTTTCGCTAAAAATGTAATATGTTAATATTTCAAAAACTAGAGCTGCTAGAGAAAAACTGACAACAGATTTGGAATCAGCGTGGCAGAATCATACAAAATCAGGAATGAAACTTCATAAAACAAAACTACTGCTTACCAGTGTAACACTCTGATTTAGGGTTTTCTTTCTATTTTGTCACATTATTAGTGTTTTGAAGATAATTTATTGTTGTTGTTTTTCACTTTATCATTCAACCTGCCTAGCCTTTTCCCAATGTTGGGGTCGGCTTCCAGTGTAATCGGATACAGCTGAATATCAGTATTTTACATGAAGCAACTGCCTATCTGATCTCCACAATCCAGTTACTGGGTAATGCGGTACCCCTTGGTAAGACTGGTTATCAGATTTTCGGGCATCTGATGACCCGTAACGACTGTCAAAGACCCACGAATGTCAGCCGGGACCAACGGCTTAACGTGCTTTCCGAGGCACGGAGGAGTCTCGGTATGTAAAGATGGTCACCCATCCACGGACCAACCCCATAAGCGTAACTTAACCTGATGGACCGACCCGTACGGCTGTTATTACGTAGCCACGAGCTCCTCCTTCACCCATCCCATCATCATGCCATCATCATCATCATCATCATCGTCATCATCATCAGCATCATCATCATCAACATCATAGTACTGACTCTTAAAGCTCCTGCCCACTATGCCGACGGCACAGCCGGCGGATTTTTGCCGCGGGTATGCGACCTTTGTGTGCCAAGCCCGCCGGCTCAAAATCCCACCCGGGAATGCCCCCGACCTTGTTGGCGGTATGACCGCCGGCTGTGGCCGCTGGCATAGTGTGTAGGAGCCTTTAGGCCCTTATTAAAGAAGCTAAAGTCAAGACTGCATTAGGTGCGCGAGTCCGACTTGCTCTTGACCGGTTTGTTTTTAGGGTTCCGAACCAAAATGGTAATTTTGGTTCGGAACCCTAAAAAAAAGGAACACTTATGGTGCGACTCAGTCTGTCTGTCTGTATGTCTGTCACAGCTGGATATCTCAAGCAGTGGGGCTACCAGGGCATGTGGGGGGGGTATTACATGAAAGAACTTTTTTTTCTTTTTTTAGGCCGCATAGTTTTCGACTTTTGATGAAAAATGTCAAAAAAGGAAGAAGAAAAAAAATAAATCTGCAAATATTCTATATGATAGAAGTTTATGTAAAGATTACAGGAAAAATAAAACGATGTCTCTAAATAGTACTCTTTTTCAGAAATCGGAACGGAACCCTCCTCGGTGCGCGAGTCCGACTCGCTCTTGAGCGGTTTGTTTTTTTCTCCATAAAACAAAGCGCGCAAAACCGTAAACGCTATTAAATGTCGTAACTATCTAATAAAAACTGACCCTAATTTATTCTACCCTATGGTAAACTACTTCATAGTGTCGACTCTTACATAATTATGTCATAGTCAAAGGTCGATATACAGTCTCTTCCCGGATTTACTGGTTTATCCTAGGTTTGACCAAAAGCCTTCGGGCAAACCCCGAAATAAATTCCAATTTCAGCCTTTGACTAAACTATTTTTAGTCAAACCTAGAAGTTCCTAACTTTTCAGTCAAACGTCGAAAGTAAAATAAACTGTTTCGGGCTTTGCCTAGTCGATCCTAGAAGCGACTGGCAGACTCGGTCAAACGTCGACGTCATGGGCACCCCGAGGTTGGGTTTGCTAACCAAACCCACCTCCTCCGTTCCTTCAAACCCTGCAGATAGATATAGGAGCCCCGCGCAGCGGGGCTCCGTCGACCTGCTGACGAAAACCCTAACCCAAGCCTAACCTAGGTGTTTTGAGGTTAGTTAGTTTGCCTGGTCAAACCCCGATTCCATTAGATTGAGTTTCGACATTTGCCTGACCAAATTAGTTTCTCCTGGGTTTGACGAAAAATCTTTAGTCAGAGGCCGAAAAGCTTCATTTGTTTGGGCTTTGACTAAGACTTCAATTCTGACTTAAGGATTGACTAGTCAAACCTAGGAGTGCCGGAGCTTCGAGGTTTGACTGTAACACATACCTACACCAGATTCATATGACATCATCATATTTGTTTCCTATCACGAAAACTGCAAGGCAATGATGTCCCATACAAACAAGTTAGCCCTGCCAACATTTGCACTGGAGGGAGCTATAAATTTATACGGATTTGGGGGACACGCAAGCGTTAACTGCGCGCAGGCAATAACCTGTCACCTTAGCTTGATTTACGCAATAGTGACGTCATGAGAGGTTTTTCTTTGAAACGGATAAGGCAGCGGTATCTTGCATTTTTTTGATTGATTGATATAACACGTGCGTTATTTTGATGATTACCAGCATAGGTATAAGTATGTTTAGGTATTTAATAATCCAGACTTAAGGCTTGTCTTGACTTGAGGAGCTCGTGGAGATCCATCAGGTTGAGCTACGCTTGCCGGGGTTGGTCCGTGGATGGGTGATCATCTTTAAATACCGAGACTCCTCCGTGCCTCGGAAAGCACGTTAAGTCGTTGGTCCTGGCTGTCATTCGTGGATCTTTGTTTTTTGACTGTCGTTACGGGTCGTCAGAAGCCCCGAAGTCTGAGAACCATACCAGGGGGTATCGTATTACCCAGTCACTGGGTTGTGGAGGTCAGATAGGCAGTCGCTCCATGTAAAATATTGGTACATAATATACATTGGTATAGTTGGTAGGTTGGTTGGTTGTTGGTTGGTTTGTTGGTTGGTTGTTGGTTGGTTGGTTGTTGTTCGGTTGGTTGGTGGTTGGTTGGTTTGGTTGGTTGTTGGTATTGGTGGTGGTTGTTGGTTGGTGGCTGCATCCGGTTAGACTGGAAGCCGACCCCAACATAGTTCGGAAAAGGCTAGGCAGATTGATTGAGACTTAAGGTTTGTCAAACGAAATGCTATGAAGAGCGGTTAGGTTAATGTTAAATTAACGGATCATTTTTGATCCTTTAGCTGACGTCCCAAAAGTCCACACAGCTGAAATGCCTGGGCAGGACGTGTTTGCAGACCACGATGGAACTGATGAGACGACTTGGATGGCTTCTTCAGGAAATGAAAAGAAGAATCTGAAGGCTTGTGTCCACCATTCGGATTAAGCAGGACACTATAGGACGTTATTTATGGGTTGATAACAAAATTAATATGTAAGGCTGAATAGGGATGATGACTAAAAATGTATTTGTTGTCCGTCATAGAGATTATTAAAAAATATTGGACACGTATTTTTCCTTTTTTTACGTAATCAAAAAATTAAATAAATAAATATCCTTGGACATTTTTACACAACGCCATCTAGTCCCAAGCTAAGCAACCTAATGCTTGTGTTATGGTAACGAGATGGCTGATAAACTACTTATATACATTTTTTTTTTTTTTTGTAAATACATACATATTATAGATAGAAAAACACCCAGACTCGGAACAAATACTTGTAGGTCGTACAAATATTTGTTCCGTGCGGGAATCGAACCCGCGACATGCTGCGCAGCAGTCAATCGCTCAACCACTGCGCCAACCGTGCCGTCAATTACGACGATACATTGAGTTAAAATATGGCATGACGTCACGCGTAGCTAGGTTTTATACGTACAAGTGACGTAGCGAACCCCCACTCCCCAACTCAACTTTAATGCGTGATAGCTAAGTATTTTCTTATTAACCCCCGACGCAAAAAGAGGGGTGTTATAAGTTTGACCGCTATGTGTGTGTGTGTGTGTGTGTGTGTGTGTGTCTGTGTGTCTGTCTGTGGCACCATAGCGCGGGTGGACTGATTTGGATGCGGTTTTTTTTATTTGAAAGCAGGTTTTCCAGCGATGGTTCTTAGACATGTTTTATCAAAATCGGTTTAGCCGTTTCAAAGTTATCCACTCTTTTGTTAGCTGCGGTAGGGATCTTAGACGCGTAATGGGTATTTACTTTACTTTCAAACCTTAGTGTGACCTAAAATTTGAAACATCCATGTATGCTATCTATCTATGCAAGATTATGGAATTCTTGGTCTGATGCTGCAGCCAGGATATCCAGCACTAGCGTGCTGGATACACTCTTGAAAAAATAATAGCAGAAATGTCGTCTTTGGATTCATTTACATCAGTATTTGATTCTATATACAATGCAATGGTGGCAACAGGATGAGCTGATGCTGCAGCCAGGATGTCCAGCACACTAGAACACTCTTGAAAAAGTAATAGCAGATATGTCGTGTTTGGATTCATTTACATCAGTATTTGATTCTACATACAATGCAATGGTGGCAACACGATGAGCTGATGCTGCAGCCAGGATGTCCAGCACACTAGAACACTCTTGAAAAAGTAATAGCAGATATGTCGTGTTTGGATTCATTTACATCAGTATTTGATTCTACATACAATGCAATGGTGGCAACACGATGAGCTGATGCTGCAGCCAGGATGTCCAGCACACTAGCAAACTCATGATAAAGTAATAGCAGATATGTCGTGTTTGGATTCGTTTTGATCAGTATTTTATTCTACATACAATGCGATGGTGGCTACACGATGAGCTGATGTTGCAGTCAGGATATCCAGCACACTAGTACACTCTTGAAAAATGAAATAGCAGATAGTAGTGTTTGTATTCGTTTTTTTTATCAGTATTTAATTCTATTAGCAGTACGATGGTGGCATCATTATAGGTTAATGTTATGTGCAGAGAAACTTAACATTCTGCAGTTATAAAAATGCATTTCTATGTTGTTAAATTGTTTAAAAAGTTTAAAAATGTTAAAATAAAAATTAAATTAAAAATTTAAAAAACCCCCAACGCAAAAAAGAAAAGGGAATATTTAAAAAGTCAAAAATAATACCTATCGTTGAGCCATTAAATTCGATTGAGTAATACCTATATATATTTTAATTACAGAAATTGATGGATGGCACGATAAGGTTTGCTCATTGAATTGGCGCTATAATGTCACGGCGGGGTACCGCATAAGTAAGTCAGACCCTTCACTTGATTGACTATGTACATATGCGGTACCCCGCCGCGAAATTATAGCGCCAATTCAATGAGCAAACCTTATCGTGCCATCCATCAATTTCTGTAATTAAAATATATATAGGTATTACTCAATCGAATTTAATGGCTCAACGATAGGTATTATTTTTGACTTTTTAAATATTCCCTTTTCTTTTTTGCGTTGGGGGTTTTTTAAATTTTTAATTTAATTTTTTTAATATGATAAAGCAAAAAATACGTGTCTAATATTTTTTTATTATCTGACTGACGGACTAAATAGAATTTCTTTTTTTTTACCTAGGCATCATCGCTATTATGGATAAATAATCACACTAATATTATAAAGGCGAAAGTTTGTGAGTGTGTGTATGTGTGTTTTTATGTTTGTTACGTATTCACGCTCAAAAGGCTGAACCGATTTGGATGCAATTTGGTATGTAAATAGCTTATACCCTGGATTAACATATAAGCTACTTTTTATCCCGGTCTACGCGGATGAAACAGCGGGCCGTGTTGATATAAAAATAACAAAAACGATATTATAGTAGAGCTCCGTGGCAAAAGTTTCGTCCAGGCAAGTAGGTACTCATCATCTGGCTAGCCTTTTGTCTACTATGTTGGGGTCGGCTTCCAGTCAAAACGAATACCAGTATTTTACATATTTCGACCGGGCAAGTACTGTCACCAGTGTGTACTGGATTTTCGAACGTCAATAACATAATAAATAAAATCCTAATTTTGCCTATATCAACAGAAGAGGAAACATATAAATCTTCAAAACCAACAAATGTAGGTAAATACGGTACTGTTTACGTTCTTGATCCAGTCGACAAAGATAGAAACAATGTCACAAACAAAGATACTATAACTACTAAGTCGCTACTGCTACTACCTACTCTCTTCTGATTGGTTAGCGTAATCTTATAACGATTAGATTATAGCACTAGTCCCATCCCCTTGTTTTCTAAATCTCACGTGTACTTACGTCGATTAAATGAACTAAGAAGGTAGGTACTTAAAAATAATAGTAGATTATTCACCAAGGGGATAAAGCAGTGCTTTATGTCATGGTCGCTATATTGAATTATTTCAATACTAAGCTCAGACTCATGAGCGATACGAGATAGCTATGACTAGAATCCTGAGTGCAGCGAGGAATTGAAGGTTGTCCAAGACGGAGACACCTTTATCCCCGAGGAGAATACTCTAGGTACTGTTCACACCTGCCGTGAGATAATAAAATGCAATTCGATTCTCAAATAATGTTAATAATAAGGTAATGTTTTTAGTGAGATGATGGAGCGGCCCTAGGAGGAGCTCGTGGCTAAGTAATAACAGCCGCACGGGTCGATCCGTCAGGTTAAGCTACGCTTGCCGGGGTTGGTCAGTGGATGGGTGACCATCTTTACATATCGAGATTCCTCCGTGCCTCGGAAAGCACGTTAAGCCGTTGGTCCCGGCTGTTATTCGTGGATCTTTGACAGTCGTTACGGGTCGTCAGAAGCCCGAAAGTCTGACAACCAGTCTTACCAAGGGGTATCGTATTACCCAGTTACTGGGTTGTGGAGGTCAGATAGGCAGTCGCTCCATGTAAAATACTGGTATTCAGCTGCATCCGGTTAGACTGGAAGCCGACCCCAACATAGTTGGGAAAAGGCTAGGCAGATTGATTGATGGAGCGGCCCTAGTGTCCGTAACACAGGTTAATTCCTAGCACGGAACCGGGTTTTGCTCCGCTATCCATTATGACATTCCTAATCTCACTCGTGATGTAGTATTTAAATTAACCTGTACTCAAAGTTTTGAAAATAAAGATTTTATTTATTTTTATTTTTAAATAAATGGTCGCAAATCGCGTTATTCACCAGCGGGTTATAATGCAATTCAGCACAATATTGTTGCCAGGCAGACCCCAGGGCTATAATGACTTACTTTAGGTTAGGTTTGCATGACATATAATTTGATATACTTATTCGAGCAGCTGGTGCGAAAAATATTTATTTGTGCCATCGTTTTGGTATACGAATCTGGGCAGAGATAAGTCGAGCAGATTCAATCTAGTTGTCGAAGGTAGTGGTACCACACTGTTAGGGTGAGTCCAATCGATCGACCAAGTGCGATCGAATGGATAGTGTATCTAGTAGGTACCTAAAGATCCATGAACACAATCGGCAATAAAGCCGACTATTGTGATACTGTGTGTACCGTTTAGAAATTCATCCTATTTTTTTTTAATTAAAGATCAGATTTAAAATCCAACAGTCTTAAAAAAAATATATGTACCTATGTAAAAATATGTGAAATAATCATAGGGCATCAAAAAATTCGTCCGCATCGCTGCATCGACATTCCTGTCGACAGCGATGCGGACGAATTTTGCTTTTGTGCCTTTTGGGCACTTTTCCAAACGCCCAAAAGGTTGTGATACCTGGCAGCATTGCCACGTTGTATAGCAATGCTAATTCTTTGGCCAAAAAATATGCCAGCTCTTATGGTCACGAGTAGAGTCGACCAACCGCTTGGCGATGTCTTAAAAAACTAAGAGGGCACTCGGAACCAGTGTTTCAACCCCAAACGACTCGAACATAAAAGTCCCAACAAGATTGGAGTATTTGCGCCATTAGATCAGATTATGTTTGCAAGCATTTACTAAAATGGAGTTTGGCCACACACACTAAAATTTTATTTTTATAATTGAAACACACATGAATATACTTTATCCGCTTTATGCCTATTCCTAATCTACTATTAAACCATACCTACCTATTAGGTCTAAATCGCGATTCGATAATGAAAATCTAAGAAATAGTTAATCCCTGCAGATAATACAATTCATATCTTTGATAGGTTCTTATCAGATAAGTATAGTCATAGTGTTCATTGATGTCATGGCAAAATCGTGTGATATTAGCCAAATAGGTATATTATTGGAATAAAGCGAAGTTCCTTATCGGACGGTACGCACTTGGCGGATGGGACGCGAAACAAAATTTAAGATTTTTCCGTCACGACCCTTACGTGTTTTGTTTTTATATTTTAATATTTTAAACAGTAACATATATGTGTAAAATGAAATAAAGGAAATAATAATAATGACATGGGTGTCATTTTTATGATTTTAAAAGTCCAAGATGGCGGATGCAAAAATTTTCTAATTTTTCGTCATAGGTGTAATTTTCATGGTTTGAGGTCGCTGAAAACGATAATGAGATAAAAATGAAAATCCAAGATGGCGGCTTCGATAATATACCGTCATGGGTGTCGTTCCACGGCAGCAAATATGACATATGCATATGGAAACCATGGAAACGACACTAAGGTAATACGGGCTGGTATCCGCAACTCCACGTCAATGCGCGTATTTTGCGTAAGGGTGGGAAAATCGATCATTCGATCCACCCCAGCTCCTCAAAGAAGGCCAGCAGCGCCTTGATCTTACTGACAACCTCACGGAGGGTACCTGGGTTACCGAAGTACTTTGCCCTGTATGCGGCGACTACCGGGCAGTTTAGAAGCACATGAGCTGCTGTCTCGTCGACCTCCACGCAGGCCCTGCATAGCGGACTGTCTGTGACTCCTATGACAAAGAGGTGTTTATTAAATGACCCATGGCCAGTTATAGCCGCTGTAACTGTACGCAGCTGTTGTTTAGTTAGTCGGAAAACCTGTTTCGTGAGGCGGTCATCAATTGCAGGGAGTGCTTCCTTAGCCTGCCTACACTCACCTTGGTCCGACCATAGTTTGTGATGCTAGTCCCTGGTACGTTTCCTTACCAGAGTGCGCAAGTACCCGAAAGGGAGCGGCACTATGGGTTCAGGTCCCACTGGTGCCATGCTCGACCCCCTTCTGGCAAGTTTGTTGGCTGCGTCGTTGCCTAGTGAGCCGCTGTGTCCCTTGATCCATTGAATTGTTATATTATTGAGTCTACCCACCTGGTTAAGACGCTGGTGGCACTCGTATATTAGCCCAGAGTCTACTGTGTGACTACTTGGCGCTTGCAGCACAGCCATGCTATCTGAGACTATGCGGATCGAGTGGTCCTTAACTTCCCTGGCCATGATGGCTGAAGTGGCCAGAGAAATGCCCATGCACTCGGCCTGGAAAACTGTGTTATGGGCCCCCAATGGTGTAGCTATGTGAAACGACACTATAATTATTATTATTTTTGATCATATTATTAATAGGAACCTTGTTCCAACCGAGTGTTCCACGACACTCACGCATTTTTTATTAGTGAGTGAGTTAAAATAAAGTAGGGAGGGACAATCTTAAATCATTGACATAGTTACGAATACTGTGATGTGAAAAAAGTTTCTTCGTTTTTGCTTAGGTATATATAAGACTTGGCAAAGAAAAATAATTTTCAGATTTATTTTTGCTACGTAAACATAAACGCGGATTTTAAACAAATGGTATATACTGGTATTACTTATAAACCAGTTATCTGTAGGTAATACCTAAGGACCTTTACACTAAGAACAGCTAAGTACCTGATCGAAATCTAAGTCCTATCAGTGTTATTGATGTAAATGTTAATCTATGTAATTTTCGTGTAAGATGGTTATCTAAAAATTTACATGCATTTTCTTTATATATGTATCTAAATCTTTTGTCTGATACTTCTATACAGCGATATTGCCACGTGTTGGTTTTTCTAGAAAGATTAAAGAAATGTTCCAACAAATGAACTGTCAAAAACAGAGATAATTAATTGATGGCATGTCATGACGTTTGTAGCCTGAAGGCCAATTCCCATACATAAAAACGTTCAAATTCAATTCGCAATCTCATGCCAGCCACAATCAAATGTCAAAAATGTAGGTACAGTCAGAGTCAATAATATCGGGACGAACAGAAAATGATCAAAATGATCTAAACAATTATGAAAATGAAATATTAACTCAATGACTCAAGGAATGTTTCAGAATGAAGATAGACACGGCAACTGTCATTCTGACAAGAGTTTTATCCAACTGAGATAAAGTTTATTTTTTTTAGTTGTTGAGATCATTTTGAGCAGTCTGTTGGTCCCGA
Source organism: Cosmia trapezina (assembly GCA_905163495.3). NCBI lineage: Eukaryota > Metazoa > Arthropoda > Insecta > Lepidoptera > Noctuidae > Cosmia > Cosmia trapezina. The sequence continues at coordinate 21,242,015 of LR991037.1, forward strand.
TATTTTTGACACTGACTGTAAACGCTATTCAATTTTTGACAGATTAAGACTGAGATGAGATTACGAACGTTGTTAAAAATACGGGAATTGCCCTTTGTTATTATAATGATGCATATTATAGGTAGGAACATCAACAGCAATGAAATCTAATCTTGTTGTAATTCGTTAAAAAAAATGACTTCAAAGAAAAGAAAACAGTATCTAATAAATCTGTGATGTTAAACGACACTTTAATATTGGATGGCTTTCAGCTGCTTTCAGGCGGAAACTCCAATTCTTTCGTTTAGACACAAAGAGCACAGCGTGACAGCCTTTGTGTTACTGTTTAGGGGGACAGAGTACACCGCAATGCGGAAGTACAATAAAATTTAATACAATTCCCAACATCTTGACTTGACCTGGAACCGTAACACCGTTGTATTTAGTATTAAGTATTTATGTTAAATTATTCGTATAGGTGACCTGAAAACACTATTTATTATAATTAAAAATTATTTTAAGGCGTATACTGATTTTTTTAGACATTTTGCGCCGACTCCAAATAAAAAAAAAATTGGGATAAGGCCAGGAGAATTATGATTCTAGTCTGAATCTGATGGCTGCACGAAGTAAGTATTAAAACTCTTCCCACAATGACTAAAGCTGCGGTGTAGATTAACACGACACAGCTAATTGACTAAAATTGATTTATCATTATAGATACTGTGCAAGGCACATTTAGATGGTTCAATAGAATTTTACCCAAATTTCTGTCAACTCACGAGTGCTGAACCAGAATTTTGCACATAATCATAATAATCATAATCATAATCACAATGTTTATTTGTGAAACATAGGTAGGTATACAATTAGGTCTTACATATAGAATAGTACGCTATGTTTTGTCTTAAGACATACAAATTTAATAACATGCAAAGTAAATCTGCTAAAGATAATGTCATTAATAAAAAGAAACATACTAATATTCACTAAAAATTACAATGTCATTTTTTTTTGCATAATTATTTGCGATCATCCGAAAAAAAATCGCATCATTTGCATGAGTAACTAGAACTCGGGACTAAACAGCATTCTGAAAACAGTGACAAAGATTTTATAATCCCGCATTTTGAGGCATCTTGTTGTGGAGAGGATGGCCAGGTGACAAACTTGTACCTTACTTGGTCACCTTCTGTGCAAAATGCGTCAAACTCTAAAAATTAGGTACCTCACCATTACCTCTAATATAATATTACTGATGTGGCGGCATCTACATCGCCACATATGAACTACGCATCAATGACATGACGTCACGCAAACCTGCACCGCGCAATTAGAGTTTACCACGCGATTAGCATATATACAACGTCCCGACATCAACCGTCGGGCAGTGGCCCACCAGACACAACACCCGTCTGGTCGGAGGATCCTCCCTTTTCAATGGAGGATGAGTGAACTTTACACCCTGTTCCTCATGCCTCTAAATTGGTGACCCCGAGCATGAACGTCAGCGCAGCCTTCGTGCAACTACATCAGCGTGACGTCATCAGCATCACTTCCTCAAGCTTTCGAGCGGCGAGTCACACAGCCAGCCAGCATCCACGGCTTCAACAGGTATCCTGACCACCAGCATGCAGCGGACGCGCATTCCTGGTCATCACCTTCAGCCTCAACCCAGCGCTGTACACTCCGACTCACTGGAGCATAACGCAGCGCCACCCCGACTCACTGGGGTATCACCGCAGACAGTTCCGACTCACCGTGAACTATGCGGCACCCGGTTCCGACTCACTGGAACTACAACTGGCACTGGCAAGCATCGCAAGATACACGACTCAGCCCACTATCGACCTCCGGTCTCCGTAGGGGAGTGATGTGGCGGCATCTACATCGCCACATATGAACTACGCATCAATGACATGACGTCACGCAAACCTGCATCGCGCAATTAGAGTTTACCACGCGATTAGCATATATACAACGTCCCGACATCAGCCGTCGGGCAGTGGCTTACTAACACTAGCTATAAGGTATTACTAACATTATGGATATTTTGTTGTCAGAATTAATAAAAAATTTGGTTTTGCTTTTTTTCATTTTTATCAATGTATTTCGGTAACATCAGAATATCTCATTCATATTTTACTCATACCAATGAGACTTGGTCGTAACGACAAGGCACTTGCAACAGAAGCACCACGACAGCTATCTACATATCTATGTAATCTTTACCCGTCTATATAATCAATCTATGATAAACTTCGGAACGCAGGGAAGTTTGTCCGGGAGCTCAGCACCGCCAATCAAGCTCTATTCTAATTCTAATTCGACGAGGGTTGGGCGTCAAGTCGGCTGAACTTCCACGTCAGGTGTTACACTTTAGTTTGCACCTAACTGTTACAGTTTATATTGGTTTGGTGGTACCAAATACTAGCCGGTCGAAATGTAGTTTGTTCAGTGAGTATACTTACATCAACAATTTCTATAATTAATAAAAACTAGTATACAGGGTGGCATCGAAGCGCAACCATGGATTCAGTTCATGATTCTGGAAAAAAGATTGCTGTTCCGCAATTCAAACAGTTTTCAGTTGTTGTTTGCTGTTCATTTTGACCGCGTGGCTAAGTAATAACAGCCGCACGGGTCGATCCATCGGGTTAAGCTACGCTTGCCGGGGTTGCATCTTTACATACCGAGACTCCTCCGCGCCTCGGAAAGCACGTTAAGCCGTTGGTCCCGGCTGTCATTCGTGGATTTTTGACAGTCGTTACGGGTTGCCAGAAGCCCGAAAGTCTGACAACCAGTCTTACCAAGGGGTATTGTATTACCCAGTTACTGGGTTGTGGAGGGCAGATACATGATTGTTCTCATGATAACAAACAACTTTTACTCTGGGACCAAACCTGAAATCGCGAAAAAAAAAAGCAGCTGTCCCATACATTCATGTTCGCATAAAGGCTCTTAAAGACTGTTTTTTTCGCGATTTCAGGTTTGGTCCCATAGTAAAAGTTGTTTGTTATCATGAGCACAATCATGTGTTTAGATATCGGTCACTAATTACCAGTCACTCTGACATTTTGACCGCGTAGTCCAGAATCTTGTAAGTACTGAATCCATGGTAACATGTTGTGTTTCGATGTACCTGCGTCCATGTATAAGTTAGTAGGTATAGGTAACTACTCTATAGAGAAGGTATAGGTACAGTACTCTATAGAGTAGGTATAGGTACAGTACTCTACAGAGTAAGATTACATAATCTCAAAATAAGACTAACAAGCGAACGCATTAAAACCAGGTTACGAATAAGCAGTACCTACTATGAGATCCAATATAATGGATTGTTTTGAAAAATGAGATATCCATCGATTCGTCTCAGGGCCCAAGCCGCCGATCGATCAAACTGTTTGGTTAGGATCTGCTGTCATTTGCAGACAAGACGAAAATTTTATTAAAATCGATCACTCGACCAGTATAATTACTATAACTACCAAAACATTATAGCTATTTCACGAAAAATATAAAACTTAATGATTTTTTCACGAATTTTCAATAAGATATTGATTCGTGGATAAAGATGTTTTAAATATTATTTATCAACCTCCTGAAATATGAATTCTAACAAATTATAATAATGTCGGTATAGATACAATTACCTAGAAAAAAAACCCTGTCAGGTAAGTACTGGCAATTTTTTTGATTAAAAACGGAAAATGTGTGTCTCTTTCTCAAAACCAATTTTGAGTAGTTTGTCCTTATAGAACTACTCAAATTTGGTTTTGAGACAGAGATAGAATCATTTTTTTTTTTGTACTCCATTTGGTCAATCATCAGACCATTGATTCCAAACATCCAGGAAATGTTAGGTTAACCTAATGGTTATCTAAATTGAATATGAATTCCCAATTTAATCATGTATATTTAAAAATAGGTTGATAACATAATTATTCTTTAATTCTAGATTATTTTATTTCAATTCGTTACAAATCTAAAAAGTACGAATGCAAATTATTTTCCCAATGAACTGTAAAGTTCTCTCATTTAAATGCAACTCCCATTTTTCCAATACCAATCAGCCCGGCCAATTCGTATTTACAACAGCTAAGAGTGGCGAATACATGGTGCAACCATGTTGCGCAATAAATTCCACTGTCAATCAATCTGCCTAGCCTTTTCCCAACTATGTTGGGGTCGGCTTCCAGTCTAACCGGACGCAGCTAAATACCAGTATTTTATATAATGGAGCGACTGCCTATCTGACCTCAACCCAGTAACTGGGTAACACGATACCCCTTGGTAAGACTGGTTGTCAGACTTTCGGGATTCTGATGACCCGTAACGACGCGAAAGATAGAATCTACGAATGACAGCGGGGACCAACGGCTTAGCGTGTTTTAAAAGGTAAAATAGAACCCCTAAAAGATTACTTTTTGTCAAACTACGGCGGAATTTTTTTTTGTTAGTTTTACAGGCTAGCGATCGCGTTCTAGTCAATCTCGATCGCAATCTGTGATTGGAAATCGATCGATCGTGATTTTACAGTCACAGAGGTATACAATCTCGATACTGATTGACCGTGGGGTCCATTGTGCACAAGTAATGATCCAGCGCTTTACCGGGAGTGATACGTGAGTTCGAATGACGTTTTTGCGAAGGTCGCCATTTCGAAAAATTTTGCGAGTGGTACGCCAGTTCGAAAAATCATTACATCGAAAACCGCTATATCGAATGACATTTTCGCGAAGGTCGCCATTTCGAAAAAAATTGCGAGCAGTACACCAGTTCGGAAGTCATGGTATCGAAGTCCGATGTTGAGTTAATTTGTCTGGGAATCGAACTCACGACCCCAATGAGACGAGACACAGAGAGCATGGTACTTTGATTTGGTTTGGGGAAAAAAAAAAGAAAAAAAAGACAAGTTAAATCAACATCGGACTTCGATATCATGACTTCCGAACTGGAGTACTGCTCGCAATGCTCGAAATTACGATCTTCGCGATAACGTCATTCGATATAGCGGTTTTCGATTTAATGAGTTTTCGAACTGGCGTACCACTCGCAAAATTTTTCGAAATGGCGACCTTCGCAAAAGCGTCATTCGAACTCACGTATCACTCCCCGCTTTACCAGACCGATTTTTAGGGTTCCGTACCTAGGTATAAAGTTGAAATTAATACCAAATACGAAGGTCTAAAATACGGTCATTTGCGATATATTTTGACATTTAAAAAAGTAAATCAAAACCCAGGAGTACTTCCCTTTGACCTAGAATCATGAAATTTGGCAAGAAGCGAGGTCTCACAGCACAAGTAGGTAAAGTAAAAAGTCCAAAAATTGTTAATTTGTAATTCTATCACATTTTTTATTTTTTTATTTTCGGATTACAATTATAAGTTCGTTTTTGGTATAAATTCTTTTCAATTACGGAACGCTTCATTGTGCGTGGTCCGACACGCACTTGGCCGGTTTTTATAAGTCATCTGTGCCACTTTCTTCGAACCAAGATAAAGACCCGTCACCAATATAAGTCTTATTTGACTCAACTTTGTCTTTGTTTGTTTGAGAGTGCCTTACGATTAAAAGTTATAACTAGTGTTAAGAAACTCGAGTCTACATTTCGAGACTTGAGTAGAGTTTCAAGACGAGAACTCGTTAGTCACATGAGTCCGAGTCCATTGAGTCTTCTGGGTCTTTTCGAGTCCTTTAAGTTCTTTGAGCTAGACTGAGTCATGAAATTGAGTTGGTGTATAGGTAATACTCGGTGATTTTATATCGTAATCCATATCTATGAAAATAAATCGCACAGTAAAAAAATGTAACAATTAAATAGCATTAAACGCGAATAACCTAATCAAAAGAAGACTCAGTCTTTGAGTTCTTTTTGGCAGGACTCAAGTCTTTTTACAAAAGACTCCAAATTATGAAGGACTTGAGCTCTAAGTTTAATTTAAAAGACTCGAGTCTTCAAAAATTGCTCAAGTTTAATTAAATACCAAGACCAAGACCACCAAGACCAATACCAAGACTCGAGTTTCTTTCAACACCTATAAGAAATTGGTACACTAGTCTTTAAGTATATTGGATGTATCTCATAACTTTGTAGTGTATTCAATTGTTGGTGAGCCTAATAAATAAAATAAATAAACACTAGTTATACGCAGAAAAAAATACATTAAAGTATTGCGCATCATATATATATTGCGTAGTTTACGCCCACACAGTCCGTATATAAAAAGGCGTAACAATATGCAGTGTACTGGGGCGATCAATGCAAAACGGAATCCATTCCGTACGGGATCGTTACGTATCGCACGATCGTTCCGTGCGATTTACGATCAACGATAACGATACTTTCTCGTCTACATCGTTAAACTGCGCAGATAACATTTGTTCAACCCCGGACGCTGGTGGTGCAGACACACTTGTTAGCTAATGCTAGGAGACCGGGTCGGGGTGACAAAGGACTAAATTAACCTATGTTATTGATGAATCAATTCTCAATTCTCAATTCTCAATTCTTTATTGCGTTCTATAATGTTATAATAACAGTTGGTAAGCTTAAAAATAATGTCACAATTATGGACCCTGTCGGGCACAGCATAGTAGGAGAGAGGAGGAAGAGCGCTTATTTTGGGCGCTTATTATTTATTTACTTATAAATGTATTTTGATTACATGAAATACTATTTTTCCTATCAAATCAAGAGTATCATTGGCTGAGCCTCTCTTTTTTAGCGACAACATACTTGATTAGGTATGTTTGTTCTAACATTATTATTAACACAAACGGGATATTTACCAACTGTTATGTTCGAGTTCCCGATATTTCGGCACTGTTGCAAGCATCATGATTACGGATAAACTGAAGTAAGTTATTGCGGGTGGGTGTTTTATGAGCAGACGAATCGGTCTACCCTCTTTCTTGTTCGTTTTTGCACTCAGCACCTCTACCACTGTCACTCGCAACTCGATTCTGTTCCCGACACACGAAACTCACTGTATCCGCTCGCGAACTTTTTTCGACACTTTTTCGGATTTTACACAGCTGAGCCACTGGATTCGAGGTTCTCGACAGTTGAAACCCATCATCCCGGTTTAAGTTCCTATATTTGGTAACCAAATATAGGAACGATGATAATTACAATGCGTTTCAACTAAGAATAGGAAAGTCAATGACCTCTAACTGTCAACTGAAGCTAGAAATCTAACGCTTGCAAAGTTTTGTAGTGTTATTCTTATCCATTTTAGTTCTGTTTTTGGAATTTGTTTTTGTTAAAATACGTCACTGACTTTGCAAATGTGTAAACGAGATGCTATTTTGCTAAATCTTCACAATATGGCGCAAGGTCATTCCTATTCTTAGTTGAAACGCACTGTATATGAATATAGGATAGGGATGATGGGATGGGAACTCGAACATAACAGTAAACATGGTAAATATCCCGTTTGTGTTAATAATAATGTTATGGTCACTAACTTTATTATTAACACAAACGGGAGGGGACAGTTAAAAACTTATGTTTGTTCTAACTCAATACAACGAGTCGTTTTGCATCCTCGTCAAATTTCAGGGTGTGATACAGAACATCAAACCGAACAACTTTCTCCATGGGACCAACATCGTAATCGCGAAAAAATAATCGGCCGTCCCATACATTTCCATCGAGTAGGTATTGAAGTTTTCTATGGGACAAATGAAATTTTTTTCGCGATTATGATGTTGGTCCCACGGAGAAAGTTGTTCGGTTTGATGTTCTCTATCACATCCTGAAGGATTCAAAACGACACGTTGTATAAGAAACACCTATTATTAATTATTCTGAGATAATACAAAATATAGTCTTACCTACAGGTTTAGGTACAAAAAAATGCTTATCAATGATTTAAGTATGATACGATAGATAGTCATGAACTTCATAACGCGTCGCCATGCAGGCTGCCACACATAAGCTCATTAGAAGCAAGCCAGCAAGATAACACTCGACTCGACACACCCAGGTGTTCGAAGAAAGTGTTCGATATCATTACTGATAATCTTGCGATAGTACATAAGTACCTACCTATTTGTTAATGGCTAATGATACCAAGACATGAAAATTGCGGTGGTTTATACTTACATCGCAAATCCGCTTACTCTAATAATTCCAAAATCATATTTAGGTAATTTTTACATTTAAGATTCAAATTTTATTATGGCAAAATTACTTCGGATAGTGATCAGTGAACTAGATCCGTTAAGTGACGTCAGATCAATGCAATATTTCGGATTGAAATAATCCATATTACGTCAAGATATCTAAAGATGTTATCATTTAATACAAATTACCCGCACGAACTATAATACACACCCGGACACCTAAATCGATCCACCATGCATTTTTATGTGTAGGCCTAAAACATCAATTTAATGATAAGTCAGAAAAAAAGTTTTTTTGCAGTTTTGAAGCTGACATAAAGTCCAATTAAGAACCCAATTGCTAGCAATCCACCAATTACCTCGCCGAATAACTTAAAAATATAAGTTTCTCTTTAAGGTTTTACATTGCAAAGTAAGAAAATATACTAGGGAAATCTTACTTTATACAGTGGCAACTGGCAACATTGTCAATACGTATTAAATCAAAAATGTCATCAGCGTCGTAATACAAAAAGTCAGTCTGCAGTTGTTGGTGCCTTTCGGCCATTTTTACTCATTGAAGGCAAGTATGATTGTCAATTTATCATTCTGTTTCTATTGTTTTGATATTGTAATGAAATCTCACTTAGTTTTTATACGTTTCATGAGGTATTTTTGGTTGTTGTTTTCAATATGATTGTAAAGATTTCCGTTAGATTATTTCAAAATAAGGGGTGCCAACATCTGGGTATATTTCGGCAGTCGTAAATGCAAAAAAAAAGGTAACACAAGTTACTAAATAAACGTTTTCTATACGTAAACCATTGTTTCAAAAGTTCCACTTTTTTTTTTGCCCCTGAGAGACGAATAGACGACTTATTTCAATTAAACAGTTTTTTTTTAGTAATCTGATTTCAAATGTGGAAAAATGACAAACGGAAACGATAACGTCTAGCTTCAGGACCGATTTATTTTATTTTTTTATTTGTGTGATCTTTATACAACATTAGTTTTTGTTTACACTAAACCTCTTAAGGGGTCATTGTACTCATCATTTTGAACAACTTTTACTATGGGACCAAACCTGAAATTGCGAAAAAAAATCAGCTGTTCAGTACATTTTGACGAGTTTGATGTAGATATATGTACTGAACAGCTGATTTTTTTAAATAGTAAAAGTTGTTCAAAATGATGAGTACAATGACCCCTTAAGAGGTTTAGTGTAAACAAAAAATAATGTTGTGTAAAACGGTGCCTCGATTCAGGTGTCCGGGAGTGTAGGTATGTACCTACCTGCCGTTCTATCTAATGCATTTTAATCGTGCGTGCATAAGTAATCATATTTATATTATTAGTTGAATGTTTGATTATGAAACTGACGATAGCGCTGGTCAGTAAGTATAGTAATTTCAAAACCAGAAGGTTATTCTGATAAAAAAATCGAAGACCACGACAATTATAAGAACATTGGTTTGTAACGAAGTTTTAGCAAGGCACTCACTAAAGTTGCATGCATTAGACTATCCCGGAACTAAAGTTTAGGTCACACCTATGTTTGTTTTTCAATATGTGGACGTCCAGGCAAAAAGGGTACAGTAGTGGGTTATTGAAGTTAAGACTAGATTCGGTATCTAGAATAGTCAATTGATAGTAAGGATTGAAAAAATATTCAAAAACTGGCACATTTTTTTTTTCATCAGACATTTGAAGTTGAAATTCAGAAAAATCGTATAAAGTCATTTACTATGTGAAATTGTAGATAATTGAGCATTTATTAACAATCAATTAAAATCGCGAAATGCAATTTTTTCACCCAACTTTACAAAACTTCTTATATCTCGGAAACTAAATGCCGAGAACTGGACCCTTTTTGTTTGGACGCCCACATATTTTCTCTGCAAACCTACACAAATTCCCACAATAGTAGCCTAAGCACAATAGTAGCCTTCAAAATACTTAGACTGTTGTATAACTATTTTAACATTTTAAGCTGGGCTAAGTAGTACCTTAGTAGTACCTTTACTGAGCTAAGTTGATAGAACAAAATAGAAATACCCATTTGGGAGCCCAACTTGGTATCTCTACCGTAAAACCATTGAAGAATTACCTAAACTGAACTAACTGATAGAGTTGAATTAAAATCGTAAAAGTACCTACATACATAATATATATAGGGTGACTGGTAATTCTAATTTAGTGACCGATACATAAACTCATGATAACAAACAACTTTTACTATGGGGACAAACCTGAAATCGCGAAAAAATATCAGCTGTTTCCTATACTTTGATGAGTCATGCGAACTTATATGTAGGGAACAGCTGATTTATTTTTCGCGATTTCAGATTTGTTCCCATACTAATTTTTTTTTGTTATCATGATCGGTCACTAATTACCAGTCACCCTATATATTATGTATTTACGATTTTAATTCAACTCTATCGTTATTTTAGTTTAGGTATTTCTTCAATGGTTTTACGGTAGAGATCCCAAGTTGGGCTCCCAAATTGATAATTCTATTTATCTATTGATACAAGGAATCTCTTAGGGGTCATTGTACTAATCATTTTGTACAACTTTTACTATGGGACCAAATCTGAAATTGCGAAAAAAAATCAGCTGTTCTCTACATTTTGACGAGTTATACGAACCTATAAGTAGGGTACAGCAGATATTTTTGTACGATTCCAGGTTTAGTCCTACAGTAAAAGTTGTCCATAATGATGAGTAGGTACAATGACCACTTAACCCCTCAAGTGTCGAATGCACCCCGTGTGCATAAGAAAAACCCTTTTTTTGTTAGGTATATAAGCTTATATCACATAAATGTAAAAAAACATCATCCGATGGAAAACCAATCATCATCATTAGTTGTGAACCTATGGAGTTCGTAGCTAACCTCCCCTCCCCCCGCGTGTCAAATGCAGACAAAGTGTGCAAAATGACAAAACTTTACATAATAGGTATATATGTGATCTAAGCTTATATAAGCTTAGATCACATATATATAAACGTAAAAAAACCATCATCCGATGGAAAACATATCATCATCAGTAGTTGTGAACCTATGGGGTTCGCAACTAACCCCCAACCCTCCCCACTCGCTGGGGTTTAGGGCCTAAAATTAGCCAAACTCAGACACTTGAGGGGAGTGACTGTGAGAGAGAGGGAGGGACACTGGAGATTCCGTGTATGAATAGATAGACCTTATATACAACGTGTCGCTTTGCATCCTCGTCAAATATCAGGGTGTGATACAGAACATCAAACCGAATAACTTTCTCCAAAGGGACCAACATAGTATTTGCGAAAAAATTTTCAACTGCCCATAGAAAACTTCAATACCTACTCGACGCAAATGTATGGGACGGCTGATTATTTTTTCGCGATTACGATGTTGGTGCCATGGAAAAAGTTGTTCGGTTTGATGGTCTATACCATATCCTTAAATTTGACGAGGATGCAAAACGACACGTTGTTTATAACGGGTGATTCATTCGGAGTTACTTTTTCCAAAACTAAAAAAAATATGAATAAAACAAATTTATCGGGTAATCTTTATTATAATACAAAAGAACCATTCCTTACATTTACTTTTTAAAGATTATTAATCGCAGTTACGGACAACATTTGAAAGAAATAATCTTTAAAAAGTAAATGTAAGGAATGGTTCTTTTGTATTATAATAAAGATTACCCGATAAATTTGTTTTATTCATATTTTTTTTAGTTTTGGAAAAAGTAACTCCAAATGAATCACCCGTTATATAGTGTACGCCTGCTAATTTTATTACAGCAATCGAAAAATCTACTTCATCAATCACATTTAAACGCCTGATAAAATATTTTTATTGTTGAGTATCTATTCGTCATTGAAAGATTGTTTTTATAACAGGCGCTTCTACTGCCTCGTTGGCCTAGTTGGTTGGTCAATATTTTCCACAGCACTGTTGTAGCTCAGTATGCAAACCAATGTGCCTAACTTTAGAGTTACATAAGCTTTCGTAGGCGTGACATTGGCTCGCATTCCTATCTGCCCATATAATTTTGTTACAAACAGGTTTCAATGGCAATGCTTTTTGTCTAATAACATCTAAGTAGATTACAGTTGATGACTAACGGGAAATGGTCAGACCAATAGACATCGTATTTTACATAATATATACAGGCTGTTTTTTTAAGCAGTTTTCAAACGCAAATTTGTACAGGATTCTACCCATAATTATGAACAACTTTCACTATGGGACTAACTTTGAAATCGCGAAAAAAAATTAGTTGTTCAGTACATTTATCTACACGAAACTCATCAAAATGTAGGGAGCAGCTAATTTTTTTTTCCCGTTTTTAGTTTTGGTCCATAGTAAAAGTTGTTCATATTCATGGGTAGAACACCCCGTGAAAATTTACGCACTGCTTAAAAACGTATCCTGTATATTTGTAATACAGTACAAAGCTGTACTTGTAGCCATGCAATGGTCCAGCCAGCGTTTACAATCATATGCCTCACTAATGTGAACGTCTTAGATGTTTGCTTTAACCTACTAATGTTCACAATGTCCAGTCTTGTTCCTGGGAGAAAGTTAAAAGCTCACAATAAAAACACTCACCCGCATCAATAATGAGGCAATAATTATGAGGCTAACCGGACTTAGCGAATCGGTAGGAACTGTGAGGGCTCGAACCTCACAGTGAGAGGCTAGCTACAGAAATAACAAAGCGGTGCACAGGTGGAATGGGGCTGAAGCCCGCTATATTAAAAGAATCAATTTCAGAAATATAGATTAACACTTCCTAGGCGCAACTCTAAAAGAATCTGACTCACTCTTGAATAAAAAACGAGGTATTCATTATAAGAGTAATTCGATGATTGAAAGGTAACTTCGATTCAAGTACTGTAGAGGCTACAACATGAAGCCTCTACAGTACTTGAATCGAAGTTATTATGAACACATAAAACTATTGTACAACCATTACAATATTGTCCATAATGATGTAACTTGTGGCAATTGATAGTATTGTTTTTATCGACTTGATATATTCGTTATCAATGTTAGATCTATGATTTATCTACGGCTGATCATAATCATCAAACAAGCCACCCGTAAACCTTGACTAATACTGCTGTATTGATAACATATTTTAAAGTTAAGTTACAATGAGATATTAATAATCATTATAATTACATTACATCGGTACACTGTATCAGAACATTCGTGGATTCTGTACATTCACGGATCTTTGACAGTCGTTACGGGTCGTCAGAAGCCCGAAAGTCTGATAACCAGTCTTACCAAGGGGTATCGTATTACCCAGTTACTAGGTTGTGGAGGTCAGGTAGGCAGTCGCTCCATGTAAAATACTGGTATTCAGCTGTATCCGGTTAGACTGGAAGCCGACCCCAACATAGTTGGGAGAAGGCTAGGCAGATTGATTTGACACTGTATCAGAACATAGGCAGGTGGTTCTCTTAATACAATTAAAATAGTTTCAAAAGCCTATTGGATTTCCTCTCCACTTGCTAGTTCCTTTTTAGCTTCCTAATCTTTTTAGATCCCTCATAGTGTACTAATCTAACATAATATAGAAAGCACTATCATAAGTTCATAACTTAATATAACTAGTGACTGGTAAGTAGTGACCGATACTTAATCACATGATTGTACTCATGATAACAAACAACTTTTACTAAGGGACCAAACCTGAAATCACGAAAAAAATCAGCTGTTCCCTAAATTTTGCTGAGTTATGCAAACATAAATGTAGGGAACAGGTGACCGATACTTAATCACATGATTGTACTCATGACAACAAACAACTTTTACTATGGGACCAAACCTGAAATCGCGAAAAGAAATCACCTGTTCCCTACATTTATGTTTGCATAAATCAGCAAAATGTAGGGAACAGGTGATTTCTTTTCGCGATTTCAGGTTTGGTCCCATAGTAAAAGTTGTTTGTTGTCATGAGTACAATCATGTGATTGAGTATCGGTCACTAATTACCAGTCACCTTTTTTTTCTTTTTTTTTTTTTTTTGAGGGTGGGAAATCATCAAATAACTTCTCCCGCTCTGGGTGGAGCGGAAGGGCGTGTCAGACTTTTACTGACTAAAACCCACCCGTGTTCCTTCAGTTGCCTATGCCAGGGCCGCGGTAACTTCTTCAAACAACCCGCGACAATTACCAGTCACCCTACATAGGTATATCAAAAATCAGATCTTTGTGTGTATGTTCTGAGTATGTCACAGCGACTACTACATATTGTACTATTATTATTTTGTACTCACTATGCAAAAACTTTTCTCACCCACATCACATTTTTATTGTGTAGATATCACTATTTCTTCTTATTTCTGTGGTGGACATTTTTCGGTATTATTTAAATGAAACAGATATGAAATATTCCCTTCAACTCCCCAAGCATCGCCCACACCGGCATTATTTATTCGCCTATATTTATTTAAAAAGTTGTGACGTGTCCCCGGAGTGTCGTGTTCACCGTTTTGCTGTGAAAGCATTCGATGGTATTTGAATATATTGCCATTTCCTTTTATTTTATACTTGAAAACTTTTATTTTATGTGTAGGGACTAGCTAGAGAGTCAGAAAGAACCAGATCAATAGCAAATTCTCAGATTTACCGAGTAGGGAATATACATACTTACGAGTAATTGGTGATAGGGCGTCACACGCCACAGAAGACGGCAGAAATCTCAGATTTTTGTGAAATTTACCTCTTATATCGTGTAAGATAACAAGACTTGATAAGAATGTCATGTGTGTGGTTAGGTGATTACCTAGGTGTTTGTACAGGGGTACAAAATATGAATCCTTCTTATGTTATTTGCCTTATATTAACTACAATGTGCATCATGCAGAATTACGCTGTGATATCTTTAACGCTATCGTGCAGCCCAAGCAACACTGATAAATATCTTAATTGAGTACCGACATTCTTATACATTTATTTTTAAATAAAATGGCGATATTTTAAGGCTGTCACATTTTACTAAGAAATCGTCTCTTCGCATTAAAAGTGTACAATCTCAAAAAAGTTACAAAATTTGAGTTATGTACTTATTATATAAATTTTCTGTAAGTATATTCACAATTTTTTTGAGATTGTTCATTTTTAATGCGAAGAGACGGTTTATCGAACTACGTTCTTTTGTCACTTTTTAAAAGAAAATATTTGCGACACTAAACATTTCTGTACACTTAACTCAATTGGTAAGTTTTTTGAGATTGTACACTTTTAATGCGAAGAGACGAAATTACTTTCCAAAATAACTTCTTGAATTTTGATTTACGAATAAACGATAAGTATAATCATATTTTTCTCTTCTCGTTCTCACTCACTATTGTCTACATTTCTTTTTCATTTCTCTTTTTGCAGGTCTGCTGGAAGAAATTTCTTAAGAAATAAGCAGTACCTTTGTACTCCTCATTATAAATAAATAAATAAATATAAATATCCTTGGACATTCCACACAACGCCATCTAGTCCCAAGCTAAGCAACCTAATGCTTGTGTTATGGTAACGAGATGGCTGATAAACTACTTATATACATTTTTTTTTTTGTAAATACATACATATTATAGATAGAAAAACACCCAGACTCGGAACAAATACTTGTAGAAATATGATGTATCTCTACATATTTTTCTGTGTACATAAATTGAAAAGTAAATAAATAAGTCAAAACTTAAACCTAGTACCAAAACAGGTACATACAATGAAGTAATAAATTATTAGACTTTCTAACTTATCTGGGTGTGTATGTCCGTTAGTGGACTTATTCCTCGACAAAAACTTATCATCCGATTTACGGTTTTCTACTTCACGCATTTGTTCTCCCCGATTTAATACATATTTTCACACGTAAGGTAACAATTATTAATTGTAAAAATGTTGCGCATGAAAGCAAATAAATAGGTAAATACTAAATACTGGCGTGCGGTCGACCGTACCACCTAATAGTTCGTCATAGGTTTAACAATTAAGTTATGTAGTTCTCATTGAATTTTCAAATACTAAATTTTTTTGCACACGCTACCATTATTTCTAACAAGTTATAAGGTACAACCCTAATACATTTGTAAGAAAACTGGAAAAAGAATTCCTAATTACCGACATAATTAATTCTAGAAATCTTTTTTTAAATCACGATAACATCAGAACGGTTATCAAAGATTTCTTCAATGTTTCAGCAGTAGCTGACAATAAGATATCGGTTTTTTACCTCGGCGCGCGTCATGCATTCTACTAAGGTGCGAACGTACGTAAGTACTCCTATACAATAAATAGTACTCTGCGTACGGTCAGTGACCAGAGATGTGGAGACTGAGAGCATTCACAGACGTCATACAATCTGTGTATTAGTAATCAGACAGACAGGCAGGCAGACAGACAGGCAGGCAGACACACAGACGGATAAGCAAGTGCTCCTATAAGGTTTTTTATAGTTTTAAAATAAATGGTTTTAAAGTTATTTAAGAAAATAGACAATATTTGAGCATTCCCCCCTTATCTCCGAAACTACTGACCCTACAATTTTGAAAAAAAATACAGAAAATAGATCTATCTATATCTGTAGATTACAGGAAAACCTATAAGAAGTTTGTGGTCTTAAAATAACATGGTAAATCTCTCAATGTTGTGAGTAAAAACTTACATTTACTGTTGGAATCTATGGGAGAACATGTTTTTCAACTACCTATATAATGTTAAGTTTGTTCTTGGGATAATTAATTTAATCCCAACTACGGAACCCTTCATTGTGCGTAGTCCGACACGCACTTGTCCGGTTTTTCCTTTTGAGGTACGGAACCCTAAAAATCCGGCCAAGTGCGTGTCGGACCACGCACAATGAAGGGTTCCGTAGTTGAAAAGAATTTATCCCAAAAGCAAACAACATTGTAATCCCAAAAAAAAATTTTTTTATGTAATAAAATTAAATACAAATGAACAATTTTCGTATTTTTCCTTTACTTGTACTGTGAGACATTGCTTCTTGCCAAATTTCATGATTCTAGGACAACGGGAAGTACCCTATAAATCAAAACCTAGGTTTTGATTTACTTGGGAGTCTCAAAATATGTCACATAAATGGCCATATTTTTTTACTGCGTTGACTTAGAAGCTTGATTTTTTTTAAACTCTAAGGTACTATAGACCTACGTATTTGATATTAATTTCAACTTGATACCTCCACGCGTTCCTGAGAAAAAGGGTATCGACTGACTGACAGACAGACAGACCACGAAGTGATTCTATAAGGGTTCCGTTTTTTCCTTTTGAGTTACGGAACTCTAAAAATTAATGTCCCATAAAGTTTTATAATAAAATAAACTCAATATACCTATTCGATCATGTATACACCGCTTTACCTTCGATTCGACCGGATATTGATATTAAATACTTTTCACACAGAGATCCGCCGCCTATAATGTTAATAACCATTATCAATTTTATTATTTATCAAACTTCAATTAAGATATCGAAATTATTATCAATGATTTTAAGATAGAAAAAAAATTATGGTGACATTATTTTATTTAACGTAAACGAGCAAAATGCTTACGCGCCCTCTGTTTATACTTTTATGTGCATATCATTGCTGTGTTGGGCATGAAATTAAACAATATTTGACCTTCAATTCAAATAAAAAATTTGGCGTTTGTACTCCTGCTTGGATACAAGGATCCGAGTATTTTGCTCATGACAAAGTTAGTGCAAATGTTTTGACTGCAAATGAAAAATTAAGTTGTGTGGCATCTGACGTCGCTCAAATACCTGCTGGAGTGTTAGAAGCCAAAATTTTTGCGCAATTTGCTTCTAAGAATGATAGTGTGTCTATATTGGTGTACGAAGCTTTGGACGGAAATGACAAATTGGTAGGAAGAGCCGACATCTTTGCATCTGAAAGAAAATATGTTTACAATGGATCTTATACACTTAAAGTTCCTGTTAAGAAGAGTAATGGATTTGTAAGTATTAAAGTTCGGTATCCTATAAAATAATTTCACTCAAAAAATTTCAAGTTACTATTAATTGGTCGTTATTTGACTAGGTACAATGTATTGATCAC
This sequence comes from Cosmia trapezina, assembly GCA_905163495.3. Taxonomy (NCBI): domain Eukaryota; kingdom Metazoa; phylum Arthropoda; class Insecta; order Lepidoptera; family Noctuidae; genus Cosmia; species Cosmia trapezina. Next base: position 21,260,193 of record LR991037.1, read on the forward strand.
AGGTAGGCAACATCTATAGTCATTCTTACGTCATTTGCAGCTTTTTCAACGTTGTGCCCCTAAAAAAGACGATTTCCTCTTAAGCTTTTACTACCAATGGGATCGTTATTTGTCTTAAATATATCGACGTACTAACCATATACAGAGTATACATATACAAACGTGATGATATATGTTATCTTCTATATTAGTGTTATGTTACACTTCACATAACACTAATGCTATAAAGGCGAAAGTTTGTGAGTACGTGTGTGTTCGTATGTTTGTTACTTCTTCACGCTCAAACGGCTAGACCGATTTGGTTGAAATTTGGTATGTGGATAGCTTATACCCTGGATTAACACATATGCTTTTTCCCGATCTACGTGGGTAAAACCGCGGGGTGCACCTTGTTAAATATAATAGGAAGATTTATAATTATAGTCTCCAGTCGTATACTGTCGGAAAATCTTATATCGAACACAATGAATGAGTGAAATGACCGAACACGTACTCAAAAGCAAGTAGTAGAATTGCAATCATAATATAAGGCTCTCTGACCCCTAACTAAACGATTAAAATAGAAACGCACAAACTAAAACTCGTCTGGTTTTAACAATTACAATTTTATCAATTTCAGGTTGTACTCCTGGGACGTGCTTCTAAAGCGTCTAGCATCATCATCCGATCCGTTTATTATCGACCAGATCTTCTATTACAAGATTTCATGTATAATAGAATTAATAGTTTATATTCCTCAATGCAGCCTTTTGTAACTTTGCCTACAATTACTTTTCCAACCGCTGCAGTTCTAAATAATTTAGACACAGAATTCACCACGGTGACTGAACCCACTACGGTAGAATCCACCTTAGTGACTGATCCTATTACGGTAGAATCCACGTTAGTGACTGATCCTTCTACGGTAGAATCCACCTTAGTGACTGATCCCACTACGGTAGAATCCACCTTAGTGACTGATCCTATTACGGTAGAATCCACGTTAGTGACTGAACCTACTACGGTAGAATCCACCTTAGTGACTGATCCCACTACGGTAGAATCCACCTTAGTGACTGATCCTATTACGGTAGAATCCACGTTAGTGACTGATCCTACTACGGTAGAATCTACCTTAGTGACTGATCCCACTACGGTAGAATCCACCTTAGTGACTGATCCTATTACGGTAGAATCCACGTTAGTGACTGATCCTACTACGGTAGAATCCACCTTAGTGACTGATCCCACTACGGTAGAATCCACCTTAGTGACTGATCCTATTACGGTAGAATCCACGTTAGTGACTGATTCTACTACGGTAGAACCCACCTTAGTGACATATCCTATTACGGTAGAATCCACGTTAGTGACTGATCCTACTACGGTAGAATCCACCTTAGTGACTGATCCCACTACGGTAGAATCCACCTTAGTGACTGATACTATTACGGTAGAATCCACGTTAGTGACTGATTCTACTACGGTAGAACCCACCTTAGTGACTGATCCTATTACGGTAGAATCCACGTTAGTGACTGATCCTACTACGGTAGAATCCACCTTAGTGACTGATCCCACTACGGTAGAATCCACGTTAGTGACTGATCCTACTACGGTAGAATCCACCTTAGTGACTGATCCCACTACGGTAGAAACCACCTTAGTGACTGATCCTATTACGGTAGAATCCACGTTAGTGACTGATCCTACTACGGTAGAATCCACCTTAGTGACTGATCCTATTACGGTAGAATCCACGTTAGTGACTGATTCTACTACGGTAGAATCCACCTTAGTGACTGATCCCACTACGGTAGAATCCACCTTAGTGACTGATCCTATTACGGTAGAATCCACGTTAGTGACTGATCCTACTGCGGTAGAATCCACCTTAGTGACTGATGCCACTACGATAGAATTAACCACGGTGACTGATCCCACTACGATAGAATCAACCACGGGGACTGATCCCACTACGATAGAATCAACCACAGTGACAGATCCAACTACGATAGAATCAACGACAGTAACTGATCCCAGTACGATAGAATCAACTATGGTGACTGATCCAACTACGATAGAATCAACCACGTTGACTGATCCCACTACAATAGAATCAACTACGGGAGCTGATTCCACTACGATAGAATCAACTACGGTAACTGATCCTACCACGATAGAATCAGCCACAGTGACTGATCCAACTACGATAGAATCACCCACAGTGACTGATCCCAGTTCGATAGAACCAACCACTGTGACTGATCCCACTACGATAGAATCAACCACTGTGACTGATCCGACTACGATAGAATCAACTACAATGACTGATCCCGCTACGGTAGAATCAACCACGGTGACTGATCCGACTACGATAGAATTAACCACAGTGATTGATCCAACTACGATAGAATCAACCACAGTGACTGAGCCAACTACGATAGAATCAACCACAGTGACAGATCTCACTACTATAGAACCAACCACTGTGACTGATCCCACTACGATAGAATCAACCACAGTGACTGACCCCACTACGATAGAATCAACCACGGTGACTGATCCCACTACGATAGAATCAACCACAGTGACTGATCCAACTACGATAGAATTAACCACAGTAACTGATCCTACTACGATAGAATCTACCACAGTGACTGATCCTACTTCGATAGAATCTACCACTTTGACTGATCCCACGACGATAGAATCAACCACGTTGACCGATTCCACTACGATAGAATCAACGACAGTGACTGATGCAACTACGATAGAATCAACCACTGCGACTGAGCCAACTACGATAGAATCAACCACAGTGACTGATCTCACTACGATAGAATCAACCACTGTGACTGATCCCACTACGGTAGAATCTACCACAGTGACTGATCCCACTACGATAGATTCTACTACTTTGACTGATCCCACCACGATAGAATTAACCACGTTGACCGATTCCACTACGATAGAATCAACTACGGTGACTGATCCCACTACGATAGAATCAACCACGGTGACTGATCCCACTACGATAGAATCAACCACAGTGACTGATTTAACTACGATAGAATCAACCACAGTAACTGATCCCACTACGATAGAATCTACCACAGGGACTGATCCCACTACGATAGAATCTACCACTTTGACTGATCCCACTACGATAGAATCAACCACGTTGACCGATTCCACTACGATAGAATCAACCACGTTCACCGATTCCACTACGATAGAATCAACCACAGTGACTGATCCAACTACGATAGAATCAACCACAGTGACTGAGCCAACTACGATAGAATCAACCACAGTGACTGATCTCACTACTATAGAATCAACATCGACCACAGTAACTGATCTCACTACGATAGAATCAACCACTGTTACTGATCCCACTACTGTAGAATCTACCACAGTGACTGATCCCACTACGATAGAATCTACTTCTTTGACTGATCCCACCACGATAGAATCAACCACGTTGACCGATTCCACAACGATAGAATCAACTACGGTGACTGATTCCACTACGATAGAATCAACTACGGTGACTGATCCCAATCCGATAGAATCAACCACGTTGACCGATTCCACTACGATAGAATCAACCGCAGTGACTGAGCCAACTACGATAGAATCAACCACAGTGACTGATCTCACTACTATAGAATCAACATCGACCACCGTGACTGATCTCAATACGATAGAATCAACCACTGTGACTGATCCCACTACGGTAGAATCTACCACAGTGACTGATCCCACTACGATAGAATCTACTACTTTGACTGATCCCACCACGATAGAATCAACCACGTTGACCGATTCCACTACGATAGAATCAACTACGGTGACTGATTCCACTACAATAGAATCAACTACGGTGACTGATCCCACTACGATAGAATCAGCTACGGTGACTGATCCCACTACGATAGAATCAACCACAGTGTCTGATCCAACTACGATAGAATCAACCACAGTGACAGATCCAACTACGATAGAATCAACCACAGTGACTGATCCCAGTACGATAGAACCAACTACTATGACTGATCCCACTACGATAGAATTAACCACAGTGACTGATCCGACTACGATAGAATCAACTACGGTGACTGATCCCTCTACGATAGAATCAACCACAGTGACTGATCCCACTACGATAGAATCAACCACAGTGACTGATCCCACTACGATAGAATCAACAACTTTGACTGTTCCCACTACGATAGAATCAATCACGGTGACTGATACCACTACGATAGAATCAACCACAGTAACTGATCCGACTACAATAGAATCTACCACGGTGACCGATCCAACTACGATAGAATCAACCACGGTGACTGATACCACTATAATAGAATCAACCACAGTGACTGATCCGACTACGATAGAATCTACCACTGTGACCGATCCCACTACGATAGAATCAAGCACACTGACTGATTCTACTACGATAGAATCAACTACAGTGACTGATCCGACTACGATAGAAGCAATTACGGTGACTGATTCCACTACAATAGAATCAACCACTCTGACAGATTCCACTACGATAGAATCAACCACAGTGACTGATCCCTCTACAATAGAACCAACCACAGTGACTGATCCCAATATAATAGAATCTACCACGGTTGATTCATCTGAAAACTCTGACCCAGAAGACGTCGCAGGTTTAAGCGCTTTTGTTATTACAGTCATAACTTTGAGTTCTGTTACTGCAGTAGCTGGAATTGGATTTACTATCTGGTTCTTCGCTTGCTTTAAAACAGGTCTACTGCTAGGCACCTCTTCGTATAATTTAGGTGGAACTAGTGAGATACCTTGAGAATGAGAATGAGAATGAGAATGAGAATGAGAATGAGAATTTTATTTGCTAAGGATGTAGGTACAGGTATAAGATGTTATAGATTAATTAAAAAGATCGGCTACAATCTACCTTACGGCGTGCAAATTATTACATATTTTAAAATATTATTATTACACACAAACAAAAGAATGTCAGCAAAAACAAAACAGAAATTATAGGGAAGTCAATTAATATTATTACAGTCAGGTAGCTAAGTCTTACATCGTCAAATTTGGAATTAATTATAACAGTCATAATCCGGATAAATTCATGTCATTTAGAAAGTCTTTCACTGAGTAATAACATTTGACTAAAAGCAGTTCAGTTACCTTTGATTTAAACATGTTCAAAGAATAATCCTTATAACCATGAGGTATTTTATTATAAATGACAGGTCCCATTGTCATAATACTTTTCCTTAACAGTGCTGTTTTGTAATGACATGAATGCAGCAAGTTCTTGTATTGGGATCTCAAGGGGCCATTACGTGGTCTTATATTGGCCAGTGACGGGAATAAATTCAGATTGGTTTTTACAAAAATTGCCACTTCCAATATGTACAAACATGGGAGAGTCAGTATCCTCAGAGACCGAAACACAGGTTCACAGCTGTCTGTGCTTTTTAAGTTTGACATAGATCTAATACACCGTTTTTGGGCCTTAAAAATCTCCTCCCTCTCACTACAGTTACCCCAAAATATGATTCCAAATCTTATTACTGACGCAACCAACCCATGATACGCTAGTAGAAGTGTATCGTGGCTAACTTTATGTGACAGGTTATATAGTACGTATGCTGATTTACTTAACTTCTTACAAACGTCATCGGCATGAGGCCTTAACTAAACTGTGTTAAAATTAGTTATAATGATCACGTTATATGAACAACCAGCTAAGGTGAAAAAGTCGGTTTATTAGTATTTTCTGCAACGTGCTGCTGCTATCGCGACATTCTTTCAGATCGCTGATAGGGCTAGTGGCCAGTAATCATAAAAATTATAATAAGATAAAATAATTCGTAAATTGACAAAAAATTAATTTCAAACAAACTAAATAAAAAAATAATAACCAAAATTAGGATCACTCTATTCAAAAGTCTTATTCATGAAGCTATTGTTCTATACCATCTTGAATAAGGTCGCTGACCCAACACCTTTTTTTTGTTCATCGTTTCTCTATTGTTCTGACCCAGCTGTTAAGTAGCTTCATGGAAAAAAAGACTCGAGTTGCGTGGCCTTTTTTTTCTCGTTTGTTTCTAGACGCTATTTTAGAAAATTGTAAATAAATAAAAAAATAATAACTTTTAATGAAATAAAAATATCTTTATACCTTATGACTTTTTTTACCGTCTCAAAAAAAATTGGGTAGGTATATTAGGTGAACAGAGTAGAAGTCTATGGCATACCTATTTCTTTTTTTTTTAATAGTTTAGACAAAAAAAATTATCTAAGTACCAATAAATAGAACAAATTCGATGTAAACTTTTCATTTTTGTACCAGAAAAACAGAAATTTTGAAAAAAAATAATACATCGTTTAATAATATCGAAATTCAAATCATGTGCAGCCTGCATATGATTTGAATTTTTGATTCCTTTTTTTTTGAAAAAAAAAAAAAGTATGCCATAGGCTTCTACTCCGATCACCTAATACACCCAATTTTTTTCGAGACGGTAAAAAAAGTCATCCGGTATAACGATAACGCGGAACCGTATGCGCATGTTGAATTAATGTCGCAATTGCAGCTGCACGTTGTAAATTGATGTGGAATTGGTGTACTACTATGACATTATTGTTGTTATTCTATAAAGAATTCTCAAAGTTCTGTCATTAAGGTCTTAGGGGTCATTCATTTGATTAAGTATTTATTTTAAATTCAATGTTGAATAATTTTAACCTTCGCTCAAGAATTCTTGATGAAGTTTTTAACCTACATAAGTAATGTTTACTTGCACATACTTGTTCATTATGATTTTTAACAATTTATTATAATCCATACAATGTGTACATTATTTTTAAATAGTTATAAGAATAGTAAATATTTATTTATTGTAAATAGGTTTAAGATGATTTTTGATACAACAATAAATATAAAAACGTATTTAACTAATAAAACTATGTGGGTGCAGTACGACAACGTTCAAAGATGCGATTATCTAAAAATCAATCAATCTGCCTAGCCTTTTCCCAACTATGTTGGGGTCGGCTTCCAGTCTAACCGGATGCAGCTGAATACCAGTATTTTACATGGAGCGACTGCCTATCTGACCTCCACAACCCAGTAACTGGGTAATACGATACCCCTTGGTAAGACTGGTTGTCAGACTTTCGGGCTTCTGACGACCCGTAACGACTGTCAAAGATCCACGAATAACAGCCGGGACCAACGGCTTAACGTGCTTTCCGAGGCACGGAGGAATCTCGATATGTAAAGATGGTCACCCATCCACTGACCAACCCCGGCAAGCGTAGCTTAACCTGACGGATCGACCCGTGCGGCTGTTATTACTTAGCCACGAGCTCCTCCGATGCGATTATCTAAAAAACTAAAATTAGCGATTATCTAAAAAACTAAAATTAGCGATTATCTAAAAAACTATTTTATTATTATATTATCTAAAAAACGATGCGATTATCTAAAAAACTAAAAAACTAAAACTAATTTTAGATGCGATTATCTAAAAAACTAAAATTTTTCGAATTAAATGTGACTGGTCCCCCTAAGGGAGTAACGGAATTAGTGTGTCAATGTAGGATGTATAGTATTTTTGGTGGGAATATAAATCAATTTCTGTTGGTCGATCGATAGTCATATGTTATTCGCTATATTTCGGTTTTTCCGAAGATAAACCTTAGAAAACTGGTCGTAGATACTGTATTACGAGTATTGGTAAGGTCGTTAAATGATTTATCTACTGCAAATATTGTCATTCTAATTCATTGACATAGATTGTAAACCGTTTACCAGCTTTTCCGCTAGATAAGCAGGTTCATCGAAAATATAACTAAAAATGTCTGCCTAAGGCTGAGGCTACAGTAAGCAGCGATTTGCGATGCGACTGGAAGAGCGAAACGAATAACGAGAGTAATATTTGATGTACGGTGTAGCCACATACGTGAGCATTCATTTATTTGTTTTAATCGCTCATGTGTCGCAGGTCGCGTCGCGGCCTAATGTAGCCTCAGCCCAGTGGTCTCGAACCTACCGATTTTTCGGTATTTTTACCGATAAGGGCTCTGTTCTACCGAAATATTTTTTTCAATAAATAAACGAATTTGATAGAATATTGTATTTTTTTCTCAAATACCGATTTTGGGTACAAATATACCGATTTTACCGGCAACTCTACCGATCTAACTCTATGACGTTCGAGACCACTGCCTCAGCCTAAAACATCATTGGACTATTTTACTGTCTTAATTGTTTTAACATAACAATATTACATACCTACTAGCTTTTGCCCGCGGCTTCTAAATATCCCACGTGAACGTACTACCGGGAATTCCTTCTTTATTCCTTGTCTACAATATAAAGGGCACCTCTGTGCAAAATTTCAGCTTTCTAGGTCCAAGGGTTTGGGCTGGGCGTTGATGAGTCAGTCAATTAGTGAGTCAGTCAGGACTTCTCTTTTTATTTATATGTATAGATATACACATACTTAAACTCACGCCTTCTTCCTATGAGGGTAGGCAGAAACTACAGACAACTACACGTTAAACCGCGCGTTAGGTCGCGGCTGTCAGTAGTGGATCTTTAACAGTCGTTATGGGTCGTCAGAAGCCCGAAAGTCTAACGACCAGTCTTACCAAGGGGTATCGTATTACCCAGTTACTGGGTTGTGGAGGTCAGATATAAAATACCGGTATTCAGTTACATCCGGTTAGACTGGAAGCCGACCCCAACATAGTTGGGAAAAGGCTAGGCAGATTGATGTTGAACGAAAATAAGTTCAGAGTGACTTAACGTTACCGGTGCATTGATAATACGTTATTTTTTTCTCCAGACAACTGTAGTTAGATGTTAGTAGATGAAATATTTGAGGAGAGAACCTATATCACGTAATAGCCTACAAGACACCAAGAGACATACAACAAACAATCGTTGCAAAATAAGTAATCAGATTTAGGAAATCCAACTTCTCATCTAAAGTATTTTTTTTTCCTGTTGCTGTTTTTAAAATCAAATCACAACAGCAACTGCTCAAAGATTGCAATATTAGCTCCCCGATGACAATACAGATACAACATAAAATGCATAAAATATTGGTTCATATAAATGGCAACGTCCGTAGATAGTAGGCAGTTAGTTTATCAGTTGCATAATTTATTACCACCCAAAGACCCTCCTTAGCTTATCAGGCAGGCGTAAATATTTTAAGCTCTATATTTACATGGCGCCTACTGATGCTTTTGAAAAGATATCTACATACCTATTTGCTTAAAGTGGTTGTAACTATTGGTAATACCATAACATACACATGTTGAGGATATAACACGAATGCTTTTCTAACCGCTCTAGCCACAATCCGCACACTTCTGGCGGGAACGCCTGTTATACCGCTAGAAGATTCTAGAAGCTTCTCTAAAAACAAATGACGCATAGTCTTGTCGTTGACTGTTTGTGAGATGGCTGTCAACCGTCAACTGAGCTGTGCACATTTTAGATATTTTTACAAAACTTTATCTTAGCCCCGAACCCGAATTGTTTATTAAAGCACTTACCTAAGATCTCCTAAGATAATGTGGTTATGCTAAAGCCTGGATTTAACAGTCCTTTTTACTCCTACGACAGCCAAATAAAATTGTAAGACAAGACTTAGGGTGGGTTGCACCATCTTACTTTAACAATAACAAACATCGAACTGCAGGTGCGATGTTTGTTATTGTTAAAGTAAGATGGTACAACACACGCTTGTTAAAGTTCCAGCTAGACAAAAAATTGGCTGTTCCATTTGACAATTTGTTAGCTGACGTTTTGTAGAGTACTATATATATATATATATAATACGTTTTTTAAACCGGAATTATTTATTAAAGCACTTACCTAAGATCTCCTAAGATATGCCCCCTTATTCATAAAAAAACAAAAACACTCTACAAACCTATTTTAGTTAAAATTGTATTTTGTCTTCCTCTTTCAAACTCAAATCATAATTCATATAATTAAAATAAAATTGACAAAACACTATTTTAACTAAACTAGGTTTGTAGAGCGTTTTATTTTTTTATGAATAAGGGGGAATGTGTTTTTGTTATTTACTTGTGGATAATTATTTATCTGAAATAAATGATTTGATTTAATTATAACCTAGATTTTACAGTCCTGTTTACTCCTACGACGGCCAAATAAAATTGTAAAACAACACTTAGTATGCTAATATTTGTGCTTGATTATACAGGGTGAAATTGAATAGATGCGACAAAATTTAAGGGGGTGTTCTACGCATCAATATGAACAACTTTTACTATGGGACCAAACCTGAAATCGCGAAAAAAAAATCAGCTGTTCATTACATTTAATGTTCGCATAATTCGTCAAAATGTACTGAACAGCTGATTTTTTTTCGCGATTTCAGGTTTGGTCCCATAGTAAAAGTTGTTCATATTGATGCGTAGAACACCCCCTTAAATTTTGTCGCATCTATTCAATTTCCCCCGGAATAAGTCTGCAGTCTCACAAATTGGGCCAAAAAGAGACATTGTCTGGATTAATCCACACTTGTCTACAGACAAATTGGACTTAAGTAGACAATAGACATAGCAAATTCGTTTTTAACGCTTTCAAGGCTTAGGACACTAGTGGTGGCCCAGTGGTAACAGCCGCGACTTACGCGAGTTGTAGGTCGTAAGCTCGAACCCAGACAGGCGCTTTACTTTGTGTACGTTATTTCATCACCACTGCTCTCAAAACTGTGAAGGAATACATCGTGAGGAAACCGGCATGTCCTAGAGCCAAAAAAACCGGCCAAGTGCGTGTCAGACCAAGCACAATGAAGGGTTCCGTAGTTGAAAAGAATTTTTCCCAAAAACAAACTTAACATTGTATTCCCAAAAAAAAAATACAAATTAACAATTTGCGGACTTTTTCCTTTAGTTGTGCTGTGAGACCTTACTTCTTGCCATTCATGATTCTAGGTAAACGGGAAGTACCCTATAGGTAGATTCTTTTAGAACTCTATGGGTCTATAGACTGTATTTGATATTAATTTCAACTTGATATCTCCACGGTATCCTGAGAAAGAGGGTCTTGACAAACTGACATACTTACTTGAAAATATTTTTTTATGTGAAAAATTACAAATTAACAATTTTCGGACTTTTTTCATTATATTTGTTACCATGCGTTGCCTTAGAAGCTTGATTTTTTTAGAACTCCAATGGACCATCGACTTACGTATTTGATATTAATTTCAAATAGACAGAAATAGACCTGGATTTAGGTTTTTTTTTCCTTAGTTCTACAAACTAAAATAGATTTCAGGAGACATGAAATCACTTCTTATGTATTGTAGATTACTGTGTATTTTTTCCTATCAGAAAGATGCTATAGTTACTGTAAAAGATGGTTACAAAGTTACTTAGTTTCGCCGTATTTTAGGAAGGAGCAGCCTTAAGGCCTACTCCCTCTCACCGAGAGGAGGCCTGTGTCCCAGCAGTGGGAGCATTATAGGCTGATTATGTAAGGACACTAAATGGCCATAGCAGTCATAACAATAAAACTTCTTTTGTCTCTCGTTCAGTGTCCGGAAAGTGTTGAATGTCGTTAGAAAAGGCGCACTTTTACTATACATTGCTATTATAATTTACCAAAATATTTTTTTATCATACCTACGTAATTGTGATCTAGGTACATTTTGGAGATTTGAAATATATTTTACTGTTACTGTATAGCAGTAACTTCTATAATTTCCGTTATTATAACAAACGTTCACAAAATAATTGAGTAATGCCCCAAAAATATTTAGCGCCTAAATATTATACAACAGCAATACTTATTTCATGCAATTAAATAAATTGATAATGCTTTTTTTCTTTCAAATACACAAACCATACCAACTGTAAAAAGTGATTTCGTTTGTAATATTTGTTTCAATAAAATCACCGATTTAATTACCTACCTATAATTTTGGTTTGTTCAGATGGGCATACTTACCTATTCAGTAATAATCAGTACCTACATCTACAGAAAAGAGGATAATTTACCTATAGGTACCTACTTAAATACCTAGGTGGCTAAAAAGGCTGCTCAACTTAAGTGGTGTAGGTAGGGCTGGACATGTATTGTCTGCCACTTGGCAAACGATCCGAGATATGCTCAGGAGCTATGGGTATGGGCCCATAGAACACACGGGATCGCCATAGACCACACGTTTGCACGGACGTAAACATATCGCGGCGATTTTGTTTCGCGCACTGGATTTTCAACCTCTGCTTAGCGCCGAGAGTTAAAAATCCAACAGTGTGTTTTTTCAACGCGCTAAAATGCACTCTGTCGTTGTTAGGTTGGATTCTCAATGCTCGGCTCAACAACGAGAGTTGAAAATCCAGTGCGCGATAAAATCTCGCCGCAATATTTTTACGTCCGTGCGTACCGTCGGCTTAGCTGGCAGAACGCAATGACTAACAAGATGACAACTAATGACACGTTGCCAAATAAATAAAAAAACCGGTCAAGAGCGAGTCGGACTCGCGCACCGAGGGTTCCGTTCCGATTTCTGAAAGTGTGCGTGTGTGTGAAAAGTGTGCTATTTAGAGACACCGTTTTATTTTTCCTGTAATCTTTACATAAATTTCTATCACATAGAATAATTTCAGATTTTTATCTTTGTAAACTTCGGAGATAAGGGGGGGGACGGTATTTTTTTTTACATTTTTCATCAAAACACGAAAACTATGAGGCCGAAAAAAAAATAAAAAAATGTTTGAGAATGTGCAAACAGCGTTCTTTCAAATGATACCACCCCACATGCCGTAGTAGCTTCACTTTGATTTTTTTATATTTATATATTATTATATGTAGTAGCTTCACTTTGAATTTTTTATATTTATTTATATTTTATATTTATATTTATATTTTTTTTGTTACAAAAAAATATAAATATTTTTACTTTTTTCTTATTTGTAAAATAGTTGGGTAAACGTCATCTAAAACTATTCCAAATTTCAAGTTGATAGCATTAGTAGTTCTTGAGATATCCAGCTGTGACAGACAGACAGACAGACAGACAGACTGAGTCACACCATAAGGGTTCCTTTTTTACCATTTTGGTACGGAACCCTAAAAAGGGCAAGAGAATGATGATGATGATGATGACGTTTTGGACTTACAACAAATTTTATTGAGAAGTAGGGCAGAATTGATAATTTGTTTGGTAACTAGGTGTTGCCCCACGGGAACGTACAATCAGGATAAAACGATCCTATGTTCTATTCCAGGTCATGGTCTACCCATGTACTAAATTTCATCCAAATCCGTTCAGCCGTTTTAACGTGAAAGCGTAACAAACAAACAACAAATTTGTAATATTAAAGTTAGGAGTTCGGATTGGGATAAGATGTATTTTGAATCATTCTTCAAGTGAGCATGTGGAGTATCACATGAAAGGACGCTGTTTGCACATTCTCAAACATTTTTTTTAGGCCAAGATAAGTGGGGGACCACTTATCTTCGAAGTTTGCAAAGAGAAAAATCTGAAACTAATCTGTGTGATAGAAGTTTATGTAAAGATTACAGGAAAAATAAAACGATGTCTCTAAATAGCACACTTTTTCAGAAATCGGAACGGAAACCTCGGTGCGCTAGTCCGACTCTTTGTTGATCGGTTTTTATTTGTAATGCCCTGTATCATGGATTGATGATGCACTGTTATTACCATGTTTATTGCTTATCAGATAATATAGATTCGGCATTGACTGTCCATTTTTATAGTGAACACAGAAAGTTACATGTTACAAGGAATACCAATCGTTTCAAGACTTTATCGCGATGTAAATACTTACGAAGTTTGAAAACAATTTAGTGCCAAGATAACTGACTTTATTTATAAATCCAATGGAAATCTATGTTAGATATAAAACTTTATGAATTTATTACATACGTAGAAAAGCTTTATCCCTGAAATGGTGGAACCATCATCCATGCTCTACATGCCTCAGCTGCCTGATTTTCACGCTTCCTAATGTAGGTCGCGCGTGCAAAGATTTTAGCTTACTTATTGCACAACTCACTACTTAACAAATAATTTTAAAAACCATGTACGTGCATCGTACACTTGGATAACTCCCCAAAGCTGTTTGAACTGCAGAAACTCCAGTGGGTCTCCCGAAAATTCTGGAAGATCCTTCGGCGTGCTTAATCGAGTTATAAGGTTGGTATTCGGTGCACTCGTAGAAGCCAGGTCTTTCAGCGCGCCGGCTAGCATCTGAATAGTCGCTTGCATACTGGTGGCCTCCGCCGTCGGTGGCGGCGCGGGTGCAGTGTGTGGGTGCGACTCCATGGGCAGATGTGGCACTGAAGGTGGCGGCTCTTGCGGTGACGTAGTTAGCCCAGGTGGTGCTGCTGGTGCCGTAAATAGGACGGCATTAGCAGGCGCGGCTGGTTGTGTCTCAGGTGGATGCAACTTGCCCAAGGGGTTGCCATGATCGGGGGCCGATTGCATTAATTCGTGATGACTCCGTTCCAGCCATTGCTCCACGTCGCAAGTGCGTTCTTCGCGTGGACTGTATTTTTCTTCTTCCTCTAGTTCAGCTAAGTCCGCTTCTAGCTGTCTGTCTATGAGCTCCAGTCGTATCTGTGCCTTTTGCTTTGCAGCATCCAAAAGCAACTGTGCCTTTCGAGCTTTTACCGATGATGTGTCGGAATGACCTTTCGACCTTGGTAACGTGTTGTCTGTTTTGACGCTCGGTGATGCCACAGGTGTTTTGAATACCATATTTTTGACTGCTGCACTGGTTGAAGGCTGACACTCTTCAGTCTTTGTTTCTTGAGCTGCCTGTTGTTGTTCAAGTCTACGTTGCGCGCGCTCGCTTCGCACCGTGCTTCGCGTGCCCGCCATTTTTTTCACTGGTGGCGTGACAAACATTAATTTTTGTTGATCCGGCTCGATTGGCCACTTTGTAGATTGTAGTAGGTGGTAACCGGCGAAGAGAAACGAGAAGGTAGCTCAGACAACTTATATTTTGGAAAAGACACGGAAATAAAAATGACAAACTAGGTAACAGGTAGGTACAAGTACAAGCGCACCCGCCTGCATTGCTCGCACGGACTCAACTCCCGGCGTGTTGGTGGGGGTCCAGCGACCCATACATCTACACTAGATATAGGTACATATTATAAAGTAAGTACATGTTATTACTACTACTTAACTAAGAATGTAAAAGTATGAGCGCGTCGCTAACATTCCCCCCCCCAGTGCTGGCTCAGCACTCCTCAACAAGTGAAAAACGCGCGACGCGGGCTGCAGGTCGCTTCCAGACACCAGTCTTAGTCTTCACTTCGACCAGTCTGATTCGTCCATCCTTTCCTGGACATGTGTTCTGAATAACACCCTTCGGCCAGGTACTACGAGGACTGTTAGGATCAACCACTACCACTACGTCACCTACCTGCAAAGGTTTTACCTCCTCGTTCCACTTTCTTCGAGGCAGTAAGTCGGGGAGAACCTCTTTCAACCATCTACGCCAAAACATATCCGCTAACGCTTGTGACTTTCTCCATTGTTTGCGTAGATACATGTCGGAATTATTGAAAGTCCCAATGACAGGTGTGTTGGATGAGCTACCTAAAAGAAAATGGTTAGGAGTCAAAGATTCTAAGCTTTCAGGGTCCACGGAGACATGTGTCAACGGACGACTATTTACTATGTTCTCCACTTCCGCCATCAGAGTAAGCAGCACTTCTTCGCGGGGAGCACGTTCGTTCATTATAACTCGAAGTGATGTTTTAACACTTCGAATTAACCTCTCCCAGGCCCCACCCCAGTGAGGACTGGAGGGGGGTATAAAATGCCACTGCATGTCGTTGTTCACGCCGACGGCCTTGAGAGCATCTATGTTAAGTGCCTGCTCTGATTGCTTCAGCTCTTTATCGCTTGCTCTAAGGTTGGTGCCATTGTCAGAGTATAGATGACAGGGCCATCCTCGCCGTGCTGCCATCCGTCGCAGCGCCATAATTAAAGAGTCTGACGTGAGTGACGGAACAAGCTCGATATGTATCGCCCGTATTGTGAGGCAGGTGAACAAAACACCATACCTCTTCTGCCTTCCTCTGCCCACAGTCACTTCCATTGGACCAAACAAGTCCAGGCCACAAAATGAAAATGGTCGTTGGTGATGTGCTACTCGAGCATGAGGTAAGTCACCCATTCTGGGTACTTGAGGATTACATTTCCTTATGCGGCAAAGCATGCAATTCGAAACCACCCTTTTAACTGTTGGCCTTATTCTAACAATCCAATATTTCTGTTTCAGGTTATTGACAACCATTTCCTGGTTCCCGTGTGCTGCCTTAATGTGAAAGTACCGGACAAGAAGACGCGTTATATCATGTTTCCCATCTAATATAATTGGTCTCTTCATTTCTAGGTCCACGTCTGACGCAGCATCGATGCGGCCACCGAGTCGGAGCAAACCAGTTTTATCTAGATACGGTGACAAGGTAAGTAACTTACTATCTCGTGATATGTGTTTTCCATTTTTGATTGCAGATATTTCGGCCGAGAACGAGTCCACCTGCGCCTTCTTCAGCAACAGGACCTCAGCTCGAGCCATCGCATCGCAGTCCACCTCGCCGGTAAGTCTCTTGCACCTGTCAATAAATTTCAGAATGACGGCCGTAGCTCGCAGCAAGCGAAGCCAGGAGGAAAACCGCTGCGGCTCAGGTACAGGTAAGTTACATGTAGGCTCATGCATCACAGCCACACACTCTAAACTCCCGTCGTCTCTGTCGATGTCGGGGTTCACGACGTCAGCAGGCCATAAGGACTCCTCTTTGTATAAAAAATCAGGACCTGTGAACCACTCACTGTGAAACATTGTGTGGTTAAATTCATCACGAGTACCAAGATCTGCTACATTTAATTTGGTAGGTACATATCTCCATTCGGAAATACGCGTGAGTTCATCAATTTCTCCTAATCGGTTTGCTTCGAACGTTTTATATCTACGTGTGTTGTTTCTAATCCACTGTAAAACTGTAGTGGAGTCACACCAAAAATATCGTCGCTCGGGCGTTAATCTGTGTTCCTTCAGAACGGTATCAGCCAATCGTGCAGCCAACAGCGCCGCCTGTAGCTCGGCTCGGGGCACAGTCATGGGCTTAACTGGTACAACACGACATTTACTTGCTATAAATGCAACGTTAACATTCCCATTGACTATCCACCGCCAGTACGCCACACAACACATAGCTTGAACAGATGCGTCGCATAATAAATGCAGCTGTAAGCGTGTATAATTATTACTTGCCGGCGTAGCACACGTAGCGGTTGTCGTAGCCGATCCACACGTCTCGTAGCAGCTGCTCGTAGCAGATAACTCCAGCGCGGGGGCCGCGGGTGCGACGGCGGGAGGAGGTCGCCTTATCAACACAGGCTCTGCGGCCGGCTTTCGTCCCGTCTCGCTTACACCTTGAAACACAATAGTTTTATTATAGCACCTAGGTATACGTATTTGCTTTATATCCTCTAATAACTCAATCCATTTGCACCATTTATTGTAGATACTATCGGGTACTACGTCGTCCCAGCCTATGTTTAAGCGCCAGGTATCTTGCAACATAATTTTGCCCTGAATAGTAAATGGTGCTAAGAATCCTAGTACATCAAAAATCGACATAACTATTCGCAGCATGATTCTTTTAGTCGGCCTATCCTTATTTAAAATAATATTTTCAGGTATTCGTTTCAGAGACACGTCGAAACCTAATTCATCTTCTCCAGGATACCAGATGAGTCCCAAGGTACGCTCGCCATGGTACTCCTGTTCAAATTTGAACCTAACGCTGGCCGTACCTAAGGTATCTTTTGGAACACTATCTAAAACAGCAATGCTATTACTTGTCCAGTTACGTATTTCAAAACCACCGCTGCTATGAATCTTAGTTATATTTTTAACTATTTCTATCGCCGTCGCGTCATCCAGCAGGCTATCAATATAGTCATCCATATAGTGCGATTTGTATATCGCAGTAACAGCGGCTGGTAATGAGGACTCGTAACGACGCGCATTTATATTTTTAACAAACTGAGCTACAAAAGGGGAACAGTTAGCGCCGAAAATAAGTGACGTCATAATGTAAATATCTACTGGCTCGTCAGGGTTGTTCCGCCAAAGAAACCTAAACGCGTCTTGATCTTCAGGGCGAATTTTGACCCTAAGGAACATGTCCTTGATGTCACCAGTTACTGCAATTGAATATTCCCTAAAGCGCAGCATTATACCAAAAAGAGATGACAACAAGTCCGGCCCTGTGAGCAAATGATCATTGAGACATTTATCACCAACTGGAGCGGCAGAGTCGAACACTAGCCTAAGTGACTTTTTGTTGGGGTTATCTACCCCGAAGTGGGGTAGATACCATGTCCTGGGTGCCGGCGGTCGGTTTTCCATCTTGTGAGCGTAATCATTTTGTAATAAATGATTTATACGCTCGCGGTATCTTTCGGCGAAACCATCGTCACGTGCCATTTTCCTTTCTATCGCCTTTAACCTTTTCAGAGCGTTAGGATAGCTGTCAGGCATGGTGCAGGCCTCATCCTTCCAAGGCAGACCTGCATGCCAGCGACCGTTGACGAGCTCGACAGACTTCTCCAGCTGCACGACGGCACGACTATCATTAATATTTTGTCTCGGCTTACCTGACACTCCCAAGGCGTCTACAGCAAATGAGCGCCTCACCTCCTCGTGCAGCTCCCGTAGTATGCACTCGTCCCTGTCCGCAGTGGTTGTAGCTGCCGAGCTCAACAGCAGAGTGGCGTGCGCCTCGACGGCGCCGGCAGCGACCCCCGCGCGCCGCGCATGCGGCCTTCGCAACATACCGTGCATGCACCAACCTAGGGGAGTTAAAGTAGCGGACGGCTCATATAATTTACCTACTATAACTTTGAGAGGTAACAATAAGTGACAGTTATCTTGACCTATTAAAATCTCAGGTTTTACATCATGTTTACATAATTTATTATTTATTCCAAGTAGGTATTTGTAATTATTACAATCGACAACAGAAAGTTGTTGCAAAGGTAAGTTTAATTTATCTACACACCGAAGTTTCATATTATGCATCTTATTGTCCATACCTGATAATGTAACATTCGCGATAGTTGTTTCACATACCAGTTCATCATCAGACCAGGCTCCGCGAATGCGCATCGTCTCTGAGCGGCCACGAAGCCCTGCGCGCTTCGCTAGCCCCGCACTGATAAGCGAGACGGTCGATCCGTCATCAAGGAGGGCACTTGCACTGAACACGCCGTTAGCACTATGTATACGTATAGGTACGACTTTTAGTAACACTTTGTTTTCACTCGCGTTTATGTGCGTCACTGTTTGTGTATTATCGGCGGCGGACGTCGGTGACGTCGCCGTCGTCGTCGACGTTTGCACAGGCGTTGACTTCGGCTCCGGAACCTGGCTACTTCCAGCTTCATTTTTCGGCTTGTTTCCGACGTAGTGAAGTAGATTGTGATGCGCCTCGCCGCAGCTATTCTTATCGCAAGGCGGTGCTGAGCACGAATCTCGCGCGTGGCGCGACAGTAGGCATTTGTAACAAATACCGTTACGTTTTACGAATTCCCATCTGGTTTTTCGTAACGCCTTCTTGAATTGTTTACATTCAGTTAATTTATGTTTCGAGGTACGACAGAATTTGCAGTTATCAGTATCATCATCTGTTTGCAATAATATAGTTTGAGATCGATTGCCGGAACTATCTTTGTTTTTATGATGGATGTTTTTATTTTGATCAGTGCGATGACTTGTAAAATAGATATTTGATGTAACTGATATCTTTACGGCCTCATAGTGCAAGAAATCAGATAAAATGACCATACGGGATTTCTGTCCTTCATTAATGAGCGGGAAACTATAATCAGACCATTTAGATAATAGTGTTGTAGGCAGCTTGGACAATATAATTGAAACAATGCTCATACCTTGTAAATACTCTTCGCGTCCAACTGCTCGCACTGCTTGTATTAGATTTTGCACTTTCACTGAAAATGACACTATTTCATTATGATAGTTTTGTGACATTGAGGGCAATTTCTTGATATCCTGCACTATTTTTGATATTATTAGATCAGCATTGCCAAAACGTAACTCCAAAGTTGACATGATTTTGCACGGTGGACTAGCAGATATAAGTAAGGCTGCGACAGCTTCTTTGGCAGCTCCTCGGAGACACTTTCTCAATCTCCACAGGTTTTCTTCAGGAGAAAATTTACAGAGCTCGGTTGACTGTTTATAGGCCTGTTTGAACTGCAGAAACTCCAGTGGGTCTCCCGAAAATTCTGGAAGATCCTTCGGCGTGCTTAATCGAGTTATAAGGTTGGTATTCGGTGCACTCGTAGAAGCCAGGTCTTTCAGCGCGCCGGCTAGCATCTGAATAGTCGCTTGCATACTGGTGGCCTCCGCCGTCGGTGGCGGCGCGGGTGCAGTGTGTGGGTGCGACTCCATGGGCAGATGTGGCACTGAAGGTGGCGGCTCTTGCGGTGACGTAGTTAGCCCAGGTGGTGCTGCTGGTGCCGTAAATAGGACGGCATTAGCAGGCGCGGCTGGTTGTGTCTCAGGTGGATGCAACTTGCCCAAGGGGTTGCCATGATCGGGGGCCGATTGCATTAATTCGTGATGACTCCGTTCCAGCCATTGCTCCACGTCGCAAGTGCGTTCTTCGCGTGGACTGTATTTTTCTTCTTCCTCTAGTTCAGCTAAGTCCGCTTCTAGCTGTCTGTCTATGAGCTCCAGTCGTATCTGTGCCTTTTGCTTTGCAGCATCCAAAAGCAACTGTGCCTTTCGAGCTTTTACCGATGATGTGTCGGAATGACCTTTCGACCTTGGTAACGTGTTGTCTGTTTTGACGCTCGGTGATGCCACAGGTGTTTTGAATACCATATTTTTGACTGCTGCACTGGTTGAAGGCTGACACTCTTCAGTCTTTGTTTCTTGAGCTGCCTGTTGTTGTTCAAGTCTACGTTGCGCGCGCTCGCTTCGCACCGTGCTTCGCGTGCCCGCCATTTTTTTCACTGGTGGCGTGACAAACATTAATTTTTGTTGATCCGGCTCGATTGGCCACTTTGTAGATTGTAGTAGGTGGTAACCGGCGAAGAGAAACGAGAAGGTAGCTCAGACAACTTATATTTTGGAAAAGACACGGAAATAAAAATGACAAACTAGGTAACAGGTAGGTACAAGTACAAGCGCACCCGCCTGCATTGCTCGCACGGACTCAACTCCCGGCGTGTTGGTGGGGGTCCAGCGACCCATACATCTACACTAGATATAGGTACATATTATAAAGTAAGTACATGTTATTACTACTACTTAACTAAGAATGTAAAAGTATGAGCGCGTCGCTAACAATGGACTAAATTGACTTTCCGAAGATACCTATACGAATTATTTTTATATAGGAGGTAAGTTATGAAGACCTTACTGTCTCTACATGGTAAAGGAAGACTATAATTACTTGTACCGATAGACCAAGTGCCTACTGACATCTTCATCGTTCTTCTTTTCAAATTATTGTTCGTCGAATCGTTGGTTTTGAGTTGGGCTGCATGATTACTGACAAATGCGTGCACTGACTGGACAGGTCCACTCAATCTGTGTGGTACTTTCCTCAAAAGGCCATTTCAGACACCAATCTACATGGTCTTCACATGATCTGACCAAGATTATGTCTGTACTTTAAAAGAGACTGTGACTTCTGAGTTTGTTTCGGCCTTTCTTCTCAGAGTAGTCAAATAGGAAACGCCGACCTCATCTAGTTTTTAAAAATATGATTGACGTGTAAAAGTGTTTGTACAAACCTACTTACGGAAATAAATCATTTATCATTTAAATACTTTGAAGTACCTACTACACTAATCAAAAAAGTTTTGCACCATTTATAGTGCGACCCGTGCAAGGTAAAAAAAATAACTTGCGATAGCCAAAACTTGAGTCAAGTGTTTCTTAAGTTATCAGCAGCACTTAAGACTGTTTGTTTGTGTCTGACTGTCCTAACTTTGTGGTATGTTTACGTCTTAAACTCTTTTTTTGTTAAACAAGAAATTACATTTCGTATAAATGGTGCAAAACTTTTTTTGATAAGTGTATATTAGCGGGTTAGTTGTATAACAAAAATCTGTATTTATCAATGCGATTAATAGGATACAAATAAAACTTATTTAAAGTGATAACAAGTGCAGCGCATGCGATTATCAAATCATTAGTATTTTTACAAACATAAGATAAACAAGAAATGTACTAAAAAGTCATCGCATCGTAGTTTGAAAGAAGAGTTTAAATAATACCAGTAACTGGGTTCGGTAGCTCAGATAGGCAGTCGATCCATGTAAAATACTGGTATTCATCTACATCTGGTTAGACTGGAAGCCGACCCCAACATAGTTGGGAAAAGGCTAGGCAGATAATAAAAATTTATTTAAACAAAGGTTAAAAATCAAGAACTAACAAAACTTACAGAATATACAGAAAAACTAAAACTAAAATTATAAATTACTTAATACAATCTAATGTCACTATAAAATTAAAAAACGTTAAAATAATAATTAAAAAGAAAATACAAATAATAATAAAAATAAATAATAATAAATATCCTTGGACATTTCACACAACGCCATCTAGTCCCAAGCTATTGCTTAGCTTGGGACTAGATGCGACCTAATGCTTGTGTTATGGTAACGAGATGGCTAATAAACTAATTATATACATTTTTTTTTTTTTTTGTAAATACATACATATTATAGATAGAAAAACACCCAGACTCGGAACAAATACTTGTAGGTCGTACAAATATTTGTTCCGTGCGGGAATTGAACCCGCGACATGCTGCGCAGCAGTCAATCGCTCAACCACTGCGCCAACCGTGTCGTCAAAGATGATGATTGTCAAAGTTTCTAAGTTTCTTTAATTGGTGGGGAAGACTGTTGTACAGCTTACGACAAAATTGAATTTAAGAACAACGGCAAATGCTCTAAAAAGGCTCTAAGTTTAAATTGGCCTGTTTTGTTGTAGGTACGGGGTACTTAGAATCTGAACTTATAACGTTTGTAAGAATAAGAGGATGATGATAACTGACAATCATCAAAGATGTCCTAGCAAACTCACTCTACCCCAATGAAAGATAAATTAATGTGTAATCTGGTCATGTGCATATCTATAATAACACAATCAAAAAATTACAGCCTAAAAAATTGTATTGTTTGTTTGTTACATACGAAGACTGTTTTTATAAACCAAATCTAGTATAAAACGAAGTCTCTTTTGGTGGTTGTGTGTCGTGCCTTTACACTACTCGATGAATTTTGATGCAGTTTTAAACATCATAACATAGAGAATTTCTTCCAATAAACACAAAAAAAACATAAAATAAAACAAATAAAACAAACAAAACAATAAAAAACAAAACAACAAACAAAATAAAAAAACAGTAGTAGTAGTAATATAGTATTGTTTTATACTTAAACAATTCAATCTGCCTAGCCTTTTCCCAACTATGTTGGGGTCGGCTTCCAGTCTAACCGGATGCAGCTGAATACCAGTATTTTACATGGAGCGACTGCCTATCTGTCCTCCACAACCCAGTTACTGGGTAATACGATACCCCTTGGTAAGACTGGTTGTCAGACTTTCGGGCTTCTGACGACCCGTAACGACTGTCAAAGATCCACGAATAACAGCCGGGACCAACGGCTTAACGTGCTTTCCGAGGCACGGAGGAATCTCGCTATGTAAAGATGGTCACCCATCCACTGACCAACCCCGGCAAACGTAGCTTAACCTGACGGATCGACCCGTGCGGCTGTTATTACTTAGCCACGAGCTCGATTTATACTTAAACAATTAATAAACATTAATATTTAACTTAGATTTAGCACAGAAATCTCGATGCTTTGGACATGTCACTGTGGTTGCTCCCGTGTGAAACAGGGGCGAGTCTCTACTCTATCTTATAGGAATGGTAAATGGAACATTACATAGCCGATTTCCGCTTTTTGCCATTTGACACAATTTCCTCAGTTCCAACGAACTTTAAAAAAATATATTAGGAGCAGACGATCCATTTATTTTACAAACATTGTTCCTTGACGTCAATAATGCCCCCTTTGAACTTTACTGTAAATTTTTACTGGAATGGAATGTATGCGTCTTGCAACCTACACTTTGTTTTATACTTCCTGGTGAGAGTCACTTGGCAGAAGTACATAGTTCAGTACCTAGTCCCATACCTACTTATTGTATTGTCTCTCTATGTACGGTTTTTTATGTACTTCTGAGTCTCGATCATGTTACAGGTTCATAATATTCGGTCTTACATATGATAAAGATGGAAAAAAGCACTGTTAATGTATCTAACCATAACATCCATTACTTTGGATGATTTCCAAGTAGGAATTAAGAAAGTAATAGCTTAGGTAAGATATTGTATAGTAAAATAGTAAGTAAGTAAAATGCCTGTCCAACAGTAGGACAGTGTCTGCTAAATAAAATAAAAAACCGGTCAAGAGCGAGTTGGACTCGCGCACCGAGGGTTTCGTTCCGATTTCTGAAAAAGTGTGCTATTTAGAGACATCGTTTTATTTTTCCTTTAATCTTTCATAAACTTCTAACACCTAGAATAATTTCATTGATACATACCGCTAAGAAATAGAACTCGTTGTCTGAGTCTGTTTCTCAGTAGCTATAATCTGGGAGTCTCCTGTCTTGAGTAAATAGGTAACTTTTAAGTAAGCGTGTATTCTGTGCCCTATGCTTGTGCAAAGGGACCCAAGACACGCTTGCTTAAAAGTATCGACACGTAGTTGTCTGTGCCAGAGATTAAAAAAACCGTGATCGCTTTCTTTGGTGCGTGGGTCCTGCTACTCCAGCCAATACAACGTCTTCACATCAAGATTTAATCTGTGGCGGGAACTGTTAAACGAACTGACAAATTTATCGAACCACCTCGCCTTCCGCCTGGGCGTACCTACTTTGAAACCGATTTCGAAATCTCTAAATAGACTTGGAACTCAAGTCGGCCGGAGAAAAGCCAATCTCCACAGAGATGGAGGATGGACGGATGGTGGATGGATGTTCATGGAGGCATTTTCAACATCGTGGAAAATTCACTTATCCTCCATTGAACCTGACCAGACGAGTGTTGTTTCTGGTGGGCTTCTGCCCGACGATTGATGTCGGGACGTTGTATATATGCTAGTTACGCGGTAAACTTTGCTTGCGCGATGCAGGATTTTTGCGTGACCTCAGTGTGATGCGTAGTTCGCATATGGCGTTGTACATGCCGCCACAAGTGACGACTTTTAAAATTATAACATACAATTAATAATATAAATAAAATTAATATTTAGTTTAATGGCAGCCAAATCCGCAGCATAACTCCAGTTTCACTAAAAAAGACAGGAGTGAGAACTAAGTTTTTTATATCACCTACGAAAAACATTATCTATTGATTTATCTCGTTTACATAGAACGTTATCTTATCCTCGATTAATATGTGAATAATTACGATAGTTGATTATAACGCAAGCTTAATAATCATAGTAGATTTTGTGCCTATAGGCAAACATACATGTTTGAAACTGGTGTTGTAAAACGCTATGTTACGAGAACTTTTTTTAATAGCACTTTTAGTGTCGTATGCGTTTAGTGAATCTTGTGTAACCTATACATTTGAAGATGACTTTTATGAACAGTTTACTGATCTGGGGATCTGTACCGGCTACCACTTCTGGGAAGTCGGGACTTACGATAGCATTGATGTGACCGGACATAATGAACGCAGCAGTACATTTATTACGCCTTTAGCAGAGTTAAGTTGTGTGTCATCGTTCTTGTTCCCAATGACCGCTGGAGGTAGACTTGAAGTGCTTGTTTATATGGAGGCAAACTTCCTAAACGACCAAGTAACCGTATTGGCGAACCAATATGTGCCAAATGGTGCTGACACCACTCTAGGAACCGCTGGTATCTCACCCCTTGCCCCAAATTACGCTGACGGGTGGCATACATTGGTAGTGAACTTGAGCAGCCAGGGAACGCATAGGTGCTACGTAAGTTTTTTTTCTTTTTTTTTATCACCACTGTTAGCTTAAACTTCAACAAAAAAATATTTAGAAAAAGCATAAAAAAAAGCTTAAATCAAAATCTTCTTCATATTCTTCGTCAGATGAAAGCTTCCTAGGTATTTACTCGTATAAACCTAGAAATTCAAAAAAATTGGTAATTTTTATATGCATATATATAAAAATATAATGACCATATTAAGCATAACACGCGAGTTTTACTTACTGTGGTGTCAGTAAGTAAAACTAGGAAAATAAAATAATTCAACAGTCAAGAATAATAAAATAGTTTATATTATTTATTTGTTACTATCTGACCCGACAGACGTTTTCCTGACCAAATTTCAATATTTCATTAATTAAATTCCCATAGATAATGCATTTTCCGTTATCCCGAATTTTCCATTTTTCCCGGCAACTTTTCAAATGTTTCTTTCCCTATGAACTTGATTTAGACCGACGGATTTGGAGTTCGTAATAACGAACATTTTACTATACTAAGGTCTTGTAACTCAACAGACGCGGATAAAGCTTTTTAAGGTACAGAAAAAATGCATTTGAGCCATTTGTGGCATTCCACCATGGAAATTCTGTAAATCGTTGTTTCTAAAGTTAAAACTCCTTTTATTACCCAGTATGTATATTTTAGAATGTGCTAAATTTATCCGACAGCACTTTAACCTGTTTAAAAAGGCCCAAGCCAAGACCGTTGCCCTCAAAAAGAAATAGATCCAGATAGAATAGTTCTCCCCAGGCCAGGGCACCAAGGACTTCTCTTTATAAAAAGTACTGTTATCATATTATGAGTGGACTTATCTATAATAAAATACCAAAGAACTTTAAAGATTTACCTAAATAATTATTTATTTTTATAGTTAAAAACGTATTAGGAAACTTAATTATTGACTTAAGACCAACACTGTACCAATACCTATTGCAAATAAATGATTATGATTATGATAAGTAAATAAAAAACTAACATGGGACAATACAGAACCTGCACACCCTCGCATAAGCACCTACCTACTTTCTCCCACAGGACACCCAGACAAATAATTAACTCCATGTTCCATTAATTCATCATTGGGAATCAGAAGAAGCATTAGTTGAATGTTTAACGTGATTAAACTACAATAAAATTAATACATAAATAAAAATCAATTGCCGAATGTATGTACGCGCATTACTTCAGAACGCACCCATTGCACTTATGTGGCTAATTCTCTTTTTCTTGTGTTTATTATTATAAGCACAACAAAAAGAGAATTAGCCTCATCAGGACAAGGTATGTATGAAAGAAAATGTTTAAAAAGTTGCCGGGAAAATTGGAAAAACCGGGATAATTTAAAGTGCATTTTCTATGGGTATTTTGTATGAATTATTGAAATTTTGACAGGACAACGTTTGTCGGGTCAGCTGGTTTATTATTAAGATTCGCTGTGTGATTCGATTTGTGTGTGAAAAGTCTTAGGACGCAGTACGTATGAGAGCTGTAAATCTGTAGATCAACAGACAATATCGATTGGTCCGTAAAAGAAATACGGACTACGGCGGAGTCTTTAAAATTCTGTTACACGTTTTTGCAAACTTTACTGAAGTGACGGTATCAAGCGTTTGTGATGTGATAAGTATACAAAAATGAACTGATAGTTTTACGGGCGTGAGGGTAACATCAGCATACTGCATCCAAGCTTGATGAACTACTTTGGCGGAATCCTAACTTCCTAACTATAATACTTACTATAAATGCGAGAGTAAGTTTGTTTGTTTGTTACCTTTCCACGCCTAGGCCACCGAACCGATCATCCTGAAATTTTGCATATACCTACATCTTAGATTATGAAATGTCCAGATTCCGTGTTCAATACAAAACGTAACATAGAACGTGAAGCCACTTTTTATACATGTGTGAGTGAGCGCCGTGTACTACATAACACATTTGCGTATGTGTGCAACACGCGAATAATACCAGCGCATAGAGATTACCCTAAAAATGTGGGAAAATTTAAATATAAACGGAACATTGAAAACGAACTTGTAAAGAATAAAAGAAGACAAAGAAAAAAGTGTCAATTTGGTCAAAATGAAAATCCAAGATGGCGGCTGCAAAAATTTTCAAATTTTTCTTCATGGGTGTCGTTTTCATGCTTTTCTAGGGTGTTAAAGCCGATAGTGACGTTAAAATGTAAATCCAACATGGCGGCTGCGAAAATTTTCAATTTCTCTGTCATGGATGTCGTTTTCATAGTTTCTAAGGGTGCTAAAGCCGATAGAGAATATATAATATATAATATTTTTTAGAAAAAAGAAAATGTTTATTATGCTCCTGATCTTGACACAAATACGAGCCGTGTCGAAAAAAAAGCCTATCGGCTTTAACACCCTCAAAAACATGAAAACGACACTCATGATGAAAAATTTGGAAATGATTGCAGCCGCCATCTTGGATTTACATTTTAAAGTTACTATCGTCCCATGAAAACAACCCCACCAATACAGTGACGGCACCTTCCAGGGACAGCCATTTTAATTCGGCAGATTTGTATTTCTCGCGGGGACCACGTGTAACAAACGGAATATTTATGTGATCCCGATTTCCAGACATTTTTAAATAAATCAATCAATCTGCCTAGCCTTTTCCGGCTAACCAGCGGCGACCGGCGGTCGGCTTCCAGTCTAACGGGATGCAGCTGAATACCAGTATTTTACATGGAGCGACTGCCTAACTGACCTCTACAACCCAGTAACTGGGTAATGCGATACCCCTTGGTAAGACTGATTGTCAGACTTTCGGGCTTCTGACGACACGTAACGACTGTCAAAGATCCACGAATGACAGCCGGGTCCTTAACCGGGACCGGGGGCTAAACATGCTTTCCGAGGCACGGAGCAGACCTGGTATGTAAAGATGCACGGACCAAAATAAATAAAACCACATATATAAGAAAGTCTTTTCCTTAACACGTATCCGATTATCCGAATTATCCGATATCCGAAATATGCATCCGATTATCCGATCTCTAATCATCATTCATTCCCAAACGCTAAAAGCCTACCTAAATATATGCTGGGCATTCTGTAGCAAACTATCAGAAAGTACCTATCAAAAATAAAATCCACAATAAATAATTGTCCAATAAATTAAAATAATTTTGAAGAGCGAGCGCATTCCAAATTTAAATTCAATTATAGAAACAATTCAGCGTGAAGTTCAATAAATGAGGTAGGTTGACCTGTTTAGACCTGTAGGTCTAAACAGGTCCTGTCAGTTGACTTGGTTTCAACATAATATTCTAAAAAAGTTAAACTTGCAATCAATAATTTATTTTCAATGCTTGCAGTAGAAAAGTGTAAATTATTATTTAAAAAAAAACAATGCTTATAAGAATTTAATGTATAAAACAATTTTATTTCAATTTTCAAGTATCGATTTCTGACATTCGTCTTAAACTCGAGACGATCGAAATTAAAAAAAAATCGTTTGGCATAATCGCTATCGAATAACGAATCTTTGCAATAAAAAAAAAAACAATATTGGTCAGCGATATTTTGAACATATTGAGTACCTAGTGATAATGAATATTACGTATTATTGGACCTGTGTTTGTATAATACGTTAAGATCTGGGTATTTTCTTGTTGTTTATAATATTTTGAATGATATTTGTCACATTTTCAATCACTACATATTTGTGAAAAGTAAAAATGTAAACCTACACAATTGGCGCCAAACTTCGATTTTGGGTATCAAAAAACTTAACTTGAACAATGGATGAATTCGTCAAATAATTAAATAATGATGATGATTCACCGCCTTTGTGGTGGAGTTTGGATGTTTAAAATCCCCAATTTTTATGTTTTTTTAGCCTCGACCACCACTGTCATCAAAATGGATTATCGCATTTACAGACTTGGATTTCATAAAGGTAAATTAAGAAACTTACGGGCTAAGTATAAGAAACAAACTAACTAACAGTCACAAAAATTATCATCATCATTCATGTTAATAAAACTCTTTTGTCATCCCTCGTTTTTGTCGTGAGTTGTTAAAAATATGGGTAAATTGATTTCATGCCTTAGGCAACACTTCAACAGTTGCTCTGTCACATTGTTACTTTTTCGTTTTCAAATTTAACTAAGAAATACACGGTGAAATTGAATACTTACTTATGAAATGAGATGTTGGTGCATTTTTCTTTTTTGTTAGGGTAATTTTTGCACGATTTCACAGCACAGACTGGCATTTTAATAAAAATTAAAACTCCCGGCTCGTGACGTTTGCGGGGCGATCGTTCCTTGACGTCTGACGCGGGGATCGGACTAGATACCAATTTTAGTTACTTAAATTTGGAATCAATTTACGGTAGCCTACTAGGAATCTGGACATTTCATAATCTAAGACCTACATATACATATGTATAGTTGTCAGAGGGCTTAGTGCGAGTTTTTATACTTACTCGATCGCGTTTACGTTAACGTTACCTTACGTCAATTTGTATGGAATAATTGTGATTCCCACTATAGTCACCAGGCGGCGCTAATTCATTTTCAGTACAAACTGACGTTTACAGAAACGGACATAGCGACAGAAACCTTTCATCCCGAACAAGAGTACTGTTCCCGAGGAAAACAACAATAACGTTCTTATGATAACAGATGGCGCCACGTGTCTTTCGAATCATGATTGAATTATATTATTACAAGGAATATGGAAGGATTTCCCGGTAGTACGTATACGTACCCGTGGGATATATTCCGACATTCACGGTCAAAAGCTAGTAAACCATAAATATTGTACTTAATTGCCTTTAACCGATAAATATAAATTATACACTAGATTTTTAACATAGCTTAAGTTTTTCATACTAATATTACTATGTACTTTGTAATGATGTAAGTTTTATGTAATTTAATTAATTAATGTGAACTTATGAATAAATATTCTATTCTATTCTATTCTATTAGATATTAATAAAACAACATTTCAGATCTGAGGGGCAATTCTCGTACTTAAAAACGTTCACAATCTCATGCCAGCGTCAATCAAATGTCAAAAATTTAGGTAAACGCTATACAATTTTTGACAGATTGAGACTGAGATGAGATTGCGAACGTTGTTAAAAATACGAGAATTGACCCTCTGGTATTAGACATATTTTCAGCGATGACTTTCAAAATTGATTTTTGATTTTCACCCTCTAAAACATGGAAATGACTGATAGGTTAATAACCTGTGATTTTGACACATTTTCGTCATCCGGTTCCCAAAAACTGATCATCGGGACCTACTCTCTAAGTCCGTCCGTCTGACATAACGATCCATCAAACCAAGTGTAAAAGTTTATTTTTCCGACGGGCAAAAACACATCGGGAGTCCCGGCAACTGTCAAATCGTGTTGTCATTCATACTTCGTTCGGGCCCCGAACCAATCATCCATCCGTAGGTGATACGGAGTAGGAAACGCCCGTAACGAAGGCCGAAAGTATGGGCTTCGTGCTTAGGGAGTCCCCCCTGATTCCCGCCCCCGATGTGGCCTTATTGGCCCGGATTTCCGCATCAACCAACCGTTGGACTGGGTTTCTATCTATCTGGGTATTTGGTCCAAGAAGAGTAACTAAATAAATGATCAACCACCGTAATGTTTCGAAAAGACATTATCCGCACAACTCTACCCAATATACACATCCTATATTATTACTATACGTATGTAATGTTAAATTTTTTGTTTAGTAACTTTTGTTTTATAAAAAATTTGCTCTTATTTTAATAGTATTGAAATTGCTCATTTGTGCGCGCCGATACAGCGTCGTTTTGTGCCTAAAGCCACCTCAGGTCTTGTAAGAGTATTTTTGTTCTGGCCTCGGTCATAGATAATACTTTGTTCAATGTTTACCTAATCTTTACGGGTTCTGAGATGGTGACACGCCGCCGGTTTACGCTGAAAACCAGCGCCTTGACTCGTGCCTTCGTGCACGGGTCACGGCATTATGCTGAGCGTTAGCCGTTTCGCGCGTTAGTGACGCATAATTAAGTATTTGTTGTTTTTCTTTTTAAGTTTAAAATTTAGCTACCCAATTGTTTTTTATTTTTTAGGATTATGTAAAAAACGAATGTATGTGCGTCATTATTCGCGGGAATAAATAGTTTTTCTTTCTTTTTTTCTTCTTCTTTATCCTCTTCAAATTTAAGGGTGTGGTATAGACCATCAAACCAAACAACTTTTTCCATAGCACCAACATCGTAATCGCGAAAAAATAATCAGCCGTCCCACACATTTGTGTCGAGATGTATTGAAGTTTTCTATGGGACAGCTGAAAATTCCCACGGAGAAAGTTATTCGGTTTGATGTTCCCTGAAATTTGACGAGGATGCAAAACGACACGTTTTATATGCATGATATAGGGAAAAAACCGGCCAAGTGCGTGTTGGACCACGTACAATGAAGGGTTCCGTAGTTGGGATGAATTTATCCCAAGAACAAACTTAACTTTGGAGTTGAAAAAAGCTCTCCTACACGTCACGGTCAATTCTCCAACTGCAAATATAAGTTTGTTATCCAAAAAAACATTTTATTCACGATCTTCGAATTTTTCCTTTACTTGTGCTGTGAGACCTTGCTCCTTGCCAAATTTCATGATTCTAGGTCAACGGGAGCAATGTCGCATAAATGACTGTATTCTTTTACTGCGTTGAATTAGAAGCTCGATTTTTTTAGAGCTCCAAGAGACTGTAGATTTACGTATTTTTAGGGTTCCGTACCTCAAAAGGAAAAAATGGAACCCTTATAGGATCACTTCTTTGTCCGTCTGTCTGTCTGTCTGTCTGTGTCTGTAAAGACCGTTTTTCTCAGGAACGCGTGGAGGTATCAAGTTGAAATTAATATCAAATACGTAGGTCTGTGGTCTCTTGAAGTCATAAAAAACTCAAGCTTCAATGCAATAAAAACATACGGCCATTTATGCGATATATTTTGATACTCGCAAGTACATCAAAACCTATAGGGTACTTCCCGTTGTTCTACAATCATGAAATTTGTTAAGAAGCTAGGTAAAACACAAATAAAGTAAAAAGTCCGAAAATTGTTAATTTGTAATTCTATCACATAAAAAAATTGTTCAAGTCTGTCTGTCAAGACCCTTTTTCTCAAGGACGCGTGGAGATATCAAGTTGAAATTAATGTTAAATACGTAAGTTTATTGTTCCTTACAGTTCTAAAAAACTGGTCTACAAAATGTAACTTTTTGTGTGCCTTTCAATTGAATAGGTACTTTATTTTTATATTGCTTTAAGGTTACTGAATAGAAAAACAAGAATATGTTTTTTTAATTAGCTCTTATTTTACCAGTGGTACCCACGATTTGTCTTGGTTTTTAATTTTAATTCCAAAATAATGGAAGTAAGCAGTTTCTAAACGTTGTGTTATTGAGCATCTTTGGTTAGTAAGGGTCACCTTACCACAAATGTAGCAAAAATTGTCTGCACTTTTAACACATTTACGCGACATAACGAAAACTGTAGATTTTTCACTAAAAATGTAAAAAAACGGTAACAATTTCACGTTTTAACTGTTGAACAAAACACAGTCAGCGTTAAACGCAACAAACAAATGTGAAATAATAAAAATTTTCCGCGGGTAATCACTAAATATTTTGAGTTATCATCATTAATGTGATATATCTGTCGCGCTACCCGCTATTATATTTATATGTCATAAATGCACAATAAGAGCTAACTATGAATTTTAACTTGTATATTTATGTTCAGCGAGTGGAATACAATCAATATAGTATATTTTCATGTAAAAGGCAATTTTGATGTAGACCAGTGAAATCAAGCGTCTAAGTCAACGCAATAAAAAAATACGGCCATTTTGCGACACATTTTGACACTCGCAATTGTTGCAAGTAAATCAAAACCTAAAGGGTACTTCCCGTTGACCTAGAATAATGTTTGGCAAGAAGCAAGGTCTCCCAGCACAAGTAAAGGAAAAAGTTCGAAAATTGTGAATTTGTAATTTTTTGACATAAAAAAAATTTTTGGGATTTGGGATAAATTCTTTTCAACTGTGGAACCCTTCATTGTGCGTAGTCCTTGGCGGTTTTTTCAAGTTGATATCTCCACGCGTTCCTGAGAAAAAGGGTCTTGACAAAGAGACGAACGGGCGGACAACGAAGTGATCCTTTATGGGTTCCGTTTTTTCCTTTTGAGGTACGGAACCCTAAAAACGCCGTATGCATAACCTCCTCCTATTTACAAGTTCGTAAAAAAACTAAATATTAGGTCTTTACTTATGATATTGCCGTTATACATAGAAAAAATCATCTTTTTTTTTTTTTTTATATAGAAACATTGTGCACTTTTGCCATTTCAATGAAAGTTTGTCGATGCCTCTGCAATAGAAATCCTGGGGACGGGAATCGATGAATTCTTTAAAAGCGTTTTTCACCTTCGAATAGCGGGAAAATAAATAAACAACAGATTTTTTTTTAATCATGCTGTATGTGTGAATTAATTTGAAATTGGGATTCTAAATAGAATGAAAGGGTCTTCACCATAGAAATATAAAGAACTATATCCATGGTCTTCACCTAGCCGTTATCGAAAATCGGCAATTTCATAGGTAAAGACCTATACTCTGATTTTAGTTTAGTCGGGAAAAAAGAGAATTGACACTAATGTCAAAGTTTTCATTTTACTCCCACGAAATGAAACAAAAGTGATAGAAATAATCAATTATATGTTATGGAGCGCGATTTATACACTTTTGATAAGGGTGATAAAGATGAGAGTTCTGAAAGATATTGATATAGGTAGGTAAGTACTTAACAATAATATTATGATAGAGGGATTACAGTGCGAATAGATACACTGATTTATTTTATTGAATGGTTTAAAGCGGTTTTTAAGATATTTAATTCGGATAACAGTTTGGTTAAGGATCATGGCTGCTATCTCGTTTGAGCTTAAATCTTTAGATTTAATGGACATTTCATAAACTTGTCTTTTGTGCTAGCTACTCGCCCCTGCTTCGCACGGTTTACGTCTTGACAAAACACCGAGATTACTATATCAAACCATCATTTAGAGAATTTATTCCGGAAGGTTTATTCCGGAATAAATTCTCTAAATGATGGTGGAAATCTCATCAAAGTCCGATGCGTAGTTAAGGAACAACGCGGTCACACAGACGGATACGAAAAGCCACTTTAATTTATAATGTTATGTATAAATGTATATGTCATAGTCAAAGGTCGATATGCGGTCTCTTCCCGGAATGACTGGTTTATCCTAGGTTTGACCAAAACCTTCGGACAAACCCCGAAATAAATTCCAATTTCGGCCTTTGACTAAAGTATTTTTAGTCAAACCTAGAAGTTCCTAACTTTTCAGTCAACCGTCGAAAGTAAAATAATCTGTTTCGGGCTTTGCCTAGTCGATCCTAGGAGCGACTGGCAGACTCGGTCAAACTTCGACGTCAGGGGCACCCCGAGGTTGGGTTTGGTTAGGTTCCTTTAAACCTGCTGACAAAAACCCGGACCCTAGGAAGTCTAACCTAGGTGTTTTGAGGTTAGTTAGTTTGACTGGTCAAACCCCGATTGAGTTTTGACGTTTGCCTGACCAAATTAGTTTCTCCTAGGTTTGACGAAAATACTTTAGTCAGAGGCCGAAAAACTTAATTTGCTAGGGCTTTGACTGAGACTTAAAGTCAGACCTGAGGATTGACTAGTCAAACCTAGGAGCGCCGGAGCGGAACGGAACATATAGATAATACAAGACGAAGTGCCGATTTTTCTTTTGTCAGATAACTTTTATCTAGGGAATATGTTTGATTTTTTTACAGCTTTTGTATAGAATATATGTCAAACCATCATATTTGTTCCTCAAATAAAAGTTATCTGAATGAACTATTTATAATGGTTGGCGCAGTGGTTAAGCGATTGACTGCTGCTCAGCATGTCGCGGGTTCGATTCCCGCACGGAACAAATATTTGTACGACCTACAAGTATTTGTTTCGAGTCTGGGTGTTTTTCTATCTATAATATGTATGTATTTACAAAAAAATAAAAAATTGTATATAAGTACTTTATCAGCCATCTCGTTACCATAACACAAGCATTAGGTTGCTTAGCTTGGGACTAGATGGCGTTGTGTGAAATGTCCAAAAATATTTATATTTATTTATTTATTTATAATAATATCATGTAATGAAACCAATAATCGCAGTAAGGATGTATCATAATTGAAAGAAAAAAGAAAGAATAATGTTCATGACAGAAGAGCTGCCAACAAGTCATGATTTTCCTTTGAACTTGTAATGCTTGTCGAAAACAATCTGCTTGAGCTATATTTCCTCATGAGAAAAGCAAATAAAATTAATGCACATTATTAGTAGGACTACTTTGATAGTTATCTACAGAGAATATGATACCATGTCGTTGTCGTAATTATAATTTTATTATATTTATACTTAAGATGAACATGATACAAGTTTAGTTCAGTGGTCGAGATTAGGTAAACTAATCAGCCGGTATTTATCTATTCATTAATTTTAACATAAGAAATGATACTCAGATAAAGGTTTATAATTAACACTTTTGGTATTCAAAAGACGAGTGACGTCCTCGTCAGGAAATAACACGATATTTTTATCAATAACATAAAAAAACTGATTATATACCTGCCTAACATCCTTGAGTTTTCTAAGACAGCGGTGGAAGTTACAAATAAAGGACACAATGCCGATCGTCGTAAAAATGACGGCAACGTGTGATTTTTTACTTTTCAGACAAAATATCCTCTCAATAAGGAAATAGTTTGCTATTGAGGACGGCTGTCAATACGACTAATTATGCAACGACACCGCAGTTTATTATTTATTTAAATATTTTATAAATTACAAGTCCTCACATAAGTGTAACAAATAACACAATTAGACCTCTGGGGTCTGTCTCAGCATGCCATGGCCCGAGATTGTTCAACGCGCTATTAACAGACCACACACAACAGAACAACTCGATCATGAGCTAACTCGTTAAGTTATAACCGAGTTGATGCAATGTTATTTCAGCTTACGCTTTATGTTTTACTTTTCATTGAGTCTCTAGCCCACAGACATTTGGTTTAGTAAATTGGCCATATGAACGAAGCGGTACGCCTGCCATAATAGTTATTTATGCAACTGACGTATAATAAGGGGTATTAAAACACGAATCTGGGTTTATCACACGAGGCGAAGCCGAGTGTGATAATAGTATCACATGAGTGTTTTAATACCTAATTATGTACAGTTGCATACAGGACTTTATCTACATGAATCGTCTATAAAAGGTTCTGAAACAGTTTCTTGCAATACTAATACTCGTATCGAACATGGCGGCCGGGGCGTCATAGTATACGACGTGAATTCGAATAAGTTCTTTTTTTAAATTACGGCGCTGTTATAGTGAAACGCGCGTGCATTACAATGTTCTTTTTTTGAAAACGAGTTGCATTATGAAATTCAGTACAACATTAAAGCACCCGTTTGGATGCTATTATGGTTACCATGGTTACTATGACACTAGCTGTTTTAATGTTGGCAGTAAGCTAACTGTTTCAGAAACTTTTATAGACGATTTATAGCATGGGTGTAGATAAAAGTTATTTTTGCGTGGCACTTGAAATTATTTTACTTTGGCTTGTCGTGTATTCACGTCTTATTTAACTGAAATTTTAATATGTTATCAAAATGTTCTATGAGGAACAGATATTCAGCGCGCGCTAGAACAGGTACAAATCCGCGAGGTCTAACCTGAGCTTTACATTTGTGTGAGTGCACATAGATAGTGTAGGTGTGACGTCCGGCATAGAGCGCGACTCGTCCTTTGCTTGGTTTAAAACCGGTTTATACTGCTTTTTGGCAATTGGCTTTTGTTCTTTTAGTACGAGAGGCCACGACCAAAACCATGTCGCATCGTTGTAAAATTTATTTATTTATTTATTTAACGGAAAACGATTGAAGATTTTGTCTTACGTAAAACGATAAGACAAAAATGTTGGTCATGGGCTCTCGTACCATTTTGGTGATCACTCACACAAATGCAAAGCTCAGCTTAGGCCTCGCGGACTGAATGGTTACGTTTGCTTCGTGGGTTTGCTTTAGTTACGTTCCTACGTTCGGTGCGGACGACGAATCGAAGAGGCGAGTTGATGTCGATTTGCACTCTAATTTGCGGAACACATTTTCAGCCACAATCCTGAAGATTTTAAAGGAAAATGCTCACCCATTGCTTTATGTTACAAAAATTCTTCTACCATCATCTGCCTAGGCTTTTCCCAACTATGTTGCGGTCGGCTTCCAGTCTAACCGAATAACCAGTATTTTAAATGGAGTGACTGAGGATCTGACCTCCACAACCCAATTACTGGGTAATACGATACCCCTTGGTAAAACTGGTTATCAGACTTTCGGGCTTCTTACGACCCGTAACGACTGTCAAAGATCCACGAATGACACCCGAGGCACGGAGGAGTCTCGGTATGTAAAGATGGTCACCCGTCCACGGACCAACAACGGCAAGCGTAGCTTAACCCGATGGATCGACCCGTGCGGCTGTTATTACTTTGCCACGAGCTCCTTGTCCTCCTGCTCCTTGAAAATTATTCTGCTCAACAACGTAAATAACGCAATTAATGTTGTTGAACCGTCAAAATTAAAGGCATTGCCATTTTCACTGTGTTACGCAATTAAGGCTCCCTCAGACAGGCGCACCGCGACAGTGCGACACGATTCTGGTAGAAAAATTTCCATGAAGTTTTCATAGGAATTGTTCTACTAGAGTCACGTTGCGCTATGGCGTCGTGCCTGTCTGCCTTTGCCCCGCCGCAGCCCGCCGGTGTCGAGCTGTGATAATTTTTATTTCTAAATTAATATGATATAGATAACTAATATGTGTCTTCTAAAATGCCTACTGGTCGTTTATGCCATTATGTCGTAACGTGATAAATGGTATATGTCCATGTTAATTTGATAGGTAATTAAAAATAAAGATCGTCTTCATACCAAAACTTCCTTACATGCAATTCAAAATGTTATTATGAGTGAAATTGCTTGTCTAATTTTGATTTGATAGTGATTAATCTAAGTAAAACGTTTTTTTTTTTTACCACGAAATAAAATGAATCAGGTACCTCTGGTCACCATGAGAACGTGTTTAATTAACACTGTATATTGATATTACATATTTTGTACCCATCGAGTAGTTTCAAAGCCTTATTTGAAAACACAGAATATTCATCCATTAAGAGATGCTATCTTATCCGTCTTTAGTAGGTATGTATAATGAAAATATGTGTTTGATTAACTTATAAAACTAATAGTTATGAGATATTGGGTTTAATAAGCAGTGACCAGTTGCCTCATGCGAAACAAAATGATTCGCAAAGTATTAATAGTATTAATATTGGTCTCTTACGTAGTCAGTGAATCCTGTGTGACATACACGTTTGAAGAAAATTTCAATGAATGGTTAATAAATGAGTTTGGAGAGGCTTGTGCCTCCGTGCCATCTTGGACTGTTGGCAAGTACAGCGATTTGGACTTGACTGGTATAAATGAACGCAGTACCTCATTTATATCGCCTCTACCAGAATTGAGTTGTGTGTCCTCATTCATTTATTCTATAAACATCGGTGGTACGATAGAAGTGAATATTTATATGGAAGCAACGGATCCTTTTGACCTGATCTGGGTTGAGGCGTACCAGTTAGATATACCTCATGATCGATTCTTAGGAGAAGCTTTTAATAGGGCTTGGGAAACAAACTTCGTGCGTGGATGGCACACTCTGAAGATAACCTTACCCGCCGCAGATTTTGATGAATGTTACGTGAGTATTACTTAGGTACTTAACTTCGTTTTAGTATGAGTTTGTCAAGAGAGACGATTTATTGATCTGCGTATAAGTTACAGTATTTTCTTTATGTTTAATTTTGGCTCAATACACGGTGGTTCCCCCATCATTTTGTATAAGTACAGTCCGCGAGGCCTAAGCAGAGTTTTGCATTTGTGTGTGTGATCACCAAAAACGTACGAGAGCCCATGACCAAAATTTTTGTCTTATCGTTTTATGTAAGACAAAATCTTCAATCGTCTTATCGTTTTACGTTTTACAACAATGTGACATGGTTTTGGTCATGGCCTCTCTCGTACTAAGAGAACAAAAGCCGATTGCCAAATAGCAGTTTAAACAGGTTTTAAACCAAGCAAAGGACGAATCGCGCTCTATGCCGGATGTCACACCTACACTATCTATGTGCACTCACACAAATGCAAAGCTCAGCTTAAACCTCGCGGACACTACGGTAAATGCGGTAGTAGGGCACTTCATTTCAGCTTAGACGAGCTCTATCACGAGTACTCGACACGGACAACTCGACCCCGACAACTCAACCCGGACAAATCGACCCCGACAACTCGGCATAGTTAGTTAAACCCCACTAATATTAACATAACGCCATCTGTTTCCACGGAGGACTGTCAGTGACACCACGAAGAGGAACGGTACGCTAGAATGGAACAAACGTTATTGTGATTGCATATTAAGTATAGTCGACTTCATAATTGCTTTACCACTTTTGACAATTATTCCCCGTAATTGAAACTTCACTAAGGTAGAAATTACCGTCACACAAACCACCTTGTATGGTGTTAATGTAATTACGAGGTCAATTATACAATTATACAATTTGATTTTACAACATTTATAATGAATTTAAAATACTTCTGCATGATATATAATTTAATATTTATAATTTAATATTTACTAACATAACTCATAAGTATATCTACTAACAAAAATATGGATAATAATTATGTCTGACTTAAATAAATAAATAAAAAATAAATATACCATCGAGTAGTAAGCCATCTGAATGCACAGACGTACAGAATCAGCCGGGTGACTCCATTTTATTTTTATCCAGTTGGAGATACTATCTTTTCCGTATTCATTACATTATGAATACCTAATGAAGATATGTGTTCGATTAAGTTATAAAACTAACAGTTAAGAGATAAGAGTTTATTAAGCAGTGACTTGTTGCCACATGCGAAACGAAATGATTCGCAAAATATTAATATTATTATATTAGTGTCTTACATAGTCAGTGATTAATAATAAATAATAATAAATAAAATCTTTATTTTCAAAACTTTGAGTACAGGTTAACTTAAATACTACATCACGAGTGAGAGTTAGGAACGTCATAATGGATAGCGAAGCAAAACCCAGTTCCGTGCTAGGAATTAACCTGTGTTACGGACACTAGGGCCGCTCCATCATCTCACTAAAACATTACCTCAAACGTCCGCAGTAAGAAAATTCTTGTATTACTGGATTCCCAATTTAGGCATGCCTGTATATAAGGAATCCAAATAAAATTTGGTACTAAACTACACTACACAAGTATGGATGTGCCACATTCACGACGTGCAAGGGTGTGTATTTGTATGTGCTATGTGTGAGAGAGTGAGTGCTCGTGAGTGAGTAATAATATGAGTGTATTTGTGTTATGTTATGATGACGCATGATGATTAATTAAAATAGGCTATTATTAAAGGTGAGGGGCAAAGGGGGCTTTTTTATGGTTTATTTTATTTTATTAAATATTTATTCTTAATAAGTATTATTACAGTTACTTAGCGATTTAATTCTTAAAATTTTATTCGTGATGATTAAGGAGGTTCTCAGTATCTGTGTAATTTAGTTTTAGAAGCCAAGATTTTAATTTCCTTTTTGACTCCATTTTTCTTAAAGGGTACAGGTTTAGAATTCTGTTAATCTTATTGTACAGGAAACAGCTAATAACTTTGTAATGCCGTTTAGCCATTGTCGTTCTGTGTCTGATCGGGGGGCAGACTCTATTCGACCGACGTTTGCATCTAGAGATTGAAGGGTCAAAAGTTAGCGTTGTGTGTTTCCTAATTATTGTTTGCTGAATAAAAAGCTGTCTCACGGTTAGAGAAGCTGTGTCACTATAAAGCTGAGCTGTTGGGTATCGAAAAGTCTTTTTAGCCATAACCTTAAGAACAGCTCTTTGTGCCCTTTCCAAAGGTAAGAGTATAGTCTTCGCTGCCCCACCCCATGTCGTGATGCAATAAGATAGTATTGATTGGCATAGAGCAAGGTAGGTCAACATAAGGGTTTTTAAATCGGCTGCATTACGGAGCAATTTGAACACGTAGATTAGCTTTCTTACACGTGAAGTTAGGGCATCAATATGACATCGCCATTTTAAAAGAAAAGAAAGAAAAGAAAGAAAGAAAGAAATACGTTTATTTGCGGTAAACATGACGCAAAGCACAACAAAATAAAATAACAATTAAAAATTAAAAATTATTATTATTTTAAAAATTGATCAATATAGATTCCAAGGTATTTAATAGAGGTGGCTCGGGATATTGTTACACAATCACAGTTAGAAGACGGCACATGACATACATGGGATTTAATAAAGAACGCATTTAGAGGTGGGAGAGCAGAGGTTTTTAATGCGAAAGTTATGTAGTTGGTCTTATCAATGTTGAGCGTTAGCAGGTTACATGACAACCAACACATGGTCTTACCCAAAGCAGTTTCTGCATCAGCTTTCACATCAGTCCACGTGGAACCTTGAATAAAAAGTGCAGTATCATCCGCATAAGCAAATACTTGGCAGTTAGGAGATTTTAGTTCACAGAGGTCATTTATATAGATTGTGAACAATGGAGGACCCAAAATGCTCCCCTGAGGAACTCCAAAATCCAACCTCTCGTCCCCACTGATGCAATCTCCAATCTTGTCCTGTTAGTCAGGTAATCCTTAAATAATTTGAGAGCCATTCCTCTTACCCCAATTCTCTCCAACTTAGAGACCAGAATCGGGATGGAGACGGAATCGAACGCCTTTGTGAGGTCCAAAAACAAACCCAGGCACTTTTCCTTCTTGTCCAGGCTGTCCACTATTCTGTTAACCAATGATAACACAGCATCATCTGTCGATTTGTTTTTCCGAAATCCAAATTGATTAGGTGAGATAATGCCCTTTGCTTCAAGATAGTTCGTCAGTCGGTTATTAAGCAATTTTTCAAGGACTTTGGACATAGCTGGCAATACCGATATAGGCCTATAATTGCTGACAACATCCCCATCACCGTTCTTATGGATTGGGTGTACAATCGCTTTCTTAAAAACATCAGGATTATTGTGTGAGGTACACGTTTGAGGAGAACGTCGATAAATAGTTGATAAATGAGTAA
Organism: Cosmia trapezina; assembly: GCA_905163495.3. Taxonomy (NCBI): domain Eukaryota; kingdom Metazoa; phylum Arthropoda; class Insecta; order Lepidoptera; family Noctuidae; genus Cosmia; species Cosmia trapezina. The sequence continues at coordinate 21,303,594 of LR991037.1, forward strand.
TAAAAGAGGAGCGCGTGGCTAAGTAATAACAGCCGCGCGGGTCGAATCCATCAGGTTAAGCTACGCTTTCCGGGGTTGGTCAGTGGATGGGTGACCATCTTTACATACCGTGCCTCAGAAAGCACGTAAAGCCGTTGGTCCCGGCTGTCATTCGTGGATCTTTGACAGTCGTGTGGTCGTCAGAAGCCCGAAAGTCTGAAAACCAGTATTACCCAGTAACTTCATATAAAGTACTGGTATTCAGCTGCATCTGGTTAGACTAGAAGCCGACCCCAACATTGTTGGGAAAAGGCTAGACAGATTGGCAGATTGATTGGTTGATAATGAGTGTCTATAGCCTTGTGTCTCCATGCCATTTTGGATTGTTGGCAAGTACAGCAATTTGAACGTGGCTGGTTGAAATGAACGCAGTACCTCATTAATGACGCCTGTACCAACCTTTGAGTGGTGTGTCCTCATTAATTTTTTCTATGAACATCGGTGGTACGATGGAAGTGAATATGGAAGCAACGGAACCTTTTGACCAAGTCATCGTACTGGCTAACCTGTTAGATGTCACTGGTGTTGACAGGGTAACAGGATTGGAAGCGCATTCAACCTCAGATTCAAGCTTCGTGGGAGGATAACACACTCTGAAGATTACCATAGCCAGCTCAGAGACTTGTGATGGCTACGTGAGTATTAATAACATTGTTAGGGTTCCGTACCAAAATTGTAAGAAGAAAGAGGAACCCTTATTCATATATCAACATTCAACACACAGACTGCTAACAGTTCCCAACAAGGGTGGCGTCACCTGTAATTTTAGCTTTACCTGATTGGCGATAAGGGAAGAGATGAGGTCTTTACAGGTGCACCAGAGATATCACTCGCAGAGGTAGTGGTTTTTCGCTACAGACTGGTGGATCCTAAGGCTCCTCCTTCCTAAAATACGGCGAAACTAAGTAACTTTGTGACCATCTTTAACAGTGACTATACCTAGCATCTTTTTGATAAGAAAAAATACACAGCAATCTACAACACACAAGAAGTGATTTCATTTGTCCTGAAATCTATTTTAGTTTGTACAACTAAGAGAAAAAAATCTAAATCCAGGTTTATTTCTGCCTATTTTTTCTAGTTGTTACCATATTACTCCTACAATTTTCATTAAAAGTGTTCATAAATTTATACAGTTCTCTACAAAATAATAAGGAATGATTTCATGTCATTACTTTTTTAGTCCAATCAATAGATTTTTTGTAAATCGATAATTACTTTATATTTTGCAAGCGTTGTGCCATCGCGCTTCTCTTTCTTTTCTATGCAGTCCGACAGTGACCGCGCTTTTTACGGCGGACAAGCCTTAAGTCTCATATGTTGTGGAGGACTGGAAGCTATAGTTTTAAAGAAAAAGATTAATTTAGTTTTTTTTCATGTTGAGGTAAGGCAAGAAGAATTTAATAAGAGCCTCACCATTTGTTCGTATATTATAAGGTGTGAGCCGGATTGCGCTAAGTGTATACATCCAAGATGTAAATGAAATACTTAACTAAAACATACCAATAAACATAATAAGCAATGTTAATTAATGCTTATATAAGATGTATCTATTCATACACGAAATCTCTTAAGGGGTCATTGTACTCATCAGCTGATCAGATAATCAGAACATTATCAAATCCGTCAAAATGTAGGACTAGTTGATTTTTTTTCACGATTTCAGGTTTGGGCTCATAGTAAAAGTTGTGCATAATGATGAGTACAATGACCCCTTCAGAGATTTCGTGTATGAATAGATACACCTTATATATTACACTGGCTGCGCACCGCGGTTTCACCCGCGTAGACCGGGATATAAATATAAAAAGTAGCCCATGTGTTAATACAGCTATCTACATACCAAATTTCATCCAAATCGGTCTAGCCGTCTGAGCGTGAAGAAGTAACAAACATACAAACACACACACACTCACAATCTTTCGCCTTTCTAATATTAGTGTGATAGTGTGATGATTAAAATTCACATAATTAATATCATGATAACAATTACCGTGGAATCCAAGATTTTTTGTGGTAAGAACTAAGGAAAGATTTATCAGATTATGAAAATAAACTGTTATTTTGGGTTTTTACCTAAAAAAAACTCGATACCGCAATCTCTTCATGACAAATGATTACTTTACGAATAATCTAATAAATAAATAACCACGAGCATAAATAGTTTTGTTTACTTAGCTTTTTCTCGGCCCCTATTTTTTTGCCCACTTTGGGGTTTTCAAAAATACATTAAAAAGGTTTTTTCTCCCCAAAAAAATAGCTACTACACAAGAGCGACGGGTGTTAAAGTACAGTGGCTTCTTTTTCAAACTCATACCTATAATTATAAAATAGTTCTTCGTTAAAACGAACAATCGTTACTTCACAAAAAATTGCTATTGAATTTTGCTAAATGTACCTAGCTATACATACATATTGATGCTCGTGACTGTACTTAGTTTGAGCCCGGTGCCTAGGCTAGGTAGGAGGCTGTAGGCCGAGAAGATGCCATCACTCGTCATCATCACTCTCGTCGGTAATTTTACATCCCTACTTACATACGGTACAATTAAGGCATGCTATCCGGATATCCAAATTATGCGAATAACCGTCGAATATTATACGGATATCATGAATTTTACTAAAACGATTAATATGGATAGTTTCTTTTGTTCCGTTTTTATATTTTATTTCATAGATCATTAATAATATAATATTATGAATTGTGTTTTAGTAAAATAGGTATTCGCAATCGTGAAAACTGAAACTTCTAAATAGGTTTTTCTGTAATCTACAGGTAAAAAACTATTTTCTGTATTTTTTTTTATAAAACAAGAACCCTCACAGTAAACCCTTTCATTTGATATATCACATGATACAGTTTGCAAAACTTTTTTTTTTAATTTTCTTATTTACCCTCCAAAAATGACCCCCATATTCAAAATTAGTTTATTTAAGTTACACGTCCGTGTTTGAGTCACAGAAATGTATATGTATACTAAATTTCAACTTAATCGGTCCAATAGATTCGGAGCAAATTGGCTGTGACAGACGGACAGATAGACACACGAGTGATTCTGTGATTCTATATGAGTTCCGTTTTTCCTTTTGAAGTACGGAACCCTAAAAATAAAACTGACTGATTATAATAACGTTTTCTTTATTTTTCCCTCAAAACATGATCCTTGTAAGGAAGTTTCGGTACGAAACTGAGACCGTTGCCGAAATTCGGTTTCTGTTTGGGTTTCGGTCGTAAAAACCAGTTTCGGTCGGACACTAAAAATTATGTTTCATTGTTTTCATTAGACAAGTGGGTACATTTGGAACTTTTCTATGTGTCCATCATCCATCATCATCTGCCTAGGCTTTTCGCAACTATGTTCGGGTCTAGTTGTTTTAAAAAACGTTTTTAAATTTAATTATTCGTATCTAACATAATTAAGTATACAATTATTAGTTTAGTTGTACTACACAATTATTGGTGAGCTTTTGTAATGAAAATGTAGATTGTAAACTTATAGTTGATTGATTTACCTTTTTTACAGTGGTATGCAAAACTATACGTATTATCTGGATTTATCCAGTAGTGTTCTGAATGTATCCGAATCATTCGGATAGTAAAATGGGGCGGGCATTCCCTAGGTACAATAAATCTATTATTGTGTGTTAATCGATAACACGCAGTACTTCGAAAATAATGATCTAATGTGCTATAAACTTGTAACTAATATCATTTATGCCAGTTGATAATACGTAGTCATAAATAACCATAATAAAAAAAAGTTTTAATTTTTTTTTTAAAGATAGGTAACACAACGAAACATAACATTGTAGCTAAACATGCCTGCTTCTACAAAAACGTCGCCAAATTAAAATGGTCGACCGCCTTGGGCACCATGGCCTTTTCTGCAGCAAGAGCGCTGGGTCGGTTGGTACGGCACGCCAGCAGTAATGAGATCATCCGTCGGGCTCTTGTCACCGGAGTGCCAGCTATTTTAGAACCCAGTGGCTTGGCACGATGGGAAGAGTCCAGACGGAATGATCATAATGCCTTGGAAGTTGGGTAGGCCTTTGATGTGGGATGCAACCTGTGTCGACACCCTAACGCCTTCCCATCTTCCTATCATGGCAGGCTGTGCTAGGGCGGCTGCTGCAGGTCAGAAAACCTCAACGGACATTGCCAAGCGGTTAGTCGACTCTTCACGTGACTCGAGGGCTGGCCAATTTTTAGGTCAAAGAATCAACATTGCCATCCAACGTGGCAATAACGCTGCCAGCCTTTTGGCACTTTTCCCACTGACAGCGATGCGGACGAATTTTCTGATGCCCAATGAGCGCTCCTCTTTATACTACTTATATACTTGTATATAATATACGTGTGTGTATTTAGTGTTAGATTGTATATGGTATTTAAGATTTGTGTATATTTTGTCTAAAATTACCAAATTAACTGAAACTGGCTAATAAAGAATTCTAATTATAATTTACTAAATCGTTTATTATTTTTTGTGAAAGATATTGCAAATAAAACTACTTTTATAAATCCCTCCAATAATGTAAGTATATCTACCTACGTTTTTTCTATAAGTACTGTATCCAATTAGTGGAATCGATTAATGATTCATATCTTCTTTTCAGAATTAAACGATAAAACATAATAATGGAACGAATACTGTATTGTTTGTTTGTCACAATATTATGCTAACATTTTTAGAGGCATGAGGAACAGGGTGTTCACTCATCCTCTATTGAAAATGGAGGATCCTCCGACCAGACGGGTGTTGTGTCTGGTAGGCAACTGCCCGGCTGTTGATGTCGGGACGTTGTATATATGCTAGTCGCGTAGTAAACTCTAATTGCGCGATGCAGGATTGCGTGACGTCATGTCTTTGTGATGCGTAGTTCGTATGTGGCGATGTAGATGCCGCCACACATTGATATGTTTTTTATTGATAAATTAAAATTGTAGATTGATCATACAGTTAGGTACAGAACTCATTGCTAAATTAGATTCATACAGACTGAATTTCACACAGTAAAATAAATTAAAAAGAAGGAGTAGATTTCTGTCGCTCGCTTTACCTACTTTACGTACTACTACTTAAATGCTTTTTTGTGCAAGCACAGTTTTATTTGTTTTGATGCATCTTTTATACTTAGTACTCATAAATAGGCACGGAGGAGCTCGTGGCTAAGTAATAACAGCCGCACGGGTCGATCCGTCAGGTTAAGCTACGCTTGCCGGGGTTGGTCAGTGGATGGGTGACCATCTTTACATACCGAGATTCCTCCGTGCCTCGGAAAGCACGTTAAGCCGTTGGTCCCGGCTGTCATTTGTGGATCTTTGACAGTCGTTACGGGTCGTCAGAAGCCCGAAAGTCTGACAACCAGTCTTACCAAGGGGTATCGTATTACCCAGTAACTGGGTCGTGGAGGTCAGATAGGCAGTCGCTCCATGTAAAATACTGGTATTCAGCTGCATCCGGTTAGACTGGAAGCCGACCCCAACATAGTTGGGAAAAGGCTAGGCAGATTGACTCATAAATAGGCACAAAGCTACCAGATAAAATTGTGTACTAGGTATGTACATAAATAAATATGAATAAATTAATTTATAATTTTATAATCAAACCCGTATTCAAATCCATCAAGTGGTTTAACAATTATACTACAAAGACAGACAAACGTAGTCGGGTGACTTCATTTTATACAATCCTAGAGATTTTTATCTTATCAAAATCCATTATGAATATTTAAGATACGTACGATTAATAAATTATATGGAATATAAATTAAAGAGATTTTGTATCTAAAGCAGTAACCGCTGCATGTGGCGAAACGAAATGATTCGCAAAGTGATAGTATTATTTATATTAGTGTCGCACGTAGTCAGTGATATTTGTGTGAGGTACACGTTTGAGGAGAATTTCGATGAATGGTTGACAAATGAGTGGGGGGGGGTCGCTTGTGTCTCCATGCCATTTTGGATTGCAGGCAAATACCGCGATTTTGACGTGACTGGTCAAAATGAAAGCAGTACCTCATTTATTACCCCTCTTCCAGCCCTGAGTTGTGTGTCCTCTTTCATTTTTACTATGAACCTCGGTGGTACGATAGAAGTGAACATTTATATAGAAGAAATGGATGCTTCTGACCAAGTCATTGTAATAGCTAACCTGTTAGATGTCACTGGTGGTGACAGGGTAACAGGAATGGAAGCGCATTCAGCCTCGGATCCAACCTTCGTGAGAGGATGGCACACTCTGACGATCACCTTAACCGGCTCAGAAACTTATGATGGCTACGTAAGTTTTCACATTGGTTTTTACTTAGTAAAAAGAAAGAAAGAAAGAAAAAGTATTTATTGTAAGTATTTTTTTAGTAAGGTAGTAAGTAGTTTCGCTGATAATATAGTGTCGCGTAAAGGTGAAAGTGTCTAGTAATTTTGTAACTATCATTTTGTTTATCAATAATTCCAAAGCAAATAGTAAGATAATTCATTTTTACCTAACATTTACGGCGGAAATGCTTTACATTATTAGACGAATGCGAGCCGTTTACATATTCGAATAATCCTACTATAATTATACATATAGTATCATCATATATACCGGATGACTTTTTTTACCGTCTCGAAAAAAAATGGGTAAGTATATCAGGTGAACGGAGTAGAAGCCTATGGCATACCTAACTTTTTTTTTTTTTTTTTTTTTTTAAATCAAAAAAATCAAAAAGTCAAATCATATGCAGGCTGCATGTGATTTGAATTTCGATATTTTAAAACGATTTATTATTTTTTTTCAAAATTTCTGTTTTTATGGTACAAAAATGAAAAGTTTACATCGAATTTGTAGTATTTATTGGTACTTAGATATTTTTTTCTGTCTAAGCTATTAAAAAAAAAAAACTAGGTATGCCATAGGCTTCTACTCTGTTCACCTAATAGACTCATTTTTTTTCGAGACGGTAAAAAAAGTCATCCAGTATATTTAGAGAAGGCCTGACTGACTGACTGACTCATCAACGCCTAGCCAAAACCCTTGAACCTAGAAAGCTGAAATTTTGCACAATGGTATATAATGTAGACGGGGAAGGAAGGAAGGAAGGAAGGAATGATTTCCCGTGTATGTTCCCGTGGTATAATTTTTAACCGCCATGCGGGCGTAGCCGCGGACAAAAAACTACTACTTTTATAAATATATAATAATAATAATAACATTTCAATTAATTTGAAAGTTTGAATGTTTGTTACTCGATCACGCAAAAACGGCAGAACGGATTTGGATGAAATTTGGCACACAGATAGTTCATAACCTGGATTAACACATAGGATATTTTTGATACAAAAATTGCATCAAAACTGTATTTTTTCAGCTGGCAGATCAAATATATTCCGTCTGTACACTCTAGTTATTAAGATTGTAATGATACAGACAGGTAACTTTTTTTTTAATTCATTGACTGTTCGGATGTATGTATCAAAAAACCGGACAAGTACGTGTCGGACCACGCACAATGAAGGGTTCCGTATTTGAAAAACATGTTCTCCCATACATTTATACAGTGAGTAAGTGTAAACAGTGGCAATATTTTAAGGGGTCATTGTACTCATCATTATGAACAACTTTTACTATGGGACCAAACCTGAAATCGCGAAAAAAAATCATCTGATCTCTACATTTTGACGAAATATGCGAACATAAATGTACTGAACAGCTGATTTTTTTTCTTTGGTCGCATACAAAAACTTGTTCATAATGACGAGTACAATGACGCCTTAAAATATTGCCACTGTTTACACTTACACCCAGTATACGTAACGGCCAATTCTCTAACTGCAAATTTAAATTTGTGATCCCAAAAACATGTTTATTTTGTTTTCAACTTTTATTTTGTGTTTTAGTTTTAGTTCTGTGCTAGTCACAATAAATACTTTTTCTTTCTTTCTTTCTTTCTTTCTTTCTATTTATTTATTTATTTATTACAAAATCCACAGCTCTTTAACAATTTTTTTATGTGATAAAATTACAAAATAACAATTTTCGGATTTTTTCCTTTACTTTTGCTGTGAGACCTTGCTTCTTGCCAAATTTCATGATTCTAGGTCAACTATAAGTACCTACCCTACCTATATGTTTTGATTTACTTGCGAGTATCAAAATATGTCGCATAAATGGCCGCATTTTTTTATTGCGTTGACGTTGATTTTTTTAGCTCTACGATACCGTAGTAGACCTACGTATTTAATATTAATTTCAACTTGATACCTGCACGCGTGCCTGAGAAAAGGGGTGTTGACAGACAGACAGACAGACGGACAACGAAGTGATCCTATAAGGGTTCCGCTTTTTTTCTTACGAGATACGGAATCCTAAAAAGGGTACCTCAATATATAAAACAGCATATACTTACTATATACAATTAATGTTATCTAATATAATCATAATTTCATTAAGGAAATTGCTATCTGATAATTAATTAATTAAGATTGGATAGTGATTATCTTATTTAAGGTTTTCTTGCTTGCTACATATAGGAAAATTACCATTGATATTCCTTTTTAATGCATGGTTTATTAGAGGAATTTGATCTCTATAATAGACCCTTTCAATTGGTGCCATCAAGGGGACTACAGGACCTAAACGCAACTAAACGCAAGTTTTATAATGCCTAAAAGTATATCGATCTACTGCAGTAAACAAAATCAGAAAAATATATGATATTCTTCAGGATATATGCTAGTTAGATAGTGTGTTGAAAACATAAACTAATTTGATACGATAGAAAAAAATCACGAAGATACCTCTAAAAATTTTTTTTAACCTATAAAAACCATACTAATTATACAGGGTGTCCCGTAAATAATGGATCAAACGTAACGGGTAGGTAGCTTACCTAATTTCCAACAACTAATTTGAATATTTAAAAAAAAACCGTTACAGTAACCAGGATATTAATTTTTTTTCGAATTTTACGATTTTGTCTTCCAGAATTAAGCTTTTTTAATGCTGTCGCTGCAAATGATGACATTTTTAGGTATGATTTTTATTTAACATTTCTGAATAGCTTACTAATGTTATAAGATACCATTTTTTTGAATACCGTTTTATTTGCCTTAGAAAAAAAATCTTGAGTTGAAAAGTTTTTCTTTACGATGTTAGGACCATAATTGAAAAAATTCTCCTGTAAAAAAAACGTATGACACCGAAGACCACCATTATTTTAAAAACTTGTACATTTAATAAGGTTTGCAAATTGGTATAAAACTTACGTCTAGTCCTTATCGTTACAAAGATATTGCTATGAATGTGATGAAGAAGACAGAAAATAAATTAAATTGGTACTATTCCATTTTTCCTTTTCGTAATGGCTTATGCTTGAATGCTTGTAATCGAAGCAGGTAGTTAAGCGGATAGCATAATTCCGACCCGATGACGTCATCTGTCCGGAATTTGGGACCGCTACCTGTGGCGGAGTTGCACCTCAGTCAGTGTGAAAGGGATAGATAGCGCCGCTTTTTGGTAAATCGGTTAAATCGGTATGAAGTTGCGCAGGTTCTTTTGTTCTTTCCTGCGCCCTTCACTCGTACAGGCTTCATTGTTGCTTGATTTTATTAGTTTAGTTGTAACTAGTCTCTCTTCGAGTTGCTACGTCAGACAACTTTCGCTCCCGGTCAGTGGCTCGGTGTTTTCTTCTGTAAAATTTGACTTGTGCTGTGTTTTTGGACTTTGCTTTGCCTATCGATTTGGAACTCTTTGCGTATTGGACAAACGACTTGGCGATCCTACGGACTCCGAAAACATTCGTTTGTGTGTGCTTGTACGTGTGTGCAGTAGCACTGAAACCTTATTCAGCCCAATGCCTCGTTATGAGTACACGCCACGGCAGTACGCCGAAATGCATTTTATCTACGGAGAAGCAAGAGGTAATGCCAGGGCGGCTGCAAGATTGTACCGTGAAAGATACCCGAACCTGGTTCGTTATCCCGATTATCGCGTCTTTATTAGAGTGCATAACGCGCTTCTTGAGGGAAGAATTCTTGGCACCGAAGTTGGTGGTACCCGTGAAGGACGACCGCGACAAGTTAATGACGAAGTCATTCTTCGAGAAATCGAGGAAGATCCGTCAGTCTCCGTTCGCGTCATAGCGCGACGCGTAGGAATTTCTAGATCGACGGTGCATCGAGTGCTACAACGGTGCCGATTGCACCCATATCACGTGCAACGTGTTCAAACGCTGACGTCGCGTGATTACCAGCCAAGAATAGAATTTTGCCAAAGGATGCTTAGAATGATTCGGGCGGACCCGCAGTTTTTTGACAAGATTTTATGGAGTGACGAGTCTTCATGCCGCCGAGATGGATATTTAAATTTGCATAATTTGCACAGTTGGCAGCTGATAAACCCACATTTGATGCGAGAGGACAGGAGCCAACATCAATTTAAAATAAATTTATGGGCGGGAATAATCAATGGGCAAATAATAGGGCCCTTTGAACTACCAGCTACTCTAAACGCCGAATATTATCTCCATTTTTTAAGGAATGAGTTGCCAAGGTTATTAGAAAACGTTCCAGAAGACGTACGGCAAGCAATGTGGTTGCAAAATGATGGGTGCCCCGCTCACTATGCGACGGCAGTAAGGGCGCACCTTGATGAAAGTTATCCGGACAGATGGATCGGCCGATTAGGACCAATTTTGTGGCCTCCGCGATCTCCGGATTTAAATCCCCTAGATTTTTTTTACTGGGGATGTTTAAAAGACAGGGTCTACAAGAATCCAATAACGTCGGAAGAAGAATTACGACAGCGCATCCAATCTGCTGCATCAGAAATAAACCAAAGCCGTTTTGTCCGTCGGATAAGAGCTTCCTTTATTAGGAGATGCAGACTTTGCATTCTTGTAGAGGGAAGGCAATTCGAACATTTATTGTAAAAACCAAATAAAACGATTTATTTGAACTAACTGTTTTTTTTAGTACGGCCTCCTAATTCTTTTCATACGCCTCAATAATTCAATGAACATTGCCTCTGAAATGCTACAGTTACACATTTTAAAGAAAAAGTTTAAATGTACACACTTTTTTATTTTTTTTATTAACGTTGATTTGGAGCACCTCTCAGATTCATAGCAATTATCTTTGTAACGACAAGGACTAGAATGTACAACTTCATACCAATTTACCAAAAATACAAAAGCGGCGCTATCTATCCCCTTCACGCTGACTGAGGTGCAACTCCGCCACAGGTAGCGGTCCCAAATTCCGGACAGATGACGTCATCGGGTCGGAATATGCTAGCCGCTTAACTACCTGCTTCGATTACAAGCATTCAAGCATAAGCCATTACGAAAATGAAAAAATGGAATAGTACCAATTTAATTTATTTTCTGTCTTCATCACATTCATAGCAATATCTTTGTAACGATAAAGACTAGACGTAAGTTTTATACCAATTTGCAAACCTTATTAAATGTACAAGTTTTTAAAATAATGGTGGTTTTCGGTGTCATACATTTTTTTTACAGGAGAATTTTTTCAATTTTGGTCCTAACATCGTAAAGAAAAAACTTTTCAACTCAAGATTTTTTTTCTAAGGCAAATAAAACGGTATTCAAAAAAATGGTATCTTATAACATTAGTAAGCTATTCAGAAATGTTAAATAAAAATCATACCTAAAAATGTCATCATTTGCAGCGACAGCATTAAAAAAGCTTAATTCTGGAAGACAAAATCGTAAAATTCGAAAAAAAATTAATATCCTGGTTACTGTAACGGTTTTTTTTTTAATATTCAAATTAGTTGTTGGAAATTAGGTAAGCTACCTACCCCTTACGTTTGATCCATTATTTACGGGACACCCTGTATACCTGCAATCATTCTGATTTTTTGTCAGATTATTCTATAAGCTACATATTATAAAACAATATCGAGAACGGGTCTTATCGCGATCTTCCTTTTTTTCTTTTTTTTCTACTTTTTTTTCTTTTTTTTTCCTTTTTTTCTTTTTTTGTTTTTTTTTTTGTTTCTTCTTTCTTTTTTTTTTGTTTTATAATGTGTACAAATCGCGAAAGTTTATAAGTTATAGCAACATTTATTAACGTAATAGTGTTTTATTGTTTTAGTCCAATCAATAGATTTTTTGTAAATAGATAATTGCTCCATATTTTGCAATAAATTACGAGGGTTGTGTCATCGCGCTTCTCTTTCTTTTATATGCAGTCTGACAGTGACCGCGATTTAGGTCCTGTAGTCCCCTTAAAATACAGGATGTTCTTTAGAATATTGTATGTTCTACAATTCTTTGTAGTTTTCGAGTTATTTCGATCCCTCATTTCATATCAATGGTTAAGGATAGTAGTAGGTATACAATTTATATTTTTATTATCAACTGAGCTCTGCTTAAACGTAGAGGAATAGTAAAATATCGGGATTGACGAAAATATGCAAAGATAATAATAATTTATAAAATATGAAAATCTCAAGATTTCAGATACACCACTTTCAACGACCGATTTCAGCAAATAATGGCACATTTACTACATTTTTGTTAAAAGTTGATCCAAAAAAAAATATAATTTTTTAAAGACATCATCTCGTTGAATCAGGCAAAACTATCGAAAAAAAATGATAACTCGAAAACTACAAAAAATCGTAGAACATACATGGGGGTTAAATCGATAGGTCTATCAGCTAGCACTGGCTTGACAACTTAAAATAAACACCCCGTATATGCACCCGTGCGAGCCTTAGTGTCTGAGGCTGGTCGCCGGCGACCAGCAAGTCGAAACTGCGGAGGTGAGCATGGGTACCTATCCTTTGTTACGTAAGGGCGAAGGGCCTGCACTTCCCGCAGCGCTGGAGACGTTGCAGAAGTAACTTTCAAGTGTTCTGAGGTTAAGTTACAATAATTTGTTTATCTCAAGAACAGTTGAATGAAATATTAAATCTAAATGAGCTACCGAAATACCCTATTGCATGGCCCTATTGTATAAATGGGCTAAGCATCAGCCAGCCAGTTCATTAAATGTTGTGTTAGACGTATCGGCTGAATATCATTCAGGCCGCTAGCTCAACAGCGCCGTTTAATGAAAAAGCTAGGCGGTTGACCAAACGGCTAACTATACCAGTTGGCTGTGACGTAATAGGTGTATCTATTCATAAACGAAATCTATTAAGGGATCATTTTACTCATCATTATGAACAACTTTTACTATGGGACCAAACCTCAAAACCGCGAAAAAAAAATCTGCTGTTCAGTACATATCTACACAAACTCGTCAAAATTTAGGGAGCAGTTGATTTTTTTTTCGCGTTTTCAGGTTTGGTCCATAGTAAAAGTTGTTCATAATGATGAGTACAATGACCCGCTTAAGAGATTTCGTGTTCGAATAGATACACCTTATATAAAAGTAACACTGTTCACCGACTTAAAGAACAAATCCTTGCAAAAGATGGGAGCCCCCTTATAAGTTCGTAACATCTTCATCTAGACCTCAGAACCCCACCACCCTTTTTTTTGTGAATGGGTCAATGACTTCTCCCGCTCTGGGCGGTGCGGCAGGGCGTGTCACACTTTTACTGACTAAAACCCACCCGTGTTCCTTCAGTTGCCTGTGCCAGGGCCACGGTATCTCTTTCGAACAACCCGCGACCGCGGCGGCATCGGCCCTATTCGACCCCATCATTGGCTGACATCTCTTTGAGGCGCGCGTGGAACACAACGCGCCGTCGATCCGGGCCTGGTTAAATTAAAAAAAAACGTAAGAAAATTTGAATTTCGCGGGCTACCCTGGCGCTTTCGCATTAATAAATGAAAACTGTATATTTATAAAACACTATCGAAACGGGTCTTATCGCGATATTCTTTTTAACGAGGTAAACAGGTACCTACTTGTTTCCCGACGTTTCGACCGCCTTGCAGCGATCGTGGTCACGGGAGGACTGATGACAGCTCAGCGACGTCTTCGTAAAGTGCGGGTATGTGCATCTACCCTCACTTGGTCTTCACAATTTTTATAAATGTCACTGTCGGTACTTCTACACACAACACTAAGGACGTCTACACACTGGCGGACCTCGTCGGACGACCGGCGTTGCTTGCACTTGCTAATGACTGGATTCCAAGTTGTAGGCAGTCGGTATCATTTATAAAAATTGTGAAGACCAAGTGAGGGTAGATGCACATACCCGCACTTTACGAAGACGTCGCTGAGCTGTCATCAGTCCTCCCGTGACCACGATCGCTGCAAGGCGGTCGAAACGTCGGGAAACAAGTAGGTACCTGTTTACCTCGTTAAAAAGAATATCGCGATAAGACCCGTTTCGATAGTGTTTTATAATGTGTACAAATCGCGAAAGTTTAAAAAGTTTAACTGTATATTTAACTGTGTATTTTTCTTATATGTAACTGATTTGATTATTAGGTATAATTCTGAGTGAGTCAACCCTGCCAGTCACCCTAAAAAACCTAAAAAAGGTATTGGACCACGCACAATGAAGGATTCTGTAGTTTGTATGATCTCAAACAATGAAAAACATGTTCCCCCATACATTCCCACTGCAAATGTAAGTTTGTACGTTCAATGTTGAGTGATTTACCAAGTTATTTTAAGAAAATAGACTATCAGTTTTCCTTTAATCTATAAGTATAGAACTACATTCCGGGTATTTTTTTTCAAAATTTTAGGATCAGCAGTTTCGGAGCTAAGGGGCGAATGGTCAATTTTCATCTATTAATCTTTAATAACTTTTTACCTTTGTACCTTTCGAAGTGACTATCTGGGGGCTTACTATGAGCTCTTATATAAGGGCAGAAGTTGAACGTTTCCAGTGAGAGAGAGATGGAGCTATATACGACCTATAGCAGCGTCACTCTCTCTCACTGGAAACGTTCAACTTCTGCCCTGATATAAGAGCTCATAGTAGGCCCCCTGGTCATCACTAGTTCACCATCAGTTACAGTTTCAATAATTTCCCAACATACCTAAGTTATACATACGTATACTACCTACGTATTGCTTTCCCGTCATAAGTTAGACTGACGCGCTCGAAGCGATAATTATGATGTATTATTTTGTCATATCTAAAAATAATCATTTTATAATAAAAAATAAGCATGTTGCAGGCGAGGCGAAGATAGCGTGTAACAATTTTTTAGATAAAGGCCTAGTTCCGTAAAGAAAAGGAATGAGGAAAAACGTTTTACTAACACAATTATAACATGTTAGACCATAATTATATGAAACTTAACATGAAATGTATTAACATACTTAGATACGAACATCCGATCCAAATATTAGCAACATGAAATGTAACAGAACGACTATGCGAACTTGTTTCATATTGCATTACAAATGGACCAACTTGCTGTCCAAAACCCCTCTGACTCGAGCAATTCGCACCGTGAATTATATTCAGGTCGAAATCGATATATTTACATGTCACTGGGGTGAATTCGCAAAAACACTATTGTTTAGACTATGTTACATCATTCGTGTCATTACTGTTACATACTGACATTCGTGGTTCTTTGACAGTCGTTACGGGTCGTCAGAAGCCCGAAAGTTTGACAACTAGTCTTACCAAGGGGTATCGTATTACCCAGTTACTGGGTTGTGGAAGTCAGATAGGTAGTCGCTCCATGTAAAATACTGGTATTCAGCCGCATCCGGTAAAACTGAAAGCCGACCGCAACATAGTTGGGAAAAGGCTAGGCAGATTGATTGGTTTATATTCAGGTCGAAATTTATTTATTTATTTATAATTGAAATTGATATATTTACATGTCACTGGGGTGAAGTCGCAAAAACACTATTGTTTAGACTGTGTTACAAACAATGATCTTTGTATTTTGTACTTTAATTTTAATTTTGGTTGTGTGACTTGTCTATCGGATTAGGTTAAGACCTGTAATGATAGTTTTTACAATAACAAAACAGTAACAGTAGTAGTAGCAGTAGTTTAGTTCTAACATAGTCTTAAGCCTTATTTATTAACACAAGTTTTGTTTATACAGGGTGACTGGTAATTAGTGACCGATACTTAAACACATGATTGTACTCATGATAACAAACAACTTTTACTATGGGACCAAACCTGAAATCGCGAAAAAAAAAATCATCTGTTCCCTTTTTTTTTTTTGTGGAGGGGAAATCATCAAATGACTTCTCCCGCTAAACACATGATTGTACTCGTAATAACAGACAACTTTCCCAAAAATACATTTTTTTAAATTTATTAATCGCATTTATGACCCTAATCATTCCACTATGATATTGAGTACCTAACAAGAATAAAACACGTGGAGCTCGTGGCTAAGTAATAACAGCCGCACGGGTCGATCCATCAGGTTAAGCTACGCTTGCTGGGGTTGGTCCGTGGATGGGTGACATGTATGTTTAGGTTAAGGGGTATCTATGAGCCTGTATTATCGCCTGAAATAAATGGTTTAACTATTTTATTTTAAGGCATTTAAATAAATAAATAAATATTTGGACGGCATGTTCGTTTCAACATATGTTGCAACGTATGTCATGTCACGTTACATTATGCCGGTTATAGGTTAGTGAAACTTAACACAAATTAAATATGAAAATTAAATGTAACTTAATAAGTAAGTAATGAAAGAAAGAAAAACAGTTTATTCACGAGAAAGAAGAACGAGAGAGAAGTGATTTGTTTCAACGTGTGTTACATTTCATGTTACGTTTCACCAAACTGTGTCCGATACGCTATGTCTATACAACGTGTAACGTTAAATGCGCAAAACCTCTTAAGGGGTCATTGTACTCATCATTATTTATTTATTTTTATTTATTTATTTATTTAATTAGGATCTCCAACAAAGGATGTACACAAACACAAGAAAAAACTAATAAGCACAAAAGTATCACGTAGGTGTACTCCTTCACTTACAGGAGACCACAGCATGCATAAAATAATATAAAACAATAATTATGAATAATTATGAACAACTTTTACTATGGGACCAAACCTGAAATCGCGAAAAAAAAATCAGCTGTTCAGTACATTTTGACGAATTATGCGAACATAAATGTACTGAACAGCTGATTTTTTTTGCGCGATTTCAGGTTTGGTCCCATAGTAAAAGTTGTTCATAATGATGAGTACAATGACCCCTTAAGAGGTTTTGCGCATTTAGCGTTACACGTTGTATATGCTGTCTCTGTCATTTTAAAACTGATTGTAGCAGCAACAGAAACACTTTTATAAACGGCTTCGACTATTTTGTCTAGTATCACTAAGGTAAATTCTAGTTTCTATAAAAATTTAAAATGTTATAATTTATAGAATTTTAGCGAATATAGGTACAACTGTATTAAGTCCTGCACCGTGTAATCAAATAATTAGGTATGTATTATCTTTTATTAAGGATTAAAAAAATAAAATAATAAAGAAATTACTATTGTAGTTTGTTTGTAACACTTGGTTATTTATAAATGGCAACTTTTCATCAGCTACCGAATTGTTTTAATAGAGGAAAACCCTATTTTGGCTATAAGGTAGTAGTATAACTCAGATCAATCTATATCAAATCAAAAACTAATACTTACCTGTATAAGTCCCATGAAGTTAATTTTTTTTCACATTATAGTATTTACTGTGGGAGTAGATTATCTACTCCCACAGTAAATTAAATTGTGACTTCGGTTGAAACTTTTATTCATAATGTTACCATTAAAAAACAAAAATTACGTCACTAATGGCCGGTTTCTGAGGTTTTAAACGGAGTTTATCCATTCGATAGTGATTATTAGTTCAATGTCCTGCTTTTGAACACTTTTCTATAAGGAAGAATTTAGCTTAAAAGTCGAGTGAATTATTACCGAGGGTTTATGTGTGAAGACCTTAAAAACCGAGCGTAATGAAGGACTTCGCTTAAATAGATAATTTTGCCGAATCAATAGCTATCATGAGTTTAAACTCCGTTTTAGAATTCTTCAGAAACCGGGCGTAAGCCATACATTTAGGTATGTTGACTAAATTTTTTTTGTCCGTCATTTATGATATTAAAAAATATTAGACACGTATTTTTTTCTTTTTTTACGTAATCAAAGATTACGGCGATATATTCAGTTAAAATGTGGCATGACATCACTCCTTGCCAGATTTTATACGTAGTGACGTAGCGAGCCCCCACTCCCCAACTTTAATGCGTGTTATCTAAGTATTTTTTTATTAATATGATAAAGCAAAAACTATGTGTCTAATATTTTTTTATTATCTGACTGACGGACTAAATAAAATTTCTTTTTTTATCCACGAAACATCCTTATTATGACAACAGTGTAAACAGTCACATTAAATCTTATAAGCAAAAATAGACCTTGTCGTTTTATGAACACACACAGCCTTAGGGTGGTAAAGCAATTTTTTGGTGGACTAATTTCAGTATTTTCAGTTAGCATCAAAATTTTGATATTTTGATACAAACAAAACCGCTGCATGAATATTTGGTGTCAATATATACAGGAAAATGCAAAGATAAGCATTTAATGCTACGTGCGAAATAATCGTTTATAAAGCATGATATCTTATCCGTATCCATTCAGAACGTTATAATATTAAGATACAATTTCCGAAAAATACATAACTAAAATTATTGTGTAAAAGATTTTGTGTTTATTCGCAGTAATTGTTGCCTGTGGCGAAACGAAATGCTTCGCAAAGTATTAATATTATTTATATTAGTGTCTTACGTAGTCAGTGATAAATGTGTGAGGTACACGTTTGAGAAAGATTTCAATGAATTGTTTACAAATGAGAGGGGGCCTGGTTGTGTCGATATGCCAACTTGGCAGGTTGGCAAGTACAGCGCTTTAGACTTAACTGATGAGCAAAACGAACGCAGCACCTCTTTCATAACGCCTCTGCAAGACTACAGTTGTGTGTCATCATTCATTTTTCCTATAACCGGCGGTGGTACTATTGAAGTGACCATTTACATGGAAACAACGGATGATTTTGACCAAATCACGGTAATGGCCTACCAGTTAGACATATTTAGTGACCGATTCTTAAGAGATGCTTCGAATAGAGCTGGAGAACCAAATTTCGTGCCTAGATGGCACACTCTGAAGATAACCTTACCCTTTATCGAAGCAGATATTGATGACGGTTACGTGAGTATTAATTAATAATGTTTTAGTAGGAGTCTGTCATGCATGATAAACGATTTGTCAACAAGCGTCTATGAAATTACCGTATTTCCGCCATGCATGCATGGCTACGTATGCATACGTAGCCATTATGACCCAGTGGCTAAGAGGGAAGGTGGCCTGTGATTCTCCATACAAGTATATTCCCCGTTTTTCTTCCTGAATAATGCCTCTACAGCAATGATTATTTTTTCATAACCATACATACACAAACACACAACACAAGCATTAGGTTGCTTAGCTTGGGACTAGATGGCGTTGTGTGAAATGTCCAAGGATATTTATTTATTTTTATTTATACATGATTATTTTTTTGTTTACCGCAAATAAACGTATTTTCTTTCTTTCTTTCTTTTTCATAAAATCTAAGTCTGCTGTAGACACGTCCCGTCATATCCTTATTTTCAGGAACTGATTAGTAAAGAAAATGTGACCCTCCAAAAATTACAAAAAATGCCCTATTTTTACCACCGTCATCAGAGGACTACCAGACAAATTCTACAAGTATTTAAAATAAACGAAAATGATAGGAACCTAGACATACTCTTTCTTAAAATTTTAATGAAAAAAATAATTGAATCGGCTCAGTTTTCGAGGAGGAAAAAGTGGAATACTAAACGCCGATCTCCTCAAAAATTTTGTGATAGAATCTGTCTGAGCTGCAGCTGTCCCTATCACACTCTCTTATCACTGTTCGGTCGCAGTGTGACGGCAGGTAATAGTTTCTTCAAATACCTATTTTTCAAATTCATTAAACTACTTAACTTGCATTAATTGTGTATTAATGCAATCAATCAATCAATCAATCAATCTTTATTTGTGAACATAGGTACACATAAAAGGTCTTAAATATACATATTGTAGTCGAGCTCTATGTTCTACCAATATACATATTGTAGTCGAGCTCTATGTTCTACCAATATACATATTGTAGTCGAGCTCTATGTTCTACCAATAAAATTGGTATACAAATAGTAATTTTTGCATCATACTTTATAAAAAAAAAAAAAAATAATAGTATTCGAGATTAATAAATGTCAATAAAATTTCAATTAAATTAAGTAAATGTTAATGCATGTCAAAGAACTTTGTTGAGAATCGACTACTGAATCAATTTTGGATTTCTGTAAGAGCTCCATTTGATTTAGATGGTTGCAGTTACCTTTACATTTGTGGTGGCGGTTGCTTTGGTGCAGCTATCCTAACCATTTTTAATAGGTGTTGTCTGTAAAATATTTGAATGTCAGGTCAAGCGGTATTCGTACGCCTAGGCCAACTACGGGATCCAAACAGTATAATATGGATGTCCCGTCGATACGAACAAAAGAAGAAATTAGTTGTAGGGAAAGAGAGTCTAACGACTGAGTAATAATGTGAAATTAAAAGCTATACCTACTGAACATTGCAGGAGGAGCTCATGGCTAAGTAATAACTGCCGCACGGGTCGATCCATCACATCCACGGGTTGGTCCGTGGATGGGTGACAATCTCTACATACCGAGACTCCTCCGTGCCTCGGAAAGCACGTTAAGCGTTTGGTCCGTGTCATTCGTGGATCTATGACAGTCGTTACGGGTCGTCAGAAGCATGAAAGTCTGACAACCAGTCTTACCCAGTAACTGGGTTGTGGAGGTCAGATAGGCAGTCGCTCCATGTAAAATACTGGTATTCAGCTGCATCCGGTTAGACTGGAAGCCGACCCCAACATAGTTGGGAAAAGGCTAGGCAGATTGATTGATTGACGTGCTAAATATTGCAGTTTGGGCATACCTCCCTGCTTTATTTCAACTAGCACTCAACTAGTACTTAGGTACATTACGAGTATAAACATAGTATAATATCTCGCCATTCCCCGAAAGGTTAGGCAGAGGTGTAGCTATAATTCACCCATATTTCGATGATACATAATAATCTATCTACCTATAGAAATAAAAAGAAAGTAGTCCTGACTGACTGAGTGACTCATCAATGCACAGCCGAAACCCTTCGACCTAGAAAGCTGAAATTTTGCACAGAGGTTCCCGTTATAATGCAGACAAGTAATAAGGAAAGATTTCCCGGTAGTACGTTCCCGTGGGATATTTTCTGACATCCACGCGGGCGAAGCCGCGGGCAAAAGCTAGTCAGCTATACGTATGCAAAGCGGATAGGCAAATAATCTACTTGAGAATGTGGATATCAGTGCAGAATGATGTTTTAATAAGTATACTGATTAATAAATCGTGAAGTCATGGACCTTGATTGATAAGCAAGTTGACTATCTACTTAAATCCGTCGTGGGCCGTTTTGCGTAGATGTGACGCTTAGTTTCTGGACATGACGCATTATTTTCCCTCAACTTGTTATTTTTGTGTTTGTGATCTTTCTTTGCCGCAAATAAAAGTATTTTTAACCGACTTCTGAAAAAAGAAGAAGGTTATCAATTCGGATATTTACATATTTTTTTTGTTTTTATGTATGTTCGGGCATAACTTCGTCACAATTATATAGACGGATTTACATTTTTTTTTTTTTTTGTTTGAAAAGGTATATAATTTGATAAGGTATACTTTCGAGGTGGTCTCATTGTCACCAAGTCAGAATCTGATTTTAATATGGTTGCTAAGCAATTTATACTCGTCAAAATGCATAATGGTAATGATGACTTCACCATGGAGCTCCAGTTCTCCTGGTTCTTACTAGGAGAACTCCTCAACAATTAACGTCCCTGCATCGGAAAAAGCAATATTTTGTAAATAGGTGATGAGCAGTTGACATTGAGCTATTGTAACTTATATAAATTACAAACTGACTCACTAAAAAATGAAAAATAAAAACTTTTTTACAAAAAAAACGACTTCCAAAAAAACACTACAAAGTGAAAAATAACTTTAATTTATTCATTCCTGTCTCTTGCTAAACGGGTTCCATACCGGACCAGCTGTTTTCTTGGGGTCATCTTCCCAACTTTTAATTTGTCTGCCTCTATTTCTTTTGCTATATCTTGGATACCATTCTGTTACTAACTTAGTCCTTAGCATCCTTAGTCATAATTTTGGTTTTAATTAGGTTCATTGTCAAGCCGGCCTTAACACTTTCGTCAGATAATTGCTGCAACATTAGTCCCAGAGTTCCTGCATCCTCTGAGAACAAAATCAAATCATCCGCGAAGCGTAGATGGTTGAGATTTTCGCCATTTATACAACGTGTAACGTTAAATGCGCAAAACCTCTTAAGGGGTCATTGTACTCATCATTATGAACAACTTTTACTATGGGACCAAACCTGAAATCGCGAAAAAAAATCAGCTATTCAGTACATTTATGTTCACATAATTCGTCAAAATGTACTGAACAGCTGATTTTTTTTTCGCGATCGCGACCTTGCACAATGAAGGGTTCCGTAGTTGGGATGAATTTATCCCAAGAACAAACTTAACATTGTAGTTGAAATACATGTTCTCCCATACATTCCAACTGGAAATGCGAGTTTGTACTCACAATATTCAGAGATATACCATGTTATTTTGAGACCACAGACTTCTTATAGGTTTTCCTGTAATCTACAGGTAAAGAACTATTTTCTGTACTATTTTTTAAATTTTACGCTCAGTAGTTTCAGTGATAAGGGGGGGGGGGATGGTAAATTTTCGTCTATTTTCTTAAATAACTTTGAAACGATTTCTTTTAAAATTATTTTTAAAAAAATATTTGAGACCCTCATAGTAAGCCCTTTTATTTGATATATCACACGGTACAGTTTGCAAACCGAAATTCATATGTGTACCAAATTTCAATTTAATTGATCCATTATCAATCAATCAATCAACTCAGCCTATCGCAGTCCACTGCTGGACATAGGCCTCTCCCAGTCTGCGCCACAACACCCTGTCCTTCGCCTTCCGCATCCAGTCTGTCCCAGCCACTTTCTTCAGGTCGTCGGTCCATCTAGCTGGGGGGTGTCCCACACTACGCTTACCGATACGCGGTCTCCACTCCAGGACCCGTCTGCTCCACCGGCTCGGTCCTTCGACAAACATGGCCAGCCCACTGCCACTTCAGTATGCTTATTCTGTAATCTATGTCGGTTACTCCGGTTCTTTTCCGGATAACTTCATTCCTGATTTTATCCTTCAAAGAAACTCCGAGCATACCCCGCTCCATAGCGCGCTGAGCGACCTTGAATTTGTGAACCAGCCCGACTGTTAGTGTCCACGTTTCAGCACCGTATGTCATAACGGGCAGGACGCGCTGGTTGAAAACCTAGGTTTTCAAGCATTGCGGGATGGGTGACGAAAAGACTTGGCGAAGTTTTCCAAACGCTGCCCAACCCAATCGGATCCTTCTGTCGGCTTCTTTTTCAAAGTTGTGTCTACCGAGCTGGATGACTTGCCCTAGATAGACATACTCCTTCACAACTTCAAGAAGCGACCCCTCGATGCGGATTGGACTCGGCAAGACGAGTGAATTGTACATGACTTTCGTCTTGTCTAAATTCATACCGAGGCCAACTCGCCGAGAGGCTCCATTTAGGCTGTGCAGCATCTGGCCTAACTGTTCCAGCGTCTCTGCTAATATGACGATGTCATCGGCAAAGCGAAGGTGTGAGATGTACTCTCCTTCACGTTGTCCAGTCCAGTCCAGCGTCTTGAAGACGTCCTCCAACGCATTGGTGAACAGTTTCGGGGATATCACATCCCCCTGTCTCACCCCTCTGAGCAGTTGGATGGGGCTGGTTTTCTGATCTTGGATCTGGACAGTCATCGTGGCAGCGTCATACAGACACCTCAACACTTCAATGTAGCGCCAGTCAATTCGACATCGTTGCAGAGAGGCCAGAACTGCCCATGTTTCGATGGAGTCGAAGGCTTTCTCGTAGTCCACGAATGCCATACACAGCGGCTGATTGTACTCCTCGGTCTTCTGTACAATTTGCCGAACAGTATGCATGTGGTCTACGGTACTGAAGCTTCTTCGAAAACCGGCTTGTTCTGGTGGCTGGAACTCGTCAAGTCTTCTGGCGAGACGGTTCGTGACAACCCTCGAGAACAGCTTGTATACGTGACTCAGAAGTGAGATGGGTCTGTAGTTATTCAGCAAGGTATTGTCACCTTTTTTGAAGAACAGAACCACCGCACTTCTGCGCCACGCCTCGGGCGTTGTAACCTCTTGGATGACGGAGTTGAAGAGACTCGCTAGCTCTCTCAGGACTGGAGCCCCGCCTGCTTTAAGGAACTCTGTCGTTATTCCGCCATCACCAGGTGCTTTATTGTTCTTCAGGTGATCGAGAGCCTCCCTAATCTCGCACTGGTCAACATCCGGGATGTCCTCCGTGTAGTGGCGCGTTAATTCGGCTCGGTGGTCATCTGCACTATGTTCCGCTGGTTTCACCGTCCGCGTTGAGTATAAGTGTCCGTAGAAATCCTCGACTTCCTCGAGTATCTCGGACTTTGAATTGATCCATTATATTCTTCTGTGTTAGACGGACAGACAGGCAGACATAGACACGAGTGACCCTATAAGGGTTCCGTTTTTTTACTTTTGATTCCTCAAAAGTAAAACAACGGAACCTTAAAAACAATTTAAGTGCTATCGTATTCCTTTATCCAAAACCTACAAATATTATTATTGTTATAAGACTTTTTCTAATTGGACTCATATTTCAGAAGCAAATCGATAAAAAAAATTCGCCTGAGTTTCACCTTTTTTCGGGTTATCATTTAAATAAATGCTATCTTTCTTACTAAGTGCCACATTTTGTCCAAAGAAACTTGGTGCCCCAATGGTGCATCTTCTGAGATATAATTGATTTTCGTTTTATAATCATAAAAAAATACAAAAAATGCTAAAAAAAGAACTTTTCAACTAAATTTGTTATAAATACTAAAATAAACATGTAAGTAATGTTCTGAAATATTAGGATAATATTATTATGCTAATATTATATAAGCTTTCAACACTGGCAAATTTTTCCTTAAACCAAAACTACGAACTACTCATGAGAATTCTTTTTGTGAATGATATTTACTACATTTTTTACAATTTACATTATTATATACCAAGAGACTTATTGATTTTATTATATAAAAACGGCCCTAAAAATACATAAAATCTATTTATAAAAGTATGTCTAGTTTGAGGCTTTATACAACCAAGTTTGTTGTTGATAAAGTAAAACGATAGCATTTAATTTTTTTTTTTAAACATCTATTTTGATTTCACAAGCTGCCTATGTCCAACCTATTCTATAGGGACAAACCACGGGGCGGCTTTGCCAAATGCTAGCCACAGCGGGAGGTTGTTGAACGCTGTACATCCGTCGCCTCCTTTGCATCTGTACCTCCTTGAACCTCGTTTTAGGTCACACAACTACCAAAAACCTTACTTTCTTTGTTTCAGATATCCATCATGGGCATGGCGTCTCCAAATTCTATTGTTTTAGTCGATTCATTCCGTTACATACCGCCTGGTATGGATGAAAGCGCTTGCCGACTCTACGAAGACGAACCGGAAACAACACCTGAACCAACGCCTGAGCCAACGCCTGAGCCAACGCCTGAACCAACCCCTGAACCAACGCCCGAACCAACACCTGAGCCAACGCCTGAGCCGGCCCCTGAGCCAACGCCTGAACCAACGCCTGAGCCAACGCCTGAACCAACACCTGAGCCAACGCCTGAACCAACACCTGAACCAACACCTGAACCAACGCCTGAACCAACGCCTGAACCAACACCTGAGCCAACGCCTGAGCCAACGCCTGAGCCAACGCCTGAGCCAACGCCTGAGCCGACGCCTGAACCAACACCTGAGCCAACGCCTGAGCCAACGCCTGAGCCAACGCCTGAGCCAACGCCTGAGCCAACGCCTGAGCCAACGCCTGAGCCAACGCCTGAGCCAACGCCTGAGCCAACGCCTGAGCCAACGCTTGAGCCAGCGCCTGAGCCAACGCCTGAGCCAACGCCTGAGCCAACCCCTGAGCCAACGCCTGAACCAACACCTGAGCCAACGCCTGAGCCAACGCCTGAGCCAACACCTGAGCCAACGCCTGAACCAACACCTGAGCCAACGCCTGAGCCGGCCCCTGAGCCAACGCCTGAGCCAACGCCTGAGCCAACGCCTGAGCCAACGCCTGAACCAACACCTGAGCCATCACCTGAGCCAACGCCTGAGCCAACGCCTGAGCCGGCGCCTGAGCCAACGCCTGAGCCAACGCCTGAGCCAACGCCTGAACCAACGCCTGAGCCAACGCCTGAGCCAACCCCTGAGCCAACGCCTGAGCCAACGCCTGAGCCAACGCTTGAACCAACCCCTGAGCCAACGCCTGAGCCAACGCCTGAGCCAACGCCTGAGCCAACGCCTGAGCCAACGCCTGAACCAACCCCTGAGCCAACGCCTGAACCAACACCTGAGCCAACGCCTGAACCAACTCCTGAGCCCACGCCTGTACCAACACCTGAGCCAACGCCTGAGCCAACGCCTGAGCCAACGCCCGAACCAACACCTGAGCCCACGCCTGAAGCAACACCTGAGCCAACGCCTGAACCAACCCCTGAGCCAACGCCCGAACCAACACCTGAGCCAACGCCTGAGCCAACGCCTGAACCAACACCTGAGCCGGCACCTGAGCCAACGCCTGAGCCAACGCCTGAGCCAACGCCTGTGCCAACGCCTGAGCCAGCGCCTGAGCCAACGCCTGAGCCAACGCCTGAGCCAGCGCCTGAACCAACGCCTGAGCCAACGCCTGAGCCAACGCCTGAACCAACCCCTGAGCCAACGCCCGAACCAACACCTGAGCCAACGCCTGAGCCGGCGCCTGAGCCAACACCTGAGCCAACGCCTGTGCCAACGCCTGAGGCAACGCCTGAACCAACACCTGAGCCAACGCCTGAGCCAACGCCTGAGCCAACACCTGAGCCAACGCCTGAGCCAACACCTGAGCCAACGCCTGAGCCAACGCCTGAGCCAACGCCTGAGCCAACGCCTGAACCAACCCCTGAGCCAACGCCCGAACCAACACCTGAGCCAACGCCTGAGCCGGCGCCTGAGCCAACACCTGAGCCAACGCCTGAGCCAACGCCTGAGCCAACGCCTGAACCAACACCTGAGCCAACGCCTGAGCCAACGCCTGAGCCAACACCTGAGCCAACGCCTGAGCCAACACCTGAGCCAACGCCTGAGCCAACGCCTGAGCCAGCGCCTGAACCAACGCCTGAACCAACACCTGAGCCAACGCCTGAGCCAACGCCCGAACCGACACCTGAGCCAACGCCTGAGCCGGCGCCTGAGCCAACGCCTGAGCCAACGCCTGAGCCAACGCCTGAGCCAACGCCTGAGCCAGCGCCTGAACCAACGCCTGAGCCAACGCCTGAGCCAACGCCTGAACCAACCCCTGAGCCAACGCCCGAACCAACACCTGAGCCAACGCCTGAGCCGGCGCCTGAGCCAACACCTGAGCCAACGCCTGAGCCAACGCCTGAGCCAACGCCTGAACCAACACCTGAGCCAACGCCTGAGCCAACACCTGAGCCAACGCCTGAGCCAACGCCTGAGCCAGCGCCTGAACCAACGCCTGAACCAACACCTGAACCAACACCTGAACCAACGCCTGAACCAACGCCTGAGCCAACGCCTGAGCCAACGCCTGAGCCTGCACCTGAGCCAACGCCTGAGCCAACGCCCGAACCAACACCTGAGCCAACGCCTGAGCCAACGCCTGAGCCAACGCCTGAGCCAACGCCTGAGCCAACGCCTGAGCCAACGCCTGAGCCAACGCCTGAACCAACACCTGAGCCAGCGCCTGAGCCAACGCCTGACCCAACACCTGAGCCAACGCCTGAACCAACACTTGAACCAACACCTGAACCAACGCCTGAACCAACACCTGAGCCAACGCCTGAACCAACACTTGAACCAACACCTGAACCAACGCCTGAACCAACACCTGAGCCAACGCCTGAACCAACACTTGAACCAACACCTGAACCAACGCCTGAGCCAACGCCTGAACCAACACTTGAACCAACACCTGAACCAACGCCTGAACCAACACCTGAGCCAACGCCTGAACCAACACTTGAACCAACACCTGAACCAACGCCTGAGCCAACGCCTGAACCAACACTTGAACCAACACCTGAACCAACACCTGAACCAACGCCTGAACCAACACCTGAGCCAACGCCTGAACCAACACTTGAACCAACACCTGAGCCAACGCCTGAACCAACACCTGAACCAACGCCTGAACCAACACCTGAGCCAACGCCTGAACCAACACTTGAACCAACACCTGAACCAACGCCTGAGCCAACACCTGAGCCAACGCCTGAACCAACACTTGAACCAACACCTGAACCAACACCTGAGCCAACACCTGAACCAACACTTGAACCAACACCTGAACCAACGCCTGAACCAACACTTGAACCAACGCCTGAACCAACACCTGAGCCAACGCCTGAACCAACACTTGAACCAACACCTGAACCAACGCCTGAACCAACACTTGAACCAACACCTGAACCAACGCCTGAACCAACGCCTGAGCTAACGCCTGAACCAACACCTGAGCCAACGCCTGAGCCAACGCCTGAGGTGACAACGTCTGAGCCAACCATGCCAGAGGAGACAACGTCTGACCCAACCACACCAGAGGAGACAACGCCTGACCCAACCACACCAGAGGAGACAACGCCTGACCCAACCATGCCAGAGGAGACAACGTCTGACCCAACCACACCAGAGGAGACAACGCCTGACCCAACGATGCCAGAGCCAACTACCTTACCGCCAATTTGCGCTGACAATACCAAAGGTTTTTGGACCCCACTTACCATTACAATGGTGGTTCTTCTATCACTCATAGTATTAGCTTTAATTTGTCTCCTATTTTACGAGGTTGGGCGGAGAAAAGCTAAAGCTAAAGCGGCTACAGCAGCTGTTGATAGTATTGATTTCGAGGACCTTCCAAGCGCTTTCAGAGTGCCAAGAGTGAGAAATGTGTACTCTGACGGTAACACAAACCCATTTTCAAGAAGTAGTGCTTATATACCTTAATAACAAGCATGTATACTAACAAGGTTTTCTTATAACTGAACCCTGCGAGATCAACTGTTTCTGAAATATTTAGACTTTCATTCAATTTAGTACCAACGATTCCAATATTTATATTCATTTTAATGATCACGTCTATAAAATATAAAAACATTGTTAGCATTTTCTTGCTTACCTATAAGCATTGACGTGCGTCATGTGAACATATCGTAACTACACTGATCAAAAAATTATTGGTCTTTAATTGGCGACCCCAGTGACAAAAAAGTAATCGTATATAAAGATTCCGTTTTTCCTTTTTAGGTCGGAACCTTAAAAATATAACATAATATAATATTTTTCTCTGGATGCATAAATCTATCGTAGAACACTTTTCAAACTAGTGTTGCAATTTTTTTTTAAACCAGTGTAGGTATTGTTTAAGATTGTATAAATATGTAATAACAAACATAATGTACCGGCTAGACGCTCCGTCTTACGTGCGCAGTATAGCTTCACCTACAGGCAGGAACGCAGACAAGACGGAGCGTGTACCCTGGGCTTATAAATAAGTCATCCTAGAAATTATAATCATCATCATTGTAAATATTAAGAGAACAACGTAATTATGTACGTGAATATGTAAAAATGCACTAGACCGATTTCAAGTTGCATAGTGCATTAATCTATGACGAGGTGTATTCTTGATCGAAGATTAGGAGTCTAGATTTTTAGGATTATATTCATCGCTGATCTCATATGCGTAGAAATTACAAAAGAGTTGAAAATAGATGTTAACTATAAAAAGCAAAGCAAACTGACTTTTATAGGTAGTGTAATTAAATCGAACGTCGATAACATAAAGGTGTTTTCTTCTGAATTCATGATTTCACAAATACAAACAAAACCGCAGCATTGAACAAGGTCAATAAAACAGGAATTTGACGATTTACACTTTAATATGCTACCTACAAAATTATCGTATATGAAATACTATCTTATCAATAATTATGAATAATTAAGATATGTGTTCGACCAAAATTTGTTATTATAGATACTGTGTGTCTATTAGTTGTAACTATTAGATGTCTCGAAAAAAAATGATTCGCAGAGTGCTTATATTTTTGAGTTTGGTAACTCATGCTTTCAGTGATTATTGTGAGAGATACACGTTCGAGCAAAATTTCGATGAATTGTTGATAAATGAGTGGGGGGGGGCTTGTGTCTTTATGCCTTTTTGGGTTGTTGGCAAGTACAGCGATTTGGAATTGACTGGTCAAAATGAACATAGTACCTCATTTATTACGCCTCTACCAGAATTGAGTTGTGTGTCCTCATTAATTTTTTCTATGAACATCGGTGGTACGATAGAAGTGAACATTTATATGGAGCCAACGGATCCTTCTGACCAAGTCATCGTAATGGCTAACCTGTTAGATATCACTGGTGGTGACAGGGTAACAGGAATGGAAACGCATTCAGCCTCAGATCCAAGCTTTGTGAGAGGATGGCACACTCTGACGATGACCTTAACCGGCTCAGAAACTTATGATGGCTACGTAAGTATTTTTTTGTGGTGTTTATATATCGATGTTTTATTAGGTTTTTTCAAGACACTGCGCGCGTCGCGCCTTTTTGGAAGTGTGTATCACATGCAACCACCGCGCCTTTTAAATTAAATCCCAACCCAACATTAAACAACGTTTAACAAAATAAAACATAGGTCCTGAAAGGAGTTTCATTGGAATCACTTAAGGTGGATCCCGCAGTGGTAGCCCGCGAAATTAAAATTTTCTTGCGTTTTTTTGCAATTTGCAGGTCAGTGTCAAAATATGATTTGCGACGTAAAAATATGTACTTATTTACATAATTTTAACCGTAAAAATCATCAATACATCTCTCTATATTAGATTCGCCGTGTTTCGATATGATTTCCGGAAATCAGATCCACCCTGTGGTGGCAAAATTTTGCATGCTATACGGTAAATCTGGTAAGGTAATCAGTATTACCTTACCAGATTTACCATATTGCATGCAAAATTTTCAAACAATAGAATTTATATAAGTATAGAATTAAATTAATATAACTCATTCCAATTTGGTATTTAATAAAAACAATAGGTAAGTAAGTGAATCTACACATAAAAGAATCTAACACTAATGATAGGTAATAATAGGTATTTAGAAAATAAATTATTAAAAATATTATTTGAACATTCATCTATGAGAACAAACCAAAACAAAACGACAACAAAACACATATAATTACAATTTACCCACAAACAGCACCATGTATTTAAAAGTTTCGTCATTTTAAAAATCTTTTATTGTATAATAAATTAATAACATTTCTCCAACAGCAGTTTTGTCCTGTGCGTTGTCTATCAACCATTGTCGTAAATAAGTGCTAGCGCGTGTGCTAGTATACGTATTTATATATTACTAGCTGACCCAACAGACGTTCAATGTCTTGTCCCAATTTCAATAATTCAAAATTCCCATAGAAAATCCACTTTAAGTTTTCCCGAATTTTTCAATTTTTTCGGCATTTTTTCCAATTTTTCTCACCGTTTAAACCTTCCCTGGACTACAACAAACACTTCAAAACCAAAATCAGCTAAATCGGCCCAGCCATTCTCGAGTTTTAGCGAGACAAACGAACAGCAATTGATTTTTTTATAGAAGAGAAGAAGAAGATATTATTAAAGAAGATGTATATTGTATTTAAGTAAGAATACAATCCTGTGTACATTTTCTTGTTTTATTTTTCTATATTTTATCTCTTTAAGGGTGGTCGACAAGCTTCCATAGTGATCCATGCAACAGTGTTTTATTCGACGTGTGCAGGCACGGATAAACCGTAATCGAATAAACCGTAGTGTGTGTATACAAAGGTCCTTAAATACATCACATCTATGAAGTTAGCCCAACTAACTCTAAGTATCATTGTTAAGTTGTTTCGCTGTAGTGCTGGCGATGCGACACTTAGGTACATTTCAAAAAATTTCAAGCATATTATTTATTTGTACCATTCTCCAGTTTTACTTTATCCACGTAGAAAGAAAAGACGGTTTAAATAAAGATAAATATAAATAAACGTGATCTTTATTTATGGATAATGTCTAATAGATCTTCTAAAATACTTATCACTAAACAATTTAATATACTGTTAGGTAATGTACCTACTTTCATTTATATTTTGTGTGTGCTGCTATAGTCGTACACCACAAAAACTTTGCACATTGCAATTTTACAGTAGTATAAATCTGAAGAATAAGAATAAACTTTACAAAAAGTAAAAAGTGCATACTTCCATACTAATATTATAAATTCGAAAGTAACTCTGTCTGTCTGACTTGTTACCTTTTGTTACCACTGAAGGAATTTAGAAGAATTTTGGCAAGGTTGATCAAGATGGCATCCTCATATGGGATGAAAGTTTGGAAACCCAGAATATTTTAAGTTACATATATGAAAATGATAATTTATTCGTTTGATAAGAAATAAAGAATTAAGTGTTTCAACTTTGTAAAATCATCATCCAAAATCAACCCCTATTTTACCCAATAGGGGTTGATTTTAAAATTCACATGTAATGTTGAAACTTTGTGTGCATTTTTTAAAGTTTATTGGAATGTAAATATAGCCATCGTCATTATCTTGCGGTAATATCGCGGTCTTTAATTCATTCAAATCGGCCCACTCTATCAAAAGTTATTAAATAACTTGGCAACATGTAGGTAAAGTATTTACGACCAAATCGTGACCGCCATATTTTTAATTTTCGATAATATCGAAAAGTAAATTATTGTAGCAAGTAAATGGACAATGTCTAAAGGAATTCCCGCCATGTGTACCGCGTACGGGGCGCCATGAGCTGGTGTTCCACCAAACACTTACTCACATCCAAAAGGACCTACAATAGCGCCTGGTCAAGCTGCGAAGTATTTGAAGAAGTAAAAGGCAATCATGACGAAGTAGATAAAACGATACAAACTAAAAATGTCGATAACCGACCAGACCGCGGTAAATTGAGTAGGTGTTCCGCCGATACGACTTTAAAACAGAAACCACTGTTATCATTATGGTCAGGAACTATTGATGAAAAAGAGTCCTAATATGTTATAAAGATACTATCAGGAGACAAACAAAGGTTAGCGGATGCCGACCTCAAATATAGAATCATCGTCCATAAACTGTTCCTTATCGAGAAACCTTAAAAAACACTTTGAAAAATCATGGCCGGGAAATCATCGAGATAGATAGATAGATGGATAGAATACTTTTTTACGCACACCATAAAAATCACAGATACAAAATGTCGAGATGATGTTGAGATGATGAGAGTATATGTTGATCGAAGTCTTAGATTGACCTGATTAAGTATTTGAGCGTTGATAAAGGCAAAGATGTGCGTAAAAAATATATATACCGTCTAAACTTAAACGTATTATAATTATCTATAATAAAGAGGTAAAATTTGTTAGTGTATGTAGAGTATTCTTCGGAACTACTGACCCGATTCCCAAAATTTTTTACTAATGGAAAGCTATAGTATTATGCTAAACCAAAAAATTTCAAGTGGACAAAGTCACCAGCAGAAGCTGGTTGAATTTTAAAAAAATGGCATCAACTTCCTCCCTTCCAAACTTTCCACCCTGTATGCGTTAAACCACACTTTCTTTGTTTCAGATATCCATCATGGGCATGGCGGCTCCAGAATCTATTGTATTGGTGGATTCATTTCGTTACATACCGCCTGGTATGGATGAAAGTGAATGTCAACTATACGAAGAAATTACTACCCCAGATATAACAACCATTACTACTCCTGATCCAGTCACTACCCCTATCCCAGATCCAGTCACTACCCCTATCCCAGATCCAGTCACTACCCCTATCCCAGATCCAGTCACTACCCCTATCCCAGATCCAGTCACTACCCCTATCCCAGATCCAGTCACTACCCCTATCCCAGATCCAGTCACTACCCCTATCCCAGATCCAGTCACTACCCCTATCCCAGATCCAATCACTACACATATCCCAGATCCAATCACTACCCCTATCCCAGATCCAATCACTACCCCTATCCCAGATCCAATCACTACACCTATCCCAGATCCAATCACTACACCTATCCCAGATCCAATCACTACCCCTATCCCAGATCCAATCACTACCCCTATCCCAGATCCAATCACTACACCTATCCCAGATCCAATCACTACACCTATCCCAGATCCAATCACTACCCCTATCCCAGATCCAATCACTACCCCTATCCCAGATCCAATCACTACCCCTATCCCAGATCCAATCACTACACCTATCCCAGATCCAATCACTACACCTATCCCAGATCCCATCACTACACCTATCCCAGATCCAATCACTACCCCTATCCCAGATCCAATCACTACCCCTATCCCAGATCCAGTCACTACCCCTATCCCAGATCCAATCACTACCCCTATCCCAGATCCAATCACTACCCCTATCCCAGATCCAATCACTACCCCTATCCCAGATCCAATCACTACCCCTATCCCAGATCCAATCACTACCCCTATCCCAGATCCAGTCACTACCCCTATCCCAGATCCAATCACTACCTCTATCCCAGATCAACTCACTACCACTACCCCAGATCAACTCACTACCACTACCCCAGATCCAATCACTACCCCAGACACAACAACTGCGACGGACAGCGACACAACCACACCGACAACATTGAGCATGGATACTGAAGAAACTGATTCAGATGACACAGGTACTACACCGTATCCATGTCCAACACCACCTATTGTTAATGAAGATACGAAAGGTTTTTGGACGCCACTTACAATCACGATGTTGGTTCTTCTATACCTCATAGTTTTAGCTCTAGTATGCCTACTATTTTACGAGATTGGACGAAGAAGGGCTAAAGATGCGGCAGATGCCGATAACTTCGATTTTGAAAGCGCTCCAAGCTCTTTTAAAGTACCGAGAATAAAAACTGTATACCCCGATGCCAAAACTAATCCATACGCAAGAAGAAATAGTTGGTAACCGAACACTGTGCGATCTATTGTTTCGGATAATATTATTAAGATAACAATTTATTTATTTAGCAACAAAGAATCTACACTAAAATTATCGCTTCTTTAAAATTGTTAGATGTATTTTCATTTATATTTTCGTGCTCACTCACATAGTCCTAAAGAAAACACTGTAGGCATTTTCAATTCAATCAAAAAAGGCTTTGTATCAAATTAGTATTCATTTTAGTATCCATTTAACAATACTAGCCGTTTACTGTCCTACTGCAGCGCAACGGCTGGTCCTGCCTAGTACCTACTATTTTTTAAAATACCAAAAGCAATAGTAATATAAAGAACTCTGTGTGTTATCGTCGTGAAATTATTTAATTGCCATTTTATTTCATTAGATGCTCGTACTGTAAAGGGAAGATTTGGTCTCATTTTCTTCATTAGTACACCCGTGAGAAGCCGGGATGTGCAGCTAGTTTATTATACATATAACTTATTTATTTTTTAGTAACGGATAATAAAATAATTAAATAAGTCATTCTAAAAATTAGTCATCCATTATTAATCTTAAAGTAGCAACATTGTATGAGCTTGCAAATAAGATGTTATCTCGATTTCAAGTTGCCTGCGGAGTATTCCTTAACACACTTTCAATGTCAATGCCTTTCATTCTGGCAGTTCAACAACAATCATTGCGTTATTAACGTTGTTAAGAGGGCTGTCGCATTTTGTCACCTCTCTCGCTCACACGGGACCAAATTTTTAAGAATGTTAAATGAAAAGATGTTTTTTTGAAAAATGTAAACAATTAAAAACACATTTTTATTTTGTCAATTATTTAACTCATCTCAAAAATAGATAATACTTTTTGAACCGAGTTTATTAGATAATTAACATAATACAAATGTGTTTTAATAATTAGGCACCTATTAAATTAACATTATTTACTAGTCCTTTAATTGATTACATTTTTCAAGAAAGCATCTTTTCATATAACAATCTTAAAAATTTGGTCCCGTGTGAGCGAGAGAGGTGACAAAATGCTACAGCCCTCTTAAGAAAAACATATGAATAAAAAAAAACATACTAAGAAGCAATCGATTAGCAATTTCCTTCAAAAATGGATTGTGATTGAAAGTGTGTTACGCAATTAGGGTACTGGTATGTGCAGTCGCGTTCATAATAGTGCAGCCCTAGGCCAACAATATTAACCCAAGCAAATACGACGACTTCCTAGTCTCACAGATAACGTACCTAAGTGTAGCTCAAGCTATTAGCATATAAGCTCATGCTCAAGCCAAAGTACCTATGGTCGAACTTTTAATTAGCTGCAGTAAATGACATTAAAAGTCTTACTTTTAATGTCATTTTTTGACATTGACATTAAAAGTCTTACTTTTAATGTCATTTTTACTGTCATTTCGCTATCAAAAGGGAACATTTTTTTAACGAAATGACAGATAAGAAGTGTCATTTTACTGCAGCTGATTACCAGTCCGAGCATAGTCCAGAAAGTAGGAGTGCACTTATGGCCGCTACCGTACCTCTACCCACTACAGTAATGCAGAGGCTACCTATAACAAAATGTGTGATATTATTTCATTGCTGATCTCAAATTAATGCCTAGAGTAATAGAGGTGTAAAGAGATCACATAAGAGATGTTAATTATTATACAATAGAAAGCAATAAAGGGGCAGTAAAATCCCAAAATGTTGTAAGAAGTAAGTAGTGTTATAGTTAAGTCATAACTTAATTATATTATACTCAAAGTTACTGCCCCAAAATTGCGAGCGGAATTGTCACTATTTAAAATAAAATACAATGTAATATGTAATGCAAGTACCAAACTAAATTTTGTACATTTAAGTTTAAGTACTAATCTATGTCACTCATGTTATAGATTATTACTGAATTATATTAAACCATTATGTACTCGAATACTATCTTTTTGTAAATATTATTAGATACTTATTTGTAAATATAAGCAAATTACGTTTTTTATTTTAGTACTTTTAATTTTTTTTCAATAGTTGAATTAAGCGCCATCTAGTGAAAATGCTATGAACATTATGGTAGCATCTGGCATTTTCTCAACTGAATTTGAGTTGGTTTCCAGTCTAACCGGATGCAGCAAATACCAGTATTTTATATTGAGCGGTTTGAGCGACTGCCTATCTGACCTTCACCACCCAGTTACTGGGTAACAAAAACTATACCCCTTAACGTCTGGTTATCAGCATAAATCAGCATAATAATATACCAAATTAATAAAATAAGAGCTGGTAACGACTTTTTGGTTGGTAATTTAAACACTAAAATCTTTTTAACCAGCGTGCGTAGCACGACCACCATAGAAACGGGTTCTGTCGACGGAAAAATAGACAAAATGATAGATTGTAGAAATATTTCTACGCATTCTACGCGTCTAACAGTCGTATTTATAGTCAAGTAAAAGTAATTTATTTATTTATTTATTTAATTGAAGGAGAACCAACAGCTATAAAAAAACATGGAGCCAATTACAGGTTCTCACGGGTAAAAACAGAAAAATTAGTAGAACTCTTGAATTACTTAAGTAAAAGTAATTGCTCAAGCAATGATTTTCTTTCTATAGTTTAGTAATTGCTTGAAGTTAGAACTGTCAAAGCTTAGAATTCTTAGCCAAGTAATAGTCACCATTTTCTTTACTTAAGAATTCTACCCTCATGTATGAAATTACTTAGTAGTAAGTAATTACTCAAGTAATTACTTTGATTATAACACTCGTATTTATAGTCAAGTCAAAGTAATTACTTCAGTCAAAGTAATTGCTCAAGCAATGATTTTCTTTCTATAGTTTAGTAATTGCTTGAAGTTAGAACTGTCAAAGCTTAAAATTCTTCAAGTAATTACTTTGATTATAAATACGAGCCTAAATACGAGCCTAAGCATAGCAATGTGTCATTTAATCTATTCTTCCGTCGACAAAACCGTCGTCATGTTACGCGTGCTGGTAGTAGTCCAGTAAAAATAGATCGATTTGTATGGAGTAGATTGCAATAAATGCTCTTTGGGTGATAATTCAGAATTAAATATATAAATAGCTGAAATACATAAATTGACAGTAATCCCCGATTTTTTTTTAATATATATTGAGTTATTAGCAATTATAGCAATAACATTAAATTTAAGACTGTGGTCGCATATTTTCGCGCTCGGATTTTAAACATCTGACGCTCGACGCCGCGTAGCGAGTGCGCGTGTGTGCGTTTTTCCTCATGTACGGCACACAGTTGCGATGCTGCGACGACTAAACGATCTTGATCGTAGCTATGGCGTACCTATATTTTTTTGAAGTAAAAGCTAGAGGTTTACGAGAAAATAAAAAGACTGTCCACAATACATTATTAGTGTATTTTAATTAAATTTATACAAATATGGATGAAGAAAATAATATTATGTAGGTACTTAAAAAAAATAAAGTCATTTTACTTATTTGCTTAAGTATTTGTATACTTATAAGTAATTGAAGTTTTATAAAAGTATTTGTATTTGACGACACGGTTGGCGCAGTGGCTGAGCAATTGACTGCTGCGCAGCATGTTGTGGGTTCGATTCCCGCACGGAACAAATATTTGTACGACCTACAAGTACTTATTTGTTTCCGAGTCTGGGTGTTTTTCTATCTATAATATGTATGTATTTACAAAAAAAAAATGTATATAAGAAGTTTATCAGCCATCTCGTTACCATAACACAAGCATTAGGTTGCTTAGCTTGGGACTAGATGGCGTTGTGTGAAATGTCCAAGGATATTTATTTATTATTTATTTTATTCATTTGTCTAAGGGGATTGATTGACTTTTCCTTGGATCTATAATTTCTGGGAGAACACAATCAGAATAAAATTTTGTTAACAGCGGAGCCATCTTTTGTCCAAAATCATCGTTTTTTTGTGTAAAACAGTTCAATTTAAGCCCTATTTTAATGTAGATAAAGACGCCACGCGCTAGCTATAATTATTTATTTTTCTTGCGGCATAGGTTTACCAACCGCATCAAGTGCATAAAACAGTTGAATTTGAACCAACACTAATACATAAATACATAAAGCCGCCTCATGCGCAAATGTTTGGTTTACTGTTTTCAAATTTCAAATAGGTTGGTCACCCCGCTGCCACAGAATAAATAATAGTACTGCTGCGTTCGTGTAGGGTTGGTTTTATAATGTTTATTAGCCTAGGCAGGTATTGTACGTGCCCAGTCGACCTAATGACTATACAGTCGACCACACGTCGCACGTCAGTGGTAAGTGATAAGGATTTGTATAGGTATCGTTTTCATAGTTTTCGATTTCGACTATAGCCAATAGTGAAGTCAAAATTAAAATCCAAGATGGCGGCTGCGAAAATTTTAAAATTTTTCGTCATGGATGTCGTTTTCATAGTTCTCGAGGATGAAGCTGATAGTGAAGTCAATCATCCTAGAAGGGATGATTGACTGCACTATGCGGCCCAAGAGAGCAATGCAATGGTGGCCCAATGGTAACGATCCCGACATACGAGTAGGTCATGGTTTCGAACTCAGGCAGGCACTTTGTGTAAATAATTTCATCACCACTACTCTCAAATCAGTGAAGGAAAATATCGTGAGGAAACCGCCTAGAACCAAGAATTCGAAGACATGTGACATCTACCAAGCCGCACTGGGTCCTCGTGGTGTATTACGGCCCACTCCCTCTCACCGAGAGGAGCCCTGTGTCCCAGCAGTGGGAACATTATAGGCTGATTATGATTGAGACCCATTATGTTGTGAGCGAGCACGTTTCAGTGCCAGAGGTCATCACTGATGTGAGACGAGAAGATATATTACGCTCAACACCGCCGCGCGCGGCCCTTGTCCGATCAGAGCGCGGCTAGCCGCGCGTGGCAGCCGCGCTCAAATGCCGCTCTATATTTGGACACACCTTTATATAGTGCCTTTATCTATGCCTCACTCGTTTCGTATCGTTTAGTGCGGTCGCGATTTGAGTGTATTTCCCATAGTTTTATTGATGTTTTCCTCGACCCCTGTTTTCTTTCTGCGGACTTCTGATCTTGCTTCTTGTACGAACCATGCTACCACACCGGACACGGTACGGAGAACCCCGCATAAACGTTGGACTTGAACTTGTTATTTTGTATATTACGACCAGCCTACTGATTTCATATTGGCACCATGGATCGTTGTGTAAATTGTGGCAAAGTGAGTGTGTGAGTGGGAGTTTACGTGGTCGTCGAGCTGAAGAACTTCAAAAATCAGCTGTTAAGTACCTATATGTAGATCGTTATGTAACCTCACTTTTATTACATCTCTTTTAACTCGGAACTCAGACCGCGAAAATCCGCAAAATGTTCAGTGATGGTTTGATAATATAGTAGCTATAAATTGACACCAATTTCATTTTTTTACAACCCAGGCCCAGGCCCAAGTTTATATGACATGGTTTCCGTCTCCTTTGTCACGGATCCACAATAGAGATTGTGGCAGTAGAGATTTCAAATAAAAATCTGATATAAATTTTTTCTCCATATTCATCCTCCACAATTCTTGTAGCCATCTTGGATTTACATTTTGACTACACTATCGACGTTAGCACCCAGAAGAACCATGAAAACGATACCCATGATGAAAAATTTGAAAATGTTCGCAGCCGCCATCTTGGATTTACATTTTAACGTCACTATCGGCTTTAGCATCCTCGAGAACAATGGGAACGATCCCCATGACGAAAAATTTAAACATTTTCGCAGCCACCATCTTGGATTTACATTTTGACCAAATTATATTGTATTATTGATATTGTAATTACAATATCAATATTACAAGTAATACAACATAATTCAAGAATTGTAACATAATTCTCCTAAAGTAAGTGTGCCTACCACGTTAGCTTCTTAAAATATTACTTAAATGAAAGGATCAAAAATATTTAGTCGCACTACAATTGACTATATATCACGCGAGGCGCATGCGCGGCGGCGGGAGGTCAACCGACGTAGGTCCTGCGTCGAAGAGCGCCAGAGCGCGACTGACTTAGGCCGTTCGATGCACCCGATTTTATACTCACTTTAAAAAAATATTTTCGTAAATGATTGAAGACAGATATGTTTTATTTTTTACACATATATAGTACAATCTTTCTTCTTACGTATAAAATGATTTGTGTTGCCAAATGACTTTTAGATTCTGAGAAATGACGTGTTTTTTTGTAGTCGATTTCTCGATTTTTGATTATCTTAGACGTGATTAAAATACAAGTTAATGAATTAAAAATCAAACTTTTCTCAATGCAATTTAAATTTCAGGATATGCCTCTTGGAATGAATACCACTTTACCTTCTTAATTAGTAGTAATAATTGGTGTAAGATTACTTCAAAGTTGAGCCTTCGCGCGTCATCTGGAAATCGCGCCTTCGAAATCGACTGTTTTCGTAGTCAATAATTCAATTTGAACAAGTTTTTTTTAATAGACTTTAAATAAAAATATATGATAATTACGATGATTGAAGTCAAAAGAAGCTAAAAAAATAAATTATGTGACCAAAATCACTTCAAAATCTCCCAAGTTCTCGATTTACGTATGAAAAATGCAACAACGCTCTTAAGTGGGAACAAAAAATGGACCACTGGTGATTTTGTACATGGCTGCTCCTTTTCAAAAGTTTTAATTATGGAAATAATTATCCCCGGTCAAAATCAACATATTAAGTACCATATTGACTATTTTATATAAAATAAATGATAACTTCAAAACAGTACTTACCTAGAGAGTGAAATTTTGTCAAAGTATTTAAATAGTTACTACAAATAACTAGGTAAATTATCACCAACGTGACTATTATACTTTTTTTTTCGTGAAGTTAAATTTGTATTTAACCCTTGTACATTAAAGACACCCAGGATATTTTTATGAATCTTACTACCAACAATTTTTGTCTACTCAAATTGGAAGAAATCCCCTGAATATCTCTAAAGCATTTCTAATAATTAAATGAAAATCAAACACTCGCGAGAGGGTGCGTGCGGGCGGGTGGCGGCGGCGGCGTCGCGATGCATCAAGCGGCCGCGTCTATTACATAAATTTTATTTTGGATTCGTGTAATTAGACCACATGAGTAAACAAAGATGTGGTGTTTTAAAATGAAATAGTACGCACGGCTACAGATCAAGCTATACATTTCCAGTATATGCTGATCTCGCATTGTATAGGATTTCCCAACAATGAGTGGTCAGTGTAAACTGGAAATGTATAGCTTGATGTGTAGCCGCGTGTACCTACTTCTAGAATATTCAAATATTCAATATTCTAAGCAAATTCATTATGACTTAAACTAAACCGTAAATGTATTAAGCACGGTAACCCGGGGTTACTTTGACATTACGGGGTTACTTTGATAACAACTTTTGTCTTAAAAAAACTAATTTTATTCGGTGACTATGGTTTTGTTTGTGTACCGGTTACTAAGCATTTTTAAGGCAAGAAAAACTTTTGATGCCTCCAAAAATCTATACCTACCTAGAGATTTTTTCATAAGGCGAAAGCTGTTATCAAAGTAAACCCGTAGTATCAAAGTAACCCCGGTTTACGGTAGTTTACTACTGCAAAATGTAATTTTCTAAAAATTTAATTAATGTTGTGTGTACAAAAGCGTTAACAACTATGTTGCGGTCACAATAATAGTTATTATTCGCATTTTGTGGCATAAAACACTAAAATACCTAGAATTTGGCGGGTTTAGAGGCAACTATTAAATGACGAGATCTGGGTCAAGTAGGAATTTTTAGGTACCAATAGATGTCACGTTCGAAAAAAAATACTTTTGTGATTAAAGTGTTCCAAATTTCAAGTTACTCCTATCGTTAGCAAATTAACTTAACTAATTCATCAAATAATCAGACTTAGCGTAGACCCAACTGAAGTTTCACAAATCGAAAAACAAAACTACGTGCCGACTTCACATTTAGCAGCTGAACTTGCAAAAAAATTAAATTTTTGTCGGACACACTTTTCAAGTAAAATATTTCAGACGTTGCAATATGTTACCAAGAATAGGTTGCCATAAAATCGGCAAGTTTAATGTTTAGTCAATGAGGTATTATAATACTAGAGGCGCAGCGTCCTACAAAATAATTCAGAAAAACGTACCGACTTACCGACTTGTACGAGTTTAAACACGTAGCTTTGAAACGGATACATAAATATGTCAATCTGTCAAAATAATCTATGTTTGTCTCACTTCTTCTACCGTCAAACTAATTACGTTGAAATGAGACAAGACATTGTTACCCGAAAAACGGCCAGAGTTGCCAACGATCAACATCATTTCCCAAGAATTTAATGAAGGTTTTCATTGAATCAATTATAAT
Organism: Cosmia trapezina; assembly: GCA_905163495.3. NCBI lineage: Eukaryota > Metazoa > Arthropoda > Insecta > Lepidoptera > Noctuidae > Cosmia > Cosmia trapezina. The sequence goes on from LR991037.1 coordinate 21,347,231, forward strand.
GAAAGATTGTAATATGGAATATTTCCATGTGCTTCTGATCTTTAGGTACCCTGGAAAACAAATAAGAGATCACTCTGTCTAGTACTGCACCTATTGACGCGTTTATGATGAATGTACATACGTTGCGATGAAAATTAAATAACGTAAATTACTATAGTTTATCTGTTTCGATCCATTTTAATAGTAATAAAAACCGGCCAAGCGCGTGTGGGCCACGCAAAATGAATGTCTCCGTAATTGAAAAGAATGTATCCAAAAACAAACTTAACATTTGTAGCTGAAAAACAAGAAATCCCAAAAAAAAAAATGTTTATGCGATAAAATGGCAAAATAACGGTTTTCAGACTTTTTCCTTTACTTGTGCTGTAAGACCTTGCTTCTTGCCAAATTTCATGATTCTAGGTCAGCGGTAAGTACCCTATAGGTTTTGATTTACTTGCGAGTATCAAAATATGTTGCATAAATGGCCGTATTTTTTTACGGCGTAGACTTAGAAGCTTGATTTTTTTAGAGCTCCAAAGGATCATAGACGACTTACGTATTTGATATTCATTTTAACTTGATACCTCCACGCGTTCCTGATAAAAAAGGTCTTGACAGACAGTCAGACAGACGGACAACGAAGTGATACTATAAGGGTTCCGTTTTTCCTTTTGAGGTACGGAACCCTAAAAAAGTACGTCATTTAAAAGAAATTACGACGACTGTTCTGGGTTTCACTATTGAGTTGGTTATGTTTGTCAATCTTAAAAATTCTGAAACGTATCTTGGATTTATAAACTAACTTGTATTTGATCGTAGTCTAACAATTCGATTTAATAATCGATTACTAATCACAGTAATCACATCACACTAATATTATAAAGGCGAAAGTTTGTAAGTGCGTGTGTTTGTTTGTTTGTTTGTATGTTTGTTACTTCTTCACGCTCAAACGGCTGGACCGATTTGGGATTTTGGTAAGTAGATAGCTTATACCCCAGATTAACACATAGGTTACTTTTATCCCAGTCTACGCGGGTGAAACCGCAGGGCGCAGCTAGTTTACTTTAATTGAAAATGAACCGGTTTATTTTCGCACAGCACACCACTATATAACACAATGTGATCATAAACAATCTATTATTTTTCATTTAAAAATATAAACTCATAGTCATTAGTCATTAGTAATGACTAATGACTATGAGTTTTTATTAGCAATAAATAATCTTATATGTAATGACTCATTACATATAAGATTATTTATTGCTAATAAAATTAATTTTGGTGGACGATGTAGTGATATATTAGGTTAAAACCTTTGACATACTTACACGTGACATGTGTTACTTTTGTATTCAGTGACTGTTTGGGTACTTTTCCATTCAGTGAGTGTTTGGGTACTGTACAGTATGTTTAATCCAAACAGACTACAATAATAATTTAGACTTACAGGAACATACATTCGTCATTCACTAAACTCCCAAAAGTCCACAACATCAGAACACTGATGGCAGAAACAATGTTTGATAAATTTTTGGATAATCTGAACAAAATTCAGCAAAGTTACTTGTGAAATGTATTACCACTTGCCTTAGTAATCTTTTCAGACCGTGACGTACAAATTTTAATCGCACATTTCACTATTTTGATATTTTTATCGCTAAGCAATTGCTCACTTGACGTCAAGCTGACAACTGAACTCGGATCTGCCTGTGGACATATACGATGTAGTAACCATAGGGTGGCAAATGCTATACATTTTAATTTCTTACTATTCAGCGCCGTCTATCTACGAGAACATAAATTAAAAATGAACGGTGTTGCCAGCGTACATTCATGAAGCAATGTTAGTACATTATTATAGAAGTGTACGCGTATAATGTTTAATTTTGATGTTTTTGAGTTAATTATTATTTTTCGTATTTTTTTTTTTTGCATTGCAAAAGGTCTCCAATCATAGTATTGTGTTAATGTTTTGCTCTTATTGATCAAAAAAGAAACTATTAGTAGAATTTACAAATATGAAATGACTATACAGCCACAGGGTGACAGGCTGATGTTGACATTTCATTGCAAAAAATTTCTGCGGTTGCGTTGCGAATATTTTTGTAAAATTTCGTTTGCTTGCCAATTTTCAGTGTAATTTACGTCAAGTTTAGTTCGTTGCTCCGTATTTAGTAAAAATCTTGGAAGATAAACGTTCCCATCGAATGTCTACTTTCTAAATCACCACGACTTGAGCCCCCCGTGCTCCTCGGTGATTCAAATGCTTAGGCCCTCCAAGTGCTCTGCGGGCCCTCCGTAAATAGGAGTTTGGACCATATTATTTAAGTGTTTAACTCCGCCCCTAAGACGACCACTGACCAAGTGTTTTGTGTTTATACTTAAATAACCATGTCTCGAAACAATGTTGTGTACCTATTGCCTACCTGGCTGCCAAGTCATCAAAGGTGATGGTAAATATGATGTTCTTTTTCTATCTACACAATGTATTGCTGGTTTGAGTTTGAGTGTAATGTTTTGTTTTACATAATAAATATGAACATACAAAATTGGTATTTATTTTATTATCCTCGAAACAACAAGTTTAGTGTCGAATTAGCGTTACCGAGTTGAATAATGTAGAATGGTTGAAAATTCTGTTGTAGTAAAACTAAACCTAAAAATTTAAAATCCAGTTTGTAGAATTTTCAACCATTCTCCATTATACAACTCGGTAAAGCTAAATTCTACTTGGTACAATATTATTTATGTAGCTATGGTAACGTACCACGTGACAATGAATAGTGTATGTCACCGTAACTAGATGGCGTTGCCTACGAAAAGCCTAAGTTGCCAGTCTATCTCAGTATATATAATAGTAGTCTATGGTAGTAACGCTTCGGCGCCGTACACTACTGATCTAGTACTATTAACATCATTGTGTTTAGTAGAAAAAGATATTGATGTTTTTAGATAATTAGACGACTACTGGGTCACTGTCGACTTCACCCGCGTTTACCTTACATGATTCGAACCAGAAGGCGGTAGTTGATAGAAAAAATGCGCTTATCCTGATGTAAAGCGCATTTATTATATCCCATAGGTATAACTGTGTACTGAGTTTATTAAAATCCTAACAATAGAATAATTTCAGATTTTTCTCTTTGCTGACGTAACAACAACAACGTCAGTTTCGTGTAGTCGGACAATCCTGGCTTTTCGTTCCGGTACAGTTTCGTGCAATTGTCGCGCGAGTGGGTAGATTGCAGAGTAGGCATGGTATTATACCTTTCGCATTTTTGATTTGTATACTACTGTTTTCGGCAATTTGTATGTAAAATCATTGGCACATTATCCGAGAAATGATATAAATTGTCTTTCTGAAGCTCACTAAAACATAGAGTTTTAAAACCTTTACTGCCAACGGTGACAGAATCATTATCTAAGGACTTTCCGCATATTACGCAAGACATAATAAATAAGTACCAAAATCCGGACGCATCGTAAACAATCTCATTGCGTAATGAGAAGAAAATTTTCAGTAATTATTTGAGCAGTTAAACAATAGCTCCATCTTTTTCACATCCGATAACTTCGTCCCTCTCGCACACCGACGCGGGGGATGCAAGGCGCTCTGTCAAGGTTGGCATTTTATATTGTGTAGGTAATTTAGGTTTTATGCATTTTGCGAAGAATCCTTATCACTTAATCAGGGGATTATGACACTTACATATGAAGAATGAAAATGTTAATGCACAGCCTAAAAAATATTTCAAGTGTCTTTTATGTACAATATACAAAACATGATAAAACACTTTTTAACTATGTTCCTGAGAAGTCACCAAGGTGAAAACTGAACATAGGTTCGAGGCTAACGTTTGGAATGTATAAACAGAAAAATCCCCGAAAGTGCGATTTTTTAAGTCTCATTTATCACACCATGAAAGAAAAAATCTCGTAATGTTAAGAATTTTGTACCCAAACCGAGGGATTACTTATGTACTATAATTTTAGGCTGGCTGTAGACGATAATCTCACTTTTCACCTAAAGTGTGTTTTTTGTTTAACGTTAAACAGTAAAAACACAACTTTAGGTATTTCTGAGGTTCCTCCGACCATATGAACACAAAATTGCCACGAATGCATACGTAAATAACTATACTATTATTTCAAAACCAATTTACTAAAGTGTCTTTAATGCAATCTCAAACACTATTTTTACTGGACTATAGTAAAAGTCCCTGTATTGATGTTTAAAGAAGACAAATAGAAAATGGAATGGATTTTTTTTTAAATGCAGATGCTGTTGTAGCAGAGATGACTTGCCAGTTTTAGTAAGTAGTATGAAACAGTCCCAATAGCCCATAGAGCACAGAAGCCTAACGCATAAAACTAACGCTATGAAAATATTGCAAGTTAAAAGTGAGGCTTTTGTTCTATTATTATCTTATTATAAGTACCTATATTATAATTATAACAAAAGCTTCATTTGCAACAAAATATCAAAAGACATTGGGCAATCAGAAAAATCAATAGAGATGTGTTTATAACTACATATTTGTCATAGTCAAAGGTAGATATTATGCAGTCTCTTCCCAGCCTTGCTTCCCGGAGTACTGGTTTATCCTAAGTTTGACCAAAGCCTTCGGGCAAACCCCGAAGTAAATTCCAATTTCGGCCTACGACTAAAGCATTTTTAGTCAAACCTAGAAGTTCCTAACTTTTCAGTCAAACTTTGAAAGTAAAATAATCTATTTCGGGCTTTGCCTAGTCGATCCTAGAAGCGACTGGCAGACTCGGTCAAACGTCGACGCCAGGGGCACCCCGAGGTTCGGTTTGGTTAGATTCCTTTAAACCCTGCAGTCAGAAATAGGAGCCCCGCGCAACGTGGTTCCGTCGACCTGCTGACGAAAACCCTAACCCAAGCCTAACCTAGGTGTTTTGAGGTTAATTAGTTTGACTGGTCAAACCCCGATTTCATTAAATTGAGTTTCGACGTCTGCCTGACCAAATTAGAATTTTCGTTAAACCTAGGAGAACCTAGGTTTGACGAAAATTCTTTAGTCAGTGGCCGAAAAACTGCATTTGTTTGGGCTTTGACTAAGACTTCAAGTCAGACCTGAGGATTGACTAGTCAAACCTAGCAGCACCGGAGCTTCGAGGTTTGACTATACAGGGTGGAAGGGACATCGATTCGCAAATGGTTACCACGTATTCAGTACATCATTCTGAGCCCCCCACATAGAATTTTTTCATAGGTTATTGAAAAAAAAAATCTGCAGTTTCCTACAATAATTCAATACCTACACGGTCAAAATGTATGGAAGATCAGATTTTTTTTTCAATAACCGATGAAAAATTGGTATGTTTCTATGGGGGGCTCAGAATGATGTACTGAATACATGGTAACCGTTTGCGCGTCGATGTCCCTTCCACCCTGTATACTATAACACACTATAACATATACATTTTAAAGCACACAATATGTGACGATTTTTTTAATTAAGACGACGTCAAAGTCTGTCTTGAGAGTTTTGAAAACAAGCAAGCTCTTGTTTCCGGTCCTGCCTATCCACAGTGACTGTCCTAACACTGTATTAACTAATCCTGTGTTACTACCTACTCTATTCGAAAATAATAAAAAATTATAACACAGTGCAGGTTATGCATTTTCTTAATGTCCCTCGGAAAACTTCGTGTTTCGTCAGTCGTCGGATTTCAGACCGGATGCTCTCAATCAACTTGGAAGTCGATTGAGAGCGTCCGGTTTGCACCAACTGATAGAAATCCGAGGACTGACGAAACACGAAGTTTACCGAGGGACATTAAGAAAATAGTTGTACTGTACCTACGTTGTGTTGTTAAGTTAAAATGTGTGTTTAAATTTTTATTAGGCATTAAGAAAATTGTTGTACTGTATTAAGATTTTGAATCACAAGTTGATATATCAGTATGCCTCAGCTACGAACAACCAATAAAAAAAAACCGGTCAAGAGCGAGTCGGACTCGCGCACCGAGAATTCCGTTCCGATTTCTGAAAAAGTGTGCTATTTAGAGACATAGTTTTATTTTTTCTGTAATCTTTACATAAACTTCTATCACATAGAATAATTTCAGATTTTCTCTTTGCAAACTTCAGAGATTAATTAATAGATAGATTAATTATTTATTCATTCAGACCAGGCCAGAGTCGACGGCGCGTTGTGTTCCACGCGCGCCTCAAAGAGATGTCAGCAAGTGACGGGGTCCAATAGGGCCGACGCCGCTGGGGTCGCGGGTTGTTTGAAGAAGATACCGCGGCCCTGGCATAGGCAACTGAAGGAACACGCGTGGGTTTTAGTCAGTAAAAGTCTGACACGCCCTTCCGCTCCACCCAGAGCGGGAGAAGTCATTTGATGATTTCCCACCCTCAAAAAAAAAAAAAAAAAAAAAAGGGCGAACAGTATTTTTTTTTTTACATTTTTCACCAAAAGTCGAAAACTATGCGGCGTAAAAGAAAGAAAAAAAATGTTTGAGAATGTGTGTGAACAGCGCTCTTTCATGTGATACCCCACATGCCCTAGTAGCCCCACTTCGAAAACATCATCTAAAACTGTTCCAAACAAGTTGATAGCATTAGTAGTTCTTGTGACAGACAGACAGACTGAGTCGCACCATAAAGGTTCCTTTTTACCATTTTGGTACGGAACCCTAAAAACGAGACGAAATTACAAACTTCCGACACATTTTTTATAAACACCTACAGTACAGCTATCACAAATCCTTGTCATTATACACAATCTAATTTGTTACGTGACTGGAAATAACTACTCGTTTCGTATATTTTTTTGACTAATACACAAAAAAATATGAAGCACGTACAATCATGAGGACGAATCTAATAAAAGTGTACCTACTCGCAAATTAGGTTTTACTTCTTAAATCAATCAATCTGCCTAGCCTTTTCCCAACTAGGTTGGGATCGGCTTCCAGTCTAACCGGATGCAGCTGAATACCCGTATTTTACATGGAGCGACTGCCTGTCTAACCTCGACAACCCAGTAACTGGGTAATACGATACCCCTTGGTAAGACTGGTTGTCAGACTTTCGGGCTTCTGACGACCCGTAACGACTGTCAAAGATCCACGAATGACAGCCTGGTCCAACGGCTTAGCGTGCTTTCCGAGGCACGGAGGAATCTCTGTAAAGATCCCCATCCACTGACCAACCCCGGCAAGCGTAGCTTAACCTGATGGATCGACCCGTGCGGCTGTTATTATTTAGCCACGAGCTCCTCCTTCTCCTTTTTACCTCTTAAAATGACAGATATTATAAAGAGAAGATGACAATTTTACGACAATTTTATATTGATAAAAATATCAATAAAGTACTTATGATATGTCAAAGACATTTTTAAAATTATAATAAAGAGAAGTGTGTCTGACACTGGCATGGCACCATCAGGGATTTTAATTTTTATAAAACAAAAAATTAAAATAATTTTATCAATCTGCCGTCCACTGTATTGTTGTGTGTGTGTCTCGCGGCGCACCTCAGTCAACTGTACGTAAACCAGTATTATAACACCACACATATTTATCTACACCTATTTATTTTAAAAGTACTATTTAATTTGACAATCCAATTATTTACAAAACTATTATTTACATACCATAGCTTAAAACCTTTGTTCCATTTAATTTTTTTAATATTATTTATTTACATATTTACAATGGGGAGCCACACGCAAAGCTGTTTGTAGATGGCGCTCTGAACGACTGTACATTGTTTTACAAACAAATCCATACAATTTGACAATCGTTCGTTACGTCAAATCGTAGACAGAGAATTGTCTTCGCGTCAAATCAATGAAAAAAGTACAGTCGATCATGTGCCACCTAGCGTGATAAAAAGTTAGTTTTCCTCCCCATTGGACTAAAACTAATAATATTATATGAAATTAGAATTGAAAATATTGAATGTGCACTGATAGTATTGATATTGCTAGGTGGCGAAATTGTTTTACATTATTATTATCAGTTGCGTTCGTTCTGTCCAACCCCCCTGGGAAACGGGCGTGATGTTATGGTATGTTATGTTGTGTGTCTCACGGCAGCGGCGCGCGCGCATCTCAGTGGGCTCCACAGAGTACATTATACTATACTGTGGGCTCGTAAACCAGTTTCGACACACACCTATTATATTATTTATTTACAACATTACCCTACATTTAGCAATATTTTCAATCCTTTTTACTTTTATACTTTTTATTATTATAATACGTATTCACATTAATTACTATGACCCAATATTTGCAAATACTTATACTTTTTTCCTCTTTCATTCAGAACAAATATTATTTAAGACTATAAAAACTGATATGTTTTCTAGTCAATGCGCACTAAAACTGTTGGCAAATCAAGTGATAACTGTAGCAGTAATTTTACATTATAGTCATGATGCCTAAAAGTGGGAAATATCTTAAGGTTGGCCTCCTTAATGCAGGGTCTCTGGGTACAGGCCATGATGATTTGATTTGTGCAATTAACAGGTATAGTTTTGATATAATGGCTATAAACGAAACTTGGCTCCGGCCGGGGGAGGAGGGGCGCGCGCCCGTCGTGCCCGGCTACCGACTACGTCACACTCCGCGGCCGTCAGCTGTTCGCGCGGGACGTGGTGGGGGTGTTGGGTTTTATCTGCGGCGCGGTCTGAGCGCGCGCATCTGTACTGGTACGGCTGATCCCAGGTTCGATTCCGTCGAACAGATGTGGTTGACAATTTCGCTAAGCGGGAAAAAAATTGCCATCGGTACAGCTTACCGGCCACCGTGGTTTGACATAGATCACTTCCTTGATGCCATCACGAACGCTTTTACTGCTTTGGGTACCTGTGATCATTATATAGGGTGACTGGTAATTAGTGACCGATACCTAAACGCATGATTGTGCTCATGATAACAAACAACTTCTACTATGGGACCAAACCTGAAATCGCGAAAAAAAAATCAGCTGCCCCATACATTAATGTTCGCATAACTCGTCAAAATGTAGGGAGCAGCTGATTTTTTTTTCGCGATTTCAGGTTTGGTCCCATAGTAAAAGTTGTTTGTTATCATGAGCACAATCATGCGTTTAGGTATCGGTCACTAATTACCAGTCACCTTATATATTGCTCGGTGATTTCAATGTGAACATGCTCGGCATAAATGAGACCAAAACCAAAAAAGTACAAGAATTTTTAAATTGCTTAAGTCTCGTTCAACTTGTCACGATGCCGACTCATTTCACAGAAACGAGCGAGACTCTTATCGACCTACTGTGCACAGACCTTACTGCAAGATACACGACGGTAGAATCTTTTGGTTCGATTACGGGACATTCCATTATAGTCAGTGAATTTCACATAAAGCGAGACAAGTTTAAACCATATTTAACAAAATTTAGGCCGATGAAGGACATATGTAGGGAAAGTTTTAATACGGATTTGGCGCAATCAAACATAGATCGTGTTTTTGAATTTACCGATGTGAACGACATGGTTGATACTTTTAATCACTGTGTAATATCACTGTTTGATGTTCACGCGCCACTTAAGACTTGTCGTATTAAGGAGTTATCTTATCCCTGGATTACGGACACTATCCACCTCATGATGCGGTTGCGGGACAATGCATTAGCCAAATATAGGAGCACTAAATCGGGAACAAAAAAAGTTTACTATAAAGAGTTAAAATCCTTGGTAGAAAGTTCTTTATATCATGAAAAAATTGCATACTTTAGGCACAATATAAATAATAAAATAAATAATCCAAAATTACTATGGAAGAACATTAAATCCACGTTTGCACCCTCAAAGCAAGGACAAGACCTACCCTCGCATTTTAGAAACCCAGACCTGATAAATAACACATTCTTGAATGTCCCTGGCAACCCGGTAGCTAGCGCGTCGCTTATAACATTCTATGAGACCCACAGACACAGTGAAGCAGTATTTACAATTGCTCCGGTGGACCAAAATGATATCTCCCGCGTAATATCTGACCTAAAGTCAAATGCTGAGGGCTACGACAACATAAACTTAGGTATGCTTACATTAACTTTGCCACACACTTTAGCTACTATTACCTACATCATTAATTATTCCATCTGGACATCAAAAATTCCTTACCAATGGAAAATTGCCACAGTTAGACCCCTACCTAAGAGTCCAAACCCTATAGAGGTTAAAGACTTGCGGCCGATCAGTATTCTCCCCTGTCTTTCTAAAGTAATGGAGAGGGTAGTGTGCCGTCAATTAACTCGGTTTTTAGAAGAGAACGAAGTGTTACCTGATCTACAATCCGGTTTTAGGAAACAGCGCAGCACTTCTACGGCGTTACTGGATGTTACGGACAATATTCTATCAGCACAAGATAAGGGCATGTGTTCACTGATGGTGCTACTTGATTTTTCTCGCGCATTTGATTGCATTAACGTCCCGCTATTACTGTCAAAGTTAAAATACTACGGTTTTGACGACAATGCCATTCAGTGGTTCCATAGCTACCTTAGTAACAGGAAACAACTTGTAGAATTGCGTTTGTCGGATGGTACTACCTTGTCATCAGCCCTTGCTTCTATAGAGAGAGGAGTTCCACAGGGATCAATTTTAGGTCCAATTCTTTTTATTCTATACTGTGCAGACATAATTAAGTGCCTTCAGAAATGCAAGTATCATATTTATGCCGATGACGTCCAACTGTATTTATCTTTCAGACCAGAGGATTATGATTCGGCCATTAGAGACCTAAATGACGACCTTGAGAGAATCGCGGCCTGGTCAGATGAGAATTGTTTGGCATTAAATCCATTAAAAACCAAGTATATGTTGTTTGGTACGAGGCAGCAGTTAAAGAAGATACCTTTATGCCTTAATTTAACACTAATGGGTGAGCCTATTGACCGCGTGAATGAAGCGCGGAACCTTGGGTTATGCATGGACAACAGCCTTAGATTTGAGAAACACGTTGCTAACTCCGTGAGAAACTGTTTCTATCGTCTGAAATTGCTTTACAAAATGAGGCCGTACTTGTCTGAAAAGCTTCGCGAACAGCTAGTCGAAACCCTTGTTCTGTCTAAACTAAACTACGCTGATACGGTTTACGGCCCACGCTTGCTGGCTCGTACCGATCGACTTATACAAAGAGTCCAAAATGCATGTGCGCGCTTCTGTTACTCTATTCCACCTAGAAGTCATGTCACCCCGTTTCTTAACAAACACTTCATTCTCAAGATGAAGTCGAGACGAAAGTTACACTTAGCGTGCTTGATGTTCGGTGTCGTTAAGTATAAGAAACCGAAGTATTTGTACGACAAGCTTAGTTGGATGGCTACTAGACGAGATTGCGCGCCCAGGCTATGTGCACAACAACTTTCAACACAGTCCCATAGGACAGCAGCTTTTAGAGGCTCTTTCCGATACGCTGCATCTAAAGTGTGGAATAATATCCCGCCACCCTTAAGGGTACTGGGCACTATCCACACGTTCCGAACACGCTTACGGCAGTATCTGATAGATTCGCAACAGAAATTGGATATGGTCGCCCTAAATATTTCACATATATAATATTATTTAGCAACTTCAACTTAATAACTTTCGGCGGCGGTCTGTAGCGTTGTACGAATGTATCGGGCCCGGATCAATCTAGCCAATTGCAAAAACAGGATCTGCTGAGATAGTTCTTGTTGTTTTTGTAATTTTAACTTATTTAGGTACTATTTTTCATATACATTTAAATGCTTAAATACTACGTATATATATAAAACAAATAACTATTTAGATCAAGTAGGTACAAAATTAGTAGGTATTATTTTATTTTTCTTTGTTGTAATTATATTTTGATTGAGTATTAAGTTGTTTATTTATTTATTTATTTTATATATTTATTTATAAGTTTAAAAATTATCTATAAATTATATATTATGTATGTTGAAACTGTTTGTACTCCCCGTCACTTGTCCCTAAAGGTTCATTAGAAAACCAGCGTCAGGCAGCATCTGTCTGGCATTAATGCTGAAATGGACCTTTTTGGCGCAGCCGTGAGGCACACACTATTGTGGTTATAATATTATTTTCGCATTGTTTTATTCTTTTGTATTTTTGTGTTTCACGAACTGTGTCCAAATAAACGTTTTTCTTTCTTTCTTTTCTTTTCTTTCTTTCTTTCTAAAAATAAAATCCCTGATGGTGGCCATATGTCAGTCACACTAAAGAGAAAGAGATTTTTGCTGTGTGAACCGCTATCGATAAAATTGCATAATGTCACTGACCTACTCATGCCAATGACATTGAACCTCTAGACGTTGCTTGCCATGATTACAGTGTGAAGTGTGCAAGTGAGACACATAATTATATACGAAATTAGTAGGAAAATTGAGACAAAGCATCGTATCTTCTGTCTCTTACGGCGTGCCGTACGTGTTTGGCAAGCTATTGAATGTTAGCCAAACAAAGTGCTTTCACTGTTACAAAATTTATCTTGCGTCGATTAATTTAACTTTTTTGGACAGTTTTTGCACTGTGCCTATTTATTGACATGGGTTTCAGTCCAAAATATGGATGGCCACGCGGTGGCTCGATCTAGATGTATATTATCTAAGAGTCATGCAATACTTACTGGTAGGTAGTGACATCTGTCACCCGCACCATGCTACAGCGTAAACAGTGTAGATTTTAGTGTAGATAATATTATTGCAGTAAAAAAGATTAACTACATTATAATGTATTGGATTTCTGCATTCGGTTAATTCAATTCAAATCTTTATTGCATATCTCATGTGTGTAGTGTACAAGATCTTAATAATATTTACAAATTGAAAAAAAAGAAGTGAAGAGTTAGACTAGAAGCTGACGTCAACATAGTTCGGAAAAGGCTAGGCAGATGATGACATGTATTTTGGTTATGGACAAATAAACAATACACTCATAGTGCGTCAACCATGGCCTTTAACAAACTTGACCAAAACAACAATGGCCTCGGCTTTGACTCAGTTATTGGCCTCGGCGCGGAACTTTTTTGTTAAGTACCAAAAAATATGACAGTAAATATATTTTTCCCAGCATTATTATAATGGTCACTACATATACGATAATATGGAACAGTCAACAGCAAAATTCAAAGACTTTTTCGGTATTTTGAAACTAAATTATTACCTATCACTATCTTATAATAATAATATTAATAATCATTGCAGTCTTAAGGATTAAAAAGGCGATCATCATTAGAAGATCAAAAATTTTTTAGATGATCAATTTAATATTCCCCACTTTCTAACTTACATTACCTTCTTCGGTAGCAGTATAAACTATTATCACGTTAGCTGCCAGACAATAGACAATTGAAAATTCAGTCACCGGCTGCCGAGCGGAGCGTGATGTTTAAACCAGCAATGCTATTCTGTAAACATCTCACCGTGATAACTTAAGTGAAGTGAGCGTGAAGTGAGCTGTCATTCCAACCAATGCTAGGGATTGACACTATTGACAGCTCACTTTAAGATCCCTTCACCTAAGTTTTCACGGTGAGATATTTACAGAATAGCACTACATCTTTGCCATCGCACAAAAATAATATGAATCCAAATTTGCTTATTATTTATTTATGTACTTACTAGCTGCGCTCCGCGTTTTTACCCACGTAGACCGGGATAAAAAGTAGCCTATGTGTTAATCCAGGGTATAAGCTATCAGGGTACATGCCAAATTTCATACAAATCGGTCCAGCCGTTTGATCATGAAGAAGTAACAAACATACAAACACGCAAACTTTCGCCTTTATAATATTAGTGTGATTTCAGATCTGTGTAGTCCAAAAAAGTTCGTGGGTAAAGTTCACAGTCAGACCTTGATTTAATGATACTTTTTGTATTTCCCTCGTTTGCGTCCATCCGTAAGTAGCCTTACAAAAAGACATTTATAGCATGACGAACTTGAAACAGCTTTAAGTAGACAACTGGTCAATTTATAAGGATAACTTCATGGGAAATTCGCAAGCAAAGGTCGCGGTTCCCACCCACACCACCCACTGTTCCTAAACTAGTTATAAATAAGTATTCATGTTTATAAACACATAACAGTGGCTGTTTATTTTATTAGCAACCATAACGAGGTCATCGACATCGACCTTGACGATCATAGTAGATGGAAACGCGATATTTTAATGCTTCTTTCCCTCGGGCGTATATTATGTTTCCTTACATAATGTACAGTGTAGGTACCTATAAGTAAGGAGCTTGGAGCAGGAAGAGAAACATTATATAACGTGTTCTTAGTTCACATTATGAGGAACATGTTATGCTGTACTGTAAACGATCAATACCACATACGGCAGTCCAGAGACGAAAAGTGAAGAGTCACAAGTTTTCATGTGCATCTTATCTATCATCTTGGTGTGAACTGAACATCACCTGCCCTCCAAATGACTATGTTACGTTCCATTCAGACCAAACATGCGAATGCACATTCTATGCTCACTCTACCAAAATTATTTTTAGGGTTAGAACATTATTTCATTGGTCTAACCATACTAAAATGAAAAGAATGCTCTTATGCTCTTATGCTTCTTCTTGCTCTTTTTTTCTTTCTTGGTCTTTTTCTTTGTTCGTTTGGGCTGATGTTCTAAACCCACCTTTAGGGGTTGCTTAGGGCGAATCGGGTAAAAGAAAATCCCAAAAAAAGAAGAAATGGAATAAAGTCTCCACGATCTGCTTGTAAATCATATAATTTACCGATCACAAATGTGCTGTTTACAATATCTAGGACTGTAAGCACACACAAACATTCTGCGGTAACACCTGCCTTCGCAAATACCTTTAGGGACTATGAGGCTATGAAATATGTAGGGCCCCTTGTCTTACTTAATATGAATGTAAGAGACCCGAATGATAGGCCTAGCCTTACTATGTTGGGGTCGGCTTCCAGTCTAACCGGATGCAGCTGAATACCAGTATTTTACGTGGACCGACTGCCTATCTGACCTCCACAACCCAGTAACTGCTACTACACGATACTCCTTGGTAAGACTGGTTGTCAGACTTTCGGGCTTCTGACGACCCGTAACGACTGTCAAAGATCCACGAATGATAGCCGGGACCAACGGCTTAACGTGCTTTCCGAGGCACGGAGAAGTCTCGGTATCTAAAGATGGTTACCCATCCACTGACCAACCCCGGCAAGCGTAGCTTAACCTGATGGATCGACCCGTGCGGCTGTTATTACTTAGCCACGAGCTACTCGAGCTCCACGAGACCCGAATGATGATGATTCTAACATAATCATACAGTCATGAGATCTCGTGTTACACAACACCTATTACAAACGTAACAACAAACCATGCAATTGAAACACATGCTATAATTTAACGTAAAATCCGATTATCAATCGCAGATCATGCAAGAACCATGAACCGAATGCGTCACCAGCAGTCTAGATGACCAAGCTTATGACGATTTGATGGCCATTACAGCGGAGACAGAAAAACCCAATCCCCTGTGTTCTTGACACAAATAATCGTAAGGCATAATATAACGTAATAGCGACAAGACAAGGCTCTCGTATGAATTTACAATGGGCCATGACGTCGTTGGGTGTGACAGATGAAAAGAATTGCCAGGGGTAGTCTTTGTGGACGGTGCAAGTAGGTAAAGCAATTATATTTAACAAACAAACTGTGGTAACAGAGAGCTATTATGAAAAAAACTAGCCAAGTGCGTGTCTGACCACACACAATGAAGGGTTCCGTAGTTGAAAAGGATTTATCCCAAAAAAAAAAATTATGTGATAAAATTACAAATTAGCAATTTTCGGACTTTTTCCTTTACTTGTGCTATATGACCTTGCTTCATTTCAAATTCCATGATTCTAGGTCAACGGGAAGTACCCTATAGGTTTTGATTTACTTGCGTGTATCAAAATATTGTCGCGACGTGTAGGTCGCGAAGTAAAAAGGTAAACGAGTCAAATTAATATTAGTAGGGCGAAACGTGTAACAAACGAGTCTTAATAGCATAAGGTGATGCTGGCTGGTAACACCGAACACCGACTCATAGAGAGATCACCATAGACAAAGCGCAATGGCGCGTCTGTCAGTACATTTGAATACACCAAATTGTAACATAATTTAATTCAATATCTAGTGCAAAGTAAAAGTGATGAAAGCGTCCAGTTAGTGGCAGCTCATCTGAAAGATATAAAGCTAAGTGGTAGCACTAGAGAATAGTGTAGTGGTTCCCAGCCTAAATGCTTAGATTCTAGATTTCCTATAGAGGAGCAAATTAGTACGCAATAATAAGATGGTTCTGATGCTCTTAGAAGTCGGTTACATTAAGAGGTATTTCGATACGGCAATGCGAAAACCTCGTGAGAGTTGGACAGGCGGAAGGCCATGATTAGTCCGTTTTGAAGTGGGGAGAGAGTCGGTGCTGTAATACGAAGTCTCCCCAAGACAATTGTTGTGTGTACTAAGAGAGGGTATTATGTACATACAACTCAGGTATACCTAATAAAAGACGTGAAGACGTAAAGTTCTGTGTTGAACATAGCTAAAGCAAGAAGTTAATTGGCAGACGTGCAGTTGCTTCTTTAATACCCGACAACTACGATGCGTCGTAGAGCATGTAACCGAATTAGTCATAGGCAGATTGTGTGTTACACTTCTGTGCTATGACTTCAAACCTAAGACACCAGAAACGTTAATGTATGTATATCATGTATAGAACGGTGGGAATCAATTTAATTTAAACTACAGATGGCGAGCTGAACCATGGGGCGAGCCAGTAAGAACTAAAAACCAATTTATGCGAAGCAAATCTCCCAAAATATTGAAGATTCTTCTCGGAATAAAACCCAGGTATAAATATCATGAAACAACCACAAAACACATATAAAATCTCGTCGCTACGTTGTCTGGCTGGGCCGGGACGGGCGAGGCTGGCCAGCTCGTGCGTTCTGGTGCCGCGGATGACGTGGCGGCGACATGGTGGAGATGCTGGGATCCGAGAAGGAAAATCAATAACAATATTATATAAAAAAGATTAAATTGATTAAAATAAAATTCAGTTCTTACTGGTGCTTCCATCTGTGAAACTATCGTATCAAAGGTTGAAGAAGCTATGCTAAAAAGTTGAAGTTGAAAAGGTTTTGATACACGTTTCGCTGATATTGACTCTAATAAAATTAAATATATTTCTATATAATTATCTTCAGATTTACTATCGTAGGTAAATAAATAAGTATAAACAAATAACTTAATGGAACGCCATCTAGGATGGAACGCAAACGTTACTGGTAATTTATTCCTTAGTTATTGATGTATAATGTCATTGTTTAAATGGAATACATCCTTATTTTGTGAAATAAATTAAATGATGATGTTTTTAATTCATTTTATGATTTATCTCAGGGATGCGATCATTTTTATTCATTAATTTGCAAAGGTTAATAAAAGAGGTTTATTATAAAATGAGTGCTGGCAGTTGAGATTTATACCTGCAGTACAGAACCGGAAACAAAAATAATTATGACATTGGCAAAACTGTTTGCAGTTTTGTGCTCTATGACTGGTCTCTGACTTTTGTTGCGAAATTCAATTTCAATTTTATTGTTTTGAAAAAGTTTAATAATGTTTGTGTTTGTGAGAACAATATAACTACGGCCTTGATTTAGCCCACGTCGGGAATAAAATAAGTGTGCCTAGATGAACAAAAAGGTCGGTACCATTTAGATGTGTGTTGATGTGTTGACTAAAATTTTTTCTAATTTTTATTCACAGCTCTTAAGGTCTATGTGAAGTTGTATTTATTCCCTGATATACCACCTAGTGATTACGTGTAAATCTTCCTTCTCTCTCGGCGGTATAGCGTGATATTATCAGAAAACTATCTAAACTGTTCGTCCAATATAATTTGGTCAGTCATATAAACAAATGAATATCGGTAGTCCTACGAAAAACAAAACAATCTGCCTTGCCTTTTCCCACTATGTTGTGGTCGGCTTCCAGTCTAACCGGATGCAGTTAAATACCAGTATTCTAAATGGAGTGACTGCCTATCTGACCTCCACAACCCCGAAATTAGGTTATAGGATACCCCTTGGTAGGACCAGACTTTCGGGCTTCTGACGTGCTTTCCGAGGCTCAGTATGTGAAGATGGTCACCCTACGTGATAAAAACCTGTACACTTATCCTTTCAACAGGATCAATATTGTTAGTCATTGGAGGCAGCTAATTAAGTCAGGTTACAACTGAAAACAACATCTGAAGCCATCAATATGGAGGAAGCCATGCTCATCATTCTTCGCGGCTTGCGTGATAAAATAAAAACTCTGTCCGAATGTGCTCGAAATACAACTAACAAACTCACTAATCAAAAAAATGACTTAACCTTGCAAGAAGGAAGAGTAGTATACTCTAAACTTCATACCTATCTCCAACGATTGGAGAGGGAACTTAACAATTATTTTCGACTCGTTAACGAACCGCAAGTAGACGAGGTTTCTAACATCTCTGCAATACAGCTAGAAGCTGAAGAAAACTGCTGCGAACTTAAAGTGAAAATTGAAGAATGTGAAAATTCAACGACAAATAGTAACAAGAACGAAGAACGTTTCTTATCCGGAAAGCTACCAAAATTAGAGTTACCACAGTTTGAAGGTAGCGTTCTTGAATGGTACCAATTTTGGGACCAATTTAGTTCCAATATTCACAATCGGAATTTGCCAGACGTTGACAAGTTATTATATCTAAAAAATTCTTTAAAAGGGGAAGCCAAGGGAGTGATAGACGGGTTAGACATTACAAATAAAAATTATTCCATAGCCATCCAATCTTTGAAAGACAGATACGGGAAACAAACTCAAGTGGTTGATGCGCACTATTCCTCACTCTACAAAATAAATCCCGCAAACAAAACCATTTCAGATTGTCGAAGAGTTTTAACTGAAATTGAAAAGCATTTAAGAGTTTTGGATTCGATGGGTGAAAATATCAACCATAACCACTTGAGGTTTATGGTAATGGAGAAATTTCCAGAAGATATAATATATGAAATGAAATTGAAAATAAAACAAGAATCGATCGAGGAGATAAGAAAATATTTGGAAATTATTATTTCAGCACGTGAAGATGCAAATAGACTAAGGCAGGAGAAAAATCTAAATGAGAAAGAATATTACACAGTAAAGACACTTCACTCCACTGGGAATAGTGATCACACAAATCTAAAGAGAAAAGGGTACCAAAGGAGACAAGAGAATACTGACTACGAAATCAATAAGGAAAAATCTCGATACCACCCGACACATAACAAGGGATATATTTCCCAGAAGAACTATGGGATCAAACAAAAATACACAAGTTATCCTGGAAAAAACCAGGGAAAAGAAGGGCCACCTAGGAAGAAGTCTAGATTTCATTGTATTTTCTGTAAAGAGTCGCACTATAGTGATGAATGTACTAAATTCAAGGAAATAAAAGAAAGAAAATCCCTATTAAAGAACAGATGCTACGGTTGCCTTGGAATAGGACATTCTTATGCAGAATGTAGAAATAAAAGGGAATGCTTTCATTGCCAGAAAATAGGTCATAATCGTGCTTTATGCCCTGTTAAATTCTCAACTGAAAACAAGGATAATAATTAATTAATAATTCATTTAAATTAAAATTCAATAATTATTCTTTTTAATTTTATATAATTTATGAAGGTTGTTTTGTTGTATGTGAATGTCGTGGGCACCTGTAACTGTTATCTACATAGAACCCATACCAGTTAACTTTTTAATGTATATACATTGTATACCTACATAACCGATTCTCCAAGCGAAAATAGAGAAGATGAGGCTGTAAAAAAGTTCAATGAAACTAGTGAATGTATAGATAACAGGTACTCCGTATCCTGGCCCGGGGGGCCGTACTATGATGTGAAAAATATCATGGATCCGTTGAGAAAAAGGATGGTGCTATAGGTCGTATATAGCTCCGTCTCTCTCTCTCACACAGTTCGTGGCCAGGAGAGTTGAAGAAATTAAAAATAATAAAAACCAAATAATACAACATGTTCCATCAGATCTAAATCCAGCGGACGTTGCCACAAGACCATTCAGCTCTAAAGAAGATAGAGTAAGATGGCTGACTGGTCCCCAATTTATATTACAACATCCAGATTTCTGCCCGTCAGCAATCACAGAAATTTCTTCTCTTTGTGCGGGGGAGGGTCTCCCGAAAGAGTCACAAGAATATACAATAGATACAGAAAATACACTTGATGTGGAAAACCAAGATATAGATAGTACAAGTAACCAAACTAAAATTAATGTGGACCTAAGTGAAGAAAAGGATGACAAAATTAAGCAGCTTAAGAAGCTACAAGCTGAACACTTTCCAAGAGAATTAGAAGGGAAAGAAACAAGCATAAAAAATAATCTTGTACTATTTCTGGACGTCTAAGGAGTTTTACGTTGCAAAGGACGTTTAAAGAACACTGATTGGTCGTATGACCAACGTTATCCAATACTTATTCCAAAGGATTGTGATTACACTAACAAGATTATCACTCAGACTCACATCGACAATCATCATGTAGGTGTTAACCATACACTCGCTATAATTCGTCAAACCATTTGGATTCCACATGGAAAACGCCAAGTCCAGAAAGTTATAAGGAAATGTCGTAGATGTAAGAAACACAAGGGGGACCGTTCAAGCTACCACCAACCCCTGCGTTACCCACTGAAAGAGTGAATTACACGTCACCATTCACATTTACAGGCCTGGATTACATGGGCCCTGTATTAGTTAAACATAAAAATGAAACAAGTAAACGTTGGATAGCACTTTTCACTTGCCTAGCAGTCAGGGCGGTGCATTTAGAGGTTCTTCAAGATCTCACAGCAGAAGAAGGACTTCATGCTTTGAGGCGAATGATATCGACAAGAGGTGTGCCACAAATAATCACATCAGATAATGCTACAAATTTTAAGCTTATGTCAGAAATACTAACAAATTCTTATTGTATTAAACACGAAATTCGTTGGAGGTTCATACCCCAACTAGCTCCCTGGTTCGGTGGGTTTTATGAACGATTAATTGGAATAGTGAAGAATTGTATGAGAAGAACATTAGAGAAGCACATGCTGACGGATAGTCAATTGGTTACATTAGTAAAAGAAATTGAAGCAACTGTCAATACAAGACCATTAACTTGTGTTGATTCTGAATTGATATATTTTAAAACCTTCTGATTTCTTAACTATGGGAAAATGCATAATGATGGAAGGTTCAACCGAAGACTTTTTAGTACAAGGCACTACGACGAAATCCGACCTTATCAAGGCTTGGAAAAGAGGTTTAGTTATACTTAATGAATTTAAGGATATGTTCACAAATCGATATTTACTAAGTCTGCGTGAACGATATAGACATTCTGTCAAAGAACCTAGAATCAGGGCAAAATTAATCCCAAAGGTAGGACAAATCGTGCAGATAAAGGGAGATGGTAAAAATCGAGAAGAATGGAAAGTTGGAAAAATTACTTCATTGGTCAAAAGTTCTGACGGACTTAGCAGAGTTGCGAAGGTCGAAGTTGGAAGTAAGGAGTTTGTAAGATCTTTAACTCATTTATATCCATTGCAAATGGAGGACAATGAAGAAATAGAATACGACGAGAACGCATTAGAAAGACAAAGTGAGGTACCACAAAATATAACTGTACACAAATTTATACCAATGGAAGTGGAAGTCATAAATACAAAAGACATATCAGATAGTTTAGAAAAGGAGAAAGAAAATAGAGAGTCGATAATAATACCAGCGGAAAACTGTATGTTGGAAGATTTTGATAATGTATCAGAGAGCACGGACAGAGAAAAAATATTGAGTCAGAAAGATAATGAACCTGAGAAGTCAGTTCAGGTAAACAACGAGGTTAAACAAAGAAGAGGCGCGGCCACCAGAGCTCTGGAAAAAATTGCAGAGTGGACGCGTAACTTACTAACCCTGCTTTAAGTCTATTCGGGCGGGAGTGTCGCGACGTGTAGGTCGCGAAGTAAAAAGGTAAACGAGTCAAATTAATATTAGTAGGGCGAAACGTGTAACAAACGAGTCTTAATAGCATAAGGTGATGCTGGCTGGTAACACCGAACACCGACTCATAGAGAGATCACCATAGACAAAGCGCAATGGCGCGTCTGTCAGTACATTTGAATACACCAAATTGTAACATAATTTAATTCAATATCTAGTGCAAAGTAAAAGTGATGAAAGCGTCCAGTTAGTGGCAGCTCATCTGAAAGATATAAAGCTAAGTGGTAGCACTAGAGAATAGTGTAGTGGTTCCCAGCCTAAATGCTTAGATTCTAGATTTCCTATAGAGGAGCAAATTAGTACGCAATAATAAGATGGTTCTGATGCTCTTAGAAGTCGGTTACATTAAGAGGTATTTCGATACGGCAATGCGAAAACCTCGTGAGAGTTGGACAGGCGGAAGGCCATGATTAGTCCGTTTTGAAGTGGGGAGAGAGTCGGTGCTGTAATACGAAGTCTCCCCAAGACAATTGTTGTGTGTACTAAGAGAGGGTATTATGTACATACAACTCAGGTATACCTAATAAAAGACGTGAAGACGTAAAGTTCTGTGTTGAACATAGCTAAAGCAAGAAGTTAATTGGCAGACGTGCAGTTGCTTCTTTAATACCCGACAACTACGATGCGTCGTAGAGCATGTAACCGAATTAGTCATAGGCAGATTGTGTGTTACACTTCTGTGCTATGACTTCAAACCTAAGACACCAGAAACGTTAATGTATGTATATCATGTATAGAACGGTGGGAATCAATTTAATTTAAACTACAGATGGCGAGCTGAACCATGGGGCGAGCCAGTAAGAACTAAAAACCAATTTATGCGAAGCAAATCTCCCAAAATATTGAAGATTCTTCTCGGAATAAAACCCAGGTATAAATATTAGGTCTTTACCTATGAAATTGCCGTGCTGCAGTACTGGCCATTTCAAATCAAAATAATTTTTGTTTGGCTAAGAATTCTAATTTCAAATTAATTTTATTTTAAAAACATGGATTTATTTTCCAAAAGTAGTCATTTGTTTATTAATTAGTGTTACATTTTCATCGCATTTCAATCTTTTTCGTCGTCATGGATACGTTAAAAATTCGAGTAATTATGGAATATGAGTACCGTCGTGGCAGCAACGCGGCACAAGCGGCACGCAACATCAACGACGTTTACGGAGCTAACACTACAAACCAACGCACCACCTGTTATTGGTTTGCTCGCTTCCGTTCTGGAAATTTCGACCTGAAAAATGAACCTCGCGGTCGTCCGAAGACTTTGGTCGACAATTACGAATTAAAGGCGATTGTGGAAGCTGATGATGCACAATCTACGGCTGAATTAGCAGCAGCTTTCGACGTTAGCGTCAAAACAATATTGGTCCATTTGCGTCAAATTGGCAAGGTAAAAAAGCTTGACAAATGGGTGCCCCACGAACTCAATGATCGCCAGCGCGAAGTACGCGTCGAGACGTGCCTTGCACTGCTCAACAGACACACAAATGAAGGAATTTTGAACCGCATTGTTACCTGCGATGAAAAATGGATTCTGTTTGATAACCGCAAGCGCTCAGCAAGTTGGTTGGATCCTGGTTCAGCACCTAAACAATGCCCTAAACGAAAACTTACCCCTAGAAAAGTGATGGTCACTGTTTGGTGGTCTAGCGCCGGTGTGATTCATCACAGCTTCTTACCAAACGGGGTGAGCATTACTGCAGATGTGTACTGTGAAGAACTGAACACAATGATGGAGAAGCTGGCACATCTCCAACCAGCATTGGTCAATCGCTCGTCTCCGCTGCTCCTGCACGACAACGCGCGACCTCATACTGCACAGCAGACGGTCTCGAAGTTGCAAGAACTGGGGTTGGAAGCTCTCCGTCATCCGCCATACTCACCAGACCTTGCGCCTACAGACTACTACTTTTTCCAGAATTTGGATAGCTTCTTGGCGGGAAAAAAATTCAATACCCGAGAGGCAGTACAAAATGCCTTTGAAGAATTTGTTGCCTCCCGACCAGCTGATTTCTTTAAGAAGGGCATCAATAAACTGCCACTGCGTTGGCAAAGATGCATTGATTGCATGGGTGATTACTTCGATTAATACAAATAAAAAATACATGAAAAAAATTCGTTTACATTTTTTCATACAAAACGGCAATTTCATAGGTAAAGACCTATTATCATGAAACAACCACAAAACACATATAAAATCTCGTCGCTACGTTGTCTGGCTGGGCCGGGACGGGCGAGGCTGGCCAGCTCGTGCGTTCTGGTGCCGCGGATGACGTGGCGGCGACAAATATGTCGCATAAATGGCGGTATTTTTTATTTTATTGCGTTGACTTAGAAGCTTGATTTTTTTAGGACTCCAAGGGACCATAGACCTACGTATTTGATATTAATTTCAACTTGATACCTCCACGCGTTTCTGAGAAAAAGGGTCTTGACAGACCGACAGACAGACAGACGGACAACGAAGTGATCCTATAAGGGTTCCGTTTTTTCCTTTTGAGGTACGGAACCCTAAAAATAACAAAAAGGACTTGGACCGGGTGTGACGGACGTTCTTATCAAGAGACGCGAATTGGATTTTTGGAACTATGCCACCTAAGAAGCCGTCATAGGTTTAACCAAGTAGAATGAAGTTTGCATCGAAAACCAAATCAATAAAGGTTACTGAAATTATGTAACATATGTAAATATTCATGTAATCGTTAGGTAAGTATGTCTATAAAGTAACAAAAAAATTATGTGTAGTGTTCAATAAAGCATTGGGTGTTTTTGCTTCAGGAGGAGCTCGTGGCTAAGTTATAAAAGCCGCACGGGTCGATCCATCAGGTTAAGCTACGCTTGTCGGGGTTGGTCAGTGGATGGGTGACCATACCGAGACTCCTCCGTGCCTCGGAAAGCACGTTAAGCCGTTGGTCCCGGCTGTCATTTGTGGATCTTTGACAGCCGTTACGGGTCGTCAGAAGCCCGAAAGTCTGACAACCAGTCTTACCAAGGGGTATCGTATTATCCAGTTACTGGGTTGTGGAGGTCAGATAGGCAGTCGCTTCATGTAAAATACTGGTATTCAGCTGCATCCGGTTAGACTGGAAGCCGACCCTAACGTAGTTGGGAAAAGGCTAGGCAGATTGATTGTTTTTGCTTCCCGGAGTTCGTGTATACACGGCTACAGATCAAGCTATACATTTCCAGTATAAGCTGATCTCTTAAAAAATGACATTAGAAGTGTCAGTTTTCTGCAGCTAATGAAAAGTGCGACTATAGGCTTCAAGCTATTCATTCATCTTATGAAGTTTTGTAAGTAAGCTACATAATTATTTACTCATCATCTGCCTAGCCTTTTCCCTACTAAGTTGGGGTCGGCTTCCAGTCTAACCAGATGCAGCTGAATACCAGTATTTTACATGGAGCGATTGCCTATCTGACCTCCACAACCCAGTAACTGGGTAATACGATACCCCTTGCTAAGACTGGTTGTTAGACTTTCGGGCTTCTGACGATCCGTATCGACTGTCAAAGGCACGGAGAAGTCTCGGTATGTAAAGATGGTCACCCATCCACGGACCAACCCCAGCAAGCGTAGCTTAACTTGATGGATCGACCCATGCGGCTGTTATTACTTAGCCACGAGCTCCTCATAATTATTTATTACTACACTTGATTATTGTTACTGAAATGGCTCCGGTGGCTGGTAAAGACTGGATAGTCGTGAATCGCTTCCTCCATCATCAGCCCAGTAGCAGTCTACTGCTGGACATACATGTAACCTAATCCTCGGCCGCTCATGAAACGAAATGATCACACCCCCCCCCCCCCCCCCCCAAAACGTAATAATACGTAATACGTAATATGTTTTTTTTTTGTAAGTATGTAAGTATAGGTACTTTCAAAAAAAAAAACAACCGACTTTCAAAAGAAACACTACAATGTGAAAAATAACTTTAATTTCGGAAGTCGGTAGCAAAAAAACTAAAATACAGATCCAAAGACACTGACTTCCGAAATTAAAGTAATTTTTCACTTTATGGTATTTTTTTTGAAAGTCGGTTGTTTTTTTTTTTTGTAAAAAAGTTTTTTTATGTTTATAGAAGTATTTTGGGCCAGTGCAGTGCTTATCTCCTTCCATACATAATTACCTGACATAACATCACGCCTGTTTCCCACGAAGGGTTACGCAGAGGTAAAAAAAATAAAACCGGTCAAGGGTCCCAACAAACAAATTAAGCTTATAAAATTAAGTCTATAAGGTCTAAACTCGTATACTTGTTTTAAGATAGCATTTATTTTGTCAATGTTCCTTATAGTGGCACATTATTAGAAGATTTGGCTAATATTACCTTTATTCTTATAATTTGGCTGGGTAAACGTTAATAAATTCAATTAATACGTCTACAATAAGGGTTCGAAATATGTTCTTCTTATAGAGGCTAGTTATTTTGCTTCTTAGCCATATAATAATCAAAGTAATATAAAGGCTTTTAATATGGTCAATTATTCTTAGAAAAGTAATGCACAAGGTAACTTTGATGCTTTTTAACTTATAGGAGCATTTGATAAGACGTCTATCCAACAAACGAATTCTAACATTTTATATGATCTTTACAAAGATGAAAGCAATCCGTATTCCCTTATACAGTGATTATAAAGATATTATTCTCTATATGGTTACATTAAAATGTTTTACATAACTAGATTCACCATTTTTAAAGTACAGCAAATTGTGTGAATTTAATACGGAGCAGAATTTACATTTAAAAAATGGATTCAAAAGACTGGAAGAAGTTTAAAAGGAGCGGTGGTTACAGAAGAAAAGTAAAAAAAGTCTACGAAAACATGGTTGTGAGCATTACACCCACCTCTACTCCTATGATGCTACAAAATGAGCAAGCCGATGCCAACGAATCAGCTAATGGTTCCGCAGAGGATTATTTTATAGAAAATGAGTTTGACTACCCCTTAAAGACTTCATGAATTAATATTTATAAATGTGAAGATTACATCTTTAGTAAATCAAAAAATATATATGACTTTTCATGCGCTGATATTAAATGTAGAATATAATTCGGTATTGTATTTTACACCATTAATCCATACTTTGTAAAAATAAAACAGCTAAATTTGAAAATCACGTATTTTTATTAAAGTCATCATTTTTTATAGGCTATCATGCCACCGTATTCCAAAATCCAGAGGAAGAGTATAGCTCTCAAATCAAGCATTGTCTAAAGGAAGGCTAATTTTGTATTTGTTGGTTTAAGGACTGACCTCAATGCTCTGTCAGTTAGCCCGCGAAACAATTAGTGGGTTCACAATAGAAATCGCTGTTTAAACATAGCTCAGGCTTTTACTATCAAAACTCGTATTTTAAGCCTTACTTAAGACAGGATATACAATAATCAGTCTTTCTAACAACAATTTAAAAATAAAAAATAATGATCTTAGCAATTAACGTAAGCGAACAAGGTCGCGGGAAACAGCTAGTTTAATAATAAAACAGTAGAGTAACTTAGCATTTTGTTACATAGTAATTAGAATATAGTTTTACTTTTACACTAGTAGGAAAACGATCAACCATCATCAATATATAGATGGATTCAGTGTTTACAAGTAAAAAAACCTCTTCTGATGTGTTTTGAACACAGTATTTAAGAAAACAGTAAAAAATCAGTCTCTTTAAATAAAACTAGTAACTAATTCCTGTTCCGCTTCAAGAAAAGTAATAAAATTAGATCTCTTCACTTTGCAATTAATTTTTCGCCAGTTATTTTCAGGAAACGAATTATCAACTCTTCTTAATTTGTTTTCGTTATATCTGAGCCAGTGCAGAACGCCATCTTTTTCCCAATTACTTGGTACTGCTGATAGTTTTGAGTTCCCCTTTTCAAACGTCTTTACAATTTTGTATGGCGTTGTTAAAGAATCTGAAAAGAAAATAAATATTAAATTAAAAAAATAACCTAAAACAACATACAACCTGCATATTTCAAACTTAAAATTAGTGCAGAAAAGCAAGCTTATCCCTATAAAGAGATCTCTTCCAGCCAACTCATTTATAGTGAAACATAAATTTTATACAAATGGGAACAAAACAAGGTAGGTACAGGATTTTGTTCGTGAGAAAGGAACCCTAACGATATGTACTGTTGCCATTATAAAGTCTTCACTCTCATAGACTCCTTGTAGACGATGTGTGAATCTTTTTGCTCTCATAATAGCACTGGTTATAACATGACTAAATAATTAATAACGTTTGTAGCACAAAAACAGCTTAAATTCAAGGGCGGGTTGATACTACAACACACAGCGTACCACATTTTATCATGAATTTGAATTCCCATACACTTTTCACTATAAACGATCACATAAATCAGGTAAATCTATACTTATAATAAATCTGTAGAGAGGTCAATTCTGTACATGATATATATTTTCAAAATAACTATCAGGGGGTAATTAGTGATCGATACTGATGCCAAAAATGCAATCAGTAAAATTTTTGTCTGTCTGTCTGTCTGTCTGTCTGTCTGTCTGTCTGTCTGTATGTTCCTTATAGAAACAAAAACTACTCGACGGATTTTAACGAAACTTGGTACAATTATTCTTCATACTCCTGGGGAGGTTATAGTATACTTTTCATCACGGTACAATCAATAGGAGCAGAGCAGTGAAGGGAAATGTTGGGAAAACGGGAGAAGTTGCTCCATTTTTTAAGCTTCCGTCGCGTGTGCAGCTTTAATGGTTAAAGCTACATAGAAATCATTTATGACGGAAATGTTCTACATAAAATTATCTAAAAAATATCCCACAACAGCATATGTCTATCTTTTATGGTTGACTCACAATAACACGTGTAACTCCCGATAGCTTAGCAGTTCGGAGCTTTCTGATTATATTTGTTTCCACTTACGTTTATAATACTCTCACTCATCCCTAATTAAAAGAAGTTAATATTAGTACCTATTCAATAAAAAAAGAATCATAGTAATCGGTATAGAAACACCAAACTTATACATGAAATACGCTAATAAGCCATCGCGCCGTCGCGCGTGAATACTGAATCATGCCATAAGGATTATTTTTGCGTAACGGTTGCCGCGCTCGACGCGGGTCGTGGCGGTAGGTTATAAAAGGCGGGAGGTCCAACATTTGGCTGTTGATGCGTTCAGAGCGTTCGACCTTATTGACAGACAATAATTGCTATTAACAAACCGTGCTTATCAGCGCGACTTTTAGTCTTTAAATAGTTTATTTGAATTTCTTTTGTTGTTATTTTATAAAATAGGTATTAGTTGTTTTGGTAGTGTTTAAATATTTATTAAATTACAAATTACAAATTATTAATAGTTTGCATTTTATTTCTTTTTAGGTGAAGTAGTAGTAGAAGTAGAAGTAGCACGCATAGATTTTCAGATACCGAGTTTTGGCTAATTTATGTTCAATTTTATTTTTGTATTAAGTAGGTAAAAGCGTAGATACTTTTATTAATTATAGTAGTTATAGGTATTTATTTTTAAGCGAAGTAGGTATAGGTAGATAGTATTGCACAGGCGTTTCAACTTTATTTTCATTTCTTTTTTTGTTGTAAGTTGTACATATTTCGGGGCATAATTCTATTAGAATATTTTAGTTTAAATAGGCACTTAGATTTTAAGCACAGTATAAATTTAAGTGTAAGGTAGCTATAGTTAGGACCTCTAACGTAGGTTATTTTGTTAGGTAACTGACAGCCTTTCCGACAGCGTTACCGTCGATTAAAAATAAAATACACAATGCCACCTAAAAAACGATTATCTTTATCTCGAACTTCGAGTAAAGCTAAGAGAATGAGAATTACGCGTTCTCAAGAATCGGCAGAGGAAAGAGCACATCGGTTAAACTCTATGAGAGTTAGTGCCTCAACTTCTCGAGCCAATGAAAGCTCTCCAGAGAGAGAGATGCGATTAGCAGCTGACAGAGCGAGACGAGCTAATCACGGGCGTCTCAAAGCTCTTCTCAATGAGAGCTAAGGCGTACCATTGACCGAGAACAACATGCGTTATCCCGAGAAGCTGAAACTGCTTCACAACGAGAATTACGGCTTACACCTGACCGCGAACGGCATTTGCGATATTTTTCAACAGTAGTGTGGATTGACATATTATATTTCCCTACTAAAATACGAAAGTTAATCTGTCTGTTACATCAAAACCACTAAACCGTGAGGAAGGACATATGGTACTTTTTTACGAAAAACGACGGAAACGCGGACGAAGTCGCGGGCAAAAGCTAGTAAACTACATAAAATAATAACTTACCGTTCACTTTTCAGTAAAATGGTTGACGTTTCTCTTTATTCGCCAAACTGTTGCGAAGTAATGTAAATCACTAAGAAAAAGACTTATTGAAGAATCATAAACAGACGGCTATAAGGGGCTACGGGTTTTTAATAGCCTTTGATTTTCCGCAATGAGTTTAACTCCCTTATATCGGACCATAATAAAACACGAATAAGGGTGATCGCCCGTACTAACGCTTTCTATATGATTCTTACAGGTGTATTGGCTTTTTAGGAGCTTTTTTCTTGCCATTATAAGTTTAACTTCCTTGTTCCTTGTCATAATATAACACGTATAAGGAAAAAAAGCGGACAATAAAGCAACTATAAGGGGGGTATAAGGTTATTGTCTTTATAATTTGTGCCCAAATGCACCCTTATTACCGATAATGCGGTTCCTATAAGAATATTATTTTTGGCAATATAAGCCACTACAAGAGAAATTTTTGTTTGTTGGGGTATACATGTCGTTGGTATGCCTTACTCAATAAATAAATAAACTAATTAAACTTTTTAAACTTTCGCGATTTGTACACATTATAAAACAACGTTTTCGATATTGTTTTATAAATAAACTAATGTTGGTTTCGTGCAACTCAATGATAATCTTATAATGCATAATTTACGAGTTATGGAGAACCAATTTGAATTTCTGGTGACTACTCTCACTAATTTAATTCGCGGACATTTTTCAATGCAAATAATTTTACTTTTTATGGTAAAAAAGTCCGAAACGAAATTAAACTTTGATAAAGTAAATTGCCAGTAACGTGAAAATAATAAAAAGTATCACAGACTTTTTTCATATTCTTTCGTCACTTAATTAACACTTAGAACGTCAAGTATTAAGAAAATTTCTTCTGCAAAGGTTTTTTACGGTAAACGTAACTTGGGACAAAGGGAAATTAGGAGCATTGGGGAACAAAGCGAAGAGGCCGACCACAAAATAAGCGAAGGGATTCTACCACTGGACTCCGATATAGTGAGTTATTATTATTAATACAAAAAAAAAATACTAAGTACACGTTTCAAAATCTTACATCCAAGGCCTTGGAAAGTTTTAGACATTTTTAAAATACATTAGGATAAAACCTACTAAATAACTGATATCAGATATTTTAAAGCAAGAATTTAAAAAAAGGCTCACGAAATTCAGTAGGTACAACAAAACGTAAGAGTGGCGCCAAAACCTAGCACATCACCGCGCATAAAGGCTCTTACAGACAGAGGCGATATCGCGTCGCGACGCGATAAGGACCTCTTAAATATTAAGAGATCTCTTAAACTTTTTTGAGTCGTCTTTAGCACTCACTCTCTTGTGTCGTCTTTAGCACTCACTCTCTTGAGTCGTCTTTAGCACTCATTAACCCTTACTTACCTCCCTTTAAAATATTTTCCGGCTTACTAGATAGCGGTTTTGACTATGATCATAAATGATTGTTCTACGGATATAATATCGCAATATCGCGTCGCCGACGCGATATCGCCTCTGTCTGTAAGAGCCATAAAGCGGGCGCTGGCGCTGCCACAGACAAGTAAAAATTGGAATCAAAACTTTTTTGTAATGCTATAAAAATGGCGCGCCCCGCATGATATGCGTTCCATTACAAAAAAATAATTGATGGAATCTCCTTGGTGCTATTAACTTCTTAGATTTGCCCTGGTATCATAATGGTAAAAAAATTGTTTCATAACATTATTTTGTTAGAGAAAAAGTGTTATACATAATATGATTATATTTTTAAATTTTGGTATTGTGTTTATAAAGTATCTCAATACTTAACTCGTTCTGAAATTTAAAATATTACGATAAATTAGAGTAGATAAAATCTATTTATATCCTTACTTTTTTGGGTATCGCCGAGGTTCACGGTCAAAAACCTGACTAATGCAAAATATCCGTTCATTGAAGCGACTAATTCAGACCTGCTCGGGGTTAACGACTTAAAAGGAACTAGTAGACCTTGATAGCCCCTTATTTTAAATAATATTCAAATAAAAAGTTAATGATTCCGGTCTGAACGGAAATCTGGATCCGTTGTTCGTCGAAAACCATATCAAGATTATAAATAAGCAATAATTTGAAATTCGATTGCTGAATGTGAGGATTATACTTAGCACTATTCCCCTTAACTCATTTTCGTTGTAGCACTTTATATGGAAACCCCATGTTGAGTAGAGGACGCCAAAGGCGAAGCGATAAGTTATGTTATCCAATTTTGTTTAGCGAAACCACTTCAAGCCCTCAATACCAAGCAATACTGAATGATTCACTTGATATTAAGGGTTAAGACAGACAGGCGTAATTTTTTGAGTTGTGAGTCGCGTAATTTCAGTCGCGTAATTTCTGCTACATTCGGTTTCATACAAAAATCCTGTTTCGGTCACACGGCGACGCAAAATGAGTTGTCTGCCGACTCACGCGCACAATCCCAGCTGAATTGAGTTCGCGGCGAGAGCGGGCGAAGGAATCGACAGTCAGCACATGTCTTTCACTGATGAGTGGATTCACCCAGTATTTTCTTCTATCATCATCTTCTGTGTCTTCACTATAATATGCTTCGTAAATACACAACGTTTTTATTATATCCATTGCACTAAACAAACACCCAGTACAATTGTTGAAAAGCAACTGAATAAATTACGCTCGTCTGGCGGCCCAACAGAATTTCTGCCCAGCAGAAATTACGCGACCGAAATTTCGCGACTCACAACTCAAAAAATTACGCTCGTCTGGCTTCACCCTAAGTAAGAAATAAAATCATAAACAAAACAGTTGAGAAATAAGACATTGAGAATTTCCCAGAAGCAATAAGCAATAGGAAACGTCAGATCGAGTTCTTGAATACATAGTAATTATGAGTGTTGATCGCAGAGCGAAATATAATTGGGGCAAGCGAATAAAATTAAAACTCCCAACGAAGACTCCCCACGAACTCGCCAAGATAATTGGTCGCGAAAGCAGAAAAACAAGATAAAATGTGCCACCATCAAAACACTTCAGCAGTTCTTAATTAAGCACCCACTTAGGACGCTTTGTTTGTTATACGGAGTCGGGGATGCGTTTCAGTTTAATATATTTAGAGGGTGGTGAGAGTGACAAAGGTTTTGTTTCTACTAACTTCTGCTCGCGACTTCATCCGCTTGAAATTTCTTGTTCCCCTTGCATTACTTCGTTTCTGCTTAGCGTTCTTTCTGACTTTTTTCTTTTTGCACGGCTCCCAAAGGTCCTAGCGTGATGTTAAATAGTCTCTAAGTAGCCTTCCTCAAGAATTGGGCTACCAAATGCAAAAATATTTCTTCCAAATCTGACTGGTAGTTCCAAAGATTAGCTCGTTCAAACATACAAACAAAAAAAAACAAATTCTTCAACTTTATTATTAGGAAAAAAAAACAACACGAAAAAAAAACACGTGTAGATGAAAAATGCAAAAAACAACATGAAGATACCACTGTGTTGTTTTCTCTCAAGGGTAGAGAAAATCAATAAACTGTCATTTATATCTTATCTACAAATAGTAAACTCGGGTCTATGGAAAAATCATTACTCAGAAATGTTTGTTTGCCGACTGTTAATAAAATAATCCTCAAAGCTAGTTTAAGTAAGCCTTAAAAAATGCCTGATTAAAAACCATATTTGAATAGATGATTAGATGATAAGTATGACTCATTCAACGTAGGTGAACGATTCATGTAGATCATTATTTTGAGAGAAGTTATTAATTTTCTTTTAACGGAGTACGTAGTGCATCCCCCGATGCACTACGTACCCCGCGGAATTCAAATGTTCTTGCGATTTTTTTTTTTTTTTTTTTTTTTTGTAAGGTTGTATCTTGATCCATTTTAACCATAAAATCATCAATACATCTCTCTAAGTTAGATTTCCTCTAGATTGGTCTGATTCGGAAATGTTATTGTCGTGACTTATAGAGATGCAACCTTACACTGACCTACAAATTGCAAAAAATTCAAGAAAATTTGAATTTCGCAGGCTACCACAGTGCAAGAAAATATAATCTCGGACTCTAAGTAAAAGGTATATATGAATACTTAAAAAAAATGGTTTTTACAATGTTTACAAAGCTGCACTAAAATGACACTTCTTATCTGTCATTTCGTTAAAAAATGTTCCCATTTGATAGCGAAATGACAGTAAAAATGACATTAGCAGTGTCATTTTTTTTTTCTTTTTTTTTTTGTAAGTATTATTTTTTTTGTATTTTACTGCAGCTAATTCAAAGTCCGACCATATATACTTACTAATTATATTTACCACCACTCTCCTCCCTCCTCTTACTTATCTCCAAATGACTACTGCTTATAACACACATTTCTAACAAACAAAAGGAAATTCAGGCTGAGACATCAAAAGTATTTTTTATGTAACAGTGCGAGCTTCCTAAAATAAATTAGGACATTCCTATTCAGAAAAAAACTGTCTCCCGAAGCCAGTGCCTAATATCTTTCTTTTAAATATTTAATTAGGCGACGCATTAATCTAACGTCTCAAAAGAATTAACGCTACTTAAAACTTTTGACAGTGGCCGCCATTAAACGCGGATACTTATTAAACAGGCTCTTACAGACTTATAAAGTCCTGTGCTCTTGGGTGAAAGAAAATCTATACAGTTTAAATGTATAGGCATTTGGTTTTTAGGGTTCCGTACCTCAAAATGAACAAAACGGAACCCTTTTATGATCACTTCGTTGTCTATCTGTCAAGATCTTTTTTCTCCGGAACGCGCGGAGGTATCAAGTTGAAATTAATATCAAACACGTAGGTCTATGGTCCCTTAGAGTTCTAATAAAATCAAGTTTGTAAGTCAACACAACAAAAAGATACGGCCATTTATGCGACATATTTTGATACTCGCAAGTAAATCAAAACCTATAGGGTACTTCACGTTGACCTTTAATCATGAAATTTGGCAAGAAACAAGGTCTCACAGCACAAGTAAAGGAAAAAGTCCGAAATTTGTTAATTTGTAATTTTATCACATATTTTTTTTTTTTTTTTTATTACAATATTATGTTTGTTTTTGGGATAAATTATTTTCAAATACGGCCCTTCGTTATGCGTGGTCCGACACACACTTGGCCGGGGCCTTTTTTTTTATTTTTTTTTTAGGTATGAGTATTCTATTTGATTTTGTAGGTATACTTCCCAAGTGGTCTCATGATCATCAAGTCAGGATCTGATGAAAATCGAGGGAAACCCTCAAATTTTATGGGCAAACCTATATCAATTTCGGTACTTTTTATAGTAACTCGTACATTTGCTCTCGGAAAGTACCATTTGGTGAAGTGGAACTGATGATGATGACTACAGGTGGCCATCGGAACTACTCAATTATATCTAAGTATATCACAGGTTGCGATTCGATTACTTTAATATGGTTTATGCTCGTCCAAATGCATAATGGTAATGGTGACTTCACCATGAGCTCCAGTTCTCCTGGTTCTTACTAGGAGAACTCCTCAACAATTAACGTCCCTGCATCGGGAAAAGCAATATTTTGTAAAACGTGATGAGCGGTTGACATTGGGTTATTGTAACTTAGATAAATTACAAATTGACACACTAAAAAGGGAAAAATAAAAACTTTTGTACAAAATATAAAACCGACTTCCAAAAAAACACTACAAAGTGAAAAATAACTTTAATTTCGGAAGTCGGTGGCAAAAAACTAAAATACAGATCCAAAGACACCGACTTCCGAAATTAAAGTAATTTTTCACTTTGTAGTGTTTTTTTTGGAAGTCGGTTTTTTTTTTTTGTAAAAAAGTTTTTATTTTATTCATTTTTAGAGGTATGTCTGTGCTAGTTACCATCTGAGTCTTCAATATGCAGCTGCAATTTTATGTGTACTATCTTCAATAAACGACTTAGCTATTAATTTCCTTAATTACAAGAATGATTGATTTAAATCACTATGATTTATTTTTATTTAACATTCCAAAAATTTACTTGTGTTAAATTTTACGTGTTCCGAACTTCCGACCGATCTCAACAGAATAGAAATTAGGATGTTGAGAAAACTAACAGCTAGTATAAATCCTGCAGCAAAATTAATGCTTATGGGTTTCATGGAAAAGGGGTGAACCTGAACCTCTCTTTTCTGTTAATGTGATAAGTTTATATCCGGATAATCTACGTAACTAAATATGCACATTTTTGCAAATCTGAGGATAAGACGATTACTGCAACTTTTTACTAAGAAAACGATAAATCTTTAATAAATAATGATAATTAATCCTGATTGATAATAATAATAAGCATGCTGAAATCATTGGTTTCTTTGTTTCACTTAAGAATAGGTATAAAATAGTCGACAGGAGTCGTGGGACGCCCGGTTGAAACTATGTTCCTTTCGGTGGTTACAATGAAATAAATTAACAACGTTTGAGAGTAACATATTGAAAAAACCGGTCAAGAGCGAGTCGGGCTCGCGCACCGAGGGTTCCGTACCATCATTTATATGTAATTTTTGTTGATGATTTCTGACAAACTGTGCTATTTAGAGACATCGTTTTATTTTTCCTGTAATCTATACATAAACTTCTATCACATATAATAATTTCAGATTTTTCTCTATGCAAACTTCGGAGATAAGGGGGGACGGTATTTTTTTTTACATTGATCATCAAAAGTCAAAAACTTTGCGGCCTAAAAAAAAGAAAAAAAATCTTTGAGAATTTGCAAACAGCGTTCTTTCATATGATACCCCACATGCCCTAGTAACCCCACTTCGTATTTTTAAGACCCTCTTTCAGTCACTGTTGCAAAAAAAAAAAAAATATTTTTATTTCTTTCTTATTTGCAAAATAGTTGGGTAAACGTCATCTAAAACTGTTCCAAATTTCAAGTTGATAGCATTAGTAGTTCTTGAGATATCCAGCTGTGACAGACAGACAGACAGACTGAGTCACACCATAAGGGTTCCTTTTTTACCATTTTGGTACGGAACCCTGAAAACAAGTGTGGAGACGGTCAAAATGTTACACTTTTTTCACATCGCAGTGTGCAGAGTACAACGTGCAAGGATTTCGTTCCAAAAAACCTCCACGAAAATAAGAATAAAGTAAAAACTATTAATGACATGAGTTAAACAAAAAAGCATAATGGATAATCCAATCAAAAAATAAATAATGGACAGTCAATGTGAAAATGAATCCTACGATTCTGTATCACCGCTCATTATATGTAGGATTATTACCTACTGTTGAGAACGGTTCTAACCTGTACTCCATTTATATACAGGGTGTAAGCGACAGCCCTCCGCAAACTGATAGGGTGAATTCAGTATGTCATACTAAGATGACCGGTACTTGAAATTTTTTCAGGAACGTTAAGGGAATCCAATAAACCTGATTTGTTTGTGTTTTTGTGCACAAATCGGAGCGTCTATTACTGGTTAGGAGGGGTAGGTAATAGGTATGCGGTGAGTTCGATGAACTCTGTAGCTAGACAGAAAGTGAACAGCTGATTTCACGCGTCGTTGGTTGGAGTATTTCAACATCCACTGATGGTTTTTTTTTGCTGTTTTTTTTGCAGTTTTTTTTACATAAATGGAGTGCTGCGAACACACAATGCAATTTTACATTGAAATAATGAAAATGTAACTGATTTTTTTTTTTTTTTAATGAAAATTTTCCTGAGAAAATTTCCGGTGGAATATGATTCAAAATGAGGAGCTGAATGCACCCTGTTAGTTTGCGGAGGGCTGTCCCTTACACCCTGTATAAACATTAGACAAATAACGGCCAAGTAACGACAGTTATTGTGTTGTATTATTTAAATTACCGCATTTTAGTGTTCCATAAATTATGTAAATGTCAATTACAATACATTGGTCTGTATTTATCTTGAAATAAAGGAGCATAGTATACGCTTATATGGAAATAACGATGACATTATAAAGTTAGTTGTCTAACGTTATAATGAATGTAATATAGTTAAAATAATATCGGAAAAATCACCTCTTACGTCGTTTTTCTATACTTACCTATTGTTATTTTATTTACAAAACACAACAACATTAACCAACACCAGTTTCAAAACTTACTTCAAAGAACTATTAGCTCATAAAACAGAACAATACGTAATAACGTACAGAATTACCGGGTTTTTTGCTTTACTTATCCGGGAGCGCCCGGATGAACCTAAATGTGTCTTTTGTCTACCCGGACCTAGACTGGCAAGCAAGTGACCATGTAAAATGTGGTTTAGGAAAAGTCCCGGAAAATTATGTAGGTACAATTTCATGATTTGAATAATGATAATTTAATCCATCATAATTAACGCTATTTGGATATCAGGTGGGTTACTGGTAGGTTCCAAAAAACAGAAAAAGGTGACTAAGGTTTAAAACTTATTAATGTTAAGTTCATCCCATTCAATTCCATTGTTATTATTAAAGGTCAAGTATGACCAATGAAAAATTAAATGTGAAAATATTTTTTCTGCCCAACATTTCTTTAAGTTCACCATGTACCTACACTTATATATAACATCCTAACTAAGTAATATTATAAATGCGAAAGTATGTTTGTTTGTTGCATGTCGTTAATAATTTTAGACCTTAGCTTTTTGACATTTGGAAAATAACCTCTTACTTAATAAAAATAAAATCTAGGTCTGCAACGGCAATCGCTCCTCAAGAGTCGCTGTCAACAAAGTCTGACGAAATATTTCTTAAGTACTTACTTAGGGTAGGTACTTGTCTAAACATTTCAGTATAATGCACTTCTCGAGTTAATTGTACAATTTCGGCTATTTTGAGAATATAATATTTAGCGAATCTAATATTTTGAGAATCTGCTATTTTGAGAATCTAATATTATGCGAATAAAGGCTATTCTTATGAGTAAGTAACAAATTAAATATTTAATCAACTGCTCCTAATCTTTAATTTAAATTATAACAGGATTGTTAAAAAAACAGTTATTGATGCACAGTGTTCAGCAAGCACTGCATATATTCTCCGACATAAACCCGCACGTTTATTTTTTATTAATAACTAACTTTTGCCAGTGGCTTCGCTCGCGTGGATGTCATATATCCCACGGGAATGTACTACCGGGAATTCCTTCCTTATTCCTTATCAACATAATAAAGGCAACCTCTGTGCAAAATTTCAGCTTTCAAGGTTCAAGGGTTTGGGCTGGGCGTTGATGAGTCAGTCAGTCAGTCCGGACTTCTCTTCTTATTTAAACAGATTATTATACTTATTACAGAGATTTATATAGAAGAGTAACATACAAAATTAAAACGTTATTCCTTAAAATATCAACAAGGTTTTTGTTAACCCTACATGGAGTGTCCCGGGCAAAAATCACGGGAGCAAACGAACAATGGGCTCGTAGATGGCGCATTTCCTCCGCGGGAACTAATTAAGTGGATTCTATTCAGGTAATAGTTCCGTTTCTGTAGCATCTACCTACGTACGTATTCACCGATTCGTTCAACTTTGTTACCTGTTCCTAAGGCAAATCAGTCGTAAATGTAATTGTTGGGTGAATGTATTGTTCGTATTGCCGTAGGTAGAGTTACCATGCGTGCAGGCTTCGCCCAGTAAGTTTGAAGCCAACAATTTACTGAAGAATTTCTCAGGCGTATTTAGCGTAAAGCGTAGTAGTCACCTATTTAGGTATAGTGGAACTTCCTACGGAACATCAGCATACAGTTAGCGGTGTGGCTGACACTGGCTTGGCCACCATCAGGGATTTTATTTTTGATAACACAAAGATTTAGTCATTAATTAGTCGAAATTTGTCGCCAAATATCAGAATTTGTCGGTCACTGGTTCAAAAGTTATAAGGGGTCATTGGTGGCCGATCTGGAGAGAGTCACCCCAGCTTGGCCACCATTATATCTCAAAAACTAGGGCACCTAGCGAAGATCTGTTTTCTCCCAGATTTAGTCGCTAATTAGTCGCAAGTTTTCGCCAAGTCACGGATTTAGTCGGGTCTTAGTTTAGAAGATATAATGAGTTCAATTTTTAAGTATAGTTCAAGAGCTAGATTGAAGAGTTTACGATAAAATCTTTGATCTAGCTCTTGGTCTATACTTAAAAATTGAACTCATTATATCTTCTAAACTAAGACCCGACTAAATCTGTGACTTGGCGAAAACTTGCGACTAATTAGCGACTAAATCTAGGAGAAAACAGATCTTCGCTAGGTGCCCTAGTTTTTGAGATATAAAGGTGGCCAAGCTGGGGAGACTCTCTCCAGATCGGCCACCAATAAACCCCCCCCCTACCCCTACCCCTACCCCTTATAAATTTTGAACCAGTGACCGACAAATTCTGATATTTGGCGACAAATTTCGACTAATTAACGACTAAATCTTTGTGTTATCAAAAGTAAAATCCCTGATGGTGGCCAAGCCAGTGTCAGCCACACCAGTTAGCGTACGGATTATGGACAGATTATGAGTGTTTACAGACACTGAGAGTTTAATGTTAGTGACATAGAAATATAAAAAACAGTTCTACCTTAGTAGCAAACAAGTCTTCAGTGTTTTGTTAGCTGGTTGCTAGCTGCCTATACAGAAAGAATTTGCTAAACGCAATATTGATAATGACTACTAGGTAGGTACCTACATAATTTGAACAACCAACTAACTATACTACGGCCTAAGATACTCGTAGTATCTTGGCAGGTAGGCACTACGAACTTTCGCGCATGTTCTCTCACTCACACTCGCCTCGTGTCACCATATGGTTCTTAAAAAACGTTACTGCGCAGCCTTCTGCGCGAAGTTCAGACTTGCCTTACCGGGTGCAAAAAGACACTAACTTGCCGAAGCCGAAAACCACATATTCTACATTATTATTTGGATCGTTTTTTTCCACTAGACCATACCTGGGAATCCACTGGTTCTGGGGATATTGAAGGACAAAGCTGCATTTTTTTTTTCTTTTTTTACTGAAACGACTGTTATGCTAAACTTTTCCGACAAGTACTACGCGTGCCGTAGAGCGAATGGGCATAACTCCGTTTGCCTGAATTCGCGTTACATTGCGCTTAATAAAAAATAGTATATTTCATTAAAGTTCGGAAAGGCTGTCATTGCAAAGAGGTCCGACAAATGTCTACCCGAGCCGAGGCGCAGCCGAAGGCGAGGGTTGACAGTCGGAACAAGTTGTAATGACGGTTCCGTACGTGTACTGAACGACTATTTTTAATACAGTTGCGAAAAAATTAAGCAATTTAATAAAATAATAAAAACAAAATAAACTCAACTAACTAATCATTTAATTCTTATAAAAGTTATAATTCACATATACACTGACATTGGTACAGTTTTTTATACTAACTGGGGAAGTTTTAGGTTGCATTTTACTGTTTGAGACAAATTATTATTAACGTATATTTGTCATACAATGGCGTTTGGCAAACGCCATTTTATGACAAATATACATACAGTTGATGGAATTGGATCTGATGAATTATCATTGTCAACGAAGGTAGATGGACGAACGTTCTCTTCAACATGTGAGAAAGACGGACTGGACCTTAAATTAATGGATTGTGTGATTTTTTCCCAGTTTCTAGTTTGTTGTTTAATGAATCACCAATATAGTTTTCTGCAACTTTATCAGATTTCCAACCTAATAGTCGCTTTAAGGACGTCAAATTGGCTCCTGAATCTGCCAATAATGTAGCAGAGGTCCTCCTGAAACTGTGCCCAGTATAATACTCAGCATTCGGCAGACCGAGAAACGTAGCTATTTCTTTTGGCATATTACCAAATTTGTTTATCCCGATTGTTTGAGCTGTGCACTTCCCTTTTTGGTAATTTTGAAAAAAAAGGTCGGTTTTTCCTTTTTGGGACCGCTGATTCATATATTTTTGCACTATTCTAAGAAAGTATCCTTCAACAACAAACCTTCTCGGTATCTTATTTTTTGTGTTCGGAATCTTGATTAGTAGCATTTTTCCATGGGCTTCAATATCTTTTAAAGTAATATTGGCTAACTCCTCTCTGCGGCAAGCTCCAACAACGCTAAAAATCAGAGCAACCTACAAAAAAAGGGATTTGATGAATATTTGTTTTAAATAATGTGTTGACTGTATTTTGCGATTTCGTAAACTGAATACTAAAGAAAAACATAAGTACTTATTAATAAATTACCTTTGTGGCTAAATAACGATCATCGGGAGCTTCGTTCAAAAACTATTAATATTTTAATTAATTAATATTTTTGAATTTTTACTTGTAAAACCGTCTGATTGTCATTTTAAGAAAGCATTTAATTTTGGGTATTCACTTATATCCACGTTGTTCCTTATTTTCAGCATACTTTTTATCATCGAAAACCTCGACCATAAGGTAGAAGGTTTTAATTTTGCTGAGAGTTCGGAGAAGTATGCCAAACATAACATTTTCTGAAAAACTATTTGCTTTTTTCTTTTCTCTCCACGCAATAAATTCGTCATATGTATATGTAGCGACTTTTTGACTTTTCCGGTAAAATGTTCTCCGAAGCATTTTGAGCAATTATACTGAGTTCCGGTGGTGGTGTTAATTCAAAAAAATTAAGGTCGATATTACTCATTTTGTGCAACAAACAACTAAACTCGCAAAGAAAATTTCTAGAAAATGGCGCCAACCGTAGAATATAAGAAGAGAATTTCTTTTTTCTTCACCTATTCTGGTAGGCAAAGGGAACTATGCCCATACAGCATACAGCCAAGTCTTCAGTAGAATTTTTTTATTGATATGAAATGAAAACGAAAAATGAGATGAAATGAAATGAAACCTAACCTAACTCATTCAATCAAATCATTAAATCTGATATAGAAACAAATTAGTAGCTTCTTTTTAGAAATATACGTATTTGCATGAATCATAAAAACTTCTATAATTTTTTTTTAGTAAAAACTTCATGGTTGGTTTTTCTTTTCAATAGACATTATTTTGACAGTTGGGAAAGAGAACGCACGAGTTCGGGAAAGGTAAAAAAAAACCACGAGTATGTAATAGCCCACATCCCGAACGCTATAGGTCCCTGCAATACGCCACTTTTTGAGCAACTGTATTAAAAATGCATTTTTTATACTTACCTTAAAATAAAAGTCGTTTCCAACCAATAATTTTTGCGCAAAGCTACTTAGATGTACAGTATACGTAGTTGACGGCTTTGTGATGTGTTTTTTTACACCCTGTATTTCGGACGAAGTGTACCTACTTTTAATTTTTCTAAGATTTCCTGCGGAAATTACCTGTAAATAGGGGATTTTTTCGTTCTTACCAATTATTTTATTGTTGTGTAAACGGCGTATTAAAAGTGGTTTATTGAGGCAATAGTGTTAGCAACAGTACCTACCTATTAAATCAATAAATTGGTTATCAATATCATCGATCAAAAATCGATTTAATCCAGATTATCTTCGACGATAACGATCTACTATCAAAACTGTTGTTTTACCTACATGCAAATTGCGCAAGTCGACGTCATAGCGATGTGGACTATGTCATGTGTTGATTATTTTAAATACTTATTCATGCATTCAATACATGAAAGGTTTTTAAACAGGGGTCCGTCTTTAATTTGCTTGGGTATGTAATACGGTAATACCTACACATACATTTTTATTTATTTCACCGCTAGTTACTCCATACTTAGTTCAATTTTAATTTAGTTTCGTACAATGATGCGTAATTTTACGCAAAATATTTTGCGGAACTTGGTTGAAAGGTCAGACTAAATAAAAAGCGAAGCGAAGCGAAGCGAAGCGTAGTGAAGCATGCGCAAAACTACACCTTGCTCTGTGCATACACGCTCACACGCACACATTTACACCAAACTAGAAATAAACTGCACCTCATTACGTGCACACATGTTTACGAA
Source organism: Cosmia trapezina (assembly GCA_905163495.3). NCBI lineage: Eukaryota > Metazoa > Arthropoda > Insecta > Lepidoptera > Noctuidae > Cosmia > Cosmia trapezina. Next base: position 21,391,460 of record LR991037.1, read on the forward strand.
ACCCGAAGCGTGCGGCTTCACGTCACTGTTGACAGCGCTATATCTTGATTTCTTATTTAGTATGAGGTTCCAATTCCAATTTTATACTCGTATATAATAGTGGCTCCATCGTTTTAACGATGATTCTGCCAATGTCAAGGTTGAAGGAAACAAAGAGTATTCTGAGGTTGGGTTGGGTAGGTCTGAGAGGTTGAAAGCATAAAATAATAATGAGCGACATACTGGGTAGATTTTAGGTTTTTTTAGAAATTGACAGCACGTTTGACACGTCGTCACCTCAGGCTATTACTTCAAGCATTTTTACTTTACTCATGCCGTGGTATTACAAAAAAAAGTTCATCTTCAAACCAAGGTTTAAATGGACCCTTTTTTGAATTTCGAACTTTATTCCGACACATTAAGATGTCAGTTTTGCAAAACTGACAACTTAGTACCGGACTAAGTTGTCAGTTTTGTATAAAGAACTGTATTTCTATCACAGCTAGGTTCTTACTACAAAAACTGGCTCGATGGTTTAAACCATGGCAGAAGAAAAACCTCGTTCTGTAATAAGGCCGACATAGTATAAGTTTACATAAACGTCTAATGTAGGTATGGGTACTAATATCACATTTCGACACCAATAAATAAAGATATCTGCTAAGGTCCGGATACCAGAAGGACGACAGTACGACAGTACCACCTACACATTACCTTCCTATATTAAGGTCTCGTAGAGCCGATTAAGGAATTTTATTACCTCAATGCTGTTAAACCACTTTATTGAAGCTTTTAGGAGCTCCAAAAATGACTAGCGATTGAGCAATACGTGTAGAATATTAGAAACATCTAGGTATTTACTACCTAGAGCTATCATACAATAACTCGGCCTAGCCTTTTCCCAACTATGTTGGGGTCGCCTTCTAGTCTAACCGGATGGAGCTGAATACCAGTATTTTACATGGAGCGACTGCCTATCTGACCTCCACAACACTGGAAACTGGGTAATACGATACCCCTTGGTAAGACTGGTTGTCAGACTTTCGGGCTTCTGACGACCCGGAACGACTGTCATAGGTCCACGAATGACAGCCGGGACCAACGGCTTCACATGCTATCCGAGGCACGGAGGAGTCTCGGTATGTAACTCTACGGACCAACCATGACAAGCATAGCTTAACCTGGTGGATCGACCCGTACGGCTGTCATTACTTAGCCACGAGCTCCTCCTTTATCATACAAAATGTAAGAAATCAATAGCCGCAAACCAATTAATCTTGTTTGTACTGGAGCTGAATATTTTTATCCGCGTGACACAAATGACTTTCTTATTCCTAATCTCACTATTTCAGCAACAACAACAACAATAAATCGATATAAAATTAGATAAGTATGTATAATTTTCCATAATAGTAGTAATAGTCATAATAATTTTCCCGGATCCGTTGAAACAAATTCATAACGTTTCATAACATTAACATAATTATTTAATTTGGAATATACGATAGCAAAACTATTTATAAAATAAGGATTTAATTCATTGATTAAATAATTGTGTGATTGGCTGGCCCAAAAAAAACATTTCCTCCTACCGTAATCCAATTTTCCAGGAATTTTCGTCATGTTTGTACGTCAGTATCTAAGCGTATCTACTCGTAATTACGATATTATTGTGTCCGTTTAGAATTGATGTGGCTAAATAGATATTATTTTAAAGAGTTACACAAGGGCAGATATTCAGCATTTGGTATGAAGTCTAAATGACATTTTTTACATAAAACAGGTTGGTGAGATGTCATCCCTTTTCGTATAGTTAATTAGAATCGTTACAGAAAGGGATCTTGGAAAGATTATTTTACAAGCATATTTTTTTAGACCTTGCTACCGGTTTACGTCAATAATAATGTCCACGACACGTCCAATCATTTAAGTAACTGCTAATGTCAGGTACTTTTCAATACAAGCAGTCTGCGGTAGGTAGCGCACGCGCAACCAATCTTCATTACTTACAGGGTCTTATTAAACATTCGATTTTGACTGGTTCCTTTTCTTTCTTAATGTTTAGGTACCTATCCTCCATGTTATGAAAAACTTTTTTTGCCTTATTATAGGTACTTTGAATTCAATTAATTGTGGTCTTTGATTCCGTAATACGTCCCAAACAAACACAAAACTGACTTGGTTGCGGAAATAGATAAATACTTGATTAAATTGCTAAAATTATAAGGCAATTGGAGGAGCTCGTGGCTAAGTAATAACAGCGTTACAGGTCGATCCATCAGGTTAAGCTACGCTTGGCACTTGTGGGGGTTGGTCCGTGGATGGGTGACTATCTTTACATACCGAAATTACTCCGTGCCCGTCGGAAAGCATGTGAATCCGTTGGTCCAGGCTGTCATTCGTGGATCTTTGACAGTCGTTACGGGTCGTCAGAAGCCCGAAAGTGTGACAACCAGTCTTACCAAGGTATATTACCTAGTAATGGTTGTGGAGGTCAGATAGCCAGTCGCTCCATATAAAGTACTGGTATTCAGCTGCATGCGGTTAGACTGGAAGCCAACCCCAACATAATTGGGAAAGGGCTAGGCAGGCAGACAAGCCAATTTGTGTATTTGTAGGTACGTGTTTCTGTGATAATAAACCAAGTATGTATTTCTTTATTTTTCTTTCACATCAACTCCTCAAATTATTCTTACAACTAGCTTCTGCCCGCGACTTCGTCCGCGTTAAATTTCTTGTACCCCCCACCCACCAACCCCGACGCATCGCATCGCTCGGCTCCTAAGGGCCCTAGCGTGATGTTAAATAGACTATATCCTTCCGCATCGCCTGCCTGCGCTACTACTTCGCGCTCGGCTCCTAAGGGCCCTAGCGTGATGTTAAATATACTATATCCTTCCCCATCGCCTGCCCGCGCTATTACTTCGCGCTCGGCTCTTAAGGGCCCTAGCGTGATGTTAAATATCCTATATCCTTCCGCATCGCCTGCCCGCGCTATTACTTCGCGCTCGGCTCCTAAGGGCCCTAGCGTGATGTTAAATACCTAAATCCTTCCGCATTGCCTACCCGCGCTATTACTTCGCGCTCGGCTCCTAAGGTCCCTAGCGTGATGATAAATAGGCTATATCCGTCCCCATCGCCTGCCCGCGCTATTACTTCGCGCTCGGCTCCTAAGGGCCCTAGCGTGATGTTAAATAGCCTATATCCTTCCGCATCGCCTGCCCGCGCTATTACTTCGCGCTCGGTTCCTAAAGGCCCTAGGGTGATGTTAAATAGCCTATATCCTTCCGCATCGCCTGCCCGCGCTATTACTTCGCGCTCGGCTCCTAAGGGGCCTAGCGTGATGTTAAATAGCCTATATCCTTCTGCATCGCCTGCCCGCGCTATTACTTCGCGCACGGCTCCTAAGGACCCTAGCGTGATGTTAAATAGCCTATAGCCCTCCTCAAGAACTGGGTTATAAAATGCAAAAAGATTTTTTCAAATCCGACTGGGGTAGTTCCAGAGATAGCGCGTTCAAACAAACTAACAAAAAAACAAACTCTTCCGCTGTATTCCACCGACATTTTGCACAACGCCATCTATGGGTAAATTGATAAAACGTCCGCTCTAAACATGTTTGCTCAAGAGGAACCGGTATGAATTAAAGTTATTTTGCGTTTTAGTAATTTTATATTATCTCCGAAACTGTATGACCAATTGCCATACTGTAAAGGCCAAATCTTATCTCCATGATGTCTTTGTGATCATAAAATATCTTATTTTGATAAGGATTAATGTTTTGTTGTCTATATAATCATCCAAACGTAAGTATGTCTAAAAAATACTTTTTTAAAACAATAAAAGATGTATAAAAGATAAAATATAAAAGATAGAAATATGGTGTCGCGGACTTTTTTGTAGAATTATTTAAGACGGACCAGACTGCCATACATTGTTCTCAATTATAAACAACCGTTTAGGCAGCGCATGCAAAAAAGTCTGTTTAAAGAGGTATTTCTTTCCGACTTGTTAAAGAAAAATTGTGATAGCTCGGCTAATATGCATGATATAAATATAATTTATAGCCTATAGCACTCAGGAATAATGTAGCTTTCTACCAGTGAAAAAATTTTTAGAATTGGATCATTAGTTCCGGAGATTACCCCCTACATACAAACTTACAAACTTACAAACTTACATACAAATTTTACCTCTTTATATTATTATTATTATATTATAAGTATATAAGTATAGATTACTTATATTTTCAAAAGTTTTTATCGAGAACTGTAGGTACTTTAAAATAAGGGCCCTATAACGGAAACTGATTATGTAACTTTTTAGTAAATTGGGTTGCAAATATAACCTGCCTTGTTTGTAAACTACACGTAGTGTTTGGCCTTTAGACGGATTTGGTAGTACCAAATAGGTTAATAAAAGTGAATCAGAAAAGTACCTACCTTGAGTCACCTGTACGAATCATGATTGCGCCTTAGAGTAAGATTGCGCGATTACTAGATTCGTAGGCTTGCCGTATTGCCTACCTAATGATAAAACAGAATGACGTTATTTTTTTTTTATTAGGTACTTTCAATACCTACAATTATCAGAAAATAAATGAAACTACTCCTGAATACGCTCGAACTTATCAAATTGTAGCAGTCTGTTGTATCCTGTATGAATTCCTTTGTAAACTTATGGTAGGTACGTATAGAACTACATAAGTATAATACATCTCTGTCGAGTCTTTTGAGAAATACAGGTAAGATCCTATGGAAAATTATATCAAGAATGTGTCAGAATTTGTTTAAAGTAACAGAACATACATAATAGAATTTGCAAGGCCGTACGTCTATAGTCATTTAAACATTTTGGACAAGTTAATGGATACATAAACAAGAATGAAAATGCTAAGAAATCATAACATTAATACATTATCTCATAATAGACTTTAACCTTAAAGGATATAGGTACATAATGCGTGTAATAACATCTAAATCTAAGTAATTTATATGAGGAAGCAATATGCAAAGTTTTCAACTGAGACTGATATCGGCATCAAGCGTTTTTAATATCTATATTTTATAATATGCTTGTAAAATTAGTATTTTGGAGTGTACATGACTAGATTTTACGGTCCTGTGTCCAATTATCATTGATAGGTAATTGTAATCGCGATATCTGTTACAGCTTACTGGCGATTCCTAGAAACAGAGAGTTAATGCGAATAATCCAACTTAACGTTGTAAATACGAACGTCTTTTTGATATTATTGTTATTTAATTATTGCCTAGCGTATTAGAGATCCGTAAACATGAAGAAACCGTAAAATTCGTGTTGTTTTCGTGTAAAATCAAATTTTACACGAAAAAACTCAATTTCAGCCGTTATTAGAGCGTCATGAAATGCGTTTCACAGGCCTTTAAATTATTTACATGATTAAACCTTACTTTATTTCAGCAATTGAAAAGTCTATTTTCACTGAAAGATACAAAGGAAGTTTTTGAAGATGATCGTAATACCTTTGCCTACATACAATATACAGGCTGCGTATGCGCAAAAGAATAGTTATAAAACTTTCTTTGAAAAGTTACATGTTGAATATTGGTAGGAAACAGAGAAAATATTTTTCCTCTAAAGATAAAAGAAAATTCCCTGAGCTATTGTAAAGGGTAAGGGTGGAAAGCAATAAAATATGTTATTTTAGAGTAGCAACAGGAAACGAGTGATTTACAAGCACAATGGGGGCAGATTGCACTAACAATAAAATAGGCACCTACACGCTGAAAAAGGATATTTTTTTCATGATGTTATAAACACGAAAATCTACTCCGTTTTTTTCTTTGGAAGCATCATAGATAATCGCCTAAAACCGCAATTGACCAAGAAGTATTTATAGAATTATTAATTTTTTAAATGTCTTTGACATAATCTCAGGACCCTGGGGTCCCGGACCTCTGGATGGAAGGCGTACGAGGGGACGAAGCCAACTCGCAGGGGACCCTTAGACAATTTTAATTTATAATTAATTTACAAATTATGAGGAGGCACCAACCGACGATTATCCCTGTTCGCACTATGCAAGTGCACCCAAGAACAACCCCCGATTGTAGGACTATAAATTGCAGGACATGGAAACAAAGACATTACATATGGGTGGCTGGGAAAGACTATAGCCCGTGCCTTATTATTATGTTATTTTTTCAGGCAAATATTCATAGTAGCTATTGATAGTGAGATCTAAAAACAGTGGTATCAGGAGGGAAATAGATTCTAGCATCTTTAGGAACTTGTCACTAAACATTTAGTAATTAGACATGGTGTTTGTAATGACTCTATGAATATTGAATAGGTACACTTTACCAGATAAGAACTAAGCTGCTAATTGCGCTAACTAATCCGGTAGCCGGAGCCGCGCCGTGTCAGCCAATCACATGCGACTACAATACGTCACGATCTGTCGGATTGGTTAGACGGTCCGTTATCTGCTTTTAGTTAATCACCTCTTTAGTTTTCAGTGATATAGGTACGGATGTTTTATGTGTTTTATAAAGATCTCCGTTGTAGGTTTTAAATCAGGCGTGAAAATATTTGAAAGTCGATGGATGTCTTATAAAAATTAGTAGGAATAAAAGAAATTAAGTATTTGTCCGTACAAATAAGTACTTTACGGACTCTGTATTTATGAGCAATGGCAAGGAAATCTAATTTCCTATTGCCGTAATTAATGTTGAAAAACTTTTTATTTAATGAAAAACCATTGAAAAGACCATCTCCTTTTGATACGAAAGCGGAAATTGAGATTATAAGTAGGTACCTACTAGTCAAGTCAATAAGCGAATGTCGGGCAATCGTTGGGCCAAAATAGCATTCGAATGGATGTCATGAAATAGAAACTTACGTCGTGAAAAGCCTTCGCAGAGATGGCATCGTCAGGAAGAATCCTTTATGAACGATTGCTTCAAAATAACGAAGGAATTTAGAGGAAATCAAGAAGTTTTGGCCAGCTGTAGTGCAGAACATTATAACACAAACTTAAATATGTTGTATTTTGAAGAAATCTAAAAAATTGCCGAAATAAGTAAAAAATTTTAAGTATTAACCAGAATCCACGTCTAAAATAAAAAATTGGTATTGACCAGATCTGTGTTAGATAGTGTGTTATCGTTTTTCTTGCTAAAGGGTTTACCCCCGAGGTCATCAGTTTGTACTGTCATGAATTATGCTTCGTGATCTCGTCCTCATTGTACACATGTAGTTTGTACTTCTCATACCCGCTAATCACATTATTTAAAGATGAAAACCTTCATCAAAAAAAATATTAAAAAATAAAAATATTTTATCTGTGGTCCGCCCGTTGGCGCGTGCTGTCCTGGCATCTGTCAATCATTGTACTTTTTTGTGCCGCGCGCTGATCACGTTTTTCGTTAAATAGTTAAGAAAAATTTTAACGAAATGGAAAAATATCGAAGAATCCGAGACAAGGAAATGGAGGAGCTGAACGAGCGTCTGCGAGATCTGGAAAATCGAGTGGAAAAGCGAAAACGGAGTCGTCTTGAAACTCGAGTAAGTTTCTTGATAAACCTAACAATTTGTCTTTATTTTAAATCATTTTCCTAAAATTTATTTACCTTGGGTGCCGCAATATGCATATCAGTCTCTAAAGGTTTCACGAGAGGTTAACCATGAGAATTAACTGTGCCATATACTTACGAAAGAACGACATCACACGAGCCGATGGCCTATACTTTCAGTGTTAAAAACACGTCCCTCCTGGATGCTTAACAGTCTCGTAAGAGTTTTTACGAAAAGTTAACTATGAGAACATTAAACTGTTCCGTATACTTAATAAAGAACGACATCACACGAGCTTTCACGAGAGGTTAGCCGATGGTATATACGTTCAGTGTTAAAAACACGCTTCTGTTGGATCCCTAGCAGTCTCTTAAAAGTTTTCACGAGAGGTTAACCATGAGAAAAATATCTGTGCCGTATACTTACAAAAGAACGATACTATACGAGCTTTCACGAGAGGTTAGTCGATGGTCTATACGTTCAGTGTTAAAAACACGTCTCTGCTATTAGACCCAGGAGTCTCTAAGAGTTTTCACGAGAGGTTAACCATGAGAATATGCTGTATACTTGCAGAAGAACGACACCACAAGAGCTTTCACGAGAGGTTAGCCAGTGGTATGATACGTTCAGTGTTAAAAACATGTCCCTGCTGTGTCCCTAGAGCTATCACGAGAGGTTAGCCGTGGATTTAGATTTATGCAGTCTGGAACTGAACTTCAATTGTTCTTTGTAGATGAGTATGAAGCTCGCTTCCGTGGAAGACACTACAGTCGAACACGTTCAAGGAGCTATGTGTCACTTGACCGAATCCGTCGCAGCCGGACTCAATGCCGCCAATTTTAACTCTTTTATTTACCAGATAACTTCCAGTTGTTTTTCAAAAATTCCAAAATACTTACAATTCTAGATGTTGTATACAATCTAACTTAATTATGCTATGTTACTACTTAAATTCTACTACAATACAACTAGAAGGAGGCTGTGATTGTAATGGTATCTATACCACAACCATGTAATGTCATGTCATTGTAATGTCTTACCTTCAAGTATTGAGAATCTACTCAGAGAGGAGGGGGGCGGTACAGTTAGCTACCTTATCTATGGAACAGCACGGCAGTCTGGCCACATGGTGGTCCGGTGAGCAATTATAGATAGCAATTAAGAAGCAAAACATTTAAAAGAAGTATGAAACACCTGTAATCTAAGTGGCAGAAGCAGTAAATGAAAGAGGAATCAACTGCAGCGGATTATAATGGCTGTTGCCATTACATCCACTGGCAAAGTCCTTAACAGTTTAATAGTCTCACAAGGGAGTGCATCAAATAGAAACGTTAACTGACTCAGCTAGACAACTGTGACATTTATCATGATAGTTCATCACACGGAGATCCTTATCCTTAGAGAACAAACAGATATTGATTATCTGATTACCTGGTCGGGCTTCAAGATAAATGCAATGACATCAAACGGTACTGAAACAGAACTGAAACTAGCTCAGATACACAATGGTAGATTGCAGTATTTTTTCTGAAGTATGGAATAGTATTACTACTAATCCAACCATACATGAGTGAATCAAGGACTATAAACTACCTTTCACTGAGTTTCCTTTTGAAACTTCTGAATAAAAACTTCATTCAGAAATAAAGCAATCTTATATCCATACAAATTTTCCTAATAAATTAGATAATTTTATGTATTTCATCTATGGGCCTAGTTGCCTGATGATAAAATAGTTATTATCATTTTATTATTATTAATAATAAATAATAATAATATTTAATTTTTAAGAGATTATTATCTCTTACAGTTAGGTGCCATAGAAACATGTTCTCCTGTCAATAATGATTTTTTATAATTTTCCCCAAAATTAAATGGCACTTGGAGATTAAAAATACAATAAGTATGTTCCCACATACCATTTTAAACTGGTAGATTTAAGGACAGTATAGTCTTTGCCGACAAAAATGGATATAATAAATGCATACTATTTATTACCCATAGGAAAATATCTTAGAGGTATCTCCAGTATATATTTGTATTTACAAATCATGGAGCCAGGTGGCTGTCAACTGAAGTTATTAGTGTCACTTTCTGTCACAATATATCTTGACAATATTCTGTGTCTTGCCTATTCAAATATGTAAAATGTTAGAAGGTGTTTACTACTCAAACTGCGTTAAAAAATCTAAGATTTATTATTAATACTGAAAAGAATGTCCTAGAACCCAGACAGTACTGCCAGTATCTAGGATTTTTGTTAGATTCAGTCCAGTTTGCCATTTTACTTCCTCAGAAAAAGATTTTATAGTTTATCCCTTATTCCATAAAAATGAGATGCAATTAATAGATTTTGCGTAATTATTAGGTATTCTTGTTGCTGCATGCCCAACTGTAAAATATGGTGGCCTTAAAAACAACAATGAGAATAAAAAGGCCAGAACTAGATTCAAATTAAAATTCAAAATCATTTAGGTATTTGCAAGTTCAACAAAACTAGAATCAAATTCAAAATCATCTATTTGCAAAGGTTGTTTCACATTTCAACAAATCACAATAGGATTAAACAATTTGACTTTGTCCTGGAAATATTCTCTGATGCGTTTGAAACTGGCTGGGGACTGGTATGTTATGATATCAAAAGCCATGGGCACTGGACTGCTAATGATAAAGTTCCATATAAATTACCTTGAACAGTGTTCAACCGTTTGTAGGGCTCAAAACATTTGCAAGCAAACTCACATAGGTACTGTGAGGAATTACTTAGAATAGATATCACAATGTCATAGCTCCGCCTATATCATCATAAGATGTGTGGTACTTGTTTTACTTATCTAAATAGCTTAATTAGCCTTTAAATGTAGCAATGGTGCCAGGAAAGACAAAATATATGGGTTTATGCATCTTACATTAGTCCAAAGAAAACTCTATGGCAAATGTAAAATCTAGACAACCTAGCATAAAAATTGAATGGAAGTGATGTGATATAGCCCACAAGTCATTTGTTGTTAAACTGTGTCAGCCCCGCATTGACCCTGTTTGCAAGCAGCTCCACTACTAAGTGTCAGAATGACATATCATGGCTCCCTGATCCAGGTACTTACATGCTCTGTAGATGCACGGTCTCACACCGATTGCCACCATATTATTATCAGGGACGCTTTCCTGAGAAGAGGAAGTCTGGTCCTTTTAATTGATAGCTTCCTTGTTTAACAAAACAAGAAAACAATATGAATCTACTGTAAATCAGCGGATTCTCTTTTGTAGGAATCAAGATATTGACCCCTCCTAGGCTCAGTCACCATGGTGATATTATTTTTGACCACTAAGTTTCATTGAAGGATTGTCATATGACTCACTCAATACCCTAATGAGTGCGCTGTATAATAATTGTAAACAATTTTTCTAGTTTTAGGCCCCCAAAATGGATCATATGGTAGTGTCAAGATTTCTTGGGGGTGGGGGGTGAGGGGGAACCGGGCTGGGTTTCTTATGTTTCATTTAAAACAAAAGAACCCTAAGTATGAAATACTTTGGGACCCCAGTATCGTTGGGTTATCTAATTTATTTAATAACTAAACCCTTAGTTTAGAATAAGTAACAAAAAATTAGTAAGTACCCATTTAGCTCTTGTAACAGCACATAGAATTCAAACCTTGTCACTCATTAGTATTGATAACATTCGATAATGAGGATAACATTTAGATAAAGATTCCAGAAATAATTAAAACTTCTTCACCTGGCAGATCTCAACTCAACTTGATATTATAATTTCTTAAAGAGAATGTATCCTAGCCCCTTTTTTTTCCTATCTAGATTTTACTAAGAGTATAAGATAAGATTGTAAATAATTAATTAGAACTATGAGAAAACCTTTTCATGCCACCTCTTCTGCAACCATTAGTAGATGGATGAAACAAAACTTAAGTAGTAGTGGAATAGATATTTCCAAATTCACATAAACAGACATGCCTCTACTTCAACTTAAAAGACCTCTGAAGGAGGTATCAACGTTGTAGTCATAAGAAAAGCTGCTGGTTGGAACACAACATTATCAACCATTAGTAATCCTTGTGCAATCTAGAGCTTTTGCACAAGCTGTGTGCTCTATACACAGTGATTGTTACATTTTAATGTCCATGTTAAATGTCTGATTATAAGTAGATAATTGATGTGTGCCATATTAGATTATTAATGAGACTAGTTGATTCAGGACCGAATAAGAATTCCAGGAACTAATAACATTTAGAGAATTTTAAATTAAGTTAAGCTAACTGGAAGACTGGTTCATAAATAGAAATACATTTATAATGAATGAGTAAGTAACAAACTTAAAATAACATGTGAAGTTACAATGTTCTATTATTAAACAATATGCTGAACTTATTACCAACACAACTTTGTTCTTTGAACATCTACATGTGTACAATGAGGACGAGATCACGAAGCATAATTATATAGATCGGACTAACTTACCTAGTGACGTCCGATCCTTAATTATGTGAAGTGATCTCGTCCTCATTGTATCCCAGCCCTTCCCAGATAATCAACCTACTTATGTGTAATGGATTGCCTTATCTAAACCCCCTCTTAAAGTTGTGTTGTGCTGTATGCACTATGCCGGGACTATACGATGCCCGTATCGGTCATCGTGAAGTCCCGTTCTTATGCTTTGAAAGAATGATTGACAGATGCCAGGACAGCACGCGCCAACGGGCGGACCACAGATAAAATATTTTTATTTTTTAATATTTTTTTTGATGAAGGTTTTCATCTTTAAATAATGTGATTAGCGGGTATGAGAAGTACAAACTACATGTGTACAATGAGGACGAGATCACTTCACATAATTAAGGATCGGACGTCACTAGGTAAGTTAGTCCGATCTATATAATTATTATGATGATAAATAAATGAATGAAGCGATTACTAGCTATTTAGATTATAGGTTCAAATGAGGGCAAGCTTAAGTAGCATTACCTGGTTCATATATAATAATCGTTGAGCTCCTTAAGTTCTGAGTTGAGCTGCACGATAATTGAAAAATGCGTGCACTGACTGGACAGGCCTACTCAAATCTGTGTGGTTCTTTCCTCAAAAGACCGTTTCAGACACCAATCTACATGGTCCTCAAATTAATTAGACCAAGATTATTTTCGGATTTTTATATACCTACACATTGACATTGATGAATTTTATAACATGAATATTTACTTTGTAAAGTGTTACAATATTTTAATTATTGTAAATGTGAAGGTTATGTGGGTCATTGTTTTTTTTTTCTCAGTTTTAATCATGGTCTGGCCAATTTGATTAATTTATGCGGCCTACGCAAATGTTCTTTCTTTGGTATCGTTCGTCGAATCGTTGAGCTCCTTAAGTTCTTAGTTGAGCTGCACGATTACTGACAAATGAGTGCACTGACTGGACAGGTCCACTCAATCTGTGTGGTTCTTTCCTCAAAACACTCTTTGAGAAACCAATCTTCATGGACTTTAAAAAAGACTGTGACCGCTAAGTTTGTTTCGGACTTTCTTCTCAGAGTAGTCAGATAGGAAACGCCGACCTCATCTAGTTTTTAAAATAGACGGAAATGGATTTACGTGTAAAAGTGTTTGTACAAACCTACTTACAAAAATAATATCATTTATCATATTGGCTGAATTATTTAGCCTCAAATTGCTAGAGAGGTGAAATTAATTTATAAGTCTTCCGAACCCTTCTCAGTTATTGATTTAATTACCTATTAGTTGAATTCCAATCCCTTTATTCATAATTAGGTACATAGATACGAATCACAAGCTTATCCATATCTGCAAATAGTAAAGAAAAACAACCTGCACGATTATAATAAATCTGATCACGTGTAGGTAAAGTCCAACTTTATGATGAAGCCGAAGGTTTTTATTTATTTACGTAATATCGAAGAGTTCAGTGGTGAGAGAGCAGTGGTGGCCCAGTGGTAACGGCCGCGACTTACCTACGAGTTAGAGGTCGTAGGGTCGGACCCTGACAGGCGCTTTACTTTGTGTAAATTATTTCATCACCACGCTCTCAAAACGGTGAAGAAAAACATCGTGAGGAAACTGGATGTCTAGATATGTCTGGTATGTCTAGATATGTCTGGTATGTCTGATATGTCTGGATGCCTAGAACCAAAAATTCGAAGATATGTGACATCACCCGCCCTGGGCCCGCGTGGTGTTGTATTACAGCCCACTCCCTCTCACAGAGAGGAGGCCTGTGTCCCAGCAGTGGGAACGTTATAGGCTGATTATACTATCGAGTTCAAGCTCCATGTAAAATAAGTACTGATATTCAGCTGCATCCGGTTAGAATGGATCCAACCCCAAAATGATTAAGCCTTTCGGGCTTCCGTAACAACTGCCAAAGGTCTATGAATGACATCCAAGACCACGGCTTAACGTGCTTTCCGACGACGTTCGGAAGGGTCTCGATATGTAATGTATGGTCACTTATCCACGGATCGACCTCGGCAAGCGTTGCTTAACCCGGAAGATGGACCCGTGCGGCTATTGTTACTTAGCCATGAGCTCCTCCTGAAATCGAATTTGATACAATTACGATCACAAATTATTGTGTTTGCTCAGCATTGTAAAGGTGACTCGATGTTATGGGTTTTAAAACAATATTATCTTTTCACATATTTTCATGAATTATCTAGTACCTATACCAAGGCCTAGGCTGCTTTTCCACCAGAGATATGCTATGCAGCTATGCTGCGAGGATGTGAAAGCTAAGCTACAAAATATCTATGTGACCGTTTCCAGTAGCGGAGCGAGTAAGATGTGCTATGAAGATGCGCCGTCGCGAGGTAGCTGTGCCAGGAAGATGGACATAGCTACACCACTCGCGGATCCACCATAGCTACAAATCTATGTGACCGTTTCCAGTAGCGGAGCGAGTAAGATGTGCTATGAAGATGCGCCGTCGCGAGGTAGCTGTGCGAGGAAGATGGACATAGCTACACCACTCGCGGATCCACCATAGCTACAAATCTATGTGACCGTTTCCAGTAGCGGAGCGAGTAAGATGTGCTATGAAGATGCGCCGTCGCGAGGTAGCTGTGCGAGGAAGATGGACATAGCTACACCACTCGCGGATCCACCATAGCTACAAATCTATGTGACCGTTTCCAGTAGCGGAGCGAGTAAGATGTGCTATGAAGATGCGCCGTCGCGAGGTAGCTGTGCGAGGAAGATGGACATAGCTACACCACTCGCGGATCCACCATAGCTACAAATCTATGTGACCGTTTCCAGTAGCGGAGCGAGTAAGATGTGCTATGAAGATGCGCCGTCGCGAGGTAGCTGTGCGAGGAAGATGGACATAGCTACACCACTCGCGGATCCACCATAGCTACAAATCTATGTGACCGTTTCCAGTAGCGGAGCGAGTAAGATGTGCTATGAAGATGCGCCGTCGCGAGGTAGCTGTGCGAGGAAGATGGACATAGCTACACCACTCGCGGATCCACCATAGCTACAAATCTATGTGACCGTTTCCAGTAGCGGAGCGAGTAAGATGTGCTATGAAGATGCGCCGTCGCGAGGTAGCTGTGCGAGGAAGATGGACATAGCTACACCACTCGCGGATCCACCATAGCTACAAATCTATGTGACCGTTTCCAGTAGCGGAGCGAGTAAGATGTGCTATGAAGATGCGCCGTCGCGAGGTAGCTGTGCGAGGAAGATGGACATAGCTACACCACTCGCGGATCCACCATAGCTACAAATCTATGTGACCGTTTCCAGTAGCGGAGCGAGTAAGATGTGCTATGAAGATGCGCCGTCGCGAGGTAGCTGTGCGAGGAAGATGGACATAGCTACACCACTCGCGGATCCACCATAGCTACAAATCTATGTGACCGTTTCCAGTAGCGGAGCGAGTAAGATGTGCTATGAAGATGCGCCGTCGCGAGGTAGCTGTGCGAGGAAGATGGACATAGCTACACCACTCGCGGATCCACCATAGCTACAAATCTATGTGACCGTTTCCAGTAGCGGAGCGAGTAAGATGTGCTATGAAGATGCGCCGTCGCGAGGTAGCTGTGCCAGGAAGATGGACATAGCTACACCACTCGCGGATCCACCATAGCTACAAATCTATGTGACCGTTTCCAGTAGCGGAGCGAGTAAGATGTGCTATGAAGATGCGCCGTCGCGAGGTAGCTGTGCGAGGAAGATGGACATAGCTACACCACTCGCGGATCCACCATAGCTCCCATCCACAGCACGCATCCTTCCATGTAAAAAAACCGGTCAAGAGCGAGTCGGACTCGCGCACCGAGGGTTCCGTTCTGATTTCTGAAAAAGTGTGCTATTTAGAGACATCGTTTTATTTTTCCTGTAATCTTTACATAAACTTCTATCACATAGAATAATTTCAGATTTTTCTCTTTGCAAACTTCGGAGATAAGGGGGGGGAACGGTATTTTTTTTTACATTTTTCATTAAAAGTCGAATACTATGCGGCTTAAAAAAAAATAAAAAAATGTTCGAGAACGTGCAAACAGCGCTCTTTCATATGATACCCCACATGCCCTAGTAGCCCCACTTTGAATTTTGAAGAAGCACTGTCAGTCCCTGTTGCAATAAAAATATAAATATTTTTATTTCTTTCTTATTTGCAAAATAGTTGGGTAAACGTCATCTAAAATTGTTCTAAATTTCAAGTTGATAGCATTAGTAGTTCTTGAGATATCCAGCTGTGACAGACAGACAGACAGACAGACAGACTGAGTCACACCATAAGGGTTCCTTTTTTACCATTTTGGTACGGAACCCTAAAAACAGCTTCGTTGAACCCGTTACCACCAGTGCTATGCTATGTGGACCAATGAATATGATTGGTGGATATCTATAGCAACGTAGCATAGCTGAGCAAATCTCTGGTGAAAAAGCACCCTTATTAATTGAATATTATTCTGTACAGGCACATTTTGGTGTCAACGCCTGTTATGTCATACGTATTAATAAATCACCCTTTGTTCGTGTACCAAATAAAGTATGCAAATCAATCTGTATATCTACACTTATGTCTTATATCCAAGGTGAAATTTTAATGGTTGTTTTCCTCTTAAAGGGTCATTGTACTCATCATTATGAACAATTTTTACTAAGGGACGAAACCTAAAATCGCGAAAAAAAAACAGATGCTCCACACATTTTGACGGAAAAGGCTAGGCAGATGATATATAAAACAAATTCGGGTTAGTTACACTATTCATAACTCAAGAACGGCTGGACCGATTTTTACGATCTTTGATTTGTTGGATTTGTTTCCGACCCCAATAGCAGAATAACTATTAAATCATCGGTAAAATTTACGAAAAAAAAATATGAAGAAAATTCATTTTCTCACATCACATTGTGAGAAAAGGAGTTTTTTTCATAATTTTTTTTCCTACCTTTACATGAAATTTGGACCGGACAACCGCATCAGCTAGTACCTAAATAAAACAACAAAAATAATCTAAATGCTCAATGAACAAGTGCTATAATAATATTTCTCTTACATGGTGAACGAAAAAACCCAGTGACTAGGCTCTACCTACTTTTTAAAATACTTGCTCTACCATAGTTCCTTGCGCGCACGCACATGTAATCAAACGTTTATATTTTGTTTTCTTTTACCACCTTACTTTGCCTTGGACCATGGGTATGTCTTATACAGGGTGTAACTGTAAACAGTGGCAATCTTTTAAGGGGTCATTTTACTCATCATTATGAAAAATGCGGGAATATTGTCATTTTCTGTATATTTTATCTATACCTTAGATCTATACTTTTAGAATTAACTTTATATTTTTATTTATTTTTAATTTCATATTATTTGTTACATGCTGCACCGGTCGACGTCACCGCGTCAACGCCGGCTATCGCTGAAAACCAGCGCTGGGGCTCCGTTTCGCATGGGGTCGCGGCATTATGCTGAGCGGTAGCCGTTTTGCGTAGATGTGACGCATATTTTCCCCAAACTTGTTTTACAAATTGTTATTTTATTTTGTTGTGCTTTGCGTCATGTTTACCGCAAATAAACGTATTTCTTTTCTTTTCTTTTCTTTTCTTTAACAACCTTTACATGGGACCAAACCTGAAATCGCGAAAAAAATCAGCTGTTCAGTACATTTATGTTCGCTTAATTCATCAAAATGTTTATTTATTCGTTTATTTATTTATTTATTTGCGCTCAGGCTCATCACTCATTTTACAATTTACTGTAGGTTTTTGTACAAGAACCTTGTCTGGGCGCTGCTAAGCACAATGTTGGTTTGCTGTCAAAAAAAAAAAAGTAAAATGTAGGGAACAGCAAATTTTTTTTCGCGATTTCTGGTTTGGACCCATAGTAAAAGTTTTTCATAATGATGAGTACAATGACCCCTTAAAAGATTGCCACTGTTTACATTTACACCCTGTATCTATCTTTTATAGGTACCCATAATCCATTTGCACGAGACAATAAATTATACACTAACTAAAAGGAAAACCTTGGTTCTGCACAAGGCTTCTTACAATCTAAGGCAAGTGAGTCTGAAGGAATCACTCTCACTTACCATAGGTAAATAATACCTACTATTATGTATTTTACTACAATCCTACATCAGTATCGGTTGGGCGTAACTATGACTTAACCAATCCATTGCTCATCTTTGACGCATTCTACTACCGAGAGTCTATATTCTAACCAAATTTTACAAAGTTCCTTGCCTTGTACATAATCACTTTAATAATTACTACGAATACAAATGAATGATACGGAAGCTAACGTTAGGACATAATAAAAATGAGTCAATACTAAAACGTTTAAGGCAGAACAAATAGGTGTCTAGGGTATTGTGACCATTACGTCCAAGGATAATAGGTGGCGCAAGGATCGAATAAGGTATTCACATTTGAATATGTCATTGTTGTTGATGCATTATCTATCATAATGGGTTAATAATAATATTGCGTACGTTTGTGAGGTATTAGTAGACTTGTAGGGAATCCCAACTAGGCTAATGTGTAAGCAAGGGCGGATCCAGGATTTTTTTCTGGGAGGGGTAGAAGGGGCAGACGGGCATAAAAATCACACTAATATTATAGGCGAAAGTTTGTGAGTGTGTGTGTGTGTGGAGGTATCTGACACCCTGGATTAACATACATATAGGCTACTTTTTATCCCAGTCTACGCGGGTGAAACCGCGGGGCGCAGTTAGTCAACAATAACTGTTCATGTATGTATAGGAAGGCTTATGAAAGTGTCAAAACAATAGAAAAATTAAAGTTTAATAAAGAAGTTTTCTTTTATGTTTCCTGCTAAAGATGTCCAGCACTTCATTAGCTCCATATTTGCCGCAACGTCTTGATGGATATGCATTAAAGCCAATCCATTCAAATGCTCTTCTGTTATTTCATTTGCAAGTGCGTGAAAGGGACGCAACGAACATAATTCGTTTGATTTGCTTCTAAGTATGTACTGTGATGGAATCTCCACAGTACACAAAAATACCGTCTGGGGGGGGCACGTGCCCCCGTGCCTCCCCCCCCCCTGTTAATCCGCCACTGTGTGTAAGTATAGTCTAAACGCGGACTCCTGTTAATAATAATAATATTTTTTTTTATTTTTGTTTTTATAAAAATATTTAAAAATGTAAATGATATGTACATAAATGAAATAAAGGATATAATAATACACCACACATAAAGTACAAGTTAAGTACCTAGGTACAATCGAACGCACGTCGGCGTTGAGGTGGCTTAGCGAAGTACGGAGTTGAGGGCAGCTTATCCGTTTTTGTTACCACTGACGTGTGGCCTACTCTACCTAAGGTTCATTACGTACGTAACGTAATGAAAAGTACAAAAGATTTCTGGTAATTGCAATGGCAATAGTAATTGTTGCCACGATTTTATTTTATTTTTTCAACACTTTTATTATTGATTTTGTCTTACATTAAATTTTCAAAACAATATGTAAATATCCTAGTAAATAAATTAAAAATTAAAATACAGTATTGACCCTGAAACTTCAAATTGTTGAAAACTCTCTAGGACTCTACGAGACAGGCTCGACCTAGTGTGGAGTCCTCTAGTTAATTTATTAAAATTATGTTTCCTTAATTGTCAATAATATAAGGAGTTGTTTATTTTTTTATTACTTTTAAGGAAATGTAAGATCATTATTTGGTTAATAAACGATTTTTTTTTTTTATTATTTCCTCCATGGACGTCGTGGAAGGAGACTGTATTTTAAAAGGATATGTAGTTACTTTGAGGACTCAAACCTCACAGGGGGATAGCTACGCTATAATTTAAAGGTAAACCAGGGATATAATAATTTTTAATCCTCAATACACAACTTTTACTTCGACCCGTGCCGTGGCCGCCTGACTTCCGTCACCTTTTCAAAAATTCTAAGTTTGTCTCATAATCTATTTAAACTTCCACGGGGGTTGCATGCACGGGGGTTATATGAAAAAATAATGAATTATTTAATTCAGGCAACAAACACTCAAAATACCTACCTTATATCACTACTATAATATTAAGGGGCTAATGAAGATGTTGATAACTTGATACCTTTATATAATAGTCTATTTGTATTGCGTAGCGCCATCTGTTATGTCAAATACAGAACCAATTATTCGCTCTCGTAATTATTTGCATCAAAGCCTTAGCCAGGCAAGGTAAACAAATAAGGCATCGTTAAAAATTACGATTGATTATTGTGGTCGAACCCCGGATTGTTTTTATATAAAAACAATCCGGGGTTCGACCACAGTAAAATCTCAGACTAAATAAAAAACAACATACTTAAAAAAAATAATAATAATAAAATAAAAATAATTAATTAATGAAAATTTTGGACATAATGGTCTGAAATAAACGATTTTTTTTTTTTTTTTTTTTATAGACAAAAACCAAAACAGAGCACCGCCATTTTTTGTTATCTGTCAAAAAATTAAAATCTTTTTTCAGCAATTTTTTTTAAATGACAAAATTTTATGAGTTGCCATCGCAATTTTTTTTAAATGATTCAATAAATTAATGAATAAATAATAAAACATGTTTTTATTAAATCACTTTAAAATCACATGACAATACCTTACTATTTTATCTCTTATTTACCTAACTATCAAATTATATCGCAATCATAATCAAAATCTTATCTGTTCTTGAAATAATCAACTGGATAAATAAACCAACTTGCTCACAAATAGGTTCTAAAACCAGTAATTAGACAAGAAAATAACTTCCTAAGATAATTATCAAATCACTTCCTAACTTTTCTATTTATTTCCTCCATTCGTTCTTCGCTAATGATTTCAAGTGTAGAGGTAAGGTATCGCACAAAAAACAAAAGTGACAAAGATCCCGTTCAAATGTGAATCGTATTATCTTGGCTTACTATCATTCCATCCAGATACACATCATCGCAATACCTAATAATAATCTATTTATAACGATATCATTATATAAGTAAGTAGGTAAATACATATAAACCAATAGTTATTTTTATCAGCAAATAATTCTAAAATTCCTAAAAATTACAGAAGGTGATTTTTTATTGCAGTCTCTTTCTCAGAATTTGTGTGGGTCAAGGAATTCTGTTTCCAGTGAAAATCGATAAAATTTACTCGAATAAGTCTTGATATAGGTAGGTACCTATTACTGTGTTAATAAGATTGGTCTTATCGCTAATGCGATTAAATTGAGAATGACCTTTTATTAATACTTGGATACTAAACGTTATAAGATCATTGTTATAGGCTATTGAGTAGGGAAAGACCAAAGAAACGATGGATGGACTGTGTGAAAGATGATATGGCTAGAAAAGGGGTGACTACACAGATGACGAAAGTACTTAAATAATGGAAGAAAAAGACATGTTAACGCTGAACCCAAATAAATTGGGATAAGGGCAGGAGACAACAGCCGCACGGGTCGATCCGTCAGGTTAAGCTACGCTTGCCAGGGTTGGTCAGTGGAT
This sequence comes from Cosmia trapezina, assembly GCA_905163495.3. NCBI lineage: Eukaryota > Metazoa > Arthropoda > Insecta > Lepidoptera > Noctuidae > Cosmia > Cosmia trapezina. Next base: position 21,412,991 of record LR991037.1, read on the forward strand.
GGGTGACCATCTTTATATATCGAGATTCCTCCGTGCCTCGGAAAGCACGTTAAGCCGTTGGTCCCGGCTGTTATTCGTGGATCTTTGACAGTCGTTACGGGTCGTCAGAAGCCCGAAAGTCTGACAACCAGTCTTACCAAGGGGTATCGTATTACCCAGTTACTGGGTTGTGGAGGTCAGATAGGCAGTCGCTCCATGTAAAATACTGGTATTCAGCTGCATCCGGTTAGACTGGAAGCCGACCCCAACATAGTTGGGAAAAGGCTAGGCAGATTGATTTGCTTTAGGTACAAGAAGGTTCCTATAGGTAACATTTTTAAAATTAATCCCCATCCAGATTAAAGATATCATTATTGTGTAGACGCACCACTAAGCCATCAATTTTGCACGTAACATCCGTTAGATCAATCCCAAACAATGTGTACAAACATTTTTACAACCGCATTAATTAAAACTGACTATCCGACTTTGTATAAGACAAAAAAAACCACACCAGTAGTAGTGAGAATATAAATGCTGAGATCAACAGATCATGATCATTGTTAAACAGATCACAGTGTAGTGCGGATCGCAGTGATCATGAATACTTTGGTGAGCATTCTTTTTTAAAATAGTGCAGTGTATAGTTCTCATTTTTTTTTTATAAATTGAGTTCTTCAGAAAATACTAAACACAACTGTTTAGTATTTTCTGAAGAACTCAATTTATAATGTGTTTACAAGTGGAAAAAGTTTTTTTTTAATAGCATTTTAACTTTTTTTTTATGTTTTCGGCCAGTGCTTACGATACCATAGCCAATTTTTTTTTAAAAAAAAAACAAGGTGTTTCTTTGCGTAACGGCAAAGATATATCCGCTGGCAGTCTGTGGGGCCTACATAAACAGAAAACACCCTAGGACATTGTTAGCGTGACGGGGCCCAATAGGGCCGACGCCGCTGGGGTCGCGGATTGTCCGAAGGGGTTACCGCGGCCCTGGCACAGGCAACTGAAGGAACACGGGTGGGTTTTAGTCAGTAAAAGTCTGACACCGCTCCGCTCCACCCAGAGCGGGAGAAGTTATTTGATGATTTCCCACACTCAAAAAAAAAAAAAAAAAAAAAAAAGGACATTGTTAGCAGATCAAATCAGAACAGGAAACCAAGGAAAATTAAATCAAAATAAAAAATACACACAATTTATAATAGTTAAAACTCGTAATTAGGTTCCCACATTAGCGCTTAGGGTTTTCATTTCACTACAATAATCCCATTTATGAAGTTTTATTTTTAAAACTACGTATGCCTAAAACAAACAATTCGTGAATCAAAAACGTACAATCTGACGTCTAAGATAATTTGAGCGGTTTCTATTCTACTTCATTAATTGCTGTATCTAGATTAGATTTTAGAGATAACCTATCATAGGGATTGTTAAGATTCTATCCGTTTCCGAATTGGGTATTCAATCTTGATATGATTATCTTTCTTGAATATCTAGTAATTAGATTGTAATACATTATAGTTCGGGACTGGCATATAACTGTAATAAATCCGCCGACACGGTTGTTTTTTTTTACATAACAATACCTACTACGTAGTCATTACCTACCTACCAATGACATAAATGTACTGAACAGCTGATTTTTTTTCGCGATTTCAGGTTTGGTCCCATAGTAAAAGTTGTTCATAATGATGACCCCTTAAGGGGTTGTGGGTTATTTATGTTACACCTTGTATACGAAATAATTAGGAAAATTGAGACAAAGCATCATATCTCCTGTCCCTTACGGCGTGCCGTATTTTTGCTTTAAAAATGTTGCCAAACAAAGTACTTTCACTGTTAATATTGCTGTCTAATGACTGGCCACGCGGTGGCTCGATCTAGATGTATATTATCTAAGCTACCTACTAATGTATGGCAAACGTCACTGTAAGGACAGGCAGCCTCTATGGTAGGCACCTATTCTATTGTTCGAAACAGTAGAAGTACTTACCTATATTTTTCCCTCATAACTAAAATGGGGGGCCTCTTGGTGATCACAGCCGCATGGGTCCATCGAAGGTAGGAATAGGCTAAGCTTGCCGCGTTTGGTTCGTGACCCATTATACAGAGTGAAATCGAACTATTGGGCAATAATTTTAAGGGGTCATTGTACTTATCATTATGAACAACTTTTACGAACATAAATGTATGGAAGAGCTGATTTTTTTTCGCGATTTCAGGTTTGGTCCCGTAGTAAAAGTTGTTCATAACGATGAGTACAATGACCCCTTAAACATTGCTCATTAATTCGATTCCCTGTATATCGAGATTCCTCCGAGACTCGGAAAACACGTTATGTCGTTGGGCCCGCCTTCATTCGTTGATCTTTGACAGTCGTTACGGGTAGTCAGAAGCACAAAAGTCTGACAACCAGTCTTTACACGATAGTGTTACCCAGTAACTGTGTTGTAAAGGTCAGATAAGCAGTTGCTCCATGTTAAATACTGATTGCTGCATCCTGTTTAGACTGAAAGCCGACCCCCACATAGTTGGAAAAAAGCTAGGTAGATTGAACTAGATATTGCTGAACCCATGTAAACTTATCTTTACTTATGTACGGCGCCTGTCTATCACGAATGGGCGCCAGGCGTACTCTTACAAATTCTAAGATAATTCACCATTATCTAAAATTATGAATTTTAATAGAAAAGTTATGTTTGATTGTATCTTTCTATTATTAGTTACATTAGTTACAATTTTATACTATATGACTAAGTAGGTAGGTAGGTACCTAACCTTCAAACGGTTCAAGTACCTACATTGATGTTAGTGATAAAAAACTAAACATAAAATACACGGAAGAAAAAAGAAAGTAAGTTGTAGTAGTGTGTGTGGGGGTGTGTGTGTAGTGTGTGTGTGTGTGTGTGTGTGTGTGTGTGTGTAGTGTGTGTGTAGTGTGTTTTGTAGTGTGTAGTAGTTTTATGTAGGTAGAAGATGAGGATTGGGATAAGGGAACCACCGATTGGGTCCTAAGCGATTCCTTCAGAAACTTGTTCAGAGGGTGCTTATGAAGTGAACAAACAAAAAATTCCTGACGTCTAGGAGTTGAGTCAGGACGGGGGAGCCCAGCGTTACCACTTCTGGGTTTTTCGCTAATATCTCAAAAACGGTGCATCGTATATAGGGAAAAAAAAACTGATACCAAATGAAAGCTCGTAAAATTTCATACAACTTTTATTCTATACACTTTTTCCGAATTCCCAACAGTTTTCGAGGGTTGACTTTAGTATCCGGTCGCATGAAAATGGGGGTGACAGTGGTTGAAGGTCGTTGGGGTTGGGTCCCTGATTGTAACGATATCACTCTTATTAAAAGAGATTGCAAAGAAATTTATACTAATTGTTTATAACCTCAAATTACATAAATAGTGTAACGAAACGTTAAAATGGGCGATTGACAACCAAATCTGTACCAGTATATTGTCTGTGGTGCAAAATGTCGTGTAAAATTGATAAAACGGAACGTAAAAAGAACTGTGAGTAGGGTTGCCATACGTCCGGAATTTTCCGGACATGTCCGGTAATATAAGTCTATGTCCGGCATGTGGGGGGAATTCTAAGCCGTCCGGAATTTCTATAATTTTATTTGTGTAAAAATAAAATAAAAAATTATATTAATTCAATATTAACTGTCAGCGAGCGTGGGCGTAGAAGGGGCACTTACCTCTCTCCCGCTCGCCCCTGGTGGAGAATATTCGCGAAAACGTGAATTGCTTAGTTCACTCTCACATAAATATAACGAAAACCAGCATGAAACAACTTGACGTTAACTTATTATACCTAAGAACTTATTTACAAAAAAGTCAGGAATTTTCTTGAAATGTCCGGAATTTACTCCGGAATTTTATTTTTTTTATCTGGTAAGCCTAACTGTGAGTACTTTTAGTAGAAATTGTGTTCAGTAGGAAGTTAGTGTTTCCCCACTTTATGATTAAAATAGGTCGAATCTGTCCCAAAACCGAATCGGGGCACCCCGACTCCACGTAGTCTTTTGGCTAGCACACTAGAGTGTATTTAAAAATCCGGAGGCGCGGAGGGAGAGCAGCCCCCGCCCGCTGTAACAAAGGTTAGGCACCCGTGCGAGCCGCAGCGGCTGAGGTGCAGCCGAAGCTGCGGAGGTGAGCTCGGGTGCCTGTCCTTTGTTACGTAAGGGCGAAGGGGCTGCACTTCCCGCAGCGCCGGAGACGTGCAGAAACAACTTTGTGTTGACAAAAGTGTTTTTAGGTTAGGTTACAATAATTTGTTTTTCTCAGGAATGGTGCGTTCTCTTTTCATGGGAGTGGTACCTGGGGGGAGCGGCACCCCTCCCCTCCCCCTCCACCCCCCACCCTCATTTTCATGCGACCGAATACTAAAGTTTTACCGTTTTCGAGCTACACGCTCCGGAAAAGTGAAAATTTTCGTAAAAAATATTTTTACCAAATATTCCTTCATAATTGTCTAAAGTATTATCTATACTTATTGTATACCTACAGCTTTCCATATGTCTTATTATACCCCCACGGCTCTTAAGCCGTGGGGGTATAATAAGACATTTTAATTCTGCCACCTGCATCGTTGCGTAATGAGTCTAATGAGGTCTAGGGTTCAATCTCCAGGGCGGGCAGTCATTAGGTTTTTATACATACACACTACATAGGCAAATAGGCACTAAGAAGTTTCGCGCATATTGTCTCACTCACACTCGCCTCGTGTCACCATTTGGTTCCTAAAAATGATGGCAATTGTTTGTGGCCTATTACATGGTCCTTAAACTTATCTGGCGAAATGTTGGTGTACATAGGTACACCTCTGACTAACCCTCAGGCGAATATAAGCGTGATGTTATGCTGTCATCATCTCCCTACACTTGTCCCATGTTACTTGGTGTCACCGCACCACGTTTTCTTCTTCCATTCTGGGTGTCAACCGTCACGCTAACATTCACTCCCTTCTTTCATTTAATTCCTCACACAATGCGAGATGTTATGAATTTATGATGCATTGATGCTTTGTTATTTTTTAATCTGGAACCATATCAGAAAATTATGTTAGACAGGAAACAAAGAACATCTCTGTAAACGAAGTTAGCCTCGCTTACACGAAAACTTAAGGAAGGGGAGTGTGAGGACATGCATTGTTAAGTTTAGTTTAAATTGCTCGGTACATTGAGCAATGTGCCTTTGTTCTCAGTTACGAATTAATTAACTGTTGGAGCAATGTGTTTTGGCTAAAGATATTGCAGATGACTTGTATAGAGTCAAAATACAAAAACTAATTTTGAAATATCATCAGACAAATTACAACAGTTATTTTTACTAACCGAACCTAACAACGAACGCTTATAACTATTAGGAAAGTATTAAAATTAGGAACATTAATGCTAGATGAGATACTTACGCTAGATAAGCCGATTTTATGGGCAACCTATAGGTAGGTAAGTATGTATGAACTGAAACCCTAGACTGTTTTGACTGATTTTGAGACATTATGGTGATTTCTTGGCTTCTTCTATTAAATGCCCAATATCCGAAACGCATCAAAAATCCCATTTATTTTAGCATCTCCATCATTTTTATAAACGAACCTGATTAAATCAAGGTAATGAAACGCAGCGATCGTTAAAATGTTTTTTTTTTTCTTTTTTTAGAATACAATTTTGCTGGCATGTTCTGTGGCCGTGACCGTCGCTCAAAAAGTGGGGGACACAAGCAATGACATCATAGCTGGGCAGAGTCGGAATACTGGAGGCTACGGCCTGTTAAGACCCAATTTGCAGGGCGGATATAACCAAGGCGGATATAACCAGGGCGGATATAACCAGGGCGGGTATAATCAGCCGGGTGGCTATAACCAGGGTGGCTATAATCAGGGCTACAATGGCTATAACGGTGGCTATGGAGGTGCACAAGGAGGCTATGGTCAAGGATATGGTGGTTATCAAGGCTTTGGGCAAACATATGGTGGAAATCAAGGATACGGCGGTGGCGTACCCGGGTTTGGATCATTTCCGGGAGCAGGACAGGGTGGTTACCCTGGTGGATTAGGAGGTTAGCATATCAATTAATATTATTCCTTTAAGCACACTCAAAATCAAAATCAAAATCAAAAGTCATTTATTCAAATTAGGCTGAGAATCAGCACTTTTTGAACGTCGAAATTACAGTAAGACAGTCCCCACAAAACGCCCGCCCTTCACCACTTCCTAGTGCTTTAGCTGCACTGATCGCCAAATAATATGTATTTACCTACCTACCTATAATAAATGTAAGCGCGCAGAGCTTACAGTATGTAGGTACCTACAGGAGCCTCAATAAAAGGTGTATTTTATAATAATCTCGTAACTATTCCTACCAATTAATCTAAGTAGGTATTCTACTTATTTTACATCTAAACGTACGCTGTCAGCTCATGGTCTGCTCTCCAAGCTGACTCTCAATCATAGATAATACCTACACTAAGGGCCTATTTCACGATGTCCGAATAGCCACTCTTACCTATACTTGCATAATAAAATTATTCGGTAAGTACTGGTTATTGGGGTTATCGGACATCGTGAAATAGGCCCTATGTAGGTATTACAAAGTAATATTCTCAATATTTTTTTCAATACACTTCCTCGAAAACTGGTTCATATCGCACTACGATTAGGTTCACAATGCAATGTATGTCGCACGCGTGCGATTTTTCATTTTCCACGCACGTGTGCGGGAATGCCACAGATAACTTATACCTATACTTAGTCCAAATTGGTTCAATGCCTCTATTCACGACTCTCTATTCGGAGGTGAATGTTTTTTTTTAATCTCGGCAAAGAGATATAGGTAATGCGTCTTTAAGGCGTTAATATTTTTTGGATATTTAAATAATGTTTCTCTAGAGAATATTATCAAAAACCATGATTATTACAATAAAAAAAAACGTTTATGAACAAATTAACATTTATTTGTGTTCTAAACTCAAAAATATTTGAATTTTCTATTTTTCATATTAGGCTGTTTATCGGCTTTATACCTTTGCTTCTTTTTCAACCTAGCGAAAGCAAAGCGCGGAAAAAAAAGAAAATTTAAATCATAGTTCCCTATTAATTCATGACAAAATTATTTTCCGTTATTTTATGTGTTTTTTATTTTATTTCTTCAAAAGTGTATTGAAAAACGTCGTTTGATACTCGTGGACATTTGTTATTGCAGTTCTCGGCTCAAAACAACCTCGCCTACGGCTCGGATGTTTTAATTCCGCCTCGAACGCAATAACAAACGTTCTCCACTTGTATCAAAATGTACTATTCTAATCTTCTAAATATGAAAATAGTGTTTACCTATATCGTAATAGTCCATCAACTTATAAAATAGGTGATAATAATACTCGTGGAGGCTTAACCCTCTACAGTAGGTACCTATTAGAAACAATCGATTAAAACCTATCCACAAATGCTACCCACCGAAAATCATCATCAATAATCCCTTATCGAATCGGAACAAAGCCAATGATCCTAATGAATTAGTCTAAAACCAATTAAGCACAAATATAAACTGTACTTATACATATTCCTGGGTACAGGAGGCTACGGCAGCGGTGTCGGTGGCTACCCAAGCGGATTCGGACAAGGATATCCGGGATATGGCGGCAGCGGTAGCGGTAAGCATGGTTTACTGAATCTAATAGATATTTCACAGTAGAAGAATTTATAGGTAAGCGTACCGTATGATAGTAAGGGCCTATTTCACACCACGACACCACGCAGCGGAACACGACGTCGGCGTTACGTGTATAGTTATAGTTTTAATTAGATTTATTCTGTATTAGTTTATTATTGTTTAATATAATTTTATGTATTTTATCTATGGGCCTAGTTGCCTGGTAATAAAATGATTTGATTTGATTTCACGATGTCCGAATAGACACTATCGAATATTTTCAAAAGTGGAACAGAATTTGTATGAAATTATCTGCCAAATAAGTTAATAGGAACTTAATCGTACCTAGGTGGTTTAACAGGCCGGAAGTATTATTCGATACTAAAGGCTGGTTTTTGCATTCAGTAGGAGTCGAAGGATCCCCTATTACCAATAACCTATGGTTTAAAAACACAAAAAGAAAAAAAGAAAGAAAGAAAAGAAAGAAAGAAAAAACGTTTATTTGCGGTAAACATGACACAAACTACAATAAAATAAAATAACTATTTAAATACAATATGGGGGAAAATATGCGTCACATCTACGCAAAACGACCACCGCTCAGCATAATGCCGCGACCCCATGCGAAATGGAGCCCCAGCCAGCGCTGGTTTTCAGCGATAGCCGGCGTTGACGCGGTAACGTCGACCGCATGTAACAAATAATATACAAATATAATATAAATCAAAATATGTGTATAAATAAAATAATTAAAAAAACGCTTCTAAAAGTATGGATAACATATACTAAAAATGGCAACATTCCCGCATTCCGTTCAACAAAGTGAAACAGGCCGTTTCACCATTGCACCTACGATTACCTAAGTTCTTATTAACTTACCTACTTAGCAGATCATTTCATACAATTCTGTTCCATTTTTGAATTTATTCGATAAGTACCTAGTGGCTACTGGGACATTCTTATCACATAGATTCTCTAAAAAAAAATGAGGTGTACTCGAGGAAAACGATCACGTACTTATGGAGTCAATGGCCACTACTTAACGGCCATCGCACTTTATAAGCTACATGTTACACGACATTAGATATAAACATTATCTTCTATTTCATGTAAAAAAGTAAATTATTTGCACGCTAAATCATAGCGGTTTTACGTTTTGACGTTAGAAGTGATTCTGATTTTTAAGAACAACTTAAATGGTGAGAATATTATTTTTTGTCGAGTTTAATAATAGGTACTTTGCTGTAAGTACTATGATTATAGTAGTTTAGTCCAGTTAGTTAAAATAACATATTTTTTTATAAATAAAGCGATAGCTAAGTACTTATAATTTAAATAAATTGAATGTATAATCGTTGGTGAAAACAAAGATAGTCATTATTAAATGGTAGGTAGGTATAGAAAACCACTGGAGGAGTGCTCAGCTTGGGCCCAACAGCGCTGTGGCCTCGTCGCGACACTGGGTGCGGATGATCTCTCGCTTCCGGCCGTGATTCAGTCCATGGTTGGAAGAGAAAACGCTTGGGATGCTGTCGCCTCTTTTTGCGAGGAGGTGATGCATGCAAAGGAGACGGCGGAGAGGGAGAGAGAGCGTACCTCTCATTCCAACCGCACCAGAAGAGCAGCGGGGCGTCGAAGGGCGCTTTACGATCTCCGGCCACCATAAGGAGGGGCCTGCGGGCGGCGAAATTGGGGCATTGTCGTCGCTCGAGCAGTCAGGCTCAAAGAGGTGGCACGCATGACATGTGCGGCCGCACTTGGTGATGGGGCCCGCTAGGCAAGGCGGGCTGATACCAGTCGGGGGTGCGGCGAATGTACAAGTATCTTCCGGGCCTCCGACTCATGGTACTACACGGAACAGTGGGGTTTTAGTCGGTAGAAGTGCGACATAACCCTCCGTTGCTCCCAGACGGAGGGTATCCATGAGGATTTCCCACGAAAAAAAAAAAAAAAAGATATAGAAAACCAACATCACCTAGTATCGATTTTATAAAATATTCTTGGTAAAAAACCTACTTAAACAACATAGTTACCTGCCTACCTACAGACAATGGATTATTTGATGACCAGCTTATATTGCACAGCACTTACCCTTAGCCTTTCAAGAGGGTACAAATTACAGAGGCTTTTGATATCAGATAGCTATAACGTGCTACATCGAATACTAATAATTTGAGACGAGAGAAAAAACAATGACTTTAATAGGTTAATAGTACGGTCAGCAACAGAAGTCGGTTAACACTGCTACTTTTATTACTTTTTGACATCAACTAAATTAACTCAAAATGATACGTTAACCTGCTTTTTAGCATTTCATTTATTAGATAAGAGTTAATTTTCTTTAAAATTTACATCTGTTCTGATTTTAATGAAGTGTGGATCGACTTTTATTGCTGACTGTATCTACTTAGTGAATACAAAATAAAACGGTTCATTTTAATCCACAACTCTCATAATACTTACAAAGAACGAAGCAAATTTATCATGACCTTTTTGTCTACCAGGTTACCGCCCCAACTTCTACAGGCCAGGATTTGACAGCAACCGGCGAGTTCCGGGAAATCAGGAGGAATTCCCGGAGCTCGGCTACCCGAGCCGGAATCAATACAGTCCTTATGTGGGCCGGCCTGCTATAACACCTTATAACCATCATACTGGTACCTATCCCGTTGGTTTGGAGGGTAGTTATAGGTACAGTGATAACGTCAGCAGATACCTAGGTAGAAAAGCTGGGGAAATCAAGGAGGGTGAAGAAAAGTCGTAGTTATTTAGCTATTGTAGTATTAATTTAAATTTAAGATCTGATTTCATTGTTGCACTGATTCTGTATTAATAAAATTATTTATAGTTGAATTTGGTTTTTAGTTACGAAAACCTACCCTATAAAAGCAGTAAGAAGTACTTAACCATTTTAGGAGGAAAATGAAACTCCTAAATCGCAAAAATCCTTTTTTTTTGAATGGGAAATCCTTAAATTAATGACATCTGCCGCTCTGGGCGCAAGAGACCGGCGTATCAGACTTTTACTGACTAAAACCCACCCGTGTTCCTTCAGTTGCCTATGCCAGGGCCACGGATCTTTTTCAAACAACCCGCGACCCCAGCGGCATCGGCCCCATCTTTTGCTGAGATCTCTTTGAGGCGCGCGTGGAACACAACGCGCCGTCGACCCGGGCCAAGGGGCCTACTCCCTAAGCACGAAGCCCGTAGTTTCGGCCTTCGTTACGGGCGTTTCTTACTCCGTATCACCTACGGATGGATGATTGGTTCGGGGCCCGAACCAAGTATGAATGACAACATGCTTTGCCAGCTGTCCCTACTCCCGATGTGTTGTTGTCCGTCCGAAAAATTTAACTTTTACACTTGTTTTAATGGATCGTAATGTCAGACGGACGGATAAACTGACGGACGGAAAGACGGACGGACTTAGGGAGTAGGCCCCCTGGTCCTTACTGGTCGGCGAGCTACAGCCCACTACTCACCGTCCGCAAGCCCGCGCCTACGGTGGCCGGGAATCGGCTACCGATTCCCGCCGCCCAGGGCGTCTCCTGCGGCGACTGAGGGCGTGAGCCTGCCTCTCCCTCACGCGTTCCGCCTACTCCTTCGCGAGCATTACTGCTTCGCAGAAGGAGGTGACGGCCTCCCATGCACTCTCGCTCCGCACCATGGCCTGGACCAGGCTCGAACGCGAGAGATCGCCGCCGCCGATCGCCTCCGTGAGAACACGGCGGTGCTCTGCCCAAGCCGGGCAGACCTCCACTGTGTCCTCCGGGCGATCCACACTTGTCAGTAGGCCTGAGGTTTTCAAATCGTCTTTCGTAATATCTAATCGAAGGGAGATAGATATTCTTGAAGCGGTAATGGGTTGCAGTATAATAAACAAACACAATAGGAAAGGAAGAAGTATATTTTCCAAAAGTACACAGTAATCACAGGACACAGGTAATAAATAGAAGGCGAAATGAAGAGCACAGAAAGAATGCGATATACAGTGCCATTCAACTAAGAATAGGAACGTCAATGACCTCGAACTGTCAACTGAAACTTGAAATATACCTACGGCTTGCAAAGTTATCCTTCTCCATTTTAGTTCTGTTTTTGGAATTTGTTTTTGTTAAAATATGTCACTGACTTTGCAAATGTGTAAACGAGGTGCTGTTTGTCTAAATCTTCACAATATGGCGCAAGGTCATTCCTATTCTTAGTTGAAACGCATTGTACTTCTTCCTTTCCGTAAGCAAATGTGTTTGCTTAATATACTGCAACCTGCTTAATTCTTTCCCAGAGACCTGTTTAAAATTCTACACCACCTTTTTACCTGATATCAATCTGGCATACATTACTCCTTGCAGTACTGCATTATACACCAGTTCGGCGATTCGCATCGTTGAGCCTACTTCAACCATTTTGAATCACAATGGTTCATTCTGGTACAAATAAAACGACGAGACTGTTTGAATAACTTATTTGATTATATTACATTCAAGTATTTCATCATTTAAATACATTTAATATTTTGATAACGCATTGGTTCAATATGACTTGGGAAGCAGCAAACGGGTATCCTAGGTACTCATTATATGATTAAATAATGCTTACCGCGTTGATTGACCTTGGTAGGTCCTCTTCCGCCATTTATTTAAAAAAAAAACAGTCAAGAGCGAGTCGGACTCACGCACCGAAGGTTCCGTTCCGATTTGTGTGAAATGTCCAAGGATATTTATATTTATTTTATTTATTTCTGAAAAAGTGTGCTATTTAGAGACATTGTTTTATTTTTCCCGTAATCTTTACATAAACTTCTATCACATAGAATAATTTTAGATTTTTCTCTATGCAAACTTCGGAGATAAGGGGGGGACGGTATTTTTTTTTCTATTTTTCATCAAAAGTCGAAAACTATGCGGCCTAAAAAAAGAAGAAAAATGTTTGAGATTGTGTAAACAGCGCTAGCACCACTTCGAATGTTTATGACTTCCTTTCAGTGCCTGTTGCAAATAAATAAAAAAAAATCTTATTTGCAAAATAGTTGGGCAGACGTCCTCCAAAACTGTTCCAAAATTTTGATCCGGAACACTAAAAACCTGTATCGATGTCTTTTCGAATGCTACGGTAACCAATAATAGCGGTCGCGACTAGTCTACCTTAGAATAACCTAGGCACAGATTGACAGATGTTGTATTTCACGAATCCGCGTCAATCATTTCAATTTATACCTTATTACAATGAGATAAGAGACAGGATGCGCGCTCGTGATCCGTGAATTGTATTATATATACTTGTTCTTCTTCTACGTTACTAATTTTTAACTATTTCAATCTTCGAATACTTATTTGCTTTATTTTCCGCGCTAGACGCGATACCTCTTTATCAACTCTAAACTAAATGCCTATTTCTCTCCTAGCCACTACACCAAGCCATTTGACCACCAATAAAATGAAAAAGTAATAATATTCATAAATAACATTACGACCCGCTGAACCAATCAGAGGAGATAGAGTTGAAGAAAGAAGCTGCGCCGGAGCGTGCGTTGGCGAAGTTGATAGGCAAGGAGCTCGTCATCAGATCTGATATGTCAGACCTCGACTTGTTGGGACTCGATGATACCGGCTTCTTTTTTACCTGGGAAAAGACAGTTTTGTTAGGGAAACAAATCTATAAATAGTATAAAATAAAGTCGCTTTTCATGTCTGTCTGTGTGACCGTGTTAGTTCTTCTAAACTCCAGAATGGCTTTCGAAGCGATTTTTACCATAATTTATAGTTTATTTCAGAAGGCTGTTAGAATACATTCATAAATAATAAAGAAGTTTGGTCAAGTCATAAAACCGTGTCTCTCTCTCTCTCTCAGGTCTAGGGGGTCTAGAGGGTGTTTAGGTCTCTTATAAATTGATCGCAGTTTAAAGTGACCATAATATAATAGTTAGGTAATATTTGTGAGCCATTATAAATGCTCTTGGCTAGTAATCTGAAATATAATATGATGCAGTATTTTTTTTTAGCCCACTATCTGACACTCAATGGTCAGTTTATTGTTCTAGTGCGGGAACTATGTAGGTATTTTACAAAGTTATAGAAAAACAAAAGAAACAAACGAGGTTCGTTCGTCACAATCTAATGCTGGTCACAGTAAGCACTTAATTGTTAAGTTTGTTATGAATGATACAATCCAACAAAACGCGAGTCTATCAATTAGTAAAGAAAAAAAAATAAACAATTAGTTATACATGGTGTAATTTTAATCATCTTTATACTCTTAAGGTGTCATTGTTGTTAAAAATGTTATGTTATCTGTATGCATTTCATTAGTCTGTACTGACAGAGGCAAGCTCTATGGTTTTGCTTTTTGGTGGCCTTCCTTTTCTAAATGGCCGTCTCCGGTTGTTCCATGTCCGTCTCCTATTTACTGCTTAATAATGTGACTAATTATAGTAATTCTAATCCATGTTAATCGACACTAATTGTGACGTGTATGTGCTCGTATTTGGTGATCAAATAAAGACAGACACATACAAGTTTGGAATATTATTTATTTCTGCTCCATACGCCTTGCCTTTTAAACATCGTGGCGGCCTGTTTGTCTGGTTTGGTATAGATGAACGCTGAATTGAAGATCGCTGCACAACGTTTACTCATCAATTGTACTCATCATTATGAACAACTTTTACTATGAGACCAAACCTGAAATCGCGAAAAAAAAATCTGCTGATCTCTACATTTTGACAAGTTATGCAACCATAAATGTAGGGAATAACAGATTTTTTTGGCGATTTCAGCTTTGGTCACCTATTAAAAGTTTCATAATGATTAGTACAAAGATGATTAAAATTACACCCTGTATATAACAATTAAACATGTTACTCAATCACTCTTGATGAGATTAAATGAGAAACTGTTATGTTTTCATTTCAGTGTTTGCATACCAACGTGTATGTAACACATTCATTAGATATTAACACATTAACAAATCAAACCGGCATGCAAAAACAAACAAAAACTGATTTAATGCTATTACTACGTACGCGAATCAAAACGAAAAAAAAGCCAGGAAACTCTAGTGTCTAATAATATAACATAATAAGTGAAAATAAACTTAAATCACTCATACCAGTTCACAGTATGAAGGAATCTGCATTCTGAACAATAAATTAAGAAAATCAAATTTTTAAGCAAATTAAAAAAAATACAGAAATGCGCGTTTTTGAAAAATACCTATCCTATCTCCCAACTTAAATAACTTACATATTTAGTTCAATACAACTCCTTCTCTAGTTTTTTTTTCATGTTCGTAATCAGAATCAGAATGTATTCTACATGTACGGCTACGAATGTAGTTTTTCATAGTAGGATTAAATGCTACCACAACATAATTATGGTCATCATTCTCCTGTCCTTATCCCAATCTATTTGGGGTCGGCGCAACATGTCTTTTTTTTCCATACTTCTCTATTAGTCGTCATCTCGGTAGTCACCCCCTTTCTAGCCATGTCATCTTTCGCAGTTCATCCATATCGTTTCTTTGGTGTTCCCCTGTTCTTATAGCCATCGACATTCATACTCATACAAAACTTCCATTCATACAAAACTTTCCTCACGATATTCTCCTCATTTCTCCTCATCACATGCCCATGACAACTGATTTCCGCACAATTTTACACCGGTGCTACTTTCAAACGTCCTCTTATGTACTCATTGCTTATTCTATCCATTCGTGTAAAACCACACATCTCTCTTAGCATTCTCATCTCAACTGCATGCCTTTCATTCATCCCTTTTGTGGCTCAATATTCTGATCCATACTAGACAGCAGGTTAAAACAATGGTTTATATATCTGCATTGTTTTATATATCTTTCCCTTAAGTTTAAGGGGAATGCGGGAGTCGAAGATTGTTCCCATGACCTGCCGCCATTTCATCCATCCACTGTTAATTCTGTGCTTAACCACTTACCGCTTACCACAACATACGGTATACAAATAAAAAACTACGTAGGTACAGTTAATTTTAAGGTTGTTATTTCTGTCATGTATGCAAACTTTAGTTTCAAAATGTCACCACATCCATATACCACCGTTTATAAAAACATAATGGTAATGTGGTTCAAAGTCAAAGTCAAAGCCAATTTTTTTTCAAATAGGTACCTAGTAAAAGGCACTTTTGATCGTCAAAAAGGCCTCGCCGCCGGAGACTGTTTTAATGCACCCCAGTATGTATTTCTTTAACCAAACTATCCACTCATCTAAGTAAAGATGAACCATTCTAAAAATTAACGCCCCTCCACAAAACGTGATTATTTCAATGTGTGAGAGGAAATACTTATTGCAACACTTTACTTGTGTGCGTGCGGCGACTTTACTGTCAACATGGACTCGTCGCCGCACTTAGAGGTCAAGTAATCGTGCGATCAGTCCAGGTAACAACATTGTACGGCGGGGAGCGCGCGCTTTGTATGGAACAACACGTTCGCTCTGTCGCGCGTTCGTGTCATTTATACACTAGTTGGCCGACAAATCCGGCAGTTCCGCTTTGGGCACCGTTTGCATAAAAAAAATCAGTGTTATTGTGTATATTTTTATGTATGTTAATCTGTAAGGTATTTATTTAGTTTAGTTGTCGAACGTACTCGCCGGTGACTGAGCAACCAATGACAAAGACCAATTTATATGTATTGCGTCTATACACCTTCTTTGCATGTGAGCATAACCGCTGTGGAGGGCCGTTCATTTTTAGACTGGTTTATCTCTAACAAAGTAAACATTCACACATTTCTTAACAAAACTACTTACAGGCTTGTCCTGCTTCTTAAGATGGCTGGGTGGCGCTGCTACTGGCAGTAAAGAGAACCAGTGTGAGTCTCCAGAAGCCAAGAGTGCGGATGCCTTGTCTCCTGTACCTCCCGACAGGACCGGTTTGGTGCCGATCAAGGCAGTCAGTTGGCCGTGGTGGAGGACCAAGCTGCCTAGGAGAGTCTGTAGGGAAATATTGAATATTATGATCTGTGCAAAGATCAATCTAAAATCAATCTGCCTAACCTTTTCCCAACTATGTTGGGGTCAGCTTCCAGTCTAACGGGATGCAGCTGAAGACCAGTATTTTACATGGAGCGACTGCATATCTGACCTCCATAACCCTGTAGCTGGGTAATACAATATCCCTTGGGAAGACTGCTGTCAGACTTTCGGGATTCTGACGACCCGTAACGACTGTCAAAGATCCATGAATGATAGCCGGGACCAACAGCTTAACGTGCTTTCCGAGGCACGGAGGAGTCTTGGTATTGAAAGATGGTCACCCATCCACGGACCAACCCCGGTAAGCGAAGCTTAACCAGATGGATCGATCCGTGTGGCTGTTATTACTTAGCCACGAGCTCTTCGCTCTATGCAAAGATATGGGTGTGATTTTTGACCAGCATTGGGGTAACAAAGGAGGTGTTTGTGGCTAAGTAATAACAGCCGCTTGGGTCGATCTATCAGTTTAAGCTACGCTTGCCGGGGTTGGTCCATGGAAGGGGTGAACATCTTTACATACCAAGACCCCTCCGTGCCTCGTAATGTACGTTAAGCCGTTGATCCTGGCTGTCATTAGTGGAACTTTTACAGTCGTTAAGGGCAGTCAGAAGCCCGAAAGTTTGACAACCTGTATTACCCAGTAACCGGGTTGTGGAGGTCAGCTAAGCAATCGCTCCATGTAAAATACTGGTATTAGACTGGAAGCCGACCCCAACATACATGGGAAAAGGCTAAGCAGACGATTGGGGTACAGTCCGCGAGGCGTAAGCTGAGCTTTGCATTTGTGTGAGTGATCACCAAAATGGTACGAGAGCCCATGACCAAAATGTTTGTCTTATCGTTTTACGTAAGACAAAATCTTCAATCGTCTTATCGTTTTACGTTTTACAATGATGCGACATGGTTTTGTTCATGGCCCCTCGTACTAAAAGAACAAAAGCCGATTGCCAAAAAGCAGTATAAACCGATTTTAAACCAAGCAAAGAACGCGTCGCGCTCTATGCCGGACGTCACACCTATACTATCTATGTGCACTCACACAGATGCAAAGCTCAGCTTAAACCTGGCGGACTGTAACAAAAGTTAGGGAGGTACAGGTCTTTTTTTGTGGCTATCGTAAGACCAACTGATAACGCTACGACAAGGGTACAGTTTGGGTACAGTACACTAACTAACTTTTAGCAGTTTCTATTAAAAGTAATTAACTGTTTGCCTTTCAGGGGGCCTAAAACCCCTGGGCGGCGGGAATCAAGAGCCAATTCCCGGGCACCGTAGGCGCGGGCCTGCGGACGGTGAGTAGCGGGTAGCTCGCCGTCCGGTAAGGATAGGGGGCCTACTCCCTAAGCACGAAGCCCGTAGTTTCGGCCATCGTTACGGGCGTTTCTTACTCCGTATCACCTACGGATGGATGATTGGTTCGGGGCCCGAACGAAGTATGAATGACAACATGATTTGCCAGTTGTCCCTACTCCCGATGTGTTTTTGCCCGTCCGAAAAATTTAACTTTTACACTTGTTTTGATGGATCGTAATGTAAGACGGACGGATGAACGGACGGACGGGAAGACGGACGGACTTAGGGAGTAGGCCCCCAGGCCCGAGTCGACGGCGCGTTGTGTTCCACGCGCGCCTCAAAGAGATGTCAGCAAATGATGGGGTCCAATAAGGCCGACGCCGCTGGGGTCGCGGGTTGTTTTAAGAAGATACCGTGGCCCTGGCATAGGCAACTGAAGGAACACGGGTGGGTTTTAGTCAGTAAAAGTCTGACACGCCCTTCCGCTCCACCCAGAGCGGGAGAAGTTATTTGATGATTTCCCACCATCAAAAAAAAAAAAAAAAAAAAGGGTACAGTACAAGACATAGATGTAGCATAGATTTGAAAATTTGCATTCATTCATTTAAATTTTACGAATGTAATTTAATTTGGTTTGATGACTTTACAAGTTATTGCGTATGCGTAAAGATCATTTTCACCTAAAGCAGTAATAAATATTGGTGATGTTGAAGGCGCACTCAGTTCGGATCGTGATCGGCCGAACGAAACGAAACGAATACGAATTTTGCCGATGCTACATCTAACTTGTGTCGTACTGTAGCGGCATTAACTATTATATTCGTTGCTAGCAATATTTTCAACAGATTTTAACTAATGAGGCGAGGTGTTTTTGTCGAATAAATATTGAACGGTCTGATAATTTCGTACTACTAGCGCCATCTCGTTACTTAATGAAGTACAATTTATATAGATTTTGTTTCATGATCGATTGATATAAATTGCTAAAATATGAAAAACTAAAAATTAAGATTTGGCCAGGGCCAGGCCAGTTCTTTCATAACTGAAAAACATAAAAAAAGAAAATATTCGGACTAGGATCTGTTTTTTTTTTGTAATAGATACTAACCTGTACTCTTTGCACTGATCTCTTCAAACTGGTCTGTATATATTTATAGAACACATCATAGTCAAACGGATCGATCTTCTGTCTCAAAAACTCACAAATCTTTATCGACTGTTCCGTAAATATCTTGTTTTCTCTAGGAACTAACAACAAAGTTAGATGCCGAACATCCATCAGTAATTGAAGCGCACACCTCTGATTTATATCTGTCTCGTTCTCTCTTATGACTTTTTCGTAGTGTGCGAAGGTGATAG
Organism: Cosmia trapezina; assembly: GCA_905163495.3. NCBI lineage: Eukaryota > Metazoa > Arthropoda > Insecta > Lepidoptera > Noctuidae > Cosmia > Cosmia trapezina. The sequence continues at coordinate 21,432,292 of LR991037.1, forward strand.
CTGTAACCCTTTCGATGAATAGCATGTGTGTGTCTATTGGTAAGGTGTGTGGGGCCACTTCGTCAAGTATTCGGCTGGTGGCGTATAGGTACTCTTGCAGTTTGAGAGAAGGACCTGCCGGTACTTTTATTGTGGACTCTACTGGATTCCCTTCTTCGTCTTTTTCTGTGATTTTGATGACATCCCATTGCTACAGAAACGAAAACCAATTTTAACTCTGATATTTTTTAGAATATTTTATACATATAGAGGACCAGGGTGTAAAGTTCACTCATACTCCATAGAAAAGGGGGGATTCTCAGACCAGACGGGTGTCATGTGTGGTGGGCAATATTACTGCCCATAGATTGATGTCGGGACGTTGTATATAGTCGCGCGGTAAACTCTGTTTACGCGATGCAGGATTTTGCGTGACGCCAGTGTGATGCGTAGTTCGCCTGTGGCAATGTAGATGCCGCCACATACATGCATAAATTCACGCCTTTTTCCCATGGGGGTAGGCAGAAATTACAGCACGCCACCTGCTACGATCCTTACTATACTCCTTTTGCCTCGTTTACGTTCATACATCTGGGGCCTTACTATGAGCTCTTATAGCAGGGCAGAAGTTGAACGGTTCCAGTGTGAGAGAGAGACTGAGCTATATACGACCTATAGTACCATGCTTTTTTTCAACGGATCCATTATGTTTTATCACCTCATAGTACGGCCCCTAGTCATACACGCACGCCGGTTGCGAGCACTACGCAATATGAATATTTTTTATGTACTGACAATTGGTTTTAGAGTATCCATGAGCATTACTACAGTGCTTTCACAGTTATTTTTCCTCTGACAGCAACCCAAGCTACAACCCAACAGCAACCTTATAGTAACGAAGACAAAGATCACTTTGATTTTGACAGTAATGTAAAATCAGATATAATACAACTGTGAAAGAACTGTACGGTATTTAGTCAGCCAAATAGGTTCTATAGTAACTTACCATCATCAAATAATCAATATTAGCCTCCAAAGTAAACGCTTGCGGCAAACCTTTGGTCAAATCTTCAATCTTGGCCATCACGATATCCACCCACTTGCCCCAACAGAACTGACAGTTTTCTTTTAACACCACACACAAATCATTCCACCTCTTCAAGGCATTATCGTCTATATTAATGACCCCCAAACTGTCTCGCTCTTCGGGAATATAGCACTTGCGCAAATGTGGCATAAGGGTGGATATGGCTTGGGTATAACGCGCGGTGTATATGGCAGTTGTTTTCTTCTGTAGTTCAGTAGATTGTAAGGTGGGTTCTTCGAAGCATGCCTTGATGTATTGTAGCATGCTGTGGAGAAAAATATTATATGAAGGTTTTCTAGACTTTATTTAATTTGGTGGTAATGGAGGAGCTCGTGGCTAAGTAATAACAGCCGCACGGGTCGATCCATCAGGTTAAGCTACGCTTGCCGATGTGGTCAGTGGATGGGTGACCATCTTTGCATACCGAGACTCCTCCGTGCCTCGGAAAGCACGTTAAGCCGTTGTCATTCGTGGATCTTTGACAGTCATTACGGGTCGTCAGAATCCCGAAAGTCTGACAACCAGTCTTACCAAGGGGTATCGTATTATCCAGTTACTGGGTTGTGGAGGTCAGAGAGGCAGTCGCTCCATGTAAAGTACTAGCTGCATCCGGTTAGACTTGAAGCCGACCCCAACATAGTTGGGAAAAGGCAGATTAATTTAATTTGGTGGCAATAAGAGAAAAACAAATAAATAGGTAATTGTATATGACTAACATTTGACTAAAAAAGTTATTGACCGACATCGACAGTCGGTTTGACTAAAACGAAACATATCGTCCATTTCTAGTTGTAATAATTACCTTAAGAAAACTAAATACAATCTATTTACGTCACCTAATCACACCTAATAATTACATATACAAAAACCAACAAACCTCTGTATATTGCTATCAGAGACATCTCTCAAATACATCTCGATCATATACTTATCGCTGTAAATCTGTTCGATATCATCGTCGTCTTCATACGCAAACAGAAGCTTATCTTTACTAGCTAAACTCTTCTTATCTTTGTACAGGTACACCCTCAAGTCTTCCAGAAGTTTCTGCAACTCGTCATCTAAGCTTTGGCATATTTTTTCTAAAGTCGGTGTGTAACCGCGGTCTTGGCGGGCCATACCTATAACAAACAGAAATAGTTAGGCGCAACCTACTTTACATATGAGCGTCAATAGCTTTTCCTATCAACCTACTTTACATATGAGCGTCAATATAGCTTTTCCTATCAACCTACTTTACACCTGAGCGTCAATAGCTTTTCCTATCAACTTACTTTACACATGAGCGTCAATAGCTTTTCCTATCAACCTACTTTACACCTGAGCGTCAATTGCTTTTCCTATCAACCTACTTTACACATGAGCGTCAATAGCTTTTCCTATCAACCTACTTTACACATGAGCGTCAATAGCTTTACACATGGCGTCAATAGCTTTTCCTATCAACCTACTTTGCAGACTGCATAAGGCAACGGCTCCGCCAAACTACGGGGAGCATGCGTTGCTTCCTTTTTCTATCTAGATAGTCCCATCAAAATTTTATAGGCAGAAGTTGCAACCACACCCGCAATACTTTTCTTGCAAACACCATATTCCAATAATCGGAACATTATTTTTGGTGATTGGCCTTGCGCTGTCACCGTTACAGGCAATCAATAATTGCATATCAACTCAGTAAGATTGCATTAGCAATGGGCTAATCATTCATTGAAAAACATTCCTGCATAATCAAGTATATCTTTAAAGATGAAAGATAGCACATAAGCCATACAGATGGCGCCGATCAGAGATCTTTGTCATGATGAATGGCGCTCAGCGTATCCATTGATGACGATTAGACAACACTGATACGTGAGTGATACGATCTTTATTATAATATCATCAGGTTTACATCAGAATCGGTGATTAATAATCACCAACCACCAACACAGCTATCGTAATCACTGATAGTCACAGTCATCGATTATCATAATCACTGATTATGATCACTGTTCCATAGTCTTTGGTGGTTTTTTTGAGGATTAGTGGAAAGACCGTCAGATTTGTACTAAGTGACACATGGGCTAAAAACATCATCGACCCATGAGTACTTAAAATCTTGACCAAAAGTAGTATTTTGGGCGTATCGATACATTCGATACGCGTGTACAGATTACAGACCGAAACGCGCATTTCTAAAATTCTAGGCGCTAATATGTATACTGACTCTAGAGTCCAGATACTCCAGGCACCTTGTTCCGTCCAGGGGCCGTACTATGACGTGAAAAATATCATGGATCCATCATGGTTCCAGTGCGAGAGAGAGACGGAGCTATACGACCATCCTTTTTTCTCAACGGTCCCATGATCTTTTTTAACGCAGTACGGCCCCAGTATACGTGTGTATCGATATGCCCGAACTGCGATATTTCTGGAGTAGGTTTCCCTTTGTATGCGCCTTAGATAACATACATCTAGATCGAGCCACCGCGTGGCCGGTCATGAGACAGCAATATTATACTTTTCCTAGGTTATGTGGTATGAGAAATGAGGTTTAACGTAAGAAATCTTCCACATTTTGGACTGAAACCCATGTCAATACATTCGCACAATGCAAAAACTGTCCAAAAATGTTAAATTAATCGACGCAAGATAAATTTTGTAACAGTGAAAGTGCTTTGTTTGGCAACATTTTTAAATTTTGCCATGCAAAAATACGGCACGCCGTAAGGGACAGAAGATACTATGCTTTGTCTCAATTTTCCTAATTATTTCGTATATATGTGTCTCACTTCCACACTTCACACTGTAATCATGGCAACGTCTAGATGTATTTGTATGCGCAAACCTTGATCTATGAGACGATGATTTTTTTGCGTGTCTATGATTGCATCATACAAGTCGTTGATACTGGCTCACGGGAACTAGCAAGAAGTGTGGTGGAGAATTACCAAACCTAGTCTTTTAAAATGGCTCACAGATTATACCAATACACACGAAATGATATGAGCGACAAGGCGACAACAGCGACCTCTTAAGCGCCACCTTCCAACCAAGCACTGACAAACATAACTATTGATAATTTCCATTTCCAAGAAATCGTGCCTATAATCATAAAGTAAGTCCTACAAATATGTAGAACAATTTTCGATAATTTTTGACAAACAATTACTAGGACTACTGTGTTACCCGTATCATAGACAAGATAAAGTGTAATGTCATAATCGATCAGTGTCGCATGCGCAGCTTACCTGCGCCACTGAACTTATCAATACTGAGAAATGACTGTGGGTTATCATATATTTGTTCAGCGGACATTCTTTAACTGTAGGTAAATACAATTAATTGATAGTGTATACAGAGTACTGGTATACAACGTCTCGTTTTGCATCCTCGTCAAATTTCAGGGTGTGATACAGAACCTCAAACCGAACAACTTTCTCCATGGGACCAACATCGTAATCGCGAAAAAATTTTGAACTGTCCCATAGAAAACTTCAATACCACTCGACGCAAATGTATGAGACGGCTGATTATTTTTTCGCGATTACGATGTTGGTGCTATGGAGAAAGTTGTTCGGTTTGATGGTCTACTCTATACCATACCCTTAATTTTGACGAGGATGCAAAACGACACGTTATATATAGTTTTTGATATGAACTTCGGGCATAAAAAAATTGGAATTTTTTTTCGCCTTCCAATGCCATTAGAGCTTCCCAGTCTAAAGGAAATTACGCACTAATAAGTCAAATTAATCTGTCATCACATAGAAAAATCTATAAGAATGGGGATGATGACTAAAAATTTATTTTTTGTCCGTCAGAGATTATTAAAAAATATTGGAAACGTATTTTTTCTTTTTTTACGTAATCAAAAAATTACGGCGATACATTGAGTTAAAATATGGCATGACGTCACGCGTAGCTAGCTTTTATACGTACAAGTGACGTAGCGAACCCCCACTCCCCAACTCTAATGCGTGATAGCTAAGTATTTTTTTATTAATATGTTATAGCAAAAAATACGTGTCTAATATTTTTTTATTATCTGACTGACGGACTAAATAGAATTTCTTTTTTTTTACCCAGGCATCATGCCTATTATCAATTATGAAAAACATGTGTATTGATGCGTAATTGAAACTAATTGCATTCCATCGCCACAATCTCTATCGAAATTACAACAATAAACATAATAATCTTAATTGTAAATAGCCCATTCAGATAGAAGATTATTGTATTCACTAAATGCATTACATAGTAATATTGACATAATGACGTTTATGAGGGTACCACACCTTCGCTGCGAAACCGCGAAACAGCATGATGTTCCGCTAACTCGAATCGCGATTGCGAGTCAATCAGAATTGAACTACTGCGGTTTCGCTGCTATGGTTTCGCGGCGGACGTGTGCAAAGGCCCACAAACCATTAATAAAAAAAACATTTAAAAAAATATTCCCATAGCCGACGTTCGCACTGACCTAAAAGTATCGGATTGTTAGATTTTCAACTCTCGGCGCTAAGTAGAGCGTTGAAAATATAGTGCGCGAAAATAAATCGCCGCGATATTGTTACGTCCGTGCGAACATTGGTAAACCAAGAAGACAGAGATAGTCTATGAATCAATTAAAGATCAGGATTACATAACTACGAAAAACAAAAATAATCGCAGTAGATTTTACCTTTAGTGCGAATAGAGATTCTGTCATTGTTGCTGTTTTTTTATGTCTTGCAATGTTTTACCATTATACAGGGTGTAAGTGGCAATTTTTTAAGGGGTCATTGTACTCATCATTATGAACAACTCTTACTCTGAGACAAAACCTGAAATTGTGAAAAAAAAATCAGCTGTTCAGTACATTTATGGTCGCATAATTCGTCAAAATGTAGGGAACAGCAGATTTTTTTTTCGCGATTTCAGGTTTGGTCCCATAGTAAAAGTTGTTCATAATGATGAGTACAATGACCCCTTAAAAGATTGCCACTATTTACACTTACACCCTGTATAGATAGATTGTTGTTCAAACACAACATAATTTCTGTCATCAATCGGTAATGATAACTATCGCTCAAATTAAAAGCACTTATGATCTAGCAAAGGTGCATTGACTTACCCTTCATCAAAGAATTCATGACTTTAATAACATCACCCCTGGACTCGATCACCGTCTCTCCGATAAGGTCCTTCCACACAAACCAGTTGATATCAGCCTCTTTTTCCACCTCGCTGTCTGAGGACACCTTCGTCAGGTCTATGAGGAGTTGTGTCTTGAACGCGTCGTATACTTTGACCCATCTTCCGTCTATGATCGCTTGAACTCGAGAGGTTAGTAAAGGTTGGTAGTAGTGGCACCATACGTGGACCTCTGGTATGTCTAAAGAGGTGCATATTGTGGACCAGTTTTCTGGTGTTTCTGTAACAAGAAATCATGGATAAAGTCATGGAAAACATAGGCGGTCTTATTACAAAACATAGGCGGTCTTATTACAAAACATAGGCGGTCTTATTACAAAACATAGGCGGTCTTATTACAAAACATAGGCGGTCTTATTACAAAACATAGGCGGTCTTATTACAAAACGAGGCTTTTCTTCTGTCATGGTTTAAACCATCGAGCCAGTTTTTGTAATAAGAACCTAGCTGTGATAGAAATACAGTTCTTTATACAAAACTGACAACTTAGTCCGGTACTAAGTTGTCAGTTTTGTAAAAATGATATCTTAATGTGTCGGAATAGAGCTCGAAATTCAAAAAAGGGTCCATTGTTTAAACCTTGGTTTGAAGATGAACCTTGTTTTGTAATAAGACGGAGGGAGATTTGTATTATTGATGATTGACAAATTTAGTTGTCATTTATAATGTTTGGATGGGACAAATAGTAAAGTATCAAAACCATCATTATTCCAGTGCAAGAAAGAGATGGAGCTATACAGAAATAATAGCCCAATCCCTTTTTCGCAACGGAACAATGATGGCTGCGACGTCATGATCTGCCTAACCTTTTCCCAACGACGTTAGGGTCCGCTTCCAGTCTAACCGGATGCAGATGAATAGTATTTTACATGGGGCAACTGCCTATATGACCTGCACAACTCATGTAATACTATAAAATATATCCCTTGGTAAGACTGGTTGTCAGACTTTCGGGCTTCTGATGACCTGTAACGACAGCCAGGACCAACGGCTTAACGTGCTTTCCGAAGCACGGAGGGGTCTTCGTATGTAAAGATGGTCAGGCAACCACGCACTAACCACGGCAAGCGTAGCTTAAACTGATCGATCGACCCATGCGGCTGTTATTACTTCGCCACAAACCCCTCCCAGCACTGGGACAGTCCACTGCTGGACATAGGCCTCTCCCAGGCTGCGCCACAACACCCTGTCCTCCGCCTTCCGCATCCAGTCTGTCTCAGCCACTTTCTTCAGGTCGTCGGTCCATCTAGCTGGGGGGCGTCCCACACTACGCTTACCGATACGCGGTCTCCACTCCAGGACTCGTCTGCTCCATCGGTCCTTCGACAAACATGGCCAGCCCACTGCAACTTCAGCCTGCTTACTCTGTAAGCTATGTCGGTTACTCCGGTTCTTTTCCGGATAACTTCATTCCTGATTTTATCCTTCAAAGAAACTCTGAGCATGTCCCGTTCGATAGCGCGCTGAGCAACCTTGAATTTGTGGACCAGCCCGACTGTCAGTGTCTACGTTTCAGCACCGGGACTGTATACAACGTGTAACGTTAAATGCGCAAAACCTCTTAAGGGGTCATTGTACTCATCATTATGAACAACTTTTACAATGACCCCTTAAGAGGTTTTGCGCATTTAACGTTACACGTTGTATACAAAATAAAGCTATTGAAAATAACTATACATACCGATCTTAAACGCCTCCTCCCGAATCTCGTGCAGTACTTTGACCCTGGTAATGTTCTGTAACAAGATCTGCACATTCGTGTCTATGAAGGCCTTCACCCACACGTTCCAGTCCTGAACTCCTTTTGTTACCTCCGCCTTAGCTAGCGGCTGTACTTCTTTGTTTGATGATAGCCTGGTAGTTTGAAAAAGGGATGGTTAAATCGCGAAACTGCGGTGAACCACTTTTCAACCTTATTACTAACGCAATAAGGTTGAAAAGTAGTTCACCGGAAAGTTTCGCGATGGTACAGTCAGCTTCAATCATATCGGGACGAACAGACTGTTCAAAATGATCTAAACAACTATGAAAGTGAAATATCAACTGAATGACACAAGGAATGTTTCAGAATGAAGACAGTACGCGACAACTGTCATTCTGACAAGAACTTTATCCAATTGAGGTAAACTTTAATTTTCTTAATTGCTGAGATCATTTTTGAAGTCTGTTCGTCCCGATATTATTGACGCCGACTGTACATATTATGAGAAGTTTATACAGGTTTTCATAAAAAGAAGCAGTCATAGACATAATAATTTAATACACATAATTTAATACACAGTCATTTTTAGGCTTAAAAAGGCGCAGAACTCATAGCAGTTTTCAATGCTCAACAAATATTAACCTTGCATGAGGTAAAATAAGGTCGAAATTAAGTACCTAATTAAACCGCGTGACTCCATGGCGAATTAGTGGATGCTTATTTATTTTCAACATTATTTTTCGACCTCTCTGGCTACATTTTAGCAAAGAAAAAATTGAAAATAAATAAAATATTCAGTTTAACCATACCGGTAGTTACAGATGGCCGGCGGCAGTAGTTTCAAAGACGATGGGTCACTGAACTTCACTAATTCTATTAACGGCTGTGAATCTCTTTTAAATAATTCTTGTAACTTCGCTAGGACAGCACCCCCATCATTATCTGTAGATAGAAAAAAAAGTTAATGGACTGTTGTTGAAAGTAGAATAAATGCTATGGAAAGCAGGTGTAGTGTGACTATGATTGATAGGCTGAGGAATTTGATAAGGCAACAGTGCGGTTCAAAAGAAGATATCATGGCCACGCGGCTAACATGTTTGGACTAGTAAAATCTAACATAACGACCCTTGATGAAACATACGTTGTTTCATTTATCCTTACAAATGTAACTAAGTACGGCCTTCAATATATTTTTAAAAGACAGGAGAGTCAAGTAATTAAGAATATGTTTTTTGAGGTAATTAATCTGTGGTTTTTTGGAATTGAGAGGTTTTTCACCAGTTTTTTTTTACATTGTGTTACAAATTATGTCGAATGCAAGCCAGATAAGTCTGTGCGTGTCCAAGATCGCCACTAATCGTGGTTTCTACTGACGGTGCATATTAGTTCATCTAGGCATACTATAGTACCAAGCAGCACCCTCGGTCGTATGCAGCTGCAGACTCATCTGGCTTCCACTCCACATAATTATCTGTTACGGTTGAGTTATCTTCATACATGAGTAGGTACCATATCAGACATGGACACAAAAAAACTTTTTCAACGTTTCTCGAAAGCTGCTCTACATAGGTAATTTGTCGCCGCGTTAAATACATACGTCTAAAATGATTACCTACTTTTAAACAGTTGACGCTGCCGGGGATTTCATTTCGATTAAAAAATAAAATCGATTTAGATCTAAGTTAAAGTATGGACTTCTCTAGTAACGTTAATAACTATAAATGCGTTCAAAATCAATATTTTTTACTGCGTTCTGATAAAGCAAAGTTATAATTATAAAGATGATTATTTAAATACTTCCCAATCTTTTAAAAATAAACTGATGATACCTAATAATTACATTAACAATGTACTACATTTTGGTGACAGTCTCATCTTAGGTCGGAATTCTGTTTTTTCTTAGTCCAAAATGACCATGATCCTTTAAAAGTGTATGCTTAAATGGTTTGGTCATGTTGAGAGGATAAATGAGGGGCACTAACAAAAAGTATGTACAAGGCTGTTGTGTATTTACAAGGCTGATGAAGCTGAATACCAGTATTTTACATGGAGCTACTGCCTATCTGACCTCCATAACCCAGTTACCGCGTAATACGATACCCCTTAGTAAGACTGGTTGTCAGACTGTCGGGCTTCTGACGACCTGTAACGACTGTCAAAGATCCACGAATGACAGCCGAGACCAACGGCTTAGCGTGCTTTCCGAGACACGGAAGGGTATTGATATGTAAAAATGGTCACCCATCCAAGGACCAACCGCGGCATAGCAAAAATTTATTAAAAGAAAATGTAATTTATAATTACAATCCACCCCACGACACGGGTGTGTATTTTTTTACATTTTGTGTATGGTGGGTCGTTCATGAGGAACAGGCTGTAAAGTTCACTCATCCTCCATAGAAAAGGGAGATCCTCCGACCAGACTGGTGTTGTGTCTGGTGGGCTACTGCCCAACGATTGATGTCGGGACGTTGTTGTATATGGTAGTCGCGCGGTAAACTCTGATTGCGCGATGCAGGATTTTGCGTGACGTCAGTGTGATGCACAATCACATCACTGAAAACCAAGAGGCTGTTTGCAACAGTTAAAAACATATGAAAATTTAACTTACCAACAAAACAAGAATATACCAACACAACAGTCTTCAACACAATTTTCACTCCATTCACAATTTTATCTTTAATCTGTGCTTTGACGTCCCCCTCCAAAATCTGTGCCAGGTCAAACTGTAGCGTGGACTTGAGACTGCTGTTGCTGTGCAAACCTATCAGGGTGTTGAGTAGTTCCACCATAGACTGGGAGTCTAGGAGGTATAAGCTGACGAGGCAGGAACAGGCCACCTGAAATGGGTAGGAATAGTTTTGGTCATACTAATATTGTAAAGGCGAAAGTTTGTGTGTGTGTTTGTATGTTTGTTACTTCTTCACGATCAAACGGCTGGACCGATTTGGATGAAATTTGGTATGTAGATAGCTTATAGCCTGGATTAACACATAGGCTACTTTTTATCCCGGTGTAAGCGGGTGAAACCGCGGGGCGCAGCTAGTATTTTATAATTGTAAGTTAGGCCTTATGTAAAACACTTACATTCAGCCTCATCTGCTTACAGTTCTAGAAATGTAAGCCGACGTTCGCACGGACGTAAAAATATAGCGGCGATTTTTTTTCGCGCACTGGATTTTCAACGCTCTACATAGCGCCGAGAGTTGAAAATCCATCAGTGTGTTTTGTCGACGCGCTAGAATGCGTTCTGTTGTTGTTAATTTGGATTCTCAATGATCGCCTCAACAACGAGAGTTGTAAATCCAGTGCGCGATGAAATTCCACCCCGATATTTTACGTCTTTTCTCGTCTTTTGAAAAATATGGGCCTGATAGTGCTTTGAAACTAGGTATCTAGGTAATCTAGGCAGGGCTGATTAGAAGTTCAAACTAAGTATAAACTATTAAATACCTCAACACTAATCTCGACATCCTGCAGCTTCTGTCGGCACACCTCAATGATGGTCTGGTTGAAGTTAGCTATGGAGTTCCACTGCTGTTGCACCAGCCTCTGCAGTGACTGCATACTGGGCTTAACGTTTTTACCTCCGATTTGGAGTTGCAAACCTGCGGCATAAATAGTTTTATGTGAAAGTTTTTAAGTATAGTTCATACTGACAGGAAATCTACAGCACAAGGAATGCATTACTAATTTAGGTTCATTAACCTTTTTTAACCGACTTCTAAAAAAGGAGGAGGTTCTTAATTCGGATGTTTGTATTTTTTTTTTTATGTTTGTTCGCGCATAACTCCGTCGCTTGCCAACCGATTTGAAAAATTATTTTTTTGTTGGAAAGGGTATACTTCCCAAATGGTCCAATTTTTGTCAAAATCCAGTTCTAATAATGGGATCCTGGAGAAATCGAAGGAAATCTTCAAATATTATAGGCACAACTATAGCGATTTGGGTATTTTTTATAGTAGCTCGTGCATTTGCTCTCGGAAAGCACCACTTGGTGAAGTGGAACTGATGATGAAGACCACAGATGGCTACCGGAAGTACTCAATGATAAATATTTCACGGGTTGCGATTCGATTATTTTAATATGGTTGCTAAGCAATTTCCGCTCGTCACACAATGCGTGTGGTGAGTGGTTGTTGAGGAGTTCTCCTGGTTCTTACCAGCAGAACTCCTCAACAATTAACATCCCAGCATCGGGAAAAGCAATATTTTGTAACATGTGATGAGCAATTGACATTAGACTATTGTAACTTATACAAATTGCAAACAGACCCACTAAAAAGCGAGAAATAAAAACTTTTTAACAAAAAAAAAAACCGACTTCCAAAAATCACTACAAAGTGAAAAATAACTTTGATTTCGGAAGTCGGTGGCAAAAAAAAGAAAGTAAATAAAAAACGAAAGACACCGACTTCCGAAATCAGTTATTTTTCACTTTGTAGTGATTTTTGGAAGTCGGTTTTTTTTTTGTTAAAAAGTTTTTTTTTTTTTTTTTAATACTTTTACGTATCTCGGCTTTGCGCCGGCTTTATGGGGTAGTACGGGCCGAAGCCAAGTGCTACCCCTGGACATTGGTTAGATTATGATGAGATGAAGGTGTGTTCGGTATAAGGGATGGTGATGTCTATCCATAAGACTGTGTTCGTGCGGTGGTTGCTGCACTTGTGTGTTAGGTGACGATTGATAGTTCGTTGTCATTTTGCAGAAATTCTCTGACTATCCTGCAGGTATTCAAGATTGCAGCTTGAAGAGTCTGATATTAATTTGACAACATTTGGTCCAGCTTTTGTATGTCGTAATTATAGAAACAGTTAAAAAGCCAATGTGTCTTGTTTGGATCTATGTTCCGAAGGTTAAGGTAGATGTTAATGAATAGTTACAGATAGAAATCTAGTATAATCTCAATCTGCCTAGCCTTTTCCCAACTATGTTGGGGTCGGCTTCCAGTCTAACCGGATGCAGCTGAATACCAGTATTTTACATGGAGCGACTGCCTATCTGACCTCCACAACCCAGTAACTGGGTAATACGATACCCCTTGGTAAGACTGGTTGTCAGACTTTCGGGCTTCTGACGACCCGTAACGACTGTCAAAGATCCACGAATAACAGCCGGGACCAACGGCTTAACGTGCTTTCCGAGGCACGAGTATAATCTAAACAGGCAAAATATAATGTGCTGTGGATCAAGTGAGCCTTTGTACACAGTTTAGAAGCCTTGGATAAGAAGTAAGTATGACGAAACTATTTCCACTATGAAAGACTAACTAATAGGCTAGGCTAGACTAGGCTGAACCTGGAATTTTTCAAAATTAATTCTTAGTGTTATTAGTAAGCAGTTCTGTTTCTTATTTTATTTTATTTCATTGTAATCTATTCCTTATGTTTGGTGGTACGGATTTGACGATTGGTGCTCATCTTTTTTTGATGTCTTGTCGAGTTTAAGATCTCTTATTATAATTAGTGTATAGCTAGCCGTGAAAACCTGTAATTGGCTTCATGTTTCTTATTGCAGTATATTTATTGTTTTTATGTAAAGCTGTTGGTTTTCCACATGATAAATAAATAAATAAATAAATAAATAAACCAAGAAAGTACCAAAAATGGTATTTCTATTTTAAACTTACCAGTATTAACATGCCTGGCCATGATGAACAACTGTGTAGCCTTCACATAGTCCTCTGCCTCAATGCTGGTCCATATCTTTTCAGGGATTTCCATCAACAGCTTCACTTGCACAGACAAACTGTGTACCGGGTTTGTATTGAACTGAAAACTATAAAAAAACAAATTTTAAAATTTGTACTTATGTTATTCTATTCCATTTACTTATTTCATTTTAAATACATTTAATTACATTTAAAAATATTAAAAAAATAAAATAAAATGTAAAGTATTGAAGTTACTAGCTGTTGCCCACGACTTCGTACGCTTTTTATATATACAAATATTCAGATTGAAAAGTAGCCTATGGCTTTCTGAAGGTCCCAGGCTACATACCTGTTTAATTTCAAAATGATTTGTTCAGGATAGTAAAAAAACATGAGGCGCTATGAGGTAAAGAAAAATGTAACCATTTCTAAAATTAATATCTTTTGGTTCTGTTTGTCGATTTTGATGAAATAAATGTTAAATGTTACTTGACATAAAGCTTCTTGACTTTCAGTGATTCGATTTTGAATACAATGAGTGGCTTTTACGTGATGCGCGCACAAACAAATAAACAAAAATTTATTTTTTATGTTCTGTTACTTATTTCTCGCGTTTTCTAGTACTTTTTTTGCAACACAGCAGGTTTACTATTTTACTATAATATGTTATAGATATAGCCTGAGTCAGTGGCGTAACTACAGGGTGGCAAGTCGGCAAAATGCCACGGGCCCCCAGCCGGAAGGGGCCCCCGGTCAGAAGACAATCCCAACTCCCAACATTTATTATTACCCATTTAGTAAAAAACCGATGAATTTGCCACGGGCCTCGAACGGTATAGTTACGCCACTGGCCTGAGTTGTCCTTTTGCAGATCAATGGTCTCTCTTTATATCTTTGACTTCTCTTCATTGTGAGCTAGTCTACACAAGCTCAAGTTTGACATTGACACCTTGGTCCAAACCTCTCTTATCAGTATGAGTTTGGAGTTTGGTCTCAATCTCAAGCTCACTCTTATGTTGGCGTGTAGTGCATAACTTTATATTAACAAGTACCTCGTAGCTTTAGAAGGTTTGTCATCAATTTTGAACCCCACCAAATGTGTGTTGTGTAAGTTTTTGCAAGCCGCCATCATATCACCGATGTGGTTCAGAGTACTACCAGTGGTCTCCTTCATCTCTTCAATTGTGTCTGCTGCATGGATCAGGTCTCTGTATCTCTCACTGAAATTGTTTGAATGGTTTTGTGTTACTTAATGAAAACTTAATAAACACATAGGTACTATAAGGTGTTATGGTTCCTTTCAAATGTTAAATCTATTAAGTGAGTTAGGAAGGGAATGCATATTCTAAATAAAAGTAAGTAAGTACATATAATATAACAAATTGCATAGCTTATAATAAGCAGGTGACAAAAACAACCTGGTTTTTGTTTTTTATAAGAAGTAACAAAACTAAGCTATGTAATCTCAGTTAACATTTGATGGATGTTTTTGATTAAACAGACTTACCCGACCATAGCCCGCAATTCCTCCCTTTTCCTTTCAATCTCATATTGCAATTTCTTCTGTACTTGGTCTATATCACTAATGTAATGGGCTTGAAACAACTGATCAGGAACTATGTCCAATAAGTTAGGTTGAGACATTCTTGTTGGATTGATGCTTTACTTCACTAACTTAGAAATTAAAGCGCGTATGCACATAGCGACAGTACTAAAGCCGTTCCCGCAAAATCAGATATTTTTTTTGCACTATTACTATTATTGTAAGATGTAAACAAATCAAGGATTAGGTATTTTGTTAATTGCCAAAATGCCAACACATCGGCTGTCAAAATAACATATGTGAATTGTCAAACGAATGATAATTTGACATCAAAAGATCCGTTCTGAAATAGTTAACGTCGATTAAAATCTCGAAAATCTTACAGAGTACTATGCTACGAATAAGTAATTACAATTCGTAGGTACATACATACAGCCAAATTGAGTTTGATCGCAATCAACGCTAAGATCGCAATAGATCGCAGCTTTGCTTTGTCTTCAGTCCCTTAAGATAAAGGCTATAGCGATTTAGGATAAAGGGTCTAAGCTTCAGTCCTTATTACCACCATCGTAAGTAGTTTTACCTGTTGTCTTACACGTTTAAGGTACCCATGCAGATTGAGGTTTTAAAAAAGATACCTATTCTTCATTTAGCTAAGTAGCTTCCCAACAATGAAAACCAGAGTCAGCCTCCAGTCATATTGCTAGATGAGTCGTTATACTGTTAATTAAGCCAGGTACAGACTTACGAAATGTAACTTGCAATGTAACACGCAATGGGGAGGAAAACTAACTTTTTATCACGCTAGGTGGCACATGATCGACTGTCCTTTTTTCATTGATTTGACGAACGATTGTCAAATTGTATGGATTTGTTTGTAAAACAATGTACAGTTGTTCAGAGCGCCATCTACAAACACCTTTGCGTGTGGCTCCTAATTAAAGAATTTGCTATCCACATTGTCGCAATGTAACATAATTCCCATAGTGTGGACGCCTTGTGCGCACGAACCGTGCACACTACGCGCACGAACCGTGCACACTACGCGCACGAATAGAGCATTTCAACTCGTGCGCGCCGCCATAGACTAGTATACGCGCCGCGATCCACCATTTGTCGGTTTTTTCTCGCCGAATACAAAGGGGCGCGCAGTGTGCACGCACGGAGCGCCAGTGTGGACGAGTTGTATAGCCCGTGCGCGTTAACATGGCACGTGACTCGAGTGAATTACGTGTAAAGAACTGAGTGCAAAAAAATATTGAGTTTTGTAGTTTTTTGAATATCAACATTTATTTTGCGCTGAGTAGTTTCTCATAACGTACCACTTTACGATGCTTTAAACGAGACAAAACATAATGTTTAGACACAATTTTGTTTTCGAGCCAGGTGCCATGTTTACGCGCACGAGTTATATGTGTCTGAACTGCGGAACGCGCGCGAACAATGGAGGAACTAGGAAGTTCTCTTCGCGTGTTCTCGGCAGACTGAGCTATGTATCCCAATCAACCTTGAAACTAATGCTTTAGCAATAAAGATGAAAATTTATTAAAGAAATTGGACAGATTGTAGTAGCTTAATGTACTGGCGTCTGTACATGCTCGTTTCGTGCGTGCGTTGCGTCCACACTTATGAAATGCTCCTTTCATGTTACGTTACAGCAGTCTGTACCCGGCTTTTTTTTGTTGGTTTTGAGCAGCCATTTCGTCCCACCGGGGTTCTAATCCAATGTGCTCCGTCGCGTGACTCCTGGCTGTGTCAGGGCTCCACATGGTAATTATTTTGGGCCACTGCTCAGTGGCTTGTAGTTTGTTAAAATAGATCTGGGATGGAAAAATACAAAACAGGAATAAGGAAATTAAACTAGCAAGTTTTATCGAAATAATAAATATAATCAAAGTACATAATACGATTCAATTTTGCAGTAAAATAACAATTAGATGTTTGTAGTCAATCCGGTGTCGCATAGGTACTCGGTACACTTAGATGTCATTGAAGAAATAATATCACAATTTGCAGATCATTATAATAATGAAATTCATATTTAAAGATTCGATTTGTATATTACTTTAAGTACATATACTTTGATTTATAAAATTCAGTCGGATAGAAAACAAACTTCTTAGTACATTATTGCAAGAATTTAAATGGAAATAAATGTTCGTAATATTTTTCCAGTCTGAACTCTGAATTTTTAACAAATATTCCCAAATTTCCCAGTCCGTGTTCACAGAGAAACTACATTTAAATAAGGAAATATCCATAACTTCGTCCAACTAACTTTAGCAGAGAAACTTTAAAAAATACTTCCGAATACCGCTCATATATCCCACCACTTCATAAAATTGTCAACAATTTACTAAAGAAACTTAATTTGTTTTGATAATTAAAAACATGTTCACCTAAAATTGTAAAGCACAATTTTCTACTCAATATGAAATGTTTGAACAGGCACTATCTTTTTTATTTATACACAAACACTCCATTTTGGAGCCAATGTTAGGGCCTTCTGTATTTGTACATTGTTTGTACTCAAAACGAGTTGATGCCCTTAACATTATCATACATTAGGAACATGAGTGGGGCCGACATTGGCCCTCGCATAGAGACAAAATGCAAAGCCAAAGTGTGCGTATTTTGACGCTTCATCATTAAATTATAAGGACGAAAATTGACAATACGATACGCACATTACTCAGAATATCAGTCGGAAAGAACTTAAAAATCAGAATAATAAAATAAATACTCGTAATAAATGGACCATTCACGAAACAAGATTCAACTTAATAAAAAAGATTTTCTTATTTCATTATAAAAATATATAATAACACTAAAAATATCCATGTATAACGGTGCAACATTGATCTATTTGTTACATTAAAATTACACTTAATTCAACCACCTTTAGTTGGCTGCACACATTGCTAATAATTAATATAACACAATAAAATGCTTGGAAGTCTTGTTATTGCTGAATTTAATACTAATTAATAACTTTGCAACTTGCAACACTAAAATATAATACAAGAAAATTTTGAGATCGTCATGGCTGTCCTGAGCCAAATTAGATTTGTTTTCATCGAAAAATAAGTCTTTATAAATGCCAGAATGTTTATGTTAAGGTGATTGCGCTGTGTAGCCCGCGAAATTCATTTTTTTTTGGGTTTTCTGCAATTTGCAGGTCCGTGTCAGGTTGTATCTTGATCAAAATGTGATACGCGGCAATAAAACATATGTATTTATATAATTTTAACCATAAAAATCATCAATACATCTCTCTAACTTAGATTTCGTTCGTTTGAAAACTCTGCACTAAATCTAAGTCCGAGGATGTATTGATGATTTTTATGGTTAAAGTTCTATAAATACATATGTTTTATTGCCGCGTATCATACTTTGATCAAGATACAACCTGAAACGGACCTGCAAATTGCAAAAAACTAAAAAAAAAATGAATTTCGCGGGCTACCACAGCGCATCATCCTTAACCTAGATTATTTTGAAGGTTCGAAAACATTACCAAAATAAAAATAAAACTGTTTAAAAAAAAATTGCCTCAAGGAAAGAAAAATACTTTGTATATTTTCTTAAACATTTCACCAAAAGGGAAACTATACATAATTTATTGCGGGGTATCTAATTATTTAGCCATGTGTTATAAAGAGGAACATTTATTAACAAGGAACTCACGACAACAGTCTGATTGATATGAAACCGTCACTACTGGACCGGTTATATTGTCCAGATCGTCACAGACAACACCTGGGCAACTTACCCAGGGGTCACTACTCTAACCTAACATTATAAAGAGAGACTGTGAGTTTGTTTTGAAGCCTTACTATATTTTGACCAAGAAGCTTATAGGCAAAAAGGTCGCACAATATCTTACTAAAGAAAAAAAAATGTCATAGAAGTCCTCTCACACTGCTGTCAATATTTCTCCTTCTAAATTAAGCTCCAAGAAAGTTGTTCACAAGAGATTGAGAGAACCTTCTTTGATTTTCAGTTTAGTAATACTATGCGTGCCAAATAAGAATAGTACTGTCAAGACGCCATTTTGTTTCGCAATACTCGCGAACTTCATTACCAATGCGTACTAATTTGACAGCTATCGTGTGAAGTTGAAGCAAGCGCGATCCGGTTCTTATTTGGCACGCATAGTACTGTCAAGACGCCATTTTGTTCCGCAATACTCGCGAACTTCATTACCAATGCGTACTAATTTGACAGCTATCGTGTATTTGACAGCTATCGTGTGAAGTTGGCAGCAAGCGCGATCCTATTCTTAGTTGGCACGCATAGTACTGTTCTGTCCATTGCTGAGGATTGTATCCTGCGGTAACAGGCCTACTTGTCTATAAACCTCTTGGTATTGGCTATCTTTCCCCATATAAGCCACATCTCCCGCCGACATAAGTCGGACAATAATTTTAATTTATCCTTAATAAAAAACAGTAACAATGTATACAGCCAACTGAAACTCGATATAAAACCGCTCTCTTCGCACTGGACCTCGATCAACGTTCATTTATTGCCTATGACTTATGAGATTACTGACACTGACACTTCAGTACATCACTTCGTAGACAGTCGCCTTCTTGTCACCAGAACCCGTCACTATGAACTTATCGTCCGCTGATATATCACAACTGAGCACCGATGACGACTCCTTCGACTGCAAGGAAAATGACATTCATATCAATTTGCAGTCTCAGCATAAAATGTGTAATGAGAAGCTTATTCTAATGCCGGGGCCACATTATACGGGATGTGCCGTTGATTATCGCGTTGAAGGGCGATAACCGTAGGTGTAGCCACCACTTACCGCGATAATTAGACCGAATCTTGACCGAATTTAACTACCACAATGTTTAAAGCGTTTATTGGCATTGACGTTGACGTATAATGTGGCCCCGGCGTAAGAAGTTGAATATCACATTGTGTGTGTGTGGAATATCTAAGTCTTTTTACATGAATTTCGTTAGTTGAATTGTTGAATAACTTTTGGATTTAAATTCTCTGTAAATTGAGCCGTTTCTGTTATGCACCCACTATTATATACAGGCTTAGCAAAAGACACAGTAAAAGTTAAAATTCGGCCATGCTTTATGCGGTATTAACTCAAGTCAAGATTTAGCTCAACAAAATACAGCAGCTCTTGTTTTTAAAATTCAAAATATTTTATTAAAACCTCATCATCATCATTCAGAAGCTAGGTTCCAGTGAGGGTTTTCTGAAATGACGTTAACTAGGTGGCAGCACTGAGACGTCAGCTCGGAGTACCTGTCAATAGTGTCAAAGGGCCTATATTTTCATTAGTCGTGTCGTAACTGATTCATGAACGTCATCATATATTCAATATTCATTCTCTTGCCAAAGTGGCGCTAACTGGTGTCGTGATTTTTTATGAAAACCCTCATTGGTCGTTTGCTATGGAGGAGAGCCGGCCAGAAACTCAACGGTTAGTCGACGTTCGCACGGACGTAAAAATATCGCGGCGATTTTATTTCGCGCACTGGATTTTCAGCAACAGTGTGTTTTATCAACGCGCTAGAATGCACTCTGTTGTTGTTAGGTTGGATTCTCAATGCTAGGCTCAACAACGAGAGTTGAAAATCCAGTGCGCGATAAAATCCCGCCGCGATATTTTTACGTCCTTGCGAACGTCGGCTTACTCTTTTACCCTTTTCTGCCATGTCGTTGTTTTATCTACAATCTACAAGATTCCGAGTTCAGAAGATTTCTGAGAACGTACCTGGAATATACTAGCTCCATAAGGCGTACGCCACGCATTAAGTAGGTTATCCTTCCCTGTAGACACGAACCACTTGCCGGCGGCCGCGAACTTAAGGGACAGTACACAAGACTCGTGCAGTAGTAGCTGATAGCGGTCCGGCTTGCCCGCGTGGAGAACTTCTACGTGTGAGTTCTCCATGCCTACTGCTAGCCATGAACCTGGAGGAGAGAATATAGACATAAAAATAAAGTTAATGGATATTATTTCAGTGGGTCGGTCAACAGGGACGACAAAGGTGATTCGAAGGAGACAAGCAGCAATGGCAGCAATTCTCGCAATTTATCCCGCTTGGGGGCTGTTGTTACTGTTGTAGATGTAGACCTGCCAAATACTATTCGTGTCAAATTATCCTGCCATTATCGTCAATCAATAAACTAAATCTCCATGGAAACCACATACGTATTGTCCATGGAGATTTAGTACAATACGATTAAAATGAAATGTCATGTTATAAAATTCAAACACAATAAAGTATTGCGTATCGAAATGTAGAGTAAAAGAGATGGGTAAACAATTTCCGTTCATTCATTTTTGAACGGATTACGAATCTCAAAATTTATCCCGCTTGAGGGCACTGTTGAAGATGTAGACCTGTCAAATACTTTTCGTGTCAAATTATGCTTCCATTTCGTTACATTGCTTTAAAAGATTTTTTAGGATTTTAATCTTACTACTGTTATAAATGCGAAAGTCTAACCTTTCGCATTATTAGTCTAAACTTTTGCATATTTCGCAAGGAATAATCCTTGTCTACATTATAAAGGAAACCTCCGTGCAAAATTTCAGCTTTCTAGGTTCAAGGGTTTGGGCTGGGCGTTGATGAGTCAGTCAGTCAGTCAGTCAGGACTTCTCTTTTTAACCGACTTCCAAAAGGAGGAGGTTCTCAATTCGTCGGAACCTTTCCCCGATTACTCGAAAATGGCTGGACCGATTTGGATTTTTCTTTTTTTGTTCGAAAGGGTATACGTCCCAAGTGGTCCCATGATCATCAAGTCAGGATCTGATGATGGAATCCCATGGAAATCGAGGGAAACCCTCAAATTTTATGGGCACACCTATATCGATTTCGGTATTTTTTATAGTAACTCGTGCATTTGCTCTCGGAAAGTACCATTCGGTGAGCTGGAACTGATGATGAAGACCACAGAGGGCCATCGGAAATACTCAATTATATCTAAGTATATAACAGGTTGCGATTCGATTACTTTAATATGGTTTATGCTCGTCAAAATAATGGTAATGGTGACTTCACCATGAGCTCCATTTCTCCTGTTCTTACTAGGAGAACTCCTCAAAAATTAACGGCCCTGCATCGGGAAAAGCATCATTTTGTAAAACGTGATGAGCAGCTGACATTGGGTTATTGTAACTTAGATAAATTACAAACTGAACCACTAAAAAGTGAAAAATAAAAACTTTTTTACGAAAACAAAAACCGACTTCCAAAAAAAACACTACAAAGTGAAAAATAACTTTAATTTCGGAAGTCGGTGGCAAAAAACTAAAATACAGATCCAAAGACACCGACTTCCGAAATTAAAGTTATTTTTCACTTTGTAGTGTTTTTTTTGGAAGTCGGTTTTTGTTTTTGTAAAAAAGTTTTTATTATTTATATAGATAGATAGATATTTTAAAATGTTTAAAGTAGAAATTGATGATAGGGAAATTGGAAAAACTGGCTCCAGGATCGTCGTTGAAGGTGATATTCTAACAGTCGCAGATTCATCGCGTGGAGATCTAGTCGTGTGATCACCCTAAATTCATCATAGTAATAACCTCAGTCGTTTGGAGAGGATTTTACGTCCAGCCACAGTCTACATATCATACAGTCGTCCGACGACGCCCGAACTGCTTACGAAGTTTGGCGAAATAAGTAAGCAGTTCGGGCTTTCGTCGGACGACTGTATGATGTATAGACTGTGGTCCAGCTGTGGTTACACCGTCACGTTTCCTGTCCTAGCGCTTTTGTCTTTTGGAGTTGCAGGGTTGCTATTTAGGAGATATGTACAGTCCGCGAGGCATAGGCTGAGCTTTGCATTTGTGTGTGTGATCACCAAAATTGTACGAGAGCCCATGACCAAAATTTTTATGTTATCGTTTTACGACCAAAACAACATGTGACGAGCAAAATGTCTGAAAACAAACTTTTTCGTAATAAAATTACGAAACCTGTGATATTTTTAATATCAGAAATAATTGTGATAAAACCACCTGCCTATTTTTTTTTTTGACATAGCAGAAATGGGCTCCCAAAAAACTGTGACGTTTCTGACCGGTGCTGCCCACTGAGTCGGGATCAGAATCATCTAAAGTAACGATTTTATACGGTTTTGGCCGTAAAACGATGCGACATGGTTTTGTTCATGGCCTCTCGTACTAAAAGAACAAAAGCCGATTGCCAAAAAGCAGTATAAACCGGTTTTAAACCAAGCAAAGGTCGCCACACCTACACTATCTATGTGCACTCACACAAATGCAAAGTTCAGCTCGAGGACTTTAGTATACTAATGTATAATATAATAATGTAACTGACCAGTAGGACAGTATCCGAGCGAGAAGATCTGGCTGGAGAAGTCGTGCTGGTGCAGTTGCCTGCCCTCGCGCAGGTCCCACGAGCGCACCGTGTTGTCGAGCCCGCCCGTCCATAGCCGCGTGCCGTCGCCGCTGATGTCTATGCACGACGCGCCGTCCGTGTGACCTATGAATGAATGAATGAATGAATGAATTTACTCGAATGAACCCAAAATTCACAATAGCTCCTGTTGCCTTATGTTACATGGTGCAACACAGACCACTGCGCAAGAAGTAGACCGGGGGGCGCGATAGTGGTAGGGAAGACGTGTCCTTAGGATATGGAAGGATTATAGAGCCGTACCAGATATGCATCCTGTGTAAGCAATGGAATTGTTTAGAGACGGTTGATATAAGGTATGGGCTCTTCTAATGACGTCGCCGCCAGGTTCTCTCCAGTCCAGGGACCCGTACTATGATGTGAAAAAAAGACCATGGATCTATCATGGTTCCAATGAGAGAGAGAGAGAGAGACAGAGCTATATACGACTTATAGCACCATCCTTTTTTCTCAACGGAATCATGATGGATCCATCTTTTTTAACGTCATAGTACGGCCCCAGCTTTACTTGTGAATCTTTTGGCGGGGTTAAACTGCATTCTCAACTCTTTTTAAGTCACTGCTATGCTTTGTTCCGAAAAAAAAAAACAAAATAGAAGATGACGGAAAAAGATGGAGACTTTTTTCGTCATGGGTGTGATTTTTATGATTTTCAGAGGTGCTGATGTCGTTATAATGGGCCACTTTGAGTCACTTATTTTCGTTACAGTATTCTACTAAATAAAATTGAATTTAAATGCTTATACATACCTTGGAATTGTCTAACTAATGTTTGGTTCTGGAGATCCCATACCGCTATGTTTCCGTCTGAACAACAACTGAAGCAGACCTGTAGAATAAATACTTATTTTAATATTTCCATAATACATCGAGAATTAAGCTATTATTCACCCATCGTGGCTAAGGATGACTAGCTCGTGGCTAAGTAATAACAGCCGCACGGATCAATCCCTCAGGTTAACCTACGCTTGCCGGGGTTGGTCAGTGGATGGGTGACCATCTTTACATACCGAGACTCCTCCGTGCCTCGGAAAGCACGTTATGCCGTTGGTCCCGGCTGTCATTCGTGGATCTTTGACAGTCGTTACGGGTCGTCAGAAGCCCGAAAGTCTAACAACCAGTCTTACCAAGGGATATCGTATTACCGATTTACTGGGTTGTGGAGGTCAGATAGGCAGTCGCTCCATGTAAAATACTAGTATTCAGCTGCATCCAGTTAGACTGGAAGCCGACACCAACATAGTTGGGAAAAGGCTAGGCAGTTTGATCTGGGCATGGCTATAAGAAATATTAAGGCCAAGAAGTTCTCAGGTTATTATCGGTTAGTTGCAAAATGGCCTTGCAATTATAAAAAATTTAACGCTTCTTTGGCAGTCGGGGAAAAAAACATTGCAAACCTGATTTTATTTTCACTTGCTCAATAAACTGATGCTCAAAGTGAGTCTTTTAGTTAAATTATGGTCTTCAAAACTGGATAAAATACTTAAACAACGGAACATAACTGGGGTTTTCATAGTAGTCTAATTACCTTGGAGTCAGGACTAATAGCGAGCGCGTAGCACGCAGGCGCGGAGGACGTGAGCTCTGCGCGCATGCGCGGCGTGGGCGACGCGAGGTCCCAGATGGACAGGTTGGACGCCTCGCCACCCACGATCAGCGTGCGCCCGTCCGGCAGCAGCTTCACTGAGCGAATGTAGTTGTCTCTTTGCTGGAATAAGGGTTGGTTGCTCATGTTCAAATATACAAAAAAAAAAAAAACCGGGCAAGAGCGAGTTGAACTCGCGCACCGGGCAGCCTTTCCGATATCTGAAAAAGTGTGCTATTTAGAGACATCGTTTTACTTTCCCTGTAATCTGTACATAAACTTCTATTACAAAGAATAATTTCAGATTTTTCTCTATGCAAACTTCGGAGATAAGGAACAGTATTTTTTTTTACATTTTTCATCAAAACTCGAAAACTATGCGGCCTAAAAAAAATGTTTGAGAATGTGTAAACAGCGGTATTTAATATGATACTCCACATGCTTTAGTACCCCACTTCGAATTTTTAAAACCTCCTTTCAGTCTTTGTTGCAAAAAAAAAAAAAAAAAAATTATTTCTTTCTTATTTGCAAAATAGTTGTGTAAACGTCATCTAAAATTGTTCCAAATTTCAAGTTGATAGCATTAGTAGTTCTTGAGATACCCAGCTGTGACAGACAGACAGACAGTCACACCATAATAAGGGTTCCCTTTTACCATTTTAGTACGAAACCCTAAAAAGGCATTATATCGTAGTTTGCACCCATTTGGTTGAATTTACCTTAGGAAAAATATTCATCAGATCTTCACACACCTCTTTCAAGACCCAGAACCGCTGTATTGGACTCATGTTTTGATATTTCAGATTTGGAATTAACCAATGGGCATTAAACTTCAATAAAACAATTCATAATTTGTGGACCATTTTACGAATCTCCGTAAAAAAACTGTCAAACAGATGAATTGCGTGCTATGAATTGTACGCAGATAAATAATGAATTGTCAGTTTGTGACCGTTTTACGATTTCAAATATGATTCATAATACCTAGATTATCCTATTATGATTCTGCCAAAGTGGCCGTTTTAGCCCCCCAGTTCCCAATCATTAACACAAGAAAGAAAGTATAAACTTACCAAACAATCAAGCTGCGACAACGGCTCCAACGCAGCCGGCGACCCTGGGTTGCTAATATCCCATAACTTAACACATCCTTTCCCCCCTGTATACGCATGTCTCGAGCTCCCAGATAGTGACAACGCCACTGCACAGACTACTTCGCCGTGGGGTAACGCGGCCACCGCCCGGGCCCCACGCGGGACCCCAGCCCCACCGAGCGCGTCCGCCGGGAACCCCACGGCCTGGAGGGGCCCACCGTTCGAGTGGTACGAGTAGGCCCTGTCGGTTGGAACATGTTGTAGTTGACTGATGAGAAAAAGTAATATTTTATTATGGCGGCAGATTAGCAATAAACAACGTGTCGTTTTGTGACCATCAAACCGAACAACTTTTTCCATGGCACCAACATCGTAATCCCGAAAAAATAATCAGCCGTCCCATATATTTGCGTCGAGTAGGTATTGAGGTTTTCTATGGGACAGTTGAAATTTTTTGTCGCGATTACGATGTTGGTCCCATGGAGAAAGTTGTTCGGTTTGATGTTCTGTATCACACCCTGAAATTTGACGAGGATGCAAAACGACACGTTGTATTTGAATTCAGAATATAAATAAAATATTCATTCAATTTATTCAGTCATTCACAGTCAAGCACAGTCTAAACCGCTGGGTCTGGAACAGAGAGTACAGTAATGTAGTACTAGTAGTAGTGAAACTGAGCACTAAGGAAGGATTTTTGATAATTCACCCCCATAAAGGGGTAAAATAGGAGATGAAACTTTGTATGAAAGGTCGTCATGTTTGCCGAAGGGAAATCCTGTGGGGCACATGAAACTTGTCCGAAATAATTATCAAGTTTTTGAATAACAAATTCTATATCATACAAGACAAAGTTTAAATTCTATTACAACCAAAATGTTTTACGACGTTTTAATACCTTTTGTTAGCCGTCTTTCATTCATCAACTCAACACGACTAAACCTTCTAAGCATACTCTTTTAAATTCTTGTCACTACATCTTCTTTCTTTCTAATTCAAAAATACTTTATTCAAAACTAGCTTTTGCCAGCGGCTTCGCGCGCGTGGATGTCGAAAAAATATCCCACAGGATCGTACTACCGGGATTTCCTTCCTTATTCCTTGTCTACATTTTAAAGGGAACCTCGGGTTTGGGATGTGCGTTGATGAGTCAGTCAATCAGTCAGTCCGTCAGTCAGTCAGGACTTCTCTTTTTATTAATATAGACAGATAGATGTACTCACGGCTTAGCGGGACCGATACCGTTGGTTCTGTGATGCTGGTCGTAGTGCATGGGGTGCGGCAACGCGGGCGCAGCGGCGCGGTAGGCGGCGTACGCGGGGAAGCCGTACGCGCCGCGCGCGCCCGCTCCCCCCGCCCCGCCAGTCGGCGTCGGCGCGCGGGGCAGCTTGCCGCCCGGGGTGCCTGGCTTCTCCTGAAATAGTTACAACACATATAATGGAGTGTCATAATTCATCATTCTCCTGCCCTTACCCCAATCTATTTGGGATCGGTGCAACATGTCCTTTTTTCCATACTTCTCTATTAGTCATCATCTCGGTAGTCACCTCCTTTCTAGCCATGTCATCTTTCACACAGTCCATCCATCGTTTCTTTGGTCTTCTAGGGTAATACTCTTATAGCCATCGACATTCATCCTCAAAACTTTCCTCACGACATTTTCATATAATGGAGTATGAAGGGGAAAATAGATCAGGTTAGGCTACGCTCGCCGCGGTTTGTCCGTGGATTACATACTAAGACCCCTCCGTGCCTCGGAAAGCACGTTAAGCTTTTGGTCCCGGCTGTCATTCATGGATCTTTGACAGTCGTTACGGGTCGTCAGAAGCCCGAAAGTCCCAGTCTCAGTAGTGATCAGAGTGATCGGGTTGTAAATAAAAACCAGGCAAGTGCGTGTCGGACCACGCACAATGAAGGGTTCCGTAGTTGAAAAGAATTTATCCAAAAACAAACTTAACATTGTAATACCAAAAAAAAAAAAAAGTCAGAAAATGAATTTCGCGGTCTAATTTAGCGCATCCCCTTAAATTCTACGCAATCACCCAGTAAAGTGAATTGTAGCACGCAAATCTATAATTTTAAATTTAGAAGTTTTAAACTTTATATCTCACCACTTTTTCCAATAATTATTGGTTGAATAACATTATTAACATAAATACATAAAGTCACGCCTTCTTCCCATGGGGGTAGGCCGAAAGTCCGAAACTACAGAGCGCCACCTGCTACGGTCCTTACATACTCCTTTTGCCTTGTTTAGTTTATACATCTGTTCATACACTCACGCCAGTTGCGAGTACTATGCACCTGACCTAACATTATTAAATTATAATTAAAAGTTCATTGACGAAAATTGAGGTTGTCACATAAAACCTAAATTAGAATTTCGGGTTTAAGTATTCGAATAATCAAATCAAGGACGTAAGTGGTACAGTCCGCGAGGCGTAAGGTGGGCTTTGCATTTGTGTGAGTGATCAAATCACCAAAATGGTACCATGACCACAGCCCATGACTAAAATTTTTGTCTTATCGTTTTACGTAAGACAAAATCTTCAATCGTCTTGTCGTTTTACGTTTTACAACGATGCGACATGGTTTTGGTCAAGCCCTCTCGTACTAAAAGAACAAAAGGCGATTGCCAAAAAGCAGTATAAACCGGTTTTAAATCAAACAAAGGGCGAATCGCGCTCTATGCCGGACGTCACACCTACACATATCTACGTGCTCACACAAATGCAAAGCTGAGCTCAAACCTCACGGAATTTACGTGTTCTGAATCAGTTGTTTACATTTATATAGGTAACACAAGCATTAGGTTGCTTAGCTTGGGACTAGATGGCGTTGTGTGAAATGTCCGAGGATATTTATTTATTTTCATCAGATACTTCTGGAACAGACTATAGTGCAAAGTAACGTCCTGTTCAACCAGTGCCCTCCACTAGTTGAAGAGGACGAAGTATTTTTGTTTTAGTCACCACTGAATTACTAAACGCCCCGGCGATATTCCGCTAAACTAGTCGATTTAGCAAGATGTTGTTTGGGTCCTTAACTAACTTACCCCTTAGAAAGATTGTGAAACACTGTCACTGTGAACTGATGGTAGTTTTACTAAGAAAACAACTTTCAAATTAAATTTTCACAATGGGCGTCCAAGCAAAAAGGGGCCAGTAGTGGGGTATTGAGTTAAGACTAAATTCGGTATCTAGAATAGTCAATTGATAGTAAGGATTGAAAAAATATTCAAAAACGTGCACACATTTTTTTTTCAGGCATATGAAGTTGAAATTCTGAAAAAATCGTAGTCATTTACTATGGAATTGTAGATAATTGAGCATTTATTAAAAATCAATTAAAATCGCGAAATGCAATTTTTTCCACCCAACTTTACAAAACTTCATATATCTCGGAAACTAAATGCCGGGATCCTTTCTGCTTGGACGCCTACATATAAAGGTTTCTACGCTAGACGAGCCGAGCACGAACGGAACCGTGCTGGGCGTCGTCGTTCGTGGTGTCAAGTGTGGACTTTTAACGAACCTACAACGATCAGTCTTTGAGCGCGATGCAAATCCCTTTGTGTTCGTCAAAAAACCGACAATTGGCGGAGCACAGTCGAGCACGAATCAAATTTAATGCTCGAAGCGCGCTCGTTCGAGGTTTATAAGTCGGTCCACACTACGCGATCTTGTGCTCGGCTCGTCTACTGTAGACACACCTTTATGTTGCTATTAGCTACAAGTCTGACATTATGACATCGCCAATACGCCTTGAGCAAGAGAGGTTGTAAGTACTCACCTCTTTAAGAGAAGAGGCCTTTAGGATTAAGTACTATTCACACTAAATATATAGATATATTTTCACACTAAATTTAACGATAAGTAAAAAAGTTCATAATAATTGTCAATCAGAATATTAATTAAACTCTCGTTTTAATTTACAAATATTCCTGAAACCACTACAGATATCGGATCTTTAGGGCCTATTTCATGATGTCCGAATAGCCACTACTCACCAAATAAATTCAAAAATGGAACAGAATTTCTATGAAATTATCTGCCCAGTAAGTTAATAGGAACTTAATCGTAGGTGGTTTCAGGAATATTTTTAAATAGTGAAAAGATCCGAAAGCAACCAACTCACGTCTTTGGAACTCTTGGGCGAGGAGCGACTGGAGGAGGAGCCATATCTGGAAGGAGGTCGGGACCGTTCCCTGTTCGCTCGCCGCCCCCCAGCTTAATTTAAAATAATCCTAAATACCATTAGATCTGCTAAATAGTGAAAAAGATCCGAAAGCAACCAACTCACGTCTTTGGAACTCTTGGGCGAGGAGCGACTGGAGGAGGAGCCATATCTGGAAGGAGGTCGGGACCGTTCCCTGTTCGCTCGCCGCCCCCCAGCTTAATTTAAAATAATCCTAAATACCATTAGATCTGCTAAATAGTGAAAAAGATCCGAAAGCAACCAACTCACGTCTTTGGAACTCTTGGGCGTGGAGCGACTTGAGGAGGAGCCAGATCTGGAAGGAGGTCGCGGACCGTTCTCTGTTCGCTCGCCGCCGTCTGTGCGCACGTTAGGCGACCCTCGCTCCTCCTACAATGTTGGAATTGTGGCATAAAATATTGTATACACATCTTTATGGATCTTGTGGCGCTCGAATGACGTTCACAGGGGGGCGCTGTTGCTAGCCTACAATGTTCCCACTGCTGTCCTAGCAGTGGGAACATTGTAGGCTGATTATGCTTAAAGTATGTCTATTGTTTCATACACTGGCAGCAGGCATGCAAACCGTTTCACATGACAAGTCGTTAGAACAAATCATAAAAAAAGTTTGGTAACCTCTGTTAAAACATGCAACTATATTTGTTTTAAATTCCTGACGATCTTAGAGCAGTGGTGGCCCAGTGGTAACTGCCGCGACTTAAGAGTTGTAGGTCGTAGATTCGAACCCTTTTTTTTTTTTGGATGGGTAATCATCAAATAAATTCTCCCGCCCTGGGTGGAGCGGAAGGGCGTGTCAGACTTTTACTGATTAAAACCCACCCGTGTTCCTTCAGTTGCCTATGCCAGGGCCACGGTATCTCTTTCGAACAACCCACGACCCCGGCGGCATCGGCCCTATCGGACCCCATCATTTTGCTGACATCTCTTTGAGGCGAGCGTGGAACACAACAAGACGTCGACCCGGGCCTGTCGTCCTGCCGTCCTTATCGGACGGCGAGCTACCCACTACTCGCCGCAAAGCTCGAACCCTGACAGGCGCTTTACTTTGTGTAAATTATTTAATCACCACTGCTCTCAAAACGGTGAAGGAAACATCGTGAGGAAACAGGCATGTTAACCAAAAATTCGAAGGCATCTGACATCTACCAACGCGCACTGGGCCCGCGTGGTGGATTATGACCCAATACCTCTCACAGAGAGGAGGCCTGTGTCCCAGCAGTGGGAACATTATAGGCTGGTTATGCTATGCCTGACGATTAAATATTCTATTGTTCAAAAACCTTTTTACATTAATAATTTATCTCTAACAGTACTGATGAAAAACTTCTATGTAACTGTGATTAGCATTTCAATAGACATACACTGCATAGAACGCAAGCCTTTTAATATTTCAAACGTGCACACAAAATAACTACCAATTAAACACAATGAACTGCAAACTAAAACAGGAAAACCATTTCAAAAGTATACAATTCATAGCCTTGAAATCCTTTGCACACTATAGAAAACACAGTTGTTACCATCTTACCTCATTTGCCACATCGACAACAAGATCTTGGTCACTTTTTTCAGCGTCGCTGTCCTAGAAATGTAATTAAACAATTAATAAAGGTATTGATAACATTATTTCTTTAGGAACCAGCAATAATATTAATTGACAAGTATTGTTACAGCCATCGTTATCAGCAACGTATTTTATAAAGCATCTGAATAAACAAGCAGTTGGAGCAGACGGTTTTTGCTGAGTTGTGACCATTTGTATTTGTTATAAAGATGATTATGAATACGTTAATATTTTATTAGAGATCCCTCATACAAAACCTTAGGTTTTTAAATAAGCAAAACAATGAAAATCACGTTTTAGAGGTAACGCACAAGTTGGATTTTTGTTGATATCCTCTAAAAAATAAGGCGGAGTATACTCTGCGGAAAAGAAGTCTTACTTTTAACCGACTTCCAATTTTTGTTTGGTAGGTCATACTTCAGAGGTGGTCCCATATAAATTGCTTGCTCAAATATTAACTTTGCTTGGTTAGTATTTGAGTTAGCTTCGGTAATACGTATTTAATCCACTTTGTGTATCTTGATGAGGTTCTAATAGTTTCTGTCACTATTGTTTACAAGTAGTGGAATACGAATTGGTGTGGGGTAGGTATCATAACTAAAAAAAATAAAATAAAAAGCTTTTTTACAAAAAAAAAAACAACAGACTTCCAAAAAAACACTACAAAGTGAAAAATAACTTTAATTTCGGAAGACGGTGGCAAAAAACTAAAATACAGATCCAAAGACACCGACTTCTGAAATTAAGTTATTTTTCACATTGTAGTGTTTTTTTGGAAGTTGGTTGTTTTTTTTTTTTGTAAAAAAGCTTTTTATTATACAGATAAGCGCTATCTTTTAATCTGCTTGTATGTGTGTATGTCTAGAAAAGACAGAGGGATAATGAAAGTTTAAACCTCATGTGAATCAGGTTTAAACATTTCTAGTCCTCATTTGGCACGCCCTGGTGGCAATAAAAACGAGACCACTACGTGTTTCCGTCCTCCCCACAATACGAGACATCTCGGTAATATATTATTAAACCCTCATTGTATATCATCTAACTAAACCGAGCAACAACCGCCTAAATCAAACACAAGAGAGAGAAAAAAGAACACAAAAAGCAACATGAATGTTTTGGAAGCCGACACATACACTACATAGACTCACATGGCCGAGTACCTTCTCCTCCTTCCGTCGCTTCACGTCGAGAGCTTCAGGTTCAACCGGCGAACGCGGCCGGTACTTCTGTTCACGCTCGTGAGGGGACACTGAGCGCCTTTGCTTTATTAAGTAAAGAAATTACGAATTTGTTTATTTATTTTATTATTTAGACTCCATCGGTTTAGGTAATTAAATAAAGGTAACAACAACGTTATAATTATAAAGTTGCTAAATTGAAGAGTACAACTGTGTCGTAGCATGACATCTGAAGTGACAGGTATTACGTTTAGTAGGTTAATCAGACACGTGTTTTTTTTTGTTTACCTTTATTTGATTACCTAAACCGATGGAGTATAGGTACGTCAACAAACTGAAAACGTCAACAAAAAGACATGGATCACAGAAAAACTATTTAAAAAAAATGAAATTGCAGCATGTTGTTGCATTTGGGTTAGGCTTAGGTACTAATCAACATAAAGTTACGCTGCGCTGTGCTGTGTTGTGTTCTATACAGCTTCTAGAAGATTCTAGAAGCTTCCCTTAAAAACAATTGACGCACAGTTTTGTCGCTGACTTGTGAGAGACGTATGTCAACCGTCAACTAGGCTGTGCACAGTTTTAGAAATATTTACAAAACTCGATCTTCGCCCCGAACTCAAACTGTTTATATTAAAGCACTTACCTACCTAAGATAAACACTATGTTAAAATTTGTTTTTTTTTGTGTAAGCTTGACATGACTTGATGACCCCAAAAAATCATTTTTTTTTGTCGTGTTTGATGTCTAATACCGATCAAGTCTACGGAGTTTCGCTACCTAATTTAATTTGACCCTGTATATTTATCTACCTCACTCCTTATAAAATAAAATGAGGAAACAAAGAAAACGGGACGCATGATGTGTGGTCACGCTTTGTTTGAAATACAGCAGAGATTCCGCGATAAGCGTTGAATCGAACCTAACCCCGTGCCTTCATTGCCGATATTCCGTTTATCTCGCTCGCACTTAACACCTGCATGTCCGATCTTACCACATTCACGCTACACTAGCTGACTCGTTCAGCAAACCCTGCTCAGCTCAATTGTCTGTATGAAAAATAGGACGGCATAGTGCAACATAGCTTAATGTTGATTAGTCACCTAAGGGCGCCGCCGTACATTAGATGTTCGGAGCCACTTTTTTTTCAGCCACACTGCTGGGCAAAGATCTCCTCCACAGCTTTCCACTCTTCCCTGTGTGTTGCTTTCTCCAGCCAATACCCCTTAAGAGGGGAGGTGAAAGTATTCCCCGTTTTTCTTCCTGAATAATGCCTCTAGGAGCATTTTTTTTTTTTTTCATAAAATCTAAGTCTGCTGTAGACACGTCCCTGTCTTTTCCTTTTTTTCAGGAACTAATTAGTAAAGAAAATATGACCCTCCAAAAATTACAAAAAATGCCCGATTTTTACCGCCGTGATTAGAGGACTACCAGACAAATTCTAAAAGTTTTTAACATAAACGAAAATGATAGGAACCTAGTACTGTTTCTTAAAATTTTAATGAAAAAAATAATTGAATCTTCTGTTTTCGAGGAGAAAAAAGGGGAATACGAAACGCCGATCTCGTCGGTCTGAGCTGCAGCTGTCCCTATCACACTCTCTTATCACTGTTCGGGGACAGCGCGACGGCAATAGTTTCTTTAAATAACTATTTTTCAAATTCCTCATAGGGCACCTCCCCTCTTAAACGCCTACAAGTCATCACGCCAGCGCTTCTTAGGCCTCTCTCGGCCCGTCGTTTGGCGTTTGGCATAGGTGAATAATTATGAGCTACCTGTTGTAGTCCCCTAGAGCCGAGCCGATCATCATCCCGTGGCGGCGGCTGGCCGGGCAGCAGCGCGGCAGGCGCCGGGCCGCCCGGCAGTACAGCCGGCTTTATATCTGCGGGAGGGGGCAGCTCCACCTGGAGAATAACAATTAATTATAGAAGCAGTAAGTATTTCAAAGTCAAACTATAAGGAACTTCATAGGCAACTTCATTATGACAAAAGTAAAATAAATGGTTGGAAGCAGGGCCGGATTTAGGGGAGGGCAACCGGGGCGAAAGCCCCGGGGCCTTCACAAGCAGGGGGCCTCCACAATAGAGACTTCGGAAAAAAAAAATTCTTTCAAATTTCAACTAGTAAACCTAGTAAACATCTTTTCCTTTGATATTTTTTTTTCGCTTTTACCTTTACCTACAGCCTAAAGTACTTTATACATACATGATTATTTGATTATATTATTCTTAAATATTAACAGAAATCATTGATCTATATTTGTTCACTCCAATCAGGCAATCAGTGAAATGTCAAAATCTCAAATGGCCCTGATAAGCACTTCCAATTTACTACCCATCTTGAGGGAGTACCCCAATGGCGCAATGGCTCAGTGGGGTGGTACTTGCCCGCAACCTCGGAGGTTGGGTATTCGATTCCGTGTCCCATTTTAAAAAAAAAAATATATATATTGTTACAAATAAAAACACATATTGATTTTTAAAAAAGATTTTTAATGGCCACCGGCCATACAATTACAATATTTGAATTTGATTAAAATTAAATCGTTAAGTATTCGGGCAGAGCTTCCGCACTCCGTGACGACCGATGAGCAAAATGGACGAGTGCCGCCAGCCGCCTTCCTTATATAGCCCGTCGCGGTGTTGTCATTCTTCATAATGATTTTCGTCCAACACGGCTTCTCCTGACGGGGCTGCGTGCTCGAAGCCTTCAGCAGGAACTCGTGGATGGGTCAGCAACACCATCCGCGTCCAACGGCTGTTCGTCGTCATCATCGATCTCTGTGGAGTGGAGATACACATATTTTAAAAAAACATACTTTTTTACATCGTTAAGCAACAGTTGGCCTAAATTCATACAGTGCATAAAGGTGTCGGATTGTGTACCAATTAGCCAAACAAGTCAAAATGAGCAGTAATCGACGCTACGCACAAGCGTTTCAAATCACATAGGTTTTACACAGGTCTGTTCCTACGCAACCGAATACCCCGCACATACTCGCGTGCGCAAACAGGATTTACATCAGTCTCTAGTAGGTCACCCCAGATACCTAATAAGGGCTGGATTTACACAGGTCTGTTGTCGGCTGCGCCACCGACTCACCCCAGAAACCACCAGTGTCAGGGTCAACCCAATACCATGCGCACAGGATTTATACGGGTCTCTTCCACTGAACACAACACAACGTGGCTATAATCAATAAGCACAGGCTTGTTTAGTACACAATCTAACTCAAGAATAGGGAAAAGACTAGTAGGTATGTAAGCTAACAAAGCAAACATAACAGCAATCGTAAACAAGTACCTTCAAAAAATGCAGCACAAGTTTCAGGTGTCCATTCACCCTTCCATAACACCATGTATGTAGCAGCTGCCTGACTAGTCTTTCCGTAGGCACCGGCTAGTAATTTGACCTCATATCTATCGTTAGGGAGGAGCTTAGTTATTTTATAAGGGCCTCTCATACCGCTATCGAGTTTCCCGGTACTTTGAGAGTTCTTAATCACAAAGACTAAATCATTAACTTGGAAAGTTTTAGGCGGTCTCCTATTTTTGTTAACATAAGCGTCTTGTTTCTCCTTATTTTCGCGAATAAGTCCTTCTGCGCGCTGCCGTCTTAACTCGCGAATTGCATCGCGATTTGGATTTGAACCTTCGCAAGTGATGTCTTTAATCAAAGCGTTTATTAAAGGTGTAGTGGAATCAGTGCCAATGAGAAGATTTAATGCCGAATATTGAGTAGTCTTATGTTTAGTAACGTTTAAAACTAATTGCAGTTTCCATAATATTTTTGACCAATCATTTTCATTATAGTTTACTTCTACTCTTAGCATGTTTAAAACTGTACGGCAATAACGTTCGACTTGTCCGTTTTCCTGGTGCATCTCAGGTGTAATGAAATGCACTTGGGCTCCATAGTTTGAAATCCAATTAATAAACTCATGGTTATCGAACATACGACTTTTATCGCACACTAGTCTTTTAAAAGTACCAAACAGAGAAATTATTTGGGTCATTACGCGCTTCAACTCGCTACAATCTTGTCTTGGTAAAGCGTAAAGCAAACAGTACTTGGTGTACGCGTCAACTATAATAAGTACATGTTTATGACCATCGCTTTCTCTCAGCGGTCCGAGTACATCCGCGTGTATAGTATCAAATGGCACTGGAGCCTTTTCCCAAGAGGATATTGGTTGCAAAGGTGCGCGAGGAACTTGCTTATGCGAAATGCATACTACGCAGTGCGTGACGTATTTTGCGACAAATTGTCTAAGACCGGGGAACCAGAAGTGTCGCAGGATCAGATCAGCAGTTTTGTCTACACCAATGTGTTCATGCTCATCATGGAAAACGCGTAATAAGCTTAACCGAAATGCCTTTGGTACATAACATAAGAATCGCGCTTGCTCACCCGTGACGTCATACTTATAGTACAAGAGATCATTACGTTTCACATAACGTGTGTTATCTAATTTACCGTTATCTAATTTTTCAAGTAACGTTAGGGTCTCCTCGTCACCTGCCTGTGCCACTTGAGCCCAATTTTGTGGTTTCTGAACAACATTAATAATATTCACCGGATTCCTACTCAAGTAGTCTACGTGCGACATAAGTGCACCTTTACGGTATTCTAGCGAGAAATCAAAATCTTGCATGTACATCCACCATCTTGCAACTCGGGGTTGGAGATCCTTCTTACGTTGTGTCATTTTTAATGCATTACAGTCTGTGATTATCATAAAAGATTTACCAATTAAATATTGCCTAAAATGTTGTAATGATTTTACTACCGCGAGGGTCTCCAGCTCATAGCTGTGGTATTTTGATTCCGCACCAGCAGTTAACTTGCTAAAATAAGCAACTACCCTTCTACGGCCGTCCTTGCATACTTGAATAAGGATTCCGCCATAACCAATAGAACTGGCATCCGTATGTAGCTCAGTTGTCAATTCAGGATCGAATATTGCCAAAATTGGTTCATTAGTTAAATAAGAAATTATGTCTTGACGTGCATTTTCGTGTTCGTCGCTCCAATTAAAGATTACTCCTTTTCTAGTTAAAGCGGCGATTTGCGCAGTCTTAATCGCGTAATTAGGAATGTATCTTCGAAAATATCCTGCGAGGCCGAGAAACTGACGAACCTGTTTGACGTTACTCGGTCGCGGTGATTTAACTAATGCATCAATTTTATAATTGCTCGGTCTAACCTGACCATCTCTTATAATTCTACCTAGGTATTCTATTTCCTTCGTAAGAAAAGTACACTTCTTTAGATTAATTGAGAAACCTGCTTCAGTTAGTGTTTTTATAACGGAATCTAATAAAACAAGGTTTTCATCAATCTCGTTTGTTAGTATTAACACGTCATCGATATATACCATGACCTTTCCAGCATCAATGAAGGATTTAAGCGTTTTAGCGATAGTTTTCTGATAAAAAATCGGCGCATTAGCTAAACCGTAGGGTACCTTGCAATATTCATACTGGGCCTCTGGTGTAACGAACGCGGTTTTATGAATAGACTCTTCAGCAACTCTAAGTTGATGAAAGCCGGAAACCATGTCCAGGGAGCTGAACCAGCGAGCATTACCTAGCCTATCTATATAGTCGTTGATCAAGGGGAGCGGATATCTAGTTTTGACAGTTATTCGATTCAGTGCACGATAGTCCACTACCATTCTATCGGAACCATCCTTCTTTTTTACTAGTAAGATCGGACTAGCGTATTCTGAATCGGATTCGCGAATAATCCCCTTATCAAGCAAATCCTTCACTATAGTGCGTACTTTTAATTTTTCGTCATGCGATAATTTGTAGGGTCTATAGTACACGGGTACATCTGTTGTTAACTTAATATGCATCTCACTATCTTTCACTGTTGTGGTAGCGGTACCACTTAAAAAGAATTCGGAATACTTGGTGAGGATTTCTAGTAACCGTTCCTTATTATTACCGGACACCGACGTATTAACTTGATCGGACAAGGAAATCGAATTTACTTGCATGACATCGTTTCCGGTTACCTCACTATGAACTATACGTTGGCAGTTACCGGTCCTAACATAAGTAATACCTTTCCTGTTTAGTACGTCTGTACCGATTATGACGGGTACACTCAAATTATTGCCACCTACAACACAAAAATCTATTTCTATCGTTATATCGCTAAACTCAACGGGTAACGTTACAAATGATTCCGATCTAATTTCCGTACCACCCAGGCCGCGTAATAGCTGGTTAGTAGGTTTTAATTGACACGGGAAATGTTTAGCAACACTTTTTGACATTAAGGAAACGCATGAACCACTATCGATTAGTACGTCTAACGGTATGCCTAATATAACAGCAGTCGTCACATCACGATTTTTATAACTACCCGCAATTTCGCGACAAAAATTGACACCACTATTATTTCGTGAGTTCGCGCGTTCCTTAGCAAAACAAGTAGCCTCGGCATGACCTACTTTTTTGCAAAACGTACATTTTAACGGATCGCCGCGAGATGTCGCAGGTATCGCGATTGCTTTTTCGTCGCTATTACTTGGGTTTTTATTCGTCCGTTTGTTACAATTAGCACTTTTATGACCAAATTGATTACACTGATAACACTTTATCGATTTAAAATCTTTGGAATCATATTGACGTTTTAACGGTTTGTGATTTGAGTTACTACTGTTGGAAGACTTATCAGATCGATTAGGGTTATGAAACACTTTCTTATTATAGCTGCTAGAAGGTTTAACAAAGCTCGATAAAAACTCCACTATAGAATCGGGCGATAATTTAGCGTTAGTAGCCATAGCGCGAATTTGTGGATCTGCAATTCCACGAATAATAATAGCGGTAAGCAGCTCGTTACTTAGACCTTTAACTATGCGTAACCTTAAAAGCGATTTACGAGCATACTCAGCGTATGTAGAATATTTATCGGACTCGGTCCGCATTACATCATAAAGAATGTTCGCGACATCGACTGATCGTGGGCATAGTGCTTTTAGTTCTAATTTGAAACTGGACCACGTGCGAATGTTGCTTGTCCACTGGCTAAGCCAGGTGCGAGATTCGCCCTTTAGACAATGTCCGATGCGAGCAAGGCATTCCCTGTCGTCCCAATGGTTCGAAATACGAGCTCTTTCTACCTCATCGCACCACGTGTCGAAGTCATGAACACTCGGATCAAAATCAGAGACAAAATATCGGTTAGATCTGACCTGAGCACAGCTGATAGCGGTCAAGAGACGCTCTGCGGCGTTCGTCACCACGTCTTCAGACTGCGTTGATTCCATGTGGCTAGTGTGTGGAGTCGGCGGCGGCGTTCCCCCTTGCGTGGACAGAAGCTCGCGTGGCGGTGTAGGCGCCCCGAGCACCGATGCTGATGGTGTCGTGTTTGGCAGCTCGATGGCGCGGCTAGGGCCAGCGCTGGTCGATGCAATGGCTTGCGTCTCCACTGACGCACGGGGCTGGTCTTCCAGCGCACGTAGCCTCCTCAGGATCTCGTCTAATGGATTGGGTGAAGGGGTTCGCCCACGGCGTCCCCGTTTGTTGCGTTGATCGTTGGCAGGCATCGCAAAGACAAAAACTCCACCCGAATATTAAAAGCCAAACCACGTGGAGGAATACCTAAATATTTTTCTTTATAAAACCAGAAATGCGTTTCAGCGGCTTTTCAGCCTTCGAATCCCACTTCTGATGTTACAAATAAAAACACATATTGATTTTTAAAAAAGATTTTTAATGGCCACCGGCCATACAATTACAATATTTGAATTTGATTAAAATTAAATCGTTAAGTATTCGGGCAGAGCTTCCGCACTCCGTGACGACCGATGAGCAAAATGGACGAGTGCCGCCAGCCGCCTTCCTTATATAGCCCGTCGCGGTGTTGTCATTCTTCATAATGATTTTCGTCCAACAATATATATATACGTATAAATTAATTGCAGTATGTGAACAATTGGTGTTCTTCAATTCTTAAACAAAAACAAATCAATTATTGTTGACTAATTGGTAATTTTTTTTCATATTTTTTTATGCAGCAAGGTATGCAGTTTGATAGGCAAATAATTATTATTGTGACACAATTAAATGCCATCAATTATTCACGAACTTTACTGCATGCAAATGCAAGAAATCGCAAAAAATCATAGTCGATCAATAATAATTTATTTGTATAATTATTGAAGAATATCGATTTCGATTGTCATACAAAACCCACCTCATCGTGACAAGGAGTCGAACGCTAACATTAACAATCGAGTCATGAGTCATGATCGAGGAAAGAATGTGTCCATTGAAGTTTCCGTGCGTAATTTCGTCTTCATGTAGTTGTCTATTCTTTTATTAATATATTTTTCCAAAAGCATAATTTTCTTCAACCAGCGAGCGAGTGTGAGTTTTTTGAGAAAAAAATTGTTCATTTTATTTGGAAAATAATTTAGGGCAAGGGGGCCTCCACTCCTTTGTTGCCCCGAGGCCTCTGGACCCCTAAATCCGGCCCTGGTTGGAAGTAGTATAGTTGCACTTTGAAGATGACTGTTGAGGTAACACCCCACCAGTCGAAAACATAATGCCAAGTCAAGATCACTTATATAGGTATCGATCCCGGTTTTAATGAGATTTCTGTGATGAGATAAACAACTCTACGCTCTTCCATGTTTCTTTGGTGACAAATCAACAAATATTGATCCATGAAAAACTGAATCGATAAAATTGAAATATTCAAATAAGACTTACCTTATGCGCCGGCGGAGGTAAGTGCGGCGGGGGCGGGGGCCCGCCGCCTGGCGCGAACAGCAGGCCACCCGCGCCCAGCAGGCCCCCGCCCCCCACGCCGTGCGACAGGCCGGCACTCGCATGGATTTGCTGCTACAA
Source organism: Cosmia trapezina (assembly GCA_905163495.3). NCBI lineage: Eukaryota > Metazoa > Arthropoda > Insecta > Lepidoptera > Noctuidae > Cosmia > Cosmia trapezina. The sequence continues at coordinate 21,474,366 of LR991037.1, forward strand.
AAAACATTTATATTGTACGAAGTAAGGGTATTCTGTGGAGTATTAGTAAGGTGGGTTGATGTATGTACTACAGGGATGAAATTAGGGATGTCTTAAAAATACATGAACCAGTGTCTATTTAATTGTTTCTTTCAAATATCATGTTGTGATTCTGTGCTGTTCAGTCAGCCAATCATATCAACTAACTGGGGGGCTAAAACGGCCACTTAGGCAGAATCATAATATGATAATAGGTATTATGAATCATATTTGAAATCGTAAAACGATCACAAACGGAAAATTCACAATTTATCTGCATGTGCAATTCACAGCACGCAATTCATCTGTCTGACAGTTTTGTATGGAGATTCGTAAAATGGTCCACAAATTATGATTTGCTTTATTGAAGTTTGATGTTAAATATGTCAAATAGTACAATCATAATAAATTCCCGGGAATTCAGAATGTGAATCGCCTTTAGAGGAATTGCTTAATGTGGCCGTTTTAGGCCCCCCCCTCAGTCAGCCAATCATATCAACTAACTGTTCAGTTAGCCAATCATATCAACTAACTGTTCAGTCAGCCAATCATATCAACTAACTGTTGAGTCAGCCAATCATATCAACTGATCAGTCAGCCAATCATAAATAACTGTTCAGTCAGTCAATCATATCAACTAACTGTTCAGTCAGCCAATCATATCAACTAACTGTCCAGTCAGTCAATCATATCATCTAACTGTTCAGTAAACCAATCATATCAACTTTCTGTTCAGTCAGCCAATCATATTAACTAACTGTTCATTCAGCTAATCATATCAACTAACTGTTCAGTCAGCCAATCATAGTAACTAACTGTTCATTCACCCAATCATATCAACTAACTGTTCAGTCAGCCAATCATATTAACTAACTGTTCATTCAGCCATTCATATCAACTAACTGTCCAGTCAGTCAATCATATCATCTAACTGTTCAGTAAGCCAATCATATCCACTTTCTGTTCAGTCAGCCAATCATATTAACTAACTGTTCATTCAGCTTATCATATCAACTAACTGTTCAGTCAGCCAATCATATTAACTAAGTGTTCATTCAGCCAATCATATCAACTAACTGTTCAGTCAGCCAATCATATTAACTAACTGTTCATTCAGCCATTCATATCAACTAACTGTTCAGTCAGCCAATCATATCAACTAACTCTTCATTCAGCCAATCATATCAACTAACTGTTCATTCAGCCAATCATATCAACTAACTGTTCATTCAGCCAATCATATCAACTAACTGTTCATTCAGCCAATCATATCAACTAACTGTTCAGTCAGCCAATCATATGAACTAAAGGACTAACTACACTTATTCAGCTCAATTTAGCTTTTATCCATACAAAACTGTTGTTTTCTATGGACAAAACTCCCTTATGTCCCTTACTTGACATTTGCCAGTAGATCTGCTGACAAGGGTAAGAGAAATTAAGGCTTCAGAAATCAGTGGGAATTTATGAAAGTCCCAGCATGTCATGTTTGCTTTATTGGTTAATGGTAGAACCTAAGGTATAAGAAATAATAATTCTACTTCACGTTTACGTGTATCCCAGAATGTTATTAAACTGATTGAAGACAACAGTTCCAAGTGTTTAGTATCAATAACAATAGTCCCCAAGATATATCATGCAGAACGATATAGTACGATAGTATGCGATTAATGGACAGATACAATGAGCTTCTCCAATTCATAATATGGCCAAGTCTAAGATGTGATGGTGATAACACCACAACTATATTTTATCTGTATTGGAGTCATCATTCCAGAGTCCAGACCTTAGCTTCAGTGAGTTATTTTGTAAGATCTCTACACATAAGTACATTTTCTAATTTGCAGCTACATCTATTATACTATGAACACAAATGACTGTGAAATAACAACTATATAAATATAGAGTAATTAAATAGATGTGTTAACACAAAAATGAAGCAAGAATCTATTAGAACACACTATTTATACTATTATTTTAGACACAGGAAGTATATTTCCAATTAATGATACAAGCGTGCGCATGAAATTAATTAAAATCTCAGCAAAATCTACTAACAAAATAATTAATGCTAGCTAATTGTTAATTTTTTACAAAGTAATTACACTTAAATACGCTAATTTTCATTTACAAACTCTTTCAAGGGTATAATTTTATTTATTTAAAGTTTACGGAGAATTATAAATGACGATTTTATAATTTTCGCATAGGTACTTTGTTACCAGCACGTTGAACACAGATGATTCAATCATGTTGCTAACAAAACAACTACCTTAAACAAAATGATTTACTAGCAACTATGCGTAAATATTATTCATAATTATAATGAGAAATTAAAAAAAAATGTATAGTATAAATATGGCGTACACATCATAAAGCACTAATTATTGCATGTTGGATGCGACATCTACGCGCGACTCGTGTGCTGCATACAATGAAAACGTGAAGTTAGGAGGTGTGATTATAAAACATTGAAGTCCAATTAGTTTTTCCAATTACTGTGACATAACTTATGTTAAACGTCCGCTTGTGATTATGTTAGCTTGTGCATTCTCTTGATTGGTACCGCTTTATTGCGATTAATTTTTGCATTTGATGGCATTACAGCGATCAAGGTGTATGACGACTCAACATACAATTAGAATCATAATCATCTTGATTATGATTATAGTTGTATGTTGAGGTGTTTGAAGCCATGATTGTTAGAATATTCTTAAATAATAAGAACATTTTGCATGTTGAAATATGAAGAGCCAGTTCCATTTCTGAAAATATGAGATAGATGATATCACCAATTTCGAAGACCACGCGAATCGACCATGCATGAGTAGGTACCATATTATATTACCATAGTGAAAGTATAAGTACAATTGATGTAAAATAAAACAACAAGGTTAAAAAAGTTCATTAAATATCTTCTGGCCGTTTTAGAATATACTTTCACATGCCTGAGCATTTTGGTTATTCAGATGCAGTGAAAAGTTTCAAATTATGAAAAATATTAATATCCACTCCATTCCTCAAATTCCTTATCAAAAATTACTGGATGTATGTTATTAAGCTCATAGTATGATAGATACTACAGTACAAATGCATAATGATATGGGGAATGCAAAAGCTAACATGAGAAATTTTGTGATGTAATTTGAAAAAAAAATCAAAGTGGCAACATAAAATAATGCAAAATGTTAATCACAACATATATCAATGTACCAAGCACTGTATATCTTGACTTACAAGCAGTTGCTGCAGCCCCTGCTGTTGTTGTTGCTGCGGACAACATTAACAATATATATGTTGTTGTTAATAACCTACTCTCACTAACATAACTGCCTTGTGGATGTATCACTATGCTTCTTCATTAATATATATGCTGTTGTTAATAACCTACTCTCACTAACGTAACTGCCTTGTGGATGTATCACTATGCTTCTTAATTAATATATATGCTGTTGTTAATAACCTACTCTCACTAACGTAACTGCCTTGTGGATGTATCACTATGCTTCTTCATTAATATATATGCTGTTGTTAATAACCTACTCTCACTAACGTAACTGCCTTGTGGATGTATCACTATGCTTCTTCATTAATATATATGCTGTTGTTAATAACCTACTCTCACTAATGTAACTGCATTATGGATGTATCACTATGCTTCTTCATTAATATATATGCTGTTGTTAATAACCTACTCTCACTAACGTAACTGCCTTGTGGATGTATCACTATGCTTCTTCATTAATATATATGCTGTTGTTAATAACCTACTCTCACTAACATAACTGCCTTGTGGATGTATCACTATGCTTCTTCATTAATATATATGCTGTTGTTAATAACCTACTCTCACTAACATAACTGCCTTGTGGATGTATCACTATGCTTCTTCATTAATATATATGCTGTTGTTAATAACCTACTCTCACTAACGTAACTGCCTTGAGGATGTATCACTATGCTTTTTCATTAAAATATATGCTGTTGTTAATAACCTACTCTCACTAACATAACTGCCTTGTGGATGTATCACTAAGCTTCTTCATTAATATATATGCTGTTGTTAATAACCTACTCTCACTAACGTAACTGCCTTGAGGATGTATCACTATGCTTCTTCATTAATATATATGCTGTTGTTAACCCCTCAAGTGTCTGAGTTTGGCTGATTTTAGACCCAAAACCCAAGCGAGTGGGGAGGGTTGGGGGTTAGTTGCGAACCCCTTAGGTTCACAACTACTGATAATGATATGTTTTCCATCGGATGAAGTTTTTTTACGTTTATATATATGTGATCTAAGCTTATATACATATTATGTAAAGTTTTGTCCTTTTGCACAATTGGGGTGCATTTGACACGCGGGGGGGGGAGGGGAGGTTAGCTGCGAACTCCATAAGTTCACAACTAATGATATGATTGGTTTTCCATTGGATGATGTTTTTTTACATTTATATATATATGTGATATAAGCTTGTATACCGAATAAAAAAAGGGTTTTTCTTATGCACACATGGGGTGCATTCGACACTTGAGGGGTTAATAACCTACTCTCACTAACGTAACTGCCTTGAGGATGTATCACTATGCTTCTTCATTAATATATATGCTGTTGTTAATAACCTACTCTCACTAACGTAACTGCCTTGCGGATGTATCACTATGCTTCTTCATTAATATATATGCTGTTGTTAATAACCTACTCTCACTAACGTAACTGCCTTGAGGATGTATCACTATGCTTCTTCATTAATATATATGCTGTTGTTAATAACCTACTCTCACTAACGTAACTGCCTTGAGGATGTATCACTAATCTATGCTTCAATACTACATAAAATGTTAATTAAATGTATGGGATAGGCTATTAAAACGGTACAGTCAATTTAGTTTATTATTTTCTAAACTTATCTCCGACTCATTAATGAATAGTGTAACTGCTCCTAACTTTGTGCAGCAATAATTTGTTCTTAAGTAAACAAAACGTTGGGGCATCACCTATGGCCCTTTGATGTTTATTCAGTAAAACGGTAACTACGTATTGCAATCTGCATGACAACTACAGCGGAACTGTGCAATTATTTTGTAATAAAAGCGCAGGTAACTTCACTAAATACTTATTGCACTTTTCAGTTTACTTGCAGCTGATTGCAGGTCATCGCTTTATCTGAATTAGAAAGTAGGCCATTTTGTATGTGGCTTCACAATCTTGAGTCGCAAATGGAATGAAAAAACATATTTGGTAAAAAGCATTTTTTACCAGCAGCAGATGCAGTATGTTCTCTTCTTAAGAATTGCATCAAGATATTATTAAAATTCAGAAGTAAACAAATTTTATCAATTTGTGTATACGGAATAACATTGTTGCTCACATCATTTTGGACAATTCGCATAAAATATAAAAAATTTATTTAGAAACTAATTTGTAGCAGTTATTTAGATTGATACATACATTTTTATGTGTGGATAACAATTTATCCTAGTTTTATAAAAACTAAATAATATAAAATAAGCAAAATAATTAATGGGCTAAATTAATGATATTATTCATAACACTATACAAGCCTTTAAGATGAATAAATATTTTTATAATTAGTAGCATTTTTTTTATAGTTACAGTGTTAGCTACTGTGGCATGTAAGATAGCTTACCCCAATGATGGCATTAAGTTCAGACATGGTGACTTGCTTAGCTCTTTCCACTGCTGATGCCACCTGTTGCTGATGCTCCTGTGCTAGGAACGGGAGCACCTGTCCTATAATAGCGCTTAGTCTCTTTGCTATTTCTGTCTGTAAATGCAAAAAAATACTCTCTTAGAATATTGTTATAAATAGAACACAGTGTAAGTTTTTGAATTTGAGTTTGTTATTTACCTGTTTATGCATCTCCACATTGAGACCATATGACATTTCATAATACTGTAAGGAAAATATAAATAATTATTTACATTATTCTTGTAAGAGAACTGGTAGATTGCCCAATAAGACTACTGGTAAACTATCCTAGTTGTGGTACCTCAGGGGTCACATCTTAAGTCAATCATAGGGACATTCAAGACTAATGTCTCTATGATTTTAACAACTGATATTTGTCGAACAACTAATTGGCTTCATTATTGCACAACAACGGGCAAATAATTATCACCTTTATTCCTATTCATACTCAGCCTATAATGTTCCTACTGTTGGACACAGGCCTTCTCTCTTCGAGAGGGAGTGGGTTGTAGTCTACCAAGTGGGCCCAGTGCGGGTTGGTAGATGTAACATGTCTTTGAATTTTTGGTTCTACTAGGACATGCCGGTTTCCTCTCAATGTTTTCCTTCACCGTTTTGAGAGTAGTGGTGATGAAATTATTTACATATAGAAAGCGCCTGTCTGGATTCAAACTCACAACCTACAACTATAACAGGGTCTTTACAACTGGGCCACCACTACTCTCTTCCTATTATTATCTTATCTTAATTTTCCTTATAAAAAATGGCCTACCTATTTTTTATTTTAAATACTAAGTTATTGTTTATGGTTAAGAATCTAGGTCAAACAATAGGTAACCAGCAATATAAGACTTGTAAATTTTTAAGATTGTGTGACTAAAAACTGACACTCATGTGCTAAATACAATTTAGCAACCATTTAACATATTGGAAAGTGTGTTTGTTATGTATTGCAGTTAAAATTAAGTTTACTCAAACACCATAATTTCAAATATTGAAAAATAATCAAGATACTATTATCAAAATAACAACATAATACTGCTTATCAGTGACAAAGTTTCTAAATTGACTTAATTTCACAACATGTTCAATAATTACTGTTTGAGAACAACTAAGCTTAGCCTATATTGTTATCTAGCCCAAACATTAAATATTTGAACAATTATTATCTCAGTTTCTCTCCTATCCATATTTATTTCTGACTTAACAGTGATATTTGTTCACAAATAAATTTTCTTTATCTTCGGCTACATAAAAGTTTAATTACCATAACATAATGCCTCTGCATTTCCGTCTTCTCACTGGCCAGTTTCTCACATTCCAATTTCAAACTGTAAACAATGAATTGTAACTTAATCTCAAGATAAGATAATGATTATGGATAAAACAGATCAAATTAGATTATGTTAGCAATGTAAATAATAACTCAATATGTACTTACGTATGGTATTGAGCTTGTAGAAAGTTGAATTCCTCTTTTATACGCTCTAGTGTGTCTGCTATTGTAAATTTGATAGGTCCTGCTGGCGGCTGAGGTCCCTGAACAAACATTGACAAACAATAATAGGGTCTAAGCAGAATCTACTTCAGCCAGCAACTTTGAAGAGTTAAAATTCTACTAAAACAGAATTATATGAAGTTGAAAGCCTGTGAAAGATAGAAAACAACACAAACCCTTACCGCGGCCGCCGGGTGCCGCGTAGCTGTTGGATACATCTTAACAAAAATCTACTGTAATATCTCCAGTATACACAATCAAATATAGTTCTCTTTTGATCCGTTTGCTAACACCATCGGCACCATCTCCTATAACACCGTCCACCGCTGCTATAACACACCAAACACCGGAGAGCCCGACTTACGCGCTAACGACAATGATATGCACAAACTTTGCCTCGAAACTTTTGAATTATCGGTCATTATATTGACATTTACAACTTCTAAGTACAATTATCAATCACCATGAAAATAACGCAGTTAATTGTAATATAACATGTATTTCGTTCGAGAAACAGTCAACAGATTTTCGCAAATTTTTTAACCATAAATCCACGCCGTAATTTTTGTTCGGCTGTCATGTCATCCATCATCATTCATCACAAGAATGGCATTCTCGAAAATGTTATACATCGTCATATTTGTACGATGTACATTACTTATTTGGCCTCTTTCAGTAAACCGAGAATATCAGCTTATATTTTAACATTCTTTTTGTTGGTAGTCGTTTCCGCTTATGCTGGCACTACACGCACAACGCACAGCCACACGCTTGCTAAAAAAAGCCATAAGCCCATGTTGGCACGGACGGATGTAAAAAATCACGACGGAATATAATCACGTGCCGCGCTTAGAATGGAGCAAATAGAAAACGAGGGTTGACTTTAGTATCCGGTCGCACAAAAATGGGGGTGACAGTGGTTGTAGGTGGTTGGGGTTGGGTTCCTGATTGTAACGATATTACTCTTTTTAAAAGATAATGCAATATTTTTCGAGAAATTTTACTAATTGTTTCTAACCTCAAATTACTTAAATAAATAGTGTGTAAACGTTAAAATAGGCGATTGACAACCAAATTTGTATCAGTATATTGTCTGTGGTGCAAAATGACGTGTAAAAATGATGAAACGGAACGTAAGTAAGAACTATATTTAGTAGAAATTGTGTTCAGAAGGAAGTTAGTGTACTTTATAGTTAAAATAGGTCGAATCTGTCCCAAAACCAAATCAGGGCACCCCGACTGCACGTAGCCTTTTGGCTGCCATCCTATAAAAAAATCTGGAGAAAATCGGGGAATCGGGAAATCGGGAGTCCGGGTGTATTTAAAAATCCGGAGGCGTGGAGGGAGAGCAGCCGCCGCCCGCTGTAACAAAGTATAGGCCCGCGCGAGCCGTAGCGGCTGAGGCTGGTCGCCCTGCGGAGGTGAGCATGCGTGCCTATGCTTTGTTTCCATAGAGTACATTATTTTCGCAAGGGCGAAGGGGCTGCACTTCCCGCAGCGCCGCCGGAGACGTGCAGAAGCAACTTTGTTTTTACAACAAGTGTTTTGAGGTTAGGTTACAATAATTGGTTTTTCTCAGGAATGGTGCATTTTATTTTCATGGAAGTGGTACCAGGGGTGAGGGGCACCCCCTCTCCCCTCCCAAACCCCTAACCCATCATTTTCGTGCGACCGGATACTAAAGTTTTTCCATCAAAAAAATTATCACGACTTGTTATTTCAACGTTTTATTTACCGACGTAATAATGTAATAAACATTTTTTTTACATAAATACATATATAAAGACATTTGTTTCAAGGTAGTTAGCGGACTTCATTCATGGACAATGTCGGTTGAAGTAGCGTAGGTACGCAGTACGAACTCACTTTCTTTTACTAATGTTTTGTTCGATTGATCGAGTTCGGCTATTGACGTATGTACGCACGACGTATGTATGTAGTTTATTTGTTTAAGGCGAAAGCGCCAAGGTAGCCCGTGAAATTCAAAATTTCTTAGGTTTTTTGCAATTTGTAGGTCAGTGTGAGCTTGTATGTTGATTAAAATATGATTCGCTGCCGTAGATAATATGGCTTTACAGAATTATAATCATTAGAATCAGCAATACAACTCCATAAGTTAGCATTTATCTCAAATCTAACGATTTCATGAAATCATGAGGTTTGAGGTAAATGCTAACTTATGGAGCTGTATTGCTGATTCTAATGATTATAATTCTGTAAAGCCATATTAGCTACGGCCGCGAATCATATTTTAATCAACATACAAGCTCACACTGACCTACAAATTGCAAAAAACGTAAGGAATTTTAATTTCGCGGGCTACCCTGGTGCATCATCCTTAATATGTGTTTGTGTAAAAAGTCACATCAAGATTGTTTACCTTTACTACCTAGTTATCTACCCACTAACGCGATGTTATAATATTAGGGCTTGGTACAACTTGTATAACTACCTAAACCTTTCTAGTATAGCTGTGATGCCTGTGATAGAAATACAGTTCTTTATACAAAACTGACAACTTATTCCGGTACTAAGTTGTCACTTTTGTAAAACTGACATCTTAATGCGTCGGAATGAAGTTCGAAATTCAAAAAAAGTCCATGTTTTAAACCTGGGTTTGCAGAAGAACCTTGTTTTGTAATAAGACGGTCGATGTTGAGCCGAGCATTGAGAATCCAACAGAGTGCATCTCAGCACGTCGAAAAAACACACTATTGCATTTTCAACTCTTGGTGCTAAGCAAAGCGTTGAAAATCCAGTGCGCAAAAAAATCGCGGCGTAATTTTTACATCCGTGCGAACGTCGGCTAACTTCCCTGCAAGTGGCGTCCAACATTGCGCCAAGTTTTCTTTGAAAATACGTAAAACAAAACATAACAGTGACAATAAGTGTTAAATTATATCGTGCTAACACATCCTGTGAAACTTTTCCGATAGTGCATTTCTGTAAATATCTCCAAATAGTGCAGAAACAATCGGAAAAACTTCGGGCGAGTACACTTATTTCTACAAAATTGTAACTGACGCGAACTGACGCACGCGCGGCCGTGTCTAATGCTTAGCGTTTTGGCACGAGAATACAATCAATGTGTAGTATTGTCATATCGTGCAACGAATCGCCCTTACAACCATCACCCATGTTGTTCGAGCGAGTAACAGCAGAGGTGCCCTGTTACCATGCCGTCAAAGCCAACAAGAAAACGTACTTACCGGAAGGTATGGTGGGTGGGATCCGATACGGACGCGGAGCAGAAAAGGACGAGGGTCGCTTCATCATCGTCATCACCCATCATCATGTCTGAGGAGATGCTTCAGACCCTTGTGTGCAACATCACACAGAACCAAGCGGAAACAGAGCAAATCGCATTCTCATTGAAAGCATACTGGCGAACAAGGATGAATCGTGCACAATATCACCAAGGGTACTCGATACGCGTGATACCGCGCGGTGGTCGGGCAACTTCGTACGTGTACGGTGCGTTTTGACGGGTCATCGAAGAACGCGGAAGATCTCGAGGCATTCATCGACGCTATCGAAGTGTACCGCGACTGCATTAACATCAGCGACAAGCACGCGCTGCGGGGGTTGCTTATGCTACTAGTCAGCAAGGCCATCGTCTGGTAGCAGGGCGTGAAGTCGTCGATAACGTCTTGGTACGACGCGCTGCAACGTCTTCGAGCACCGGTTATAAAATATTTGGAGACATTTTCGATAGTTACCGAACAAAACAGTGAACAGGCCGATCTGTTTATTAGTAAAGTAAGCGCGCTTCAATTTACCGCTAATCATTTTGTGGAACATGTCGTACGTCCGCACTGCACGAAGAAACAGTTTGAAGTGATTTTTAGAATGCTCGTTCGAACATAGAAAAATCGCGCTATGCGTTTTAATCCACCGCGATTTTATTTTATACGCCCGTGGGAACGTGGGCTAACAGTAACGTGATGCTTTGCTTGAAAAAACCGGACAAGTGCGTGTCGGACTGCGCACAATGACGGGTTCCGTAGTGGGATGACATTATCCCAAAAACAAACTTAACATTACAGTTGAAAAACTTGTTCTCCCATACATTCCAACAGTAAATGTAAGTTTGTACTCACAATATTGAGAGATTTACCATGTTATTTTAAGACCACAAACTTCTTATATGTTTTCCTGTAATTTACAGGTACAGAACTATTTTTCGCATTTTTTTTTGTAATTTTAGGCTCAGTAGTTTCGGAGATAAGGGGGTGGAATGGTCAATTTTCGTATATTTTCTTAAATAACTTTAAATAAAAGTATTCTGCTGAGAGGCGTCTAAAGAATCGTTCTGGAGCTACATTTTGGACCACTGTTAATATAATAAATCCTGTAAACAGATGAATTATTGAGAACCTCCGTTTAGAAAAAGTGGGTTATTATATAATACTCCTTTTTTGGTTTCACCGCAGTCGTGTAAAAAGACTCTTATTCTAATCTCGGTCACCAGTTTAAAAAAACATTGTGTGAAATTATTTTGTCTTTGGTTATTTTGAAATATTGGTAGACATTTTGACAGTAATTAATTTGTGATTGTGGCAGAATTGTGAATTCAATTGGCAGATCGTGGTCGTCGCGCTGCAGCTGTTTGTTGAGCGACTGAGTTTGCAGTGTCGAAGTGTTTTGAAATAAACTGACTGGTTGCTTTGTTTTATCGTGATACAGTGTATTTTCAATGATTATATTCAGAAGAAAGTGCTGTTCCTGAAGTGATAATCTGTTTTTGTGAGTTTTTTACGAAGCAAAGAGAACCATCATGGATTTCAAAACAGTCGTTTTCAACGCTGCACGAGATGGAAATCTTACGCGATTGAAAGTAAGTATTTTATAATTACATTTACCGGGTATCTAACTAGTCAAAAGACATTAGGGAATATTAAATTCTTAGCTTGTGTATTCAAGTTCATGGAATTACAGTATTCTGCTTAGAAAGGCTTCTAACTGCAAAAATAACAGTTACGTACTCCACGTTTTTAATTGCCAATTCGTTGCAACGTGATTACAGATGGAATAACAGGACAATCGTGACATTTGCAATTGCTTCCTATTTACGCGATATTCCTAATTTTATCACCGTTACGCGTTAGAATAAAAAATATCTACGTAATACGTGCTGTCGTAATGTAGGTAGCGAAATTTTCGAGTCACTATTTTGGGAATGCTCAGTTTGTTCAACAAAAGTCTGAAGCCATCAATTTACGTCTGGCTGAAGTCCCTAAAATAACATTGACATGAGACTTATCTTGAATTGAAATCCCGTTAATCAGCAAACATGAATAAAGAGGTTATTTTAATGTTATCCATTTGTTTATGTAAGCAATGTAGCAGTATGTGTTCTCGTACTTGGTCTTGGAAGTATTATAGACCACTGAGGTATTATACCATATTGTCTTATAAAAACTACATTAAAATTTACCTATTGGTTTAGTACAAGTCATTATCCTCTTCTAAATTTGTTCAGACAGGGATGTCTTGGAAAATGATATGCTTACAATAATAAGCAAAGCACATTATTATCACAAATATTATTGGCCATTCCAGGTCAATACACAACAGGTAATACACTCATAGACAAGAAAGCATTTCCAAATGAAACAACAATTATTCTATTTCCTTTTTCTTTATTATGGCTCCATACAAAGTCCATTCTAGAAACCGTACAACTGCATTATACAATGTACAAATAATTAATAGCAGTATCATAAATACCGCTGCACTGATAACTACTTTCTTGCAATGTGTTGCTCTTATAAAGTGGCAGGTGGCCATATCACAGAAATTTCCAGTTTCACTTTCAAAAATAAAAAGTACCCAATATGTTATGCTTGTAACTTAGTTGTTACAATTTCAGAATATTATTAATGAAATGAAATTGTTTATTCTGTGAATGGGATATCAGAATAACTTCTACACACTATTTATAAAAGAAAACAAAACAAGCTAGATGTAGTCGACATATCCTATCTGCCCTCTGAGAAGAAATGACGAAAAAACTCAACTCATTGTCCATGTTGAAAGTCCTTAATTCTCTGCAGGATTAGAACTTCCAATATGTTGCAAACTGCCATACTTGTAATGGATTAGTAACATTGCCTGTAAACAAATGGATGATTGTTTGACCATATTTCACATTTTTGATTTATTGCAACTTACTGATTAAGTAGAGGTAAAACTAATTTAGTTTTGAACACTGCTGTCTGATCGATCAACCAGTGCGGCTGTTTTACTTACCCACAAGCCCCTTCTCTTAGCTACGAGCTGCTCCTCATTATTATTAAGTGCAATAAAACTAATTTAGTTTTGAACACTGCTGTCTGATCAATCAACCAGTGCGGCTGTTTTACTTACCCACAAGCTCCTCCTCTTAGCCAGGAGCTGCTCCTGATTATTATTAAGTGCAATAAAAAACCTAAATCATATATAAGATAAGGCAAAGAAGTGAAGGGTTGATGTTAGTTCTAATGTTGATAAGTGTATCATTTTGTTTCAACATATTTTTTTCCTGTTTGGTACAAATGTGTTAAGTAGGTAACACTAACTAGTCATAAACTGTAGCAAAGTACACAAATAAATATTCATTTGTGTACTTTAAACTTTAGCACAATAAAGATATTTATTTATATAATAATTAATATTTTGATTTCTTAATTAAGATGTAAATGTCATCCATTATACTTATTCAGTTTGGTTGGGTTGGGATTGGTCAGTGGATGGGTTCTTACATAGCGAGACTCCTCCATGCCTCAGAAAGCACATTAAGCTGTTGGTCCCGGTTGTCATTTGTGGATCTTTGACAGTTGTTACGGATCGTCAGAAGCCCTCAGAAGTCTGATAACCAGTCTTACCAAGGGGTATTGTATTACCCAGTTACTACGTTGTGGAGGTCAGATAGGCAGTCGCTCCATGTAAAATACTGGTATTCAGCTTCATCCAGTTAGACTGGAAGCCGACCCCAACATAGTTGGGAATTGGCTAGGCAGATTGATTGATACTTATTCAGTTATTCCGCTTTGTAGCATTAAAAAAGTTACAAATTCTCATAGTGTAAAATGAGATTTTTGGACTTATCATGTATATGTCGCTTCCAACTCGTTAAATTAGCTGTTTGGTCAACCGCCTAGCCTTTTCACTAAACGCCGCCGCCACCTTTCAACTCGCGGCCTGAATGATATTCAGCCATTCAATCAAACAGCTAGGCAAATTACTTGGATCGATAACATTTAACTACTTGCCTAACCCAGACAGTTAAGCGGCTTGTCCACCGCCAGCTAAACTATGTTAGTTTAGTTTAGCTGAACATCATTCAGGCTGCTAGTAGAACGGTGGCGTTTAGTAAAAATGCTAGGAGCTTGACCAAACGTCTAACTAAACCAGTTGGCTGCAACATATACCAGACACCACAGCATATGTGCTTTCTCCTCTCTTACACTCTGCGTGAAAGCAAGTTAACTCTTAAAATGTCGATTGCACACCATGAGTGCGGATACGACGGGTTAATTTCTGTAGTTACCGCAGAAAACTGCTGTGTATGTTGTTTGTTTTGTTATTAATAGGTGATTTTATAATATTCCCCACTGACTTTTAATTCCTCTCTATTGCAGGACAATTCTCTGTTTTGTTGTCTAAATCCATACTAATATTATAAATTCGAAAGTAACTCTGTCTGTCTGTCCGTCTGTCTGTCTGTCTGTCTGTCTGTCTGTCTGTCTGTCTGTCTGTCTGTCTGTCTGTTACCTTTTCACGCCTAAACCACTGAACGGATTTCGATAAAATTTGGCAAGGCTATAGATGGTATCCTGGGGACGGACATAGGCTATTTTTTTTTCAAAAATAATCCTAGGGAGGGGTGATATAGGGGATGAAAGTTTGTATGGGAAACTCAGTATTTCTTAAGTTAGGGATGTGAAAATTAAAATGTATGCTTTTGATAAGAAATAAAGAAATATGCGGTTCAGCCTTTTTGAAAAATCATCCCATAAGGGGGTAAAATAGGGGTTGATTTTAAAATTTACAAAACTGCATGGATTTCGACAAAATTTGGCAAGGCTTTATATAGCATCCTGGAGAAGGACACAGGATACTATTTTTTTTTTAAATAATAGTACAGAGGGTGATATAGGGGATGAAAGTTTGTAAGGGAAACCCAGTATTTCTTAAGTTAGGGATAACAAATTTATGCTATTGGTAGGAAATTAAGAAATATGCGGTTCAGCGTTTTTGAAAAATCATCCCCTTTTTTTTTTTTTTTTTTTTTTTTTTTTTTTTTTTTTTTTTTTTTTTTTTTTTTTTTTTTTTTTTTGAGGGTGGGAAATCATCAAATAACTTCTCCCGCTCTGGGTGGAGCGGGAGGGCGTGTCAGACTTTTACTGACTAAAACCCACCCGTGTTCCTTCAGTTGCCTATGCCAGGGCCGCGGTAACCCTTTCAGACAACCCGCGACCCCAGCGGCACAACCCGCGACGAGGTAAAATACGGGTTGATTCTAAAATTTACAAAACTGCACGGATTTCGATAAAATTTTGCAATGCTTTATATAGCATCCTGGGGAAGGACATAGGCTACTTTTTGTCTTAAAAAATAATCCTGCAGGGGGTGATATAGGGGATGAAAGTTTGTATGGGGAAACCCAGAACCACTGAACGGATTGCGATAAAATTTGGCAAGGCTATAGATGGTATCCTGGGGAAAGACATAGGCTACTTTTTGTCTTAAAAAATAATCCTACAGGGGGTGATATAGGGGATGAAAGTTTGTATGGGAAACCCAGAACCACTGAACGGATTTCGATAAAATTTGGCAAGGCTATAGATGGTATTCTGGGGACGGAAATAGGCTACTTTTTTTTTCAAAAATAATCTTACAGGGGGTGATATAGAGGATAAAGTTTGTATGGGCAACTCAGTATTTCTTAAGTTAGGGATGTGAAAATTAAAATGTATGCTTTTGATAGGAAATAAAGAAATATGCGGTTCAACGTTTTTGAAAAATCATCCTCTAAGGGGGTAAAATAGGGGTTGATTTTAAAATTTACAAAACTGCACGGATTTTTTATATAGCATCCTGGGAAAGGACATAGCATACTATTTTTTTCAAAAATAATACTACGGGGGGTGATATAGGGGATGAAAGTTTGTAAGGGAAACCCAGTATTTCTTAGGTTAGGGATAACAAATTTATGCTATTGGTAGGAAATTAAGAAATATGCGGTTCAGCGTTTTTTAAAAATCATTCCCTAAGTGAGTAAAATATGCGTTTATTTTAAAATTTACAAAACTGCACGTATTTCGATAAAATTTGGCAAGGCTATAGATAGCATCCTGGAAAAGGACATACTTTTTGTCTTAAAACATAATCCTACAAGGGGTGATTTAAGGGATCAAAGTTTGTATGGGAAACCCAGCATTTCTTAAGTTATGGATATGCCCTATGTTTTCCACATGAACGTTCCCATGGGATATTTTCCGACATCCACGCGGGCGAAGCCGCGGGCAAAAGCTAGTAAATCAATAAACATAAGTGACCAAGTGTTTAAATGCAGTCCATCTCTCTGTTGAACATAAAATTCTCCCAAGATACATTTAGTCCTCCACCGAACTTGTTTCGACTACCTCTATGACCTTTTTCAACATATTGTTTTGTACATACATTGTATGTCACAATAACTCAAAAATATTACTACCTACAATAATATTTAAGTTAATGTAAGTACTTATCTATAAAAATGTGTTTGTTTAATGTCATTGGCATTATAAAATTATCAAATATCAGAACTTTGTTGACTTTGTATCATTACAATTTAATAATTTAATGTTGTTTGTTTAAAATTGAGTATACCCACATGCACACACACATGTACATTTTATTGCATTTTGTTAGATAACTTTCATGATACAAGGAATTTATGGAATGTCTTGCATATTTAACACTTTAACTTAGCAGTTTCGTAGTTGCAGTGTCAATATTAAGGCCTTAAGGGCCTGCGCTCACTGGCGGCACGGCACCGCAAAGGGAATATAACTTAATAGTATGACAATAAAATTGAAATTTTAATGACAGTCATCGTAGGTAGATTAACAAAGCTGCGGCATGCGGTCAATATAATTTTTTTTTTTGTAGAATTTCACCTAGTTATAGTTAGAATATTTATTGAAAAATAATTATGAGAGTTCATTCATTGTGTGCTTTCTCTTACATAGGTACCTACATGATACATAACATGCCTTTTATGGTGTAAAGTTCACATGGGAAAAGTTAAGAATGCATCAACTTATCAGCTACCAAGTGGCATTTTAATAATAAGCATTCAGTTATTCAATGAAATAGTATATTATGCAACTAGTGAATAAAGGACGGATTTAAAGCGAGGGCCATAGATGAATCACGAGCTAGTGAAGGATTCTAACGACTGAATCACGACCGTAGGGAGTGATTCATGATGATTGAATCACGAGCGTAGCGAGTGATTCAAGTGTTAGAATCCTGAGCGACGCGAGTGATTCATGGCCCTCGATATAAATCCGTTTTATTCAAGAGTTGCATACTATACTTTATACCATGACTACGAGAAAAAGAAAGATTTAAGTGAAAATAGACATATAATGAAGAAAAAGGAAAGTTAAATTGGCTTTGATGTAAACCAGCCGTAATTTTTTGGGTAGCAAGTTTTCCACTGTATCGGCCGCCCTCTCTTTCATAAACTCAGGTGTTAACACATCTTCATCACTAGAATGCATTTTTAATCGATTAGAACAACACTAAACAAACACAAAATTAAAGATTAAAGTAACACTAAACTTTGTGTTCGTTCAACTTACAGTACTTATTCCAAATAGCGCTAATTTACTAAGGACAGCAAGGAACACAAAACAGTTTGTATTCTAATGCTAAACTCCTTGTCGAAAATGTCGACCAATCAAATTGAATTTAGAACACATCAATATAGGTCGAATATACAGATTACACTTACACTAGATACGGCAAGCCACGACCAAGCGTGCCCTGCATGTTCGACTGTTCGTACTAAAAAAAAGTCTGTTAGCTCAGTGACGCTTAGTGATTGAAACAATTCTGTTTACTTTGAGCACATCACTAAATGGCTGGGGTGAAGTTATAGAAAAGATGACACGTTCGGTTTTCATACTATCTAATAACATGCCGTATCTAGCCTAGGTACTCTAAATCTGTGGTCGAATACATTGGTGTGTTCCATTTTCAAACATCAAAACAGTGAGTAAAAGTGCTTTTTATTCACTGTTTTCAGTGACTAAAATAAGCTTTTTAGAGTGGGAATGGTATAAATACTTTTTTACCCCACTGCCAAGGAAGGGTTCTATGTTAAGGATTTAGTTTCCACACTTAGTCCTTCATGTGGACCATTGTGAGCCATGGCGGCCTTCCGGGGGTTATTCCAACCAGCCCACCTCCCTCCAGAAGTTAATCATATCTCTGGGTCCGTGACAGATCGGGGTATTCCAAGAGTTTCTGTTCTAATCTGGGTAATGCCTGTGCATTCAAAGAGCACATGCGCAATGGTCTCCTCAGCCTCCATGCAGACCCTGCATAGAGGACTGTCCGTTATTCCTATAGTGTGGAAGTGTTTGTTTAATGAGCAGTGTCCTATGATGGGGACCGTCACCAGGCGCAGCCCGTTCCTGTCCAGACCTAATACCGCCTGGTAAGCGTACCGTCCAAGGATGGCATAGCCTCCCTGGATTGCCTGCAGCCTGGTGTCGAGGACCACCAACTCTCCGCTTGTGTGTGAGTGAACTCCGGTAGCCACCTGCGTAGCTGGTTGAAGGGAATGGGCACGATTGGCTCAGCTTCACAGACAGACGTGCTGGATGCTCTCCTAGCTAGTTCGTCAGCTGCGTCGTTACTCAGTGATCCTTTTATCCATTGCAGTGTCACTGTGTTTTGGTTAGCTACCGTTACTCGTTCGAGTGCGTGACATTCTAGTATTAATCTCGAGGTAATGTATCTTTTCCGTAAGGATTGCAGCACCGAGGCACTGTCTGAGAGTATACTTTCTACACGCTTGTATTATGCCTACCTACACACTCCACCTGGTAGACACTGTAGACAGTGTTAAATACTCCAAGCGGGCTGGATATGTTAATGTTGAGATCGTGTACCACTGATAATGTTGAATAGCCTTCTTCTACCTGATTACTGCACTTCTTTTTCTACTGTACTGGTATGAACATAATGAGAACAGCTTGCGCATGCCATGGTTAAAATATCAACCAGTAAGCGAGATAGTAATGGGGCTGTCTGAGTGTCTGCCCTAGGTACTACGCCAAACGTCATTTAAGGATAATGGAGGTTATATGCACCCAACTGCATTCACTATGAAAGTAATAAAGTATGCAATCATAGCAAGGCGCACTTTTGGCTTTCCCCAATGAGCTAGAATCTATACTAATATAATAAATCTACAGAGTAGTTTAGAACAGTTGGATTTAAAAAATATATATTTCCATTGGATTGCCCAATTCTTGAGGAAGGTTTAGTTAGGCTATTTAACATCACGCTACGATCCTTAGAAGTCGAGCAAAAATAAAAAAAAATCAGAAAGAACGCTACGCGAAAACGGAAGTAGTGGCACAGATTAATACAGATGGGACACTCCGCAAAATTATTTAAATAAAAAGCGACTCTTGGAACGACACAATAAAGTGCAATTCAGTTCACAGAAAGCTAATTACCTTTTTTTTTTTTGTAACGCTAATTACCTACAGTTATATTCACCTACACATTGCCTCTCTTTCTATCGCGTAACTACTAACTGCCTATATCTGCGGCGAGCGGCAGTTCTACTGAATTAGCCCCGTGGACGGGGCCCGCCGTGTACTTGTAGCTTCATACCTAAACTGCGGAGTGACCCATCTGTATTAATATTAGGTCTTTACCTATGAAATTGCCGTTCTGCAGTACTGGCCATTTCAAATCAAAATAATTTTTGTTTGGCTAAGAATTCTAATTTCAAATTAATTTTATTTTAAAAACATGGTTTTTTTTTTCCAAAAGTAGTCATTTGTTTATTGGTTAGTGTTACATTTTCATCGCATTTCAATGTTTTTCGTCATCTTGGATACGTTAAAAATTCGAGTAATTATGGAATATGAGTACCGTCGTGGCAGCAACGCGGCACAAGCGGCACGCAACATCAACGACGTTTACGGAGCTAACACTACAAACCAACGCACCACCTGTTATTGGTTTGCTCGCTTCCGTTCTGGAAATTTCGACCTGAAAAATGAACCTCGCGGTCATCCGAAGACTGGTCGACAATTACGAATTAAAGGCGATTGTGGAAGCTGATGATACACAATCTACGGCTGAATTAGCAGCAGCTTTCGACGTTAGCGTCAAAACAATATTGGTCCATTTGCGTCAAATTGGCAAGGTAAAAAAGCTTGACAAATGGGTGCCCCACGAACTCAATGATCGCCAGCGCGAAGTACGCGTCGAGACGTGCCTTGCACTGCTCAACAGACACACAAATGAAGGAATTTTGAACCGCATTGTTACCTGCGATGAAAAATGGATTCTGTTTGATAACCGCAAGCGCTCAGCAAGTTGGTTGGATCCTGGTTCAGCACCTAAACAATGCCCTAAACGAAAACTTACCCCTAGAAAAGTGATGGTCACTGTTTGGTGGTCTAGCGCCGGTGTGATTCATCACAGCTTCTTACCAAACTGGGTGAGCATTACTGCAGATATGTACTGTGAAGAACTGAACACAATGATGGAGAAGCTGGCACATCTCCAACCAGCATTGGTCAATCGCTCGTCTCCGCTGCTCCTGCACGACAACGCGCGACCTCATACTGCACAGCAGACGGTCTCCAAGTTGCAATAACTGGGGTTGGAAACTCTCCGTCATCTGCCCTACTCACCAGACCTTGCGCCTACAGACTACTACTTTTTCCAGAATTTGGATAACTTCTTGGCGGGAAAACAATTCAATACAAGAGAGGCAGTACAAAATGCCTTTGAAGAATTTGTTGCCTCCCGACCAGCTGATTTCTTTAAGAAGGGCATCAATAAACTGCCACTGCGTTGGCAAAGATGCATTGATTGCATGGGTGATTACTTCGATTAATACAAATAAAAAATACATGAAAAAAATTCGTTTAAATTTTTTCATACAAAACGGCAATTTCATAGGTAAAGACCTATTATGTGGTAATGGCGCGGGCGGGCGATGCGACGCATCGTGGTGTGTCGTCGGGGACTGAGGAGTGTGTTTCGAGTTCCACTCGGACGAAGTCATGGGCAGAAGCTAGTAATTATATAAATATTTTATCTCAAGTTTCGTATAATAACTGCAAGGCAATCTCTTCTATTGTCTCTTGTGTTATCTCACAATGTCATCCCACAGTAAATGTTCTTTACAATGCAAATGTTCCACTACTTACACTTTTTTTATGTTGAAATGTTAAATAGGTAGGTATAGGATGTTTTGTTCTCTGCTGCACGGGTCGATCCATCAGGTTAAGCTACGCTTGCCGGGGTTGGTCCGTGGATGGGTGACCATCTTTACATACCGAGACTCCTCCGTGCTTCGGAAAGCACGTTAAGCCGTTGGTCCCGGCTGTCATTCGTGGATGTTTGACAGTCGTTACGGGTCGTCAGACTCAGAAGCCCGAAAGTCTGACAACCAGTCTTACCAAGGGGTATCATTACCCAGTCAATGGGTTGTGGAGGTCAGATAGGCAGTCGCTCCATGTAAATAAAATACTGGTGTTCAGCTGCATCCGGTTAGACTGGAAGCCGACCCCAACATAGTTGGGAAAAGGCTAGGCAGATTTTTTATTTTTTTAAGATGTTTTGTTCTCCTCTCCACACTCGCCTGAACTGTAATGCAACCTTCCTGCTCTGACATGTCTCTCTCGTCTATTTGAAAGTTCGAATGTTCTCGAATCATCAATTAACCGTGCACGGTACAACTTACCAATAGGAAACCTTACTGCCAATTGCTCCCGCTAGAGGGCACCCTTGCAATAGCTCAAAAAAAGGTTCAAAAAAAGTTCTTAATTTTAATCATCATCTGGTTAACCTTTTCCCAACTATGTTGGGGTCGGCTTCCAGTCTAACCGGATGCAGCTGAATACCAGTATTTTACATGGAGCGACTGCCTATCTGACCTCCACAACCCAGTAACTGGGTAATACGATACCCCTTGGTAAGGCTGGTTGTCAGACTTTCGGGCTTCTGACGACCCGTAACTGTTAATGAGAAATCCGGTGTGTTTACAATCTACTGGTACAATTATTTTAGTGATAATGGTTCGTCAGGAATAATCTGTAATAATGCATCAGTCAGTGAATCAATGTTGTGCCATTAGGTGGTATAAGCAGGAGCGAAGGCGCTCATTATTTCGCTAAAAACGAAAAATTTCGCAAGCAATGGTAAATTGCAACGTTGCAAGCATTTTACAGTCACAAAAGTTCCAGGTTGTGTTCTTCATTTTAGAGACTATAAGAATGAAGGATTTTTTACAGGTCAGAGTATAAACCTAATGTAAAAACAATATTTTTTAGTGCTATAAAGTACCTCATGATTTCATGAAATCGCTAGATTTGAGGTCAACTGTAACATATAGAGTTGTATTGCTGATTCTAATGATTATAATTCTGTAAAGCCATATTAGTTACGGCCGCGAATCATGTTTTAATCAACATACAACCTGACACTGACCTGCAAATTGCAAAAAACGTAAGAACATTTGAATTTCGCAGGCTACCTTAGCGCATCCCCCTTAACAACATTAACAGATAGTACAACAAGCCTTTTTAATTTTGGCAGATTTTGTTTGTGTAACACAAAATCTGCCAAAATAGTAGGTACTTAAGTGCCAAATGATTTGATTGCCAAAGGTTTTCTTTAATCTTTACGCGCTTCTGTCTTGTCTACCACGGTACATTACTCCGTAAAACTAAGAATTTCAAATAACTACCACAAAATTAATGATCTTTCAGAGAGAATGCTGGCAATCAATTTATTCTTATTTCAGTCGTGGAATCATTTGTTATCCGTAATGAGTCGGTGTCACTCACAACTTCCTACATTATCTAAACGACTAGGAAGTGAAACTACTTCCTTTGTGCAACGAAAGTAAAGGCGGCTTTCCACTCTGCACACATTGCACATTGCATCAGTACTGTACCAGTTATTGCAAGCTATACTTTTATAGCTACGTGCTAAAATTAAATTTTACACGTAATTACTAATAGGTACCTAATATTACATGTTCATATTGTAATAGGGTAAATAACAGAGTACTAAGTTCAACGAGGACGTTTTACGGAACATCCTTCTTATTAGTATAGTTAGTCATATTTGTTTCATCCACAAGATGTGTCCAGCTCAAAAACTTGTTCGACATAAATATTGTCAAGATGGACACAAACACAATAACCATTTAGACGTGCTGTAAGTATGTAATTCGGAATATTTACTGTCGCAACAATGCTCATAAGGAAATTTTCTAAATGCGCATGTTGTTAAAAAATATTGCGTCTTTGACTTTGTTTGCTACCCATGACTAGAACCATTGTGAAATATCAATCCTACGTTTTATTAAAACATGACCACAGCCCCGTCGTCTGCGACTTCGTAATTGCCTTGAAACAGCCGCGCGATATGCTTATCTACATAACTATGTGCGCTGATTATTCCACTGTCTGATGGACAATAATAATTCTCTGTAGGGAAAGTAGGTGGCAGAGCGTTGACCCCATTCGAGTTCTGTTTACACACAGGCACCACAGTGGGCGTACGTACTCAGAATTCATGATCGAACCAAGAAAATTCAGTGTTAGAATATTCTAAAAGTGAATGGTGCAAGAGAAATCACAGATTTGTTTGCTCCCAAGTTTCTATTTTCGGATGATTGAGTAGCTTGAAGCGCTGTTACTTTTTTTAGCGGATTGCACGAAGGAGCTCAGAGCTCTAATAAAACGTGTATGTAAACTTTCGTTGCTCGTGTGTTTTTGTGCTCCGATTTATAAATATTAAGAAAACGTGGCACGGCTAAAGAACAGTATCAGCCTCTGTCATATTGGACATGAACTACTCACTGATTTCGGATTCGTCGAGTGCCAAACCTCAATCAGCGTGGTAGAACACGGCGATGATTGATGTACTTACAAAAATAGGTACTTCTTACCCCGCTACGGGTGTAAAATTAAATGTGTTGATACATTTAACGCCTAAAAATTGTATAGCTCAAATGCCGAGAAAAGAATCGACACAAGTAAATACTGCACATAAGTTACTCAGACGACCTCATTAACGGAAAGCAATTTCGGTAATGGAGGCACAAAAGTTAATCTTGCCTCGTTTAGAAATCAACTACTTAACACAATTTTCTCGCAAATTTTTCATCAAAGAAGTAATTTGACGGTTAATTTTGTTTAATATCCTTGTGCTTAATGTTTAGACAAATGTTGTGCTGAAGGAGCATCGACCTAAGTGGGAGTTACTTGTTTATCAATATTTACTTTCGGATGGCATGGACGGTTTTCGCTATAAGACTCGTCCACACACACTTGCAGAATAAAACATTGCTCCACGCACCGCCCGCATCTGGTGGTTCGATACTCATCTCACCACGTGTTCCCTTTACGAGATTTAAAATAAGTATCGCGAACGGATTTAGAGCGTTGCTTACTCATCCCGCATGCGCGAATGCAACTTGCAACCATCTTGGTTTACTCACAAAGCGACGCGTTAAAATTAAACCACAGTTGTGGGATAATTAATGGTCCAATTGAAACGGCCAAGCGATTAATGGGCAAAGTTATGGAGACCAAATTAATCTTGATGAGTTTGGCTCCAGTTCTCAACAGTTTCTTTTCTTTCTTCAAATTTTATTTTAAGGTTTTAAAGGGCGAGCTAAAGATTTTTTTTGCTAAAAACCTTTTCGAGCCTCCTTTTATTTCGGAGAATACTTAAAAGTATTCTCCGAAATAAGACGTAGAGACACGATGCACTTTTCTCAATACGTACATTATCAATTTATCACACTAATATTATAAAGGCGAATGTTTGTGAGTGTGTGTGTTTGTATGTTTGTTACTTCTTCACGCTCAAACGGCTGGACCGATTTGGATGAAATTCGGTATGTAGATAGCTTATACCCTGGATTAACACATAGGCTACATTTTATCCCGGTCTACGCGGGTGAAACCGCGGGGCGCAGCTAGTATTATGTAAAATACATAAACTCGCGCCTTTTTCCTATGGAAACAGCCAGAAACTACAGAACGCCACCTGATATGATCCTTACATATTCCGTTTGCTTCGTTTCCGTTCTTAAATCTGGTCATCTGGCGAAAATTCGCCACTTCTTTTAGACCAGCCAAGATCTTTAGCTTGTTCGAGTCGAGGTAGACGCTTCAAATACCATAGAAAAAAATCAGTAAGTATCGGAAAAAAACGGGTACTGCCTCTGAGATTACGGAGCTTGTTATCAGATGATGGAGCGATATTACTGTACGCTCCATGGTTTGCCGGATGTTTTTTACAACTGTCTACTCTTCAAATATCAAAGGTCAATGATATCGTCATTTGCAAAACTGAGAACATCTTCTGACTAGGTCATTCATTACTTTTCACACCACCTGCTCGAAAATGTCAAATTATATGTCAAGCAACCTTAACCTAAAGTGAGTCATTAGTGGCCGGGGGCACAGCCGGTCAATAATGTTGTACTGGATTTCATTATGACCCGCTGGTCAATAATGTGATTTGAATTTGGAATCTCACATGCTCAGCTAAATTGGCAGTATAGTACTAACAAACACCTTTTGGTGCCAGAAAGAGGAAAGCTATTCTCGAAACCCTTACTACGCGTGGATGATATTCTCGATTTCCTACAAAATCATAACGACTGCTTCTTCATATCGTTGCCATGTTTTCGAAGACATAATATTGTAAGAATAATTAGATAACTACGAACCATTTTTCATTTTTTTTTTATTTTGGAACGAAGTTCCTTATCGCGCGTTGTGAAAGGGGGGCTAGACGGAAAAAAGTCTCACGAAAAGTTGTCACGACACTTTTTGCTATAGGTAGCTATTGTAAGCCGTGCGGCGTGCGCATGTTTCTCTGTCTGTCTCTCTCTCTCTCTCTCTCTCTCTTATAGAAAGCAAGCCAGATATTTTCATTTCTATTTCGCATTGAACAGTGTGGTGTCGCGATGATGATGATGATGATGATGATGATGGTGATGATGATGGTGATGATGATGGTGATGATGGTGATGATGATGATAATGATGATGATGATGGTGATGATGGTGATGATGATGATGATGGTGATGATGATGGTGATGATGATGATGATGATGGTGATGATGATGATGATGATGATGATGATGATGATGATGATGATGATGATGATGATGATGATGATAAGTATAAAAATAAAATTTTGTTACAATTCCTTCACTAATTAATCGAAAGGAACTTCGTTCCATCCGGGTGTCCATTGACACCTCAAGTTTTTTTTTTTTTAAAATTACACATCAACATCTATAAACGTACCAAATAAAAACTTAACTTTATCTTTGCACAACTGGACTAATGTCTCAAATGTTACCATTAACTTCAATTAATATGTAAGTGCATATAACTAACTAGTTCTAAATATGTTATTCTTACTGTTTGTTTATTTAATAAATACTTTGTTTTTCGTACTATGGCTATTATTTTCTCACAGTAGGTGTAAAAAGTAGAGTATCCTCCTCTGGGCTAAAGGTGTCTTTGCCTTGGGCTAGCTTGAATCCCTCGCTGCATTCAGGATTCTTGTATTAACTCCCTCGCTTCGCTCGTGAGTTGAACTCTTAACTACCTCGCTGCGCTCGGGAGTTAAATCCCGAATCCTTCATTGCGCTCGAGATTCAATATGACGCCCGTGACATAAGACACAACTTTAGCCCCTCGGTGCATAATCTACTATTTGCGCCTCCCATACATTATGCTTATCAGACAAAATTCAGCAACAATGATTCAGACTACTCGGTTCCGGGATATACGATGTTGTTTTGTTTTACTCATGTGAAATATAAATGTTTTAGGCATAAAATTAGACCACGCGTATATACAGCTTTTCCTCTATTTCGTTTTGTCGCTGGTCATTGCCGGTTCTTTGTACCGATGTGACTCATTCGGTCACTCGCATCCAACCTCCTCTTTACCACGGAAGATGGAATGAGGAAGGACAAAGTTTTCGTTGCCCCTCAATATGTTTCCTAATAGGCCTTTGTTGATCCCAAACATTGAGAATTTTTTTTTTGTGCGCTTTATTTGGCCCACTGCCAAAACAATGCATAAAGACATGGACAGTTCCGAACAATTCTGTCTTAAAATTAGTTTATTAGGTTAAACACTGTACGGGGTGTTTATTTATGTTAATAAAATTCGTTGTCTAAACGTTTTCAATATATGTTGACGTTGTATTTTGCGCGACATGAATGTGCTCGTCTTCGAGAAATTACGACGGAAACGCAGGCTTCATTATCATTGGTGTTCGCTGCATTGTATTCATCACTTTCTTTAGAATGTTACCGAGTATTTTCTCCTATATTAACCTATATGCTTTTTCTCAGTACTGCTAAGAAAATTGTGCTTCGTTCAGTAAGTGTCAAATGACGGAAACTCTGCGTTGGCGCTAGTGCATGTCTGTAGCCAAGTTTGACTCGAAAAGTACGGCATTCCGTTAGTAAATCTGGTTACTCGGAAATTGCCAGACTAGCATTGTATTTTTATTCTTTGAGCACGTATACCTTAACTCGAAACTTGTCAGAAAGCTTTCTTAGCCAACAAGAACGTGACTCACAAGATTAAATGTTCTAAGAAAACTGTCTGCACCTCTACTACCTTCAGGATGTTCTCATCCTGAAGGTAGAAGAAGTTTTAAAAACGTCGCAATAAGGTTCTTTGTATCGTTTTGTTTGCAGCTTCCCTCTTTATAATCAGTGTTTGGGTAATTGTTATTTTAAATTAACTTAATGTTTAGAATTTCAAATGATGTTTTAAGTAGTGAGAAGAAATCGGATCCAACATTTTACCTCTACCCCCTCTCTCTCTCTCGTTTTTTTTTTGTCTTTGTCGTTGCGTTACCATCACTGCATCAGCCTATTACTTCTACCTTTAAAGCTTTCTTGGCCAACAAGAACGTGACTCACAAAATTAAATGTTCTGAGAAAACTGTCTGTAACTGTACTACCTTCAAGATGTTCGCATCCTCTTCCTCAAGTTTTAAAAACGTCGCAATAAGTTTCTTTGAATCGTTTTGTTTGCAGCTTTCCTCTTTATAATCAGTGTTTGGGTAATTGTTATTTTAAATTAACTTAATGCTTAGAATTTCAAATGATGTTTTAAGTAGTGAGAAGAAATCGGATCCAACATTTTACCTCTACCCCCCCCCTCTCTCTCTCTCGTTTTTTTTTGTCTTTGTCGTTGCGTTACCATCACTGCATCAGCCTGTCAACTCCCTCTATTGTTCAGTTGTGGAAGTTTATGAGGTGCTGTGGGGTCTCTTCGTATACCTTAACTCGAAACTTTTTTCAGAAAGCTTTCTTGGCCAACAAGAACGTGACTCACAAAATTAAATGTTCTAAGAAAACTGTCTTTATCTGTGGTACTACCTTCAAGAAGTTCGCATCCTCTTCCTCAAGTTTCAAAAGTCGCAATAAGTTTCTTTGAATCGTTTTGTTTGCAGCTTTCCTCTTTATATCAGTGTTTGGGTAATTTTAATTTTAAAATAACTTCATGCTTAGAATTTCAAATGGTGTTTTGATGCGCTTAGCAAAGGTGTGGCCAATTTTAGGTCAGGTTGTCTAATCTAAATGATCTAACGCAATATGTACATTCAATTGTTAATCTAACAAAGAATCACGAATAGCGAGATCATTTTGTATGTGGCTCTATTAAAATTCCGTTACAAAACTATACCGTTAGTTTTATTCTACGTTGAGCGGTATTGCAGCTTCGTGTTGCAATTTAGCTCTGGGCTGAATTCCGTTAATAATGATGTACTTACTTACATTTGTGTTATGTAAAAGACGAGTACAATTTCGTTGTAAATTCATCCAGTGGTTTGTATGTTGTTATCATAAAAGTTTGCCACACATTATATCCATAGCGCCTGTAACTAGATCATCGATAAACCAAATGTATATGGTTGCATTTGGATTTCCCATATTGTGTTATTTGACTATTATTGTCTACTGCTGTAGGTACTAAAACCGAAACATCATGATTCCTTGAAATTTTTTCGAAAGAAAAAAAATCCTATTTAGCACCGTCTATTTTTTGTTTTATACGATTCCTTGTAAACAGTTACTTATTGTGCAGTAAAATTTCCTTTAAATCGAAGGTATTTAAATATGTTAAGAACTTACTAAGTTGAAAATTGATTTAAGTATAGCATTTTGGCATAAATCTACATTTAAACGAAGCGCGTTTAAATTCCGGTGCGCGTGAGTTTTCTATCAGATCTCGCGTTTCAAACTAGACAGCCATAACGCCATTTCACTTACTCACCAAGCTGAACCACGCTTCGATATATCCTCATAATGGTAGTTGGCAAGTATGATGAAAATTCACATTATACAGGGTGTCCGGTAAAGAATGGATAACCTTGGAATAGCATATTACAGACATGATGGCCGTTCTTAAAAAAATACAAAAAAAAAAATATTAAAAAAAAAAATATTTAAAAAAATATATTTTTTGGAGACTCCAAAAAATCATAATGTACGCACGACAACAGATCAAATTTTCAGTATAAGCTGATCTCGCATTGTATAGGATTTCCTTACAATGAGAGGTCAGTCTAAACTAGAAATGTATAGCTTGATGTGTAGCCGTGTGTACCTACTAGTGGGGATATTTTTTTTTTGTATTTTTTTAAGAACGGCCATCATGTCTGTAATATGCTATTCCAAGGTTATCCATTCTTTACCGGACACCCTGTATATATTTTTTCATACCCATGATTTTCTTTTAGAACCATTTTCCTATCAACGCCGCTTCGTACAATACAATCCTGAGTTCCTGACGCAGTAATTTAAATGGGTGGAGAAAATAAATCCATTTGTATTCTTGTCTGCATAAATCTCAGTCGACTGAAATGGCAACACAATTAGTAATCTTCGCGTCGCTGATGCTATTTGTATATTTCACTGCAATTAGGGTTAGGTAACATTCGTTTAAATAGTTTGGAAATCTAAATGACCGTAAGAGATTACTATCGATAGGGTAGGTACTATTGGCTCACTCCTATTAACTGATTGGATAAGCACAGAAAATTAAGTAAGTTTTAAGTTTATCGTCTTCATTCTAATGAGTATTACTGACATACTCATTAGAATGAAGACGATAAACTTAAAACTTACTTAATGTTCATAGGTCCAGAATGTCATAGGTCCTTTGAACTCGACTGATATGGCTGATTGTGGTCCGAAAGTTCGGGAAATTTAAATGTTGGTCGATTCATTATAAAAAAAATTTAAAAAATAATTTTAGTAACGTCAATTGTACACTACGCTTTTATAAACACTACGCAGGGTTACAACAAGGAAAAAATGTTTTTCGATGAACTTTGTCACCCAAAGTAAGATTTAACTTGTGTTGGTGCATTGATTTGTTATGTCGATAAAGTTTGCAAATATGCGATGTTATAACATGAGTTCTATTAAATTGAAATGGATGTAGAACAGAATATATAAAGAGTCCTGGGGGCCTACTCCCTAAGCACGAAGCCCGTAGTTTCGGCCTTCGTTACGGGCGTTTCTTACTCCTTATCACCTACGGATGGATGATTGGTTCGGGGCCCGAACGAAGTATGAATGACAACATTATTTGCCAGTTGTCCCTACTCACGATGTGTTCTTGCCCGTCCGAAAAATTTAATTTTTACACTTGTTTTAATGGATCGTAATGTCAGACGGACGGATAAAGGGACGGACGGAAAGACGGACGGACTTAGGGAGTAGGCCCCCTGATTCGGCTATAACTTCGGAATAAAACTGTTTACGCATTGTTCAATGCGTTTACTTAATACATTAGGCTAACAGTTGTGTAATAAAAACAAAACGATTCAACCATTGACACATATACGGATATAAGTGACGATAATTTATGCAAATCCGACTGTTGTTCTTTTAGAAGGTGGACAATTCTATTACACATAATGCTCTACTTAAATAATTTCTTTTATGGATCCGTAAATCAAAAGCAAAAAAACGGAACCCTTATAGGATCACTCATGTGTCTGTCTGTCTGTCTGTATGTCCGTCTGTCACAGCCAATTTGCTCCGAATCGAATGGACCGATTAAGTTGAAATTTGGTACACATATGAACTTCTGTGACCCAAACACGGACGGCTAAAGTAAATAAATAGTATAAAATTGAATTAATTGTAAGGAAATTAATCATAATATAAACGTTTTGGATGGTATGTCTGTTAGCTCGTAAGACCAATTGAATAAATAAATAAATAAATAAATGAATTTTGAATATTGATCACTTTGGGGGCAAATAAGAAAATTAAAAAAAAAAAGTTTTGCAAAGTATATGTGTGGGTGTGACATATCAAATGAAAAGGCTATGAGGGTCTCAAATATATATTTTTTGAGCAGGTGTGTGTGGTGCAACGAGGAAAACGGGTTGCATACCACTTTAGCAGGATTTATAGCCAGTATACTTAACTACGACACGTGGCTTCAAGTGCTAGCGTAACTCTTAACAGAGCGAGTGATCATAACGTGACAAGTTATAGAACATGAGATACGCTCTTCAGTTGCACCTTTTACGGAATGAGCTCACTGAGAAGTTGCTTACGAATTAGGATAGACTCCGTACTTACTTATAATAAGCCTGAAAAGGCATTTTTTTAAAACTATATGATACCGAGTAGTTTACTAAACAAATGCTGCCAAAATCATTGTGTAATCTTATTTCGTCCAAGATTTGATAAAAAAATTATGATGATTGAAAGTAGTGTTTGTAATCAGTAAGTTGGCATGGCAAATCTAGCGATTTCATGAAATCATGAGGTTTGAGGTCAATTCTAACTTATGGAGTTGTTATATGATACCGAGTAGTTTACAACTAAACAAATGCTGCCAGAATCACTGTATAATCTTATTTCGTCCAAGATTTGATAAAAAATTATGATGATTGAAAGTTGTGTTTGTAATCAGTAAGTTGGCATGGCAAATCTAGCGATTTCATGAAATCATGAGGTTTGAGGTCAATTCTAACTTATGGAGTTGTTATATGATACCGAGTAGTTTACAACTAAACAAATGCTGCCAGAATCACTGTATTATCTTATTTCGTCCAAAATTTGATAAAAAAATTATGATGAATGAAAGTTGTGTTTGTAATCAGTAAGTTGGCATGGCAAATCTAGCGATTTCATGAAATCATGAGGTTTGAGGTCAATTCTAACTTATGGAGTTGTATTGCTGATTCTGATGATTATAATTTTGTAAATCCCTATTAGTTACGGCCGCGAATCATATTTTAATCAACATACAACCTGACACTGACCTGCAAATTGCAAAAAACGTAAGAACATTTGAATTTCGCGGGCTACCTTAGCGCATCCCGCTTAAGAAATCGCATCCAACATTTTACCTTTACCGTTAGTCTTTGTCGTTGTCATCACTGCATCAGCCTGTCAACTCCCTCTATTGTTCAGCTGTGGACGTTTATGAGGTGCTGTTGGGTCTCTTTCACAGACAGTTAAACGATCGGGCGGATTCGGGCGCATTGCCATAATCACTATGCTTGACAGTCAGAATGGTAATAGCTTATCGCGTATCTTGTTAATAGCATGAGTTCTTTGTTGACTTTCTGGTATAATTCTAGTTTATCCACGAAAGGGACTTATTTATATAATGGCTGATGTTCGTAGCTACCAGGGCTCTATAGAATTCAAGAGTAATTCCTACAGTCTGCGTAAAAAATAGGTCAGAAAATTCGTCTGTGAAATTTTACTATTGTATTTTTAATGTGAGTCAAACGCAGTGTGACCAGATTTAGCAGGATTCTATCTTTTCAGATCTGCGACAAAATCTGCTAAGCCTTAAATTGGGGATCAAACCCTGCTAAAATCGCAGAATCCTGCTAAATCTGGTCACAGTGGTCAAAAGATGTGGTGTAGTGTGTACTTGATGTTTTCTTGTTTACATACTTACTTACTTAATGTAAGTATTGAGATCGTTGACTTATAATAGCTTGTTGCCTGTTTTAATGTAGGATAATTATAGTTTCTGTTGCCTTTAGCAGAATCTCATTAATGAGGAGCTAGTGCTTTTAACAAAAAGTATAGTCTATCCGCGTGGAAGATGGAATTTATCCCACGAGAATGTACTAAAAAATTATCCTATGTCCTACTAATCCTGGTCATGGTCTACCGATGTGCCAAATTTCATCCGTAACAAAGCGTAATAAACAAACTCACTTTCGTAGGAGGAATATGTTTTCTGAAGGTCGTTGGTAAATTGTTAACGATTCCCAGTAGATAAGATAAGAGTTTGATAACAGATTATTCGGATATTTTTATGCAGTTTCATTGAAGTTAAGAAATGACGTCGACTTGGCAGTTATTTTGTACGATCGGTTGATACATTGTCTCGTAGCGTGTGTAGTTCTCTAGAGCTATCAGCTACGCAGTAATCGGCAGGAGGCAGGACAATCGATTGAGCGAAGAGCTGCAGAAGGTCAAGGACTGAATATAGGTACACAAATCTTGGCGAATTCTAAAACTAAATTCTTGCCACTAGATAGGCATTTGCACACCTCCACCGAAACCGCGAATCCGCATGATGTTCCGCTACTCGAGTAGAGGCACATCATGAAAGTCGGTTGAATTGAACTACTGCGATTTAGCTACTATGGTCTCGTGGCTAAGTAATAACAGCCGCACGGGTCGATCTATCAGGTTAATCCATGGGTTACCATCTTTACAAACCGGGTCGCCTCCGTGCCTCGGAAAGCACGTTAAGCCGTTGGTCCCGGCTGTCATTCGTGGATCTTTGACAGTCGTTACGGGTCGTCAGAAGCCCGAAAGTCTGACAACCAGTCTTACCAAGGGGTATCGTATTACCCAGTTACTGGGTTGTGGAGGTCAGATAGGCAATCGCTGTATGTAAAATACTGGTATCTGCATCCGGTTAGACTGGAAGCCGACCCCAACATAGTTGGGAAAAGGCTAGGTTGTTTGATTGGTTTCAAGGCGGGTGCTAATGCCCTGAAATCAAATTAATAATAACAAGACGGAAACAATTCTGGTAACTTTTGAAATTTATTAGGAAACACCTACAGCAGATTACGTAATTAGGCTGCTATGTTATTCAATATTAGGAGATGATAAAACAAAAAAAGTTAAGAAGTGTGCTCATATTTTAGCTGTAGCAAAACTTGATCGATTGCGTCTTACTTACTTATTACGGTAACCGTGTCGAAAATGTATAGCAATGTTATATTTTGTAAGAATATTTAAGATTTCTTATATAATAGGGATGTTGACAAAAAAATTTTTTTTGTCCGTCGTGTTGGTTATTAAAAAAAATGGACCCGTATTTTTTCTTTTTTTACGTAATCGAAAGATTACGGCGATACATTGAGTTAAAATATGGCATGACGTCACGCTTAGCTATATTTTATACGTAGCAATGGACGTAGCGAGCCGTCACTCCCCAACTTTAATGCGTGTTTTCTAAGTAATTTTTAATCACACTAATATTATAAATGCCAATGTTTGTGAGTGTGTGTGTTTGTATGTTTGTTATGTACTTCTTCACGCTCAAACGGCTGGACAGATTTTAATGAAATTTGGTAGGTATGTAGATAGCTTAGGTATACCCTGGATTAACATATAAGCTACTTTTTATCGCGGTCTACGCGGTTGAAACCGCGGGGTGCAGCTAGTAATATGATAAAGCAAAAAATACGAGTCTAATATTTTTTTATAATCTGACTGACGGACTAAATGAATTTCTTTTTTTTACGCAGGCATCATCCCTATTCATAAGGCGACAGGCTACAGACTCCGCCAATTATTTTCTTTCGTAGGTACTTTTTTCGTTACATTTTATTCGTGATTCATAATTACATTGCGAAGCTTTGTTTACGTCAAATTCTGCGAAACAGTAATTTGGATTGTTGTCATGAATCATCCATCACTCATCGTGTACGCAGTACGCTGGACTGGAATATTCAAGACCTGTTCTCAGACATTTTTTTGGTACCAATAAAAAACGAAACCCTACGACGCAAAACGTTTAGTTTCCTACTTGAATATTCTTTTATAATTTTAAAAATTGCACAAACAAACTTCAGTACTTTATCATCAAATTTTCATTTGTATGATATTATACAGGGTGTGGCGTAAATAGTGGTCCAACGTTAAGGGGTCGATACACCGTATATTCAGCTATCACCTACCACAATTTGAACCACTTTTTCCAGTCTCAGAATAAAATATTTTTGTATTATTTGAAAAATCGACACCTTGCTTTACTAATTTGGCTGTAGTTTCTATAAGTGACATTATTTTTTAAATTCGCTTTTTGTGTAACTGTGAAATGCATGTTCTATCACATGCAAGTAAAAAAAATGTGCTAAAGCAAGTTGCCAATATTAAAAAAAACCGGTCAAGAGCGAGTCGGACTCGCGCACCGAGGGTTCCGTTCCGATTCCTGAAAAAGTGTGCTATTTAGAGACATCGTTTTATTTTTCCTGTAATTTTTACATAAACTTCTATCACATAGAATAATTTCAGATTTTTCTCTTTGCAAACTTCAGAGATAAGGGGGAGGGGAACGGTATTTACAAGCCGAAAACAATGCGGCCTAAAAAAAAAATGATTGAGAATGTGCAAACAGCGCTCTTTCATATGATACCCCACATGCCTTAGTAGCCCCACTTTGATTTTTTAAGACCCCCTTTCAGTCCGTGTTGCAAAAAAAATATAAATATTTAAATTTCTTTTTTATTTGCAAAATAGTTGGGTAAATGTCATCCAAAACTATTCTAAATTTCAAGGTGATAGCATTAGTAGTTTTTGAGATATCCAGCTATGACAGACAGACAGACAGACTGAGTGACACCATAAGCGTTAATTTTTTACCATTTTGGTACGGAACCCTAAAAACTGAGTTTTGAGTAAATCGGACCGCGTGTTAAAATTCCTTCATACAAACTTTGACACCTACCAATACCGTCTTCTGGGGTCGCGGGTTGTTCGAAAGAAATACTGAGGCCCTGCCATAGGCAACTGAAGGAACACGGTTGGGTTTTAGTCAGTAAAAGTATGACACGCCCTTCCGCTCCACCCAGAGCGAGAGAAGTCATTTAATGATTTCCCATCCACAAAAAAAGGGGGTAGTTTAGGAAAACTAAAAATGATTAATTTTATAATTAACTTAGATGAATATTCGTGCTAAGTTTCAAGTCTAATAACTCAAGAGATAAGATTTTTCATACAAACTTTCATCCCCTATTGTATTCCCTTAGGGATGGAATTTTCAAAAATTCTTCCTTAATGGATGTTTACACTATATTTATAAGGTAATCTATGTGCAAAATTTCATGTCTCTAGGTCCAGTGGTTTGGACTTTGCGTTGATTATTATCAGTCAATGAGTCAGTCAGGACTTTGAATTTTATATTATAGATTTACAAGACCATAAACTTCTAATAGGTTTTCCTGTAATCTATAGGTAAAGAACTATTTTCTGTATTTTTTTCAAAATTTTAGGCTCAGTAGTTTCGGAGATAAGGGGGGGGGGAATGGTCAATTTTCGTCTATTTTCTTAAATAACTTCAAAACAATTTATTTTAAAATTAAAAAAAAAATATATTTGAGACCCTCACAGTGAAACCTTTCATTTGATATGTCACACGGTACAGTTTGCAAAACTTTTTTTTTTATTGTACTTATTTTCCCCCCAAAAGGGACCCCCATATTCAAAATTCATTTATTTACGTTACGTATCCGTGTTTGGGTTATCAAAGTACATATGTGTACCAAGTTTCAACTTAATCGGTTCATTAGATTCGGAGCAAATTGGCTGTGACAGACGGACAGACAGACAGACAGACACACGAGTGATCCTATAAGGGTTCCGTTTTTTCCTTTTGAGGTACGGAACCCTAAAAACAAAATGTTTTCTGAGATCTACGAAAAATAATGGTTCAAATTATGGTATGTGATAGCTGAATATACGGTGTATCAACCTCAAAACGTTGAACCACTATTTACGCCACACCCTGTATGTGTATAAATATAAACTAACAGATTTAAAATAATAATATGTACATGGTATATAAAAAAGGAGGGGAAAGAATCATAGGGCAGGGCATCTCGCTATCAACAGGAAAAGTGTCCAAAAGGCTGGCAGCATTGCCACCTATGGCAATGCTGATTCTTTGGCCAATGTATAGGCCAGCCCTCTGGTCACGTGAGGAGTCGACCAATCACTTAGCGATGTCTTGAAAAACCAAGTGGGCACTCGGACCCCATGGCCCTAGCGTTTCATCTTCAAACGGCTCGAAAATATAACTCCCAAAAATATTTGAATATTTTCGCCGTTTGAGGTTTTCCGCACCTGCAGCAGCCGCACCAGCACATAATGATACTTTATTATCAACGATTTATACAACTTTCCATTCGCTTTATCGCGACAGTGCATACATTGATAAAATGGCAAACACTGATAACCCTCTCTGACTGGCCAATAACAGCTTTCGCGATACGACCACGTCGGTATACATTTCTAAGAGAGTCTATAAATGATCTCTAATAAAGCATCATATTTAAATGAGCTGTCCTCCTTTCTTCATTTTCGGTCTCGTCATTACGGTAAGGGATAATGGCCGTTCACAAAAAATTGCCAGATTCGCGGCCAGATGTTACGAAACATTTGCGCAAAGTCGGGACAAGGATAGATGGGCTCCTGAAATTAAAGGACTGGAAGAGGCGAACCGAAAAGAATCGGCTATCGCGGGCAAATCGATATTTTTGAGATTAAACTTGACTATACGCTTTATGAATTAATGTTTCAATTTGTATAAAGCCGAAAGACAACTATACTCGGACTTTTAATTAGGTGCACTAAAATGACACTTCTTAACTGTCATTTCGGTAAAAAATGTTCCCATTTGATAGCGAAGTGATCGTAGAAATGACAGTAGAAGTGTCATTCTATTGCAGCTAATTAAAAGTCCGACCATAGACAACTGATTGAACTGAATGACAAGCAAAATATCTTCAGACAAAACTCTTGATTGTTTGATAAATTATCTTTAGATTCTTTTTTAAGCACGTTCTAAAAAATACTTTTTTTTCAAATTAAGTATGATGCATTGATGCTTTAAGACGTGCTGACTGTTATAATATTTCTACTATGTGGTTAATAATGATTAGGACTAGCATGTGTGGTATAATTCCTTTCAATTTTAACTTTGTGGGTTATAATTACTTACACGACTATAACGTTATTCTGCGAATAATTCTTTATGTAGATTACCTATACATAAATTACATTTAATATATTAAACATATAATATATAATTGAACAGATAACAAACAAACGTTGGTGTAAATATTGTGATCGTGTCTCGCTTCTTGTAATGAGCTGCGAAAGAGACAACAAACGAGAACGTTGCTTGAAGATACAGGATCCTGATAGACTATAATTTCGGACGTAAATGCCATCTTTAAAATTAACTTGGCACGAATGTAGCCCTTATGGTAAACTACGAAGAGCATGTTATGGCTTGATGGAGTATTTTATGGTAATGTAGGTAACTACCAGACTACAGTTCCGTCCTTTAAATGCTACTTGCTCAATTGAATGCTTCGCCCTGTTTGACTTGGTTATGATCGGCAATTGGAAACTATTTATTAGAAAATTAATAATGCCGATAATTATATTTTAAAATGAAAGATATTCCTGGACACTTTGATTTGATTTTGATTAAGTACCTTTTGCGATTAACTTATAGGTATTATAAGGTAACTTACTTAGGTAATTAATCGTAGCAGGTGGCGTTATGTGGTTTCTCCTACCCCCATGTGAAGAAGACGTGGGTTTATGTATGTTATACATGTATACATATAATAATATGTAGGTATGTTTACTAGGTAATTAACTATGTGGTTTACATCTTTTGTAGGGACAATTTCGCCATAATATACATATTCGGTCTTATTACAAAACGATGTTTTTCTTCTGTCATGGTTTAAACCATCGAGCCAGTTTTTTGTAATAAGAACCTAACTGTGATAGAAATACAGTTCTTTATACAAAACTGAAAACTTAATTCGGTACTAAGTTGACAGTTTAGTAAAACTGACATCTTAATGTGTCGGGTTTTTTTTTTTTTTTTTTTTTAATTTATTTAAAGGGCTTTGTCGCTTAGCGACCACATCGCCCAGTGCAGAAAAACACAAAATTATTAATTATAATCTACCTAATAACTAACTTGTACAATTCTTTAGCCTTATCGGACACTGGAAAAGCAAGGATGGAATTACAAAAGCCAATATCGTAACTTTTATACCGTCCGAAAACATTACTTCTAATATTTTCATTCCGGACACACTCCATCAAAATATGACAGACATCATCAACCACTCCACAGTCATCACAATTTGGAGACAAAGCTTTCCTCATTAAGTAATAAAACTTATTTGATGGAATATGTCCGGAGCGAAGTCTTAAGGCTATAGTAATTAGGTTTTTATTTAGGTCACAATCAATCCACGGAACCCGAGAAATCTCTGGCTGGATAGTGCGATACCATATCCCTTTTTCTTTTGATCTTTCATCAAAATATTCCTGCCAAAGATCTAAACACTTTCTTTTAACCTTTCCAAAATAATCCGAATACAGTGGAGAAATATTCATGGGAACTCCATCATCACACGCTTGTTTGGCGAGCATATCAACCTTTTCATTTTCCTCTACCTGACAATGCGACGGAATCCATTGAAGACACACCGTTTTGGAATCAGACTGAAGCTTTAAGAGCAATTCATAAATCACATAGGCTGTCGGATTACCTCGCACGTGCGAAGTGTGCCGAGCCAAGTGTTGCAGCGAACTTTTGGAGTCTGTCAGAATCACAAATTTATCGCCATCAATTGATAGAATATAGGACAAAGCTTCCATAATCGCAATCAATTCAATGTGCATAATAGAAATATCTGAATCAATCTTAAGCTTCATGTGGTTCAGAAGAATGGGATCCAAAAAGGCAGCGCCACCCAAATGTTTATCTTTGGAACCGTCCGTGAAAATTGTATGATAACCTGCATATTGTTCATGAATATATGAAATACATAAATGTTTAATTTGTAAAGTACTATAATGTCGTTTAGCTTTAGAAATACTAGGAATTTTATCAAAGACTATATGAGACATATTTATACTACTTATCCACTTATCAAGTGAAAACATTCCAAGTTGAACGCTTGAGTGTATTGGAACAGAATTGTAAAGTGGGAAGATGTCAATAAGTAATGGCAGCTTCTTGTTCTGCCAATAGTTGGAACCTGTAACTAGTGAAAGATTTTCTATTGCATCTATGGTTTTGTTGTTACAAAAAGATTTTGATTTTAACATAAATTTACAAGCTAAGTATCTCCGACGAACATGAAGTGGTGGAAGGCATAACTCGCTTTCGGGATAAAGTTCGAAATTCAAAAAAGGGTGGGGTTTAAACCTGGGTTTGAAGATGAACCTTGTTTTGTAATAGTCTTATTACAAAACAAGGTTCATCTTGTTTTGTAATAAGATTGTAGATTAGGTTTATTACAGGTAAAAGCACGAATTTCACTCCTGAGTGACGGACGCTAAATCTATAAAAATACATCTCCAATCTTACCAAGACCTTTCTTACAAGAATAAATTGAGTCTTCGAGACAATGGAAAAGGTCAAACGTGTTTTCAATGCCAAGGACTCTTCTCGATCGATATAAAATGTATACATAAGCGCCTATGTACTACAGCATGAAATATCGCGTGACGTGCCGACGACGCAAATATTTTTTCAAACAGAAATTCAAGCTAAGATTCTTTCAGAATAATTTTGCTGACGATTCACTGAAAGAAACATGTTATACTAGTACTTGAGGAGCTCGTGGCTAAGTAATATCAGCCGCACGGGTCGATCCATCAAGTTGAGCTACGCTTGCCAGGGTTGGTCAGTGGATGGCTGACCATCTTTACATACCGAGACTCCTCCGTGTCTCTGAAAGCACGTTAAGCCGTTGGTCCCGGCGTGGATCTTTGACAGTCGTTACGGGTCGTCAGAAGCGCGAAAGTCTGACATTCAGTCTTATACGTTATCAAGGGGTATTACCCAGTTACCGGGTTGTGGAGGTCAGATAGGCAGTCGCTCCATGTAAAATACTGGTATTCAGCTGCATCCGGTTAGACTGGAAGCCGATTCCAACATAGTTGGGAAAAGGCTAGGCAGATTGATAGTACTTGACCTTGTTAGAGAGAACCATAAAGTTTAGAAATAAAAACTAGGAAGTGCGAGCATAAAAAATATCTTGACAGTAATGTTCAGAATTGTTTCCGTATAAGAGAAGAAAGAACCTGAGGATGTGTGCTTTGTGCCAACACTGAGGCACTATTCATCACCACTAGACCGTAATATGCATCGCTGAAAATGGGCCAAGACTCGCAAGAGGAGCATTATGTTGCAGTATGGAGACTGCATGCCAAACTGTTAGCTACCTACACCTACCCCAAACCCTAGCCTAGCCTAGCCTAGGTAGCTACCTGTTAGCTACCTGTTTACATTTGCCCTAATTTCCACATTAGGTACCTAAAAATGTATATTAAAATATAATTTCCGCTATAGGAAATCGAACATTTCGCCTGTTTCTACCTTTAGTACGTGACCTCGAATTATATATAATATTTGGCTTTCTGAGAACCTCCGATATCATCTTCCAATATATTCACAATTTTCGTCTAAAACTGTACATCGATCCCGTCTCTAGCGACCTCTAACTCCAACTCAAATATACATTTACCGCGAATTTCATGAATAAGGTGGGTGGAAAGGTCGACCTTCATTGGAAATTGAGCAAAACTTACCGAATTGGGTTACCTCTACCTCCCTCGAACAAGATTAACAAAACTGTGCGTGAGCCTATACATATTATAAATTAATAGATCTTATTCCTACTATTTGTTAATTACCTTGTTAATTACGTTTAGCGATGAAACAACAGGATGCTGAGACCGGTTTATTTACAGCAAGAGGTTTTTCTGTGCTAAAATGTTTTATATTTTATGAACCGATTTAAGTATCTACTTGATATTTAGTGTCATCTGGTCAATAGGACTTCGCTGGTGACCTTGAAAATATTGGTTGGTGACAAAAAATGCGAATATGTGGCGCCACACTGCTTCGGTCGATCTCGTATTCTCGTCTGATGACTGTTACTAGGTCAATTTGATCTAATTTAGCAACATTTAGCTATTGATTAAGATGAAACAAAAAGCTGTTTTTATCAAGATCGCAAAAGGTCACAAGCTCTTTTCATTGACGACACGGTTGTCGCAGTGGTTGAGCGATTGACTGCTGCGCAGCATGTCGCAGGTTCGATTCCCGAACGGAACAAAATTTGTACGACCTACAAGTATTATTGTTCCGAGTCTGGGTGTTTTTCTATCTATAATATGTATGTATTTACAAAAAAATAATAAAAATGTAGGTATATATATATACGTAGTTTATCAGCCATCTCGTTACCATTGTGTTATGGTAACGAGATGGCTGATAAACTACTTGCATTAGGTTGCTTAGCTTGGGACTAGATGGCGTTGTGTGAAATGTCCAAGGATATTTATTATTCTTATTATTTAGTGTCGAATTACATCAAAATTAACTAATGGAAGAAAAAATCTGTATTCGAGAAATTCTGTCTCTGGTTTGCCATCCTTCTCCCGCTCTGAGCGGAGCGGGAGGGCGTGTCAGACTTTTACTGACTAAAAGCCACCCGTGTTCCTTCAGTTGCCTGTGTCAGGGCCACGGTAACTCTTGAGGACCTGCGTCAGGTGGAAGGTGAGGACCTTAGGACGCCGTGGCGCCTCTCCAACCACTCCTCAAAGAGTGGACTTATGTGGCGTGCCCAGCACTGTGTTGCGACAATCGCACTCTCCATGTCGCCATGAGATCCCGCGGGAGTTCTGTTCGCTATGCCGTGATTTCTAGCGGCAGCGGAGTTACATCCCGGCGTTTTGCCTCCTCGCGCCACTCCTACGTGTGTGCGAGGACTTTTGCCTCCAGATCCCATGGCGGCAATCCGGCAAGGAGGCTCGCCATCTTCTTACGAATCCCGAGTTTGATGTTACGATCATGAATTAATGATGTTATTTAATCATTTTCCATAAAACTGTAATTTTTGCTAACATGTTATTTACGTTGAAGTTTAATTTGTGTATTCCTCTTGTTGCAGGTAAGTTGAGACCGGCCATGTCCGTTTACATTTTATCAGGTATAGTATATTATGTAGCAACTAGCATTCTTTTACTTTCTTTGGTAATTGTTGTATAATTTATGTACTTAAACAACATTTTTATTTTTAAGTATCATTTATAACTTTGTTTTCAACATTGATAATCTCAATAGTGATGGGTAGTGACTTGGCATGTTTGATAATTTTAATTAATCAAAACAACACGCGGCGGATTTCTGTCATAATATTTTATTAGTAAATATAGGACAGTTGATAAAATGCACGTTGTTTACCATAACTATTGCGAAGTTTCAAGCGGATATGTACATAATAGTTGGTAAGTATAATGCAACCACCGAGGGTCAATGATCCTAATTACGTTGTACCTACA
This sequence comes from Cosmia trapezina, assembly GCA_905163495.3. Lineage (NCBI taxonomy): Eukaryota > Metazoa > Arthropoda > Insecta > Lepidoptera > Noctuidae > Cosmia > Cosmia trapezina. Next base: position 21,518,519 of record LR991037.1, read on the forward strand.
CGAACTAGTACATGCGAGCTTAGGTAAGGACGGGTTACTAATCCATCACTTATGCACCATATATTTCTAACCTGTTTTGTTAAAATCCAGAAAATAGCACGAACTTAGAATTACTTCGTAATAGATTACGTAACTTTACAAAACAAAATCAATCAATCTGCCTATCCTTTTCCCAACTATGTTGGGGTCGGCTTCTAGTCTAACCGGATGCAGCTGAATACCTGTATTTTATATGAAGCGACTGCCTATCTGACCTCCACAACCCAATTACTGGGTAATAACTAATACGATACCCCTTGGTAAGACTGGTTGTCAGACTTTCGGGCTTCTGACGACCCGTAACGACTGTCAAAGATCCACGAGTGACAGCCGAAACCAACGACTTAACGTGCTTTCCGAGGCACGGAGGAGTCTCGGTATGTAAAGATGGTCACCCATTCACGGTCCAACGCCGGCAAACGTAGCTTAACCTGATGGATCAACCCGTACGGCTGTTATTACTTAGCCACGAACGTAACGTAACGTACAAAAAATAGGAGAAAATACATATGACTAACTTATTAAAATAACTTGGTAGTAAAATATTTTATCTTTTATTTTAATACTAGGTGTTAACACCTAACTAAATTATAAATTATTGCTAAAGTCAAAAGAACAATCCGAGTCATCACAAACTACTGAGAAGTTTTTGTTCTATTCATATTACCAAGTCAAACAAAAAGTAGAGTCTACCATTAAAATATGAGGAGTACAGTGCAATGCACAGTGGGAAATAAACCGGCTCGGTCACGGAGGTCACCGAGCTATGTGTGGGCCGCGGAAGCACCTGTGAGCGCGTGCCATGACCGAAATGGGAGACTCCACTCTTAACATGAACACAACGATATATGCCGAGCGATATCGTTCGATAACCTTCTTGGAATCAGATAAATAAAATCAATAACCAGCAGAGCTTAGAGATCGAGTTACACATGACGTGACAAGCGAGCGTGACGCAGTATTAGATCTAGCAGTTTAATTTTATTAATGTATCGTTCTATCTCTTAAAGGAAAAAACCGAATAGGTACAGACGCCAGCACATCAAGCCACCCAAACTGTCAAATCTACCTTGAACCTAATGCTTTAGCGATAAAGATGAAAATCTATTAAAGAAATTTGACAGATTGTAGTAGCTTGATGTGCTGGCGTCTGTACATATCAAATTTTTCCTCCCAGAACCTCAAGAATTTTTAATGAACCAAAGTGGTAAAGTGGTGGTGGTGGTGGTAATTAAAACACGTCTATACGAAAGAAGTCGGGGAATAGTACAAGTGAAACTATTGCCTCACTAGTCACAACAAACCGTTTGACGTACAAACTCGTTTCCTAGTCGAATGCCGCGCGTTACAAACACAATAACTCACTGACATAAATGGTAGGCCACGTAATTACATTTTCCTTTAAAGGCATACTAATAATATCTAGTTTTCTAAAGTTCTCACACACTATTGTCCTTTCACTCGCACGTGCAATGATGTATGAAGCGTAAGGGAGACCGAGAACATCATCGCGGAAGAGTTTATTTATCGATTGGACCTTGAAAACCTTGATTAATGCTCGTGTGTCCTAATAGTTACTATCTATGCCTATGGTACGGATCAAGTTCTTTGACTATTGTTCTCTCAGTCTTTGTAGTTGATTGGTTCTCTTTGACTTCATCGAGTTTATCACTAGTTCACTACCCAACACTGCAGCATGGCTCTGATTCTATAATTTGTAGTTTCAATAGCAGTTGTTTGGTTAAATTATCTGCGATGGAAACAACGTTCACCTACGTTAGCTTCTACAACTTGGTCACGATGATAAGCCGCTGATATGACTCTTTGTTTTCCTTTTATTCTCGCATTGTTTTGTTCATGAGTGGGCGCATTTAGTGTTTGTTTTTTCACAATCATTAATTGGTTCCAAATGTTCCAATGTGTCATTAATTTTATCTTTATTTATTTTTAACACTAAAAATAGTCTAATATGAATTTAAGATTAACAATAGCATAAACGAGTTAACATATTAAGCTAATAGAATATTCACTGATGTTATATTTAGTTCTAGTAGATAGAGCGTTTCATTTCTAAAACTAAAGTTTTCCATCAACGAATTACTTATTATTATCATCCGTCCTCTTGCTCTATAACAATTGATTAGGGATCGGCGTAGCATGTCTTGTTCTTCCATACATCTCTGTTAGCCGTCGTTTCAGTATTCACCACTTTCTTGCTAAGTAAATCATCAGAAACCATCCATCGCTTCTATCATTTACTAATTACTGCCTATCACCACTTTGCTTTGACAGCAGCCAACTGTATCAAGAATGTCGCCGATTTAGGTATCGTACATTCATTCATGTCATTATCGTATTATATATTTTTGAAGGTAATTGCCAATTCATTTTTGTTTTGTTGAACACCTTTATTATTTAATGCAAAATAGTCCGGTCGTAAAATATGTTTAAATTTAGAGCTTTAATTACTTTAGTAATAACATTATTGCTCGCAGTCCATTTGGCCTAAATGAAGATTATTATTGGCTCTCTGTTACTTATTATTGTGAAATTTCAGTCAGTACGATTGGTTCTGCTATATGAGATAAATTGCTTTGATCTGACACAGTGCTCGAGAATGGCTGGTCGTTTACTTTTATGATAATTATGGAGGTACTGTCACGATTGTGTGCCGTTACCAGGAGAGCAGAGCTGCAAGAAGGGTGTACATTGTGCCAATCGAGTGCTTTAAATATAGCAACAATCAAGATAAAGATTTCAAAACTGTGTCACCAAAAAACCGTCTGCTTCTAGTTTTTGTAAACTTTTCCTACTTATGCTGCTGAAACTGTTGTCCCGTTTTTATCACTACCATTCTCTGATTTATTTTATTGTATGGATTTCTAGTCCACCTTCCATCGTTACACTTCCGACTAGATTCTTTTCATAAACCTCACACAAAAAGGTCGTCTCTAGTTTCTTTGATCCAACATTTAGTACCGAACTAACGGTTATATTGAAAAGTTTATCGGTAAATTGACTAAGGTTTAAACAGAATCATCGAGACGTGAAATGAAACTTGAACGAATACTGAGTGAATCGATTTGACGCGGCTCCAACGCTTCCGCAGTTCTCGATAGGTGAAAGTGGTCTAGAACGATATGATTAGGTGAGCTGAGAGCCTGCAACGCTGCTTCCAATAGAACAGAAATAGTACGGCTTGGAATATCTGAGAAAATAAGAAAATGTTGAGTTTCTAATCTAATATTACTAATCGTCTTTGCTGTAGCATTGGAAAGAAAGTTTAATTCGATTAAAGATAAATCAGTAAGGTCGGCGACAGAGCAGATGAAGTGTCCTTGACACTCATGATAAGTTAAAACTTTGTAATTCATTCTGATCCTGAAAATGAATTACGCATTTAAGGTTTCGAATACCTAGTCCAAACTCCAAAGATGGCTATTAAAATTGAAAATATATAATTCTGAATGTCGTGTGCTTAAAATAAATAAAAAGTATTTCTATTATCCTTGAACTTCTTTTGTATTTGTACATTTCGGACACAACGTCCTTATCGAAGGTCTTGAACAGACTTGAACTTTATAAATTTGGTAACATAATACGATGAAATCGTCCATCTAATTAGTAAAGGTGAACAATCATTTACATGAAAAGATATTGAGAGGTAAGAGGTATTTACAAGGCAGGTTTGAGTGGAAACGTCCTAGGAATCTTCCTAGGGCTATAGTCTATATGACCTTTTCGGTGATGTTCTTCAGAAAGATCAGATGCGTAGGACATACTCGCAATCGGCGTGCGTGTATGACCAGATGTATGAACGTAAACGAGGCAAAAGTAGTGTATGGATCTTAGCAGGTACGAGAATGGATAAAGTGTGAGAGGATGTTTGAAAGTGGTGCCAGTGACAGAAAAGTTGAAAGGAAATCGTTTGGCTTGTATGGGCATGTGATGAGGAGGGACGACAAGCATGTGCCTAAAAGAGTGAAGAAAATACATGTTGATGGATGAAGAGGGAGAGAAAGGTCAAAGAAAAGATAGATGGATTGTGTGAGGAATGTTATGAAAGAGAAGGTAGTGAATCATAGCGTGACGGTTGACAGGGGAGAATGGAAGAAGAAGGGCAGGGAGATGATGAAGGATCGTAGCAGGTGGCTTTCTGTAGTTTCTGCCTACCCCATGGGAAGAAGGCGTGAGTTTATGTATTTGTATATAAAAATTAAGTAATTATTTTGCATACTTAACTCTGAAAAAATGACTTCATAATAACTAAAACATCCGTTCATTTAACGGTTTCTCGAAAATATTCAGAATATCTCGACCTTCTTCACATGAATCTTCACGTGAAGTTCATTTAGTTTGATGTCAAGTGTTATGTTTGAGCGTGCTCCATCGGCCTTGGTCTACTGAACAGCAAAATTGAAATCAATAGAGCTCTAATCTTCTGAACGATTAACCTTTCAATCGATGGGTTCAATTCATCAGGAATCGTCATTGGGCTGGTTCTATTCAAATCGGCTTCAAAAATAATTGAAAGAGAATTGAAGAATTGAACGATCAACTTAACTGATAAACAGTAGGTAATTACCGAAATCTAAGAAGCTAAGATCAATATTCAAGACGAGTTAATTAAGGAAAATATGATAAGATATTTATATCAGTCAGTATTAATAGCTTAGTTGCTTCTGCGAATAATAAAGAAATAGAAACGTAATGGAAATGAACCGATCTAAATGCACCGGATATCGTCGGATTTGTGTTGCTAACAGATTTCAGAGTAACAACTAACTAATATACAACTGTACATTCAGTATGTGAAGATGTATAACTTCATTGTTTGACTTCATCATTTACATCTGTGAGTCTGTCAAAAGAGTTAGCGATGTTTCTGGAATGTTATAGAACTTCATTAAAAGGACTGAACTTACATTAATCGGCTGCTGATGTTGCAAGTTTGTCAACATCACCAGCCGAAATTAACCGAAAATAGCTTCATAGAAAAGAAGTTTGCAAATTGTGATCAAAATAGAACGCGTTCAATTTACTTTCAGATTTATTTATTGTAATCCAATCTTTATTATAGTTTTTACAGTTCTTGCGGTTGCCTAGTCAACAAACGGCGCCAATTAGCAAGTACAAAAATAGTATTCTAATTACACAGTAGTGCAGTATTAAATTCTTGAAGTCGTTTCAAGTAATTGACATTGGCATTATTAATGTATACCCGCGCTATAATGGTTATAAATCAGATTATCGTGTTAGCGATCACACGGAGATATAATATCGCCGACGATCTATGCGCTACGGAATATTCTTGATTAAATTTTGTTTTTCTGGTTCTAGTAGGTACCTACATAATTGGTTATTTTTGACGTCAATATATAACCAGTTGGGATTAGAAAAAATAATATTTACCGATAAGTAATTGAAATTTAAGTTCTAAATACTTCCTACTCTGTATTTTGTTTCTCAATTATGATCAATTCTTACAATCATACGACAGCCCTTTGGGACTTGGAGGTAGGTTTTGAATAGCATCCTGAAGGTTATTGTGGAGAGGCCAGACTGCCATTTTCTGATGCACTGGTCCGGTAGACATAGCTGCGGGTCCGGTGCTTAGGAAAGATATTTAAATTAATATTCTATGTAGTAGGATATGATGGTCTTGTTTCAGTTTATTTTTAATTTACTTTTGATTTAATGTTAATTTAATTGCTTTGATTTTGATTTAATTTTGATTGATTTTTGATTGTGATTTTGATTTTAACACTAACATACTCGTAGTTTGTAAGTTCTAGTACTAACTAATACAATATAATATGGATGATTTCCGAATTAAATCCCGGACCATTGGAAGGCGTAAAGGGGCCGAAGCCAACTGGCAGAGGCCCCTTAGACAATTTTAAATTATGAGGAGGCACCAACCGACGATTATCCCTGTATGCACTATGCAAGAGCACCCAAGGACAACCCCCGGTTGGTGCAGGTTATTATGTTATATTATTATTGATATATTTATTGAGCTTATTATAGATTTGAAGTATTATACAACTTCACATACATATTTTTGTTGATTTTATAATTTAATAGTTCGCACATTAACCTTTCGGATTCATCCTTGAATTAAATCAACAGATAAATGAGTCACTCAGAAAGCCATAATATATGCACTAGCATGTGTTTAGTTGATTTTCATAAAAAAAACTAGCTGCGCCCCGCGGTTTCACCCGCGTAGACCGGGATAAAAAGTAGACTATGTGTTAATCCAGGGCATAAGCTATCTACATACCAAATTTCATACAAATCGGTCTAGCCGTTTGAGCGTGAAGAAGTAACAAACATACAAACACACACTCACAAACTTTCGCCTTTATAATAATAGTGTAATTCTTTTTGTTTCTTTTCGTAGCAGGTTTTTGGCTGTTTTTAAAAGTTACTAGCTTAAGCCCGCGACTTTGTCTGCGTGAAAATTCTTGTTTTAACATAAAATATACTTATCCTATAGACAGCTGCAGGATATAATTTTATGTATATTATGTTTTATGTGTAGGTATGTATATGCGAAAACGAAGTAACGGGGCACTACGCATAGGCCCCTTTACCGACTTTGTTTTCGCTTAGTGTTCTTTCTGTCTTTTTGCTCGGCTCCTAAGAGTCGTAGCGTGATGTTAAATCCTAACCAATATTATAAATGCGAAAGTGAGTTTGTTTGTTTGTAACGCTTTCACGCTAAAACGGCTGAATGTATTTGGGAGAAATTTGGCACACGACCTTTGACCTTTGACCTGGAAAAGGATTTACAGGCTACTTTTTATCGACATACACGCCACGCGACCGAAGCCGCGGGCGGAAGCTAGTCTAGTAGTCTATTACCTTCGACAAGAATTGGGCTAACAAATGCAAAAAAAAAGACAAATGCATAAAACCGGCCAAGTGCGAGTCGGAATCGCACACGAAGGGTTCCGTGCCACCGTACAATATTTATCACTACTTACATATTTTAAAAAATACTTCAGTGTAAAAAAAAAACACTTTTCTTAATGTTATTTTTGTTAAGTATTAGCGGCAATAGAAAATACACACAATCTCTGAAAATTTCAGTACGGTTCATGAGATACAGCTCGCTTTTAGACAGACGGACAGCGGAGGCTTAGTAATAGGGTTCCGTTTGGCACCCTTCTGGTACGGAACCCTAAATACAAACAAACTCATTAGCTTTATTATATTATTATATATTATATACAAGCGTTTTTTAGACTAGCTGCCTTACTAAAAATATTTGCACACGACGTATACCGGAGATATAACGCTTTTGGCCCTTTTAAAAAGCGTTATAACTCCGGTATAAAGGCTCTTTCAGACAGAGGCGATATCGTGTCGCGACGCGATATTGCGATATTATATCCGTAGAACAATTTCTATGGAATCGCGCGCGACCATACACACAGGAGCGACGCGATATCGCCTCCGTCTGTAAGAGCCTTAATGCGTCGTGTCTAATTCGTTATTAGTAAGGCAGTAGGTGTTTAACAAAGGGCCTTCTGTTTACTAACGTGAGTTAATTAGAACTTACTGTAAGTACTTAATCTACGAATCAGCTTTTAATTTCCCTACAAAAGCGAAAGTTCTGTTCAATAATTAATGGATCCTCAACAAAAGCCGTGCGGATTAATGTTCATTATGAATCACAATGGTAAAGGTCGTCGGTTAACGAGCTTCCGCAATCCAGGTATGGTGAAAACACGTTTTGTGAGCTTATCCACTCTTGGGGTTGAAGTGGCCATCAGCCAGCACTATCCGGGTTCCACGAGTGTTTCTTAAGACGTAGATATATGCCAATGGCTTTGACAGCTTGTGTGTTCTGTGCTGAGCTCACGCAACGCGTCGTACGTCCAGCCAGTAATAGGACTAGCCCATCAAGGAGCGCTGTTCCAAATTAGACGCATTATTAATTTATTAGACTGGGTGTTTTTCTATCTATAATATGTATGTATTTACAAAAAAATATATATATATATATATGTATATACAAGTAGTTTATCAGCCATCTCGTTACCATAATACAAGCATTAGGTTGCTTAGCTTGGGACTAGATGGCGTTGTGTGAAATGTCCAAGGATATTATATTATATTATTATATTTTATTATATTATTATGTATACATAAAACAAAGGAAAAAATTAAATTAAAACACGTATACTAAAGGATAAATAATGTCTTTAAAATGGTGAAGGTTTCATAAAAATACGCTTGAAAGTTTTGCGTGATTCTCAGTTTTTAGGGTTCCGTACCAAAATGGTAAAAAAGGAGCCCTTATGGTGTGACTCAGTCTGTCTGTCTGTCTGTCACAGCTGGATATCTCAAGAACTACTAATGCTATCAACTTGAAATTTGGAACAGTTTTAGGTGACGTTTACCCAACTATTTTGCAAATAAGAAAGAATTAAAATTTTTTTTTTTTTTTTTGTAACGGACTGAAAGGGCGTCTTAAAAATTCAAAGTGGGGCTACTAGGGCATGTGGGGTATCATATGAAAGAGCGCTGCTTGCACATTCTCAAACATTTTTTTATTTTTTTTTAGACCGCAAGATTTTTTTTTCGCTATTTCAGGTTTGGTCCCATAGTAAAAGTTGTTCAAAATGATGAGTACAATGAAGAAAAAACCCCTTAGGAAGTTTAGTGTAAACAAAAAATAATGTTGTTTATTCACTGATGAAAGCTCACGAGTGTCTCCTATGCGCTCGCGCAGTATGCTTGTGGCGCCTAGAAAGCGGTTTATGTCTTGGGTGGGTAAGATAGGAAACTAGTATTTATTACTAACGTGAAAGTTGACAATATTTAAACTCACTATTTACGAGTTTATTCTGATTATCTCTATGATTCTTTAGGCATAGAATCTAGATAGATCATTTAGTGCTTTTTTTTTGCAAGGTATTACGCGTAGATGAGGCTTTGGTGCGAACATATCGATATTAATCTAGACAAGAGAATGATTAATAATATTGCCAATAAAAAAAATCAGTAGGTAGCTAATGTATTTTGTTGTTACAATAAAGGCTTCCGCAGACAGGCGCGACACGACTCCGGTAGAACAATTTTATCTTAATTAATTTTTCATAGAAATTCTTCCACCAGGGTCGCGTCGCGTCTGTCTGCCTTTACAAATTACGCAAGTATGCAAAATTGTTTGGATAAAAAATGTTTCCTATTACTGCGTGTAGTCGTGTAGTGTGTAACTTCGAACAGTATTTTCGTAATGGCTCCAAAATTATACAATAAATTGCCAAAGTGTATCAGAAGTGAGGAAAATGTCAGCCATTTAAAAAAAAAGTTGTTCCTGTTTCTAGTTGAAAAGACGTATTACTCGATTGAAGACTTTTTAAATGACAAATTATGACTAAATTTAATTTTCTTTGACATTCATAATAATTAATAATATATTTCAATTACTTACTTTATTTTATGCGGCTCATGACATTTTTTCAATTGCTTCATTTCTTTTATCCTAGACTTTATTAATTATGATAGTAAAAATAACCTGCTTACTAATATTATATTTGTATGCCGATTATTGGCCGAACATACAGATCAGCTAAAATGTATAAATAACACCTTTTTGTACTTATGTTCACAAATAAAGATTGATTTGATTTGATTTGAAGTAGGCCATATTGTTTTTGTTACGAATTCTACTGAAAATAAATACTGTATTGTATTTCTAATTTTACTTTCTGCCTTGCTTGCTACTGCTTGCTCAGTGGTTTTGAGACGGACAGTCATATTGGGACTTAACCGTCATAATGTATTTTGTGCCATACAACATTAGTTTTTGTTTACCCTAAACCCGAAAAGGGGTCATTGTACTCATCATTTTGAACAACTTTTTCTATGGGACCAACCTTGAAATTGCGAAAAAAAAAATCAGGGGTTCCATACATTTTGTCGATTTAAGTGAACACAAATGTATGGTACAGCTGATTTTTTTTCGCGATTTCAAGGTTGGTCCCATAGAAAAAGTTGTTCAAAATTACCCCTTTTCGGGTTTAGGGTAACCAAAAACTAATGTTGTATAAAGAAAAACATATTCAATACTTTACGTGTGACTTTGAATATCCTTGTTTAGTATTGTCACTTTCAAAAGTCTATTGACACGAATTACAGTATGTTCGATTCTCATTACACGAACCCAATTTTAAATGATGTAAGTACTTTATTTCGTTGTGTCATTGCGGTCGCCTCGGTCACTGTCCTTATACAAAAAGGTATCTATTTCACGCCCCATCGCCCGCAAGCTGTATCTTCGCCTGGATAACTTTGAGGCGGTTCAAATAATCACTCGACTTAAATTACTTTGACCGTTCCATTGATATAGAACGTGTAACGTTAAATGCGCAAAACCTCTTAAGGGGTCATTGTACGCATCATTATGAACAACTTTTACTATAAGACCAAACCTGAAATCGCGAAAAAAAAATCAGCTGTTTAGTGCATTTTGACGAATTATGCGAACATAAATGTACTGAACAGCTGATTTTTTTTCGCGATTTCGCGGTTTGGTCCCATAGTAAAAGTTGTTCATAATGATGAGTTCAATTACCCCTTAAGAGGTTTTGCGCAGTTACCTAACGTTACACGTTGTATACGCAGTAATATAATATATAAGTCAACTAGCTGCGCCCCGCGGTGTTACCCGCGGTTTATGACATACACTAAAATGTGTATTATTTTATCGGTGAGAAAAAATAATCACATTTTTACAGGCAAAAAATTGCTCATCCCACGGGAACACTAAATTTTTTCCGGATAAAAAGTAAGAAAAAGATAGAAAGTAAGACTGGTTGTCAGACTTTCGGGCTTCTGACGACCAGTAAAGACTGTCAGAGATCCGCGAATGACAGCCGGGACCAACAGCTTAACGTGCTTTCCGAGGTACCGAGGAGTCTCGGTATGTAAAGATGGTCACCTATCCACGGACCAACACCGGCAAGCGTAGCTTAACCTGATGGATCGACCCGTACGGCTGTTATTACTTAGCCATGAGCTCCTCTGATACCAAAACATTAACTGATACCACAACACTGATACCAAAACATTGATAGTAATAAGAGGTTTGTTCCGAGTAGTTCCGACATTATAAATTATAGTCACTCATACGATATAATCTTATAGTAATTGGCTGCAATCATCGCCCCTTAAGCTGGTATCACACTTCCGCCGCGATACCATAGCAGCGAAACCGATGTATTTCAATTCAACTGACTCGCATTATTAGGGAATCCAATCCCGCATCAAAATCTCGATCCCTCAAGCCTGCAGGATCGAGGTCATCAATCCCGCGGATCCGCGGGATTTGCGGGACTGCAAACAAAATTATACTTTTCGTTGTATGTAAGTAGTTATGTTGTGTTATAAATGAAGTGTTATTATGAAATATACATGGTTTGTCAGAAAGGTGTGGTCAAACTTAAGGGTGTGGTACAGAGACAGACCATCAAACTGAACAACTTTCTCCATGGGATCAACATCGTAATAGAGAAAAATGATTAGCCGTCCCATACATTTGGGTCGAGTAGGTATTGAAGTTTTGTACGGGACAACTGATAATTTTGTCTCGATTATTTATTTATTTTATTTATTTATATATACTTTATTGTACACCACAAAAATACATAACAAAAGAAAACATAATATATACTACAAAACATACAATGGGCGGCCTTATCGCTTTCCGCGATCTCTTCCAGGCAACCTTAGGATGGACAGTGATTTATCACGATATAAAATGGGGCTGTTGTTGGTGCAAATAGTAAATACCAACTTATACAATATTAAACTAAAATAGATACATACATATCCTAAATAATAGATACATAAATACATACATACTAAATATTTAAGCAACGAAAATTAATGAAGACTAAAGATGTTTAATTTAACAGTTATGAGAACTTGATCACAACGACAAGTAATGTTCCTTTACGAGCCTTTTAAACATAGGTAACGACTGCGCGCGTTTAATTTGAACGGGTAATGCATTCCACAAACGAGCGGCCTGGACAGTAAAGGATTTGTCGAGGAAAGTTGTGGAATGCATAGGCATTTTGAGCTTCAAGTTATCTGATGACCTTAAAAATTTCGCGTTTACGATGTTGGTCCCATGAAGAAAGTTGTTCAGTTTGATGGTCTGTACCATACGGCCATACCCTTAAAGATCACTCCTTTCTTATACACCCTACCATACCAGTACTTACCACAAATCACTAGGTAACTGAATTGCATCGGATTAATGACGAAATTGCCTTCACCTAGAGATATCGTCCAAACTTGGTGCATTGAAGTCCCGCTAATCCCGCAGATCTCACATTTCTGATACGTACAATGCGTTTCAACTAAGAATACGAAAGTCAATGACCTCTAACTGTCAACTGAAGCTAGAAATCTAACGCTTGCAAAGTTTTGTAGTGTTATCCTTATCCATTTTATTTCTGTTTTTGGAATTTGTTTTTGTTAAAATATGTCACTGACTTTGCAAATGTGTAAACGAGATGCTATTTTGCTAAATCTTCACAATATGGCGCAAGGTCATTCCTATTCTTAGTTGAAACGCATTGTAAAGCCGTCATGCGGTTTCACGGCGGAGGTATGATACCCGCCTTATTCGTAGAAAAATACCGAAACACGTGAATGATGCTGGTGTTGCACGTGTAACAATGGTTAATGGCCGCAGAGAACACTCGGCCACGCGAAATGATAATTAAAGCAAATTGGACACGACTTTGTAACAGACGACTTTCCTGAAGATATTTTGGGGCTTTTTTTTGATGCACCTTTTTTATAATCGGCGCTTTAGACACGGTTCCGATTTACGTTTCGTCTTTGGCAGCGATTGAAGATTTTTGTTAGTAAAAAGTATATGCGACCAGATCGTCATACTAAGCAGTCAGGCAGTCATTAAATCATGGAACTCATGATTTAATGACTGCCTGACTGATAGACGACCCTCAGTCTTCAACTCTTTACCAAAGCACAGATTAATACAGATGGGACACTCCGGCAAAATCATTTAAATAAAAAGCGACTCTTGCTACGACACAATAAAGTGTAATTCAGGTCGCATAACGCTTATTACCTACAGTTATATTCAACTACAAGTTGCCTCTCTTTCTATCGCGTAACTCTTATACCTTCTGACCTACTGAATTAGCCCCGCGGACGGGGCCCGCCGCGAACTTGAAGCTTCATACCTAAACTGCGGAAAGTCCCATCTGTATTAATCTGTGACCAAAGTTAGAAATATGTAATTTGGAGGCTATGCTCCGTAGAAGATGAAGAGGGTGCGCTGGTGTATGAAGTCGCGGGAAAAATCTAGTTGATTGTTGCCACTACTTACGTCAACAGAAACAAAAGAATTAAATTACTTTATTTAATTCGATTACTTAAGCTGTTGAATATATTGTGTTGTTCTCATTGCCGTGGCATACTAAATCAATTTAATAATAAACGACATTGTTTACTTATAATTATGTAAAACTCATACGGTAAAGATACTTATTTACTTAAACATACAGAATTAAAATCTTGTTTGTAATTTTTAATTATTTTAATATTTCCATGAGAATAAAAATTCTTACAGAAGTTTTTATGTTGAGAAGTGATGTTTGCAAGTTTACCGAACAAAGCGATGGGAACATTTTTACAACACTTATTAATTTATGTACACGCAGTAAAAGATGAAGATACGACATAATATATATAACTATATAACATATATAACTATTGAGTAATTTCTTCCGGCAGACCTGCGAAAAGAGAAATGAAAAACAAATGTTTTAATGTCTTATAACCTGGTTATAAAACCTATCAATAAAGACATTATACTTATTTGGCAAGAGTAGTGCAATAGAACTACACGTGCCAAATAGTTAGTGCCTTTAATAATACTACCAAAGTTTACGGTTTCCATGCAGCTGTTATATCACACCTGCAAATTATCTACAGCCTGTATCTATATATATAAAAGAAAGTCGTGTTAGTTACACTATTTATACTAATTCAACAACGGCTGAACCGATTTGGCTGAAAATTGGTGGGGAGGTAGCTTAGAACCAGGAGACGGACATAATTTTGTGTGTATATTTGAATGAGTTTGAAAATACAATTGGACCCGGTAGGTGGCGCTGCAGTCGGGTTCTAGGATCGTTCAGACATGACAACGTCTGTCGGGTCCGCTAGTTATTGATATAATGCAAATCATTGTGACTGATTATTGAAAATCCTCAAATCCGCAACGTCAGCTAAATATTTATTACTTTGATAGGACGTGCGATTATTGATTACAGTGATAACGGTACTGCAACTGAGTTTCAACTCTTAGCAAAGTAGGTAAGAATTTTTATAATAGGTAATCAGTTTTGTTCAGGTATTGTCCTGAAGTAAAAAAGATTTAAGCAATCGTTTTTGCTTTAAAATGACGAAAAATATTAGCCATTGTATAAATACTTATACAATGGGTAATATTTTTCGTCATTTTAAGCAATAAGTACTGCTTAAAATGTTTACAGACAGATTGAAAAATTAGCTAGGTATGTCGTAATCGGAATGAATGATCATTTTGTATAATATCTGTTGAAATATCTCTTTTTAAGGTGGATCAGCAGTGGTAGCCCGCGAAATTATTTCATATTAAAAAATATGAAATATGATTCTACTGTAACAAGTATTTATTTACTTACATAGTTTCTCTAGCCGTGTTTCGATCTGATCCCGGAAATAAAATCTTCATCAGGACCATCAGATCTGGCATCATTAGAGAGATGTATTGATGATTCTTAATAAGGTTATAATTATATAAATACATATTTGTTATTGTCACGAATCATATTTTGATCAAGATACAACCTGACACTTACCTGCAAATTGCAAAAAATGCAAGAAAATTTGAATTTCGCGGGCTACTATTGCGGATCCACCTTAGTAATATAACAAGGTACCTTTTATAGCCACTTCTAAATAATTACAAGCATAATTATTGAGTATTAATCTGTGATACTGTCGCATGTCGTTAAACTAGTTTGGACACAACAACAAAAAAAATACTGACGCAAATTATTTTTTTGTTAACCGTAGGAACCGTAGGATCATGTTGTAAAGACTGATAAGGTCCAAATACCTATAAGAATAATAAAAAAACATGTTGTTTCAGTCTGCTGAAGTATGGTTAGATTTGGAAGTGACATGACTGATACAAATACAGGGTTATTAAATGAATTTGATATTTTACTTATTAATAACTAGCTTTTGCCCGCGGCTTCGCCCGCGTTTATTATATATAAAAACCTTCCTCTTGAATCACTCTATGTGTTAGAAAAAAACCGCATCAAAATCCGATGCGTAGTTATAAAGATCTAAGCATACATAGGGACAGACGGACAGCGGCAAGCGACTTTGTTTTATACTATGTAGTGATTTATTTACCACAATCAGTAAATATGTGAATAAAAGAGTGACGAATATACAATTGTTGATGGATGGAGAGGCAGAGGAAGGCCAAAGAAAAGATGGATGGATTGTGTGAGGAATGATATGAAAGAGAAGGCAGTGAATGATAGCGTGAAGGTTGACAGGGGAGAATGGAAGAAGAAAACGTGTTGCGCCGACCCCACGTAACATGGGAAGCTGATGATGAGTATGCACTACTTCTTTGACTACAACTTTGACCTGTACCCGTTGCACCGAGTTCCGGGTGCCGAGGGGAAGGTGGGGGGGGGGGGGGGATGTTAGTATGTATGATGACCTAATTGTGAAAGCCAACGTCACAGTTTCGCGCCTGGGATAACCTACTGAACTGAGAACTAGGATAATGGGTTATGTTATTTTCATGGTCAACAAGCTCTCGTACCAAAACAAAGTTCTAAGTAAAGATAGTGTTAATTAGCAATTAGCAACTGGCTATCAAACAGATCTCACCATCTTCTAGGACATACAATGAATTTTGAAGACGATATTATGAGTTGAAACTTGCCTTTTAAAACCTGCTCTTCACTTGCGACGAAAAAGGACGTAAGCAGTTTGCCTACATTTCCTTTGGGACGAGCTTAAAGAGTGTTGCAATTAAGAAACAGGTCGAGCCAGTAGGCAGTAACCCTACTTTTATAGAAGAGAGCGAAACGAGCACCAATTAACATAACGACAAGTCGGCAATTACGAGACGAACACATTATGTAGTAGGTACATGATATAGTGTGAATCGCTAGCTCATGGTTAAACGGTAACAGCCGCACGGGTCGATCGAAGGGTTAAGCTAGGTTTGCCGTGGTCAGTTCGTGGATGGGTTACCATCCATTACATATAAAGACCCCTCCGTGCCTCGGAATTCCCGGCTGTCATTCGTAGATCTTTTCTCTGCCTGACAACCAGTCTTATTAAGGGGTATGGTCGTATTACTCAGTAGCTGGGTTGTGGAGGTCATAGGCAGTCGCTCCATGAAAAATACTGGTATTCAGTTACATCCGGTTAGACTGGAAGCCGACTTCAACATAGTTGGGAAAAGGTTAGTCTTATAGTGTGAATTAACTCACACTTAGAACAGCTGCATACATAAGGGATTTCACCTAGGCTAATTGTGTCGCCTTTTCCTTCAAAATATTGGTTTGTGAAGAATCCTTAGTGAGTTTTGTGAAGAGTAAGGTTTGTGAAGTCGTTTGGGTAGCGCTACGTCCAACAGTTAACAGCTCTTCAACATGGCATCTACGAGTATCTATCTATATAAATAAAAAGAGAAGTCCTGACTGACTGATTGACTGACTCATCAACGCCCAGACCAAACCCTTGGACCTAGAAAGCTGAAATTTTGCACAGATCTTCCCTTTATAATGTAGACAAGGAATAAGGAATTCCCGGTAGCAGGTTCCCTTGGGATATTTTCCGACAACCACGCGGGCGAAGCTGCGGGCAAAAGCTAGTCTTCAATACGGCAAGATTACTTGATACATAATATTGATCGAAGTTGATATATATGTACATATTTGTTATTGAGAGCGCAAACAACTGCAGAAGTATGCGTCGTGGGAACCGCTAATAAAAATTCCACCGGTGTCGTTTCTGCGAGGATGAGTGCACTCACGTAAATCGAAACGTCAACCGTAAAAGACAACCGTATTGCATTCAGTTTAAAGTACAATATTGATGCATGTGCTCCCGTTTTATGCAACTCATTTTTCATTGTGGTAAAATGTTTGAAAAATAAATTAAGTTAACACAACAGACAAAACAATGAAAACATATAATGCATCTTGTGAAGTTTTCCTCGTTCTTGTTTTCCACAATGACATTAATAATGGCTTTTGTTCGTAATAAGTGTATGTCCAGTGCAATTAAAACAAAAGCGTGACTAATCATTTATTGTGGACTAGGCTTCTAGTGGCGCCTGCATTCCACAAGATCAATCAATCTGCCTAGCCTTTTCCCAACTATGTTGGGGTCGGCTTCCAGTCTAACCGGATGCAGCTGAATACCAGTATTTTACATGGAGCGACTGCCTATCTGACCTCCACAACCCAGTTACTGGGTAATACGATACCCCTTGGTAAGACTGGTTGTCAGACTTTCGGGCTTCTGACGACCCGTAACGACTGTCAAAGATCCACGAATAACAGCCGGGACCAACGGCTTAACGTGCTTTCCGAGGCACGGAGGAATCTCGGTATGTAAAGATGGTCACCCATCCACTGACCAACCCCGGCAAGCGTAGCTTAACCTGACGGATCGACCCGTGCGGCTGTTATTATTTAGCCACGAGCTCCTCATTCCACAAGATATCTGTGTTAATAAACAACTTAGATAATTCAATGCAATCATTCGTCATGACGACGCGTATTACTGTAAAATTCACAAAAACGTAATTATTTTATTGTTTTAGATTTCAAGTTTTAAACAAGGAAGGAAACTTTTTTTTTTATTTTTTTTTTTATTTGTTAACTAGCTACCCGGCCCTACTTTGCACGGTTTTTATGACTTGACAAAACATGAAGGTTTCTTTATTATATCTAAGTTAAATATTAATGTATTATACTTACATATAAACCTTCCGGAATAAATTCTCTAAATTATAGTGAAAACCGCATCCCACACACACACACACACGAAAAGCGACTTTATAACAAGTATAGATAAGTATAGACTATTATGGTGATGAATGCAATGTTATATTAAATAAATAAATAAATAAATATCCTTGGACATTTCACACAACGCCATCTAGTCCCAAGCTAAGCAACCTAATGCTTGTGTTATGGTAACGAGATGGCTGATAAACTACTTATATACATTTTTTTTTGTAAATACATACATATTATAGATAGAAAAACACCCAGACTCGGAACAAATACTTGTAGGTCGTACAAATATTTGTTCCGTGCGGGAATCGAACCCGCGACATGCTGCGTAGCAGTCAATCGCTCAACCACTGCGCCAACCGTGTCGTCAAATTAATAAAGTCCCTTGCCGACTGGCTTCTGGATTTGACCTAATTTCTCTCAAACCACTAAAATCTATAGATTTTATAGATTCATAGTCTACAAATGAAACGCCACGCTATCAACATTATCCTTAATTTTACGATGATTGATGTTTTGTTTTGAAAACTAAGTAGGTTTAATGGATTTGAAAAGAGACAAGAAATTATTTGTTAAACAAATACTTAACGTTTTACGTTTTCTTATTGAATAATGCATGCCGTATGTACACAGCTTACCGCAAATATTTAACAAAGTTTTAACCTGAAAAGCTTGAGGATAAATCAATAATGCACAGTGGGTTTTTGTACATTGTCAAGACACGATAATGTATCAACAAGAAATAAAATCTAAAAAAAAACCTGTCAGGAGCGAGTCGGACTCGCGCACCTAGGGTTCCGTTCCGATTTCTGAAAAGTGTGCTATTTAGAGACATCGTTTTATTTTTCTTGTAATCTATATCTATAAAAGGAAAGCGTTACTGACTGACTGGCTGACTGACTGACTGACTGACTGACTGACTGACTGATCTATCAACACACAGCTCAAACCACTGAACGGATTGGGCTGAAATTTGGAACACAGGTAGCTATTATGACCTAGGCATCCGCTAAGAAAGGGTTTTTGGAAATTCGACCTGTAAGGGGGTAAAAAGGGGGGATATTGTTTGTATGAAAAATCTTATTCCTTGAGTTAATAAACTTGAAACTTGGCACGAATATTTATCTAAGTAAATTATGATTTTTGTGATTTTATGTTTTTCTAAACCCCCCAATTTCCCTTTAGGGGGTCCTAAAGGGAAATTGGGGGGTCTCAAAGTTTGTATGGAAAAATTTTAACGCGCAATCCGATTAACTCAGTATTTATACTTAAAACCAAAAATAAAGAATAATGTGTGTCAGGGTTTTTCGAAAATCTACTTCTAACGGGGTGAAAAGGGGTAGTCAATTTCACAGGGGAGGATTTTACTGCGTGGCTTGATTAACTCGAAAATTGGTGTAAATAATCTTTGAGTCAAGCTATGGAAATATCTCAAACCATTTTTTTAAATTCCACCCCTGTGGGGGTGAAAACAGGGAATACAATTTACAGGAAAAATGTTTTAGTTGACTTGAAATTTGGCACAAATATTTGCCTAAGTTTGTCATTATTAGTTGTTTTAAAACTACCCCGGAGGGACAGTTAGAAGGGGAGGGGCAAGGGAGGGGTGGTGAGGAGTGTGAGGCGGAGGATGATGGACGCAGGGAGAAAGGGCAGGAATTGGTGAGGAGAGGAGGAAGACATGGTGAAGGCTGAGGGGTGGGTAGGGGTTGGTGAGCTGGAGGTGGAGGAGAGGGGGAGAGGGAGGGGACGGGGTGGTGAGAGAGAGAGAGCGAAGGGGAAGTGGTGAAGGGGGTGTGAGAGTGAGTGAGAGGGGGAGGGAGAGGTAGCGGAAGGGGATGTGGTGAAGGAACGAGCTAAACTCTGGAACTACCCTACCAGTCGGACTTTAAAAAATCTTTTTGCATTAATGATAGCCCAAATCATAAAGAAGGCATATTTAACATCACTCTAGGACCCTTAGGTGCCGAGTAAAAAGAAAAAAAGTCTGAAAGAACGCTAATTGAAAACGAAGTAATAGCGCGGGTAGGCAATGCTATGCGACGCGGTGGGTCGAGCAAAGAATAAATTTCACGCGGACGAAGTCGCGGGCAGAAGCTAGTCTTTACATAAACTTCTATCACATAGAATAATTTCAGATTTTTCGCTTTGCAAACTTCGGAGAAAGGGGGAGAACGGTATTTTTTTTACATTTTTCATCAAAAGTCGAAAACTATACGGCCTAAAAAAAAGAAAAAAAATGTTTGAGAATGTGCAAACAGCGTTTTTTCATATGATACCCCACATGCCCTAGTATCCCTACTTTGAATTTTTAAGATCGGTTTCGCAGTCCCTGTTGCAAAAAAAATATAAATATATTTATTCCTTTCTTATTTGCAAAATAGTTGGGTAAACGTTATCTAAAACTGTTCCAAATTTCAAGTTGATAGCATTAGTAGTGAGATATCCAGCTGTGACAGACAGACAGACAGACAGACTGAGTCACACCATAAGGGTTCCTTTTTTAACATTTTGGTACGGAACCCTAAAAATGGCCAATGGCGTCTGTTATCAATAATAATAGTAATTGAGATGTTGGAGACGCTACACGCTGCAACAAATGATTTGAGGCTCATAGCAGCATATTTATTAATGAACACGTTCTTACGATAAGTCCTGGTTCAGATGAGATACTCGTAGATGCATCAAATCTTAATAGTATTTAGCAGTTATTATTGCTGAATGTTTTTTTAAGTCGCTAATGTTACCATATTTTCGAATATGTTGGTCACGACATAATGTTTGCTCACGAGTTCCGCGGTAAGATGTATTTTTTGCAACCACGCTCACTTGCTGATTTGCCTGCAAGATAAAATCTTTGGAGTATCGAAATATAAATATTTATGAGTTCTAAACCAGAAGTGTTAGATTTGAACAATGAAACTTATGGTTACTATGGGGACATTTATACATTGGCGGTTCAGTTATTAATCTTAGGTATGTGCAAAATTATTTGCAAACTTTTTTTTATTACATTTGAGTGTTTGGTTATTTCGACCACATACCTCACATGTGGTCTAAATATTGTTTAATTTATTTGCGTGCTGAACTGTAAAAAATACAACCTGCTCTTCTATATAAGATAAAAAATAAATCAGCTCACTTCTCTAATTAGTTGTTGGCAATTTCCAAATGGTTTATTCGATCAAATAGCCAACATCCTTCAAAGTGATTTTCTCGAAAGTTGTTTATTTGTTACTTGTCACTACTCAATGACTGTTTTCAAATACAATGCGATTCAACTAAGAATAGGAACGTCAATGACCTCGAACTGTCAACTGAAACTTGAAATATACGACTAGCAAAGTTATCCTTATCCATTTTAGTTCTGTTTTTGGAATTTGTTTTTGTTAAAATATGTCACTGACTTTGCAAATGTGTAAACAAGGCGCAGTTTTGCTAAATCTTCACAATATGACGCAAGGTCATTCCTATTCATAGTTGAAACGCATTGTAAATTGATCGTATTAAGGCTCTTACAGACAGAGGCGATATCGCGAGCGATATTGCGATATTATCGCGTCGCAACATTGCTACGCGACACGTCGCGACGCGATATCGCCTCTGTCTGTAAGAGCCTTTACGCTTCCTAGCTTTGTCCACGAAGCTAATGTCGTTGAGCTCCTTAAGTTCTGAGTTGAGCTGCACGATTACTGACAAATGCGTGCACTGACTGGACAGGTCCACTCAATCTGTGTGGTTCTTTCCTCAAAAGACCATTTCAGACACCAATCTACATGGTTGATGGTCTTCACAGATCTGACCAAGACTATGTCTGGACTTTAAAAGAGACTGTGACCTCTGAGTTTGTATCGGCCTTTCTTCTCAGAGTAGTCAGATAGGAAACGCCGATCTCATCTAGTTTTAAAAAATATGATTCACGTGTAAAAGTGTTTGTACAAACCTACTTACAGAAATAAAATCATTTAGCATTATCATAATGCTTTAAGATATAACCTCCTCCTTTTTGTTTTTGAAAAGTCGGTTAAAAATAGACTATTTGCAATAACACTGCCCTCATTCATAGAACTTTTTGATATTATTATCTTCAAGGCATTCGCCAGTCCATTGTGCATCTCTTAATCGATTTGATCGATATTCCATGCACTGAACGACTAATCGATTTTTTATTGTCTTACTTATGAAGATAAAGAGCATTGGCAATGTTTGTTTAGTATTACATCATATTGCACTTAATTAGTAGTTAACGAGAAGCAGTTTATTAAGTGAATGAATAATCTTGATCTGAGGTAAAGTACACGTTTTATCGTATAAGTATCGTGTCGAGTGAATTATGATGGCGTTTGATATTAGATTGTTGTTTTAAATTCTCCTAGAGTCAATAGTAAGTAGTGGTTGTGTGATACTTCAAAGGAATCGATTGCTATCCTCGGAAACAAGTAATTCATAATTCATATGTTCGTGAGCTAGAGTCAAAGGACTTTGATGACATTTGCATGAGTCAGTTGGATTGGAAGTCGTTACGACCATGCGATTGCCACGACCATTTCCTTCATATAATTTAATTTTGTTATTATCTAATATCCGCTCTAAAGTTGCTGATGTATAACAGGTGTAATAAGATTTTAAAATATTTATTACTAGCTGACCGACAGACGTTGTCCTGTCTTAGCTATGAATATTTTAATGTAAACGCGCGAAGTTCCCGAAGGCACAAGCTGAGAACATTTTGAATTGTGTACGTTTAAGAAATGTCAATCCTTTTTCTTATCTGAGATTATTCTACATACGCCATTATCCGAATATTGTGGATATATCTTATCGATTCGAAGCCTTAATTTAAATACTTACGTTCTTTAATTTGAGGCGAGAGTTTACCGTATCGATGGGATGAACATAAAAGGTTTGACAGTTACGAAACCCATGAACATTTTGTATTGGAAAATCTTTTATTTTATTTTTTCGTCAATTTTCCAATGTTTTTAATAGTTGCTCTGCTATTCGGACGGAGACAAAGACAACAAATCAAAAACCTTGAAAATTGGTCCAGCCGTTCTCGTGTTACGAGTATAAGTGTTCGAACAAACCCGACTTTGTTTTATACATATATGTATAGATTTTACATCTTGCTCCATTAAAATGTTGAAACAATCGTGACCTATACTCGTATTTTACATCTTGCTCCATTCAAATGTTGAAACAATCGTCACCTATACTCGTATTTTACATCTTGCTCCATTAAAATGTTGAAACAATCGTCACCTATAGTCGTATTTTACATCTTGCTCCATTAAAATGTTGAAACAATCGTCACCTATACTCATATTTTACATCTTGCTCCATTAAAATGTTGAAACAATCGTCACCTATACTCGTATTTTACATCTTGCTCCATTAAAATGTTGAAACAATCGTTACCTATACTCGTATTTTACATCTTGCTCCATTAAAATGTTGAAACAATCGTTACTTATAGTCGTATTTTACATCTTGTTCCATCAAAATGTTGAAACAATCGTCACCTATACTCATATTTTACATCTTGCTCCATTAAAATGTTGAAACAATAGTCACCTATACTCGTATTTTACATCTTGCTCCATTAAAATGTTGAAACAATCGTCACCTATACTCGTATGTATCATCTTGCTCCATTAAAATGTTGAAACAATCGTCACCTATACTCGTATTTTACATCTTGCTCCATTAAAATGTTGAAACAATAGTCACCTATAGTCGTATTTTACATCTTGCTCCATTAAAATGTTGAAACAATCGTCACCTATACTCGTATGTATCATCTTGCTCCATTAAAATGTTGAAACAATCGTCACCTATACTCGTATGTATCATCTTGCTCCATTAAAATGTTGAAACAATCGTCACTTAAACTCGTATTTTGAAAATAATCCAAGAGTTTATCAGGGTTTGAGTTTCAATATTGCAGTTAGAAACTGTAATTTATGACTGAACTTTTCTCGTTTCAACGTAGCTTGAAAATTGAAATCCTCCAGGGTATTTGGAAATGTTTGTTAGATGACTTGTTTTAAACAACTATAAATTATCGAGTCCATCATTTGTCTATCTACTACACGAAAAAAATATGCTGTTTTATTTATTTTTTACGGATTTTTGGATATACTTTGCATAAGTATATCCAAAAATACACTTGACTTAAATCTACTTTCAGTAAGGGCATTAAAAACCTTGCTATTATTGACACCATCCATGTGCTCATGGCTAAGTAATAACAGCCGCACGGGTCGATCCATCACGTTACGCTATGGTTGCCGGGGCTGGTCGGTGGATGGGTGACCTTTACATACCAAGACTCCTCCGTGCCCCGAAAAGCACGAAGCCATTGGTCCCGGCTGTCATTCGTGAATCTTTGACAGTCGTTACGGGTCGTCTCAAGCCCGATAGTCTGACAACCAGACCAAGGGGTATCATCGTTTTACCCAGTTACTAGGTTGTGGAGGTCAGATAGGCAGTCGCTCCATGTAAAATACTGGTATTCAGCTGCACCAGCACCGGTTAGACTGGAAGCCGACCGCAACATAGTTGGGAAAAGGCTTAGGCAGATTGGTTGATGTGCTATTCAGATGTGTTGATCTAATTTTGTAGATAGTTACATAAATACTTATGTATTCACCGTTGTCTGATGGCGCACGTTAGCACATTATCAAGCGTCTCGTAGTAGTGTTAAATGACTGTGCAAATATTGAACCAGTAACATACAATCTACTTACTATAGAATTACCTGTACCGTCTTATGTACCGGTGTGACCTTTAAACGCTGTGCCAAGTCCGTTTTATCACCGAGCTGATGTAGACAGGTAGTCTTTGTATTATTCGTAAGGTTTTTGATATCTAGTCTTTGTAAATCTAGGCGTAACGTACCAACTGCTTAAAATTCTGTGCAAGTTCAGTAACTTGTATGAATTGACGGAAATGAATTTAGGTACTTGCAGCCTATGGCCACTAAGCTTCGTATCCTGTTTTATTGAATTAATTTGGCTCACCAACAACACGGTATTTTACTCTATATGAGAAAAAAACTAAAAATATATTATTTAGATAGCTTAGGCAAAAAGCACTCGGAAAATGTAGTTTTAGTTCGTAAAATAACAATATAAATTTTAAAATTCAATTCAAAGTTTTCAGTTTTTTAATCTGTTTTCTAACACCATGAAAGTAGCCGCCATGTTATTACGTCATACCGCTGTGTAAATTATAAAGTGTCAATGTCAACTGTCAACTGATCAGCGTATTTAAAGTGTTTGTTTACACTGCCAAGTGACGTCATGACCACAGAGCAATATGGCGTCCACTGCGTCCAGCGTTTTTGCGCGAAATTTCAAAATGTAAAATTTTAATGCATTTTGATGGCACCTAACGATTGAATAAAAATTTTGGTTTTTTTTAATGGCTTATTAGCACTATAGAATCTAATTGAGACACTTTTCAAAAATGGGTGTAATACCTACCCTATTGAATAAACTGATACAAAGATATGAGATACATCCAATATACTTTAGACTAATGTACCTTCTTCTTTCTTACAGGTAAGCACAACATGCATTACATATTTGTCGATAAATATTGGGCGCCGGGGTGAGTTCTTATGCTCTCCGAGCATATTATTACGTTATCGACCGAATTCTAAATTAAAATCAAAATTAAGCCAAAATTACATAAAATCTAATCAAAATCTATAGGTATAAATAAAAAGAGAAGTCCTGACTGACTGACTGACTGACTGACTCATCAACGCCCAGCCCAAACCCTTGAACCTAGAAAACTGAAATTTCGCACAAAGGCTCTCTTTATAATGTAGTCAAGGAATAAGGAAGGATTTCCCGGTAGCACGTTCCGTGGGATATTTTCCGACATCCACGCGACAAAATCAAGACACAATTAAAATAAAATTAAAATCAAACTGTTATTGCATGATCACGATTGTAACATGTGTAGCTTTATTTCGCTTACTGGTGGACATTTTGAAGTGTCTACTTGGATTTTTCAATGCACAATGATGTTTCAGTTCATGTGACGTACCTTTGTGACCCCTAACTTCGCCTGTGAACACTAACTTCGCTTATTTGCTTTACTACATTTGCATCGTTTTTTCATTCGTTTATTAACTAATATTAAGTGTCGATGGTCTTTAGCTGTTGTTTTAGATAACGGTTTTTATTGTGTGTAATATAGGTACTCCATAATTTGAGAGCAATCAATCTGCTTAGCCTTTTCCCAACTATTGTTGGGGTCGGTTTCCAGTACCTATAACCGGATGCAGCTGAATACCAGTATTTTACATGGAGCGACTGCCTATCTGACCTCCACAACCCAGTTACTCGGTAATACGATACCCTTGGTGAGACTGGCTGTCAGACTTTCGGGCTTCTGACGACCCGTAACGACTGTCAAAGATCCACGAATGACAGCCGGGACCAACGGCTTAACGTCCTTTCCGAGGCACGGAGAAGTCTCGTTATGTAAAGATGGTCACCCATCCACGGACTACCCCGGCGAGCATAGCTGAACCTGATGGATAGACCCGTGCGGCTGTTATTACTTAGCCACGAGCTCCTCCATAATTTGAGTGCAAGTTAGAAAACCGGTCAAGAGCGAGTCGGACTCGCGCACCGAGGGTTCCGTTCCGATTTCTGAAACTTCTATCACATAAAATAATTTCAGATTTTTCTCTTTGCAAACTTCGGAGAAAAGGGGGGGAACGGTATTTTTTTTTACATTTTTCATCAAAAGTCGAAAACTATGCGCCAAAAAAAAAATTAAAAATAGTTTGAGAATGTGCAAACAGTGCTCTTTCATATGATACCCCCACATGCCCTAGTAGCCCCACTTAAAATTTTTAAGACCCCCTTTGAGTCGCTGTTGCAAAAAAAAAAAAAAAAATGATTTATTTCTTATTTGCAAAATAGTTGGGTAAACCTCATCTAAAATTATTCCAAATTTCAAGTTGATAGCATCAGTACCCACATGCCCTAGTAGCCCCACTTAAAATTTTTAAGACCCCCTTTGAGTCCCTGTTGCAAAAAAAATATAAATATTTTTATTTATTTCTTATTTGCAAAATAGTTGGGTAAACCTCATCTAAAATTATTCCCAATTTCAAGTTGATAGCATCAGTAGTTACTGAGATATCCAGCTGTGACAGACAGACAGATAGACAGACTGAGTCACACCATAAGGGTTCCTTTTTTACCATTTTGGTACGGAACCCTAAAAAATGTATCGAAAAGCATGCGAAATTAGGGGTCACGCACGAGCGTTACGGTACCTCTTTTAATGTACTTTTCTTGGTCACCGTTCTCACATTAACGTGTGAATTCGAACCCATTACAAAATTAATTAAAACAATGCACTGTGGCAAACGATTTGTTCAACAAAAGATAATTAAATAGAGGTCAATGTCGGCTCCCACGTGTGTGGACGGAAACGGTCCAATTCGCGACAAACGGTACGCGAATATGGCAGTCCAATGCTTTGGACTTGAAAATTAGGTTAAGTGTCAGATAAAAATATACAGTGTGTTAAAATAATCTTTTGTTAAAAAAAAAAACCGGTCAAGAGCAAGTCGGACTCGCGCACCGAGGGTTCAATTCCGATTTCTGAAAAAGTGTGCTATTTAGAGACATCGTTTTATTTCTCCTGTAATCTTTACATAAACTTCTATGACATAGAATAATTTCAGATTTTTCTCTTTGCAAACTTCGGGGATAAGGGGGGGAACGGTATTTTTTTTACATTTTTCATCAAAAGTCGAAAACTATGCGCCCTAAAAAAAAGAAAAAATATGTTTGAAACTGTATAAACAGCGCTCTTTCATATGTTACCCCACATGCCCTAATAACCCTAATTTGAATTTTTAAGACCCCCTTTCAGTCCCTGTTGCAGAAAATAAAAAAATATTTTTATTATTTTCTTATTAGCAAAATAGTTGGGTAAACGTCATCTACAACTGTTCCAAATTTCAAGTTGATAGCATTAGTAGTTCTTGAGATATGCAGCTGTGACAGACAGACAGACAGACTGAGTCACACCATAAGGGTTCCTTTTTTACCATTTGGGTACGGAACCTTAAAAATGGGCCCGTTTGTCGCATCGTATACCTACCTAAGTAATTCCGTCCGCAGTCCAGAGTCCAGATTCTTTCTCTTTCTTCTATCGCCTTGTTGATAGTATGAATTGATGTTGTTTGTCAGTATGAGGGAAATAACTGATTCATTGTATCTAGTAGGAAAATATTTCTAGTAAGTACAGTTTTGAGTCACAATCACAAACGTATAATTTGCTATTAATAGTGGTAATTTTATCTGCTCTTCAAGCGATAGCGTTTTCGTCACAGATAGTGACTCAGTTCAAAGAGGGGCTTGTGGCTAAGTAATAACAGCCGCACGGGTCGAAGCTACGCTTGCCGTAGTTGGTCCGTAGATGGGTGACCAATTCATCATCTTCACCAAGACCGCAAGACCCCCCGTTGCTCGGATCCCGGCTGTCATTAGTGGATCTTTGACAGTCGTTACGGTGGATCGTCAGATTCCCGAAAGTCTGATAACCAACAAGGGGTATCGTATTACCCCGTAACTCGGTTGTGGAGGTCAGACAAGCAGTCGTTCCATGTAAAGTACTGGTATTCAGCTGCATCCGGTAAGACTGGAAGCCGACCCTAACATAGTTGGGAAAAGGCAAGGCAGATGATGTGACTCAGTTCACACTGAACGAAAACCAAAACAGGGTGAACGTAAACCTGAGGATAATAAAAAACCACACACACATTACTTCTAAGTTATATAACTCAACATCACGCCTTTAATCCCCGAAGGGTTAGTCAGAGATGTACGTACAGTACATCCACATCGCCAGTTACGTTTAAGTCCCATGTTAAAGGGGGCGAGCCTGTAGGGTGCAAATGCAAGCACACTCTAACATTAATTGTGTAATATGTAAATTGCAATTGTCAGTGAGTGCCAACGGGCTAGAATCAGGAAATAAAAATGCAAGTTGTCCGACTCAAACCGCGTCTAATTGAACACTAAATAAATTATTGGTACAGAAAACATCATCCATGCTCTACATGCCTCAGCTGCCTGATTTTCACGTTTCCTAATGTAGGTCGCGCGTGCAAAGATTTTAGCTTACTTATTGCACAACTCACTACTTATCACATAATTTTAAAAACCATGTACGTGCATCGTACAGAGCCTATTTCCATCAACCAGGCACAAACATGACAAGGTTCTGATAAATTAGCACGCAAAATATATCAGAGTAAAGCTTACTTATGACGCCAGTCGTCAACCAGCGCAGCCCAATGAATCAATAAAATGTGTCTTCCAATACCTATTTCAATACAGAATGAAATATATAATTATGAAGACGTGCACTATATGCAGCGTTGGCTTTACACCTAAAGAATCCATTGTAAGATATTGTCGTACTTGCACGAAGACTCGGTAGCATAAAGTCATAAGATATGCAGAGAAAATTCTAGACGAGGTTTATTCTACAGTTGAATCGCTCTCTATATTTAATTCAATTCCATTGTAAGTATTTGACAGTTTGAGTAGATAAGACTATAAGAGTAATGAAGGATACTGTCAGCCTGCATCACCACTCTGGGCAAAAGCTTTCCCACATTACCCCCAGCTATTTTGGTCCAGGGTTAGTCCAACCATGAACCATGGTGAATCATGTTTATTAGTTTTATTCTCTCTTTATTCTCTTCTTGATTACTCATCTACTTTCTGACTACGTACTCTAGAACTTTCTAGACTTAGAGACTGGTCAATGAGTTGGTTTCGCCATTTCTTCTACCCCTAAGGCTGAGGCTACATTAGGCCTCGACGCGACCTGCGACATATGAGCGATTGACACAAATAAATGAATGCTCACGTATATGGCTACACCGTACATCAAATATTACTCTCGTTATTCGTTTCGCTCTTCCAGTCGCATCGCAAATCGCTGCTTGCTGTAGCCTCAGCCTGAGAAGAAAAGTCAAATACGATATGTCGACTCCATCTAGCATATTTCTCTTCGTTCACTTCTTCATCAATTACTCATCTACAATACTTTCTTATTACGTGTTCCAGAACTTTCTGGACTTTAAAAGAGACTTTGATCAATGAGTTTGTTTCACCATTTCTTCTCAGGGGTAGTCAAATAGGAAATATCGACTACATGTAGAGTTTTTTTTTTATTTTTAATGGCACGTGTAAAAATGATTCCGATATCCTATTTACAGAATACTTAAACAATTTTATATTTCAATGTCAGTGCTCGTCACACTATCTTTTCCGACGAGGGCGAGCTCGGAAGAATAATTGTCAACACTAGAGTAGTCAGAAGGTAGATGAAAATGTACTGTTGTATAGCCTAACGAAACTTGCATAATAAAATAAGGCCAGAGAAGAAAATCTCGTCTCTGACAATTTAGTTACGTTTTCTAGAATTCTGATAAAATTAACCTAGTTTAGTTGCAAAACCTTAGTTTCCCCTTTTGCGTTGTTCTTGATTGATACTATAATAAAAACAGAAAAATATTCTATCGTTAGACATGATCCCAAAACTTGATTTAAAGTTTTAATTAATATTGAAGCAAAACATTCCTTTGTTTAGTTAGAAGTTTGGAACAAAACAGCTAAAAAACTCCTTACAGACCTCTTGTTTAATGTTAGAAACAACTGGATCTGTCCAGACATAGTATCTTTTTACAAGAGTATCGTATCTTAAATACTGTTTTCATAATATCGTTCGCGGGTTTCACTTTCATCTAACTCTTACCTTAACTTTCTGCCCCCCGCAGTTTCACCCGCGTATGCCGGGATAAACAGTAGCCTATGTGTTAATCCAGGGTATAAGCTATCTACATACCAAATTTCATCCAAATCGGTCCAGCCGTTTGAGCGTGAAGAAGTAACAAACATACAAACAGACACAAACGTTCGCCTTTATAATATTAGTGTGATAAACTTAAGTTATTCAAGGTAGACGGTTAATTACACCGGTATTGTTCGGAAAACATTTAGCACTTTCACTATGAATAACTCAGAGTGAAATCGTATTACAATAGGCCAAGTTCTTCCGAGTGGGCTGTGCTGCGTGCCAGCCTAACATGACCTCTATACCTTTTAAGCCACATCTAGAATTAGAAGCAAGTGTACTATTTAAAAAATATTTTTTATACATGCTTTTATGAGCCCGGATATCATCTAGGACCAGAATCCTTGTCAAGACGAATCAAACGAGCCCAAACTGAAGCCCAAAATGAAGCAACCCTATCCAAGGGTTGCTTCATTTTGGGCTTCACTTTTTTTACTGAGTTCCTGTAACAACCTTCCGGCTCCATCATCTGATCAGCTTGATGGTACCAAAATATTGCATTGTCACCGATTTTACATACGTATGCCAAATTTTAGCTCAATCGAATACCTGAGGGGCAATTCTCGTATTTTTAACAACGTTCGCAATCTCATCTCAGTCTCAATCTGTCAAAAATTGTATAGCATTTACCTACATTTTTGACATTTGATTGACGCTGGCATGAGATTGTGAACGTTTTTAAGTACGAGAATTGGCCATCAGATGGCCAATTCTCGTACCTAAAAACGTTTAGTAGGTAAATGCTATACAATTTTTGACAGATTGAGACTGAGATGAGATTGCGAACGTTGTTAAAAATACGAGAATTGCCCCCCTGGAAGTGGGTCAAATTTAACTTACAATTTTTGAAAAGGACAACTTACATGCGAACATTGCAAGTTAGTAAAATCATTTTGAATTCGACGTTTATATTTTCAGTCGGTAAATGCACGTTAGGTAAGCCAAAATAATAGAAAATTAGAAACTGTGTGCATCAGCATAAAAACGCGTGATAACAGACACATTTTTAAATTGATGAGTAACAGGGATTGGCAGTTTAGCTACCTACCTTACATAAACAGTCTAGCCAGACGAAGAGAGTACATGAATCATCATCGAAGGTACGAGTATCATCAATTCGGTCGTTGTCTGTCTAATTTGTAACAGGGTTATCGATTTCGGTCATGGCTCCACTCATGCATAGAAAGTGAGCTGTCCTAAAAATGTTGCTACAGCAATTTCTAAACTTTTTGTTTTTATTATGTTGAATGATATTATTTATTGATATTGTCAAGAATGAACTGTCCATTCTGGAAAATAAGCAATAAATAAAACTTAACTAGAAATTGGCAGCTCATTCGAACTTAAATATAAAAGAAATTAGCATACATATAACCGGATTACCGGATATTTTAGAAGCTCTTATCGTGTCAACACTTTTTATCGCAATGACTAAGCGCTAAATAAAATCCAATCAACTGCAATACTGTCCTATAATATTAATAATAATAATAATTTAATATGTACCGTAATGTCTCTTTTTTGTATTATCTTCATTTTAATTTGGAGTTAGTCCTCTAACTTCTTTAATGTCTGATGTTGGGTTTAATTATGATTGCTCTTCCCCATATTCAGTCGTTAAACTTTTAGTTGGCTAACCAGTTTTTTTTTGTTCCAAAAGCTTCGTTCAGGTTTTACGCATTTAGAATCTTATTCAAGTCTTTAACTAGACTTTCAACGGTCTGACAAAGAACTGCGTTACCGACCACTGACACTTGGCCATCGACTTCTAATACTGCTGAATCATGATTAGATACAGATTTTTTGCAGCTATGAACTTTAGGCACGGTTGCATGACAAAAAACATGGCTTTGTTCAACACTTGAACCGATAATACCTTCAGGTGTTACGTGATATATCATGTTACGGTTCTTTATAACAAGGGAACTGTTAATACGTTATTGTTATTTAAAAGGGCTTACACCTTATTACGTGTTGATAAATTGACATGTAACGATTCTGGAAATATGTTGTTTATTTTCTTCTTCTTCTGTTTACTGCTCATGACTGGGTACTGGTAACTTTCTCGCTAGCTCATAGCTATGTTTTTTCTGCAAATCATATTATAGTGACTTAAGTTTTACGTTCTTGAAAAATGATTGGTAACATTATTATGTAAGATTTGCAATAGGGTCTTGTCCTACATATGCATATTACACTATGTGATGAAATGATTTAAGTTAAACGACTCTCAGATGCCGTAGATGTTAGTTGATAATTCTCTTTTTCTGTGGTCTAGAGGCAATAAAATATGTCGATGTACAAATTCTTGTCTATTGTATAACATAGCTTCCTTCAACGATGAGATAACACTCCTAAGCATATACTTACTTACCAAAATTACTATTCCAATAATATAACTGCTACAAATCACAGTTACGTCACGTAACACAGCCCTTACCGCTGTGACAAACTGCAGCCGAGGTGGAATCGTGGCGAAAGCGTTTACGCAACTGCTTCTGTTCCTAAGCAGGAACTCTTACTGCCTAGATCTAAAATCTGGCCCTGTCACAACATGTGCCAGCAACAATCTATGGGTTAGTACTAACCTCTTGTAATTTAGATAAGGTTAACAACTAGAAAGTGATTACGGTTAGTAAAATGTCCATGTCTACTTGTTGGGAATGACTTGATGATGAAACGTTAAAAGCAGTTTCATAAGAGTTGTTTTTCTTCATTGTTTTCCTTATTTTCACTCCGATTGAGTTAATCTCAACTATTTCTATCAACTTTGCCCTCTATAATGTCTGGTTTAGTACAGTCTTCCTCTCTCTATACCATGTTTGTTCATCGATTATTAAGATCTTGCTAATGTTACTAATACTTTGTAAATACAGGGGTCTAGACTCCGAATATGATTTTGTCCCATTCGGTGTCCAGACCCTTGGTCCGTGGGGTCCTAGCGCTATAAGGCTTTTTAAGGAAATAACAAAAAGGTTAGTCGACATCACAGGAAACCGAAGAGCTGGCAGCTATCTCGGACAAAGAATTAGTCTAGCTATTCAAAGGGGGAACGCTGCCAGTATCTTCGGAACCTTGCCTAAACAGACTCCTTTTAATAATATATTTTAGTTATTATGGTTTTTAGTTTTAGGTTCATTGTTCTAGTATATAGTTTATTTTTATTTCTGTATAAATAAACAATCAATAAGTAATAACGTTTAATGAAATTAGAATATCTTTACAAAACGAAAACGCGGAACTTTGTATAGCTAACTTATTCAAGTAAATTTTCAATTGCGTCTTGAAAATTGAAGCCAACACGCACAGATGACATATTTACGTAGATACTAATTATATGCCTTGATTGACTAATTGACGTCTAGCAATAAAGTACTGAGTACTGACCCTATGATCAGTAATTTATTGCTGGACGTTCGCCTCATTATAGCGCTCGATTTTTTTGTCCATCCGTAACTGTAGTCTGTGATCGTAACACCGATTAATTGCACAATTTGTAACGATTCGGTCTATGTCGTTTCTGTTCTGTAATTTAATTTGATACGTCCGATTTGATCTTTTGATGTCATCTCAAGCTGAAAAATTGACGTAGATATTTAGAAATCGAAATATTGGTTGTTTTATATTGCTCCTGCCTGATACGAACTGAAGGGAAATTCTCGTATTTTTAAAAACATTCGCAATCTCATCTCAAGTCTTAATGTCAAAAATTGTATAGCGTTTACCTACATTTTTGACATTTGATTGTCGCTGGCAATGATTGCGACTTGAATTCTAACGTTTTTAACCGACTTTAAAAAAGGAGGAGGTTCTCAATTCGGCTGTATTTTTTTAAAATGTTTGTTACCTCAGTACTCCGTCATTTATAAACCGATTTTTAGGTACGAGAATTGGCCTTCTATAGTTGTAAGATGCAATTGTTTGTTTACAACTAATTCTCAGTCTTCTTTTAAGTGACGTTGAGCGGTTGAAAAGTTAATTTTGACTGATTTGTGACTCGAATCTATGATTTCCACATACGGTTCAGTATCATCTGTAAGACTTTTCTTTTCATAAACTACAACTGCAATCACCAAAGTGTCACAAAAGATTCTATTTGTTTGGCTGTGTTCGTCTACCACACCAGACAGCCCGCATACATACATTATATTTATTGAGAACCACTTTCCACTGACGGCTCTGATGACAATACAAAACACATTATGTGACGATACAATTAGGCAATGATTGTACTACGTTATTTTGGTAGTTCATTTTATTTAGACATTTTCGTTTTGGCCGCACGCCATCAGGATTGTGAGATTGTGGGATTGTTGTGTGGATTGTGGTGTTGGCGATCCTCAATCTGCAAAATCGGCTGGAGATGCCACGGGACAGTGGAAATTATAAGTACTTAAGGTTGATGCGCCAGGGTAGCCCGCGAAATTCAAAATTTCTTACGTTTTTTGCAATTTGTAGGTCAGTGTGAGCTTGTATGTTGATTAAAATATGATTCGCGGCCGTAGCTAATATGGCTTTACAGAATTATAATCATTAGAATCAGCAATACAACTCCATAAGTTAGCATTTATCTCAAATCTAGCGATTTCATGAAATCATGAGGTTTGAGGTAAATGCTAACTTATGGAGCTGTATTGCTGATTCTAATGATTATAATTCTGTAAAGCCGTATTAGCTACGGCCGCGAACCATACTTTAATCAACATACAAGCTCACACTGACCTACAAATTGCAAAAAACGTAAGAAATTTTGAATTTCGCGGGCTACCCTGGCGCTTTCGCCTTAAACGACTCATGGAATGGACAATTCACTTCTGTACCAAATAAATAAATAAAACTGTCGGTTGTTGGTAAACATTTCCTTTTATATGATAATTACTTGGATTATGGTTATGTAACATCATCAAAACAAAAAAAAACTTTATGTGCTCTTTTTACCAATATGGTCGTCAGATCGTGTTTCCATTTTGGTAGAATTACCAAAAAAAACCGGCTTAGTGCGTGTTGGCCACGAACAATGAAGGGTTCCGTAGTTGGGACGAATTTATCCCAAAAACAAACTTAACACTGTAGTTGAAAATGTGTACTCCCATACATCGATATAATTATGCCAGTTGTATCGTCACGGTCAATTCTCCAACTGCAAATGTAAGTTTGTTATCGGAAAAGAAAAATTGTGTGATAAAACTACAAATTAACGATTTTCGGACATTTTCCTTATCTTGTGCTCTGTAACCTTGCTTCTAGATGAACGGGAAGTACCCTATAAGTTTTGATTTACTTGCGAGTATCGAAATATGACGCATATAAATGGCCGTACTTTTTTTTTATTCCGTTGACTTGAAGCTTGATTTTTTAGAGCATCAAGGGACCGTAGACTACGTACCTAGTATTTGATATTAATTTCAACTTGATACCTCCACGCCACGCGTTCCTGAGAAAAAGGGTCTTCAGTGACATTCAGGCAGGCGGAAAACGAAGTGGTCCTATACCATGATTCCATGTTTTCTTTTGAGGTACGGAACCCTAAAAATGGTAGGTGCAGCAACACAGATGGAAAGTAGCGCGCGGAAGTTGATAACCGGGCCACTGGGTAAGGGGAATGTCCATCTGGGTAAACGTGTGCATGGACCGATTACCTAATTAAACGGCCGTTTATTAATACCGAACGCATACAGGTTATATTAACAAAATTATTTATTTATTTAAATCACTCGTTAACACGGCTCGCGGTGGTGAACTGAATGAGTCATCGTTTTTTATTTAGAATCGATACATAATGTGAAAGGATGTTGATTTGCATTTTTTAATGCTCGGCAGATATTGATATTTCATTTACGTAGTTAGTATAGATACCGCTGTAAATGTCTGAGCCTCTACCATGAGTTTACACAGCCAAAACTCGCTAGCGTCTCCGTAAATGATTTCTATGAAATATTGTACAGCGCCCCTAGCAGTCACGGAAAGAATTAAAAATTTCATATAAATCATTTACGGAGTTGCTAGCGACTATTGCCTGTGTAAACTCATGTTAGAGGCACTGGTTATAGAAAGCTTTGCGATACATATAAGTACATTACATATCGCACCTTCGGTGCAACAAAGTCACAAATAGCCAAAACTGCAAAATCGAGCTAGGTATGCAAAATTGTTTCTGAACCAGATCCAGAAATGAGCAAATACATGCGAAAAAAACATTGAAAGTCTTCTCCTGTAAAATTAAAAAATGAGCTGTTGGGACTTTGTTGCACCGAAGGTGCGATATGGCTTAATTCAGCTCTTTTGGATGTTGCCGCCGAGGGCGGCCTATGAAGAGGTGGAGAGACGACCTAGACGTGTTCGTGTACCGCAAGGGTTAGCTCGAGGTGGCCCTGGAAAAGGGTATTAGGCGCACAATGCCACATTCGCAAAATGACATATTTACGCAAAATGACACATTCGCAAAATGTCTTTTCTCAATATGCCACACTAGCAAAATTACACATTCGCAAATTATCTTTTCTCAAAATGCCACACTATCAAAATGATACATTCTCAAAATTATCGTTTTTTTTTCGTTTTGACATTATGCGAAAATGGCATTTTGCGAAAATGGCATTTTGCTAATGTGCGGTTTTGCGATGTGGCGTTTTGGGAATATGACAATTTGAGAATGTGACATTTTGCGAAATTACTATATGTCATTTTGTGAATGTGGCATTGTGCGCCTAATCCGGAAAAGGATGTTTGGAAGGATTTGGGAGAGGCCATTGCTCAGCAGTGGGACCACAGATATAGCTATATCTATATCTGTGATTGGGACAGTGCAGGCTAACATAAAAAAACCCTTATTAAAAGTAACCTAGATATAGAAGTACATCTGAGTT
The DNA here is from genome assembly GCA_905163495.3 of Cosmia trapezina. NCBI lineage: Eukaryota > Metazoa > Arthropoda > Insecta > Lepidoptera > Noctuidae > Cosmia > Cosmia trapezina. The sequence goes on from LR991037.1 coordinate 21,556,443, forward strand.
TTAGGTTTCTCTGAAATACTAAAATGTTTGTCCTACTTTAAATAGCGCTTGTCAAAATGCTCGGAGAAACATTTACTCTGCAACCATATTGCTCATGTTATGGAAATAGTGAATAGTTTATTTTGAGAAGATAGATTGACGTCTCTTGCCCGATATAGGGCAGGTAGCGGTACATCATGAAACCGTAATGCATGTTTAATGTATGTCTTGTTTAAATTTAGACTCTTTGTTAAAAGTAAAACGTGTCGGGTTATGTAAAATAACAGAGATTACGTCTTCCTCGCGGTTGTTATTGATTTACTCTCGGCTGCTGACGTACTTACGTCGAGTGATTTGCATTTTTATTGCGGTTTTACACTTGAAGCAAAACGAATTTGTAAATCGTAAACGTTTGACAAGCGATTAATTACTGGTCATGTCGTCGCTAATCTAAGTGACGTAACTGATTTGAAGAAAATTTTACAGGGCAAGCTATTTATCTTCTTTTTTTTTTTTGTAAACTGTAGATTTATATCGGTCTCGATTTTTGCATTATCATGGAGACCATAAGGCATAGGTACAGATTCGCCGATTAGACAGATCGATTCGACTTGAAAATGTATCAAATTACTATAGTTAGGTCGGCTATCGGCTTAGTTCAAAATGTCAGATACGTCAGTTAGTTTAATTAGCGACGATGTATGTATGTAAACATATTCTTCACAAGAGTGCACTTCTTTATTTTATACCAGTTGGTGTTTTTCGTACCACACATAATTTAGTTAGGACACATCTAGCGTTACCCTCATTAAGGCTCCTTCAAACAGGCGCGACATGCGATATAATCGCGCGCGGAAAAATGTAGATTTAATGACAAAATGCTATATTTAAATCGATAATTAACTTAATAAGTTAAAAACTATGAAAATTAGACTATGTTAACGGGGGAAAAACGTTATCGCTTTTTGTATGAAAATTTACAGCTTCACAATCCTCTTAAACATTAAACATGGTTTTTAAATAAAATAAATAAAGCCGATAAACAGCCTAATATGAAAAAAAGAAAATTCAAATATTTTTGAGTTTAGAACATAAATAAATGGTAAACTTGTTAATGCCAGTTTCTCTATACTTTAGCTTCTACAAATGAACTCGTGCGCAATTTCTTGTCACATGTATAATGTTCCGTAGCACCTGTCGGTTTTGTTGCGCTTGCGTTACATCCGTTCCAATAGTCGTTTTTATTATCGAAATGGTACTAAACATGCTTGTGTTTGGCACGGTATTTCTACACTATATGCGAGTATCACTTAAAATTAATTAAATTACTCTTTAATGTTCATAATTCAGTAAAGGTTGTCTGTAAAAGATCGCTTTTAGCGATAAGACCGCCCATTGTGTCACCCTATGTAAAATTTCAACATTTACTGTAATTATAATGGTGTGCATAATAAAGAGTATTCTATCTAAAAGTCGGCTCGAAGAAAAAATATTCTAATAAATGACTGTTGTAGTGTTGTCTCACAAGGAGATATTTGTATGATTGGCTTGCAAAATATACATAGTTTATTAAATATACAGCCAAAGCATCTTAATCCGTGCCAAACGTAGTACGCTTTGGCACTAATTGTTCGGGAGTTGGGAATAATAAACACGATTTAAAATTCTTGATTGCAGGCATCTAATTTGGGCTTCCCCACAGTACATTTAATTATTTTAGTACTCAGAAAAATTATACAAGTTCTGACGATTACACCTAATATTAAATGAATACGTAATTTATTTCCTAAGACATCCGCATAATTAGCTTAATTGCATGAGTTTTGCATTCTGGCCTGATTGATGCAGTTGGAAACTACGACACGATTATTTCATCGCTCGATCGGTGCGTTGCCGCAATTTCGGTTGCCTAAACGAATTACGATTATTTGTGCCATCCGAATAGTACCGTGTTAAGGAAGAAGCGACAAGCGGATAAGCAAGTTGAAGTGGCAATGGGCTGGCCATATTAGTTGTACAATAGAACCGACAGATATTGCAGTAGGCGTATTGTAGTAGTTCTTGAGTGGAGACCGCGAATCGGCAAACGGAAGGTAGGACACTCTGAATATAGGTGGAGCGACGATGTTCGCAGGGTGGCTAGTAGCAGCTGGATGAGAGTTGCAGAAAACTTTTTTTACAAAAAAAAAAAAAAACCGACTTCCAAAAAAAAAAAAACACTATGTATAGTGAAAAATATCTTTAATTTCAGAAGTCGGTGTCTTTGTTTTTGTATTTTTGTTTTTTGCCACCGACTTTCGGAATTAAAGTTAATTTCACTTTGTAGTGTTTTTTTTTTTAACCGACTTCCAAAAGGAGGAGGTTCTCAATTCGTCGGAACCTTTTTTTTTTTTTTTTTTTTTTTTTTTTTTTTTTTTTTTTTTTTTTTTTTTTGTAAAGAAGCTTTTAAGTATTTTTAATTATTAGTTGTGGTAAGTACTACCCACACAATTTCGAAACCACTACGTGCAAAAGAAATGAGAACATCATCGACATAAAAAGTAAGAAAAAATACGTATTATTGAAGCTAACTCAAAAACTACCGTAGCAAAGTTAAATACTCTCCCCAATAAAACAAGAATATTTCAAATCGAACAATTCTGTAAAAAAGTTATAAATGCGTCGGTCATACATAAAAAAAAAATATACGTGTCGACTTGAGAACCTTCTCCTTTTTTTTCGTCGGTTGAAAATCGAGCTGAATGGCAATTGGAGAGGCCTATGTCCAGCAGTGGACTGTAGATGATGATGATGATTATGATGATCAGCAAGCGATTCCGATATGTTCTATTACAAAGTTACCTACGCTAGTTGTGGTTTTATAATGTTAGATGATGACGCGTATGCATGTATTACGAGTAATTTCCTCATTCTAAGACTGGAAGATAATCACCTACTTAACTATTCATTTAAGTTGTAATAACCCACTTAAGCGATTAATGCTGCCGGAAGACCCGTTTACAAATAATTGACTGTATTATAGTTGAGATTTATGCATACTGTTTTATTCAATTATATTTTCCTTTTTCCAAGTCTCTTCTCTTGTTATCTAGGATTTAGTTTTTCAGAAGGAAACGGTAACTGGTGGTAGTTAATGGTTAAGTATTAGATAATGAGATTATTAAGCAAAGGGCTTTTTTATTTTAACTTTTATTATTGACATCTTTTAAAATTGTTGTTGTTGTATTGTTGTGTGTGTTTAGTAGAACATCTATCCAGAAGTTATGTTTAATGATCTGTAAATGAATGAATGTCTGAGGACAGCATTAAAGATGATCACTCAAAAAAATCATAATTGTAAAAACGCTACAGCTTATGTCTTGCACCACCATGTGACTGGTACCACTGCACTCCGCTCGTTGTAATCACATTGTGATATCGCCAACTATTTTTAATAAGGCATTCTTTTTGTGGCATATTAAATCAAGTGTTACGTACTGCAATCTATTTTCGTTTTGCAAGCCACGACATGGTCACGGACTAGATGTAATCGATATTTAATGATATAATCGCTTTCAGACCTTCACAATCAACTCTGAATTATTTTTGTTTTGCTAATTTGGGCCTATGTTTTGTTCGTGACATCTTTTTCGGATCATGACGTGACTTACAATATAACGCTTTACTGGTTCTTCTGGTCCTCAAAAAAAGTAGGGCTCTTGTTTTGAATGATCAGAAATATTTTCTTCTCTGGGGACAAGTAAATTAATAAGTTACTGGTTACATTATTTACAAATGGAATCAGGACCGTATTTCTACAAACATAAGACAATATTTGTTTTCTTCCATCGTAGGTTCTCTATATTACATTCCATTTCGTAAAGTATGACGATGTAATAAATACATAATGTATGAGATATCAGGCTGACAACGCCCACACACAATTTATTGTCAGCTTTCATTAAAGGTTTCCATCAGTTTCCTTTGATATTCACAAATCTTATAAACTATATTATTTGTTAAGCAAAGCATTTATACATAATTTTGTATTTAAAGTTTATTTTATGCCGGTTAAGTACTGTAAGGTCTTCGAACCTCACAGGGGAATAGCTACGCTATAAATTAAAGAGTTAGAGAGGTAAACCAGGGATATTATTAAATTACAGAACTTTTGTAACTATCACTTCGGCCCGTGGGCCTCCTGACTTCTGTCACTTATTTTTAAATATTTTGTCTCATAAACTATTTAAACATCCACGGAAGTTGCATGCTAAAACGCTGATTCAAAGCCTCTACATCAGCTACGCCCTACTGGATAAAATAGGGCTTCACATAGTCCAGTTATCCCTAAGATAAAATTTACCTAACGCTAGGAAATAATGTGACATATTAGGGTCATGCTCTTCAATGAACAGGCTTAGCTCAGAACGAACGAATCGCGAAAACCTGTCACTACGCTAAGTGTCAATCAAGTTAAACATTAAGGTGTGTAACACATATAGCCAGACAAGAAGAAAGGAACAGAGAACATTGATAATGCTTATTTCTAAAGAAATTTCTTCCAGCATATCTGCCATAGGAAAATAGATAAAAAAAGAGATTTAGCCAGAAATGTAACTATCAAGATTAATTCCACATAATTTTCCTTTCATTTATAGTTTTAGCATGTTTTGGTCCCTTTGTCAAACAAAGCTATCCATCTTTACCAAAAGTATTTATCTCTGTTCAGCTCCCATTTATTGCAATCCTACTCTTCATTTATTAAAGACAATTCCATAACTTTTATCCAGACAATTTATCAACGATAAAAGGAAGAAGTTAATTTGGAGAATGGCGTTGTGAAGATAGCAATTAGTTAAAATGGTAGTTAGGTCATTGGTTTCTCATACTTCTTGACACAGGCCCATAATACACTTCCGCCGCGAAACCATAGCAGCGAAACTGCAGTAGTTCAATTCAACTGACTCAGACTCGCATGATGTTTAGTGGAACATCATGTGGCTTCGCTGTTTCGCGGTTTCACTGCGGAGATGTGTTAAAGTCCTAAAACATTAAGATGTTTCTGAAGTTTGGGAGAGTTAAATGGTTTCTCTTTTGCCCTCCAATCTGACTAATGATTGAAATTGATTCACCATTGATAGGTGTTGGAATAGAAGATATATACCTACCTAAGGAAGAAGATTTTCCTTCACCGACCTTCCTTTAATACACGCAAATAGATACCTTTCCACAACACAACCCACTTTTATCTACAACGTATTTTCGCCGATCCGATACGCAATTTCATCCACTTTATCCAATAACAATCATTCCCACATCGTCTGAACCTTTTTAGTGGAACAAGCTTTTCCAACCAACATTAATTTACTTATGTATGTATGTTTGCTGCCGTAGAGTGCATTAACACAACCTAGTAATTACCTTACACATCATGCGTTACTGACTTGTTTTATGTTATTTTTACAGGCCAGTCTTTTATGGCAGGTTCTTCATGCCTGTTAAGAGGAAATGCGGTCGACCAGACTTTTGAAAATTAGGTATTTGAAAAAACTATTGCTGTTGCTCTGCGAGCGCTCCGTCCTCACATTTGTGCGATAAGGACAACTGCAGATCCGATTAAATAGCCTATGTAAAAAGTCATATTTCGAGGTTTGGCTCTCACCTATTTCCTCCTCCAATATTGGACCAATTTAAAAGATATTTCATAAACTGAATAAGAAGGATTATATACTATGCCCCCATGTTTTTCTTTTTTCGTTAATAGTTGTCAAATTTGTACACTAGGCCTCTGTTGACAGCGGTATGAATAGGCAATTTTGAGCATTTTTTGAGGGTTCTAGTTCTTATAAAAATAATGTATCATCAAAAAGGAAAACATAGGGGCATACAACATAGCTAATATTTATATTTCTGTAAAAAAATCATTGCTTTATGGTTAATAACCAGAAAGAAAACAGGCGAGAGCGTTTGTATGGAGAAAAGAGCACCCGCATTTCCTCTTAAGTGTACTAAGCATGATTTCTTGTGAATTGTTTCGTAAAATATACTCTATTGTAATATGCATTTAATGTAATATTCAATAAATTTTCCTTCCTTCTGAATAACATCATTTCTATATTGACGTCACTGTCCTGCTGCCCTATTTTAAGAGGGAAACGGTTCTATTAAATTTTGTTGTTATATTAAAAGAACTAGCGATTTTCTTTCCTTAACTATTAGAGTACGATAATATGATTGCTATGCTAAGTTAATAAGTTCCGAGCGCCTGGTCGTTTAAGCATAGCTATTAACGTGAAGGCGTTTCTTGACGCGAGTAACTTAGAAGGTTCAGGCGTTTGTGTTGACGTAAAGCGACAATAATATTCATTAATTCGATTGTTTCGTTTAAGTTAAGCAGTCTGTTTTGAAACCGTTACAATTTATAAATAACCTGTAAAAGGTGTGGCATGATCTACAAAAGATCACACTTGCTTAGAGCCAAATGGAATGTCGTCTATTCTGAGTTTACTTGATATTCTGAGTGAGCAAACATTCGCTCTCACGTAATGTAAAATTGACGATTTGTTTAAAACACATTTTCTGAATATTGTCTCAATTCTTAAACGGAGTTTAAACTCTCAATAGCTATTGAATCGACAAAATTATCTATTTAAGCGAATTCCTTCCATAAGCTCGGTTTTTGAGGTCCTCAGACAAACCCTCTATAGTAATTCACTCTACTTTTAAGCTAAATTTTCCTTAGCGTATAGTTCAGAAACACGATATCGGAGCAATAATCACTAGCAACTGGATAAACACCGTTTAAATACCTAAAATAAGTGAAAGCAAGATTAGAGAGAACTTTTTTAAAGAACTTAGTGCTAACAGCTAAAGTGTTATGTAAGAACAATGTTAGTCTAGTTTTTAGTAAGTGTACCCACGTTCTAAGCGTGGGCCCAATTCGTACGTGAAAGTAGGACTGCAAATTGATCTAATGACCCTATAAATAGGCACTCATTAGCAGTTTTCTTCATTGTCTGTAGTCTGTACCTACGTAACGCCAAAATAAGGCTTACAATTGTCTGTGCTAAGTTTTTGTAATTAAGGAATTGATTTTCGTAATTTAAAATACAGGGTGTATCAGAAAGGTGTGCTCATATTGAAGGGACCATTAAACTGAACAACTTTCTCCATGGGACCAACATCTTAATCGAGAAAAAATTATAATTTTGGTCGAATAGGTATTGAAGCTTTGATAATTTTTTCTCGATTACGATGTTGCTCCCATGGAAAAAGTTGTTTGATGGTCTGTAGCTGTACCACACCCTTAAATTTAACCACACCAATCTGATACACGCTGTAGGTAAGTATAGTTATTTCTAAGGGAAGATTTCAACAAAAGATCAAATTAACCTCAAAAGGACCTTACTGTGTTATTGAAGATTCAAAGAATATTTGGTCATATTTATTTCGTAATTTTAACGAAAAACATCCCTTGCAGCATAAAAACACGGCGGCTCATATTCGTTACTGCCCTTTGAAGTTGCCACAACATTTTACGAATACTTAATGATAATGAACCTGCTTCACGAGGATATCATCAACTTCATCGACTAACATTTAAAGGCTGACATCTAAAGGGAATGACATAAGAGCGAGAGTGAGCTCTTTTGAATCTGTGGCTCATTTCGTAATTATTTACACAATTCTTTGTGTAGAGCCTTTAGCTTTACATAAGTGGTTAATACCCCCAAAATGTGGCGTAATGATGATGAGCTAGAGTGTTGTTTAAGGACATTGATGAATGAGGAATGATATGCCTTTTGCTCTTGCTTTGTGTGTCTTTGAATGGAGGAATACACACATGAAATATTGATCAGCTTTGTTTACGAAGATCATCAGTAAGAAACAGACTTCCAAACCAGAACGTAAGGGGAATAAAATTTCGATGGCGAAATTAAACGTATTAATAAATTAATTTATTTAAATGCCTTAAAACTACCATTACAGGACTTAACCTAATGCGATAGCCAAGTTAAAGTTAATTAAAGTACAAAATATATATAAAAATCATTGTTTGTAACATAATCTAAACAATGTAATCTTCATGTCGATATATCTGGGGGATCCGCAGTAGTAGCCGCGAAATTCAAATTGTCTTACAGTAGTACTCAACTAATAAGGCGCGTCGTGAATCTTCGTTCGCACAGAAAAGAAAGTATGGCCCCGAAGATTAACGAGAATAATTAAAACTTACAATCAACCTTAGATCACTACTATAAGGTTCATAATACACTGCAGCTGTTAGTTCCGTCTCACTCGCAAGTATGGCGGCTGTCAAGCGGCGCGCGCTAACATGGCGGCAGCTACCGACCAATAGCGGTACAGGAAAAAGCGTGGAGCGTGTCGATTGGTCAATAGCATTTCCCGCGCTTTGAAAATTCATCTTCTGCGCAGGTACATCCATAAGCCATATTACTTGAGTACTACTGTACGTTTTTTACAATTTGCAGGTCAGTGTCAGGTTGTATCTGGATCAAAATATGCGACGATAACAAATATGTATTTACATAATTGTAACCATAAGAATCATCTTCTAAGTTAACTTTGTTTGATTTCGAAAATCATGACATTTTGGAACAAATCAAACTTAGAAAGATGTATTGATGATTAATATGGTTAAAATGATGTAAATACATATTTGTTATAGTCGTGAATCATATTTTTATCAACATACAACCTGACACTGACCTGCAAATTGCAAAAAAAGAAGAACATTTGAATTTCGCGGGCTACTACTACTGAATCACCTTAATAGGCAACTAGAAAAAAATCTATATAAAGTAGCACCTAGAAGTCAAGAAGCTCATATTAGCACAATCAAGTAAATAGACACTAATTAGTTTGACAACATGAAATGTTGATAAATAAGGTCATATGACTCCATAAAAACTACTGCGGAAAACGGATTGCTAAGGCGCGATTCCAAAAAAAATTGTGTTCAGCACATTTGTTCACAAACATTTTGTGCAGAACTCCAACAGTGAGCTCTTATAGCAGGGCAGAAGTTGAAAGTTTCCAGTGTGAGAGAGAGAGAGAGAGAGACGGAGCTATATACGACCTTATAGCGCCATCCTTTTTTCTCAACGGATCCATGATGTTTTTTCACGTCAGTACGGCCCCTCTTGAGCTGCAGATTTGGTTTGAGCACAATTGTAAAAGTGTTTATGAAAGAAATACATATTTGTGCCGTACACTCTGCAAGTCAGTGTAGAATACTACCGCATACTGGTGGAATCGTCCCTTTACGGTGTTTACTTACCGGACTACATCTGGGGGCACGGTAGTGCCCCCGCCAAGACGAGCCAAGCGAAGCGCAAGGGCACTACCTACCTTTTCTCGAAGGACTTCGTCGTATTTTTGAACCTTCTTAACTTGGGTTTGGATTATACCAGATAAACAAAATTTTCGGGATATGATGTCAGTGGTTGACTTATTAAACCTTTAAAGTTTCAATTTTATAGCTCATATACTTTAGATTTTATTGATATCTAAAATACCCCGATTTCGTCACTGACTCACTGATGATCATAAAAATTCTTAGGGTACTTCCTGAAGTCCTAGAAAGCTGAAATTTGGTATGTAAGCTAGTATTAGTACACAAACAACAAAAAATTCTAAAACTTGGAACTTGTACCCCCCAACCCCTTAAACTAGGGGATGGAAATTTGTATGAGACTTCCGCAAATAATAAGTACTTACTTATTACGAATAATATTAATACACTTGTATATAAGTACTTTTCGGAAGTCTACGTAGCCTACATAGTGTTTCTAGGAACGAATTTCCATGCATAATATTTTGATAGTTTAACTACGTGTTCGATAGATGGCGTTGTGCTGTGACGTCATTTTTCCGAATCGCGGTGTTTAGATTTTGTGAAAAAAGGCACCTAGAAATACACCCCAAAAAAAGAAAGAAAAAATGAACAACAGAAAAAATACTCGTATAAATATCATAAGCAACTTACAAAAAGAAATGAAAACCCACCAAAAACATTTTCATGTAAAATGTTGCCAAGACGAGACCACATATAGCTCGCAGTCGCACTGACAAAAAGCTATCAGATCTCATGTAGAGCCAAGCTTCTAACTCTACACGCCCTAACTCTCCAAGCCCTAACTTCACAAACTCTACTCCTTAGTCAAAATGTGTGGCTTGGCCGTTTCGCTACCATCACATGGGCGCAAGGTGAAAAATGTATTCACTATTACTTTTCTGTTAAGTATACAATAGTTCTTGTAGTAACGAAACGGCCAAGCCTCATATTTTGACTAAGGTGTAGAGTTTGTGAAGTTAGGGCTTGGAGAGTTAGGGCGTGTAGAGTTAGAAGCTTGGCTCTACATGAGATCTGGGCCTCAAGTCTGCTATTACAATAGTGTCAGAATGGTCTATCATTGATTTCATAATTGTTGATTTTGACAAGTTTGGTAATCTACTATTATAATGGCGTCATAATGGCGTCATTATGACTTTCCAATGGTCATACACTGACACTCCATTGTATGAAATTATGAATTTAGCAGATTACGAACTTTTAGCAAAATGACAATGCAGTGACAATGGGATCGTGTTGGAATGTAAAAAATAGCAGACTTGGGGCCCTGATAGCTTTTTGTCAGTGCGAGCTATATGTGGTCTCGTCTTGGCAACATTTTACAAGAAAATGTTTTTGGTGGGATAATATTTACTTGGGAATTGGGATGATAAGACTCGAGCTCGAGAATACGATGCTTTTATTTATTCGGATTTGTGCCGTTTGTAAGGTACAGTAGTCGATGTGAAAAAATCCCAACTGTACCAGTGAGACTGGTTGAAAGCAGAACTCAGCATTGTTATTATTGACGTCACAGTGTGAGTTATCCCGTAGTTCAACTAGTTGATGATGCAAATTTCAATATTTGTATCTATATTTTTTATGGTGTGCATAATAAAGTCTATTCTATCTATCTATCACTGTGTCTTGTGCAAGACAAACACTGATATCTCAATTTTCATTACATTTATCGTCCTTAGAGTTGAAAGAAGGAGGAGCTGGCTAAGTAATAACAGCCGCACGAGTCGATGCATCAGGTTAAGCTACGCTTGCTGGGGTTGGTCAGTGGATGGGTGACCATCATTACATACCGAGATTCCTGCGTGCCTCGGAAAGCACGTTAAGCCGTTGGTCCCGGCAGCCATTCGTCGATCTTTGACAGTCGGGTCGTCAGAAGCCCGAAAGTCTGACAACCAGTCTTACAAAGGGGTATCGTATTACCCAGTTACTGGGTTGTGGAGTTCAGATAGGCAGTTACTTCATGTAAAATACTGGTATTCAGCTGCATCCGGTTAGACTGGAAGCCGACCCCAACATAGCTGGGAAAAGGCTAGGCAGATTGAGAGTTGAAAGGAACAAGGATCATTTATGGTCCTTCAGGTGCACTTAGCTACTTAGCATTTTAACCAATTCATCATCATCAATTAATTATCAATTAAATAAAGATAACAGCACTTATTTAATAATAACAATGACAAATTCGAAACAAATGAAGAAAATTGTTGAGTAATTACTTAGCTTAGTTGAATTGTCTTGTAGGTTTGTTGTCGTTTAAATTTATTACTTATCGTTTGTTAAACAATGGATTTGTTAAAAGCTAGGATACCTAATAAGAAACATGGTAATGAGTATTAACTTAAGAGCGTTGTTGCATTTTTCATACGTAAATCGAGAACTTGGGAGATTTTGAAGTGATTTTGGTCACATAATTTATTTTTTTAGCTTCTTTTGACTTCAATCATCGTAATTATCATATATTTTTATTTAAAGTCTATTAAAAAAAACTTGTTCAAATTGAATTATTGACTACGAAAACAGTCGATTTCGAAGGCGCGATTTCCAGATGACGCGCGAAGGCTCAACTTTGAACTAATCTTACACCAATTATTACTACTAATTAAGAAAGTAAAGTGGTATTCATTCGAAGAGGCATATCCTGAAATTTAAAATGCATTGAGAAAAGTTTGATTTTTAATTCATTAACTTGTATTTTAATCACGTCTAAGATAATCAAAAATCGAGAAATCGACTACAAAAAAACACGTCATTTCTCAGAATCTAAAAGTCATTTGGCAACACAAATCATTTTATACGTAAGAAGAAAGATTGTACTATATATGTGTAAAAAATAAAACATATCTGTCTTCAATCATTTACGAAAATAATTTTTTAAAGTGAGTATAAAATCGGGTGCATCGAACGGCCTAAGTCAGTCGCGCTCTGGCGCTCTTCGACGCAGGACCTATGTCGGTTGACCTCCCGCCGCCGCGCATGCGCCTCGCGTGATATATAGTCAATTGTAGTGCGACTAAATATTTTTAATCCTTTCATTTAAGTAATATTTTAAGAAGGTAATGTGGTAGGCACACTTACTTTAGGAGAATTATGTTACAATTCTTGAATTATGTTGTATTACTTGTAATATTGATATTGTAATTACAATATCAATAATACAATATAATTTGGTCAAAATGTAAATCCAAGATGGTGGCTGCGAAAATTTTTAAATTTTTCGTCATGGGGATCGTTCCCATTGTTCTCGAGGATGCTAAAGCCGATAGTGACGTTAAAATGTAAATCCAAGATGGCGGCTGCGAACATTTTCAAATTTTTCATCATGGGTATCGTTTTCATGGTTCTTGTGGGTGCTAACGTCGATAGTGTAGTCAAAATGTAAATCCAAGATGGCTACAAGAATTTTGGAGGATGAATATGGAGAAAAAATTTATATCAGATTTTTATTTGAAATCTCTACTGCCACAATCTCTATTGTGGATCCGTGACAAAGGAGACGGAAACCATGTCATATAAACTTGGGCCTGGGCCTGGGTTGTAAAAAGATGAAATTGGTGTCAATTTATAGCTACTATATTATCAAACCATCACTGAACATTTTGCGGATTTTCGCGGTCTGAGTTCCGAGTTAAAAGAGATGTAATAAAAGTGAGGTTACATAACGATCTACATATAGGTACTTAACAGCTGATTTTTGAAGTTCTTTAGCTCGACGACCACGTAAACTACAGCCTCTAGTCACTTTGCCACAATTTACACAACGATCCATGGTGCCAATATGAAATCAGTAGGCTGGTCGTAATATACAAAATAACAAGTTCAAGTCCAACGTTTATGCGGGGTTCTCCGTACCGTGTCCGGTGTGGTAGCAAGGTTCGTACAAGAAGCAAGATCAGAAGTCCGCAGAAAGAAAACATTGGTCGAGGAAAACATCAATAAAACTGTGGGAAATATACTCAAATCGCGACCGCACTAAACGATACGAAACGAGTGAGGCATAGATAAAGGCACTATATAAAGGTGTGTCCAAATATAGAGCGGCATTTGAGCGCGGCTGCCACGCGCGGCTAGCCGCGCTCTGATCGGACAAGGGCCGCGCGCGGCGGTGTTGAGCGTAATATATCTTCTCGTCTCACATCAGTGATGACCTCTGGCACTGAAACGTGCTCGCTCACAACATAATGGGTCTCAATCATAATCAGCCTATAATATTCCCACTGCTGGGACACAGGGCTCCTCTCGGTGAGAGGGAGTGGGCCGTAATACACCACGAGGACCCAGTGTGGGTTGGTAGATGTCACATGTCTTCGAATTTTTGGTTCTAGGCGGTTTCCTCACGATATTTTCCTTCACTGATTTGAGAGTAGTGGTGATGAAATTATTTACACAAAGTGCCTGCCTGAGTTCGAAACCATGACCTACTCGTATGTCGGGATCGTTACCATTGGGCCACCATTGCATTGCTCTCTTGGGCCGCATAGTGCAGTCAATCATCCCTTCTAGGATGATTGACTTCACTATCGGCTTCATCCTCGAGAACTATGAAAACGACATCCATGACGAAAAATTTTAAAATTTTCGCAGCCGCCATCTTGGATTTTAATTTTGACTTCACTATTGGCTATAGTCGAAATCGAAAACTATGAAAACGATACCTATACAAATCCTTATCACTTACCACTGACGTGCGACGTGTGGTCGACTGTATAGTCATTAGGTCGACTGGGCACGTACAATACCTGCCTAGGCTAATAAACATTATAAAACCAACCCCACACGAACGCAGCAGTACTATTATTTATTCTGTGGCAGCGGGGTGACCTACCTATTTGAAATTTGAAAACAGTAAACCAAACATTTGCGCATGAGGCGGCTTTATGTATTTATGTATTATTGTTGGTTCAAATTCAACTGTTTTATGAACTTGATGCGGTTGCTAAACCTATAATGCCGCAAGAAAAATAAATAATTATAGCTAGCGCGTGGCGTCTTTATCTATATTGAAATTGGGCATAAATTTAACTGTTTTACACAAAAAAACGATGATTTTGGACAAAAGATGGCTCCGCTGTTAACAAAATTTTATTCTGATTGTGTTCTTCCAGAAATTATAGATCCAAGGAAAAGTCGATCAATCCCCTTAGACAAATAAATAAAATAAATAATAAATAAACATCCTTGGACATTTCACACAACGCCATCTAGTCCCAAGCTAAGCAACCTAATGCTTGTGTTATGGTAACGAGATGGCTGATAAACTTCTTATATACATTTTTTTTTGTAAATACATACATATTATAGATAGAAAAACACCCAGACTCGGAAACAAATACTTGTAGGTCGTACAAATATTTGTTCCGTGCGGGAATCGAACCCACAACATGCTGCGCAGCAGTCAATTGCTCAGCCACTGCGCCAACCGTGTCGTCAAATACAAATACTTTTATAAAACTTCAATTACTTATAAGTATACAAATACTTAAGCAAATAAGTAAAATGAGTTTAGTTTTTATAAGTACCTACATAATATTATTTTCTTCATCCATATTTGTATAAATTTAATTAAAATACACTAATAATGTTTTGTGGACAGTCTTTTTATTTTCTCCGTAAACCTCTAGCTTTTACTTCAAAAAAATATAGGTACGCCATAGCTACAGATCAAGATCGTTTAGTCGTCGCAGCATCGCAACTGTGTGCCGTACATGAGGAAAAACGCACACACGCGCACTCGCTACGCGGCGTCGAGCGTCAGATGTTTAAAATCCGAGCGCGAAAATAGGCGACCACAGTCTTAAAGTTAACTATTAATCTTCCTTTGACTGATTCGCCTGCGGAAAACATCGATTTTCTTTGATCACCTAATTCCAACCATGTTTTCTATTCGTGAATATAGGACTGAGTTTCGTATTTCCCTTGATCTCTAATGTTGTTTCTCTGGCCTTGAAACCATTTCTAAACTTCCTCACTAATTAGTTAGCTTTGGCCCTGACTTAGGAATCCACGGCCAATTATACGATTGCCTTCGAAGCCGGAGATTTAGATTAGGTACGTTTTATGGAATTACTAGCTGACTCGACAGACGTTGCCCTTTTCAAATTTCATGTAGGTATTATTAAAATTATTTTTCTTCATATTTTTTTTTTTTTTGTGAATTTTTCCCAAGTTTTTTTAATCTGCTATTCGGGGCGGAGTCAAATCCAATAATCAAGCATCGTAAAAATCGTAAAAGTCGTTCTTGAGTTATAAATGGTGTAAATAAGTCGACTTTGTTTTATACAGGGTGTCCCAGAATAATGTGCACAAACTTAAGGATGTGGTACAGACCATCATACTGAACAACTTTTCCCCCGGGACCAACATCGTAATAGTAAAACAAAAAAACAGTCGTCCCTTACACAATTTCAATACATGACAGGACCTACTTGACCAATGTAATTACGATGTTGGTCCCTGGGAAAAAGTTGTTCAGTTTGATGCTCTGTACCATATCCGTTGTATATATTATGTCATAGGGGCGTGGTTAATGGCTTATTATTATCTAAAGCGGTCAGTTCAACATACTTTGCAGCTCATTCAGAAGCTGATGGTAACAACCGCATCAGAGCATCAGCTGTCAAGGTCCCGTCTTGCATAAGAGGTCACATGGTGATGAACATAAACATCCCAGCATTACATAAGGCAGAATTAAATGTTGACACACCATTACGTGGTTAATGTCGAATGTTGAAATTGTATGTGTCTGTTAATGCTGACTGCCGATAATCCAGTCAGGTTGCTTGGTGTATTTTATTGGGCTGTTCGGTAATAAGGTGTTACGTTTGTTGCTGGTCTGGTAATTTGTAGAATGCCAGTACGATAATGTAAGGCCCAGTAAATAAAACTCAATTCAATCTTGGTACATCTACATCGCCACATGTGAACTACGCATCACACTGACGTCACGCAAAAATCCTGCATCGCGCAATTAGAGTTTACCGCGCGACTAGCATAATTATGCAATGTTCCGACATCAATCGTTGGGCAGTTGCCCACCAGACACGACACCCGTCTGGTCGGAGGATCCTCCCTTTTGTATAGAGGATGAGTGAACTTTACACCCTGTTCCTCATGACTCTATAAACATTTCAGTGAACGACTTGACGGATTGAAGTAAGTTAATCGTACTTAACTGGTCCATTGTCTACATTTCTCGTAGAAAAAGAAATCTGAGCCAAACATAATTATTTATTTAATAAATACAAGAGACGTATCTCTGAAGAAGTTAAATTGAACATAAAGATAATCTATTTTTTTGTTAATTAACCTACTTTGTGTCCCACTGCTGGGCAATGGCCTCCCCTTTTTTCTTCCAAACCATGTCTTGTGCCATCTCTGGCCATGTTGGCCCTGCAAACCTTATCAGATCGTCACACCACCTTCGCCGTGTATATAATATACAGGGTGTAAGGGACAGCCCTCCGCAAACTGATAGGGTGAATTCAGTATGTCTTAGTAAGATGACCGGTACATGAAATTTTTTCAGGAACGTTAAGGGAATCCAATAAACCAGATTTGTTTGTGTTTTTGTGCACAAATCGGAACGTCTATTACTGGTTGGGAGGGGTAGGTAATAGGTATGCGGTGAGTTCGATGAACTCTGTAGCTAGACAGAAATTGAACAGCTGATTTCACGCGTCGTTGGTTAGAGTATTTCAACATCCATTGCTGGTTTTTCTTTTTTGCTGTTTTTTTTTGCAGTTTTTTTTACATAAATGGAATGCTGCGAACACACAATGCAATTTTACATTGAAATAATTAAAATGTAACTGAAAAAAAAATTGAAAAAATGAAAATTTTCCTGAGAAAATTTCCGGTAGAATATGATTCAAAATGAGGAGCTGAATGCACCCTGTTAGTTTGCGGAGGGCTGTCCCTTACACCCTGTATAATAAAGAAATGTATAAGTTTAGTCAAGTCGTATTAGAAAAGCCGTGCGAAGCAGGGGGTCTACTCCCTAAGTCCGTCCGTCCATCCGTCCGTCCGTCAGTCAGACATAACGATAAATCAAAACAAGTATTTTTCGGACGGGCAAAAACACATCGGAAGTAGGGAGGGACAACTGTCAAATCGTGTTGTCATTCATACTTCGTTCGGGCCCCGAACCAATCATCCATCCGTAGGTGATACGGAGTAGGAAACGCCCGTAACGAAGGCCGAAACCACGGGCTTCGTGCTTAGGGAGTAGACCCCCAGGGCCGGGTCGCCAGCCAATGGTTGCATGATTAAAATTGCATACAATGCGTTTCAACTTAACAACTTTCATACTTAATTAGAACATGTTTTATTTTATATTATTTAATCTTTAACTAAATTTAAGCTTATTAACATTATTTATACAGCTAATTATTGCACGTAGGTACTGCTACTAATACTCCTAGCGTTTACACTTTTTTTTTTCCTTTTTAAACATTTATGTCTACCTGTAGACAGCATTGTGGGTTCTAATATTGTTTATTAAGTTAGTTGTAAGTTCTTATAATGTAACTGTTTGCTGTTCCTTTCAATAAAAATAAATAAACTAAGAATAGGAATGACCTTGCGTCATATTGTGAAGATTTAGCTCGTTTACAGATTTGCAAAGTCAGTGACATATTTTAACAAAAACAAATTCCAAAAACAGAACTAAAATGGATAAGGATAACACTACAAAACTTTGCAAGCCGAATATTTCTAGTTTCAGTTGACAGTTAGAGGCCATTGACGTTCCTATTCTTAGTTGAATCACATTGATCTAAGTTGTCATCATTTTAATACCGTTTTCATTTCAGGCTATTAAACTATTAAACATGTCTTTCGTCTATCTTATCGAGAACATCTAACTAGCAGTTTCTTTGTAATAGATAGCGCAATTTTCTTGTTTGCTATTTCGATAATAATTTAGGTCGAGTGCAAAACTTCGTTAGCGTTCATTATCTTCACGTTTCTGTCCTGAAAGTGAAAGGAGGACGCGGCTGAATGCTATTGCAAATTGGCTTCATTGAATCATTAAAAAAAAAACAATTTTACTAATGATAAACATAGAGCATCAGGTTGATTTTAGAGTTTTACGGTAAATCATATCAATCTGCCTAGCCTTTTCCCAACTATGTTGGGGTCGGCTTCCAGTCTAACCGGATGCAGCTGAATATCAGTTTTTACACGGAGCGACTGCCTATATTACCTCCAGAACCCAGTAACTGGGTAATACGATACCCCTTGGCAAGACTGGTTGTCAGACTTTCGGGCTTCTGACGACCCGTAACGGCTGTCTAAAGATCCAGGAATGACAGCCGGGACCAACGGCTTAGCGTGCTTTCTGAGGCACGGAGGAGTCTCGGTATGTAAAGATGGTCACCCATCCACGGACCAAGACCCGTGAGGCTGTTATTACTTAGCCACGAGCTCCTCTTACGGTAAATCAGAATATATCGGACGTTTATCAGATTATTGTTGCGTTTTTAAAAGTGTTGATAAATAGCTCACTTGTAGCTTTGACCATTCAATAGTCAGTTAATATAGCCTCTAGCAAAATAATAGTTCACAATGAGTGTACTGAGAGGGAAGGAAAAGGAGACAAGACCTCGAAGACACAACATGATACGTCACAATAGAAATCTTGACTATTACAAGACCTTACAATACGTAGTTACCAAACAGACGATTTCGATCTGATACGATCTTTTCCTACTTTAAACTGCGCTGAACTAAAATCCTTAGTAACAATTAAATAAACTTCATAGCAAACTGTACAGCAAATCAGCTGAATGAATACTGTGGCGAAAATTATGAACTACATAATATCCGCAACAGTCCTTTAGCATACAAGATGGCGAACCCTGCAGAACTTGGCAAATAAACCAACGCATTTGTATTTGTGACGGCAGCAAGAAACCTTAGAAGTGCGCAATCTGGATTATCGGAACTAGGGATCGCTGAGATACTTTGGCAGTCACATAGATGCAACGTCACACATATAAATCTACTCAAACAAAACAACATTTTTCATTTGAAACCAAAACAACAACGTGTTAGAAACTACCTATGCCCCAGAAACTTGGACGCAAATAGATGGGGGAATCCGGAAGTATCACTCGTCTACAACACTACACGGGTTGGGTTCAAGTTCCTTTCTTTTTAGAAATGTACAAATGCAGCTGGTTCTTTAATTGGCAGAGCTCGAGAAAATAAAAGCAATGAACGGAAAACTGCTTTTATGTGTGTCAGTGACCGTGTATCAACTCTGCCCGAGTTGTCGGTGACCGCTTGACCGATTCATGGTTTATTATTATTGTAGCTTCCTCCTGAGTCCCGTGGCTCCCGTTTTGTTCTACCCCGGGGACTTTGTTACATTTGCATGCTATCCAATTATTACCTGATGCAGATCAGGTAGTGGAAAACCCTTTGACGTCAAAAACCAAATTGACAAACTGATTAGCAGACCCAATTTAATTTCGTTCTATTTAAGTGTTCCTGATAATTTATATTGCATCACTGTAGTAGTGATTAATAGTATTTACTATCAAAAACGTAATACAGCCACAATCATTAGGCAACAGTATTCTGACGTCTTAACATTTCC
The DNA here is from genome assembly GCA_905163495.3 of Cosmia trapezina. Taxonomy (NCBI): domain Eukaryota; kingdom Metazoa; phylum Arthropoda; class Insecta; order Lepidoptera; family Noctuidae; genus Cosmia; species Cosmia trapezina. The sequence goes on from LR991037.1 coordinate 21,576,371, forward strand.
AACTTGAACTGATTACCGTCTTCTGCTAAACCGGTTACCTACTTTAATGTATTCTAACAATGAGCTGCTTGTCTGATTTGCATATCGATTTAAGGCTTTGATCATCTGAAAGAGCAATTGCTACACGCGCCGTTGCAGCATTGGAAAGGCAAAAGTTTGTTACGTAACCTGTTCATTGTGTAAGCGTTCGGTGAAAGAAATTGTCCCACCACCACTGCTGCTGCAGTATTGCATACGGCATGACAACGGGCGGTCGACTTTGCGTCCATTCGCACCGCGAACTTCGTCCCGAGTGTAAACGAGTAATCAAACTAAAGTTTAATAACGGTTGTGCAACCCGTCTATTTGGATCTGTTGTTTGTGTGTGCGAATGAGTTTATGTATGACGTTTGATTGTTTTTATTTTTTTTTTAGATTTTATTTATGTTACACTTTATAGAGTTTGACGTTTCTGGAAATTTCTATTGGTCATTTATTTAAGGCGTACCGCGTAGTACATAACATGATGATGTTATGATTATTATCACAGTTTTAGTTTTTGTTAGTAAAACCGGTCAATTTTGCAGAGTTAATATTTGTAACCTGATCTCGTGTTGCGACATATTAAATGTACACAGCAAACGATTGCATTTTAACTTGCCTGCACAAATTAACACTGGAGTTTGTGAAATTTTCGCAAAGAGAACATCAGACGATCTTTAACAGGAGCTTAACGTCATGTTCATGATTAAGAACAATTAAGTAATATAACAGTTTGGTAATAAACAACGTTATATTGCTAAGTTAAGTAAGATTGCTGTAACGGTGGAGTAAATTAGAAAGCATGAGGCGTTACTGTATCCCGCAAGTACCTAGGATGCGGTTATAGCCGAGGCCGAAGCAGTGAATACTTGAATGGCTAACGGGACTTGGACTTTAGTTATGGTCCTACCATTTTATGAGTAAGTAACATGGTACAGTCTGCACCTTGCTTTACTTTGTATGATCAGTTTTTCACCATAATACTCACCTACATTATACATGCATGAGTATTAAGGCTGCTCCTTCCTAAAATACGGCGAAACTAAGTAACTTTGTAACCATCTTTTACAGTAACTATAGCATCTTTCTGATAGGAAAAAATACACAGTAATCTACAATACATAAGAAGTGATTTCATGTGTTCTGAAATCTATTTTAGTTTGTAGAACTAAGGAAAAAATAACCTAAATCCAGGTCTATTTCGGTCTATTTTTTCGAGTTGTTACCATAATTTACTCCTACAGTTTTCATTAAAAGTGTTCATAAATTTATACAGTTCTTTACAAACTAATAAGGAATGATTTCTTGTCATTACTTTTTTAGTTTAATCAACAGATTTTTTGTAAATCGATAATTACTTCATATTTTGCAAGCGTTGTGTCATCGCGCTTCTCTTTCTTTTCTATGCAGTCTGACAGTGACCGCGCTTTTTGCAACGGACAAGCCTTAAGGCTATGTTCATGTCTGTTTGCTAAAAAATAACAAAAAAAAAACGTAAACAAATGAATGTCATAGAGCCAGAGGTAATAAACATTTTCCTTGTCTGTTGTGCGTAAATAATACATAATTGAGATATCTTTGCAATATTGTCAGAGTTGCAAAATACCAGCCTTATTCTCAAGTCAGTCTCAGTCAAGTGTTCGGTAAACATTTTTTCCTAGTCACTTATCTCGGCTAGTTGAAACTATGACACAAATTGCGCCACATATATGCGACATTTGTGATGCAATTGATTTCGCACAGCACACTCAAAGAATAAGCACTCTCGTTACTAATGAGAATGACACTGGATAAGTTTTAGCCATAGAGCAACACGGCCCCGGCGCCGGTTCGCCGGGGCCGTGTTGCTCTATGGTTTTAGCTACCGCCATTGATGTATAAATAAGGTAGATATGGTTCGCGCTCCTCGTACGTGGACCGCATAAATTGTGTTACGCACACAATTGACATTAGTCACAATCGAACTGGCGTTTCGGTGTATGTAGTCGTGCGCCGAGTCCCTGGTTTAGTGATTGCGATATGTTACCTCTATATCAATGGCTACCGCCCATGAATGACTCAAGTCAAACATTATAAAAAATTACTCCAGATGTAAACAATACTGACATCCACGTGATTCTTGTTAGCAGAGGCCACCATCATCGTCTGTGATGCAAACATCCGCTGTTTATTTACTTTGTTTACATAATATACAAAGCACACGCGGCTCTAAGTAGATTAGAATTAAACGAGATTCGGCGTAAACAATCCCTTGTGTAACGATCATTATGGGCTATTTTTGATTGGTACAAAATGTTTACCAACCCGGCCCTCTCGTTTCCGTAGTGTTTATATTAACGTGACTTCTGTTTAAAGTAACATAAGGTCGAGTTTGTCTTGAGCTGTTTCTTAGTATTGCCTGAAGGTGAAGCCGTTCGTGTGGTTTAGAACTTAAACTGTAATACTAAGCAATTACAGCTGCCAATGGCCTCTGCGAATGAATAAATACTTACCCAGTAGATTATTATTTCTTAGCAATAACGCAGCTAGTACTATAATAATACGAATTGGTGTGGGTTAGAAATCATAACTAAAAAGTGCAAAATATTTTTTTCCCAAAAAAAAAAAATAACCGACGTAGATAAAACATAGAGAAAAATAACTTTAATTTCTGAAGTCTTTGGCAAAAAACTAAAATACACATCCAAAAACACCACAATTTACTAGGTTTAACTTTGTACCCAAGGACCACAAAAATGAGCGTTTATAAAAAAGCAGTTGGAAAATGAATGCTATTACTGTTAAATGAAAATGAACCGTTATTTAAGTAGGTATGTAAGTACCTACTTTTTTTTTTTCATTCATACTCATACTTGTTATTAAATGTATTGTCAACTACCTATAATAGTCTAGAGAAAAAGTACGTTGTGGTCTATTGACCCGGACGCGTGATTCATACTCATGGGCCATGGTCACATTTTCCACATAGTAAAATTTTTGCGACTGACACACACAAGTGACACATTTTCTAAACATCAACTAAATCAAACGAATATTATCCTTATCACATTAGGAATAAGACGCATATTTTGTTAATAGATTAGATAGAGAAATGTTTGATTGAATAATTAGAATTGCGTAATCCTTTAGTTTCTTATTAACCTCGTAACAATCACGTTTAAGGCGTCGTCCTAACTGGCTAGCGATCGTACGAGCAAACGATACGATTTCGTCGCGCGATGACTTGCAAGCTTCAATTAGGACACTCTAAAGAAAAGTGTGTGTTTAATCTCGTCGCGACGAAAATCGCATCGTTTGCTCGTACGATCGAAGCCAGTTAGGACGACGCCTAAAGCGCAGGCCACACCGCCAGCTAGCGGGCGGGCGGGCTAGGCGGGCGAACATCGTTTCACGTCTTATTATATACTTCGGTTCACACCGCGAGCTGACCGAAGTATATAATAAGAGGTGAAACGATGTTCGCCCGCCTGTGGCCTTTATTCGATTCATGTCTTGTTTATGTTACTAATGGGGTTGGCTCCTTAAAACTTTTGGCAGATGACGCTAGCATAGCTTTCACCTGTCACATTTGTTTACCCTATTTGTGTGTTCGGTTTTGTAAATTTTTTCATCAAAATACCAGGATGGATGATAAGATAAACATGTACTCAACATGGAGAATAAGTGAGCCAAAGGCTGAACTGAAAAAAACGAGGTGCTTCTTTACAAGGAAGAAAAGCAGACCTTATTGAAAGGTATACTCTTAAAATTATACATCAAGCTATTTTATTTATGAAATAGTTTTTTTTGTAGGAAGTATACATTTCATAATACTTTTCGCCAGTTATACATTACTACAAAAAGCCGAATAAGACCACTTTTTTTTATTACTTTTTTTAACCACTTTTTAAATTCTACAGCTATCGGAAATTGGTGTGCACCTATTTCTTTGCATTAAGGCACTTCACATTTCTTATGCATTTTGTAAAATCTTAAACAAATAAATACTTCATACAAATGAGTATAATTTTGGTTAAAGCTATGCTAGCGCCACTTTGACAGTAGCCAACCCCATTGGAACACAAACTATTCTAGTATTTTCTCTAATTTAATGCATGTTTTTGACGATCAGAATCAGCTGTTATGCCTCAGTAAGGGGACGTTATTTAATTACGTGAGGCGTTTATTCTCGACAAATATCACGTTTTTTTTGTCCCGCAAGAAACAAGTGTAAAATTGCGAGATAACGGGGTATTGTATTGGTATTATGGTCTTATACCACTGAATACATTAATTATACTACGAGTAATTATTATAAAAATAAGTATTATAAAAAATAATTAAGCAAATTATGTTTATTTAAAATAAATCCAACGCAATCAGCACAGGTATTTTATGGACACTAAAAATACGCATTTTGAAATCTCACGTGGATGTTGGTCGAGCCAAATTCTACATTATAAAGGCTGAAATTTATTTATACAGAGGTTCCTCTGTGCAAAATTTTAGCTTTCTAGGATTAATCAAGTTTTTGGGCTGGGCGTTGATGAGTCAGTCAGTCAGTCAGGACTTCTCTTTTTTATTTATTACATAATCTCTTTTTGTTTATATAGATGTTATAGGCATTAAGTATGCTTCGATTAGGTTTTAAATATCGGAATTTTAAATCAATTATTTGCTTATACTTAAAAGTCAATGACCTAATGTTTTCGACGAAACAGACGAAGAAATAATTGTTGTGCTCACATCGCTTACATCTTTTAAAAATAAAAAGAGAAGTCCTGACTTAATGACTGACTGACTGGCTCATCAACGTCCAGCCTAACCCTTGAACCTAGAAAGCTGAAATTTTGCACAGAGGTTCCCTTTGTAATGTAGACATTTCTTGTAAGGAAGGATTTCCCGGTAGTACGTTCCCGTGGGATGTTTTCCAACATCCACGCGGGCGAAGCCACGGGCAAAAGCTAGTATGATATGAAATTACTAAACAGTAACCGGATGATATTAAAATTTATAATCCGCAACGAAAATATCTACTACATAGTTACATTATTACGTAGGGTACATAAATATTGCATGTTAAAAATTTTATGAGAAATATCTAATAAATATTTTGTCTAACGCAATTCTTACGCAAAGAAATGAATGAATTTAGAATAAGTAAGAATGGTTATCCTGTTCAATTAAATTGAATATAATTATATTTATGCTTCAAAATCCGCGGACGATGGTTGCCAGAATAAAAGAAATAAAAAAAGTCATTTAAGGCGAAAGCTCCAGGGTAGCCCGCGAAATTCAAAATTTCTTACGTTTTTTGCAATTTGTAGGTCAGTGTGAGCTTGTATGTTGATTAAAATATGATTCGCGGCCGTAGCTGATATGGCTTTATAGAATTATAATCATTAGAATCAGCAATACAACTCCATAAGTTAGCATTTGGGTCAAAACCAAAATTTTGGATCATTTCATTTGTGTTATTTTTATGTCACAATAACATAAAAGTAACATAAAGGAAAATAAGGGCTGTGTTCATGATGTAAGAGAAAAACAGTCAAGTATTTTATAATTATTTTTATTCATGATAAAAATGTAACCATCTGAAAGATTGACATAACAAAAGTCTCACTTCGACGCCTAAAAGAATAACTACAATGCCGTTAAAAAAACATTTAAGTTTTTGGTCTAAGCTTTTACGTGATCTTAATTTTAAAATAACAGGTAGTCACTTCAATGTGGGCTGCCGATGGTAGTACCGATTAATTTTTTCATTTTCTTTGGTTAATTTTCTGTATTTCTTCTGATATTTTCTTTGGTATTTTTTCGAGGTTCACACTTTCTACTTCTTGCTTGTTGTCAGTATTTTTTTTTAATTCCTCCAGTACTTTCGTCTGGTCTCCTTCTCTTTGTCTGATAGCTCTATTATATTTTTTTTTGTAGAATTTTTTGCTCTGGTCAAATTTTTTTTCCTGTATTCGATTCCATTTTTCGGGATCGTTATTTTTTAGCCGCTCTAGATACATTTTCTGCCTTTCTGCAACCGATAAAGGCATATTATATTATCTGTAAACCAAACACTTTGAGTTTAGCAGGTTTCGATAAATCCGACATTTCTGATAAACTAGCTGACCCGACGAACAAGACAAATCCAATCGGTCCAGCGGTTCTTAAGTTATAAATGTGAAACTGAACCGAATTTGTTTTATATACTTACAATGTGTTTGGTTAACGGTTACCGATACTAAAAGGGCATATTATATACTATTTTTTAACGACAAATCTAATTTTATAAAAAATCCTAACCCAACACCCCGCTAATGGCGGCCATTTTTAACGGCTGCATTAGGGAATGTGCAATAAAATGCTAATATCTTTGAATCTAAAAAACCTACAGACGTCCAAATTACTTAATTGTAAAGGTAGACGTTGAGGATATGAAAAAACTAAATAAAATAAAAAAATAGTCAAAAAACATACAAAAACACGAAACTTCAAACAAAAAAAACTTTTTTTTTACATTTTTTACTTTTTCGCAAAAACAACCCTTGAATTTTGCATGTGAAATTATGTTTATTTGTATGTATTTGAGTCAGTCTACAAAATGATATCAAAATAATGACAACATAACAATTATTGATAACATAAGTAGGGAATATAAATCTTTATATAAAAATCAAATTTTACTTAATTAACTTAACTGATTCCGTGCAGATTCCTCGAACGAACGAAATCTAACGAATCTGCACGAAATCTAACTTAGAGAGATGTATTGATGATTTTTATGGTTAAAATTATGGAAATACATAATTATGTTTTATTGCCGCGTATCATATTTTGATCAAGACACAACCTGACACGGACCTGCAAATTGCAAAGAACCCAAAAAAAAAAAAAATTCCTGGGCTACCACTGCGCATCCTCCTTAATTTAAAGGTACCTATTTAGTTAATTTTCACTAAGTTTTCATTAGTTGCCACTTTGCCAGAGGTTTTCTTAAAATAAATGCATTAAGTATTATAAAATAAATGTTGTTAGTATCGGTAACCGGTAACCAAACATATTGTAAAGATAAAAATATTTATTAACCGTTCTTACAAAAAGTACATGGCTGTGTTTGTGAATACACCTTAATGCAATTTTTAAATAACGTAACATAAAAATGTAACATAAAGGAAACATGGACGATGTTTTTGAAGTGTTTCATTTAAATTCAAGACACACTTTTCACTTAATGATTACAGCTCCTAAGCTACTGAATAGCACAAACAAAATAGTTTTCAGATAATAAGATTAAGTTCAAACATACTTACATGTTATTTTTTTATGAATTTTCAAGAGAATCCAGTAAATGTTTATTTGTCACTCCACACGCACAACACCTTTCGACTTTCATGACACAAGATTATGACTGCGGCGCAGAAATTGGTGGTGTAAATGGCGTGACATTTCCGTCAATGTTCCCAGTAGTAAGTTTAAAAAAAAGTATTTTATTGGAAAATAACGCGTTACATAAAGGAATAACATAAATGAACTCTTTTTGAGACGCATTGTTTTTATTTTTTTTTAATTATTACATATAATTGTTAGTACATATAAGTTGTCTAGATATTGAGTGATTTACGCACACTTCGTTATGCTGGATACTATGTTGAATAAATAAAACCCTTTTCGAAGTTTTTGCGGTTTCAAACATTGAAATCGATAGTTGGACACAGGTTTTTTGAGGGAGAATAATATGGTATTTTCCATTCCGTTTTATTATTTTCATAATATTTCGTAAAGTATAACTGAACCACCAACTAATAAATTAAATATGAATTTAAGGTAGTATTCCGCTATGAAATCCATTTTTTAAAATAGCATTACCATTACAGAATTTTTTGAGGAATAAGGAAAAGTCGGTGGACATGAAATTGTTATGAAATTGTACAAAATTTTGGTTTTGACCCATAATTTATCTCAAACCTCATGATTTCATGAAATCGCTAGATTTGAGGTAAATGCTAACTTACGGAGTTGTATTGCTGATTCTAATGATTATAATTCTGTAAAGCCATAATAGCTACGGCCGCGAATCATATTTTAATCAACATACAAGCTCACACTGACCTACAAATTGCAAAAAACTGAAGAAATTTTGAATTTCGCGGGCTACCCTGGCGCATCAACCTTAATTACTTACTTAAACCAGTTAACCCAGAGATAAAAACTAAGAGATTCAGGATGCAACATTCGACAAAGACCAAACCAGTATACGGTTAAAACTTAAAAATAATTCAGACCTTCATTCGGAAGTAGAACCGGTATATACAGAAGCCATACATGGATGTGGAAGACGCATTTACTCATAAGAGTAAGTACCTACAAAACCTTAAAAAAAAATATATGAGAAGACCTTTAAAAAAATATATTTATGAGAAAGATCAGGTGCCCAATTATCATTAAAATTTATCCTTCCCTTGAAGGCAGGTGTAAATGACCTGGAGGTCTACTCCCTAAGCACGAAGCCCGTAGTTTCGTTCGTTACGGACGTTTCCAACTCCGTATCACCTACGGACAGATGATTGGTTCGGGGCCCAAACGAAGTATGAATGACAACACGATACGACAGTTGTCCCTACTCCCGATATGTTATTGCCCGTCCGAAAAACTTAACTTTTACACTTGTTTTGATGGATCGTTATGTCAGACGGAGGGACGAACGGACGGACGGATCGGACTTAAGGAGTAGGCCCGCTGAGACGTGATGACAGTAATCAATTTTCAACGGTTTTCTCAGCTGGGATGAGGTAACCAATCAAAGATCATTCTGTTCACATATTTTGAATTTCTTTCCGCAATCGTACGTGCAAACCTGATGCGTCACACACTACCATCCTCCTATAGAAATTACGCAACGAAAATGTATGTAACAGGTACGTGTGAATGTTATTGTTAAAACGTGAGATATATTCCACCGATCTCATTCAATTCGTCGCTAATCTAAGTGACGTAACTGATCTGTAGGTATATTTGGTCTCGATTTTTGCATTATCATGGGGACCGTAAGGCATAGGTACAGATACGCAAATTAGACAGATCGATTCGACTTGGAAAATGTATCAAATTACTATAGTTAGGTCGCCTATCGGCTTAGTCCAAAATGTCAGATACGTCAGTTAGTTAAATTAGCGACGAATTGAACGATAAAATACGTTTTATTGCCATTGTGATTAAATTCAATGTGTCCTCTTATTTTGTTTTGATGATCACCATCTATGCAAAATTGATTGAAAAATAACAAAAAATTTCTAGGAAGTCCATTCTCTGATTGGTTTATAAGAAATACTTTTTAGGTTTCCTTGAGGTCGCAAAATCAATGTCAAGGCATATTAATTATAATAGTAACAAAAATAAGATGCAGGTAGATAAACAAGATGATTCACCCACTGGCAAAAAACCCAAAATCTTCATTCTTGTTTTTTAGTTTTTTTCCTTGATGCATCAACTTACCAGTTTTTCTTAAGGTTGCGCTGTGGAGCCCGCGAAATTAAAATTTTCTTGCGTTTTTTGCAATTTACAGGTCAGTGTAAGGTTGTATTTTAATCAAAATATGATTCGCGACAGTAAGAACTATGGAGACATGAGGAACAGGGTGTAAAGTTCTCTCATCCTCCATAGAAAAGGGAGTATCCTCCGACCAGTCGGGTGTCGTGTCTGGTGGGCAACTGCCCGACGGTTGATGTCGGGGCAGTATGGAACTAAAACATGTGCAATAAATCAAACTATAAGTATTACTGGTCCACAGAAGTACAGCAAAATTAAATATTAAATTAAAAACTATAAATTAAAAAAGTAAATTTTTCAAACAAAATAAATATCAAAATAAATTCAGTAAAAGAAATCACTCTGTTTAGACAACCGAGCTGGCCACCTGCGGTGCACCATGATAGTGCCAAATCCAGTGTTCGCCGAACATGGTTTTCTTTTGTTTGCACACATGTTCAAGGATTCAAGTTCATTCAATCATTGACCTAGTGGTCCAATTCTACAGTGTTTAAATTTACTCAAAATTAAAACTCTACTTTTTGACCTAATTACTGCACCGATTTCGTTTATTTTTTGTATATCGTCAGCAAAGGCGATATCAAGTATCTCGTAGAATTTATTGCAAATATGTGAGCTCCATACCGTATGCTAGTCGGGTGGTACACTCTGATTGCGCGATGCAGGTTGCGTGACGTCATGTCATTATGATGCGTAGTTCGTATGTGGCGATGTAGATGCCGCCACAGACAAAAAGTTACCAAATTACATTAGAAAAACCAAAACAGTAATATTAGAACATTTGTAACTTGAGTCTTGTTAATTTGTTCAAGTAGGTGTAGAAAATAAACATTTAAAACCCTTTGTATAACTGAACGTAGATTTACGCGAGACACAATGGCTTTTTAATTGTTTCTGTAATTACCGATATACGAGTGGTTAAATGAAATTATGTCCAGGAATGTCACTTTTTGTTATTATCGTGTTACCTGGCCTGTTTTGTATTATAACAATCTTGAATGTTATCCCGTTATTTATACAAGAGCATATCTACACGAGTCATTCATGTCACAGCATGTCAAAATATTTATTTTACGTCAGTTTGCTATATATCTTGTATCTCACAGTGTAAATACTAGAAACTTGTCGTTGTAATGAAAATACATTATGTCTGCTAATAAAAAAAACCATTATGCAACGGCATTGGTGTCAACATAACTTCTTTTATTTTCCTGCTTTTCCGGAAGCGAGAGATTTCATTGCAATGTTTGACGTCTGTATCATAAACATTAATTGCTCGTTGAGAACTCACCACAAATAGTTAATAGTGATCAACACGTGATATTAATTCATATTTCATGATAATAGTATTTTCTTATCTTAACTGCTGTATAGCATAGCTGTTCATCGCATTTTCTTTATTTGGTAGAGATTAGTTTCTTTTAGGCCTGTGAATCCGTATAAGTTTTCCAGTTTCCTTTAATATTCACTTGGGTAGTCTATAAGGACTATACATAACATAGTTAATGTTAGTTTGAAAACTCTTCCATTATTAGGACCTACATGAGTAGTTACGATAATAATCACATCAGAATCCCTTCAGGGTCGGTATTATCACGTATCTTTCCATGGAGAAACCCCGCATAATCTGTAATCTGTTTATACACATTTAACAGAAAATGCACAGTTTACTCAGAAAATGTACGTTTCTTTGCGGTTTACTTACCATATATATTTATCCGTGAGCTGTGGGCGGTGTCATTTATGGACAAGTTGTCGAGACGTTGGCACGACATGGTTAATTTTATTAGACCACAAGATCAAACATATTTATTTAGACAAATGTGTTTGTAATAAAAATATACGACATTTTTAAAACTTTAACAAAGTGTGACCTTGAAGTAAAATCTAAAAATAAAAGAATAAAATAATAATCAATTTTTAACGATTACTTAACATCTTATAAATATTAAGACTTAAATATTTCAAAGAATACTATAATGTGAGTGATGTGGACAAGGTGTGTCGTGATATAAAAACGAGACTATTAAGGTGATGTGTTGATACAAAATGTCTGCTGGTGTGTGGGATTTGATGCCGTCGAGGTGTCGGTGGATCGAGACGCTGCGGCACTGCGGAAAAACGCTGCTGCGGAGGCAGAGGCGGCTGCTCAGGAGGTTGAAGAAGGTATGCTTCTGATGATGGATAAACTGGATTTTCGTGAAAGACGAATTGGCCTAGTCCAGGTAGCATTGTTATCAATTTTAACGGGTGCGTTACAATCAAAAGATTGATGATGATGATGATGACACTGCTTTCCTTAATACAATAATAGATCTTATATCAGCAATAGTGCTACAATAGCTAGTCCCATATTACTAGAAAAGCAAAATTATACCCTGATCAGAATTTCAGAACACATTTACCATGGACATTAGTAAATGATGCAGTAAGTACAAAGCGTCACTCACGTTTAACTTTCATATTTAATGGGGTAAATAGAACTAGGCAATAACAACAAGACCTAACTACGACTGTCGAGTCGAGTCACGTCCAGCAGTCGTATCGAATTTTAATATAAGCCAGTTTACTATCTAACAACCTTTTCATTGCAGTAATCCTGCGCATGATACTGATTACTTTATTATTGACTTTGTTAATGTTAAAGTTATCGTTGGCGAACAGTCAGTCTGTAAATGACTTGTTTTCGATATCCGGCCGACTTTAAATATAAAAAACTTACAGGGCAATAATTTTTTTTTTGCCAAGGTTCGAAGAATAAACGAGTTAAACCTTACTTGACCTGAGTAACCTATTGGGTTTCATGATTACCAATAAGTTGGGTTTGTGATTAATATTCATGATTTATGCTCTGATTAAAAATGCTACAAGGATTTTACCCTGTATTCCTTTTATTGTAAGCACTGCATAAATTAATAAAAAGTATTGCTAGTTTTCATTACGCCTGCAGATATAAAAATGTTGTCTGCGAACATTAAATTTTTATTGTAAGCTATGATTTAACTTTATCCTTTCACTTAATTGTTATGTTTTTATGGCAAACGAAGTGTTTTCAATCATACTTCTCATGAATTCATGATTCGATATCATGAATCTTTAAACATACTACAGAAATTATATTGTTCTTTTTATTTTCACTTTATGAATATGGAATATTGATTTAATTACTTGTATCGTTTACATAATTTAATAAAGTTATTAAATTACAATGATATCAAAGGTGAAATTGCAACATTAAAAATGAAGTGTCCATCTTCAGTGTTTGTTAGTCATTGTTGATCCGTTCGCGCAACAGTCACGGCCGCCAGTACAATACCAAATTGTGAAATATCTTGCTACTTTATTTTCATTTGTTCATTGTCTTTGCACTATTTAATTAGCTCCGATGTCTTGTTGATGAGCCAGTATCGTGCCTGATCAGTGCTCAGATTAACATCTTCAGAATTTGTTATGGTGCTTTAAATTAGCCCATTGTTTTACTAATCGTTGTTGTGAACCATTGTAAACACATCTTGTAAGTCATATGTTTTAATTATCACAAGTCTAATTTATAGGAATACCTTTGTAAGATGTAAACCTTGTTTTTGTAAGGAATATCATCTTATCTTCATCGGACGTTTTTATTAAAAATACTTTCTTCATTTACAAAATATTTGTGATTGATGTTGATCATTTTGTCTGTTTTTGATATACTTCATCAATCATATCATGATGTAGTGTAGGTACCTACTTCATTTTCTATACTAAACTGTGCTATTTGCTACGTATTTTTCATTTTGTTCATAACTTGCTAAAATATTTTCGTGGAGTTACTAAACATCTTAATTTTCATCAAGGTCTAACAGCCAGTCAGACAAAAAAGTCATATAGACAAAAAGTTGTCATGAATTTAGATTACTCGTTATGCCAGAAACATGAAAATATTCATAAAATAGCAATTAAAGTAGCAAAAACAAACTTAATTCTCGGTTTATAGGATTAAGCATTGAAATTTCTTAAATCAACACACCCAGGTTCAGTACTTTCGAATTAAGTTCTACATTTCACTGCCTGAGCTATACTGGCGCAGTAACAGCTTCAAGCGGATTCAAAACCGCTGGTTTACCACTAAGAGCATCGTTGACCTATTTCGATTTAGTCTGCACACTACTTGTGCTACAAGGTGAACATCAGTGTTGATACTCTTAAACTGTTCCAATAAAGTATGTTTGTGTATCGTACCGAATCCACAAGTGGCCCATAACCTTACTTCTCGTCGCAATGTGCGATTTATTCGATAATTTAACGACTATAATGTAAGTAGACACTTGACATTGTTTGCTAGGTATCTAGAAAGTCAACATCATCATCATCATCATCATCAGTCTGTAGTAATCCACTGCTGGCTGCTGTCTGGCTGTGGGCTCTCCAATTGCACACCATTCAACTCGATTCTCAGCAATTCTCATCCAGCTGCTACCAGCACCCTGCGAAGATTGTCAGTCCACCTAGCCTGAGGGCGTCCTACCTTACGTTTGCCGATTCGCGGTCTCCACTCTAGGACACGTCTAACCCAACGGTCATAGGTTCTACGGCTAATATGGCCGCCGCCCCATTGCCACTTACATCTAGAATGTAAGCCATCAAAAATAAGTATTGTTAAAAGGCTCGCAGGACTGTGTTTAACATTCGAACAAATCAACAAACAGACATCTTGACCCGAATTTTATTTGATAAATACAAAGTTGATGATGATGGTGACGTCATTCCAATATGCAGATCTCGAAAGATTTTTGGGTTTTGAATTCCTTATAAGAAACGGTAAACGTTTATCGATTCTACTTGCGTCATTGAGGCTTATGTTTTACACTTCGCTTATGACAAAGATAAATTTATCGGTAGCGTCCATATTGGTTGTAGCATTGTTCTGCTTCTCCTGTATTAAGCGAAAACCTTCATTTACTTGGCTTCTGACTTCACAAAGGTCGTCCCGGTCAAGGTTAGGTTCGCAATAAATTTCACACGGAGCTCTAAATCCTTCAGGTATTCTTGGGTATCCGTGAAATGAGATCTGGGTATGAAAGTCGGATTTACGAAGATGTAACTCGTGCGTCTGTAATTAATTTAGATGAATATGATGATACATTTTAATCTAGCAAATTACAAAAGTGTAGAAAAAAGGACATATATTTTATAACATAATTATTATGTAAATTATTATTATAAAATAAATGTTCTTTTATTCACTGTTTTAAATAACTAAAGAGCCATAAAATTCATTTGTAAAGTTTCTAATTTATAGTGACGATTGACGACGTATTTGTAATTTTTCAGTTTTTCACAAGTTGAAATGATTACTACCTCTTACTAAATATAGAACTATAGGCATAGCTTTAAATGCTAAAAATAATCTTAAACAGTTCTAAAAATATATCGTTCTACAGGTGTGTTTACCGGTGTATATTTTGCAAGCGCCGCCGCGCCGGGCAGCGTTGCGCGACGCATCGGTGCGGGCGCTTGCCAAACTTCGTTGTTGTTACCTATATCTGGGGATTTCACTTTTGCGAATCTTGATACCAAATACCAGCAGATGACACGATTGTCAATTGCCTTTTAAGATTTTTTTTTCAACATCGTACTTGTATATCTTAGGAGCATTATGTAATAGAGATACGCAAGATGTTGTGCGTGCAGGAAAAAAGATACAGTATGAGTGCATAGACATGTAAAAAAAAAGAGTCCGTGCCACGCATATCGAAAGTGAAGCACAGTAAGTATGCTGCCGGTACCGTTTGTAAAAACACGCCTCACGCACACATTTACATCATAGTATGCCTACCGGCCGCCAATACGTGACACGAGCGACGGCGTCTTTGCAGGTACTCAAATCACGCACACCTAGATCAGTACGGTGCTTCACTTTCGATATGCGTGGCGCGGAGTCCTCCTTTATTTTATAAGTCTATGTATGAGCGTATACTTGAAGACGTGCTTGGAATCCGTAACAATATCTTTTAGGAATTATTGGCTGGTAAATATAGCCACAAAATGAAACCAACGCCATTATACATCGTTATTTATTCAGTTAGTGCCTGGTTTTTTTTTATCAATGTTTATAATTCAGATTTAGATTTTAATCTGCACAATGAATATTCACTTAATTCGCATCTGCTTATAGCGTTTGTTATTATACAAGTAAAGAATAATATAATACAGCCTTCGGTGCGCAGGTCTGTATGCTTTTTGCTAGTTTTGTCAGAATATCATTAGTTATAAGTAATTCCGGTTCCCTCATAAATATAATCATTTAGGTAAATATTTAATGTGATTTAAATTCATACACATTACCGTTCTCGTCTCCATTTGTATTTGCTTTGTCTGTTTGTTAATATAATATTCTGAACTTAATTGTCTGTTAAAGACCATTACAACATTGTGATTCAAAGAAGCAGAAGATAATATCGGTAAATATGTTTCTAAAGCGCTCCACTTACTTAATTATCGATTGTTAGAGAACATAATTATGTGAGAATCTGAGACTGATACGAACACATCGAAATAGTTTGATTTCCAAGAAAATTTTATGACTTGGCAGTTTGGCAGTTGTGACTTGTGATAAATCATTTATTAGCCGCATACAATTTCAATGGGAAATTATTAATCGCACACCAGAAAAATATTCTTACATCAACATCTAATAATCTACATGTACGTACACTAAATCAATGATTGCACTACTAATTATCTAATTGAATGACAAAACTTGTACAAATAATAATCATTATTTATAAATCAATTTTTGTCCAGTGACAACAAAAATATTAATTACTTATAACAGAAATACTAACTGTTTATCAAAAATAACAAATGCGCATCTAATAAACTTATTATTGCACTACTAGTTAATTAATTGAATTTCAAAACTTGTACAAATTATAATTATTGGGCACCCCGAGGTTCGGTTTGGTTTGGTTCCTTTAAGGACGCTGTTACAAATGGGTAGTCAAATCATTACTTTTTTACACAAAAGTGTGTTTATTAAATAAAATGCTTTGCTTTCTTCAAATGTTTTTTGGTTAAATTGTTGATAAATGTGCATGGTACGATTCTGAACCTTGATGTCATTCAAACTTTGATGTGCAATGTACGTATTCTGTTGGGAAAAATTGGTAATATTTGATATGCTACTACTCAATTTCAAATCACTAATGGAAATACCAAGTATTTTACCAGTTATGCAAAATATTTAAATGTTCAACATTCATAACTCGGCTTCAAATGGCACTGATGGCTGTCTCATCCAAGTTCAGCAACGATCTCGTCCGCTCTTTTAATTTATTAATTCATTCTCTTTTAATTTTCTAATACTTATCTCCTTTTTCTTTCTGCCATACTTCACGCCTTCACGGTTCCGTGAGTCCTTCGTCCGTATTCCCCTAACTAACGATCTCGCAAGCCTAATGCGCCTTTGGACGTCTCTGGTTTCTTTGGGCTTTCTATGAGCCAAAAGATACATAAAATAACTAGCGGACCCGACAGACGTTGTCATGTCTGAGCGGTCCTATAACCCGACTGCAGTGCCACCTACCGGGTCCAATTGTGTTTTCAAACCATCCAGAAACCCATTGAAATATTCACACACAATTTCATCTAAATCGGTCCAGACGTTTAGGAGGAGTTAGGTGATAAACACACGTATAGAAGAATTGTGCCTAGGTTTCTAACCGTCTTTCTTTCTTTGCTTCCAGGCGTACCTACACAGTTGGCGCTCTGCAGACGAGCTGAACATGTTGGTGGGTGCAAAGGTCGGCGGCGCGACTCCACTGGTCATCGCATGCAGAAATGGACATTACGACGTAGCCGAATACCTCATCGAGAGGTGCAAAGCGGACATCGAACAACCTGGTTCAGGTAAGGTATCATATTTTTTAAAGTCATTTCTTTACCCCCCCATTGAACCTGGTGATAGTGAATTTCATAATTCACTTTCTTGTCATTGAGTGAAAAGTGGTTAACGAGTTACGAGGTCGGCTATCCGGAAAACCCGTCGTCAGCCAGTTCAATAAACTAGGGTTTTTTGTCTTTTGTGAATATTAAGTAAATAAGTTCGTTACACTAATAATACAGTGTGTATCAGAAAGGTGTAGTTAAACTTAAGGGTGTGGTACAGTACAGACCATCAAACTGAACAACTTTCTCCATGGGAACAACATCGTAATCGAGAAAAAATTATCAGCCGTCCCATACATTTGGGTCGAGTAGCTATTGAAGTTTTGTACGGGACAGCTGATAATTTTGTCCGATTACGATGTTGGTCCATGGAGAAAATTGTTCAGTTTGATGATCTGTATGACACGTTTCTGATACACCCTGTATATGCTTGGTCGTTGTGCCCTTAAAATATTTATAAAACATTGGGGTCACTGCTTTAATTATGCAACAAAAATAACTCGTTCTTTGATAATTTACAAAATTTTTAACATGCATAACAATGATTAAAATGCAACAAAATAGACAAAATGTTCGCATGATGATACTGATTATACATGACTTCTGCAGGTGCTTACATAAATTATAATTTAATACGGTACCTTGAAAAAGATCAAAGTTGCAGTTTTATTTTGAAAAAGGTTATATGTTACGACAGCTCAATAGAAGAGGAGTCATTCTAGGATAAGCTTTTGACTTTGAAATTAAGTGCGCACATTGTTTCTCAATAGCACTATTCCATTGTGTCGGTGTTGGCATCAAGGGTGTTGGGTCAGGCGGTCAAGACTGTCGGCGAAGAGTTTCGCCGACATTCCCAGTTGGCGAAACGTGTCGGTCAATCAGGACCTTAATAAATCACTCGTTTGTCGTGTAAATACAATTGTTCGTCTGCTTTACGACCGAATTGTCACGCGTAGTCTCAACGGTTTTCCAATTGCGTCAATACTTTGGACAGTAGCCATTTTACTACAAATTGTTCAGCTGAAACTGTGGTGGCAAAATGTATATTTTGTGTTTAATTTGTTTAACAACATGGGTAATAAACTCGTCTTGAACGCTTGTAGGTATGGGTTTATAATGTGCTGTGGAGGTCATTAACATAATAGTAGGATTTATAAACCAAAAACAAAAAAAGAATTTGACCTCTGCTAAGCCTTCCAACTTTCTAAAGATCCCCTTAAATGTAAGTAACTTGATTTTTGTAGGCTGACTTAACCTTTGAGTTAAAAAGAAACGCGAAGAAAACAGTAATTTACATTTGTGATAAAAATAATTGTATAACTTGACTTCAACTCAAGTTACTTTATAAAATATCATTTGCCTCAGCAGCAGTATAAGTTTGATGTTTACAGACTGCCGAAACTTTCTAGAATCTAATTCTGTACTTACTACTCTGATCAAGAAGATCGCGATATTATCGCTACTCAAGAACAGATTTCCACAATATTTCCGAGCGACTTGTTTTATAAGCGTAGGAGTCACAAAACTTTTCAAATACAAACAACGTAGGTACCTATTCCTTTAGGATGTTACATGACCTTCAGATCGTTTCAGAAAAAGTTCAGAACTTTGATTAGGTAATCTCAGCGACAAGTTTTCGCCAAAAATATTTTGCTTTCTCATAATAAATCATTGGGTGCGGACTGCGGTATAAATAAGTAGTTAAGTAATTTGTACAACAAAAACTCTGAATGCATAATCACCTCCTTTTTTAAAGTTGGTTAAAAAGATGGATAATTATGGCAGGCATGTCTCCAAAAGTTTGAAATCTAAAATAATACTCTTTTTTTGTAAACTTGGACTTTATAACACCACCGTTATGTCTTAGTTAACTTTTAAAACCCGAAATAATTTTGGTACAAACACGTAAATCGATTACTAATAGTTCCATTGTTTACATGGCCTTGGCCCCTTAATCTAATGACTATCTAACCAATTTTCAAATAGACCATAATTGTATGGTCCAGTTATTCAACTCATAGGTTCAAGGTACCCAATCCTCTATATCCACTCAAACCCATATCCCAATATGTTTTGTTTCCATGTTCTGCAATAGTCCTGCACCAACCGGGGCTTGTCCTTGGGTGCACTTGCATAGTGCATACAGGGATAATCGTCGGTTGGTGCCGCCTCGTCATTTAAAACTATCTAAGCGGTCTCTGCGAGCTGGTTTCGGCCCTTCGTACGCCTTCCAAAAGTCCGGGACTCCAGGGTCCCGGGATATGTCAAAGACAAAAAAAAAAATTATGAATATAACCTCACCGACGATCTTTGCGTTGACGTCGTGGTGGGGCTTGCGCGCTCCTGAACTCTAGGTATGTGCCGGTAGAGTTTACTTTGCCGAAATAGGGCTAGGGTGAGGAGCCAGACCAAGAGAGATATGTTGGGCAGTAGCTACCCCACCGACCCCGTCTACCGGTAGAAGTCCTGTTCCTCACGTCTTTGTTGTCTTTATTGGCCGGCTTGAGTGAAGATTTGCAAGAGCAAACGTGCTCGGAGGAAGGAAGTATTTCAGTATGATGCTGGCTTGACCGTACTTCCGGGATTGTCCTGATAGCCGTGGTCGACGTGGTCGTACATAAAAAAATCAAAATAATAACAAAAAAAAATATTGCAAGATCAGCCTAATTATGTACCTACTAACTTAAAATAGCAATCGTTTAGTATTCAAATTATTTTATTTGTTTAAATGCATTAATTATGTACATACTTACCTACTGTCGAACGCGTTGTCATTTCGTCCTTCACTTCTCGCGTCCGAATACTAAAATAATTTTAATTCTAAACGATTGCTATTTTAAGTCAGTAGGTACTAAATTAGGTTGATCTTGCAATTTTTTTCCTGTTTTTATTTATTTATTTTTTTTCCTGGGTTCCTTTATCGATACTGAACCTAAGCCTAAGATATGGCACGCCATTACTTTAACACCCTGTATAATACAAGTCTATCAACAATCTGCCGTAAGAGTTAGGGTTAGACAAAAAAGGCACATCTAGTAAGGCTAGGTTTTTTTCATTTACATGTACGTGTTTCTGTGATAAAATAAACATGTTTCTTTCAAATTAGCCATTCGCTTTCCTCAGATGCGCCATTTTTACTTATCCCTTATCCACAAACAATCAGTAGTATAACCTGTCTATATCATTATTTCCAGTGACATTCGACGGTGAGACCATAGAGGGCGCGCCTCCGCTATGGTGCGCCGCGGCCGCGGGTCACTTGCCACTGGTGAAGCTGCTGGTCCGCGCCGGAGCTAATGTCAACTCCACCACGCGGACACACAGCACCCCCCTCAGGGCCGCCTGCTTTGACGGCCACTCTGATATCGTTAAGTTCCTAGTCGAAAATGGCGCCGGTAAGTTATATCAATCGCACACACACGCATTCACCACACACCTTTTCACACTAGCATTAAACACATAATTGTTCCCCAAAAACTAAGTACCTACTACTTAGTGTCAGCAACAGAAGTCGATTAACGTGCTACTTTTTGACATAATCTAAATTAACACAAAATGATTCATTTATTAGATACGAGTCAATTTTCTTTAAAATTTACATATTTATAGCATTTTTTTCCTTCAATAATTAAGATTGAGAAAACTCAAGTAATAATCGACTTTTGTTGCTGACTGTACTATTATTATAACTGAACGGATCTGAATGAAATTTGGAACAGATATAGATTGTAGTCTGGAATAGGCTACTTTTTATCTCGGAAAATGTATGGTTCCCGTGGGATCATTTCCGACATCCACACGGGCGAAGTCGCTGCTCGCTGGCAAAAGCCAGATATTATAAATGCGAAAGTTTGGATGGATGTTTGTTACTCAATCACGCCAGAACAGCCGAACGGATCTGAATGAAATTTGGCACAGACATAGATTATAGTCTGGAATAGCACATAGGTTACTTTTTATCCCGGAAAAATGTCTTCTACTTTGTGTTTCTGTAACTTAGTAAATTGTGTCTTCACTGTTTAAAGATACAAGCTTGGTAATCTGTGGAAACGTCATTACTAAATTAACCCACTTCCAAATATTTTGTAATCTTATCTATAATATACAGTGTACAATTGTTTGTTTTCACTGACAAAATAAATAAATCGCTCCCTCGACACAGTTCGATTGGAACTGTGACTGTCATGGACAAACATGTCTTTAGAAATCATTCCTTGAGTGTATCATTTCTAAATATCAATCTTTCCATTTTCAGACATAGAAATAGCAAACCGTCACGGCCACACGTGTCTAATGATCGCTTGCTACAAGGGCCACATCAGAATCGCCAAGTACCTACTGTCACTCAACGCTGACGTGAATAGAAAGAGCGTAAAAGGCAACACGGCGCTACACGATTGTGCTGAAAGCGGGTCTCTGAATATACTCAAGATGCTGTTGGGACATGGTGCTACAATGGACGTTGATTCGTACGGTAAGAAACATTTTTTAAAGGAGATAGAAAATCCTGTTCCACATTATAATACCATCGGAGTAACCGACATAGCTTGCAGAGTAAGCAAACTTAAGTGGCAGTGGGCTGGCCATGTTTGTCGAAGGACCGACGGCCGGTGGAACAGACGAGTTCTGGGGCCGTACAAAAAAAAAGATCATGAATCCACATAGTTCTGTTGAGAATAAAGGATGGTGTTATAGGTCGTATATAGTCTCCGTCTCCCTCTCACACTGGAACCGTGATGGATCCATGATGTCTTTTTTACGTCATATGACCTCAGGAGTGGAGACCGCGTATCGGTAAGCGTAGTGTGGGACGCCCCCCAACTAGATGGACCGACGACCTGAAGAAAGTGGCTGGGACAGACTGGATGCGGAAGGCGGAGGACAGGGTGTTGTGGCGCAGCCTGGGAGAGGAATATGTCCAGCAGTGGACTGCGTTAGGCTGAGTTGATACGTTCACAGCTAGTTAAAGGCTTCCCAGACATCTTGACATCGACCAGTTTTGCGCTGCCCGCATCCAGCGAATTCCCGTGAACCTTGAACCTTACCAGGTCGTTGTCCACCGAGACTTAATATTTATACCTATATCAATATGCAATACTCATATCATTCGTGGATCTTTGAAGTCGTTACTGGTCGTCAGAAGCCCGAAAGTTGGACAACCAGTTACTGGCTTGTGGAAGTCAGAAAGGCAGGCTCCATGTAAAATACTGGTATTCAGCTGTATCCGGCTACATTGGAAACCGGCCCCAGCTTCAGATTGATTGATCATCAAGCAAGCCGTGTGCCCATAGGATTTCCCACCGGCACTGGCCTTCCATACAAACTTTGATCCCCTATTTAACTCCTTTAGGGGATAATTTTTTAAATGGCTTAGTTTAGACTGTGCGGTGTCTGTCAGTAAATTAATGAATTTATGATTTTTATTAAGTACATTGTTATATTTTTGCAGGTATGACGCCACTCCTAGCAGCCTCAGTGACGGGCCACACACACATAGTCGAGCACCTAATAAACGCGGAATACGGGCTAGTGACGAGACAGCAACGCATCGACGCATTGGAACTGCTCGGTGCGACCTACGTGGACAAGAGACGCGACATGGTCGGCGCACTCGCGCTCTGGAAACGGGCTATGGATGATAGGTACGGTACTATACTTTGCCATTTATCAACAAACCATCTGATTACCAGCCCATTCTTAATTTCACTGCAGGGCAAAAGCCCCTTGGGCGGCGGGAGTCGACAGCCGATTCCCGGCCACCGTAGGCGCGGGTTTGCGGTCGGCGAGTAGTGGGTAGCTCGCCGTCCGGTAAGGACCAGGCCCGGGTCCACGGCGCGTGGGGTCCAATAGGGCCGATGCCGCCGCGGTCGCGGGTTGTTCGAAAGAGATACCGTGGCCCTGGCATAGGCAACTGAAGGAACAGGGGTGGGTTTTAGTCAGTAAAAGTCTGACACGCCCTCCTGCTCCACCCAGAGCGGGAGAAGTCATTTGAAGATTTCCCATCCACAAAAAAAAAGGACAAATACCTCTCTCATACAGTCCGTTCAACCGATTTTGACTTCTATTGCGTTGGCAGCATGATAAATGACAGCTGCAGTAAACTGTTGGTATTTTAACCACTTTTATGCCTTTAATGCCATCCTTTAGCCTACGGAATAGAAGTCAAAATCGGTTGAACGGTCTGTAAAAAAGGTTTGTTTAAATGTCTAATCTTATTGTAAATGAGTATCGGTTACCAAGGCTACCAAGACGTGAGCCATTCTAATATAGTACGATGCGGTACGTGAAAGCAGACGAAAAGATTATATAGGTTCAGAAATAGAAAAACATCAACTAGTTGCCGTAAAATCCCTGAAATGATTACTTTCTTTTACGTTTTTTTTAAATAAAATGATCTTTATCTTTATCTTTCATGGTCCAGATTCCCTGCGGACGGAAGCGAGCCCATTCCCAAGCCTAAGGACATCCCTCGCATAGAAGCCTACGACTACGCGGTGGAGCCGAGCAACTCGCAGCAGCTGGAGGAGATCCTCGCCGACCCCGACGGCATGCGGATGCAGGCCTTGGTCATCAGAGAGAGGATTCTCGGTGAGCTCACCTTCAATGTTCAACTTAACCGTCATCTGCCTAGCCTTTTCCCAACTATGTTGGGTTCGGCTTCCAGTCTAATTGGATGCAGCTGAATATCTGTATTTTATATGGAGCGACTGCCTATCTGACCTCCACAACCCAGTTACTGGGTAATACGATACCCCTTGGTTGTCAGAATCGGGCTTTTAACGATCAGTAACGACTGTAAATGATCCACGAATGGCAACCGGGACCAACGGCTTAACGTGCTTTCCGAGCAACGGAAAGGTCTTGTTGTGTAAAGATGGTCACCCATCCACGGACGCGGAACTAAATAATATTATGGTCCATTATTTTCGGTATGAAAATTCACAATAAATACAGGATGTTTCTCATTTTCAATATCAGCATGCATTACTAAAAACAACGATAACGACGACTGTTCTATGTTCTATGTTAAGGATTTGGTTCCCGCACTTAGTCCTTTATGTGGACCATTGTGCGTGAGCCATGGCGGCCTTCGGGGGTTATTCCAACCAGCCCACCTCCCTCCAGAAGTTGATCATATCTCTGGGTCTATTAAGAACATCTGTGAAAGATCGGGGGATTCCAAGAGTTTCTGTTCTAATCTGGGTAACGCCTATGCATTCAAAGAGCACATGCGCAATGGTCTCCTCAGCCTCCATGCAGGCCCCGCACAGAGGACTGTCCGTTATTCCTATTGTATGGAAGTGTTTGTTTAATGAGCAGTGTCCCGTGATGGTCCCCGTCACCAGGCGCAGCCCGTTCCTGTCCAAACGTAATAACCGTCTAGTAAGCGTACCGTCCAGGGAGGGCATGGCTTCCCTGGATTGCCTGCAGCCTGGTGTCGAGGACCACCAACTCTCTGCTTGTGTATGGGTGAGGTCCTGTAGCCACCTGCGTAACTGGTTGAAGGGAATGGGCACGATTGGCTCAGGCCCACAGACAGACGTGCTGACGACAGAATGGTACCTGCCCCTGACAATAATTTCCAGAATGATGGTTATCTTAAATTTTTATTTTGACTTAATTTTCGGCATAAGAACGAAACGAAAGATAAAATTTGCATTTTTTATGGCTGCCATCTTATGTTACTATTTTTAAAAACATCGGCGAGGCGTGGAGTCATTCTTAACCTTTTGACCGCTTGTGTCGCATTTATTTATGCGACACATATTTCCTTGCCCCTACCGCTCGTGTCGTATTTCTGCGACAGAGAACATTTAAATGACTTTTTCATTGTGAGTATAATTTTTTCGATTTGTAGCCGCGCGTTAGGGGGGCACGGCATAAAATATCCTTGGTCATTTCACACAACGCCATCTAGTCCCAAGCTAAGCAACCTAATGCTTGTGTTATGGTAACGAGATGGCTGATAAACTACTTATATACATTTTTTTTGTAAATACATACATATTATAGATAGAAAAACACCCAGACTCGGAACAAATACTTGTAGGTCGTACAAATATTTGTTCCGTGAGGGAATCGAACCCGCGACATGCTGCGCAGCAGTCAATCACTCAACTACTGCGCCAACCGTGTCGTCGATTGATGTTAGCCAAGCGCTTAAAAGGTTAACCCCTTATAACATTAGATGTGTATGATGCAGGGCCGGCGCACCCCGACACGTCGTACTACGTGCGCTACCGCGGCGCCGTGTACGCGGACGCGGGCCGCTTCGCGCGCTGCCGCCAGCTGTGGCACCACGCGCTCGACATGCAGCGCGCCGTGCTGCCTCCCCTGTCGCCCCTCACGCAGTCCTCGCTCTACAGCTTCGCGGAGCTCTTCTCGTACATGCTGGCCGAGCGAGCGCGGCCGCCACTCAGAGGTATGTCATGTCTATCAACTATCTAATGAGCTTTGTTCAACTTTGGTGTTCATGTGATGCAAAGGAATGAGGAAAATGTTGTGAGGAAAGTTTTGAGCATTCATGAATGTGGTTATAAGAGTGAAAAAAATTGGTAGGAAGGTAGCTTAGAACCAGGAGACGGATACTTATACAAGGGTTAATTATTCTGTACGTGTGTTTCGTCACCTAACTCCTCCGAAACGGCTGGACCGATTTGGATTAAAATTTGTGTGTATATTTCAATTGATTCTTGGATGGTTTGAAAACACAATTGGACCCGATAGGTGGCGCTGAAGTCGGGTTCTAGGATCGTTCAGACAGGACAACGTCTTTCGGGACCGCTAGTTTACATACTAAGCCGCCGTCAGCCGCTTTTGACCGCGGCTTCGCCCGCCTTTATCTATATATATAAAATTCAAAGTCCTGACTGACTGATTGATTGACTGATTGACTGACTGACTGACTGATATATCAACGCACAGCCGAAACCGCTAAACCTAGAGACTTGAAATTTTGCACATAGATACCTTATAGAGTGTAGGCATCCACTAAGGAAGGATTTTTGGAAATTCCATACCTAAAGGGGTAAAATAAGGGATGGAAGTTTGTATGAAAAATCTTATTCCTTGAAGTAATAAACTTGAAACTTGGCATGAATATTTATCTACAGAAATTATAAAGATTGTCATTTTTAGTTTTCCTAAACTACCCCCTCAGGAGGGATTGGGGGGTGTCAAAGGTTGTATCAACGCACAGCCCAAACCGCTTTGTCTAGAGATTCCAAATTTGGCACGTATGTTCCTTGTGAGGTGTAGCGGTGTACTAAAAAAGGATTTTTCAAAATTCAACCCCTAAAGGTGTGAAACAGGAGTCCAAAGTTTGTATGAAAAATCTTAGTCCTTGGGTTAATAGACTTGAAACTTGGCATTTTTAGTTTTTTTAAACTATACCCCCTCAGGAGGGATTGGGGGGTCTCAAAGTTTGTATGTAGGAATTTTAAAATGATAAACTGACTGACTGACTGGGTGATATATCAACGCACAGGCCAAACCGCTGGGTCTAGAGATTCCAAATTTGGAACGTAGGTTCCTTATGATGTGTAAAGGTGCGTTAAGAAACGATTTTTCAAAATTCACCCTCTAAAGGGGTGAAACGGGGGTCCAAAGTTTGTATGAAAAATCTTATTCCTTGAGTTAATAGACTTAAAACTTGGCATGAATATTTATCTAAGTAAATTATAAAGTTTGACATTTTTAGTTTTTTTAAACTACCCGCTCAGGAGGTATGGGGGTGTGTCACAGTTTGTATCAACGCACAGCCCAAATCGCTGTGTCTAGAGATTCCAAATTTGGCACGTAGGTTCCTTGTGAGGTCTAAGGGTGCACTAAGAAAGGATTTTTCAAAATTCAACCCCTAAGGGGGTGAAACGGGGGTCCAAAGTTTGTATGAAAAATCTTATTCCTTGATAAATGATAAATGATTTATTTTCTGTAAGTAGGTTTGTACAAACACTTTTACACGTCAAACATATTTTTTTTAAACTAGATGAGTTCGACGTTTCCTATCTGACTACTCTGAGAAAAAACGCCGAAACAAAGTTGAGTTAATAGACTTGAAACTTGGCACAAATATTTACCTAAGTAAATTATAAAGTTTGTAATTTTTAGTTTTTCTAGACTACCCCTCAGGAGGGATTGGGGGTTGTCAAAGTTTGTATCAACGCACCGCCCAAATCGCTGCGCCTAGAGATTCCAAATTTGGCACGTAGGTTCCTTATGAGGTCTAAGGGTGCACTAAGAAAGGATTTTTCAAAATTCAACCCCTAAGGGGGTGAAACGGTGGTCCAAAGTTTGTATGAAAAATCTTATTCCTTGAGTTAATAGACTTGAAACTTGGCATGAATATTTATCTAAGTAAACTATAAAGTTTGTGTTTTTATTTTTTCTAAACTACCCCCACAGGAGGGATTGGGGAGTCTCAAAGTTTGTATGTAGGAATTTTAACGCGCGTTCCGGTTTACTCAAAACTCAGTATTTATACTTGAAACCAAAAATTACGAATAACGTGTGGGGTAGTCAATTTTACAGGTCGGAAGGCAATTCTCACGCAAAGGTTTTACTGCGGGGCTTAACTCGAAAATTGGTGTAAATAATCTTTCTTTTAAGTTACGGAAATCTCCCAAACGATTTTTTAAAATTGTATCCCTGTGGGCGGAAACAAGGAATATAGTTTATATGAAAAATTTATTCATTTGCTTAATTAAGTTGAAACTTGGCACAAATACTTGCCTAAGCAAGTAATAAAGTTTGTCATTAATAGTTTTTTCCCCAGAGGGAAGGTTATAGGGGAAGGTGGGAATGGCAGGGGGTGGTGAGGAGGGAAAGGGGAAGGGGAGAGGGTGGTGAGGAGGGAAGGTGAGATGGGGAGGGTGTGGTGAGAGAGGGAGGGGAGGGGTGGTGAGGAGGAGGCGGAGGGGGGAGGATGATGGGGGGTGAGGGATAGGAGAGCATAGTGAGGGGGAGGGTGTGGAGAAAGGAAGAGGGGACGGGGAAAAGGTGTGAGGGGGCGGGGAGGTTAGCGGGAAAGGGATGTGGTGAAGGGGTGATAGAGAGAGGGGGATGGAGAGGGTGAGGGGGGTGAAACGGTGCAGTGAGGGGGAGGGTGACAGGGTGGGAAGGGGAGGGGTTAGAGAGAGAGGAAGGGTGAAAGGGAGATTAGGGGGAAGAGGGAGCAGTGCCTTTACACATTAAAGTTGCTTTTTGTATAGCACTGATTCATTAAAGAAACCCAGCCCGACAGAAATTACTGAATAGAATAGAAAGTCGGAAACTCGGAACGACACAACAAACAGGAGTTAACTCCAGTCGTGCGACGGAGCTGACACACACGCTTTTTTTTATTTGTTTGAACGCGCTAATCTCTGGAACTACCAGTCGGACTTTAATAATTATTTTTGCATTTCATAGCCCAATTCTTAAGGAAGGCTATAGGCGTATAACATCACACTAGAACTCTTAAGTGCCGAGCAAAAAAAAAAGTGGGAAGGAACGATAAGCGAAAACGATGTAATAGCCCGGGAAGGCAATGCGATGCGACAGGGTGGGTTGGGGGAACATGAAATTTTACGCGGAAGAAGTTGTGGGCAGAAGCTATCTCAATATTTTTGTTCCTGTGGCATATTTTCCGACAATCACGCGGGCGAAGCCGCGGGCAAAAGCTAGTGTATTATATGACGACACGGTTGGCGCAGTGGTTGAGCGATTGACTGCTGCTCAGCATGTCGCGGGTTCGATTCCCGCACGGAACAAATATTTGTACGACCTACAAGTATTTGTTTCGAATCTGGGTGTTTTTCTATCTATAATATGTATGTATTTACAAAAAAAAAAATTGTATATAAGTAGTTCATCAGCCATCTCGTTACCATAACACAAGCATTAGGTTGCTTAGCTTGGGACTAGATGGCGTTGTGTGAAATGTTTTTACGACTTGATAAAACATAAGGTTTCTATATTATTATAAATTAAATATTAATGTGTCATACATATTTAAAAACCTCCCGGAATAAATTCTCTAAATGATCTAAATGATAGTGAAAAACCGCATCAAATGTTACAATAAATTATAATGTACTGAATTTAAACAAAATGTGTCCCAACGACAGCCCTTCAAAATGGATGTCATTCATCTTTACGAAGCAAAATACTGTGACCCGGGATACCGCTATAATTACCTATATTATCATATCTATATAAATAAAAAGAGAAGTCCTGACTGACTGATTGACTGATTGACGGACTCATCAACGCCCAGCCCAAACCCTTGGACCTAGAAAGCTGAAATTTAAAAACTGAGTTTCTCTTTATAATGTAGACAAGGAATAAGGAAGGAATTCCCGGTATTATGTTCACGTGGGATATTTATACATATAAAGCTTCCTCTTGAATCACTCTATCTATTAAAAAAAAACGCATCAAAATCCGTTGCGTGGTTTTAAAGATCTTAGCATACATAGGGACAGAGAGACAGCGGGAAGCGACTTTGTTTTATACTATGTAGTGATTTGTAATCACGTTCTCGAAAACGGCTCTAAAGATTTCGTTGAAAGTTTTAATATAGGGATTTACGGGGGAGAAAAATCGATCTAGCTAGGTCTCATATCTGGAAAATTCGTTTTCTCTATTTTCACCCGAGCAGAGCTCGGTCAACCAGGTACCTTTTTGTTATATTTCTATTAGTCGTCATCTCAGTAGTACCAAATATGGTACCAAATTGGGATAAGGGCAAGAAAATGATCTATCTAGAATTAGATCATAAAATTAAAAACTCCGCCGCATTAAAACTCTCTTTTATTTGCGCTAGGGCTCGCATAGTCTCAATTTGATTACAAATCAAATAACTGCAAACGCTCGAAAAAATTTAAGCACTTGCAATCGTGTATCCAATATGCTTGAGCTTATTGCTCACGACTGCCCGCGTGGCTACGAGAAGCATACGGGGACACTCGCGACATGGAAAAATCTCTTACACGTAATTAAGACTTATTTTCCATCTACCGGTCAACAGTGGCGTGCACAGAGATTTCAGACAGGGTATGCACGGCTAAAATGAAAAAAAAAACAAACTACTTAATAAGTTTTTTTTTAACAAACTAATAAGTTGTTTTTTCCCCGACCGTTTGTTTTACCCGACCCCATCTACCTCACCTTACTCTTACCCTGACTCTTACCGCACCGGCGGCGCCATTGGCTTCGCATGATGTTTGTTTGCGACCACCGCGAATACTTAGCTAAATTATTTTAATCAGAATATCCGACAACGGTCCAAACATTATTTTATCTTGATTTGTAAACAAAAAAAGCAAGGTATACAATACAATGTGTTTGTATGTGGGTACACAACATGTTAGCCAGTAATAATTATCATAAAACTTTTTTTTGAAAATAACAAGAAGCATTACTTACTTACCTATCTTTTTTTTTGAGCTAAATCAAACCCGGGTACACACCTTCCATTTACAATCAATTTATCCTCAAAAGATAACGTTGAAAAAGTGCAAGATTTTGTTAGATAAACACACTTCGGTGGCACAGGAATCACAGGATCACAGGTTTATCCACAGATTACTTACTTTATTTTTTTTACAATAAGTAGGTGCTTATTAATGTTATTACCTACTTAGACAGTCAATCAAGTGATTGACAAGAAAAACAATCAAAACATTATGGCGAAAAAACAAACATTCAAACATTGCAAGTTGAATGAAAGCTTGTAAAAACTGTACAATTACAAACTAAAACGAACGAATTTTGGTCAATCCGACCAAAAAAAGTTGATCCTCTGTAATGAACAACTAAGCGATGCTTTTACGGCTTCTCAATTTGGACGGGTTGCAATGTAAGCTCTGCTTCCAGAATTCAAACACGCGCACACATTTTCACGCACACAGTGACACTTTTGCTGTGTACTACACGAGATGCGTTGTATGAAAAATAAGCACTGCTAGTTACTGCTTTTGCTCACGGGAGCGCTGCCTGCGCGGTGTTCGCCGCTCGCTCCAGGAAGTTAGTTCCAATAAAAAGTAATAGATGGCACGAAATCGCGTTGTAAACGGTGAGATGGTGACTATGGTTAGATTTATAAAATAATTACCACGATTTTTCTTGAGTTATAGTTATTTATCATTTAAAGGGGCATGTATGTATGGGACTACAGGGTATGCAGAGCTTATTTGCATGTATGGAGTGCACGCCACTGCCGGTCAATAACCAAACCCCTTGGTACAGTCCCCGGCGATAAATATTGCACATCGACCTTTGTAGAAACCCTTTTTGTAGAAGACCTTTGTTGAAACATTGTAGATAATTTCGCGTGACTGACCTCGTAAAGGTTTCCTTCCCTCTTTTTCCTAAAGATTAGTACAACTTTCAATTATTTAAATTTGGGTGTGTTAACAACTCTAAATATATATTTTGAACTGGACGCGACCGCACTCTATCGCACTTGAACAACGACTGACAAAACGTCACATAGGTAGTGTGCGACAGAGATAACGCTCTACGAAGTCGAAATTAGCCGATTGTCTCTTTCCAAAGGTCGATGTGCAATATTTATCGCCGGGTACTGTACTAAGTATCGCCATCTAATGTCGGGTAGAATTATGTTTGGAAAATAGGAACGTTTACAAAATTGTGCACAGGACGAACGCCAACAATACACTGTCTAAGGCCACGCCTACATGATGACGTCAGGGCCTAGTTGAAAATCACAGTGCACAGTTGCTTAGGCCGTCTCCTCTTTGTGTTACCGTGGCCGACTCTTAACACGGCCATTGAAGATACAAACATTATTATAACCACCAATCTTTATCCCACAGGTCGCATAGTCCCCCCCGTGACCTTCGAAGACATTGAACCCGTATTCAGGAAGGCATTATCCGAGATACACCGGGGTATGGAGCTCCTGGACTCAAAGCTCAGCATTGACCGCGAACAGACGCTCAGCACTTTACAGAGGGTGCTGGTCATTTCTTTACACCTGGCGGCGTTGATGGCGCGGTTACTCGAGGAACCTGAATGTACTGAGGAAGTGTCTCGGAAGATACACAAAGCAGTTTACTCGCTCGTTAAGTTAGATATTACGGTGAGTTGGAGAATGGTTACAGAAAGGTTGAGACATATGGTAACTGCTGTAGTAATTAGCCACGCTTATAGTAACTGGCCACTCATAAAAAATAGGTAGAAACAAGGAGGAGAAGCAAGCTCATGAATGATAAGGGTGAAAAATATACTTTTTGTCCTTTTCATTCATGAGCTTGCTTGTATTACCTTGTTTCTACCTATTTTATTATGAGTGGCCAGTTACTATAAGCGTGGCCAATTACTACAGCAGTTACCTTACTTTGTATGTCTTTATTTGATAAAAAGTGAAGTGTCAAGCGATTTTGAACCATGCCTAATGCAACAAGTACTGTCATTTTGACATGCTCTGCAAATTATTATGGTATGGGCCCGGTTCCCTGAAAACTGTGCTACTGTGTGTATCTGTGTTCTAATATCCATATCTGTGTTGTAGGTGCGTCAAGGCCGCTCGGCGCTGCACGTGGCGTGCTCCGCGGAAGGGTCGCGCGGTCGCGGCGCGCGCGCCTGGCTGCCGGCGCCCGGCGAGGCCGCGCCGTGCGCCGCGCCGCTGGTGCAGCTCATGCTGCGCCTGGGCGCGCAGCCCGACGCCAGGGACGCGGATGGGAACACGCCGCTGCATTTAGTCTGCAAGGTATGCAACTCGCTCACTCTCAACTATGGTCGGAGTTTTAATTAGCTACAGTAAAATGACACTTCTAATGCCATTTTTACTGTCTTTTCGCTATCAAACGGCAATTTTTTTTAACGAAATGACAGATAAGAAGTGTCATTTTACTGCAGCTAGTTAAAAGTCCGTCCGTTATTCCCACAAACACCGTGATTTTTTGTATAAAACGTAGCCTTTACATCTCTTCAGCCCCTGAACTATCTCTATGTTAAAAATCAAGTCGATCCGTCGCACTACTGCTGCGTGATGCCGGGGCGCGTATATATGCTACTTTAGTACGTCCCCTCAGGCGGAGACGATAGAGTACAGGCGTTAAACACACATAAATGCTAGTAAATGCTAATTTCGCGTAAATGCTACTGAATACTAGCATTTACGTGTGTTTAAAGCCTGGAAATGCACTAACTCTAGGTATTCGTCTCCGCCTGAGGGGACGTACTGAATTAGCATTTCTATATACGCTGCCGGGGCCACATTATACGGGATGTGCCGTTGATTATCGCGTTGAAGGGCGATAACCGTTGGTGTAGCCACCACTTACCGCGATAATTTAACCGAATTTAACTACCACGATGTTTAAAGCATGTATGGGCATTGACGTTGACGTATAATGTGGCCCTGGCATGAAAGAAAGACAATACAACACACTTTCACATTTGCAATATTAATAAGAAAGATTACACAAAGTTTAACTTCATTGCTGAGTTCGCCAAATACTTACTAGTATTTCAACAAGGAAATGAAAACGCTGCTAAAGACGACGTTAAACCAACTTTTACTGAAAATACTTAATGTTTACATTTAGGGCGAATTAATTAATAATTTCTTTAACATTTCCAGCTGAACCCGTGTCCCGCTGAAGTGGTCCGTGAGTTACTCTCACACGGAGCTCACATCGACACAGTCAACTACGAGGGCGAGACTCCCGAAGAGATCCTCAAGTCGACCCAACAGAGCCTTAGCGCCATCGTCAACCCTCTGCGGTACACGTCACTCAAATGCCTCGCCGCACGCACGGTCAAGAATTACCGACTTCCATACAGACATGTGCTACCAGTGTGTCTGTATTCCACCGTTATCACTCATTGAGCGAGGCATAAACGTGCCGCGTGCGACACCGCGCTGTGATCCAACCTAACGCTAAGCAGTATCGACCTCACAATATACTAGACAGCGTACACGCTTAACTCAATCAACCCATAAACAAGGGCAGGATCGTCAACCTCTGATTGGTTCAAAACCGTTTCCATTGATGACGTTTGATACGTCAATGACAGGTGTCATCCTGGCACCATTATAGATTTTGAGACTTGTAGTTTTTGTTTGAAACGTTATTTTAGCATTTTAGATTGGAATGATCAGTGTATATTTTAGGATCTTTTGAGGCTACATTATTATTCTTTTAATTCGTTGTAATGTCACCGGATTTAATACCTTTACTTAACTGCCATACCATAGACTAATAAGGCAAAGGTATGATTTCGGGTTTATACTAAAATTGAGAATGTTAGATTGTTGTAGGTAGTCAAACAAGGGACTTACACCTGTGCTTACACTAGCATGCTGTGCAGTGTAATCATTGAAATATCAGTTTTAGCATAAAAATGGTGTTCCTCTGATGTCTATTTTGTCACAGTATTGAAAATGGGTAGCTCAGCTCAAAGCAGAATTTATATAATATATTATTATGAATTGCATCATTATATTTAGTAGTATAAACTTCATAATTCTGTGAATTTATGTTTTATACTTAGTTTTTCTTTATAATTCCTTCTCATAGTTTATAATTATTTCAAATCTATATTGTATCATATTGATTTATTATTATTTCATACTTGTTTTGTCCATTGATCGTACATTTGAAGTAACGTATTATTTTCGTATGTGTCAAAAAGTGAAACAATTAACGTCCCTAGAATTGGTAGTATCAAAGGTATATAGAAATTAAATTTCAGTGCTGTGCCGTACGTGATTTGAAATAGATGTAATTATGTACATTGGAATAAGTAAAATTGATGTTTTAATATATTAGTATAATGTTTATGTATCTGTAAATTACTGTTTGGCGATACGTCTGGGTGCATTGGAGTTCTAATGCTATATAATGTGGCCACAGTTTGTTACAATAGATCATTTTAAAGTCACAAATATTATAATTTAATCTTTTCGAATTGTTTTAGAGCTCAAAATAAAAATCATTATGTTATTTTGAATAGTTTTTGCGTGATAACATGCATGCATATTGATTATCATTAACCTTTTTAACCGCCCGACTTCATATCATTTGTCGTGCGCCAGCGCCAAGCACAGTAAATTAAAAAATCATTTTGATACAGACAGCATAATGAAATAAAAAAGCAGATTATAGGAGCTGTGGTATTTGGTCGTAAAAATACGACACTGGCGAAATGGACACGAAAATATTTGTCGGATTAATCCGACGTAAGCGGTTAAAGGGTTAATATAATTTGTCATAGTAAAGGTAGACTATGTTACACTTCACAATGATTATAAATAGATGAAGTTCATTAATAGATAGTGTAATGGCACTGCATGTACTTACTGTTTTGCTTTGTACTGAATTATAAGACTTGTTCTCACAGCCATAGTTAATATTAAAGTGTTTCTGGAGGTTATACTATAATTATGTCTTCATCTGTGTATAATCGTTGATTACCAAGTGATATTCGCTTTTAATATTTGACTTTTATCGTAACGCTAGACGCCCGCGCAGACGCGGCCTGGACTAGAGTCGACAGTTCCGATTGTTTCCACTTACACCTCTAGTCCTCATTACTTTAGTACATCCTGAATTACTTTATCTTATACACATACAATCTTACTCCTTATGTCAGTGGTCATCGCTTGACGCATATATCAATGTAAAAACAAATTAGACGTAAGTAGGCATATTAGAAATTAATGGAGATACGTATAAATTGGTATTGTATATTAGCAGAATGGATAACGACAAAGTAAACTATTAGTACTGAATTATAATGAAGATGTTGATTGTTTGTAACAACGGCATCGTTCACTACTTTGTGTGTATTTCCTCATAGTATATTATAAATTTAGTAATATTGCGTGATTATATGCTAGTTATTTTTGAAATTAATAAAATGCTTTAAAATACTTTCCTTTTTTTAATTTTCAAAAATGTAGTCTTGGTAGTCCAACCCATTGTCATAGTAGATACAATAGGCAATGGGCTAAGGTAATATTTGACTTGTTATTCACACATTATTACGTATTTTTTGGGTTGTTCCCACTATTCCTACCAGTGATAATTATATACATAATATTAATATTATTTATATAATTCAATAATTTAATTAATGGCCTAATAGCGGAGAGCCTCAACCAATACCTCAGGAGGGTCTCATTGCGCGGCTGGGTCAAGGGCTTGATTCAGAAAGCAGTACTCCTGGAGACAGCACGCATGGTGAGGAGGTGTTCCTCTCTCTAGAGCCCTGACCACCGGTAGCTTGATATTTCTAAATGTTTTTTTTTTTTTTTTTACGTTTTTATAAATATATATATAAATGTAAATGATAAAGTATAAATGAAATAAAGGAAAATAATTTAATTCATAATATTATATTATAAATACTTAGTTCTAAATAGAATAAACCTGTAAAGAAAATTCACACTATACCTACTGGCTGGTGGTAGAAATAGTGGGATTTGGGAACAACCCTATTTTTTAAATTAGTTTCATAATTCGGTGTGCAACAAATCAAACGAGTTATTGTATCTAAGGTACTAAATCGAGGGCAAATAACAAACACTCGACAACATTGTTGTCTCAAAGTACTGGCAATACTATTATTTATTCTGTGGTACTGATTCTCCTCCGTTTTTGAAGTCGTTTAAAAATAACACATCATTGTTACGTTTAAAAATTAGCTGGACATCACTCACAATGCAGTCAGTGGTGTCGTGGGGAATACTAGTTTCTGTCATTCCCGACGACACCACCAGTGGTGTCGTTTTCAGTGGTATCGTGGGGAATGAACGTAACTTTCAACTATGTAGCTCCCAGATATGAACTGTAAGGGCTGGTTACAAAGGGCATTTATGATACGTCTAAGATAACAAAAACAACAGCTTAGTTGTTTGTAGTCCCATTTAATAAGAAACAATACAATATTATAATATTTGTACATGATAATTATAAATGTACAACATTGATAAAATATAAAATGGTGGCAGATTATTATTAAACATTATTGAATCTGCCTGTCAGTTTTGATCCAGAAAAGTGTCATTAGAAACATCAACCCTGGAACAGCCTTTTAAGTTCCGGTGAGTCATCAATCAGGGACTGCATTTCCCTCAATGAAGTACCCGGGAACATCAACCAGATTCGTTTAGCTGTCACCAGGTTGCCCTTCAGAACCTTCGCCATAGTCTCTCCATCAGCATTCTTTATGTTGCCCATCTTCACTACTAGTTCAACGGGAAGTTTCTTCAGTTGGTACTTACGCAGTCCACACAATAGAGGCCAGAATGAGAACTGGTCGATCAAATGCTCAGTTCCACTTACGGCTGATAGGTACAGCTTACATTTGTCATTGTTGTTGTGGTCCCACACCAGACCCAGGACCTTTGCCTCACTGGACTGTATGTTCGGGAACTTCTTGCGATTCTCGTAAGCATACCCGGCGGCGAGACCAACCAGACGGTTGTAAGTGAACTCGTAATCTTCCACTTTAACGTTTTTAGCCGTTTTCTTTATCAGGAGTGGAGTACTGGAAAAATAAACATAAAAGGAAATTGTTAAGGGGGATGCGCTAAGGTACCCCGCGAAATTCAAATCTTTCGTTTTTTGCAATGAGTTCTATTTGTGTTTTAGATGATACCTAACTCGTATCGAAATAAAATTGTAGGTAGGTACCACGGAGTAAAGAAAAACGCGAAGATGCCGCAAGGCAAAATCTCTTTAGAAAGTAGCGTCGCCTGAATGCGGTACGGCGATGATTACGCTCCTTTCTTTACTACGTAGTAGGTACCTTCGTTCCATAATTTACCTGACCTCTAGAAGGCCGAAACATTTAGATCAACCTACGGCGTAATACAAAGCTGCAATTTGCAAAATAACCTAAGAGCAATGATATTATATAAATAAAGAGGTAGATAAAGAGGCGCGCGCCAATTGTTGCAGACAAATTCAGACAATTGTTGTAATTTGATTTAGTCAGCTAAGAGCAGCGAGTGAAACATAGCGTGTCCGTGGCGTGACAATGTCTAAAAAGCCAAGCTATCTTTTTCTGTATCATACGTACGGAACGTATGATACAGAAAAGATAGCTTGGCATTATCTATCGCAGTCGTAGTCAAAAACTAATAGACACCACACCTATAATATGTAAGTACATTTGTAATAATAACGCAACAATATCCTAACGCCGCGCCGCCGCTCAGTATGAACGTAGCGTATCTTTCCTTTATAATATCATTGCCTAAGAGAGTATGAATTTCACAGAAGTAGCTTAGAATCGCCAATCAAGAAAAATCGCAAAATTATAATTTCAACTGGTGTTACTGTTACTGCAGCCGAATTTGCAGTCTAGTGGTAGGTAATTTCGAAACTTACTTGCGTTCAAGATTCATTCCTTCAATGACGATGGTCTTGCCAGGTTCTACAGTGCTC
Organism: Cosmia trapezina; assembly: GCA_905163495.3. Taxonomy (NCBI): domain Eukaryota; kingdom Metazoa; phylum Arthropoda; class Insecta; order Lepidoptera; family Noctuidae; genus Cosmia; species Cosmia trapezina. Next base: position 21,615,250 of record LR991037.1, read on the forward strand.
AGCTTCTTCCTCAGCTCGTACCCCTGCGCCAGGAGTCTCTCAACGTTGGCATCAATTCGCAGGAATTCCGCATCCTTGTACACGTTGTAGAAATGCGGACCATTGAAGGTGGTCGTGGAGGGAGTCTTAGGCGTAGACGAAAATTCGAAGTTTTCCATCATTGTTGCTGAACAGAAAAAGGGCAGTTAAAGGTTAAGGTTACTATGGGCTATGGTACAAGTCTCGCCGAACTTGGTGGCCGCTGCGCTGAGGCAGCGGCCTGAGCCTGACACGCAGTGCTTAGCCTGCCTATCGTATCATGACGTCAAAGTAGGATAGCAAACAATATGGTCAATACATAAACCTATGTTTTGTTATTCCATATTTATTTACCGTCCCGTCGTCGTGAGTGATTTATCAAATCTAATCAGATAACCAAGTGTCATATAAAATCATAATTTCTAGTATCATCCTAATATGTTACGCGACAGTAAACCATATGTATTTACATAATTTTAACCATTAAAAATCATCAATACATCTCTTTAATAGAAGCCCAGAGTAATAGGTAGAAGAGGGTAGAAGTTATATTGACGACACGGTTGGCACAGTGGTTGAGCGATTGACTGCTGCGCAGCATGTCGCGGGTTCGATTCTCGCACGAAACAAATATTTGTACGACCTACAAGTACCTATTTGTTCCGAGTCTGGGTGTTTTTCTATCTATAATATGTAGGTATGCATTACAAAAAAAAAATGCATATAAGTAGTATAACAGCCATCTCGTTACCATAACACAAGCATTAGGTTGCTTAGCTTGGGACTAGATGGCGTTGTGTGAAATGGGCAAGGATATTTATTTATTATTATTTATTTATTTATTAAATTTCGTGCAGATTCGTCGAACGAATGAAATCTAAAGAATCTGCACGAAATCTAACTTAGAGATTTGATGATTTTTATGGTTAAAATTATGTAAATACATATGTTTTATTGTCGTGTAACATATTATGATCAAGATACAACCTGACACAGATGCAAATTGCAAAAAACGCAAGAAAATTTGAATTTTCTTGCGTTTGCGCGGGCTACCACAGCGCATCCCCCTTAACCCAACAACGTACGCACGGCTACAGATCAAGCTATACATTTCCAGTATAAGCTGATCTCGCATTGTATAGGATTTCCTTACAATGAGAGGTCAGTATAAACTGGAAAGGAATAGCTTGATGCGTAGCCGTGTGTACCAGTATCTGTATGACAGTTATATGTAGGGTAGAAGTAGAACTATGTAGGGTGTCAAAAGAAAAGAACAGCTGATTTGACCACTTTTCTCCATAAATTCTTGTACCTACCAGAGACACAACGAATCTACGTACAGGCACAGATTACAGGTCATTAGGGTTCCGTACCAAAATGGTAAAAAAGGAACCCTTATGGTGTCACTCAGTCTGTCTGTCTGTCTGTCTGTCACAGCTGGATATCTCAAGAACTACTTATGCTATCAACTTGAAATTTAGAATAGTTTTAGATGACGTTAACCCAACTATTTTGCAAATAAGAAAGAAATTAAAATATTTATATTTGTTTTGCAACAGGGACTGAAAGGGGGTCTTAAAAACTCAAAGTGGGGCTACTAGGGCATGTGGGGTATCATAATGAAAGAACGTTGTTTGCACATTCTCAAACATTTTTTTACTTTTTTTTAGGCCGCATAGTTTTCGACTTCTGATGAAAAATGTAAAAAAAAATACCGTTCCCCCCCCCTTATCTCCGAAGTTTGCAAAGAGAAAAATCTGAAATTATTCTATGTGATAGAAGTTTATGTAAAGATTACAGGAAAAATAAAACGATGTCTCTAAATAGCACACTTTTTCAGAAATCGGAACGGAACCCTCGGTGCGCGAGTCCGACTCGCTCTTGACCGGTTTTTTTTTAAATTGTAGACTGTAATTTTATAAGTAAGTACCTATACAAATATACTTAGGGCCTGTTTCACCACCTACGATTAATGACCTAAGTTCTTGTTATCTTACTTTGGCAGATAATTTCATACAAAATATGTTCCATTTTTAGGGTTCCGTACCTCAAAAGGAAAAAACGGAACCCTTATAGGATCACTCGTGTGTCTGTCTGTCTGTCCGTCTGTCACAGCCAATTTGCTCCGAATCTAATGGACCGATTAAGTTGAAATTTGGTACACATGTGGATTTCTGTGACCCAAACACGTACGGCTACAGTAAATAAATGAATTATGAATATGAAGGTCACTTTTAGGGGGCAAATAAGAAAATTAAAAAAAAAAGTTTTGCCAACTGTACCGTGTGACATATCAAATGAAAGGGCTTACTATGAGGGTCTCAAATATATTTTTTATATAATTTTAAAATAAATTGTTTTAAAGTTATTTAAGAAAGTAGACGAAAATTGACCATTCCCCCCCCTTATCTCCGAAACTACTGAGCCTAAAATTTTGAAATAAATACAGAAAATAATTTTTTACCTATAGATTACAGGAAAACCTATAAGAAGTTTGATTTGATTTACCATGTTATTTTAAGACCACTGGGTCTTAAAATAACATGGTAAATCAATATATATAAAAAATTCAAAGTCCTGAATGAGTCACTGACTAATATATCCACGCATAGCCCAAACCAATGGACCCAGAGACTTGAAATTTTGCACATAGATACCTTATATAGTGTAAACATCCACTAAGGAAGGATTTTTGGAAATTTCATCTCTAAGGGGGTAAAATAGGGGATGAAAGTTTGTATGAAAAATCTTAACCTTTGAGTTAATAGACTTGAAACTTAGCACGAATATTCATCTAAGTAAATTATACAGTTAATCATTTTTAGTTTTCCTAAACTACCCCCTAAGGAAGGATTGGGGCGTGTCAAAGTTTGTATGGAGGAATTATAACACGCTGTCCGATTAACTCAAAACTTAGTTTGTATACTTGAGACCAAAAATGAAGACTAACTTGTATCAGGATTTTCCAAAAATCTACCCCTAAGGGGTGAAAAGTTAATTTTAGAGCGCAGGAGTTGATTGGGGGTCTTGATTAATTCGAAAATTGGTGTAAATAATGTTTGAGTCAAGTTATAGAAACATCCCAGACGATTTTTTAAATTCTACCCCCCGTGTGCGTGAAAACAGCGATAGGTACAGTTTGTATGAAAAATCTTATTAATTCGGTTAATGAACTTGAAACTTAGCACAAATACTTGCTTAAGTAATAAAGTTTGTCATTATTATTTTTTCAAAACTACCCCTCAAATGAGGTTTAGGGATGTTAAAGTTTGTATGGAAGAATTTTAAAGCGCAGTTCGATTAACTTGAAACTAATAAGTTAACTATAATAAGTTTTTGGGTTTTTCGAAAGTCGATTCCTGAAGGACCAAAATATAGGATGGTTAAATGTTTAAGGGGAGGATTTTACTGCGTGTCTTGATTAACTCAAAAAATGGTATAAGTAGTCGTAATCTTTGAGTCAAGTTATGTAAACTTCCCAAACGAATTTTCACTGATTTTGACGGCATATAGCTGATGTTATAAGGAGTAACTATTTTTAATTTAGAAAAATAATTAGGGTAGGGTAACGCAAGAAAATAAAACCCATGAAATCAGACTTCCACGCGGGCCAATCCGCGGGCAGTCCAGCTAGTCTCTCAATATTGTGCGTAAAAAGTTACTAAGTCTCCGCTGTACGTCCGTCCGTCCGTCCGTCTGTCGCAGGGCTGTATCTCATGAACCGTAATATGTAGCCAGTTCAAATTTTCAGACATTGTGTATTTCTATTACGGCTATAACAACAAATAATAAAAATAAAGCTTAGTTAAAAATTAAAGGGGCCGGTCACAATACAATAAACCTTTCATTTTTAAAGAAAATAAAAGTTTTAACCTAGCATGACATCGTCTAGAACTCATCGAGTAGATTACAAACATATTTTTATTTTTTTTTATCTTCTAAAATGAAGAAATAGGGAGCCGCAAAAGTTGTCAATGTTAGACCATTTTTGGACGGAGCTCTAGCGCAACAATTCAACAAATTAGGAATTTGAAACTTCTGTGTACCTATATAACTGTATTTAATTAACAATACTAAAAACGGCGATTTATAAGGTATTTTGTTTAAATATGGGTAATTTTCTGCAACTGCAAAAAATAACCTTGTAATTGACAGTATCATTATGAAATACAAAGTTATCTTTACGATTGTTAAATATATAATATGGTACGGAACCCTTCGTGTGCGAGTCCGACTCGCACTTGGCCGGTTTTTTTAATTTTATTTAAAGTAGTTAGTGGTTAGGCTATTTGGACATCGTGAAATAGGCCCTTACGATAATTAATAGAGCCTTTGTAATTATATACCGAATGAACTAAACCTACAATAACATAAACATATGACATTGATTTAGTTACTTATTAAAAAAAAATAAAACCGGTCAAGAGCGAGTCGGACTCGCGCACCGAGGGTTCCGTTCCGATTTCTGAAAAAGTGTGCTATTTAGAGACATCGTTTTATTTTTAACCGACTTCTAAAAAAGGAGGGGGTTCTCTATTCGGATGTTTGTATTTTTTTTTTTTATGTTTGTTCGCGCATAACTCCGTCGCTTGCCAACCGATTTGAAAAATTATTTTTTTGTTGGAAAGGGTTTTTGTTGGAAAGGGTATACTTCCCAAATGGTCCCATTTTTTGTTGAAATCCAGTTCTGATGATGGGATCCTGGAGAAATCGAAGGAACTCTTCAATATTATAGGCACACCTATAGCGATTTGGGTATTTTTTATAGAAGCTCGTGCATTTGCTCTCGGAAAGCACCACTTGGTGAAGTGGAACTGATGATGAAGACCACAGATGGCTACCGGAACTACTCAATGATAAATATTTCACGGGTTGCGATTACTTTAATATGGTTGCTAAGCAATTTCCGCTCGTCACACAATGCGTGTGGTGAATGGTTGTTGAGGAGTTCTCCTGGTTCTTACCAGCAGAACTCCTCAACAATTAACGTCCCAGCATCGGGAAAAGCAATATTTTGTAACATGTGATGAGCAATTGACATTAGACTATTGTAACTTATACAAATTATAAACAGACCCACTAAAAAGCGAGAAATAAAAACTTTTTAACAAAAAAAAAAGACTTCCAAAAATCACTACAAAGTGAAAAATAACTTTGATTTCGGAAGTCGGTGGCAAAAAAAAAGAAAGTAAATAAAAAACGAAAGACACCGACTTCCGAAATCAAGTTATTTTTCACTTTGTAGTGATTTTTGGAAGTCGGTTTTTTTTTGTTAAAAAGTTTTTTTCCTGTAATCTTTACATAAACTTCTATCACATATAATAATTTCAGATTTTTCTCTTTGCAAACTTCGGAGATAAGGGGGGGGAACGGTATTTTTTTTTACATTTTTCATCAGAAGTCGAAAACTTTGCGGCCTAAAAAAAGAAAAAAAATGTTTGAGAATGTGCAAACAGCGCTCTTTCATATGATACCCCACATGCCCTAGTAGCCCCACTTTGAATTTTTAAGACCCCCTTTCAGTCCCTGTTAAATATAAATATTTTAATTTCTTTCTTATTTGCAAAATAGTTGGGTCAACGTCATCTAAAGCTATTCTAAATTTCAAGTTGATAGCATTAGTAGTTCTTGAGATATCCAGCAGACAGACAGACAGACAGACAGGCAGACTGAGTGACACCATAAGGGTTCCTTTTTTACCATTTTGGTACGGGACCCTAAAAACAAAGGCTTGTTTTGTAAATAAACATAGAACAAAGACTTGTAAGCAAGTTAGTAGGTACTGTAGGTATGTAAGCACAAAGGAAGCACAATAGGTACCGAAATGATAATGACATGATGTACCTACACTACTTAAGTACTAGCAGCTGATACCCAAACTATAAATAGACCAGTTTAAACCAGTTATCAAAGGAAAAACTTTTTAAATGTCGATGTTGTAATACTATAACTATTAACGAAGTAAAGAAACTTACTTTTGTTCTGGAGACAAACAGGACACTATTGGAACAAAGTTTGTGGTACACTGAATTAAAAGAAAGTACCTATTTATGATTATATAGTACTGGAACGTCTAATGGCTGACATAAGTGATTAAGCTAAGCGATTCGAAAGTGTACGCCTTGAATCGACTAATAATTGAATATACTAGATACAATCAAAATGTTTCAATATTTTGCTTCTTTGATTAGTTTTTGAGCAATTTTCTGACTAACAGTTATGATTCATATATAATAAATGTAATTATGTTTTTTTTTTAATTTTTTCTCCAATGATTACCTACGCTAAATATGAGCTCTGACGATATCGTGTAATTCATCATCAAATTCAGGTTTACTATTTTTTAAGTTTCTATTTGGTTCTTAAAACAATTTAAAATGAGTTTGTTTCTCGCGTAATTAGTAACTTGTATGATAAATCGCCTAAATAAGACCGCACTATGGCTCGCTATATTCTCTATGGTCGGTCTTTCCCTGTTGGCTGTAACACAACCGGTGGCGTGTCGCGAACTTTAATAACCTTGTGTATCAATGTACATACCTTACTATGTATAGCTCCATAATAAGGTATACTATGTTCTGTCTATGGTATAGCTTACTGTGACTGTGACTTGTTGTGAGTCACGCTCAGCGCTCTAGAGTAATATTAATGATTAAACGAACTTACCAAGTGAAGTTCGATCATAATTATACGAAGGCTTTGTCCGAAGAGATTAGCATAGTTATTTTTGTTTTAAGTACTCTTACTTAAAACAAAACTATTCCTATGAAACACGAAACCATACATGGTTTCGTGTTTCATAGGAATAGTATTACCTTGAAACATGAAACTATTTTTGCCATTTTTTTTATAGCAACTTTTTTTTTTTTTTGCTTTCGGAAGTTCGTATTATACGCTAAACATTGTAAAAATTCTATTGTTTTGTAAACAATAACAGCTATTATCAGTAGGTACTTATTTTGTGTAAAATACCTTCTTAAGTAAACAAACACAATACTTAAGCATTAAGTAATCTAAGCACAAATTAACTAATGATAAAGTTACATAATTAGTTAATTTGTAAAAATAATGAAACTGATTAGTAGTAATTTAGCTTTTTCGGAACTGAAGGGAAATTATGGAGTAGCCGTGTAGGTACTTCAAATAGCGCCATCTCATGTCAATTTTCTAAACTAGATTGTGTCTGTGGAGTTGTGGAGTGCAGATATAGTGCACGTGACTGTCACATCCCATGTTTATGAGTGAAGCAATGTTACAAAAATACACGGTAGGTGGCTATTGCGTCCTACATTGTTTGGATGGATGGTCCTACGGATTTGCGGAATACGGAAGGTTCTTGGCAAAGATTCGCGAAAAGAAGATAGGCAGATAACTGCCTACGGTGCCTAGGTAGCTCGAAAAGGGCAAAATTAAGTCCTTTTTCGGGGTACGGAAATAACTTAAGTGGAAGGTAGTTTAAAGTGGAAAGTTATTTACAAACATTGAAGCACAATTGTTTATAAGGACGCTGTTACAAATGGGTAGGTAGTCAAATCATTACTTTTTTACACAAAAGTATGTTTGCATTTTAATAATGCAAAGCGTCCATAAAAACAATTGTGCTTCAATGTTTGTAATTTGTAAATGTCACTTTCCACTGTAAACCACCTTCCACGTAAGTTATTTCAGTACCCCGGAAAAGGACTTAATTTTGCCCTTTTCGAGGAATAGAATTGACCTAAAATCTAGCGATTACATGAAGTCATGAGGTTTGAGGTCAAATTCTAAGTTATGGAGTTGTATTGCTGATTCTAATGATTATAATTCTGTAAAGCCATGTTAGTTACGGCCGCGAATCATATTTTAATCAACATACAACACTGACCTGCAAATTGCAAAAAACGTAAGAAAATTTGAATTTCGTGGGCTACCTTAGCGCATTTGAAGTCCGTTTCCACTTAAATAAAAATATGCAGGTACTTACCTACTTTAAAAAAACTAAAAACGCTGTTATCACGTACTAATAGTAGATTATTAACCAAGGGGATAAAGCAGTGTCTTCTGTCGCGGGTGACGATTTAAATCACGAGCGTAACGAAGGACTCGAGGTTTACTCCCGAGCGTAGCGAGGGTGTTAGAAACTTAAATCACGAGCGAAGCGAGGGATTTAAGACGAGTCCTGAGTGTAGCGAGGGATTTAAGTTCACCCAAGACTAAGACAGCTTTATCACCGAGGAAAATACTCTAGTTTTTGTACCATTTGCGAAAAAATTAACACAATAATAATATGAGATAAGCATTTATTAAAAATAATGACAATTAAAAGTAAAAGTTAACATTCGAAACATTGGTCCAATTATTGAGTAATTCATCAACTCGTACCACATGTTTACGGCCCATTTGGGACGACTTGACGAAAATCAAAATAAATAATATTTTCACTCTGCAAGTCGTCCCACGTTTCTTTTTGTGTGGAACTTTAAACTTTATCAACGTTTGGTATAGTTAGTAAGAAAAGATATAACAATATTTTTTAAAGTAAGAAAAGATATAACAAGTTCAAGTGTTATTATATACGAATGGTAGACATGTATAACTTTCGGTTATTATCAGTTTAATAAACAATGGTTACGTGCATAGAAATATAAAAAAACAGTGGTTACTTTTGAAGTAAATGATGACAGGACACCCTATGAATAGAATGAAGGCACAAAAAAATATTTTGTTTCAATATCAATGAAGCACACGAGCGTGACTTGGAGTATTTAACAAATATTTTTTTTTTGAGCATTTTTAAAAAAAATATATTTTATTTATTATTATAGTTAATGATAAATCCTAGAAAGCCTTAGGCCTCGTTTACGGAGACGCGTGACGTCGCGCGTCGCGTTGGGTGGTGCGGCCCGCATTAAATTCAAACATTATGGCGTTGTATGTGAGCGTTTACGGAGAAGCGATTTTACACGCGTTTACTTGAAATGCAGGCGGAGCCCGCGGATGGCATCGTCGCGTCGCTCGTGACGGTTGCAATTGACGACTGCAATTCTTCTTTCACGGTAAAAACGAAGCGACACACGCGGCGGGTCCCGCGGCGGCGCACGCCCCGCAACTTCATAAACAACATCGTACATTGCCATATGTTTGTGTGTGCGCGTGTGATGACGCGGGCACGCACCACCTGTCTGTAAACTGATAAACAGTCCGACGCGCTGCGAGACGGTACGCCGCACGCGATGCGCGACGCCCCGTGTCTCCGTAAACGAGGCCTTACTTTTAGTTGTAATACTTATGATTACAATTTTGTTGATTACTTTGATTAGGTACTATATTTAATATTATTCATTATTATCTGTATTTATTACTGTATTATCTTTATCACTATTGATTATTTAAGAACTGTATGGTTCATTTGTAAAACCCATTTTTAAAATGTGATTATCAAATAAATATAAAACTGTCACATAAATTCCAAAGAATTGTTTGTAGCTTTAAGTTACAAGTTAAAGAAAAATCCTACCTCGTGTGTTGGTGACAATGTTGTGATGATTAAATATTTTATAACAAATTCTTCTTTTTTTTATTTCCACACTAACACTTTTGCTACTGATTGTACCTTTTCTCATTTTAATAGCAACGTGGGACGACTTGCAGAATGAAAATATTATTTATTTTGATTTTCGTCAAGTCGTCCCAAATGGGCCGTAGGCATGTGGGACGAGTTGATGAATTACTATAGAGAGAGTTACATTTTTGTTTCTGTGTTTACACCATTGAGTTTGTATATAAAGCATTATACATCTTTTTGAAAAAGGAATTCGCATTTATTATGCAGTTATGATTATTAAATAAAATTACGAAAACCGACGAGGCCGTATAAGCTTGATACCTTTGCTTTTCCGACAAAAAAATATTAGTCTAGGAATTTGCCGCGTTTTTGTTTTCTTCAAATACATAAACGTTAAGTTTATTTTAATTTATTTTTATAAATAAGTTAATGTTCCAAAACACAGATGTAGTTCAGTATAAATTTCGGTAAGTATTCCAAGTTTAAATCACATTCTCCCCCTAGAGGATGAATGAAATTCAGTACAATTTTCTTTCCCTGTTTTAACAGATTAAGAATGACTTGTTATGTTCGCTTTTTGTGGCATAGAATGTCACTTTTTTGAGCAAGTGGTACGAAAAAGTTATAAAAGTATTTTTTATTTTTTTTAAACGTAGTTATAAACTAACTCCCTATCATAAAAAAGTAAAATGATCTACAAACCTATTTAGTGTTTTGTCTTCTTCTTTCTAACTCAAATCATAATTCGAAAGAAATTGACAAAACACTATTTTAACTAAACTAGGTTTATAGAGCGTTTTAGTTTTTTTTATGAATAAGGGGGTTATTATTTTTATTTTTTTACTTTTTAGTCTTGTATGTAGGGATCGTTGTGAATTAAAAGCCAAAAACTTCTTTAGACTTCCTTTTATTTTAAATATATTCTTCAGTTCCTTTGCACACGTCTTTCATTTATTCGTCGTCCATCTTGTCTCCCTCTCATGCCGTCCCGCTCGCACAGTGTTGTCATCCTCTCTGTGTTGCCACTTTCATTCATTCCCACATTCGGCCATTCTGACATTCATGACTGTCCTCAGTCATGCACTCACCAGCTGCTCACATATTCATACCCATTCATCAGTCTCTTCCATTTTTAATTACATCATTACATTACAACTTATTGTCTAGGTTCACTTAAAAAAAAATTTCTTAACATCTTTAACTACATTAGTTACATAACCCATAAGCAAACAAAAATGGTTTAAAAAAAAAAAATCTTCACACAAATATAGCACTGAACATTGCATGAAACTTAAATACATCGTGTATTTATTTATTTTACATTAATAAATAAACCAGATTACATCATTTTGTTTTATGCCTTATAAAATAAAAACAAAAAAAAATAAAACTTACTTAACGCAAACGTGTTTTCTTTTGTACTTAACAAATGAAAATGTTTACAATATAAACTTACTCATTCACTCTTCTTATTCATTCAATCTTACCTACCTACCACACAAACAATCATCTCATACTTACTCTTACATCCTCGGGCCATTTCTTCATACCATCGGCTGCACATGAAGTTTTCAATGGACCTTCAGCAGTGATGTCATCTTTCTCTACATCATAGCGGTCGTTACGTTTGACCTTAGTGATCCTGTATGGTCCTAGGAATTGTGGTTTCAGTTTGAGTCCTGGTCCAAACTGTGTTCTCCGTATTGCTACTCGATCTCCTTCTTCATACTTGGTACTTTCCTTTCTTTTCTTGTTAAATGTTTTCCTGTTTTCTTCCTGAATATTAATTATTTGTTCTTTTGCTCTATTTCTTAATTCTTCTCTTTCTGAATTGAATTGCTCTAAACTTTCCTGCTGCAATAATTCAATTAGTGGAATATCTTCTTTGGATTTCATCTTAACACCTGTTAGTAACTCAAATGGACTGCTATTGATACTTCTCTGAAAAGTACTATTAATTGCCCGTTGCAACCTGCTTGTGTGTTTGTACCACACTGAAGTGTCTTCTGCACAAAGCTTTGTAAGGGTTGGCTTAATAATACCATTAATCCTCTCCACCTGTCCATTGCCACGTGGAACTCCTGTTGTTATCAACAAATGTTGTATGTTCTCACTTTCACAATATTCTTTAAATTCATTACTAGTGTAGGCGGTTCCTCTGTCTGTAATAATCCTTTGTGGGTTTCCAAACGTCTGCTGGTGTATCTTGAGTTTCTCCAGAGTTTCACTGCTAGTAGTACTTTTAGTAGGGAAAAGCCACACGAATTTGGTAAATGCATCTACCATGGCAAGTATGTGATTATACTTTTTCTTTGTTTCAGTCACATTGGACCAATATGGTCAAGATGTATGGTATGCATTGGTGCACTTTCCTTCTCAATAGGGTTGAGGAAACCTTCTTGCTTTCCTTGCTTCTTAGTTGCTAGTAAACAGGGTATACAAGTTACTATAAAATCTTCAACTCTTTTACTCACATTTTTTATATAATAATCTTTACTGATCAATTCCAACATCTTCTTCTTGGAGAAATGACCTTTTTGGTGAACTCTTTTTATGATTTCGTCTTCCATACTTCTTGGTATCACCAACTTCTTATCACCTCCTTTATAAAGAAGACCATTGTCTAACCAGTAATCTTCATAAGGTGTAGTCTTCTGTAAAATATTTATAATTGCTTTCAAACCTTCATCCGCTTGCTGAGCCTTTCGTAAGTTGTCGAATAACTCATCAACAACTGCAACATAAGGGTTTCGGCTTAGAGCATCGGAATGTCTCATTTTAGAACCTTCTCTATGTTCTATGGTAAAATCAAAATCTTGTAGAAATAATATCCACCTGGCTACTCTAGTTGACATTCCCAAGTCCTTTTTATTTAGTGTCATCTGGAAAGCTCTACAATCTGTTATAATCTTAAAATGCCTACCAAATAAATAGTGTCTAAACTTTTTAATACTTTCAATGATTGCCAACGCCTCAAGTTCATAGCTTGTGTACCTACTTTCTGCATCTGTTGTCTTGCGACTCATATAATACACCGGGTGTAGTTGCTGACCATCAGCACTACGCTGCATGAGAATAGCTGCATAGCCAACACAGGAAGCATCTGTGTGTAACTCTGTATAAAGTTTTGGATTAAATATTTTTAATACTGGGTCACTTGCTAACTTTTTCTTGACCTCATTGAATGCATTCCGTTCTTGTTCATTAAATTTAAAATCTGAATCTTTCTTTAACAAATTAGTTAGAGGACTAACTATCAATGCAAAATCTTGAATGTATTTTCTAAAGTATGATGCTAAACCAACAAAACTATGTAACTGCTTTACCGTCTTTGGTTCTGGAAACTTCATTACCGCTTCAGTCTTTTCATTGGAAGGTCTCGCCTTCCCATCTTCAATAACATGTCCGAGGTAAGTGATGCTCCGGCACACCAGATGAGCCTTTTTCCAGCTAAATTGCATTCCATACTGTGATGCTACTTCCAATACTTCTTTAAGTCTTTCTACAGCTTGGTTTTCATCTTCTGCAGGGATTAAAATGTCATCGATAAAAATCATAATTTTCCCTTCGGCTATCAAATCTCTAAAAGCATAACTGATGTAACGCATAAAATATTTGGGACATATCGACAAACCAAAAGGAGCTCTTAGAAATTCGTATTGACCATTGTGAGTCACAAAAGATGTATACTTCACGCTGTCTTCGCTTACTTTTAAATGAAAAAATCCGTTTTTTAAGTCTAACACGCTGAAAACTCTAGCCTCTGACAATCTATCTATATAATCTTCTATCAGCGGTAGAGGAAATTCGTCTTTTACCATCTTCTTGTTGAGTTGCCTATAATCCACGCAGATACGGGTGGATCCATCCTTCTTACGTACCAGGACCAGAGGACTAGCATAATCTGAATAACTTACCCTGATTATTCCATTTGCTAACCACTCCGCTACCTGTTTATCCACTTCATCTCGCTCAGCAAATGAGATCCGACGTGGACGTTGAGCAATAGGAATATCATCCCGCAGCACTATCTTCACTTCAATGGGAACTTCTTTTATTTGTTTTGGTTGGTAACTTTCAATGCAGGAAATAATTTGACCCTTGAGTTTTTCACTACCAATATAACTCACACAATCTGAAACACATGGAAAACAGTTTAAGTTACCTAACCATTCTTCATCAATCGGCTTCATCCATACTGAACTTCCATTCAACACACATAAAACATTCTTTAAAAAGTCTTGACCAATAATTACTTTAAACGGCATACACGTCTGCGGTACAATATGAAATCCTACGTTAAAATATATATGGTTATCAATCTCAATTAAAGTTTTAAAGTAGCCTATCGAAAAGATTTTAGATGATCCTAAACCTGACATCGTAATGTTATTGTTTTTATCACATTTCGGCAATCCTAACTGCACATAACACTCGTTTGATATTAAGTTTACATCACTTCCACTGTCGATTAACGCCGTGACGAGTAGTCCATTGTATAATTTAATATCTTTCATCGGTTTTTTCGTAATTTTCTGTTTGTTTACACTGCAAACGTCCTGTTGACATGTTTGACCTATATTTTCTTCACATCCGCCATGATGTCCGCCATTGATCGATGAACCAATCATCGCCGTCCGAATGTCATTTTGCGTGTAGCCAACTTCATGTTGCAAATCTTCGTGCATAGTGCTGCCATCTGCGGCACTATTAAAAAACGTTTCTTTTTCTTTATGTTGGCTCTTCTCGGAGCCCTGCTTCGAATTTTTGGGCTTCGTTGATGATGGCGTCGATGATGTTTCTTTTTCTTTCTTACAGGCTGTAGCTACGTGTCCGAACTCATTGCATCTGAAGCATTTCTTGCCTTGTGTTTTATTAGGGCACTCTGACGACACATGATTGAGCTCCCCACAGTTGTAGCATCGTGGCCGCGTTGATTTTTTGAATGATGGCTGCCTGTTTTCACGTTTTTCTTGATCAATTTTCCCTCTGATTGTCTCGTAAATTTTTAGTTTTTCTTTGAGCTCGGGGTACGTTCTCACGCCATACAGCATCGTTTTGTACACTTCGGAGTCCACTATGCCGTCGACTATGTACTGGATCGCAACATAATCCTGTATCTTACCCCGCTTACCCATTTCTTTCATCACTAGTAGGTAATCCATGCATGATTCATTTTTTTGTTTCTTTCGGGTGCTCATCATCTCATGGATTGCTTTCACGTCTACAGTGTCTGGAAATTCTCTGCATATGGCTGTTTTTAAATCTTCCCAGCACTTGTACGGTCGCTCCGCTCGTAGCCATAGCCCTGCCGTGCCGGTGAGCGCCCGCTGTGCCACCAGTAGCTGCTGGAGAGGAGACCATCCGTAGATTACGGTGCTGCTCTCGACATCTTCTACCCATCCCGTCACTGGGTACGTGCTGTCGCATCCGCTGAACTTAGGCAGTAATTCCGCACTCATCTGGAACGTGGAAATCATGTTTGCAGTAGCTTCAGCTTGCCGCGTCGTCTTTGTTGGCGTCATAGTGGTGATGCAGTCGTCTTTCCGCCCGTCTTAACTTCTTCAAATTCAAACGTCTTCCACGTGTCTGTCGTCTTTCGTCTTCAACGGAAAAATTTTCACATCCACCAGCTATTTTAACT
The DNA here is from genome assembly GCA_905163495.3 of Cosmia trapezina. Taxonomy (NCBI): domain Eukaryota; kingdom Metazoa; phylum Arthropoda; class Insecta; order Lepidoptera; family Noctuidae; genus Cosmia; species Cosmia trapezina. The sequence continues at coordinate 21,630,456 of LR991037.1, forward strand.
TTTAATCACTGTTCGATCCCGGACGAGCCCCCAAATGTAGGGATCGTTGTGAATTAAAAGCCAAAAACTTCTTTAGACTTCCTTTTATTTTAAATATATTCTTCAGTTCCTTTGCACACGTCTTTCATTTATTTGTCGTCCATCTTGTCTCCCTCTCATGCCGTCCCGCTCGCACAGTGTTGTCATCCTCTCTGTGTTGCCACTTTCATTCATTCCCACATGTATATTCTTCATTTATTTAATAAGTCTAAAGTCAATGAAATTATGACTTGATATCACCTCTAATAGTAGCCACTAAAGAATTCCACTATCCACCTCCTGGCTCCATCATCAGACCCTCAACATCAAGTGCAATCTATTGTAATATAACCCGAAACTGGAAGGGTTTTACTAGTAGCCACTGAAAAGTTCCACTATCCCCTCCTGGCTCCATCATGATATGCTCGACTCTAAGTGCAATAATATATTGAATTAATCAAAGGAATCATATGAGCCCAAACTCGAGGGGTTTACTAGAAGCCACTGAAGAATTCCACTATACACTTTCTGGCTACATCATCAGACCCTCAAACCAAGTGCAATCTATTGGACCCGTCAAAACGAATCATATAAAAATAATAGTACATTATGATATAAGTGCGGTAAGTTGAAAATTACAGCCGAGGCGATATTGCTACAAGAAAGCAGAGGCTGTAATTATCAAAGCGCACGTATGTCATACGACGTTTTATAACATACTAGCTTTTGCCCGCGGCTTCGCTCGCGTGGATGTCGGAAAATATCCCATGGGAACTTTGTGGAAAACATAGAGCCGTCCGATAAAACTGTGCAAACTCAAATCGCTACGATATATCGTTACCGTGTATTATATAGTAGGCATAAAGCTACCAGTCGGCATGATTTTTTCCGACATCTTCAACAGTCGTCATCATATTTCAGCCAATTTACACCGAACCATAATTAATTACACTGAATCACTCCGTTCATTGGAGAAAACCGTATGAAAATCCGTTCGGTACTTTTTGACATTATCGCATTCAAACAGACAGACTTACGCGGCGGGGGGACTTTGTTAATTACTTAAAATTTATTATTCCAGTCACGCTCTAATATCAAATAACTTTTGTCCGAGTGTCCACTCGTTCAAATAGTTTCCTCGTGAAAACGTCGAATGAAATAAAGACTAAATGTTACCTCAAGATTCGAACTATGACTACATTTCCAATCCCTTAAATCTCTTAAAAAGAGGTAGGTACACAAACATTTGTCAACCCCTATTGTACACCTTAGGGGACGGGTGCGGAGACAGGAAACCTCCCCGAGTGCCCGTGGGCTGGAATTCCCTTCGGATACGTCCGTGGGGAAGGCCAGTCTTCGGGACGGTGCACCCTGGGGTGCGGGCAATGGTTCCCCTTAGGCACAAGTGCCTAAGGGGTTTCGTTGCCCGTATGCCAATATCCTGTCGGAGGAACGCTCCAACGTGTGTCCCTCTGCTCTAAGCAGAGACGCACAGCGGCGGAGTAAGAACGGGCTCGGTGTGCACTAACCCTGCCGCCGGGCAGGCAGAAGGAAGCCATTCATCCACCATCAATCATCATCATCCCCCGCCATCATACACCATTCATCATTCACCACATCATCACTCCCATCCCATCATCCACCATCAATCATCATCATCCCCGCCACCATACACCATTCATCATTCACCACATCATCATTCCCATCCCATCATCCACCATCATCACTCCCATCATCATTTCCATTTTCATTTCGTCATTTCCTTCTGCCACCGTTAGTCTCGTAGCCCCGAAGATCGTTCAAGGTCATGTCTCTGACTTTTGACGGGGGTCGAGGGTCTTGGCTTAACCGCCCGGACCGCGAGGAAGAAAACCTCTATAAAAAATTACCCCAAACCTCCAAGCGGCGGCGCACCGTGAGGGAGGTTGGTAGCTTGATTAATGGGTAGCTAAATTAATCGCTAGTGCGAACCACTTCGTTTTGAGCAAGTACCTAAAGTTTATACTCGTGGGAACAATATGGAAAGTTGTAACAAAAACCCAAGACGAGACGAGGAGAAGGCGATGAGTGATGCGGGGTCGGAGTCCGACGCCGCATCGGGGGCGAAGGGCGTGAAGGGCTCTTTCAAGAGCCCGGAGGGCGTAGTGGTGGGTTCCGCTGGCAGGAATGCTTTCCTGAAGCGGAACGTGGAGGAAAAACCGGGGGATGGCCAGGGGTCGTCTTCCTCGGACGGAGGAAAGCGCTCGGCCAAAAAAGCTCGACGGGTCCTTGGTTGGAGTCACACCAAGTCCAAGAGCAAGAGCCGGGCAATGCAGGAGGATGACTCCGTCGGCTCGGCCGAGGGGAGCACTCTGGAGGCGTCTGGCGATGAGTCGGACGCCTCTGGTAGCTTCAAGGCAGAGAGGGCCAGGTTCGCGGAGGTCGTGGCTGCTGCAGTGAAGGATGTGGCCTTAAAGAAGAAGCAGTCTTCGAAGGACAAGGCCATACCTGCAGCCAAGGCCTCCATTATGGCGGCAGCGGAGGCTCTGATGCAAGGGCCTCCGTCGGACGGCATGTCCGAAATGCGGGCGGAGGTCGCCCGCTTGACAACCGCCATGGAGCTTCTCCGAAAGGAGAAGGAGGAGCTCCGAGCGGACCTGGCCAGGCTCCGCCATGCCGACCCTCAGAAGGCGCCGCAGGAGGGGGCGCAGCAGGGGCAGAGCGGGCTTGGGCCTGCAGAGGAGAAGCTACTGACCCTGGTGCGGAAGGAACTGGCTGCGTTCAACAGCCGGTTCTCTGTCCTGGAGGGCATTGTCCTCCGGCCCCCGCTGGCGGCGAGCCGGCAGGCCTCGGGCCAGCCAAAGGCGGCATCGTACGCCGCCGCCACAGCTGCCACGCCCAAACCTGGGTTGGCGGGGCAGTCGAAGGGCGGGGCCGCTCCTGCAAAGGCGCCTGCGAAGGCGCCTGCGAAGGCGCCTGCTAAGGCGCCTGAGAAGGCCCCGGCTGTGGCGGCGACGACGACGCGGCCACCCCCGCCTTCTAAATCTCCTCCGGCTGACGCCGAATGGCAGGTAGCCGGGGAGAAGAAGAAGGAGGGCAAGGCGGCAAGGGCGGCCAAGCGGAAGGAGAGGCGGCGTCGGCGCAAGGAGCGAAGCGTCGCGGCGAGGTTGCGCGCCCCAAAGTCCGCAGCTGTAGTGATCACACTACAGCCGGAAGCGGAGAAGAGGGGCGTGTCCTACCGCGACGTGCTCACCAAGGCGCGGGCGGCGGTGAACCTGGAGGAGGTCGGGGTCACGAAGGGCATGCGAGTTAGGGTCACGGCGACCGGGGCTCGTATGCTCGAGATTCCCGGTGCGGCCAGTGGCCCGACCGCTGACGCTCTGGCTGAAAAGCTCAGGGCGTCCTTAAATGCGGACGAAGCCCGGGTGTCCAGACCCGCCAAGTGTGCTGACATGCGCATCCTGGGTCTGGACGACTCCGTCACAGAGGGGGAAGTTGTGGCCGCCGTGGTCAAGATGGGGGGGTGCGCTATCAAGCAGGTGAAGGTAGGCACCATCCGTCCAGACTCCACGGGGTTGCGAGCCGTCACGGTGAGCTGCCCCGTATCGGCGGCCAACAAAATCGTTGGGGAGGGCCCTAGATTTCAGGTGGGCTGGGATTCCACGCGGGTGAAACTGCTGGAACCCAGACCTCTGAGGTGCTTCCGTTGCCAAGTGGGCAACCACGTGGGAGCGAAATGCACCTCGGAGGTGGACCGCAGCAGTAACTGCTTCCGCTGTGGTCAGCCCGGTCACAAGGCCGGCTCGTGCAATGCCACGCCGCACTGCTACCTATGTGCGGCAGCTGGCAAGCCGGCCGATCACCGGGCTGGAAGCAAGGGCTGTGGTCCACCCGCGAAAGCCCGGGGCAAGGGCAAGCCCTCCGCCCCCTCTACCGACGTCACCGCCGCAGCCGTCGCCACAGGCGCCGTCGCTGCCGCCCCCACTGCCGTCACCGCCATACCCACTGCGGCGGAGCCCTCACAGGGGGCTCAGGAGGGGGCTGCAATGGAATGCCAGTAGTGGCCCCATTGCGCCTCCTCCAGGCGAACATCAACCACTGCGCCGCCCGCTCAGGATCTGTTGATCCAGAGCATGGCGCAGTGGTCGATTAACATCGCCGTGGTCGCTGAGCCGTACTTTGTCCCGCCCAGTGATTACTGGGTGGAGGACCTGAGCGGCTCAGTGACCCTCATTTCGTCGGCCGCCGCCGGTACCCTGTCCCTTGAAGCCGTCAGGAAGGGACAGGGTTGCGTCGCAGCACGGTTCGGGGGGATTGTCGTGGTGGGGACATACTTCTCCCCGGACCGAACTCTCGCCGAGTTCCACAACTCCCTTGCGGAGTTGAAAAACGTCGTCGTCGGGTTTCGTTCCCTTCCCGTGCTTGTCCTCGGGGACTTCAACGCCAAGAATGTGGCTTGGGGTTCCCGGTGTACGGACACACGGGGCAGGATGGTGGAGGACTGGGCTCTGGAGACAGGCCTGGTCGTCCTAAACCGGGGTTCTGTCCCCACGTGTGTGCGGATGCGGGGCGAGTCGGTGGTGGACATCTCGTTCGCCAGCCCCGCTCTGTTGCCGCACGTGGTTGACTGGCGCGTCATGGAGGGGGTGGAGACCTATTCCGATCACCGGTACATCCGGTTTGACGTCTCCGCCCATACCTCGAGCGCGCCGGTCCGACAGGCCCCGAGTGGTCCGCGGTGGGCGCTGAAGAAGCTGGACCGGGAGCTCCTCCTGGAAGCCTCGATCGTGCAGGCCTGGGTGTCACCACCGGACAGGCCTGCCGACATCAACGACGAGGCGGAGTGGTTCCGGGAGGCCATGTCCGAAGTGTGCGACGTGGCAATGCCCCGGGTCCAGCCCAGTCGCGCCTTTCGCCAGGTGTATTGGTGGTCGCCGGAGCTGACGGCTCTGCGCGAGGCGTGCGTCGCCGCGCGACGCCTGTACACCAGGCACCGCAGGCTCCGTATCCGCCCTCCGGATACGGAAGCCATTCAGGCGGAGCTGTACGAGGGGTACAGAGCGGCGAAGACCGCCCTCCGAGCGGAGATCTTGCGGTCCAGGGATCTGGGACGCGAGGAGTCGCTGGAGACTCTGAACAGAGACCCATGGGGGCGCCCCTACAAGTTGGTGCGGGAGAAACTCCGCCCATGGGCGCCCCCGCTGACGCAGAGTCTCCGGCCCGAGCTCGTGGAGGACGTGGTGAGCGCTCTGTTCCCTTCGCGAGGGGAACATACTCCCCCGCCTATGGCTCCGCCTCATGCGGTGCCCGCTGCGGACCACGACACCGACGACGACGTTGATGCTCCGGAAGTGACCGAGGTAGAGTTGAGAGCGGCGGTACGTAGGCTCAGTGCCAAAAATACCGCCCCAGGACCCGACGGCTTACCTGGAAGAGCCTGGGTTCTGGCCTTTGGGGCTCTCGGGCCTCGACTAGGGGGGCTCCTAAGCGCATGCTTGGAGAGGGGCCAGTTCCCGCTTCGCTGGAAGACGGGGAAACTGGTCCTCATTAAGAAGCCGGGGCGCCCTGCGGACTCTCCGTCCGCTTACCGGCCCATCGTGCTGCTCGACGAGGTGGGCAAGCTCTTTGAAAGAGTGATTGCAGACCGCCTCGTCGGGTGGCTGGTGCAGGAGGGGCCGGATTTGGCGGAGACCCAGTTTGGTTTCCGCAAGGGGCGCTCTACGGTGGACGCCATCATGCGCGTGCGAGCCCTCACGACGGGGGATGCAGTGGCCCGGGGTGGGGTCGTCTTGGCGGTGTCCCTAGACATCGCCAACGCCTTTAATACCCTGCCCTGGAGTTGCATCAGGGAGGCATTGCGGTATCACCGGATGCCGACCTACCTCTGTCGAGTGGTCGAGGCCTATCTGACGGACAGGGCCGTCATCTACCCCGGTCATCAGGGAGAGTGGAACCGGCGAGAGATGTCGTGCGGTGTCCCACAGGGATCGGTCTTGGGGCCGCATTTGTGGGACATCGGCTACGACTGGGTGCTGCGCGCCGACCTCCCTGGCGGCGTCAGCGTAGTATGTTACGCTGACGACACGCTGGTCCTGGCGCAAGGGAGGTCGCACCAGGCGGCGGCGGACTTAGCGACACGCGGGGTTGCGATAGTCGTGGAGAGGATCCGGCAGTTGGGACTCGAGGTGGCCTTGCACAAGTCCGAGGCCATGTGTTTTCATGGTCCTCGGAATGCGCCACCGTCGGGTTCCGAAATAACGGTGGGAGGGGTTCACATCGGAGTCGGGTCGACGATGAAGTACCTGGGACTCGTCCTCGACAGCCGGTGGAACTTCGTGGAGCACTTTCGACGTTTGGCTCCCAGACTGGCACGGGCTGGGGCTGCCTTGAGGCGGCTCCTGCCCAATCTGGGGGGTCCAAACGCCTCCTGCCGGAGGCTCTACGCGGGGGTCGTGCGGTCCATGGCCCTTTACGGAGCACCGGTGTGGGCGCGTTCCCTAAGGCTGGGACCAGCCGGCAGGTTGAACGCGTCCCAGAGGGTCATGGCCATCCGGCTAGTCCGGGGATACCGCACGGTCTCCCGGGAGGCGGCGAGCCTCCTTGCCGGATTGCCGCCGTGGGATCTGGAGGCAAAGGTCCTCGCGCACGTGTGGGAGTGGCGCGAGGAGGCGAAACGCCGGGGCGTAACTCCACTGCCGCGAGAAATCACGGTACAGCGGACAGAGCTCCGGCGGGATCTCATGGCGGCATGGAGAGCGCGACTGTCGCAACCCAGCGCTGGGCACGCCACAATAGCGGCGATAAGTCCCCTCTTTGAGGAGTGGCTAGAGAGGCGCCACGGCGTCCTCACCTTCCGCCTGACGCAGGTCCTCACCGGACACGGTTGTTTCGGGAGGTTCCTGTTTCGCATAAGGCGGGAGGAAACGCCCGGGTGTTTCCACTGTGTGGATCGCCCGGAGGACACGGTGGAGCATACAGTGGAGGTCTGCCCGGCTTGGGCAGAGCACCGCCGTGTTCTCACGGAGGCGATCGGCGGCGGCGATCTCTCGCGTCCGAGCCTGGTCCAGGCCATGGTGCGGAGCGAGAGTGCATGGGAGGCCGTCACCTCCTTCTGCGAAGCAGTGATGCTAGCGAAGGAGGAGGCGGAACGCGTGAGGGAGAGGCAGCCTCACGCCCTCAGTCACCGCAGGAGACGCCCTGGGCGGCGGGAATCGCGGGGCGATTTCCGGCCACCGTAGGCGCGGGCCTGCGGACGGTGAGCAGCGGGTAGCTCGCCGTCCGGTAAGGACCAGGCCCGAGTCGACGGCGCGTTGGTTTCCACGCGCGCCTCAAAGAGATGTCAGCAAGTGACGGGGCCCAATAGGGCCGACGCCGCTGGGGTCGCGGGTTGTCTGAAAGGGTTACCGCGGCCCTGGCATAGGCAACTGAAGGAACACGGGTGGGTTTTAGTCAGTAAAAGTCTGACACGCCCTCCCGCTCCACCCAGAGCGGGAGAAGTTATTTGATGATTTCCCACCCTCAAAAAAAAAAAAAAAAAAGGGGACGATTTTTAAAAAACGCTGTACCATATATTTCTTTATTTCCTACCAAAAGCATAAATTTGAATTTTCATATCCCTAACTTAAGAAATGCTGGGTTTCCCATACAAACTTTCATCCCCTATATCACCCCCTGTAGGATTATTTTTTAAGACAAAAAGTAGCCTATGTCCTTCCCCAGGATGCTATATAAAGCTTTGCCAAATTTTATCGAATCCATGCAGTTTTGTAAATTTTAAAATCAACCCGTATTTTACCCCCTTAGGGTATGATTTTTCAAAAACGCTAAACCGCATATTTCTTAATTTCCTACCAATAGCATAAATTTGTTATCCCTAACTTAAGAAATACTGGGTTTCCCTTACAAACTTTCATCCCCTATATCACCCCCCCCCCTGTAGTATTATTTTTGAAAAAAATAGTATCCTATGTCCTTCCCCAGGATGCCATATGAAGCCTTGCCAAATTTTGTAGAAATCCGTCCAGTTTTGTAAATTTTAAAATCAACCCCTATTTTACCCCCATAGGGGATGATTTTTCAAAAACGCTGAACCGCATATTTCTTTATTTCCTATCAAAAGCATACAATTCAATTTTCACATCCCTAACTTAAGAAATACTGAGTTTCCCATACAAACTTTCATCCCCTATATCACCCCCTGTAGGATTATTTTTGAAAAAAAAAGTAGCCTATGTCCGTCCCCAAGATACCATCTATAGCCTTGCCAAATTTTATCGAAATCCGTTCAGTGGTTTAGGCGTGAAAAGGTAACAGACAGACAGACAGACAGACAGACAGACAGACAGACAGACAGACAGACAGAGTTACTTTCGAATTTATAATATTAGTATGGATAGTATGGAAGTATGGATTTGCGAGGAAATAAATAAAACTCGGACTTTTTTAAACGAATAAATCTTTAAAAACACACTTTCTGAAAATGAATTTGCATCTTTGCTTGTTTTCCATGATGAAATTTTGATACGCTTGTAAGTATCTATCGGTCGATTTTTCGGGCAAGAGGCTTAGACTAGCCTTTTTCGCTGCCTCTGAGACTTTTGGTGGTGTCGAATTAATAAATAAATTAATTAATTAATTAATTTATTTATCATGTGGAAAACCAACAGCTTTACATAAAAACAATAAATATACTGCAATAAGAAACATGAAGCCAATTACAGGTTTTCACGGCTAGCAGCTTAATTATTACCTACTTGACGACATTTTCAAATAAAAACAATACAGCGAAAAGAAAAAGCGCGCGGAATAATTTCTACTTGTTCACAAATTAGCGATGCGCGCGCATCAGCGCTTTTTAGGGTTCCGTACCAAAATGGTAAAAAAGGAACCCTTATGGTGTGACTCAGTCTGTCTGTCTGTCTGTCTGTCTGTCTGTCTGTCACAGCTGGATATCTCAAGAACCACTAATGCTATCAACTTGAAATTTAGAATAGTTTTAGATGACGTTTACCCAACTATTTTGCAAATAAGAAAGAAATAAAACTATTTATATTTTTTTTGGAACAGGGATTGAAAAGGTGTCTTAAAAATTTAAAGTGGGGTTACTAGGTCATGTGGGGTATCATATGAAAGAGCGCTGTTTGCACATTCTCAAACTATTTTTAATTTTTTTTTTAGGACTTACCTATAGTTTTCGACTTTTGATGAAAAATGTAAAAAAAATACCGTCCCCCCCCCCCTTCTCCGAAGTTTGCAAAGAGAAAAATCTGAAATTATTCTATATGATAGAAGTTTATGTAAAGATTACAGGAAAAATAAAACGATGTCTCTAAGTAGCACACTTTTTCAGAAATCGGAACGGAACCCTCGGTGCGCGAGTCCGACTCGCTCTTGACCGGTTTTTTTTAAGGCAAAGGCACAAAAACAGCCAGTATTAATAATAAAGTAAATATTTTTTTTTGTTTTATGTTACAGATAAATGGTTGTAATTTACTGTCAACATTAATTAAATTAAAGAATTGAATGTTTATTTTTTATATTTTATCTCCCAAAGTTAATTTTATTCATAAATGATAAATGATAAATGATAAATGATTTATTTTCTGTAAGTAGGTTTGTACAAACACTTTTACACGTCAAACATATTTTTTTTTTAAACTAGATGAGTTCGACGTTTCCTATCTGACTACTCTGAGAAGAAACGCCGAAACAAACTCAGAGGTCACAGTCTCTTTTAAAGTCCAGACATAATCTTGGTCAGATCATGTGAAGACCATGTAGATTGCAGTCAGAAATGGTCTTTTGATGAAAGAACCACACAGATTGAGTGGACCTGTCCAGTCAGTGCACGCATTTGTCAGTAATCGTGCAGCTCAACTCAAAACTTAAGGAGCTTAACGATTCGACGAACAATACCAAAGAAAAGACATTTGGGTAGGCCGCATAAATTACTCAAACTGTCAGACTATAACTAAAACTGAGAAAAGGATAAAATAAATAAAAAACAATGATCCACGTAGTCTTCACATTCACAATAATTAAAAATAGTATAACAAACAAAATATTCATGTCATTGTATAGAATATGTAAAAAGGTATTTAAATCAACATTAATAGTGTAAATTTATTGGAGCAGCTCAAACCCAAGCCTTTTTGTCCTCAATATAGTCTTTGACAGTATAAAAGGCTTTCTGACAAAGTTTCCGCTTTATACAATTTTTGAATTTATTAAGGCTTAGTTCTTGAATATGGCTAGGTAGTTTATTATAAAAACGTATACATTGGCAACTAAACGAACCACTTATTTTCTTCAGCCTGGTTGTAGGAACAACAAATTTGTGTTTGTTTCTAGTATTCACATTATGGACGTCACTGTATTTTTTAAACAAATTGATATTTTTATGAGCATACAAAAGATTTTCATAGATATACTGAGAAGGCACAGTCATTATATTAATTTCTTTAAATTTATCTCTGAGGGAGTGTCTGGGACTTAATTTGTAAATTGAACGAATAGCCCTTTTTTGTAAAACAAAAATTGTCTGAATATCGGCGGCATTTCCCCACAACAGAATACCGTACGACATCACACTATGAAAATAACTAAAGTAAACTAAACGGGCTGTCTCTAAACAAGTTAAATCACGAATTTTCCTAACGGCGTATGCTGCAGCGCTAAGCTTTTTCGACAATTTATCTATATGGGGGCCCCATTGAAGTTTGGCATCCAAAGTTATGCCCAAGAACACTGTGGTATCTTCGGGAATCAACTCTTCACCCTTTATGAGAACACTAGTTTTTACTTGTCTAACATGAGGTATAGTGAACTTAATACACTTAGTTTTTTTCTCGTTAAGAAGTAGGTTATTAACATTAAACCAGTTAACTACTTTTGCGAGGGCGCTATTTACATTGTCAGTAACCAGCTGCTGACGTTTGAGTTTAAATAAAAGTGAAGTGTCATCTGCAAACAACACTATATCATGATTATCCTTTATGAGGTAAGGCAAGTCATTAATATAAATAAGAAACAAAAACGGGCCAAGAATTGAGCCTTGGGGGACCCCCATTGTTACTACGGATCCGGGTGATCTTTTCCCGTTAACATCAACTCTTTGAATCCTATCACTTAAGTAAGAAGTGAGAAGATCCAGAGAGGCGTTCCGGATTCCGTAGTGATGCAGTTTCCTGATTAATGTTTCATGAAGAACGCAGTCGAATGCCTTGGACAAATCACAAAAAATGCCCAAAACATCGCATTTATCCTCCCATGCATTATAAACATGACCTAAAAGTTCAACACCGGCATCAGTAGTCGAACGACCCCTTGTAAAACCAAACTGTTTGTTATGTAATAATTTATGTTTATTAAAAAATCTTTGCAGTTGATCTAAAATAACTTTTTCAAAAATTTTACTAAAAGTAGGTAGCACTGAAATAGGTCTATAATTAGTAGGGTCAGATGTACTACCCGATTTAAACAACGGTATTATTTTACTATATTTCATAAGATCAGGAAACTCACCACGGTCAATACAATTGTTAAAAATAACTGCTAAAGTAGGTGCTACAATGTTTATAATTGATTTAGCAACGTCCACAGAATTACCCCATAGATCAGCAGTCTTTTTAATATTTAACGTGTGAAAGGTTTTAATTATGTCTCTACAGGTAACATATTGGAATTTAAACTCAGAATCACAAACTGAAACGTTTTCTTTAAGTAAAGACTCTGCAGCAGTGGGTGATGACCTTAGAGATTTAGTAGTTGATGCGGGAATCTCAGCGAAGAACTTTTCAAAGGCCGCGGCGACTTGGGAATCTGATTTAATTATGTTGTCATCAATAGCAAGGCTGTAGTCACTACTTCGGTTGCTTGACCTTCCTGTTTCGCTATTAATGATATTCCATGTCATTTTTATTACATTACTACTATTTTTAATTTTTGTACTCAAGTAACGTGACTTGGCCATACAACAAACTTTTTTAAATAATTTAGAATAATTCTTAACATATAAATTAAATTCAGCAGTGTTAATACAAGTCCGTTCATCATACAACTCATAAAGTCGTTTTCTACTTTTATGTATACCAATGGTGGCCCAGTCACTGAAGCAAGTGTTATTATTAACCGAGAATGCCTTTGGAATGAAAGTGTTATCAAATTGTGTGCAATACATATTAAAAAAATCATTATATTGTTCATTAGGGTCATCATTAGTTGACAAAAGTGGTAATTTACTCAAAAGTTTAGTTTTAAATGATTCCAAACGATCAGCTGTTTTTGGATTAACAGTGATATCCTTTTTAGAATTTTTTTTTATTAGATTTGGAATGGTAATCAATTGTCCGCAATGATCTGAGTCTAATAAATTAATAATTTCTTTGTGGGTTGGTGTAATATTTGTATAAATGTTATCTAGGCATGTGGCACTAGTGGGAGTTATTCTAGTGGGCTCTAAAAATTGGTTAGCAAGATTGTATGACTGAAACAAACTTATAATTTTAGTACTTGACCCAGAATTTTCTAACAAATTAACATTAAAATCACCACAAGTGATGATAGACTTGTTAGAATTATAGATTTTGTGCAAAACTTCATCCATAACCTTCTCAAAACAATCATACAATCCTGATGGAGGCCTGTACACACTTAATATAATGAACTGCTCCAATTCTATACAGGCTAATTCAATTGTCCGCTCAACAGATAGGCTCACAATATCCTTACGATCTTTAAATTTAAGCTGTTTATTTACTAAAATTAATGAGCCACCGTGTATAGCATTTACTCTGCTGAACGAACTACCAACCTGGTGATTACTAAAATTGAACATGAACTGGTGGCTTTTAAGCCAATGTTCTGTCAAACAAAGAATGTCTATATCGTTACAATTCAGGAATAATTCTACTTCTAAATCTTTGTTCAAAAAACCTTGAATATTTTGATGCACCAGGTTGATACTATTTAAATTTTTTACACTTTTATTTGATTTTACGTTCCTTACATTTTTGCAAGAGGTTGCCTCTTTTGTCCTAATTTCTAATTTAAATGAAAATCAATGTCATTAATAATTGTGGCCAAATTATTGGCAGAATTGTTTAAAATGTCATTGCATTGCTCAAAAGAAGCAAGTTGTTTAGCCAAATTTTTGGCTGAAATAGAAAAAAAATATGATAGCGACACAGCTATCTGTCTTTTGTGATAATTAGAAAGATAGTACATAACAATATTATGTCTATCTTTTGTCAAATACAAATTACTAACATAATTGTTAGGTAGTATCAATTAAATGGAATAGACTATCATTATATGTCAAATTGTGCAAAGTCATGTTAATGTCAAATCTTATGTTATTTTCTTCCTGTGGCAAACTGTTACTATAAGGGAATGTAAACAACACAATTTTTTTCAATCTAAGGTTGCACAATGTTTTATGATATTTGAGCAATTCCCCTTTGTTCACATTTCCCCTATTTCCCATAAAAATTAATAATGTTGTTTCCTGACTAAAGTTACATTTAATAATTTCTTTCATAATATCAAGTAAGGAACAACCAGGCATACAGTAATTAATTATTGAGTGTCCCGGATAATTATGTATCAACAAGTGACCTAAATCCTTTCCAATCTCATCACAAAATAATACAATCTCATTATTTACAATTGGTTTACAATGTTTTTTATTGGAACTATTAATAACAGGAATTGTCAAATCAACACAAGGCTGCGGAAAGGTGGTATTGCATGTTGACGATGAATGGTCTGGTGTAGGTACATTGGACGCTGTTTGACAACACTCACAGTTGTTGGTTTGTGAGTTAACCAGCTCATTCATAGCCAACACAGATTCCCTTATCAGATCCTCGGAGGTATTATACTTGTCGGTCATTAAACTAAGTTTCTCCTTTAGATGGTCAAGTTGAGATTGCAAGGCCTGTGTGTCAATGTTGTATTTCCTATTGCTTTGCTCCAAATTAAAAGAATAGTTATCTAATTGTTTAACTAAATTTAATCTATCTCTATGAAGTTTAACATTTTTGGTGAAGAATTTTTGTTTTTTTACCATTCTTTGAGTTTTTACAATGTATTTATTAATTTTAATGTATTTTTTTAGCTTGTTTTTACTGGTGACTACCCTTACTGAATTACATGATTCTGATTCATCATCACCTGTCAAATCAATATTGCATGTGGAGTTTATGGGAGAAACCATTGACGGGGCAATAGACACCAATTCGCTGAACAGACTTTGATTCAGCGAGGCAGTGATGTTAAGATTTGTGGTCTCAAGTTCTGTAATCTGACTTTGAGCCTCATGCAGCTGCTGTTGAAGTAAATGCTTGTGACTAAGAGCTTGTTCATACTCTATGCTACATTGGCTGAACCCGTCCACAACAATTTGGAGTCTATCCCGGGCTTCTATGGCATCATTGTATTGAATATGTATCTGAGCCATTTCATTTTTTAACTTCCTATTCAATTCATGGGCATCAAAGAGCACTCTTTCATTGTCATTTATTTCCTTATTTAGTTGGTCACAGTACTCCTTTGACGCCTTTAGTTCGCTCAAAGCCTGGCTGAGTTTGGACTCTTCATGGCGAGCACGGGCGCTGCGAGTCATCATTATTAATAAGGAAAAGACAAACAAATTAGAAGAGAGTAGGTAGTTGTAGCAGCAGTTTAAAAGATGATTAGTTTAAAAAGAAAACGAAATTTCGAAATTTAGATTAGATGACAAGCAAGGATAAAATATTGACCACTTTTCTGCCATAAAAACTCTTTGCTAAGATTTAAAAAAGTACCGTTAGTTTTAGACGGAGCATCTTGATAAACCGTCGTTTTAAAGAAACTCGTGCGTTTTACATTACATTACACAATAACGCACAAGTACGTAATGACATACATTACGATATTGAAATTGGTGAAATAAGAGACACTTTACGAGCAAATGTGTTATAAAAATAAATAAAAAATTATTTATTGTCGCCAGTTAATACATTCATCTTAGAGTAATCTAACATATATATTAATGTACTTAATTGCACAAAAGGTACTGTTAAACAAACTAAGCTTGAGGTACTGTTACTGATTCCCAAACTAAGCTTAAGGTACTGTTACTGATTTCCAAACTAAGCTTAAGGTACTGTTACTGATTCCCAAACTAAGCTTAAGGTACTGTTACTGATTCCCAAACTAAGCTTGAGGTACTGTTACTGATTCCCAAACTAAGCTTAAGGTACTGTTGCTGATTCCCAAACTAAGCTTAAGGTACTGTTACTGATTCCCAAACTAAGCTTAAGGTACTGTTACTGATTTCCAAACTAAGCTTAAGGTACTGTTACTGATTCCCAAACTAAGCTTAAGGTACTGTTACTGATTCCCAAACTAAGCTTGAGGTACTGTTACTGATTCCCAAACTAAGCTTAAGGTACTGTTACTGATTTCCAAACTAAGCTTAAGGTACTGTTACTGATTCCCAAACTAAGCTTAAGGTACTGTTACTGATTCCCAAACTAAGCTTGAGGTACTGTTACTGATTCCCAAACTAAGCTTAAGGTACTGTTACTGATTCCCAAACTAAGCTTAAGGTACTGTTACTGATTCCCAAACTAAGCTTAAGGTACTGTTGCTGATTCCCAAACTAAGCTTAAAGTACTGTTACTGATTCGCAAACTAAGCTTAAGCTTGTATTTTGGGAAACAGTTCCTATTAACTTACTTGGCAGATAAATTCATACAAATTCTGTTCCATTTTTGAGTTTATTCGGTGTGTAGTGGCTATTGGGACATCGTGAAATAGGCCCTAATTATTGTAGTATAACCGAACATATCAATTTATTTATGCCTATACACAAATCAAATAGCCAAAAACATAAACGCCACTAGTTATCAAACGCCAGCTAACCATGATTAATTGAACAATATAACAACGACACACCTATTCCACCCTTAACTTAGCATACAAGAGAACCTTCAAAACATGGGTGGATAAAAATAAAAGGCTCATAAAAATGTATGAGCGGCACAAGATGCGCAGCTAACAAGAGAAGGTTTATCGGCACTCGCCCCTCGCCCCCGCAACTCGCCTCTCGCCACATCGCTAGTTATTCCGCGTCACCGGTAATTGTGACAAATGAACGTGTTTCGTTATACTTACAAAATAGTTATAGGCGAGCGAGGAACTTGGGATTTTGTTGCAAATATTATGATATTTGGTGGAGAAAAAGGAAATGGTTTGGCAGATGTTTAGAATGGTGTATTTCGTGTTTGTGGAGACAGTATACCTAGAGCGCTAATAGGTGAGAAAATTAAATTTTGATGTGAGGAGTTACAAGTATTAATTTACATACCAGTCTGTCTAGTTATGTATGGGATTAAAGAGTACCTACCCCAGAGAGTTCACAAAATAACGAGCTGTGAAACATAAATAATCAGCCTATAACGTTCCCACTGCTGGGACACAGGCCTGAGTGGGCCGAAATCCAATACGCGGGCCCAATGCGGGTTGGTAGATGTCACATGTCTGGGAATTTTTGGTTCTTTGACATGCCGGTTTCCTCACAATGTTTTCCTTCACCGTTTAGAGAGCAGTGGTGATGAAATAATTTACACAATGTGCCTTTCTGGGCTCGAAACGAACCTACGACCTTACAACTCGTAAGTCGCAGCCGTTACCACTGGGCCACCAGTGCTCACTGACACTGACTGAGTGGAGACATAGACCAATAGTAACTATAACTAAGCTTAACTATAGGTTAAATGCTCTAAGCTTAACTACGAATTAGCTGCACTAAAATGACACTTCTTGTCTGTCATTTCGTTAAAAAATGTTCCCGTTTGATAGCGAAATGACAGTAGAAATGACATTAGAAGTGTCAGTTTACTGCATCTAAATAAAAGTCCGACCATAGATTATTATTCTGATTTTTACTGCGCTCCAAAATACAGATTACTGACGTTGCTCAAAAAGCCGCTAACCTGGGAGCTTACTGTGAGCTCTTATAGCAGGGCAGAAGTTGAACGTTTCCAGTGAGAGAGAGAGAGAGACGGAGCTATATACGACCTATAGCACCGTCACTCTCTCTCACTGGAAACGTTCAACTTCTGCCCTGCTATAAGAGCTCACAGTAAGCCCCCTGAAGTGGAACCGGGATGGCCACGTGTGCCGTATGCTCAATGAGCCGTGGGCCTATCTAAATAACCTCTATGTGGAGCCCTGACACAGCCAGAAGATGGGGGGCGAGCTAGAAAAAACAAACAACCAGTGGTCCACATCAGCCTGGATCGAAAGAGCTGGAAGTTATGGGGACTTACCAGCAGTGGGATGATGCAGGCTAACGGCAGCAGATTGTCGCCCCTGAGGCTGACACAAAATCATCGCGTGACAAAGAGTCCATGCAAAGCATAGGCATAGGCATCAAATCGTCTGCCTAGCCTTTTCCCAACTATGTTGGGGTCAGCATCCAGTCTAACGAGATGCAGCTAAATACCAGTATCTTACATGGAGCGATTGCCTATCTGACCTTCACCACACAGTTACTGGGTAATACGATACCCCTTGGTAAGACTGGTTGTCAGACTTTCGGGCTTCAGACGACTGTCAAAGATCCACGAATGACAGCCGGGACCAACGGCTTAACGTTCTTTCCGAGCAAAGAGGGGTCTTAAACTTATCCAACTAACCGCGGCAAGCGTAGCTTAACCTCATCAATCGACCCATCCGGCTATTATTACTTAGCCACAAGCCTCTCATAGGTGTAGGCATCATAGGTAACTAATTCGATATCCCGAAAATCCTTGCACGATTTTGTTATGATCAATCGCACATGACTACCTACTGTCATAAAGTCTTTATGTTAACAGGTACTTAAGTAGGTACCTACCTAATTCAGTGCGATGGAAGCAGCGCGTCCAAATGATCAGATCATTTCGTTTAAGTAAAATGTAAAATCAAAATCTATCCACATTACGATGTAGGTATTCTGAATAGTTTCTCAACGTTTCTAAGATAATTATGATGAAGAAACATCCTCAACATCTGTGGCTTTCAACATATCGCACACCTAGATCTAAACTGAGACAACTCAAAAAACGGCATTTTTCAGGAGAGACGATAGAAACGTAGGTATATCTGCATTTTTTGTTAGGGAAGTTATACAATTTCATTTGATTCTAGATAATAAATAGCTTGTAAAATGTCACTGTATACAAACAGGGGATAATCACTGTTTTTCAAACATAACTCAAAATTAACGATTTTTGAGTTGTCTCAGTTTAGATCTAGGTGTGCGATATATGCCAACTGATCATAAGCCGCTGAAAACAGATAAACGATTGAATAGAGTGAAGTATACAGGGTGTAAGTGTAAAAACAAGGGGTTTTAAACAGTTTTAAGGGGTCATTGTACTCATAATTATGAACAACTTTTACTATGGGACCAAACCTGAAATCGCGAAAAAAAAATCTGCTGCAGATTTGATTGATTTGATTTGAGCAGCTGATTTTTTTCGCGATTTCAGGTTTGGTCTCATAGTATAAGTTGTTCATAATTAGGAGCACAATGACCCTTTACAATTTTGCCACTGTTTACACTTACACTCTGTATATAAACTTATAAAAGAATTAAAGCAACCAGATTACACAAAATATTTACGATTTAATCCAAAACCCTTACAACCAATTATAATACAATACATGACCGCTCAACCCTAAATTGCGATCGTATACAACATACGTAACATTCAGGCACGTGGGTCAAACGGACCCATTGAAAAAACTAGGCACGCGCCATGTCGCAATAGAAAGACGTCGTTAAACAAAGAGGCTATTGTGCCCGAAACGATCCCGGGTGGGCAGTTATTGTACAAATACGGCTGATTCGCGGAATTCGCAGGGAGACGCTTAAAATTTGCGGGAAAAAAAGGCGCGCTCGGGTAGATACGGCCGATTGTGCCTGATAGGGTTGATACTTAGGGCTGTTTGTATTTTCGGGTTAAATGATTGACGCTTGTGCTAACAATAGTTCGTTAAGAACGGTAAGTATTTTTTATTCGATGTGATTTTTTGTAGCCCGGTAGATGATGAATGAAGGTAGACCGTAGATATAAGTTTGTATTCTATTGCATGATTCAAAGCTTTTCTTCTTCCTTGTCGTTCCCTCAATGCTGAGGATCGTGACCACATACGACGCGTCACCGTGCTATGCGGTCTTCTGCAGCGTTGACCGATCGGTAAATGCACACAGCCTTCTTCATCGCGTCTGACCATCTCGCCGGTGCTCTACTTTGATCGCATTTTTCTTCCCGGGCCAGTATCAAAACTTTTATCTTATTGAATACCTATTAATAATTTTAAATTAATCTCCAATTTGATCACAATCAGTCTAAATCTTTTGTATCATGTTTCACAAGAGCCGTTATTTTAAAGATATTATGTTTTTTCTGTCCTAAGAGCAGAATTCATGAACCTACGACATCCTCCAATGCAATAAAAGAAAACAAAATGTCCGAAACTGTCATCAGACAACCCTAATATGTCTCCATTCTCTGTTATTAATAACGGCAGCATATTACAATTCAATTTGAGCGCTCCGCCCGCGCCCGCGCCACCGGCTCCAGCCCGTAATCCTTGCGTATAATCTGCAGCCAACAGATAAACTGAACACAATTATATTAAAAGCCAACATGAAAATTTTGCCAAATCTCTGGCAAATGCTATTAAATCGACGTCTATTGCGGCATTGTCAGCTGTTACACACGAATTATATAACGGGTTCCATGTGCTGATTTAAAATTTTTACACGAGTTTTGGAGGGTTATGATGATGTCACAAATTATGATAAATTGTAATAACGTATACCTATAGTATATACAGTATTAATTCGTTGAGTATATAATATAGTATCTAACTTACCTATAATTATTATTAAAGATAATATCTTTAATAATATAGGTAACTTAGGTACATAATTATGTTCTTCTTACCTATATGAAAAGGTTAACAGTACCTACGTATATAATCTGTAAAACTTGGAATAATGTATTTTACCATAATGTGAGTAATAATAATCTATAAAAAATCTTCTTATTTTAGTTTAGAAAAAATGCCGTGTTTTAGACAAAAATAGAAATTAAAGGCAAATTGAAAACAAAAGCAAGAAGAATAAGAAATTATTTGTCGTATGATATTTCCGTCCATAAAGTAAACAATCTGATATATTTACAAGTGTTCACGGATGGCAGGCTGCGGGTATCGGTTCTCTCATTTAACGTAATCGGTTTAGTATAACCAATGCTATTTGTCGGTACAGTGGACGCGCCCTTACGTCGGGCCTAAGTAAGTGCTGCAGTGATTGTTATGGCGGCTTTATATTTACGCACTAGACATATAATGTAAAAAGGTATTGGTTAAGATACGTGAAAATAATTATCAGGAACTCTGGGCCCCAAGTCTGCTATTTTTTACATTCCAACACGATCCCATTGTCACTGCATTGTCATTTTGCTAAAAGTTAGTAATCTGCTAAATTCATAATTTCATACAATGGAGTGCAGTGGTTGACGATTGGAAAGTCATAATGACGCCATTATGACGGCATTATATTAGTAGATTACCAAATTTGTCAACATCAACAATTATGAAATCAATGATAGACCATTCTGACACTATTGTAATAGCAGACTTGAGGCCAAGCAGTGATTACCTAGGTGTTCTCTATGTTAAAGGATTTGGTTTCCGCACTTAGTCCTTCATGTGGACCATTGTGCGACCATGGCGGCTGTCGGGCGTTATTCCAACCAGTCCACGTCCTTCCAAAACTCAATCAAATCTCTGGGTCTACTAAGAACATCTGTGAAAGATCGGGGTATTCCAAGAGTTTCTGTTCTAATCTGGGTGACGCCTGTGCATTCAAAGAGCACATACGCAACGGTTTCCTCAGCCTCCATGCAGGTCTTGCACAAGTGATTGGGTGGGTGTTATCTATCCTCTTTGTAATAAATTACCTGTGTAATGCGAATATTATTTATTTCGAGTCCAACTTAGGGTAAGTCGAAGTCTTGTTTATCTACTTTGCTGGACTGTTATTGCTTTGATAAGACGAAGGACTAATAATCATAATAAACCATTATCATTAACATTACATATAACATTACTCGCCATTTTTAATGCGACAGAAATTCATTTGTTTGATATTATAAATGTGCTTACATAATTACTTAGTTTAAATAAGAAATAAGGCCGTCCCCTGTTCCCGCTAACTCTGGCAGACATAACTAAAAGTGTGAAGGCGCTCCACGACGAGGCTCCAGTTAATTGAATACCAGCCACTACTACAGGAACTGCAGTGCGATTCTGTAACCATCTCACCGTGAAAACTTAGGTGAAGTGAGCGTGGAGTGAGCTGTCAATAGTGTCAATTCCTAGCAAAAACAAACTCACTTCACCTAAGTTTTCACGGTGAGATTTTTACAGAATCGACCGGCTGGAAACGTGAAGACACACTTCACTGCTTTATCAATAGACTACTATAAGTCTCAGTCAGTGACAAACTGACCTCTTTAGACGTCTGACAATTTACCACTACGTACTTTTACAGTGAGATTCCCAGTCCCACTATACTGTGACGGCCGTTAGTCGTACCGTAATCCTGTTCAAACTGACATGGCTTGTAATTTTAAGAAGGAGGAGAAAGGAAGGAGGAAAAATTTACTATAAAAAAAAGTAAAAACCGACTTCAAAAGCCAAAAACGAATAAAATAACTTTCATAAAAAACTTTATCTACACCCATGCCATAAATTCTCTATAAAAGTTTCTGAAACAGTTAGCTTATTACCAACATTAAAACAGCCAGTGTCATAGTAACCATGGTAACCATAATAGAATCCAAACGGGTGGTTTAATGTTGTACTGATTTTCATAATGCAACTCGTTTTCAAAAAAAGAACATTGTAATGCACGCGCGTTTCACTACAACAGCGCCGTAATTTAAAAAAAGTACTTATTCGAATTCACGTCGTATACTATGACGCCGGCCGCCATGTTCGATACGAGTATTAGTATTGCAAAAAACTGTTTCAGAACCTTTTATAGAGGATTGATAACATGGATGTAGATAAAGTCTTGTATGCAACTGTACATAATTAGGTATTAATCGGCTCCGCCTCGTGTGATAAACCCACATTCCTGTTTTTTATTATACGTCAGTTGCATAAATAACTATAACAGCTTCTGAAGTCGGTGCCAAGCTGAGGTGCATTGAAGAATTAAAGACACCGACTTCAGAAGCTAAGATATTTTATTAGTTTTTGGTTTTTGAAGTCGGTTTTTACTTTTTTAAAGTAAATTTAGTTTTCCATTTTCAGTTGAATATACAATTAAGTACATAAGTATAAGACGAACGAAAAGAAGAATCATCAAAATCGGCTAAGAAATGCCGGAGATACAGTACATTTATGCATATAACATCGTACATAAGAATAATTACATAATTTATTATATACTAAAACCTTGCTGAAAGTATGTAGATTACGATAGTGAAAGAATCATCAAAATTGGTTCATTACTTTTTGAGAAAATCGTGGACTAACAAATATACATATATACATACATACGGGTTGAATACAGAACCTCCTTTTTTGACATAGGTTAAAAAGAGAGAGGACAAAAGAACCTTGTTCTTTCCTCCTCTCTCCTTCGTCTTTCCTTCTCCTTAGGAAAAAAAGAGGAACGTTGACCTAGAATCATGAAAGCAGATGGCCAATTTACTTAAGACACTCTGCCTAGCATCTAAAAATTCATGTACAGTGGGCTGCATCAATTGGGTACCCCAGTTGTATTGAAATTTTAATACTACTGGGGTACCCAATTGATGCAGCCCACTGTACATTACCGAGTTTTGCTTTATTTTGAATTTAGTATGCTCTAAAATTAACTGTAAAAGTTACTTATTGCAATAACTTAACAAAAACATGTTTTGATCATGAACCTATTCGGCCTCATAACTAAGTCTCACAGCACAAGTAAAGGAAAAAGTCCGAAAATCGTTAATTTGTAATTTTATCAAAAAAAATTTAGGATTACAAACTTAAATTTGCAGTTGGAGAATAGACCGTAACGCATATCAATGTATGGGAGAACTTGTTTTTCAAGTACAATGTTAAGTTTGTTTTGGGGTTTTGGGTTTCTTTTCCACTACGGAACCCTTCATTCTGCGTGGCATTGTGTGGTGTAGGTACTTGGCCGGATTTTCTCACACAATACAGCCATATTTCTTTGCTCTTCCTCTCTCTTTCTCCATTTATCAACTTTTATGTACTTAATTATAGTCATCATATTTTAGTTACATGCATTTCATTCCTCCTCAACATTTGCTTATACCAAGACAAACGATTCCCTTTTATCTTTTCTGTAACTAGCACCACTTTCAAACTTCATAGAATATCTGAGGGGCAATTCTCGTACCTAAAAACGTTCACAATCTCATGCCAGCGTCAATCAAAATGTCAAAAAATGAAGGTAAACGCTATACAATTTCTGTCAGATTGAGTCTTGAGATGATATTGCGAACGTTGTTAAAAATACGAGAATTGCCCCTCTGATGGCCAATTCTCGTACCTAAAAACGTTCACAATCTCATGCCAGCGTCAATCAAATGTCAAAAATGTAGGTAAACGCTATACAATTTTTGACAGATTGAGACTGAGATGAGATTGCGAACGTTGTTAAAAATACGAGAATTGCCCCTCTGATTTCCGTTTTGATTTTGATTAGAATTTTTTTTTGGTTCCAAGGCAGTAACCCGCAATGAAAATACCTACTGCCTTACAAACAATACCTCCGAGTGTGGACAAGTAGTAGCATCCTGAGAGCAGCAGCCCGGAAAGTTAAAACGAGCCCCGCCTCCACCGCCTCCCCGTCCCCTCACTCACCCCCCGTTTCCCCCCAACGCGAAAATTTTACACAATTCAATTAAGAGCAGCATTGTTATCGTTTTTAAATATGTCTGTTACAATAAAGATGACATGTTTCCTCATTCAGGCACGATTGCGTTGTTTTGTGAACTATGCGTGCCAAGTAAGAATAGGATCGCGCTTGCTGCCAACTTCACACGATAGCTGTCAAATTAGTACGCATTGGTAATGAAGTTCGCGAGTATTGCCATAGTATTGCGGAACAAAATGGCGTCTTGACAGTACTATTCTTATTTGGTACGCATAGTAAAAGGCGCTACGTCTGCCAACAAACTGCTTTGTAGTTATTGCAGAGGTTATAATGTCATGTAAAAATAATTTCTGTGAATAAAAACTTTTTCTTTTTTAGGGTTCCGTACCAAAATGGTAAAAAAGGAACCCTTATGGTGTGACTCAGTCTGTCTGTCTGTCTGTCTGTCTGTCACAGCTGGATATCTCAAGAACTACTAATGCTATCAACTTGAAATTTGGAACAGTTTTATATGACGGTTACCCAACTATTTTGGAAGTAAGAAATTAATAAAAATATTTATATTTTTTTGCAACAGGGACTGAAAGGGGGTCTTAAAAATTCAAAGTGGGGTTACTAGGGCATGTGGGATATCATATGAAAGAACGCTGTTTGCACATTCTCAAACATTTTTTTCTTTTTTTAGGCTGCATAGTTTTCGAGTTTTGATGAAAAATGTAAAAAAAGTACTGTTCCCCCCCCTATCTCCGAAGTTTGCAAAGATAAAAATCTGAAATTATTCTAAAGTGATAGAAGTTTATGTAAAGATTACAGGAAAAATAAAACGATGTCTCTAAATAGGACACTTTTTCAGAAATCGGAACGGAACCCTCGGTGCGCGAGTCCGACTCGCTCTTGACCGGTTTTTTTAGCTTGAGAAAACGCAGTAATTTCTTAATAGTTTTTAAGACAGGATCACGTTTGACTTTCATATACCTATAGGTGTCAATTGGGCGAGCAATGATGCGGTCAACGATACCGATGGCGATCGGTTACCTGGGCATTTTCGTCAAAATGTCTACCAACCCACTTATGGGATGTCCCATACATACAAGTTGCAAATAATTAACATTTTTATAACATAGAAGTGTCGAGTAATTATTAAATAGTTCCAAAAGACTAGTTTTCTTTTTTACTTAAATTGCCAACTGAAATTTAAAAAAAGAAAGTAACAAAATGAAATCCTGAAATGTGGCATCTTACGTCTTGCAGTACTGTCCTTATTATTTGGTAACGGTCATGACCAAAACGTATCTAAGTTTCTATTTATTTACATATATTATTTGAAATAAGCTCCATATATTAAAAATAAAAACATACCTAGCAAAATTCGTAAAATTTATCATTCGACTAAATCATGAATTTGCTAAAATATCCAAAACAATATTAGTAAGCTGTTTTCAAAGTAGGTAGCAGTTTAAAAAAAAATGCCCACCTATCTATCAATAACCTCAAGCGCGGATCTAGGTTTTCGCTCAAGGGACGAATGTTTCTCTCTGGAAGGGCGGGAGGCATCATCGTCGAGCCTTTTAAAAAAAACCTTCCGCAAATATTTTCTGTAGACTCGACAATGTGCCCCCCCTTTTCGACGATGACTACGATTTATCTATGTAAGTATATCAGTAATTACAAAGTAAAAATACAGGTTACAAAACTATGTTTAGTATAATCTAGAGGTTTAGACTCGGTTTGGTCGAAGCCATGCACTTGTGACGAGATCACTTCCATATTATAAGTATAGGGAAACAAACCACTCAATATTTTCATTCCACAATTTGCAAAAAGTTGCCACAAACTGTAATTTTTGCTAAACCAACTATGATCACATTCTCCTATATCAATAATTCTAAGTAATATTTATCAAGTTATTTAATATTAAAAGAGCTTAATCACTTTGTGTCCTTTGTTTGACCGTAACCCGAACCGACCGTCGTCCGTGGGTTAGGCCCTTCATTAGTTAATCTATTGGCGTTTCCTAGAAGCTCCTGTCACCACGTATTTTGTTTTAATTGATGCTAGTACCGTTTACCTTTTAACTTATTGGTAAGTAATATTGGAATGGATACGTAACTATAACAACTACCAAATAGTACAATTTCAAAAAAGTGATATTAGTTGGGAATTGTCAGGAGGGGGAGAAAAGGAGCTCGTGGCTAAGTAATAACAGCCTCACGGGTCCATCCATCAGGTTAAGCTACGCTTGCCGGGGTTGGTCCGTGGATCGGATCTTTACACACCGAGACTCCTCCGTGCCTCGGAAAGCACGTTAAGCCGTTGGTCCCGGCTGTCATTCGTGGATTTTCGACAGTCGTTACGGGTTGTCAGAATCCCGAAAGTCTGACAACCAGTCTTACCAAGGGGTATCGTATTACCCAGTTACTGGGTTGTGAAGGTCAGATAGGAAGTCGCTCCATGTAAAATACTGGTATTCAGCTGTATCCGGTTAGACTGGAAGCCGACCCCAACATAGTTGGGAAAAAGGCTAGGCAGATACTTGGGAATGGTCAGCTTATTACTGCTATTTGTTTTTGCTGATTGATCTCTGGAGTTTACAATGGATCTTACTTACAGATAAATAAATAAATAAATAAATAAATAAATATCCTTGGACATTTCACACAACGCCATCTAGTCCCAAGCTAAGCAACCTAATGATCCATTCAATCTGCCTAGCCTTTTCCCAACTATGTTGGGGTCGGCTTCCAGTCTAACCGGATGCAGCTCAATAGTGAATACCAGTATTTTACATGGGGCGACTGCCTATCTGATCTCGACAACCCAGTTACTAGGTAAACCCCTTGGTAAGTCTGGTTGTCAGACTTTCAGGCTTCTGACGACCCGTAACGACTGTCAAACATCCAAGAATGACAGCCGTGTCTTAACGTGCCTTCCGAGGCACGGAGGAGTCTGGGTATGTAAATAGAGTCACTCATCCATGGACCAACCGCGACAAGCGCAGCTTAGCCTGATGGATCGACCCTTACGCTGTTATTACTTAGCCATGAGCTCCTCTACTTACAGATCCATTATGGATACTAAAGATATACTAAAGAAATAAATAAATTATAACAAAGAAATGTAGAAAATATTGTTTCTTCACAGTAAAAGAAAAACGGATAAAGATAGAGAGTGAACGAATTTAAAAAGCTTCAAAAATGGACTCAAAACTTATTTTCAAGCATAGGCTAAACTTAACACCGAGGAGTATAATATAATTATTTTTATAGTGCAAGTCGGGTATTTGCTTTAGGTGAACAAAAAAATATAAAGAAGGAATAGCGTAAGTGCTACGACTGCTACGCGGTGTAAACCGTAGCACTACAAAACCCACGCGTCGCCTACGGTGCGCGCCGCTCTGCTACGACTACTGAACCCAATTAATTCAGTTTATCGCTACAAGAAGGGTCTCATTATGTAATCGTTTTCCATTATGTACATGGAATTGACAATTAAAACCTTTAATAATTTATTAACAGACGAGGAGCTCGTGGCTAAGTAATATAGCCGTACGGGTCGATCCATCAGGTTAAGCTATGCTTGCCGGGGTTGGTCTGTGGATGGATGACCATCTTTACATACAGAAACTCCTCCGTGCCTCGGAAAGCACGTCAAGCCGTTGGTCCCGGCTGTCATTCGTGGATCTTTGACAGTCGTTACGCGTCGTCAGAAGCCCGAAAGTCTGACAACCAGTCTTACCAAGGGGTATCGTATTACCCAGTAATTGGGTTGTGGAGGTCAGATAGGCAGTCGCTCCATGTAAATCCATGCATCTGGTTAGACTGGAAGCCAACCTCAACATAGTTGGGAAAAGGCTAGGCAGATTGAATAATTTATTAACAGTAGTTTCTTTCATACAATTTCTGCTTTGTTAAGTAGCACGTGTTGAGAAAATGTGTATTTTTTTAAAATTTCTTGACAAATACGTATGTCGCATTGTCAGCCATGGCTAGTTTACACAGTGCGAGTTAGCTTGCGAGTCGGCCTACCGAGTATCTGCAGTGCAGCAACTCGCATTGTGTGGACGTATCATACGAGTTACTCGCACTTGCGAGTTGGACAGTAAGTAGCTCGCAGCCCAGTTACTTCAACATTTTTGTAGTAGTGGGGGACCGTTAAGGGTTATGTTTTTTTTTTTTGACATTATCAGTCCACCGGCAAGCCGTCCAGTCATACAAACTGGTGGTCCATTTTTTATGAGTGGACCGCCTGTCGGCGGACTGTTTAATGTCTGGGCCCCTTCACTCGCATGACAGCAGCTCGCACATCACTCGCATCGTTCGGACAATTTCGGCAGTAGCTTGCCAGGCATGGCTGGTTTAGTCAGCAGCTCGCACTGTGTAGGTATACTAGCCATTGTATTAGATAACAACATGACATAATAAACAATCTTCAAGTATTTCGAAAGTTATTTATTTACACAAACATGAATTGCCAATAAGTCTAAGCAGTTAAGTACCTAATTAGAGAAAACTCGCACGTGTATTCAAAATATCAATAGCAATCTTTAAAATCTAAATACACGGAAAAATCCGCTATTAATTGGTGCCGACGTTACAAGGTTGGGGCGTATTGTACGTCCACGGACAAGGCGCGCTCATTGTTGATGATTCGAAAAAATAATTCCAATTATCAAGAGGAATTAAAAATGGTCTAACTTTATAAATGTGTGTTGGAATACCAACCTTATGGTTGCAGATTAATGTGTATTTTAGAGTGGACGTTATATGATGATAGACCACCAAAAGGTGGTGAATATCGTTGTGGTCGCGTGCTTATAATCCTTTCATTGTAAATATTTATCCAAATAAAAATGTGGTTGGTGATTCAATGTGATGTCTTACCTGAGATTTTAAGTACATACAAATAATTATAATCCTCCCGACCCCCGAGCCCCGACACAATTTAAATCCGTACCTCGGCCGGTTAAACCATACGAATTACTTAAGCCCGGTTTCTGAGGTTTACACTCCGATATGGAAGAATTTAGCTTAAAAGCCGAATGAATGACTATCAAGGGCTTATCTGAGGACCTCAAAACTGAGTATAAGGAAGGAATTCGCTTAAAGATCACACATATCAACTCGGAAAGAGATCGTCACTGTATTGCCTCGGTCGGTGACCTTGTCCCGAGGGTGTATATAGAAATGCTAGTTCAGTACGTCCCCTCAGGCGGAGACGATAGAGTCATCTCCAGGCGTTAAACACACGTAAATGCTAGTAAATGCTAATTCCGCGTAAATGTTACTGAATACTAGCATTTACGTGTGTTTAACGCTAATAAATGCGCTAACTCTAGGTATTAGTCTCCGCCTGAGGGGACGTACTGAATTAGCATTTCTATATACGTGTCCCGAGGCGAGGCGATTACGTTACGATTCCGATTAGTGTGCGTTGCAGTAGAGAGTTTCGTACAAAGAATACTCGAGTTGCTACGGTGACGATCCCTTTCCGAGTTGATACTTCTGTGCTATGACCTCTAATAGATAATTTTGTCGAATCAATAGCTATTGAGAGTTTAAACTCCATTTAAGATAGTTGGCCCTGCACCTGATCTCTCTCCGGTCGTGACGGATTGCCGTCCCATTGCACTATAAGAGTGAGGGAAGAGGAGTGCACAAGTGTCTGCGCACACACTGGTGCACTATAATATCTCCCGCGCCGAAGGTTGGTCTCCGTTGAGCGTGGTCGCCCTCGACATGGCCGAAATTCGGTCTGGAGGACTATTTTATATCTAGTAACAGTTGTCAGTAAATATGAGACCGACTTGTGTTTTGAATTATTTATGATCTTTTGTACAGTCACCATAATTATAGTTGCATAAATGGTTGAGATTTTTTAGAATACGAATCGATAGAATTTTATAATTCTTTTATATTTTATTTAAATACCTATAATAAATAAAATATAAAAGAATTATAAAATTCTAATTAGTCGTTAACGATTTGTATTCTAAAAAATCTCAACCAAATGTAGGGTGGGTCAGCTAATGCTATAGGCGACTGTATTTATGTAATTTAATACTAAGGTACCAGCAAAGGCAAAAGACAAATTGGCAGGAAACCCCTAAAAACACAAATAATAAGCTAAGGTACAATTTTGGCAATCGTAAATAAAAAAGTACGATAAAAATGTATAAAACGCACAATAACCACAGAAATCATAGTAACAAAAACACCAGTATAAGTAGCATTCATTAATTGCTGTACATTTTATCGTTTATCAATGAAAACATTTGACAATAAAGCAGGGTGCACAATGATAACAACGTAAGGGCTGGTACACACTCGACAATGGCAAACATTCGCGGCGTGACGACACTTCATTATATCAGTATTGAACATCGACTGTAGTGAAGGGATTGCACATCGATATATTACTAAGTATCGATGAACTTTGATAAACGTATGGGAAAATAAATGTACGTGATTTATATTGTTGAAAATTGCCCGTAAAGTGAGAAGTGACTTAGTTTTATCCAATTTAAAAACTTACTTATTCTATTGTCAAATTAAATCACAGCTACAATATTTTTTTATACCCAGATCAAAAGTGACAATACGATAAAATAAGTTCTATTGCCCTAAAACGGAAGTCAGGTCAGAATAATTTTCGTTGTTAAACCTATTCATAAAATTTATTAAGTATAACTATGTTAAAAATAATAAATACTATATTTTAAAATACTTCAAAACCTTTACAATATCCAATCGACATCACGAAATACTTTTCGGCAAAACATCGTCCCAAAACTTTCCCATCACTATTCCGTCAATTGCCGTCGCAACAGGGGTGCACAACCCTTCATCGCGGCTTAATTCTATAATTGAGGGTTAAATCTCTGGCAGCCGGGCTTCCTCATTATCACACCATGTTTATATCTTAGTACTTAATCGTTCACGCTTCAGCCGTCAGGGAACCCAATCTTGATGGCATTTTCACTATCGCGTCATAAAAATATGTGATGTTTTTTGAGAGGAAAGATTGGTTATACAGGGTGTATCAGAAAGGTGTTGTCAAATTTAAGGGTGTTTTATCAAACTGAACAACTTTCTCCATGGGACCAACATCGTAATCGAGAAAAAATTATCAACGTGATTTGACTTTACGGACAAATTAAGTCGGTTTTTTTTTTCATGTTTTTTTCAGACTCGATTTTGTCGGAAATTATCCCACAGGAACGTACTACCGGGATAAAAACCCTATATCTACCCAAGTGCCAAATTTCATCCAAATCCATTCAGCGGTAGCCGTTTTAGCGTGAAAGCGAAACAAACAAACAAACTCACTTTCGCATTTATAATATTAGTTAGGATAGTTAGGATTAGGATCTCCAAATACATATGACATAACAGAGAAATGCTTATGAGAAACTAATGTTAGTAATGACATGACTTTACACTTTAAAATCTAAATACAAAAATAACATTGGTGCCGATTCTGTTGTGCACAAACTAAACTTAATTTAGGCTATTGCTAACTTTTTCTTTCTAATAAAACAAGAAAGAGACGGACGCAAAGAGCTGTCAAATTCAGTTGAACTAATATTTCCATACAGATTTAGACGACACGTAAAAACGTCGACTAAGAACACTAAACTAGTTTGACATCTCTGTCTTAATTCATAGCTATAGCCGTCCTTTTCTCGCGCTGTCTGTTAGTAAAAGATAGCGATTCTCTAATTTTGGTTTAGTTATTGATCAAGAGAATCGGCATCATTATCGGATACCCGAGTGCGTGTTTACTTGTCTGTGTGTAGTCGTATCCTGCGCTTGAGCATCGGAGAATCCCACCGGTCCGACAATACACAATCAATCTGCCTAGCCTTTTCCCAACTATGTTGGGGTCGGCTTCCAGTCTAACCGGATGCAGCTGAATACCAGTATTTTACATGGAGCGACTGCCTGTCTGACCTCCACAACCCAGTAACTGGGTAATACGATACCCCTTGGTAAGACTGGTTGTCAGACTTTCGGGCTTCTGACGACCCGTAACGACTGTCAAAGATCTACGAAAGACAGCCGGGACCAACGGCTTAACGTGATTTCCGAGGCACGGAGGAGTCTCGGTATGTAAAGATGGTCACCCATCCACTGACCAACCCCGCCAAGCGTAGCTTAACCCGATGGATCGACCCGTGCGGCTGTAATTACTTAGCCAATACACACAGGACGCTATTGGTTCTTGCAAGCATGCGTGTTAGGACGGAGATGCAACGCTTGTGCATGACCGCAGCAAAGTAATGAAGTAATGCGGATATGGGTGGTTATTTATAAGTATGATGTGGTTTCCAGCTATAGCTTGAGATACCAGAGAATTATGAAAGCAATGACCTTTCCTTAAGAATTTTTTCGCGTTAATGGAAAACCTTCCTTTACGTACACACAGCTACACATCAAGCTATACATTTCCAGTTTACACTAATCTCTCACTGTAAGGAAAACCTATACCATGCGAGATCAGCTTATACTGAACATGTATAGCTTGATCTGTGGCCGTGCGTACGTAAATATTGTCTTCTTTGTTATATATATCCCGCGTAGACCGGAATAAAAAGTAGCCTATGTGTTAATCCAAGGTGTAAGCTATCTACATACCAAATTTCATCCAAATCGGTCCAGCCGTTTGAGCGTGAAGAAGTAACAAACATACAAACACACACACACTTACAAACTTTCCCTTTGTAATATTAGTGCGATAAATATTTATCACACTAATATTTTACATATAATTTATCCTCTCAAAGCTCAATTCCAACGCGTCTAAATATCAGTACTTAAGGTAACAAGTATACCTCTAATCCTTACAACGTAACAATACCGGTATCAAATACCTCTATTATTCTCGTAGTACGACAGACTCTCCAGTTGTAGTACTTACAGGTAGTCAGGTATATTATACTGCACGGTATAGAGGTAAGTACCTACAAGTAAGGAGGAAGCTTAACTCCCAGGCTTTTCTTATAGAATGCGAGGTAGGTACTTAAATGACTCCTCGACATAGTATAGTAGTATTTATATTTACTTAACTATTTATGTTTTGGAAACCTGAATTTCAAAGATATTGTAATTGTGATTACCTTGAGACGAAATAATTAAAAATATTTTTAGAAAAAAAAAACACTCAATAATATCACTAATTACAAAATTACAAAAAAATAATAATTAGAAACTGTGAAACTTTTAAGTAACGTGAAACTTAAACTTAACTGGATCTTAAAACTACATTTTAAAAGAGAAAATAATCATTCAATATCATCACAAACAAGATTAAAAATCAAAACCTGAAAAAAAAATCCCGACACAACAATCGAACACATCAGAAACCAGCAATCGTAATCTCTATTTTAATCGAACGAGTCGGGCGCGAACGAGTTATACGTTTATACTTGTAATTTCAATCACAAAATTAATTCTGTCGTCGCCCGCCTTAAATAAGTGCTGGGGCCGTCCAATCGATAAGTTGAGGCAGGCTGGGCGGGCGGGCGTTTGAGGTAAATAACGTTTTGGGCGGGGGCTGATTGGTTGGTGCGCTGATGGGCGGGGGCTGGCCGGGGCGTGGTGCCATTGGTTGGGGCGAAGGAGGCCAGTCTCGTGACTACCGCGGCGGTGCGCGGTGTGCTTCGCGCTGATGTAATGTTGTGATTTGTGACAGCGGCCGAAATCAGGTAAGATTTTATTTGTTGTTGAATATTAAAAAAAAACAAATAATTTGTCATCAAAACAATTATAAGAAAAAACACTTTTGGAACCATTATTTTTTAACAACGAAATTAAAACGTAAAATAAAAAAAAGTATTTTTAAAATAATACCCCCCCACAAGTAACAGAGTGAGAGTTTTAACTAAAACAAACTAACAAAAACAAAGTTTTGTAACAGCTACGATATCTCGTAGCACGCGTAGCGGCGTAGCACGACGGCTACGGAACTTATACGCTACAACTTTTACAATGAAAGAAAAACAAAGCAATATATAACACATGAGGCGGAGAATTGCTACGCAGATCTTTGTAGCTATTTTTACCCTTTCTTCATAAATGTTGCTGGTCTTTTTTTATTTTTTATGCATTTTCTGTTATTTTTTATGGCTCCTGTATACGCTACAACTTTTACAATGAAAGAAAAACAAAGCAATATTTATCACATGAGGCGGAAAATTGCTACGCAGATCTTTGCAGCTATTTTTACACTTTCATCATAAATGTTGCTGTTCTTTTTTTTATTTTTTATGCATTTTCTGTTCTTTTTTATGGCTCCTGTATACGCTACAACTTTTACAATGAAAGAAAAACAAAGCAATATTTATCACATGAGGCGGAAAATTGCTACGCAGATCTTTGCAGCTATTTTTACCCTTTCTTCATAAATGTTGCTGGTCTTTTTTTAATTTTTTATGCATTTTCTGTTCTTTTTTATGGCTTCTGTATACGCTACAACTTTTACAATGAAAGAAAAACAAAGCAATATTTATCACATGAGGCGGAAAATTGCTACGCAGATCTTTGCAGCTATTTTTACCCTTTCTTCATAAATGTTGCTGGTCTTTTTTTAATTTTTTATGCATTTTCTGTTCTTTTTTATGGCTCCTGTATACGCTACAACTTTTACAATGAAAGAAAAACAAAGCAATATTTTACCACTTAAGGCGAAAAATTGCTACGAAGATCTTTGCAGCTATTTTTACCCTTTCTTCATAAATGTTGCTGGTCTTTTTTTTTATTTTTTATGCATTTTCTGTTCTTTTTTATGGCTTCTGTATACGCTACAACTTTTACAATGAAAGAAAAACAAAGCAATATTTTACCACGTAAGGCGAAAAATTGCTACGAAGATCTTCGCAGCAATTTTTCGCCTTTCGTGATAAATTTGCTTCTTCTTTTGATTTTGTATGCATTTTCCGTTCTTTTTTATGGCTCCTGTATAAATTATGTAGGATACTATTAAGTAAATAGGCACTGGTATTCAGCTGCATCCGGTTAGACTGGAAATTGTTGGAACAACATAGTTGGGAAAAGGCTAGGCAGATTGATTGATTGTTAAGTATCTTCAATACTATTTAACGGACATTTTTAAAAGGAAAATATGTGGCTTTAATAAAGGTAGTAAACGTTTATCAGCTGTTTGATACATGTTATACTGTAGTTACTATCGATACTTTAGTATCGGTTTAAATGTAGTCCATGTACCGGCACAGGTAGGATATTTGTATTTCCTTTTTGCTGTGTTACGTCGCGTTTTATTTTATACTGTTATTATTGTATTGTATTGTAGATTTTTACGTTGCTAAATTTATTCAAAATGGCTCCTTTTACTGCAACGCAATGGCAGGAATATAACAATAAATGGTTATTACTTCTTCAGACTTCAAAAAATAAAAAATAAACTAAACCAGTTTTCTTTAAAATGAAAATGTCAGAATTTTGAAAACTTCTTTAGACGTCTTGAGCGATTTTAGGTAGGAGGAAACCATTCCACGTCACCGCGACACCGCGGCGTGCTATTCATCTTCTGTGGGCAGTCTGCATGACTGCCAATTTTTTTTTATTTCATGTTTTCTTTTGATGGTGTGTGAAAGGTCTCGGAGGAGGAGCTCGTGGCTAAGTAATAAAAGCCGCACGGGTCGATCCGTCAAGTTAAACTACGCTTACCGCGGTTAGTCAGTGGATGGATGACCATCTTTACATACCGAGATTCCTCCGTGCCTCGGAAAGCACGTTAAGCCGATGGTCCCGGCTGTTATTCGTGGATCTTTGACAGTTGTTACGGGTCGTCAGACAGACAGTCTGACAACCAGTCTTATCAAGAGGTATCGTATTACCCAGTAACTGGGTTGTGGAGGTCAGATAGGCAGTCGCTCCATGTAAAATACTAGTATTCAGCTGCATCCGGTTACACTGGAAACCGACCCCAACATAGTTGGGAAAAGGCTAGGCCAATTATTTGATTGGTGTGTGAAAGGTCTCTTTGTTTTTCTTGAATCTGCGCTCTACGGGTTCTTCTCCCAAATGCTAGGTTTTTACTTGTATAATATGCAAGAGTTTTGATGCGTTTTTGTGCTTGTGCATTTAGTTCTACATCATAGAAGAACACTTACCCCGTCTACTGTTCTTAGTAATTACTAAAATTTGAAGACGCGGGACCAGTGCGGGTTGGTAAATGTATGTGACACTGGGCCCGCGTCTAAAGCCGTGTACGCACGAACGAACAAAAACATGGTGAACACGAACATCGAACACTTTAAATGTTCAACAGGGTCCTGAGTTTCTTCAGATGATCCGTGTTCGGTGGTCGTGTTCACCATGTTTTGTTCGCTCGTGCATACACGCCTTTAGAATTTTTGGTTGCCGTGGACATGCCGGTTTCCTCATGATGTTTTCCTTCACTATTTTGAGAGCAGTGATGATGAAATAATTTACTCAAAGTAAAGCGCCTACCAGATTCGAACCTATGACCTACAACTCGTAAGTCGCGGCCGTTATCACTGGGCCACTATAACTGACCGCACTCGACTCGCGCTTGGCCGGTTTTTAATTTTTAAACTTTATTCGCTAATATTAACTAATGTTATCTAAACAAAGACAAAGCGTCGTTTGTAGTCTGTGGGAAAACTGAGAGCATTGATAAAAATATAGGTACTTGATTACATTTTAACAATTACATTAATCTATCTATATAAATAAAAAGAGAAGTCCTGACTGACTGACTGACTGACTCATCAACGCCCAGCCCAAACCCTTGGACCTAGAAAGCTGTAATTTTGTACAGAGGTTCCCTTTATAATGTAGACAAGTATTAAGGAAGTATTTCCCGGTAGCACGTTCCCGTGGGATATTTTCCGACATCCACGCGGGCGAAGCCGCGCGGGAAGTGCTAGTATTTTATAAATTATAATATTATATAATTTATTATTTTTATTAATTATTTTTTTATTAAGTAATTTACATTAACAAATTAACATTTTTGTAGACCGAATCGAATTAGCGCCGATGAACATTACAACTTCTTTCGAAGCCCCTCTTGGCCAAAAATCAAAACAAATCATAGAAGAGAGAGCCACATGACCGTAAAAAGTCATTGCTTCCGTAGATTACATTTTGAACAACACAGATAAGCGGAAGATTTAATTTTAGTCCCTCCTTAAATATACATGGGAGTGTTACATTGTTTAAAGAGGGGAGGTGATGGGCCCTTGGGAGCCTATAATTGAAAGACAAACAGGGGACGGTCGATTCGCGACGAATTCATTATTTCTACATTAAGTTGATACCGCTTCGGGTTGACGTCATACGGATTAAGTTTCTTAGATAATCATTGGTGGAATTTGTTCCGTGGCGTGGTTAAAATGGTTAGGAGGAATTAGTTTTTTATGTTGATTCTTTTGTTCCGATTTATGGCACGCTTTTGTCTCTTTGATTTTTCATTATAACTGGCCGTTTACAATATACAGTTGTAAAGGAAACCATTTAGTCTGTCCTGTAAAAACGGTAAAAAAATTCGTATGTTCGAGTCCATCTTAGTCAGCTTGAAGCTCTTAAGAAGATCTTAATAAGCTTCATGGATGCGCCACCATACTTTTATATGTGGGAAAGCCCAACTGTCATCTGGGGCTTCCTATGAGCTCTTATAGCAGGGCAGAAGTTGAACGGTTCCAGTGTGAGAGAGAGACGGAGCTATATACGACCTATACCACCATCCTTTTTTCTCAACATATCCATGATGTTTTTTCACGTCATAGTACGGCCTCTGGTTTCTTCTCTGAATACCTACCTACTTTATAATATTTAGGTAAGGATCAGAATGTACTATGCGTGTCAAATAAGAATAGTACTGTCAAGACGCCATTTTGTTCCGCAATACTATGGCAATACTCGCGAACTTCATTACCAATGCGTACTAATTTGACAGCTATCGTTTGAAGTTGAAGCTAGCGCGATCCTATTCTTAATTGGCACGCATACCTAGTACAAGTTTAAATAAAATACATTCACTTCATATAGAACGTACTTATAGTCTCATTATTTCGCCAATTCCATTATCATCTGTGTTCTCGTCTAATAAAAATCAGTTGTCATTTTTACATTTAACTTTTAAAATGGCGCCGTCTTCGTCTAACTTTCTTTTATGAGTTTTCCTCGAGGAGTGTTTCGTAAATTGTGTTTATAAAGCTGTTTCATTGTCAATTCGTTTGTTTGGCTGCTCTCCAGAACTGTATTATTGGTTTGTCAATTTAATAGGTAAGTAGGTACAATTGATTTGTTTGTGCGAAGCAAAGACATTTATAAATCGAAGTATCGGTGATTGGAACACAAATCTTAAGACAAATCTATAAACCTATTTAATAGAAATGTGAGTTTTTTGTGCCATGTACTGTTGGCAAGTATCTGACGAATTAATCAAAAGCAAATGGACGTTTTGCATCATCAGAACGATTCGGTTTATTGATCTGTCGGTTTTTAAAAATATTTATTTTTTTATTGCAACAAAATAGCTCCCGATTTTCTCTGTTTGGGAAAACAGCATAAAAAGTAGAACACAGGAAGGAATTATTAAGAAAGCAAAAAAAAAAACCGTATTATTTATGCATAAGTCTCCGCATATTTGCGTAATAAACTTAATAGAGGGGGGACGAAGTTAATAACAAGTGGGCATCTTGTACCAAGTAGGTAATTTTCATCAAATCAAGTCTACAGATGTCATTTCGCCAGCGCGGGCGATTCAATTACTTGTATAAATAAATTCGGAGACAATTTACATGTTGATGCCTCTCGTTCACGAACAAGAAGGGATGCTTGTTTAAACTTTCTCGTTACCTTACGATAAGTTGATTTTAGAATGACAAATTATTCAGATTTTATTTTTATATCAACTTTTATAGAACATCTTCGAGTAGGATTTACTGTACCTACCTTGATGCAAGTATTATCTATACGTCGCAGTAAAATGGTTGTAACCATAAAAATGTAAAAAACAGGAGAAGTGGCAAGGGGACGAATCTGTGTCCCCGCGACATGCTCAGTATGAGCCGTTCATAGTCAAATGACCGTCTCCGCGAACTAGTGCGCTTTTGACTGTGACCGTGACAATTTATAAGAATGCCGTGTTGTTCAGTGGTTTTTTGTAAAAACCAAAGCCAAAACAAAAACTATGTAAATCATGGAATCACTTTCCATATGTAAGAACCGTTTCCTTATGTAAGTATTTTATCGTATTTGTCTTTAAAATCATGAAAGTGACAAAGGGACAAAGTGGAGACACAGGTTTCCGATACATTTTAACATACTGGGCACATCTCCCACTTTCTTTTAACTATGGTTGTAACCGTGATATAGTTATATCCCTAGGGATATAGCTATCTACCCTAATATGTAAAGTTTTATGAAAGCTGTTCATAACTATCTTACTAGGAATATACGTATTAGGGCACAGCGACCAAATATGTTAGGTTAAATTAGAACTGCGACCAAATCCGCGCGAGCCGTGCGAGGGCTATGTCGAAATTGGTCGCAGTAGAAATTAATCGCAGTAGAAAAATTTGTTCTCATATAGGTAACTAGGCCATTAGGTTGCTTAGCTTGGGACTAGATGGCGTTGTGTGAAATGTCCAAGGATATTTATTTATTTATTTAACTATATCCCGGTAGATAGCTATTTCCCTAGGGATATTACTATATCACGGCTACAACCACCATACTGCGATATAGGTAATACGGGCTGGTATCCGCAACTCCACGACAATGCGCGTATTTTGCGTACTGCGATATAATACATATAATAAAATACATAGTAACGATGTCAAAACTACCTTGAAAAAAAGAATTGTTACGAGGTGTGGGAATGAGTCTGATGCCGAAAATATAGTTTTTAGAAATTTTTGTCCGTTTATCTGTTTAACTGGATGTTTATGTTCCGGATTGGCGCAAAAACGGCAGAACGGATTTGGATGACATTTGGCACACGGATAGTTTATAACGTACACATAGGGTAATTTTAATCCCGGTAGTATATTCCAGTGGGATATTTTCCGACATCCACGCGGGCGAATCCGCGGGCAAAAACTAGTAATAATATAAGTTTTTAAGAATAATTCTTTGTTTGAAACGCCATCGTACTGACGACGATGCCTAGTGATCAATTCTGTGGAAGAAGTGACCTTAGTTCTGTAGAGGGCCATTTATAACTGGCCAGTATTATTATGCGGAAATGTTTTTAGGGCTGCGTACGAAATTGGTAAAAAAGGAACCCTTGTGGTGTGACTCAGTCTGTCTGTCTGTCTGTCACAGCTGGATATCTGAAGAACTACTAATGCTATCAACTAGAAATTTGTAAAAGTTTTAGATGACGTTTATACCTACCCAACTGTTTTGCAAATAAGAAAGAAATAAAAATATTTTTGTTTTTTTTGCAACAGAGTCTGAAAGGGGGTCTTTAAAATTCAAAGTGAGGCTACTAAGGCATGTGGGGTATCATATCAAAGAACGCTGTTTGCACATTCTCAAACATTTTTTATTTTTTTTTAGCCCGCACAGTTTTCGACTTTTGATGAAAAATGTAAAAAAAAATACCGTCCCCCCCCCTTATCTCCGAAGTTTGCAAAGAGAAAAATCTGAAATTATTCTATGTGATAGAAGTTTATGTAAAGATTACAGGAAAAATAAAACGACGTGGTAAAAAAATTAACACGAGTGATGTGCTTAGGAACAGCTAGTTAACTATGCCAGAGAAAATTCCTCGTAAACTTCTGAGTATTTCGGAGTTACCAGCATTTCTTCGAAATACTCATTCTTTTTTAAATAAATGAGTTCTCAAAGCCTTCATAGTTAACAATATAATCTACTACTTACTCATTAAATGTTTCATCAATTTGCCTTAATTTTTTTTACTTAATAAAATCATTCGGAGAGTTACTTATCTTTTTGTTACCATGCTGCAAAGTAAATCATTAACCTATTTAAACTTAACATTAAGAAAACCGAGCCGAAATCAAACATTTAAATCCAACAACTGTTTAATTTCAACAAATTAATTTACCAAATTAACAATGGATCGGGGATTAGTTACGAATTCAATTGTGCGAAAAATCTGCGCAGAGAAGCGCGGCTGTGACCCGGCCGTGTGTCAACACAGCGCTTTGTGCTCTGAGCGCTCGGGCGATGAAACAAACGCGCCCAGTTTAGAGCGTTATGGTGTGCCTGGAGAGAGCGCCACTGAAAAAAAGCGTGATCTAATTTTTAAATTTAGTTTTGGTGGTTTGGTTTTTAACACTTTGCGGGACATTGAACTCCCAACTTTAATTTTCATAACTTGGTGTCATAACCGTATTTTATTGTAAAACTAGCTTTTGCCCTTGGCTTCGCCCACGTGGTAGTCGAAAATTATCCTACGGGAACGTATAACCAGAATAAAAAGTAGCCAATTTATAAATCCAGGGCGTCAGCTACCTCCATACCAAATTTTATCAAAATTGGTCCAGCCATTTGAGCGTGGAGAAGTAACAAACATACAGACACACACACTCACAAACTTTCAGCTTTATAATATTAGTGTGATAATACATTGTACAATTGTTTGTTTTTCCTTAATAAAATAACTATAAGGGCTGGGTTTATTAACATTCAAACCACAGGTTAGGTATTTAAACAGTTGGTTTTTGTCAAACTTCCTAATGATTAAATATCTAAACAGCCGTTTTAAAAGTCGGTGAAGTCCGCCCTAAAACTTCTATTGTGTCTCTTTCAGTATCCCGCAAAGTGATCAAAGACGAATAATTAACGTATGATAATAAAAACGCTTTCAAACTTTACAAATGAATCAGCAAAATAGATTGAAAAACACAAAATGAGTAAATATAAGCGTATGGCGAAAAAATGCAAAAAAAAATACAGTTTAAAATTCAAAAATCGACTAAATACGCTAATAAACGCTTATCATTTAGTAGAATAACACTAGCAGATCAAGATTTTTAACCTCACCAAAAAACCAAAGCCCTCTAAAATCTAAACAAACATTAAAACATTTATCTATCAGTTAACGTTGACAAAAGCTCCCTGGCTCCGAGAGTACAACTCAAAGCGCTGATTAAATATGAATCGACGAATTAACTCCATGTCTTTGGCCGACGACTCAATTAAGCGAACAAAGTAGCAAAGTAAATAACGTCGTCGAATTAATTTTGTACGAAACCTTTTGAATTTGAAGCGGATTGTTTAAACTATGTCTATTGTGCGAAGGATGTACGGAATTACGGATTATGATTATGTGAATGGGAGGTAAGTATCTCTCGTGATTTTGTTGCTCGATGATGTGATGTAAATAAATACTAAGTATGTAGATATTAAAATTAGAAAGAAGTATGTACCGTCGAGTTAATTAATATATTGGCCTTTTCAGGCTTCAAAAATATATGAACGTCAAAAAAGTTCATAATTGTTCTGACAACTATAAGCATCATTAAATTGTGGTAACCTTAAGGTAGTCTCATGGTGAAGATCTAATGAACAAAAAAATACTTGGTAAATATCCCGTTTTAAATGAATAGTGGTAGCTAAATTAATTGTTGGAAAAAGTTTATGCCCGCGAGGTCTACTGTTCGCAGAACAACATACTAGTGTGGCGGCATCTACATCGCCACATATGAACTACGCATCAATGACATGACGTCACGCAAACCTGCATCGCGCAATTAGAGTTTACCACGCGATTAGCATATATACAACGTCCCGACATCAACCGTTGGGCAGTGGCCCACCAGACACAACACCCGTCGGGTCGGAGGATCCTCCCTTTTCAATAGAGGATGAGTGAACTTTACACCCTGTTCCTCATGCCTCTAAACTGGTGACCCCGAGCATGAACGTCAGCGCAGCCTTCGTGCAACTACATCAGCGTGACGTCATCAGCATCACTTCCTCAAGCTTTCGAGCGGCGAGTCACACAGCCAGCCAGCATCCACGGCTTCAACAGGTATCCTGACCACCAGCATGCAGCGGACGCGCATTCCTGGTCATCACCTTCAGCCTCAACCCAGCGCTGTACACTCCGACTCACTGGAGCATAACGCAGCGCCACCCCGACTCACTGGGGTATCACCGCAGACAGTTCCGACTCACCGTGAACTATGCGGCACCCGGTTCCGACTCACTGGAACCACAACTGGCACTGGCAAGCATCGCAAGATACACGACTCAGCCCACTATCGACCTCCGGTCTCCGGAGGGGAGTGATGTGGCGGCATCTACATCGCCACATATGAACTACGCATCAATGACATGACGTCACGCAAACCTGCATCGCGCAATTAGAGTTTACCACGCGATTAGCATATATACAACGTCCCGACATCAACCGTTGGGCAGTGGCCCACCAGACACAACACCCGTCTGGTCGGAGGATCCTCCCTTTTCAATAGAGGATGAGTGAACTTTACACCCTGTTCCTCATGCCTCTAAACTAGTAAATAATTTAATTAAAAGTGGAAATGAAATCAAGATTGTCTATACTCACTAGTTGTTTAACACTTACTCGGAATCTATGAATTATTAATGACAAGTGAAAAATTAAAGTTCGTAAACCACGTAGTATCTACCATCTATTTAATACTTATCTGTTCCCACCTAAAAACTACTCAAACTCAAATCAATACCAAAAAACCGGCCAAATGCGTGTCGGACCACGCACAATGAGGGTTCAGTAGTTGAAAAGAATTTATTCCAAAGACAAACTTAACATTGTGTTGAAAAACATGTTCTCCCATACACATACACATATACGTTACGGACAATTGTCCAACTGCATATTTAAGTTTGTATTCGCAAAAAACTATTCATAAAAATAACATCACGCCTTGTTTCCCCGAAGGCTTGGGCAGAGGTGTACATATACACCCACATTTTGCCAGAAAAAAAAACTAAAAGCTATTTTTTTATGTGATAAAACTACAAATAATCAAATTTCGGACTTTTTCCTTTATTTGTGCTGTGAGACCTTGCTTCTTACCAAATTCCATGATTGTATGTCAACGGGAAGTACCCTATAGGTTTTGATTTACCTGCGAGTATCGAAATATATTATGTCGCACAAATGGCCGTATTTTTTATCGCGTTGATTTAGAAGCTTGATTTTTTTAGAGCTCTAAGGGACCATAGATTTACGTATTTGGTATTAATTTCAACTTGATACCTCTACGCGTTCCTGAGAAAAAGAGCCTTGACCCATGACATACTTCAAAGTATTTTTTTATGTGATAAAATTACAAATTACTATAATGTTGTTACCTACGTATAATGTTACTATAATGTCAATGAATATTTTAATGATAAATTAAATTAATACTTAATTAAAAATGAATAAATACCAAAACTAATAATAAAATAAAAGTGGAAGTGAGTACTTATTAGAAAAACTTTTATATTTTACTTTTTCAAATAATAATATAATAATAGCCCTCTTCCTATATCCTATTTTGCTGTGCCCGACAGGGTCCACAATGATCTATATAAACTGATGTATATTTTATAATGTACCTTACCACCTATGCTAACATTGTGGAATGCAAATAAATATATTGAGTATTGAGTATTGAGTATTGAATTACCAATTTTCAGACTTTTCCATTATTTGTAAGACCTTGCTTCTTGCCAAATTTCATGGTTCTAGGTCAACGGGAAGTAGCCTATATGTTTTGATTTACTTGCGAGTATCAAAATATATCGCATAAACGGCCGTATTTTTTATTGCGTTGACTTTTTTACAGCTTCAAGGGACCATAGACTTACGTATTTGATATTAATTTGAACTTGATACCTCCACGCGTTCCTGAGAAAAAGGGTCTTGACAGACAGACAGACGGACAGACAGACAGACAGACAGACAGACAGACAGACAGACAGACGGACAACGAAGTGA
Source organism: Cosmia trapezina (assembly GCA_905163495.3). Taxonomy (NCBI): domain Eukaryota; kingdom Metazoa; phylum Arthropoda; class Insecta; order Lepidoptera; family Noctuidae; genus Cosmia; species Cosmia trapezina. Next base: position 21,675,334 of record LR991037.1, read on the forward strand.
TCCTATAAGGGTTCCGTTTTTTCCTTTTGAGGTACGGAACCCTAATAAAACACCAAAAATAGTCCCAAAACACTTCAAAACATCAACGTACCATGACGTATTATTTTGACTTTTACAAAACGGTCCATTTCGTCACGTATCATAAAAATAGCGAACGGGAACCCTTCGACTACTGTCTACTGACTAGGTAACGGACATCGAACCATAACAATGTCAGACGGGTGATTTTTTAACGCGACGATTTTTTATCGGGCTCTGAATTTGCAACTCTTGCGTTTGTGGCTAAGTAATACCTAACAGCCTCACGGGTCGCTCGATCAGGTTAAGCTACGCTTGCCGCGGTTGGTCCATGGATGAGTGACCATCTTTACACACCGAAACTCCTCCGTGCCTCGGAAAGCACGCTAAGTCGTTGGTCCCGGCTGTTATCCGTGGATCTTTCACAGTCGTTACGGGTCGTTAGAAACCCGAAAGTCTGACAATCAGTCTTACCAAGGGATATCGTATTACCCAGTAACTGGGTTGTGGAGATCAGATAGGCAGTCGCTCCATGTATAATACTGGTATTCAGCTGCATCCGCTTAGACTGGAAGCCGACCCCAACATAGTTGGGAAAAGGCTAGGCAGATGACTGGATTTTCAACTCTCGGTGTTGAGCCGAGCATTGAGAATCCAACAGAGAGCGCGTCAAAAAACAAATACACTGAGACACTGTTTGTCCACCGTATCGCCCGGGAACGACACGTCAACGACAAAACAGCTGATGGCGCTGAAGGAGCGACAGTACATTTACTATGGCCGAATAATCTCGTTTCTCGTTGACGTCCCGTTCCCGGTGCGGGTGGATAAATAGTCCAAGTAAGGTTTTTAACTCTCGGTGCTATGAAAATCCAGTGCGGGATAAAAAATCGCTGCGTTAAAATATCGCCCGTGGGTACGACGGCTTACAATGGCGGACGGGACCGACGGGCGACGCCGACGGCTGTCTTTATAAAGATTAAATAGTATTGCGCTATACAAAACGGAATCTCAAAGGAACAAGTTCTAACCATTCGTTGTCCGGATTTTGGTAGAGTGACTAGGATGTGTTTAAGAGATAGGGTTTTGGAAATGTAAAGGGTCAAAATTTTTTCATAAAAAACATTTCGCATTTAAGTTCATGCTTTAGAACGAAAAAATAATATTTTTTAGTAAAATCAATGTAATAAACTGTAAATATATTTATAGTAATATAAATACTTACCATCTTTGACGCACGGAGGCTCAGAAAGCACGTTAAGCCGTTGTTCCCGGCTGTCATTATTGGATCTTTAATCATTACGGGTCGTCAGAAGACCGAAAGTCTGACGCAACCAGTCTTACACTCCCAACATAGTTGAAGGCTAGGCAGATGATGATTTTGATGAGTGAAAATAAATGCTTAATTTTGAACCTGCTTCAATTTTTCATTTAACTGATAGTGAGGGAAGTAAGACAGTATTTTTTTTATCCATTGATCAACTTGTGGCGCCCTGAGAAATATTTCAACTGTGCGAAGTTTAATCTGTAACGAGGTAATTTCTTTTTAAAGAATTTATTGACCTTCCCGTACTTCTACCAAAAAATACAATTTCACGGTCACCCTACAGTCCCCTGCACTTGACACACAGATTCGAGTGTCCCCTTTAGTTACGGATTATCCGGGAAAGTGCACAACATGTTGTCAATGCGGCGGTAGTTGCGGACACAAGCGGGTATGGTGCGATTTGTGCGTCACATGTTTATTTGGACACCCGATGATAGCTGTTTGAGTGCCACTATTCATTTATTCTTGGAGTTAGAAAATACAGTTACAATGAACCGAGGACTAGGTTTTATTTTTGAGGTTTCGTAAGTATATTTAAGGGTTGTCTTGCTACGAGCCAAAGTGGTTTAAAAACTGCTGTAATGAGAATCAGGTTTTTGGCAATTTTCTACTTTTTCTTTTTCATGAACATTACTAGGTTCTCGTTAAGTGTCCGCGTGATCTCGTGGCTATTTTGAAAAGTATATTTTATTTGTTATTGTTATTAGTTGTCGCACGCCAATTAGCAGACACAGTAGATTTTTAGGGTTCCGTACCAAAATGGTAAAAAAGGAACCCTTATGGTGTCACTCAGTCTGTCTGCCTGTCTGTCTGTCTGTCTGTCACAGCTTGATATCTCAAGAACTACCTACTAAGAATGCTATCAACTTGAAATTTGGAACAATTTTTATGACGTTTACCCAACTATTTTGCAAATAAGAAAGAAATAAAAATATTTATATTTTTTTTGTAACAGGTGCTGAAAGGGGGTCTTAAAAATTCAAAGTGGGGTTACTAGGGCATGTGGGGTATCATATGAAAGAACGCTGTTTGCACATTCTTAAACATTTTTTTATTTTTTTTAGCCCGCATAGTTTACGACTTTTGATGAAAAATTTTAAAAAAATTACCGTTCCCCCCCCTTATCTCCGAAGTTTACACAGGGAAAAATCTGAAATTATTCTATGTGATAGAAGTTTATGTAAAAATTACAGGAAAAATTAATGTCTCTAAATAGCAGACTTTTTCAGAAATCGGAACGGAACCCTCGGTGAGCGAGTCTGACTCTTGACCGGTTTTTTTATTGTTATCTGCACATCTGGGTGTCAATCGACGTTTAAAGAGTTAATATCAAGGCGTTTTGTAACACAATGTTACTGTTAACACTATTAGAAAACGATTTCTAGAAAAAATACAAAAGATTATACAGAAAATTACAATCAAGCAAAATATTCTCAGAAGCATTAATTGGCACCTGTTACACACAGCCAAAAAAATTAATCCAGGGAAAATAAACCGTGAACGTATTAAACTAATGCTGACAACCATACTAAAAGAACAGATTTCTTCCAAAAACGATTAGTTCCGTTACAAGTGTACACATGTGCTCATCCCCATGCCATCCCATGGGGGATGACCCCCATGTATCATCGATATCAACACCATATGGCCCCCATAAGGGATTTATAATTACAAGTGTATTTTATTAAATGTATTGTCCGCGAATCAACAGGAATTGTTGTCAGCTGAGCCGTGAAATGTAAAAAATGATTAATATGGTGTACCTAATCTGCATACCGAGAAAGAAAGATGTAAGGGTATTTATTTTTTAATTATTTATTTTGTTTTTTTTTTTTTTGGTATAGCGACGGCAGTCTAAAGGCTGTATTTATAAAATATGGAGAAATTAAAAGCATCAATTCAGAAAAAAACGGCCAAGTGCGTGTCGGACCACGCACAATGCAGGGTTCCGTAGTTGAGATGAATTTATCCCAAGAACAAACTTAATAATGTAGTAAAATAACATGTTCTCCCATTTATTCCAACTGTAAATATAAGTTTGTACTCACAATATTGAGAGATTTACCATGTTATTTTAAGACCACAGACTTCATAAAGATTTTCCTGTAATCTACAGGTAAAGAATTATTTTTTCTGTATTTTTTTCAAAATTTTAGGCTCTGTGGTTTCGGAGATAAGGTCAATAATGGTATAATGGTCAATTTTCGTCTACTTTCTTAAATAACTTTAAAACTAATAATTTTAAAATTATAAAAAAAATCTAAGACCCTCACAGTACGCCCTTTCAATTGATATATCACACAATACAGTTTGCAAAACTATTTTTTAAATTTTCTTATTTGCCCCTCAAAAGTGACCCCCATATTCAAAATTCATTAAGTTATGCGTCCGTGTTTGGGTCACAGAAATTCATATGTGTACCAAAATTCAACTTAATCGGTCCAATAGATTCGGAGCAAATTTGCTGTGATAGACGGACAGACAGATAGACAGACAGACAGACACACGAGTGATCCTATAAGAGTTCCGTTTTTTCCTTTTGAGGTACGGCACCCTAAAAACAACGAGATGTGTCGTGGGACACGCAATTGGAACGAAGTTCTTTTCACTTTTGTACGCACGGCTCAGCTATACATTTCCAGTATAAGCTGATCTAGCATTGTATAGGATTTCCTTACTATGAGAGGTCAGTGTAAACTGGATTTGTATAGCTTGATGTGTAGCCGTGTGTACACTTGGCGAATGAGAGCCATTAGACCGAAAAAAGTGTAACATTTTTATCGTAGTAGTCGCCAAGTTGTCGCCAAGTGTGCAGACTACAGAGTATACCTAAAATATATGTGTGTAAAATACATGTGTGTATGTGCGTCAAGGAACTTCGTTGCAAAAAATTTGATAAACTATGTAAAACATGGATTAACAAATTTTTTATACAAAGAAAGACATATTAGTATTTAAATGAGACGAACACATAAACAGAGAAACCGTGACTGACTAAAAGCAATATCATAAATAGTGTCATCGTGTTCCAATATCCATTTTGTCACAGCCAAAAGTAATAACTAATCTATTCACAAAATCACCACAGAAACAATTGAAAGCCCCCTTAAAAACGAACATATGTGATCATTACATTAACGTAACGTCGTTTAACTTAATCAATTATTTTGGCGGGCTTGCTCCGCAGCCCACTGTGCAGGGGTGACACAAATTGACTAATCACACCCTATAATGATGCTGCCGGTATGTCACCGCGTCCCGTCCTTGCCAACCCTACTTTGATTCCTGATTTTAGGCCAGTTTTAAGTGGTAATTTATCATTTGATTTTAAAGTAGTGACATGTTTCGTTCCAGTGTTTTATAATGTTTTAAGGGTGAATATAGGTCAGGTTTGTTTTTGTTTGGTTCATCTTACTTAACCCTTTTTTAATGCATTGGGAGAGAAGAACTAGGTTTTGGTAGGAACAAAGGCGTTTAATTTTTTGCATTTGTTTTTATTATTATACAGCAAGTAGAGTAGATGAGTTGGTAATTTCTACATCATTTTGTACAGTAATGGTAACCAAATTAAACTTAAGGCCTTAAAAGCTAAACACAATTAACATTATTCTGTGGCAAAAGTTGTCAGATGATACAGACTTACCAATTGAGGTTATAAATTTATTTAAGTACTGGTATAAAAACCAGAAGAATTCTGTTAGGTGGGCGGATGCCCATTCTGCATCGTACGGGCTAGGTTGTGGTGTGAGGCAGGGGGGGTTAACCTCACCTAGTTTGTTTAACCTGTATATGGACCGGCTGGTTGGTGAACTGAGTCGCACCTTGGTCGGATGCTCTATTGATGGAAAGATGATCAATAACCTCAGTTACGCTGATGATATGGTGCTACTCAGTCCATCAATCTGTGGTCTAAGGAAGCTGTTGGCCATTTGTGAGAGCTATGCGGAGGCTCATGGCTTGAGGTATAATGCAACAAAGAGTGTAGTTATAGTGTTTAAAGTTCGTAATAACACACCTGCAAATATCCCACCTGTGAAGTTGCAAGGTACTCCGTTGCAGGTCGTCACTCAATTTAAATACCTCGGCCATGTGGTCTCGGATTGTCTCTCGGATGACCAGGATATTGATAGGGAGCGCAGGGCGTTGGCAGCCAGATGCAATATGCTTGCCCGCAGGTTTGCACGGTGTACTAAAGAGGTAAAATTGACTCTATTCAGAGCTTATTGCCAGTCTTTCTACTCGTGCAGCTTGTGGGTTAGGTATACGCAGAAGGCTTACAACGCTCTGCGCGTTCAGTATAACAATGCGTTGAGGGTGTTGTTGGGGCTGCCTCGATTTTGCAGCGCGTCCGGCATGTTTGCGGAAGCGAGGCTAGACGACTTCTATGCCGACATGCGCAAGCGATGTGCATCTATGCTGCGGCGTTTCAGAGAGAGTCCTAACAACATCCTTGCTACACTGGCGGACAAAATAGATGGGCCGTTTATCAGGCACTGGGTGGGCAGACATGTGTGCACAGATGTACATGTCGCCAATTAATTTATATTTTAAATAATTACTAACAATAGGCTAAGGTATACTAACACTATATGGATCTATGGTCTGAATTAAAGAATTTGAATTTGAATTTGAATTTTCAGATTCTCTGCTTTGCTATTTTTTTGTTGTTGTTTTGCTTTTCAGTTTTTTTTTAAATTCTCTTGTTGCTAAGCTTTTCGTATTACTACTTACTAAACCCAAACGCGAACCTGATCTACGAAGAAAAGTAATAAAATGAGGGTCCCTCAAAGGGGCGGTGCTCCATACATTATCGCTCCCCTCAATATGCCCAATTGATATTCGATACACTAAATTCACACGCAAACTGCCTATTTGTATACAAAACGATCACTTTTGCCCCAAATTTATTCGAATATATCGCACTGTGCAGTTTTATTGCGCGGCAGAAGTAAATGAAGTCATTTTATTGGTTATTATTTGTTATATTAATGGGATAGAATGGCTTCGGTAATGATTTTTGGTTTATTACGGTGTTATATGCACCAAAAAAGTGTAAGGAATATTGATAATGTTTGGTTTGGTTAAAAATATTCGTGAACGGGCGCCGTCAGTTGAGAGACTGGTCATCTCTTATCTTCCAAGACTTATTTTTAATTTTATATTTTGAATTGATTTTAAGTTTTTTTTTTACATTGTTCTCACATGTAGAAGCAGCAAGAATAATGTACCCAGGATGTTGTATTACTTATTTTGATTTAAAAATAGTGTCCGTGGAGTTTCTTGCCCGTTCTTCTCCATAGACATCTACGTTTTGGATTGGGCAAATAGCTTCAACTTTCTGACTAACTGACCGACTCTTTAACAATTTAAAAGTGACTGTAATTTGTTTAATTGAATTATATGTTTTGAGTTTGAATGCATCAAAAATCAAGAGCTTTAGAATCATCTTAGTGTGGTGAATAAGGTGAACAGTTCACTAGTTGTTAATCAATATAATTTTTGTTTTTTTTTTTTGCCAATAATGGTTCCAGAAGTCTATAGCCTTTTTAATCCTTTTTATTTTGTTATAGAATGGAGGCTACTAACTTAGCACTCACGCCGCGAGAGACTCTCAAACCTAGAGCAGAACACAAGGCTTTGCAATTAAGTGGCAAACCCAATCAGGTAAGAGTTAATTACTTTTAATTAGTTTTTTTTTAAAATAGATATTATCAGGTCTGACAATTCTACACTTGCGTGCAAAAAAATCGACCCACCCCAAAGGCTTTCGTTCAGAACACGATAAATAAAAATCTAAAATTAATTAATGAATACTTTTCACACTGTTTATTAAATGTCAGTCTAAGATTACAATAGACCAGTTTTTACTGTAACAGATTTTGGTTTATTGCTTTTACAGACTGAAACAACAAAAACGGTTAGAACAGCTCAATTTTTTAATAAATAATTTTAAGTAAAAAATCAAAAAAAAGCATTAAATTTCTAAAGAAAACTTTGTTCAGTAGCTTGTATTCCCCCACGTGCTCCTATTGCAGCTTCCATCCTGGTTTTCATTGACCTTATTAATGTTTTTATGAATTCTTGGGGTATACCATCCCACTCCTCTTGAATACCTTTAGTTCCTGGAGGGTTTCTGGAGGCTGATTTCTGGCCCTGACCCTTCTCTTCAGCTCATCCCATAGATGTTCAATGGGATTAAGGTCAGGGCTCCTAGCTGGCCACTCCATAACAGGAATTTCCACTTCACGTAGGTACTGGAATACTATCGTGGCTGTATGTGGTCGGGCGTTGTCCTGCATTAGCGTGAAACCCTCGCCTACAAATCCAGCATATGGCATGACATGTTGTTCTAGCACCTCCTGGATGTATCGCTGTGCAGTCAGATTGCCTAGACGAGGTCCTGATACGAACTGAAGATCCGTTTTTCCTTCCAAAGAAATTCCGCCCCAAACAGTCCACGAACCTCCTCCAAAAGCCACTCGTTCTTGAATACAAGCCTGTGCAAATCGTTCTCCCTCTCTTCGATAAACTTTCCTGCGCCCATCATTTCCATGAAGACTGATTTTACACTCGTCCGAGAACAGTACGACCTTCCATTGTTCGAGTGTCCAATCAACGTGAGCACGAGCAAATCGAAGCCGCGCTTGGCGATGCGCGGGGGTTAATTTTGGACCATTAGCGGGCTTGTGAGGATGCAATCCGCTTTCTGCAAGTCTCCGTCGTACAGTCCATTCACTTACAGCTACACCGCGAACATTACGAAGTTGCTGTTGCACCTGAACACCAGTAAAATGTCGATTTCTTAAACTTGTAGACACCATAAGTCGATCATCTCGTTCTGAAGTAGCCCGATTTCTTCCCGAACCTGATCGTCTATTGAAGCTCCCAGTCTCTAAGAACCTTCGGTACACTCGTCTTACTGCTGATCGACTTAGGTGAAGACGTCTGGCCACGACGCGCTGACTCAATCCAGCCTGGATCAGTGCTACAACTTGAGCGCACTCAGACGGAGTAGTATCCATTTTCACAAAGAGTAAAAACAATTAAACTCAAGGTAAATGGTCAACAAATCAGCAAAAATAACCAATTATTGAATAAACAATAAATTGATTAACTTTTAGCACAATGCAATGCCACTGAGATTGCGTTATTAAAAATGAGAAATGAGGGTGTCCGAGTAAACAAGTCAATATCATCAACAACATCCCGTTTATTAAAGTGTAGGGTATGTAAAAATAAAGTTTATGAAACATACCTTCAAATTAATTTATTAGTTTTTGTTTGTCTGATCTTAATTTTTATTTAGTGTGTGTCGTTTCGAAACTTACAGGGTGGGTCGATTTTTTTGCACGTAAGTGTATTTTCGTATGTAGATGGTCTTATAAAAGTACTTACTAAACTAATTGATATTTTTATCATACACCTATACCACAAAATATATTTTCGCAATATTTATTCTAGAATTATCAAACTTTGAACCACTCCTGGTAAAATATTGCGTTTGGAAAATCACAATTCTAGACTTTTTCAAAATCTTGTTAGTGATTTGGATTACACATTACTAGTATTCCTGTTTCATAAACTCCTCCGACTACTATGACAGAGTAACTCTTAACAGCCTAGTCATTAGTCTACGTAGAATATTCAGCTTTTGTTATAACAATATTTATTTAAGTATTTAAACTTCTCGCACACAATAAGTATAAAATGCGGACTTAATACCAGCGTCGTTTACACGGTGCAAGCTTCTGGAACGTTCAAGAGCAATAATCGCATGCCATAAAGCACGTTCAATTTTATTGCCATTCAAGATTTGCATGCAAGTGTTTACACGCGTGCGATTCCATAAAACGGCATATAAAACAATTGAATGCAAGTTTTGCCATTCAATAAAATCGCATGCGACTTAAGTATGATGCGCAGTGCAATTTCGCGGGCTACCCCGCGAAATTATTTTTTTTTGAGTTTTTTGCAATTTGAAAACAAAAAGATTCCTCAAACGAACGAATTGTAACGAATCTGCACGAAATCTAACTTAGAGAGACGTATTGATGATTTTTATGGTTAAAATTATTTATGTACATAAGTTTTATTGCCGCGTATCATACTTTGATCAAGATACATCCTGACACGGACCCGCAAATTGCAAAAAACCCAAAAAAATTGAATTTCGCGGGCTTCACAGCGCAATCACCTTAATTGTACACCTTGTTTAGATGGTGCCAGTTAATTGCCCTTCAATTTTATGGTATGTCACAGGCAATAAACTTGTACCATGTAAATGGAGCTTTAGGCATTCTCTACCAGTCAACCAAGGGTGTTGAATTATTTAACATTTTTTTCTTTCACAGGTCGGCACAGTCCTCCTGTACGGAGTACCAATAGTCTCCCTGGTAATCGAAGGCAACGAGCGCCTCTGCCTGGCCCAGATCTCCAACACCCTGCTGAAACAGTTCTCGTACAACGAGATTCACAACCGTCGGGTGGCCCTGGGTATCACGTGCGTGCAATGTACCCCGGTGCAGCTCGAGATACTGAGGAGAGCTGGTGCCATGCCCGTGTCATCGCGACGATGTGGTAATAGCACTCAGTATGGCATAAATTGATATTCCGGCCACCGAGAGAATGCACTCCTGACCTCCCACTTGTCAGTTGACCACGATTAGGAACTAATAAAGTTTAAATACGTGTTGTTTTGTACTCAGCGTTTGCAGTCCTTTTACAATGTTACCTCTGATTTTGCTTCCTAGTGATCTTTATTGGCGTTACTATAAGGTTGTTGTTAGGTAACTGCGAAAAGACTGTATATAGATAACTGAAAGGTGTCACGGGTGCATTCTCTCATCAGAAGGCGTGTACAGTGTAGTAGACTAGTAACATGAGCGAATTAACCACGTTTTTACACCATTTAACTGAAATTTAGTCACTCTTTGGAGATGTTTTGTTGATAAGTAAGTGCTTGAGACTGACGGAAAAACAAGCGACCAAGGCTAGAATTTCCTGGTTACTGACAAGTCCGGTAAAGGTACGTCCGCTTATATCGACATATAAGCGGACGTACCTTTACCGGTCTTGTCAGTAACCAGTGTTAGTCCAGTGGTTAATTAGTTCATGACTATAGTAGTTATAACTAAGTACAAAGTCCAGTTCTGTTTATTTTCTCTTTTTTATTTAGCACGCATTTATTTAAGCATAAATTAATGTGAAAATATGAATTTATATTTTTTTTTGCTATCGTAAAGTAAATTCAAACAATGTTTAAATTGCATAAAATGCATAACCGAACTACTGATTGGGAGAAGACACTGGCTCCTGTAATGCAGGTGTTGTTACCTAGCGCAGGAGTTTATGCCAATAATGGTTTTTTTTTTAAATATATTACATAACTATTAGGCACTAGCTGACCCGACAGACGTTTTCCTGTCCAAATTTCAATAATTCATACAAAATTCCCGTAAAAAGATTACAAAGGTTTTTTTTTGACCCAGTTGACACTAACCACGGATTCTGTAATCAAAGCTTTAAAGAGACTTGACCCTAATAAAGGGCCGGGGCCTGACTGACTGCCTTCTATCTTCTCTGGGGAAGCCGCTCTCTATGATTTATAATAAATCATTGAGCACAGGTTGTTTTCCGAAGACTTGGAAAGAAGCACGAGTAGTACCGATTTTTAAGCCGGGTGACAAGTCCGCCGCGAATAACTATAGATCAGTATCTATTTTGTCTGTGTTTGGTAAGGTGTTCGAAGCTTTGGTATAGCCTATACTTTTGTGGAATGTGAAACAAACATGTGTAGACTCAATCACCATTGTATTGTATAATTGCTTAGCACATGTGTGAGTACTATGTACCTACTCTAAAGCTACCATTTACTGGGTGCGTCTTTATTTGACTTGGATGTGCCCTGGCGGCTGAGAGTGTGTCATGCTCACTCTAATGCCTCGCTGATGGTGGCGCGTGTGTTGGATCATTTAACGAATCCATACGTCAGGTTCGTCAACGGGCGCTGTTGGTGGAGGCTGGTCATACCTTAGCTGCCACGGCTTATTTTAATTTTAATTTTGAATTGTTTTTATTTTTTTAATACGGACGCTTTTAACGTTCATCGTTCTCACATGTATAATTTCAACATGAATGATGTAACCAATATTTTGTAACCATATTTTGATTTAAAAGAGTGTCCGTGGAGTTTCTTGCCCGTTCTTCTCTAACATTCTCCATAGATCTACGTTTTGGAATGGGCAACTAGCTTCAACTTTCTGACTTACCTACTGACCGACTCTTTGACAATTCAAAAGTGCCTGTAATTGGTTTAATTGAAATAAATGCTTTGAGTTTGAGTTTGAGTTTGAGTTTGACATTGATGCCTGAACAACACGGCTTCATGAAAGGCCGCTCGACTGGAACCAATCTTGCGTGCTTTATATCGGATTTAGTCAATGCCGTAGACCGTGGATCACCTGTAGATGTAATCTACACTGATTTTAGCAAGGCGTTTGACAAGGTGGATCACAAAATGTTAGTTAAAAAATTACACACAATCGGTATTGCAGGAAACTTGTTGCAGTGGTCTGAGTCTTACCTTGTTAAACGCACAGCTAAAGTTGTGGTAAACGGTTTTTCGTCAAACCTGTTTCTGACACCCTCAAGCGTACCCCAAGGCTCACATATGGGCCCGTTGTTTTTCAATATATTTATAAATGATGTGGGATAATATTTTTGTGTTCACCAAAAATATTATCCGTACATCAAAATACTGATCGTGCACCAAATATTCCTGAATGTTACACAAAACACCCGCGCGTCCGAAACTTCACATTGGTGAATCATTTGGGTTAGAATCATTTGGGTTAGGTTAGGTTAGGTTAGAACAGTGACCCTTAACGCGCGACGGCGAGCGAGCGAAGCGAGCGGTGCCACGGCAGCGGCCGCCGAGCGCCATATCCAATAGATGCTCGTTATGACATATTTTAATGAACATATTTTGGTGCACATTCAGTATATTTGGTGGAACACAGGCAAAATTAGGTAAATGAAATGGGAATAAATTGAAGTACTTTTAAATACCATCCAATGATGTGTCGTCTTGTTTTGTACACTCGAAGATATATTTATACGCGGATGATCTAAAAATTATAAAACGAATTGAGTGCAATCAGGATCCATATAAACTCCAAGAAGACTTAGACCGTTTTTCCCAGTGGTGTTTGGACAATAACACGTTACTTAATGCTGACAAATGCAATCACGTACATTTTTCTAGGAAAAAAGGACCGTATTTTCGTAATTATAGAATTAATGACCAAATTATTTACGAGAAAGAAGTTATTCGTGATTTGGGTGTTTATATTGACAATAAGCTTCGGTTTAATATTAACGTTGATAAAATTGCTACTAAAGGGTTTAAGATGTTGGGTTTCATTCTGCGTAACTGGAAGGATTTTAGGCGCGTCTCAACTAAAATTGCAATCTTTAACTCAATAGTCAGATCAGGTTTAGAATATTGCAGCATAGTTTGGACTCTATTCTACAAAATACATAAACGTCGTTTAGAATCAGTGCAGAAAAGATTTATTTGGCACTTGTCATATCATTGCAATATGGCCAGAAATCTAACTAGCTACAGCTCACGCTTGAAACATTTCAAACTTATGAGTCTGGAAAATCGCCGTTTGATCTTAGATCATCAGTTCCGATACAAGATAATAAACACACATATTGATTGTCCGCGGTTACTGAGTCAAATAAATTTGAATGTGCCTTACAAACTTGCCAGATATCAGTTGCTTCGCGCTAAGGGCTTTAAAACCAATTTGGGTAATTTTTCCACCATTGATAAAATGCAGATTCAATTTTGTCGCCTGTCACGCTCACCCAGCGTGGATATTGATATGTCTTACTCTTTATATAAAGTCAAGTCTCTCTTGCATAGGGCATTAACATAAAGGCGAAAAATTAATATTGTAGTTTCTATTCTATCTTTCACTTACATATCTATATAAATTAGTAAATTATGTTTTGTAACTGTATTTCCTACTCCTATGTTTAATGCATGCCGTGGCAGCCTTTAATTAAAGTTACACTATAAAATGTAAAAATAATATGGGTAGTTTTAGCATGTATTTTTGGTGTACGCTTTTTTGGTTGTCCTTAAATAAATAAATAAATAAAAGCGGGCTTTGAAGCTTTTCCGTGCTTTTCCAGACTATAGTCGACTGTTCTGGACGAAACTCTATCCATGCTATATTTTCAGTAACACTTCTGATAAATAAGTGAAAATTCTTTACTCATTGAACCTACTTTTTTGTAACCGTCATGAGAAGCTATAAATTTTGTAAACAAGTGTTCAGGAGTTCACAACATTTGGACCAACAAAAAAAATGAATTTGTTTAAGATTTAATAAATTATTAAGTAACAAACATTAATTAACATATATTATTTAAGAATAATTATTCGTCAGATTCAGATGTTTCCATTTCTGTGTCAGAATCAGTGACATGTAACTCGTACGCATTCGAAACTCGAATGACGCGTTTATTTCAAAATGGCGTCCCGATAGTTTACAATCCCTGCGACGGACGCGTTCCGGTACCTAGAAACACAAACGATAGCGCTTTGCGTCGTTAAAATATGATCCGACTAAATTAAATAGGTTGTTACTTTCATATAACCCGTCTATATTTCATGTCGATTGAATATGGTCAATTTATTATTATCTCGCAGTATAAAATGTTTACTTAGTAAAAGATGTTTGTTTACATAATTTATAGCTTCTCGTGACGGGTACTTTATTTAAATTATTGTTATTTACTTGCACTTCGAACAGGAAAACCGTATCTAGCTTATACTACCTAGAATTTTCGGCATAATTGGGTTATTCAAACTTCAGAAGGCGCCTTTTAACTCAAACTTCGGTATTACAGGTATGATAACAAGGCGAGAAGCGGAGCGTCTCTGCAAGTCATTTCTCGGAGACAATGCTCCTCCAAGATTACCTGATGACTTTGCGTTTGCTGTCCATCACGAGTGCGCTTGGGGATGCCGTGGAGCATTCTTACCGGCCAGGTAAGATATAGGACATGTTGAATTTGTGTGTTAACGACTCAGTTTGTTCAAAGGCAACGCTGGTAAGATGAACTAAGCTAAGAGATTGGAACTCAATGGTAAACAGCAGAAGTGGTAAGAAGGTCACAGAAATGGGTACAGAAAATTGTTGCAACACAATGTGACAATATGTACATAGTAAAATTATGAAATTATTCTATCACAATACGTTCTAAAACGGCTTTAGCTGTCGTGTCTAAGTAGCATCCGAATAGGGATGATGAATGGGTAGTAAAAAATAAATTCTATTTAGGCCGCCAGTCAGATAATAAAAAAAATATTAGACATGTATTTTTTGCTTTATCATATTAAGGCTTCCATACGCAAAATACGCGCATTGACGTGGAGTTGCGGATACCAGCCCGTATTACCTATCATATTAAGGCTTGTCCTCCCTAAAATACGGCGAAAATAAGTAACTTTGTTTCCATTTATTACAGTAACTATAGCACCTGTTTGATAGAAAAAAAAGTTACTTATTTTCGAAGTTTTTTTTTGCAACAGGAACTTAAAGGGGTCTTAAAAATTCGAAGTGGGGCTACTAGGGCATGTCATCATATAAAAGAATACTGTTTGCACGTTCTCAAACATTTTTTTCCCTTTTGTTTAGGGCGCATAGTTTTCGACTTTTGATGAAAAATGTTTAAAAAAATACCGTGCCCCCCTTATCTCCGAAGTTTGCATGGAGAAAAATCTGAAATTATTGTATGTGATAGAAGTTAATGTAAAGATTACAGGAAAAATAAAACGATGTCTCTATACAGGGCGGAAGTGACATCGACGCGCAAACGGTTACCACTTATTTAGTACATCATTCTGAGCCCCCCTATATAGAAATTTTTTATCGGTTATTTAAAAAATCTGCATTTTCCTACAATAGTGCAATACCTACACGGTCAAAATGTATGGAAGAGCAGTTTTTTTTAAAATAACCGATGATAAATTTCTATATAGGGAGGCTCAGAATGATGTACTGAATACGTGGTAACCGTTTGCGCGTCGATGTCCCTTCCACCTTGTATAGCACACTTTTTCAGAAATCATCAACAAAAATTAAATATAAATGATGGTACGGAACCCTCGGTGCGCAAGTCCGACTCCGGTCAAGAACCGAACCGAACCGGTCAAGAGTGACCGGTTTTTTCTTAGTCACAGAACATAACATCACGCCTCCACAGGATCCAGACCCTAGACCTAGTAACGTTATGTCAAATACTTTCTTCCTAGGTACAACTCCTCACGGGCGAAATGCATCAAGTGTGCCTACTGCGGGCTATTCTTTTCCCCAAACAAATTCATATTTCATTCTCACCGAGTGGGTCCTGGTGACAAGTACATCCAGCCTGATGCAGCTAACTTCAACTCTTGGAGACGACACATGAAGCTCAGTGGAACTCCCCCTGAAGAAGTGGTCCACGCTTGGGAAGACGTGAAGGCTATGTTCAACGGGGGAACGAGAAAACGGATGCTGTCGGCTGCTAGGTGAGAGCGAGATAGACATGAATTGTATGTTGGGTGGGTGAAAGGGTTTTAAAGTTTGTTTGAACTGATAATGTGCTGAAGTATGATATTTTGCACAGATCACGAAATCTTCGGATATTTTGTGATGCGCTAAGGTAGCCCGCGAAATTCGAATTTTCTTACGTTTTTTGCAATTTGCAGGTCAGTGTCAGATTGTATGTTGATTAAAATATGATTCGCGGCCGTAACTAATATGACTTTACAGAATTATAATCATTAGAATCAGCAATACAACTCTAGAAGTTAAAATTGACCTTAAACTTCATGATTTCATGGAATCGCTAGATTTGAGGTCAATTCTAACTTATAGAGTTGTATTGCTGATTCTAATGATTATAATTCTGTAAAGCCATATTAGTTACGGCCGCGAATCATATTTTAATCAACATACAATCTGACACTGACCTGCAAATTGCAAATAACGTAAGAAAATTTGAATTTTGCGGGCTACCTTAGCGCATACCCCTTAATGTCAACTTTAGCTTTATTCTTCTAAATCCGTATACAAAAATCGATTTAAAAAGTTCAGCTTTAAATTGTGCTTCAGAAGAGTGCCTCTTCGCAGGCCAGAGCCGGAAGGAGGCACAGAGGCCAAGAGACCAGCTGCCAGTCCTCCCACCGCCCATGCACCCGTGCCCCGACTGGCTGACTACGTGTGGGGGGCCCGGCTGCCTCTGCCGTATGCTATACCTTGGTTGAAGCCCACTTTGTGGACCCCCGGTAAGTCACTAGTAATGTGTGAGTTTGGTCGATTTTTTTGTTACTGTGGAATGATACCGCGCATCGTGCAAAACTAATTGTGTGATTAAGACAAGAAAAGCTTCAATTTAAAATTATATTGTGACCCCCAATAAGCTCTTTTCGGTCCAATATACAGGCTGTTCGGTGAGTGGACCGACACATTTTTTTGTGGGGGTCATTTGCTAGGTTTCACCCAAAGACCCCATGTCCTAAGTGGACGGTAATTGAAATATGTTTCCCGAAATATCGCCTTTAAACCGTTACATTTTATTTGTTAATGGTTGTAATAGAACAAATAACTTTTACTATAGTATTTCTATTTTAAATAAATTATTATTTGATCTAATTGATTTGTAGAAAATTACCTGCTATGTGCTTGCAAAATCTTAAAAATTTTTAAATATGAAAAATTACAACTTCTAAATTCATTATAAAAAAAACTAAAAGCCATTTTGAACTTAGTTTTATTTTAAAAAGTTTTTTAGCTATCCCCTTTCTAACGGTATGCTACATGCCATAGAAAATACAGTCATGTAGTCAAAATACTAGTTAGAACTGTCAGTTAGGAGTGTTTTAAGAAAATACTTATTACGGTAATTATGTTATAATTTAATTTTTAATGTATTTAAAATAAGAATACATTGTAGACTATAATAAAAGTTATTTTGTTCTATTACGATCTTAGACAAAATAATTTAACTAATCAAAGGCGAGATTTTGGGTAATTCAAAGAAAAAACTAAAAAACCATATCTCAAATACCGTCACACTTAGGGCATGGGGTCTTTGGGTTAAACTTAGCAAATGACCCCCCCAACACGCAAAAGGTTGTGTCAGTCCATGCACCGAACACCCTGTACTATATACACTAAAATAATAACTAGACAATGGAATTACCAGTTTCACTGAAATAGGAAGAATCAGTATGGAAGAACTGTGTAAAGAAGCGGATTACTTACCACAACCATTGATACTCTATCCAGGTGCTCTAACAGCATTGAGCAGCGTAAACTCCATAGAGGAGCCCCGAGCTTTCCGTCCGGTGAGGGGACACAGACTGGAGTCCCCGCAGCTGTCTCCTGTCATGTCTCCTCCGAGGTCTCCAACTAGGTAAGTTGAGATGAGCATTGTTGGCTCAAATTGATAACTCAAGTTAATCTGCGCAGTGTAAAAAAAAATATAACTAACTTGAATTTTATTAAAGTAACAATTTTCGTTCATTGGGAATGAAAAGACAAAACACAAAACTGGAAAAAAGACCAAACGGGTTGGTCTTTTAGCCCAGGCAGAAACAAAACACACTAAAATAGCAACGATTAAGTACATTTTTCATGTGTGTGAGATTTTCAATCAGCAGTCATATTTTGCGTACAAAATGTGCTGTTTCCTACCACAATTTAAACAAATGAGTTTTATTTTTTTTAACCTAGCATATCATCTAGATCACCGATGTCATCATCCCCGCGCCGGTCATCACACACTAGGTCACCGCTGCGGTCACCACCGCCGACATCACCTGTGAGGTCACCCAAGAGTGACCGGGACAGTGATGAGAGTGTCGACATAGAAACTACGGAGGAAGACCAGCCGAGAGATGTGGTAAGTGGCTTTAAATACTGCTTTACTTTTCTTTCGTATTAAAGTGCTAAGAAGTCAGAAAATAATCATTTCCATCCTGTTTAAAATAAAAGTGAGAACGTCCAATAAATTAGAATTTCGAGTCTTCGCATTCGTCGTCCATTTTTGTTTTAATTGATAACCTAATACACACACAAAGTATAGAGGCGGATATTAGTGCCATAGGCATTTTCTACCAGAATGCAGAGACAAACAGCGTTAGGTGCAATTACGAAAAAATTTGGAATATTTTATTTAAATATACATAAATTTATATAAATATTGATAGAGTTTCAGGTATTGTATGAAGGCTAGAGCTAATTTTTTGTATTTCTAATTATGACAGACTTAGCAGAAAGTGTAGAATTACTATGAAATCGTGAAAATAGATTCTATGTCAGTCAGTAAATTGCGCAGAAGAAGAATTTAATATTATAGAAGTTAAAATACTAAGGCTCACTATAATTCAGTAGGTATTGCTACAGATACCTTTATTGAGGATCTCGTGGCTAAGTAATAACAGCCGCAAGGGTTGATCAACCAGGTTAAGTTAAGCTTGCCGCGGTTGGTCAGTGGATGGGTGACCATTTTTACACTCCTCTTACTCCTCCGTGCCTCGGAAAGCATGTTAAGTCGTTGGTCCCACCTGTCATTCGTGGATCTTTGACAGTCGTTACGAGTCGTCAGAAGCCCGAAAGTCTGACAACCAGGCAATCGCTCCTTGTAAAATACTGGTATTCAGAGCTCCGGTTAGACTGGAAGCCGACCCCAACATAGTTGGGATAAGGCTAGGCAGAACCTTTATTCTTCTCCGATAATACCTATACAAAAGATACTAAGTACTAAGGAAAGACTACTCAATACTCGCGAATAAGTCAGTAAAAATAAGTCCAATCCTTTTATAACTTACGTAAACGTTTCTCAAAGATGCAATTTAATAGTATTGAGTGAATCGTATTATCCACTCGAGTTGGATTTTTCTAAGCTCGAGCGAACGGAGAGTTAGATCCAATTTAAAAAGTTGGAAGAGGAAAATTTTTCCAATCACCTTGTCTATAACTCGGTAATCGTTGCGATTAGTTTTTCTTTGTTCACCTATTTAGACTTCAAGGTGCTCTGCTGGATTTTGTAGGACGGATTTGTGATGTAATGACAAGACAGTGGGAATAAAACACAGACATTATGACGCTTAGGTGTGTAACTTAATAGAATTAAAAAGAGTAACCCGGTAAACGTACAAGATTTTTCTGGTCCAACTGTTTTGAAATAACTACATAGGATGACTTTTTTTACCGTCTTGAAAAAAAATAGGGTGTAATAGGTGAACGGAGTAGAAGCCTATGGCATACCTAGTTTTTTTTTTAATAGCTTAGACAGAAATCGATCGAAATATCAATAAATACTACAAATTCGAAGTAAACTTTTCATACTAGAACAATAAAAACAGAAATTTTGAAAAACAAAAATAAATCATTAAAAAATTATGATTTGAATTTCGATTTTTTTTTATTTTTTGAAAGAAAAAAAACTACGTAATGCCATAGGTTTCTACTCCGTTCACCAATAGTCAATTTTTTTTAAGACGGTAAATAAAGTCATCCAGTATTATACAATGACATTTAAGTATATAGGAGGTTTGACTAGCAAAGCAATGACTTCTATTTAGTTATACGCAAAAGGTGTTTGTTAAAACCGTAAAAGTAAGCAAATAGCTCGTCTCGATTTCTAAAGCGAAAGTAACTAATATTAAAACGCTATGAAGGTTCAACCAAAAACAATGATGTCAAATGAATGTTCTATGTACATAGGTCTATGAATTAACCTCTCAATGACTTGTTTCGAATTTTTTAAAGCTAATTAACCACCCAGTTTACAAATAAATACACTGTTAAGCAAAGAAAACTTGTGTAATTAATGCATTGATTAATTTTATTCGCTTAAAGATTAGCCATTTAATTTCAAGCGGTGTCCGTCATCCTCCCAGAGGAGTACACTAGCCGCCATTTTACAAAATGGCAGCCATTCGAGGCTTTTGCACGTCGTAAACTCTGTAATTACTGGCGGGACGAATTCAAATGAACTTCATTTCGGTTTTAAATAAGAGAAAATGTTTAATTTAGTAGCGATCGGCTTCGTGGACCCAATTAATTGCGGATTTATACGTTTTAGTGTTCGCGCGGTACGAGTTTTTGGGGTTTTATTTTTATATTGAGCATTGAGTAAGCTTTGGTGCTTTGTGTTTGAGGACTGTAATTAGTGGATGTGCTTGTTTTTCGTCTTTACAGGATGGACATTCTATTATTCGATACCTGTGGAAATAATTACTTACATATCTACTTATTAATTTATCTCAGTTATGTAACAAAGCGAAAGGAAACGATTCAAAGTGAAGATAAACATCTACCTACTAAAGATTCAAATCACTCAATACATAAGTATCACGTAAACTGTCATTCAAAATCAATGAAAAAACATTATAATATTACCTACATTGAACAATAGGTAAAAAGTAGTTATTTTCTGTTTCTTTTCTGTTGATTGCATTTTTATCTTTTATCTATTTATTTAAGATATAAGTATACCTACAACATAAGAGATATAGATAAATCTAAGGCGTTGTACAGCAAAATTTAACACACATAATAAAAAATAGAACACGAAAAATTTGCAAAATTTACAAAATAAGAAACAATGTAGTAGTTTCTTATTTTGTAAATTTTGAAATTTTTTGAATTTACAAAATAAGAAACAATGTAGTAGTTTCTTATTTTGTAAATTTTGAAATTTTTTGAATTTACAAAATAAGAAACAATGTAGTAGTTTCTTATTTTGTAAATTTTGAAATTTTTCGTGTTCAATTTTTATATTATTTTATTTTTTAATATGCTTGTTAAAATTTTGCTATACGACGCTTTAGATTTCTGTTATGTTGTATACGTATATCTTAAATAAATAAATAACATCACACAATTTGTAGTTCCCCAGGCGGCTTGCAGAAGTGTAAACCCACATTTCACCAGTTAGGTTTTAGTCCTAAATAACCTAACCTTAATTATCGTCACAAAATATTGATTAAACACCCAAAACAACATCAGTAACACAGTTCTAAGTAAATCCTGCAGGCTCTGATCGTAAATAAGTTATTTACCAGTGTTGAATGGGTATTAGCTTGTAAATAAAAGGCTGTTGCCTCTAATGATTGACGTAAACGTTAGTAATTAACGCGCCTCGAGAACCCTACGATTAATCCCTTCAAAGGACATGTTAGGGTTGGCACAGGGAGAATTTGTTGGTTTCAGATTGAATAGTATTCTGTTTCAGAGTAAATAAAACTGATGGATTGAAGATTTGGTCAGAAATAGGTAATGTTCAACTTTGTTGTTTATGTATGATGAAATTGAATTCATGGGCATCTTTTTAAGGGGTCATGTACTTATAAGTACATAACCCGTTCATCATTATGAACTACTTTTACTATGGGACCAAACCTGAAATCGCGAAAAAAAAACTGCTGTTCCCTATATTTAATTTTTGCTTAACTCATCAAAATGTAGGGAACAGCAGATTTTTTTTCGCGATATCAAGTATGGTCCAATAATTAATTTTCAAATAGACAGCAAAAATAATTGTACTTGTTTGTAGACTGAAGTACTACTAAAAATAGCTACACATTAAATTCCTTTTTTTTTGTACAAGTAATCTTGATTGATAAATCAATACTTTGTAAATTATCACAAGAGAATATTATCTTTTTAATAAAAAAAAACTTATTCCAATGCGAACAATTATGTCATGTCATTTTAAACATTCGCTATCATCTGTCTAATCAATCAAGTGATGTCAAAATGGATACTAATGATTGCAAACATGACAATACACAGACAACAAACTTCATAATGCAACATCATAAATCCATCAACTTCATCAGTCTAATAGCAAAAGGAGCCTCAAGCCAAATCAGTCAACATCGACCCTACACCTACCATATCACGTCATAGTTATAACAAAACAATTAATATAGATTGCCAAATCAGAAGTGGGATTAAAATGTAATCGCCAAATCGGATCCAGAACCGGTAGACTATATAGTCTAGATGGAATCGGCTTAGTGTTCACGCCCGCGGCTCTCCGCTTATTGGATCGATCCATTGTTCGGACGTAAGGGCTCTTTGTCCACATTGGATGGATGTTGGCTTAAGTATTGTATGGGCAGGTGTAAAGGTATTGTGGATTGAATTTTTAATTATTGATTGTGGAGAGAGGTGCAGTTGTTAAATGAAGCATGTTCCTAGGACTCAAATACATTTAATGATGTTGTTCTTAAATAAAAGTGACAGTCGTACGGGTGGATCCATCAGGTTAAGCTACGCTTGCCGCAGTTGGTGCGTGGATGGGTGAACATCTTTACATACCAAGACTCTTCCGTGCCTCAGAAAGCACGTTAAGCCGTTGGTCCCGGCTGTCATTCGTGGGTCTTTGACAGTCGTTACGGGTCGTCAGAAGCCCGAAAGTCTGACAACCAGTCTTACCAAGGGGTATCGTATTACACAGTTACTGGGTTGTGGAGGTCAGATAGGCAGTTTTCGCTTAGCATTCTTTCTGACTTTTTTCTTGTTACGACCCTAGGGTCGTAGCATGATGTTAAATAGCCTTCTTCAACAATTGGGTAATCAAATACTGAAATAAGTTTTCAAGTCCGGTAGTTCCAGAAATTAGAGCGTTCAAACATACAAACAAACGAAAAAACAAACTCTTACCCTCTTACAAATAAAACACGCAAAGTTATATCAGGAATAACAAAGGAATAACCATACATTTTCATAGGTTTAAATTTGGAATAACTTTATTCTGTGTTTATTTGTAAGACGGTAAGCTTTATTATTAACCACTTCTTAAGCGTTTACCTGCTATTAAATGATCAACAAATAAATGTGATTAAAGTCGTTAGAGGCAGCCCTGCCACGCGCGCTTTTCAAATTAGGGCGCGTTCACAAACAGGCACTCGACACTCTATCATAAGGTTCAATACTTTAAGTCCTCGTCGACAAGTTATTGAATTAAAATGGTACATCCCTCTGTTTAATTAATTATTAGTGGACATTTGAGAGATGGTCTCGTTTTGTATATCTATTTAGAATCGTTCTTAGAAAGTGTCTGTTAAAAAATAAAATGTTTTGAGCTATATTTATTAACACAAGTTTTTTTTTATACTTTACATATATTATATATGTTAGTTTGTTTGTCTATGGGCCATTGTAGCCTGAAAATAAATGTTTTATTATTATTATTATTATTTCCTTTATTTCACTTACAAACATATACTTAATTTACATTTTTAAATATTTTTATAAAAAAAAAATATATAAAAAATATTATTAGGTATCATTATTTATACATAAAACCAAATTTATCATACTAAGTCCCTGTTTTGGTTAAAAAATAGGTATTATATAGTGATTCAAAGTGGTATAAGCAACAACGCCTACATGTTTTCAAAGTTCGATTTGTCGCTAGTTCAGTCAAAAGCAAAAACATTTTTCTTGGTAAAGAAGTACCTAAAGGAAACCCATGCTAAAGTTAACACTAAATACTGAAAAATACAGTAAAGAAAGACGTCTACGACGAAAAAAGAACGACTATTCCAAAACCACGACATGATGGGTATCTACTGGTAAACACCAAAACACAAAGTAACCAACCCAAAACCGTACCTATCTCTTCAAAAAGACGAATGGACGTAATCCTCGGGGCGAACATTAAAGAAAAAGAAAAAAAAAATCCCTGTTTCGTACCAACAAATAAATACTTTTGTACCGTTAGTGCGAGTTCGGTAACCGGCTCACGTCCCTAATAGATACTTCAGGCGGATTGTGCCAAACGATTCAATTGTAGTACTTGATGTTGGTATAAATCACTCGCTGTACCGTTCCACTTTGTTTTAGGCACGTAGAGATTATGTGTGGGTTTCGTGATGCGTTACAAGTATACGTGGGATTTGTTGAGTGAGTTTTCTGTTTTGTGCTGGTTCTTGTTTTCGGTTTTGGTTTTTTGTTAAAAATGTAGGCGGGTTGCGTTTTCAGGATCGTTTTATAGAATTTGAGTTACATTAAGGCGGTATGATTTTTTGAATCCATGGGAAACATAAAAAACAGTTTATAAATTTCTGAAAAAAATCTGGCGGATAGCCAATCGCTTTTAATACCACGATTAGATTTACTTTGCTGGATAGAAAAAATCTCAAAGTTAAACATTTTCGTAATGTTTAATCGATCTCATAGCTACAAAACAGACGTTTTTTTCTGATTTTTTATACAGGGTGGTCCAAACAGTGACGTCAAGAAGAAAAATCTAAATTCCTCATACCCGGGGGCATTTGAAAATACCCCATGTATGTTCCGCGATTTTTTGTAGTTTACGAGTTATTTTTGTTTTTGTAATTGTTTACAGTTTTATGCCGGTGGAGCTTCAAAAATTCATATCTTTTTTTGTAGTTACTATTTTTCAGATTTTTTTTCTGACATTGTCGTCTTGGATATTACTTTCACGTCACAAAAAAAAATATCTGGAAAATACACACTACAAAAAAAAGATATCAATTTTTGAAGCTCTACCGGCAGAAAACTAAATAATTACAAAAGCAAAAATTACTCGAAAACTACAAAAAATCGCGGAACATACATGGGGTATTTTCGAATACCCCTGGTTATGAGGAATTCAGATTTTGCTTTTTGACGTCACTATTTGGACCTCCCTGTATAAATGAAAAGCTAGTAAGATTGTTTAGCGCAATTCTCTGAGTTTGACGTAATAAAATGATTAAAATAATTACTATGTTTAAATACCTACCAAATGCGCGAGACAACCACTCGCGAGCCTACTTCAGTTCAGTACGCGGCTCGAGATCATAGGGCCTTATGATAATTTTAGAGTACTTTAATAATTTGGGCATTTTTTTTTAAACTGCTACCTACTTTGAAAACAGCTTATTAATATTGTTTTGGATATTTTAGCAAATTCTTGGTTTAGTCGAATGATAAATTTTACGAATTTTGCTAGGTATGTATTTTTTTTTTATTATATGGAGCTTATTTCAAATAATATATGTAAATAAATAGTAACTTAGATACGTTTTGGTCATGACCGTTACCAAATAATAAGGACAGTACTGCAAGACGTAAGATGACACATTTCAGGATTTAATTTTGTTACTTTTTTTTTAAATTTCTGTTGGCAATTTAAGTAAAAAAGAAAACTAGTCTTTTGGAACTATTTAATAATTACTCGACACTTCTATCTTATAAAAATGTTAATTATTTGCAACTTGTATGTATGGGACATCCAATAAGTGGGTTGGTAGACATTTTGACGAAAATCCCCATTCCAATGCTCCTTCTTTTCATTTAAAATGCGGATTTTTCAGTAAATTGATTAAGTAAAATTGGCTTACGTTTGGTTTTGCATTGAAAACATTTCATAGTTCAGTACGTCGATACTCGATTCTGTAAACTTCAAAAAACAACTCGCATCTCACATCGCTATTCACTCTCACTTCACATCACTTCTTCTCACTTGTTTTTTATTTGACACTTTGAATTTAGAATGCCGATCAAGAAACTCACAGCGGATTCAGCCGGTCGATTCTGTAAAAATCTCACCGTGAAAACTAGGTGAAGTGAGTTTGTTTTTGCTAGGAATTGACACTATTGACAGCTCACTCAACGCTCACTTCATCTAAGTTTTCACGGTGAGATGGCTACAGAATCGCACTGTCGAAGTTTATAATGAGGTCTTACAGAATCACACGGCAGGTCGGATTCGTAGGACCACAGCAATTTGCTTTGTTGGATTAGAATCAAAGTTTGATCGCCCATCTTTTCTATTATTCTTCATTTCATATTTATTTACATTGTTTGCGTTATTATAACCCAAGGCCATTCCCGTAATTGAATTAGATTAAACAATTGATTATACGCAATGCAACAGTGTCACCCCCCCGGGATGGTTCACGTCCCGCGTTCCAGCTCCCGGGGGAGACTGACGTATCCCAGTTAATTACACGCTTCACACGCTGACGTCACGACAATGACGTCGTTTTGTATTAATTGTGTTTGAACTTCGATCCGATGTTGGTTGTAAACGAATCAAAAATGAACTTTGTTGACGTTTGTAGGTAAAGATATTTCCATTGAAATAGAAAGAGCTGTTTATTTTAGCTCCTGGTCTAACAAATAGGCTGTGGGTTGTGGCCTTAATGTCATTCCACCTGTACAACGCGAATACAGCTTGGGTCTGTTAGTTTTCCCAGCGTATACCAGATGGCATAAAGTTTTTTTTTGCTTTTTGGTGACCTGCTCCTGAACTGTTTAAATATTACAATAGCATGAGCTTTGCATACTAGATGCGATTGCAGCACTGTTCGGAAGCGAGTATTGTGTAATATTAATAGATACTCTTTCAATACGAAAACTACAAGGTTGATTTATTTTCTGCATCAAAAATGGAAATGCTTATAGACCTTCTCTGGAAAACGCTTTCGATGTAAGTATAAAGTTCTTTTGCTACAGGTAAGTGGGTGATTTCTCGTAAAACGTTACAAAAGTCTGCATCTCGACAACCATAAAGTAAATTACAAAAAATACAGTTTCTTATATTAGAGGAATAAATTCACAAAGAAGTGAAGTTGATGATAAACATCCTTTTCAGAACTACCCACACACACGTGTCGTGTTACACGTTCCAATACATACATTATATATTTTTTACATAAGAAATCAAGAACTTTTGTCTGCTTTTGTTTACTTTGTCACTATAACCGGACATTATTTCTTAAATATTTACTTTAAAAAACCGGTCAAGTGCGTGTCGGACTACGCACAATGAAGGGTTCCGTGGTTGGGATGAAACTATCCCAAGAACAAACTTAACATTATAGTTGAAAAACATGTTCTCCCATACATACTAACAGTAAACGTAAGTTGGCACTCACAATATTGAGAGATTTTCCATGTTATTTTAAGACCACAAACTTCTTATAGGTTTTCCTGTAATCTATAGGTATAGAACTATTTTCTGTATTTTTTTTTCAAAATTTTAGGCTTAGTAGTTTCGGAGATAAGGAGGGGGAAAGGTCAATTTTCGTCTATTTTCTTAAATAACTTTAAAACTATTTATTTTAAAATTATAAAAAAAAATATTTGAGACCCTTTCATTTGATATGTCATACGGTACAGTTTGAAAAACTTTTTTTTTTAATTTTCTTATTTGCCCCCTAAAAGTGAACCCCATATTCAAAATTCATTTATTTTATTTAGCCGTACGTGTTTGGGTCACAGAAATCCATATGTGTACCAAATTTCAACTTAATCTGTCTATTAGATTTGGAGCAAATTGGCTGTGACAGACGGACAGACAGACAGACAGACAGACTTCGTACTGCAATTACTTCATACTAAGCGATTGGTCAATATAGGCGAAGTCATAATAAACAGATTCCACTGTACCTATAACATTTCATTTCGGTAAACAAGTGACACTTAAAACAAATTACTCTGTTTAAACAACATTACATTTCTTTTATTAAACAAAAGTCTATAGCATCAATAATTCAATGATATTCTAATGCATGGCAGTTACAATCAAATTATTTGTGTCTATACATTAGTGACAAAGAGATCTTTATCAGAATAATATTAAAAGTTGGGCGGTTATTATTGTTAGATAGTGTTTTATTTTCATGGGAGTCGAAAATCATTTGGAACAAAAGCGCTTTGCCTAGCCTTAATTCGAATATTGTTATGACTGATATTATTTCCATGCTTGGTTGATATAATGACATAATATTTTACAGTAGGTAGACTAGAATTTACATCTACTTTCAGCATTTGAAAGCTAATATCAGACTGTAGAATGAACCTAATCTGCCTAGCCTTTTCCCAACCATGTTGGGGTCGGCTTCCAGTCTAACCGGATGTAGCTGACTACCAGTATTTTACATGGAGCGACTGCCTATCTGACTTCCACAACCCAGTAACTGGGTAACACGATACCCCTTGGTAAGACAGGTTGTCAGAGTATCGGGCTTCTGACGACCGGTAACGACTGTCTAAAGCTCCTCGAATGACAGCCGGGACCAACGGCTTAACGTGCTTTGCGAGGCACGGAGAAGTCTCGATCAAAGTCAAAGTTAATTTAGTTTATAGTTTAAGTTAATATTTTATTTTACTGCCTCGTTGGTGTAGTGGTCGCAAGCGCTACTGCTGAGCACGAGGTCCTGGGTTCGAAGTCCAGGTCGGGTAAAGTGTTATTGGGTTTTCCTATCTGGAATTTTACAGTAGCAGCCCAAAGTCTGGATTTGGGACATAGACATAACTGGTGAAATGTAGATGTACTATAGCTACACCTCTGCCTAATCGTTTGGGAAACATGGCGTGATGTTATGTTGAGTTTATTTTATTTTAAGTTCTTAAAATGTTCCCAAGTGTACTAGAAAGGTTTAGGTAGTTAAATAAAGGTAAACAATCTTGATGTGACTTTTTACACAAACACATAATAAACAAATAAACTACTTCCTAAACTAATGGTTCAGTTGATTTAGTAATCATTATTGTTGTATTTACATTGGTTTGTAGTTGCATTTTATTTTTAAACTGAGGTTTTAAAATAAAAAAAAGATAAAAGACACATCAAGATTGTTTACCTATATTTAACTATCTAAACCTTTCTAGTTTATGTAAGTAAAATCCTTGTAATTTCTTTAACCAATAAACCTTTGGAGTTGACAGAAGAAAATGCAATCAGAATGTTCCGTCTTATCTGTATATTAAATCCCAAAAAAAAACTTATCAAATAATTTCAATTATCTACTCATTTCTATTCCATCAAAAACACAACAAAAACCTTAGACAAAAACCTACCAGATTCGGTCTGTGCCGTTATTTAAATGTCGTTGTGACATTTCGATATTTTTTTTATTTACCTCATTTGGGATTTGGCATTTTGGCCCGCCCGTTTTTATTGATAGCGCCGTGTGCGGAACATTAATTTTGTTGTTCGCTTGTGGGCCGCGAAAATGTATGCCCCTAGTCTTTTGTTAGTCGTGACGTCATTATTCTTGCGTAAATGTTTTTTTTTTGTTTGTTATTTTTTCTTGTAGTACATTCGATTTATTGTTGACTTTTCTACCCCTGCTTCGTAGCGACAAAAAAATGAAACCAACTTCAGAAAAAAATCAAACTTGGAAAATATTTTAGAAACACTTTAAATGTTGTGTTTTTAAAAATGAAACAAAACATTGTATTAAATAATATTTGCCGGTTCTACTTGTGTAAAACCATCATTTATAGACTCGAGAGTTTGCTAACTTACTGCTCTAGACAATAACCTACTTTTTATAATAACATTTGCACCAAAATAACAAAAGAACTTGGTATAGAACAGGAAATACTGATAAACAGCTTACATCTATCGACACATAGGTAATAAAACCTAATTTACCTATAATAAACTAAACATTCAACAAATCTAAACCAATAATTACCCATATCTAGAACGAAATAGCTTTTGAAATCGTAACTAACAAATAGAAGGTTTAATTCGAAGCACTCATTGGCACGCGAGACATGGAAGTATGTTAATCGAACTACGATATATTATTTAACGTATTTTACGTGACTCGACGCCACGTAACGGTAATATTTATATGGAAACGGCCATTAATAGTTTAGTAGGACAGACATAGAGTCGTCAGTGAATAGAGAAGCTCAAGGGCCGTACTATAACGTGAAAAATGATCTCGGATCCATCATGGATCCATTGAGAAAAAAGGATGGTGCTATAGGTTGTATATAGCTCCGTCTCTCTCTCTCTCTCTCACTGGAAACGTTCAACTTCTGCCCTGCTATAACTAGAGCTCATAGTAAGCCCCCAGGAGAAAGTTGTGTGTGATTTTAAAGACGTTCGTAGGCGCTCGTAGCAGAGTGCTACGGCGTAGCAACGAATGTTTCGTAGTGAGGCAACTATTTCACCTATTTTGTAAGAAAAGAAAGAAGAAAGAAAAAACGTTTATTTGCGGGAAATAACGGTAAAAATATTTATAAAATCTTGATTTTTCTTTTTTTATCTTTTAAATTTTTGTCAGTGTACAAGTACATACCTACATAAAAAGTTTTATTTTGTAAAAGGGCGGAGACCTGGTGTCCTGAAATACAGGCCTAGAGCTTAGCTCAGGCACCAGTCTCCCACAATATTCAAATAATGTATTAATAATTCATGGTGTATTGTGTATTTTCAATAATATTGTGGTGAGAAATAAACATTTATCTTATCTTATCTTATCTTATCTTAATAAAATAAATTTTGTTTCATTGAATACTTACTGAGGATGATCAAAATCTTTACCTAAGTGGATATTGTTGCTCACACACGAGGGACTTTTTAGTAAAATCGAGTTTTAATATGACTTACACATTTCTTCCTTTCCCAAGTCAAGGTAAAGACTAATTAATAGGAAATCAAAGCGTTTATATATTTATAAACGCTTTGATTTCCTGTTAATTAGTCTTTACCTTGACTCTCCCTATTGGGAGTATTTATAGATACAAGGGCGTTGATAACCCTGTTTATTTTAACATTGATAGTAAGGAACACGAAATAACTAACGTCACATCAAGTGAAAGGTCTCATCGCTGAACATTTTTCTGCTTACTCTGTAACCTACTTTAGGCCAACGATGCGCGTCATAATTTAGCATTATAATATAACATGACTAACGAATTTAAATATATTAAACTTACAACTGTGTAGCTATCAACAACTGAGAGAAATAATCGCCTTCCATTATAGTGTTGTTACTTACTTAAATAACTTAACTAATGAGTGCATCTTAGTGGAACGTGTTTCTCTATACAACTGAACTTACAAACCTTCACGACAAATGTACGGAGTTAACGACTACAACCCGTACATCAAGTTTCGCTAATGTCTGCGCGGATATCGTTAACAGCAATCATTAATCAATCTACCGTCAAAGACAGGAAAACTTATTGACAGGCCAGGATCCGATTTTTTAAATGACAAAAAGCAATTATAGCTCGTGGCTAAGTAATAGCAGCTGCACGGGTCGATGGATGGGTGACCATCTTTACATACCGAGACACCTCCGTGCCTTGGAAAGCACGTTAAGCCGTTGGTACCGGCTGTCATTCGTAGATCTTTGACAGTCGTTACGGGTCGTCAGAAGCCCGAAAGTCTGACAAACAATCATACCAAGGGGTATCGTGTTACCCAGGGACTGGATTGTGGAGGTCAGATAGGCAGTCGCTCCATGTAAAATACTGGTATTCAGCTGCATCCGGTTAGACTAGAAGCCGACCTCAACATAGTTGGGAAAAGGCTTGGTAGATTGATGCAATTATTTCGTAAAATGCTTTCCACAAAAAAAATGGTCCTAATTTACGACAAATCATTTACAGACAAGTCAGTTCTAAAACTTTCCATGGTCAACATTTTGTCGCCAGTGCATTGGCTTTTAAATCAAACAACAATAATTACTGTGAGCTTTGTTCGTAATGTCACTATCTGTTCGCTCGCAAACTGGTCAGCGGTGCTCAACATTTGCAGTTTGACAAATGTCAATACAACACTGATATTACAGTAACTGTTTCAATGGTAATGAAAGATTTAATTGTGTTTTGTGGATAATTAACTTGCATTTTAAATTGCTTATCTACTTGAGCATCCGCTGTAATACTTACCTTACCTCACCTCAGCTAAGGTCTTTTAAGAGTGGTTTTGTTTAAAATGCCTACGTATCTAGTCCTAACTGGCAAAATTATGTCTTATAAATGGTGAAATAACTTTTAGCCATATCAAAATAGCCATATAAAAAGTCGTTTGGGATATTTCACTAACTTGACACTGAAAGATTATTTACACCAATTTTCGAGTTAATCAAGCCCCGCAGTAAAACCTGCCCTGTAAAATTGACTACCCCTTTTCACCCCATTAAAATTCTTTTTTTGTTTGAAAGAGTGTGCTAACGAGGTGGTTCCATGGTCACCAAGTCAGAATCTGATAAGGGGATCCCATGGAAATCCAGGGAAACCCTAATATTTTATAGGCATACCTATAGCGATTTCGGTATTTTTTATAGTAACTCATGCATTTGCTCCCGGAAAGCACCATTTGGTAAATTGGAACTGATGAGGAAGACCACAGATGGTGGCCATCGGAACTACTCAATAATACGTATTTCACGGGTTGCGATTCGATTATTGCTTAGCAATTTATGCTCGTCCGTCACAGTGCATGTGGTGAAGTGAAGCTGATGGTGACTTCACCATCAGTTCCAGTTCTCCTGGTTCCTTACTAGGAGAACTCCTCAACAATTAACGTCTATGTATCGTGAAAAGCAATATTTTGTAAAAGGTGATGAGCAGTTGAGATTGGGCTATTGTAACTTAGATAAATTACAAACTGACCCAATAAAAAGTGAAAAATAAAAACTTTTTTTACAAAAAAAACAACCGACTTCCAAAAAAATACTACAACGTGAAAAATAACTTTAATTTTGGAAGTCGGTGGCAATAAACTAAAGTACAGATCTAAAGACACCGACTTCCGAAATTAAAGTTATTTTTCACTTTGTAGTATTTTTTGGAACTCTGTTGTTTTTTTTGTAAAAAGTTTTTGGTCTCAAGTATAAATACTGAGTTTCGAGTTAATCGGACCCCGTGTTAAAATTCCTCCATACAAACTTTGACACCCCAAATCGTAGTAGTTTAGGAAAACTAAAAATGACAAACTTTATAATTTACTTAGAAAATAATAATATAAATATTCATGCCAAGTTTCAAGTCTATTAACTCAAGGAATAAGATTTTTCATACAAACTTTGGGCCCCCGTTTCACCCATTTATGGGGTGATTTTTAAAAACTTCTATCTTAATGCACCTCTAGACCTCAGACCCAGCGGTTTGGGCTGTGTGTTGATAAATCACCCAGTCAGTCAATCAATCAGTCAGTCAGTGAGTCAGTCAGACCATCAAAAATTCGTCCGTTTCGCTGTCAACAGGAAAAGTGACGTGAATGAATGAAATTGTGAATCAACAGAAAATGGTTTTTAATAAACTTTGACAAACAATAAAAATCGCTGTAATAGCATAACGGTAGTTATTAGTTAAGTGATAGTAATGAAGGGGTAGTTTCAAGTGCCGTGCCCCATCAGATAGATAGGCTCTCGTGACTGTAATCGGAAAAGCGCGTTTTCGTCACGAATCGTGTGGAGTACGCCGATTATTGTCACCGACTTTTATGAATGCACTGCATGCGTGATTTTAGATAAGAATTTTCCATGTTATCCCTATAGTACACGTTCTGAAATTCCGATGTTAATTACTTATCGACTCTTTTACATACTCTACTCAATCTGCCTAGCCTTTTCCCAACTATGTTGAGGTCGGCTTCCAGTGTAACCGCATGCAGCTGAATACCAGTATTTTACATGGAGTGACTGCCTATCTGACCTTCACAACCCAGTAACTGGGTAATACGATACCCCTTGGTAAGACTGGTTGTCAGACTTTCGGGCTTCTGACGAACCATAACGACTGTCAAAGATCCACGAATGACAGCCGGGACCAAGGCTTAAGCACGTTAATACTGGTATTCAGCTGCATCCGTTAGACTGGAAGCCTAGCTCAACATAGTTGGGAAAAGACTAGGCAGATGATGATGATGACTTTACTTTAACCCAATTTGCTGATATTATATTATTCCATGTGTCAAAAATTGTCTACATTTGTAACAAAATTCTCGCGATATTAAAACATTTTCAGGACCAGTAGAGTATTTAAATGTAAAAAGAACGTGGCTAAGTAATAACAGCCGCATGGGTCGATCCATCAGGTTAAGCTACGCTTGCCGGGGTTGGTCCGTGGATGGGTGACCAAAACATCTTTACATACCGAGATTCCTCCGTGCCTCGGAAAGCACGTTAAGCCACTGGTTCCGGCTGCCACTCGCGGATCTTTGACAGTCTTTGCCAGTTACTGGGTTGTGGAGGTCTGATAGGCAGTCGCTCCATTTAAAATACCTTCCGGTTAGACTGGAAGCCGACCCCAACATAGTTGGGAAAAGGCTAGGCAGATTGATAAGGATCGTTAGCTCTAGGATACTAGAAAATGAAACACATATTTGTATAGACAGGATAATTAATCCTAACGCCTTTTTCACACCGACGCTTACCGCTGCGATTTCGCTGCGAAACGCAATAATTTCTGTACAATTTGTCAAGTTATCGCTTGGGTTTCGCATACCGCGGCGTGGGTGTAAAACAGTCGTAAACAAATTACTTTTTTACATATAACGTCCGAGATGACTCTATTTTACTATCATTCTTAGGGCTAATTTAACCAAAGTCAGATATCTTTTTATCCGTGGAATAAAATTGACGACTGTAGGGTTCCGTACCTCAAAAGGAAAAAACGGAACCCTTATAGGATCACTCGTGTGTCTGTCTGTCTGTCTGTCCGTCTGTCACAGCCAATTTGCTCCGAATCTAATGGACCGATTAAGTTAAAATTTGGTACACATATGGATTTCTGTGACCCAAACACGTACAGCTAAAGTAAATATATAAATTTTGAATATGAGAGTCACTTTTAGGGGGAAAATAAGAAAATTAAAATTAAAAGTTTTGTAAACTGTACCGTGTGACATATCAAATGAAAGGGCTACTATGAGGGTCTCAAATATATTTTTTTTATAATTTTAAAGTATATTGTTTTAAAGTTATTTAAGAAAATAGACGAAAATTGACCCTTCCCCCCCCCTTATCTCCGAAACTACTGAGTCTAAAATTTTGAAAAAAATATAGTAAATAGTTCTATACCTGTAGATTACAGGAAAACCTATAAGAAGTCTGTGGTCTTAAAATAACATGGTAAATCTATATATATAAAAAAATCAAAGTCCTGACCTCAGTCAGGAGTCAGTGACTCATCACTGACTAATATACCAACGCACAGCCCAAACCAATGGACCTAGAGACTTGAAATTTTGCACATAGATACCTTATATAATGTAAACATCCACTATGGAAGGATTTTTGGAAATTCCATACCTAAGGGGGTAAAATAGGGGATGAAGGTTTGTATGAAAAATCCTATCCCTTGAGTTAATAGACTTGAAACTTAGCACGAATATTCATCTAAGCAAATTATAAAGTTTATCATTTTGAGTTTTCCTAAACTACCTCCTAAAGAGGGATTGGGGGTGTCAAAGTTTGTATGGAGGAATTTTAACACGCGGTCCGATTAACTCAAAACTCAGTTTTTATACTTGAGACCAAAAATGAAGACTAACGTGTTACAGGGTTTTCCAAAAATCTACCCCTAAGGGGTGAAAAGTTAATTTTATAGCGGAGGATTTTATTGGGGGCTTGATTAACTCTAAAATTGGTGTAAATAATGTTTGAGTCAAGTTATGGAAACATACCAGACGATTTTTGAAATTCTTTATCCGTGTTCGTGAAAACAGAGATACAGTTTATATGAATAATGTTATTAATTTGGTTAATGAACTTGAAACTTAGCACAAATACTTGCATAAGTAAGTAATAATGTTTGTCATTATTAGTTTTTCAAAACTACGCCTCAAATGAGGTTTAGGGATGTTAAAGTTTGTATAGAAGAATTTTAAAGCGCAGTCCGATTTAAAAAAATTTCCAAACGAATTTTCACCGATTTTGACGGCATATAGCTGATGTTTTAAGGAGTAACTAGGGCTATTTTTATTTTAGAAAAATAATTAGGGTTCCGTGCAAGAAAATTAAAATCCATGAAATTAGACAACCACGTACAGTCCAGTACAAACTTACTAAGCCTCCGCTGTCTATTACGGCTATAACAACAAATAATAAAAATAAAGCAAAGTTAAAAATTTAAGGGGTCAGTCCCCATACAATAAAGTTTTCATTTAGAAAAAAAAATTAAAAAAAATAATCTAGCAGGTGGGCTGTCATCGTCTAGAACTCATTGAGTAGAGTACAAACATATTTTTTTTTATCTTCTAAAATTAAGAAATAGGGGACCGCAAAAGTTGTACATTTTTGTACGAGCTCTAGCGCAACAATTCAACAAATTAGGAATTTGAAACCTCTTTATACCATGTAGGTACCTATACTGTATTTAAGCAACAATACTGAAAACGGCGATTCATAAGGTATTTTGTTTAAACATGGGTGATTTTCTGCAACTGCAAAAATAACCTTGTAATTCACAGTATCATTATAAAATAAGTAAAAAGTTATCTTTGCGATTGTTAAACATATAATATGGTACGGAACCCTTCGTGCGCGAGTCCGACTCGCACTTGACCGGTTTTTTGTACAGAGAAATTGTCCAAAATTGGTCGAATTCGTCCTAAATACGAAATAGTGATACTAATATGGTTACTGTATGGTTGTCTCATTAATGCAATAAAGATTATGATTATGATTAATATACCTATCCATGAATATAACGTTCGTGGAGGTTGGTTGGCAAAGCCAGGCGTACTAAACCTCTTCAGTTCTTAACCCGTAGAGCTTTTTCGAACTATACAGTGATGTTTTCCTCTACAGGCATGCACCTGGCCCATCAGCAGCGTCCCAACTCCTCGACCTGATGAGAACTGCTGGAGTGGACTGGTGCCCAAGGTGGAGAGGGATGAGGAGTCCAGGGTCGAGCCGTGGAGGCTGCCCGACCTGCGACCCTCTCTGCATTATATGCATGATCGTGGTAAGTGTAAGTTATCGACCCTTTTTTTCTAGATAGATTTTCGTTTGAGCAAATATCCTACGTTTCACACGCAACGGAGATATTTTATGTTTTAATCTAAGGCTTTTCTAATGCGAAGACAGAAGCTAGTACTAAGAGTTTTTTTGTATGTTTGAACGCACTAATCTCTGGAACTACCAATCGGATTTGAAAAATTCTTTTTGCATTTGATAGCCCAATTCTTGAGAAAGGCTATTGGCTATTTAACATCACGCTAAGACTCTTAGAAGCCGAGTAAAAATAAAAAAAAAGTCAGAAAGAACGCTAGGCAAAAACGAAGTAATAGCGCGGGTAGGCGATGCGATGCGACGGTGTGGGTCGGGGAAACAAGAAATTGCACGCGGACGAAGTCGCGAGCAGAAGCTAGTTATGTCATATTCATATTTAAGATGGCCACGATCGAGTACTCGCACACCTGTCGCTTTCAGTTAGGACGCGGCCTGATGATCAAAATAATACCCACGCCCACCCACTTTATAAGCCCACCTTACTATCGCAAAAATCAAGTCAAATACAACAGACTCGGAAAATAACCTTAGCATAAAAAAAAAACAGAATACAACGGAAAAAACCAAACACGAAGGGTTCCGTACCATTATCTATAAAAACGGCAAAAAAGTCACGTTTGCTGTCTGCCCTTAAATATTTGTTTTATTTTAATTTAATTATTTATTTTTAAAGTGATTAAATAACTAAATATTCTGTGAATATTTCAAGCGTCTACCTGTTGTCGCTATCAATATCGAGCAAAAACGACCAAAAAAATCAAGTTTATACCATTCCCCCTCTAAAAAGCTTATTTTATTCACTGAAAACGTTGCTGAAAACAGTGAATACTCGCAATAAAGAACTCACTGTTTTGATGTTTGAATTTGGAACATACCAATGATTCGACCACAGATTTAGAGTACCTAGGATAGATGTCGCATGTTATTAGATAGTATGAAAACCGAGCGTGTCATCTTTTTTATGGGTTGGTATCAGAATGACTGGATCGCAAATTGACCACGTCGCTCTTAGTCCAAATCTCAAAATATCTAAATCTCAAAATACCTAAGTCGCAAAATTACTACTTACATCGCTTTTAGTCCACATCTCATAATGTCTAAATCTCAAAATACCTAACTCGCAAAATGACTACATCGCAAAAAGTCCGAACAGTTGTGTAGGCACCTATACAGGGTTGATATCAGAATGACTGGATACATCATCATTCATCATCGTCATCTGCCTAGCCTTTTCCCAGCTATGTTGGGGTCGGTTGCAGCTGAATTACCAGTATTATATTACCCAAAATAGGTGATTTTAACAGTTTTGTCTGTTTGTAGGTATGTCTGTTCAAGCATCAAAATGGACCGATTTGGTTCAAGTTTGGTGTAAAGAGTGAATTTTGGGGAAGCACATTATAGTCTAGGGAAAGTTAGAAAAAAAGTCACCTTAAGAACCAAAGAGATTAATGTAGGACACTTGAAAGAATCCTTCACTAGCTCGTGATTCATCTATAGCCCTCGCTTTAAATCCGTCCTTTATTCACTAATTGCATAATATACTATTGTTGTATGGGAGCCCCCTTAAACATTTGTTTTATTCTGTTAAAAAATCCTAACAGTATTTGTTACTAAAGCGGCAACATACATACATCATCTGTGCAACATACATCATCTGTGAAAATTTCAACTGTCTGACCATCACAGTTCATGAGATACAGCCAGGTGACAGACGGACAGACAGACGGACAGCGGAGTCTTAGTAGTATGGTCCCGTTTTACCCTTTGGGTACGGAACCAAAAAAAAACATAAGTAGGTACAGATAGGTAGGTAAAGATTTGGTAAAGATCTTGCACCACGAATTGCAAATGAACCGTTCCGTTCCGCAACTTCACAAAATATAAGTGAAATGGACGAGAATATCGATCCTTGTCTCCGGGTACGTACCGGTAACATAATCCGAATATAATTGCGGCTCCCGGTCCTGCCAATTAGAGCTCCTACACCAGTAAATATGAACGCGCCATTTAATTTGGTACCTACATATTATTGATATGAATACTTACCTTGATTGAATGAAATGGAAATGTAGGGAATTTGTGGATGTTGTGTTAATTTGGGGTAAATTTAGGTCATTGGGTATTTTTCCAGGTACAAATAAAGAGTGTGGCTGTGGGAGTGTGGGTGTGTGGTAGGGTGTAGCATATTTGTTTTTACACAAGTTGGAGGAAGGCTGAAAGAAGGATACAGTTAAAGAAAGAAAGAATGAAAGAAAATACATTTATTTAGCACAGACTAAAAGGCACACAATATAATAGTTATGTTGGACAGCCTTGCGTGTGGCTGACACTGGCTTGGCGACCATCAGGGATTTTACTTTTGATAACACAAAGATTTAGTCGTTAATTAGTCGAAATTTGTCGCCAAATATCAGAATTTGTAAGTCACTGGTTCGAAAGTTATAAGGGGTCATTGGTGGCCGATCTGGAGAGAGTCTCCCCAGCTTGGCCACCTTTGTATCTCAAAAACTAAGGCACCTAGCGAAGATCTGTTTTCTCCCAGATTTAGTCGCTAATTAGTCGAAATTAGTCGCCAAGTCACAGATTTAGTCGGGTCTTAGTTTAGAAGATATAATGAGTTCAATTTTTAAGTATAGACCAAGAGCTAGATCAAAGATTTTATCGTAAACTCTTCAATCTAGCTCTTGAACTATACTTAAAAATTGAACTCATTATATCTTCTAAACTAAGACCCGACTAAATC
The DNA here is from genome assembly GCA_905163495.3 of Cosmia trapezina. Lineage (NCBI taxonomy): Eukaryota > Metazoa > Arthropoda > Insecta > Lepidoptera > Noctuidae > Cosmia > Cosmia trapezina. Next base: position 21,715,228 of record LR991037.1, read on the forward strand.
TGTGACTTGGCGACTAATTTCGACTAATTAGCGACTAAATCTGGGAGAAAACAGATCTTCGCTAGGTGCCCTAGTTTTTGAGATATAAAGGTGGCCAAGCTGGGGAGACTCTCTCCAGATCGGCCACCAATGACAACTTTTGAACCAGTGACCGACAAATTCTGATATTTGGCGACAAATTTTGACTAATTAACGACTAAATCTTTGTGTTATCAAAAGTAAAATCCCTGATGGTGGCCAAGCCAGTGTCAGCCACACCAGCCTTGCCAGGTCTTGAGCCAGTCCATCCGGCCATCCGGCCCGTTACGACACACGGTTTCGGGACGAGAACACCGTGACAGCCAAGTTATTTCACCTTTGGGGTCATTGGGGGAAGGGGGGGGGGGTCGTTTTAATCCGCCGCGTACGACGTCTATCCGCCGCGTGCGACCGACGGCCGCCCTCCGCCCGCGACGTCTTTAGCTGTGGTTTCTCTTTCGAGGCATTGCGGCGGGTGGGTGGACGCTGCCAGGTTTTTTTAAACATTATGGGAACTTTGCTAAGGAAAAGGACGAAATTCTAATGGACTTCGTCAAATGCCACTCTATTCTTTACGACAAGTGGTCTCTATTTTTAAACATCTCGATTTTTAAACATTTCGCCTTTAAAATGTCATCATCCTCTTCTTCTTGTAGCAATAATATCACTATTGCTCTTTTCATGTCGTAACCCGAATTTACTCTGATGGTGAGAGCGACCGTGGCCTAAGAACTTGCTCCGAGTCCCTACAAATTATCCCCCTCAAAATAGGCTTCTGCGGCTACAGATCAAGTGATTATTCCCGATGTCCATCACTTGTTTGGCCACCACTGGGGGACAGCGAAACAACTTTTAAAAATTATTCTCTTGTCCTCCACTGGGGGACAGCGAAACAACTTTTAAAAATTATTCTCTTGTCCACCATTGGGGGACAGCGAAACAACTTTTAAAAATTATTTTCTTGTCCACCACTGGGGGACAGCGAAACAACTTTTAAAAATTATTCTCTTGTCCACCACGGGGGGACAGACCCAACTTCAAAACACTTTAAAGTTGCTTCTGCATCGTCTCCGGCGCTGCGGGAAGTGCAACCACTTCGCCCTTACGTAAAAAAGGATAGGCACCCATACTCATCACCTCCGCAATTTCGGCTCCTCAGTCGTTACGGCTCGCACGGGTGCCTACGCTTTGTTACAGCAGGCGGGGGTTGCTCTACCTTCGTGCCTTCGGTTTTTATATAAACTCTAGGGTTAGCAGCCAAAAGACTAGTTCGTAAATATAAATAAGCCAGGGTGGGTGCTCCATTCAGTTTTGGAACTATGAAGTGGTGGATAGCGGGAATTATATTTAAAAGTTGTTTTGCTGTCTCCCAGTGGTGCCCAAACCAGTGGTGGACATCGGGAATATACTCAGATCAAGCTATACATTTCCAGTATAAGCTGATCTCGCATTATATAGGATTTCCATACAATGAGAGGTCAGTGTAAACTGGAAATGAATAGCTTGATGTGTAGCCGTGTATACCTATGTAGAAATATCAGTGAAGTTCAATTGTTTATTCTGTAAATAGGATATTGGAATCACTTTTACACGGGTATTTAAAAAAACAATAAATAAGCACGTTGGTGTAAATATTTCCTTTCTGACTATCCCTGAGAAGAAATGGCGAAACTTTGTTGTGTTCTTCCTGTTCAAGTGCAACAGGTTTTGGACTTACGATCACTCCGTTCCGCGAATCAACCTTTGAGCTAATTGTCGCTATAAAATGGTTCAAATACTAACCTAACTTTTCTTTTCTCTTTTTCAGATAGAGACTGCGTCGCCTGCGTGGCGCCGCTACCCCTGCTGCCTCCACCCGCACCGGCGCCGCATTAGCCAATACCTCCTACAAGAAATACATATCTGTACCTAGTCTTAATTAATTGTAAATTAATACACTATCAGTGCGATTTCTAGCCGTGCCCGCATACTGTTGGGACTACAACCTCCCGGCGGGAACGCCTTTCTTAGAATTCCATATTCTACTCTCAAGCGGTAAAAAGTCAAAATAACGCACACGTCATTGACCGTGTCCTTATGTCCTACTATGGACACGGCCTGAGTTTGGTCCCTCAGCAGTCTCAATTTGCCAAAATGTCGCTTAAATAGCACTGGTTTGATAATAAAATCTCACCTTCATTCTATTTGTGTGGCTGACACTGGCTTGGCCACCATGCAGGGATTTTACTTTTGATAACACAAAGATTTAGTCGTTAATTAGTCGAAATTTGTCGCCAAATATCAGAATTTGTCGGTCACTGGTTCAAAAGTTATAAGGGGTCATTGGTGGCCGATCTGGAGAGAGTCTCCCCAGCTAGGCCACATTTATATCTCAAAAACTAGGCCACCTAGCGAAGATCTGTTTTCTCCCAAATTTAGTCGCTAATTAGTCGCAAGTTTTCGCCAAGTCATGAGTTCAATTTTTAAGTATAGTTCAAGAGCTAGATTGAAGAGTTTACGATAAAATCTTTGATCTAGCTCTTGGTCTATACTTAAAAATTGAACTCATTATATCTTCTAAACTAAGACCCGACTAAATCTGTGACTTGGCGAAAACTTCCGACTAATTAGCGACTAAATTTGGGAGAAAACAGATCTTCGCTAGGTGGCCTAGTTTTTGAGATATAAATGTGGCCTAGCTGGGGAGACTCTCTCCAGATCGGCCACCAATGACCCCTTATAACTTTTGAACCAGTGACCGACAAATTCTGATATTTGGCGACAAATTTCGACTAATTAACGACTAAATCTTTGTGTTATCAAAAGTAAAATCCCTGATGGTGGCCAAGCCATTGTCAGCCACACATTCTATTTCAGCAGTCGATTTATTGCATGCAATAATATTTAGTAGAGTGAACAAAAATGGCCGTCGACAATGCAAAGTCTAGTCTAGTCTTTTGTCAAAGTAAAAAATGTCGATTGTCAACCGCTAGAGGGCGTTAATTTACAGTTTTACTATTTGACAGCTAGGCATAATGTTGCTACATTGAAAAAAATCCATAACCGCAAAAAGGTTTCCAAATTACTACTTAGTCTGTGGTTTACATGGTGCATTCATGGTGCATTGCACGATGATAAAAAGCGTTGGATCTAGTCACACAAGCGAGTAGTAAACAGAATCTAGTCCTGTATAAGTAGTTTAGTTGATTAGAAAATTAAATAATACTTCGTAGTGTAACATAAAAAGCAATTGTAATGAATTTAATTCATTGATTTAAAGACCCTAGTCCTAAGAATGTAACCTAGTCAACGACTCTATGTAGTTATAGAGAATAATGTAAAAAAAATGTAGATGGCGCACTTTTAAGCTAAACGATTATAGTGTAAATAGCTAATATAAAATTATGATAACGATTTGTAGTAGTCGGTAATAATAAGTATAAAATGTTTAATTTAAATTATATTTCATTAAAATTCTTTAAAGGTACCTACATAAATGAAATGCTAAACAACAGTAATTTGGCTCGAAATCAGGGTTGTAAAAAAAAATTTTTTTCATAAATTACTTTTCACTACATAGTTAACAGACTAAACTAATATTTAATGTAATTACAGTATCAAAATGTAGTGATAATATTAGCAGCACAACTAATAAATTATGCAAAAAAGTTTTCTGTATTTTGCTTTCCCATTTTAGTTTTTGTTTTCGATCGATTGGATGAAAACCAACATAAATCTCAAAGAATATTATATTTATTAACTCATTAATACATTCATAATAACCAACCATGGCAATGGTGCTTATACTACACCACAGCCTGTTCCAGATTTCTAAGAAATGGGTTGCTTATTTTATTTATTTTTTATGACCTCATAAATAAAAGACCACTGAGAGCGAGACTCGTAGCGGTAGCGCCATCTGTTTTGTCTAAGAGGCATTACTTTACTGCACTAGAGGTAAGCCCATGATAAGTGCCAATACAAATAAATTGTGTCGCTACTATAATTAATACAATTGCAATTTACTTTATTTTATCCCAATGAAATACTTCCATTTTATTTTCATCATCGTCAGCCTTGTTCCACCCACTGCTGAGTATAGGCCTCCCTGCTTCCCTGGGTCTCTGCGAGTCTCATCCATCAGTACAGGCAACAGCACATCGGGTAATACCAAACTGTCAAATTTCTCCAAATGATTTTAAACCGAAAAATGTTGGTGGTAAGTGCAAAATCAAATGAGAAAATTTGACAGTTTGTGGTAACTTGACCTGGCTGCTGTGTGTACATTTATTTTAATGGAAATCAATCTTTTTATATTAATTATTATTTTACTAGTGTTAATAAAAATGAAATGCTGTTCACTTCACGGGGCGGCTTCATCGACTGGACCAGTTATGTTCTTAGTCCGAGATTCTTACGGAAAGAATAATTTGAAAAGTTGTCAGGAAAATGGGAAAATTCGGGAAAACTGAAAGTGTATTTTCTATGGGCATAAATACATAACATAAATCATGAAAAATTAGACAGGACAACGTTTGTCGGGTCACCCAGTACTTGATTAAATTCCGATGTTTTTTATGGATCAATTTTTATGGAACCTACTTAGCTATTGATGTTTAATCTTGTCATCTTGACTCAAGTACGCTGGTACAATACTCGCCTCCGTATAAGGGCAGAAACAGACTTATAACACGCCACGCCACACGACGGCAATATTACGTGCTCATTGGCCACATTTGATCTCTTGAAGCACAGCTTCAATATTTGGCCAATGAACACGCGTGGCGTGGCGTCGGGTGTTACAAGTGTGGTGAGCCCTTAATCCTATACCTATTTTTTTTTCGATCTTCTTATCTTGGGCACACAGCACACTATTATCATCTGTCTAGTCTATTTCCAACTAAATTTATGTCAGGATCCAGTCTAACCGGATGAATGAACAGAAAAAAAGGAACAGCTGAATACCAGTATTTAATGGTATTCAGCTCGTTCTTTTGTTTCTGTTCTGTGTACATGGATTAAGTAAGTGAATAAGTAATCATTTATTTACAAAACAGCTTAAAGCTCATGTTACCTATAACATGAGTGTTGTCTCAATAAGAGATGGGTGACTATTTCAATTAAGACCCCTGCCCTTCAAACTAGGAAAATCCTGTATCTTGAAGGAGTGACTGCCTATCTGACAGATCTTGGTAAGACTGGTTGTTAGTCTTTCGGGTTTCTGATTATCCAGTAACGACTGTCAAAGATTTACAAATGACAGGCGGGACCAACTGCATAACGTGTTTGCCGAGACACTGAGGAATCTCGATATGTAATAGACGGATATCCCTTCCACAGAACCATGTCAGACCGACCTTGGCAAGCGTAAGTTAACCATCGCTCGTCCCGTGTGGCTGTTATTATTTAGTCACGAGCCATCTTGGGCACACTATACCTATTCTATTATGACTGTAAGAAGTGTAAGTGTAGTGCATAGACAATTTTTTTTTACCAAAAACTATGAATTTGGGCTGGCAACATTTTGTCACAGTTGTCAATGTCAAAACTCTAGACGTCAAAACGTCTTGTCTATTCCTTTTCCTGTTAAATTTTCTCCTGAGAGGTTGGTTTCGTGTTTGTTATAATCTAATTTAATCGTGAAAACTACTTAGTTTTGAATTAAATCCAGTTATGGTGTATTTAAGGACAGTGTATTCTTGTTGCTCATGTGTTTATTTTAATAAATATGTGAAAAGCAGGAATGTTATAAAATGATAACCTATGTTCGAAAGCGTTTGAGACATTCGCCGCTCTGTGTTTCAGAAACTAAACATGGGGCGTTACTCAAAGGAGCCTGATAACCCAGCGAAGTCATGCAAAGCGCGTGGCTCCAACCTCCGTGTTCACTTCAAGGTAAAACATAAAACTGTTATTTGTATACAAGTTATTTATTCCACATGGACTGACACTCATACACTCTTGTTACTTACATGTATGTACAAGTTTAGAGACTTTAAATTCATGAAAGTACAATACTGCTTTTACTTGGGTAGAAAAACAAACTTGCGAGCTATTCATAATATCTTAGGTTAGATTTATAGGATCAGGCAGTGGTTGACTACTACTGCCTTCTGATGAAATGTCACTTGTTCTCTTTGATATTTACAGTTTATTTTCAAAGTTGAGTGTGATAACCTCTAAAACAGCTACAAACTTGTCTGAGGAATACTGTAGCATAGAGGAAATTGCATTCCCTTGTGTCAATATCGAAAATGTCTTTTTATGCTTTCATGGAAACTAACAAACAAATTAATCTGTGAATAACTTCAATTAATTTGTCTTTGGTCAATCCATTGTCAGAATGGCAAATAAGTTTGTCTAGTTTCACTATAACTAACGTCTTCCTTTATGTATCTTTCAGAACACATATGAGACAGCCATGGCGATCAGGAAACTGCCCCTGCGCCGCGCTGTACGTTACCTGAAGAATGTTACAGAGAAGAAGGAATGCATTCCATTCCGCCGTTTCAACGGTGGTGTTGGTCGTTGTGCACAAGCCAAGCAGTTTGGCACTACACAGGGTCGTTGGCCCAAGAAGTCTGCTGAGTTCCTACTCCAGCTGCTGAGAAATGCTGAATCCAACGCTGACTACAAAGGCTTGGATGTTGACAGGCTTGTCATTGATCATATTCAGGTGAATATTCATTCAAAAAAATTTATTTAATATTACTAGATATTGAATTTTGAGAAAGTTTCTTTCCAACATTATTAGGGCCTGAATTTTAGAATTATTATGTCATAGATTTGATAAATGGTGTAAGTGTCTAAATACACTATGCCGAAATTACGTTGCGTTCTAGCGTACAGCCGAACTTCGGTCGGGCGTAAGTTCAGCGGCAATTCGGCGGCAACGTATTCTGTAGAGCACACATACGCAACCGAAGTTCGGTTCGATTGCCGAAGAAGATCCGGGGCGGGGAAGGGGGTTTCAAGACACTGAAGTTCCGCCACTGAATTTCTGCTGCGTAAGTTCGGCACTTATCGTGTCATATCAGCCGAACTCGTCGGAACGTAACATCAGCTGCGGAACTTCGGTCGCGTAACTTCGGCATAGTGTGTTTAGACATTACGGAAGTGGATTTTCAACAAAAAGGCTTCTTGGAAGGCCGCGACTTAGTCCGCGTGAAATTTCCGCCCCTGAAGCACTGTGTCTCATTGCTTGCCCAATTTACTTCGTTTTCGCTTCATGTTCTTTCCAACGATTTTTTCTCTTCTTGTTCGGCTCGCTAAGAGTTGCAGCATGAAAATTAGCCTATAACGTTCCTCAAGAATTGGGCTATCAAATGCAAATCTAATTTTTCAAATCCCACTGGTAGTTCCAGAGATTAGTGCATTAAAAAAAAAAGACCCTTCAGATTTACTATTGGTATAGATTAATGGGATTCTTAATTAAATCATTACTTTGAGTGACTTCAGCATTATCACCTGCAGAATGGACTCATTCAGATCTGCTGAAAGGCAACATAACACGTTTTTCTAGTAATTTGGACTGCAATGTATGTTGGGAAAATATAATGTCTACAAGGATTCTATCATGATAATTAGGTAGCCTAGTTGTTATAGTTTGTTTTGATGAGATTCATAATTGACCATTCTTTAGCGCTGATTCATGTATTGTCTTTATTGCTTGTGCTATTGCAATCCAGTGGCTGATCTATTTCTTATTAATCTAGCAGCACTCGCTAGGTATTTAGTAGTGCCAGTTGTAGTAGTGACCAAGCATCTATTTCTTACTGTCTTTTGCCAGCGGCTTCGCCCGCGTGGATGTCGGAAACTATCCCGCGGGTTCCTACTACCGTGAATTCCTTCCTTATTCCTTGTCTACATTATAAAGGGAACCTCTGTGCAAAATTTTAGCTTTCTATGTTAAAGGGTTTCAGCTGGGCGTTGAGTTAGTCAGTCTCTTTTTAATTATACAAGCACTTGCTAGGTATTTAGTAGTGCCAGTTGTAGTAGTGACCATGCATCTATTTCTTATTAATCTGGCAGCACTCAGTAGGTATTTACAAACACAAATACAAAAAACTCCACAGAATTGAAATAGCATTATCTAAGAAAATGATGTTTTTTTTTTATAAATTATTAAGATGTACTAAGTAAAGCAAGTGTATTTGACATGTTATCCATGTCAAACCACTATATTGGCAGAATAAACTTCTGTAACATAATCAAAGGGCATCTAGCGATATTGATAATATTTTAGACCAAATATATTTTTGTAATTCACAAACACTGAACAATATAGAAAAAGTGGCATAAATAACAGCAAAACCCATATGGGCAAGTCAACTCTATTCTCTCACTTATCACTTAAAACCAAACAACTCAACCTCAAAGTATGGATAGTGATAATTATATTGATTATTTGGATGGAGACTTTAAAGTTTTGACTGAGAAGCAGAGCAAAACAAATGATTTATCAATTAAATTGGAAGAGGAAAATGGTGATGTGATTCTAAAATCTTAGATGGTGATCAGTGGACTTATAGAGGCATGAGAAATGGTGTAAAGTTCACTCATCCTCCATTGAAAAGGGAGGATCCTCCGACCAAACGGGTGTCTTGTCTGGAGGCTAACTCCCCGACGGTTGATGTCGGGACGTTGTACATATGCTAGTCGCGCGGTAAACTCTGATTCTGCGCGATTCAGGTTGCGTGACATCATGTCATTGTGATGCGTAGTTCGTATGTGGCAATGTAGAACTTAAAATGTTCTTGGACTTCTATGTTATTGGGTTTGGTTTCCATACTTGTCCTTCAAGTGGACGATTATACGTGAGACATGGCGGCCGGGGTGGTTATTCCAATCAGGGACCTCCTCCAGAAGTTGATCTTGGCTTCTGGTCTGTTCGGAACATCTGTGAAAGATCTGGGTGCCCACAAGGGTTTCTGTTTTAATCTGGGTAATGCCTGTTCATTCAAAAAGCACATCCCTGAGTGGTTTCCTCAGCCTTCATGCAAGCCCTGCACAGAGGACTGTCCATTATGCCTATTGTGTGGAAGTGTTTGTTTAGTGATCACTGTGCTGTGTGGTGTTGTGGACCACCAACTCTCCACTTGTGTGGGTGAACTCCTGTATCCACCTGTGTTACTGGTTGAAGGGGATGGGTATGATTGGTTCGGCTCCACAGACTGATGTGCTGGACTAGTTTGTCAGCTGCGTTGTTACCTAGTGGTTCTTGGACTATTAATTATTGTAAAAGGAAAGAAGTCATTTTCTTATTTGATGAAATCGGTCTGATGTACACTGATGAAGTGTTAACTAATTCTATATTTTTTTACTATTTTGAAGTACTGCTCGAAATATTTCAATAGGTATTTATCCCTTTATTGCAAGTTTACCATTTTTAAATATTTAGGGATGTCCGAAAATCTTGATACTTTTTGTGAATGATGGATAAAATTTAAATTCACTTAGTAGATAGTCTTCTTAATACCTAGGATTATAGCCAAGTGCACTGTTTGTTTAGTTGATATTGCCTTCTTGCTTGTCAGTGTTACTACTTTCTTGTAATCACTGTTTTCAGAAGGCATACATCAAGAAGTGGTTAACATAAAGAAAGTTTTTCAATGGAACTTTCTTTTCTCAATCACTGACACTTTTCCAGACAAAAACACAACCCTGACGATGATCAGTTGAAACAATATTTTAACGCCACTTTATCTATCTGCAGGTTAACCGCGCTCCCTGCCTGCGCAGACGCACATACCGTGCGCACGGTCGTATCAACCCTTACATGTCTTCGCCCTGCCACATCGAGGTCTGTCTGAGTGAGCGAGAGGACGCCGTAGCACGCGCCGCGCCAGCTGACGACGCACCCGCGAAGAAGAAGCTCTCAAAGAAGAAGTTGGCTCGCCAGAAGGAAAAGATGATGAGGGAATAGATGTTTAAGGGTTAATAAATGATTTTACAGTCAATGTACTTGTATAATTTGAATAGTTTTAGGCCGTTTTGACAATAGCGATTCCTGAATATGTTTCGAGCGAGGGGATCGATCAACGTGGACGCGTCTGGCTCGCTCCGCCTCGCTGGTAAAACGTTCGCAAATCGCCAGTGTGGTAACGCCATAATACCTACCTTGAACTTCAGCGTCGTTATAGTATTTTTGTTCAAATAAGCTGATGATTGAAGTGGATTTATCAATTTAATAAAGAGTTAAAACTTCCAGAGGTAGAGTAGGTATTTAAAAAAGTAACGCAATTTTATGTTTTTATTTATTCATAAACATTCAGTAACGTTATGGTACACGATAATACTATTGTAATGACGGATCATTGTGACTACACATGTTGATCAAATTATTTTCATTATTATTTTAACTTATTTGCCATGTCTCAAATAATATAATTCAACGTACGCTTCGGTAAGACAGTTCTCTAAATAATATTTAGCTTCAGCTAACTTCTCAGCGTGTTTGGACGCTTCAATTCTCAACTTTTTTGCTTGAACAATGAGCTTTTTCAATGCCTCATTCTCGGCTTTGAGAGAAACCAATCTCAAGTCGACGATTCCACGCATTGTTTTTATTGTTGCAACTTACTATAATATTGTTCTCTCGAAGTTTACAGGCTTCTTGTTTAACGTCATGTATCATGGTCTTTAGATACGCATTTTTTTCCTTAAGGTCTATAGCTCTTGACATCTCCTGATGCTGCTTATCAGTGGCTTCGAGTAGCTGTTCTCGAAGGTTTTGGTTTTCTTCCGTGGCCCTTTTTATTGTGCCATGTGGAACACAAGTTTTCCTTCTTACTGAATGAAGTGGTTTTTGAGGTTTCATACTCTAAAAACACATTACACTTGGAAATTTGGAGTTTGATCTAATAATGATTGGTTTTGATTAATTTTTTATTTTTGTAAGTACATTACAGACTAAATTAACCATAAACTGATCGAAGTACTTAAATACTTTTTGCAGGCCTTGGAATTAGATTCTTTGGAGGTGGTTTATAGATTTTCCAAAAATCGTCTCACGAGTTCATTTACAGATTTATACAGAATACAGTTTTCTTTATTTATTTACTAGCTTTTGCCCGCGGCTTCGCCCGCGTGGATGTCGGAAAATATCCCATGGGAACGTTCATGTGGAAAACATAGGGCATATCCCTAACTTAAGAAATGCTGGGTTTCCCATACAAACTTTCATCCCTTTTATCACCCCTTGTAGGATTATGTTTTAAGACAAAAAGTAGCCCATATCCTTTCCCAGGATGCTGTCTATAACCTTGCCAAATTTTATCGAAATCCGTGCAGTTTTGTAAATTTTAAAATCAACCCCTATTTTACCCACTTAGGGGATGATTTTTAAAAAACGCTGACCCGCATATTTCTTCACTTCTTACCAATAGCATAAATTTGTTATCCCTAACTTAAGAAATACTGGGTTTCCCTTACAAACTTTCATCCCCTATATCACCCCCTGTAGTATTATTTTTAAAAAAATTGTATCCTATGTCCTTTCCCAGGATGCTAGATAAAGCCTTGTTAAATTTTGTCGAAATCCGTGCAGTTTTGTAAATTTTAAAATCAACCCCTATTTTACCCCCTTAGGGGATGATTTTTCAAAAACGCTGAACCGCATATTTCTTTATTGCTTATCAAAAGCATACATTTTAATTTTCACATCCCTAACTTAAGAAATACTGAGTTTCCCATACAAAATTTCATCCCCTATATCGCCCCCTGTAGGATTATTTTTTAAGACCAAAAGTAGCCTGTGTCCATCAGGATGCTATAAAGCCTTGCCAAATATTATCGAAATCCGTGCAGTTTTTTAAATTTTAAAATCAACCCCTATTTAACACCCTTAGAGGATGATTTTTTAAAAATGCTGAACCGCATACTTCTTGATTACCTACCAATAGCATAAATTTGTTTTCCCTAGTTTAAGAAATACTGGGTTTCCCTTACAAACTTTCATCCCCTATATCACCCCCTGTAGTATTGTTTTTGAAAGTATCCTATGTCCTTTCCCAGTATGCTATATAAAGCCTTGCCAAATTTTGTCGAAATCCGTGCAGTTTTGTAAATTTTAAAATCAACCCCTATTTTTCACCCTTAGGGGATGATTTTTCAAAAACGGTGAACCGCATATTTCTTTATTTCCTATCAAAAGCATATATTTTAATTTTCACATCCCTAACTTAAGAAATACTGGGTTTCCCTTACAAACTTTCATCCCCTATATCACCCCCTGTAGTATTGTTTTTGAAAGTATCCTATGTCCTTCCCCAGGATTCTATATAAAGCCTTGCCAAATTTTAACGAAATCCGTGCAGTTTTGTAAATTTTAAAATCAACCCCTATTTAACGCCCTTAGGGGATGATTTTTCAAAAATGCTGAACCGCATATTTCTTAATTTCCTACCAATAGCATAAATTTGTTATCCCTAACTTAAGAAATACTGGGTTTCCCTTACAAACTTTCATCCCCTATATCACCCCCTGTAGTATTATTTTTTGAAAGTATCCTATGTCCTTTCCCAGTATGCTATATAAAGCCTTGGCAAATTTTGTCGAAATCCGTGCAGTTTTGTAAATTTTAAAATCAACCCCTATTTAACCCCCTTAGGGGATGATTTTTCAAAAATGCTGAACCGCATATTTCTTAATTTCCTACCAATAGCATAAATTCGTTATCCCTAACTTAAGAAATACTGGGTTTCCCTTACAAACTTTCATCCCCTATATCAAACCCTGTAGTATTGTTTTTGAAAGTAGCCTGTGTCCTTCCCCAGGATACTATATAAAGCCTTGCCAAATTTTATCAAAATCCGTGCAGTTTTGTAAATTTTAAAATCAACCCCTATTTTACCCCCTTAGGGGATGATTTTTCAAAAACGCTGAGCCGCATATTAATTCATTTCCTACCAATAGCATAAATTTGTTATCACTAACTTAAAAAATACTGGGTTTCCCTTACAAACTTTCATCCCCTATATCACCCCCTGTAGTATTATTTTTGAAAAAAATAGTATCCTTTGGCCTTCCCCGGGATGCTCTATAAAGCCTTGCCAAATTTTGTCGAAATCCATGCAGTTTTGTAAATTTTAAAATCAACCCCTATTTTACCCCCTTAGGGGATGATTTTTCAAAAACGCTGAATCGCATATTTCTTTATTTCTTATCAAAAGCATAAATTTTAATTTTCACATCCCTAACTTAAGAAATACTGAGTTTCCCATACAAACTTTCATCCCCTATATCACCCCCTGTAGGATTATTTTTGAAAAAAAAAGTAGCCTATGTCCGTCCCCAGGATACCATATATAGCCTTGCCAAATTTTATCGAAATCCGTTCAGTGGTTTAGGCGTGAAAAGGTAACAGACAGACAGACAGACAGACAGACAGACAGACAGACAGAGTTACTTTCGAATTTATAATATTAGTATGGATTTATTATATGTACTAAATTAAATATTACTAACTACACAAATAAATACAAAAACAAAAGGACACTTAAATGAATACACAATCAGCCACCCACCCACTGTTGTACCCACTGCTGGTGCTGGAACACGGGCCTCCTCTCTGTGAGAGGTAGTGGACCGTTATCCATCAAGCGGGCCCAGTGATGTGACTGACACTGGCATGGCCACTCCATCAAGGAATTCAATTTTGATAACACGAAAAATTTGTCGTTAAATATCAGCATTTGTCTGTCACTGACCCACACCCAGATTGGCACAATTTGAATCTCAAAAGCTAGGGCTAGGTGCCCTAGCTTTTGAGATTCAAATTCAAATTGGCGAAGATCTGTTTTCTCCCAAATTTTGTCGCTATTTAGTCGCAATTTTTCGCCAAGTCAAAGATTTAGTCGCGTCTTAGTTTAGAAGATATAGTGAGTTAAATTGTAGCTCTTTGTTTTGTTTAGCTCTTGGACTATATGTACCTATATTGTTTGGTTGGGGCAGTAACTGAGGATATGGGTGAGCATCTTTACATAGGTACCGAGCTATGGAGGTCTCGGCCGGCATCAACAGGTCCCGGCTGTCATTCGTGGATCTTTGACAGTCGTTACGGGTCGTCAGAAGCCCGAAAGTCTGACAACCAGTCTTACCAAGGGGTATCGTATTACCCAGTTACTGAGTTGTGGAGGTCAGACAAGCAGTGGCTCCATCAAAGAGTATAATAACTATTGGGCTCCATGTATAATACTGGTATTCAGCTGCATCCGGTTAGGCTGGAAGCCGATCCCAACATAGTTGGGAAAAGGCTAGGCAGATTGATTGATTGTGATACCTACCCAAGTAAAGGACATGGCTTAGTTAGAGCATTTATTTCATTTATTAGCATAGCATTTATTTTTATAGTAGGGATTCAAAGAGTTTAGCAAAAACTGAAAGGAGTGAAATAGGACGGTCACTGGAATCTCCTTTCTTAAAACTGGTCAAGAGCGAGTCGGACTCACGCACCGAGGGTTCCGTTTCGATTTCTGAAAAAGTGTGCTAATATAGACATCGTTTTATTTTTCCTGTAGGTACCTAATCTTTACATAAACTTTCCTGACAATAAAAAAAAATGAGGTGTGAAAAACGTGTTCGAAGTTTTTCTTTTTCATTTAGGAGTCTAATGTGGGGTTTAGAGAACAAGATAATTTTGATTTTGGAACGGCGTGCTCGTGAGCTACATCACTACGGTGCTTGCAAGTAAAGCAGTTGTGTCACGTGTGTCACCATAGCACCGACACGACATCGTGCAAGTCCGTGAAAATATGGGCCAATCAATTTCGCTAATCTTACCATTGTTAAAGTCTATTTGCCTTTTCTAAAGTTGTATTATTGGAATCTTACTCTTTAATAATGAGGGGGACGTGTTTTTTATATTAATAATTTTGAGGGGTGGGTGTTATATCTACATTTATTGTTATATGTATTGCATACCTACAATAGCAGTCCATAGAAGTTACAAAATATTAAATCTAGGGTTTTGTGATAACAATTTTTGACAGAGTTCATTTGCTACATTCCATGATAGATACTTAATTGACAATAAGGACCTGTTTCACCACTAGCCACTACGATTAACGTTCCTATTAATTTACTTAGCAGATAATTTCATACAAATTGTTCCAATACAATATATTTCCATACAATTTTAATTACAGAAATTGATGGATGGCACGATAAGGTTTGCTCATTGAATTGGCGCTATAATTTCGCGGCGGGGTACCGCATATGTACATAGTCAATCAAGTGAAGGTTCTGACTTACTTATGCGGTACCCCGCCGTGACATTATAGCGCCAATTCAATGAGCGAACCTTATCGTGCCATCCATCAATTTCTGTACCTAATTAAAATATATATAGGTATTACTCAATCGAATTTAATGGCTCAACGATAGGTATTATTTTTGACTTTTTAAATGTTCCTTTTCTTTTTTGCGTTGGGGGTTTTTAAATTTTAAATTTAATTTTTATTTTAACATTTTTAAACAATTTAACAGCATAGAAATGCATTTTTATTACTGCAGAATGTTAAGTTTCTCTGCACATAACATTAACTTATAATGATGCCACCATCGTACTGCAAATAGAATTAAATAATGATAAAAAAAAAAGAATACAAACACTACTATCTGCTATTTTTTTTCAAGAGTGTACTAGTGTGCTGGATATCCTGACTGCAACATCAGCTCATCGTGTAGCCACCATTGCATTGTATGTAGAATCAAATACTGATCAAAACGAATCCAAACACGACATATCTGCTATATTATTTTACCAAGAGTATTCTAGAGTGCTGGATATCCTGGCTGCAGCATCAGCTCATCGTGTTGCCACCATTGCATATGTAGAATAAAATACTGATCAAAACGAATTCAAACACGACATATCTGCTATTACTTTTTCATGAGTTTTCTAGTGTGCTGGACATCCTGGCTGCAGCATCAGCTCATCGTGTTGCCACCATTGCATTGTATGTAGAATCAAATACCTACTGATGTAAATAAATCCAAACACAAAATATCTGCTATTACTTTTTCAAGAGTGTTCTAGTGTGCTGGACATCCTGGCTGCAGCATCAGCTCATCCTGTTGCCACCATTGCATTGTATATAGAATCAAATACTGATGTAAATGAATCCAAACACGACATTTCTGCTATTATTTTTTCAAGAGTGTATCCAGCACACTAGTGCTGGATATCCTGGCTGCAGCATCAGACCAAGAATTCCATAATCTTGCATAGATAGATAGCATAAATGGATGTTTCAAATTTTAGGTCACACTAAGGTTTGAAAGTAAAGTAAATACCCATTACGCGTCTAAGATCAACAAAAGAGCCGATAACTTTGAAGCGGATGAACCGATTTTGATAAAACATGTCTAAGAACCATCGCTGGAAAACCTGCTTTCAAATAAAAAAAAACCGCATCCAAATCAGTCCACCCGTTTGAGCGCTACGGTGCCACAGACAAACACACAGACACACACACACACACACACACACACACACACATAGCGGTCAAACTTATAACACCCCTCTTTTTGCGTCGGGGGTTAAAAAAAAACTAGGAAATAGGTATACTTCCACTTATTTAGAGCGATGTAAGAGGTTTCATTATTATCTTACTCTTGTATGAGCACATTGCAGATATGACGTACTTATTTAAGGTTGAAGCGCCAGGGTAGCCCGCGAAATTCAAAATTTCTTATGTTTTTTGCTATTTGTAGGTCAGTGTGAGCTTGTATGTTGATTAAAATATGATTCGCGGCCGTAGCTAATATGGTTTTACAGAATTATAATCATTAGAATCAGCAATACAACTCCATAAGTTAGCATTTACCTCAAACCTCATGACTTCATGAAATCGCTAGATTTGAGGTAAATGCTTATGGAGTTGTATTGCTGATTGCAATACAACTCCATAAGTTAGCATTTATATCAAATATAGCGATTTCAGGAAATCATGAGGTTTGAGGTAAATGCTAACTTATGGAGTTGTATTGCTGATTCTAATGATTATAATTCTGTAAAGCCATATTAGCTACGGCCGCGAATCATATTTTAATCAACATGCAAGCTCACACTGACCTACAAATTGCAAAAAACGTAAGAAATTTTGAATTTCGCGGGCTACCCTGGCGCTTTCGCCTTAAAATCGCAAATTATAGATAGATAGATAGATAAATCATTTACTTAGTGCACACAAAAGACATAGCACAACACACAAAAGTACAATTAAATGGTAAAGTAAAATTAACAAGGTGCCAATACAAAATAAAAAAATAGAAGAAAAACACTGCAAAGAAAAGTGACACTATGACATTGGTACTTAAAATAAAATTCACAACGGAATACACAGTGCGGTGTGCGTCTCAATGTGGCGCCAAATGGGAGTCCAGCTCAGCATGTGTCAGGCAAATATACCTGACGCTGATATTCTGCTGGATCCCTGCAGTGACATACGGACGTCGAGCAGTCGAGATAAATTGGTATTGTAAGAAAGTGTTATGCGCCGGGTGAAATTGTATAAGTATACCCGACATTTTAATTATATATGTAAGTACTGCAGCAAGAAAGTTTTGCATTGGGAAACATTGTTGTTCGTAGGTGTGTTGAATGAGAAAGTTTTATGTAAGCGTAAATGAATGATAAATAATAGTGGCGTAGGTTCGAATAAAATAAAACGATTTGGGTCCTAAAATTAAATGTCAAATATTACAATAAAATATATAGGTATAATAAATATTTAAAATGATATTGAAAATAAATTAAAATGAAATAATGGTAAATAAAATATTGTGTGTACCTAATACTTAATTAAAATTATTTCCGACAAAAAATCCACAAATTATCAATTACCAAGTACCCCCTTTGCTCACAGGACCACCCAATCCGCTATACAGACAGATTGACTCGGGAAGGACACGACAGCCAGTTATATAATGGACGTGTTCGAAACAGTCATCCCTAGTTTTTTCTGCGAGGCGATAAGAAACTGCCGTAGTCGAACTCTGAAGGTACCAAGAAATTTAAGATTCCTTATCGGCGGGGGAATATTGTTCCAGCATTTAGATGCGGCATATCTGAAACTTCCCCTGAAAGCAGCTGTCTTGTGTGATTGAGTGGAGAGTTGCTGCGAGCACTGTCTTCTTGCGCATTCTCTACCTACTGCTACCTATCCAGCTCAGTTTATTGTACAGGTAGGACGGCTTCTTGTACTTTGTAACTCCAAAAAGTAGGCATGCCAAGTGCAACTTACGATGTGATTTCATTTTAAGGATTGGGTGGTTATTTAAAAATGGCGTTACGTGACTTCTTGGTGGGATTGAGAAGCAGAATCGAGTGCAGGCGTTTTGCACCCTCTGGATCAGCCGATCAGTTCTTGCCAGCTGTCGAGGGCCAATAACTACGTCCGCATAGTTCAGATTAGACAGCACGAGAGACTCAGCCAGCTGTATCCGCAGCTCCTCGGAAAGATAACGCCTTATTTTATAGAGGACCTTAAGCCGATAAAAACAAGTGCGCACTGATTCTGATACGTGTGCCTCGTATCGCAACCCAGCGTCCATTGTCAGACCCAGATTACGTGCCTCACTGACTCGACTGACCGACTCACCCAGCAGGGTAACGTTGAGTGTTGCCGGCACTGCACTGATTTGGCTCCTGGTTCCAAACAAAATATATTTGGTTTTAGTGGGGTTAAGTACCAATCCGTTATTTTCAGCCCAACATGCTATCCTGTCAAGATCATCATTTAGATCCTTTAACCCGGATGTCATAGTCCCTTGGCTTAAAGGAGATATATACTTGTACATCATCAGCATAAATGTGGTACCTACATCGCTTCAGGGAATTTATGATATCTGCACAATATAAAATAAAGATAATGGGCCCCAGTATGGAGCCTTGCGGGACACCTCTGTAAACAGAAGTGAGTGACGAAACAAGAGGTGAGCCATCACTTAGTCGTATTTCCACACGCTGCCGACGGTTGGTCAGATAGCTTTGGAACCAGTATATCGTATTTTGATCAAATCCATAGTAGCTAAGCTTTGACAGGAACAGATCTATACATGGGCGTACCCAGGGGGGGGCAGCTGCCCCCCCCTGGATCGTGTATGGCTAAGTACTGTTGTCGAAAAAAGTTATGTTAGAGCCACGTCACGTTGTCGTGTACTTACTTTACAATTAAGTAAACTAAAAAAAGCATTAATTTTAGAAAAAACTGCGCTGCGCGGCCATAAACCTGTCTTTCTTAGTCTATGAATTAAGCGACTGCATGATAAGGGCACCCCCTATGGTGTACGTCGCTCGGCTTAGGCCGTCGCTGGGGGGAGTACAGCAAGGAGGGATAGGCTCGATCATATCTGGATAATTACTGCTACAGGCTCAGCTACGCCACCAGTTGGCACTCCTTCACCGATCAAGGCTGGGGGGGAATTACGTGGGGGTCGTCGTCGCAAGGGACCTGGGCGGCGAAGTCGGAATGTAGATTTGTGTTTGTAATCTGTGCTGGTGCTGGTGTAATCTGTACTTTTCTCCTGGAAGAGGGTTAAGGGGTCATCCGGGTCGGTGAGAACATGCCTTGACTTTACTGATTTTAGAGGGGATTTAACTAGACGATTCGATAGCCAGAGGGATTGCGATGTTTCGCGGGGGTATCGAAGAAACCCTTGGAATTGCGTTTCAGGAATTGATGGATAGTTGGGATTTTAAGGTCTAGGTGGAGGATTTCATTCCGAACGAACCAAAAGGGTATCCCGTAGCCGTTCGGAGGAAACGATTTTGTAAGGTCTGCAGGGACTTTGCGTGTGCAAATACTGAACCCGCATAAGTCATGATTGTGAGAATACATGCTGTATAGATGCGCAACTTGCACTTAAGTGACAATTTGCTATACGTGCATTCAGAACGAGACTGTTTTATGTGCTTAGAGGTGCTCATCGAGGGTCACACCCGGATATTGGGCTCGCTTCTCCCCAGGGGTCGGCTTGCCAAACATGGTGATCGGTCGGTGGGGGGAGATCGATTGAGACGCGGTTTCAAAAAGAGAACCGCCTGACTTTTGTCAGGATTGACTACGATTCTCCACTTTCGAAACCACGCGCCGCCGCCGAGTTTATCGACTGCACATTATAAAACAATATCGAGAACGGGTCTTATCGCGATCTTCCTTTTTTACGAGGTAAACAGGTCCCTACTTGTTTCCCGACGTTTGTCGTCCGACGAGGTCCGCCAGTGTGTAGACGTCCTTAGTGTTGTGTGTAGAAGTACCGACAGTGACAATAATAAAGATTGTGAAGACCAAGTGAGGGTAGATGCACATACCCGCACTTTACGAAGACGTCGCTGAGCTGTCATCAGTCCTCCCTTGACCACGATCGCTGCAACGCGGTCGAAACGTCGGGAAACAAGTAGGTACCTGTTTACCTCGTAAAAAAGGAAGATCGCGATAAGACCCGTTCTCGATATTGTTTTATAATGTGTACAAATCGCGAAAGTTTAAAAAGTTTATCGACTGCAGTTTGGAGAGTTCGAGATATCGGCTCTTGGCGTTGGCCGGAATAGTAAATGATACTATAATGATAATATGATCGTATCGTCTGCGAACAGAGCCTACTGTGCCTTTTTACTTTTCGGGATATCGCTGGTACCTAAATAACGTGGAACTGAGTGGAGAAAACACAGAGTCCTAAAGGAAACCTACGTGAACGGGGTGGGAGAGGATAGCGCTCATTCGGTACAACAGCGAAAAGTGCGGAAAGACAGAAGTTTCGTAAGATGAGCAGTTGAGCACGAGACGGTCTGGCACACTGAGTTTGTAAAGCTTATTATAATAAACCGTTGTGCCAGACTTTGTCAATCGCTTTCGCTATATCGAAGAAAACAGCACCCGTCATCGAACCAAGTTGGAAACCAACGCTTATGTGTTCGTTAATGTAGTGAACCTGTTGTACACAAGATTGTTGGGTTCGAAAACCAAACTGTTCGTTAGGAATTAGGCCCTTTATCTCGGCATAATCTTTAAGGCGCTTATAAATAAGGCTCTCATAGATTTTGCCGAGGTCATTGAGCAGACTGATGAGGCGAAAAAAAAACATGTGGGGGGACCCGGCTTAAGAAATTTCTGATTTGCCCCCCCCTGGGCCAAAAGCTGGGTACGCCCATGGATCTATATGTCGGAGTTGGTTGTCAATGACAATTGTGGGTAGTCGAGAATTTGTTATGTTTTTTCTCTTATTATGACCTAATTTAAGTGATTTCTATCAAATATTGTCTTATAAATTGGAACATAATTTATTGAGTACTTAGTGTACGCACTAATTGATTTTTGGCAACTTATTTCGATAATGTTATTTCGATAATTGTATGTCTAATGGTTTTGTTCTTGATACGATATATGTTATGATGATATACTTTGTGAAATCACCATTGTTTAATTACAATAATTATTCTTGTATTATTTGATTACTATAGTAAGTAATTCTTATTAGTTTTATGCCCATTTTTAGTGTTATGTATCAAGTAAACTCGAGACGTACCGCAGTGCGCCATCGGACAGAGTTGTCGTGGAGGGGTTGCAAGGTGGGGACATCGTCCTATAAAACAGCGCGCACTCGGCGTTTCAAGTCAGTCGGTCGATCCTCGGATTCGATTCGATACAGAGCTCCGCTCCCGACAAAACTGTCGGTTTACTTGGTACAGCACTGCTGTATATTCACATAGCTGTATTGGCTTGCTGATAGCGATACACTTTGTATTTGGGTGGCTTATGCCGCTATACGAACTGTAACCTAAGGGTTTGTTCGATTAAACAGTATTGTTATACTGACACATTATATTTGGGTGGCTTACGCCACTGTACGAACTGTAACCTTAGGGGTTTGTTCGCCTAGTATTATTACTGCTTATCATTATTTGTATTGTGTTTTTTTTGTAAAGTGTAACTAGTATTGTAATTAAAACTCTGAAATTGTTTATACAGTCTTGTTTATCCCAATAAAATGGGAACTCCAAACCCTGACGATATACCTCTCGGCAATCCTGATCCTACATATATATAAGCAGTCAAAAGCTCGCGAAAAATCAAGTAGGACAAGAAGTGTGCATAGGCCTTTATCCTGTGCTGACTGAATGTTATCTGTCACGTCCAATAGAGCCGTTGTACTACCACGCTGTTTGCGAAAGCCTGACTGTAGTTCAGGTAAAATGTGTTTATCCTCTAGATACCTCGAGAGCTGCTGGCATACCGCCTTTTCAGCAATTTTAGAAAGGCAAGGCAGAATACTAATAGGCCTAAGATCTTATAAGTCAGTCGGATTTGTTTTTTTAGGCAATGGCCTAACGATAGCAATTTTCCAGATGTCAGGGAAGGTTGCTGAGATAATTGAGCTGTTCACAATATCTGTGAAGATTTTTAGTGTGTGTGGGAGTGTATGCAAAAGCATATCCAGGGTTACCCCATCACGACCTCCCTAGCGGCGTCAGCGTAGTATGTTACGCTGACGACACGCTGGTCCTGGCGCAGGGGAGGTCGCACCAGGAGGCGGCTGACTTAGCGACACGCGGGGTTGCGATAGTCGTGGAGAGGATCCGGCAGTTGGGACTCGAGGTGGCCCTGCACAAGTCCGAGGCCATGTGTTTTCATGGTCCTCGGAATGCGCCACCGTCGGGTTCCGATATAACGGTGGGAGGGGTTCACATCGGAGTCGGGTCGACGATGAAGTACCTGGGACTCGTCCTCGACAGCCGGTGGAACTTCGTGGAGCATTTCCGACGTTTGGCTCCCAGACTGGCACGGGCTGGGGCTGCCTTGAGGCGGCTCCTGCCCAATCTGGGGGGTCCAAACGCCTCCTGCCGGAGGCTCTACGCGGGGGTCGTGCGGTCCATGGCCCTTTACGGAGCACCGGTGTGGGCGCGTTCCCTAAGGCTGGGACCAGCCGGCAGGTTGAACGCGTCCCAGAGGGTCATGGCCATCCGGCTAGTCCGGGGATACCGCACGGTCTCCCGGGAGGCGGCGAGCCTCCTTGCCGGATTGCCGCCGTGGGATCTGGAGGCAAAGGTCCTCGCGCACGTGTGGGAGTGGCGCGAGGAGGCGAAGCGCCGGGGCGTAACTCCGCTGCCGCGAGAAATCACGGTACAGCGGACAGAGCTCCGGCGGGATCTCATGGCGGCATGGAGAGCGCGACTGTCGCAACCCAGCGCTGGGCACGCCACAATAGCGGCGATAAGTCCCCTCTTTGAGGAGTGGTTAGAGAGGCGCCACGGCGTCCTCACCTTCCGCCTGACGCAGGTCCTCACCGGACACGGTTGTTTCGGGAGGTTCCTGTTTCGCATAAGGCGGGAGGAAACGCCCGGGTGTTTCCATTGTGTGGATCGCCCGGAGGACACGGTGGAGCATACAGTGGAGGTCTGCCCGGCTTGGGCAGAGCACCGCCGTGTTCTCACGGAGGCGATCGGCGGCGGCGATCTCTCGCGTCCGAGCCTGGTCCAGGCCATGGTTCGGAGCGAGAGTGCATGGGAGGCCGTCACCTCCTTCTGCGAAGCAGTGATGCTCGCGAAGGAGGAGGCGGAACGCGTGAGGGAGAGGCAGCCTCACGCCCTCAGTCGCCGCAGGAGACGCCCTGGGCGGCGGGAATCGCGGGGCGATTTCCGGCCACCGTAGGCGCGGGCCTGCGGACGGTGAGCAGCGGGTAGCTCGCCGTCCGGTAAGGACCAGGCCCGAGTCGACGGCGCGTCGTGTTCCACGCGCGCCTCAAAGAGATGTCAGCAAGTGACGGGGCCCAATAGGGCCGACGCCGCTGGGGTCGCGGGTTGTCTGAAAGGGTTACCGCGGCCCTGGCATAGGCAACTGAAGGAACACGGGTGGGTTTTAGTCAGTAAAAGTCTGACACGCCCTCCCGCTCCACCCAGAGCGGGAGAAGTTATTTGATGATTTCCCACCCTCAAAAAAAAAAAAAAAAAAAAAGGGTTACCCCATCACAGCCTTCAGCGTTAGATTTTAGCTGGCGAAAGTATAACAGAATCTGATCAGCAGTTACTGGTTGTAATGAAAATGCAAAGCTATCATCACCATAACGATGAGACTCAAAGAAAGTGCACTGGGATATATTGCAGGCAGGGTTACCAGGAACACTTAAAAAGTGATTATTAATTTGGTTTGGATCTCTGAAGTGAGCAGGAAGGTCATCAATTTGTTTTTTTGGTAATACAGTGCTTTTTAAATTTTTCCCTATTGTTTTCGGATCTTTAATTTGGCCATTAATACTGAATTTGAATTAGGCAACTTTTTCTCTAAATATGGAAACTAACACCAGAGATTTCAGCTGCTTGTAGTATGCCTTTTTGGAGTCAGATTTCGTTTTAAGGTACTTGTACAGTGCGTCATTCCGCAAGTGCATCATCAATTTAATTGTATCTGTTATCCAGGGATATGACGGTTCCATAATTAAACATTTCTTGACCGGAGCGTGCGCATCGTAAACTGTTAAAATGTTTCTATTTAATTCCTCAAGTATGTGCGATAAATCACCATTTAGTACTTCTCTATTTATATGTTTAATGGGTCTATACGTAATTGTATGTGGTTTATATTTACTACGCCTAATATTAAATTCGCACACAACAAGTGAGTGACCATTTATTGATCCATAGGGTTCAACAGATATCCCTTTGTGGTTCAGATTCGTGCAGACAAGGTCTATCAATGTTTCGCTATGGTCTGTGAAATGTGTGGGCGAACTTACCAGTTGTTTTAGGCTCAGGCTGTTCAAAAACTCACATACTTTCTTAGTTTGCCCGTCAGCATTCAGTAAGTTAACATTGAAATCGCCGAGCAGTATGTAGTGATCACATTTTACTAAGGAGCTAATGGAGTCAGTTATGGCGTCGAGAAAGAGGTCCAAATAACCCGTTGAAAGTAAACTCTATGACTTGTTATTCCGAAATAATAACCTTCCATAATAATCTTCCCAACGTTTCTTTTTCCCCAACGTTTGGAGATCTCTTCTCTGATTTTCGGCCCGTACACCTCATCTTTTTCCTTAGATGCTCCACTCCAAGAACCTCTAATATATAAAGCTAGAGGGCCTCTACAATTTCTACTGCGGCGCTGGTGCCAGCGCCAACAGTAACGATATCAGAATAGCGTGTTGTGATTCGAGCCATGTATGTGGCACCGAGGCATAGGCCTTCTTATAATCATGTGTTTCTATCCAGGTTGGCCCCGCGAGCTAGGCTCATAAAATAGTAGCAATGCTTCGTTTGTTCAATGTACCTCATGAATCTATTAACAAGATCCAATGTACCTCGATCATTTTGATAGAAATCACGATAAATCGCCTCATGTATCCAGCGGGGCCCTCGGCTATACTGCACTCGTAATACATACAAATAATACTGATCGCATCTGCTCCTAATGTACCTCTCGATTCATGTATTAAATTCTAGGATTTTTTGATAGAACACGAGAAATTCAGCATGAAAGTTTTGTCTTTCCAGCAGGGCCCTTTGTAATTAGAATGTATAGGAACAGAAGAAGCGTTTTCAGTTTTTTTTTGTGACAGTATTCGTCTTGAGTGTTACTTTCATGTCACAAAAAAAAAAAACTGAAAAATGCTCACTACAAAAAAAAGATATGAATTTTTGAAGATCCACCGGTAGAAAACTCTACTTAAATAATTACAAAAACAAAAATAACTCGAAAACTACAAAAAATCGCGGAACATACATGGGGTATTCTCGAATACCCCTGGGGATGAGGAATTCAGATTTTTCTTTTTGACGTCACTATTTGGACCACCCTGTATTTATTTATTTATTTATAATAGGTACGCCAACAGCATATACATTGTACATTATAGACTAAAAATTAATAGGTATGGGTTCTTATATATATACCAATTACAGGTGTACACGACATTCACATAATACAAAGCAACCACCGTTAATTAAATCAATTAAAATTATTAATTAAAATGAAAAGGAAAAACAAAATTATAAACAAAACAAAACAGCGAACAAAAACTGACTTACACAAATAAAGATATAAAATATACATTACTAATTACAATAAAATAAAATATTAACTAAAATAAAATAAAATTAGCTTACTAAGTACGACGTTAGTCACTTATATGTTTATTTAAATGACTGCGCAAGAGGCTTTTGAATTTCGGCAGGGAACCAAAGAATACATCCAAATCAGGTAGTTTTGAGTTGAGTTCGTTGAATTGAATACACATTCTAGATGTTGGTGAATGTCTGCCAATGTTATTTCTACAGGTAGGCGGTTCAAAAAGTCTAGATATTGGCTGTCTAGGAAGGTTATATGGGACTGACAACATGACACGTTCAAGCAATTGCTCGCATTCTATTTGACCATTTACAATTTTATAAAGAAAAACTATGTCTTGGACCGTACGACGCGACGGTTCCGGAGCGACTCAATGCGAAAGAAAGCCAAACGTTGGTCGTATGGACATCTGTGGGATATTCCTGAGGACATGGAAGCAATATGCCTAGTAAGTATTACCAATGTACCTCAAAGTTCTTCACGTTTTACCAAGTTTTGTTTTCAAACTGATAAAAATGATGCAATATCAATAGTTTAGCACACCTACCCTCATTGCGGAAAATATCCATTCAGTTTACCTTACCTACTATTATCATAATTTTGTATCAAAACTTAGTATAACGTGAAGAACTTTGAGGTACATTGGTAGGTCTTAACCTATGAAATTGCCGTTCTGCAGTACTGGCCATTTCAAATCAAAATAATTTTTGTTTGGCTAAGAATTCTAATTTCAAATTAATTTTATTTTAAAAACATGGATTTTTTTTTCCAAAAGTAGTCATTTGTTTATTGATTAGTGTTACATTTTCATCGCATTTCAATCTTTTTCGTCATCATGGATACGTTAAAAATTCGAGTAATTATGGAATATGAGTACCGTCGTGGCAGCAACGCGGCAGAAGCGGCACGCAACATCAACGACGTTTACGGAGCTAACACTACAAACCAACGCACCACCTGTTATTGGTTTGCTCGCTTCCGTTCTGGAAATTTCGACCTGAAAAATGAACCTCGCGGTCGTCCGAAGACTTTGGTCGACAATTACGAATTAAAGGCGATTGTGGAAGCTGATGATACACAATCTACGGCTGAATTAGCAGCAGCTTTCGACGTTAGCGTCAAAACAATATTGGTCCATTTGCGTCAAATTGGCAAGGTAAAAAAGCTTGACAAATGGGTGCCCCACGAACTCAATGATCGCCAGCGCGAAGTACGCGTCGAGACGTGCCTTGCACTGCGCAACAGACACACAAATGAAGGAATTTTGAACCGCATTGTTACCTGCGATGAAAAATGGATTCTGTTTGATAACCGCAAGCGCTCAGCAAGTTGGTTGGATCCTGGTTCAGCACCTAAACAATGCCCTAAACGAAAACTTACCCCTAGAAAAGTGATGGTCACTGTTTGGTGGTCTAGCGCCGGTGTGATTCATCACAGCTTCTTACCAAACGGGGTGAGCATTACTGCAGATGTGTACTGTGAAGAACTGAACACAATGATGGAGAAGCTGGCACATCTCCAACCAGCATTGGTCAATCGCTCGTCTCCGCTGCTCCTGCACGACAACGCGCGACCTCATACTGCACAGCAGACGGTCTCCAAGTTGCAAGAACTGGGGTTGGAAGCTCTCCGTCATCCGCCCTACTCACCAGACCTTGCGCCTACAGACTACTACTTTTTCCAGAATTTGGATAACTTCTTGGCGGGAAAAAAATTCAATACCCGAGAGGCAGTACAAAATGCCTTTGAAGAATTTGTTGCCTCCCGACCAGCTGATTTCTTTAAGAAGGGCATCAATAAACTGCCACTGCGTTGGCAAAGATGCATTGATTGAATGGGTGATTACTTCGATTAATGCCAATAAAAAATACATGAAAAAAATTCGTTTAATTTTTTTCATACAAAACGGCAATTTCATAGGTAAAGACCTATTCATTCTAATTACAAAGGGCCCTGCTGGGAAGAAAAAACTTTCATGTTGAATTTCTCGTGAAGTTCTATCAAAAATTCCTGGAATTTAATACATGAATCGAGAGGTACATTAGGAGCTGATGCGATCAGTATTATTTTTATGTACTACGAGGCCCCGCTGGAAAGATGAGGTGGTTTATCGTGATTTCTATCAAAATGATCGAGGTACATTGGATCTTGTTTATAAATTCATGTGGTACCTACATTGAACAAACGAAGTATTGCTACTAGTTTTATGAGCCTAGCTCGCGGGGACCAGCTGGGTAGAAACGCATCTTATAATCTATCTTACATGTCGTCAAATCCTTCCGGGCTCTACGAACCTGTTGACTTATGGCCATGTCTATAAGGAGCAGCTCCTTATTACCGCGGGACCCATTCCTATTCTGAGACACAGACATAATTGAGTATCAATCAATATGATGTGCAATTTTTTCTCGAATAGATGCAAGAACTTTATAGACCGTCGGTAAACAGTGGTCTATAGTGTTTAGGTTCCGTAGTACTACCCGATATAGGGAGCAGGTGGTGGGTAACATAATTATGTTTCAAGAGAATCAGTTCACATGTGTCGATTCCATAGTCAAAAAGTACTAAATTTACCAACTCTGGTATCGCGAGATTTTAATGATATATATAGGGTGACTGGTAATTAATTACCGATACCTAAACATATGATTCTGCTCATGATAACAAACAACTTTTACTATGGGACCAAACCTGAAATCGCGAAAAAAAATCAGCTGCTTCCTACATTTTAAAACGTCAAAATCGGACTACTCTTTTAAAAAGTTATGCGGTGTCATACATAGATAGGTAGGTATATACGCGTTGACTTGAGAACCTCCTCCTTTTTTCCGTCGGTTTAAAGGATGATAATTGCTAGCCGTCGTTTTCGTCGACATCCCTTACTCCCTAAGGGATGTCAACGAAAACGACGGCTAGCGGAGGTATAAGTATGGAAAAAGAAGACGTGATGTGCCGACCCCAGGTTAATTGGGATAAGGCCAGAAGGATGATGACCTGAGAGTATCCTATCTCTGATTTATGGGGATGCGCCAAGGTAGCCCGCGAAATTCTAATTTTCTTAAGTTTTTTGCAATTTGCAGGAATATGATTCGCGCCCAAGAATCAGCAATACAACTCCATAAGTTAGAATTGACCTCCAATCTCATGATTTCATGAAATCATATTTTAATCAACATACAACCTGTCATTTACCTGCAAATTGCAAAAAAACCTAAGAAAATTTGAATTTCGTGGGCTACATTAGCGCACTTAACAGTCATAACCAGGTGGGCAAAAATGCAGGAGCAAAAATCTGGATCTCGTTTATTTTTGTCGACTTCGGTTTGACATTACTTAGGACTTCGTGTAGTTCCAACCTTGAATTGCTTCTTACTCGCAGCCCTACGTAGCTCCAATTGTGTGCACAATTAAACTTGAACGTTGAGAGTTGCCGCCGAGTTTCCATCAGTCCTTCAGTCGTGACCGCCGCTGCACGCATGTCGTACGCGCGCAATGCTTTGTTCTACGCATGCGCGCTTGCCGTTAACGCGGTCTACGCTGCGCCTGCGCTGCCTGCCAGATCCGATAATAAAGGTAATTTTTTTTTTCTTAAATTTTAGAAGTCTTTTATCTACAGTGGCATGTCAGCCTCATCATAAATTAAACTATTCTAAACTAAATCTACAAATAAAATATAAATTATTTTTAACTAGCTTTTGCCAGCGGTTTCGCCCGCGTGAAATATCCCACGGGAACGTACTACCAGGAATTCCTTCCTCCTGGAACCTCTGTGCAAAATTTCAGCTTTCTAAGTCCAAGGGTTTGGGCTGGGCGTTGATGAGTCAGTCAATCTGTCAGTCAGGACTTCTCTTTTTATTTACGTATAAAAATATGTCTAAACAAATCAGTAAGTAGGTTGGCTATCTCAGGTGGCTACGCTAAAACTTTAACATAATATATGGACCAAGATCATACCTATTTACTAACTTTTACCGTTCTCAACAGTCTCTCTTTCCTTCTTTGTCTTAGTAACTAGATCACACCATAAGTATAATATGGTGAACATCTTCAACCGTTCCACATGTTTCACAATAATTAGGAGAAATAACTTTGTTAATCAAATAACCAAACTTGCGGAATCGGTATTGACCTGAACTCAGAAGGCCAGGTACATAAAAACGTTCAAATTCAAGTCGTAATCTCATAACAGCGACAGTCATAACTCATAACATAACATAATCAGCCTATAATGTTCCCACAGCTGGGACACAGGTCTCCTCTCGGTCCAGCGACAGTTAAATGTCAAAAATTTAGGTAAACGCTATACAATTTTTGACAGATTGAGACTGAGATGAGATTGCAAACGTTGTTAAAAATACGGGAATTGCCCCTCTGAGCGTAATACATGAAGCAGAACAATATGATACCTACTCATTTCCTTTATAGCAAACCACGGTATTCGAGGAGGCTGTTAACGTGTACAGCTACACTTTTCCACACTTCGTTCGTCAAAATACTCTTAAAATATTGGACATTATTATTATTAACATCGTTAAATGGCGAAAAGTCGGTTTACTAGGTATAGGAACACCTCTGCCTAACCCTTCGGGGAAAAAGAAGCGTGATGTTATGTTATGTGTAGATATATAATATTGGTAATAGTATAGAATTTTGTAGATGTATTCCACATTGGGGACCCGCTTAGACGGCACCTGAGTGAATGTCACCTGAGATATTTCATATACGGCACCTTTGCATATTTTTCCTTTTTTTTTGCAAGTGCCATTAGGAATTGGTTGCCATTTCGTGCCTATTGCCATACTTAATTTATTATTTAAAATTTTATTCCACAAATGGCACCTACGGATCAGTAGGTACTAGTGTTGGGACGTTTTTTTAGGACGTCAAAACTACAAATTCGATTAAATCTATAGAGAGTTTAATAACATGCTAATAAAAAACTGTATGATTAGCTAAGCGCGTCCTATCTAACAGTAGCGTGCACAGAAATTTCTGACAGGGTGGGCAGTGGCGCCACTGCCTTCTCAAGATGTTTGTTTGCGATTACCACGAACATCTAAGTTATTAAATCTGAATATCAGATAGGTATTCACACATTTATTTTATCTTGAATAAACAACATGCAAGGGAAACAACACAATGTATTTGTGTGTAGGTACACAACCTGTTAGTCCGGAAAAAAATAAAAGTCCCACTGACAAAAAAATAAAAATCCTACGATGAATGAAATTCCTACTGATCCGTAGGTGCCATTTGTGGAATAAAATTTAAAAAAATAAATCATTCCCCTAATGGCTCCTGCGAAAAATATCGAAAGGTGCCGTATGTATTCCACATACGGCATCTCCGGTGCCGTTTAAGCGGGTGCCCCATGTAGAATACGTCAAATTTAGCACCTATTAAACTTAAAACATTAAGGTAACATCATAAGTGATCAAAACGTTATGGTATCCCGCCACGGAGTGAATGATTCCAGTATTTGTGCTTAGTAAAGGTACGGTGCTGTGCAGTAAAAAACCTAAAATTTTACAGGCACAAAATATAGCGCCAGGTGTAACCTAAAACATGGCGTTTTTATTGTGCCTGTAAAATTGTCCCTTTGCGGGGCTCTCATTTGCATTATCCAGGTCATTAAGATAATGAGGGCATCGAATGAGGTCATACAAGGAACTGTTGTTTCTTAATCGCCTCTTTACTTGACATTGCTTCTGAAATAATTGTATCAAATGTATGAAAATAAATAAAATTGAAGTGTCTGTTTGTAATGTCAAAATAACAGTTATAATTGTACTTTATTTGAAAGTATGCGGTACTCATAACAAATAACCGATTTTTAAAACTTTTGTCTGTCTGTCTGTATCTTTGTTCCGGCTAATCTCCGAACAGCTGGACTGATTTTGACGGGAATTCCACTGGCAGATAGCTGATGTTATAAGGACTAACTTATCCTACTTTCATTTTAGAAAAATAATTAGTGTTCTATGAAATTGTAAACAAAATCCGATTCAAATAGGGAAGTACCTATCGCCATCTACGCGGGCGAAGCCGCGGGCAACAGCTAGTACTTACTATAACATAACATCAGTTCTGTAATCCCTGAAGGGTTAGGCAGAAGTGTAGGTACCTAAGTACACCCTCATTCCGTGCCTATTGTCATCAACCTGGCCAAATAAGATTGACAAATTCCTGATGGATAACCTTAAAGACATTTTGCCCAACCTGGGAATCGAACTCAGGACCTCATACTCAGCATTAGCGTTTGCGACCATTAGACCTACAAGGCAGCCAGTCAGTCTGTCGTAACCAAATATAGTTCGCGTCACGTAAAAAGCACGCTGGCCAACCGCACACTTGTAACGTCGTATACATAGACTTATAAAAAAAGATGGACTCCGCGCTGCGCATATCGAAAGTGAAGCACAGTAAGTATGCCGGGACCGTTTGTACAAACACGCCTCGCGCACACATTTACATCATAGTATGCCGACCGGCCGCCATTACGTGACACGAGCGACGGCCTCTTTGCAGGTACTCAAATCACGCACACATAGATCGATAGGGTGCTTCACTTTCGATATGCTTGGCGCGGAGTCCATCTTTTTTAATAAGTCTATGGTCGTATAGATCGTATCCTGTAAAAAGCACGCTGGCCAACCGCAAAACTATACGTTGTATTAGTTCATGTCACGTAAAAATGGTATGGTTTGGTTGTGCGGTTGGCCAGCGCTCTTTTTACGTGACACGATCTATACAAAGTTACATTTGTCCGCTGGCTGGCGTTCTTTTTACGTGACACGAACTCTACCTAAGACCACATGAAGGCCTAGCAGTTCAGATGTTCATGATGCAAAAAAAAAACCGAGTCCGAGGGTTCCGTTCTTATTTCTGAAAAAGTGTGCTTAAGAGTGTGCTATTAAGAGACATCGTTTTATTTTTCCTGTAATCTTTACATAAACTTCTATCATATAGAATAATTTCTGATTTTTCTCTATGCAAGTTAACTTCGGAGATAACGGGAGGGGAGGAGGGGCGACGGTATTTTTTGTGTAGTTAGCTAAACATCAGTGGTTTGATTTTCTCAATTTAGGAAACCTAGAATCACCAAATGAAACCGTAAACGTAGTGGTTAACATCTATATTAGTATCGATGTTAACCACTAGGTTTACGGCAAAATAGTTCACCCCAATATCTGGTTAAGCTACGCTTTCTGGGGTTGGTCCGTGGATGGGTGATCATCTTTACATACCGAGACTCCTACGTGCCTCGGAAAGCACGCTAAGCCGTTGGTCCCGGCTGTCATTCTTGGATCTTTGACAGTCGTTACGGGTCGTCAGAAGCCCGAAAGTCTGACAACCAGCCTTACCAAGGCGTATCGTATTACCTAGTTACTGGGTTGTGGAGACAGTAGCTCCTTGTAAAATACTGGTATTCAGCTGCATCCGGTTAGACTGGAAGCTCACCCCAACATAGTTGGCAAAAGGCTAGGCAGATTGATTGACCTGTTATAGTCCTGCACAAATTCTGCAGCCAGTAAAACATATCAATCTCTATGATTCAAAGCACGCAATCTGCGTGCCACACGCATAAAGCGATCAATCAAACGTCTTATAAATCACAAAACGCATTCGGAGTATTTTAAGACCTGTGATCGTAGCTCTATTTAGATCATTGACACCAAAACTGTATCTAAGTGAACTCAGGCGCATGTCAACGATCCTTGCGGCGTCTTTGATCGCTTGACCCATATTAGTAGTGCACTTACCGACACACCGGACGTTGGTAAACGTTTGTAAATCGTTACAAGTGTGATGTGATTTTGACCTATTTATTTACGATTGTTTCAGTACCATTGTTTGAATAAAGAATAAGACACGAATCTGGTATAAATTCGGACGGAATTGGAATGTTTTGTTATGGAAAGTGGCGTATTTTAAGATTTGTCGACCCGCAATCTACCAAAAAATTTAGATTAAACAAAAATAACCAATAATATCCAATAATAAAATAGAATCGACCTCGAAAATGTTAGCACCCGCCTCTGTTATGTTAAATTTTCTTTTTTTTATTCATACTCGTACATGTTATGCTCGTGGCTAAGTAATAACAGCCGCACGGGTCGATCCGTCAGGTTAAGCTACGCTTGCCGGGGTTGGTCAGTGGATGGGTGACCATCTTTACATATCGAGATTCCTCCGTGCCTCGGAAAGCACGTTAAGCCGTTGGTCCCGGCTGTTATTCGTGGATCTTTGACAGTCGTTACGGGTCGTCAGAAGCCTGAAAGTCTGACAACCAGTCTTACCAAGGGGTATCGTATTACCCAGTTACTGGGTTGTGGAAGTCAGATAGGCAGTCGCTCCATGTAAAATACTGGTATTCAGCAGCATCCGACTGGAAGCCGACCCCAACATAGTTGGGAAAAGGCTAGGCAGATTGATTGACTCGTACATGTTATGATATTGAAGTTACTTTGAATAATGAAGAGCGAGCGAAGCGAGCTCGAAAATTTCGCACCCCAACTCAGATCAGTACTTCTTTTTATCCATTCCTACATTTAGGTATGTAGAAGTTACGGGGCAGGCTAGAAGATAAGTAGTGTTTGTATCAAGAAAATTAAGGCTGGCTGCGGGGCGTAGCTCACACCGCCGCAGCCCATGGGGTAAATACGCCACTGGTCATGGTCTTGTCTAGAAATCCAACCAATCATGAACTCTGCAGAAGCTATAACAGTTATGAAGATGATACCACTTTATACCATTAACAAATCGTATTTGTATACAGGTCACTGTCATGACACACTGCGCGAATTTCGTCCTCCCGAGGCCCACTTATGATGTTCCATTTCCTTAATGTCCATCGCAAATTGTGCGTAGGTTACCAACACTTGGTCATATTTTGTGAACTATTTTTGGAGGCTAAATTGGGTGTTGCTTTAGTCTCAAAATATGAGATTACATCAGGATTATCTACAAACTGATGTCATTGTATGGGCAAAATAAAATAAAATAAAAAAATAAAATTTAGATTCCTGAGGATTTTTCGTGGTCAGATTCCACGAAAAAACACGATCACGATTTTGATTTTTTCGTAGACAAAATGTGTCTGCAACAGTAACGTAGGTGAATCTGCCTAGCCTTTTCCCAACTATGTTGGAGTCGGCTTCCAGTCTAACCGGATGCAGCTGAATAGGTACCAGTATTTTACATGGAGCGACTGCCTATCTGACCTCTACAACCCAGTGACTGGGTAATACGATACCCCTTGGTAAGACTGGTTGTCAGACTTTCGGGCTTCTGACGACCCGTAACGACTGCAAATATCCACGAATGACAGCTGGGACCAACAGCTTAACGTGCTTTCCGAAGCACGGAGGAGTCTCGGTATGTAAAGATTGTCACCCATCCACGGACCAACCCCGGCAAGCATAGCTTAACCTGATGGATCGACCCGTGCAGCTGTTATTACTCAGCCACGAGCTCAACAGTAACGTGGGTAACTATTCAAAAGATGTTATTAAATACCCTCCCAACTTTCCTTACAGAAATAGAATTTCCAGGCATAATATGCAATTATATGGGAATAATAACTAAATACCAATTAAAAAGAATAGGATAGGTAGGTAGTTACAGAATCAATATTAACTCAATGATAGGTTTACAAAATCACTGATAATAGGCTACATAGAGATGAGTCAGCTCTTTCACGAAAACACGAAAATCTGCAACATTGATACGATTAATGCAGGAAATCCTCATATCATTCTAAAATAATACAAATGGTCCCAGCTGTTGACAATTCTGCAGTCGGCTAAGGAAATATTTTGTAGTCCGGTAATAACTGAAGTACTTCACACCCACAGTCATAAAGGTCCCTACTACGTCTCGTGGAGAGCACGTTTGCAGCCATCTGCTCAGATTCACTACGACGATTACTGTCTACACTTTTCATTGTGTCTACGTATCTTCCTCTTCCGCTCTAGCTAGATCTTTGTTGACATGCATATGTGACATGAATGGAATGACAGATGCTATTTATAATACTAGCTCCAGACGTCTGTATCTTGATTATTATCCTGATCATTGTGAATCTAAGGAACCAGTCCTAGAAGGTCAGAGGTGGTACCAACTACCGACTTTGATGGATGACTTTGACATCATCCGTGATATCCGTCCTGGCAGAGTGCAATAGAAAGTAGGAGAAGAAATAAATATAGTGTCGAGGTGTTTACAAATAAGAGGAGCTCGTGGCTAAGTAATCAGCCGCACGGGTCGATCCATCGGTTAAGCTACGATTTTCGGGGTTGGTCCGTGGATGGTTGACCATATTTAGGTACATACCGAGACTCCTCCGTGCCTCAGAAAGCACGTTAAGCCGTCAGCCCCGGCTGTCATTCGTGGATCTTTGACAGTCGTTACGGGTCGTCAGAAGCCCGAAAGTCTGACAATCAGACTTACCAACGGGTATCGCATTACCCAGTTACTGGGCTGTGGAGGTCAGATAGGCAGTCGCTCCATGTAAAATACTGGTATTCAGCTGCATCCGGTTAGACTGGAAGCCGACCCCAACATAGTTGGGAAAAGACTAGGCAGATTTGGTGTTTACAAATAATACCCTTGTTATTGTTAGCCGTTCAACCACTTAAGTCCGGTTTCCGCAGAATTCTTAAACGGAGTTTAAACTCTCAATACCTATTGATTGGACAAAATTATTTATTTAAGCGAATTCTTTCGGCTTGGTTTTTTGAAGTCCTCAGATAAGCCCTCGATAGTAATTCAGTCGACTTTTAAGCCAATAATCACTATCGAATGGATAAACTCCGTCTAAAAACCTAAGAAACTCGGCATTCATCTGCATAATGTCTCATAAAGAGAAGTACACGTGTTAGTCACGTTTGCATCCATCTGCTTCTCAAACATCTCGCGCAACATCACGTAGGTATATGTTTACAGTGCATCTAATTTATAAGCACCTAGGACACAACCTCTTGCCAGTCGAGTCGAGTCATTGAATTTTTTGTGCCTTTGGATAAGAAATTCAGGAACAGATCCTGATGTATTTTCTCTAAAATGTACACAAACCGATGATTGTATTTTGAAGAATCACCAGGTTTATAAGCCCGTGTGTAAATGTGGAGCTTTTGCATGTTTCAGAATTTCATTATGAAGACTACATTGCTACTTTTTTGGAAACCGCCAAAACGCTGACCATTTTTTGTCGCCTTTCTTTTAATTTTCTCGTACGAGTGGTTCGAGAAACTGGTACGGTCAGCAACAGAAGTCGGTTAACTCTGCTACTTTTTGACATCATCTAAATTTACACAAAATGACA
Source organism: Cosmia trapezina (assembly GCA_905163495.3). Classification (NCBI taxonomy): domain Eukaryota; kingdom Metazoa; phylum Arthropoda; class Insecta; order Lepidoptera; family Noctuidae; genus Cosmia; species Cosmia trapezina. The sequence goes on from LR991037.1 coordinate 21,752,614, forward strand.
CGATAACCTGCTTTTTAGCATTTCATTTATTAGGTAAGAGCAAGTTAAGAGTTAATTTTCTTTAAAATTTACATCTGTTCCGATTTTCATGAAGTATTTTTCTCAATAATTATAATAATAATAATAATAAATCAATTTATTGACACACACAAGTTACAAATTATACAAACAAGAAAACAAAAAAAAAAAAAACATTGAGCATAGTTGGAACAAAACTAGAAGAAGCCGTGGGCCCCAAACTAGGCATAGCCTGTATCTTGGTGGCCCAATATAGACAGTAAAGGCAGATTGAATAACTGACTGTTCAGCGTGACACAGCACTACAAGATACAAGAAACAGTTAAATTTGAAAATTATAAATAAACAATAAAAATAGTAATAATATCAATCTTGCAGTCAATAAAATGAACATTAAAACAAAAAATCAAAGAGAAGAAAAACATGCGTACTTCAAAAAATTCAAATTATTCAAATTAAAATTATCAGTAATAAACAATAAAAATAATAATAATATCAATCTTACAGTCAATAAAATGAACATTAAAACAAAAAATCAAAGAGAAGAAAAACATGCGTCATTCAAAAAATTCAAATTATTAAAATTAAAATTATCAGTAAGCATGATTGCAATCAAATAAAAGTCAAAAATCATTCAGAAATAAAATAAGAATTAACAATCAATTAAATTAATATTCAAAACAAAAGAACCAAAATTAAATTAAAGATAAGATCAACATGCGAAATTATAAACATCATCAAACATGATGGTATCATTATGGCATGTCTTCGAGAGTGTGCGTGCGTGTGAGTGTGTGCATGTGGGGGTGTGTGTGTGCATGTGTGTGAGATTAAGATTTAAAAAAATTAAGATTTAAAAAACTCAAGTGTTAATCGACTTTTAGACTGTACAGAAAAATGAAGTTGGATGAAGGTTTCCTGAATGCTTTGTACATATTTTCTACTGTAAATAAAGGTTGCAAACTCCTGCTTGAACTCACGATATCATACTTTTGATTGACAATCTCGTGAGAATGTGAGGGCCAAACATTTTTACTTATTGTTGGATCACGGATCGTCCTTTTACTTTAAAGGACTTTGAACTTCTGTCCCACACGTAGGACCGAGGACACGCGATTTTATTTCTGATCTGTAATTTCTTCCGGCTCGAATGTTGTTTACTTTCGGGAACTATTTAACTAACAAATGAAAAGAACACAAACCTATCTGACGTTTGTATGGAGCGAACATTGTTGTTAGAAGTTAAGGTACCTTTCCGAGATGGGTTGCATCTACAGGGTGAAATTGAGTAGATGCGACAAAATTTAAGGGGGTGTTCTACGCATCAATATGAACAACTTTTACTATGGGACCAAACCTGAAATCGCGATAAAAAAAATCAGTACAGTACATTTACACCAAACTCTTCAAAATGTAGGGAACAGCTGATTTTTTTTTCGCGATTTCAGGTTTGGTCCCATAGTAAAAGTTGTTCATATTGATGCGTAGAACACCCCCTTAAATTTTGTCGCATCTATTCAATTTCACCCTGTATATGGTCCTCACATGGTCTGACCAAGATTAAATTTAATCTATAAATATATCTATATCGATTCATAGAAATCTAGTGTCGCTTGTAGTTTGCGGTTGCAGTCTGCGGCCATCTCGGAATGTACCTTTATGCACCACCAATTATGTCCAATATCCATAAATCTGTGACGTACAACTGTCCATTTTTATGTACATCGACTTAAGTGATAAATGGTGGTTCCTGACACACACGACCGGGAAGTAGCTGGTACGTACATGTAGACCAATTGTCAACATTGGATTATGAATGTTCTCTGAATGGAATTTGTAGTTAGCTTTGCAGCCAATATAAGACTGCTGTTCTGAATTAATGACACCAAAAGATACTAACTTTAGGATTTTTTAGATAGTCTATAGCCTGCAAACAATGAAATTAAGTTTATTTCCTCGAAAAAAGATCGTCAAAATTAAGGATAGAAGCATTCTCTAAGACACTGAAGCAATGACTGATTGAGTGAAACAAACAACATTTAAATGTGTAGAAATAATGTAAACTACAACAAACATACCTAGAATTTTCTTATATTCTATGACAACAAACGACCAGACCATGATGCATTTGGTCTAACTTGATTAGCCCATCACGATGTCCGAATAGCCACTACTTCTTACCGAATAAATTCAAAAATGGAACAGAATTTGTATGGGATTTTCTGCCAAAAAGCTAATAGGAACTTAATCGTAGGTGGTGAAACAGACCCTAAGTCTAGAATGAAAGACTGCTCGATACTCGAGCCTATTATTTTGATCAGAGTTCCTTGGGTATCCGCTTCTTTAGCGTACGACGCCAAATATGGCAATCAAATGGATTCATCACATAGGTAATTCCATTCAGGTAGGATGGAGACATGCGACATAATTCCAACTCCATATTGTAATAATATTGCAACGCCTACCAGTGACATTGAATACGTTGTCTTCCTAGTTTCTCACCGGGATTTATTATTGCTGCCGCTTCCGCGTTCAAGTGATAACGAAGCTTGGATTTTATACCCGGTAGGAATCATCTTGTCGGGACATTTAGAAAAAGATGGTTATCAATCATTTCATACACACACACAAAAACACCACACAACACAATCACACACACACATAATAATATTATGTTCATACCTACACACAAGCACATTCACGCACGCATGATAGTAATGAATAAATTCATGTAAATAATTAATATTGTAATACTTACAGTAATACTTGCTTTTGCACCTCACCACACTTGTAATGGCAGCTCGAACACGTTGGTGACGGAGGTAACTGGTGCTTAGCACTAGAAGCTTGCACAGTTTTATATCTTGCCAGTAACTTAGTTCAATTTAAGGTACAATATGTAATATAATATATATTAATATTACAATAATATTATACAATATATTAATATTGGCACGGCACGCCAGCATTAACGACATCATCCGTCGGGCTCTTGTCACCGCCGGGGTGCCAGCTGTTTTAGAACCCAATGGCTTGGCGCGCGACGATGGCAAGAGACCAGACGGAATTACCATAATGCCTTGGAAGTTGGGTAGGCCTTTGGTGTGGGATGCAACCTGTGTCGACACCCTCGCGCCATCCCATCTTCCTAGCACGGCGTGTTGTGTTGGAGCGGCTGCTGCAGGTGCAGAAAACCTCAAACGGCGCAAATATAACAACCTTGTTGGGAGCTATATGTTTGAGCCGTTTGGGGTTGAAACACTAGGGCCTTGGGGTCCGAGTGCTCATCGAGTATTTCGGGACATCGCCAAGCGGTTGGTCGACTCCACACGGGACCAGAGGGCTGGCCTATTTTTAGCCCAAAGAATTAGCATTGCCATCCAGCGTGGCAATGCCGCCAGCCTTTTGGGCACTTTTCCCACTGACAGCGATGCGGACGAATTTTTTGATGCCCTATGAGCTCTTCCACCACTTTTTATTTTTTATACTTACCCACTTGTAAATATTATAAATAATTTAGTAATAAAGGTACAATATTGTAAATAGGTTTAAGTCTTGAACAATCATTTTAATATTTTTTTTGGTTTTGCTAACAAAGCTGAATGTTATGGGTAGGTATGTAACGGAAAGTATCGTGAATGATGCGGAAGGTGGAGAAACTCGTGTTGCGTCTTTGTTGTCCTACAGTTGGCGGCGATAAACTGAGTTCATTAATGTTCTTGCTTTAAATTAATCCTTTATGATCATGCTGACTAGAAATCAAAACGTCTATGTCAAGTACAGCTTAAACCTTATGTTGTATTAAAACTTTTGTAGTGATAGGTATTGGATTTTTTTTAACAATACCTACAAGGTTTATCCTCCCTCAGTCATATTTTTTTACTGACTGGTGAAACTCTTGAGCTAGCGAAATGTTTTTTTTTTCGTGGCTACTACTTTAAGTTTTCTACTTATCCAAAAACCCATAACACGATCTGCTGGTAATTTTTGTAGGCCTTAAAATTTTATTATAATTTAATTTTTTTTAGTACTTATTATAGAAATGATATTCTTTCTTAAGTTTTCTAAACGACCCTTAAAGTCATTCGTGTTTCGTTTTTCGAACGCAAGCAAAAAACAAAAAGTAGTAAAATTAAAAGTTTCTGAAAAGGTTCTAGAACCTTTGTATGGAAATCTGCTCGTAAGTCTTAGTAGTCACAATAACGTTATATTAACCTTCTAACAACCTCCTGAGTGCTAAAAGGGCCCACGTTTCAGAACCTTTCTGAGAGCTACAGCAAAACCTATAGTTCAAATCCAGAACCTTTTGAACTACTTACCTACACAGAACCCAAATATAACCTTCACAACCTTAATTTAACGTTAATATAACCTTGCAAAGCAGCTTTTAGGTTCTAAATTATTCTTGGATGTAACTCTATGACAACTTAATACCTTTTTGATGGACAATAATTAAATGCCTTTCCAGGACTCTCAGATTTTAAAATAGTTCTGTGTAAGATTTTTTTTACACAGAAATACCAAAAATAAATACTTATTTATAATGGCGCCATTACCTGTTTCAGAAACTTTCTGAGAGCTACAGCAAAACCTATAGTTCAAATCCAGAACCTTTTGAACTACTTACCTACACAGAACCCAAATATAACCTTCACAACATTAATTTAATGTTAATATAACCTTGCAAAGCAGCTTTTAGGTTCTAAATTATTCTTGGATGTAACTCTATGACAACTTAATACCTTTTTGATGGACAATAATAAATGCCTTTCCAGGACTCTCAGATTTTAAAATGGTTCTGTGTAAGATTTTTTTTACACAGAAATACCAAAAATAAATACTTATTTATAATGGCGCCATTACCTGTCATTATACGAAGTTTCAAAATGGCTAGATGTAAAGTGTTCAATTCATAAAAATTATAACTTGCTTGTAGAAGTCAGGAAAAATAAAAAAAACCGGCCAAGTGCGTGTCGGACCACGCACAATAAAGGGTTCCGTAGTTGAAAAGAATTTAAGTATCCCAAAAACAAATTTAACATTGTTACCGAAAAAAAATTTTTTTTATGTGATAAAACTACAAATTAATAATTTTCGGACTTTTTCCTTTACTTGTACTGTGAGACCTTGCTTCTTGCCAAATTTCATAATTCTACCCTGTAGGTTTTGATCTATTTGCGAGCATCAAAATTATGTCGTATATATGGCCGTATTTCTTTATCGCGATGACTTAGAAGCTTGATTTTTTTTAGAGCTGCAAGGGACTATAGACTTACATATTTGTTATTTATTTCAACTTGATACCTCCTCGCGTTTCTGAGGAAAAGGGTCTTACAGGCTGACAGACTTGAAAATATTTTTTTGTGTGAAAAAATTACAAATTAACAGTTTTCGGACTTTTCCCTTTACTTATGCTGTAAGACCTTGCTTCTTGCTAAATTTCTTGATTCTAGGACAACGGGAAGTACCCTATAGGTTTTTTTTTTCTTGCGAGTATCAAAATATGGCGCTAAAATGACCGTATTTTTTTAATCCGTTGACTTAGAAACTTGATTTTTTTAGAGCTCCAAGGGACCGCAGACCTACGTATTTGATATTAATTTCAATTGATACCTCCACGCGTTCCTGAGAAAAAGGGTCTTGACAGACTGACAGACAGACAGACGGACAAGGAAGTGATCCTATAAGGGTTCCGATTTTTCCTTTTGAGGTACGGAACCCTGAAAAATAGTGCGACAGGCACTTTATCGTGAAACTTTATGATAATAGTGCTGTATACGAGACGGGCCTTTCGTAAGTTAAAAATTTAGAAGATATTTTAATGAAATTAAAAATATAAAATTAGGTGGTTGGTAGAAAGTTGCATTTAAAATAAAACTTCTATTCATATAAAAAACAAATATTTTAAATCGTATAGCACAAGTTACTTAATTTTGCCTTATTGAATTAAAATATTGCTTTTTGTTTCGATTTTTTTTTATTTCAGTGAAAAAATATGGCTGCCGTTAGGAAATTACTAGAAAATCAACCTTTTCAGAACTATAACAGCTAAAAGCTCTTAATGTTTGCCAAAATAAGAGCTAAAGGTAATGGCTAAGCTAAGCTATAAGCTCTTCAAACACAAGTCAAAATTACGTTAATTTAAACTCTTGTCAGCGGCTCCAAGGTTGTAATAGTAAACAATTAGTTTTAGGACTTATTAATCATTATCAAGTTCTTAATATGACCAGATAGCAAAGCATTAACCTTTTTACGACCCTTATAAAACCTAAAGGCATTTTTTATAGGCCCGAATGAAATGTTATCTGGGCCCCCATAGTAATTTTAACTTATTCACAAGTGATTGTTTCAGAATCGAAAATGGTGCAAGAAGAAACGATAGTGGTGCGAAGGTTACCGAACGCATACTTCTACCCGTTCAGTTTATGGCCCTTACCGAAATATCAAGTTAGAGGTGAGAGTTTTGACATCAATCTGATGGGTTAAGTTTATTTAATACCTATCTGTTGATTTGATCTGCAGTGCCCTCCAAAAGTTACTTGACATTGTTCCACTTCAGCTGTACCGAATCCTATTCCGACCCAAATATCATTCATTCGTTCATCATTCAGAACGACACGACTAAAGAAAGTATAGGCGCTTTGATACTTTTGCTGCCACATAGTGAACGTCATTTCAGAAAACCCTACTTGCGATGAAGACTGCAAAAGCCGGGTTTTGGTAATCTACAATGCAGAAATATGCTATGGATTTTACCTTGACCCGTGAACCATAATTAATGTCTGTCTGGCAATAAGTCAATGATTACGACTTATGTTAATAATAATGTACAGAATTATGAAGCTTAAGAATTTGACCATTACTTACTTACTTTCAATAAGGGACAAAATACAACCAATAGGTGTGAAATGTTTACCTCTCAGCTCGATAGATGGCGTTGTACAATTCACGCTCGTTTCTGAATCGCGCTATGGTTTCGTTACCGCGCGGAGTATATAATCTCAGGCGACAAATTTTAGTTAACTCTGGTTTCCCTTCAAAACGTATAAATCTTTCGCCTTTTACTAAAGATTTCCGTGGAGGGGGACACTCAAATGAGTCTATAATATTTTTGAATACTCTGCTTCGGCAGAGTAAGAATTCCTCTAACAAAGTAAACAAACAATTGTATCACTAATTAAATTATGTAAAAAATATTCCGCCAAAAAAAATGTTGTCAGTTTGTAGTACAAACTGCGGCTTGCGGGCCTTTTGTACCCTAGCGAGGCCCGCAGGCCGCAGAAATGAGGAGATTGCCGTTCAACTACTATGCTTGTGAGAGAGATGAGAAGGGCGTAAAGGCCTTTGACTAAAAGTGGTATAGCCAATTCGGAGATGGAATACAGTGTATAAGATCAATAAACTGAGTAGAGTAGGGTTATTAATTATTTTAATTCAATCCAATGCTTGAGCGAGCTTGGGTTTAAGTTAGGTAATCTATAAAACTCAAACTCAAAGCATTTATTTGCAAATAAACCAATTACAGGCACTTTTGAATTGTCAAGGGGTCGGTCTTGGGTCGGTCAGTCAGAAAGATGAAGCTTGCCCATTCCAAAGCGTAAATCCGGAGAAGAACGGGCAAGAAACTCCACGGACACTGTTTTAAATCAAATGTTTTACAAAATAATCGTGTGTTGTTTTGTTGTTTACGGGAAATACTAATTTATTATGACTTAATTGAAACAAATAATATACTAGAGGCAGAATAAATTGATTAATTACGTAGAATTAGACTAACTATCTTAGGATTGTATGAAACTGAAAAATGTATATGTAGGTACAATTTAGTTAGAAATATAAAATCTTATAATGTATGCGCCTGATAATGTACACATTGAAATACGCCAGATAAAGAACACATTTTGAAATGATTTTTATGTCAGGCGCCTGTAAATTTATTTTCAATACGCTTCCTCGAAAACTGGTTCATATCGCACTACGATTAGGTTCACAATGCAATGTATATCGCACGCGTGCGATTTTTCATTTTCCCACCCGTGTGCCGAAATAAAAATTGCCACAGATAACTTATACCTATACTTAGTTCAAATTGGTTCAATGCCTCTATTCACAACTCTCTATTCGGAGGTTAATGTTTTTTTTTTAATTTCGGCAAAGAGCGTTAATATTTTTTGAATATTTATAATTGATTCTATTCTATTCTATTCTATAATGTTTATAAATATAATATCATCAAAAACTATGATTAAGTATTACAATAAAAAAAAAAGTTTATGAACAAATTAACATTTATTTGTGTTCTAAACTCAAAAATAATAGGTACCTATGAAATTGTTTTGTATGAAAAAATTTAATTTTTTTTTTCATGTAATTTTTATTTGTATTAATCGAAGTAATCACCCATGCAATCAATTCATCTTTGCCAACGCAGTGGCAGTTTATTGATGCCCTTCTTAAAGAAATCAGCTGGTCGGGAGGCAACAAATTCTTCAAAGGCATTTTGTACTGCCTCTCGGGTATTGAATTTTTTTCCCGCCAAGAAGTTATCCAAATTCTGAAAAAAGTAGTAGTCTTTAGGCGCAAGGTCTGGTGAGTAGGGCGGATGACGGAGAGCTTCCAACCCCAGTTCTTGCAACTTGGAGACCGTCTGCTGTGCAGTATGAGGTCGCGCGTTGTCGTGCAGGAGCAGCGGAGACGAGCGATTGACCAATGCTGGTTGGAGATGTGCCAGCTTCTCCATCATTGTGATCAGTTCTTCACAGTACACATCTGCAGTAATGCTCACCCCGTTTGGTAAGAAGCTGTGATGAATCACACCGGCGCTAGACCACCAAACAGTGACCATCACTTTTCTAGGGGTAAGTTTTCGTTTAGGGCATTGTTTAGGTGCTGAACCAGGATCCAACCAACTTTGCTGAGCGCTTGCGGTTATCAAACAGAATCCATTTTTCATCGCAGGTAACAATGCGGTTCAAAATTCCTTCATTTGTGTGTCTGTTGAGCAGTGCAAGGCACGTCTCGACGCGTACTTCGCGCTGGCGATCATTGAGTTCGTGGGGCACCCATTTGTCAAGCTTTTTTACCTTGCCAATTTGACGCAATTATATTATACAATTATATAATATTGTTTTGACGCTAACGTCGAAAGCTGCTGCTAATTCAGCCGTAGATTGTGTATCATCAGCTTCCACAATCGCCTTTAATTCGTAATTGTCGACCAAAGTCTTCGGACGACCGCGAGGTTCATTTTTCAGGTCGAAATTTCCAGAACGGAAGCGAGCAAACCAATAACAGGTGGTGCGTTGGTTTGTAGTGTTAGCTCCGTAAACGTCGTTGATGTTGCGTGCCGCTTGTGCCGCGTTGCTGCCACGACGGTACTCATATTCCATAATTACTCGAATTTTTAACGTACCCATGATGACGAAAAAGATTGAAATGCGATGAAAATGTAACAATAATCAATAAACAAATGACTACTTTTGGAAAAAAAAATCCATGTTTTTAAAATAAAATTAATTTGAAATTAGAATTCTTAGCCAAACAAAAATTATTTTGATTTGAAATGGCCAGTACTGCAGAACTGCAATTTCATAGGTAAAGACCTAATATTTGAATTTTCAATTTTTCATATTAGGCTGTATAACAGCTTTATTATATACCTTTGCTTCTCCTTCAATCTGGCGAAAGCATAGAGCGGAAAAAAAAGAAAATTTAAATCATAGTTTCCTAATAATTCATGACAAAAATATTTGCCGTTATTTTAATTTATTTCCTCAAAAGTGTATTGAAAAACGTCGTTTGATACTCGTGGACATTTGTTATTGCAGTTCTCGCCTACGGCTCGGTTGTTAATTCCGCCTCGAACGCAATAACAAACGTTCTCCACTTGTATCAAAATGTACTATTCCATATATCTCTGTAATCATAGCATTAGTAAAACTTTTATTTATTTGTGACAGTCCACAGGCAAAGGTACCTTAAGCTGATATGGAGTTATGCATATTCCCATAATCTGCATTAATTAAATAAGCTATCGATAACAAAAAAGGTCAACCTCCTAACAAATATATTTACGAAGATAGAAAAAGATAACCACTTACTAAGTTGTGAATGTGGAGGCAGTCGTTCCATGTGAAATACTGGTATTTAGCTGTATCCGGTTAGACTGGAAGCCGACCCTAACGTAGTTGGGGAAAAGGCTAGGCAGATTGACCTTTACCTACTTACTTCTACTAAACTTATAAGACCACGGTTTGGGCTAATAGCTTCTACCATAGAATAAGAAAGAAGAGAAGTGTAAGAAGGAAGGCTTCTGGAAAAAAAAATAAAAATATACAAAAAAAAATCAAACGTTCTAGTATGTTAGTAACTAATATTATTTACTCTGTGGTTCTAGTACTTTTAGTTTACGAAAAAGCAAAGAAAAATCATATTTTTGCACGTTTTTACAACACATTAAATATCTCGGAAACTAGAAACGGCCTTATGGCACCTTTTTTTGGACTGTCACATTTACTGCCATTATGTGTGCGAAAATTACATAAAGATAAAATATTTTTATTTTTCATTAAACTACTTAATTTCAGCAAAAGAACTGCTTATTCAGGATGCTTGTGGGCTGCTCGGTATCTGTGTGCATCATACAATGCGATTCAACTAAGAATAGGAACGTCAATGACCTCTAACTGTCAACTGAAACTTGAAATATACGGCTTGCAAAGTTTTGTAGTGTTATCCTTATCCATTTTAGGTTTTTGGAATTGGTTTTTGTTAAAATATGTCACTGACTTTACAAATGTGTAAACGAGGTGCTGTTTTCCTAAATATTCACAATATGGCGCAAAGTCATTCCTATTCTTAGTTGAAACGCATTGTACAGTGACCTAAACTTACATGATTTAAAATTGTAATTTCAAATGTTTGAACTGTATATTAGAACATTGTATTGACGGGCCTGTTTCACCACGCTACGATTAAGTTCCTATTATCCAATGACATTATACATTTAGACGTTGCCATGATTACAGTGTGAAGTGTGGAAGTGAGACACACATATACGAAATAATTAGGAAAATTGAGACAAAGCATCGTATCTTCTGTCCCTTACGGCGTGCCGTATTTTTGCTTTAAAAATGTTGCCAAACAAAGTACTTTGCAAACAAAATTTAAAAATGTTGCCAAACAAAGTACTTTCACGGTTAATATTGCTGTCTCATGACCGACCACGCGGTGGCTCGATCTAGATGTATACTATCTAAGCTATTATCTTACTTTACTTTGGCAGATAATTTCATACAAATTCTGTTCCATTTTTTAATTTATTCGATAAGTAGATAGTGGCTTTCGGACATTGTGAAATAGGCCCTAATTGAACTACGTGGTTATACCTATGATAAGGAATTACAGTTTTGGTATCATAATGTGGCATTGCAGCTGAAGTAGAAAAATGTCAAGTAACTTTTGTATGTTGACAAACAAGATTCTTGAGAAAATTGTGCAATTGTGTAACTTTTTTTTTGATGTGTATCATCTTTCCTCTCGCTCTCCTGTAATCTGTGGAAGTGATTTCGTGAAAAGGGACGGAAGTGTGTAACAGGAAATGAAAATATTTTTCTAAAAGTTTGCTTATTTGGTATGGACTAGAAAGTACTTTTACCCAGGTGAGATGTCAGATGTTGTTCATAATTATGCGAACTACTGTAAGGTTCACTCGTTTTTTTTTTAGTTAGCCCTGTACTATCTCACTGTTGGGCAATGGCCACCCCCAAGTCCTTTCAGGAACTCTTTTACAGGAACCAGGCAGCAGTGTAACTTAAGTTTTTTTTAAATTTCCACAGATAATGAAGATTCCCACGAGTCGTTTCCATACAGAAGAAGTTATAGTATTAAAAGGCAAAACGAAAGATAATTCACCGATTCTTAGTTCCTACATTTAGTTACGAGCTGTTTATAGTTCTATAAAATTCTACAATTATTAAATCAACTGCCAAAATTTGTTCCGATGAATAATCAATTTATCTGTAGGTGTACGAATAAGTACGTATTGAAATATATACGGTGAGAATGCTACGCTGGGCTATGAAGAAAAACTACGCTACGGAACAAAAACCGGTGCGACTCAGACTCGCATACGAAGGATTACCGTACCACCGAACATACATAACATACCTATTAATAATTAACACGACATATTTAAAAAAAATACTTCGGTTTAAAAAAACACGTTTCTTGTACCTACCCCATACACCATACGAATCCGAATCGCACATAGCCGTGTTTTTTTAAACTGAAGTATTTTTTTTTACCGACTTTAATTTTTAACTTTATTAAATTTAATTATTTTTTGTTGTTGCGGCAATATAAATACACAATAATAATTATCTGTAAGAACGTACCGTACTAATGTAAATAGATAGGTAGGATAGTTTATTTACGATAGATTATTTAATTATGAGTAATCATAACATTGGTGTAATGTCAGTTGTGATCATTTTTATTTAATAAATTATTTTTAAATATAGTTTTGTTTGCTTTGCCTAATAAATTTCTATGGTATACCCAAAGCCGCTTTCTGAATCCTCAAGTGCTTGCAATAAATTGTAGTTACTATGTAAGTATTAAATTATTGCTGTACCTAATGTAATAACCTTAACCTTTATTTTAGAATGTTGCGTCTTTTGAATCTGCTGAAATAATCTGGTATTGTGAGTTGACCGACCAATTGGTTGGGGTGTCTCTCCAGTCTGGACTTGTACTTTTGCCAATATGAACTTATTTCTTCCTTGAAAGTTTTCATATTCAGGTGTTCGTGAACTTCAGTGTTCCTTATAAACCAAGGTGCATTTGATATCTGCAGACTCAAAAGACCCAACGTTCTACAATTAGATAACTTGTAGAGAGCTGCATGACTAATAACAGAGTTGCTCCTGATGAGGACTAGCTCTCCCCTGCCAAATCATCCTACACCTCATCTGCTCATAGTTTTAGAAACTGATTGCATGATTAGCAAATAACAAAAAAAAATCCTTTATTTTAATCCCTAAAAATTAACAGCTTTCTGCTTTTGTCTGACATAATTAGGTACATAGATTATCTATGCCAGAACTATGTATTACTTAGAGGAAGATGAAGAACTTTATGCTATACTGAACACACCTAGAAAAAAATAACAGCTGGGGCGATTAGTATTCTGGCACAATTACATAGATAACCTATGCCAGAATTATGTATTACAAAGGAAGACGAAGAACTTTATGCTCTACTGAACATACCTAGAAATTAATAATTGAGTGTTGAGTGCACTTATAAATTCTTGAACTGGAAAAATTAATTGTTAAAATATTCGCAACTTCAGCAACACAGTAACGCCATCTATGTTCCCGTAAACAAAGCTTAACGTGCGAATTCGCAGCTTTCAAAACAATAAAGGCATAAGTCCACTATTGATTACGCATGCGCGCTACTACCCTCATCTCGGCTATCGAGCAGCATCTCGCGAATTGTAAACATGTTCCTTTAAAAATACACGAAATACATCACAAATATCAGTTAAAATGAAGCTGGGATTCGTGTTTATATTGTTCAGTTATGCCAGAAGCTGTTTTGGTAAGTAAAGTGCTGATTTTTCTTATTATTTTGTTGAAATGGGTAGTTTGTACAGTCGCTTGCAGAATTGTGTTAAAATTTTTGGTTCTGTCTTGGAGATCAGTCGAAATTCATACTACGGTATTAATATTAGATTTTTGTAGATAAACGAGATACATGTTATGAATAGGTCTAATGTATGTATAAAAAATTCATCCCTTTGTGACTGTCCCTTTGGATACATAAATGAGATTATATTTTCAGAGCTCAAGAGCACTCTTTATCTGTTCTGTGCTCAAGAGTATAAAAATTAAATAAGGTCCTATTAAAATAGATGGACAGATTTTCACAGGGTGAAACCAACGATCAATCGTAAATATTTAAAATCAACTAATTGGAATTTGGCAATCGTCTATCTGTCTTCCAATAATAATACTTAGAATAACTACTTACTACTTAGATTTTATTATCTAAACAAGGTCCATTAAAATAGATGGACAAATTTTAACCGGGTGTTTTTTTAACCCATGAAATTTACCCATGAATATGAACAACTTTTAGTATGGGATCAAACCGGAAATCGCGAAAAAAAAAATCAGCTGTTCCCTACACTTTGAAGAGTTTGGTGTAGATAAATGTACTGAACAGATAATTTTTTTTCGCGATTTCAGAGTTTGTCCCATAGTGAAAGTTGTTCATATTCATGGGTAGAGCACCCTGTTAAAATTTGTCCATCTATTTTAATGGGACCTTGTATATATAAAATCTTGTATATAATAAAATGTAAGTAGTACCTAAGCCAAAAAAAAAATCAATTAAGTTATCTTAAATATTTACGAATAATTTTAAATATTTACGATTGATCGTTGGTATTTAGGTCAAACAATCGCAACAGCTTTCAAGATCTGACAGCAGATTTGAATTAGCCTTAATTAGGACTTTGTGCTCATTTTTCCACCATCTTTTTCCAGGTGTAAAGCTACTCGAAGCAAATCCAGACGTAAAGCGATTGTACGACGACCTTCTAAGTAACTACAACCGTCTTATACGACCAGTGACCAATGTCAGTGACATACTGACAGTCAGACTTGGATTGAAGCTGTCACAGCTCATGGAAGTCAACCTTAAGAACCAGGTCATGACCACCAATCTTTGGGTGGAACAGGTGAGTTTATTTACACTGTTTGCATTTTAATAGCTACACCTAGAAAACTTAAAGCTGTGGCTATTCGTTTTTACACGGAGAAAGCTGTATACTTAAATCGAATATTGTAAAAAACGTACGATATATTGGGGAGTGATACGTGAGTTCGAATGACGTTTTTGCGAAGGTCGCCATTTCGAAAAATTTTGCGAGCAGTACCTACGCCAGTTCGGAAGTCATGGTATCGAAGTCCGATGCTGATTTAACTTGTCTTTTTTTTTTTTTTTTTTTTCCCAAACCAAATTAAAATACCATGCTCTCTGTGTCTCGTCTCATTGGGGTCGTGAGTTCGATTCCCAGACAAATTAACTCAACATCGGACTTCGATCGCAATTTTTTTCGAAATGGCGACCTTCGCTAAAATGTCATTCGATATAGCGGTTTTCGATGTAATGAGTTTTCGAACTAGCGTACCACTCGCAAAATTTTTCGAAATGGCGACCTTCGCAAAAACGTCATTCGAACTCACGTATCACTCCCGATATATTGCCGTGTGAACCAAGCCTCAAGCTGCCAAAATTTAAGGTAACAAAAAAGTAAAAACCGACTTCAAAAACCTAAAACGACTATAATAACTTTCTTAAAATTAACAGCTTCTGAAGTCGGTGCCAAGCTAAGGTGCATTGAAGAACTGAAGACAGCGACTTCAGAAGCTGTTAAGTTTTTTAAGAAAGTTATTTGATTCGTTTTAGGTTCTTGAAGTCGGTTTTACTTGTTAAGTAATTTTTTTATTACATTTTTAGTTGAATATACAATTACAGTAAAGCTCAATTAACACTTTGAGCGGAGCGACGTTATAATACGTAAAATTTGATAAACGCTATTTGACACAACGTTTAATCACGTCAGCAAAAAATATGTCTTTCTTTAAAGAACGTGTATAAACGGCTGCGGCCTATACCAATTCCTTCAAGCTACGTCATCGCGCCGTATCACTTTAAATTTTCGGACTGCTAGCGCCACTCCACGTTAGTTTTGTTGTACACTTTTTAAGGCTAGTCACACACATACATTATAATTACGCGTACATTCGCAACGTCGCCGCGTCGACGTGTAGTAACGGTTGTGTCACATTTCATAATATCTTTGCTTGTATGAAAAACCAGAACGTCACTAATCGTCATATATTTTGTATGAGAAAATAGTGTGCCGCGCAACAAACATTTGAATACCCAGATGCTCAGCTGAAAGTGTTAACGAACGAATAGAAGAATCATCAAAATTCGCTTAGAAATGATGGAGATACATTACATTTATGCATATAACTTCGTACATAGTAATCGTACTTCGTACGTAATTATTTGCGTAGGTATATTATATATAAAATTTGTAAAACATTCAGACACAATGTAAATTGTTATTGAATAAATAAATGAAATGAATGACATAAGAATAATTACCCAATGTATTATACACTAAAACCTTCCTGAAAGTATGTAGATCACGATAGTGAAAGAATCATCAAAATTGGTTCATTACTTTTTGAGAAAATCGCGGGCATACAAACATGCATGCATACATACATACATTACGGGTCGAATACAGAACCTCTTTTTTTGAAGTCGGTTAAAAATTGAGGCTTACATCAAATTATCCGTAGTCTAAGACACTCATGGGAGTAGACTCGGCAAACTGTTTAGTCCTGACCAAATAAATGATGAAATAGTTGGAGTGTCTGCCAAAAGTGGCACATTTTGAAGATGTGACGATATGTTACAGAAATGGACCGACTACAAGTTGACCTGGAACCCGGATGACTACGGCGGCGTTGAGATGCTGTACGTGCCATCTGAGCATATCTGGTTACCTGACATCGTGCTTTATAACAACTGGGATGGGAATTATGAAGTGAGTATGATTTCAAGTAACACTATATACAAACCTAACTGAAAACCAGGGGTGCTAAAACGGCCACTTTGGCAGAATCATAATAGGATAATATTTGAAATCGTAAAACGGTCACAAACTGACAATATACTATGAATTGTCAGTTTGTGACCGTTTTACGATTTCAAATATTATTCATAATATTACAGTAGTACCCAACTAATATGGCTTATTGATGTACCTGCGCAGAAGATGAATTTTCAAAGCGCGGGAAATGCTATTGACCAATCGGCACGTTCTATGCTTTTTCCTGTACCGCTATTGGTCGGCACCTGCCGCCATGTTAGCGCGCGCCGCTTGACAGCCGCCATACTTGCGAGTGAGACGGAACTAACAGCTGCAGTGTATTATGAACCTTATAGTAGTGATTTAAGGTTGATTGTAAGTTTTAAGCATTCTCGTTAATCTTCGGGGCCATACTTTCTTTTCTGTGCAAACGAAGATTCACTACGCGCCTTATCAGTTGGGTACTACTGTATCCTATTATGATTCTGCTAAAGTGGCCGTTTTAGCCCCCCAGTACATACCTTTGTACTCGATACTTATGTCGTATCTGTATCTATTTTACTGTGTGTACATCCTACTATCACACTATCACGCTAATATTATAAAGGTGAAAGTTTGTGAGTGTGTGTGTGTTTGTTACATCTTCACGCTCAAACGGCTGGACCGATTTGGATGAAATTCCGTATGTAGATAGCTTATACCCTGGGTTAACACATAGGCTACTTTTTATCCCGGTCTACGTGGGTGAAACCGCGGGGCGCAGCTAGTCACTCTAATATTATAAACGCGACACGCGCTCTTGTGTGCGTACCTGCAGGTAGCGCGCTCCCGAGCTTACGCACACAAAGACAATGTAACATTTACACATACAAGTATGGCTCGCCCGCTTTCGTGAGATAAAACAACTATACTTTAACACAACCACTGATGATGATATGTTTTCCATCGGATGACGTTTTTTTACGTTTATATATATGTGATCTAAGTTTATATACCTATTATGTAAAGTGTGCAAAAGGAGAAATCCTTTTGCACACTTCGGGTGCATTTGACACTCGTGGGGTTAGGGGAGTTACCTGCGAACTCCATAGGTTCACAACTAATGATGATGAATGGTTTCCATCGGATGATGTTTTTTTACTTTTATATATATGTGATATAAGCTTATATACCTAATAAAAAAGGGTTTTTCTTATACACACATGGGGTGCATTCGACACTTGAGGGGTTAAAAATGCCATACATCACATCATCATTTCCTTTAATTTCTAGGTGACGCTAATGACGAAAGCCACCCTGAAGTACACGGGCGAGGTGAACTGGAAGCCGCCTGCGATCTACAAGTCCTCGTGCGAGATCAACGTGGAGTACTTCCCCTTCGACGAACAAACCTGCTTCATGAAGTTCGGATCTTGGACTTATAATGGAGCTCAGGTAAATAGTCAATTTGTTTGTCTGACTTTTCACTCATATTATAAGACTATTTTGAGCATAGAAACGAAAAGTAAAATATCTATAAGAGCTGGTTTGGTAGGGTAGGTACTCAGATGCTCTATAGTAATATAAGGGCCCTCGCCCACGGCGACTTTTTGAATCGAATCGTGGTGTAGGCGAGGGCAAACAGATAGCACCGCATCGCGACTGTATCGATGCAAACGCGCGACAGCATCGCTACAAAAAGTCGCCGTGAGCGAGGGCCCTAAATCATCTGCCTAGCCTTTTCCCAACTATGTTGCGGTCGGCTTCCAGTCTAACCGGATGCAGCTGAATGGAATGACTCCCCATCTGACCTCGACAACCCAGTTACTCGGTAATACGATACCCTTTGGTAAGACTAGCTGTCAAACTTTCGGGCTTCTGACGACCTGAAACGACTGTCAAAGATCCACGAATGACAGTCAGGACCAACGGTTTAACGTGCTTTCCGAAGCACGGAAGGTCTTGGTATGAAAAGATGATCACCCATCCATGGACCAACCGCGACGTAGCTTAACCTGATGGATCGACCCGTGCGGCTGTTATTATGTAGCCACAAGCTCTCGTAATCAAGTTAGGTAAATTAAACTAGATGCCGCTGCTGATGAAATAAGTAGCCAATGCTTTGATTAGAGTTAATCTAGAAAGGTCATAGATGCCAGTGCGAAATGTAGCAACCCATTGAGTGAAACAAGATGAGCTTAGGCATTTGATTGTTTTATGAATTCGAATCATTCAGAAAATTTACTAATTCATTTAAATTACATTGCAGGTGGACCTAAAGCACATGGACCAGTTATCAGGTAGCAGTTTGGTACACGTTGGTATAGATTTGAGCGAGTTCTACCTGTCAGTAGAATGGGACATACTGGAAGTACCAGCTACGAGGAATGAAGAGTACTATCCTTGCTGTCCCGAACCGTTTTCAGGTAAAGTATTAATCTAAAATGTCTTTTGTGATAAACAGTCCCTTTGGAAGGGTTGCTTTCATACAAAATCGTGGTTTTTGCGTTGCAATGCAGTGCTGATGTTGTTGACTGGGTTCAAATAATTTGTGGAAAATCAACACAGTATAAAATAAAATTAAATTAGAATAGGAATAGAATAGGACCTGTAGTTAGCAGAACTACCAGCATGGGTTAGAAGCAAATAAGTAGAAGCATCCTACATCATAATCAGTACGCTACGGAGTTTAAAAAATGGAAGTGAGAAGTATCTACGGCATGACAATAAATGCACATTTTGAGTGTTTGGAAAATTCTCATATAATGCACAGAGCGAAAGACAAAAAGGTTGCATGATAAATTTTATACGCAGAAGGTCTAATAAGCCAAACAATAGGAGATAGAACAAACAGGCACACGCCCTAAGTCGACCTTGGAACACAAAATAATAAAACCCCATATTGATGGGGTTTCAACTAAAATTTATTAAGTAAGTACTTATGATTATCATTCATGAAATCACATTGCGGAATCTAATATTCTTAGACGTAGGAACTCAAAAGCTCACTGTGTGTGGCTGAAATCAAAACAAAACTAGATTTCAGACACTGATATTGATGTTTCAACATTCAATTTTGTTCATCTGTGTCCCTTTTTCAGATATAACATTCAAGCTGACGATGCGGCGAAAGACATTGTTTTACACGGTGAACCTGATCATACCATGCGTTGGTCTCACGTTCCTAACTGTACTGGTATTCTATCTACCGTCGGATTCCGGAGAAAAGGTAATTATAGTTTGTTTCTTATTTCTTTTAGTGTGTGTGGTAGACGTAACGACATTCCATTTAAAATCTGGGGTTCATAGAAGTTGCTATTTTATATAACTCTTCTTTTTTGTTTTGTTAGTTCTAACCTTTTATGCATCAACTTGAAAGTACTGTTTTGACTTACTCTTTTTAAGAACTATTTTTTTCTAAACATTTCTACTTAATTAGTTTATTTTGACCAGTTGCTGGTAGAGTGACATTCTTTAGTTAGTTTACTAACAAATATTCTTCTCTTTTGTAAACCAAATCAAGTTTCTGTATATTTTATAATAATAGATTTCTTTCTTCACTGTCTACTGTTATTTGATCTTTTACGGCTATTACACAAGTGTTTTTCTACCATTAGTCAAACATTATGCTTATCAGAACAGAATATCCCATTAATCGAGAAATATTTAAAACTAGAGAAAATATTGCGTTAACGTCGTATACTGCTTTAGTTAATGAGAAACGTTTGTGTGATTATAGTGACGATGAAGATTTTTCTGAAGCTATATTTTCAATATCTAAGGAAAGACGCCAAGGCGACAGCTCCATGTAGAACGCGAAATTAAAATTATCTTACGTTTTTTTTGCAATTTGCAGGTCTGTATCAGGTTGTATGTTGATTTGAATATGACTCGCGACCGTAACAAATCTGTATTTATAGAATTAAAATCATTAAAATTATAAATACAATACAATTAAAATCATTAAAATTATAAATATAACTCTCTATAATTATAATCCTAATAAATGTCTATTTCATGAAATCTTGACATAGGATTATTCTAAGATAAAGAGTTGTATTATTGATTCTAATGATTATAATTTAGTAAATACTTTAATCAACATACAACTTAATTCCAAATTTGCAAAAAAACCTAAGAAAATTTAAATTTCGCGGGCTACCTGGTGCTTCCCCCTTAATGCTCTTCATATTATGTTTAGTAAAAATAAACATAGTTAAACTCTTGTGAGATAGACAGACAGGATAGATCTTAGTGGGCAGACCAAAATGTTGTTTTTAGCATCGATTTTAAGTTATATAAAATGCAAGAGAATGTCGTTACAATAAGCTTTCTATGTAAATGTGAATGGGATGTTTCAGGGCATGTTCATAATTATATAGCCTTCAATCCACAATACCATCCTTCATGCCCCTCATCCATTGGTAATGGTCTTTTTTGAATCACTAGCTAGTCGTGTGCGTGTGTTAGTGTCATCTGGATATTGTTTATGTTTGCTATTGTCTTTCCACACCCCGAGATTTTTTTTGAATTGCAGTGAACCTGTTTGCTGGTCCATAAAACATATATACTTAACTTCTGTATTTTTGTATGCTTTTGATTATACCCCATCAAATCTTTTGGATATTGTTGTCCTTTTTCCTAATATGAATGTTCTTATATTAACTTTGTTAATTAATTCTATAGCTTTTGCGAAATCCTATGCTGTAGGAAAAGTAAATAATATGGCTTCTCTTTTGTCTTTCAACTTCTTAATTTTAAATTCGTTCCTGTATATTCTTGGACCTTACAGTTTCCAATACTCTGCCCATTTTCTTCATTAACCAATAACTTATACAGCAGCTACCTCAATTTTATTTACTTTTATGATAGTGTAAGTAAGAGTGAGTATAGTCTTTAGTAATAACTTCTTTCCCATTGGAAACCAAAGCAGGAGTTTAATTCTCATATTTCCGAAATTGAACATTCCCGTTACTGTAAAATCTTTTAAAATTACTCCACGATTCCAATGAAACTTTTCAATTATCCCCAGAATAATCATTATCATTGCATGAAACCAAATATATCACTCATTGGTTGTACAACACATTCCATGATTTGTACCTTACTCTTTTCTAAGTAAATGTTAGTGGAAAGACAATTTATAATTATTCAAATGTAATGTGATAGCTATAGTATGGGTTTTCGTGCACTGATTTATATACAGGTGGAATTAATTTCTGACTAAGGTTCGTTGAAAACCCCATCAAGAGAAAAGTGAAATGGTAAGCATGACAATGTGAGTGAACTATATCAATTAATTTGCCGACAGAGAATTGAACTACGGTTTTGGATATTTTGGGTTTATACAGACGTTTGACTTCAGCACTAGTAACAGTTTTAACAAAGGCTTTTGAATTGGTAGTCGTATTGACTCCAGTGAAAATTGCAGCGATAAGTTTAAAATGAAATCAAGTCAACCGTCTGTATAGGCCCTCATCTAGAAGAACGACCTTCTGAAGCTGAACCAGCATCATTATCAACCGCAGTGGGGTGTCAAGGAACCTTAAGATCACAAGCTAATTCCACATTTAGTGTGCAAAAAACCAAAGAATTGAACAAAATAACTCAAAAGAGACTTCTCTTCCTTAGATATCGCTCTGCATCTCCATCCTGGTGTCCCTCACTGTGTTCTTCCTTGGTCTGGCTGAGATAATTCCGCCAACATCCCTGGCAATCCCCTTGCTCGGGAAATATCTACTATTCACGATGATACTCGTCTCGCTCAGCGTTTGGGTGACTGTTTGCATACTTAACGTGCATTTCAGGTAAATATTCTTTTTTTCTTTTCTCGTAGATATCGTTAAGCATCTCGATTTTGGTGTCGCTGACTGTATTCTTCCTGTTGCTGGCTG
The DNA here is from genome assembly GCA_905163495.3 of Cosmia trapezina. Taxonomy (NCBI): domain Eukaryota; kingdom Metazoa; phylum Arthropoda; class Insecta; order Lepidoptera; family Noctuidae; genus Cosmia; species Cosmia trapezina. Next base: position 21,775,186 of record LR991037.1, read on the forward strand.
AAATAATCCCGCCCACGTCGCTCGCTATACCTTTATTAGGGAAGTATTTGCTGTTCACCATGATTCTGGTGTCTCTGAGTGTTTGGATGACCGTTTGCGTTCTCAACGTTCATTTTAGGTGAGTAAAGAAAGTTAGTTAGCTTCCTTTCTCACTGTTTCGGTTTCCACTTCCTTGATTATATCTCTGGCTATACTGTCGCTTAGTAGATTGTTATTTATTATCTAAATCTTATTTTTAATATCAAGGTAAAAAGAATATCATAAAAATCTAGTGGCAGTGCATAAAACCATATAAATAAAGATGATGGTAAAAATATCAGAAATTCTAACTTAGCTTTGATAGTTGCTAAATAATTGTGAAGCTTTTGCAACTAATATAAGTATTATGTGCCTTAGTTTATGGCTAAAACCGGCCCCGACTAATACCTAGATAAAATCTGCAAGCTTTACATGAATTGTTCACACTACCTTACCTTATTGTCTAGCAAAATATATTGCTTGTAATAGTAGATACAGATACGCACATAATGGTAGTTGTATAATAAAGGATAGATATTAAAGTGTCCCTATCCTTAGAATTTAAGTTTTTGTCAAAATGAGATTAAACGCTAAATGGTAAAACAATACACAGGATCTTCACGCCCCATGGTTTAGAACAAGCATATACACGTAACCCACAAAATTATGCGTGTATTTTTAAATGACTCCTAGGTCATCAGATGTTTTGTTGCAAAAAAAAACCTTATTACGTTACAAGGAAATCATATTTGTTTGAAATTATATCGTGTCCAGCGTCTCCTGAAGAGAAGTGGTGGCCCAGTGGTAACGGTCCCGACTTACGAGTTGTAGGTCATGGGTTCGAACCTAGGCAGGCGCTTTACTTTGTGTATAATTTCATTACAACTGCTCTCAAAACGGTGAAGGAAAACCGGCGGCATGTTCTAGAACCAAAAATTTGAAGACATGTGATATGTGACACCCGCACTGGGCCCGCGTGGTAGATTACAGCCCTCTCGAAGAGAGGAGGCCTGTCTCCCAGCTGTGGGATCATTATGGCTGATTGTGCTATGCTTATGCAGCGTGTCCTGTTGCGTTGCAGGAGCTGATGGACGCTAATAAAGGTGCCAAACTCGAAGTCAAATTCTGAGCTGACTCTATAATATTGTATGGAGTCAGCCAAAAATTTGGCTACGAGTTGGTTTGAGTTAGATTTTTTGTTTGGTTTATATATGTATTTATACATTGCTATCGACACGCTAAAAGAAGTAATTATATCTGGGGGGCTAAAACGGCCACTTTGGCAGAATCATAATAGGATAATAGGTATTATGAATCATATTTGAAATCGTAAAACTCGTATCGTAATCGTAAAACTCATATAAACTCGAAATCGTATGGAGATTCGTAAAATGGCCCACAAATTATGAATTGCTTGATTGAAGTTTAATGTCAAATATCACAATCATAATAAATTGTTGGGAATTCAGGAAATGAATCGCTTTTAGAGGAATTCCTTAATGTGGCAGTTTTAGGCCCCCCTTACTTATCTAGTCAACCTATTGTTACGAGCTGAACTACCTCACACCGCTGGCAATCCTCTATTTATATGACGAGTGTAAGCTTCTCGAAAGTTTGAGGACATAATTCGAGAACATTCTAGTACTTACAGGAATGATCTAGAATGCTACAAAACGACACTTAACCATCTAAAGAACATTGTGGAAGGGTTTAGAATGTTCTAGAAATATCTGTCATGAATCGACGTATCGTGTAGTTCTGCTACTCGATAACAGATGGCGCTAGCGTCTACGTAACACTATTTATGGTTGGCTATCCCCGTGGCCACTAGCTACACGCTCAAGCGACACGCTCAAGCGACACGCGTCGACCTGCGGCGGACTCGAGTGTCACTTGACGCAATTTCGATCGCACGAGATCGTAAATGGGTCTATCGCAGTATGATGAACGGCGCCATAAACGTAGAAGCACCAACTCAAGAAACGTAATGATGATAGTGTTTGGTAGCTGATGAAACAAACAGGGCACTGTTTGTTTCATCATCAACCTATGGGCAATAATGTAGGTACCATGGCTTTGGAATATTGATGTAATATTTCCTATCATTTTAATAGTACTTACCTATTATCACTACTAAGCTAATATCGAACCAGTATTCGGCGAAGTGGTTTATGTTTCGCGAATATACCCTAAGAGAGCATTCGCTTTGCATAAAAAAACCGGTCAAGAGCGAGTCGGACTCCGAGGGTTCCGTTCCGATTTCTGAAAAAGTGCTATTTAGAGACATCATTTTATTTTTCCTGTAATCTTTACAAAAACTTCTATCACATAGAATAATTTCAGATTTTTATCTTTGGAAACTTCGGAGATAAGGGGGGGGAATGGTATTTTTTTTACATTTTTCATCAAAAGTCGATAACTATGCGGCCTAAAAAAAATTAAAAAAATGTTTGAAAATGTGCAAACAGCGCTCTTTCATATGATACCCCACATGCCCTAGTAGCCCCACTTTGCATTTTAAGACCCCCCCGTAGGCCCTGTTACAAAAAAAATATAAATATTTTTACTTCTTTCTTATTTGTAAAATATTTGGGCAAACGTCATCTAAAACTGTTTCAAATTTCAAGTGCATTAGTAGTTCTTGAGATATCCAGCTGTGACAGACAGACAGACAGATAAACAAACAGACAGACTGAGTCACACCATAAGGGTTCCTTTTTTACCATTTTGGTACGGAACCCTAAAAACAAAAGGACACCTAAATATTAATAATTTTCGTTTTCTTTTTATTCAAAGTCAAATATTCTTACCAAAGAAGAACTGATAGGTACTAATTTATAATATAGGTAACAAAAATTTAGTTTTCTTTAGATTTAATTGTACATTTTCACAATTTTCTATCCAACAATCTATAGCTTAACTTAAATATTCCATAAACTAATAAAAACCTCTCAAAAATGTGATAAAAATATTCCGGTAAACGGCGCTCGCTAAATAAAGGAGGACTCATAAATCTAAAGGTTCATTGTAATAATGTCAGTTCGATAGCGGGACAATGATGTGAAATATGGTATGGTTACACTCTAGTTTAGAGAATGCTCTTCATTGAATGCATACGAAAGACGTAATGAGAATTTAGGTGTTGAGTTATGAGATGTTTTAAATGCGGTTTTGTAGCGTCGGAGTTTCTAAAAGTTTAATAAAGCCTGTTATAGCTGGTTATAAAGTGGATTTCGGGTATAACGACGATGAAGGGACCACTCTATTTTCGTCGTTATATCCGGAAGTCGTTACAGCCGTACTCATTCAAAAGTTTACTAAATCCAGTTGGTACTCAGAATATCACTTTGTAACTGAACCATAAAAACTCCGAAACGTACACGCTTACCTACCTACTTAGCTGATATCTATAAACAAAAGGTAAAGGTCTCCACACTTGCTGACCATCTGTGTGTATGTAAACAAAAGATAAGAAATGTTTGTGAAAGAAAGAAACCTTTGTATCTTTGGTGGCCGACTCCGGTCGCAATATCTGCATGGGATTTCTAGGATTTTTTTACAAATGATTCATTACAAACAGTCGCTACACCCGAACTCGGCGTTACATCCAAAGTCGCTATAGCCACATGAATTTTGTACTAAAGTATGCTTTAAATTCAAGGGACTTAGATTTAACGTCGCTATAGGTAAATGGTCGCTACAACCAAGGTCGTAATAAATGAAATCTACTGTATTTTTAAGGTGCATTTATTTTCAGATATATCGTCGCTACTCTAACTAAGTGACGTAACTGATTTACAGGGCAAGCTAGTTTTTTTTTTTGTAAACTAGATCGAATGGTCTCGATTTTTGCATTATCATGGGGACCGTAAGGCATAGGTACAGATACGCCGATTAGACAGATCGATTGGAAAATGTATCAAATTACTATAGTTAGGTCGGGTATCGGCTTAGTCCAAAATGTCAGATACGTCAGTTAGTTAAATTAGCGACGATATTTATAACAAATGAAGTTCCTGGTAAATACTTGGTAATAGTTTATTACAACATAAACCGTTGGTAATAATATAGTAGGTAATTTTCTACAAGTATACCTACATTTATATTTTTAGCGATTTTTTTTATTTCACAGCAAACAAACACTAAATAACTATCTATTTACACGTGAAACTGGCTTAATGTAAATTTGGCTTAAGGTAAGTAGATGTAAGAGAGAGATGAGAGATGATGATGTGAGAGGGAGATGTAAGTGACAAAGAGTGTTAAAAATGTATTCAGTGCAGAATAGAAAATGGTTGACTTACGAGGACACTTGCCTTTGACATTAACAAAATGTAGCCAAACCATCTTTCTAAGGACGCACCTAGTTCATTCTTAGACGAAAATAACCTAGACATGACTAGGCAATAGGCATCTTGAAAAAAAAACAGCTGTTCCATTTGTGTTCACTTAAATCGATAGAATGTATGGCACAGCTGATTTTTTTTTGCGATTTCAAGGTCGGTCCCATAGAAAAAATTGTTCAAAATGTTCAGTACATGACCCCTTTTCGAGTTTAGTGTAAACAAAAACTAATATTGTATAAATGCAGGGGCCTTACTATGAGCTCTTATAGCAGGAGTTGAACGTTTCCAGTGAGAGAGAGAGAGAGACTTCATAAGGTTCATAACTCATTTGTTGGTCTTGGTATAACTTTTAACAAGCTACCTTCTTCTTTGCTAGATTTGCTTTTAATGCGTTTAAAATTAAAGTTAAATCCAATCTTTGTTCAAAGGCATACTATTCTATCAACGATTACTTAAACGATAAGAATAGTTGGTCGCTGTGATTAACTCAAGACAATGTTTATGTTATGTTCTTTCTCCAGGATCAGCTCACATAATGACAGGTTACATGAGTTAAGTACTAAAATTGTTTATTTTATTTGACAAAAATATAATTTAATGTATTGTGTTGCGTAAATTATTTTGCATAGGTACTATTGTATAGAATCTAGTTCTTCTAACTGAACAGACAGCTGTGCTGCTGGGGAGTTTGTTCCGCTACTTCTTCTTCCCAGCTAAAGCACTAGGAAGTGGTGAAGGGCGGGCGTTTTGTGGGGACTGTCTTACTGTAATTTCGACGTTCAAAAAGTGCTGATTCTCAGCCTAATTTGAATAAAGGACTTTTGATTTTTGATTTTTTTTGAGACGGAGATATATACGACCTATAGCATCGTCACTCTCTCTCACTGGAAACGTTCAACTTCCGCCCTGCTATAAGAGCTCATAGTAAGCCCCTTGTGCTGTGAATCACAATTATTCGCCTGTAGGTAGGTACACACCAAACCGAGCCAGCAACACCAAAATTTCCCGCTATCACAATTTAACTCCAAAACAAAGGTGTACACCGAAGCTACACGAACATCAAATGCAAGTGAAACTACCCTCTCATACTCGTTACAATAAAAATTAATCGACTGCGCTCTTGTAATCACGCTCCTACAAATGGTTTCAACCGTTGTGCGTAGTGACGTGCCAACTATTGCCGGCTATTCGAATGGAATGGGATTCGAAGTCGACTGCTTGTACTTGGAACAGAACGTTTTGTTAGCTTTACGGGTTGTGTTTGGAATAGGAAACTTCATGAAACTGGGAGATACTTCTTAGTTGCTATGGTAAAAATGATTCAAGATTATGTTTCCTAGTGTTTCAACCAAAATAGATTCCACTAAATGTCGAAGAAGAAGCCCGAAATTCTCGCAACCAGTTTTACCAAGGGGTATCGTATTACCCAGTAACTGGGTTGTGAAGGTCAGATAGGCAGTCGCTCCATGTAAAACACCGGTGCTCAGCTGCATCCGGTAAGACTGGACGCTGACCTCAACATGGTTGGGAAAAGGCTGGGCAGTTTGATTGACATGTCACTAATAAAAATAAAACACAAATAGCAAAAAAAAAAAATACGAGGAGTTATGGTCAAAGTCAAAATATTTGTAGAATATCATAGAAAACTGCATTATTTATTATAAAATTACTAAAGATATGTTTTTCCTTTTTCCGAGAAATTAAGTAATCTGTTTAAATTTTTTTTTTTGGACGGAGTAATAAACTTTCTTAAGATGCTGAAAGCCGGAAAATGGAGTGCCGCCGTGACGTCCTTTGGGAATTAATATTATTTATATAAGGTGCTATAAAAATATCTGGCACGGCTTCAATGATTATTGAGTATATAGATTACAATAGAAACGAAATTTCGTACCCCGGAATAGTTACATCAATTTGAGAAAATAAAGTAATTAAATATCTAAACATTTACTTTATTCTGCATTACGTGGTTCACAAACTACGCACAATGTGTCGCTTCGTCAATGAAAACAATTGCTACCTCTTTCTAACTGTTCTGTGAATGAACACTAATTACTACGGGACGGTTTCATACAAATAAATCAATTCAAATTTATACCTAAGATCAATAATTTATCTTCACTATTGTAATCTTTATATACAGCTAGCTGCCCCGACAGACGTTGTCCTGTCCCAATTTCAATATTCCCATATAAAATCCACTTTCAGTTTTCCAGAATTTTCCAATTTTCCCGGAAACTTTTCCAATTTTTCTCACCGATTAAACCTTCCCTGGACAACTACAAACATTTCAAAACCAAAATCAGCTAAATTGGCCCAGCCGTTATTGAGTTATAAAACTCCAACGAAAAGTGGCATTGATTTTTATATATCAATTGATGATATAGGCGACTTACGTTTAAAGACAATTTTAGGTAACCAACTTTCTACATTACAATAGTTACTTATTCGAATTATTCGAACGGCACATCCCTATTCCAGCGCTTCGAATAAATCTTCCGTTTTCATTGTTATTTTGTCATTACATTAATAGAACATTGTATGTGTGATATATGGTGTGCAAGATAGCACGATAAGCTATTAGAGCTTTGAATAATTTGTGCCGCTGTATAAAATAAAGCGGTATTTCATACGGTAATTAACGAGGCAATTTGAGTTGGATCTTTCAGCGCTTAAAGCGATGGTTTGATATGTGATCGCTACTTAATGACGTGGTAATAGCATAGGTATTATGTTATCTTGGTTGAGTGTTCAATTTTGGTTCATTTCATTGATTTTCGAGATGTTAACTGTTTCACATCCTAACTAAAAAATGCGTAAGTATAAGTTTGTTTGTGTTTGTTACCTTTTCATATTTTGCGAATACGTTGTCAGGTGTACAGAAACGGACATAGGGTACCTTTCATCCCAAAAAAAAAGCACTGTTCCCGAGGAAAACAACAATAACGTTCTTATGATAATAGATGGCGCCACGTGTCTTTCGAATCATAATTTAATTATATTATTACAAGCAGAGTACAGCCCGAATTAATTATCAAATTCTAAATTAACGCGAGCGTAGCCGTGGGCAAAAGTTAGTTAAGAATAATTCCAAATTTTTATCAACCTTGGTCATCATAGCAGTGGTAGCTCACAAGGCTACGTGACCGTCGGAATGCCAATAAAGTCATAGGTCTCGAGTTCGAACCCAAGGTAACGCACCTCTGACTTTTCGGATTCATGTGCGCATTGTTTATTAATAGCACTTGCTTAAAACGGTGAAGGAAAACATCATGAGGAAACCGGCATGCCTATTTCTTGACGGCATATGAAGAAAACTCTGACACCAGAAGGCCAATTCTCGTACCTACCTAAAAACGTTCAAATTCTAGTCGCAATCTCATGCCAGCGACAATCAACTGTCAAAAATGTAGGTAAACGCTATACAATTTTTGACATATTGAGACTGAGATGAGATTGCGAACGTTGTTAAAAATACGGGAATTGCCCCTCAGATTAGTCACTAACCACCCGAAAAAGAAGAAGAATATGGTATATGTGTACCTAGTACCTATATGTGGTGATGTGATTCCTACAAAAAAAAATAAAAAACAGTGTTATACTTAGCATTAGCTAGTATTAGCGTCACCCTATAAGTTAAAATTATTGTTATCAGCAAGATGACAATTTAAAAAAAGTTAGTTGTTTTATCCTAAAATTAAAATGGACTAATTAAAATATCTTCCCACCTTAACGTGGGAAGATATTTTAATTAGTCCATTTTAATTTTGTCACCTCTCTCACTCACACGGGATCAAATTTTTAAGAATGTTAAATGAAAAGCTGTTTTTTGAAAAAATTAATCAATTGGCGAACTAATAAATAACGTTAATTTAACTGGTAAATAATAAAAACATATTTTCATTGTAGCATTTATTTAACTAATCTCAAAAACGGATCATAATATTTATTGAGCTTAGTTTATTAGATAACACAAATGAATGTGTTTTCTTAATAATTTACTATTAAATTAATATTATTTATTAGTTCATCAATTGATTACCTACATTTTTCAAAAAGAAAGTATCTATTCACTTAACATTCTTAAAAAATGGTCCCGTCTGAGCGAGAGAGGTGACTAAAAGTGACAGTCCTCTTAATTTTTCAAGTAATGCCACAAATAAAAAAATTAAAAATTGCTAATAAAATCTAGGTAGAGACTTGCATAATGATAAGCTTTTTTTATTGTCATGTACCGTACCTAATATCGCTTTGAAAGCCACCAGCAATCATTTAAAATGACATTGAATTGATAAGATGAAATATAAAACTCCTTAATAGACACCTACCACATAGTCCAAAAAGGTACAGTACCAAGTACTTAGATCAAAAGAAGAAAAAAAAAATAGTTTAGATCCTACAACATAATTTTTACCTCAGCTTCATATCCTCAAATTCCAAAATAGGTCACCATCAACTCACACAATGTCACCCTGGATGAAGAAGCTGTTCCTCCAGCTGATGCCCAAGCTGCTCATGATGAGGAGGACCAAGTACTCCCTGCCAGACTATGATGATACCTTCGTGTCTAATGGATATACCAATGAACTGGAGATGAGGTAAGATTTTAAGCGAAATATTGTAAGTTTTTTATGATATGGTTACATTAAATTAATTGGCAAAACTTCTCAGATTTGATTGGTATCGATATCTAATCATGATAAAACAAAAAAAAAAACACCGGCCGAGTGCGTGTTGGTCCACGCACAATGGAGGTTTCCGTAGTTGGGAAGAATTTATTCCAAGAACAAACTTAGCTTTGTAGTTGAAAAATGTGCCCCTTTGAGACCTTGCTTCTTGCCAAATTTCAGAATTGTAGGTCAACAGGAAGTACCCTATAGGTTTTGATTTATTTGCGAGTATCAAAATATGTCGTATAAATGGCCGTATTTTTTTTTATTGCATTGACTTAGAAGCTTGAATTTTTGCGAGTTCCAAGGGACCGTAGACTTACGTATTTGATATTAATTTCAACTTGATGCCTCCACTCGTTCCTGAGAAAAAGGGTCTTGACAGACAGACAGACGGATAAAGAAATGACCCTGTACGTGTTCCGTTTTTTACTTTTGATATACGAAACCCTAAAAAGTGTATAATTCCAGACTATGGCCATGACCGCGAACAGCAGTAATGACTGAAATTATAATTTTATAATTATTTTTTTTTTTTTGTTTTGTCACGAGTCACCGAGTCGATCGATTCCCTTCATGTCTATGAAGTTTTTTCAGTTAATTTCGCGGGCTACGCCGGCTAGCCCGCGAAATTCAAATTTTCTTACGTTTTTTTGCAATTTGCAGGTCAGTGTCAGGTTGTATGTTGATTAAAATATGATTCGCGGCCGTAACTTTTACAGAATTATAATCATTAAAATCAGCAATACAACTCCGTAAGTTAGAATTGACCTCAAATCTCACGATTTCATGAAAATAGTCATTCAGTTATGATTATAATTCTACAAATAAATATTTGATACGGCCGCGAATCATATTTAGATCAACATACAACCTAATACTGACTTGCAAATTGCAAAAAACGTAAAAAAAATTTAATTTCGCGGGCTGCCCTGGCGCTTTCGCCTTAATTTAATTTGGCCGACCGTGACTGTATTTGTACATTTGGTCAAAAAATTAAAATATTCTCAACTAATGTTTTTTAAACTTTCAAGCCCTTCCGACGAACGGCTGCAAAGACTACTAAGTAGCACTTGTAGTTCAAGGTAAAAATTACCTGAAAGTGTTTGTGCATCCATGCATGCATGTAAACGTGAAAAACTGCCAGCTTGCTTCCAATTCTAAAGATAATCTTCATGAGTTTTCCTTGTCTTTTCTTAAAAATGTATTCAATAATTATGGCTACGGAACTTCCTTTTGTTTCTAACCTAACTAATATTTTAATAAATGCAAAAGTGAGTTTTTTTTGTTACGCTTTCACGCTAAAACGGCTAAACAGATTTGGATGAAATTTGGCACATGGGTACACCATGACCTACGTTAAAATATCTTTTGACATTTCTTACAACGCCATCTAGTCCCAAGCTAAGCAACCTAATGCTTGTGTTATGGTAACGAGATGGCTGATAAACTACTTATATATACTTTTTTTTTGTAAATACATACATATTATAGATAGAAAAACACCCAGACCTGGAATAAATACTTGTAGGTCGTACAAATATTTGTTCCGTGCGGGAATCGAACCCGCGACATGCTGCGCAGTTTTCAATCGCTCAACCACTGCGCCAACCGTGCCGTCAAGGACATAAATATGATACTTTTTATCCCGATATTCCCGCGGGATCGAGACTTAAGGCTCTTACAGACAGAGGCGATATCGCGTCGCGACGTGTCGCGTAGCGGTGTTGCGACGCGATAATATCGCAATATCGCTCGCGATATCGCCTCTGTCTGTAAGAGCCTTTATGCGGGTGAAACCGCGGCACCTACCAATATTAAGGCACTCTCCACAGCAGCGTGTGGCTAAGCTACGCACGTGTGCTTAGCTTCACTTTACATATTTGGAAATGTAGGCGGGATCGTCCACTGCGACCCAGCCAAGCTAGGGTGCTTGTATAAAAGCAGCTTCCTGGTAAACAAGTCAGTCAGAAGACCCATAAAGAAATATAGCTGTTTCTTTCCGAAGAACAACTGCAGCCATCTGGGTTTTGTTCCGGAGGGCAAGTCGAAGCTCTAGAAGCTTCTAGAAGCTTCCCTAAAAACAAACGACGCGCAGTCTTGTCGTTGACAAGACTGCGCGGTTTTGTCCCGGGGAGGGCAAGTCGAAGCTTCTAGAAGATTCTTGAAGCTTCCCTAAAAACAAATGACGCACAGTCTTGTCGTTGACTTCTGACAGCTGTCTGTCAACCGTCAACTGGGCTGTGCACATTTTAGATTTTTCTTCGCCCCGAATCCTATTTTTGTTTACTAAAGTACTTACCTATATCAGATAATGTGTTTATGTTAAAACCTGACCTTATCTTTTTTTATGCACGTGCTTCTGTGACAAATAAACTTATTTTTCTTTCTTTCTTTCTGTAGTTTCGGCCGAAGTTACGGGCGTTTCCTACTCCGTATCACGTACGGCCATAAGATTAATTCGGGGTCCGAACTAAGAATTAATGACAGCACCATTTGCCAGTTGTCCCTCCCTATACCCGATTATGACATATTAGCCCGTCCGAAAAATTGAATTTGACACATGTTTTTACGGATAAACTACTTTCGGACGGTCCCGTATATTTGTTGACGGACTTAGAGTAGACCAGCACTCTAATTGCGTAACACACTATCAATCGGAATATGAATCATTTTGAAGCAAATTGCTAATCCATTGCTTCATAAAAAATGTTTGTCAAAAAATTCTGCTTGACAACGTAAATAACGCAATAAATGTTGTTGAACTGTCAAAATGAAATCGATTCCAGCTGTAAGTGCCTCATCATACGTCCCGGTACCCGGGTAGCCGGTGTCGGGTACCCGGTGGCTAAGTGTAAGGACATGTACGTTGTCTTTCACACATACCGCCGTAATTTTCTCCGGCATGCTCATATACCCCGTTTACATTCAGCCGAAGTGAGCAGGGAAGTGGGCAGGGAAGTGGGCAGGACGAGTATGTAAACACGATACTTCTGCTGCTGCCTGCTAGATATCATCCACCATCTTCTACGACGACGAATTTTCTTTTTTTGAATTTTATATCTTTTTAAACAATGAACATAATTATAAGACACAGAGCGGACGCTGTAATTATTTCGACGTCTGCCATTGGCGAAAGTCTAAAGTGATGTGAGAGTGGTAGGGCAGTATGTAAACACACACTTCTCTCGATCCTGCTGCGGCAGTATTTAGGGAAGTATCGCCGGCAGCGCGAGGAGCAGCGGCAGGGGCTGAATGTAAACGAGGCAATACATATAGCCGGCACCGGCTACCCGGCAACTTGGACCGGTGTGAAAAGGCACTAAGTGTGTTCAATTACCCCGAACCCCCCAAAGTCGGTCCCGGAAGTCGGGACCGAAAACCCGCTTCTTTATGCAAGCACCCTACGCACGAATGTGTGGCTGGCAAACAAATGAGCCGCGCAGTTAACGAGATATATAGATGGGACACTCCGCAAAATCATTTAAATAAAAAGCAACTCTTGCTACGACACAATAAAGTGCAATTCAGGACGCACAACGCTTATTACCTGCAGTTATATTCACCTACAAGTTGCCTCTCTTTCAATAGCGTAACTCTTATGCCTTCTGACTGTTAGGGTTGTGTTCTTTTACGACGCGGCGCGTGAGTGATTATCTAACTAACGTGCGAGCCGGCCGGTGCGCGGCAGCCCATACTGAATTGACCCAGTGACCTGAGCTCGCAACGTACTTGTAGCTTCATACCTAAACTGCGGAGTGTCCCATCTGTGGTTTAGCCTACGTGGCAGTGCATGTACGACTTTATACTGGTGTTTCCATGCCAGGCTAATTATCACTAACATTCAGGATTGAGGCCCCGAACAAAAGCAAGTACCTACATATCGTACACGCACCGATTAAGCTCAATATAAATGTCGATGGCCTATTAATTTGTCGATGCATCATCGTACTCGTACATAACAATGCGTTGAAATCGCTCGTTCGATGGAATTGTTCGGTTTTATTTAAAATCGTTGAATTTAAAATATTTTCGATTTTTGTCGACATTTCAGAGGTGAAGTGTCACTTCACTATGTATGATACCGGGATTCTTTCTGCAGATGAGAATTATTATAACATATTTAGGGTTAGGTTAAGAGGCCTATTACATTTCGACCGTGATTTTTGGCTTAAATGGCCAACTGGCGTTCTTATTCTGACAAATTGAAAGACTTCGACCACTTTGACTTATTAAGTGGTGGAGAATAGCTATAGGTATAGTTTGTAGCGGCCTCGTATAGAGTAATTTTTTCTTATCTATTTATATAAAGCCAAAATTCCAAAGCAAGTTTTCATACAATGCGCGACTGCATTTTTCCGACCTCATGGATTGAACTACGTACTACGTACTTAAGCAAATGAAATGAAAAATTTATAATAATATCTCTTAAATAGTGGTTTAGTTTATAGTGGCCTCAGAATTTTGAAATATGTATGGAATATCTATAAAAAAAATCCCGTTCATAACCATAAATCTACAAAAAACGTAAATTTCTGGTTACTACATTAATATTATTACGTAAAATTTATACGAGAACTAGCAGTGCCCCGCGGTTTCACCCGCATTTGTCTCGATTCCTTGGGAATATCGGTAAAAGTATTCTATTTATTAATCCAGGTGATAAACTATCTGTGTGCTAAATTTCATACAAATCTGTTCAGCCGTTTTTGCGTGATTTACGCCCGGTTTCTCGACGGCTATTCAAATCTAAAATTAACTAACCATGTGTAAAATCTCTTGTTAAGTCGAAAACGAGTTGCACGAACGTTGATTAAGTACTTTGATTTGAATCTTTGATCACTTGACACAACAATCAAATTAGTACAAAAATCTCTTGTTAATTCAGAATTTGGGTTTCTGAACAAACGATTAAGCTCGAAGGTCATGTCAAGCCACTGTCAAATGTTGTGTTAGCTAATCTGTCGAGCTTGGGCGATTATCTTTGCGTTCCCTGTGTTTTTTTTGTTTTCTTTGGATATTTTCTAGTTATAATTAATAAAACAACTTCTGCACGGAGGCACGGAGGAGTCTCGGTATGTAAATATGGTCACCCATCCACTCACCAACCCCGGCAAGCGTAGCTTAACCTGATAGATCGACTCGTGCGGCTGTCATTACTTAGCCACGAGCTCCTCCTAAAAATCTAAAACCAAACAATAAAAATTCTATAGGTAGGTACTTTAACTGCGGTACATTTTTTTTTTTTTTATACCTACGTGTTGAGGTTTAGGGGTTTAAGGGTTTTATAAAGGGGGGCCAAATTTTCATTATTTTTGCGATAGGACACACCGTTTTCGAGATATAAGGAAAAGAAAAAAAAATACCAAACATTCAAATTTTCAATAAAATGGCGCCTTGGTCAACAGTGTCAACTTGACATTCAATTGAACGAATTATTTGTCAAAATGAATGAAGAATACGATGTTGCCATACACATAATCTATTTTCTTGAATCGTTGACATTGATCGTTGATTAATTAATTTTGTCGTAATCGCCAATTCAGCAACCCAATTTGATTTGACTGCTCTGTTAATTTAACCAGTTTGTTAGTTGATTTTAGATTTGAATAGCCGTCGAGAAACCGGGCGTTAGTAACAAACATTCAAAAATCTAAACATACAAACTTTCGCATATTTATATTATTATTGGTATAAACGTTAGTTCATAAGAAATAAAAAAAATCCTACTTTAAAAAATATTTAAATTATGAGACTAGCAATAAACGTAATTACAAATGCCAACTTGCTACATAATGCGATGCGTCACCATGCTTTAATATACGGAATCTGTCAGAACGCAATTTTGTGATAGGCCTCTTAATCGTTTTCATAGAGATTTGTTTCCCTTTAAAATCTGTATTTTGAACACATGACGCCTTTGGTTTCCGTATCCGGAACAAATATTATTTATTACTACTAGTATTTATAACACATCTTGGTTCGGTATTTTGAACCCACGATAGCTAAGTGTTAACTTAATCCACATAAGGTTTGAGAAAATTGTAAAATTTGCAAATCAGTTTAAAAAGTCTGTGGAGCTAAACTTGCAAAAAATTTATTAAACTCAAACCAAAAGTTTTAAATTTTGCGATGTATGGAATAGGTACCTACGCTGCAACATTAATGAGTGGAATGGCAAGCGACAGGTCATGAGTTTGACCCCTGGGGGTCAAGGGGAAACAGAAATACTCAACCACATAGCTAGTAAAGCTTCGGCCACACTTGAGCGACCAAAGCGTCTGCGAAGCGGGAAGATCGCGTTTGCAAAGCGGGACGCAGTCGGACTCACGCGTCTTTTGGTCAGACGTATGTAGAGCTTATCTACTCTGAACAAAGCGAGAATTTTGTGAATAGTAACTATCATTTGTACCATTTATACAATGTAACAATGTTAACCCTCTTAAATCACACAATTTTCGTGATTAAAATACCCGGCTTTGCAAAAAAAAGTCTGTGTGTCAGCTCCAATGCACGAATGACGAAAACAAAGGGACTACGGTCCTTTCGTCAGGCGACTTTCTATGTTGAAGAACAATCTATGTGTTAAACTAAGCTATAGACATGCGGCTTCAGTGAGTATTCACTAAAAATGAGGTTCGCGGTTCGCGCTGTAGTCGCGCAGGTGTGCACGTAAGTGTCCCATTGTAGACGCAGACGGTCCAGGGGGCCTACTCCTTAAGTCCGTCCGTCCGTCCTTTCGTTCGGCGGTTTGACATAACGACCCATCAAAACAAGTGTAAAAGTTAAATTTTACTGACGGGCAAAAACACATCGGGAGTAGGGACAACTGTCAAATCGTGTTGTCATTCATACTTCGTTCGGGCCCCGAACCAATCATACCTCCGTAGGTGATACGGAGCAGGAAACGCCCGTAACGAAGGCCGAAACTACGGGCTTCGTGCTTAGAGAGTAGACCCCCAGGTTCACGTCCCGCGTCCCGCTACTTGACGCTCAGGTCTGGCCGTAGCTTAATGCAATGAGGGTGCAATGTAATTAGTCCTTAGAAAAATACCAACAACGTGGCGTTTATTTACTTACCAACCGTTTCATGTTATTTCACAATGTTTTTTTTTTTGCATTGCACTGCGTTTCCTTTGGCGTCCGAAACTCATTTCTCGATGTTTCCTTCCTCATTTTAAGTAACAAAAAAGATTTTCCGTTTTCCTCATCAATTGTATTTTCCATGAAATTTTATGAAGCTCTTTGGAAAGTCTTACAGACTTTTTAAGTTGTCGACTTCGATAAGTTTTGATGAAAAATCTGGGGTCTGAAACAAAAAGATAGTTTTGCGATGAATTTAGATTTTAACTTTTTGTACTTACTTGTTTAGCAGGGACAGCTTAACGGACGCGTTTGGTGATAAAGACAATGGTGATTATCGTAAATCACCAGCTCCTGAAGATGATATGCTATCAGCTGGTGGTGCTCACCAAAGACCTTCAGGTAAGGCGCTCCACTTCAAGAAAATAATCTTACCAGTCCTTTCCATTTTCGTCCTTATTATGTTTGGCAGATTAAGAGATCAGGTTAAGCTACGCTTGCGGGGGTTGGTCAGTGGATGGGTGACTATATTTACATACCGAGACTCCTGCGTGCCTCGGAAAGCACGTTAAGCCGTTGGTCCCGGCTGTCATTCGTGGATCTTTGACAGTCGTTACGGGTCGTCAGAAGCCCTAAAGTCTGACAACCAGTCTTACCAAGGGGTATGGTATTACCCAGTTACTGGGTTGTGGAGGTCAGATAGGCAGTCGCTCCATGTAAAATACTGGTATTCAGCTGCATCCGGTTAGATTGGAAGCCGACCCCAACATAATTGGGAAAAGGCTAGGCAGATTGATATGTTTGGCGGATTGTCGTAAGTATGTTGTTTTTTAGGGTTCCGTACCAAAATGGTAAAAAAGGAACCCGTAAGGTGTGACTCAGTCTGTCTGTCTGTCTGTCTGTCTGTCTGTCACAGCTGGATATCTCAAGAACTACTAATGCTATCAACTTGAAATTTGGAACAGTTTTAGATGACGTTTACCCAACTATGTATTTTGTAAGTAAGAAAGAAGTATAAATATTTATGTTTTTTTTTAACAGGGACTGAAAGGGGGTCTTAAAAATTCAAAGTTGGGCTACTAGGGCATGTGGGGTATCAAATGAAAGAGCGCTATTTGCACATTCTTAATCATTTTTTTAATTTTTTTTAGGCCCCACGGTTTTCGACTTTTGATAAAAAATGTAAAAAAAATACCGTTCCCCCCCTTATCTACGAAGTTTGCAAAGTTAAAAATCTGAAATTATTCTATGTGATAGAAGTTTATGTAAAGATTACAGAAAAAATAAAACGATGTCTCTAAATAGCACACTTTTTCAGAAATCTGAACGGAACCCTCGGTGCGCGAGTCCGACTCGCTCTTGACCGGTTTTTTAATTTATGAGATAACGTCTAGTGAAATGATCAGGCTCCATTCTGCTGCTAATCACTGGTTTTGTATCATCGTAGCATTAATAGCGGGCTTATGTTCAGCAGCTGGTTTACAAGCTGATTCAATCTGCCTAGCCTTTTCCCAACTACGTTGCGGTCAGCTTCCAGTCTAACCGGATGCAGCTGAATATCAGTATTTTACATGGAGCGACTGCCTATCTGACCTCCACAACCCAGTTACTGGGTAACACGATACCCTTGGTAAGACTGGTTGTCAGACTTTCGGGTTTCTGACGACCCGTAACGACTGGTAAAGATACAAGAATGACAGCCGGGACCAACGGCTTAACGTGCTTTCCGAGGGGTCTCGGTATGTAAAGATCACCCATCGATCGACCCGTGCAGCTTTTATTACTTAGCCACGAGCCCCTCCAAGTTTACAAGCTGATTATGACAGTGTATTGTTGCAATCTATTGTAATATAATAGTATACTTCAGGTAATAAATTATGCACAGATAAATAAATATCCGATTGTTAGACAATGGGAAAGAATTAGTCACTTTCGATTTAAGTATTTGCCCACCATTAAATCTGCACAAATGAATAAATAAAATATTCCGATTGTTAGACAATGGGAAAGAATTAGTCACTTTCGATTTAAGTATTTGCTCACCATTAATGTGCCCACCATTAGGTGCTGATTTGCACCCTAATTGCGTAATTTGAAATGGTATATTCCTGACATGGTTGCTTAAAAATATCTTCAAGTTCTGATGAGTGGCTTTTGAGTTAGCTTCAATAATTTAATACGTATTTTTCTCACATAGTCTATGTGAATGATGCTCTAATTTATTTTGCAGAGTATTCGAATTTGTGTGGGCTAGGCATCACTAAAAAGTGAAAAATAAAAACTTTTTACAAAAAAAAAAAAACAACCGACTCCCAAAAAACACTACAAAGTGAAAAATAACTTTAATTTCGGAAGTCGGTGGCAAAAAACGAAACTGAAAAACCAAAGACACCGACTTCCGAAATTAAAGTTATTTTTCACTTTGTAGTGCTTTTTTTTTAAGAGTCGGTTGTTTTTTTTTTTTTTTTTGTAAAAAGTTTTTATCACAGTTCAAAACCTTCCTTGCGTAATTTACGGTGTCAAGCAGACAAATTATTTGAACATATGAAGCAATGGATTAGCAATTTGCTTCAAAATGATTTAGATTCCTATCAATAGTATGTTACGCAATTATGGACTGGCCTGATTATACATAATTTAACTCACTTTAACATTGTGTCTCTTTTCTCCTATAGTAACTGAATCAGAGAACATGCTGCCACGCCACCT
Source organism: Cosmia trapezina (assembly GCA_905163495.3). NCBI lineage: Eukaryota > Metazoa > Arthropoda > Insecta > Lepidoptera > Noctuidae > Cosmia > Cosmia trapezina. The sequence goes on from LR991037.1 coordinate 21,794,012, forward strand.
ATCTCCCGAAGTGGCTGCTGCGTTGAAGAGTGTCAGGTTCATAGCACAGCACATCAAGGATGCTGACAAGGATAATGAGGTTAGTGAACTTTTGTAAAAACTGGGTTTTGTTAGCCGTGCTTCTCGCTCCGCCAGCGTGAAATTAGTTTTCATATTTTGGGTGAAGAACATTACCATAATTATGTATTACATGTAATCTGAATCTGTTTAGCCGTTTGAGGAAGAAATTTCTAAAATCTGCGAGGGTTAATTTATTTCCATTTATTCGTTAAACAAGAGTTAAGTATATCAAGTTTAATTATAAATTCACTGGAGTAATCTGACGTTTACGGTGTTACCATTTTCTGATGAAAAGAAAATAGTGTTGTGACAAGAAGATTGACATCAATCACTCGCTCATTCATTCTTGTTACGTTTTAAATCAAATCACATTATTTTATTTATTTTAATAAGAAATTCTAAGCCCAGTTTTGTTTAATCGATATAATAGTAGATTATGCACCGAGGGGCTAAAGTTGTGTCTTATGTCACGGGCGTCATATAGAATCTCGAGCGCAATGAAGGATTCGGGATTTAACTCACGAGCGAAGCGAGGGAGTTAATACAAGAATCCTGAATGCAGCGAGGGATTCAAGCTAGCCCAAGGCAAAGACACCTTTAGCCCAGAGGAGGATACTCTACTTTTTACACCTACTGTGAGAAAATAATAGCCATAGTACGAAAAACAAAGTATTTATTAAATAAACAAACAGTAAGAATAACATATTTAGAACTGGTTAGTTATATGCACTTACATATTAATTGAAGTTAATGTGGTAACATTTGAGACATTAGTCCAGTTGTGCAAAGATAAAGTTAAGTTTTTATTTAAAATCCACAGCAATCTTAGCGCAGTTTACTTAAAATAAATTAACCAATGTTACAGCCAATTACTATTACGGTGTTACGGCGCGGTACGGTATTTGTTATTATTAATGCCAGTTTTAATGTTATTCCATTCATTTTAAAAAATGGTTCGTAGTTATCTAATTATTCTTACAATATTATGTCTTCGAAAACATGGCAACGATATGAAGAAGCAGTCGTTATGATTTTGTAGGAAATCTAGAATATACGCGTAGTAAGGGTTTCGAGAATAGCTTTCCTCTTTCTGGCACCAAAGGGTGTCTGTTAGTACTATACTGCCAATTTAGCTGAGCATGTGAGATTCTAAATTCAAATCACATTATTGACCAGCGGGTCATAATGAAATCCAGTACAACATTATTGACCGGCTGTGCCCCCGGCCACTAATGACTCACTTTAGGTTAAGGTTGCTTGACATATAATTTGACATTTTCGAGCAGGTGGTGTGAAAAAATATTTGTAGTACCTTTATAGGATACATGATGACTTTCAAAAAGCGAATTATATAAAATGAAATGAAATAAAAATGCATTGAATTTATGTAGGTATACTTACAGGGTGTACCTAAGTGTAAACAGTGGCAATCTTTTAAGGGATCATTGTACTCATCCTTATGAACAACTTTTACTATGGGACCAACCCGAAATCGCGAAAAAAAAAAACTGCTGTTCCCTACATTTTGACGAATTTGTCAAATATAAATGTACTGAACACCTGATTTTTTTTCGCGATTTTAGGTTTGGTCTCATAGTAAAAGTTGTTCATAATGATGAGTACAATGACCCCTTAAAAGATTGCCACTGTTTACACTTACACCCTGTATGTATTATAATTAATTACTTTTTATAATAATTAATGTTGCTATTGACTTTGTGTGAATGAACTGAAGCACAAGGAACGAAACGCACCACTATTACAATTAAACAAACACACACTACACAAACTACCACAAACACACAAACTATCACTATTACAAAGTGACATAAGCATCTGTCAGTTTACTCCAGTGAATTAATAATTACACTTTAGCAATACGCGTTTTGTCATTTGTGACCTATAAATAAGAAGGCCAGACATAGCGCTGCGAACAATACAGTGAAGCATGCACAAAACTACGCCTCGCTCTGTGCATACACGCTCACACGCACACATTTACACCAAATTACAATTAAACTACACCTCATTACGTGCACACATGTTTACGAAACTCGTAACGTGCGGCCTCACGTTACTGTTGACAGCGCTATGTCTTGGTTTTTTATTTAGTCGTAGAGTAAAAAAAAAAAATTTTTTTTAGATATTAGTGCTTGATATTTTTCAGCATTTCATTTTAAAAAACCACAGTCTGTAGATACTAAAAGGCGTCACTGAAAGGATTCTCGTTGAGTAGCCATGAAAAGAAAACTTTAAAGAAAACTTTCGTCTCACTCAAAGATCTTATGAAAACCACAAACTTACTTTCCGACGACGCGAAAAATTTGTAGCTACACAAAAATAGTCTATGACATGAATTTATGATAAAAATACAGGGAAGTCTTAATTATCATCGGATAGTAATAAAGGAGGGACAGAAAAAAAAACATTTTGCTTGTATATTCAGGACGACATTTAAATATTCATGTACAGTCGGAGTCGTAATGGTTCGGGGAACAGGAAGAGTAATGGCGGCAGTGCTGAGGTCGCAGAACTGACAGCTACCGGTGTTCCCGTTGTTATAATTACGTCAAGGTATTTTGTTCATCAATGTTCAAAGGTGTATTGTGTGTTAGTTTGATTTAGAAGTAGATTTTCATGAGTAATGCTTGATTTCAGACAATTAGGCAACAATAAGGATATTTTCACAACTTCTTTATGTACCCGCTTAGGTACCGCATAACTGTTTTATAACAACTGGCAGACGTTTATACTTAAAAGTCTTATTTTTGACTCAATGGTACTTTCTAGAAATTTAGATTACCTACTTGGGTCCAGTTGGCCAAGTTAAGGCGTAGATAAGTGCTAGCGACCTTGAGTTCACGCAACGCATCGTATTAGGACTCGCCCATCAAGGACCGCTCTCCCATGTTAGACGCATTATTAATTTATTACACATAAAACAATAGGGTAGGGTATATTGGGTATTGGGTTTGGTTGGGTTATTTGGTATTTTGGTGTCCTGAAATACAGGTCTAGAGCTTAGTTTAGGCACCAGTCTCTCACAATATTAAAGTGTTGTCTGACTCTGATACATGGTGTATTATGTATTCTGTAATTTTGTGGCGAGAAAATAAATCTTATCTATTCTTAAGGCTCTTACAGACAGAGGCGATATCGCGTCGCGACGTGTTGCGTAGCGGTATTGCGACGCGATAATATCGCAATATCGCTCGCGATATCGCCTCTGTCTGTAAGAGCCTTTAAACAGGTATACTAAAAGATAGATGATTAAATTATCTTTAAAATGGTAAATATTTCATAAAAAATACGCTTGATAGTTTTTGCGTGATTCTCAGTTTTTTATCCGCGTTAGACTGAACTTTACAAATTAACTACACTGGGTAATATAAACATAATCTAAAATATTCACATGTTAAGTTATTAAGGAAAATAATGCTCTAATTTAATATATTTTTTCTAAATAATTGACACTACTCGTTTAGGCGTGATCTTCAGTTTAAAATCATTAAAAGTCGCTTTTCGTCGCCTTATCTACTACTATCAGTGGCGTTCATATCCTAAAATACTGTTAAATGATGGCTTTGATTTCGGAATTCGGAATTATAACGCAGTTCCTAATAGAAATGCAGTTGCAAGTAGTATAATAATCTACTAAGAAAATCAACTGTACTTTGTCAAGCATGGATCAAACAGTGTCGTACACGAAACGGAATTTTCCTTTAGCGAATTTTCACAATTTCAACATCACGAAATCTCAAAGAAAATAACTATTACAACACAGTGTACATTAAACTCGCCCATTCGTTTATGTACACTTCCGTGCATTGCATCGGTGGTGTTATAAAACCGAATTACTCATAAGTTCATTGCAAGCTCGCGTGCATTGTACACTATCGTGTACCGAAAATCGTAAACCTGCAACAAAAATACGAGGGTGTAATAAAGGAATTGAGAAATGGTACCGTGTTTGCACTGAGTTGTAGTCTTCGCAAATGGCTGATAAATCGTACGTGTTGGCTAGTTATTAGGTAGCGTGTAGCTTGCAACAAATTCTCATCTCGTGCTAGATTTTTTGGTGTCGCTAGGTATACTGGCGAAATTGGTTTGCTCTCGATACATTTGCGCTTTGATTAAAGTTTTATATCACATTACATTTTCTTGCCTTGTTTTTATTTTAGAGCTAGATTGAGCCTATCAATCTATTCTTCTACTAAAAAATAAAATAAGCCTTTATTGCTTTTACAATGTTTTCCAAAAATATTTTCTATAATCAATTTACTAAAATTTTCTTAAATATCGACGTGCGGTGCAATTTTTTTCTTTAAACAGCTTATCCTTCGACAAATTCCTCCTCTAAAGATTTCCATCTCTCTCTATCTCTCACCCTTTTAATCCACTCTGGTCCAGCTACTCTTTTGACGTCATCTTCCCAACGTTTCATTTGTCGTCCTTTGCTCCTTTCTCCATGCCTTGGGTCATGCCACTCTGTTCTTAATTTGGTCCATCTCTCTTTTTCCTCTCTTAACATATGTCTTGTGTCCATCGCCACTTTTGTGTTTTACATACTTGTGTTCCCATATTTAAACTTAGTTATACTTTTTATTTCTTTTAATCTTACTTTGTCTCTTCTCTTGACTCCAGTTACCCTTATTTCTATACCTACTACTTTGACATACGTTTGTTTTCAGAGTTAGTTGTTCTGTTAAGGCCCATGTTTTTCAACCAAAGGTCAAGTACGGCAGCATACATATTCTATATTCTATTTTTTTCTTGGCTTGTCTCTATTCTTCATCACTTCGCTAAGGGGCCACAATCTCTTCCAAGTGTTAGCTATCCTTCTATATATTTCTATAAACATAGTATCAGTTGCAAAAATGAACTGTTCTAGGTAAATGTAGTCTTCTAAGTAGTCTATTGGTTCCCGATTTACTGTTATACTGATCTGTGAGGAATTGGTCATAATTATGGTCTTTGTCGTCTTCTTCTACTAGAGCTAAAACTCTTCCATAGGTAAGTATTCTTGTACATTTCATATCTAAATACGTTCGTTCTAGGACGACATAAAAGTAAGCGGGTCGCAGCCACGCACAATGACGCGACAAGCAGTCAAAAAATCGTCCAATTTTCATACCTCCTTCCAGCTGATCGAATTCATTGGTTCCTTGCCTCGCTTTGCTGGTTTCGTGAACGTATTAAGGCTCAATCGACAAAACGTCTCTGATCGTTAATTCCAATTTAAATATTCAATAGGTCTTGGATGAAGCATTAAAATTTCGTCGTCCGTTTGTTGAACATCCCTTAAATCGATGTCGGATAATTATGTATGTCTGGTTTATGGTAACAATGTTGTGGTCTTGTTTAATCTTATTTTGGGTTGGTACGATCGATTTGTTTGTTTTAATTATAAAGGTAAACTTGCAGCATCTAAAGTCTGTTTTTTAATCTCGGAGACTAAATTGCAAATGTCAAACTGACTTACATTTTAATTTAATTTAAGAGCGCTGTCGCATTTTACCGCCTCTCGCTCAAGCGGGACCAAATTTTTAAAATTGTTAAATGAAAATATGCTTTTTTGAAAAATGTAATCAATTAGCGAACTAGTAATAAATAATATAAATTAAAGGTGACAAAATGCGACAGTCCTCTTAAGTCAGTTTGACAATTTGCATTTTTGTCAATATAGTCTCCGAGATTAAAAAATAAACTTTAGTTTTCTTAAAAGTCTCGCTAATATACCGCTTAAGCACCACAGTCTCAATATCAGTGACTATAGAATTGATGTAATACATTTTTGATTGCGTAATAGAACGGTACACAACAGATAGTACTTCATTATGATCTTATGACGTAATTATTTATTTATTTATTTAAACTTACACACTATCATTACAGGATAACCCCAATACAATAATGTTTTCCAAACACACATTCTTTAATCTAAGCACACACACAAATAAATTGAAGAATCAACTTACGGCTAATATTTAAAAATCTAAAAATTGAGAATACTCAGCAACAACTCAATTAGAAACACCATCTGACTACAGAATTATATATATATGTAGGTACTAACTTATCAGAATTATATGAATTATATGAATTACCTATCAAACTAAACTTTTTTTTATTTTTTATTATTGCTATAAAATATTCATTCCGGACCCAAGGCTCCCCTGGAAGACACCCCTGGAGGTGTCACGGGAACTTGGATCCGGACCCGTGGCACCCCCAGGTCAATTAGTGCAGCGCTTTTGAATGAAGGTGTATATATTCATTATACCATACCGTTTGTTTCCCAACATCACCGTAAAAGGTTGCTACCTGGACGCGAAATATATGGCGAACAGCAAAGTCTCTCGGGGTACTCTAAAACAAAGGCTGAAAGAAGAAATTGTGGGCCTAATAGCAGTTTTACCACTTCTTCCATCTGATACCATTCGAGAGGCCTTTGAATATATCAAATCCGAATGTACTGTCGATATGAAAAAAATCATCAATTACATAGAAAGATTTTGGCTCAGCGAACTCTGTAGCTAGACAGAAAGTGAACAGCTGATTACACGCGTCGTTGGTTAGAGTATTTCAACATCCATTGCTGGTTTTTTTTTTTTTGCTGTTTTTTTTTTGCAGTTTTTTTACATAAATGGAATGCTGCGAACACACAATGCAATTTTACATTGAAATATTGAAAATGTAACAAAAAATTAAAAAATGAAAATTTTCCTGAGAAAATTTCCGGTAGAATATGATTCAAAATGAGGAGCTGAATGCACCCTGTTAGTTTGCGGAGGGCTGTCCCTTACTCCCTGTATATTAAAATTTGACTATTGAAATTATTTTGTTACTGTTGTTCATCTGTCCCGTCACTATTCGATTGGTGGATTCATGGGAATTAGAAAATAGAACCCGTGATACCACTGGTACACCTTTGTATGGATTTGAGGACCTGGGGGTGCCACGGGTCCGAATTCAAGTTCTCGTGGCACCCCCAGGGGTGTCCTCCAGGGGTGCCTTGGGTCCAGAATGAAAATATTAACCTAAAAAATAAAATAAGACTAATATTAATATTTAAATATAACTAACAAAATTCAACAAAACTCTTGCGAATTCACTCAGATTGCACGAAAACATATCAACTCTCTCATGCACTTCGTTTAGTACCCGTATTGTGCGGGTGAGCGGTGTTTTTGACAGCAGGTTGGTTTTGGCAGCAGGCACGGCCAGCAGTGGCGGCCGCCGCCGCCTCCACACGTACCGGTCTAGCACACACAGCTTCAGGTGACGCAGCACACCTGGGTTATAAGCTACTCCACGGAGAAGCTTTAGCGCATACGCCGCAAGTGTAAAGTCTCGGCGCACTCTGAGTTCGTTGTTCCCCACCATACCTAGTAAAAACAGTGTAGGATACATCAGCGTGCAAAATGGGTAAACCCCATAAAGTTTATAATATTTTCTTGTAAATTTATTCTGAACTCGCTCCAGCATGACATTGTATTTCGCTTCATGAGGAGTCCAAATCACCGCACTGTGTTCCAAATGACACCTTACCAAAGCGTCATACAGCACCCTGAGCGTAGTAACGTTAGTGAATCCCTGCGACTGTCTCAGCACGAAACCCAGGTTTCTGTACGCCTTCTTACAAATCTTAACTATATGATCCCGGAAAGTTAGAGCCGGGGTTAGCAGTACTCCTAGATCTCGTTATTAGCCAACTAATCGTTTTTTAACAAGCATAACAACATAACAATCCACTACAATGATTTCAAAGTTACGACAGTTCTAAACCTTTACAATACCGTTAATATAATCTCGAAAGCTCCATAATTTGCCAAATTGCTCCACAAACAAATAGATCACTTAATAATAGCAATTAATTTCCTGCCACTATAACACATTTACTGTGCTAATATTGTGGATCCCTTCGAGTGAATGTGAACGAATGGTCTCGAGAGACCGGGAGTGATGAACGAATGAATGTTTTATTACCTGCGTCCTGGAGATAGCGGTGACGAAATAAGGAAATAGGGGAATAAACGAATTACGGAAACTTGTTTTGTTTAGTGATGGAACAATGTAAAAGAAATTAATCGAATTGATTTAGGGGATACGCTCTAATTTTCGCGAGCATGGGCTTTAACATTGGTTGGGGAGCTCGTGGCTGAATGATAACAGCTGCACGGGTCGAAGGTTAAGCTGCGCTTGCTTATCGAGACTCTGTCGTGCCTCATAAAGCCGTTGGTCCCGGCTGTCATTCGTAGATCTTTGACAGTCCTTACGAGTCGTCAGCAGTCTAAAAGTTTGAGAATCAGTCCTACCAAGGAGTATCGTGTTAGGCAGTAACTGGGCTATGGAGGTCAGATAGGCAGTCGCTCCGTGAAGCAGACCCTAACATAGTTGGGAAAAGGGCTAGGCCGATTGATTTGAGTCTTTAGTTTGTTTTTCATTTATCCATGTGTTGACTCGAATAAATGTTAAACAAAACACTATTCAAAAATGCCTATGAACTTGAACAGTGGTAACCCAGTGGTAACGGCCCCGACTTCCGAGTTGTAGGCCGAGGGTTCGAACCCAGGCAGGCGCTTTAATTAGTGTAAACAATTTCAACACCACTGCTCTCAAAACGGTGAAGGAAGACATCTTGGGAAACCGGCATGACCTGTGACATCTACCAACCCGCACTGGGCCCACGTGATATATTTCAGCCCACTTCCTCTTGAAAAGAGGAAGCCTGTGTCCCCCAACAGTGGGAACATTATCGGCTGATTATGATGAGAACTTAAATCCAAATCAAAACTGTATTGTTCTCTCACCTTTAAAAATACACACATCAAGGTAACTTTTATATATTTTACACTGTGAGTGCCTGACAGAAATAATAAATTAAAACGATATTAAACGTCAAACAGTCGACTGCATTTAAATTCGGAATGCGCCGCCAGCTTCAATGTAGGTAATGTCAAGTGTCATGTAACATAAGTCCCGCTCATTTCCCCCTGTAACCCGCATGATGGGTTTGCGGGAACGCTTGCGTTGACCTACTGAATAGTTTAATTATAGGTAGGCTGTGGAATGACTGAAGTTATTTTTTTTTGCATAATTATGTTATCCATTTAGCCACAGAAGATATAAGAATAAGAATAAGAATATTTATTTTCACGAAAAATTACAATCAGGTGAGATTGAATTCCTGGACCTCACACTAGGATTCCCTGTGTTGTGAGATCCAGGCTCCTTCGTTCCTTTAACATTTTATTTTAAATTTACATTTTAAAACTTAAACTAGGTATAAATAAACTGTGCATGTGTGTTGCTGTGATTTGTGTCAGATGTGTTCGTGTTGGTGTTGTAAGAGAGTGTCAGGATGTTATACGTATGTTAGTGAGTGCACGTGTGTTGTGAACTGTCAATGTGTGTACTGTGCGTTCCTACTTAAGCTAATAAATTTTCTGTCGTGTCGTAGTCCAATGTAAGAAGACAGTTTGTTACCGTCACTCTGCATTTTTTTTGTGTGAGTTTTAGTATGTTGTGTAGACCATTGAGTTTCGCTTAAATGTGTGGACCCATAAAACCGTATGACCTTCTACCGATTTGTTTACGGCATCGGATTTTATTCCAATTAACCCTTCGACCTGAAATGACACAAGTGCTCAGGGCAGTTTTATGAAATCGTAGGGTGACAGATAGTATGTAAAGTTGTCTAACCCTAGGAACTCTCACTTCAGTATAGAGCTTATTTGTGGGGTACCGGTAAGGTCGTCTATAGGCAACTTTTAGAAGCGCACGCTGAGCTCGTTCTACTTTAGTTAGTGAGGTCTTGCCCGCGCCGCCCCACGCTACTATGCAATAATTAAGAACGGACTGACAAAGTGAAAAGTAAATCATCTTCAGGACTGAATCATCAGCAATCTTGCCTAGTTGCTTAAATATACGCAACATTGTTCTAATCCTGCCCTTTAAAGCGCACAGGTGTGCAGACCATTTTAATCTGTTATCAACAATAACTCCTAAATATTTAACAGAGTCAGTTTGTTCGATACAAGGGCATGAACACTGGATGGAACTATTACAAGAGTGCAGCCGTAAGCAAGATACTCTGTTAGGTGAAGAACGTTCGGAAATAGCAAAGTTGATTGCCTTGGTTTTTTCTATATTCAACGGATATACAATGGTTTAGCATTTACTGTTCCACTACCGGGCAAAGGTCTCTCTCAAGTCATTCCAGGAACTGTTCTCCCGCGATACGCATACTGGTCATCCCGCCACCTCTTTCTGGGCCGACCTTGGCGGCGCCGTTCATCTTCAGGTACCCATTGTGAGGAGACTATTGGCCAGCAGTCATCGTGCATGTGGCTGACGTGATCCGCCCAATCCCATTTGATCCCTGGCAGCCTTCTTGCCTACGTCCATTATACCCGTTTTGGAACGTTACAGCGTGGTGCTCCGAATTCAGACCTGCCTTTAGACACCTAGGATGCTGCGTTCCATCGTTTTTTGGCAGACTCCAAGACGTAACTTAACATCTCCCGCGCCCGGTTCCCCCGCGTGTCGTCATTAGCATTGTCCTTGAGACTTGTTGTCGTCGCGCGACAGGGCGCCTAGCCACTTATACACGGCTTGTACACAAAATATTGGAAACTGATGACTGTTTCTTAAAGTGGATAGACTTGTGAGCAACCAGGTCTGAGCACCATAGGTTAGGATGGGCAGTATACGAGTTTACGCTTGAGGCAGCTAGATCACCCTTCATACTAGCGTCTTCATGAATCATGGTTTATCATCAAGGGTACTGATAAATTAGTGCCTAAAAATAAACTATAATTAAAATATTTTTTACAGGTGCAAGGATACTATGTTCCTTAGGAGAACAGTAACTAGTAAGTTCCAATCTAACCAGTATATGCATCTGAATACCAGTATTTTTCACGGAGCGACTGCCACAACCCACTTACTGGGTTACACGATACGCCTTGGTAAGACTGTTTGTCAGACTTCATTGCTTCTGACTGCTTAACGTGCTTTCCGAGGCACGGATAGGTCTCAATATCATAGATGTTCACCCATCCACGCACCGACCACGGCAAGCGTAGCTTCACCTTCAATCGATGCGTGTTGCTTCTTCTGTTGTTCTTATTTGCCATGAGCCCCCAGCAACCCGGCCCAACAGATATAATCCTGTATAAATCTATTATCTTTTATCAAGCTACGACTACACTCAACAGCTTACCGTGTGAACTTTTTCTGCCATTCCCTGTGGCATTAATTCCCTCTAATGCGGACAAAAAGTGTAAGATAATGTTCTGTTTCTTATCCGAAGACGATGAAGTTGGAGCATATGTGACGTCATTACTTCTACCTGTATTTATGACGATTTATTAGGAGAGTTTTCTTTTGGAAAGATAAGGTAATATTTCCTAAGAAGTTTTATGGTAAAATTCTGTGACAGCTACCACAATGATGTCTGGACTGGACAGATCCACTGAAATCTGAGTGGTTCTTTCCTGAATACACCATTTCAGACACTAATCTACATAGTTTTCACATGATCTGACCCTGATTATGTCTCGAGTGTCCCTGTGTTTATTTAGCCATTGCTTCTCCGGATATGTCGACTCCATCTAGCTTATTTTTTTTAAATGACGTGTAAAAGTGATTCGGATACCCTATTTAGAGAGTAAACAAATTCATTCCATGTGTTTGGTATTTTTTGTATTATCAGAACAGATGTTGAGGTGAATGTGTGGCGTTACCAGGCTTGATAAAATCCGTAAGGCGCTATGACACGACAGAGACCGTGCTTACTATTTTTTTAAATCCATGGGAAATATAAAAAAAGTGTTATAAAATTCTGGCGGATAGCCAAGTATTTTACATGCAGCGACTGCCTATCTGACCTCTACAACCCAATTAATGGGTAATATGATACCGCTTCGCAAGACTGGTTGTCAGACTTTCAGGCTTCTGACGACCTGTAACGACTGTCAAAGATCCACGAATGACAGCCGGGACCAACAGCTTAGGTTATTACTAAAAATTAATACACTAAAAAATAACAATGACTAAAAATACCACAAAAACACTTCCAGCGCTGATAAACCAACCGGATTAATAAAGTTAATAGCGTTTGGTCTTGTACCTCGAATGGCTCCTGTGGGACCATTGTGAGTCTACGAGGCCGTAATGATAGGTACAAGGAAAATATTCTGTAATATCCCTCTAATATATTATACTCTATTCATCTTTATATCAATCGCTTGATATTATTCCATTTTGATTAATTACACTAGTTACTAAAGTAAATGACTTACTAACTATACAAATAAATTCTTAAAAATTAAGTTCAGAAACTAAAACCCGACTACGGGAAAATCACGATCTAAAAAGTGTGAAACAAGAAAATATTCTCATCTGAAATTTGAAAAAGACAGACAAATTAAATTCCAGAGTCACACGTAATCACACGTAAGGGCTAACATGACGTGTGACTCCGGATTTTTAATTTGTGTCTTTGTCAAACAGTTGAGAATATTTTCTTGTTTCATACTTTTTAGAGCGTGATTTTCCAGTATTCGGGTTTTAGTTTTTGAACTTCTGAATATCATGTACCATATACTGTATTTAATCAAGAAATACTCAAAACGCCGATCCATAAGGTATTTTATTTAAATATGTCGATTTTCTGCAACCGCAAAAAATAACCTTGTAATTCAGTATCATTATGAAGTACAAAGTTATCTTTGCGATTGTTAAACAAGTATGGTACGGAACCCTTTGTGTGCGAGTCCGACTCGCACTTGGCCGATTTTTATTTGTGACTGCGTAGGTTTTATTCAATTTAAACAAAAATATTTTCATAATAAAAGCGTACATTAGGAAATTATAATTTTGTGTCAAAATATCAAGTTTCTGTACCTACTTGAGGTACTTTTCGCAGGAATTGGTCCCGCGGGATGTCTGAGTAGATCGTTAAGTGCTCACATTAAAGTGTCGATAATAAGGCTTCGAGGAAAAAAATATAGAAATTGTGGCTTTTAAGTACTTAAAGAAAAGAGCAACTGAAAAAATCGATTAATGGAAAACGTTGGTTAAGTGTTATTCCCAATTATTGTTGTTTTAATAATAAAATTTTTCATATTTTTTACAAATTGGTAGCTAATGTTTTAAGGATTAATTTGAGTTATTAGCTCTGGGACTATAAAGTTTCATGTCAATGTCTATTTATAAGGAGAAACGGAATTAAAACTGAAAAAAAAGTTTATTCCACTATCAAATTATTAATTAATCGATCTCTATACATATACCATACAGATATTTTTCACTACACATCTGGACAAAAAAAAACATCACCATAAACAATTTTTTTTTGTTACAAATGAACTTGTTTTCAAATTCAAAAAAGGTAGTAGCGTACAGTAACAATAAATTATTCTCCCCACATAAACACAAACCGAAAGTAAAACACAATTAGCGAATTCAAAACGCAGCGTTTTAATAATGCCGCCGTATTATCATCGAGACGAGCATCGAATAGGGACTAAATCTAATTACGATCTCTCATTACTGGTTACGATGGAAGAAATCAGCACATTTAAATTGCTATCGATCCTTTCCTCCCTAAGGAGCTATACTGGCTTCGTCTCCTCGAAGGAGTAGATACTGCGAATGTGCCGAGATGAATTTCAAACGATTTAGCGAGAGAAGTGGCGGCTGGTTTTTTTGCTCGCAAGTGTTTCTAGATTGCGTTTTGAAGTTTTTTTTTACAATGGAGTTAGTTGTGTTTAGATAGTTTGTGGTTGAGTAGCTTAGTAGGGACTATTCGTGTTGGCTCAAGTAAACAGGAGGGTTATGAGGTTATATAACCTGATCAACGTTGATTGTCCATATTCTGTTAGAAGTTAATTTGACCCAGTTCGTCGGCAAAGGAAACTTAGTATTGAGTCACGTGGGAGGCTGTTCCGTTTGGAGTAGGATATAGTATTTATGCGATATGAAAATAAGCATTTAATAGTTCGTCGTTGATACGTCTTAGAGTCTATCATCAGAATACGATATTTTACTCTGTATGAGAAAAAATCTAAAAATATATTATTTAGATAGCTTAGGCAAAAAGCAGTCGGAAAATGGTAGTTTTAGTTCATAAAATAACAATGTAAATTTTAAAATTCAATTCAAAGTTTTCAGTTTTTTTATCTGTTTGCTAACACCATGAAAGTAGCCGCCATGTTATTACGTCATAAAGCTCTGTAAATTAAAAAGTGTCAATGTCAACTATCAACTGATCAGCGTATATAAAGTGTTTGTTTACACGGTGAACTGACGTCATGATCACAGAGCAATATGGCGTCCACTGAGTTCAGCGTTTTTGCGCGAAATTTGAAAATGTAAAATGCATTTTTATGGCACTGATCGATTGAATAAATTTTTTGTGGTTTTTTTGGTGGTTTAAGCACTATAGAATCTAATTGAGACACTTTTCAAAAATGGGTGTAATACCCTATTGTGTTGCTAGCCTTTCGACTACAGGTTTTGTTTAAATTCGTTGTTACGCAGTAGTGAATTCTAAATACATAGATTATTTCTTACATATGCTGCGTGTCGATCGAATACCAATAAAACGTTTCTGAAGTATTTCACAGTTATATTCTTGACGGCAAAAAAAAAATTACTTTAACATGTTTCACTCCGAATCAACATTTAGGTAAAACAAATCCGACATTCATCGTGGTATTTACCCTCCACAAAATACCAAGAAATTGTCTTATTTGCGCTCCCAACCGTATAGCGTAAAATGTCTTATCTACGTCAACATAAATAAACGTAAACACTTGAATGTAAAACAATAAAATTAGCAACAAAACTTACGTCACGTAGCACATAAGTAAATTAGTGAGACGCAAGCTCCACGACTAGGCCGAGTGCCAACACCGCTATTGCCGAAAACCGAATTGTTATTCCGAACACGTTTTTACGTCTCTGAGATAACCGCACTTCATTTTTGAAACGACGATATAAATAGCACCCGGAGGCCGAATAAATTTTAAAAAGCATCTCGCCGGATTACCCGGGCGATCCATTTTTGTTCGCGAATTAATATCTGTGTTTTTTATCTGTAAATAGATATTCGTTTAGATATTGATATTTTTTACTTTGGTTTTGTTTGAAGTTTAATGGACTGGTATTGTAGTTTTCGGTGACCCATTTCATTCATTGGATCAGGAAAAATGGGAATTCTGACTAGTTTGACTTGGCGGTTTTGAGTTTAATTTCTGGAAAAGTCCTTGAAAAAGCCTAGATCGAGATAAATTTTAACTCCGAATGATTTATGATAACTTTATGACGTATTATAAAATTTATAGCTGCTGTAGATATAAGTCGTTTGAGCTGAATATGATTATCTTTATTCGCGGTACATAATATCTTTTACGGTTTAAGAAATAATATTTAAGTTTATGTTATATATAAGGAAAGATACACATAGGAGCTCGTGGCTGAATAATAACAGCCGCACGGGTCGATCCGTCAGGTTAAGCTACGCTTGCCGGGGTTGGTCAGTGGATGGGTGACCATCTTTACATACCGAGATTCCTCCGTGCCTCGGAAAGCACGTTAAGCCGTTGGTCCCGGCTGTTATTCGTGGATCTTTGACAGTCGTTACGGGTCGTCAGAAGCCCGAAAGTCTGACAACCAGTCTTACCAAGGGGTATCGTATTACCCAGTTACTGGGTTGTGGAGGTCAGACAGGCAGTCGCTCCATGTAAAATACTGGTATTCAGCTGCATCCGGTTAGACTGGAAGCCGACCCCAACATAGTTGGGAAAAAGCTAGGCAGATTGATAAGGAAAGATACACATAGGGGTATAGGTATAATCCATTAAGGCGATTTAACCTCTTAAGAAAATTTGCAAAATATTTGAAAATACCGGCCAAGTGCAAGTCGGACTCACACATGAAGACTTCCGTACAATATTTAACACTAAATATAAAAAAAAAACTTAATACAAAACAAGTTTCTTGTATAGGGACGCTCTTTAATTTGTAACTTTATTTTATTTTTATTATTAGTTGTTATAGCGGCAATAGAAATATACTATCTGTGAAAAATGCAACTGTCTACCTATTACGGTTCATGTGATACAGCCCGCTGACAGATACACGGACGGACACGACAGCACAGGCTTAGTAATAGGGCTCCGTTAGGCACCCGTCTTTGGATACGGAACCGTAAAAACTAGGTGGCTATTGGAAACGAAGAAATTCTTGTACCATTTTTCTTAAGAAAAAACTGAGAATGATAATACTTTTCACTCCGAATAGATAGATCATTCTATTGTTAGACCCGTAAACACCAAACAGATAACCCGCACCCATTCCTTTTAATCCGAAAGGTTCCGTATCCGATGCACCCACATTTCACTTTTGACAGCGCAACAATCATTTTCACGCATCCCTATTGACCTAATAACTCTCTCGGCTTTCGGCGTCCATCGCAAGCATTATTCGGCGATCTCGATGAGCCGAAGCCGAAAAATAGTCTATTCACTTTGTTTGCCATCTGTACCCTATATTAATGGTAGTTGCTCTTATCTCCACGGAACCGACAGGGCCTGAATTCGAAATAGGATGAAATATGTAATATTGAAGTGTTTTTGCGGTGTTTTTTCGGCCTGAGCGTTGAAATGCCGAATGTTTGGGATACTGCTTGTTTATTTGTTGTTCGGTTTGTTCGTTTCGTGTTTTTTGAGTGAAAAAATGTTGTGAAATGGATATTTTAAAAAAGCTTTCGAGCGTTACTTTGAGGCTTACGGGATGCTGTATAGCGTTTAAATGTGTGTGTTTTCTATCACAATTTAGAAATTGTTTGTATTTTGGCAGTCGAGTGACGTAGTCTACGTTCAAAGTTGTTACATAACCTTCTAAGGCCAAATTTGACCAGTCGGATATCTTTTATCCGTGGAATAAAACATTGACGACTGACAGTTTTTGTATGGAGAAACTGTCAATCAATCAATCTGCTTAGCCTTTTCCCAACTATGTTGGGGTCGGCTTCCAGTGTAACCGGATGCAGCTGAATACCAGTATTTTATATGGAGCGACTGCCTATCTGACCTCCACAACCCAATTACTGGGTAATACGATACCCCTTGGTAAGACTGGTTGTCAGACTTTCGGGCTTCTGACGACCCGTAACGACTGTCAAAGATCCACGAATGACAGCCGGGATCTTTCCGAGGCACGGAGGAGTCTCGGTATGTAAAGATGGTCACCCATCCACGGACCAACCTCGGCAAGCGTAGCTTAACCAGACGGATCAACCGTCTGGTTAAGCTACGCTTGCCGCTTGTGAGGCTGTTATTACTTAGCCACGAGCTCCTTCTGAAACTGGAGAAACTGTCAAAAATTCAAAATTTATTCGAGGTTAAGACTTATAGGTGCTGGGTATAAAAGTTTGGTCGGATTCGCCCTAAAGAAGTAGACAATCAATCTGCCTAACCTTTTCCCAACCATGTTGGGGTCGACTTCTAGTCTAATTGGATGCAGCTGATTACCAGTATTTTATATGGAGCGACTGCCTATCTGACTTCCACAACCCAATCACTGGGTGAAAACCCATTCAAGATGATGAAGGTAACTTCATAAACGGCTTACCCCTTCGAAAGACTTGACTCTTAACCGGGATTGTACGGTCCCTGGCTTTAACACAAATCTACGTCTAAAAATTTCCAATACATTTATATTTCCGGGTAAAACTGCATGCAGCAGCAAACGCGGTTGCATATTTGCTTTAAAAGCTTACCCATCCCAAGAGGTTGTATACCAATGTAAACACGGATCGTATCCTGGAATCCTCCGATCCTCTTCGCGGGATTTCGCTCTGTAACATATACACTGCAGTTTATGTTGTTACGTGAGCTCCGACCAACAGAGATAAGTAAGCAAGCTATGTAATACAGACAAAAATGTCCGCTTGTGCGCTGAATTTTAAATTTTAGTACATAGTTTGTTTTTTTGATGCGACATGTGGGAGGTTTGAGTGAGCTCTTTAAGAGGAAAGGCGGGTGGCCAGACTTTTGAAAATTAGGTATTTTAAGAATGTATTGCTGTCGCTCTGCGAGCGCTCCGCCCTCGACTTCGTGCGATAAGGACAACTGCAGATCCGACTAAATAGCCTATGAAAAAAGTCACATTTCGAGGTTTGGCTCTCGCCTATTTCCTCCTCCAATATTGGACCAATTTAAAAGATATTTCATAAACTAAATAAGAAGGATATATACTATGCCCCTATGTTTTTCTTTTTTCGTTAATAGTTGTCAAATTGGTACACTAGGCGTCTGTTGACAGCGGTCTGAATAGGCAATTTTGAGCATTTTTGGAGGGTTCTAGGTCTTATAAAAATAATATATTATCAAAAAGGAAAACATAGGGGCATACAAGTAACTGATATTTATATTTCTGTAAAAAATCATTGCTTTACGGTCATTAACCAGAAAGAAAACAGGCGAGAGCGTTTGTATCTTTTTGTATGGAGAAAAGAGCACCCACGTTTCCTCTTAATGCTTTTATGAACACTGAACGAGACATAATAGAAGTTTTATTGTAAAGACAGACTTGCGAGCGTGTCAGCGAGTTAAACTAAATTGACAGTGAGATTTTGACAGATAAAGTATGAGATAACGTAAGAAGTGCAGTAAGGTAATTCGCACTTCGCACTCGATCCCGATTCAAAGTGTCAAATAAAAAACAAGTGAGAAGAAGTGATGCGAAGTGAGAGTGAATAGCGATGTGAGATGCGAGTTGTTGTTTGAATTTTACAGAATCGACGTAGGTACTGCATTTATTGGGTACCCCAGTTGTTTTAAAATTTTAATGCAACTGGGGTACCCAATTGATGCAGCCCACTGTACATGTACATTAAGTTTTTAAACTGTCATGGTCACTAACATTATTATTAACACAAACGGGATATTTACCATGTTTACTGCCTTTTTGGCACAGCCGTGAGGCACACATTCCTGCATTGTAATTTTTTGTTGTTTTTATCGCAAATGTAGATTTAAAAAAAAAAAAATATATTTTTTATTGTTGCTATTTTAATCTGCTGTTAATATTTTGTGTGCCTCTTTAATTTAGTCTGTGCTAAATAAATGTGTTATCTTTCTTTCTTTCTTTTAGTATAATTTCGAACTCCAATGAATTCTTAACTGCTATATTGATTTATAATTTCATTTTATCACATCAAAACAGCTATCATAATAAATTCCATGGAATACCTATACAACATATCAGGAAATTAAATAAATTACCTATCTTAACAAATTGGCCGTTATTCTTCTGAATCCATTTAGTCTAATATTTCTGGTCTAGGCACCAACGTTGAATGCTGTCTGATTGAAGCTAAAACGCAATTTACTCCAGATTGATTCATTTTCTATTGGAATGAAGGATAATAAACGTTCTTTGAGAAATTGCTTGATTTCTAGAATTACCTGGGTTATGTCTGTAGCTTGTGAATGTCAGATAGTAAATCTTATTTTGAAATTACACATTACAATGGCAACTACCCTGTCCCTATGAAAATATTTCTTGATTCACACATAATTTAAGATGGATCACACATAATAAAAAAAACCGGTCAAGAGCGAGTCGGACTCGCGCACCGAGGGTTCCGTACCGATTTCTGAAAAAGTGTGCTATTTAGAGACATCGTTTTATTTTTCCTGTAATCTTTACATAAACTTCTCGAAAACTATGCGGCCTAAAAAAATAAAAAATAGTTTGAAAATGTGCAAACAGCATTCTTTCATATGATACCCCCACATGCCCTAGTAGCCCCACTTTAAATTTTTAAGACCCCCTTTCAGTCCCTGTTGCAAAAAATATATAAATATTTTTATTTCTTTCTTATTTGCAAAATAGTCGGGTAAACGTCATCTAAAACTATTCTAAATTTCAAGTTGATAGCATTAGTAGTTCTTGAGATATCCAGCTGTGACAGACAGACAGACAGACAGACTGAGTCACACCATAAGGGTTCCTTTTTTACCATTTTGGTACGGAACCCTAAAAATGGACAAAAATTAGTCTGGTTTAAATGAATTTTATTTATTATTTACAATCTATGTGTATATAATAATAAACCGATCAAGAGCGAACCAATACCGAGACTCCTCCGTGCCTCGGAAAGCACGTTAAGCCGTTGGTCCCGGCTGTCATTCGTGGACCTTTGACAGACGTGATGGGTCGTCAGAAGCCCGAAAGTCTGACAACCAGTCTTACCAAGGGGTATCGTTACCCAGTAAGTTGTGGAGGTCAGATAGGCAGTCGCTCCATGTAAAATACTGGAATTCAGCTGTATCCGGTTACACTGGAAGCCGACCCCAACATAGTTGGGAATAGGCTAGGCAGATTGACTCTAAATTCATAAAATACAATAGATTAGATAACGTAATTATTCACGAAAATTATAATTACTACACTATAAAGTCGCATAGGGTTTAATACATAAAGTAACTCTCGGAGCAGTATAAAAGCTTTCAGTGTTGCCATCAAAAACTTACTGAACATCCATTTTGATACGAAATTCCGTATTAGGGGTCAAAGTACGTCAAATGAACCACCAACCCTATACCAAATTGCTGAGAGTGCACGGTTCTCTGGGGACACGGCGGGATCACGGTTTCCTGCTGCGGCACTGTGTTTTAGCGTGTAGGTTTTTTTGTTCCAGATTTTGTTGTGTTGGTGCACTGTGTTTAGTTCAGTGTTGGATAAAGATTGCTGAAAATATAAAGTGCATTGAATTGAGGCTGTATTATCGCAGCTGGACTCAACAAAATAAGTACTTTGTTGATTACAGCTAAAGAGCAGTTCTCATTAATTTTGTACCCTAAATATTTTTTTGTGTTCAAAAGCGTTACTGTACTGTAAAGGCTTTTGTTGGAATATTAGGTGCAGGAGCTGATGTTAAAGTGTAAATAATTGATAATGGTATCGACAGACATGCCATTTAGGTATGCAAACTTTTTCTTGATTTGATTAATAACTATATAATTTCATCAAGTAAAATTTGCTTAAGTAAACAATATTTTTACAATAAATAATAATATTGATGCAGTTTAAGGGCAATCAAATTTTGTTTAAAAGAAAAAAAAAATTGTTAAAAGTTTATTAATTTCAAAATTAATGTCAAGTCAGATCAATTTTGATATTCAGTCATTTTTTTGTTTGCATTTAATGATATTAAGAAAAAAATTGTAGAATGAAACACGCTGAAGCTATCTTTCGCGTGTCACGGTTCTGTGTTGCAAATTATTAAGGAGTCCTATTACATTGCTAAAAAAAACCTGTTTGAGACCGGATTACCTCGTAACAAAAAGGCTTAACGCTAATTAGATATACAAAATAACTTTTTCACAAGAAAACATATCTTGTTACTCTATCGTGTTTGTGACTGAATGGAAGATGATACTGTCAGAATGTTTGAATTTTTGTGAGAAGAAGGACTGTGTTAAATAAATTATATATAAGTAATATGTTTAAATAGTGTTTCGGCCGTTCTATTTAAAATAAAATAAATAAATAACATAATCTTCTGCGCTACAACACCTACTATAGTGCAAGTCACTATCTAACCGCGCTATCTGCGAGGGAATGTACGAAAAATTTTCAGTGAAAAAGTCTGGTTAAAATAAATAGGTTCCCGGACAGCCCCGCTGTGGGTCGGCTCTATGTACTTGTATCAAGTAGACTATGTACTTTAATGGTCCGGGATGTACGATGTACTAGCTGGTATTTTAAAATACATTTTTAGTCGTGGAATGGTGTTTTTTACTACCTATGGGTTACGTTTATTGCATTTGTTTTGGCACTATTGTTCTGTTTTAGGAGCAGGGAACTATGTTGTTTAATTGTTGTCTTTTCTGGGTATATTTTGGTTGCAAATTGATTTATGGTTGACGGAAATATACTTTAGATTCCTTAGGGATGTCGAGGCAGATGACGGAATTCAAATGTAGGAACTAATTCATAATCACCATTATCATACTAGTATTATAAAGGCGAAAGTTTGTGAGTGTGTGTGTTTGTATGTTTGTTGCTTCTTCACGCTCAGACGGCTAGACCAATTTTGATATAATTTGGTATGGTACCTAGCTGACATCCTGGATTTACACATAGGATACTTTTTATCCCGATATTCTTACGGGTTCGAGATATACGCGGGTGAAACCGCGGGGCGCTGCGAGTCAATAACAATGTTCTGTCTTACTGCAAAAGATTTAAACACAATAATATGTTCAACACTTGTCTTACATTATTTATTTATGGAGTTGTGACATGATCAACGCGTGTCTTACGTCAAACTCCATACATAAATCTTTTATAGTAATGTCGTAATTGTATAGGATCAAACATTAAGCGGTTATGAAAACAAAATGGTTTTTAACGACGGAACATAAACCTACAAACAAAATATCTGAACAGTTAATAAATTATTATGCGTTTCATCGCGTCCAATTATAATTTTCCAGTAAAATAAATAGTAATAAATCAACGACGGAAAACAAGAAGGTCGTAACTCGAAAAACCTAACTACACCAGAGCCAAAAACAGAAAAAAAATGGGAAATTAATTCATATCTTTTGAACGGTATGTCCTATCAACGTAATTTTTAAACTATAGCTATAAAATACAAATCCGTATTAAATTGTCTATAAACCAATAACTTCCTATTGTTAGAAATAGGGTTTTTTCGAGTTACGACCTTCGTATACAGAAATTACAGACCTCAAAAATGTCGTACCTTGACATGATGTTTGTACTGAATCAGCAAACTATAACAAATTCGCTGTCCTCAAAAAGGTTGTAACTACTTTTTGTTATGAACGGGGTGTACGCATGTTCGTAATACATACAATGGCTAGAAAATTGGTCGTAATGTAAACCTCAAGAAATCCAATGGTCTTAATAAAATGACGTTAGTTTTTCTGAACGTAAATATATTGAAATTTAAAAGTAACATATGGCAAATCTTACTTTAACTTGGCAATAAATATAATTTGTTTAAAACAAGCTTCAACAGATAGGTAAACATTAAGTTGGTAGACATTGAAAAACTTATATCATAAGACAATCAAACAACTTAATAGAACTGTTTTATTTTAATGCAAAACAGTTCTATTATATGTGTATCCAAGACACACAGCTTTGCTGGAGACCTGTTTGATATCTGCTGGTGAAAAATACCTGTAATAGGTACCTACAGGTGTAATGAACGCTATGTGAAAATAAATAAATCCCATTAGTAAATTTGCAATTATTTATATTCCAGATAATGACAAATTTTTGGAACAAAGTATCAAGTAGCAACACTACTAATTAGTAATTCAATGAGAACATACTTATGAATTTCTTTAAAAATCAATAACATAAAAAACAAAAAATTGAAAAACAATCTATCGAGGCACTCCTACCTCTTAAATTAATCAAATAATTTATCAAGCTTAATATAAAATATTATGTGAGGTAACTAGTCTTATGAGATCAAAAAAGAATAACTACAGTATCTTCATCAGTATTTTAGTAATGATGTGTATCAACTTACCCCACATATTACTTGAACACTATACAGGGTGTAAGGGACAGCCCTCCGCAAACTCACAGGGTGCATTCAGCTCCTCATTTTGAATCATATTCCACCGGAAATTTTCTCGGGAAAATTTTCATTTTTTCAATTTTTTTTTCAGTTACATTTTCATTATTTCAATGTAAAATTGCATTGTGTGTTCGCAGCACTCCATTTATGTAAAAAAAACTGCAAAAAAAAACAGCAAAAAAGAAAAACCAGCAATGGATGTTGAAATACTCTAACCAACGACGCGTGAAATCAGCTGTTCACTTTCTGTCTAGCTACAGAGTTCATCGAACTCACCGCATACCTATTACCTACCCCTGCCAACCAGTAATAGACGCTCCAATTTGTGCACAAAAACACAAACAAATCAGGTTTATTGGATTCCCTTAACGTTCCTGAAAAAATTTCATGTACCAGTCATCTTAGTATGACATACTGAATTCACCCTATCAGTTTGCGGAGGGCTGTCCCTTACACCCTGTATAATTCTGCCGTGCTAACGAAAAATACAACAACTCGATTTTGCCGCTTTCGAGAAAAACGCGCTCAAATTTTTGAACTTTATTTTTCTCTTATCTCATGAACTAGTGAATGTATCTACAGGAAACTTGTACCAAATGAAAGGAAAACGAATAAAGAACAGATTCAAATATATATTGTGCGAAAAATGTAAAGCATATGTCCTAAAATCGTGGAAATAGTGCTTATAATTAGGATTGTTTAAATGATCAACCTATCATCACTAGTCATAAATACAATAACTACAATACTTATTGTATTTATCTTTAGCAAACCTACATATTGCAGTTCTAAGTAAACACTTACATGAATAATTTCGATAATTTGTAACGATAAATGCAATAACTGAAATAGTTATTGTATTTATCGTTAGAAACACCTATGTAAGTCGGTAAATTCCAATGAAATAAAACAACATTTTAATTTGTTTAGTAAATTTTTCTTTAAAATCAAACCAAAAATATTCATAATTATTTCTAACTAAAATAACTTTTTAAAATTGTTATAAAAATAATAAAACTATACTGTCTTCTTCTTAGTATATGTACATTTTCGGACTTTTCCGTTATTTGTGTTGTAAGACATTGCTTCTTGCAAAATTTCATGATTCTAGGTCAACGGGAAGTACCCTTACCTATTGATATAGGTACCTAAAAGATAACATCAGACTCCCAGTGGCCGATTATAATAGAAAAAAACATAAATATATTAATTCTCCGTAGCTAAATTGGAATGGCCCTTGATAGATTCTGGCAGTGTTCTCCAAAAAATCCTCCGGTGTTCAGACATCAAAGAGAGAAAGGGAGGAGATACTTGTTAGTCAACTTAGCAAGTATCTCCTTTTTTCGTTCTTTAGTTATTCCTCTAGGAGCAGACTTAGGAACAACGTTTGGAAATATTTTGCTTTTTAGGGTTCCGTACCAAAATGGTAAAAAAGGAACCCTTATGGTGTGACTAAGTCTGTCTGTCTGTCTGTCACAGCTGGATAACTCGAGAACTACTAATGCTACTTGAAATTTGGAACAGTTTTCGATGACATTTACCCAACTATTTTTCAAATAAGAAAGAAATAAAAATATTTCTATTTTTTTTGCAACAGGGACCGAAAGGGGGTCTTAAAAATTCAAAGTGGAGCTACTATGGCATGTGGGGTATCATATGAAAGAACGCTGTTTGCACATTCTCAAACATTTTTTTTATTTTTTTTAGGCCCCATAGTTTTCGACTTTTGATGAAAAATGTAAAAAAAAATACCATTCCCCCCCGCTTATCTCCGAAGTTTGCAAAGAGAAAAATCTGAAATTATTCTATGTTATAGAAGTTTATGTAAAGATTACAGGAAAAATAAAATGATGTCTCTAAATAGCACACTTTTTCAGAAATCGGAACGGAACCCTCGGTGCGCGAGTCCGACTCGCTCTTGACCGGTTTTTTTAACTTTCACTTGCAGAAAATCTAGCTCCTTCCACTCTGATTCCAGATTTTCTTTGAATTTAATCGTGTAATGCCCTTTTTCGGCTTTCACAGACATTATGTCCCTCAAATAAACCCTATGTTTGATATTTCTGATTTTGTACTGTGATGAAGAGTCTTCAAATGTGAAAAAATCAGACACGGACATAACGTGCACACTGCACTGTGTTTTTTTATTGAATTTGCATTCTGGACGGCATCGACAAATACAAAGTTTTTCTTTTTTTAAAGACCACCTGATGGTGAAAATGATCGGCTGACATAAACGAGTATCCGGACTCGAAATATGATGATGATTCCAGATTGGTTTCAGTAGCAGTAAGTTCGCTGTTGACCATGTTAACTAAGAAATACATGAACGCCCAATTCTTAGTTTGTGCCGCGCTGTTGTCAGCCCTCATAACAACATGTTTTGCGTCTCTTTTGTGCAACAGGAAACATCTGAAAGCTGATAAGACGTCTTCCCGGTTTTTCCTGATATTGTTTCCTTCCACAGAACAGCAAAAGACATTTTATCCTCTTTGGTTTCTCCTAGCGGTACGAAGCTTTCGTTAATAGCTATTAAGTATAAGTACGAGGATAAAAAATAGCGGTTTTATACCTTGTCCATCCTATGAATCATAATTACTTTCTGCAAGTCAACAGAATAGTAAACGGTGTCTTCATCACTTGAAGCTGCGATTACATCGGCTTTGTAAGCTTCCCTAGATGTAGTGTACTTAAAGTTGTGTTTTTGGTACCGTAGAGAAGGCACTTTCCGTCCGACATTTGGTACAAGTTTCATGTAGATACCTTCAACTAGTTCATGAAATGAGAGAAAAATAAAGTTCAAAAATTTGAGCGCGTTTTTCTCGAAAGCGGCAAATCGAGTTGTTGTATTTTTCGTTAGCGCGGCAGCACAGTTTTATCCCAGTAAATGATTTGGATACACTAATAATAAGTACAATAACTCGAACATTAATTGTATTTATGACTAGCGAACAAATATTGGAATCCCGAGCCCTACATAACATAAGTGGAACAACTAATAGTTATTGTACTTATGACTAGTAATGTGTGAGTAGTTCAATACTGACGTCACCACAAGAATGATTATTGTATTTATGATTAGTGTATTTGTTATGAAGTTTTAGTTATTGCATTTTTGCTTACTGAAAAACCGAGTTCCTGAAGGATTCATAAAAAGTTACTTAGAGAGAGTTACAGATCTCGATTTGCTGATTCCGAATATATATATAACTCAAAATCGTCCAAAATCGAGTTATTGCATTCTTCGTTAGCACGGCAGAATTATGAAGTTATTTGGGAGACAATCACTATTTTCATTACTAATTATTGATTTCTTTACTGTCCGACAGTAGAACTTCCTGAAAGTGTTTAAGCTCTTCCAATTTGCTCTCTCTAAAATGTCTTCTACTGGCCTGTTTTCGAAAAAACTTCTTAAAGCCACTGCTGATCTCACACTATCTGGTGATGCATCTATTCCAGCCTGTTTAAATATATTCCTTATCCAACCAGCTATAATTGTACGAATAGCTGGTCTAATTTTGCCTGTAATTGATATAAACAGGCCTGTCAAGTTAACCCTTTCAGAACGCTTGATTTCTGTGGTCTTAATTAGTTCCGTAATATGTCTGACTGGCATAGGTTCTCATTAAAATGTTGTTTCAATAACCATCCGGATTGTTTATTGTCTACATTATCTATTTTTGAGCCAAATCTTGGCCACAATGTTACATGACGCCTGTCGTTGTCCATTACAAGGTTGTCTCTGGACAACTCTAAAAGTGTCAAGTCTTCGATCTGAAGCTAGTAATAAGATTATTGCAGTTCTTCGAGAATTCTTGAGCCATTTGAATAGTAATTCGGTGTCCCAGATAGGTGTTTTCTTTTCTGGAGGTTTAACTAAAGACGTAGGTAGCCTTAAGGATCTGTTGTACAAAAAAGTTCTTAGAAATTGCTTCACTTCCTGCTGTATATGATGGTATCGCAGATTTATGTAGGGCTATACGCAAGTTTGTCCTCGATGAACAACTTGGCCAAAAATCGAGCAACATCATTGCTTTGCGGACAATTAGGCTTAATGTTGTTCTGCACACACCATGCAATCCAACGCCTTACAGGAGCTTTGTAAGTTGATAACGTAGAGCTTCTCCAGCTCTCGTTTAGGAGTTCTACTTCCTCAGGAGACCAGTGAGCTACTTTATTCGCCCACCCCCAATTTTCCATGCTAGAAGTTCCAACTTCTGCACTTGAGGAGGGCTCCTGCCTGTTGTTAAGTCTATCAGGTTGTTGTGTAGCTCCCGTATTGGTACTGGCTCCGATAGAGCTCGCGCCTTGAGATCTGCTAGCGAGAAACATTGTGTCCAATGTGGCGCTATCACGACGAAAGTCCCGGTTGCCGTGTTATATCATGGTTGTGTGTAGTATCATGAAACTTATCAGTAGATAATTAAAACTTTACATAACTTGATCTGGATAAATGAACACGATTTTTCTGAGGCAAAACAGACACAACCTTTCAATACGGCGTCTGCGCAGCGACTAAGGTAGCTTGCCTGGGGCGTGAGCGTGGAAAAACTAGAACGTTCCAGAAATGACGGGACCTATGATTAGTCTTAACTACCTAACGTACAAAATATTGGTTCTGGTAAATTATTTTAACATGGTTTGGTTTGATTTTAGCCACCCACGAAATTGTAGTATCTTAGAGGTTATTCGTTGTCCTTAGAAAAATACAAACCGTAAGAATGTGGTAAGCAATGAAGTATAAAAAATGCAACCCGCAAAAAGGTCGTAACAGATATCGCGCATACAAACAGGAACAGCGTAACAAAATTGTTTTATTAAAAACACAAACTTCTACTCTTCGTATCTCAAAAAAGTTTAAATTCACCTTTTTATGGGCAGTTACGCCAAAAAAAAAAAACAACACACTTTTCAAAATACCCTCTAATTTTTCGATTTCATGTCATCGTAGAGCAACGAGACACAGACCTACCGACGCAGAAAAAAAAAATGATTATTACCTTATACTTAGCCTAGTTACGATCTTTTAACGGGATACGACCTTCTTGTTTTCCGTCGTCGAAATGTTTATGAATTGTGGAACGATTTTCAGCAAGTGCTTGATTAAATCCATACCGGTAATTTCATTATAATTGAGTCAAAAATATTAATTTTTATTTGCTGTAAAAGGCAATATCACACTTAAAAATGTATTAATTTTATAAGTGCAGTGAGTTATTTTGTAATTGTTCCGTGTATTATCTGGAAAATAATATAAATAAGACTTTGCTTCTCATGGAGTTTCTTACGGTCTTGCCCGTTCTTCTCCACAGGAATCTAGCTTTAATCTTTCTAACTGACCGTCTCCTTGAAAGTTCAAAGTGCCTGTAAATTATTTAATTGAAACAGATGACAAGTTTGTGGCTGTCGTAAAAGGCGGCTAAGTGGGTAAGCAGCTCCTTGGCGACTGTCTATGATCACCAATACCTATCATAACCACAGTGGTTTTCCCTTTTCTATCCATTTTAGTGGTCTTTGGAAACAAGGATAATTACCGCACCATCATAATGTGAATTGTTTGTTTTATGGCCTTGTTATATGGCTCTGTCAATTCATAAGGAGTTGTATCCAGCTTTCATTTTTATAAAATAACCTTGGCTTCTGGGTAATTAATAACAGCCGCACGGGTCGATTGATCAGGTTAAAAGATCAGATGGATGGGTGACCATCTTTACATACCAAGACCCGGCTGTCATTCGTGGATCTTTGGCAGTCATTACGGGTCGTCAGAAGAAGCCTGAAAGTCTGACAACCAGTCTTACCAAGGTCCAACCCAGTAACTGGATTGTGGAGGTCAGATAGGCAGTCGCTCCATGTAAAAATCAATCTGCCTAGCCTTTTCCCAACTATGTTGGGGTCGGCTTCCAGTCTAACCGGATGCAGCTGAATACCAGTATTTTACAAGGAGCGACTGCCTATCTGACCTCCACAACCCAGTTACTGGGTAATACGATACCCCTTGGTAAGACTGGTTGTCAGACTTTCGGGCTTCTGACGACCCGTAACGACTGTCAAAGATCCACGAATAACAGCCGGGACCAACGGCTTAACGTGCTTTCCGAGGCACGGAGGAATCTCGGTATGTAAAGATGGTCACCCATCCACTGACCAACCCCGGCAAGCGTAGCTTAACCTGACGGATCGACCCGTGCGGCTGTTATTATTTAGCCACGAGCTCCTCAAATAATCTCCTCAAATAAAGCTCCTCAAATGTAAAAGACAGGCTAAATAAAATTCAACTGCATCCGGTTAGACTGGAAGCCGACCCCAATATAGTTGGGAAAAGCTAGGTAGATGATGGAACTTGACACGGTATATCTAACAATATAAAACTGGCAAAAATTATTAGAACAAGTTTGTAATAAAATTGCATGCTACAAAGGCAAATAGTTACGTAAAATGTCACAATAAATTTCCTAGACCAGAATAAAGGCTAGCGGACACCGACACAAATTGAGATATTATCTTCATAATCAGCTTTCCTGACTTCTTTGAGTACAAAGTGTTTGTCTACAAAAGTACAAACGTGTCGTATTGTATACATAATCGCTTAGGAACGGTTAATCCCAAAGGGGAAATTGTCCCTTGATACGCTTCCCCTTATTCAAGACTCTCGAGGCCTGTTACGAGAGGAAATAATGAAAAAAAGGCAAGGAAACTCCATTTAGATGATAAGGTGTGCTCAGACGTGGCGACTTTCCTAATCATGGCGGTTGATAGCCACTTTTTGTTGCAAACAACAGCGAGTGACGTAATGAATTCGTGAGATAAATGGAAGAGGATGAATTGTTCTAGTTGCAATGATTAATATGCGGAGAGTTTGTTAGATAGGGACTCCTTCGTTAAGTATACTGAGGTAGTCGACGTTGCCGTTGTGACAAACCATGTTCAGTTTTTCAGAATTAAAATGTTGATAAGTTTCATTTATTTATTTCGAGCGCCAACAGCAGGCTGGCCGCGCTCGCGGAAAGGCTTGATTGTGCCATCATCTCCCACTGCTGTAAGCGGCATGTGGCAGGCTGATGCGACTAGCAAACCTCATTAATGTTAATTAATTAATTGTTATTATTTCTCACTATAATTTTTATTTATTTTTATTTTATTTTTTATTTTTTTTTGTATTATGAATTTATGATGTTATTAATGAATTGGATTATCTTAATTAATTTTGTAATGTGACTGTATGAGTGTTTTTGGTACTATGAGTCAGTGATACTCGAAATAAAATGATTTTATTTTTATTTTATTTTTATTTTATTTATTGCCCTTTGAGTGGTATGTGCTTTAGTTACGGGCCGTTCGGAAACAATACCAGTTTTAAAAAGATTATAAACCTTTCACAGGTATGTTACTGTAGATTCGTTTTTCTTAATATAGCGCGTTGGAAAAAGAACAGGCTGTTTTTCAAAATATAATACAACAAAGATTTTTATTTCTTCTTTATGGGCAAATTTTTAAATCGTCAGATAACTTTTGTTTATGGAATAAATATGGCGGTTTGACAGCCTTTGTATGGAACTTAAGTCAAACTGTCATATTTATTTTAAGATAAAAGTTATCTGACTATTGAAAACTCTTCTTCTTAAAGAAGTTCTTATTCCAGCAAAGCATTGTAAATTCATAAAAGAAACAGGCTGTTTTTCAAAATATAATACAACAAAGATTTTTTCTTCTTTAAGGGCAAATTTTTAAATCGTCAGATAACTTTTGTTTATGGAATAAATATGGCGGTTTGACAGCCTTTGTATGGAACTTAAGTCAAACTGTCATATTTATTCTTAAGGTAAAAGTTATCTGACTATTGAAAACTCTTCTTCTTAAAGAAGTTCTTATTCTAGTAAAGCATTGTAAATTCATGCTTGCTGATCTGTTACCTCGTTTGAACGCGTCCTACAAAGAGGTTCAATTAAATGCGCTCTTTTGAGAAAAGTAAGCAACGCTTGTTCACATCAAATTGCCTCTTTAGAATAATTGGTCGCAATTCTCTTTGGGGAAACTTTTAAATTATAGAGGAATAGGGAATCAAAGATTAAGTCGAAACTTGAAGAATTTAAATCGAGTGCCATTTTAGTTGAGATTCATGATTTTGATTAATAGGGTCGAAATGAATTGGAAAAACTTTTGGATTTCAGTTAATTTAACTCTAAATATGACAAGATTCTGGTTTTAATTTGAATAACTAATATCCATCTTTCACAATCTGATTACTTTAGTTTCAATTAATCAATCTGCCTTTTCCCAACTACGTTGGGGTCGGCTTCCAGCCTAGCCAGATGCAGCTAAATACTAGTATTTTACGTAAAGCGACTGCTTATCTGACCTCCAAAACCCAGTTACTGGATAACAAGGGGGAATAAATGAGAGGGAGTGGGCTGTAATCCATCACGCGGGCCCAGTGCGGGTTAGTAGATGTCACGTGTCTTCGAATTTTTGGTTCTAGGATATGCCGGTTTCCTCACAATGATTTCCTTCACTGTTTTTGAGAGCAGTTGTGATAAAAAAATATACTCAAAGTAAGGTCCTATCAGGGTCCGAACCTATGACCACTGGCCCACCACTGCTCTCTCTCTGATAGCTGTGCTGCTGGGGAAGTTGTTGCGCTACTTCTTCTTCGCAGCTAAAGCACTAGGAAGTGGTGAAGGGCGGGCGTTTTGGGGGACTGTCTGAAGTAGGTAATTTTTACGTTCGAAAAGTGCTGATTCTGAGCCTACGTTGAATAAATGACTTTTGATTTTGATACGGAACCGTGCTTTAAAGAAATAACGTTTTGCAAAAAATGAGGTGAATTAAAAGTGACGGTACTCAGTATGTCAGGTATTCAGAAGCATTCTTTTACCTTAAACCTTATCGAAAGTGCTAATTTTTACACATTTTTTTCTAATTATCACACTAATATTATAAAGGCGAAAGTTTGTGAGTGTGTATGTTTGTTACTTCTTCACACTCAAACGGCTGGACCGATTTGGATGAAATTTGGTATGGAGGTAGCTGACACCCTGGATTAACACTAGGCTACTTTTATACCGGTCTACGCGCGTGAAACCGCGGGGCGCAGCTAATCTTATAATGCGCGACTGTTGGACTGGGATCTAAGATTTGATCTAAATGAATGATTTGATTTGATTTGATCTTTCTTCTGAAGTGTTTATGGTTTTTTTCTCCCCCTACTACCTTTACTTTTACCGGAACGGACGTGTGGCGGCATCTACATCGCCACATGTGAACTACGCATCATACTGACGTCACGCAAAATCCTGCGTCGCGCAAGCAGAGTTTACCGCGTGACTAACATATATTTGTATACTAGCTGCGCCCCGCGGTTTCACACGCGTATACCGGGATAAAAGTAGCCGATGTGTTAATCCAGGCTATAAGCTATCATATCAAATTTAATTCAAATCGGTCCAGCCGTTTGAGCGTGAAGAAGTAACAAACATACACACATACGTATAGTATGATATAATATATGATATCTTTCGTCGGGCAATAGTCCACCAGACACAGTACCTGTCTGGTCGGAGGATCCTCCATTTTGTACAGAGGATGAACTTTACACCCTGTTCCTCATACCTCTATAGACGAAATACTTACCCACGAATATAAGACGGCTTAACCCAACCTGGCGTCATATTATGCTATATTTATGTTTTTCCCCTTTGTTCACAGGTCGTAGAAGACTGGAAGTTCATGTCCATGGTCTTGGATCGCTTCTTCCTCTGGCTGTTCACCATCGCCTGCTTCGTAGGAACCTTCGGCATCATCTTCCAGTCTCCCTCGCTCTACGATACCAGGGTACCAGTGGACCAGCAGATCTCTTCCATTCCTATGAAGAAGAATAACTTCTTCTATCCCAAGGATATTGAGACTATTGGTATTATTAGCTAGATTACTGATTTATTGTACTTATTTATTATTTTTCCTTCTTATTGTGGTCCCATCTCATCATCATCGGATAAGTTATATTTGGCATATAATTTCTTACTGATTATTTTATATTTTTTCTATTGCCTATTCGGAGATTTCGGAACAGCCCCTAAGGCGCGGTCTGACTACGATTTTAAACGTCACACAACCGCGTAATCTATTGTCACCATTAGCTGGCTTGAAATAAGGTTGAAAATTTAAAATAATATTTGTGTTGCCGAGATGTGAGTAAGCTGCGAATGTGCATTTATTTTCGCGGTTTTCTTTAGATTATTTAGAATATACACAAAGAATTAAATAATTGTACGGTAAAAGTTTAAAAAAAATGCTAATTCTATTAAATTCTTAAAAAAAAGAATGTCGTTATCGCTGAAAATACACACGTGTGACGGCAAAGTTTATTTTTGTGGAGCAACTTCCAAATTTTTTATTGGGAATATTCAACTATTTTTTACTATTCTATTCGGTTAAAGTTTTTCTTTAAACCCTTCTGTGTCCACTGTATTTTTTGCGTCGGATAGTTTCATTGCGTTACGTCATACTCGACAATCCCAGAAACCAATATTTGTGAATATTCATCTAACACCGCGACTTAAGCCGCGTCCCAATCGGAAGCGGCCGTCAAGTCGCGTTTGTACGTCATAAAACTCATAATTCATATGATCGCGTTGATCGTGTACTCGCGAGACGGTCGCTTTCGGTTGGGACACGGGGTTATTTATACAAAGTATTTTTCAGTTAAATACCCTTTATTATATTAATATCATTGTAACTTGTTGCAACATTCAAGAAATTCTATCCTGGAGAACAAAAATTGGGTTTAAAGGCTCGTTCATATTTCTAGGAATATTCCCAATTCAGCCTCTGTTAAAATTATTTTAGGATTTTTCTTAACAAAACCATTCCTGGAATTGGAATGTTACATCGCATACGACAGATGTATTTGGTTATTCACTTTTACTCATGTTACGTGAACTTTTTTGAGATAAAGTACTTAGCTTAAATGGAAAATTAAGTTTGGGTTTGTATTTTATCAATTTGTTAAGTAATGTTATATTTAAAGAAGTTAAAAATAATACTATTCAAGCACAATGTCAATCACTACGCGGAGTTTTAGGTTATATTCCTTGCTCTAATTTAGTTAAAAGTAAAGTGTTTTTCTTTGCTTGTCTTAGTTATTTGGTAAACAAATAATATGGCGTAGGTACTAAGAATGTAACATATTTTTTTTATTGTTTGTTAATAAAAAAAAAACAGTTTACACACATTTGTTGAATCTTTAAACATACCACACAAACCATCGCGTGTTTAACAGCAGCGGTATGGCCAGACACAAATGATTTCCATTTTAGAAAATTGAGATATTTAAGTAATTGGTTAATTTAAAGGTGTTACAAAGATCTAGTCGTTAGTAAAGTGTGATTATTACGTATGAAGTATTTGATTACTGCGAAAAGTCGTATTCGTTTACCAAATCAGACATGTAAGAAAAAATGTAATTTATTTGCTAAGATATCTACTACAAATGATTGCTCACTTAACTTGTTTTAAAAATCTAATACATAATAGTTTATTCCATTTAGGATTTTTATTAGCACAATTTATAGAAAAATATGTAAATGTTATGTTTCTGTAAAATAAGTAGCACAATTATTGACTTCCACAAAAAAAAATGCAATGCTTTTTAATGACTACACATAACTAACAGAATGACTATACAATTTTTTTTAAATAGTTAACATCGTAAGTTACAAAGGAATACATACTCCATTTACAATATTTGTCGTTTAAACAAACCTTTTTTACAGTCCGTTCAACCGATTTTGAATTCCATTGCGTTGGTAGCATGATAAATGGCAGCTGCAGTAAACTGTTGGTATTGTAACCACTTTTTTGCCTTTAATGCCATCGTTAAACCTACGGAATAGAAGTGAAAATCGGTTTAACGGACTGTAAAAAAGGTTTGTTAATCTTATTGTAAATGGAGTATACGTATAAAATAAATAAAAAATATTGCTACAGTGGTGAATAAAAACTACTATTTTGGGTATAAACTTAATTGATTAGATAAATGTAAACATTTATTTTAAAAAAGTGTTTACTTGTTTTAAAAAAGTGCAAGAAAATTTTAGCTTAGTGAAGTAATAGCAAAAATAATAATTTATGTGAAATTAACACTTAATTTGGTTGGTGTGCATGTAAAGTAACTTATAGACAAAAATACATTATTTTATATTATTAGTAGATAATAATACAGTAACCGCCTATGTTAAATTAAATAAGAAAACATAATGTATTGTATTATTTGTATGCTGACTGTAAGATCTCGCAAAATATAGTTAGATAGAAATACAAATATTTTAAAATATTAATCAATGATTAAATAACATCAAAAATAGGTGATCAGATATAGGTGGAGAAATGAATATTGAACAAAGTTTTTATGAAACGAATTGATACGTGTGTAATGTTTTATTGTTTTTAGGGAAAATTATTGTCATGAAGAATTATACCTAATTAGGTAAGGTATATGTAGAAAAAAAAAGACACTTGGTTAACATCAATAAGTAATAAGTTTAATTTTAATAAAAAAATATTGAAAACGAATTGCACTTCGGCGCATGTTTATTTGAAAATGGAAATGATTATTGAAAGAAAATTATAACCTTACACCTTACTGTGTAAACCATAAGGAATTTTAACAATAAATAACTAATTTATAACTAAGTATTTAAATAAAAATAAATATATTTTAATGTAACGGCTGTGAATGATAAGTTTTAAATTTTATAAACTGTCAAGTTTAACAAATTAATGTAAATCATGTGTACTGTAATGTACATTGTTATTAACATAAAGTTTAGAGCCTAATAAATACTTATGATGATAATGATCGGATTGTTTAATTAATTTCCTTTAATAGCTAGTTTAAGCAAATTAGTTCAGATTTGTCTCTCTTAAAAAATAATATTGCACTTCGCTTATACAGTGGCAAGGACATTGACACCATGGATTCAGTAAGTACATGATTCTGAACCTCTTGCGTCGAAATTTTTCGTCGGTTAGCCGACGATCGCACGGACGTAAAACTATCGCGGCGATTTTTTTTCCGCACTGGATTTTCAACGCTCTGCTTTGCGCCGAGAGTTGAAAATCCAGCAGTGCGATTCTGTAACCATCTCACCGTGAAAACTTAGGTGAAGTGAGCGTGGAGTGAGCTGTCAATAGTGTCAATTCCTAGCTAAAACAAACTCACTTCACCTAAGTTTTCACGGTGAGATTTTTACAGAATCGACCGGCAGCAGTGTGTTTTTTCGATTCACTGGGATGTACTTTGTTGTTGTTAGGTTGGATTCTTGAAGCTCGGCTCAACACCGAGAGTTGAAAATCTAGTGCGCGATAAAATTCCGCCGTGATATTTTTACGTCCGTGCAAACGTCGACTTATTATCAGCTGTTTCCTATAAAAAATTGCATACCTACGCGGTGAAAATGTGAGGAATGCCAGACTAGTCGAATAGAAATCATAGTCGCACACCTGTTACTCATGCATAGGCAGACAGATACTGAAGTCTGACCGAGTTTCGTTTTGAATTTTTTAGCTGAAGAACCCTAAAAATAGAACCTCTCGAAAATGATGGTCACAAATCTGCTACGAGGCAATCTGGGTTTTGGTTTGTATAAAAAAAAATACCCGAAATAAGAAAATGGGGTTCTGAAGTTTCTGTTTGAATAGAATTTCCATAGGAAGAATGCGTGATTTAAAAATCTGTTGCTATCGACTACAAATTGGGTAGGACACCAGGTATTTCCCAGACTTATACGTATAATATTCTTTTGACTGACAGTATACTTTTAAGGTGCACCCTTTTTTATCCATGCCAAATTTCAAGTCAATAGCAAATAATAGGCCGTGATGGCTCATTTTCATTAGTCGATAACTCGGTCGATATACAGCATGCGGGGACTCCCCGCAGGCAGGGTAACGACTAATGAAAGTCATAAGTCGATAACGCGGCTGGTACACCGGATCTGATGATCATTCGTGACATTAGCTATTTCGTCGCTATCCCTATTAGGTCAAATTCACTAATACGTCACCTTGTGCATCTGGTCAGTTTTCATATCTCGTTTCATCGTCTGAGAGAAATTCCCGTAGCGGGCGTAGTGACCAAAGAAATTCATCTGTCGGTAAAAAGCGTGCGGAGATTCACACCCAATCAAAATGGCCAATGAAAATAACCCTTCAAAGCAACTCCAAACGTGCGGTGCTGGTTCTCCGTATACCGCATACGTTCCCTATTGACTAATGAAAACGGTTCCCCGAATACGGGACCTATGGGATGCTTTACAGAAATCTCTAGCACCCAACATGCGGGACTTATCGACTAATGAAAACGGTCCCTGCATGCGGTTCCCATGGCATGGGTTACATAATTCTCCCGCACCCCGCATGCGAGCCCCATCGACCAGTGAAATAAGCCTTGACTCGCATTGGCATACAGATACTGAATGACCGGGTTCCGTTTTGACTTTTCTAACTAAGGAACCATGAAACCATGAAACCTTCTTTCGAAAATGACGACTACGAGACGATAAGAATAATTAGAATAAGAATAATTTATTTAGCAAGAAGAAGAAATACAATGCATGTTACAATAATATGGAAGTACATTTGTGCTCAATTTTTGTGAATAATGACCCCCATGCTAGGAAAATCCAGTGTTATAGGGGCCATCCATTCGTCCGTTAAGTTTGTTTTACAAAATTCGGGAGGTTAAAACGTGTAACAGCAGCGATAGTGTGTGAGTAAGCGCATGCGATAGGGTGTAATGGGGTAAGTGTATGAGTGTGTGATGTGTGATGTGTGGAGTGTGTGATTTGTGTATGAGTGTATGATGTGTGTCGTGTGTGTGTAGAGAGGGAAAGTGGTTTGGGTTGTCTGTGGGTGTGTAAGTATTCGTGATACTAATAATTATTTATTTGTATAGAGGTTTCATCAGTGCTTCTGTTTCATCATAATCTAGAGTGAGGAGGAATTCTTTAGTTATTTTTTTACATTTATGTGTGTTTAGTGTATGTATGTTAAGTTTTTGATGTGTTTTATTGTATATGAGGGCACTTAGATAGGTGTAGTGGCGTCTGGCAAATGTAGTTTTTGTATGTGTTGTGGGACAAGCCGCTTTGGGTCTTCTTCTTACTGTCGGGCTGTTATTTACGCTTTATGGAAGAGTCATGTGTTTTCGCATGACTGCGCGTAGTATGTATAGTTGTCGAACCGTTAGTGTTTTAAAGTCCCTGTAAAGTTGCCGCGTTGGGAATCTAAAGGGTCTTTTTAGAATGACTTTGATAACGGCTCTCTGGGCTCGTTCTACCTGTATAATATCGGTCTTGGCGGCCCCTCCCCAGGCAGTGATGCAATAGCTCAGTACTGATTCGGCTAGTGCCGATGAGCTAGCTTCTGGGAAACAAAAGAAAAACAGCTGCTGCTCCTAATTTCGTTTATTGAGAGTGCGGTAGTTGTACAAGTCTGGTGATGTAATCGAATAGGCTGGTGGGGCAGAGGTCGATGTATTTGTCACAGTCGCCGCGGTGCCCGTCCGCCTCCGCCTCGTAGTACTCGTCTTCCAGACCTTCTTCCTTGGATGATGAGGGCCTGGAAAGAGGATAGATATTGTTGTTCAGAAGCTTTAATAATGGCTACTGAATTTGAAGCGTTTTAAGAGACTGTTTTATGTAATTATTTGGCGAGCAGTGGTCGCCCGTGGTAACGGCCCCGACTTCCGAGTGCTTTCAAAACGGTGAAGGAAACATGGTATTCGCAGCCATGTGATATCTACCGCGCTGTAATCTATCACGCGGGCCCAATGCACTGCCGGTCGATTCTGTAAAAATCTCACCGTGAAAACTTAGGTGAAGTGAGTTTGTTTTTGCTAGGAATTGACACTACTGACAACTCACTCCACGCTCACTTCACCCAAGTTTTCACGGTGAGATGGTTACAGAATCGCACTGCTGGGCTCGCGTGGTAGCTTACAGCCCACTCCTTCTCGAAGAGAGGAGGCCTGTGTCCCAGCAGTGGGAACATTATAGGCTGATTATGCTTATGTAATTTTGATGTTCAAAAAGTACTGATTCGCAGCTCAATTTGAATAAATGATTTTTGATTTTGATATGATTAGAAGTAGGTAAGAAAATTTGGAAGTGGTACTTGGAAAATAGAGGTTGATACTGCTCACTGTCGTGACCCCGGGAATGAAGTGTAGCCGTTATTTTTTTGGAATCTGGGTGTCCCTTTACACTCTACCCAATTTTTTTTTATTTTTAAGGATTATGTTAAAAACTAATGCATGTGCGTCATTTTTCGCGGGAGCAAATAGTTTTTCTTTCTTTCTTTCTTTAACCGGTTGATGCCTAGAGACATCGAGGGAAACAAG
The DNA here is from genome assembly GCA_905163495.3 of Cosmia trapezina. Taxonomy (NCBI): domain Eukaryota; kingdom Metazoa; phylum Arthropoda; class Insecta; order Lepidoptera; family Noctuidae; genus Cosmia; species Cosmia trapezina. The sequence goes on from LR991037.1 coordinate 21,834,118, forward strand.
ATGAAGCAAATAGATATGAGCATGTTACAAGTGAGTAAGGTAAGAAGGTTTTCCATCAAGTAAACAGAACATCGCAGACGGTAAGGCATGGGACAGAGATGGCTAATGAAAGAAGCCCTCAGTTTGGTAAAAAAAACAAGGTTGGGTTGGTTGGTTTAATAAATGTAGTGAAAGATGAATTATAAGTAGGTCTCTCCCTAGCCTTTTCCCAACTATGTTGGGGTCGACTTCCAGTCTAACCGGATGCAGCTGAATACCAGTATTTTACATGGAGCGACTTCCTATCTGACCTCTACAACCCAGTAACTGGGTAATACGATACCCGTTACGACCCGTAACGACTGTCAAAGATCCACGAATGGCAGCCGGTACCAACGGCTTAACGTGCTTTCCGAGGCACGTAGGAGTCTCGGTATGTAAAGATGGTCGGTCACCCATCAACTGACCAACCCCGGCAAGCGTAGCTTAACCAGATGGATCGACCTGTGTGGCTGTTATTACTTAGCCACGAGCTCCTCTCGTACTAGGTATGAATTATAATATATGGTAAGTAAGTAAAATGATATGAGTAAGTAAGATGATAAAAAAATAAAAGGCCTTTTATATATAAGTAAAATGATAAAGAATCGTGTCAAAATAAATTAATTTTGACGTAGCTATCTTTCTAGACACCACATACAATAGTCAATGTTTCCTCTTGATTGCGTTAAAAGAAACGCAAAAGAACGTCGCTTTTTCTCGAATCTATCCACCCGTGATAATTTGATTTTTGATTTATTCAAATCACATAATTCCTGAGCGAGACATTTAGGTACGGTTCACATTAGGTCGGACCGACAGTTTTACCGGTGGCCGACTGTCGGGTCTTGCTGTTCAAACTATAAGCTGATCGACCTAATGGGGATACCACCGCCCTTAACGTCGACTTATCTATCATATCCCACAGCATACTCCTGTCATAATACCATATACTATGCAATCGCGCTTGCTGCCAACTTCACACGATAGCTGTCAAATTAGTACTGCCGATAGCTGTCAAATACGCGATAGCTGTCAAATACGCGATAGCTGTCAAATTAGTACTCTTTGGTAATGAAGTTCGCGAGTATTGCGGAATAAAATGGCGTCTTGACAGTACTATTCGTATTTGGCTCGCATAGTACCATTATTTTGTATTTATTTAGGCCTCCATGTTTAAACGAGTCCTCCCTGCGTACGCGCCATCGAAGTATTGTACAAACTGGTGGCGAGAGCGGCGAATGCGCAGGTGAGCGGGTTTTTGGCGAGTAGTTGAGCCGACAAGCGTGAACAACGCAATACAAAGCAGTATGCCAATATTATATCCGCCCCGACCGAAATCATGGCTGAACGTCCGTTATATGTGTTGTCGCCGACAGTTTTATCGGGTCGCCCTAATGAGAACAGCGCTATTGAAATACATAATGCCAATATGCATCCCACACTTTTGTCGTTCCGGTAAAACTGTCGGTCCGACCTAGTGTGTACCGGGCCTTAGATATATTTGTATGAACAGAATTGTGTTAACATTATCTTTTACGCAGGAGTTCCCTTTGTCCATTTAATTTATTATTTTTGAAATAAACAGAACCTTTGGTTCAGAATTATGTGTTTGTGTTCAGTGATGCTTTATTTATAATTACTTCTTTGTCACCATTATGATGTAGTGTTTCTGAACGGTCTTTTGTCAGTAATTTTAGCTATACAGGCTTGACATAGAACAAGTGCCGATCGAAAAGTATAAAGCTAGAGACAAACTGTAGTACTATTCTGTAAATATCTCACCATGAAAACTTAGGTGAAGTGATCTTAAAGTGAGCTGTCAGAGTCATTCCACCTGATGCTAGGGATGGACCAAGCATATTTTTACAGTCATAATCGAGATTTTAATAATATTTTTTACGCTATTTTAATGATCATTTTATATTATTTCAAAGCTAGCATTTAAGTGTCTAAACATTACACTACACCTATAAGAGGTTTTTAAATAAAATTGCAAAACATTTTTATTTGATTATTTTATTTTAAAACCCCCTAAATAGTAATGTTTAGACACCGTACTTACTAGACTACAAATAATATAAAATCATTATGTATAAAATTCGCATAAAAATATAATTAAAATCTCGATTATGATTGTAAATGTAATTTGGTCAATCCCTAGCATCCGTGGGATGACACTGACAGCTCACTCCACGCAAGTTTTCACGGTGAGATTTTTACAGAATCGACCAGCTGGTCCCACGTACGCAACGTATGCGATGCAACGTGGGAGAATGGGTGTGCACACTTTTCCCATGTATGCAACGTAAATTGGCATCAGACGCTGTTATAAGTTCTCAGAAGGTGCACTAGTGCGTTTGTAAGTCATGTTTTCTGATTCTGATAGCGAGTTTGAGGATGATTTATTGAGTTTACTATTTTTAAATGAATATTTCCGCGCCACAAAACCAAAAACAAAAGTAAGAAGAGAAGATATTGGGTTCTTGATACAGAATATTATCATACAAATATGTTGTAAGAAAAATACATAGAGTAGAGGTAAAAGATAGGTAGGAAGAAATATATAGCAAAAGAACATGGCCATGCTGTTTTGCTATTCTTCCCATGCTGCATTGCGTAATGGTAGCATTACCGTATTCAATGCATTTGATATTACATCTTATTTTCGTATTACATCGTATTTTCTTAAAAGATCGATTACCTGTTCATCTCCCATTTTGACTACTTTGACAACAAAACGCGTGCTCGCACCAAAGATCTATTTCTTTATGACGTGCTACGCGTCAGTTCTAGAAACACACTGGTCACACGCGTGGGTAGCGTAGGAACATCCCCTCCACATTCCCATGCCGATCTGGACATCGCAGGTTGACGTTGCGTGGGGCGCGTGTGATTGCGTTGCATACGATAAGTGTGTTTCTATTACATAGTTTTTCATATAATCAAGACTCCAGATATCATAATGCGTTGCATACGTTGCGTACGTGGGATCAGTTTGTCCCTAGCTTAAGGGAACTGTTTCTATACAATAGTGACTTGACATAAAGGTAACATAGGCGGTGGTTGGTTGGTTGTTTGATTGGTGGTTGGTTGGTTGGTTGGTTGGTTTTGTAGGTAGGTAGGTGGCTGAACTTACGTGAAAATGATGTGCATGATGTGTCCAAGAATGCCGTTGTGGTGTAGTGGGGTCTCAGCTGCTTCACAGATGTTCCGCAGCATGCATTCTCTGCCCTTCATGCCATACCTGGAATTTAGAGTTCGCAGTGATTTAGCAAATTACTACAAACGTATTGTAGGGCTGGTGTAACCCTCAGGCGCTGTTAACGGTCTCGGGCGATGCGTCGCGTGGTATGCTCTAATCACTTCTTTCGTTTGTTTTATCCGCAGTAACTATCGCAAGACGCGTGTCACTTGAGCATGTAGCTCGTAACCAAAGCTGGGGTTAGCCACAAGACATTGGCGGCAAACACCTTTGGTCCAATCGTCTATGTAGGTAATGGTAACCCTGATTTACATGGTTTATTGCCTTGAACAAAATTGAAGCAACAAATGACTTGCATCGTCTAAACAGTGTTTACTGTTTCTTCAAGTTGTGGTATGCTACAGCCGCTACCTACAGGCAATTACATCGCGCCGGAGGACAATGGATGCTGTACTACGGGGGGCGGAATGCCGTGAGCGGCCTGCACTGCCCCACCGTCTCACCTCGCACATACCTAAGACACGGTACAGCGGTATCTTATGGAATAAAATACTCACTCCTGAAATCGATTCTCCAACACGGTATAAGTCAATTCTCTGGATATACTTCGACTCTGTCTCGAGGTAACAACCTGAAATTGATAAAATAAAAGTGAGTACACGTGGATGAACAACTTTAGTTATGCCTGTTCACAAAATACTCCGACTGCATGTGAACTTAGGCTGACTCTCTGGGATATCTCTCTTATCAACTCAGCCTATCACAGTTCACTACTGAACATGGCCTCTCCCATGTTGCGTCAAAACACCAGGTTTTCCGCCTTCCTCATCCAGTGTGACTATGTAAGTATACGTATACTATACCAAAATAATTTACGCTAGTCAGCAAGATTGATGAAATAAATAAAATGCCCAATAACATAACCAGCCTATAAATTGTTCCCACTGCTGGGACACAGACCTCTCAGTGAGAGGGAGTGGGCCGTAATCCACCATGAGGGCCCAGTGAGGGTTGGTAGATGTCACAAATGCCTTCGAATTTTTGGTTCTAGGACATGCCGGTTTCCTCACGATGTTTTACTTCATGTACCATTTTGAGAGCAGTGGTGATGAAATAATTTACAATTGAAGTGCCTATTCTGCGGCTTTCACAAGGTCACCGGTCCATCTTGTGGGAGGCCTTCCATAGCTACGTCTTCCAGTACACGGTCGCCACTCCAGAACCTTTCGGCCCCATCGGCCATCTGTTCTGCGAGCAATGTGCCCTGCCCATTGCCACTTATGTTTGGGAACCGGTCAAAGTGAGCAGGCCTATGTCCAGCAGATGATGATGAAAGCGCCTATCTGGGTTCGAACCTACGACCTACAACTCGTTAGTCATGGCCATTACCACTGGGACAACACTGTTCTAATCAGGGTTACACTGCTCTAAAAAGGGCAAATAATCAGGTTTATTAGTTCTACTTACAGGTAGATTAGGGAACAGCACTTCATCGATCTCCGTGATATTGGTCAGGGTGCTGTAGTTGGACTCGAAGTTGTAGGACACGAAGACGTTCTTATTTGGTATGTCAATCGGTACAGCTATGGCCAGGAAAGTCTGAAAATAGAGAGAGTGACCATTAAATATCTGTCTAATCTTTTATGATCAATGTTTTCTTATGTAGCAGAAAGGGCTAGTGGCTAAGTATTAACAGCCGTATAAGCTAAGTAATATCAAAATACGCTCAACGCGCCTAAAGAAGTTTTCACTTCAATAAAAAATATATCTTACCCCGTAAAGACTCGTTGGAGGGAATATGAGCGATCTCTTTTGTTCTGACTTTGCTGAGGTTGTGGTAACTATGAGGAACCTGAAAGAATTAATTGAAGTGTTTGTGAAACAGTAGAGAAACTTTAACGTTGTTTAATTGCTAGGGGAAGTTAGAGGAGCTCGTGGCTAAGTAACAACAGCTGCACGGGTCGATCCATCACGTTAAGCTACGCTTGCCGGGGTTGGTCCGTGGATGGATGACCATATTTACGTAACGAGACTCGTGCCTTGGAAAGCACGTTAAGCCGTTGGTCCTGTCATTCGTGGATCTTTGACAGTCGTTACTGGTCGTCAGAAGCCCGAAAGTCTGACAACCAGTCTTACCAAGGGGTATCGTATTACCCAGTCACTGGGTTATGGATGTCAGAAGGCAGTTACTCCTTGTAAAATAATGGTATTCAGCTGCATTCGGTTGGACTGGAAGCCGACCCCAACATAGTTGGGAAAAGGCTTGGCAGATTGAATTGCTAGGGGAAGTTATTTTTGATATATCTCAGTAATTTTTGATTACAGAAATAAAACATGACAAAACAATATTATGTTATCGTTCACTGCTCGTTAAAAAATGATACAAGAAAAGAAGTACTTAAATTAAAAAAAAACAAATGAAATAAAAAAAACATAGTAGGTAAAGTACTCACAATGTAAACAAAATTTTGACGCACTTCATTTTGACCAATTCCATATCATATAACACAAAATATATGTAGTATATGCACACAAACACGGCTACGTATACACTGGAACTAAAATTTTTTAGTGGCGCAGGCGGCTCTAACTGTTCCACATTTTACTTAATTATCGACTGCCCGCTAAATTAGACTGCGATACTTTCCACGAATTGTTTACAGAAGTTTTATTTTGTCGGTATTTTGTGTATTAAACTTAACCTAAAACCATCGAAGTTAGATGAATATTTATTAATATGAAATCACTCAATAGATTGTGGTCCACAGTTAGTCTGTTAGTCTTTAGTGTAAAACAGGGCCCTGGCGCCTATTTAAATTAAGTATTCAGTGATTATCGCCCTTGGGCTTAAAATAAACACGTCACAATATTATCTTCATCTGAATACCAAATTTTCTATACCAACAATGCAATATAAATAGTTAAATCTGTGCTGTCAGTCCCGTTAAGTGACAACAGTTTAGTCGGAAGGGAGGTGACCATGCAAAGGTTCTAATTGACCCAGAACACAAGGAAAGTAACCCAGAATGTGTACCTTGCGATACGTTGTCATAGCAACAAGATCTTGACGAAACACGTGCGCTTTCTTTAAATTTCAGTGATTAGAAAATCACGGATGAACAGATTGGTTTAATACCATTTTGACAACTTTCTGTTTTGAAAAAGAGTTTTAGGGTGGGTGGAGTTGCCTCTGGGGTCGCGGATTGTTTGAAGAAGATACCGCGGCCCTGGCATAGGCAACTGAAGGAACACAGGTGGGTTTTAGTCAGTAAAAGTCTGACACGCCCTTCCGCTCCACCCAGAGCGGGAGAAGTTATTTGATGATTTCCCACCCTCAAAAAAGGGTGGGTGGAGTTGTTGTTGTACCTATCCTAATAGATTAATTAAACCTTCTGAATTGTAGCGTTGGTACTCGTAAGTATCTGGATGGTGTCAAACAATAACCATCTTATTACAAGGTTCATCATCAAACCCAGGTTTAAATCATGGAACCTTTTTTGAATTTCGAACTTTATTCCGAATTTCCGACACATACAGTTGTCAGTTTTACAAAACTGACAACTTAGTACCGGACTAAGTTGTCAGTTTTGTATAAAGAACTGTATCACAGTAGGTTATTATTACAAAAAATGGCTCGATGGTTTTAAACCATCGAGCCATTTTTTGTAATGCCATGACAGAAGAAAAACTTCGTTTTGTAATAAGACCGTTTGAGCTTGATTAATTGATGTGGCGATCAATCACACCGATTAAGAAAAGTGCAATGAAAAGATGCCAACAACAATGAAAAAATGAGAACACCTGTACCTACATCAATTTCATTCATAACTCCAACATCACAAACGATGGTCCAAAATATTCAAACGGAGAGTAAAATTTATCTCAACTGTGAGTCACAAATTGGCTTCACGTCGACATGACAGATGTAATCGGGGAATTTACGTGACAAAAGCCCCTCAGCAGACATTATTGAGGGCTGTTTACACTCGTTTAGCTGTAATAGAGGCATTAGTCATGTAGGTGACGTCTCTTAAAGGATTCTGGATTTTAAATTACGTCATGATTTTGATAAGAATCGGGTGTATTTTTGTGGTGAGGAAGCGTTATGTGCGTAACATACTCGCAATCTTACTTTGACAATTCAACAATATTCATTGCGTTTTTGATATTGTTGAACGGATGATTTTTTCAAACATATGCAGCAATGGTTTACGAATTAACCTCAAAATCCTTCAGATTCTGAATGAAAGTGTGTTGAGTCTGGACGCGATTGGAGTCTGGATTTTGGTTTCTCTTTTTGGTATAAAGTTTAAATTGGTACATACATAGTATGTAGGATTGGAGCAGTGGTGACCAAGTGGTAATGGCCGCGACTTACCGAGTCGTAGGTCGTAGGTTCGAACCCCGACAGGCGCTTTACTTTGTGTAAATTATTTCATCACCACTGCTCTCAAAACGATGAAGGAAAACATCGCGAGGAAACCGGCATGTTCTAGAACCAAAAATTCGAAGACATATGACATCTACCAACCCGCCTCGTACGGCCCTCTCCCTCTCACAGAGAGGAGGTCTGTGTCCCAGCAGTGGGAACATGTATAGCCTGTTGGGCATGTATAGCATGTAGGAGTTTATTTAATTATAATCTTTCCAATCATTTATTTTACTTTAGCATTCATGAAGTATTGCATTGTGTCATCTATGGTTGCCTATCAATAAATAAGAAACTTCATAGGCGTGCTTATGTCAAAAGTAAAATAAACGGAAAGAAGAATAACAAAAAGCATTACAAAGCATTACTTGCATTTTTTGCTTGCTTGTTTTGTTCTAAGCATTCTGTATTTCTGTGTGTGTTTGTTTATTTATTTTTTAAGACAAGTGTATATGGATTTTTATATGGAAATAAAAAGATTTCATTTCATTTCATTACTCGTTTAGCCTACACATAGGTAAAAATGGCTTTTCTATAAAAATTAAAACGGCAATCTATTTTACTGGGAACATCACACTAATATTTTAAAGGCGAAAGTTTGTGAGCGTATGTTTGTATGTTTGTTACTTCTTCACGCTCAAATGGATGAACCAATTTTGATAAAATGGAGGTAGCTGACACCCTGGATTAACCGATTTTATGAAACCGCGGGTTGCAGCTAGTAATTCAATAAACAGAAGTAATTTTTTTTCAAAATCGGCTGCAGACATACGTTATTCTGTATCTGCATATTTTCACGAGTGCCCAAGCAATGCCTTTCCTACTAGCAGAGCGAACTGCTCACAAATAAGAAGGAAATGAAAATTTTGAAGTTCTTTGTGTCAGGTACACAAAGAACTTCAAAATTTTCATTTCCACACAAGTTTTCACAACAATATCTTCCCGCAGTCCCAATATGAAAGCTCCTCAATAGAATCTACATAATAAAGTGGACTTTTCCTTCAAATGTCAAAACCACTCGTGACGTCAATACTTGTATAAGATTTTTCTTTATTTCCTGTTTCTATATATTTTTATGTAGAACTTCGACAATTCGAGATTCGGTCGCTACGAATAATTGCTCATTATTTTGACTTTTTAGGGTTCCGTACAAAAATGGTAAAAAGCCTTTATGTCTGTCTGTCACAGCTGAATAGCTCAAGAACTACTAATGCTATCAACTTGAAATTTGGAACAGTTTTATATGACGTTTGCCCAACTAAAACAAGAAAGAAATAAAAATATATATGTTTTTTTTGCAACTGGGATTGAAAGGGGGTCTTAAAAATTCGAAGTGTAGCCCCACCAGGGCATGTGGGATATCATATGAAAGAACGCTCTTTGCACATTCTCAATCATTTTTTTTCTTTTTTTTTAGTTCGCATAGTTTTCGACTTTTGATGAAAAATTTAAAAAAAAAACCGTTCCTCCCCTTTTTTCCCCAGAGTGCATAGAGAAAAATTTGAAATTACTCTATGTGATAGAAGTTTATGTATAGATTACAGGAAAAATAAAACGATATCTCTAAATAGCACAGTTTTTCAGAAATCATCAACAAAAATTACATATAAATGATGGTACGGAACCCTCGGTGAGCGAGTACGACTCGCTCTTGACCGTTTTTTTTTGTTTCGAGGTTAGTTAGTGTTAGGTTTTAATATCGATTTTCTTTCAGGTTTGGCCAGAGAGGTTTGGTAAAAATGGGTTTTTTATGGGAATAGTGATAATGCGAAGAATATGAATTGAATAGGAATCTAAGAAGAAGTAAAAAACGAGTCTCATTTTAAAGTTATTTCAGCAGTCTTTAATACTTTTACAGTAGTTTTTATTTTAAATACAAGTATAATTATCATGAAAGTAAAAAGGAATGCCTTTTTACTTTCATGATAATTATACTTGTAACGGTTGATTCATTTATAGGTACTTATTTCAAAAGTAAGAAAAAAATAATAATTTTATCATGTTAGGATCTTTATTATTACACCAAAGAAGCATTCATGATATTTATTTTTTATGGATTATTTCTTTAAAATTTTTATTTTTATTTAATTTATTTTATTTTGTTTGGGTGGCTTACAGCTATCAACAAAAAGTAACAGTGAGGTTATTCACGACAAGCCATTTATTTACAAGAATCCACAGTTAGCTAAAAAAAAATTTTGGCCGTACTGCGCCATTCCGAAGTTCCAATTTTCTAGACGCGTCGAGCATTTGAAAGAAAGAAAGAAAAAGTATTTATTGTGACTCGCACAGGAAGATCACCAACTAAACTAAAAACACAATGATAAAAGTTTAAAAACTAAAAAAAAAACTAAATTTTATACCAAAAAATAAATAAATAAAAAACAGAAAGTCCTGTACGAGGGCCAAAAGGCTCCTATCTCAGCATGATGCCACGACATTTAAAGTAAGTGTCGCAGCGCTAGTATTCAGATAGGGCCCGCTGTGATGTGAATGTCACATCTCGAGTGGTATTTGGCGAATAACTCGAGTAATGGTGGCTTCCAATTCCTCAATCGTACCTGAGTTATTCAAGTAAACTTTGGACTTTACATAGCCTCAAAGGAAAAGGTCTAGGGGTGAGGTATCACACGATCTAGGCTGCCAATTCAATGGTTCAAAACGAGAAATTAACTGTGCACCGAATTTCTCTCGCAATTGGAACTTCAGAATAGACCATGTCAACTGCAGTTACCGCCAGCATTATAGAGAAACAATCTTTAAAAAATAAATGTTATGAATGATTCTTTTAAGATAACTTGATTAAATTGGTGTTTTCACTTTGTTTTATTTAAAAAAAACCGGTCAAGAGCGAGTCGGACTCGCGCACCGAGGGTTCCGTTCCGATTTCTGAAAAAGTGTGCTATTTAGAGACATCGTTTTATTTTTCCTGTAATCTTTTCATAAACTTCTATCACATAGAATAATTTCAGATTTTTATCTTTGCAAACTTCGGAGATAAGGGGTAGGGGGGGTAGGGGTAGGGGGGGGGGACGGTATTTTTTTACATCATTTTTCATCAAAAGTCGAAAACTATGCAGCCTAAAAAAAAATAAAAATTGTTTAAGAATATGCAAGCAGCGCTCTTTCATATGATACCCCACATGCCCTAGTAGCCACACTTTGATTTTTTAAGACCACCTTTCTGTCCCTGTTACAAAAAAAATATAAATATCTTTACTTCTTTCTTGTTTGCAAAATAGTTGGGTAAACGTCATCTGAAATTGTTCCAAATTTCAAGTTGATAGCATTAGTAGTTCTTGAGATATCCAGCTGTGATATCCAGCTGTGACAGACAGACTGAGTCACACCATAAGGGTTCCTTTTTTACCATTTGGGTACGGAACCCTAAAAAGTACCACTATCAGTGAGTTGCACAAAAGCAACATTAGTTTAATGTAAAAAATGTTTTTAAGGCCCAGATTTCCTGAAAACGATCAAAAAGGTGGTTTTTTAAAGCAGTGTATATCATAAACCGTAAATAATTTTGACATGTAAAAAAAATATGATATTTTCAAGTCTTTTTCGCATACAGTAATGGAAGCCAAAACATAATTATACATATTTTAATGCACCAAAAAAATCTTTAAACATACCTCCTAATAATCTTTAAAAGCAGTTTATCCCTTCATTAACAATTATAATTATAATTAAAAATATACCATGAAATGTCAAATTCCAAACTGCATCCAGTGATGGATTACTTTTTATTAAATAGTTAATTTCTAATTTTATACGATTTTATTTGCATTTTTACGACATAATTCCGGTGCGCGTGAGAATCTTCTATCTCGTGCGTCAAACTAGACAGCCATAACGCCATTTCACTTACACACCGAGCTAAACCAATCTTGGAACCTGGGCCTTAAGTGTTTTTTTTTGCAGCACCATAATTGCGTAAGACACTACAATCTGAATCTGTATCATTGCATCATGTGTTCGAAAAATGTGTCTGCTCAACAACGTAAATAACGCAATGAATATTGTTGAACTGTCAAAATGAAACCGATTTCGATTGATAATGTGTTACGCAACGACTGAACTGTACCAGCCTTATTACAACACGAGGTTTTTCTTCTGTCATGGTCCATCAAACCAGTTTTTGTAATAAGAACCTAGCTGTGATAGAAATACAGTTCTTTATACAAAACTGCCAACTTAGTCCGGTACTAAGTTGTCAGTTTTGTAAAACTGACATCTTAATGTGTCGGAATAAAGTTCAAAATTCCAAAAAGTGTCCATGGTTTAAACCTAGGTATGAAGATGAACCTTGTTTTGTAATAAGACGGTTCGAGTTTGCATTTCAGGATTATAGAATTACAGAAAGTCAGTGAAAAATCGACCACTAAATTCAACTGGTAGATGCACGAAGTAAAATAGTATGATGGCTGAACAAAAATCGTTGAAACATAATAGTTTATGCAACTGACGTAATAACCCCGTATTAAAACACGAATGTGGGTTTATCACACGAGGCGAAGAAGAGTGTGATAATAGTATCACATGAGTGTTTTAATACCTAATTATGTACAGTTGCATACAAGACTTTATCTACATCCATGTTATGAATCCTCTATAAAAAGTTCTGAAACAGTTTTTTGCAATACTAATACTCGTATCGAACATGGCGGCCGGCGTCATAGTATACGACGTGAATTCGAATAAGTTCTTTTTTAAAATTACGGCGCTGTTGTAGTGAAACGCGCGTGCATTACAATGTTTTTGAAAACGAGTTACATTATGAAATTCAGTACAACATTAAAACACCCGTTTGGATGATATAATGGTTACTATGAAAACGGCTGTTTTAATGTTGGCAATAAGCTAACTGTTTCAGAAACTTTTATAGAGGATTTATAGCATGGGTGTAGATAAACACTTATAATCCTGGTTTAAGCGTGTATTTATCCATAGCAATATCCAGAGCGATCACAGCAGGCTGTATACAATGGCCCATCATGTTCAATTACTGCCTGATAATTACCTACGATGGGAGCCGTATGAGCCGTTACTGACTGGTAAAACAGGCTCAAACCGAAATGTTTCATTAATTAATGGAATGATGGGTTGAACGGCTACAATAATATGAATGGTTTAATGGGTTTTCAAAATGGTTTCCCTGGCGCATTAAAGGAAAGCAAAAGAGCAACTAAAGTAGCTTGCTTGCTTAATTATAATTTTTGTTTTTTTTTTGTTTTTAAACTTTTATCATTGTGTTTTTAGTTTAGTTGGTGATCTTCCTGCGCGAGTCACAATACATACTATTTCTTTCTTTCTTTCTTAAAGACTCGCTTTTTGCTCGCTAACAAACAGAAAAGTGTTACTGGTTAGTGTATTATGCCAGAACACTTCAGAAGTGGTGAAGGATATTCATAATTTTAGTTCACTTTGAACAAAAAAGTTTTCCGCGGAATTTTCCTTCAGAAAATTACAAACTATAAACAAGCAAACGCCAACAGGGCTTACTAGTCAGCATTGCAGCTCAATGCTCGGTAGAAGTTTAAACAGAAACGACCTGCAAACAGCAGACCAACGAGTTGCCGCGTGCCTCAGCACTCCTTGTTTATACGATACCTCGCTGAAATCAGATAGGTAGGAAACTGAGTGGGCAATATAATTGCAGTGGATTTTTTGAAGTTTGTTTTAGGGCGAAAGCGCCACGGTAGCCCGCGAAATTCAAAATTTCTTACGTTTTTTTGCAATTTGCAAGTCAGTATCAGGTTGTATCTACCTATCTATCTATATAATTAAAAAGAGAAGTCCTGACTGACTGAATGACTCACTGACTGACTCATCAACACCCAGCACAAACTATTGGACCTAAAAAAATGTCAGCTCATTTTGCACAGAGGTTGCCTTTATAATGTAGACAAGGATTAAGGAAGGATTTCCCGGTAGTAAGTTCCCGCAGTATATTTTCCAACATCGACGCGGGCGAAGCCGCGGGTAAAAGCTAGTGTTGATCTAAATATGATTCGCGACCGTAACAAATCTGTATTTATAGAATTTAATTTAATCATCAATACAACTCTCTAAGTTCCCTAATGAATAACTATATCAAGAAATCTTGACATTTAGGATTAAAAGGCTTTGTATTACTTATTAAATGATTATAATTCTGTAAATATACGGGATGAAATTTAAAACATGTTCCAAATTGAAATAGGAGATTGTACTCATCATTACGAACAACTTTTACTATGGGACCAAACCTGAAATCGCGAAAAAAAAAATCAGCTGTTCAGTACATTTTGACGAGTTTGATGTAGATGTACTGAAAAGCTGTTTTTTTTCGCGATTTCAGGTTTGGTCCCATAGTAAAAGTTGTTCAAAATGATGAGTACAATCTCCTATTTCGATTTAGAACATGTTTTAAATTTCATCCCGTATATTTGTTACGGTCGCTAATCATACCTTAGGGCCCTCGCCCACGGCGACTCTTTGTACTTGAATCGAATCGTGGTGTAGGCGAGGGCAAACAGCTAGCACCGCATCGCGACTGTATCGATGCAAACGCGCGACGACATCGCTACTGCATCGCTGCAAAAAGTCGCCCTGGGCGAGGGCCCTTAATCAATACACACCCAGACACTGATTTGTACCTTGTATATGATTGTTAAAAAAAAAATCTCCAAATAAATTACTACGGCGAAAATTCAGAAAGTTTCCGAACTTTTTACGCAAAACAGAAGTAATGTAAAACAGAAAAATTCTACGGGTTCAATCTTCTTTGTTGTCTTTATTTAAATGTTTACGCCAAAGTTATCAAAATACGGGATTGCTTTTTGCATTTTTAGTATTTTTTTTTTACAATCATCTAGGTACAAGGTTTATCCTCAATCCGATTTTTTTACTGACTGGTGAAACTCTTTTGGCTAGCCAGACTTTTTTTTCGTGGTTATTACTATACATTTTCTATATAAACTTATGAAAAACCCATAATATCTTTTCCTAGTACTGACCCTTATGTCCTATATGTTAATAGGGGGCGAGCCATTTTTTTTTTTTTTACGTTTTAGTTAATATGTTAATAAACGCATTTAGAGCTTTGTGTTGCAATGAACCCTTAAAGTCGATGACGTTAAAATTGAAGATTACGTAGTGATCAAATAACAGACCATGGTGGCTCTCATAATGACAAAATTTGGTTCATTCTAGATCAGTATTTGCTCTAGGATTATAATTTCAATAAATAACAAAGCTTTTGAAGTGCTGATGTTGGTATTTCCAAAAACTTAAACGTTTTGAATCATTCCTGTTTGTAGATATCATATTAATTTGGCTGGTTTGATCATCACCATTTATCAACACTTTTGGAAAAATCAAAACAATTTACAATTCAAACTTCGCGAATCAAATACCGTCATCGAAAATGCCACACAAAAAGCTGTAGGTATCTATCAACCGCGGGCAGGTATGACCTGATATTGTCCAGACGTCCAGTCAGCGTAGGCAATTTTGTGGCGCGCAAATATTAGCATGTGTGATGTCAGTGACAACGACACGGTGGGGCCCAATAACGATATTTTGATTGAAAACAGATTGCCACCAGTGAATTGTTTTGTTTTTTTTAACGCCTCAAGTGTCGAATGCACCCTATGTGTGCATAAGGAAAACCTTTACATAATGGTATTATAAGCTTATATCACATATATATAAACGTAAAAAAACATCATCAGGTGGAAAACCAATCATCATCATTAGTAGTTGTGCACCTATGGAGTTCGCAGCTAACCCCCCTCCCCCACCGCGTATCAAATGCACCCTATGTATGCATAAGAACAAAACTTGACATAATAGGTATGTATACACCACTATTTTTTAATTAGTACAAAAAAAATGGGGCTCTATCCGTACCCGTTACTGATCATATTTGTGTAGTCAAAAGTAAAAAAAACGAAATACCAAAATTGTCCACGAAAATTTGTCATAATTGGTAAGTTCATGATTATGATACGATAATAGCTGTTGGAGGCGGGGCAAGTTCGAGCGAGAGCACGCGAATGCGAGAGCGAGAAAATAAATGCAACTATGAATAGCCTGTACAATATTTCCATACATTGAGTGACATTTTGGGATATCAACAAACGCCAATAACTTTGCTGTTTATGAATATTATTTATTGAGACTTTACATATATAATAACAAGACCTTCTCTAATAAGCCCTTTAAGTATTTGTACTAATTAAAAAATAGTGGTGTATAAGCTTATATCACATATATATACATAAATGTCAAAAAACATCATCCGATGGAAAACATATCATCATCAGTACTTGTGAACCTTTGGAGTTCGCAACTAACCCCCAACCCTCACCCCCGCTGGGGTTTTGCGTCTAAAATTAGACCTACTCAGATATCTGAAGAGTACTTATATCTCAGGATGGGACGGTTTTTTTATTGGTATAGTCCCAAGGGAACGTAAAAGATAATGGGTAAAGATGCCATCTGTCAAAGCTCTAGATAAAAAAGTAAAAATCAATTGAAATTCAGAAGTCTGTCGTGTTTTGTCACCACTCTCCAACTAAATTTTTAAGAATGTTAAGGTTGATGCGCCAGGGTAGCCCGGAAAATTCAAAATTTCTTACGTTTTTTGCAATTTGTAGGTCAGTGTGAGCTTGTATGTTGATTAAAATATGATTCGCGGCCGTAGCTAATATGGCTTTACAGAATTATAATCATTAGAATCAGCAATACAACTCCATAAGTTAGCATTTACCTCAAATCTAGCGATTTCATGAAATCATGAGGTTTGAGATAAATGCTAACTTATGGAGCTGTATTGCTGATTCTAAAGATTATAATTCTGTAAAGCCATATTAGCTACGGCCGCGAATCATATTTTAATCAACATACAAGCTCACACTGACCTACAAATTGCAAAAAACGTAAGAAATTTTGAATTTCGCGGGCTACCCTGGCGCTTTCGCCATAAATAAAAAGATGCTTTTTTGAAAAATGTAATCAATTAAAGGACTGTAAATAATTTTAGTGTAAAATTTAATTTTAAAATAAATATTTGTGTTACCTATTATGAATAAACGTTAAAATAGTTACCTAATTATTAAGACACATTTATATTGTGTTATCTAATTGTAGAAGGTTGGAAGATAGTCAATGATACTGCTGCGTTTAAGTTAAAAATGGATGTATATTTAACAGACCAAAGGTTATAATATAAAGGAGCGAGGGAGCACACGCGATGACCGCTAATCGTGTACTAATTGCTCAATTAATATGAATTAATAAAGTTAGATAAAAATGCTTAGTCGTCGGTAGTTTATGGTTTCACCGTACACTAATAAACTCAAAAACAGATAATAATACTTTTTGAACTGAGTTTATTAGATAACACAATATTATAAAAGTGTTTTAATAATTAGGTACCTATTAAATTGACATTATATACCTACTAGTTCTTTAATTGATAACATTTTTCAAAAAAGCATCTTTTCATTTAACATTCTTAAAAATTTGGTCCCGTGTGAGCGACAGAGGTAACAAAACGCGACAGCCCTCAAGACAAGTTATGTTTTTGTATCTATGGAATCCTGGTTATTTAAGGCTACTCTTTCGAAAAAGCTTAAAAACAGCGTGTAGATGAAGCAGTTTTTCGCCGGAACCTACAGAGAAATTACATCTGAAAAAAATTGTTAGTAATCTACATGATATGAATCGTAATTTGGTTTAGCCATAATTTTTCTATCGGTATCACATAATTAGAAAAAAAAAACCCCAAACCACCTCCAAATCGTTAAGATGAAACCATTTTACTCCTTCATTTTTTATCAAAAGAATATACAAAAAATATCTACTACTTTGCAATACAAACGAAAATGATTTGGTTTTGTTACTTTTTAAAAACATGTATATTTTTTATTATAATAAATAAAAAATGCGTCTAATTTGGGACAGCGCTCCTTGATGGGCGAGTCCTATTACTGGCTGGACGTACGACGCGTTGCGTGAGCTCAGGCCAGAATGCACAAGCTAACTACTCAAGGTCATTGGCGTATAGTTCGGCCTTAATGGTATTCAGCAGTTTTTCCTTCCTAGCAGCACACACAAGTACAAAATGCCGAAGTGCCGTACTAACAAAGTTTTTCCAAGGGCAGTGGATGATAAGCATAGTTTTGTAATTTTTTTTTTTTGTTTTTTTTTTTTTTTGTTCTAGTCACTAGGATGGCAAAGAACAAGATCACTGCTTAAGAAAAACATCAAATACGATCTTTGATTGTTTTTATTTACACCACATTGTCAGCATACAATGAAATAGTTTCCAAAAGATTCGATGGACAGTCTTTAGTGTATCTTTTACACTTGTTATCCAAGCCGTAGTACTCGGCCTCGTAGAAGCTGTCTGCTATGTCATCTTCTGACATTGAAGCTGATGGTCTGCAAAGAAACAGTGAACAGATAAGGTAGGTATAGTTTTTCTATGATAAAAAACTTCTTTGAAAAAGGAACACTTTCCCAAAAAATTCGATATTATTGGTATTCATGTGTAGTAAGCTGGAAGAGCTGGACCACCTAGTACAAGCAAATCTTTACTTAAAGGTACCTCCAAACTTAAAGCTATGTAAATTACAAACTTGACGAAATAAACTTTTTTTTTTCATACAAAACGGGAAGTTTGGTAACACAATACAATAGTCTCGAGTTTCCGAAAGGCTGGGCATTAAAGGCGAATCCAAACGCAACCAGCACATCTCAACTAAGGATCTCTAAGGATGATCTCTGTGTGGGAGTCTGCAGTCCTAAGGAGATTCATCCAGCTTAATGACACTTTGATTTTTGACATGAGTATTTTTATTATTTGAATTTTGAATTTAATTTATTTTATTAATGATGCAATACTAACATAGGTTTAAGACCTTTATAACTAAAAAATATTATGGACTATTTTATCATGCGTAAGCGAAGTGCGTTGATGATCAGACGCATGCGTGGCATTGCAAACGGCATCCTGAACGCGTTGGCAAACCGGAGGGATTCTCCACTGTTGAAGCAGTGGATGAGTGTACATGTGACGGGCGCTCAGTCGGCGCGATGAGTGTGCTTTAAATTTTAACTAAGAATTAACTGTACTAACACGAGGCTAAGTTTATTGTTGCTAACACTTAAGGCTATAATAGAATCCGAGATAAATATATTTGATTTGATTTTAATTGATTTAGTCTCAATTATATGAATTTAATTTAATTGAATTAAACCACATTCAAGAGCGTGACACTGACACCTCTTGAACGTGGTTTAGGTGTGCTGATCGCGTTCAATTTAATTAGTGAAATTCGCCCTAAGAAGTCAAAGTGATTACAAAGTAGTGGTTGTCATTACTTCGGCCAGCCAATCATAACATTAGCAGTATAAGGAGTAACTAAAACATGGCGTCAAAAAATTCATCTGCATTGCTGTCGACTGGTAGAGTACCCAAGAGACTGGCCGCATTGCCACGTTGTATGGCAATGCTAAGCCTCTGGCCAAGGTTACAGCCAGCTCTTGGGTCACGGGAAGTGTCAACCAGCCCTTTCGAGTCTTTAACCCTTAGGCTGTAAACTATGTACTAATTTATAAACCCAAAACCCAAGTCGTTGTTAGTTGCGAACCCCATAGGTTCACAACTACTGTTGATGATTGGTTTTCGATGATGTTTTTTTACGTGTATACAACGTGTAACGTTAAATGCGCAAAACCTCTTAAAGGGTCATTGTACTTATCATTATGAACAACTTTTACTATGGAAACAAACCTGAAATCGCAAAAAAAAATCAGCTATTCAGTACATTTTATATTCGCATAATTCGTCAAAATGTACTGAACAGCTGATTTTTTTTCGCGATTTCATGTTTGGTCTCATAGTAAAAGTTGTTCATAATAATGAGTACAATGACCCCTTAAGAGGTTTTGCGCATTTAACGTTACACGTTGTATATATGTGATATAAGCTTATATACCTATTATGTAAAGGTTTTTCCTTATGCACACACGTGTGTGCAGTTGACACTAGAGGGGTAGAGACCATGAGCACTCGGACCCCACGGCCCGAGGGTTTCAACCACAAACGGCTCGGAAATATAGTTACCAATAAGGTTACTATATTTACGCCGCTTGAGGTCTTGAGGCACAGCACGCCGAGCCAGGAAGATGGGATGGCGCAAGAGCATTGACACTCGACGTTGCATCCCACACTAAAGGCCTAAAAGGAGTAACTTAGGCTACTTTTATTTTAGAAAATAAATTAGGGTTCCACACTTTATAATAAAACCCATAAAATTGTGAACAAAACCCAATTCAAATATGGAAGTATTGACATCCACGTAGACGAAGCCGCGGGCAACCTATGATTTTAATAATTATGTTCACATAATAATCAGCAACTTACGTAAGAATAAGATAAATCAGGTCTCCCATCAGTCCATTGTGCAAGAAGTGAGCGTGAGCATTCTCACAGCAACCTATGATTTTAATAATTATGTTCACATAATAATCAGCAACTTACGTAAGAATAAGATAAATCAGGTCTCCCATCAGTCCATTGTGCAAGAAGTGAGCGTGAGCATTCTCACAGATGAGTCTCAGTAAGCATGGCCGCCCTGGATAACCGTGTCTGAATCAGAAAACACCATTTGAAAAAAAAAATCTTCCTCCTCCTTTTGAAATGAAATCAATCTGTCCAGCCTTTTTCCAACTATGTTGGGGTAGGCTTCCAGTCTAACCGGATACAGCAGAATACCAGTATTTTACATGGAGCGACTGCCTATCTGACCTCCACAACCCAGTTACTGGGTAATACGATACCCCTTGGTACGACTGGTTGTCAGACTTTCGGGCTTCTGACGACCCGTAACGACTGTCAAAGATCCACGAATAACAGCCGGGACCAACGGCAACGCCTCGGAGGAATCTCGGTATGTAAAGATGGTCAGCCATCCACTGACCAACACCGGCAAGCGTAGCTTAACCTGACGGATCGACGCGTGCGGCTGTTATTACTTAGCCACGAGCTCCTCCGAGAAATGAAATCCTATGGCGGAATTAGAAAATTGGAAAAATTAAGCGAAGACAGTTTAAACACACACTATCAGTTCTTCAGTTGATATGAAATATTATATTGTTACTAAATGGCTCGCACAATGGACCATGGGATGAAAGTAACTAAGATAGAATACAGCTGTCTGTCGGAAAAGGTAATTGGGAAGAAATGGAGTAATTAATAATGTTTGGGTGTCATGGCAGTATTAAGATGCCTTTATTATTAGTAATTTATGATGCTATATTTATTTTCTCGAGGAGCTCGTGGCTAAGTAATGACAGCCGCACGGGTCGATCCATCAGGTTAAGCTACGCTTGCCGGGGTTGGTCCGTGGATCGGTGACCATATTTACATACCGAGCTGTCATTCGTGGATCTTTGACAGTAGTTATGGGTCGTCTACCAGTCTTACCAAGGGGTATCGTATTACCCAGTTACTGGGTTGTGGAGGTCAGACAGGCAGTTGCTTCATATAAAATATTGGTATTCAGCTGCATCCGGTTAGACTGGAAGCCGACCCCAACAAAGTTGGGAAAAGGCTAGGCAGATTCTAAAAAATTCTAATTAATTCTTTTCCTTATTACTATTCCTTAAAAACATATTACACGACCTGCAATGAACGGTGCAACTCATGCGAAGTCCTTATTTTTACAACATTTGGTAGTTAGATTAGTTTAGTTAGAAGAACGATATCCGCATGTTGAAAGGGGATGACCTATTTGGTTGAAACCACCAGATTACATAAGTTAACCTTAAATAGTATTGAGGGATGACTTTTAGTTTGAACTCCAAAACAATGTAAGCTTTACTAATACTTCAAAAGCAAGCAGAATGTATTCGAGTAGTCTACTAGGATAACAACAGAATTAGTAGGTGTACCGCTGTTCAGTGGTTAGTAACTACTGCCGTTCGACGGAACAAAGTATCTGCAAGCGACTTTTAGTTCTCTTGTGTTTTATGTTCTCCTGGTACTCGAGAACTTGTTTGTTGTCGCTTACATAGAATTTTAGGAGCCATTTTGACGGAAAGGGCTTTTCGTCAGTGCAGTGAAGTTTTGCAGTTTTATTTCGCAATTTTATTATTATTAGCAGCACTAACTATAAAAAAAACCGGTCAAGAGCGAGTCGGACTCGCGCACCGAGGGTTCTGTACCATCATTTATATGTAATTTTTGTTGATGATTTCTGAAAAACTGTGCTATTTAGAGACATCGTTTTATTTTTCCTGTAATCTTTACATAAACTTCTATCACATAGAATAATTTCAGATTTTTCGCTTTGCAAACTTCGGAGATAAGGGGGGGGGGGGGGGGGGGAGAACGGTATTTTTTTACATTTTTCATCAAAAGTCGAAAACTATGCAAGCTAAAAAAAAGAAAAAAAAAGCGTTCTTTCATATGATACCCCACCCACATGCCCTAGTAGCCCCATTTTGAATTTTTAAGACCACCTTTCAGTCCCTGTTGTAAAAAAAATATAAATATTTTAATTTCTTTCTTATTTGCAAAATAGTTGGGTAAACGTCATCTAAAACTGTTCCAAATTTCAAGTTGATAGCATAGTAGTTCTTGAGATATCCAGCAGACAGACAGACAGACAGACAGACTGAGTCTGACAGACCATAAGGGTTCCTCTTTTACCATTTTGGTACGGAACCCTAAAAACCGGCCAAGTGCTTGTCGGACCACGCACAATGAAGGGTTCCGTAGTGGAAAAGAATTTATCCCGAAAACAAACTTACATTGTCAGACCAAAAAAAAAAAAAACAATTTTCGGACTTTTTCCTTTACTTGTGATGTGAGACCTTGCTTCTTGGCTAATTTCATGATTTTAGGACAACGTAAAGTACCCTATAGGTTTTGTTTTACTTGCGAGTATCAAGATGTGTCGCATAAATGGTCGTATTTTTTTATTGCGTTGACTTAGAAGCTTGAGACTTACTTATTTGATATATATTTCAATTTGATACCTTCACGCGTTGCTGAGAAAAAGTGTCTTGACAGACTGACAAACAGACATACAGACAACGAAGTGATCCTATGAATGAATGCGTTACGAGTTTTGCTGCCAATGAAGGCATTACGTTTAAGTTTTCGACAGCTTACTCTCCCCACTTTGGTGGGCTTTGGGAGGCATACGACTAGGGTTTTAGGTGATAAACATCTTACGTTTGAGGAGTTATCAACGTTCTTTGTGCAGATTGAGGCAATCCTCAATTCACGTCCTTTGAGCCCCCTCTCATCTGATCCTAATGACCTGAATCCTTTGACACCCATTAACTTCGTTCCCATCGGAAGCCTTAATCAATGAAAAAACCAACAGACTTGACCTATACCGAAGTCTAGATCAAATGCGGCAACATTTCTGGGAAAGGTGGAGAAACAAATACCTAAGCGAGTTGCAGCAAAAACAAAAATGGCGGATCTCGCAAAGAGGACTCCAGGAAGGTGACTTAGTTATTATCAAGGAACCAAACATTCCGCCATTGAAATGGCGTATGGCGCGGATCAGCAAGCTGTATCGCGGGACTGATGGAACAGCACGAGTGGCAGACGTCTACACGTCAAAGGGCACCTTCCGTCTACTCGAGCCGATTTCAACCGCAGAACCTCGAAACCCTGAAGCATTCGAGGGGGGGGAAGATGTTGAAGCCATTCCCAAACGAAACTAAAAATGTCAGCGGTGCGCCGTCTTCTGTCATTGCGTTGAAAGCCACTGCACCATTGAGTTGAAAAATTCTAACGTTAATATTTCAAGAAGTAACTAATAACCATTGTAATATCTAATTAAACTGCATTCCACCTCAACCATTTTAAGACGTTTCATTAAGTGGAGTGGCCCCCAAGAAACAACGTAATCAAAGGCTTCCGTTTTTCCTTCTGAGATACGGAACCCTAAAAAATAAAATATTACATTGAGAAGAATCGTTGATCCTGTGCCAGAATCTTGTAGGTCTGTTATATAACGTTATGACAACGATATTACTCAGTAATTTCTCAGGTTTCTGAAATCGTCTGACGGCATTTGTACCTCATATACAACGTGCCGCTGCAATTACGACATTAACTTGATACGCGTATACGATTCCGCGTTTTCATTTTATAGAGATATTTTAATTTCATTAAACGTTATTATTTATTGATTTATTTACAATTTTCTAAAATAGAATCTTGCAGCAACCTGTAGCGCAGAGATGAAATTAAAACGAACGAGAAAAAAAGGTTACGCCACTCGAGTTTTTTTTGAGGGTTTTGCAAAAACTCATTCATGAAGCTACTCCCAGTTGGGTCAGAGCAATAGACAAACGATGAACAAAAAAAAAGGTATCAGTCAACGAACTTTAACCAGCTGACATGAAACAAGAGCTTCATGAGTGAGTCGTTTGCATAGTGATTCGAATTTTGGTTATTATTTTATTATTTAGTTTGTTTGAATTTTTTTTTCTTCAATTTATTTATTATTTTATATTATTATAATTTTTATGATTACTGGCCACTAGCCTTACCTACCTGTGTTTTTAATTAATGTCGCTATAGCGGCGGCGCGTTGTATAAAATAATGAATTAAGCCATACCATAGGAAGCCGACCCAGCATACTTGGGGCTGCAACATTATTTGGTTGGAAAAATTCTATGCAAGAAAGTGATAACGCATGCTTTGAAAATTTATTGAATACTACTTACTTTTCCAGCATAGATTCTATTAAAGTGTAGATACTGCTTCGAGTCATCACTTCTTTTGGAACTTGAATACTACGATCCTCCCTGTCTCTTGATACCTAGAGTAAAATCATAATTCATAAGATTATTTTGATAATTAAAATACATAACATAAGCTTTTGAATTTGAAAATATTGTTCAAGACCAAATGCGACCTGTAAGTGTTCAAAGACTGTAAAATTTAAATCTCTCACTTCTTTGAAGGTAACTCCGGTTCCTAGCAAGTGCTTATTTCTTTTTATGTCAATCCTTGAAATGACAATCAATCTGCCTAACCTTTTCCCAATTATGTTGGGATCGGTTTCCAGTCTAACCGGATGCAGCTGAATACCAGTATTTTACATGGAGCGACTGCCCATCTGACCTCCACAACCCAGTTACTGGGTAATACGATACCCCTTGGTACGACTGGTTGTCAGACTTTCGGGCTTCTGACGACCCGTAACGACTGTCAAAGATCCACGAATAACAGCCTGGACCAACGGCTTGACGTGCTTTCCGAGACACGGAGGAGTCTCGGTATGTAAAGATGGTCACCTTTCCACGGCCAACCCCGGCAAGCGTAGCTTAACGTGATGGATCGACCCGTGCGGCTGTTATTACTTAGCCACAAGCCCCTCAGTCCTTGAAATTAGAATATCTCTAGAAATATCTACCTACATTTTTTAAAATATTAATTTCGTGTGTACCTGAGAAAAAGGGTCTTGACAGCCTGACAGATAGACAGACATACGGAAAACGAAGTGTCCTATAAGGATTCCGTTTTTTCCTTTTGAGGTAGGGAAAACTAAAAAGTTACTAACGGTTTCAATATCTCCCAGTAAAGGCTCGAAGTAGGTAGCATTGTCCACGTTATAGTAGTTCGCTTCAAAGAACCATGCCAGACTCACGTACGTTTCTGGGTGAAGAGGAATGGATACTGTTGCGAATACCTGTGATAAAGGAAAGAAGTTCGGTTATTTTGGAGTTTGTCTGTTGATCGTTTTGAAATTTTAGGTAAGAATAACATTATAGCAACTGTTCGTGTCGAAAGCCCCGTAAAGAACCAAACTGACTGGCAAATATTTTTTTTATTTTAAGCTATTGACAATTTTAGGCCTTGTAGACTCTTAGATTACTATTTTCTAAAAACCAATTAAATACCAATAGATGGAAATAGGCTCGTTCCTTTACATGGCGATACGTGTGTGTACTGTATTAAACACTTCTGTCATAGGGAAATACAGTAAAATATTTTTTTTATTTTAAGCTATTGACAATTTTAGGCCTTGTAGACTCTTAGATTACTATTTTCTAAAAACCAATTAAATACCAATAGATGGAAATAGGCTCGTTCCTTTACATGGCGATACGTGTGTGTACTGTATTAAACACTTCTGTCATAGGGAAATACAGTTTGGGGAATACAAAAACTGTTAAAAGGAAAATAAGATTTACAAAGAATATAATTGAAGAATAAGCAATTAGGAGATCAAATTATAATGAAACACGAAATTATTTCTCCTTTTTTTTGTGAAAAGAAATAAATCTAATAATAAATACTCACGCCCCACTGTGTAGCTGGTGTAAACAATAAATATCGTCTTAGTCTCTTCTTTGTTACGGTTTGTTCACAAATTACACTTAATGACACTATGCTCCTGAAAAAAAATACGTGTTAAGGCGACGCTATCTGACTTTTGATGATTTTAAAATGAAGATCACGTCTAAACGAGTAGTGTTAATGATTTGGAAAAAATATATGTTAAATTAGAGCATTTTCTTAATAACTTAATATGTGAATATTTTAGATTATGTTTATATTAAATAGTGTAATTAATTTGTAAAGTTATGTCTAACGCAGATAAAAAACTGAGAATCACGCAAAAACTGTCAGGCGTATTTTTATTAAACCTTCACCATTTTAAAGGTAATTTAATTATTTCGTATACGTATCTTTTAGTATACGTGTTTTATTAAAATGCCTTTTGTTTTATGTATAATAAATTAATAATGCGTCTAATTTGGGACAGCGCTCCTTGATGGGCGAGTCCTATTACTGGCTGGACGTACGACGCGTTGCGTGAGCTCAGCACAGAACGCGCAAGCTAACCACTCAAGGGCATTGGCATATAGTTGCGCCTTAACATTATTTATTTGCTTGTTTTTGTTCCTGCGAATAAATATTTCTATTGCCCATCTTTGGGCAAAATTATCATAACGGTTGAGTTATTTTCGATTACATTACGTACTGTCCCCTTCGGTTAGAATCTATTTATTTATCTATATAAAAAAAAGAGAAGTCCTGACTGACTGACTGACTCATCAACGCCCAGCCTAAACTCTTGAACCTAGAAAGCTGACATTTTGCACAGAGGGTCCCTTTATAATGTAGACAAGGAATAAGGAAGGATTTCCCGGTGGTACGTTCCCGTGGGATATTTTGTGACATCTACGCACACGTGTGAAGCCGCGGGCAAAAACTAGTAGGTAAATAATATTTGCCTACCTATATTATATTCACAAGTATCGAAGTATAAGTCTTTATAGGTTAGAACATACAGAAAAGTAGAAAATCCTTTGTTTCTTTACGACACTTATAGATAAAATTAACCTTCTTCACAGCCAAAAAGCAAAGATAAGGAAATTAATACTCTCTTACATATTTTTTGGAAAACAAAACACATTTATCACAATAATAAACTAGCCATCTCTCGAGGCTCTCGTTAGGCGGTTGGATAAATGGCCTGATTCAGAAGGCAGTACTCCTCGATATGACGAAGAGGTTCCTGTCTCCAGAGCTCTCTGTCTTGCTTGGACACTGCTGCCACCGACACCAGCGGACCACATTTTTTTAATGTTTTAAATGTTTTTTTTTTAACTATATTTTAAGACATATTTAAAAATGTATAACTATAAGCTATGGAATAAATTGTAATATGGTATGTTGTGGAGGTCAGATAGGCAGTTGCTCCATGTAAAATACTGGTATTCAGCTGCATCCGGTTAGACTGGAAGCCGACCCCAATACAGTTAGCAAAACGAAGACACATGATGATGATAAGATATGAAAAAAAAATGATATAATAACTTGAATAAAAAATACTTACACAAACAGATAACCACTGAGCAACATTGTGTCATATAAAACATATATTTCTCAACAAAACAGACTATATTTTGAAGACTTAAAGTAACACAAACACTGTCACATGGTCGCCGGCTTAACGAACTCCTGACTACCTGATATTTGATATTGACCGAAGTAATTTGTCAAATGTCGTCGCCTCTTAATCTCTGTGCATATATACGGTAAAAGCTTAACTATAGGTAGTTTAAGACACCTTTTAAAAAGTATGAAACGAAAGAAAAGAAACTGTTTCTGATGTTGCTTTTGATTTTAATTCTGTAATACTTTTTAGGACCGAATTAATATTTTATGTTATAAATTATGGTTATTAAGTGTCTAATTTATCTTTATGACATCATCATGCTCGTAAAATTTTATTACTTTCAGAATTTCATGATATAAATGGAACAAGTCTTAAAAAAATACAATTTGGCTAGGACCAATATCAGATAAATAGTGAACCAGTTTTGAATCTTATTAATAAGGAAATCAACAATAGATATACTTAGGGTGTTATTTAAACTTAAATATTGATTGCCATGTGTAACAAAACGACCCATTAATATTAAAATACTTTTAACCACATTTCGCGAATCGAGTTTCCAATTCCAAAATCCCAAAGATTTACAGAAGGAAATTGAGGGTTGTCTCTCTTCAATAAAACTTGTCATTTCTTTCCGTACTAGGGATGTTGACTAAAATTTTTTTTATCCGTCGTGTAGGTAATTAAAAAATATTGGACAAGTGTTTTTAATTTTTTTACATAATCACAAAATTACGGCGATACATTGAGTTAAAATGTGGCATGACGTCACTCCTTTCCAGATTTTATACGTAGTTTGTTATAGTTGAGACGTAGCGAGCCCCCACTCCCCAACTTTAATGCGTTTTAACTAAGTATTTTTTTATTATTGAAGCTAAAAATACGTGTTTAATATTTTTTATCATCTGACTGAAGAAATAGAAATAGAATTTCTTTTTTCTTACCCAGGAAACATCCCTATTACACGTAATCCTTTGGATTAATTAAGTGCAGGACCTTGTGATACAAGCCGTTGACGGATCTTGTTCAATAATTCACCGGTTACATAGTTGGAGTGATAGTTATCGGAGGTTCCTGCAAGTTTGGGACCCACTGTTCAAATGTTTCGTGTTGCGTAAATGGGGTTGAGTCTTTAGGTCTGTATTTTGAGGAATTTCGTTTTAGAAGGAACATTTTGTTTGCAGTAATTGAAGGTTTGTTTGCCCTTCGCTGAAACTTAGATTTAACATATCCCTATTTATTTGTTGTCTGCGCAAGTCTTTTTCTTGCATACCTACGTCTCTACATAGCCGTCACGTAGGAGTTCACTTCCTTCCAAATCATATAATATATCTTACAATTATTTGATTTATTTAGTCTAGGTATCCCTTTACATAAAGCCATCTACTTTACATTCCTGTTTTTCGGTCAAGGAGCTTTTTCAAACTCTTTTGTTCGAGATTTGTAATGTCAAAAATTAAGCCATCTTTTACCATTCCTTCAAAAATTTATACAAATCTAATTCCACACTCCAAAAAGGTCTAGCAGAAACATGAAAGGAATCAAACAATAAAGTGCCACTTAAAAACCCCTAATTAGATTACCAAAGATGTCCTAATTAAACAGATTGTTTTACAATCTACTTGTCTAATTTGTAGGACGAGAAAAATCACGAGCAATTTAATTACTGCGAACATAACTCATGAAAGTCAAATTAGACTGAGGTGTATAATAATTTGGGAGGGAAATTAGATGGACGGAACCGAATGTAGATAAGTAGGGATATACATGTACAGATTTGAGGGTAGAAATATGATTTACTGTTGTCGTTTGTAGCAAACAATAGCGAGAAATGGTATTGTATAGATAAGAATATGATTAAAGAAAGAGGGTAAGATGATAGTTTCATCAATGAAACTCGTATGTAAATGGAAAATGCAAAAAAGATAATATCGCCTCTTTGCGAGAAAAACGTGGCAATTCGGAAAAGGTGTATTTTTATTAGTATTCGATAATTTAATATTCGATTGTAGAATCTTTTTGTGTTTTTGTAAAAGTTTATTAGATAACTCATTTAACGTAAAAACACATTAATTTACTGGTCATATTTTTTAAAAACTTTATACAGGGTGGCCGGAACATTGACGTCCAAAAATAAAATTTCGGTCCCTCGTATCGTGGGGTATTCGAATCACCCCCATGTATGTTCCGCGACTTTTCATAGTTTTCGAGTTATGAATTTTTTCTGAATGTTTGAAAATTTTCGACCTGACCAACCTAAAAAAATTCTAAAAAAAAAAGTAGAGGGTTTTATCGAGTTTCTTTTTTTGCAACTGAATTTTCATAAGTAGTACTTTTATGCATAAAATAATCAGCTTCGTAACTGTGATGAAAGTTATGAAAATGTTGATCTAAAGTGAAAAATTTACGTTCGGTAAATTATGACTCAAATTTTCAACTTTAAATTAAAAATCTTAACAGGTGACTTCATAATTCTTAAGTAGGCTTCAAGAATGCGCCAGACTCTCAGCTTTCATAATCATAAAAAAAATGAAGTACTTAATAGGGCTACTTTGTTTAAAATCGGCCTTCAAAGACAGCGAGGTGGAAAAATTCTTAAAATTACCCATCTGAGTAATTTTTTTTTTTTGGCTATTTTCTCGTTCCTAAGGTTAATTAATGATAAGAATACTGAAAACTAACCACATTATATTCAATATTCATAATTACCACACGTGGGCGAATGAAAATCCACTCGAAGTGAGAGCTTCGACATTTCAACATCGCTTCAGCGTTAACTTGTGGTCTGGTATCCTCAATGGCGAACTAATTGGTCCGTTTGAACTGCCGTCCAGACTTGATGGAGAAACATACAAAAACTTATTGGAAAATGAACTTCCATTGTTGCTGGCAGATGTGAATCTCGAACTCAGACGAACCATGGTGTTGCAAAATGACGGCGCCCCGTGTCACTATGCAACCCAGGTCCGAAATTACTTAGATGAAACATACCCCAACAGATGGATCGGACGCAGCGGACCAATTAGGTGGCCTCCACGCTCACCTGATCTCAACCCCATCGATTTCTTTATTTGGGGCTATTACAAGGAAATAGCATACGCTCGAGACTGTTCAAGTGAACAAGAGCTGAGGCAGTTGATTGCAGAAGCTGAACGTGTTGTGAGAGAGAACAGAGACGCTTTTAGACGATTGCCAGACAATTTCTTACGTAGGTGTAGAATGTGTATTGCTGCTGGTGGTGGCCACTTTGAAAACCTTTTGTAAATGTTAAAAATAAATTAAGTACTTTTTTCACATTATCATCTGTGTTTTATTCAAAACCACTTTTTACGTAAAACTTTTCTTACCCAACTCTGAAACTATTTGTTGGTTAGTTTTCAGTATTCTTATCATTAATTAACCTTAGGAACGAGAAAATAGCCAAAAAAAAAAAATTACTCAGATGGGTAATTTTAAGAATTTTTCCACCTCGCTGTCTTTGAAGGCCGATTTTAAACAAAGTAGCCCTATTAAGTACTTCATTTTTTTATGATTATGAAAGCTGAGAGTCTGGCGCATTCTTGAAGCCTACTTAGGAATTATGAAGTCACCTGTTAAGATTTTTAATTTAAAGTTGAAAATTTGAGTCATAATTTACCGAACGTAAATTTTTCACTTTAGATCAACATTTTCATAACTTTCATCACAGTTACGAAGCTGATTATTTTATGCACAAAAGTACTACTTATGAAAATTCAGTTGCAAAAAAAGAAACTCGATAAAACCCTCTACTTTTTTTTTTAGAATTTTTTTAGGTTGGTCAGGTCGAAAATTTTCAAACATTCAGAAAAAAATTCATAACTCGAAAACTATGAAAAGTCGCGGAACATACATGGGGGTGATTCGAATACCCCACGATACGAGGGACCGAAATTTTATTTTTGGACGTCAATGTTCCGGCCACCCTGTACAGAGTGTAAGTGTAAACAGTGGCAATCTTTTAAGGGGTCATTGTACTCATTATTATGAACAGCTTTTACTATGGGATCAAACCTGAAATCGCGAAAAAATCAGCTGTTCCCCACATTTTGACGAATTTATGCGAACATAAATGTACTGAACAGCAGATTTTTTTTCGCGATTTCAGGTTTGGTCCCATAGTAAAAGTTGCTCATAATGATGAGTACAATGACACCTTAAAATATTGCCACTGTTTACACTTACACCCAGTATATCGCTTCCTGTAAAATTACATTTTTCGAGATTATTGTAAGTAATAAATAACAAAATGAATATGCAACTTGAAGTATGACACACCGTTAAGCCTTAATATAAAAATATTTATCCCGATTCAGAAACCAAAATTACAAATCATCCAAAACCAATTACAGGAACAGAACGCAAAAAATGAAAACCGTGATTTCGCATTAACGCAACCTCTTTTATAACAAAACACGATACGTACAAAGGAGGAAAAATATCTGTTCAACATATTGCAGTGGTGGTGTACAACCGCAGAATCCCATTTTAACAACCCTTCATTTCAATAAATTGGCTAGCGAAGTGTATAGGGGACTTAACTTTGATGCGGTAGAGAACGGCGGAACCCTGTAGAACTCCGCACATAGTGTGGGCAAATGTTTGCAGGAGAAATGCACGCGGTAGTGGCAAGTTATAAAAATGAAGAGAAAATTCTAATGTTGAAAGTCGGGTAGAAAAATTCGTTATTAAACTATGTTGTGGTGTTGAGTCGTTTTTGTCTCATCAATTTGAATTGGGCACAGAAGTTCAGTTGGAAGTTTTTGTTGGTGAAGAAATTAGTTTTTTAACTAGTTTCTTTCTATTTAGCAGAAGTTTTGTTTCTTGATGAGGGATTGACGGATTGCCTTTCATTTCAGGTTATTCTTGATGTTCATGCCTAATTTATACATCAATGTGTTCATGTAATGGATTAATCATAATTTTATGTTAATTTAATTCAATCGTGATTATCACAATAATGTTATTTCTTTATTATTTTCAGGACGTACAGACCATAGACTTCTTATAGGTTTTCCCCTAATATGTAAGTATAGTCTGTATTTTTGTTTAACTATTTTCTGTATTTTTTTAAATTTTAGGCTCATTCGTTTCTGTAAGCCGTTACAATTGATATGTCACAAGGTACTGTGAAGGCTCGAACCTCAACAGTGAGTGGCTATGGACTAAAACACAGTAGAGCACAGGAGAAATGGGGCTGAAGCCAGCTATATTAATAAACAGAATCAATTATATCTCATACTGCCTATGCCCTATGCGGAGCCATAGCTAAAATCTAACTGTCAATCCTTTAAGAAAAGCGAGCATCACTTTTTTTCTTAAAGAATGATGAAAGAAGCGAGCATCACTTTTCTTAAAGAATGATGAATGATGAAATGTCAGCCAGTAATATCTATGCTTAGGCTTGACTTAACATAAACCTCTACAGTACCTATAGTTTGCAAAACATTTGTTTATATTTTCTTATTTGCCCCCCAAGTATCCCCCATATTCAAAATTAATTTATTTATGTTATACGTCCGTGTGTTTGGGTCACAGAAATTCATACGTGTACCAAGTTTCAACTTAATCGGTCCTTTAGATTCGGAGCTCTGGCAGACATACAGACAGACAAGCACACGAGTGATCTTATACGGGTTCAGTTTTTTCACTCGGACGTACGGAACCCTAGAAAGTAACATTAGATAATTGAAGCTATACATTGATACCGTAGTATGAAACAAAAATTATAGACAGTCAAATTAATTCTTGACAATGTATATATACATATTTTAATGGCTAACGTACTCGCCAATATATTTTTTTAAAGATCTCTTTGTAGCTTTCCATATTGAGTTGTTTGTAATGTGTCTTTCTTTGAATTTTAATCTGATTCATTAAAATCAATTCTAAATTGTAAGTGTCTACTTTATAGCAGGAAAGAAATGCGTTAATAGAGTTACTGATGGGGCTATTATGTTTTTGTGGAAAAAAAAAGTAATTACTATGAGTTCAATCCCCAGATGTCTTAAAAAAAAATCTAGCGCTTTAAAAATATAAACCCTCATTTCAGTATCAAAACACAGCCTATAGCCGTAGAATAGGGTCGTTATGTGTAATGTTTTGTTTAGCGGAGATGTAAGTTTTACCTCGACTCCACGTTAGCAAGCATTTGGGCCGTTCGGTACAGGCGAAATCACTGAGAAAACATAACGGTTCATTAGTCAGCCTGCCGTAGGCTCTGTGTAAACATTCCAACATTTTATCTTATACAGTATTTACACGCCGACGGTGCCGGTGCGCTCAGAATCGACGTAAAAACGAAATAGTACGATGTTGCTTGCTTTAATTTTGTTCAATTTGCTTTCCCTGTTTGGAGCAGACGCGGGTAGACAGAGGCGGTACCTCGTGTACCCCGACGGTGGCCCAGCCAGAGCACAGGTACGTATTCTCTGTCTTATTAGAACAAATCCATGTAAATTTACATAGCGTACCTGATTTAACTTAAGCAAATGATGTTTTCTTTGCACAACGGATAGGGCTTAACGAAGCAGTGTTTTTTTTTTGTTCGTGAATTTAAATGCAATTAAACTTCTGTCTACCTTTTGAAGCGTTCCATGAGAGATTTTGTTTTTAATTTATTTTTGTTTATAACGGACATGGTTTGTCTATAATCTTCTATGTACTTACCTAGACATTTGCATGGGTTGATTCTGTATCTTGTTACCTACTCCTGCCAAATATTGTGCTGATTTTAATGAAGCTTACCAAATGCTTGTATTATTTGAATGTGAATGTTATTTATTGTTTCTGTTTACTTGAATTCAGTTCATTATAATGTTGTGTATTTATCTTATTCATTAATTGTATTAGCATTTCACTTCGTTATCTTCAGAAACACTCTATACTTACAGTCGTATTTATAGTCAAGTAAAAGTAATTACTTCAGTCAAAGTAATTGCTCAAGGAATGATTTTCATTCTATAGTTTAGTAATTTCTTGAAGTTAGAACTGTCAAAGCTTAGAATTCTTAGCCAAGTAGCCACCATTTTCTTTACTTAAGAATTCTACTCTCAAGTAAGAAATTACTTAGTAGCAAGTAATTATTTTGATTATAAATACGAGCCTTAGTGTAAGATAGAATTTTACTTTTTTATACCTTCTTAAAAATGTATCGCGTTTTTACGTTTTTGTAATGTACTTATGAATATCTTCGCTTAAATAAGAAATTACATGAATCGATTTATGAGTTTTTTTTACTGCAAATTTTTATGATAATTTACTGATAGGATTTATATTACTTGGTTTGGATATAGTTTCACTTAAGTAAATATCATACCAAATTTATCACTTAACAGTTTTTATGATTCACAAAAATAAAGTTATTGAACTGAACCGATTTACTAACCTGACCTACATTAATCTAAATTGATTCTAACTACGCCAACTTTCTCAAACTTTTCAGTTCATCATCGGTCTCGGTGTTCCAGTAGACCTGAAAGAGCAATCAGTTACCGTTGGTACTGTTATAAAATTCCAGTATGATTTGCCTACAAATAGTTCAGAGTATACTAGCAGGATCTACGGATTCGCCAACACAGTCTCCAGGGACATGGACGAAGACAATCCAACTCAAGACGTTTCAAATGAAGTAGATTCAGATGATTCAAGACAAATTAGTGAAACAGAAGATGTAATAACTGAGGAACCTGAGGGAGACAACGATACATTAGTAGATTTGACTTTTGATGATAGACGAAAAAGGTCTCTAATTTATTCTGAAGGCGGTGTTCTAATTACGGACAGTACTACTGTTAAGAATGATTTGTCTTTGGATGAAGCAATTAAAAAACAAGAAATGATTGACCGGAATGCTTTGGAAGAGGAAGAGGAACCACAAAGAATGAACAGATGGGACTTTTATAAAGTAATAGAGCGCATGGTTGAAAGGTACTATTTTTATTCTTTTTTTTTTGACATTATACTTAAAGTAAGTAAGTATCCTATTTGTTTGTATAAATCTAAAAGTTTTAATATTATATTAATTAACATTTTAATATTGGACTCAATTTTTACTACAGTTATATACGATCGTAAAATCACTCTTGCTTGGGTTAAAATACATAGCTATATAAGAACTTTAAAGAAAGAATCAAAGGATAAACTTTATGTTTCAAATATAGAACGAGCAAAAATAAAACACCAAAGCAACTAGCGCTTCGCTCGCACAAATAAAAGGAGAGAAGAAAAAAATTATGCTGGAAATAAAACTTAAATCAAAACATCATTTAGTCCAAGCCTTTTATAAAGAGTTAACAAGAATCGCTATAAAGGTATAATATTTTATTAAGGTTGGCCATTGAAACTTCAGGTACGGGTATTCAGGTCGGCCGTGCCTGCTTCGAACAATCTGCGAGGCTGCGGAGGTACCATTCACCCATGAAAACGGCTTGCTCGGCGAAATTGGACATATACTATTCACGTAAGTCACTAACGTTATGAAAGGATTTCGGTGCTGCTTTATTTATGAATGATATATCATTCATTCGGGTGGAGTTGACGTGCTAAGATTGGAGCATTTTGGTTAAGGAAAATCGTTTAATCTGGCGTTGTATGTTATGTTCGGGAATTTTTATTTGAAGGGTGTGTAAATGAGGTAGCGCTGTGTGAACTCCGCGCTTTCATTTTTAATGGTTCATATTTTTTCTACCTCCGTATTGAGATTTCTGTGTTTACCGGATTAGTAATTCGCATTCATTTTCATTTCAATTTTTTTCTTTCTCTGATGATTAATTTGTGGTGATGGTTTTATTATAAGCGAAAAATGCATTGATATGCTCACACACAACAGCTATAACAAAGTAACTTGAGCTATCACTTATGAAATTGCCGATTTTTGGTACCGGCTAGTGTGAAGATCAATATCTTTCATTACATTTAGAATTCCAAATTCAAATTAATTTTATAATATAGCATGATATTTAAAAAATAAATCAGTTGTTCATTTGTTATCCCGCCGTCCGATTTTTCTTTGATATCG
Source organism: Cosmia trapezina (assembly GCA_905163495.3). Taxonomy (NCBI): domain Eukaryota; kingdom Metazoa; phylum Arthropoda; class Insecta; order Lepidoptera; family Noctuidae; genus Cosmia; species Cosmia trapezina. The sequence goes on from LR991037.1 coordinate 21,870,748, forward strand.
ATGTTTCTGTAACCATGGAAAATTCGAAATATCGCGCTATTTTCGAATACGCGTTCCGTCGTCGGTCGTGACACCAAAGCAGCACAGACAGCACGCAATATTAACGACGTGTATGGACAAGGTACCGCAAGTGTACGCTCGGTGCGTTTTTGGTTTGATCGCTTCCGTTCTGGATTATCTCAACAATGAGCCCCGGGAATAAATTTAGAATCCAACGAGAAGGTGAAAAACGCCTTTAAAGAATTCATCGATTCCCCTCCCCAGGTTTTCTGAACTATTGCAGAGGCATCAACGAACTTTCATTAAAATGGCAAAAGTGCACTGACAATGTTTCTTTAAAAAAAAATTGTTTGATTTTTCTATGTAAAGCGGCAGTTTCATAGGCAATATAAAAGTAGCGATGTCGGATTATTGTTATCGACGCAAACGTGCAATTCAAATATAGAGAGGATCAAAGCATCTCTTTGTGAGTTCGCTTTACTAAACAAGTTTCGAAATGAATTTTTCATAATAGCACTACCTACTGGCACAGATTAATACAGATGGGACACTCCGCAGTTTAGATATGAAGCTACAAGTACACGGTGGGCCCCGTCCACGGGGCTAATTCAGTAGAAATGCCGCGCGCCGAAGGTATAAGAGTTACGCGATAGAAAGAGAGGCAAGGTGTAGGTGAATATAACTGTAGGTAATTAGCGTTCTGCGAACTGAATTGCACTTTATTGTGTCGCAGCAAGAGTCGTTTTTATTTAAATGATTTTGCGGAGTGTCTCATCTGTATTAATCTGTGCTACTGGGTGGATTGCTGCTCAAAGCTTTGTTAGGAGTTATCGAAATCCTAATGGGAGTTGACACGTCCTAATTGTCATTTATGGTGTTTTAATCCATACTCATATTTTTATTCCTAACCGCGGATTCTTAAGGCACTATGACCCGACAGAGATCGCGCTTACTAGTTTTTTGAATCCATGGGAAACATAAAAAAACAGTGTTTTAAAATTATGAAAAAAAGATATATCTCATTTAAGGATCTGTCGGATAGCCAATCGTTTTAATAACACGATTAGATTTACTTTGCTGGATAGAAAAAAATCCCAAAGTTACCCCTTTTCGTAATCAGATCATAGGGCCTTCAGGTACTGTAAGAGACTATACTGGAGTCTAAAACACGTCTTATAATAAATAAGATAGGATAATTATTCCTACAAAAAATTACTTTTTTACATCAAGACGGGGGCCGTCAGCTATCTGAAGGTCAATTCTTGTAACTATAACAGGGGCGACACGCGATAAAATCGCGCGCGACGCAAAGCACCGCTCGTCGCACGACACGGTGCCTTTATGTCGCGCGCGCTTGTATCGCGTGTCGCGTCTGTTTGAAGGAGCACCGCAAGTTAAAACGTCCACAGTGTAATATATATTTTTTTTTGGTTCCGTTCCGATTTCTGAAAAGTGTGCTATTTAGAGACATCGTTTTATTTTTCCTGTAATCTTTTAAAGTTCTATCACATACAATAATTTCCGATTTCTTTCCATGCAAACTTCGGAACAGTTTTTTTTTACATTTTTTATTAAAAGTGTAAAACTATGCGGCCTAAAAAAAGAAAAAAAAATGTTTGAGAATGTGCAAACAGCGCTCTTTCATATGATACCCCACATGCACTAGTAGCCCTCCTTCGAATTTTTAAGTCCCCATTTCAACCCCCTTGTTGCAAAAAAAAAAAATGTCTTTCTTATTTGCAAAATAGTTGGGCAAACATCATCTAAAACTGTTCCAAATTTCATGTTGATAGCATTAGTAGTTCTTGAGATATCCAGCTGTGACAGACAGACAGACAGACAGACTGAGTCGCACCGTAAGTGTTCCTTTTTACCATTTTGTTACGGAACCCTAAAAATACTTAAGGCGCAGATTTCCTGAAAACGATCAAAAAGGTGGTTTTTAAAGCTGTGTATCTCAAAAACCGTAAATAATTTTGACATGTAAAAAAATATATTTTCAAGTCCTTTTCGCATACAGTGATGGAAGCCAAAACATAATTAAACATACTTTAATGCACCAAAAAAATCTTTAAACATACCTACCTCCTAATAATCTTTAAAAGCTGTTTATCCCTTCATTAGCAATTATAATTATAATTAAAAATATACCATGAAATGTCAAATTCCAAACTGCATCCAGTGCTGGATTACTTTTTATTAAATAGTTAATTTCTAATTTTATACGATTTTATTTGCACTTTTACGACATAATTCCGGTGCGCGTGAGAATCTTCTATCTCGTGCGTCAAACTAGACAGCCATAAAGCCGAGAACACTTACACACCAAGCTAAACCAAGCTTGGAACCAGGGCCTTAATACTTTAAAACTACAAATTCTTACTTTTTCTCTTCAGGCCATCAACAACGAAGGACACGTTATCCCACCACACGGACAACGAGTACCACGCAGCTGAGAGGCTCGGCAGAGAGGTGGGGGTGAGCTGTGACAACCTGTTCCCGGAGTGTGAGGGCTCTGTTCTCAGCACCTTCACTCAGATAGGAGAGGAGACGCTGCACAAGTTTGGGTTCTTGTAGATGGTTGATATTTTAAAGGAAACGTGGTAAAAAAGGCTTTTGAAGGCCTATACTACCTCAAATGGCTTAGCATGATCCTCCCTTATGTCGAAAACACTGCAGCATTAATTTTAAAATAAATATATGGTAAAGTTGAGGATTAATGTTAGGTACTATGTTAGACGAAAACACGATTCCATAAAATTTTCTCGATAGAAAAAAAATCCAAAGTTACCTCCAAACCGAACGATAAACCGCTGGTATTCAAAAAATAAAATTAGATCATGAAACTTTGCATACTAACTGAACTAACTATAAAGATGGTCTCATGTTTTTTATTTTTAGGGTTCCGTACCTCAAAAGGAAAAAACGGAACCCTTATAGGATCACTTGTTTGTCCGTCTGTCTGTCTGTCTGTCAGTCTGTCAAGACCCTTTTTCTCAGGAACGCGTGGAGGTATCAAGTTAAAATTAGTATTACATACGTAGGTCTGTGGCCCGTTGAAGTCCTAAAAAACTCAAGCTTCTAAGTCAATGCAATAAAAACATACGGCCATTTATGCGACATATTTTGATACTCTGAAGTGAATCAAAACCTAGAGGGTACTTCCCGTTGTTCTAGAATCATGAAATTTGGCATGAAGCAAGGTCGTACAACACAAATAAAGGAAAAAGTCCGAAAATTGTTAATTTGTAATTCTATCACATAAAAAAAATGTTCAAGTCTGTCAGTCTGTCAAGACCCATTTTCTCGAGGACGCGTGGAGATATCAAGTTGAAATTTATGTAAAATATGCAAATCTATAGTCCCTTAGAGTTATAAAAAATCAAGCTTCTAAGTCAACGCAATAAAAAAATATGGCCATTTTGCGACACATTTTGATACTCGCAACTGTCGCATAAAATCAAAACCTATAGGACCCCCCCGTTGACCTAGAATAATGAAATTTGGCAAGAAGCAAGGTCTCCCAGCACAAGTAAAGAAAAAAGTCCGAAAATTGGGAATTTGTAATTTTTTGGCATAAAAAAAATACTTTTGGGATTCAATGTTAAGCTTCTTTTTGGAATAGGCAAATTCTTTTCAACTACAGAACCCTTCATTGTGCGTGGTCCGACACGCACTTGGCCGGTTTTTTTTTCAAATTACCATTATTTTCACCGTAAAAAGCAATTACCTAAACTATCGGCGCCCAGTACCGCACTGAGTCTCGCTCTCACTCAGTCCGCGAGCAGTATCGTGTGAGCGAGATAAAAACCTGAGGTAGTACAGGCTCTTAAGGTATGATTCCGAACCCCGCTGCACGCAGCAATGCTGCCACTGCTGTGCCGTTGCGTCACTATTTACAAAGCTGTGCTGCCGCGACGTTGCTGCCGTGCTCGGAATGTGATCTCATATGAACCTGTAGAAAATGTATGGGGACCAATAGTGCCACGACAGCACTGTTGCGACAGCACTGCTGCATGCAGCGTGGTTTGGAATCATACCTTTATTTTAATTTTTAATGTTACTGCCGTAAGTTGCACCGTTACCGCTAGGCGCCGGAGTCCTCTAGCATACTATCGCGGGGGAGAGGCAGTGTAAGCGGGGGTGCACTCAGCATTTCTCCCGAGGCATACCGGCGGACTGCTTCTCGGTAAATCATCCTCGATGGGACTGCTTCTCGGTAAATCCTCCTCGATGGGACTGCTTCTCGGTAAATCCTCCTCAATGGGACTACTTCTCGGTAAATCCTCGTCGATGGGACTGCTTCTCGGTAAATCCTCCTCGATGGGACTACTTCTCGGTAAATCTTCCTCGATGGGATTGCTTCTCGGTAAATCCTCCTCGATAGGACTGCTTCTCGGTAAATCTTCCTCGATGGGACTGCTTCTCGGTAAATCCTCCTCGATGGGACTGCTTCTCGGTAAATCCTCCTCAATGGGACTGCTTCTCGGTAAATCCTCCTCGATGGGACTGCTTCTCGGTAAATCCTCCTCGATGGGACTACTTCTCGGTAAATCTTCCTCGATGGGACTGCTTCTCGGTAAATCCTCCTCGATGCTGTCCCCCGCTCCGCCGGTGTGCGTTGGCCTTAATCTAAATTGTGTTGTAAAGTACCTGGTGCTTTTCTTGAGTCAAAGATTCTATTACAAAAATATCAACTATGTTACCTACTACGTAAAAGCCAATATCGTTTAGTCTTTAGTAGGTACTTAAGAATAAGGGAGGTAATGTATTACCATAATATCGATATCCAATGATTGATAAGGTACTTCCAAATGTCGACCTAATGATGCTTGACGGTTGGAATATCATTTAATGTAATAATAATTTATTATGTAAATAAAATTTTGAAAAGAAAGTGTTTTATTTGGTTCCATTTCAATATGTATTTACTGGATGATTGAAATGATATTTACATTACATTACATACATTACACACATACACACACACCCTCACACATCACATTAAGTACTTTTTTTTACAGTTCCTACACCAGAAAATGCAATGCATAACAAAAAATAAATAACATACGACGGGGGCAGCCTTTTCGCTTCTGTGATCACTGCGACATATTTAGATACTCGCAAGTAAATCAAAATCTATAGGGTTGACCCAGAAGCACGAAATTTGGCAAGAAGCAATTGTTCCCAGCTCACTAACTAAAAGTATAAATAATCAAAATTCTTATACATTCTATCAATGTCTAACAAATTAACAGAAATGCAATCAAGATTTAATTATTTTTAGCGCAAATTACGATCGTATAAGCGATCCGTAATCAAACATAACGTCATGTGTGTTTCTAAAACCCGTAATCTCTTTTCATTTATGCCACATAAGATAACAATAGAACAAAAATAGTAAAAAGATACTTGCACCCTATAATAACCCACTCTAAGTTGACATTGTGAATAGCGTGGGATGAAAAACGGATAATGCACTCTATTTTGTGACTGATTCATGTGCTGTTTCCGAAAATAGCATGAAAATGAAAACCTACACCCTGTATATTATACCGGTTCTCTGTTATGAAAATGAATGCGGTATCATTTTTATCCTGTGCATCCAGCTAAGGCTCGTATTATTACAAAGTGCTCGCATTTGAGTGTACACGTTACTAGTACTTACAGCTTATTGGTTTAAAAAACGATTTAACTTTCGTGACGAATAGTTTTGAATCGTAATGTTACAGAAAGTTTTGAAATGATACAATCCCCCAATGATACAGTTCCCTCCAATAAATGTGAAATAATTATCATTAAGTATAATAACCAATTGTGTCTAATATTCATGAATGTGTAGGATTGGCCCAAACACCAGAAGTAGAAGTCAGACATGGCAATACACAAATTAATTAAATTGAACAATCAGTTGTCAATTTAGAAACAGTAGCAATATAGAAATGATATAAAATTAATTAAATAACTAATAATAGTAGTGAAGGCGGTCACATAGGGCAGTACTGACTGTCAGAGACAGTGGTCCACGCACCCACCGCAATAAGGACAGTACTAACTGTCAGAGACAGTGTTCCACATCCAATAACCGGGCAGTACTGGCTGTCGATAGACAGTGGTCCGTGCTCCAAGACGTATCCGTACGAAAATCCCCCCGACTCCACAGCGCAGCTCCTTATAAAGGCGATCGCTAGTGGTGGGAGAACGTCACAATATTTTACTGACTGACTTCAAGTCCTTTAAGCCAAATGCGTCTGGTGCAAGTTCCACTAGCGCCATCTAGTCGCCGTCTCTCGCAGCTGCTAAACAATATGGCTGCCGTCACGGCCATTCTGACAAATCACTCGCCCTCGAGTGAATTCATTCATCTAAAAACAAGACTTTCATTAATTCACATTCATTCACATCGTCATCATCTTTACATATCAAAATAGCAAATATAGCTGGTCTAGGTATTTCTTTACAATAGAAAACCTCTACAGTTCAAACATGCTGGTCTAAATCGTCACCCACTAAAGCAGGCGAGATTCCTGCAGCGCATCACAGATCATCACCTACAACAGCAGGAGGGATCCTAATAGAAAACAACTACAGTTCAAAGATTCCTGCAGCTCACAAAGCGCTGGACTAGGTTATTAACCCACAAAAGTAGGTGAGACCCTTCAGCTAAAACTGGGCTTAACTTAAACTTAAATTTATCTAACTTTTTTCTTTTTTTTTTTTGTCTAAGGTCCAATCCAGACCCCTCATCTACCAAACTGTATAGGGTCAGCGTTAGCCACCCTTATCCCTTATGCCTTATACCCTTACTCCAATGGGCATGGAAGGGTCAAAAACTTTTACGTCATGCTGACTTTCAGACATCTGTAATAAACATAAATCGCTCGATTATCCTGACCAAAAAAATCTTACTTTACAATCTGGACCGGCTTATCTAAACCCTACAGACTGGCAATGATTAGTTCTGGACCGGTCTTCAATGACCCTTCAGACTAATACGTTCTGGTCCGGTCTCTATTGACCCTTCAGATTAATAACTTCTGGTCCGGTTTCAAACCCTCCAGGTTCAACAACTTCTGGTCCGGCTACAAACCCTCCAGGTTCAACAACTTCTGGTCCGTCTACAAACCCTCCAGGTTCAACAACTTCTGGTCCGGCTACAAGCCCTTCAGATTAACCAGTTCTGGTCCGGATAAAAACCCTTCAGAACTTACTCTTTTTATTATTACTTTTTCTTATTTTTTTCTTTTTTTTGAACTTACTCTTTTCATTATTACTTTTTTTTATTTTTTTCTTTTTTTTTTGAACTTACTCTTTTCATTATTACTTTTTTTTTTTTTTTTTTTTTATTTGCTAGAATATTATTATTCCTTACAGCTGATTTATCATGATTATTACAATTCAACTATCATCATTACTTCTACAGACATCAGGGTGCGAGTTCATGGTGTCTAATTTTTTTTGGAAAATGGCTTCCATGCCATTTGAAAAAAGTGACATCTGCTGTGCCATTGTGGTATATGTTTGATTAAGAATCAGAATTGAATATCTCCGACTCCCGTATTATGCCTTTACTAAGAAGATCCTGAATAATCTCTCCAGGACGGTAATAAATAGGTATTTCACTGTTCAATCTCACTTATAAACAACTTGTGGTAATTGTTGACATAGCCGTACCAGAAATCATAAACGTCCAATATTCTTGCGAGTTCTCAAGATCTTCCCCGATAAGTGCAGTTTTTTAAAACTATTGGTTTGTACGTCAGACTTAACCGTGGATACTCTGGATGGAATAGGTTATCTGGATGGAATAGGTTACCCCTTCCCTATTTAATATGTCAGTACCAATAATGATTGGTGTGTTCATACAATTACTGCGTACAACAAGCAAATCTACTTGTGTGACATAAGAATTCGTAAATAATGGAATCATTATACTTTCAATTAAAATGTTTTTTTTTTTTTTCGAACAAGAGAAATGGTTGACTACGGATGACGAAATCAACGAGACTTCTAACGCCCCACTATCAATCAAAATGTCTACAGGTATACCCTGAACCACTCCAACTAACAAGTCACTGAACTTATTTAAGGGCTGAGATCTGCACACTGCTTAGCGAAACAAACACATACTGCCTTATTTCAGGCAGAATTCGATTGATTTCTTTGATTCAGATTTTTTTTAGTTCAGTCAAATGGAACTGACCGCAAGTAAATAATTTGAGACCCTGGCCCCTAAATGAGCGCTTAACGTTTGTCTACTCCGAGACACTGGAGCTTGGTAATCGATAAAACGAAGGAGTTTTAAACTGTGAATTTAATCTGAATAAATAACCGTAGAAAACATTACGCAGCGCTTTATTACGATTCAGACACATTTAGGTATAAAAACAATATGGACCGGTGTCACCTTCTTTCTACTTTTTTTTTAAAGTCGGTAGAAATTTTTCCTTAGCAGATTTATTTTGTGCGCGTACTACCGCCACTTATGTGCGCCTTATGAAAAAGAAACAGCAACTTGACACGGACACTATAAAGTCAGACGTAAACGACGTTATTCTTTAGAAGGCTCTTGTTATCTTTGGAACGTGAACTGTCACTATTCTGCTTAGAAATGGGCTTCATATTACTTCATACAAAACACCTGCCACATCAATCTTCTTGACACAAAGTGAAAAATTACTCCATATTGGATAGTTCCCAACGCGGGAAAGGCACTCATTGTCTGACCACTTATTCAAAACCTGAGCCCTGTCAACCTCGTCAGACCACTGCTCAATATCATGCACATTTGGATCAAAATAAGAAATATAAAAAATGATGGGTGCTTACTGACTTTAGCGACTGCATTGCCTCCAGTATTTTCTCTGTAGTTGCAGTCGAAATATCAGTAGCAGTACCTGTAGTTTCCGGCGTAGCTGTTACCCGAGAACGATCTTCTAAAGCTTTCAACCACAAGACAATCGTATCAAACGATTGTCGGCAAAGCAATGTCGCAGGGCTTCGCGTTCTCACGTGGCTCCCACAACGATCTCCTTCGCGCCTGGAATGGCGATCGCAATCCCGAGACTTTCTACGTGACCTTCTGCTCCGCTTATGGCGGCTACAAGATCGTTTAGAACGCAAGGCACTATTTTTTTTTGCTCTTACCCAAAATTGAAAACCTGAAACTTGTGGGCGAATGAATCTGTATCCCACTTCTGATGTAGGATTGGCCCAAACACCAGAAGTAGAAGTCAGACATGGCAATACACAAATTAATTAAATTGAACAATCAGTTGTCAATTTAGAAACAGTAGCAATATAGAAATGATATAAAATTAATTAAATAACTAATAATAGTAGTGAAGGCGGTCACATAGGGCAGTACTGACTGTCAGAGACAGTGGTCCACGCACCCACCGCAATAAGGACAGTACTAACTGTCAGAGACAGTGTTCCACATCCAATAACCGGGCAGTACTGGCTGTCGATAGACAGTGGTCCGTGCTCCAAGACGTATCCGTACGAAAATCCCCCCGACTCCACAGCGCAGCTCCTTATAAAGGCGATCGCTAGTGGTGGGAGAACGTCACAATATTTTACTGACTGACTTCAAGTCCTTTAAGCCAAATGCGTCTGGTGCAAGTTCCACTAGCGCCATCTAGTCGCCGTCTCTCGCAGCTGCTAAACAATATGGCTGCCGTCAAATGCTTAATCTTGACATGTAATTTTATTTTTTTTTTTCTCAAATTTAATCACTTAATTATCTATTGTTATTTCTGTTTAGACCTCAATGATGTACCATAATACCTCATTGTCAGACCTAGTTACATGTGCATGCTGTGGTCTCCTATAATTGAAGGAGCACACTTGAAAGAAACTTTCTAATTTTATTATTGTAATTAATATTGTATATGTGTATCCTTTGTTGGAGATCCCCAAATAAATAAATAAATAATTTATTAAAATTTACAGTCTGACAAACCAATCAAGTATTCGTACAAATGAATACAACCGTTTTTGTGTAGGAATGAACGAAAGTAATTTTTTTTTTTCTATTTTACTAGCTGACCCGACAGACCTGTTGTCCTGTACAGTTGACCTGTCAAACGGAGATTATTTAATTTTGGGCTAAATTCACAGGTGCCTAACAAAAAAAAAAAAAAATGTATTCTTTCGAAAAATAGCTTGTTTTTGTTTGGCTTTCTAGCCTAAAAATGTATGGCAGGTAATGATCTCCTTTTAATAATTCATACAAAATTCCGACAGAAAATGCAGTTTCAGTTTTCCCGAATTTTCCAATTTTCCCGGCAAGTTTTCAAACATTTTCTTTCATATAAACCTTATCCTGACAACTACAAACACAACAAAAAAACCGGTCAAGAGCGAGTCGGACTCACGAACCGAGGGTTCCGTTCCGATTTTTGAAAAAGTGTGCTATTTAGAGACATCATTTTATTTTTCCTGTAATCTTTACGTGAACTTCTATCACATGGAATAGTTTCAGATTTTTATCTTTGCAAACTTCGGAGATAAGGGGGGGGGGGGAACGGTATATTTTTTTACATTTTTCATAAAAAGTCGAAAACTATGCAGCCTAAAAAAAACTAAAAAATTGTTTGAGAATGTGCAAATAGCGCTCTTTCATATGATACCCCACATGACCTAGTAGGCCCACTTTGAATTTTTAAGACCCCCTTTCAGTCCCTGTTACAACAAAAATATAAATATAATAAAATAAATAAATAAATAAATCTTTATTTTCAGACCAGGAGATCCATACTATGCGAGCAACAATTTGGCACTTATTCTAAAACACTATAATTATACAATCAAAACTTATCACTAAAAATCACCTGTCATATCTGAATGACGGCCTGTGAGCCGCTATCCAGTGACACATGATTTGGCCATCCACTCTGCCTGCCACAGTAGCTACGAGGCTGTTGGGGCTGTCGCGCACCCGACGCATCAGTGATGCGATTCGCAGACGCAGCAGCGAGCCGAAATCCGGAACGCGTGCATCCGCAAACATCCCCGACGCGCTACAGAAGCGCGGCAGCCCCAGCATTACCCGGAACGCATTATTATATTGGACCCGTAGAGCACTGTACGAGCCCTGTGTATAACTGACCCACAGGGCGCACGCATACAGCGACTGGCAATAGGCCCTGAACAGTGTTATCTTCACCTCTCGCGTACACCGTGCGAACCTGCGGGCCAGCATGTTACACCTAACAGCCAATGCTCTACGTTCCCTCTCTAAATCATCGTCATCCGACAACCTATCGGTGACCCAGTGCCCCAGGTATTTAAAACTAGTAACTCTTTTGAGCGGAACGCTGCCCAAAGTAACCGGTGGAACAAAGTCGTACACTTTATTTTGCGCCCTAAACACTAAGAGCTCGCTTTTGGTTGAGTTGTACCTGAGACCATGAGTCACCGCATAGTCTTCACAGATTCGGAGGAGCTGTCTTAACGCACTGATCGATGGGCTCAGCAACACCATGTCATCCGCGTAACTAATGTTATTGATACATTGTCCGTCAATGGAGCAACCGACTTTGGTGTTACTGAGCTCACCTATCAGCCGGTTGACATACAGGTTGAAAAGCCTGGGAGAGCTAAGCCCCCCCTGCCTCACGCCGCACTCCAACCTGTACGCACCCGACATGGCACCTGCCCATCTAACATAGTTGGACTGATTGCTGTACCAGTACTTCAGTACAGCAATCAATCCCCCAGGAAGGTTAGTGTCACGGGAGAGCTTCCTCCAGAGGCAGTCATAGAAACCAGGTCGAATGCCTTGGAGAGGTCCAGAAAACACGCATAAACAGGTGTTTTCCTTGCTGTATAATATTGGACAGTATGCTTGAGACAGAGGATCGCTGCTTCAGTCGACAAATGTGGTGTGTGTGGTAATATAATTCTTTCTTATTTGCAAAATAGTTGGGTAAATGTCATATAAAACTGTTCCAAATTTCAAGTTGATAGCATTAGTACTTCTTGAGATATCCAGCTGTGACAGACAGACAGACAGACTGAGTTACGTTATAAGGGTTCCTTTTTTACCATTTTGGTACAGAACCCTAAAAAGAATTGTCCAAATAGGTGCAACTGTTCTGAAGTGATGCGCGTACATACATTCGCCAATTAATTTTTAAGTAAATTATAAATTTTACAATCCTGCTCTAACGTGATCGTAGTAAATCCTTCTCCACTCAAACTTGAGAGGTGATACAGTCATGATGCGAATCGAATATACAGGGTGACTTTGAAAACATGCGACAAAATTTAAAGGGGTGTTCTACCCATCAATATGAACAACTTTTACTATGGGAACAATTTCGAATTCGCAAAAAAAAATCCGACCTTCTTTTACAAAAGTGCCAATCAATACCTTTAACTATAATATGGGAAGGTAATTTTTTTTTGCGAATTCGATGTTGGTCCCTTAATAAAAGTTGTTCATATTGATGCGTAGAACACCCCCTTAAATTTTGTCGCATGTTTTCAAAGTCACCCTGTATATTAGTGTAAAAGGCGTGCTACACACTTGTCGGGTAAGACTTGATTCGGCACAGCTAGGTGGCATTGATTTTGCCGCCCGAACTGTGCCGAATCAACCCAACCCGAACAAGTAAGTAGCACGCTTTTTCAAAAAAAGCCGCCTTCGTTAGAAATCACGCTAGATCCTGCAGTTTGGTGACAGTAAGTATCCTTGGTATAACTTACTCAATCAATCTGCCTAGCCTTTTCCCAACTATGTTGGGGTCGGCTTCCAGTCTAACCGGATGCAGCTGAATACCAGTATTTTACATGGAGCGACTGCCTATCTGACCTCCACAACCCAGTAACTGGGTAATGCGATACCCCTTGGTAAGACTGGTTGTCAGACTTTCGGGCTTCTGACGACCCGTAACGACTGTCAAAGATCCACGAATGACAGCCGGGACCAACGGCTTAACGTGCTTTCCGAGGCACGGAGAAGTCTCGGTATGTAAAGATAGGTCACCCATCCACGGACCAACCCCGGCAAGCGTAGCTTAACCTGATGGATCAACCCGTGCGGCTGTTATTACTTAGCCACGAGCTCCTTAACCACGAACTTACTGCTGACAGTAATATTGATACACATACCTAAATAACTCACGCCTCCTTTTCATGGGGGAGGCAGAAACTACAGAACCTGCTACGATTGATACACCTATCTAATAAATATTTTATAATCAAGAACACAAAGGAACGCTTACAGTTACATTAAATTCAAAAGTAAAAAGTTTCATTTACAATCCCAAACAAACATGAGGGGTGTTACAATCATGTTTGGGTTAGCATGATTCGGCAGGCGAATCCAATGTATATTCGGCCGCCCGGCTGTGCCGAATCAACCCAACCCAACCAGGATGTAGCACGCCTTTACACGGCATTTTCAAAAAATCAGTCTTCATCATCAAATCACATTAGATCATGTCATAAAAGACAGTGACATCCTAGGTATAACTTACTGCTGCGAAAAATATTGATATCTATCTAATATCTAATATAAAACCAGAAAGGTAGTGCTTATAATAAAATAATAATAAAACTTAAAAGTAAAAAAGTTTTATTTTCAATCTCCACCTTCTCCATTCAGTCATTATCAAACATGAGGGGTGCTACAATTATTTTCGGGTCGGCATGATTCGGCAGGTGAATCCAATGTATATTCGGCCGCCCGGCTGTGCCGAATCAACCCAAACCGAACAAATATTTACAGACCGTTCACAATTATTTTACCTCTGACAGCTCTAACAGCAGCAACTCAATAGCAACTTTATTACAACGAAAATAAAGATCACTGTGATTTTGACACTGATGCAAAATCAGAGCTAAAGTAACTGTGAACGGTATATAACACGCCTCTTACACACCATTTTCAAAATAGCAGTCTTCATTACTAATCATCACGCTAGATCATGCAGTTTGGTGAACACATCTATGAAGGATAGTGAACATCCATGGTATAACTTGGTGCAGTCCTGATGTTGTTCACCGTCAGTGTACGCTTTGATGTACGGGTAGGTATCGTCGCTTTCTGTTAAGTTGTTGGTACCGTCGTTCTTGGGACTGGAAATAAGAAAAAAATAACCAATTAAAAGTCATTTTTAGCATTCGTAATGTTGAATTCATTGGCAAGTTTGGCTTCATTATTAGGAATTCATTATGAATAAGATTACCTAAATGTGGAATGCAATAAAAGTATTGAGTAGGTATTGAGTATAATGTTAAATATTGTTGCTTATTATAACAAAAGTGACTAACAAAAGGTATGTGGAAATTCAATAGTTTTTGAGTTAGTTAGATTTTTAGTTTTTTTATGAAAAATATAATTAAAAAATAATTTACGGCGCGATTTAACTGTAGTTTAAGTTGTTATCATAGCTGATGCCGTAGCAGATCTTTGTTGAAAATAAAAATTAAAAGTTTAAAGCCCAACATCCAAGCATGGTTTAGCTCGGTGTGTAAGTGAAATGGGGTTAGGGCTGAGACAGTTTGACGCACGAGATAGAAGACACTCACGCGCACCGGATATGTCGTAAAAGTGCAAATAAAATCGTATAAAATTAGAAATTAACTATTTAATAATAAATAATCCATCACTGGATGCAGTTTGGCATTTGAAATTTTATGGTATATTTTTAATTATAATTATAATTGTTAATGAAGGGATGAACCGCTTTTAAAGATTATTAAGAGGTATGTTTGAAGATTTTTTTGGTCCTTTAAATTATGTTTAATTATGTTTTGAGCTCCACCACTGGATGCGAAAAGGACTTGGAAATATCATACAGTTTTAGGGTTCCGTACCTCAAAAGGAAAAAAACGGAACCCTTATAGGATCACTTCGTTGTCCGTCTGTCTGTCTGTCTGTCTGTCTGTCAGTCTGTCAAGACCCTTTTTCTCAGGAACGCGTGGAGGTATCAAGTTGAAATTAATATCAAATACGTAAGTCTATGGTCCCTTGGAGCTTTAAAAAAATCAAGCTTCTAAGTCAACGCGATAAAAAAATACGGCTATGTAAACGACACATTTTGATACTCGCAAATAAATCAAAACCTACAGGGTACTTCCCGTTGACCTACAATTATGAAATTTGGCAAGAAGCAAGGTCTCAGAACACAAGTAAAGTAAAAAGTCTGAAAAATGATTAATTTGTATTTGTATCACATAATTTTTTGTTGTCGGTAACAATTAAATTTGTTTTTGGTGTAAATTCTTTTCAAGTACGGAACCCTTCATTGTGCGTGGTCCGACACGCACATGGCCGGTTTTTTTTATTTGTCGAAATTATTTACGGTTCATGAGATACACAGCTTTTAAAAAACCACCTTTTTGATCGTTTTCAAGAAATCTCCGCCTTTAAAGGTTATAAGTTTATAACACAATATTATAATTGGGGTGATTGGTGGTGTGTGTTAATTTCGGGACATGTTGTATGAATCCCAAATGGGAAAAAGCTTGAGTTTATTATATTTATAAACTCAAATCACGACCGTCCCTCAGCCAGTATCCCAACTAAGTTGTAGTGCAAAGAGCCTTCGTGCCACATCGAGTATGTACTCATCAAATTGTCAAGTTCACCCTGCTAATGGTTGGAACCAGTTGAACTTGTCAACACCGCGTGATATAACTCTGTAGGGCATGCGGACCGGTCATTGAACTTTTGAACTTACTCAATACTCAATAATTTAGTTAGGATAAGAGTTTTAGATATGTACACTATCGCAATAGATTACTCTGTAATGATAGATGTAAGTTGGAAATAAATAAATAAAATTTATTTGCATTGCTTAGGTGGTAATATCAATCTGCCTAGCCTTTTCCCAACTATGTTGGGGTCGGCTTCCAGTCTAACCGGATGCAGCTGAATACCAGTATTTTACATGGAGCGACTACCTGTCTGACCTCCAAAACCCAGTAACTGGGTAATACGATACCCCTTGGTTAGACTGGTTGTCAGACTTTCGGGCCTCTGACGACCCGTAACGACTGTCAAAGATCCACGAATGACAACCGGGACCAACGGCTTAACGTGCTTTCCGAGGGACGGAGGAGTCTCGGTATGTAAAGATGGTCACCCATCCACTGACCAACCCCGGCAAGCGTAGCTTAACCTCATGGATCGACCCGTGCGGCTGTTATTACTTAGCCACGAGCTCCTCAGCTTGCTTAGGTGGTAATTTAAAGTTATATGTGATCATCGGTCACAGCAAACAGGGTCTCAAGTCTGCTGTTACAATAGTGTCAGAATGGTCTATCATTAATTTGATAATTGTTGATTTTGACAAGTTTGGTAATCTACTAATATAATAGCGTCATAATGGCGTCATTCTGACTTTCCAATGGTCAACAGCTGACACTCCATTGTATGAAATTATGAATTTAGCAGATTACGAACTTTTAGCAAAATGACAATGCAGTGACAATGGGATCGTGTTGGAATGTAAAAAATAGCAGACTTGGGGCCCTGTTTTTTTGTCTCGTCCTGCACGCTAAGTCTAATTTTTCACAGTAGGTGATTAATGACATGGTGATACTTACTTCAATACAAAAATTGCCATTTCGTGCAAGAGATCCTCTTCATCATCAGAATGTAACGGCTCAGCTCCAAGCTGGCACAGGGTCTGCAACACGCATGACTTGCCGTTGTGGCCGAATCTGAAAGAAAGGATAAAAGCATAAAATAATTAAATTAAATCTTTTATTTCCAGATAAAAATCCAAATTCTAAACTTTAAATAAATAGTGACAGTAGTTGGTGACCTGAAATACAGGCCTAGAGCTTAGCTAAGTCTCCCACAATATTCAAATTTTGTATTCATGGTGTATTGTGTATTTCCAATAATATTGTGGTGAGAATAAAAAATAAAAAAAATAAAGTGACAACGTCGCCTCTTTGGAAGAAAATCGTGACATTTCGAAAAAGGTGTTTTTTATTATTATTCCATACTTGAAAATTCGACTGTAGAATCTTTTTGTGTATTTTTTAAATATTTATTAGATAACTCTTATAACGTAAAAACACATTAATTTACTATACATTTTTTTTTTTTTTGAGTTGAAGGTGGGAAATCATCAAATAACTTCTCCCGCTCTGGGTGGAGCAGGAGGGCGTGTCAGACTTTTACTGACTAAAACCCACCCGTGTTCCTTCAGTTGCCTATGCCAGGGCCGCGGTAACCCCTTCAGACAACCCGCGACCCCAGCGGCTCAGACAACCCGCGACCCCAGCTATCGCTTCCTATAAAATTGCATTTTTCGAGATAGGCCGTTTTCTCGCAAAGATGCGACGTAATAAATTAATATACAATATCATAATTACGACACATTCATATACACACACACACGCGTTGCGTTGATTACATAATGCATTGCCATTGGAGCAGCGAATTAGGTAATCGGCGTATGGTAGGTCTGCCACGTATAAGAAGGGGGCTGTGGTTCCATTCTCGTACCGCGGCTACTATCCTAAATTAAGATTGATAAGACAGCGACAATCGTCACACTAATATTTTATAGGCAGAGTTTGTGAGTGTGTGTTTGTATGTTTGTTACTTCTTTACGCTCAAACGGCTGGACCGATTTGGATGAAATTTGATGTGTAGACAGCTTATACCCTGGATTAACACATAGGTTACTTTTTATTCCGGTCTACGCGGTTGGAACCGCGGAGCGCAGTTACTGTTGGATAATCGTACTGGTAGTCAACGGCCTCTTATTTTATTTTTGTTGGCATGAGTCCGTAAAATACTGGTATACACCCTGCTGCATCCGGTAAGACTGGAAGCCGACCCCAACATAGTTGGGAAAAGGCTAGGCAGGAGTCCAACATCTCATCAACATACCACATTCGTTACTTTAGTAAGTATATTTAGTAAGGAAAACAACACGATCAAGGAGAGGTGTTATATTGATCGGTTCTCTGATTTGTCCACATCCCTGAACCGAAAGTGACGTATTAAAATATTCAAACCACCAAAATAAATATACCCGATGTTTATTAAAATAGCCCCGCACCAGTAAACAGTCATAAATAACGAATTTTGACATTCACAAAATTGGTATTGACGAAAGCAATTTATGTGAAAATTGCTTCCGAAAGCAACCAAGTGTCGGAGTGAAATAAATCATGATTTTGATATCTTGCGCTACCGATCGGTTATCCGTGAATAAACAAACACATAGACAAACTGTGATGTGAGCAGCGCCTTGAAATATTTTGTTTTTACTTTTTGAAGGCAAATCATTTGAATATTTTTTGCGCATGAATTTTTCCGGACTTTGCAGCGCTTTGACGTTGTTTGTTAGAAAATACACCAGACTTTTAAAAAAATGTAGCTTTACTTTATAGGTAGGTAACTTTTGAAAATATTTTAGACTTAGATTTCTTTATTTTATGAGAGTGACCATGTAAAGATGATATGAGCGGATGCGGACATTCTATTCCCACTCTACCAAATCCTTTTTGTGTAAACATGGATAGAGCATTAATTCGTTGGTCTATCACTAAGACTGCATCAAAAATTTCAAGAAAAGAATCTATTTTCCTTTGGTCGAAGCCATCTTTTTTTTTAGCCCCCGCCGCCGCCTACATCTTGAGTTACGAGTGGCTCATAGTTTAACCACCACGGTATGAACTATTATTGTGAAGTCTTGGGCTCCATCAAAAAAGAACGATTTCAATTATTATTCCCGTTAAATATGGTCTTTATTCTTTTCACGGGAAGAAAGACGGTTCTCCATTTTAACGTCAGGATCTGTGAGATCAAATGAATTGTAGATATTGCTTGTAAAGACATTGACCGGATGTTAGGTTAACCGATAATACAGTTAGTTTGATTAGATGTTTGTTGTAGTAAACCAGAGCAACATAGGTCACTAGACAGGGTTGTCACCTACACAAATCGCACCTTCTGTAAAACATGGGCACAACTGCACTTTTTGTGATTTTACAAGAGAGCCATTTTATAGTAGATTATGCACCGAGGGGCTAAAGTTGTGTCTTATGTCACGGGCGTCATATTGAATCTCGAGCGCAATGAAGGATTCGGGATTTAACTCCCGAGCGCAGCGAGGTAGTTAAGAGTTTAACTCACGAGCGAAGCGAGGGAGTTAATACAAGAATCCTGAATGCAGCGAGGGATTCAAGCTAGCCCAAGGCAAAGACACCTTTAGCCCAGAGGAGGATACTCTACTTTTTACACCTACTGTGAGAAAATAATAGCCATAGTACGAAAAACAAAGTATTTATTAAATAAACAAACAGTAAGAATAACATATTTAGAACTAGTTAGTTATATGCACTTACATATTAATTGAAGTTAATGGTAACATTTGAGACATTAGTCCAGTTGTGCAAAGATAAAGTTAAGTTTTTATTTGGTACGTTTATAGATGTTGATGTGTAATTTAAAAAAAAAAAAAACTTGAGAGGTGTCAAGGGACACCCGGATGGAACGAAGTTCCTTTCGATTAATTAGTGAAGGAATTGTAACAAAATTTTATTTTTATACTTATCATCATCATCATCATCATCATCATCATCATCATCATCATCATCATCATCATCATCATCATCATCATCACCATCATCATCACCATGTTCCTTTCGATTAATTAGTGAAGGAATTGTAACAAAATTTTATTTTTATACTTATCATCATCATCATCATCATCATCATCACCATCATCATCATCACCATCATCATCATCATCACCATCATCATCATTATCATCATCATCATCGCGACACCACACTGTTCAATGCGAAATAGAAATGAAAATATCTGGCTTGCTTTCTATAAGAGAGAGAGAGAGAGAGACAGACAGAGAAACATGCGCACGCCGCACGGCTTACAATTAGCTACCTATAGCAAAAAGTGTCGTGACAACTTTTCGTGAGACTTTTTTCCGTCTAGCCCCCTTTCACAACGCGCGATAAGGCACTTCGTTCCAAAATTTAAAAAAAAAAAAATTTAAAAAAAAAGAAAAATGGTTCGTAGTTATCTAATTATTCTTACAATATTATGTCTTCGAAAACATGGCAACGATATGAAGAAGCAGTCGTTATGATTTTGTAGGAAATCGAGAATATCATCCACGCATAGTAAGGGTTTCGAGAATAGCTTTCCTCTTTCTGGCACCAAAAGGTGTTTGTTAGTACTATACTGCCAATTTAGCTGAGCATGTGAGATTCCAAATTCAAATCACATTATTGACCAGCGGGTCATAATGAAATCCAGTACAACATTATTGACCGGCTGTGTGCCCCCGGCCACTAATGACTCACTTTAGGTTAAGGTTGCTTGACATATAATTTGACATTTTCGAGCAGGTGGTGTGAAAAGAATTTTTTTGTACATTCAACATCGTATGCTCCATATGCCCAAAAATATCATAAATAATAAATAAACATATTTAAATCATGTAAACATGCACCGAATCACAAAAGTATAGGGTTAAATGGCTCTCCTGCAAAATCACAAAAAGTGCAGTTGTCTTACAGAAGGTGCGAAATGTTGAATGCCTTAAAATATACATTGATATTTCGATAGGGATTTTCAGGCATATATGACTCACAAACAATTTAAATCAATCAACTCGACCCATCGCAAACCCCGTATGTTAGAAAAGCGAGTTGGGTTGAAAACGAACCTTGATAGTTATGACAAAATTTTCAGTGCATTCATCTCAATGGCTATACTGAGGCGGCTGCTGCAGGTGCGGAAAACCTCAGACGGCGAAAATATTGAAATATTTTTGGGAGTTATATTTTTGAGCATGTTTCATAACGAGGAAAGTTACTGTCATCCTTACTGATCAAAAAAGATTTCAAAGTCGTGATTGACGTCAATATTCATTAGTAAGTACAAGTAGGTAGTTCCGGCATGTACAGTGCAGTGCACTAACAGGAAGTGATAAGTTGGCAAATTAATTAACGAGGTGAGAAATGGGAGTGTTGATGAAATCATCAGAACATTGGCATATGATTTTGTTGTGCTATAAATTAGTACACAGGACGTAGAAAAAGTCACATTCTATCAGCTATAACAATGACGGAAAGTCAAAAATATATGGTACTGACGTAAGCGTGCGTCAGTGACGTTACAGGTCGTCAGAAGCCTGACAACCAGTCTTACCAAGGAGTATTGTATTACCCAGTTACTGGGTTGTGGAGGTCAGGTAGGCAGTCGCTCCATGTAAAATACTGGTATTCAGCTGCATACGGTTAGACTGGAAGTCGACCCCAACATTATTTGGGAAAACACTGGGTAGATTTTTTGTCGTAAGCGAGCGCGCAAATGCTAGTCACCGCCTGAGGTAGTGAGCTGTGAGACGTCTGAGCTGAGGTAGACAATAGTCATGCTAACTCAGTCTACCAATCTTGTCAATCGTGTCCTCCACCGTCTCACCGCTCACATACCTCAGGCGGTGATTAGCACTTGCGCGCGCACTATACCAAAAGCTAATCCTGTTGAAAGTAGTTGTAAAAATACGAAACGCTTTAAAAGCGATTGCCACTTGACTAAGCCTCATAATCGAGTAGTGAAAAATAAATAAATAAATAAATGAAATGAAATGAAGTGAATTCCAATTACACCAATATTATATAGACGAAAGTTTGTGAGTGTGTTTGTATGTTTGTTACTTCTTCACGCTCAAACGGCTGGATCAATTTGGATGAAATTTCGTATGGAGGTAGCTGACACCCTGGATTAACCAATAGGCTACGTTTTATCCCGGTCTACGCGGGTGAAACCGCGGGGCGCAACTAGTATATCACCTAGTACGAGATAAAATGAACAGGAAAAAAATAATTTTGGAGGCATTTCTGAAAAAAAGGCCTTTACATCTGGATTATCAGCATATAGCGGTAATCCAAATACCAATCCCAGTCGTGACCTGATGACGTCAGAACTCATTAGTACAGATCAGGTTACAGTAACATAGGGAAGTGATAATTCCCTAACAAACTAGCAAGATTAGCGTCCGGCAAACGAATTAACATTCGCACTCACTTTAGTATTGAAATCACTTACGAGACCCATGATTGTCCGATAACTGGATTATGGTTTGTCCGCCATTTTACATTCTTGCAAAGCGGGATTGGAGTGGTTTTGTTAGGGACTTAAAACTTGGAAGGGATACATGCGATTTTAAAGTTTTCATCGTGAAGGGTTCAAAGATTGAGAATATATGAAGATAAAGATATACCTACTGAGATGCTCCGAGATCTTCTAGTATGATTAGATGACCCAAGTCGTACTACTGACGAGTTTTTGGCAGTTAGTCAACCTACCCCTATAGGCAACCAGCCCCTGTTTCTAATAATACCATGTAGTCTGTATGTTCCATCGCAGTGCTCAGGGTTCTTCTCTTCTTATTTTGTAAATACAGAACGAGCATTGATCACCATGCATGCTTTCTGCATGTGGGCAATGTCGGACAATTTATTTCAGATTTTTTCACGTTTTTTTCTTTACCTGTGAGTCACACATTCTTTGGTCAAAGTCCTTTTGATGTTAGCTTTTGAACCCACAACATCGAAACATAAAATTTTAGACAAGATATTTAAGACAGTAACACTGGACACTGGAGTGACAGTGATGACCTACGGCACTGAAACGTGGTCGCTCACAATGGGCCTTATTAGAAGGCTTAAAGTCACCCAAAGGGCAAAGGTGAGGGCTATGCTTGGAGTTTCCCTACGTGAAATGAAGAGATCTGCAGGAGAACTAAAGTAACCGACATAGCCCGAAGAATTGCCAAACTTATTTGGCAGTGGGCAGGGCACATTGCTCGCAGAACAGATGGCTGATGGGGCAGAAAGGTTCTGGAGTGGCGACCGTGTACCGGAAGACGTAACGTTGAAAGACCTCTCATAAAATGGACCGATGACCTTATGAAGACAGCAGGAACTCGCTAGATGCGAGAAGCATAGAACTGGTCAAAATGGCGATGCTTGGGGGAGGCCTATATGCTTCAGTGGACGTCTTTTGTACGGTGCACGTACATGTGTTTAAAATTATGTGATAAGTAATGAGCTGTGCAATAAGTGGGCTAAAATCTTTGCATTAGGAAGCATGAAAATCATGCAGCAGTAGCATGCAGAGCACGGATCATGTTTTCTGTACCAATATATAATTTAATGTTCAATTAGACGCGGTTTGAGTCGGACAACTTTCATTTTTATTTCCTGATTCTAGGCCGTTGGCACTCCCTGACCGTTGCACTTAGATTTTACAATTAATGTTAGGGTGTGTTTGCATTTGCACCCTACATCTTTCAAATGATGATGATGATTCAAGAGAGGTGCATATCATCTGTCAAATTATTATTACCGCTGTCTCCTTGGTCTACTGGTCGCAAACGCTGAGCATGACGTTCTGGGTTCGATTCCCACGTCTTTGGTAATTTCTATCAAGAACATGGGACAACTGGCGAAATGTAGGCCCTGCCTAACCCTTCGGGTAATACAGTTGTGATGTTATGTCATGATAATTATGTACGTAAATTGTTATCAACATCAACACTAACGATCTCTTGTGAGTTCAAATAGGTAGGTTTAATAGATAGAACTACCGCGGTTAACCCGATCCTTACGCAAACATAATTTATCACAGAGGTTAACGGGAGTGTTCGTAATGTGCTACATATTGTCTGTGGCAATGTGTATTCCGTTACTGCACCGGTCAGCCTATATTAAACTGTCTGCGACGATACAGTTCCGATAATATAAAGCCGCTGATATACTTGAGCAGTCGAACTGAACAATGAACAAAGTCAAGCATAAAGCCAAACACCGCTAAGAATATTTTCATTAAATGCTCGTTAAAAATGTATTCTTCACGTAGATGTCAGACTTTTTTTTTTTGAGGGTGGGAAATCATGAAATGACTTCTCCCGCTCTGGGTCGAGCGGAAGGGCGTGTCAGACTTTTACTGACTAAAACCCACCCGTGTTCCTTCAGTTGCCTATGCCAGGGCCACGAACAACCCGCGACCCCGGCGGCATCGGCTCTATTGGACCCCATTATTGCTGAAATCTCTTTGAGGCGCGCGTGGAACACAGAGTGCCGTCGACCCCGGCCTGGTCCTCATCTGACGGCGAGCTACCGACTACTCGCCGTCCGTAAACCCGCGCCTAAGGTGAAGATTGACTTGAAAATTGCTTGGCTCGGCAAAAAGCTCGAAGCAAATTTACTGTCGTTTCGCTAGAACGCTCGCTAAAACGCTCCATTTGCTAGAATGCTCATTACAAGTGAAGGCTCAAGTCTATCAGCGGCTTTAGATACTTTGAGAGTAGGAATTCTGATTTATCTTCAACTGTATTTGGTCCTCAGCATTTACGTTGATTTTGTAGCTTGTATGGTCAAATAATGAAGACGTTGATAACTATAACAAGGTTAATAATACCAAAATCCATCGGTGGATATAGTACCAAGGAAGTCAACAAAATGTCTTCCTGCTTTATAGAAAAAAAAATATACGCGGCGACTTTAGAACTTCCTCCTTTTTTCGTCGGTTAAACATTAACTGTGATTGTCTACCAGTTTGGCAAACGCGTTGATTATGAAGATTTTCCGTTTCACGTAAATTTTAACAGGCATTCTCTATGCTCTCAAGTTTACAATCAGACGTAAATATTTAAAAAAACCCTGGCTATACACACAATAACTAAAACTATTGATAGAGTTATTAGAGGAAGATATGTTACGCGCTAACATCGCAATCACACAAAACTGGACTCGGCGTACGACTACATGCACCGAAACTAGCACATCTGTGATCACACTCGCAAACCTACAGTTACCGATAGCCAAGGACAGAGATAGGAGCCGGCGCTGTCGTGCAAGCGGAACCGCGTTAGCCGCGGAATGCTTACGATTATGAATGACATTTCATGTTTATCTCGCTCTCACACATTATCATAATTTTTAACAAATTAACATTTTTGTCTGTACTTGCTACTGAAAAGCAATCCCGTGGATATTGTTTTTAGTTTGTGAATTATTTGTGCACATTTTGAAAACACAGGAAGGCATTGTTGCTGCTTATTTAGACGATGAGGGTAATTTTACTTAACGTGGCTAAGGTCAGTTGTGTGCGTTTAACACAATTTTTGCGGTCCACGTCGAGGAGCGCGAACCTTATCTTCCTAATTTATACATCAGTGCCTAAAACCAACGAAACTCGACTATAATCACTTTTCTAACCAGCAATATCTTTCCCCCCTAATGGAGAAGACAAACCATGAAACCAGATAACTATACCACAATACAAACTGGTATCATTATACTCTAATAAACGACACACGGTATTCATGTTGTCACAAAACTTACAACTACCCGCTACCACAGCTGACTAACGAACATGTTAAGTAGCAATTAACTCGGTAGTTAGCTACGAAGACATTTTACTCAGGTGTACTAGGATAACATGAAGCGTAAAGAGGGTGCATCTTTTTAATGGCTTGTGCATTTAGGTAAATTGTTTACGTGTGAATATGAGCTGTGAGTTTCGGAATATATGCTACATTATTCAGTGCAAGGTATTTATTAATAGTTATGTTAGCCGCGTGCTTGTATTTGGAAGTTTGAAACTATGCATGTTTGTCCAAACATCTCTTTTGTGGCTTTGAAGACCAACATAGAAAGAAGAATCGTGCAATTTTAACCGTAGGGCAGTTTGGCTCTGCCACGCGGGCCCAGTGCGGGTTGGCAGATGTCACGTCATGAGTTCATGACTTTGAAGTTTTGGTTCTAGAATATGCTGGTTTCTTCACGATGTATTCCTTCACCGTTTTGAAACCTGTAGTGATGAAATTATTTGCACAAAGTAAAGCGCCTGCCTGGGTTCAAACCCACGACCTACATCTCGTAAGTCAGGGCTGTTACCACTGGGCCACCACTGCTCCCTTGCATATTAAGGTGATATGTAAAAAGCAAACTGGCGGGAATAAGAAAGTGACAGAGTCAATTACTTCTACATGCGAAATAATGATCGCAACAATACGCTGGAACCAAAATAAAAGCGCCAAATCGAATAAAAATTGTTTAAAAATAAATTAAGATAATCAAAAATATTTTCAGCCAGAGTTTTCAATTACCTAATACGCACATTTACTACTTAGGACTTTAGAATTACAAAAAAAAAACATAAAAAGTAGAGGTCTTTTCGGAATTAAATTTTATCGAGCAAATTTAACCCAATGGTGTTTTCCTTCAGTCAGACTATTAATCAATAGTCAATAAACATAATTAAATCCATACATGTTGCAAAAGTGAAATAAATAGTTAAGAAAAATTCCCCAATTAATTATATACAGAAATATATATTTACTCACCCATCTAAAACCGCCTCAACATGTTTATAAAAGTGGTATAGCTTGGAATCATCCTGGTAATCACCATTCTTGTCTTCTTTAATCCCTGCTTCCCTCTTCTTTCTCGCGGTCCCGATATACCCGGTGTTGGCTCCCAGAATGTCTATGGGTATCTGGGTTCTGTTCCATGGCAGTTGGAAGTTGGCTTGGAATGCGTAGTTTACGTTGATGCTTTTTGCAGCACTTGGGAATCCGAAACCAGCGTTGAACTGAAAAGGACAAACTAGAGTTATATCCAAATCACATCAAAAATAGTCTATAAGCTGTGTTATTATTGCTGGGACTCAGGTCTCTTTTCAGTTAATGGGGAGTTAGTCGTTCCATGCAGGCCTAGCCCAGAGTAGTTTGATAATAATCGTATCAACCTTATTTAGGGCAGTTCACTATGTTTCAAATATAGAGGAAGTCATGGCTAAGTAATAACAGCCGCAAGGGTCAATCCATCAGGTAAAGCTACGCTTGCCGGGATTGGTCAATGGATGGGTGACCATCTTTACATACCGAGACTCCTCCGTGCCTCGGAAAACACGTTAAGCCGTTGGTCCCGGCTGTCATTTAAAGTTATTAATATTTTATCAAATAAACATTTATATAAATAAACATAATAGGTCGGGGAAAAAGTTTTTTCGTATTTTATAGGTATAAAGTTGTAATAAAATCTCTTTGGCTCTACTGTTTGTATCTGGCTGGTTTTGATACCATTAATTATATGACATTTTAGAAAAGAAAAATAAAAAGTAAAAACGATTTCCCGCCATTTTTTTCAATTGTTTTTCTGCCCGCCAAAATGAGTGCATCTAACGAACAAATTCGATACTTTTGGAAGTCTTATTACAAAAAAGGGAAATGCAACACAAACCACGAAAAATAATTGTGACGTTTATGGACTTAACGCATTGTCAGTAAGAGTAGCACAAAGTTGGTTAAAGTGTTTTCAGTCCGGGAATTTTGATGTCAAAGATGCAGCTCGCTCTAGTCGCCTCTGGTTGCCCTGTTACGGATATGGCCGATGCCATTTTTGGAAAAGTGGAGCAAGATTGGCATATTAGTAGTTACGACATAGTTGAAGAGTTAGGGGTTGACCACAAAACAGTTTTGACCCATTTGGCAAATGACACATAACTAAATAATAAACTATGAAAAAAAAAAAATGTCTTGAATTTGTATATAAAATACGAAGGAACTTTTTCCCCGACCTAATATATCGTTTATACAAACAAATAAACGCTGCAATGATCACTTCTATCTTCTACAGGTGTTTAGTTCATATTGCTGGTCGTTTATAATTTTATGCTAGTTTTCACTTACGGACTCATCTGCGCGGTCGGTCAAAAAACAAAAGTTTGTAAAACAAAGAGAGCCAACACGATTTTTAAACATTTTAAAAATCAAACGTAAGGTACCTACCCTATTTATTGTCTTATGTGGTATGCTCACAGTTAATGCGGCCGATCATCCATTCGATAAATTCGCTACCGCCGCGACGGGGTCGCTTATTTTTTGCCGGGAACCACATGATCGGATTATACTGCTATATTTCGTTGCAAAGGGAGCCCCTAACTCAGTTACCTTGTCACCACCTTTTAAGATAAAAGGGCTCTTTTCTCCCTCAGTATATTAAAAGCTAAAACCGCCAACATTTTCCCGAACATAACGTATTTAAGTTATGATATTCTGGGTGTATGACTGTATTATTTTTTAAGAATGATGTACGGCGTCTGACGTCTTTGTTAACATTCAGAACAATAGAATATCAATCTGCCTAGCTTTTCCCAACTATGTTGGGGTCGGCTTCCAGTCTAACCGGATGCAGCTGAATAGCAATATTTTACATAGAGCGACTGCCTATCTGACCTCCACAACCCAGTAACTTGGTAATACGATACCCCTTGGTAAGACTGGTTGTTAGACTTTCGGGCTTCTGACGACCCGTAACGACTGTCAAAGATCCGCGAATGACAGCCGGGACCAACGGCTTAAAGGCTCTTACAGACAGAGGCGATATCGCGTCGCGACGCGATATTGTTCTACGGATATAATAAATAAATAATAAATAAATAAATATTTTTGGACATTTCACACAACGCCATCTAGTCCCAAACTAAGCAACCTAATGCTTGTGTTATGGTAACGAGATGGCTGATAAACTACTTATATACATTTTTTTTTTTTTTTGTAAATACATACATATTATAGATAGAAAAACACCCAGACTCGAAACAAATACTTGTAGGTCGTACAAATATTTGTTCCGTGCGGGAATCGAACCCGCGACATGCTGCGCAGCAGTCAATCGCTCAACCACTGCGCCAACCGTGTCGTCAAAATAATATCGCAATATCGCGTCGCTGCGACGCGATATCGCCTCTGTAAGAGCCTTAGGCTGCCTGTCCACCGGAGCGGAGTGAGGCTGCGGAGCGGAGAAACGGAGAAATATTAACCAATAGAATCTTAAGTCCGCTCCACTCCGCCGTCCGCTCGCGCTCCTATTGGTTAATATTTCTCCGTTTCTCCGCTCCGTAGCCTCGCTCTGCTCCGGTGGACAGGGAGCCTTAACGTACTTTCCGAGGCACGGAGGAGTCTCGGTATGTAAAGATGGTCAACCATCCACGGACCATCCCGGACAAGCGTAGCTTAACCTGACGGATCAACCCGTGTGGCTGTTATTACTTAGCCACGAGCTCCAGAACAATAGAACATGGGAACAATCATTTCAGTCTGCAAATCTCTTATTAGTGTTTGGCAAAATGGCTTTCGACGAAAGTTGTAATATAGGTTTACGGTGGCGAAAAATCGATCTAGCTAGGTCTCATTTCTGGGAAAGTTTGTTTTCTCTATTTTCTACCGAGCAGAGTTCGGTCGCTCAGGTACTTTCTGATGAAGTGACGAAAATTCACGTCGGATGCCTTCTAATTAAATGTGAATATAAGGTCTATCTATTCATAAACAAAATCTCTTAAGGGGTCATTGTACTTATCATTATAAACAACTTTTACTATGGGACCAAAAATGAAATCACAAAAAAAAAATCAGCTGTTAATAAATTTAGGGAACAGCTTATTTTTTTTCGCGATTTCAGGTATGGTCTCATAGTAAATGCTGTTCATAATGTTGAGTACAATGAACCCTTAATGAATAATGAACCCTTAATGAACCCTTAATGTGTATGAATAGATAGACCTTATAATATGTAAAATTATAATAAATGCTTATTTTAGAATAAAGTTGTTACTAAGTTGATAATATTCTCTGGCCCAAAGTGAATCCCTGGCTACCGCCTTGATTAACGCTTTCATGAACACTAAACGCCCATAGACGTCATAACAATAAAACTTCGATTGTGTCTCGTCCAGTGTCCATAAAAGCAATAGATACAAGTAGGAATAGGTAACAATTAAAATTAAATCATATTACATCAATAAAGAAACTTTTAAATGTTTCGTCAAAATTGGCGTCCCATCGGTTCTTCCGCAAGTAATCCCAGAAAATCCGGCTTAAAAACTTTTCACTGTTAAGCCCTTTTTACAGGGAAAACAACATACCTGCAGAATGGTGCTGTTTGGCCATAATAACTGCCTTTTACTCCTGTATAGTATCCCATCGGATAGTTCTATCCCCTTTCCACTTATGGTAAAAAGTAGGTTGAATGTAATAGTAAGTGAAAAAAGAATATGTTTGTAGAACATGATGTTATAGCCAAGTATGCGCCTTGAGTGCGCGTGAGTTGTCGAATTTTGAGTGACGCACTACGTTAAGTGATGGTAATCATTTTGGATATCCAATGGAAATTGATAGAGATAACGTAGATTTACCAGATTTAAAAAAGGAGGTTCTGCATAAGGTTTTTTTTTACGATTTTTCCAAGATTACGTAGTGATTTTTTTTCTATTTGACTGAGGAAGCTCGCGGAATGTTCCGTTAAAAATTACATAAACTTTTGTTAAGTAGTTTTTGAATTAGAAGTCAAGTTAACTGCTTGCAGTTACTTTGCAAGAATGGTTCAGGAATTTTTAAGAGTAATCGATATAAGCTTAGAGTTGGAATTTGAAGAATAAAGAATTGTAGAGTTTAGAAAAATAGACAAAAAACCGCCTCCAATAAAAAATAGCGAAAAAACGAATCTTCAAACTTTAGTGAAACGTCTTAAATTTATCAAAAGTTAATTTCTAAAATCAATGACAAAAGTAAAATTGAATTAAGGCATTTTATTTTATCTGCTGGATGTCACGTAGGTACCTACTTACAGACCGTTCAAAGTTATTTTACCTCTGACAGCTCTGACAGCAGCAAACCAATAGCAACTTTATTGCAACGACACAAAAGATCACTGTGATTTTGACAGACTTGTCAATGGTAGCAATCCAAAAGCATCCTTACTGCATCGACAATAAAGATCACAGTGATTTTGGCAATGATGCAAAATCAGAGGTAAAATAATAATCACTTTCATCTACAAAACACAATTATTGTAAAGATTTCGGGGCATTCGAATAGCTTAGATAAACGCGTCCTGGGCAATCAGGCCCGCTGTCGCCTTGCTGACTGCCTAATAATAGGTCTTTACCTATGAAATTGCCGTTTTGTATGAAAAAATTTAAACGAATTTTTTTCATGTATTTTTTATTTGTATTAATCGAAGTAATCACCCATGCAATCAATGCATCTTTGCCAACGCAGTGGCAGTTTATTGATGCCCTTCTTAAAGAAATCAGCTGGTCGGGAGGCAACAAATTCTTCAAAGGCATTTTGTACTGCCTCTCGGGTATTGAATTTTTTTCCCGCCAAGAAGTTATCCAAATTCTGGAAAAAGTAGTAGTCTGTAGGCGCAAGGTCTGGTGAGTAGGGCGGATGACGGAGAGCTTCCAACCCCAGTTCTTGCAACTTGGAGACCGTCTGCTGTGCAGTAGTAAATGGCTTAGCATGATCCTCCGTTATGTCGAAAACACTGCAGCATTAATTTTAAAATAAATATATGGTAAAATTGAGTATTAATGTTAGGTACTATGTTAGACGAAAACACGATTCCATAAAATTTTCTCGATAGAAAAAAAATCCAAAGTTACCTCCAAACCGAACGATAAACCGCTGGTATTCAAAAAATAAAATTAGATCATGAAACTTTGCATACTAACTGAACTAACTATAAAGATGGTCTCATGTTTTTTATTTTTAGGGTTCCGTACCTCAAAAGGAAAAAACGGAACCCTTATAGGATCACTTGTTTGTCCGTCTGTCTGTCTGTCTGTCAGTCTGTCAAGACCCTTTTTCTTAGGAACGCGTGGAGGTATCAAGTTAAAATTAGTATTACATACGTAGGTCTGTGGCCCGTTGAAGTCCTAAGAAACTCAAGCTTCTAAGTCAATGCAATAAAAACATACGGCCATTTATGCGACATATTTTGACACTCTGAAGTAAATCAAAACCTAGAGGGTACTTCCCGTTGTTCTAGAATCATGAAATTTGGCATGAAGCAAGGTCGTACAACACAAATAAAGGAAAAAGTCCGAAAATTGTTAATTTGTAATTCTATCACATAAAAAAAATGTTCAAGTCTGTCAGTCTGTCAAGACCCATTTTCTCGAGGACGCGTGGAGATATCAAGTTGAAATTTATGTAAAATATGCAAATCTATAGTCCCTTAGAGTTCTAAAAAAATCAAGCTTCTAAGTCAATGCAATAAAAAAATATGGCCATTTTGCGACACATTTTGATACTCGCAACTGTCACATAAAATCAAAACCTATAGGACCCCCCCGTTGACCTAGAATAATGAAATTTGGCAAGAAGCAAGGTCTCCCAGCACAAGTAAAGAAAAAAGTCCGAAAATTGGGAATTTGTAATTTTTTGGCATAAAAAAAATACTTTTGGGATTCAATGTTAAGCTTCTTTTTGGAATAGGCAAATTCTTTTCAACTACAGAACCCTTCATTGTGCGTTGTCCGACACGCACTTGGCCGGTTTTTTTTTCAAATTACCATTATTTTCACCGTAAAAAGCAATTACCTAAACTATCGGCGCCCAGTACCGCACTGAGTCTCGCTCTCACTCAGTCCGCGAGCAGTATCGTGTGAGCGAGATAAAAACCTGAGGTAGTACAGGCTCTTAAGGTATGATTCCGAACCCCGCTGCACGCAGCAATGCTGCCACTGCTGTGCCGTTGCGTCACTATTTACAAAGCTGTGCTGCCGCGACGTTGCTGCCGTGCTCGGAATGTGATCTCATATGAACCTGTAGAAAATGTATGGGGACCAATAGTGCCACGACAGCACTGTTGCGACAGCACTGCTGCATGCAGCGTGGTTTGGAATCATACCTTTATTTTAATTTTTAATGTTACTGCCGTAAGTTGCACCGTTACCGCTAGGCGCCGGAGTCCTCTAGCATACTATCGCGGGGGAGAGGCAGTGTAAGCGGGGGTGCACTCAGCATTTCTCCCGAGGCATACCGGCGGACTGCTTCTCGGTAAATCCTCCTCGATGGGACTGCCTCTCGGTAAATCCTCCTCGATGGCACTGCTTCTCGGTAAATCCTCCTCGATGGGACTGCTTCTCGGTAAATCCTCCTCGATGGGACTGCTTCTCGGTAAATCCTCCTCGATGGGACTGCCTCTCGGTAAATCCTCCTCGATGGCACTGCTTCTCGGTAAATCCTCCTCGATGGGACTGCTTCTCGGTAAATCCTCCTCGATGGGACTGCTTCTCGGTAAATCCTCCTCGATGGGACTGCTTCTCGGTAAATCCTCCTCGATGGGACTACTTCTCGGTAAATCCTCCTCGATGGGACTGCTTCTCGGTAAATACTCCTCGATGGGACTACTTCTCAGTAAATCCTCCTCGATGGGACTGCTTCTCGGTAAATCCTCCTCGATGGGACTGCTTCTCGGTAAATCCTCCTCGATGCTGTCCCCCGCTCCGCCGGTGTGCGTTGGCCTTAATCTAAATTGTGTTGTAAAGTACCTGGTGCTTTTCTTGAGTCAAAGATTCTATTACAAAAATATCAACTATGTTACCTATTACGTAAAAGCCAATATCGTTTAGTCTTTAGTAGGTACTTAAGAATAAGGGAGGTAATGTATTACCATAATATCGATATCCAATGATTGATAAGGTACTTTCAAATGTCGACCTAATGATGCTTGACGGTTGGAATATCATTTAGTGTAATAATAATTTATTTTGTAAATAAAATATTGAAAAGAAAGTGTTTTATTTGGTTCCATTTCAATGTATTTACTAAATGATTGAAAAGATATTTACATTACATTACATACATTACACATACACATACATATACATACACACCCTCACACATTACATTAAGTACATTTTTTTTATGGTACGGTCAGCAACAGAAGTCGGTTAACACTGCTACTTTTTGACATCATCTAAATTAACAGAGAATGATACGATAACCTGCTTTTTAGCATTTCATTTATTACATAACAGTATTTTTTTAAAAATTTACATCTGTTCCGATTTTTATTTTTATTTTTATTATTACTTTTTTTATTTTTTATTTTTTTTTTTTCTCAATAATTAAGATTTAGAAAACTGATGTGCTAACCAACTTTTGTTGCTGACTGTACCTTGTAACAAATCTACTAGCCTAATGAAATAAAAGGGGATAAGGTAAGATTTGAACTATATATTGAAAACTAAACGATAAAAAATACAGACCGGAGACAAAAAACACACTATTACACTGAGGTTGAGAGAGGTTTCTTCAATTATTGTTGAGAGAGGCGTAGATTGGTTAGGAAGATGAAGTAGAATTTTTCGAGTCGCTCCGTTATTTATAATGGTTAATTTAGTGTATAACCCTCCTTTTGGGATCGACCGCAATCGGGTAAGTTTTAGACGCTGAGTAAGTTTTCCCGGTCGAAGAATACTTTTAGTTAGGAGATGTTTCGCTTATAGCTTCCGGAGCAGAACTGACTCAAATGTCTCCGAGATCCTTCCATCTTTTTGCATCAGCGTTTTTCAAATGAAAAATCCATCTTCCAATTTTAAGCCTCCTCTACACTACTCGCGAAGTTGCTCGAAGTTAGGCGAATACGATAGTGTGGACGGCCACTTCGCTTCGTTTCGTGCAACCTCGGCTCGCCTCGCGCGACTTCCGATCATTGTCGGTTTTTGCGCCCGAGTCAAAGGGCCCGAAGTGCCCCGACGAAGCGTCTGACTACACTACTCGACTCACTTCAAATTGTCGCGCGATAAATTCGCACATAATTATAATATGCGAGAGTGCACATTGCAACGGCAGCTGCCACTTCAACATTATCCATGGTGCGAAGAATACTACTTAGTTTGTGATGCAAAGCGCGCGGGTGCCATCGGGCGACTGAGCTCCTCGCGAAGTTGCACGAGTGTGTAGTTACGTCCTTCGGACTTCGATCAACTTCGACGAGTACTTCGTCGAAGCAACTTCACGAGTAGTGTAGTGGAGGCTTTAGCTCCTTTCCACATATGAAGTTTTCCGTCATCAGAATGCCAAATGCCAATAGTCAATGCTTGAAGCGGCCAGAATCATACGTTGTTAAACCTCTTCGATGAATTCAGAGTGCGTGTGGATTAATTTTATAAAAGTAATTTATGATACAGTTATTCAATAATAAATAAAAATTAACTATAAAAATACAATATTTGACCTAACATATTGATAAAAAGAATTTAGATTACATAAATCAAAAGAAACGTTCATAGGTTATGCCATTATGAAACTCTATGAGAGATAGTTAGATATAAGAAAAAGTAATGACAGCTTGACAACCCGACCTAAGTGTCATAACAAAGAAAATATACAGAAAACGAATTGTTTTAGACCAATTCGCAATATATGAATGTAAATCTTTATAAAAGATAATAAAAAATGGATGCAAAATGTAAGTAAATGTAGTAAGTGACGTAGTGTAATAAATAGATACTATAACCTACACCAGAAAATGGATAACAAAAAATAAATAATAAATCAAAATCTATAGGGTACCCCGTTGACCTAGAAGCATGAAATTTGGCAAGAAGCAAGGTCTCACAGCACAAGTAAAGGAAAAAGTCTGAAAATAGTAAATTTGTTCCCAGCTCACTAACTAAAAGTAAAAATAATCAAAATTCGTATACAGTGTCTAACAAATTAACAGAAATGCAATCAAGATTTAACTATTTTTAGCGCAAATTACGATCGTATAAGCGATCCGTAATCAAACATAACGTCATGTGTGTTTCTAAAACCCGTAATCTCTTTTCATTTATGCCACATAAGATAACAATAGAACAAAAATAGTAAAAAGATACTTGCACCCTATAATAACCCACTCTAAGTTGACATTGTGAATAGCGTGGGATGAAAAACGGATAATGCACTCTATTTTGTGGCTGATTCATGTGCTGTTTCCGAAAATAGCATGAAAATGAAAACCTACCCCCGTATATATACCGGTTCTCTGTTATGAAAATGAATGCGGTATCATTTTTATCCTGTGCATCCAGCTAAGGCTCGTATTATTACAAAGTGCTCGCATTTGAGTGTACACGTTACTAGTACTTACAGCTTATTGGTTTATAAAACGATTTAACTTTCGTGACGAATAGTTTTAAATCGTAATGTTACAGAAAGTTTTGAAATGATACAATAATTTATTAAAATTTACAGTCTGACAAACCAATCAAGTATTCGTACAAATGAATACAACCGTTTTTCTGTACGAATGAACAAAAGTAATATTTTTTTCTATTTTACTAGCTGACCCGACAGACCTGAGGGGCAATTCTCGTACCTAAAAACGTTCACAATCTCATGCCAGCGTCAATCAAAATGTCAAAAATGAAGGTAAACGCTATACAATTTATGTCAGATTGAGTCTTGAGATGATATTGCGAACGTTGTTAAAAATACGAGAATTGCCCCTCTGTTGTCCTGTACAGTTGTCCTGTCAAAAGGAGATTATTTCATTTTCAAAAAAAATTAAAAAAATAAAAATAGAGAAAAATGTATTCTTTCGGAAAATAGCTTGTTTTTTGTTTGGCTTTCATATTTAGCCTAAAAATGTATTGCAGGTAATGATCCCCTTTTAATAATTCATACAAAATTCCGACAAAAAATGCAGTTTCAGTTTTCCCGAATTTTCCAATTTTCCCGGCAACTTTTCAAACATTTTCTTTCATATAAACCTTATCCTGACAACTACAAACACAACAAAAAAACCGGTCAAGAGCGAGTCGGACTCACGCACCGAGGGTTCCGTTCCGATTTCTGAAAAAGTGTGCTATTTAGAGACATCATTTTATTTTCCCTGTAATCTTTACGTGAACTTCTATCACATGGAATAGTTTCAGATTTTTATCTTTGCAAACTTCGGAGATAATGGGGGAGGGGGGGGGGAACGGTATTTTTTTTTACATTTTTCATAAAAAGTCGAAAACTATGCGGCCTAAAAAAAACTAAAAAATTGTTTGAGAATGTGCAAATAGCGCTCTTTCATATGATACCCCACATGACCTAGTAGCCCAACTTTGAATTTTTAAGACCGCCTTTCAGTCCCTGTTACAAAAAAAATATAATCCAAATTTCAAGTTGATAGCATTAGTAGTTCTTGAGATATCCAGCTGTGACAGACAGACAGACAGACAGACAGACAGACAGACTGAGTCACACCATAAGGGTTCCTTTTTTACCATTTTGGTACGGAACCCTAAAAAGAATTGTATAGGTGCAACTGTTCTGAAGTGATGCGCGTACATACATTCGCCAATTAATTTTCAAGTAAATTATAAATTTTACAATCCTGCTCTAACGTGATCGTAGTAAATCCTTCTCCACTCAAACTTGAGAGGTGATACAGTCATGATGCGAATCGAATGTACAATGTATATTATGTAATGTATATTAGTGTAAAAGGCGTGCTACACACTTGTCGGGTTAGACAAGTCTAACCCGACAAGTGTGTAGCACGCAAAATCAATGCCACCCAGCTGTGCCGAATCAAGTTCGGCACAGCTGGGTGGCATTGATTTTGCCGCCCGAACTGTGCCGAATTAACCCAACCCGAACAAGTATGTAGCACGCTTTTTCAATAAAAGCCGTCTTCGTTAGAAATCACGCTAGATCCTGCAGTTTCGTGACAGTAAGTATCCTTGGTATAACTTACTGCTGACAGTAATATTGATACACATACCTAAATAACTCACGCCTTCTTCTCATGGGGGAGGCAGAAACTACAGAACCTGCTACGATTGATACACCTATCTAATAAATCTTTTATAATCAAGAACATAAAGACATTACATTCAAAACAAAAGTAAAAAAGTTTTATTTACAATCCCCAACAAACATGAGGGGTGCTACAATCATGTTTGGGTTAGCATGATTCGGCAGGCGAATCCAATGTATATTCGGCCGCCCGGCTGTGCCAAATCAACCCTTTTTTTTTTTTTTTTTTGTTCCGGGGCGGAAAATCCTCATGGATGTCCCCCGCCCGGGGGTGAGCAGAGGGGTCTGTCAGACTCTTACTGACTAAAAACCACCCCGGTGTTCCCTTCCCACACTTGGACCGGGGATCATGGGAACTTGTGCGCCTTCCACGATCCCCGGCTAGTGCCAGCCCACCTTCGTGGGCCTCCTCAGGCCCGCGAGGGGAGTGAAGTGTAGAACTCCCCCGCGACGTCTCCAATAGGGGCGCGCGCGGAACACTACGCGCCGCCGCCTCGGGTCCAGCTGGATGGGGGCCGGCGGACGTCCCCGAGTCCGCCGTCCCTCCGGACCTGTTTACGGGGGCTGGAAGAGGGCGTTGTCCGCCCTCCGCCGACGCCCGGCCCTCCTTCTGCGGGTCGGGAGAGTCGTCTCAATCTCCCTCTCCCTTTCCGCAGCCTCCTTCTGCGAAACGACGGTTTCACAGAAGGAGATCACCGTGCCAAATCAACCCAACCCAACCAGGATGTAGCACGCCTTTACATGGCATTTTCAAAAAAGCAGTCTTCATCATCAAATCACATTAGATCATGCAGCTTAGTGAATACATCTATAAAAGACAGTGACATCCTAGGTATAACTTACTGCTGCGAAAAATATTGATATCTATCTAATATCTATTATAAAACCAGAAAGGTAGTGCTTATAATAAAATAATAATAAAATTGAAAAGTAAAAAAGGTTTTATTTTCAATCTCCACCTTCTCCATTCAGGCATTATCAAACATGAGGGGTGCTACAATTATTTTCGGGTCGGCATGATTCGGCAGGCGAATCCAATGTATATTCGGCCGCCCGGCTGTGCCGAATCAACCCAACCCGAACAAATATGTACAGACCGTTCACAATTATTTTACCTCTGACAACAGCAACTCAATAGCAACTTTATTACAGTAGTACTCAACTAATAAGGCGCGTCGTGAATCTTCGTTCGCGCAGAAAAGAAAGTATGGCCCCGAAGATTAACGAGATTGCTTAAAACTTACAATCAACCTTAGATCACTACTATAAGGTTCATAATACACTGCAGCTGTTAGTTCCATCTCACTCACAATTATGGCGGCTGTCAAGCGGCGTGCGCTAAAATGGCGGCAGCTGCGACCAATAGCGGTACAGGAAAAAGCGTGGAGCGTGCCGATTGGTCAATACCATTTCCCGCGCTTTGAAAATTCATCCTCTGCGCAGGTACATCGATAAGCCATATTAGTTGAGTACTACTGTACAACGAAAATAAAGATCACTGTGATTATGACACTGATGCAAAATCAGAGGAAAAGTAACTGTGAACGGTATCTAGCACGCCTTTTACACACCATTTTCAAAATAGCAGTCTTCATTACTAATCATCACGCTAGATCATGCAGTTTGGTGAACACATCTATGAAGGATAGTGAACATCCATGGTATAACTTGGTGCAGTCCTGATGTTGTTCACCGTCAGTGTACGCTTTGATGTACGGGTAGGTATCGTCGCTTTCTGTTAGGTTGTTGGTACCGTCGTTCTTGGGACTGGAAATAAGAAAAAATAACCAATTAAAAGTGATTTTTAGCTACGATTGTTGAATTCATTGGCAAGTTTGGCTTCATTTTTAGGAATTCATTATGAATAAGATTACCTATCTACATGGTAGGTACCTACATGTGGAATGCGATAAAACTATTTAACTATTTAAGTATTTAAATATTTTTGCTTATTATAACAAAAGTGACTAACAAAAGGTATGTGGAAATTCAATAGTTTTTGAGTTAGTTAGATTTTTAGTTTTTTTTTATGGAAAATATAATTTAAAAATAATTTACGGCGCGATTTTACTGGAGTTTAAATTGTTATCATAGCTGATGCCGTAGCAGATCTTTGTTGAAAATTAAAATTAAATGTTTAAGGCCCAACATCCAAGCGTGGTTTAGCTCGGTGTGTAAGTGAAATGATGTGCGTATGGACTGAGGGCCCGTTTTTTGAACCGTTGCGAAACGAAATAAGAGTTATAGGGGATTTAGTTAAAAATAGTAAAAACTTAAAGCAAAGGTCCATAAATTTCTTAAACGTGAATTAAAACTTTTACGATGAAATAACTTGGGCCCTCAGTCCAGACGCTTGCATAAAGTGGCATAGTCTGAATCTCAGTAAGTACTATATCTGGGTTAATAATTTTTATTTAGGAATTTAGTAAAGAATTTCTTAAATATTTTAAGAAATTCCCAAGTCTGTAGAATATGACATTACAGATTTATGGCGATATATCTAGGGCCCTCAATTCATTATTGTTTGAACTGAGGAATCTGTAACACATGAATTTATCTGAAGAAATACATAAATACGACTTTAACATATTTTACTAAGACATATAGGTGAATTAGTTAAAAAGAAATAATGACACAAAAGTTAATTGTTATGAAGTAAATGAAAATTGAATTTTACTAAAATGTCTGAACTGAGAGCCCAATATTTTCGGCTTTATTGACTAGGGTCGACCTCATAGATGAACACAAATTAGAATAATATTTTTAACTATTTCTTAACTAAATTGTAACATATTGTCCGTCCTTCTAAATATTATACTTTAAAAGAAAATTGATTTTTAACTTTTTATATGAGAAAAATTAGTAGGGTGACCATAATGTTCATAGTAAGTACCTGTACATTTTGTAAAGCGCGGTATTAAAGTCATAAGATAAATAAAACACGGTCGGTATAATTATAAAAAAACCGGTCAAGTGCGAGTCGGACTCGCGCACGAAGGGTTCCATACCATATTATATGTTTAACAATCGCAAAGATAAGTTTTTACTTATTTTATAATGATATTGTGAATTACAAGGTTATTTTTTGCAGTTGCCAAAAATCACCCATGTTTAAACAAAATACCTTATGAATCGCCGTTTTCAGTATTGTTGCTTAAATACAGTATTTATGGTACCTACATGGTATAAAAAAGTTTAAAATTCCTAATTTGTTGAATTGTTGCGCTAGAGCTCGAACAAAAATGGTCTAAAATTTACAACTTTTGCGGCACCCTATTTCTTAATTTTAGAAGATAAAAAAAAAAATTGTTTGTACTCTACTCAATGAGTTTTAGACGATGACAGACATGCTAGATTTTTTTTTTTCAAAATGAAAAGTTTATTGTATGGGGACTGACCCCTTAAATTTTTAACTTTGCTTTATTTTTATTATTTGTTGTTATAGCCGTAGTAGACAGCGGAGGCTTAGTAAGTTTGTACTGGACTGTACGTGGTTGTCTGATTTCATGGATTTTAATTTTCTTGCGCGGAACCCTAATTATTTTTCTAAAATATTAATAGCCTTAGTTACTCCCTACAACATCAGCTATATGCCGTCAAAATCGGTGAAAATTCGTTTGGCAAGTACCATTTTTTTAATCGGACTGCGCTTTAAAATTCTTCTATACAAACTTTAACATCCCTAAACCTCATTTGAGGCGTGGTTTTGAAAAACTAATAATGACAAACATTATTACTTACTTATGCAAGTATTTGTGCTAAGTTTCAAGTTCATTAACCAAATTAATAAGATTTTTCATATAAACTGTATCTCTGTTTTCACGAACACAGATAAAGAATTTGAAAAATCGTCTGGTATGTTTCCATAACTTGACTCAAACATTATTTACATCAATTTTAGAGTTAATCAAGCCCCCAATAAAATCCTCCGCTATAAAATTAACTTTTCGATTTTAGAAGGTAGATTTTTGGAAAACCCTGACACACGTTAGTCTGGTCTCAAGTACAAAAACTGAGTATTGAGTTAATCGGATCCGCGTGTTAAAATTCCTCCATACAAACTTTGTCACGCCCAATCCCTCTTTAGGGGGTAGTTTAGGAAAACTCAAAATGATAAACTTTATAATTTACTTAGATGAATATTCGTGCTAAGTTTCAAGTCTATTAACTCAAGAGATAGGATTTTTCATACAAACCTTCATCCCCTATTTTACACCCTTAGGGATAGAATTTCCAAAAATCCTTCCTTAGTGGATGTTTACACTATATAAGGTATCTATGTGCAAAATTTCAAGTCTCTAGGTCCATTGGTTTGGGCTGTGCGTTGATATATTAGTCAGTGACTCAGTCAGGACTTTGATTTTTTTATATATATAGATTTACCATGTTATTTTAAGACCACAGACTTCTTATAGGTTTTCCTGTAATCTACAGGTATAGAACTATTTTCTAAATTTTTTTCAAAATTTTAGGCTCAGTAGTTTCGGAGATAAGGGGGGGGGAATGGTCAATTTTCGTCTATTTTCTTAAATAACTTTAAAACAATATATTTTAAAATTATAAAAAAAATATATTTGAGACCCTCACAGTATGACCTTTCATTTGATATGTCACAAGCTACAGTTTGCAAAACTTTTTTTTTACATTTTCTTATTTTCCCCCTAAAAGTGACTCTCATATTCAAAATTCATATATTTACTTTAGCTGTACGTGTTTGGGTCACAATGTTTGAAATCCATATGTGTACCAAATTTTAATTTAATCGGTCCATTAGATTCGGAGCAAATTGGCTGTGACAGACGGACAGACGGACAGACAGACAGACAGACAGACACATGAGTGATCCTATAAGGGTTCCGTTTTTTCCTTTTGAGGTACGGAACCCTAAAAACCATTTACTTCACACAAATGTAACCTTAAAATAGTCTTATATCCTAAAAATACAAAATTGCGAGTGAGCGAAGTTATTTTTAAGGGTTAGGTTAGGTTATGATTTTAGCAGTCTATGTATGTATGTGTGTATGTATGTAAGTATGTATTTTTACCCGACTACGGCAAACCAAAAAGGAAGGGTTATTATTTTAGCGGTCTAGTTAAGTATGTAAGTATGTATATAAGTATGTATTTACGTGTGTTTCAGCGTAGCGCCTAAATTACTGAACGGATTTTGATGAATGAGGTATCGATAGATTTGTAATAATGGTCCGTGTGACATAGGCTATATAAATTCTTCCTATATTTAATATGGTGGACTTTACAAAATTAAAAAATTGGCTGTATGACTTAGATTATTCTAAAACAGAAGAGCTACTCATCTTTCCTCGCTAGTCTCGCGGTTGAATGCAGCAATCACACTCCATTACGTACGTGAACTCAAACAGGCTTAACCAAATTATTTGTCTTGCGAAATTATCATCTCGCTCAAGCATAATATTGTGAATGTTAGTAGTTGTTTAACAAACACACACAACTCTTACACACACCCACACCCTCACACAC
The DNA here is from genome assembly GCA_905163495.3 of Cosmia trapezina. Classification (NCBI taxonomy): domain Eukaryota; kingdom Metazoa; phylum Arthropoda; class Insecta; order Lepidoptera; family Noctuidae; genus Cosmia; species Cosmia trapezina. The sequence continues at coordinate 21,913,857 of LR991037.1, forward strand.
ATAACACACACACATAAACAGGTGCACTCACCCTCACTCACATTATACTTACACACGCAGTCATGGTAACCATATTTTCATATTCCTCATTGAAATTTTTCTTTTGTTCCCTATTTTTATTAAGTATTATCATCATCATTATTATTATTTATTTTTTAATAATCCGTTCATGTATTTAATTAGATTCATTACAATCAAGGTGCGATGAAAAGGACTATTTGAGCACGAAGCAACAGTAGAACACTGTCTCCTAAGGCACAGGTTTCCCCTAGTTTAGGAGGCAGGGTTTCCACCATTCCAGACACCTTTTTACAATCAATTGTTTTTGTTACCTACATGTACTATTTATTGTAACGAAGGTTTTTAGTATCAATAAAGTTATATTATTATTATTATTATTTTTTCTTGACAATTCTCGGGACCCAGGGGGTCCCGGACCTTTAAAAGGCATACGAGGGACCAAAGCCAACTCGCAGAGGCCCGTTAGACGCTTGCAATGAAATGAGGCACCAACCGACGATTATCCCTGTACGCACCATGCAAGTGCACCCAAGGACAACCCCCGGTTGGTGTAGGACTATTGCAGTATATGGAAACAAAGACATTGGACTATGGATTTGAGTGGCTAAAGTGGACTGGTTGCCTAGAACTATGAAAGGACTATGGCCCCTGCCGGATCAATGTTTTATAATACACGGATAAAATGGCAGGGGGTGACTTGCACACTCAATAATGGGCCCCCAAAAACGGTCGCTAGCACATAGTGTCGTAGCGGCAAGGGGGCAACATGTCCTGAGGCACTTGCGAGGAGTGGAGAGGTATTCCACGGTTCTCAGAACAATCCCAGAGCCCGGAAGATGGTCAAGATCCCTACAAACACTTACTGGAATACTTCCTTCCTCCGAGCACGTTTGCTCTTGCGAATCTCCACTCAAGCCAGCCAATAAAGGCAAGAATGAGGTGGGAGCTCTGTTCCCGTCATTGTTCACTCCAGCCGGCCAATAAAGGCAAGCGAGAGGTGAGGAACAAGACTTCTCCCGAGAGATAGGGTCCGTGGGGTCGCTACTGCCCAACAGCTCGCCACATGCTGCCCTGCGGGTTTCTGTATCTCTCTTGGTCTGGCTCATCATCCTAGACCTGTTCCGGCAGAGTAACTCTACAGGCACAGACCTAGAATTCGGAGCACGCAAGCCCCACCACGACGTCAACGTAGAGATACTGCGGTGGGGTTATTATTATTATTATTATTATTTTTGTTGAGTCTTTTTTCTTCTCAGCTCTTTGGCTGGTTTTTGCAACATTTACGGACCGAAGCCAAGTAAATGCAGCGTGTGGTGTGTTAAGTTGAGGATGTGTTATTATGAGGACCTACTTCGTTTTCATCTATTTGCATGAACTTTCTGACAATTCGACATGTATTTAGAATTGCAGCTTTTTGTAGGGTGATATAGAGGGTTTCTTTTAAGTTTAGTAGTTTAAGGCTATGGAGAAGATGATTTGGGATGACGCCTGTTGTGGAGAGGACAATAGGGACCACATAAACTTTTTGTTGGCGCCATATTCTAGTTACTTCATCTTTGAGTTCTGCGTATTTACTAATTTTTTCAGATATTGTCTTCTGAATGTTATGTGTGTTGGGAATGGCAATATCTATTAGGTGAGTAACTTTATTTATTTTATCCACTAAGGTTATATCCGGTCTATTGTAGTGAATTGTCCTGTCGGTGAGAATCGCGCGGTCGTAGTAAAGTTTTATTATTATTATTATCTTTATTTCATTTGTATATACATATAAATTACATTTTTAAATGTTGAAATATAAAAAGTATAAAAACATTTAAAAATATAAATAATAGTAGCCCACCGGTATCGGGAACAGGGTCCAAGCTACCGGCGGTCAGGGCTGCTGAGAGAGGAACCTCCTAACGATACGCGCCGTGTCCAGAAGTACCGCTTTCTGGATCAAGCCCTTGATCCAGCCGCCTAACGAGAGCCTCCTCAGGTGTTGGTCGAGGCTCTTGGCTATTATGCCATTGGCCGTCACGACTATCGGCACAATGATTGCTGTATCCACATCCCACATGTCGACAACCTCGCGAGCCAGGTCAAGATACTTAATTTGCTTATCTTTTTCGGCTTTCACGAGGTTCTCGTCATGCGGGACCGCTATATCAACAATCACCGTGCGACGCTCTAATCGATCTATCACCACTATGTCAGGCTTATTGGCAACAATAGTCCTGTCAGTGATGATAGACCGATCCCAATACAACGTGATATTGCCATTTTCGAGAACTGGGTCGGGCACATACCTATAGTATGGTACTTCCGATTCAACAAGACTGTATTTCAGAGCAAGTTGCTGATGGATAATCCTGGCTACAAGGTTGTGCCTATGCAAGTAGTCTCCGTTAGCCAGACGAGAACAGCCAGAAATAATGTGACGGATTGATTCCCCCGGACGGTGGCATGCCCGACAGATGTCAACCGTGCCGTCCTTCACAATATACTTCCGGTAGTTGTTCGTCATCATAACTTCGTCCATAATCGCAAAGACAAAACCTTCGGTTTCCCCAAACAGATCACCGAATCGCAACCAGGATACGGACGCTAAGAAGTCTACATCGGGTCCATGTAGGACCCGGTAAAAGCGTCCGTGAAGCTCTTTGCTCTGCCATACCTCCCTGCGGTCATTAGTATCTAATACTATAGGTTTGCGCCAGTTCTCGTTAGCTAAGGAGAGCGGGGTGAGGCCCTTATCTACTGAGACCACTTCTCGGTGCATCCCCACGTCGGCTTCTAGGAAGTATTCCCTGAGACTGCATACCTCACGGTTGTGCAGGGTCTTAGCATTTAAGAAGCCACGACCTCCGCACTTCCGCGGGATATACAGTCTCATCACCGATGACCGTGGGTGATGCATCCGATTTGCGGTCAGCAGTGTGCGGACCCTCCTATCCAGGGCGTCAAGTTCCGTCTGAGTCCATTTGAGTATGCCGAAAGAGTACATCAAAACCGGCATGACCCAACCGTTGAAGGCACGCACCTTGTTTCCGCCTGATAAAAGACTATTTAAAACTTTATTCAGGCGGCCAAAGAAACGTTCCCTCAGCGATTGTTTCATGTCAGCAGCGTTGATGCCTAACGCTTCCGACATACCCAAATACTTGTAGGTTTCGAGTGAGGAGAGAGATCTTAGGTGTATGGAATCCGAAAGTTGGGTTCTCACGGATTCCACAATCTCCCCTCGCTTTACATGCATGACCGCACATTTGTCCACACCAAATTCCATCCTGATGGCGCTACTGAAAGTTTCCGTTACCTTCAGTAGCTCCATCAGTTGCAAATTGTTGGGTGCAAAGAGTTTTAAGTCATCCATGTAAAGGAGGTGAGATATAACCTGACCACCTCTCCTCAATCGATAGCCTAGACCTGAATCCTCCAGCAGTGTGCTTAGAGGATTCAAGGCTAAGCAGAACCAAAGTGGACTCAAACTGTCGCCCTGAAATATACCTCGCTCGATCCTTATCGGTTCGCTATTCCTCTGGATATTTCGACATCCTGGATAGCGAAGGACCGTCCTCCACTGCCCCATACACGACATCAGGAAGGTGCGTAGAGTTGCATCTATTTTATACAACTCCAGCACCCTCATGAGCCATGTATGTGGCACCGAGTCATAGGCCTTCTTATAATCTATCCAACATGTCGACAGATCCTTTCGGGAACGACGAACCTGCTGGCTAATGGTCATATCGATGAGGAGCAGCTCCTTAGTACCGCGGGACCCGTTCCCACATCCATTTTGAGAGGCAGACATGATGGAGTTGGTGTCTATGTGTTTGTTAATTTTAGCTCTCAAAATGGATGTAAGAACCTTATAGACCGTCGGTAGACAAGTGATCGGTCTATAATTTCTGGGTTCCGCAGTACTACCTGATTTATGGAGCAGGTGGGTTATTCCTGTCGTTAGGAACTGGGGCAGTGATCCTGACTGTAAGGCTGACTGGAACTGGGATGCCAAGCGGGCGTGCGACCTTTGGAACCACTTTATCCAAAAGTTGTGCAGCCCGTCCGGCCCTGGAGATTTCCAGTTAGGTAACGGACGGACTGCACGAGCTACATCTTGGGGGCTGATGGTAAGTGCCCCCATTTGTGGTATGTGATCACACGCTCGCTCGACCTCCCTAGTCCAATCACCCTCAGTGTGACTGACAGGCACCGACCAGATGCTTCGCCAGAATGAACACATGGCGTCATCATCCGGTAGCTGCGTGTCAGCCACACCTTGGTCAGGTCGCTCCCAAGCCCTATAGACCCACCTTTCATCGCTCTGGAATGTGCGATTCTGAGTGTACCGCTCCACCCTCCGCCTGTACCGACGAATACGGTTTGCCCATGCACAGATCTTCTGCTTCAGGAAGTCGATACGCTCTGTGACGCAGGTCAAATAATCTCGAGGACTAATATCCATCCCCGAGAACGCCCGCCTCACAAAGCGCATCACTCTAGGGCGAGTATTGCCCTCCCTGAAACAGATTAGCTTGCCGATGAGTGCTCTAGCCTCACCTATACGACGCTCAATCCTGCACTGCCAAGTTGGTACAGCTGGTTTTGGTCGAGTAACTCTGTCATTATTATGAAATTTAACATGAGCTACACGACATGCCGCTACAGCTGCACAGTACAAGATCGAGTGGGTATCGGCGAGGTCTTTGCTGCCATCAAAACAATTTGACAGCTGCGAGTCTAGAGCACACACCAGCGCCTTGTTTTTCTTGTGCATGGGCAAACGAGGTAAACGTGGTCTAAGTCCAGGCGGAGTGGAACGGTACTCCCGGAAAGCATCCTCCAAAGCGCTCCTCAACTGTACATTGCATTGGGAACTCACGGATATAGCCCCGCTATCATCCTCTTCACCAACGCGGTCGGGTCGTGGTGAAGTACTTGGTAAATTTTGCAGTTGCACCGCGACCATAGGTGAATCAGATGTAACACGGCTATTCCGTGATTCGAGACGTAGTCGATCAAGTACGACGTCATCCAGCATATGGTTACGCTGGATGACCCGCACCTGATCCGACAGTCGTTGTGCCGACACGTTGACAGCTGGCTCAAGCACCTGAAACAGAGAGAGCATCCGACCACGGTACGCAGTCAAGTTACTTCCCCCCTCTGTAGCCCCAAAGTATGCGCGCATGACATTTTCGTTGACAGTTTGTGTCCACCTCATGCGCTGCACACTTCCACCGGGAGCGGGGACCCTATCAGAGGCCGGTGGGCCTCGGGGTCCTAAACTGGCCGGTGGTCGGCCTCTTCCACGTCGACGTACTGGTGGTGGTGTCGTCGGCGGTGAGAAGTATTCGTCGCTCGAGCTCGACGCAACTGCAGCGGCCGGTATCACTTGACTCACGTCTGGAGCAGGTTCCGGCAACTGCGAGGCGGAGCTTAGCGACGAACCCGAAGATGTTGGGTGTGTGTTTCGTAGGTGTTGCGCCCGACTTCTCGTCAGCATTGTACTGCTATTCTATTCTCCATATTTATTTGATTTATTATTCCATTCTCATTCTAGTATTATTGTAAGTTCTTCTTGTAATGTGATACAGTATTTTTTGGTTTATGTTAATTTCGGGTTGGAAGGAATGATGAAGGAACACCATATTGCACATAATTTATCATTGTTGCAAGATTGTTGCATTAATAGTTTAAAAATCTAATAGAAAATACACGGAGAAAATATTTTTACAACCGTCAGCTTGACAGTCGGGCTTGATTTGACCTTTTTTTGGTTCATCGTGTGTCTATAATGTTCTGACCCAGCTGTGAGTAGCTTCATGAATGATTTCTTTTGCACAACCCCCATAGAAAAATTCGAGTGGCGTGACCTTTCTTTCCCGTTCGTTTTAATTTCATCTCTGCGCTACAGGTTGCTCCAAGATGCTATTTTAGAAAATTGTAAATAAATCAATAAATAATAAAGTTTAATTAAATTAAAATATCTTTACAAAACGAAGACGCGAAACCGTATACGTCAAATTAATGTCGTCAAAGCAGCGGCACGTTGTATAATACTTTTAGCTGCAAATATTATGAATTTCCGACCGCGCTTTACAAAATGTACAGGTACTAACTATGAACATTATGGTCACCCTACTAATTTTTCTCATATAAAAAGTTAAAAATCAATTTTCTTTTAAAGTATAATATTTAGAAGGACGGACGATATGTTACAATTTAGTTAAGAAATAGTTAAAAATATTATTCTAATTTGTGTTCATCTATGAGGTCGAGCCTAGTCAATAAAGCCGAAAATATTGGGCTCTCAGTTCAGACATTTTAGTAAAATTCAATTTTCATTTACTTCATAACAATTAACTTTTGTGTCATTATTTCTTTTTAACTAATTCACCTATATGTCTAAGTAAAATATGTTAAAGTCGTATTTATGTATTTCTTCCGATAAATTCATGTTTTGCAGATTCCTCAGTTCAAACAATAATGAATTGAGGGCCCTTGATATATCGCCATAAATCTGTAATGTCATATTCTACAGACTTGGGAATTTCTTAAAATATTTAAGAAATTCTTAACTAAATTCCTAAATAAAAATTATTAACCCAGATATAGTACTTACTGAGATTCAGACTATGCCACTTTATGCAAGGATCTGGACTGAGGGCCCAAGTTATTTAATCGTAAAAGTTTTAATTCACGTTTAAGAAATTTATGGACCTTTGCTTTAAGTTTTTACTATTTTTAACTAAATCCCCTATAAGTCTTATTTCGTTTCGCAACGGTTCAAAAAACGGGCCCTCAGTCCATACGCACATAGTGAAATGGCGTTATGGCTGAGACAGTTTGACGCACGAGATAGAAGACTCTCATGCGCACCGGAATTATGTCGTAAAAGTGCAAATAAAATCGTATAAAATTAGAAATTAACTATTTAATAATAAATAATCCATCACTGGATGCAGTTAGGCATTTTATGGTATATTTTTAATTATAATTATAATTGTTAATGAAGGGATAAACCGCTTTTAAAGATTATTAAGAGGTATGTTTGAAGATTTTTTTGGTGCATTAAAGTATGTTTAATTATGTTTTGAGTTCCATCACTGGATGCGAAAAGGACTTGAAAATATCCTACATTTTACAGATACACAGCTTTTAAAAAACCACCTTTTTGATCGTTTTAAAGAAATCTCCGCCTTTAAAGGTTATAAGTTTATAACATAATATTATAATTGGGGTGTTTGATGGTGTGCGTTAATTTCGGGACATGTTGTATGCAACCGAAATGGCAAAAAGCTTGAGTTTATTATATTTATAAACTCAAATCACGACCGTCCCTCAGCCAGCATCCCAACTAAGTTAGTTAGTGCAAAGAGCCTTCGTGCCACATCGAGTATGTACTCATCAAATTGTCAAGTTCACCCTGCTAATGGTTGGAACCAGTTGAACTTGTCAACACCGCGTGATGTAACTCTGTAGGGCATGCGGACCGGTCATTGAACTTTTGAACTTACTCAATACTCAATAATTTAGTTAGGATAAGAGTTTTAGATATGTAGACTATCGCAATAGATTACTCTGTAATGATAGATGTAAGTTGGAAATAAATAAATAATAGTAGATTATGCACCGAGGGGATAAAGTTGTGTATTATGGCACGGGCGTCATATTGAATCTCGAGCGCAATGAAGGATTCGGGATCTAACTCCCGAGCGCAGCGAGGGAGTTAAGAGTTTAACTCACGAGCGAAGCGAGGGAGTTAATACAAGAATCCTGAATGCAGCGAGGGATTCAAGCTAGCCCAAGGCAAAGACACCTTTAGCCCAGAGGAGGATACTCTAATTTTTACACCTACTGTGAGAAAATAATAGCCATAGTACGAAAAACAAAGTACTTATTAAATAAACAAACAGTAAGAATAACATATTTAGAAATAGTTAGTTATATGCACTTACATATTAATTGAAGTTAATGGTAACATTTGAGACATTAGTCCAGTTGTGCAAAGATAAAGTTTTTATTTGGTACGTTTATAGATGTTGATGTGGAATTAAAGAAAAAAAAAAAAAATGAAAAATGGTTCGTAATTATTCTTACAATATTATGTCTTCGAAAACATGGCAACGAGATGAAGAAGCAGTCGTTATGATTTTGTAGGAAATCGAGAATATCATCCACGCGTAGTAAGGGTTTCGAGAATAGCTTTCCTCTTTCTGGCACCAAAGGGTGTTTGTTAGTACTTTACTGCCAATTTAGATGAGCATGTGACATTCCAAATTCAAATCACATTATTGACCAGCGGGTCATAATGAAATCCAGTACAGCATTATTGACCGGCTGTGCCCCGGCCACTAATGACTCACTTTAGGTTAACGTTGCTTGACATATAATTTGACATTTTCGAGCAGGTGGTGTGAAAAATTTATTTGCATTGCTAAGGTGGTAATTTAAAAATTATATGTGATCATCGGTCACAGCAAACTGCTTTTTTGTCTCGTCCTGCACGCTAAGTCTAATTTTTAACAGTAGGTGATTAATGACATGGTGATACTTACTTCAATACAAAAATTGCCATTTCGTGCAAGAGATCCTCTTCATCATCAGAATGTAACGGCTCAGCTCCAAGCTGGCACAGGGTCTGCAACACGCATGACTTGCCGTTGTGGCCGAATCTGAAAGAAAGGATAAAAGCATAAAATAATTAAATTAAATCTTTTATTTCCAGATAAAAATCCAAATTCTAAACTTTAAATAAATAGTGACAGTAGTTGGTGACCTGAAATACAGGCCTAGAGCTTAGCTAAGTCTCCCACAATATTCAAATTTTGTATTCATGGTGTATTGTGTATTTTCTACAATATTGTGGTGAGAATAAAAAATAAAAAAAATAAAGTGACAACGTCGCCTCTTTGGAAGAAAATCGTGACATTTCGAAAAAGGTGTTTTTTATTATTATTCCATACTTGAAAATTCGACTGTAGAATCTTTTTGTGTATTTTTTAAATATTTATTAGATAACTCTTATAACGTAAAAACACATTAATTTACTTGTCATATTTTTTTTAAAGTTACATATCGCTTCCTATAAAATTGCATTTTTTGAGATAGGCCGTTTTCTCGCAAAAATGCGACGTAATAAATTAATATACAATATCATAATTACGATACATTCACATTACATACACACACACACACACACGTTGCGTCGATTACATAATGCATTGCCATTGGAGCAGCGAATTAGGTAATTGGCGTATGGTAGGTCTGCCACCGTATAAGAAGGGGGCTGTGGGTCCATTCTCGTACCGCGGCTACTATCCTAAATTAAGATTGGACAGCGACAATCGTCCCACTAATATTTTAAAGGCAGAGTTTGTGAGTGTGTGTTTGTATGTTTGTTACTTCTTTACGCTCAAACGGCTGGACCGATTTGGATGAAATTTTGGTGTTTAGACAGCTTATACCCTGGATTAACACATAGGCTACTTTTTATTCCGGTCTGCAGTTACTGTTGGATAATCCTACTGCCAGTCAACGGCCTCTTATTTTATTTTTGTTGGCATGAGTCCGTAAAATACTGGTATACACCCTGCTGCATCCGTTAAGACTGGAAGCCGACCCCAACATAGTTGGGAAAAGGCTAAGCAGGCAGGAGTCCAACATCTCATCAACATACCACATTCGTTACTTTAGTAAGTATATTTAATAAGGAAAACAACACGATCAAAAAGGAGAGGTGTTATATTGATCGGTTCTCTGATTTGTCCACATCCCTGAACCGAAAGTGACGTATTAAAATATTCAAACCACCAAAATAAATATACCCGATGTTTATTAAAATAGCCCCGCACCAGTAAACAGTAATAAATAACGAATTTTGACATTCACAAAATTGGTATTGACGAAAGCAATTTATGTGAAAATTGCTTCCGAAAGCAACCAAGTGTCGGAGTGAAATAAATCATGATTTTGATATCTTGCGCTACCGATCGGTTATCCGTGAATAAACAAACACATAGACAAACTGTGATGTGAGCAGCGCCTTGAAATATTTTGTTTTTACTTTTTGAAGGCAAATCATTTGAATATTTTTTGCGCATGAATTTTTCCGGACTTTGCAGCGCTTTGACGTTGTTTGTTAGAAAATACACCAGACTTTAAAAAAAAATGTAGCTTTACTTTATAGGTAGGTAAATATTTTAGACCTAGATTTCTTTATTTGAAACTTAGACTTAGTTAGACTTAGATTTCCTTTGAAAATATTTTAGACTTAGATTTCTTTATTTTATGAGAGCGACCATGTAAAGATGATATGATCGGATGCACATTCTGTTCCCACTCTACCAAATCCTTTTTGTGTAAACATGGATAGAGCATTAATTCGTTGGGCTATCACTAAGACTGCATCAAACAAGAAAATAATCTATTTTCCTTTGGTCGAAGCCATCTTTTTTTTTAGCCCCCGCCGCCGCCTTCATCTTGAGTTACGAGTGGCTCATAGTTTAACCACCACGGTATGAACTATTATTGTGAAGTCTTGGGCTCCATCAAGAAAGAACGATTATTCGCGTTAAATATGGTCTTTATTCTTTTCACGGGAAGAAAGACGGTTCTCCATTTTAACGTCAGGATCTGTGAGATCAAATGAATTGTAGATATTGTTTGTAAAGTCATTGACCGGATGTTAGGTTAACCGATAATACAGTTAGTTTGATTACATGTTTGTTGTAGTAAACCAGAGCAACATAGGTCACTAGACAGGGTTGTCACCTACACAAATCGCACCTTCGGTAAAACATGGGCACAACTGCACTTTTTGTGATTTTACAAGAGAGCCATTTTAAGATTTTTTTTTACATTCAACACCGTATGCTCCATATGCCCAAAAATATCATAAATAATAAATAAACATATTTAAATCATGTAAACATGCACCGAATCACAAAAGTATAGGGTTAAATGGCTCTCCTGCAAAATCACAAAAAGTGCAGTTGTCTTACAGAAGGTGCGAAATGTTGAATGCCTTAAAATATACATTGATATTTCGATAGGGATTTTCAGGCATATATGACTAACAAACAATTTAAATCAATCAACTCGACCCATCGCAAACCCCGTATGTTAGAAAAGCGAGTTGGGTTGAAAACGAACCTTGATAGTTATAACAAAATTTTCAGTGCATTCATCTCAATGGCTATACTGAGGCGGCTGCTGCAGGTGCGGAAAACCTCAGACGGCGAAAATATTGAAATATTTTTGGGAGTTATATTTTTGAGCATGTTTCATAACGAGGAAAGTTACTGTCAGCCTTACTGATCAAAAAAGATTTCAAAGTCGTGATTGACGTCAATATTCATTAGTAAGTACAAGTAGGTAGTTCCGGCAAGTACAGTGCAGTGCACTAACAAGAAGTGATAAGTTGGCAAATGAATTAACGAGGTGAGAAATGGGAGTGTTGATGAAATCATCAGAACTTTGGCATATGATTTTGTTGTGCTATAAAGTAGTACAGAGGACGTCGACAAAGTGACACTTTATGTGTCTAAACACACTATGCCGAAGTTACGCGACCGAAGTTCCGCGGCTGATGTTACGTTCCGACGTGTTCGGCTGATATGACACACCATAAGTGCCGAACTTACGCGGCGGAAATTCAGTTGCGGAACTTCAGAAACCCCCCCCCCCCCCCCGGATCTTCTTCGGCAATTGAACCGAGCTTCGGTCGCGTATAATGTGTGCTCTACGGAATACGTCGCCGAATTGCCGCTGAACTTACGCCCGACCGAAGTTCGGCTGTACGCTAAAACGCAACGTAATTTCGGCATATTGTGTGTCGTCAGTAATTCAAATAGCATTGCAGGCGTAATCGTGCCGAACTTCGGTCGCGTAACTTCGGCATAGTGTGTTTAGACACTGAGCTATAATTATGATGAAAAGTCAAAAATATATGGTACTGACGTAAGCGTGCGTCAGTGACGTTACAGGTCGTCAGAAGCCCGAAAGTCTGACAACCAAGGGGTATTGTATTACCCAGTTACTGGGTTGTGGAGGTCAGTTAGGCAGTCGCTTCATGTAAAATACTGGTATTCAGCTGCATCCGGTTAGACTGGAAGTCGACCCCAACAAAATTTGGGAAAAGGCTGGGTAGATTTTTTGATATAAGCGAGCGCGCAAATGCTAGTCACCGCCTGAGGTAGTGAGCTGTGAGACGTCTGAACTGAGGTAGAAAATAGTCATGCTAACTCAGTCTACCAATCTTGTCAATCGTGTCCTCCACCGTCTCACCGCTCACATACCTCAGGCGGTGATTAGCACTTGCGCGCGCACTATACCAAAAGCTAATATCCTGTTGAAAGTAGTTGTAAAAATACGAAACGCTTTAAAAGCGATTGCCACTTGACTAAGCCTCTTAATCGAGTAGTGAAAAATCCATAGTAGTCCATACTTCCATACTTAATATTATAAATTCGAAAGTAACTCTGTCTGTCTGTCTGTCTGTTACCTTTTCACGCCTAAACCACTGAACGGATTTCAATAAAATTTGTCAAGGCTATAGATGGTATCCTGGGGACGGACATAGGCTACTTTTTTTTTCAAAAATAATCCTACAGGGGGTGATATAGGGGATGAAAGTTTGTATGGGAAACTCAGTATTTCTTAAGTTAGGGATATGCCCTATGTTTTCCACATGAACGTTCCCATGGGATATTTTCCGACATCCACGCGGGCGAAGCCGCGGGCAAAAGCTAGTAATAAATAAATAAATGAAATGAAATGAAGTGAATTGCAATCACACCAATATTATAAAGACGAAAGTTTGTGAGTGTGTTTGTATGTTTGTTACTTCTTCACGCTCAAACGGCTGGAACAATTTGGATGAAGTTTGGTATGTAGATAGCTTCTACCCTGGATTAACATATATGCTACTTTTTATCCTGGTATACGCGGGCTAAACCGCGGGGCGCAGTTAGTAAGTAATATTATCAAACTAATATTATAAAGGCGAAAGTTTGTGATTGTGTGTGTTTGTATGTTTGTTACTTCTTCACGCTCAAACGGCTTGACCAATTTTGATAAAATTTTGTATGGAGGTAGCTGACACTTGGATTAACAAATAGGCTATGTTTTATCCCGGTCTACGCGGGTGAAACCGCGGGGCGCAACTAGTATATCAGTAACCTCTAGTACGAGATAAAATGAACAGGAAAAAAATAATTTTGGAGGCATTTCTGAAAAAAAGGCCTTTACATCTGGATTACCAGCATATAGTGGTAATCCAAATACCAATCCCAGTCGTGACCGGATGACGTCAGAACTCATTAGTACAGATCAGGGTACAGTAACATAGGGAAGTGATAATTCCCTAACAAACTAGCAAGATTAGCGTCCGGCAAACGAATTAACATTCACACTCACTTTAGTATTGAAATCACTTACGAGACCCATGATTGTCCGATAACTGGATTATGGTTTGGGCGCCATTTTGCATTCTTGCAAAGCGGGATTGGAGTGGTTTTGTTAGGGACTTAAAACTTGGAAGGGATACATGCGATTTTAAAGTTTTCATCGTGAAGGGTTCAAAGATTCAGAATATATGAAGATAAAGATATACCTACTGAGATGCTCCGAGATCTTCTAGTATGATTAGATGACCCAAGTCGTACCACTGACGAGTTTTTGGCAGTTAGTCAATCTACCCCTATAGGCAACCAGCCCCTGTTTCTAATAATACCATGTAGTCTGTATGTTCCATTGCAGTGCTCAGGGTTCTTCTCTTTTTTTTTTATTTTGTAAATACAGAACGAGCATTGATCACCATGCATGCTTTCTGCATGTGGGCAATGTCGGACAATTTATTTCAGATTTTTTCACGTTTTTTTCTTTACCTGTGAGTCACACATTCTTTGGTCAAAGTCCTTTTGATGTTAGCTTTTGAACCCACAACATCGAAACATAAAATTTTAGACAAGATATTTAAGACAGTAACACTGGACACTGGAGTGACAGTGATGACCTACGGCACTGAAACGTGGTCGTAAAGTCACCCAAAGGGCAAAGGTGAGGGCTATGCTTGGAGTTTCCCTACGTGAAATGAAGAGATCTGCAGGAGAACTAAAGTAACCGACATAGCCCGAAGAATTGCCTAACTTATTTGGCAGTGGGCAGGGCACATTGCTCGCAGAACAGATGGCTGATGGGGCAGAAAGGTTCTGGAGTGGTGACCGTGTACCGGAAGACGTAACGTTGAAAGGCCTCCCATAAGATGGACCGATGACCTTGTGAAGACAGCAGGAACTCGCTAGATGCGAGAAGGATAGAACTGGTCAAAATGGTGATGCTTGGGGGAGGCCTATATGCTTCAGTGGACGTCTTTTGTACGGTGCACGTACATGTGTTTAAAATTATGTGATAAGTAATGAGCTGTGCAATAAGTGGGCTAAAACCTTTGCACTTACATGCGCAACCTACATTAGGAAGCATGAAAATCATGAAGCAGTAACGTGCAGAGCACGGATGGTGTTTTCTGTACCAATATATAATTTAATGTTCAAATAGACGTGGTTTTGGGTCGGATAACTTTTTATTTCCGGATTCTAGCCCGTTGTCACTCACTGACCATTGCACTTACAATTTATAATTAATGTTAGGGTGTGTTTGCATTTGCACCCTACATCTTTCAAATGATGATGATGATTCAAGAGAGGTGCTTATCATCTGTCAAATTATTATTACCGCTGTCTCCTTGGTCTACTGGTCGCAAACGCTGAGCATGACGTTCTGGGTTCGATTCCCACGTCTTTGGTAATTTCTATCAAGAACATGGGACAACTGGCGAAATGTAGGCCCTGCCTAACCCTTCGGGTAATACAGTTGTGATGTTATGTCATGATAATTATGTACGTAAATTGTTATCAACATCAACACTAACGATCTCTTGTGAGTTCAAATAGGTAGGTTTAATAGATAGAACTACCGCGGTTAACCCGATCCTTACGCAAACATAATTTATCACAGAGGTTAAGGTGATACAAAAAAAGTGAACTGGACGGGAATAAGAAAGTGACAGAGTCAATTACTTCCACATGCGAAAAAAAGAGAGCGCAACAACGCGCTGGAACCAAAATAAAAGCGCCAAATGAAATAAAAATTATTTAAAAATAAATTAAACTATCTATCAAAATTATGTTCAGTCAGAATTTTCAATTACCTAATACGCACATTTTAAATGCAATTTTGCAATGAAATTACTTAGGATTTTAGAATTATAGAAATAAACATAAAAAAGTAGAGGTCTTTTCGGAATTAAATTCTATCGAGGAAATTTAACCCAATCGTGTTTTCCTTCAGTCAAAGTATTAATCAAATAGTCAATAAACATATATCCAAAAATTAAATCCATACATGCTGCAATACTGAAATAAATGGTTGCGAAAAATCCTCCAATTTATTTTGGTAGCGCCTTAACGGGAGTGTTCGTAATGTGCTACATATTGTCTGTGGCAATGTGTATTCCGTTACTGCACCGGTCAGCCTATATTAAACTGTCTGCGACGATACAGTTCCGATAATATAAAGCCGCTGATATACTTGAGCAGTCGAACTGAACAATGAACAAAGTCAAGCATAAAGCCAAACACCGCTAAGAATATTTTCATTAAATGCTCGTTAAAAATGTATTCTTCACGTAGATGTCAGACTTTTTTTTTTTGTGGGTGGGAAATCATGAAATGACTTCTCCCGCTCTGGGTCGAGCGGAAGGGCGTGTCAGACTTTTACTGACTAAAACCCACCCGTGTTCCTTCAGTTGCCTATGCCAGGGCCACGAACAACCCGCGACCCCGGCGGCATAGGCTCTATTGGACCCCATTATTGCTGAAATCTCTTTGAGGCGCGCGTGGAACACAGAGTGCCGTCGACCCCGGCCTGGTCCTCATCTGACGGCGAGCTACCGACTACTCGCCGTCCGTAAACCCGCGCCTAAGGTGAAGATTGACTTAAAAATTGCTTGGCTCGGCAAAAAGCTCGAAGCAAATTTACTGTCGTTTCGCTAGAACGCTCGCTAAAACGCTCCATTTGCTAGAATGCTCATTACAAGTGAAGGCTCAAGTCTATCAGCGGCTTTAGATACTTTGAGAGTAGGAATTCTGATTTATCTTCAACTGTATTTGGTCCTCAGCATTTACGTTGATTTTGTAGCTTGTATGGTCAAATAATGAAGACGTTGATAACTATAACAAGGTTAATAATACCAAAATCCATCGGTGGATATAGTACCAAGGAAGTCAACAAAATGTCTTCCTGCTTTATAGAAAAAAAAATATACGCGGCGACTTTAGAACTTCCTCCTTTTTTCGTCGGTTAAACATTAACTGTGATTGTCTACCAGTTTGGCAAACGCGTTGATTATGAAGATTTTCCGTTTCACGTAAATTTTAACAGGCATTCTCTATGCTCTCAAGTTTACAATCAGACGTAAATATTTAAAAAAACCCTGGCTATACACACAATAACTAAAACTATTGATAGAGTTATTAGAGGAAGATATGTTACGCGCTAACATCGCAATCACACAAAACTGGACTCGGCGTACGACTACATGCACCGAAACTAGCACATCTGTGATCACACTCGCAAACCTACAGTTACCGATAGCCAAGGACAGAGATAGGAGCCGGCGCTGTCGTGCAAGCGGAACCGCGTTAGCCGCGGAATGCTTACGATTATGAATGACATTTCATGTTTATCTCGCTCTCACACATTATCATAATTTTTAACAAATTAACATTTTTGTCTGTACTTGCTACTGAAAAGCAATCCCGTGGATATTGTTTTTAGTTTGTGAATTATTTGTGCACATTTTGAAAACACAGGAAGGCATTGTTGCTGCTTATTTAGACGATGAGGGTAATTTTACTTAACGTGGCTAAGGTCAGTTGTGTGCGTTTAACACAATTTTTGCGGTCCACGTCGAGGAGCGCGAACCTTATCTTCCTAATTTATACATCAGTGCCTAAAACCAACGAAACTCGACTATAATCACTTTTCTAACCAGCAATATCTTTCCCCCCTAATGGAGAAGACAAACCATGAAACCAGATAACTATACCACAATACAAACTGGTATCATTATACTCTAATAAACGACACACGGTATTCATGTTGTCACAAAACTTACAACTACCCGCTACCACAGCTGACTAACGAACATGTTAAGTAGCAATTAACTCGGTAGTTAGCTACGAAGACATTTTACTCAGGTGTACTAGGATAACATGAAGCGTAAAGAGGGTGCATCTTTTTAATGGCTTGTGCATTTAGGTAAATTGTTTACGTGTGAATATGAGCTGTGAGTTTCGGAATATATGCTACATTATTCAGTGCAAGGTATTTATTAATAGTTATGTTAGCCGCGTGCTTGTATTTGGAAGTTTGAAACTAAGCATGTTTGTCCAAACATCTCTTTTGTGGCTTTGAAGACCAACATAGAAAGAAGAATCGTGCAATTTTAACCGTAGGGCAGTTTGGCTCTGCCACGCGGGCCCAGTGCGGGTTGGCAGATGTCACGTCATGAGTTCATGACTTTGAAGTTTTGGTTCTAGAATATGCTGGTTTCTTCACGATGTATTCCTTCACCGTTTTGAAACCTGTAGTGATGAAATTATTTGCACAAAGTAAAGCGCCTGCCTGGGTTCAAACCCACGACCTACATCTCGTAAGTCAGGGCTGTTACCACTGGGCCACCACTGCTCCCTTGCATATTAAGGTGATATGTAAAAAGCAAACTGGCGGGAATAAGAAAGTGACAGAGTCAATTACTTCTACATGCGAAATAATGATCGCAACAATACGCTGGAACCAAAATAAAAGCGCCAAATCGAATAAAAATTGTTTAAAAATAAATTAAGATAATCAAAAATATTTTCAGCCAGAGTTTTCAATTACCTAATACGCACATTTACTACTTAGGACTTTAGAATTACAAAAAAAAAACATAAAAAGTAGAGGTCTTTTCGGAATTAAATTTTATCGAGCAAATTTAACCCAATGGTGTTTTCCTTCAGTCAGACTATTAATCAATAGTCAATAAACATAATTAAATCCATACATGTTGCAAAAGTGAAATAAATAGTTAAGAAAAATCCCCCAATTAATTATATACAGAAATATATATTTACTCACCCATCTAAAACCGCCTCAACATGTTTATAAAAGTGGTACAGCTTGGAATCATCCTGGTAATCACCATTCTTGTCTTCTTTAATCCCTGCTTCCCTCTTCTTTCTCGCGGTCCCGATATACCCGGTGTTGGCTCCCAGAATGTCTATGGGTATCTGGGTTCTGTTCCATGGCAGTTGGAAGTTGGCTTGGAATGCGTAGTTTACGTTGATGCTTTTTGCAGCACTTGGGAATCCGAAACCAGCGTTGAACTGAAAAGGACAAACTAGAGTTATATCCAAATCACATCAAAAATAGTCTATAAGCTGTGTTATTATTGCTGGGACTCAGGTCTCTTTTCAGTTAATGGGGAGTTAGTCGTTCCATGCAGGCCTAGCCCAGAGTAGTTTGATAATAATCGTATCAACCTTATTTAGGGCAGTTCACTATGTTTCAAATATAGAGGAAGTCATGGCTAAGTAATAACAGCCGCAAGGGTCAATCCATCAGGTAAAGCTACGCTTGCCGGGATTGGTCAATGGATGGGTGACCATCTTTACATACCGAGACTCCTCCGTGCCTCGGAAAACACGTTAAGCCGTTGGTCCCGGCTGTCATTTAAAGTTATTAATATTTTATCAAATAAACATTTATATAAATAAACATAATAGGTCGGGGAAAAAGTTTTTTCGTATTTTATAGGTATAAAGTTGTAATAAAATCTCTTTGGCTCTACTGTTTGTATCTGGCTGGTTTTGATACCATTAATTATATGACATTTTAGAAAAGAAAAATAAAAAGTAAAAACGATTTCCCGCCATTTTTTTCAATTGTTTTTCTGCCCGCCAAAATGAGTGCATCTAACGAACAAATTCGATACTTTTGGAAGTCTTATTACAAAAAAGGGAAATGCAACACAAACCACGAAAAATAATTGTGACGTTTATGGACTTAACGCATTGTCAGTAAGAGTAGCACAAAGTTGGTTAAAGTGTTTTCAGTCCGGGAATTTTGATGTCAAAGATGCAGCTCGCTCTAGTCGCCTCTGGTTGCCCTGTTACGGATATGGCCGATGCCATTTTTGGAAAAGTGGAGCAAGATTGGCATATTAGTAGTTACGACATAGTTGAAGAGTTAGGGGTTGACCACAAAACAGTTTTGACCCATTTGGCAAATGACACATAACTAAATAATAAACTATGAAAAAAAAAAAATGTCTTGAATTTGTATATAAAATACGAAGGAACTTTTTCCCCGACCTAATATATCGTTTATACAAACAAATAAACGCTGCAATGATCACTTCTATCTTCTACAGGTGTTTAGTTCATATTGCTGGTCGTTTATAATTTTATGCTAGTTTTCACTTACGGACTCATCTGCGCGGTCGGTCAAAAAACAAAAGTTTGTAAAACAAAGAGAGCCAACACGATTTTTAAACATTTTAAAAATCAAACGTAAGGTACCTACCCTATTTATTGTCTTATGTGGTATGCTCACAGTTAATGCGGCCGATCATCCATTCGATAAATTCGCTACCGCCGCGACGGGGTCGCTTATTTTTTGCCGGGAACCACATGATCGGATTATACTGCTATATTTCGTTGCAAAGGGAGCCCCTAACTCAGTTACCTTGTCACCACCTTTTAAGATAAAAGGGCTCTTTTCTCCCTCAGTATATTAAAAGCTAAAACCGCCAACATTTTCCCGAACATAACGTATTTAAGTTATGATATTCTGGGTGTATGACTGTATTATTTTTTAAGAATGATGTACGGCGTCTGACGTCTTTGTTAACATTCAGAACAATAGAATATCAATCTGCCTAGCTTTTCCCAACTATGTTGGGGTCGGCTTCCAGTCTAACCGGATGCAGCTGAATAGCAATATTTTACATAGAGCGACTGCCTATCTGACCTCCACAACCCAGTAACTTGGTAATACGATACCCCTTGGTAAGACTGGTTGTTAGACTTTCGGGCTTCTGACGACCCGTAACGACTGTCAAAGATCCGCGAATGACAGCCGGGACCAACGGCTTAAAGGCTCTTACAGACAGAGGCGATATCGCGTCGCGACGCGATATTGTTCTACGGATATAATAAATAAATAATAAATAAATAAATATTTTTGGACATTTCACACAACGCCATCTAGTCCCAAACTAAGCAACCTAATGCTTGTGTTATGGTAACGAGATGGCTGATAAACTACTTATATACATTTTTTTTTTTTTTGTAAATACATACATATTATAGATAGAAAAACACCCAGACTCGAAACAAATACTTGTAGGTCGTACAAATATTTGTTCCGTGCGGGAATCGAACCCGCGACATGCTGCGCAGCAGTCAATCGCTCAACCACTGCGCCAACCGTGTCGTCAAAATAATATCGCAATATCGCGTCGCTGCGACGCGATATCGCCTCTGTAAGAGCCTTAGGCTGCCTGTCCACCGGAGCGGAGTGAGGCTGCGGAGCGGAGAAACGGAGAAATATTAACCAATAGAATCTTAAGTCCGCTCCACTCCGCCGTCCGCTCGCGCTCCTATTGGTTAATATTTCTCCGTTTCTCCGCTCCGTAGCCTCGCTCTGCTCCGGTGGACAGGCAGCCTTAACGTACTTTCCGAGGCACGGAGGAGTCTCGGTATGTAAAGATGGTCAACCATCCACGGACCATCCCGGACAAGCGTAGCTTAACCTGACGGATCAACCCGTGTGGCTGTTATTACTTAGCCACGAGCTCCAGAACAATAGAACATGGGAACAATCATTTCAGTCTGCAAATCTCTTATTAGTGCTTTGGCAAAATGGCTTTCGACGAAAGTTGTAATATAGGTTTACGGTGGCGAAAAATCGATCTAGCTAGGTCTCATTTCTGGGAAAGTTTGTTTTCTCTATTTTCTACCGAGCAGAGTTCGGTCGCTCAGGTACTTTCTGATGAAGTGACGAAAATTCACGTCGGATGCCTTCTAATTAAATGTGAATATAAGGTCTATCTATTCATAAACAAAATCTCTTAAGGGGTCATTGTACTTATCATTATAAACAACTTTTACTATGGGACCAAAAATGAAATCACAAAAAAAAAATCAGCTGTTAATAAATTTAGGGAACAGCTTATTTTTTTTCGCGATTTCAGGTATGGTCTCATAGTAAATGCTGTTCATAATGTTGAGTACAATGAACCCTTAATGAATAATGAACCCTTAATGTGTATGAATAGATAGACCTTATAATATGTAAAATTATAATAAATGCTTATTTTAGAATAAAGTTGTTACTAAGTTGATAATATTCTCTGGCCCAAAGTGAATCCCTGGCTACCGCCTTGATTAACGCTTTCATGAACACTAAACGCCCATAGACGTCATAACAATAAAACTTCGATTGTGTCTCGTCCAGTGTCCATAAAAGCAATAGATACAAGTAGGAACAGGTAACAATTAAAATTAAATCATATTACATCAATAAAGAAACTTTTAAATGTTTCGTCAAAATTGGCGTCCCATCGGTTCTTCCGCAAGTAATCCCAGAAAATCCGGCTTAAAAACTTTTCACTGTTAAGCCCTTTTTACAGGGAAAACAACATACCTGCAGAATGGTGCTGTTTGGCCATAATAACTGCCTTTTACTCCTGTATAGTATCCCATCGGATAGTTCTATCCCCTTTCCACTTATGGTAAAAAGTAGGTTGAATGTAATAGTAAGTGAAAAAAGAATATGTTTGTAGAACATGATGTTATAGCCAAGTATGCGCCTTGAGTGCGCGTGAGTTGTCGAATTTTGAGTGACGCACTACGTTAAGTGATGGTAATCATTTTGGATATCCAATGGAAATTGATAGAGATAACGTAGATTTACCAGATTTAAAAAAGGAGGTTCTGCATAAGGTTTTTTTTTTACGATTTTTCCAAGATTACGTAGTGATTTTTTTTCTATTTGACTGAGGAAGCTCGCGGAATGTTCCGTTAAAAATTACATAAACTTTTGTTAAGTAGTTTTTGAATTAGAAGTCAAGTTAACTGCTTGCAGTTACTTTGCAAGAATGGTTCAGGAATTTTTAAGAGTAATCGATATAAGCTTAGAGTTGGAATTTGAAGAATAAAGAATTGTAGAGTTTAGAAAAATAGACAAAAAACCGCCTCCAATAAAAAATAGCGAAAAAACGAATCTTCAAACTTTAGTGAAACGTCTTAAATTTATCAAAAGTTAATTTCTAAAATCAATGACAAAAGTAAAATTGAATTAAGGCATTTTATTTTATCTGCTGGATGTCACGTAGGTACCTACTTACAGACCGTTCAAAGTTATTTTACCTCTGACAGCTCTGACAGCAGCAAACCAATAGCAACTTTATTGCAACGACACAAAAGATCACTGTGATTTTGACAGACTTGTCAATGGTAGCAATCCAAAAGCATCCTTACTGCATCGACAATAAAGATCACAGTGATTTTGGCAATGATGCAAAATCAGAGGTAAAATAATAATCACTTTCATCTACAAAACACAATTATTGTAAAGATTTCGGGGCATTCGAATAGCTTAGATAAACGCGTCCTGGGCAATCAGGCCCGCTGTCGCCTTGCTGACTGCCTAATAATAGGTCTTTACCTATGAAATTGCCGTTTTGTATGAAAAAATTTAAACGAATTTTTTTCATGTATTTTTTATTTGTATTAATCGAAGTAATCACCCATGCAATCAATGCATCTTTGCCAACGCAGTGGCAGTTTATTGATGCCCTTCTTAAAGAAATCAGCTGGTCGGGAGGCAACAAATTCTTCAAAGGCATTTTGTACTGCCTCTCGGGTATTGAATTTTTTTCCCGCCAAGAAGTTATCCAAATTCTGGAAAAAGTAGTAGTCTGTAGGCGCAAGGTCTGGTGAGTAGGGCGGATGACGGAGAGCTTCCAACTCCAGTTCTTGCAACTTGGAGACCGTCTGCTGTGCAGTATGAGGTCGCGCGTTGTCGTGCAGGAGCAGCGGAGACGAGCGATTGACCAATGCTGGTTGGAGATGTGCCAGCTTCTCCATCATTGTGTTCAGTTCTTCACAGTACACATCTGCAGTAATGCTCACCCCGTTTGGTAAGAAGCTGTGATGAATCACACCGGCGCTAGACCACCAAACAGTGACCATCACTTTTCTAGGGGTAAGTTTTCGTTTAGGGCATTGTTTAGGTGCTGAACCAGGATCCAACCAACTTGCTGAGCGCTTGCGGTTATCAAACAGAATCCATTTTTCATCGCAGGTAACAATGCGGTTCAAAATTCCTTCATTTGTGTGTCTGTTGAGCAGTGCAAGGCACGTCTCGACGCGTACTTCGCGCTGGCGATCATTGAGTTCGTGGGGCACCCATTTGTCAAGCTTTTTTACCTTGCCAATTTGACGCAAATGGACCAATATTGTTTTGACGCTAACGTCGAAGGCTGCTGCTAATTCATCCGTAGATTGTGTATCATCAGCTTCCACAATCGACTTTAATTCGTAATTGTCGACCAAAGTCTTCGGACGACCGCGAGGTTCATTTTTCAGGTCGAAATTTCCAGAACGGAAGCGAGCAAACCAATAACAGGTGGTGCGTTGGTTTGTAGTGTTAGCTCCGTAAACGTCGTTGATGTTGCGTGCCGCTTGTGCCGCGTTGCTGCCACGACGGTACTCATATTCCATAATTACTCGAATTTTTAACGTATCCATGATGACGATAAAGATTGAAATGCGATGAAAATGTAACACTAATCAATTACAAAACAAGGTTCATCTTCAAACCCAGGTTTAAACTATGGACCCTTTTTTGAATTTCGAACTTTATTCCGACACACTAAGATGTCAGTTTTACAAAACTGACAACTTAGTACCGGCCTAAGTTGTCAGTTTCGTATAAAGAACTGTATTTCTATGACAGCTAGGTTCTTATTACAAAAACTGGCTCGATGGTTTAAACCATGGCAGAAGAAAAACCTCGGTTTTTCTGAAAGTTGGTTGCAGTAACTAAGCTGTATAGGGGCACCCCAACCAAATGGGTTAGGTTAGGTGACATGGGGTCGTCGTGCAATGTGTTCTGGTGCGCCGGTGATGGGGAGTACTCCTCAGAGGACGGTCCGGTGGCGGACAGCCGTGGCAGGGGCCTACTCCCTAAGCACGAAGCCCGTAGCTTCGGCCTTCGTTACAGGCGTTTCTTACTCCGTATCACCTACGGACGGATGATTGGTTCGGGCCCCGAACGAAGTATGAATGACAACATGATTTTCCAGGTGTCCCTACTCCCGATGTGTTTTTGCCCGTCCGAAAAATTTAACTTTTACACTTGTTTTGATGGATCGTAATGTCAGACGGACGGATGAACGTTCGGACGGAAAGACGGACGGACTTAGGGAGTAGGACCCCAGGTTCGCGGATGAGTGGCTAACGCGTGCCCGTGTTCCCGCCATAAGCGGCAGAGGAGGACACCGTGGAGTTTTAGTGGGTTAGAGTCATAACTGCACTCTCTATATCTCTGTGGTAGTGCAGAATGCATGAGCATTTCTTCAAGAAAAAAAAAATGTTAGGGTTGTAACTACGCGTGCGAGCCGAGCAAGCTGAGCCACGGTAGCGGCCGGTGAGCATTACATCCAAGTTCGTCGCAGTTACTGTTGTTTTATCTCACGAAAGCGGGTGAGCCATATTTGTAGATGTAATGAGTATAGACACGCGCTCTTGTGTGCGTACCTGCAGGTAGCGCGCTCCCGAGCTTACGCACACAAAGACAATGTGCATGTAACATTTACACATACAAGTATGGCTCGCCCGCTTTCGTGAGATAAAAAATATATACTATGCTATTTAGTGTTTTTAGGACACTAATATAGGAATTATTTGGAGTTCGATTAAATTTAAATACATGCCAATATGAGTTAAGGTCATCACAATTATTAGGTACTTACACAAAAAAAAATACATGTCTTTTGTGGTTACATCTTGGTTGTTCTTATTTGTAGTGTTTTCTACAACAATGCTCGGTTTTGAATATCGATTTAAAGCTTGTTCTTTGACTAATCTTAACTTAAATCTAGTATTACGTTTAGATTCACGATGAAAGACCATTGAATAAAGATCTGCGTAAAGTGTATATGTAGTATCTTTACTTTTCCTATTTGGTAAACGAATAATGGCGTCCTAAGACTTATGTTTAGAGAAAATTAAGTTGTATAAATAATTCATACTGCATATCTTTTTCTTAATAATATCAAGACGTTAGTAGGTACATAAACTGTGTGATTGGAACCAAATATTATTAAAATTTTTATTTATAGTTTATTTTTCTTATATATGGCCCATATATAAGAAAAATAAACTATAAATAAAAATACCTCCAAAATCCTGCTGTCATAAGTTAGTAACATACCTGTAAAACCGAGCTATTTAGATACAATAACTGTAATTGTCTTCTTTCTCTGTGCACAACCTCAGTAGTCCCCATTTCTTCAGCATTTATAACAAAACATAGTGAATTTAGTACTGTCAAAATATTTGCTAAAGTAAGCATGATGCGTCTGCAACGTATGACACTGGAGTGGGGCACTAAAACAATGAAGTTGAAACGTTTACAATTACGTTACGTGAAGGAAATTGATGATAGCCTTTAAAAGGTAAGACTATGAGACTACTGACTGAATGGTAAGACTACTGGGCCTCAAGTCTCCTATTACAATAGTGTCAGAATGGTCTATCATTGATTTCATAATTGTTGATTTTGACAAGTGTGGTAATCTACTAATCTATCTATATATATAAAATTCAAAGTCCTGACTGACTGATTGACTGACTGATATATCAACGCACAGCCCAGACCGCTGGACCTAGAAACTTGAAATTTTGCACATAGATACCTTATACCGTGTAGGCATCCACTAAGGAAGGTTTTTTGGAAATTCCATCTCTAAGGGGGACAAATAGGGGACGAAAGTTTGTATGAAAAATCTCATTCCTTGAGTTAATAGACTTGAAACTTGGCATGAATATTTATCTAAGTAAATTATAAAGTTTGTCATTTTTAGTTTTCCTAAACTACCCCCTCAGGAGGGACTGGGGGGTGTCAAAGTTTGTATGGAGGAATTTTAACGCGCGTTCCGATTAACTCGAAACTCAGAATTTATACTTTATACCAAGAATAAAGAATAACGTGTATCAGAGTTTTTCGAAATTCTACCCCTAAAGGGGTGAAAAGGGATAGTAAATTTTAATGGGCAGGTTTTATTGCGGGGCTTGATTAACTCGATAATTGGTGTAGATAATCTTTCAGTCAAGGTACGGAAAAATCCCAAACGTTTTTTTTTTAATTCCATCCCTGTGGGGGTGAAAACAGGGAATATAGTTTATATGAAACATCTTATTCATTTGGTTAATTAACTTGAAACTTGGCACAAATACTTGCCTAAGCAAGTAATAAAGTTTGTCAGTTCTTTGGAGGGAGGAAGAGGAGGGGGTGGTGAGGAGGGAAAGGGGGAAGGAGATGGGTGATGAGGAGAGAAAGGGGGAAGGGGAGGGTGTGGTGAGAAGGAGAGGGAGGGGACAGGTGGTGAGGAGGGATAGGGGTGGAGGGGGGGAGAGGATGGAGAGGGATAGGAGGGTGCAGTGAGGGGGAAGGCGTGGAGAAGGAATGAGGGGGTTGGTGAGGGCAGAGGGGGAGGGGAAAGCGGTGAAGGGAGTGTGAGCAGGTTAGAGGGGGAGGAGGAGGTTAGCGGGAAGGTGAGGTAGGGCACAAAAACAGGAGTAAACTCCAGTCGTGCGTCGGAGCTGACACACACTTTTTTTGTTTGCTTGAACTCGCTAATCTCTGGAACTACCAGTCGGACTTTAATAAATTTTTTTGCGGAAGGCTAAAGGTGCGTGGGTGGATAAAAGAAAAGTTCTGACTGACTGACTCATCAATGCCCAGCCTAAACCCTTGGACTTATAAAGCTGAAATTTTGCACAGAGGTTCCCTTTATAAGGTAGACAAGAAATAGAGAAGGATTTTTGTTCTCGTGGGATATTTGCCGACATCCACGTGGGCGAAGCCGCGGGCAAAAGCTAGTATCTAATATAATGGCGTCATAATGGCGTCATTATGACTTTCCAATGGTTAACATAAGTTAACCATTGGACCTTAACCTAAGTTAAGCTGAACTATACAATATGTAATTACCATAAGTAGTATGATACTTCTGATTCATAGTAAGTTTTGTTTACATTACATAATTTATGTATTCGTAAATGTTTTATAAAGGCGCCATAGTCTGCACAAAACACCCAATCTTAAAGTTGAATGCTTTTAGAATAAGATCTAAATGTCATTTTGTTTGTTTTGTTTATGTTTAAATAAAGAAATTTCAAATCAATCAATCAAATGGTTAACCACTGACACTCCATTGTAAGAAATTATGAATTTAGCAGATTACGAACTTTTAGCAAAATGACAATGCAGTGACAATGGGATCGTGTTGGAATGACGAATTTCTAAAAAATAGCAGACTTGGGGCCCTGCACGCTTAGCATGATCGCCGTAGAAACGGGTTTTGTCTACGGAAGAATAGACAAAATGGAAGAAAGTAGAAATATTTGTACGCAATCTACGCGTCTAAGCATGGCAATGTGTAGTTTTGTCTATTCTTCCGTCGACAACTGGTCATCTCTTAACTGCCACGGCTTATTTTGATTTAGTTTAATTTTTTTCAATTGTTTTTATCTTTTTATTACGGGCTCTTTCTTGTGCACAATATTTTCTTGTTCTACAATATCACATGTATATTTTCAACATGAATGATGTAACCAATATTTTGTAAAAATATTTTGATTTAAAAGACTGTCCGTGGAGTTTCTAGCCCGTTCTTCTCCTTAAGGAACCTACAACGCTTTGGATTGGGCAACTAGCTTCATCTTTCTGACTGATCGATATCTTGACAATTCAAAAGTGCCTGTAAATGGTTTATTTGAAAACATTTTTTTTACTAAAAAAAAAAAAGTTTTACTATTAGCTGATGGTAAGTAAAACTTTGTTTTTCCAAATTATTTTTGAATATTTGTAAGAAAAACAATATATTTAAAGAGTTTGTGATTTTTGGTAATTAAAATTATTTATGTAATATAGCAGTAATATAGTAAAATAAATGATAATTAATAATAATAATATAATAAAAATAAACGAAAAAATTATAATAAATTAAAATAATATATTAATATTTTTTTTAAATATATAATTTTTAATTAATTTATTATTTCTATTAGTAAGTATATTATTTAAATCATTCTTAATACCAACAAATCACAAACTCTTTTCTTGAAACGTATTTTGTGCGCAGTACCTATATTTTCCATTCAAAACTAGGTGAATCCGGATAGCAAGTGATTTCTACTAGCACACGTAATACATCAATTTTAAGGTATTGTCTCGTGACCGTTTGTTATTGGATAAACATATTAGTGTGGCGGTGGGCGGAGTCATGTGACTTCGAGATTTAAACATAAGGCTGTGTTCATCATGGTAAGGAATTCTATCAACAAGTTTATTTACTACAACTAAATTGCTTATTCTGTAAATAGGACATCGGAATCACCTTTACACGTCATATTAAAAAAAAAAAAAAAAAAATAAGCCAGATGGAGTCGACAATTCCTATTTGCCAACCCCTGAGAAGAAATTGCGAAACAAACTCAAGGGTCAAAGTCTCTTTTAAAGTCCAGACATAATCTTGGTCAGATCATGTGAAGACCATGTAGATCAAGAGATTTATGAGAGATAGATGCAGAGAGTAAGTAGTAGCTAGGTACTGAATTGCATGTCTGTGTGTCTGTATGGTAGGATTTGGTACGGTGTTGGTTTCAGGTTAAGTAACAGGGTGCATTCGGAAAGCTGGCAACGTCACAAATACCCATCGGTCAAATATTTGGCTGTTTTCATTCGTGGAGGAGCTCGTGGCTAAATAATAACAGCCGCACGGGTCGATCCATCAGGTTAAGCTACGCTTGCCGGGGTTGGTTCGTGGATGGGTGACCATCTTTATTTCATACCGAGACTACTACGTGCCTCGGAAAGCACGTTAAGCCGTTGGTCCCGGCTGTCATTCGTGGATCTTTGACGGGTCGTCAGAAGCCCGAAAGTCTGACATCATATTACCCAGTACTGGGTTGTGGAGGTCAGATAGGCAGTCGCTCCATGTGAAATACTGGTATTCAGCTGCATCCGGTTAGACTGGAAGCCGACCCCAACATAGTTGGGAAAAGGCTAGGCAGATTAACCGATGTATAAATTAAAAAGTGATCTGAATCTCCTCTGATGATTTACACATCGGTATGACGTAATAACATGGCGGATACTTTCATGGTGTTAGAAAACAGATTAAAAAAACTGAATACTTTGAAATGAATTTTAAAATTTATATTTATTTTATGAACTAAAACTAACATTTTCCGACTGCTTTTTGCCTAAGCTATATAGTTATATTTTTTCTCATATAGAGTAAAATACCGTCTTGCTAGAATCCGGAATCCAAAACTTCGCAGTATGAACACAACCTTATAATGCTGGCTACAGTAGAACCGGGTGCATTGACATTTCTTCCAACAACACTGTTCTGATACGTGAAGCCGCCACACGTTGAAAATGTGACTCCCTACCCGGTTCCTGATTGGTTGTTCAATAATTAATACGATAATCCGGAAAAATGGGGTAAGATACCTACAAATTTGTAAAGTTGTTTTGTTTCTTTGAATTAGAAAGTTGGTTAGTTACGAGTATTAGTACTCACTAATACTCGTAACTAACCAACTTTTTGATTTTTTGCGTTTTGTTTTTTTCATTTTTCTATAATTTTCATTTTCTTTAGATACTAAAATTTTGTGGATAAATATAAATAGCGAAATCATTTATGTAGGTATATGATCGTAATCCGATAATTCATAGATTTAATCACGTGTGCTCAATGACCACATAGTGTCATTGTTTTCTTCCAATAAAACTAGAACATTATGCAGTATCAAAATATAATGACCATTTTCTATGAGAAACTATGGCAAAAGACAATGTTTAAACATACATACGTATACAAATACATTTAAAAAAAAAATATTTTAAAATATTAAATATTTTAAAATATTTTTTTAAAATGTATTTATTTTAAAATCCAGTTTTAGCTGTATTATTCCGGCTCTGCTGGTGATCACAGTAAGCGTAGTCGCTGACGATGAAGAGGAACACAAAGCGATGGTGATGAAGCGACAGATCAACAGTCTACCCCTGGTATATCCCCAAGGAGGAACTTATAAGGTACGAAATGGAATGATACGTATGGTTGAGTTCGTCAATTAGATTAATAAGATCAAGCTTAATAGAATACTAGCTGCACCCCACAGTTTCACCTGCGTAGATTGGGATAAAAGTAGCTTATGTGTTAATCCAGGCTATAAGCTATCTACATACCAAATTTATAATATTAGTGTGATTATTTTTATCATGACTGTGATGATCTTACACCTATAGTACTTCGATTAAATCATATTCAGTAACTTGACAATTCGAAGCAAAATAATGTTACCATACTTTATTACCGTCATTACTTTTATACTTATTATGGTATAAATAAATATAACGTGTTTCAATTAAAACTTGATAACAATGATAAACAATATAAACGTCAGTCATAGGTACTGTAGAGGTTGTAGAGTATTGACATTACGCGATATTTTTCTTTGAATTTGCTGGAGATTGAACATGAGTTAGGTTCTGCGTTAGCATTTTGACTTCCTGGCGCATTCCTCCCTCTGGCTCGATACTGTCCGATGGATTAATGTATCACGATGTTGAGTTCTTAAGTTTTGTTGTTAAGTTTTTTGTTAAAGGTTTGTGTGAATTGTCACATCATTTTATTATCGAAAGAGGCACATTATTCTTCCCTCCGGGTTTTGTTTGACGGGGCTCAGACTGGATAAATGCGATATTTTTGGGTGCACAATGGCACACTTTAATATTAACTTGACTGACACTTAGCATAGTGTTAGTTTTTCGCGTTTCGTTTGTCCAGAGATGAGCCTGTACCTAGAAGTACATACAATCCCTCATATTGTCGGCTTTTTCCCGGAGTTAGGTAGGGTGTCTATTTTTAGGTTTAGGTAGGTTTTGTCTGTATGATCGAATGTCTTGGTCTGAATAAAAGTTTTATTTGGAAGTTGACTGCGTTAATCCCTTTATTCAAGGGTGGGCGTAGCTCATGTAGAGGTTTTGTTGTGTACAAGCCATAGTATGGATAACTGGCTGACATTCCGATCATTCAAACATCGAATATTCTTATAAAAAAGTGATGGTCGCTTTTTTATAAGATTTGACAGATAGCTGGTAGCTAGGGCTCCGCGTAGGACCTAGGGAGTGTATTATACTTTGATTCTGATTTAATATAGCGGGCTTCAGCCCCATTTCTTCTGAGTGCCTCTCGTATCATTTAGTAGTTAGTTACGAAACCCCCTGTGAGGACCTGAGAGTACCGGGTCTTCACAGTACCAAGTCAAGGTTACTAGGTAGACCTACATGAAGAGGTCAATCTGGATAGACAAAATCTGACCCAATCGGTTTGAAATCTGGTCAAACCATACGTACGAGTATTACGAAAAGGTCAGACATTTTAGTTTCAACGATTAGTTTATTGTTCCAGTCAACGGCCAATCTAAAGCAGTAACTATGGTAGGGATAGATTTTGGTCAGATCAGGTGAATCTGAAAGTAGAACTGAACGTGTATGGTATCCTTACCATCCATATATTTACAAGTAGTTAGAAGTCTTTGAGGAAAGAAGAAGACGTAGTTGACACAGCCAGATCTAGACTATCGCAATAATAAACGAGCTTAAAAAAATAGCTACACCTTTATTTTAATTGAAATACCATGTTTATCTATAACTCTTGCGCATTATTGCGCATTTGTTTATCCTGAAGAAATAAAAATAAAATAAAACAAACTCTCCTCACAATTATTGTAACCACCTTATTGTAAGTACCTACATTCTGAGCAAATAAATGAATATTCTATTCTGTTCTATTATATTCTATTCGTCTTCTTTATTTCTTTTCTTTTCATTTTTTATAACCTCGATGACATTTCTTACTGTATTTAATTCAAACGATTATAGATTAATTTATATATTTTCATACCTAATTGTTTTTTAAAATTATAATATCTTTTACTTACATAATAATATGATTTGCATTCCTATGTGACGGTAGAAAATGGAGGACTCCTATTATAAAACATCTACCTGTGTATTAATATTATTAATTACCCATGTTTGCAACCCAATATATGATTTCATTTGATTTGATCTGTCCTCAGCTTATCATAGGCTTCTCAGCGCCAATCCACGCCGAGGATTACATCAGCCTGGCCTTCGCAGCCAACTTCCAGTATCAGTACGTGCAGTTCACGAACATCACCCAGCTGTCTCAGTACTACTTCATCAAGACGGTGTCCAGGGAACAGAGAGAGGCTGAAGTGGCTGCTAGGAGGGATGAGAGGCTCACTTTTTATACTGCTGTTGCTGACATGTTGAAGTCGTGAGTATATTTAATATTTGAAGAAGTGGTCTAGAATAGTACGTTGATTCTGGTGAAGATACTTTTCTTTAGAAGTCACATACAGTTGGTTCTTGGATGTGAAATAAAAAATGTTAGGACCAAACATTTTGTAGATGAGAGCAGTGATAACCCAGTGGTAACGGCCGGGATTTACGAATTGTAGGTCATAGGTTCGAACCCCGACAGGCGCTTTACTTTGTGTAATATTTCATCACCACTGCTCTCAAAACGGTGAAGGAAAACATCGTGAGGAAACCGGCATGTCCTAGAACCAAAAATTCGAAGACATGTGCCAACCCGCACTGGCCCCGCGTGGTGGATTACGGCCCGCTCCCTCTCATGTGAGGAGGCCTGTATGCCAGCAGTGGGAACATAATAGGCTGATTATGTGTATAGACCAGACAAGTATTCGAGGATCTTGGGGTGAAGATGCAACCAATGTCTAATTTTCCGGACCATCCAGGCTCATTGTCCAGGAATAGCCGGATCTTGAAAAGATCAGGGACCGTCCTCCCTGCCTGCCTAGCCTTTCCCCAACTATGTTGGGGTCGGCTTCGAGTCTAACCGGATGCAGCTGAATACCAGTATTTTACATGTAGCGACTGCCTATTTGACCTATCAGGGACCGTCCTTTGCCGTGAAAAAAGATCATGGATCCATCATGATTCCGTTGCGAAAAAAAGATGGTGCTATAGGTCGTATATAGCTCCGTCTTTCTCTTTCACTGGAACGATGATGGATCCATGATCTTTTTTCACGTCATTATAATGTTCTTGCTTAGTCTAACCGGATGCAGCTGAATACCAGTATTTTACATGGAGCGACTGCCTATTTGACCTATCAGGGACCGTCCTTTGACGTGAAAAAAGATCATGGATCCATCATGATTCCGTTGCGAAAAAAAGATGGTGCTATAGGTCGTATATAGCTCCGTCTTTCTCTTCCACTGGAACGATGATGGATCCATGAACTTTTTTCACGTCATTATAATGTTCTTGCTTAGCTTTGTAGCTATTTGCAAAATCGGCACATTAAAATTTAATAACGTTATTATTTCCAGAAAAGGCATAAATGGTGAAGAGTGTGTTTATCGAGCGATTTGTGAATCTGCGCAGTATCCGGTAGAAGAAGAAGGACTGGTGGGAGAGATATTACACATACTTCTTACGTAAGTCAAAATATAACATAATTTTAATTATTATCGTCATAAGCAGCCAAGAAGATTTCCAAAATGATTTGGTCAAAAGTAAAGTCCCTAATAAAACAAAAAAAAAAAAAATGTAAAAAAACATCGAGAACGGGTCTTATCGCGATATTTCTTTTTACAAGTAGGTACCTGTTTACCTCGGAAAAAGGAATATCGCGATAAGACCCGTTCTCGATGTTGTTTTATAATGTGTACAAATCGCGAAACTTTAAAATCAAAATTCTAAATCTTCTCTATTCATTTTTGGTCCGTAGAAGTAAAGTGCCACAAAATTATCTGACCCGGTGGCTTTAATTGGAACTAACGAAATCACTATGAAAAGTGACAAGGCTTGTCATATTTTATTCACCGACATTACCGCCGTTACCGGGTCAGATAAGTCTGAGGCACTAATAGTAGAGAGTCGACTTCGTAGTTGGTTTATCACGCCTAGGAATGTCAGTTGTACATCATAGAACGACAAGGTATCTAGGGTGGGGGGTGTTAGGGGTCTTTGTGACAGTAAGATAACTTTAACGTTCGTGGAATTTTAATTTACTGGGCATAATCAGCCTGTTCCCACTGTTGGGACACAGGCCTCCCCTCTTTCAGAAGAAGTGGGTATAATCTACCACGCGGGCCCAGTGCCGATAGGTAGATGTCACAAGTCTTCGAATTTTTGGTTGTAGGACATGCCGCTTTCCTCACGATGTTTTCCTTTACCGTTTTGAGAGCAGTGGTTATGATATGACTATTAATTATTTACAAAGTAAAGCGCCTGTCTGAGTTCGATCCCACAAGCTACAACTCGTAACTTGGAACCGTTACCATTGGGGCACCACTTCTCGCAATCGCAATTTACTGGCAATTTATCTAAAATGAGAATGCATTTACGAGATCAACTATGCCTATGTAGTACCTGATTCCGGCCGCCAAGCAGGATTGTTATTCTTTGGATTGGAGGCCCCTGATGCTGCTGCAAGTTACTGCCTTTTATAAACAGACTTCAATCATGAACAGCAGTGATAGCCTGGTGGTGTGACCGTCGGACTACCAAGTTACCATCAATCAATCTGCCTAGCCTTTTCCCAACTAAGTTGGGGTCGGCTTCCAGTCTAACCGGTTGCAGCTGAATATCAGTATTTTATATGGAGCGATTACCTATCTGACCTCCAGAACCCAGTAACTGGGTAATACGATACCAAGTTACCATATTATAAAAATAAAATGGTCTCGAGTTCGAACCCAAGCCACGCATCTCTGACTTTTCAGATTCATGTACGTATTGTATAAAAAACTAACACTAACTTGCTTAAAAAAGTGTGGCTGACACTGGCTTGGCCACCATCAGGGATTTTACTTTTGATAACACAAAAATTTAGTCGTTAATTAGTCGAAATTTGTCGCCAAATATCAGAATTTGTCGGTCACTGGTTCAAAAGTTATAAGGGGTCATTGGTGGCCGATCTGGAGAGAGTCTCCCCAGCTTGGCCACCTTTATATCTCAAAAACTAGGGCACCTAGCGGAGATCTGTTTTCTCCCAGATTTAGTCGCTAATTAGTCGAAATTAGTCGCCAAGTCACAGATTTAGTTGGGTCTTAGTTTAGAAGATATAATGAGTTCAATTTTTAAGTATAGTTCAAGAGCTAGATTGAAGAGTTTACGATAAAATCTTTCGAGTTTAGAAGATATAATGAGTTCAATTTTTAAGTATAGTTCAAGAGCTAGATTGAAGAGTTTACGATAAAATCTTTGATCTAGCTCTTGGTCTATACTTAAAAATTGAACTCATTATATCTTCTAAACTAAGACCCGACTAAATCTGTGACTTGGCGACTAATTTCGACTAATTAGCGACTAAATCTGGGAGAAAACAGATCTTCGCTAGATGCCCTAGTTTTTGAGATATAAAGGTGGCCAAGCTGGGGAGACTCTCACCAGATCGGCCACCAATGACCCCTTATAACTTTGGAACCAGTGACCGACAAATTCTGATATTTGGCGACAAATTTCGACCAATTAACGATTAAATCTTTGTGTTATCAAAAGTGAAATACCTGATGGTGGCCAAGCCAGTGTCAGCCACACCTTAAAAAACGGTGAAGGCAAACATCGTGGGGAATCCGGCATGCCTGAGAGATATTCTCAACGTCATGTGAAGCTAAGTCAGGGGCGCATGGGCGGCATGAAAACTCTGACACCAGGTTAGTCACTAACCACACGAAAAAGAAGAATCAAGAACGAGATTATTGATTATAGATTCGTCGAGTTACCAAGATAATGTCAAGATCCCTTTAAATATTGTGAAATTCTTCGGAGTGTTGTTAAATCATTCAAACTTTAAATAAATACATGTTATTAAAATTATCAGATTATTTGACTGTCAATCTCCATTCGGATCAATGAACGCATTCTCTCCATCATGAATATTTTACACTTAATTAAGTATAAATAATGTCAAGATATGGTATCAGTTACGAAATAATGAAAGACATTAATTAGCGTGTTATAACTTCGTGGTTTCAACAGTCAACTGTTGAAGACTCGACATAATTCCAGAATTTTCGAAGCTAAAACTTAATTTAGGAAAGATAGTGCCATAAAAAGTAAGCAATTTCAACTTCATTTTCTCACCAATCTTTGTTTATTATGAGCTGGTTAAATATGTCTCATGGGTAATCACATGTAGGGT
This sequence comes from Cosmia trapezina, assembly GCA_905163495.3. Taxonomy (NCBI): domain Eukaryota; kingdom Metazoa; phylum Arthropoda; class Insecta; order Lepidoptera; family Noctuidae; genus Cosmia; species Cosmia trapezina. Next base: position 21,950,488 of record LR991037.1, read on the forward strand.
GTTTTACATATCAACTCTGCCCACCCTAGCCGTAATCAGCCTAAGAAAAGAATTAGAATTTCTCCCATTCTCGTGTCACCCCATTTCATGTACCTATTTTGCGCATTTCAGACCTGACTACGGAAGGACGCCGTTTGACGAAAAAGACGAAGACTGGGAATTCTTGATGGGAGCATACAATGATGCAGCTGTAGCTGGACGGCAGATGTTCAACTGTGCCTCCATTTACTCCGGATGCCCTGAGGGTCAGGGGCTGATGGAAATGTTCAGTATACTGAGGGATGAATGAAGAAACCTTGGATTAATTTACATTTTATCTATTGGGTGAAGGTGTCTTTGAAGTATATAGATATTCGTTTTGTAGATACCTTTGCTTTACTGGATGTTTGTACAGTTTATGATATTTTCTGATGAAATCTTATTGAAAAGTGTTTGCACAGTGAGGCATAAATTAAACATTTATTTATTTTTGAAGTCATAGCGTTCTCGTTGTCATTATTTTGAAACCGCCTACTGAGAAATACGCAATAGCATATCTAACGTCTGTATAAGCTTAGTAGAAATGAAAACAACAAATTCATCAAGCACCCGTTTCAAAGCTCACGTCTTCAAAAACCCACAACAAATAACAACATTAAAACCAGCAATATATCTCCGAGATCTTGTCCAAAAGACTAAAAATGTGGTTCAAAAGAAACATCCAGAGGAGCAGTAATCCTGAGCAGTGGCGGTTATAAAGTGTCTAAAGCAAAGCCCGGCTGTTTGCCCAAACCGCTTCTTGCGACAAATTAAGTAAATCTCATATATGAAGCCGGTCACGTACATGCGATCTTTTCCTTACAATATTTACATTGACTTAGTGGTTTGTCAACTATTGGTTCTCGATTGCATTTGGTTTAAAATTATTTGGGTAAGGATGTTGGCACGATTTTGATTTGTTGGTGGTTTTTCGACGTTTATTTGACTTCTCAAACGTTTTAAGTCGTAAAAGTTTCTTATCTTAGAATCTTTTTATGTCACATTGAGACTGTATACATTAACTAGTTTCATTTTGATTTCGTGTACATGTCACTGTATAATTATGAACTTCGTTAGTTTATAATCTATCTCGTGAGATTTTTTATAATCTATCCATGTCAAACCATCAAATTGTAAATGAATCCTGCATTTACCGACAAGGTTCAATCTGTCCGATTTTATCACTCGTAAAATTGCGAACCGTATTATTACCGGCCGGTGTTAGCGCTAGCTCGTTCTGTGTCCATAGAATGGAAACAAAACTAAGAGTCAAATAAAATGGATTTAAATAAAATAATAAATATGGATAGATTATAAACTATTGAAAATTAATACGTTATATTGTAAGCACTATGGTATGCACGGATTTCCAGTATAAGCTGATTTCGCATTGTATAGGATTTCCTTACAATGAGAGGTTATAAAACACTATCGAAAACGGAAACGGGGAAAAACCCGGGGGGGGGGGAACGGGGGAAACGGTTAAAAAGAATATCGCGATAAGACCCGTTTTCGATAGTGTTTAAGAATGTGTACAAATCGCGAAAGTTTAAAAAGTTTAATGAGAGGTTAGTGTAAACTGGAAATGTATAGCTTGATGTGTAGCCGTGTGTACAGTTAGATTATAAACTAACGAAGTTCATAATTATACGGTGGCATTTAGAGGTTTTGCTTTTCTTTTTCTGTAAGGAATTATTGTATCCACACATTCCACACTGTCAATTGGTAATTAAAATCATTGTGTTTTATGACCATATTTTAACAAAATACCACTACTACATGACCGAAGAGGATTTACAAAATAGTTGATGAAGAAATAACTTAGATGTTCCATGAAACAGCCAAAGACGAACCTGTACCTTTTAAGACTGGGTATTTAATATTTTTTCCATTTTATTCTAATTGATAAATACAGAAAAAGCAGTAACTAACACCGGTAACATTACTATAATGTGTAGTTGAAAAAGGGATATACCACGGAGCACGGATTCACCGCACCAGTAAGTTCTAGAGATGGCAGGACTATAGCGAGCGCGCAAGTGCTAGTCATCACCTGTGGTATGTGAGGGGTGAGGCAGGTGGGGAGGGCGCCATTGACAAGACGCACGTGCTTGACATATCTTGACGTTTGTCTACCTCCCCCGTCTCACCACTCACATACCTCAGGCGGTGCCTAAAATAAAATTCGTGACGCCGAAAGTGCGTTGAGCGTACAACTTCTGTCATCTCCGTCATTCAAAGCTGAAAGTTTGTATAGGTACGTCATTTTTGTCGTAGTACAAGTAATCGGTGACACGATTTGTTTGTATGAAAAGTGTTGACGGTGTCGCCGAGGCGTCTTCGTGCTTTGTGGGATATTTATGTACAGACTAGCAGGTCAAGCCACCCGAAACTGTCAAATTTTCCCAATCAACCTTGAACCTAATGCTTTAGCGGTAAAGATAAAAATATATTAAAGAAATTTGACAGATTGTAGTAGCCTGCCAACTTCACACGATAGCTGACAAATACACGTTAGCTGTCAAATTAGTACCCTTTGGTAATGAAGTTCGCGAGTATTGCGGAACAAAATGGCTTCTTTACAGTACTATACTTACTTGACTCGCATAGTATGTCGGTTGAATGGACAGCTCCAACCGCACGTAAAGTGATACCATCGCATGAGTTCGGATGTTGCATGCGACCGACAAAGTGTTGGATGGAATGTAAACAAAACTTGCATACGGGTGCTGTTGCAGGAGGTTCGTTGATCTACTAAAGGGCCTTATCACACTGACGATTTGCGAGCGTGTTTACAGCGAAGTGATTTGTGAACGAACTCGCCGCGAGCGCGTAGCGAGCACGCCACGAGTGAGCAACGTGTTCGCCGCGTTTTCATAATATTATACACTCGCTTGTCTCGCTCTCTCTTGTACATTCGCGTCAATTGGTCTCGTTACGCAAACGTGACGAGGTCGCTGCGCACCCGCGGCGTGGTCGCCGCGCACACGTTGCGAACTCGCGGCAAGCTCGCTGTGCACTTTCACCCCGCTTTCCACTCGCTCGCAACTCACTAGTGTGATAAAGCCCAAAGAGTCTAACGTTATGCTGGTATGTACTGATGTAGATCATCACCTGCCTAGCCTTTTCCCAACTATTTTGACGTCGGCTTCCAGTCTTACGGGATGCAGCTGAATACCAGTATTTTACATGAAGCGACTGCCTATCGGCTCCACTGTACTATCACACCCGCGCGTCCGAAACTTCATATTGGTGAATCATTTGGGTTAGGTTTGAATAGTGACCATCACCTCTATTACTGGCGAATCATTTGAGTTAGGTTAGGTTAGGTTATAACAGTGACCCTTAACGCGCGACGGCGAGCGAGCGAAGCGAGCGGTGCCGCGGCAGCGGCCGCCGAGCGCCATATACCCTCTGTTTTTGGTGAATTGTTTGGGTTAGATGAGGCGGTGAAGGTCTCGTATATTAGACGATGAAAGCCTCAGGGTCATTGACCTTGATTTCAAGGTCAATGATACTCGTACTGTAATTTTTTTTTTTTCGGCGTCTATTATTTTGCGCACTTTGTTGTTTTTATTACACTAAAAAGGGTCTATTGTACCCAAAAAAAAATAGCTAGTATATAAAATCGCCGGGTGCGTTTGTACAGTGGTTCCCTGCCTATCTGACCTCCACAACCCAGTAACTGGGTAATACGATACCCCTTGGTAAGATTGGTTGTCAGAATTTCGGGCTTCTGATGACCCGTAATGACTATCAAAGATCCACGAATGACAGCCGGGACCAACGGCTCAACGTGCTATCCGAGGCACGGAGGGGTCTCGGTATGTAAAGATGGTTACTCATCCACGGACCAACCGCGGCAAGCTTAGCTTAACCTGTTCGATCGACACTTGCGGCTGTTATTACTTAGCCACGAGCCCCCTATGTGCTGATGTAGATGATGATAAAAAAGTTGTTATACATACCGTGGATAATTTCATCTTCTCTATTTCAATAGGGATTATGTATGTTTTTTCTCTTCTATTATAAATAAAAAGAGAAGTCCTGACTGACTGACTGACTGATTGACTGACTCATCAACGCCCAGCCCAAACCCTTCAGAATCAGAAATTATTTATTGCAAAGAAACCTATCTACCTTGGACCTAGAAAGCTGAAATTTTGCAAAGAGGTTCCCTAGAGGTTACAAGGAGGAGGTTAGGTTTAGGTAGAGGTTCCTGGTTATAATGTAGACAAGGAATAAGGAAGGAATTCCCGGTAGTATGTTCCTGTGGGATATTTTCCGACATCGACGCGGGCGAAGCCGTTGGCAAAAGCTAGTAATCTATAAAGTAGAGTAATATAAACCCAAGAAAAGTAATAAAAGTTACTACTGTTTGTTGCTCCAACAATTTTCTATTTTTCTATTTTCGACTACAGTTACCTAATACGTGCAGTGTTACTACAGTGACTACAGACTGCAGACAACATCCTTACGATTATTGTCGCGGATATGACGTCATAATTTATGATAGGGCTTTGTTTGCATCTCATTTTTAGCCGCGACCGCAACTCAATTATAATTTTTGTACTTTATTCAAGCAGATAACGCACTTACTAACTTACCTTCAGTGAGAATTCAAACAGTTTGCTACTAAGAAATAATTATTTAAAGGTTTATTCACACAGCTTTTGAAGACGATACGTTTCAAGTTCATGTTCCGTTCCACCAAAAAAACGTTACATAAAATAATGAATTGTAAAATAAATAATGCGTTAAAAAATAAAATGAAATGGCATTTTGTTTCTTGATTCCTATACAATGCATATTTAAATAATGAAAGAGTCATCATCATAGTATAACCCGCTGTCTGTCTGTCTCTATGTATGCTTAGATCTTTAAAACTGCGCAACGGATTTTGATGTGGTTTGTGTTAATAGGTAGAGTGATTCAAGAGGAAGGTTTATATGTAAAATACATGCGCAGGTGAAGCCGCGGGCAAAAGCTAGTAAATGTATATTCCCTATTCGAAAAAACAAATAGCTGTTGGTCTTACGCACTTCCCCAATTTTTTAACGATATGAATTATTATCAAATGAACGAAAATCACGACACCTCACACACATCACGCGCCACACACACTTGACACACCTCACACACCCCACACACATCACACACTTCGCACACCTAACACAACCATATCAATGTATTCACTGTGTTTAATTCACGAGCGAGCGAGCGTGTTTGAAGTAATAAAAATAATACTTTTTGTAAATGGCAATAAAGCACGAAACACGCGCTCGAAAAAAAGATATGTGTATTAGACAAAAAAATAATTAAAATAAAATTATTTTTGTAATTTTTAAGTTGTACAAACAGCCAAAGCTGTGGAAGAGCGGAGTCTCCTAACACAGGCGTTATTATGCTTAAAAGGAGGCTCCAATCATAAACTAATATATAAACTATGTAGTTGGTACAAAAATATAAAAAAAAAAAAAAATAAAAAAAAAAAAAAAAAAATGAACGAAAATCTAAGGTGAAGGATCAGTCTCTGATCTGTAAAAAAGTGTCTTTCAATATCAGATTTCTGATGCTAAAACACCGATTACCGTGCTAAATTTCTTTTGAAAAACCATGCATTGTATCTCAGGAAATGAAAAATGCCAGCATTTTATTCGACTAAAAATGGTGGTCTCCCACGGGCCCCATTGGGCAATCAGTTCAATAGTAGCCGATTTAGACGCCTCGAGAATTTATTGAGTGGTCCAATAGTGCCTAACTGGATTTATTTTGTGCTTACCACGCACTGAGCGTAGATTAGTCCAGTCCACGGCGTAGATAGAGACGGAAATAGGATGATTGTAGTGGTGTGAGAGGGGACGACAGGTTTATTTGCATGATTTTGCACTATCCTTGGTTGCTTCCTTACCTTGCTACTATTAGGACTATTATTGGGTGTCTCAGTAAGAACTTGAATTTTAAAAACTTAAAAATATAGATTAATTAAATTCACATTACAAATTTTACAAATTTTTTCATTTACATTTTTTTGCTTAATATGTACAGACGTACTAATGAAATAAAACATTACACAATTATTATTATTATTTGTGTTATGAAACTAAATATTGGTTAAATGTTGCTTTGAGGCGGGAATGCACTCTATTGACGAAATTTTGCAGTACATTTTGCAGTAGAATGTCATTACTTCTTCTGTACATACTAATTAAGAAAAAAAAAATGTAAATAAAACATCAATTTAAGTATATTTTTAAGTTTTTAAAATTCAAGTTCTTACTGAGACACCCTTTATTTTTTATGTCAATGATCAGAAATCGCCACAAGCTATACATAAACAAAATTATTTAGTTGATATTTTATTATTTCCTTAATATTGTTATTATGTTATTATAGGATAGTACTTAAACGCACATAAAAATTACCAATTTCTCCCAACAGAAAAAAACTGTTTGAAGATCAAAATTTGCATGTCTAAATAAATTAAACTTAACATCAGGTAGACGGAGCTCCGCTTGTGACTTTGGACAAAAATTGATGTATAAATAATGATTATTATTTGTACAAGTTTTGATATTCAATTAGTTAATTAGTAGTGCAATCATTGATTTGGTGTACATGTAGATTATTAGATGTAAATTATTTGAGGTAAGGATATTTTTCTGGTGTGCGATTACTAATTTCCCGTTATTATATAGTTTTATGACTCGCTAACCTATTATCGACAGTTTGAAATATTATGTGTTTTCGAGAAAATAGCTCCCATAATATCTCATAATATATCATACTTTACCATAATGCTCGGCACCCGTTGCATAGCATTGAATATTAAATATGGACATCCTCCAGCGTGGGTTTTGTCGTAATTGTACGCTTGCTAAGTGGATTTGTGATCAGCGTATACTGCTATTAAGTGGGTGTTATTGCAAATCTGTTTGACAGTTACCCATTATTTAGAGTGACACCCACGGAAGAGTTTGAATTCCACAAAAGCAATCAGCTATACATAAAGTAATATAGTGCATATGCCCATATGCATAGTATATAATTATGTGCATTATGTAGTGTGGTTGTTCCAACCCACCATCTACAGACCTTAAAAGAAGATTTTTGGCCGTAAGGCGACATATTTCGACGTTTCCGAGGACGGTTATGCGACACCACGCAGCGAAACACGACGCCGACAACGTTAAGTATACAGGGTGTAAGGGACAGCCCTCCGCAAACTAACAGGGTGCATTCAGCTCCTCATTTTGAATCATATTCCACCGGAAATTTTCTCAGGAAAATTTTCATTTTTGAAATATTTTTTTTTAATTTACATTTTCATTATTTCAATGTAAAATTGCGTTGTGTGTTCGCAGCACTTCATTTATGTAAAAAAATCTGCAAAAAAAAAAACAACAAACAAAAAAAACCAGCAATGGATGTTGAAATACTTTAACCAACGATGCGTGAAATCAGCTGTTCACTTTCTGTCTAGCTACAGAGTTCATCGAACTCACCGCATACGTATTACCTACCCCTCTCAACTAGTAATAGACGCTCCGATTTGTGCACAAAAACACAAACAAATCAGGTTTATTGGATTCCCATAACGTTCCTGAAAAAATTTAATGTACCGGTCATCTTAGAATGACATACTGAATTCACCCTACCAGTTTGCGGAGGGCTGTCCCTTACACCTTGTATAGATATAGTTTTAATAAGGTTTATTAATATGTATTAGTTTATTATTTTTTCATATTGTCACGATATAGGAGCTCGTGGCTCTAAGTAATAGCCGCTCGGGTCCATCTAAGCTATGCTTGCCGGGGTTGTCCGTCGATGGATGACTATCTTCACATAACGAGACTTCTCCGTGCCTCGGAAAACACCTTAAGGCCGCGTTTCCACTGACGCGGAGCTGGGCGGAGCGGAGCGGAGACGTGCAGGAATCGTCCAATTACAGACGAGGCAAGAGACGCGATGTGGATTTCAACATTATGATTGGTCGATTCCTGCACGTCTCCGCTCCGCTCCGCCCAGCTCCGCGTCAGTGGAAACGCACCCTAAGCCGTTGGTCCCGGCGGTCATTCGTGGATCTTTGACAGTAGTTACGGGTCGTCAGAAGCTCGAAAGCCTGACAACCAGTCTTACCAAGGGGTATCATATTACCCAGTAACTGGGTCCACAACCCAGTCAGATAGGTAGTCGCTTCATATAAAAAACTGGTATTCACCTGCATACGATTAGACTAGAAGTCGACCCCAACATAGTTAGGAAAAGGCTAGGCAGATGATACACAACAATAATAATATTCAACATAAGACCGCAAGTGAAAGTAAACTAGAATTCCGAGCGAATAATTCAATTAAAAATGGCTGTACTCGTCGAGCAGGCATCCGGGAACAGCTTATTAGTGTCACATTATTATATGACGTCATTAGGTGGGTAGGACGAGTCAGTTTTTTTTCACCGACTTGTATTTTTTGTGTTTCGAAGAGAAATATCTACTTCTTTCTTTATGTTGTTAACTGGGCATTTCTTCAATCAATCAGGAATAAATTCAGTACAGGAAAGGATAATATTATGTACCTAAATCAAGACTTCTAGAATACTTGTTTAGATTTTTTTTAAATAACAGTTCCAAAGTAGTACCTACCGTAGCACCAGATTCTCCTCTCTCTCTATACTTCATTAAGGGATTAAATATAATGACTACCAAAAAAATTAAATGCTCACCAAAATGGATAAATGCTCACCAAATCTGCGTCGACCTGCTGACGAAAACCCTAATCCTAGACGGTCGACGTCAGGGGCACGCCAAGGTTTGGTTGGTTAGGTTCCTTTAAATCCTGCAGACAGAAATAGGAGCCCCGCGAAGCGACGCTCCGTCGACCTGCTGTCAGTTTTCTAAAGTTATAATTTCACAGTAAAATGGTTTTAATTTTGGTGAGCATTTATCCATTCTGGCAGGTATTTCGAATTTTTTGGTAGTAAAATAGGCACTTTTCTGGTAGACGTTTAAACACAAGCCCATCATTAATAAAGTGAGAGACAGGAAAAGTTTGCACATTCTGAAATTAGTTGATTAAAAATATATTTCATTATTTTTAATCAACTAATTACACATGCAAACTTTTTATTAGTCATCTTCCTAGACCTCATAACTAATATAGACCGTACATGTCCACATACTTAATAGTATTAGGTATGTAGACGTGTAGGTAGGTACGTTAGTAGTAACAGGTTGCTACTAATGTGTTAAAGCCCATCATTTACGAGCATCAGGGGAAAAATAAAACAGGGAAATTACTTTTTAGGACGCAAAATCTGTCTATTACACTCTGAAGGGTCATAGATTTTCTAGATAAGTAATTTTTACCCGACTACGGCGAAGCAAAAATTTTGATTTCGAAAAATCCGGAGTCACACGTCATGTTATCATCATAAATCGAACAGATTACCTACGTGTGACTCCAGATTTTTAAGTTGTCTGTCTCTTTCTAATTTCAGATGAGAATATTTTCTTGTTTCATACTTTTTAGAGCCTGATTTTTCAGTAGTCGAGTTTTAGTTTTTAAACTTAGGTACTTTTTAGGGTTCCGTACCAAAATGGTAAAAAGTAACCATTATGGAGCGACTCAGTCTGTCTATCAATCTGTCACAGCTGGATATCTCAAGAACTACTAATGCTATCAACTTGAAATTTGGAACAGTTTTAGATGACGTTTGCCTAACTATTTTGCAAATAACAAAGAAATAAAAATATGTAACGTGTTTTTTTGCAACAGAGACTGAAAGGGGTCTTAAAAATTGAAGTGGGGCTACTAGAGCATGTGGGGTATCATATGACAGAGCGCTGCTTGCACATTCTCATTTTTTTTTCTTTTTTATAGACCGCATAGTTTTCGACTATTGATGAAAAATGTGAAAAAAAAAATACCGTTGCCCCCCCTTATCTCCGAAGTTTGCATAGAGAAAAATCTGAAATTATTCTATGTGGCAGAAGTAGATTACAGGAAAAATAAAACGATGTCTCTAAATAGCACACTTTTTCAGAAATCGGAACGGAACCCGCGGTGCGCGAGTCTGACTTGCTCTTTATTCTTGACTTTAGCCTTGCCCGGTTTTTTATTTTTCAAATAAATCAAATCAAATCAAATAATTTATTTGCCTGAATATGGGCAGATAAGGTGATACATGTTACATTAAAGGTCTTTTAACCATATCCTACCTTAAAGGTGTGCAAATATTTAATATAATCTACGCCCTTATTGATGAGTTCCTGAAACAAACTGACAACCTACAGTACTTTTCAAATACATTTTTTTAAATAAAGAACTGTTGTTTCTTCTGATCATTTTCTAGCTTTTTCTCAGCTATGTGTAAACAATTTCAAAATAGAACAACAGTACTCTATTGCAAACTATGGAGGTTTGTATGTATGGCTTGTCGTGAATAACCTCACTATAACTGTTGTGTTGCTAGCTGTAGGCCACCCAAAAATAAAAAAAAACCTCGACTGTGACTTACATGTTTATCAAATCTCAGTTTCTATTCTATTCAGATCTTAATTCAGACTTAAAACTTAAAAATATTTACAAAAGAAAAATATTTTACAACAAAATGTATACAGGCTGTAATTTTAGTCACCTTTATGCTCTTAAGGGGTCATTGTACACAACAAACCTGGAATCGCGAAAAAAAAATCAGCTGTTCAGTACAGTTATGTTCGCATAGTTCGTCAAAATGTCTGAACAGCTGATTTTTTTTTCGCGATTTCAGGTTTGGTCCCATAGTAAAAGTTGTTTATAATGATGAGTACAATGACCCCTTAAGATGATAACGGTGATTAAAATTACACCCAGTATATGGTGACTGGTAATCAGTGACCGATACTTAAACACATGATTGTACTCATGATAACAAACAACTTTTAATAAGGGACCAAACCTGAAATCGCGAAAAAAAAATCAGCTGCTCCCTACATTTGTTTTTTCGCGATTTCAGGTTTGGTCCCATAGTAATAGTTGTTTGTTATCATGAGTACAATCATGTGATTAAGTATCGGTCACTAAATACCAGTCACCGTATATATCTACAAACGTTGTCTTTTTAACTTAGTTACAAAGTTAAACATCAGTATAAAGCGATACGTCTAGGAACGAGAACGGGCATGATGACACGGACACTTCGCAGTCTTCAGTTGTTTTGTTGTGCCATTTGTCTGTGGCCGATGACTGTTGTCTGGAAACAGAATAGCATCCCTTTTAGAATAATGTACAGTGGGCTGCATCAATTGGGTATCCCAGTTGTATTAAAATTATAATACAACTGGTGTACCCAATTGATGCATCCCACTGTACCTAGAAATATTATGTAGTTAAAAAATATACCTGTTAAAGTATTTTAATGTTTTTACTATTAGAAAAAATCTAAATATTTTTGTCCAACATGTATTGAAAGAAAATATCATAGTTGAATTCTCATTTCAGATATACTTCATAGATTAGTTCTCAAATAACAATAGCTTCTGATTCAAAATCTAATTCACAGAATTAATGTTTTAACTGAACCTTAAACTTTTGTTTCAACCAGACCCACATTGTAATTTCCGAACGTGAATGTCCATTTTGGCGTAAAATTTGCTCGTAATTTCATTTCACCGTTTCAACGGGCGTCACTTAAGAACATAATTTCATTAAAAATGTCATTTTATATTACCTGAAAACCATTTTTAAAAGTTTGTGGTATATTTTTCGTGGTTCAGGGATCGTTTCCATTTCGCAAATGGCTCGCCGGACGCAGTGGAACCCATTCAGGCCGTTCCTAGGGCAATCAATTTATTTTTGGTGAATGTTTATGGTATTTTATGAATTTATGTATTTATATTGACGTGTATGTGAAAGGGGATAAAGTGGGAGTGCTGTGAACAAGGTTATTTGTTAGGCTGTATGCTACTCTTTGTCATAGGAGTCACAGACAGTTCGCTGAGCAGGGCCTGCATGGAGGACGACGAGACAGCAGCTCATGTGCTTCTAAACTGCCCGGTGGTCGCCGCATACAGGGCAAAGTACTTCGGTAACCCAGGTATCCTCCGGAAGGTTGTCAGTAATGTTAAGTTGCTGCTGGCCTTCTTTGAGGAGCTGGGGTGGATCGAATTTATAATCGATTTTCCCACCCACATGCATAATACGCGCATTGTCGTGGAGTTGCGGATACCAACCCGTATTACCTATTACCTATAGGCTGTTTGCTATTTGCGAGGTAAATCTTAAATCAACTTAAAATATAAAGTCTGCTTACTTGTCTAAAAGAGTCTCTGTATGACTATAAATAGTTCTTCTATGGATGAAATGGTTTCTGTAAGGATGAAAGGTGTCCGGTGGAGCATCCCAGTTCATGCGGAACCCGAGGGCTTGAGCGAAGATCTGGTTCCAAGGCACCATGTTGACCTTGAAATTGAAGCGGAGCTGAAATCAGTTAAAACCATAGAAATTAGACACCTTTATTATAAACTCAAGGTAAGTAGTGGTTGTAATATTATCATGAGGTTTAAGTCAATTGCAGGGCTGTCTTGCTCAAAAGTAGATAAGACTGAGTATTAGTGATGGCAGACCCAGCGTTCTCGAACCTTTAGTGGTGTCGCTCTGGAGAGTATCAAGGTCAAAACTATAGTATTTGACCTTGATAAAATCCAGTCATATAATGAGATCTTATAATATAATAGGTTTAATTTGATGGCTTCCATCCCATGCATCAGTTGTCATCAGAAGCAAAGTGCAACAAGTGTACGTACTATATAAAACATGATCAAGATAAAAGAAAAGTAATACTCACAAAGAAATGTGTCATATTCCTGAAACTTAGGTATCTTCTTTGGCGGTGATTGGTAGACTCATTAGCTTTGCCAAAGTCTATAAGTATAATCACTACGAAACAAATATAGCACACCACACACACATGAATGTATTTGTACATTTTGTTGCCAAAGTTATACTTAACACAAATTAAAAGCTAAAACTGGATTCTATATTTGAAAGTAAAAGTTTGATACCCGCTTCAATTAAGCAGGCAGATACAGTACAATTTACTTCATCGTTATTATTCATGTATATTGTTTTAAATTTGAGTTCTAATTATAAAAATGTAGGCCAGTAATTTCGGGCCGTCGCGCGTCGGGTATTTTTTGCAAAGATTGTATTCATTCTCTCATTTATGCATATTGAATTTAATGGGCAATGGAATCTAGATTATTATAATAAAATGAATTCCACTTCTATCAATAAACACACTGATTCTATCCTCTAAAGATTTAGTTAATCTTATTCACATAATGTCTCTGCCTCAGATTGTTCTGAGGACTCTGCTAATATTTTTCACTTCAATCTTGAATTTAATATGTCACATTTTTTTTATTCAATTGAGTTTTTTAAACACAACTTTCTTTACACAACAAACTGTAAATATGAGGTGTAACACAGAAGTAATAAAAGCGACAATATTCATACGAATAACAGGCTTCATACGAACCTCAAGGAGGTCATATTTGATGTATTGTTTATCAACAATTATTGTATTTGGACAACGTAAACTAGTTCATTGGATGTGGGTTGAGTCTGTCACTGTTTTAGAATGTATTAAAGAAAGTGTGAATTGTTAAATATAAGGGTTGGGTCATACTTTCACAATACAAGGTATTTATTTTCTTTTAAGCATATACAAAAAAGATATTTAATCAGAATCGCCAACCTCAAAGATTTTTATTTATTTGTAAGCGATTTATTTAGGTAATGACCAACCAACCAATGGTGTTGGTTTGGTTGGTGGCCAATTATGTGAAATTTCCTGCGTAAGTGATATTGATGAGAAATGTAAACGCATCATTTGATGTTTTTACTGCACTTCCAATAACCAGTAATTGATCTAATCTAGGTGTCGCTGATAAGTAAATCCTTTAAAATAAAGTCTGGTTTGTCAGACAACATTATCTCGTATTTATTATCCGTCAATCTATCCATCTTTTTTATAAATAAAAAGAGAAGTCATGACTGACTGACTCATCAACGCCCAGCTCAAACCCACTAAGCTGAAATTTTGACAAGGAATAAGGAATGATTTCTCTTAGTACCACAGTATAAAAACATAGTACGTTCCTACAAGAAAGTTCTTAAAAGATAGTCCTACAAAAAAATGGTTGATCATTATTTATTTCATTACTAGCGAACCCGACAGACGTTGTCCTGTCTGAACGATCCTAGAACTCGACTGCAGCGCCACCTACCGGGTCCAATTGTGTTTTCAAACCATCCAGAAACCCATTCAAATATACACACAGTTTTATCTAAATCGGTCCAGACGTTGTTATACCGCGTTTTATCCTTTTTTAGGGTTCCGTGCCAAAATGGTAAAAAAGGAACCCTTATGGTGTGACTCAGTCTGTCTGTCGCTCTGTCTGTCACAGCTTGATATCTCAAGAACTACTAATGCTATCAACTTGAAATTTGGAACAATTTTAGATGACGTTTACCCAACTATTTTGCAAATAAGAAGGAAGTAAAAATATTTATATTTTTTTTTGTAACAGGGACTGAAAAGGGGTCTTAAAAATTCAAAGTGGGGCTACTAGGGCATGTGGGGTATCTTATGAAAGACCGCTGCTTGCACATTCTCAAAAAAAAAAATTTTTTTTAGACCGCATAGTTTTCGACTTTTGATGAAAAATGTAAAAAAAAATACCGTTCCTCCCCCTTATCTCCGAAGTTTGCAAAGATAAAAATCTGAAATTATTCTATGTGATAGAAGTACAAGATCCAGCTGCACGAGGATCGCCGATGCGAGGGGTTGTGCCCCGCAGAGCTGCGTATCTTCACGGATGGATCCAAAACAGGTAGTGGCACAGGTGCTGGAATCTTCTCGGACGATTTCAACATACACATAGCTACACCATTGGGGGCCCATAACACAGTGTTCCAGGTCGAGTGCATGGGTATTTCTCTGGCCGCTTCAGCCATCATGGCCAGGGAAGTTAAGGACCACTCGATCCGCATACTCTCAGATAGCATGGCTGTTCTGCAAGCGCTAAGTAGTCACACAGTGGACTCTGGGCTAATATACGAGTGCCACCAGCGTTTTTACCAGGTGGGTAGACTCAATAATATAACCATTCAATGGATCAAGGGACACAGCGGCTCGCTAGGCAACGACGCAGCCGACGAACTTGCCAGAAGGGGGTCGAGCATGGCACCAGTGGGACCTGAACCCATAGTGCCGCTCCCTTTCGGGTACTTGCGCACTCTGGTAAGGAAACGTACCAGGGACCAGCATCACAAACTATGGTCGGACCAAAGTGAATGTAGGCAGGCTAAGGAAGCACTCCCTGCCATTGATGACCGCCTCACGAAACAGGTTCTCCGACTAACTAAACAACAGCTGCGTACAGTTACAGCTGCTATAACTGGCCATGGGTCATTTAATAAACACCTCTTTGTCATAGGAGTCACAGACAGTCCGCTATGCAGGGCCTGCGTGGAGGTCGACGAGACAGCAGCTCATGTGCTTCTAAACTGCCCGGTAGTCGCCGCATACAGGGCAAAGTACTTCAGTAACCCAGGTACCCTCCGTGAGGTGGTCAGTAAGATCAAGGCACTGCTGGCCTTCTTTGAGGAGCTGGGGTGGATCGAATGATCGATTTTCCCACCCATACGCAAAATACGCGCATTGACGTGGAGTTGCGGATACCAGCCCGTATTACCTATGTGATAGAAGTTTATGTAAAAAATACAGGAAAAATAAAACGATGTCTCTAAATAGCACACTTTTTCAGGAATCGGAATGGAACCCTCGGTGCGCGAGTCCGACTCGCTCTTGACCGGGTTTTTTTTTTTAAATTATCATATGTCCGTCTCCTGGTTCTAAGCTACCTCCCCACCAATTTTCAGACAAATCGGTTCAGCCGCTCTTTAGTTATAAATAGTGTAACTAACACGACTTCCTTTTATATGTATAGAATTTATTTGTTTATCATTTGTTTCGAACAGTCTGTTATTATTAATATAAGTTTTTAAACTGTCATGGTCACTAACATTGTTATTGACCATGGCAGTCGTTTGTGTTAAACGGGATATTAAGGCGCAGATTTCCTGCAAACGATCAAAAAGGTGGTTTTTTAAACCTGTGTATCTCATAAACCGTAAATAATTTTGACATGTAAAAAAATATGATATTTTCAAGTCCTTTTCGCATACAGTGATGGAAGCCAAAACATAATTAAACATACACATCCACCAAAAAAATCTTTAAACATACCTCCTAATAATCTTAAAAAGCTGTTTATACTGTCATTAGCAATTATAATTATAATTAAAAATATACCATGAAATGTCAAATTCCAAAATGCATCCAGTGATTACTTTTTATTACATAGTTAATTTCTAATTTTATACGATTTTATTTGCACTTTTACGACATAATTCCGATGCGCGTGAGAATCTTCTATCTCGTGCGTCAAACTAGACAGCCATAAAGCCATATCACTTACACACCGAGCTAAACCAAGCTTGGAACCAGGGCCTTAAACAGTAACCATGGTAAATATCCCGTTTGTGTTAATAACAATGTTATTATTAATGTTTTTTTTAATAAAATTTTCGTCTTCCAACCATTGCAAATGAGCATATACCTACTTTCGAGTCATTATTCATCCTAAAAAGGTTTAAACTCAATAAAACAGAACATATTACTTATTGTAGTTATATTTAATTATTAACATTAAAAACTTTGACTTATAAACACATAAAACTAAGCAAGGTCCGTGTAAGGCGCAGCTTGTAACAGTGACAAAGGACATGTAGACAATGAAGTATCACAATCTTCTGAGGTTGTATTGTGCCATCGCTCGGTTGCTGATGATATCCTCCTGAAACGCAAAACACATTCATTAGTGAGAGAACCAGAAGCTACAAAAACTTTTTAACAAAAAAAAAAACCGACTTCCAAAAATCACTACAAAGTGAAAAATAACTTTGATTTCGGAAGTTGGTGTCTTTTGTTTTTTATTTACTTTCTTTTTTTTTGCCACCGAGTTCCGAAATCAAAGTTATTTTTCACTTTGTAGTGATTTTTGGAAGTCGGTTTTTTTTTTGGTAAAAAGTTTTTATTTCTCGCTTTTTATTGGGTCTGTTTATAATTTGTATAAGTTACAATAGTCTAATGTCAATTGCTCATCACATGTTACAAAATATTGCTTTTCCCGATGCTGGGACGTTAATTGTTGAGGAGTTCTGCTGGTAAGAACCAGGAGAACTCCTCAACAACCACTCACCACACGCATTGTGTGACGAGCGGAAATTGCTTAGCAACCATATTAAAGTAATCGAATCGCAACCCGTGAAATATTTATCATTGAGTAGTTCCGGTAGCCATCTGTGGTCTTCATCATCAGTTCCACATCACCAAGCGGTGCTTTCCGAAAGCAAATGCACGAGCTACTATAAAAAATAGCCCAATCGCTATAGGTGTGCCTATAATATTTGAAGAGTTCCTTCGATTTCTCCAGGATTCCATCATCAGAACTGGATTTTGACAAAAATGGGACCATTTTGGAAGTATACCCTTTCCAACAAAACAATAATTTTTCAAATCGGTTGGCAAGCAACGGAGTTATGCGCGAACAAACATAAAAAAAAAAAATACAAACATCCGAATTGAGAACCTCCTCCTTTTTTAGAAGTCGGTTAAAAAGAAGAAAATATTATTGTTCAAACAGCTTCTACAAGTTGAAAGTAACACTTCAGATAATTGTTACGACTGTTTAGTAAGTTGAAAAATGATCTGCACCTAATTGCGTATCGCAGTATCGATCGGATTCTGAATCATTTTGAAGCAAATTGCTAATCCATTGCTTCATATTATTTTCGAAAAATTTGTCTTCTCAACACCGTATATAATGAATGTTGTTAAACTGTCAAAATGAAATCGATTCCGATTGATAGTGTGTAAAGGTCGATTTAGACCAAACGAGCGAATGCACATTCTATCCCCACTCTAGCAAATTCTTTTTGTGTATACAGGGACAGAACCTTCGTTGGTCTCTCCCTATAAAAATGTCAAGAATATCGACAAAAGAATGCTCTAGTTCTTGTTCTAGTTCCGTGTTCGTTTAGTCTAAATCCACCTTTACGCAATGGGGTGCTAAATTCCAAAGTGTTCGCTTTAAAAATAAAAAAAACCGCTCAAGAGAGAGTCGGACTCGCGCACCGACGCGACGGTTCCGTTCCGATTTCTGAAAAAGTGTGCTATTTAGAGACATTGTTTTATTTTTCCTGTAATCTTTGCATTTACTTCTATCGCATAGAATAATTTCAGATTTTTATCTTTGCAAACTTCGGAGATAAGGGGGGTGAACGGTATTTTTTTTACCTTTTCCATCAAAAGTCGAAAACTATGCAGCTTAAAAAAAATAAAAAAATGTTTGAGAATGTGCAAACAGCGTTCTTTCATATGATATCCCACATGCCTTAGTAGCCCCACTTTGAATTTTTAAGACCCACCTTCAGTCCCTGTTACAAAAAAATATAAATATTTTTACTTTTTTCTTATTTGCAAAATAGTTGGGTAAACGTCAAATAAAACTTTTTCAAATTTCAAGTTGATAGCATTAGTAGTTCTTGAGATATCCAGCTGTGGTTCCTTTTTTACCATTTTGGTACGGAACCCTAAAAACGACTTATTAATTATTGTGATTGTCTATATATTTCAACAAAATTATATAGGTAGTTATCAACTGACCATTCCCTCAAGCTTATGATTAATACAAACCTTAGTCACCACAACGTGCAGAAAGAATAAATTACTCTAACTAGGATCACTCGGTCCTCTAAACATTTACATCTTTGTTTCTCGATTACCATATAAATAAATCCTATTACAGAATCAGCATACGTGCATATGAAAGGAGTTTATTACCTAAAAACCATTTTTAAAAGTCTATGGTATATAACGTTGGGTTCCGAGATCATTTGCATCTCGCAGATGGCACGGCGTACGCAATGGAAGCCGTCTAGTCCGTTTCTGAAAAAGGAATAGTTTTTTTAGTTGTTTCAATTCAAATATAGAATACATAGTTGTTTTTGTACTGCAACTTTCTATATTTGTAATTGATCGTTAGCATTGTTATTAGATCTTTGAATTGTAAATGATTCTGAAATGATACAGAGACAATATAAGCCACTGGTTTCTTTTCAAATGCGACTTAATGGTGACTTTAGAGTTGGTTTAAATAAAGATGAAGGAGTCTTGGGGCCTAAAACGGCCACATTAACCAATTCCTCTAAAAGCGATTCATTCCCTGAATTCCCAGAAATTTATTATGATTGTGCTATTTGACATTACACGTCAGTAAAGCAGTTCATAATTTGTGGACCATTTACGAATCTACATACAAAACTGTCAAACAGATGAATTGCGTGCTATGAATTGTACGCAGATAAATTATGAATTGTCAGTTTGTGACCGTGTTACCATTTAAAATATGATTCATAATATCTATTATCCTATTATGATTCTGCCAAAGTTTTAGCCTAATGTTAGGAATAGAGCTTATTGCAACCAGTACTGTAAAAGGCCGCTAATAAAGAAAGGAATAGTGGCCATAGACTAATAAACATCATAATAGTTATTTTAATTAAGTATTCTGTCGCTCAACGTTTTTATCAAAAGATATTTTTATAGTATTCAATCTGCCTAGCCTTTTCCCAACTATGTTGGGGTCGGCTTCCAGTTTAGCCAGATGCAGCTGAATGCCAGCACCAGTACCAATTTTACATGGAACGACTGCCTGTCTGACCTCCACAACCCAGGAACTGGGTAATACGATACCCTTTGGTAAGACTGGTACAGATTTTCGGGTTTCTGACGACCCTTAACGACTGTCAAAGATCCGCGAATGACAGCCGGCACCAACGGCTTAACGTGCTTTCCGAGGTACGGAGGAGTCTCGTGTAACAAAACTTATCTATTTGAGGGTAGATTTATATTAATAACATTATAGTGAACAGTCGATGGATAAGTCTTGTTATAGTCGAGTTACGTTTGTGTCATTTTGAAAGCCTTAAAAGTCAGTGTCAGTTATCAAATAATTTGAGTTTGACATTAAAGTGAATTGTCAGTTTAGTGACTTGTCGACATGATTCAGTCTTAAGTGAGGCACCGGAGTTGTAAGGTTAGTAAAATATTGTGAAACGATTGTACTGAATTGTGGTGAATAATTTATAATAAATATTGTTATTGCGTTGATTTATTTGTTGTTTAAATTTCTATGATTCCCTTCTGAGATACGTTTACACTCGGTATGTAAAGATGGTCACCCATCCACTGACCAACATCGGCAAGCGAAGCTTAACCTGATGGATTGACCTGTGCGGCTGTTATTACTTAGCCACGAACTCCTCTCTCGAAGAAGTATGAACTATTAAAATACGTAAATCATACTTACTTCTCTAGCAGCGTCTCCACGTAATCATAAATATCTCTGCGGTGAATGCGGTGGAAGGTACGAAAATTAGGCGAAGGTGCGTTCCAGTTCATGCGGAACCCTATAGCTTGAGCGAACAGCTGGTTCCAAGGAATTATGTTCGCTTTGAAGTTGAATTTTAGCTGAAAATTTAAAGAATATTTTATTGGAAACGGTTTGTGTATGCAATGGTTTGGATTTAAATTGGTAGAAGCGTATAGGACACGTACGAGTAGGTAAGTATATGACAAGTTATTATTTTGATTTTGCTTTAATTATTTGTATCAATCGTTAAAATACATAAAAGAGCCTAGAAGAGTATATGCGTGCCAAATAAGAATAGTACTGTCAAGACGCCATTTTGTTCCGCAATACTATGGCAATACTCGCGAACTTCATTACCAATGCGTACCTACTAATTTGACAGTTATCGTGTGAAGTTGGCAGCAAGCGCGATCCTATCTCCTTTAGCACGCATTAGTATATGTCGCAGCAAATTAGCTTACTATTAGCCATTTAGTTAATCGCCTAGTCTTTGGAAGTAGTGCTTGCCGGCCGCTGGCATGGCTACCGCTCGCTTTGCTAGCTCAGCTCACACGTGGTTGGTCATAGTTCTAAACTAACCTAACCTAACCCATTTGGTCGGGGTGCCCTGGCTTAGTTACTGCGACCAATTCGCCTCGCGCATGGTTGGTCACAGTTCCAAACTGACCTATAATTGAAAGCATTCAGGCCGCTATACGCTAGGTGAACGATACCGTTTAGGCGGTTAACTAAACGGCTAGTTAAAACAGTTTTGGCTGCGACATAAACACTGTTTATCGTTTTAAAAACATTAAAGTCATGGATTCTTATAAAGGGTGTAAGTGTAGACGGTGGCAATATTTTAAGGGGTCATTATACTCATCATTATGAACAACTTTGATTATGGGAACAAACCTGAAATCGCGAAAAAAAAAAACAGCTGTTCCTTACATTTTGACGAATTATGTGAACATAAATGTACTGAACAGCTGATTTTTTTACTTAGCGACTATAAAATGAGTTATGTTGAGTATGTAACCATTAAATGATAAAATTGAATCTTTATACTCACATAGAACCGCGTCATATTCAAGAATGATAGGTACCGCCTGTTCCTGTGCAGCACCGCCTTTGTATCATTAGCCTCGCCAACATCGATTAGAATGAATGCTACTAAACTTATGTAGCATATCAACGCAAGTGGAATGAATTTGTTCATATTTGTTCCGCTAATGTGTATGATGGTAAATCATAAGGCTCCCATTTTAAATGTTGGAATCCGAATCTAAAAAAGATTTTCATTACGTTGTTTTCTTATGGAATAGTTAATAAAGTAAGAAATTAGTAAGTTTAAAAGTGGCGCCAGTGACAGAAAAGTTGAAAGGAAATCGTTAGGCTTGGTATGGGCACGTGATGAGGAGAGACGAAACGCATGTGACTAAAAGAGTGATGAATATACATATTGATGGATGGAGAGGCAGAGGAAGGCCAAATAAAAGGTGGATGGATTGTGTGAGGAATGATATCAAAGAGAATACAGTGGGAGTGATATACACTCCCTTCTCGTTCATATCATTCCTATCCTATATCATCCATATGAATGATAGCGTGACGGTTGACAGGGGAGAATGGAAGAAGAAAACGTGTTCCGACCCCAAGTTACATGGGATAAGGGCAGGAAGATGACCAGTTAATTAGGTAAGTCAGTCTTTATGTTTGTTGGAGGAGATGCGAGTAGTATTTTTATATACATAATAATGGCGATCCAAGCTGAATACAAAAAATTAAATACTGTAATGACAAAGTGAAAATAAGGTTAACACGATTGTACCATTCATATGACGTTCTGCTTACGTAACAACTTTGAATAAATAAAGAAAATTCGTAGAAATATGCTCAAAAATATTTTCTTTACAAAATTGTTACAGGTCAATTTGGAAGGTGTAAAATTGTACAAATATTATTTAAATTGTAGAATCAGCTTACGGCAAGACGCCTTTTGATTATTTAAGCACTATTGCATCTGTTAACATCTTAACACAAGCACTTACCAAATTATCTTTTATGTTTTAAAAGTAACTAAATAGGTCAGGCAAGAACACTTTTGAAAAAAAAAAAATTATTAACTACCTATATGACTATGATAAAAGAAATAGTTCAGAAGTTAGTTATATTAATATGATAGGTATAAAGCGCCAAACGATGGGACTGTAAGAGAAAATGTACTAAACTATTTCAAGAAAGTAGGATTTATTTGTTTTTTTCATTCATATATGGCTATTCTATGACCTGACCTAAAATTTTTGGTAATTCATCGTGGTATTTATACATGGTGTTTTAATGCAACTTATATTTAAAATACCCAATGAATTAAAATCGAAATAATTTCGATAAAAGTGCAGGAACTGATGTAATTTCATGGTTTACCTATTGGAACGAAATTCTGTAACGCGACTTGTGTAGGAATAAACTGGCAGAAATTGTAACGCAACGAAAAAGCGTTATGCCGTCATATTATATTATGCCGTCTAAAGTCTGCATTAAACAACAAAAACCAAAACTTTAGAAACTTGAAATCTGAGACCATACTAAATGTCTCTGTCTGTATTAATACACTAGCAATTCCCGCGCGGCTTCGCCCGCGTGGATGTCGGTAAATATCCCACGGGAACGTGCTACCGGGAAATCCTTCCTTATTCTTTGTCTACATTATAAAGGGAACCTCTGTGTAAAATTTCAGCGTTGATGAGTCAGTCAGTCAGTACTTCTCTGTTTATTTATTTTATTAATACATAATATACAGCGAAAGGAACTTTGTTCCATCCGGGTGTCCCACGACACCTCCCGACTTTTTTTTAGGCAGCTTTAGGCAGTAATTTTCAGTCACTTAGTCAACTTTACCACACCTACAACATAATTTTACTCGTAATGAATTCAGAAGCTTATCGGAGTAATTTTTGGAAACAGTTTGACTGGTCATGCATGAAAATAACCACCCTGTAGAAGAAGAGTTAACGGTTAGCCATTATTTGTTAGTCGTGATCAACGGTACGTTAGCCGCGGATAATCTTGACACTGTTAAGTTAGACCCGAATGCGATACTTTGCTTTACGCATATAGAAATAGTAAAATAAAAAGTAGATTTGGAAAATAATTTTAATGTAAAAGTAGAAGATGAAAATCGATTAAAAGTTGTGAACACAGAAGAACTGAAATCGATTAATTAGGAGAAGGAAAGTAAAATAAAGAACATTTTAATCAAAATGAATTTAATGATAAATGCAGCGTTGTTATTAATAGTGTTGGGAGCTCAAGCAAAAGTACAAGTTAATGATACAACTAATGAAGTAGAAGTACACAAAAAAAGTGAGGTCTTGTCAAGGAGGAAAAGATTCATCATATTTCCTGAAGGCAGCTCTCTTCAATTGGGTAAGTCTGAAATTAAAATAAACAATATTTCATTAGATACGCGTTCATCAAAGTTATATTGCGTTTTAAAATAATTGATCAAAGGCCATTTACAAAACTCTAGCGTCCCATTAATTTGATAATTTGTCAAAACGACCATCTGCATAGTATATTTATCATTAACAGCAAAAAAAATATGTTAATATCAAAACATGTTCCCAAATTCAGAAGCAGTTGCCACCGGCTCAGCCATTTTTAATTCACCACTCGTCCGGACTGCTCAAATCTGAAGAGCCACAAACATCTAAACAGCATATTGGATGCTGTGCGGTCCAACATTTACGAGCGGGCAATTGCACTGAGCTCCTAACAAATGGAGCTGTGACGTAATGTGCTCCTCAAAACATGGATACGTTATTATACCAGATTCTGCCGTATCATTTATAAAGTAAATCCTCGTCTAAATTAGGAAATGTTGGAGTACTGTGGAATCTCGAACTAGGAACGTTCATGTTTGTACGACTAGGAAGCTATTCACTAATTTATCCTGAAAGGATAAAGTGTTTAGTAGACATTACACCAATGTATCTGGTTTTGTAGTAGCAGCATCTAATTCACTAGTTAAAAATCTATAGGTATAAGTATCTATAGGTAGATATATGAAAGTTCCTATTCTGTTAGTGCATCAACTGAGTGTGCTATTCTTGGTTAAATTGGGATTACTTGTCAATTATACTATATAGTATAAATAAATAAAGAAAGAAAGAAAGTGAAAGAAAGAAAAGAAATAAAGAAGAAATAAAAACATAAGAAAGAAAAGAAAGAAAGTAGTAAGAAAGTGATACTGGTATTAGGCAGTACCTAGTTGAAAGCTGGAATAATTGAGACTGTATTTTTTTCATCTATCGATCATATTGCGGGCTTGCAGAGCAAATGTCGTTTAGATATATCGCAATTAGTAAGTTATTCAACAGTTCATAAATACCTAAACGTTTCTTTTCCAGTATTCTGTACCACATATGCCATGATATTCGAGATCGGAGACATCTTCTTATACGGATCGACTGCAGCTTTAGCATGGGAGTTGCCTCAAGACCCGTACTCACCATTCAACCACCATGCTGACCCTCTCCATCGGAGGGTAGACACCAAAACGATATACTATACTGATGAGTATGGGAGGGTTATTGATAAGAAGCCATATCACAGGTAACAAATGAAAATTAGTAGCATGCGTCAGTTGTTTTTGTGCACAATGCCATAGTATTCATTCTGGTATTGTATTTAACACACTTTCAATAATTATTATTTATTACTGCAGTTACTGACATACAAAAATATAGACCAAGAGAATCTTGATTTATCTTAACCTTTCGATTAAATTCCTTTTATTGTTCCTTTTACTAAATTACCGGGATGAAATCTTCTACAAGTAAACCAGATTCGTAGAAAAACACTCATACCTACACGAAGTTTTACGTGGAAATCAGGCAGTAAAATGGTCTGAACAGTCTTTGACATGAATTCTGAATAGACTTGTAACATACGGGCTAACTTCTCTCAGTCTAACCAGCCCTAACACCTAACTTAGGCAAATAATTAATGTCGCGTTTGCCAACTTACAAAAGTAGGAACTTGCTGTCTGAGACTTGTGTGACCAGATTAATACAGGGTGACTTTGAAAACATGCGACAAAATTTAAGGGGGTGTTCTACGCATCAATATGAACAACTTTTACTAAGGGACCAACATCGAATTCGCAAAAAAAAAAATTACCTTCCCATATTATAGTTAAAGGTATTGGACCCTTTTGTAAAAGAAGGTCGGATTTTTTTTTGCGAATTCGAAATTGTTCACATAGTAAAAGTTGTTCATATTGATGCGTAGAACACCCCCTTAAATTTTGTCGCATGTTTTCAAAGTCACCCTGTATATTTAAAAATCATCTACGTAAATTAAGTGCTTTGAAGAAAGTAATTGCATTTTTAAATAATTATTGATTAGATCAAGGATGATTAATTTTATACCATTTTAGACTCTTAACTCTATTACAGAAGAGTCAATATCCTCTAACACACCATTTTACTAAAATCCTGACATAGAAACACAAATAGAAACCTAAAAACTGCCGGCTAAATTACAAACCCTAGCAGACAGACTACAAACTATGCGAAATTAACTATCCATGAACAACTTTCAGAAAACCCATGGTAAATCCCGCTTTCGCGAAACGCAGTGTGGACTGGCCGGACAAAAAAGGAACTTTAGAGAAATTCAAAATAGACAGGAAACAGATGCATGCTTCGGAAAACAAACGGGAATATTTGAACGGACGCATGCCGCAGCGGAGCATCCAGTATCACCGGAGCAGTCGCGCTTCGCTGTACCAGAAAATAGAGACGATGCTACACGGGTATTATGTCGCGTTATTCGTCGTGTGAAACGATTTTATGTTTTGATTACTTTTTATGGTTTTGATTTTTGAATATTCTGGTCTTTCTAGCCGTATTTTTCGGTAGCTATAGCCAAAATGTTCGTGAAAAAAAATAAAGGGAACACTTACATAATCAAGTGTACAGTTGACAGTGTCAAAAGCTTTGCATAATTCCACAATGGTTTCAGTCTCACTATGCTTACTAAGGTTTGTTTCAAAGAATGTCATGTTCACGTTTCCTTCGTGTGCTTCCTTTTTCAGGCTCGGTGTGAATGGCAAGGACTGTGTACTTAAAACATTATGCCTGGTAGGTCAAACGCAGGACCATCCTCAAGGCGAGTTCTTCCAAGAACTTATGAGGGCCGTTTTCACGTAAGTAAAACCATTATGTATTTATTAGAGATGGTTAAGCTGGAACATGTGCTATCGGCCAAACTTCCACATGCTCAACTTTAAGTCGCATAGTACGGATCACGACTCAACCGCCCGATGCATGCGTTTTCACCAATAGAATGCATGTTTGTTTTTGATTTGATTTGTTACTAATATTTGTTGTTATTTTTTGTTACACGCCCTGTGCTCACATAAATGGATATTGTCTCTAATTGGGTGAAACCAGGAAGGGGTCTGGTCTACCACTAGCTGTGCTTCCGGAGAAATATTTTCTAAACTAAGTTAAGTTTTGACGATAGTACCTCCTAACATTTCGATAACAAACTGGCCATTATACATACGAGTATATTGCCCTGAACCCCCTTGAACGGGTTGGTATCAGAATGACTGGATCGCAAATTGACCACGTCGCTCTTAGTCCAAATCTCAAAATGTCTAAATCTCAAAATACCTAAGTCTCAAAATGACTACATCGCTTTTAGTCCACATCTCATAATGTCTAAATCTCAAAATACCTAACTCGCAAAATGACTACATCGCAAAAAGTCCGAACAGTTGTGTAGGCACCTATACAGGGTTGATATCAGAATGACTGGATACTTCATCATTCATCATCGTCATCTGCCTAGCCTTTTCCCAGCTATGTTGGGGTCGGATGCAGCTGAATACCAGTATTATATTACCCAAAATAGGTGATTTTAACATTTTTTCTGTTTGTAGGTTTGTCTGTTCAAGCATCAAAATGGACCGATTTGGTTCAAGTTTGGTGTAAAGAGTGAATTTTGGGGAAGCACATTATAGTCTAGGGAAAGTTTAAAAGAAAGTTACCTTAAGAACCAAATAGATTAATGTAGGTATAGGTGCCTACACAACTGTTCGGACTTTTTGCGATGTAGTCATTTTGCGAGTTAGGTATTTTGAAATTTAGACATTATGAGATGTGGACTAAAAGCGATGTAGTCATTTTGCGACTTAGGTATTTTGAGATTTAGACATTTTGAGATTTGGACTAAGAGCGACGTGGTCAATTTGCGATCCAGTCATTCTGATACCAACCCCCCTGAACTTTACGCTTGTTATATTGGTTGGTTGGTTTGGTTACATCCAGGTCAGATGTAATTTTGACATATTTTCTTAGATAATTAATAGGCAAACGAGTATAGAAAACACTGGAAAATTTTGATAATTTTCTTATCAATTAAAAACGCAAGCTGATGTTTTATTACTTACCCAAAAATTCTAACGAACCTTATTACGAACTCTGAAAAAACAAAAATCAAATGATTCATGATTAAAGACGACAAGGTTGAGCTCGAATATACATAATTATATTCGAATAATTAATTAGGAGTCTCAAAATTGAATAATTACAGAGATTTTATTACAAGCCACAAGTGGCCGGATTTTAAAGGGAGATATTTGATATAACCTTTTTTGAAGGCCGCCATTATTATTAGCAAAATATGTTGTAACTACACTGTAACTTTAGCTAATCTTTATTTAATTACTAGATTCCACCAGCGGCTTCAACTGTGTTTTATGTCAATAAAAAACAACCTATATCCTGTTCTAGGTCATAGTCTACCCGTGTGCCAAATTTCATCTAAATCTGTTTAGCCGTTTTAGCGTTAAAGCGTAACAAACAAATAAACAAACTCGCTTTCGCATGTTAAATATTAGTTAGGATTAAGGTGAAAGTACCTAGTGCTGCCACTAGCGCCACCATTCTCTCTGACTGGAGATATGGAACATTTTGAAATTTCCTATGCTCAATTTCTAGTCAGTATTTTTTGTATTTAAAAATGTGTGCATAGGAACTTTTAAAATGTTCCATATCTCTAGACTTATTATTTTTTACTCAATGGTGGCGCTAATACAGCCGCACGGGTCGATCCGTCAGGTTAAGCTACGCTTGCAGGGGTTGGTCAGTGGATGGGTGACCATCTTTACATACCGAGATTCCTCCGTGCCTCGGAAAGCACGTTTAGCCGTTGGTCCCGGCTGTTATTCGTGGATCTTTGACAGTCGTTAAGGGTCGTCAGAAGCTAGAAAGTCTGGCAACCAGTCTTACCAAGGGGTATCGTATTAGGTACCCAGTTACTGGGTTGTGGAGGTCAGATAGGCAGTCGCTCCACGTAAAATACTGGTATTCAGCTGCATCCGGTTAGACTGAAAGCCGACCCCAACATAGTTGGGAAAAGGCAGGCAGATTGATTGGGTTCATAGGAACCTTCCTCGGACTACAACAAACATTTAAAAAAAATTAACTGAATTGGTACTAAATTAAATTGGAATAGTATTCCTAAGAAATAACAAGGGAATCTTATCTGATGATAATTTACTCCAAATTAAATATTGGCATTACTTTCGGTGAGTTGCACAAAACCACAATACTTTAATGGAGACTTTAAATTCATGCCATCCTTATATTATGTATCAATAAGAAAGTGACAGCATCAATAAAAAGCCTTCATTAAACTAATGTGGTTTTCTGCAACTCACCTTTTCTGTAACTCGTAACAGAAACTGCAACGATCTGTTTACCTCATTTCCCGACTAAAAATACTTAATTCGAGTTAGTACCCTCGATAGCGGGTACATATTTGAGCCTTTTGGGGTCGAGACGCTAGGGCCGGACCAGCCGGTCGATTCTGTAAAAATCTCACCGTGAAAACTTAGGTGAAGTGAGTTTGTTTTTGCTAGGAATTGACACTATTGACAGCTCACTCCACGCTCACTTCACCTAAGTTTTCACGGTGAGATGGTTACAGAATCTCACTGCTGGAGCCCATCGAATGTATAAAGAGAAATATCTGGGCGTCTGGTCGACGCAACATGTGACCAAAATGCTGGCCTTTTTTTTGCCCAAAGGCTAAGCATTGCCATACAACGTGGCAAAGCTGCCAGCATTTTGGGAACATTGCCAACTAGTAGCGGTCTGTTAGACTAGTTTTAGTTTTATTTTTACTTTTAGATTAGTTTATAGTAATTGTTCTTACTCTGTATTTATTAATATCAAATACTTACCTAATAATAAATTCGAGTTCATGTTTTTCAGTTTACCAAAAAACTCAGTGGGTGAAGACAAACACGGTGAATACGACGAAGCGCTCTCAGCCACGGGTTCCTGTGATGAACTGTATCCAGAATGTGTTGAGGCCCTTCTCGAACCAGACGCGGCGAGATTTGCTTACTAGAGGTTGCAGACGGGAGATCTTTTGTAGATTAAAAAAAACCTGGAGATATTTCTGTCAACATAATTTTGGGTGACGATAGCCAAAAATATAGTTATAAAGCATTCAATGAAATTCAAAATTGTGCATTTTAGGATTAAGTACTTTGATGAAATTTTCGAAAAAAAAAGTAACAAGTACTAAATTTAGTAACAAATAGTAAAAAAAAGTAATAAGTAACAGTAAAAAAAGTAGCAAGTTATTGCCATAGTGTAAGGGTTTATCATCATCTGCCTAGCCTTTTCCCAACTATATCAGGATCGGCTTCCAGTCTAACCGGGTGCAGCTGAACCAGTATTTTATTACGGGTTTATGTGGACCCATTAATGTCATATTTATAATCGCAGCGATTCTCTGTGGAGATCACTGTCAAAAAATCAATACCTTCAATTTAAAAAGGCCTAATCTTTGAACTCGCAAAGCTGGCTAGAATTTCACGACGAACTTCAACTCTTTTGCGGTCGTATTCACACAATACAGGGTGTAAGTGTAAACAGTGGCAATATTTTAAGGGGTCATTGTACTCATCATTATGAACAACTTTTACCATGGGACCAAACCTGAAATAGCGAAAAAAAATCAGCTGTTCCCTACATTTTGACGAATTATGCGAACATAAATGTACCGAACAGCTGATTCTATTTTCGCAATTTCAGGTTTGGTCACATAGTAAAAGTTGTTCATAATGATGAGTACAATGACCTCTGAAAATATTGCCACTCTTTACACTTACACCCTGTATAGTACATTTCATGCTAACAAAAATAGGCTCTGGATTTGAGTCGCTTGTCTATGACCTACCTAGTTCAACTAGCTCCTGCGTTTGAGAGCTCAAGTAATGTTGGCCGATTACTGTTTGCAGTCCTTATATAAAGCTTGTGTTTTCATTTTTAATATTTAGATTAATTAATGATTTATTTGGTCCATTTGTAGACGAATTAATTAAGAGTAGGTAAACTTGGTAACACTAACATGTATAATAGTTGGACGCCATTGTCATTGAAGCCTTTTGATTAAAGACTAAAATGTAACTCAATTTGAGAATCCTAGTATACAATCTGTCAATTTTATTTACATAATTTAAAATCTAACAGACTTAAAAAAAAATATATGTAAAATTAATATATACAAAAAGGAGGGGAAATAATCATAGGTCATCAAAAAATTCATCCGCTTCGCTGTCGACAGGAAAAGTGCCCAAAAAGCTGGCAGCATTGCCACGTTGTTTGGCAATGCTAATTCTTTGGCCAAAAAATAGGCCAGCCCTTTGGTCACGTGTAGAGTCCACCAACACTTATATTATTGAATTGAATCATGCATGAGCGTTATTCTAGAAAACTGTCAAGGTACAAAAGGGACTAAAGGTATTAAAGGAAACGGTGTAATTTCTTCAGTGTATTAGAATGTAGAAGATTTACCTGGCAAGCCTTTCGCCGATAAATCATTGGCGATTGGCTTGTCTTTTATTTTTAGATTTTTTTAGTTTAGTTCTTCAAAGTAATGTAATTTAGAGATTTTAAGTTTGCTTGCCGACCTCATGTCTTACCTCATTATAGTAAGATTATATTATTGTTTTATTCCGTGTACAGTTTTTAAGATCATTAAAAATCTAAAGGACCGCTATTTACAGCTTCAAATGTTAATATTTATTAAGATAATGAATAAACTATTGACCGGTGTTTTGTTTTATTTTATTATTATTTCTTAACATACCCTCATTCAATCGGAATTTAAAACTGTAAAACTCTACCATTCTAATAAGGTCTACATTGCTTTTTTTGTTTCTAAGCAAACATTTTATGTTTTTAACATTTCGAATTGTCGCACGAAGTTAACAGTAAATCAATTTACACAGTGTTAATTGACAGTTTCATTTGTAACATTAGGGTTTCAATAGTTTAAGAACGGGACAGTACATTTTATGATTCACAACGGGCAACTCTGAATCTCGTTTTGAAAATCATATTTAGAATCTTTGAGTTTGACAAGACATCCGTGTGGCCAGTTCTAAATAAAATCCGTTAGGAACAGGTTGCATTCCTATTTTGAAAGAATAACTGTTCGGTATTGTTCCAAATATGAATATTATCTTTTCATATTTCGTAACATTCCTAGTTTTACAGACAGTAATTAGTGAAAATATAAGCGACAATGGAAATAATACGGTAAATGAAATTCACGAGGAAAAAGAAGGATCAAGAACGTTGTCGAGACGAAAGAGATTCGTAATATTTCCAGATGGAAGCTCTCTGCAACTTGGTAGGTGAATACTTATGTGTGCTAAGCATTTGATCCGTAATAAGATAATATTTTTCAGCTTTCCTTTTTAAAATGCAATAGTTGGAATTATTTATTTGGAGAATTTTATAAGTGCATTGAGGTTAGTGCCAATGAATGCATGTTGTGACATTCTTGTGTGAGAACTAACTATGCAGACTGTTAATTATTCATAGTTGGAAGGTCTCCGTTCGTGACATTGTTTACATTGTTAATAATGTCAGATTTATTTTATTAAATGTAATTCTGCAAGTTCTACTTCATTCGTTTCTGTTGATTTATTAGCATAAAGTCTCATATTGAAATTAGTCTGAAACTTTAGGTAAGCTAACTAATTCGTAACTAATCCGTTCGGAGAAGTAGCGCTTAGTTAGAGCTTGTTTACATCAGGATGCAAATCTCGACACTTATTGCACGTAATAGGTACTCGGAGAGATTTTCAGTAGTCAATTATAAACTATAATAATAATAATTCCTTTATTGTCAGGCAACTAAGGCCCATAGTTAAAAAACACAAATTACAAAATAATAAAATAATACATATTAAAAAAACATTAACAAACCTAAAAACTACACAAACCAAAACTAAACTAAACAAAAACCTAAACTAAACTAAACTAAACTCCTCAACTATATTGTCTGTGTTAAAAGTTTTATCATTGGAATTAGGAATAAATGATTCGGTTATTATTTTTTTTCGGGTTTTGAATCCAAATGCCTCATAGTTTACCTGGTTTTAATTTTTATTTTATGTCATTACAGCATAGTCTAGAAAGTTGAAATTTAAAAGGCAAAAACTCTCCTTGACTGTCGCATGATACCGCATAGGTTCATAGGAGAAAGCGCTCAAAGTAAAAAAATGTGTTGCATTTGCAAATAAACGTATAATAACCATCGTTCAAGTGCGACCGGGAGCTGCCAGTAGTTGCGAACCTATTAGGTTCGGTTAGGTTAAGGGCCTATTTCACGATGGCCGAATAGCCACTACTCACCGAATAAATTAAAAAATTTACTTTAAAAAAAGTAAAAACCGACTTCCAAACCTAAAACGAATAATAGTACATTTTGATACAAGTGGAGAACGTTTGTTATTGCATTCGAGGGGGAATTCACGACCGAGCCGTAGGCGAGGTTGTTTTTGAGCCGAGAACTGCAATAACAAATGTCCACGACAAATGTCAAACGACGTTTTTCAATACACTTTTGAAGAAATAAAATAAAATAACGGAAATTTTTTTTGTCTAGAATTATTAGGAAACTATGATTTAAATTTTCTTTTTTTTTTTCGCGCTTTGCTTTCGCCAGGTTGAAGGAGAAGCAAAGGTATAAAGCCGATAAACAGCCTAATATGAATAATAGAAAATTCAAATATTTTCGAGTTTAGAACACAAATAAATGTGAATTTGTTCATAAACGTTTTTTATTGTAATAATCATAGTTTTTGATGATATTCTATTCATAAATATTCAAAAAATATTAACGCCGTAATACCTTTTTGCCGAGATTAAAAAAAAAACATTCACCTCCGAATAGATAGTTGTGATTAGAGGCATTGAACCAATTTGGACTAAGTATAGGTATAAGTTATCTGTGGCAATTTTTATTCCCGCACACGTGCGGGAAAATGAAAAATCGCACGCGTGTGAAATACATTGCATTGTGAACCTAATCGTAGTGCGATATGAACCAGTTTTCGAGGAAGTGTATTGAAAAATAACTTTCTTACAAAAACTTTCATAAATTTATTTTTTCATTTTTAGTTGAATATACAATTACATGAGTTCAAGACGAACGAAAAGAAGAATCATCACAAAATCCGTCCCGAAATACCGGAGATACAGTACATTTATGCATATAACTTCGTACATAAGAATAATTACCTAATATGTCATATATTAAAACGTTCCTGAAAGTATGTAGATCACAGAATTGAAATAATAATCAAAATTGGTTCATGAGTTTTAGAGAAAATCGCTGACATACAAACATACATACATACGGGTCGAATACATAACCTCCTTTTTTGAAGTCGGTTAGAAATTGAATAGAATTTGTATGAAATTATTTGGCAAGTAAGTTAATAGGAACTTAATCGTAGATGGTGCAACGGGCCCTTAAGTGTATTTAATTCTATCAGTCTTGAGTAGGATATTATTGGGATGACCCAACCTATAAGGTTGAATCATCACTAATGTTTTTAATTTTTGTATTTCCAGTATTCTGCTGTCAAACGGCGGCGTTGATCCCAATTGGCGACATCTTCCTCTTCGGCAACACTGCTGGTCTTGCTTGGACTCTGCCAGCAGACCCCAAGCTATTCCACATGTTCAAGGACTTTGGACCTGGTCTGCGGAGAAGCGATGATGTCAGGACTATCAACTACTTGGATGATAGGGGACGAATTATTGCTAAGGTTCCCTATAAAAGGTATAAATAATTATATTAAATGTTATGAGAGTAATGCCTGCTTAGGAGAGATCAGAAGGCTAATTCCTATCTATTCCAATCGCGTAAAAAGCTATTCCCTACATTTATCTTCGCATATAACTTGTCAAAATGTCGGGAACAGCAGATTTTTTTGCTTTTCCAGTTTGGTACCACAGTAAAAATTGGTCATAATGATGAGTACAATTTCTTAAATTACACCTTATAGAGAAACTTTCAAAATCTAGTCCTGATCTCAGCGACAATGAAAGTCAAAAACTTGTCAAATATGTATGTGACATAGTTTTGACAGATTGAGACAGATGCAATCGTTCTTTAAGATATGGGAATTGCCCCTTAAATCTTTGTTTTGCAAATATCAAAGATCATCAAATAGACGAGCATACCTATATACCAAAAGGGACATTGCCCATGGTAATCCCGATGATCGGGTGCAACGGAAACATAGCAAAATCGGTCTTATGTTATTATTTGCAAGCACAGAATGCACTGGTATCTGCTGCACTTGTAACTAAATTTGTAACTCATCATCAACAATAATTTGATTTGTATTACGGTTTCATGCATGATATACTATGTATAGGTTATAATAATGAAAAAGATAAATGCTAATTTGAACAAATTGTAAAATGAACTAAAATTTTATTTACCTAACATACCAATTTGTTTTTTCAGGAGACTAATAGTGAATCCAGCCTTCGCTAAAAGAAGTATAGAAGACGAAACGCTATCGTTCAAAGAGAAACTAAAACTGAAGATAGATCGGAAGAAGATGCACGAGAAACATTTGAAAAGCGACTATCTGAAGGCGCAGCATTTAGACAAGGACAGTATAGAGTTCCACAGAAGCAATAGACTGGATCTGTATGCGAAGATTGAGATACTGTTATCAACGTAAGTAATACAGGCGAGGCGTGAGCTGAGCTTTACATTTGTGTGAGTGATCACCAAAATGGTTGTCTTATCGTTTTACGTAAGACAAAATCTTCAATCGTCTTATCGTTTTACGTTTTACAACGATGCGACATGATTTTAGTCATGGCCTCTCGTACTAAAAGAACAAAAGTCGATTGCCAAAAAACAGTATAAACCGGTTTTAAACCAAGCAAAGGACGAATCGCGCTCTATGCCGGACGTCACACCTACACTCAGCTTAAACCTCGCGGACTGTAAGCAATTTTTTCTTCTTTAATTCTGTAACATGGCGATCTGTGTTGAACACAATAAGCCATTCAGTTGAGATGTCACGTTCTGTGTTTTATTAGCAGAAGTAATTCTTGAATGAATGAATGAATGATATTTATTTGCAAGAATACAGGTACATAAGTTCATAACATCCATAATTGGGTTTCACTATATTCGGAATTTGAGCCGTACAAATATTTAGATTTTACATATTGGTTATACTTATTGCATGCAGTACACATTTAGTAATTAGCAATAACATAAAAATATTAACAATAATTTCATTAATGAAAATAAAATTTAGATTACAATGCAATTAATAATTCTAAATTAAATAAAATACTATTAATTTAAAATATTATAGATATAATATTTAAAACATTTATAAAACATGTCTATAATTTTTATAAATCACCTAGCGACATGCTTCGCACGCAGCGCCACCTATCGGATGGTGTCGGTCCTGTCTTCAAGCTGGAACCAACCATACAAAAAAAAAAACGGTTGGGTTTCAGAGACAAGCGTGTAGGAACAAAGTGACACGTGATTTGTACAAATAAATCAATATTTGTATCTACTGGTCGTTATCTGGATAAAATCAACCAATTGTAGAATAGCATAGAATAGAATAATATTTATTTGTTTAAAATATTTTTTTGTGTATGAGATTTAAATTCGCAATGATAAACCTCCATAATTTTATCTATACCGTATTCAGGCAGCCGTGAGATATAAGGTAAACAAACCATAAAAGTCCGTTCAACCGATTTTGACTTCTATTGCATTGGTGGCATGACAAATGGCAGCTGCAGTAAACAGTGGAGTGGAGTTTTTGCCTTTAGTGCCATCCTTAAGCCTACGGGATAGAAGTGAAAATCGGTTGAACAGACTATAAAAGGGGTTTTTTTTGGTGTCTTATCCCATTGTGAATACGGTATAGCTTCTAGTGTCTCACTGCATGGCAAGGTCTTCCTTCTTTCTTTCCCAGACGCTTCTGCTCGTCATTTATCATACCAATCCTTGCAGTAGGGGTAGGTTTAAATCTAATAATCTTAACTCAATCTGTGCAGGATGGGTCGAGACGGGCGGCAGTGCGTTCTTTACAAACTGTGCGAGGCGGCGCAGCAGACTCCTAACCAGGGGACATTCCTGCAGGAATTCCTAAGAGCTGTGTTCACGTAAGTATCGATTGCACGAATCATTCTTTTGCATGATATGCCTATACCCTGGACAAAAAAACATTCAAAGCTTATCGGACATCAGTGCCATGTTCAGGATTGTAGCAGCATCATAATTCAGGATCCAATCATCACTTTGCGTGTTTCATACATCGTTATCGTTGGTCTTGCGCCTGATCTCTCTCCGGTCGTGTCGGATTGCTGTTCCATTGCACTATGAGAGTGAAGGAAGAGAGAGTGCACTTAAATGTCTGCGCACACACTTGTTCACTATAATATCTCCCGCACCGAAGGCTGGTCTCCGTTGAGATTGGTCGCCATGGCCGAAATTAGGTCCGGAGGATTATTATTAGTATATCTCTTTTAGCTTTAATCTAAGTATTCAATCCCTTTTAAGCCATATCGTAAGATCACATAACCAATTCATCGTGTCCTTGATCTTCCATTGCTATCCATACCCACATTTCTACTCTTATTTTCATGTCAGCGACTGAAAATTTAATACAGATGTAAGTGGAGTTTTAGTTTAATACCCATAACTTAATTACAGATTACCGAAAGGTGAAGAGTTTATATACGATGAACATAAAGAATACGACGCGGCACACGTTGAAACTGATGACTGTTCGGCGCGGTACCCCGGATGTGACGATATAGATGGATCATTAATCATATAATTGTTTATTAAATATGTTTAAAAAAATGAACACGTATTTTATTATAACTTCTAAATATCACATCACACCTGTTTCCCCAAAGGGTACCTGTGCAGTCACCCATATTTCACCAGTTTAAGTCCCATGTAATAGGAGGCAGTCCTATTGCCATCAACCAGGCAGCACACATCCAGACTCCGGGCTATTACTGAGAAATTCCTGATGGAAAACACCATTAACACTCCTCGAAATGGGAATCAAATCAAATAATAATTATAATTTGATTTTTTTTATTTGAGTGTTAAATTATTTGATTATAATCAAATAATTTATTTGCATGAATATGGGTAGTACATAAGGTGAAACATGTCCCAACCCAAAAAACCCAGAATCGAACTCAGGTCCTCTTGATCAGCATAAAGAGGTATGAGGAACAGGGTATTAAGTTTTTCGTCTTCCATAGAAAAGGGAGGATCCTCTGACAAGACGGTTGTTGTGTCTGGTAACTGATTGGTGTTGTATACATATATTTTAGTCGCTCCGTAAACTTTGCTTGCGCGATAAAGGATTTTGCATGACGTTAGTGTGATGCGTAGTTCGCATGTGGCGTTGTAGATGCCGCCACATGCAGTAGTACTTGCGACCACAGTCCAATTATTTTTATTATAATTATAACTTACTTAAAAACTATTGTATTTCGGTATTGGATTTCGGTACATTTGGTGACTTAATTTGTTGCATTTTAATCCTACTAAGACGACCTGCAAGGAATACGTCCAATTACAAGTAGCCCTGTATTATATATTTATATTTAAATTAATACAGGCTGTAAAAACACATAGCCATCCCAAAGCCGTTACCAACGCATTTCATAAACCAAAAGAAACGACTTTTATTATTGGTGTAAAGAATCGCTTTTTACGGTGTTACGCACACAACACACTGTGCTGCAATTGCATGCAACGGTAACCAGAAGGTTCAGTACAGTAAAATGATCAAAATGACGGAGAGTATAGAGGTGACTCTCGGCTCCGTAAAGCGTCTTTTTACACCCGTTATAATTAAATGAAGTTGCAAAAATGACATTTGAATGTTTCTGTCGATGACAATGAATATTACACTGGTCTAAAAGTAAATACACGAGGGGCAAAGAATGCCACCCTGAGGTCCTCCACTAAAGGACGCACGAATTTGAGTTCTTATTAAGGTAGATATATAACGTAAGTGGCCTCGATAAAATTAATTTATATCCAAGCTAAGGTGTTAGTAAAAATATTAGCAGTTTTAAGATTTGTAATGAAAGAATATCATAATCGATGAAGTCAAAAACATAACTGAATTTTAAAAACCTGATTAAGATTCTTTGCGGCACCGGTCCAACAGATGTTAAGACTCTGTTAATAGGATGAAAGACACCTCTTATTCTATTGCAGTTTGACTGGTAAAACACAGACTGTCTTATTACAAAGGATTTAACTGTTGAACACAAATATCTTACGTTTTTATGTATGGAGTTTAACGTAAGACACGCGTTGAAAATGTGTTTAATTTTTTTGTAATAAGACCGCCATACTCTAATAGGACCTAATTTGCCTCTTTTGTTTCTAAGCTAAAGCTCCGTTCACACGGTGCAAGTTACTGGAACGTTCAAGAGCAATAATCGCATGCCAAAAAGAACATTCAATTTTATTGTCATTCAAGAATTTGTATGCAGCATGCAAGTGTTTACGGGTGTAAACATTTGCATACTGCATACAAATTCTGCGATTCCATAAAATGTCATACAATAATTGAATGCAAGATTTGCCATTCAATAAAATCGCATGTGACTTACACAGAGGCAATAAAATTGCAAGGCGATTATTGCATGCAAGTTTTGCCTCGTCTAAACAAAGAGTTGCACGTCTTTGTACAGTAAAATTGATTCAAGTATTGCCTGTATTTGCGCTGATAAATATTTCATAAAATTTTATTGTACAGTTGTTTTATCCGGGTGAGCCATACTTGTAGATGTAATGCGTATAGACACGCGCTCTTGTGTGCGTACCTGCAGGTAGCGCGCTCCCGAGCTTACGCACACAAAGACAATGTGCGTGTAATATTTACAAATTAAATTAAGGCTCGCCCGCTTTCGTGAGATAAAACAACTATACGTCTTGTTTCGTCGCTCATGATTGAATGATAGAAAATTATCATGGCAGAATTGAATTCGATTTTATTGTACTTGCAATTTTTGAACGGCAACTAATTTGACCGTATCATGCAACAATATTGTACGTATTGTTTAGATGGTGCCGGATATTTGCCCTTCAATTTTATGGTATGCCACAGGCAATAAACTTGCGCCGTGTAAATGGAGCTTAAGCAAACAATTTTTGCTTTTAACATCTTAAATTGTCACTCAAAGCTAACAGTACTTAATTAACACAGTGTTAATTTAACATTTCCATTGTTTTACGACAGGCGAGTCCAAAATCTATTTTTGAAATTGGAAGCTATACTTAATCTTTGATTTTTATTTCCGTCTAGCCAGTGAATAATACGGATCGCAAGGTGTAGCTTGCTTGTTGCGTTTTTTAAATTACTTTTAATTATTGTTTCAAAGATGAACAGTTTGATATTCATATCAGTTTTAGTAATACATACAGTAATTAGTGAAAATCTAATAGACAATAGAACCAATACAGTTAATGAATTTTACGAGAAAAGTGAAGGATTGGTATTGTCCAGACGAAAGAGATTCGTAATATTTCCAGATGGAAGCTCTTTTCAACTTGGTTGGTATTAGTTTAAGATTAAAATTGTTTATTCAATCCTTAATCAGCGTCATCAATTGAGTATTGCGCTGATTTCTAATCAACTCTCTTACGAGAGTCCGATGTCAATGGCCCTTTTGCAGGCCGTGGCATTAATGTTCTATATCTAAATTTTCAGTGTTTCTCTTACAAACAGCAGCACTGATCCCTATTGGAGACATTTTCCTATTTGGTACCAGTGCGGGTCTGGCTTGGTCACTGCCTACAGACCCGAAAATATTCCATGCGTTGAAGGAGTTCGAAAAACCTCTGAAAAGAAGCGATGTAGTCAGGACTATCAATTACTTGGATGAAAATGGGAGGCTGATAGCTAAAGTTCCTTATAAAAGGTATGTATTTGTAGTTTATTGTTTAAAATTGTTTCTATATTTTTTGTCTGCCGGGAAAAAGTGACTTGAAAATCTTATAAGATTACTATGAATGACAAAAAATAATATTAATCTTACGGTCTGTCACACACCGAGCGAAAGGAGGTTATATTATCCTATATTATAATATGACAGTTACTGAGATATTTACGAGGTAATGTTTAGCATTTTGGAAGCTACATTTTTATTTTGATGTACCAATACTTCTTTCAGGAGACTTATGGTGAATCCAGCATTCGGCAAAAGAAGTATAGAAGACAATTTGATATCGGACAAAGATGAGTTCAAACCTGAAATAGATCGAAAAAAGATGCATGACAAACATTTAAAGTCACACATTCAACAACAACATTTGAAACATTCAAAACAAAACATTCAAAACATTTCAAAACATTTGAAGACACAGCAACTAGACAAGGACAGCGTGGAGTTTCATAGAAGTAAAAGAGCAGAACTGTATCAAAAGATCGAGAAGCTTTTGTCTGCGTAAGTATAAGATAAAAAGAAGGCAAGACTTATGAAACGGGCTCAATCCATTTGAGCACAAATCGAGCTAGATGGACCGATAGACGGCCGGGAAAAACAGGTTGTTGTGTTGTGTCACATGTTGAAAAACAGGGAGATGTGGAAATGCAAATGATCTAGTAGGTATCGCGGGCACTCTCGTTGTTTCCCGAAGTGATGGCTGAGTTTGTCTTCACAGAGGTACCTCGAGTTGTACTTCGGGCATTTTGGCTCTATGTACAGAAGAGGCAGAATGCCCAAAGTCTTTTGTCTTCATCGTGAATATGGATGACGCCTGGGTAAAAAAAATGAAATTCTATTCAGTTTGTCAGTCAGATTATTATTTTTTTGCTTTAACATATTATAAAAAAAATACTTAGATAACACGCATTAAACTTGGGGAGTAGGGTTCACAACGTCACTTCTACGTATAAAATCTAGCTAGACGTGACGTCGTGCCATATTCATATTAAATCATTGTATGGCCGTAATCTTTTGATTACGCAAAAAAAGAAAAAAATATTTGACTGACGGACTAAATAGAATTTGTACATTTTACCCAAACTAAAAATTTTTCTTTTGTCCGTCATATATATTATTACATAACGGACAAAAGATACATTTTTAGTTATCATACATATTGCTACGTAAGGGTAAGAAGGGATGATGGCTTCATTATTTCTATTGGGGGCTATTGCTAGCTTGTATAAATAAGTTGTAGGATTTAGGATAGGTTATAGGGACTTTGAGAACTATAACTAAGATCTATTCATGTATAGGGTATTACTACTCAATTATTGAGTAGTAGTAGTACCCTAGTGGCTCCTATACATCATCCTCATCAGGCTCATACCCACAAAATTGTTTATTCCTGTAAACATAGGTAATACGGGCTGGTATCCGCAACTCCACGTCAATGCGCGTATTTTGCGTATGGTCCTGTAAACATTCAAATGTTCAGAGGAACAAACAATTATCGAACGTCATATCAATTTCTTTTCAAGTTTTAGTCTGCTTTTTGTCGTGTTAAACATATTTCTGTTAGCCTTATTCAATTTCAGAATTTTCGTCATTGAATATGATGGTTTTCGGATTGTCACAACCGCAGTTGACAGCTTAGGTACCATGTCCGAGACATGCTGGCCTCGATGTGAAACAATATCCCCTCAACCAAAAACTAAATCAATCTTCAACTCACATAATACTAAAAACCATTGTTAAACTTTAACAAAACATAGAAGTTAGATGCTGAGCATAATGTACGCCACAATAAAGCATTTTCTAAACAGCTTAACGTAATCTGTGCAGGATGGGTCGAGACGGGCGTCAGTGCGTTCTTTACAAACTATGTGAGGCGGCGCAGCGGGCTCACAGGCAGGGGACATTACTGCAGGAATTCCTTAGAGCTGTGTTCACGTAAGTATCGATTTTCGCACTTGTGTTGTATTGTTATGTTCGTGAGTGTTATTGCGGGAAATTCTTCTCTCGTTAGCTTGATGTTGGTGAAGGAATTTTATGTATTTTAACGGGAATTTGGATAAAATTTGTGTACGGACTTTTCTTAATCTTTTAGTTAACTATCTTATGAGTCATGGAAGTCATAGTGTTTATCAGATTGTTTTGTAGTGCCAAAGTCTAAGTGAATCAAAAATTTTGAGATCATACCTAAAAGGGCAGTCACATCATCATCATTTGGTCACGTCTCACCTCTCTCGCACACGGGATTAAAAAATGTAATCAACTGGCGAACTAATAAATAAAATAAATTTAATTATTAAAAACACATTTAAATTGTGTTATCTAATAAACTCAGCTAAATAAGTACCTACTATAATCTGTTTTTGAGATTAGTTAAATAAAAGCCACTAAAAATCTGTTTTTTAACCGACTTCCAAAAGGAGGAGGTTCTCAATTCGTCGGAACCCTTTT
This sequence comes from Cosmia trapezina, assembly GCA_905163495.3. Taxonomy (NCBI): domain Eukaryota; kingdom Metazoa; phylum Arthropoda; class Insecta; order Lepidoptera; family Noctuidae; genus Cosmia; species Cosmia trapezina. The sequence continues at coordinate 21,993,853 of LR991037.1, forward strand.
TTTTTTTTTTTTTTTTAATTTTTTTTTTTTTTTTATGTATGTTCCCCGATTACTCGAACATGGCTAGACCGATTTGGATTTTTCTTTTTTTGTTCGAAAGGGTATACGTCCCAAGTGGTCCCATGATCATCAAGTCAGGATCTGATGATGGGATCCCATGGAAATCGAGGGAAACCCTCAAATTTTATGGGCACACCTATATCGATTTTGGTATTTTTTATAGTAACTTGTGCATTTGCTCTCGGTAAGTACCATTTCGTGAGCTGGAACTGATGATGAAGACCACAGAGGGCCATCGGAAATACTCAATAATATCTAAGTATATAACAGGTTGCGATTCGATTACTTTAATATGGTTTATGCTCGTCAAAATAATGGTAATGGTGACTTCACCATGAGCTCCATTTCTCCTGGTTCTTACTAGGAGAACTCCTCAACAATTAACGGCCCTGCATCGGGAAAAGCAACATTTTGTAAAACGTGATGAGCAGTTGACATTGGGTTATTGTAACTTAGATAAATTACAAACTGAACCACTAAAAAGTGAAAAATAAAAACTTTTTTACAAAAACAAAAACCGACTTCCAAAAAAAAACACTACAAAGTGAAAAATAACTTTAATTTCGGAAGTCGGTGGCAAAAAACTAAAATACAGATCCAAAGACACCGACTTCCGAAATTAAAGTTATTTTTCACTTTGTAGTGTTTTTTTTTGGAAGTCGGATTTTGTTTTTGTAAAAAAGTTTTTTATTATTTATCTATGAAATAAATATTATTTATTAGTTCGCCAATTGATTACATCAAAAAAAAGTAAAAAGCATCTTTTCATTTTACATTCTTAAAAATTTGGTCCCGTGTGAGCATATTTAGTAACTTTCTCCAAATCACATCATACGAAACGTTATTATAAAATAGGTACCTACTATAATATAATTTAAATTTAAATTGCAGGTTGCCAAAAGGAGAAGAGTTCCAACACGATGACCATAAGGAATATGACAAGGCTCATGTTGAAACTGACAACTGTTCAGCACGGTACCCTGGATGTGACGAATTACACGAATCAATATTATAATAATGAATAATAATTAAAATAAAACTGCACTCGAGAGCAAGGAATTAGGACCACATATAAAGATACCTGAAAGTGTCGGAAACTAAAAAAATAACTTTAGCATTTTAGTTTCCGAGATTTTCAGGTGGGTATCTTTATGTGACCCTAATTCATTAAACCTACAGACCCTAAATCATATCAGCTACTACTCGGTAAAAGTATATAAAATACTCAAATGTTGATGCTGCTTTCCATCTATTGCTAGCCAAAATGTGTTGTGATCCATAATTAAAAATGAAGGCAATAAAGAAATTCAATGTAATTTTAATCTGAATGTCCGATCCGATGATCCGTTTTCTTTTCCATCAACAATGATGAGCTAACACAATGTATCTACAGTTTAATATCTATTTATAATTAGAAATCATAATTTGCTGGGAATCAATTCCTTATCTGCTATGTTGGGGTCGGCTTCCAGTCAAACCGGATGCACTTGAATACCAGTATTTTACATGGACCGACTGTCTATCTGACCTCTACAACCCAGTTACTGGGTAATACCGAATTTGAAACCACAACTTCGAGCATGAGAAGCGAGGCCTTAACCACGGGGCCATCATCTAGTTTTAAAAAGTGTTTTTACAAACCTAGTTACAGAAATAAAATCATTTATCATTAACCGACTTCAATAAAAACTTTTTTACAAAAACAAAAACCGACTTCCAAAAAAAACACTACAAAGTGAAAATAACTTTAATTTCGGAAGTCGGTGTCTTTGGATCTGTATTTTAGTTTTTTGCCACCGACTTCCGAAATTAAAGTTATTTTTCACTTTGTAGTGTTTTTTTTGGAAGTCGGTTTTTGTTTTTGTAAAAAAGTTTTTATTTTTCACTTTTTAGTGGTTCAGTTTGTAATTTATCTAAGTTACAATAACCCAATGTCAGCTGCTCATCACGTTTTACAAAATGTTGCTTTTCCCGATGCAGGGCCGTTAATTGTTGAGGAGTTCTCCTAGTAAGAACCAGGAGAAATGGAGCTCATGGTGAAGTCACCATTACCATTATTTTGACGAGCATAAACCATATTAAAGTAATTGAATCGCAACCTGTTATACACTTAGATATAATTGAGTATTTCCGATGGCCCTCTGTGGTCTTCATCATCAGTTCCAGCTCACCGAATGGTACTTTCCAAGAGCAAATGCACGAGTTACTATAAAAAATACCGAAATCGATATAGATGTGCCCATAAAATTTGAGGGTTTCCCTCGATTTCCATGGGATCCCATCATCAGATCCTGACTTGATGATCATGGGACCATTTGGGACGTATACCCTTTCGAACAAAAAAAGAAAAATCCAAATCGGTTTAGCCATTTTCGAGTAATCGGGGAACATACATAAAAAAAAAAAAATAAAAAAAAAAAAAAAAAATATTCCGACGAATTGAGAACCTCCTCCTTTTGGAAGTCGGTTAAAAAGGAGGAGGTTCTCAATTCGTCGGAACCTTTTCTTTATTTTTTTTTTATGTATGTTCCCCGATTACTCGAAAATGGCTGAACCGATTTGGATTTTTCTTTTTTTGTTCGAAAGGGTATACTTCCCAAGTGGTCCCATGATCATCAAGTCGGGATCTGATGATGGAATCCCATGGAAATCGAGGGAAACCCTCAAATTTTATGGGCACACTTATATCGATTTCGGTATTTTTTATAGTAACTCGTGCATTTGCTCTCGGAAAGTACCAGTTGGTGAACTGGAACTGATGATGAAGACCACAGATGGCCATCGGAAATACTCAATTATATCTAAGTATATCACAGGTTGCGATTCGATTACTTTAATATGGTTTATGCTCGTCAAAATGCATAATGGTGATGGTGACTTCACTATGAGCTCCAGTTCTCCTGGTTCTTACTAGGAGAACTCCTCAAAAATTAACGTCCCTGCATCGGGAAAAGCAATATTTTGTAAAACGTGATGAGCAGTTGACATTGGGTTATTGTAACTTAGATAAATTACAAACTGACCCACTGAAAAGTGAAAAATAAAAACTTTTTTACAAAAAACAAAACCGACTTCCAAAAAAAACACTACAAAGTGAAAAATAACTTTAATTTCGGAAGTCGGGGGCAAAAACCTAAAATAAAGATCCAAAGACACCGACTTCCGAAATTAAAGTTATTTTTCACTTTGTAGTGTTTTTTTTGGAAGTCGGTTTTGTTTTTTGTATAAAAGTTTTTTTTTAATAATACGATACCCCTTGGTAAGCCTGGTTGTCAGACTTTCGGGCTTAATGACCACGATCACACGACGACGATCAAGGATCCACGAATGACAACGTGCTTTCTGAGGCAAGGGGGGGTCTCTGTATGTAAAGATGGTCACTCATCCACGGACCAACCGCGGCAAGCGTATCTTAACCTATTCGATCAGCCCGTGCGGCTGTCATTACTTAGCCACGAGCCCCTTCATTTCTGCGGTATCTAGCAGCTAATGTTTGGTACTAAACCATCTCCTGTATGATTTATGATATTGTTCATACATTTAGGAAGGCGTCTGCATATTTTGTGGTGGTAACGTTTTCTCCCGGAGGTGTGATCGAACCAACCAATACGTTAGCTTTAATTCAATTTGCATTTGTATTGCTTAAGATATTACTAATCTACTAGTGACTACTAACTAACTAGGTATCACACTAATATTATAAATGTGAACGTTTGTGAGTGTATGCGTTTGTAACATACAAACGCATACACTCACAAACGTTCACATTTACTCCTTTACGCTCAAACGTCTGGACCGATTTGGATGAAATTCGGTATGTAGATAGCTTACACTTAGGTTACTTTTTCTCGGTCTACGTGGGTGAAACCGCGGGACGCAGCTAGTACAAAATAAATGCAAAACACAAACAAAAGAACACAAATAAGCGACGAAGTACTAGTCCACATCGATGTTATCCGGAAATGTGTCCACACTGACAGAAGACTGGCAGCGTTGCCACGTAAAATGGCAATGCTAATTCTTTGCCAAAGAACGAGCCAGTTCTCTGATCACGTGAAGTGTTGACCGGTCGGCGAGAAATTTCGTCAAAAAACCTAAGAACATCTTAGGATTTTTGACGAAATTTCTCGCCGCATTGAAAATAAAATAGGTACCTACTTTTATCAACTTTTTCTTGGATATCGCAATGCCTTCTTGAATTCTTGTGGGATTATTGATTTTTGCAATGGTTGCTAATCAATTTTTGTATTGTATGTGTTCGAAAGACTACCTATCACGTCATGTCGTCAAAAGTTTTTTTATATAGGTACTGTAGAGGTTTTGCTATGTACAAGCCAAAGTATGACTAACTGGCTGACATTCCAACGATCATTCAAACATCGAATATTCTTATAAAAAGTGATGGTCGCTTTTCGTAAGAATTGACAGATAGCTGGTAGCTAGGGCTCCGCGTAGGACCTAGGCTGTGTATTATAATTTTATTTCTATTTTAATATAGCGGGCTTCAGCCCCATTTCTACAGTGCATTACTGTCTATTTATTTATAACGTAGTTAGCCTCCCGCTGTGAGGTTCGAGCCCTCACTGTACTTATGAACCCCATAGGTTCATGTCAATGTGTTCTCGAATGTCAACCGAACCCCATAGGTTCACAACTAGTGTAAGCCCGCGGTCGCCCTCGGATAATGGTATTTTACGTTTATATTTAAATGATATACGTTTATATTATTTAAAGTATTCTCCTTACGTACCCCATGTGTGCGCTAGACGTTTGAGGGGCACATACAAATAAATTAAATAGCAACCGTATCAAGAGAAAGATCAACATCACAATTTAATGCTTTTCTGCAATTTTGGCATTTTTCCCCAATAACCGTCTATTGAAACAGCTTTTTAATACTGGCTGGGTGCTAAAGTATGCCTCGTGCATGTAACACGTTGCCATAATTTTACAGTAGAGGCTCAAAATTGTTGGTAAAGCATTGCTGATTTAAGGACGTTAGTGATATAATATTTTTATTTTATAACATCATGTACATTTTACTGTGTCACAATTATATAATTTTGAATTTGAATTTGAATTTGAACTTATTAGGTACTTACTCGTACGTATTACATCGATGAATCAGTAATTTCAAAGAGCTATCGAATGTCAAATTAAATTATACACCGGCTGTAAGCGTAAACAGTGGCAAACTTTTAAGGGGTCATTGTACTCATCATTTTGAACAACCTTTACTATGTATCAAACCAAACCACCAAACTCAGTATGAGATGAGTACAATGACCCCTTAAAAGATTGCCAATGTTTACAGTTTCACCCTTCATATATATAGGTACATAATATTTTCTTTTAGCTAGGTTCATCAATCCATTTTACAGCAATGTTATAAATAGCACCGCGTAGGATTAATTTACTTTTAAAATTAGGTTTTCAGCGAACATTTTGATTAACTTATATAATAATTTAATAATTTTAAACATAAAACCAATTATCACTATTTTATGACCGGGTGTTGTGGTCACCATTTGCTTAAAATTTAATTACACCGAAACGAAGGATAGTGTGGCTAACCATTATGGTTTCTGAAAAAAACAAAACAATTGACAATAAAATTTAAATTTCATTGACACGGCATGCAGCTTTGTTTTTGTTACGATGATTATCATTTCAATTTTGTTGTCATAATATGAAGTTATATTCCTTTTCGTCACATAAAAATCCCTTGCCGTGCCCTGACGACAGTGGGCGCAGGCCCTTACTGGATAGAGAACTGGCGACAGTGGTGACCCCTGTCAAATAGGATGTCCAAGTACTGGGTCGAGATCTCATTGATGTAACATAATTATACTGAAGTTTGGAAATAAATTACTATTACTATTCGTAGCTACGCTACAACAGAACAGTCCTACGTATTTGATATTAATTTCAACTTGATACCTCCACGCGTTCCTGAGAAAGGTCTTGACAGACTGACAGACAGACAGACGGATAGCAAAGTGAGCCTATAAGGCTCACCACCGCTTTCGCTTTTTCCTTTTGAGGTACGGAACCCTAAAAATAGGTAAATAGGTATCATTGGACTGTTCGTTCGGTATTCCGTTTGAGGCTGGGGTAGCTACAGTTTAGAGCGACCGCTGTGGCTAGCACTAATTATGATTCAGTTGCAAAACACCAGATGCTAGTACATTTTCCTGTGGTTTCATGTGCTTTTAATTCAATTTTAGTTATGATTTGAAATTAAATTGAAGCGTTAGGCAGCTTCAAAGAAGGAGTTTTATTTTACACGACTGTATTCTTATGTATTAAACATACTTACATCAGTTATATGCGGTAATGGTGGTTGGTTTTAAAACAGGTAAGTAATGGTTTCAAAACTTGATTAAAATATCTCTACAATGAAACTGGCTTTAAAAACATTGTTAGTCTTAACAAATGTGGATCCGAAGAAATAGCAATCATGCTCTATTTTATAATATATGACCATCTTTACATACCGAGACTCCTCCGTGCTTCGGAAAGCCCGCTAGGCCGTTGGTCCCGGCTGTCAATCGTGGATCTTTGACAGACGTTACGGGTCGTCAGAAGCCATAAAGTCTGACAACCAGTCGGACCTAGGGGTATCGTATTACCCAGTTACTGGGTTGTGGAGGTCAGATAGGCAATCGCTCCATGTAAAATACTGGTATTCAGCTGCAACCGCTTAGACTGGAAGGCGACCCCAACATAGTTGGGAAAAAGCTAGGCAGATTGATTTATCTTGCAAAATAATTAACTGCTACATTACTTTAACAAAGTAACTTTATGCTCTTATTGCATAATTTTGAATAAACATTATGAAACAAACCATCTCTCTACGCAGTCCTGTTTATTTAAGCTATCAGAGTCAAAATAATTGCAGTCATATTTTAACGCATAATTAATAAATGTAGATAGAGCTGCGTTTCCGTTAAATTGCTAATATTTATTGAAGTGGAGTAATGTAAAACGTTATAAATTGCTTGTTATTTTTAGATTTCATATGATTTTATTTCAATTTTGTAACATTCAATTATCAAATACTGGCCTTGATTTTCATCATTCCGCCAAAAGACGTCCACTGCTAATTATGGCCTTCTCCTAAGCATCGCTATAGCGAACGGTGCAACTGTGTTTCTGGAACCTTCGCCTGGTGATCGGTCCACCTTGGAATTCCCTAGCTGTGCCTTCCAACTTGACTCCAGGCTTCGATTAGGAAAATATTGATTCTACTTCCATAAGCCATCAAAAGGCGACCAAAGGGGATAGAAGCGATCTGGCATATCGACCCGCCGCCATTTTGATTTTTTTTCGAAATCGCGGTGCACGATTATAGTGGTATGCCTGGGTAGAGGACACATAGACGAACAAAAAATGTCAATAACATGGTATACCAAAGTGTCACGTTACCGAGATATTTGAAGGTAAAGATCGACATATGAGTACAACGACAATCATTTATATTTTTACTTATTACGTGGCCATAGGCGTCAGATTGTATGTAAATAATCGTTCCCAGGTTGATTATTATTATTACTGTTTATTGGACGAGAGTAAGTACATTACATACTACTAGGAGTACGAGAAAACGGCTACCATAATTAATTATTTACCTACTAAATCGCCCTTTATTGCATTTTTCAGTATAGTTGTTGAAATATCTACGTTCTTGAGAATGTGGCTTAAGAAAATAGTGTACTTTAGTAAAGATAAACGTTTTTTAACCTATTAAGAAAAGCAAAGGCTGTTTGAGTTCTCGTCTAACTTAGATTTTTTGTTTCCTTGAAAATCCTTTGTCTGTAGCAGCTAGAACATTTTTTAATGTCTTTTTAATTTTCCTCTTGTAAATCTCCGCTTGTTTCTTTGAGAAAGAGTATCTGTTTAGATTTTTTTTGAGTTTTATTTAAATTTTGTACAAAATACTTACATGTATCCGCCAAAAATAAATGATAGTAAGATTATCAGTTTGTAATGTTATGAAAAAAACATGAGACAGTGGTACCGATTCTCTTGTTCAATAGCAAAACTTTATTACAATATACAAGCTAACACTAAAAACTACAACGTGTCGATTTGCATTCTCGTCAAATCTCGGGTGTGATACAGAACATCAAACCGAACAACTTTCTGGGACCAACATCGTAATCGCGACAAAATTTTCAACTGTCCCTTAAGGCTGCAGTCTTGCAAAATTCACTCGCGGCGAATTATTTGCGCAACTTTGTGTTTTTTTTAAACAAAAGTAATGAAATAACATGAAATATTATTATAGTACGTGAATAACCATAATATAAGTAATAGATGGTAGTTTTTTTTAAGTTCATCTGGGTGGATTATGTTAGGTAAATCAAGCGTTAAAGACAGCTCTTTCGCGCCAACAACGATTCGAGTTATGTTTGTGCACTTGCATTGGGCAATACAAATTTTATTTAGAAAATCTGTTCAGCGCATAATTGTTTCCATATTCTTGTCTTCAAAATGCGCTGATTACTTTTTTTTTATTACCTTTCATTTTCTTAATTCAGATGTCACAATGTCATCGAAATTCTCTGTTTTTATCTCTCAATAAACGGTTTGTTTCATAATAACAAAGCATCGTATGCATGTAAAATTTGGTTGGTTTAACGCCAAGAGTTCAATAAAGCAAATACTAAAAAAAATAGCATCTAAATCACCTTAGTCTAACAATAATAATAATCTCAAAAGACCTCCAAAACGCTCCGACCCACTAAGAAATTTCACTCGCAATTCTTGTTCATAAACTCTGTTTTGGAGGTCTTTTGAGATTATTATTATTGTTAGAGTAAGGTGATTTAGGTGCAATTTGTTTTAGTGTTTGCTTTATTGAACTCTTGGCATTAAATTAACCAACTTTTACATGCATACGATGCTTTGTTATTATGAAACAAACCGTTTATTAAGAGATAAAAACAGAGAATTTCGATGACATTGTGACATCTGAATTAAGAAAATGAAAGATAATTAAAAAAAAGTAATCAGCGCATTTTAAGAATCATTCTGCGCCTTAAAGAACTTCAATACCTACTCGAAGCAAATGTATGAGACGGCTGATTATTTTTTCGTGGAAAGTGGAAAAATCATACTTTTTTAACAAGAATAACACAAACATAACAAACATATGATCCGTGCGTCGTATCTGCGCAAGAAAAGGTCGTTGCTCAGCTAAATGCCATGACGTCGGACGAGCCTATCGTAATACCAGTGTTTTACATGGAGCGACTGCCTCCACAACCCAGTAACTGGGTAATACGATACCTCTTGGTAAGACTGATTGTCGACTTTCGGGCTTCTGACCCGTAATGACTATAAAAGATCCACGAATGACAGCCGGGACCAATGGCTTAATGTGCTTTCCGAGGCACGGAGGAGTCTCGGTATGTAAAGATGGTCACCCGTCCACGGACCATCCCCGGCAAGAGTAGCTTAACCTGATGGACCGACCCGTGCGGCTGTTATCTTAGCCACGAGCTCCTCCACCTCCTATATTGTACAAGTCTAAAATAAGAAGTAAAAATTTTAAAAAAGTATTCTGAAAATACAAACAAACTTACAAAGAGATATTCAAAAAAAGGGTCAGATTAGTCCGTTGAGTTGTCATTAGCATGTTTCTCAAAAACAATTTGTCGCTATTTACACAAAGCTTGTAATTTTATGCAAATATGCTAAATGCGTGAGGCTATTGTTTTGCACTGCATGTCAGTCAGTCCTTTCTTGGAATTCGAAAGAGGTAACATCTTTGGAGTATAAATTGTAAGTACATAATGTTAATGAGGTTTATAAGTTTGTACAAACTAATTAGTAGAACACGTTTGTATTTTGAAGGCTGATTCTGTTATTATGACTATAACTCGATTTTTCTAACTGTGTGCTTGGAGCCTCAAAGTCGTTAGGTTACAGATTATTGAATTCGGCGCCCGCTTACTTCCTCAGCAACCCACCGACGAACGGTGTATCGAAACTGCTATAAGCGGGACATTGGGACTTAAGAAGTACAAAAAAATATATTTTTAAAATTAAATCAAATAATAAATTTAAACAAAATTAAAAAATAAATGAGTACCTCTCTATCTCATTGTTTTTTTTTAAATTTTGTTTAAATTTATTATTTACTTTGCTTTTTTTGTACTGTTTTCGATAAATATATGTTTTGAAATGATTAGTATTCCTTAATTATAAGTATTTTAATGTAACACAATTATTTTACCTATGATATCATTACAAAAAGTACTTTTTAATCACTTTATTTTTCATTTTACTGATCCTCATAATTCTTGAACGGCCAACTATGGGCGCACGCTGATAGCGCAGAATTAGGGCCAACAAGACAAAGAATAAGAATAAGTAAGACCTGTCAAGACTTGGCCAAATTTTTGCAGTTTCTGTTTCATTCCATACAACAAAAATTGAAAATATTTTTGTCCGGGCAAACTATCAGCTTTAGAGAAAAACGTTTCATAACAATTATTCATCACAATGACAGATCTTTCGATAGGTTTTGATTTTAAATAGAATTTGTAAAAAAAAATACAATGTCCCTCATATAGCATTTTCGATCCACCGTGCGACGCCTCTCTACGGTCACACACACTCACACACACACTGCACTCGGGCACTCGTGTCATATGCACAGTTCTTAATATTATACGTTAAATTGTTATTGTTATTTTAAATACATAGTCTGCAATATTTTGACGTTGACTGAAGCACAGTTAGAAAAATCGGGTTATACGAGTACCCTCAGACCAAATAAAAAACCAAGACAACGCTGCAAACGATATAGTGAAGCATGCTCAAAACTACACCTCGGTCTGTGCATACACGCTCACACTCACACATTTACACTAAACTACAACTAAACTCACTAAGTGCACACATGTTTACGAAACTTACCAAACCGGCCTCAGGTCACTGTTGTCTTGGTTTTTATTTAGTCTGAGGTTAAACCTACAATTTTTGACAATAGTTTTGTCAGAAATTGTAGGTATAACCTCAGACTAAATACAATTTCTGACAATAGTTTTTTCAGAAATTGTAGGTTTACCTCAGACTAAATACAATTTCTGACAATAGTTTTGTCAGAAATTGTAGGTATAACCTCAGACTAAATAAAAACCAAGACAACAGTGACGTGAGGCCGGTTTGGTAAGTTTCGTAAACATGTGTGCACTTAGTGAATTTAGTTGTAGTTTAGTGTAAATGACTATATTTAAAAAAGTGTTTATTTAAAAAAGATACACCGTGCTACCTAAACAACGTTTTCTTTTCAGCAAAACATGTCCATTTCAATTTACATATTTATAATATCAACAGCTGTTATGTTTGTTGATAAAACAAAATCGGATACAAATGTAACATCAGTATCACCACAATCCCCAAGTAAGGAGGATGGGACCAGTTCCATCCAGCATCAGCTCAGAGTGTTGTCTAGAAGGAAGAGGTTCCTGATATTTCCTGATGGCAGCTCTTTTCAAATAGGTGAAGTAGACTTACCAATATAAATTTTAATCTTTGAACGTTGGCCTGTTGACATAACAAGGTTGTTTGCTAATGATCAGGAGTGCTATTCTCTACAAATATCACCGTGAAAACTTAGGTGAAGTGAGCGTGGAGTGAGCTGTCAGTAGTGTCAATCCCTAGGATGAGGTAGTATGACAACTCACTTCACCTTTAGTTTTTCACGGTGATATTTTTACAGAATAGCACTGCAGGTCTTTCACTCATTATAATGGTGTTAAAAAAATAACTATTTGTATTTGGCCTAAAGCACCTCTTAAAGTTTGTAAAGTTAATTAGGGTTCCGTACCTCAAAAGGAAAAAAAGAAACCCTTATAGGATCACTCGTGTGTCTTTCTGTCTGTCCGTCTGTCACAGCCAATTTGCTCCAAATCGAATGGACCGATTAAGTTGAAATTTGGTATATATGTATATAGATTTCTGTGACCCAAACACGTACGGCTAAAGTAAATATACGAATTTTGAATATGGGCGTCACTTCTAGGGGGCAAATAAGAGAATTAATAAAAAAGTTTTGCAAACTCTACCGTGTAAAACGGCTTACTATGAGGGTCTCAAATATATATTTTTTATAATTTTAAAAGAAATCGTTTTAAAGTTATTTACGAAAATAGACGAAAATTGACCATTCCCCCCCTTATCTCCGAAACTACTGAGCCTAAAATTTTGAAAAAAATAAGTTCTTTACAAAGGTAAAGAACTTATTTTTTTCAAAATTTTAGGCTTAAACAAACTTTTATGGGTTTTCCTGTAATCTAAAGAGATTACAGGAAAACCCATAAAAGTTTGTGGTCTTAAAATAACATGGTAAATCTCTCAATATTGTGAGTACAAACTTACATTTGCTGTTGGAATGTATGGGAGAACATGTTTTACGACTATAATGTTAAGTTTGTTCTTGGTTTCTTGTTAGGTTTGTATAATTTCATCCCAACTATGGAAACCTTCATTGTGCGTAGTCCGACGCGCACTTGGCCGGTTTTTTTTTAACACCTTATTATTATTTTTCATGTCTTTGACATATCTCGGGACCCTGGGGTCCCGGACCTTTGGAAGGCGTACGAGGGGCCGAAGCCAACTCGCAGAGGCCCCTTAGACAATTTTAAATCACGAGGTAGCACCAGCCGACGATTATCCCTGTATGCACTATGCAAGTGCACCCAAGGACAACCCCCGATTGGTGCAGGACTATTGCAAAATATGGAAACAAAACATATTGGGCTATGGGTTTCAAAAAAAAACACCTTATTATTATTAGGGTTTCGGAAATATCTTTTTAATGGGAGCGACAATTTTTCATCATGATAAATTCAAGAACCCATTAAAGTCTGCAAAATGTTTTAATACGTATAAAATAGCATACGTTAGTAAATGTTACTAACGACAGAGAATATTTTTACTCAAGCAAGCAATAAATTTTTTCTTTAAATCAAATCAAATTTATTCAATAAATTACAAGTCATAAAAATTTGTACAGTTTTGCTGAAATGTAAATTATATTCCTAAGAACTTACGTGCCTGAACTAGGTAGTCCTGTGTTTCAGGCGAAAAGTGCTAAATAGTCATAAAATTAATAAATATTGTAACAGTTAACAATAGGTAAAAGAATTATAATTATGTTGAGTAGCTCAACTCTTAGTTTTTAAACATTTTAATGCTTAACGTATACCTATACTAAAATAAAAATAAAATAAATTAGCTCTTAAATTAATAGGTACTAATCGTAGGTGAGTATACATATTTACTTTAACACAGTTAATAAATTCTGTGAAATTAAAAATGAAGTGCTAAATTCCATATTTCAGTTTTCTGCACCCAAAACCACGGGTATCTCCAAATCGGTAACATTGTATGGTTTGGCAGCACCACAGCTTTGGCCTGGGAGCTGCCTACAGATCCTGGAGACTTTGACATGTTCAGGGATCAATACAAAGTGTTTGATGGAAAGAGAAGGAGCGATGTACTGTACTATGTGGATGAAGACGGAAAAGTGGTCGACAGGATTGAGTATAAAAGGTAATTTTGAAGACTTGGAAGTTATTCCAAAAAAAAAAAAATGGCGGTGAATAGTATTTGCGTGCACACTATACCAATACAATAAGGGCTTCCTTATTGTATTGGTATAGTGTGCACGCAAATACTATTCACCGCCATTTTTTTTTTTTTTGTGGATGGGAAATCTTCAAATGTCTTCTCCCGCTGTGGGTGGAGCGGAAGGGCGTGTCAGACTTTTACTGACTAAAACCCACCCGTTCCTTCAGTTGCCTATGCCAGGGCCACGGTATCGCTTTCGAACAACCCGCGACCCCGGCGGCACTATTCAACGCCCGAGATCCAGATCGCTCGCGCGTCCAGGCGACTAGAGCCGCCCAAAACGTTAAAGTCCAGGCGACTAGGGCCGCCCAAAACCTAAATGTCCAGGCGACTAGAGCAGCCTATATGTCATGTTCACTTTAAAACGTGTTTGTATCTGGTTTACTAACATTTTATAATAACACTTCTAAAAAATATACGAGATGACGGTGTATTTTAAAAATCATTGATTATTAATGATGATAATGATTGAATAATTATTGTTTGATTGATTGATTAATTAATAATAATGACGTTTGCGCGCGCTTACTTGCGCGTATGTACTATTGGGACAACAGAGTTGGTCTGTGAGCGGTAAAAGGGGGGAGGGCGCGATTGACTGACTTATCTTGACCATTGTCTACCTCCCCCGTCTCACCGCTCATATACCTCAGGCAGTGATTAACACTTGCGCGCAGACTATAAGAATAAGAAAAATAATCATTTATTTGTTAAACATACGTGATAATTACATTCAAGATCCTAATAAAAATTAGGTAGACACAAAATAATTTTTAAAACTTATTCTTGTCATCAAGGATTTAACTTCGCCTTCTGTCTAATCTAACTAGCCTAGATATCATCTTACGCCAAGGCAAAGGTCTCCCTATCCCTTTTCAACACGATTCTGTCTTCTGCCCTGTTGAAGTTTTACTGTAAACTGATAGTAGATTCTTGGTAAAAAAACTAAATCAGAAACTTTTTCCAGAAAAATCCTAATAAACCCAGCGTTTGCCAAAAGAAGCGTCGACGCAGCTGAAGCAAATCTTAGAAACATGACGAAGGTTAATAAAAAGGAAATGCATAAATCGCACAAAAATAAAATCTCCTTCAAAGATTTAGATACAACCAGACTCGAGCGCCATAGAATAGAGAGACAGAAAGTTTATGTAAAACTGGAAAAGTTTTTGCAAACGTAAGTAGCATTCATAAATGTAAAATCCGATTTATATTTGCATGGAACTTTTAAATATTTGAAACCATCTACTTCATTCTACAAAGTGTTATTTAAATAACGCACAACCCCTTAAGGGGTCATTGTTATCTTCATTATGAACAACTTTTACTATGGGACCAAACCTGAAGTCGCGAAAAAAAAAACAGCTGTTCCTTACATTTATCTTCGCTTATCTCATCAAAATGTAGGGAACAACAGATTCTTTTTTTGCGATTTTAGGTTTGGTCTCATAGTAAAAGTGGTTCATAATGATGATTACAATGACCCCTTAAGGGGTTCTGCGTTATTTAAATTACACCTTGTTCAACTAATACTTAAAACCACGCCTGTATTCCCGAAGGTTCGGGCAGAGGTGTATTAATACACCCAAATTTCGCCGGTTATGTCCCATGTAATAGGGGGCGAGTCTATTGCCATCAACTGGCGAGTTGCTATTGAGACATTCCTGATGGAAAAACCCATTATCAGCCCGACATGACATTCGAAGTATTGTCAAGCCGCGGTCCCACGGCCCAGGTCTCGCTAGGTGTTGCTACGCCTATCGCGGCCCGAACCGAGCCATATCCACGGCATGTGTCGGCCTAGTGCAGTCCGCTGGCCACTATTCCAACATGTCAAGTGATACGGAGCGCATGGCTGCGGGTGCAATCACTGTGGTTTTATTCAGTGTTCAACATTAGATGAACAAAGCAAAAAAAAAACGCGCCCGTACAGGCCGCGACCGGCGTACTCGCGCCACGCCTTGCCTTTGAACGCGATCAGACGCGACGGTTCCCATGGCCTGTCTGAGAAAGCGGGCAGTGGGACTGCAGCATAAGATATTTTGTCAAATAAAACTTCAAAATATTTCCTTGTTTGAACAGGTTAGGTTGGAACGGCAAAGAGTGCATCCTGAAAATGCTGTGTGTGGCAGGCAAGGGACAAACCAAACAAGAACCGTTTGTGGGAGAGATCCTACGGGCTGTGTTTACGTAAGGAAATAATTAGTAAATGGACGTCGTGGGTAGATTAGATGGGAAACATGGTGTAAGGAGTGCTGTGGGGGAACTTGGTAGAAGTTTTTGGAGGAGGAGGATTTTTGGAGGACTAGGAGATGACTATGATAGACTGAGTTTATTGGTTGAAGAACACCAATTCAAAATAAATAGTTTTGATCCCATCACACTAATATTATAAAGGCGAAAGTTTGTGAGTGAGTATGTGTGTGTGTGTTTGTTACTTTTTCACGCTCAAACGGCTGGACCGATTTGGATGAAATTTGGTATGTAGATAGCTTATACGCTGGATTAACACATGGCTACTTTTTATCCCGGGCTACGCGGGTGAAACCACAGGGCGCAGCTAGTCGAAATATAAAAATAAGACATAAAAGTTAGGGAAAAAAAGTTTTCCCCACATTTTTTTAATATTTTTATTTTAACCTTTGTTATCCTATTGCTTGGCAAAGGTCTCCAAATAGGGATGATGATTAAATAATTTTTTTGGCCGTCATGTTAAAGAAATATTGTACACGTATTTTTTTATTTATTTATGTAATCAAAAGATTACGGCGATACATGAGTTAAAATGTGCCATGATTTTATACGTAGTTATGAAATAATGTTGCACTTGTTATAGGACTCAACTTCAAGTAACCCAGCTACAACGTCTGATGCAACACAAAGTTTGAACTCGTAGAATTCTCCAAATGGGCACCAGACAATACACGCGACGTTTCCTTGTATACCTAAACTTGGAACATAATTTCAGATTACCAGAAGTCCCAGCCTCGGTGTCTGAACTTCATAAGCAGTATGACGACGCCCGCGGGGCCATTGGCGACTGTGCAGAACTGTACCCGAATTGTGGAGACTTGTCTTTACTGTAACATGTCATTGTAATTTTTGTATTGGCAATAAAATTAATGGAAATGGAATTTATTTTTCCTTTGGTGTGTTTTATTGGTTATTGTTTTTATTGAAATGGAAGCTCCTTATTCTAACGGCCCCGATTTACGAGTTGTTGGTGTTGGGTTCGAACCCAGACAGGCGCTTCACTTTGTGTAAATAATTTCATCACTACTGCTCTCAAAACGGTGAAGGAAAACACTGTGAGGAAACCGGCATGACCTAGAACCAAAAATTCGAAGACATGTGACATCTACCAACCCGCACTGGGCCCGCGTGGTGGATTACAGCCCACTCCCTCTCATTGAGAGGACGCCTGTGTTCCAGCAGTGGGAACATTATAGGCTGATTATGTATTCTATCGAATCAATAGTTCATTTACACTGAAGCGAAAGCATTGAAATTGCACTTCCTTTAAAAGATGATAGTATTCGAAGTTGTTGTTGTTTGAGTTGAATAATAGCCCAGGTTGTTGCCGTCTCTGAAGCTGGAAAATCCATCAGAGATGATGTTCATTTTTTTGGTACTTTAATTTTTAAAGTTATTTCTATTTGCCACTATATTTTGCCTGTATTGTTTCACTGTACTCCGCTACGCTTAGCACAGCTCCGGTTCTCTCCTCTCCTCTCCATTCCAGTGGACAGGCAGCCTTAATGCCAGAAAGAGTGTGTTCTTGCGTAGGTAATTTTGTATGGTAAGACTGATATATATTACTGAATGATAACACTGCAGGTCAAAGACCTCTCTTTCCTTAACATCATAAGGGCCTATTTCACGATGTCCGAATAGCCACGACATACCGAATAAATTAAAAAATGGAACAGAATTTGTATGAAATTATCTGCCAAGTAAGTTAATAAGAACTTAATCGTAGGAAACAGGCCCTAAGACGCATAAAAATATCATCATAATGAAAATCTTCAAAATAATTTTCATAATGGAACTATACCATTATACTTTTCTCAAATCATGCAAATAGGTAACCAATAAACATTTAATAAAAAAACCGGTCAAGAGCGAGTCGGACTCGCGCACCGAGGGCTCCGTTCCGATTTCTGAAAAAAGTGTGCTACTTAGAGACATCGTTTTATTTTTCCTGTAATCTTTACATATACTTCTATCACATAGAGTAATTTCAGATTTTTTCCTTTGCAAACTTCGGAGATTAACCCCGGACGGTATTTTTTTTTACATTTTTCATCAAAAGTCGAAAACTATGCGGCGTAAAAAAAATTAAAAATAGTTTGAAAATGTGCAAACAGCGTTCTTTCATATGATACCCCATGCCATAGTAGCCCTACTTTAAATTTTTAAGAACCCCTTTCAGTCCCTGTTGCAAAAAAAAATACAAATATTTTTATTTTATTTCTTATTTGCAAAATAGTTGGATAAACGTCATCTAAAACTATTCTAAATTTCAAGTTGATAGCATCAGTAGTTCCTGAGATATCCAGCTGTGACAGACAGACAGACAGACTGAGTCACACCATAAGGGTTCCTTTTTTACCATTTTGGTACGGAACCCTAAAAATCAAACATCCAACGCTATCAAAAACTTCTACTGCTCCTCAAATAGTCTACGTTTCCAGATACAGTTGGACTCCAACCTCCAATAAATTGGTACATCAATACTCCTATAACTACGAATGCGTGGTAGACAGTGAGCTCAAAACTGCAGACGACAGACATACTCTAATTACTTGATCAAACACTGAACTTGACGACGTTCAGATCATTGCACTAGAACATTGGTTTAATGTGGAAGAGATGGAGTTTGTGGCTTTAATTATACATACATTAGTATTGTCTGGATTTTGATCTGCTTGGTGGATTTAGACATCTTCTTTATTCCACCTATTATTATCTTCTCAAGACCTTCGTTTCCAACTTTATCGATCGTCATGTTTAGATACCTTAGCGAGCTCTTCAGTACTAGATAGGCCCTCTATAGCTTTATCATCAGTTACTTCAGATACTATTCTACTTAAACTATCAGTCGCTGATTTGACTTCCCTCAGATTGATTAGTACTGCAATATTACTAATTAGTACTGCAATATTACTAATTTAAACTTTTCTTTGTCCACTGTATTTTTTGTGTCGGATAGTTTAATTGCGTTACGTCATAGTCGACAATCCAAGAAACCAATTTTTCATAATTTATACGAGTTAACTATTTTTTTTTTATAAGCACATGAAGTGCAGTTACTGACTATTATAAAGAATTCATTAATCAAGGATCTTCCCTTTAAGAGGATATATCGGAGCGTGTGCTAGCTCGGTGTGTAAGTGAAATGGCGTTATGGTCCAGCTTGATGCGCGATGTAGAAGACTACGTGCACCGGAATATATCGGAGCGTGTGCTAGCTCGGTTTGTAAGTGAAATGGCGTTATGGTCCAGCTTGATGCGCGATGTAGAAGACTACATGCACCGGAATATATCGGAGCGTGTGCTAGCTCGGTGTGTAAGTGAAATGGCGTTATGGTCCAGCTTGATGCGCGATGTAGAAGACTACGTGCACCGGAATTTAAACGCGCTTCGTTTAAATTTAGATTTATGACAAAATGCTTAAATCAATTTTTCTATTTAAAGCAAGTGTTACTGCACAACAAGGAAGTGTTTACGTATAATCGTATATAACAGAAAATAGACGGTGCTAATTTGGAATTTCTTCGCTCGGTTTTAGTACAGCAGTAGACAATATAGTCTAATAAGAATCCAACTGATTTAACCATATATATTTACATTTGGTTTTATAGGAATTTTGAAAGCACAAAATTATCGGTGTACCCCATTAACTTATAGTGAATAAGAAAGACTGACGTCATTGGATGATTCCTTAGTTTTAGTTTTTTTTTTTTTAGTTTTTATTTTTAGTTTTTTTTTTGTTTTTTTTTTGTTTTTTTTTTGTTTTTTTTTTTAAACTACCCAGTAAATACTGGGTAGTTTAAAATATTTTTAAATTACTTACAAATAATACTAATAGGCTAGATTGTAGTGTGAATAAAAGTATCACTAACTGTGATACTTTACAAAGGAAAAAAAATGATTCACGTGTTTCTGTGACAATAAACCAATTTTTCTTTCATTTCTTATTATTATTTTTATTTTATTATTATAACATTTTACAAAGAAATCTTAAGCTAAGAACTATGCCCCGCAAAACCGTTCCAATCGATATTATTGTAACAGTATTTTCTTTAGCATACTGCTTAGTTTACTCTAGTTAAGAATTGTAGGTAGTTAAAGTAGGTTTTCTGTCTGAACGACGTTCATGAACAATGTGCTAAATAACGAACAACAGGAAAGGTTAAAACCATAAACGGTCATTGAACTTAAATAGTCATGTGCTTCACAATAATAGTCAAAAGAAACATTATTTATTTTGTCTCCAACCAAGCAAGCAACTCTTGGATTTGCAAAGAAAACGAAAATGACTAAGACGTGTGAAATAAAAACTAATGCAGCATAGTCCATACGACGCCATCTTTAATTTCAAAATCACGTGGTTGGTCCAGCCAAGTGCAACGATTGACATTGTTTAGACGACCGTGTAGTTCGTTTGAAGGAGGAATATGAATGTGGTACATTTCCTGGTAATAGTTTTTGTAGTGAGTGAAAATATTTTTATTGTGAATACTGAAAGGAAGGGCCGGTGTGATAATGTGAAGACTTCTTTGAATGTGTTGAGGAAAAGAAGACATTTGACGTTTCCTGAAGGAACTTCTATGGTTGTAAGTACAGTATTGATTAACTTGTTACGTAGTAGTGTTTTTTTAGTTTGTTATGTAGTGTTAGATAATTAACAAATACTTCCTCTTTCCTAACTCATTACTTCTTTGCTGTGCCCGACAATCCACATGATCGAATTATAACTTTACTACTAAGATCTATATGTGGAATGCAATAAAAGTATTGAGTACTGAGTTTATGCAGTTAAAACAATATTTATAAGGGATTATCTAATTGGTTGGTAGCAAAAAATATTATTTCTAGGTAATCTGTTTTCAAATAAGATTAGTTGCTAGAGCCTATTTTCGTTTTAAATGAAATAGTTTGGTTACTCTACTTTTTAATCAAAAAAATCTCAAAAACGTTATAACTAGCTTTTCTAATAGTGTCTTCAGGCTTTCTTGACACTTCCATTAATGTTATCAGTAGTATAAACTCAGTCAGTCTGTAGTTTCCTTTAGAATGCTACCAGTAGAACATAAACAGTAGTGGTTTTAAAAAGTTTACTTAATTTAAGCGGAATTAACTTAAAGACTAACTTTATAGAACTTTCCCATATAAAATGCACGGATTCTGAAGTTTTTATGGAAAACGACTTCCTAGCTGAGTCTTCGTTATAATGTATAATGACTACGATTTTAAAACTTTAATGCTGTGATGGAGACGGTACCTGGATTCTGGTCTTTATAATGTATGAATAAAACGTATAGTTATTTGTTTGGTCGAAAATGACACTTTAATTTTATTAGGTATAAGTTTTATCAAATATGGGATCGATTCAATGGCTTATTAATTAATTAGATGACCATCATTTGGACATAGTCTTTAACAACATAATATGATTAGAGCATTCGCAGGTGAACCATTAAAAGTAATGGTTTAAAAACTGGTGAAGAGCGAGTCGGAATCGCGCACCGAGGATTCCGTTCCGATTTCTGAAAAAGTGTGCTATTTCGTCGTTTTATTTTTTCTGTAGGTAATATTTACATAAACTTCTATAGCATAGAATAATTTCATATTTTTCTATAGGCAAACTTTGGAGGATGAAAAATTATACCTTGTATTATAAGAAACGTTCTTATTAATAAACCCGAAGTAAAGTTTAACCTCGAAAATTAAGTATGTAATTGCAAACTGAAGTTATTATTGGTGTATACCTACTTAATTCCATTCTTCTTAATTCATTCTTGTCATTAATGTTGCCGTGCCCTAACCGGGTTTCATTTCGAACTTAATTAAATTGTAACAACTACATGACACATAAATGAAATAAAGAGTTTTGAGTTTTACTTAATTCCGGGTAAGGTGTTATTTTAATTGATGAGTTACGGGGGTATTCCTCAGAATCCACAACTGACCCTAATAATCATTAGGTTGAAGTCGCAGTTTCCCCATCTGAAATGGTTATTTTCTTTGGTTTCCAGCTGACAATGTCGGTGCTTAAAACTGTGATGGTCCACGCTCCATCTGGATGGAATGTAGCTGTTGAGATAGACGTTCTCTATCCCCTGCTCAGCCCAGAGATGACAAATGCTTTGTACAGGAAGAAGATCCATCATAGACAGAAGAGGGAGTTTTGGGAGAGAATTGAAAGAGCTCTTGAGACGTAAATATAGTTCAGACTCACAAAAACGAATGCCTTTTTACCACCTGAGAAAGCAATAACGCCACCTGCTATGATTATAACATACTTCTTTTGTGTCGTTTTTTATTTAATCAATCATTTATTTATAATCAATAATAATAAATAATATATTAATTGCGATAATCAATCAAAACATAGGTATGGTTACACATAGTATATTGTCTGAATAAATTATGTGCACAGTATATTGTCTAAAGTATTTTGCCATTAGCTAGCGTACAAAAGAAAGAGAGATGATTATCGTCTTAAACGTTTTAACACCAATGAAAGATAATTTCATTGACAACGATTAATTGTGGTAGTCAAAGGTTGATAAGGTTGATATCGTATAGTGGCTAAATAGTAACAGCCGCACGGGTAGATCAAAGGTTAGCTGGATATGATGCCGGTGAATACCAGTATTTTACATGGAGCGACTGCCTATAACATTTCACGTAATTGTGTAAGCGTTAAATCATACACTTTTATGTAACAAAATCGTTTCATAAGACTAACTTTCCTGTAACAAGTGTTCAGTAAATCTTTTTGTTTTCAGTTACAACTTGAACGGTCGCTCGTGTATTTATCGAAGCATATGTGAAGCGAGAACACACTTGGCTCCACCGGGGAAGTCCTTGGTGCATGACATTTTGAGGACAATATTTTCGTAAGTTTCATTCCTTAGTTAGCTCTCTTCAGAGGAATAATGTTGTTGTTTTGATCGATTTTCTGCACAAATGCAATAACATTGTGATCATTATTCCTTTATTAAATCTTATGTTAAAAACACTAACCACCAGTAGATTAACATAGATGTTTCTAAACCGTTAAATGTAATGAAACTTGTCTTACATGTTCTCATCATCTCTTCATGCATGATAATACAATAGGGATGATGCCTGGGTAAAAAAAAGAAATTCTATTTAGTCCGTCAGTTAGATAATAAAAAAATATTAGACACGTATTTTTTGCTTTATCATATTAATAAAAAAATACTTAGCTATCACGCATTAAAGTTGGGGAGTGGGGGCTCACTACGTCACTTGTACGTATAATTTTTTGATTACGTAAAAAAAGAAAAAATAGGTGTCCAATATATTTTAATAATCTCTATGACGGACAAAAAATAAATTTTTAGTCATCATCCCTATTGTCTGCATCGGGAATCGAATGAAAATCGGAGAAATGCCGGTTGACTCGATCGACATGTTCTTTCGAAAGCCTGCATTTATAGTTAGTAGATACATTTACAACCTCTGACTATAGAGCAAGATCCTAGGGCCACCAGACCTTACTTATTTTCTGATTAACTAAATATATGGGATAGAGTAGTGTTAGTATGTACTTTGAACGTACTTAATACCTGCTAGCTTGGGCCAACGACGGCCAATTTTCAGGTATCAGGTACCAAAGTTACGTAAAAATATTACTCACTTTTGAGTCGAGTGGTACCTATTGAAGTTTTGTATGGAATAGTTGATAGTTTTTTCGCGAATACGATGTTGTTCCTATGGAGTAAGTTGTTCAGTTTTTTGGTTTGTACCACACCTTTCTGATACACCCTGTAGTACAATGCCCCTCCAATGGGCCGGAATTTAATTCAATTCCCGGTGACTTTTAAGCTGAGCGTCCACTGGTCCAAGCGGGCCGCAACGCACGCAACGGATTTTGGTTTATTTGCATGAAGAAATGAAAATGCGGACGGTACCGATACTGGACGCAGTGCTATAGGAATAATTCTAAAGCTGAGCGTCCACTGGTCCGCGCGGGCCGCAACGCACGCACGGAACTCAAACGATTTTGGTTTATAAGTATGAAGAAATGAAAATGCGGACGGTACCGATAGTGGACGCAGTGCTATAGGAATTCATAGAAAGCAAACCAAAATCCGTTGCGTGCCGTGCGTGCGGTGCGACCGGTGAGGACCAGTGGACGTTCACCTTTATCCAGCTACTACTAGCCATCTTACACCTCAAAAATCACTTCACCAGTTATGACTTTATTATATTCTCTGATAAATTATATCGACGAAAATTTCATAAAGCTTTATATAAAGTTAGCCTGGCCAGTAATAGAAATTGTTCGTTTTGTTTCAAGCGCCCCAGTTCACGAGAAAGGATTTAAGGAGGAAGTTAATGAAACTTATTACGAGTTACTGGAACCAAACGTCTGCGAAAGAATCCATGATTGCCCCATTTCGATACTGGAAGTTGTATTAGGTCTGAATAAAAATAGCTATATATAGCTGAAACAGTTTTAGTTTTCTTTATTGTATATCTATTATTTTTCCTGATGCCTTGACCTATGCTTAATTTGAGATATAAAAGATGTAACTTAAATAACGCACAACCTCTTAAGGGGTCATTAAACACTCCTCCCTAAATTTTGACGAGTTATGCGAACACAAATGTAGGGAACAACTGATTTTTTTCGCAATTCCAGGTTTGGTCCCATAGTAAAATTTGTTCATAATGATGAGTACAATGACCTCTTAAGAGGTTGTGCGTTATTTAAGTTACACCTTGTATAGATAGAAGTATGGAGAATTTATTAATAATTACCATAATCTGTCGTTGGAAAAGTAAAAAAGCAAATGATTAAAATCACTACGACTGATGATAAAATTCATGTTCATGATGACGCAGCCAATTTGAAAATGAAATTGTTACGGAATAAAGTTATCAAAGTCGTACAGTTTAACATTAAACCAGATTGTCAGTAACATTATGTGAATGATATAAAAGGTTATCCATTACTCCAACTTTAAATACTATTCCCATTCACGCGTAACTTCGTGGTCGATGACGGAGCAGAAAAAATGTGCTAGTACCAAATCCACCATAACCTCAAAAGTTTAGGGTTCAATTTGCTGCAGCAGGGCAATCAGATTCCAAGGAGGTGTGACTCGTGACTGAGCTAATGAGGGTAGGCGAGGCTCTAATTCTTTGATCCAACATCCCGGGTCAGTGAACACGCTGGAAACGCGCACGAATCACATTTTACGATATCTTTGTGTAGATAAGGTTTGCATGCAATTTCGTTTTTTGGCTTTTTAGTAAAAGGTTTAGTCATTGAGGTAGATTTTTAAATGGTTCTTATGTTTGGAAATCTTTTTTTCTTAAGTAGTTCAACACAACTATGCTGTTTGGGGTAAATTGAAGACTACTTTACAATGGTTCGGGCCTCAGCGATTGAAAGAGTTGGAACACATACAGTAATAGCTAATATCTACACGGAAGTATATTTCCTGATGATTTAAGACCCCATTGAAAATACCTTTGGCAATCCATTAACATATGAGATGCTTTTTTATTTCATCTCGGAAAAATTTTTCAAACACAATTTTATAATGGCTATTAATTCAACTTCATAAACTATTTAGAAATATAAAGTGTGTACAGACCTATTCAATACAATTAGAGAAATGTTATCTATTTTTATTGCGTGAATACATATCCATACAAATGAAACAGCTAACTTCGGCGAATGACTATTAATGCATCGTAGATTACTCCCGTAGTTTATTCACATTGCAGAAAGTTTAACAGTATGGATAAATAATATTCGTTTGTAGTTCTACAATTTATTTCTACATTGTACAAGTAAAGTTATTTCTTTGCAACGAAAGAACATAATATTTTCGAAGAGCATCGATTGCTTTAAGAAAACTTGAGTTTTTAATAACAGCTCATTAATATTTAGCATTAGTTGATTAGATTAAATAGAGATCAAAGATAGACCCCTGAGGTAACCCTACAGTAATAAAAGGATTAAATACGATCGGATGAATAGATCTAAGTGATAATCAGTATTAAGTTTTCGTGCAAGTCAGGTATATTACCAAGCAGGTTTTTCCCACTCAAAGATACCCTCCAGTTCAGAATTATACGCCAAGCTCTGCCAAAAGCCTTGGAAAACACGATTCATATATATTTTTTTGACTAAAACTGTAACAGTAACTAACTGCAAAGCGAGGCATAATTTTATTAAATTCAAATATCATTTGAATAAATAAATCAAAAGTAAAGTTACAAATAAGCACACATTACGAATTAATGCCACTCAGTTCACAAACAAAAATGTTACCAGAAATATGGATTTTGCAAAAAAGCTTAATAAACTGTCTTGAACCCATACTAAGCCATCACTGTAGCTTATCCCATGCGATCAGTGTGTGCTATGTGTGAAAACTTATAGAAAAACGTTCACGTCATGCTCTGATACATATAACTGATTACTTACTATTATTATACGGCATTTGGTACGGCCTAGCCGCACGATAAATAAACGAAATTCATACAAATGCAAATGTTGACAGTTATTTTGAAGCTAAAGCTAGAGATACCAAAGGCAGTTTTCTTTTAAACGAAATTTGTATTATTTTCTACGTTTAATAATGGATATACAATCATATTTGTTTATAGTATTTATTTTAGTAAGTAACGTTTCAAGTGAGTTATCTGTGAATTCTACTATGAAGGAACAATGTCCTAATGGAAAAACTTCATTGGTTTCCGTGAGGAAAAGGCGCCATCTTGCTTTTCCGCCAGGATCTGCTGCTACGGTAAGTATTAACAATATTCATGATATAATTAT
This sequence comes from Cosmia trapezina, assembly GCA_905163495.3. Classification (NCBI taxonomy): domain Eukaryota; kingdom Metazoa; phylum Arthropoda; class Insecta; order Lepidoptera; family Noctuidae; genus Cosmia; species Cosmia trapezina. The sequence goes on from LR991037.1 coordinate 22,020,614, forward strand.
GTTTCCTGCGATACATTATGTGAATATTTAGGTGAAGATCATAACGTATGCAGTTGAAAAACACATTATAATGACAACAAGCTTGTTTATATAATTAAGTTATGATATTTTGTGTTCTTGAGAGTCAATGTCTGCAGTTTTCAAAAATATTTTAAGGGAGATTTGGTTTTCCATGCCTACCTATTACTACAGTTATTGTCCCTTCAATTTACTTATTCATAATACAACAAAATAGCATACCACCCACTATGTTAGATGTGACTAAAAATCATCCATGTATGTTAACAATTCCCGTTTCCAGCCATTGATTTCATCCACCAACACCTGTTTCACCTTTTCCTTTATCCGTCAAAGCCTAATGTACCATTCAGCCATATTACAAATGGTATGAGCACTCCGAGCAATACATAAATGTGTTTATGCATGAAGCCACGTGTAGATATAACGTAGGGGAATTGCAACGGTGCATGTAGGAGGCGATTTTTATGGCCGTGCTTGTAGAGCCGTTTTGAACGATTAGCTATAATAACATGAATCAAAAACTCGAAAAGAGATTTGGTAGACGTGCAGATAAAAATGACATAGCTAATTATAATACATCAGCTGAATCTATCTAAAATAAAGTGCTGATGCAGGTACTACCATTTAACCAATTTTGTGTAATAACAAACCGGTCAAAAGCGAGCGTATTTTTTTTTACATTTTTCATCCTAAGTCGAAAACTATGCGATCTAAAAAAAAGAAAAAAATGTTTGAGAATGTGCAAACAGCGCTTTTTTAAGCGCTTTCAGTCCGTTGCAAAAAAAAATCTTAGTTGCAAATTAATTGGGCTAATGTCATCTAAAACTGATCTTTCTTATTTGCAAATTAATTGGGCTAATGTCATCTAAAACTGATCTTTCTTATTTGGAAATTAATTGGGCTAATGTCATCTAAAACTGTACTAAATTTTTAGTAAGTTCTTGAGATATCCAGCTATGACAGACGGACAGACAGACTGAGTCGCACCATCCTATTTACCATTTTGGTACGGAACCCTAATATACGAACAAAGAGAAATAAAAAGTAATGTGGTAATGCTATAGCTTTTCACTTTTCTTCAACTATTGGAGTTTTGGTCCATTGATTGACATGATTATTTTGTATAAAATTTTCATCTAAACCATTTTCATCCCAATTGTACGTCTTGTTGCGAGAGGTCGCGTCTACCCGGTTGTCACCCAATGCGAAGGCTCTGTTGGAATTGGTTTTAAACTTCCGGATACCATGTACGGCTATAATAGTTAGTTAAAATAAAAATAGTTAAGAAGTAAGAATATAGGTTATGTTCCACCTCAAAAGGTGCAAATATAAGAACCGTTTTGAGCCGTTTGGGGTTAAAACACTAGCGCCATGGGGTCCTAGTACTCATCGAGTATTTCGGGACCTGGCTAAACAGTTGGTCGACTCTTCATGTGACCTGGCTGGCCTATTTTCTTGTCGAAAAATAGGTATACTTTTTATTTTTTAGTGTTCCGTTACTCAAAAAGAAAAAACGGAACCCGGATCTCTTCGTTGTCCATCTCTTTGTCTGTCAGTCTGTCAAGACCCTTTTTCTCAGGAACGAAATTAACGCATTAAAAAAATATGGCCATTTATACGACGTATTTTGATACTCGCAAGTAAACCAAAACCTAATTTGACAAGAAGCAACACAAATAAAACACCGTACAGTACAAATAAAAGAAAATGTCCGAAAATTGTTAATTTGTAATTTTAACACAAAAAAAATTTGGGCTTACAATGTTAGTTTTTATTTGGAATACTTAATTTTTTTTCAACTACGGAACCCTTCATTGTGCGTCGTCCGACACGCACTAGGCCGGTTATTCTCTGGACAGTTGATTAACAACGCTCTAACTAGGCGCCTGATGACGTATTAAATTAGGTGTAAAAATTAGCACCGATCTACAATCAAAGTTGTTAACATTAATATTTAAAGAAAATATGAATAGATACTTATAAAGATCTTAGTACTTAGCTTCTAATATGATACCATCCTTTTTACATGCTGGAACTCTGCTCACCCCTAAGACACACAAGCTAAAAGATTGAATGACTACAACTTGCTCTTCAACTAACGCACTAACACAGTCTGAACAAATCTTTAAGACTAACGAAGCGTCACGTACTTACGTGCAAAGTTCATTTCGGCGCCAAAACTTAGCTTTTGGGTAACGTAACGTTGTTTTGACAAGTTGCTTCTAGCAGATAAATTCATTCAAGACTGCCATTCACTTTAGATTTAAGTAAATTAATGTATTGATTTTCAAGAGAGAGTATTTGGTATAGGCACACTTTTATTTGCGAGGAAACCATTTAAACAACCTGCGATGCTTCGAGAGAATTTTTATGCCAGGCCCACTCCGTGCCGACGGGGTCGCGGGTTGTTCGAAAGAGATACCGTGGCCCTGGCATATAGTCCAGTAGAGATATAATATTTTTTCCATTTACCCTTCGATAATTCTAAAGTTTTTTATTTTCGCTGAGTGGATAACTATAGTGAATTCATTGCTATGTACAAAAATGCTAACAGTTTAGAGTTATGCTATAGGTATTAAGTAGGTATTTCCTGTTATTTCGTGTTATAACAATGATATAAAATTTAAATTAAAATACTACACTGTTTCTTAATTAGTACTGTCTAAAGTATATATTACTGAAAATGCTAACAGATAGGTACTGTGGAACAATGGAAATCTGAAAATGTCCTTTAACTCATTCAATAAAAAATTTAAGTTTTTCAAATCATTTCCTATACACTTAAAGGGATTAGTTATACCTTACAACAAAAGTTTTAACAGCTAAGTAATATGCTTCACAAGTAATTGTATTTTTACTTTGCAATTAGCGAAATATTGAATTTAAGTTTATAAATTTGCGCCCACATATTCGTGATAATAAGCTCTGCTACCATACAAAAGTTTCAACTTGTACGTGCTATGCCTTTTTGTTTAATAAATAAAATACAATTTGGATATTGTGGCGCGCGGTGTAAGTACGACAATTCGTGCAGCGCGACGCGGTGACAATCAGACCCACACTCACTGCAAACGTGCACGCGGCTACACATCAAGCTATGCATGTCCAGTTTACACTGACCTCTCATTGTAAGGTAATCTTATACAATGCGAGATCAGCTTATACTGGATATGTATAGCTTGATCTGTAGCCGTGCGTACCTACCTCTATTGAATGAGGCGCAAAATCATTTCATTACAGTCACATCTCACAAATGACTAATACGAGTACAGTCAGCGTCAAAAATATCGGAACGAACAGACTATTCAAAATGATCTCAAAAACTAAGAAAATTAAACTACTCAATTGGGTAAAGCTCTTGTCAGAATTACAGTGTAATATTATCGTATACTGTCTTCATTCTGAAAACAGTCTGTTCGTCCCGATATTACTGACGCTGATCCAATCCAGTCAGTTATTTTTTCTGTTCCATTCCGTGACCGTGACTTCGCCCGCGCGTAATTATCAACAATTGTCAAAAATAGTCAAAATCCCGGATTCCGGGATTCACAAATTTAGACTTCTGATTATAGGATCCAATGTATATTTATGTATTGATCGTCAAAATGTCGTGATTCCGGAATTGATAAATTAAGTATTTTTTTTACCATTACTGGGTAACTTGTTTATCACTAAATTTTCACAGGGGATCATCTACTATGAACAACTTTCACTATGGCATCAACACGTAAATCACGAAAAATAAATCAGCTGGTCGAGTAGGTATTGAGCTTTTGTATCAAACATCGTAATTTTTTTTGTGATTTCAGAGTTGGTCCCATAATGAAAGCTGCTGAAACTGTAAATCCAAGATGGCGGCTGCGAATATTTTCAAATGTTTCGTCATGGGTGTCGTTTTCATTGGTTTCGAGGGTGTTAAGGCCGATAGTGACACTAAAATGTAAATCCAAGATGGCGGCTGCGAATATTTTCTAATTTTACTCTAGTATGTACAAAAATGCTAACAGTTTAGAGTTATGCTATAGGTATTAAGTAGGTATTTCCTATTATTTCGTGTTATAACAATAATATATAATTTAAATTAAAATACTACACTGTTTCTTAATTAATACTATCTAAAGTATATATTACTGAAAATGCTAACAGATAGGTACTGTGGAACAATGGAAATCTGAAAATGTCCCTTAACTCATTCAATAAAAAATTTAAGTTTTTCAAATCATTTCCTATATACTTAAAGGGATTAGTTATACCTTACAACAAAAGTTCTAACAGCTAAGTACAACACAAGGCTTCACAAGAATGTTCAGGCTTCACAAGTAATTGTATTTTTACTTTATTATTAAATATTTTTTGGTCCCGGCTGTTATTCGTGGATCTTTGACAGTCGTTACGGGTCGTCAGAAGCCCGAAAGTCTGACAACCAGTCTTACCAAGGGGTATCGTATTACCCAGTTACTGGGTTGTGGAGGTCAGATAGGCAGTCGCTCCATGTAAAATACTGGTATTCAGCTGCATCCGGTTAGACTGGAAGCCGACCCCAACATAGTTGGGAAAAGGCTAGGCAGATTGATTTATTAAATATTTTCTTATTTTAGCGAAATATTGAATTTAAGTTTGTAAATTTTCGCCTGAACATTCGAGACAATAAGCTCTGCTACCATACAAAAGTTTCAACATATACGTGCTATGGCTTTTGTTTAAATTGCGAATAACTATTTTCCATAACAAGCCGCGTAAGTCAATCTGAGATACTCGTAGAAACAAATGACCGCACCAGTAGGACATACGTTCCAGTCGCAACAAAAATATTCCTCTGACAAACGAATAAAGGTTTCTGTAGTTAGACGATCAGAGACACAAGAGACCATATTATGGGCTGCCGGAATACATAACGACGATTGGAGCCAACAAGTAAGTTCTAGTTGTATTTATAATTCCTACTATCAATATCCTATACCGCATCTAATCCATTCTATTTTTCCTCCATAGAGCCAACACCTCAACTTTAGGTAAATATGCGTCCGAACATACGATCTCTGGTAATAAATAAAGAACGGAATAGAACTTCGAGGAACGGAGACAAACAGTGGAGACTTCTTTAGGACAACATTTTTTCCGGGATAATTAATCTCCCAAAAGAGTAACATTCTGGAATGGCCTACTAGGCAAAAGAACAAGAGGTAGACCTATTACAAGATGGGAAGATGATATAAAAGCAATAGCTGGTCCAAACTGGAGAAAAGTAGCTGAAGACAAAGTCAAATGGGCATCACTGGAGGAGGCCTTCACCCGCCCTTCTTCATTCTGGGGTTCCTGCCGGTCGATTCTGTAAACATCTCACCGTGAAAACTTAGGTGAAGTGAGTTTGTTTTTGCTAGGAATTGACACTATTGACAGCTCACTCCACGCTCACTTCACCTCAGTTTTCACGGTGAGATGGTTAAAGAATCGCACTGCTGTAGATTAAATAAAAAAATTAAGTACCTAACTATAAATACTATGATATAATACATAGGATACACAAAAAATTATACTAAGTAAGAGACAAATAAATAACATAGAATGAACTAAACAAAACTAACACATACATAGATTTTAAGGAATGTAAATTTACTGGAAATAAAAGGCTTTTTTATTTTTATTTTTTTATAATTAATCTCCCGGGTTTTGGGACATTACATTATTACTAGAGATCGGATAATCGGATGCGTATTAACCTAAAGTTGAGGTGTTGGCTAAGTATGGAGTGGGCTTTTGGATTGAAAGATCCCAGAATTCTGGTATCGGCAAATTTTGACTTCTAATTATAGAATCGAATGTTTTAAGTACTTAAGTTCAGATGTTAGTTAGTATGGATTGCACTTATACATCGAGAAAATGCCATTGGATTCCGGAACGACACTTTTTAAGTTCTTATTTTGGAATCGAATGTTTAGTTAGGTACTTAAGTGCAGATGTTAGTTAATATGGATTGCACTTCTGTATCAAAAAAATTCCGGGATTCCGGAGCGACAATTTTTAAGTTCTGATTATAGAATCGAATGTATATTTACTTAAGTTTAGGCTTTGGCTAATATGGAATGTACCTACTTTTGTATTGATCGTCAAAATGTCGGGATGGATTAGAGGATAACTTTTTATCAGTAAATTTTCACAGGGAATCTCCTACTCATGAACAACTTTCACTATGGCATCAACACGTAAATCACAAAAAATAAATCAGCTGGTCGAGTAGGTATTGAACTTTTGTATCAAACATCGTAATTTTTTTCGTGATTTCAGAGTTGGTCCCATAGTGAAAGCTGCTGAAACTGTCAATCCAAGATGGCGGCTGCGAATATTTTCAAATGTTTTATCATGGGTGTCGTTTTTATGGCTTTCGAGGGTGTTAAGGCCGATAGTGACAATAAAATGTAAATCCAAGATGGCGGCTGCGAATATTTTCTATCTTTTCTAATTTTTCGTCATGGGTGTCGTTTTCTTGGTTTTCGAGACTGTTAAAGCCGATAGTGACGCTAAAATGTAAATCCAAGATGGTGGATGCGAATATTTTCTAATTTTTCTCAATGAGTGTCGTTTTCATGGTTTTCGGTGGTGTTAAAGTTGATAGTAACATTAAAATGTAAATCCAAGATGGCGGCTACGAACATTATTAAATTTTTCGTCATGGGTGTCGTTTTCATGCTTTTCGAGGGTTTCAAAGGCGATTTACATTTTAACGCCACGTTAAAATGTAAATCCAAGACGGTGGCTGCAAAATTTTCAAACTTTTCGTCATGGGTGTCGTTTTCATGGTTTTTGAGGGTGTTATAGCCGATAGTGACGTTAAAATGTAAATTCAAGATGGCGGCTGCAAAAATTTTCAAGCTTTTTATCATGGGTGTCATTTTAATGGTTTTCGAGGGTGTTAAAGCCGATAATGACGTTCAAATGTAAATCTAAGATGGCGGCTGCAAAAATTTTCCGTCATGGTTTTAGAGTGTGCTAAAGCCGATAGAGGAGTCAAAATGCGTGACGCTTGGCTGATGCCTACTTAACTAACCCTGCGGCAGTGCAGCGTATCGCGTTACAACCTGAAAACACGTGTGATAGTAATTAAAAACCATCAACATTTTTAAAGCAGGCGCTATCTTGCATTTACATTTTAGTGTCACTATCGGCTTTAACACCCTCGAAAATCATGAAAACGACACCCGTGACGAAAATTTTAAAAATGTTCGCAGCCGCCATCATGTATTTACATTTTAACATCACTATCGGCTTTAACAGCCCCCAAAACCATGAAAACGACACTTTTGACGAAAAATTAGAATATATTTGCATCCACCATCTTGGCTTTACATTTTAGTGTCACTATCGGCTTTAACACTCTCGAAAAGCATGAAAACGACACCTATGACGAAAAATTTAAGTGTTCGCACCGGCCATCTTGGATATATATTTTAATGTCACTATTGGCTTTAACACCCTCGAAAAGCATGAAAACGACACCCATGACGAAAAATTTAATAATGTTCGCAGCCGCCATCTTGGATTTACATTTTAATGTTACTATCAGCTTTAACACCACCGAAAACAATGAAAACGACACCCATAACGAAAAATTAGACAATATTCGCATCCACCATCTTGGATTTACATTTTAGTATCACTATCGGCTTTAACACTATCGAAAACCAAAAAAACGACACCCATGACGAAAAATTAAAAAATATTCGCAGCCGCCATCTTGGATTTACATTTTAGTGTCACTATCGGCCTTAACACCCTCGAAACCAATGAAAACGACACCCATGACGAAACATTTGAAAATATTCGCAGCCGCCATCTTGGATTTACAGTTTCAGCAGCTTTCATTATGGGACCAACTCTGAAATCACGAAAAAAATTACGATGTTTGATACAAAAGCTCAATACCTACTCGACCAGCTGATTTATTTTTCGTGATTTACGTGTTGATGCCATAGTGAAAGTTGTTCATAGTAGATGATCCCCTGTGAAAATTTAGTGACAAACAAGTTACCCAGTAATGGTAAAAAAAATACTTAATTTATCAATTCCGGAATCACGACATTTTGACGATCAATACATAAATATACATTCGATCCTATAATTAGAACTCTAAATCTGTGAATCCCGGAATCCGGGATTTTGACTATTTTTGACAATTGTTGATAATTACGCGCGGGCGAAGTCACGGTCACGGAATGGAACAGAAAAAATAACTGACTGTATTGGATCAGCGTCAATAATATCGGGACGAACAGACTGTTTTCAGAATGAAGACAGTATACGATAATATTACACTGTAATTCTGACAAGAGCTTTACCCAATTGAGTAGTTTAATTTTCTTAGTTTTTGAGATCATTTTTAACCGACTTCCAAAAGGAGGAGGTTCTCAATTCGTCGGAACCTTTTTTTTTTTTTTTTTTTTTTAATTTTTTTTTTTTATGTATGTTCCCCGATTACTCGAAAATGGCTAGACTAATTTGGATTTTTCTTTTTTTGTTCGAAAGGGTATACGGCCCAAGTGGTCCCATGATCATCAAATCAGGATCTGATGATGGGATCCCATGGAAATCGAGGGAAACCCTCAAATTTTATGGGCACACCTATATCGATTTCGGTATTTTTTATAGTAACTCGTGCATTTGCTCTCGGAAAGTACCATTCGGTGAGCTGGAACTGATGATGAAGACCACAGAGGGCCATCGGAAATACTCAATTATATCTAAGTATATAACAGGTTGCGATTCGATTACTTTAATATGGTTTATGCTCGTCAAAATAATGGTAATGGTGACTTCACCATGAGCTCCATTTCTCCTGGTTCTTACTAGGAGAACTCCTCAGCAATTAACGGCCCTGCATCGGGAAAAGCAACATTTTGTAAATCAAATCAAATCAAAAGTCCTTTATTCAAATTAGGCTGAGAATCAGCACTTTTTGAACGTCAAAATTACAGTAAGACAGTCCCCACAAAACGCCCGCCCTTCACCACTTCCTAGTGCTTTAGCTGGGAAGAAGAAGTAGCGGAACAAACTCCCCAGCAGCACAGCTGTCTGTTCAGTTGGAAGAACTAGATTCTATACAATAGTACCCATGCAAAATAATTTACGCAACACAATACCGGTAAACCGGGGTTACTTTGACACCACGGGTTCACTTTGATAACTACTTTTGACTTATAAAAACTAATTTTATTCGATGTGTGAATAAGGTTTTGATGGTGCACCGGTTACTGAGTATTTTTAAGGGAACAAAAACTTTTGACTCTTCCAAAAATCTATACCTAGAGATTTTTTTCATAAGGCGAAAGTTGTTATCAAAGCAATCCCGTACCTTCAAAGTAACCCCGGTTTACGGTACATTAAATTATATTTTTGTCAAATAAAATAAAATAAACAATTTTAGTACTTAACTCATGTAACCTGTCATTATGTAAGCTGATCCTGGAGAAAGAACATAACATAAACATTGTCTTGAATTAATCACAGCGACCAACTATTCTTATCGTTTAAGTAATCGTTGATAGAATAGTATGCCTTTGAACAAAGATTGGATTTAACTTTAATTTTAAACGCATTAAAAGGCAAATCTAGCAAAGAAGAAGGTAGCTTGTTATAAAAAGTTATACCAAGACCAACAAATGAGTTATGAACCTTATGAAGCCGATGAAATGGAGCACGTAATTTGTCCTTATTTCTGGTGTTAATATTGTGAATATCACTGTTTTTACTGTACAAATGTATATTTTGCCTAATGTATAAGATGTTGGCGAAGATGAACTGTGATGCCACTGTGAGAATACCAATATCCTTAAAAAATTCCCTCAGAGAAACTCTAGCACCTAGCTGGTAAATTGCTCGAACAGCTCGTTTTTGAAGAACAAAAATATTTTGAATATCAGCCGCTTTGCCCCATAGCAGAATACCGTAGGACATAACGCTATGGAAATAACTAAAATAGACTAAACGAGCTGTATCAACGTCAGTGTATTGTCTTACTTTCCTGACGGCGTAGGCGGCTGAACTGAGTCTTCCCGCTAGGCTTGATATATGTGGGCCCCACTGAAGTTTAGCATCTACTGTTATACCCAGAAAAACTGCTGATTCTGCAGTCTTAAGCACCTCTTCATCTAAGACGATGTTGGGTCCCAGATTTCTAACATTCGGTAAGGCAAACTTTATACATTTAGTTTTCTTGGCATTGAGAACTAAGTTATTTGTCGTAAACCAATCCGTAACCATTAAGAGTGCACTGTTTACGTCATCAAAATCATGTCTGTTTCTGTCTACTTTAAAAATAAGAGAGGTGTCATCTGCAAACAGTACAACGTCACAGATACCCTTTAAATAGAATGGTAAGTCATTGATATACACTAGGAATAAGAATGGACCCAGTATTGAGCCTTGAGGTACACCTAACTGAACTGGTAGCCCGGAAGATTTCACACCATTAACATCTACACATTGGAACCTATTATGTAAATAAGAATTTATCACTTTGAGAGCTTCGTTTTGGACACCATAATGACGTAATTTACGCAAAAGCGTGTCATGGTGCACGCAATCAAAGGCTTTGGAGAGATCACAAAAAACTCCAATAGCATTTTGCGAGTTTTCCCAAGCGTTAAATATGTGTTTCAGCAGAGCAACACCCGCATCCGTAGTCGAACGACCTTTAGTGAAGCCATATTGTTCATCGTGAAGGAGTCTGTTTAAATTAAAATGTTTTAGCAACTGCTTGAGTATTAACTTTTCAAATATTTTGCTAAATGCAGGTAAGATAGAAATAGGCCTGAAATTTCCAACGTCATTTTTATTACCGGATTTAAATAATGGTATGACTTTGCTACTTTTCATGAGGTCAGGAAAAGTTCCTAAATCAACACATTTATTAAAAGTAACAGCTAGATAGGGGGCTACGATGTGTATTATATTACTTAATAGTTTAATGGAGATGCCCCAGTAATCACCAGTGTTTTTAGACTTAAGTGTGTTAAAAATATTAACTACATCACGAGGTGTTACATGTTCGAAGCTAAATAAGCGACTACATTTGGGCACACTACTATGCAAAAGGTTTTCAGCTTTAGATGGGGACGAATCTAAGGAGCGAGTCGTAGTTATAGGTATGTTGGCGAAAAACTCATTAAATGCCTCAGCTACGTCAGCTGCTTTACTAATTAATTTATTGTCAACCATAATCTCAAGTTGTTCTTCTTGTTTCACCGACTTACCCGTTTCATTGTTAATAATTTTCCAGGTTGTTTTTACTTTATTATTGGATTTTTTAATTGTATCGCTTAAAAATTTGGATTTAGCAAAAACACAAATGTTTTTAAATAATTTTGAATAATTTTTGACATACTCTAGGAAAGAAGTATCAAACCTGTATTTTTTCAAACCGTATAACTCGTATAGTCTCGCTCTACTTTTATAAATACCTGGAGTAGCCCATTGGTTAAAGCCAACGGAGGTGCCATTAATGTTAATGGTTTTGGTCTTAAAAGTAGATTGGTATTCTTTTTGCACAACATCAAAAAGGGCTCCATAGATTTCATTAGGATTCTCGTGTTCTGCTAGAGATGGTGTAATTCTACGAGCTATATTATTTTTAAACTTGTTGCAACGACTAGCTGTATATGGCCTGCATTCTCTTTTATGTGGCTTTTTATGTAATGGCATAGGGAAGCTAGCTAGTAAACCACAGTGGTCAGATGTTAGGTCACTTAGCACTAATTTATTTTTGACCTCACAATCACTAAATATATTATCAAGACATGTTGACGAAGTTGCCGTGATCCTAGTAGGTTCGAAAAACAAGTTAATTAAATTATAAGACCTGAACAGATTGAGAAGTCTAATACTCAATGGAGTAACATCTAAAATATTAATATTAAAATCTCCACATAAAATTATGCTTTTATTACTTGATTTTAACCTATTGAGTGTATCCTCCATAACCAACTCGAAACGAATAAAATCCCCAGAGGGGGGTCGATAAACGCAAATTATAAAGTATCGCTCGAGTTCAACACAAGACAACTCAACAATGCGCTCAATAGAAAGATTAACTATATCTAAACGTTGTTTACATTTCAACTTGTTTGAAACAAGAACTAAAGACCCACCGCGAATAGCACTTTTTCTCACAAATGCACTTTGTACAGTAAAATAATCATCATTCATAAAGACTACTTCATGTTCTTTCAACCAGTGTTCAGTCAAACATAACACCTGAACATCATAGTTCTCCATAAATAAACTTAACTCTAACTCTTTGCCGGACAGACCCTGCATGTTTTGATGTACAGCATTCAACTTATGCGGCCTACCCATTGTCACACCTAATAGTTTAAACTACAAGGCGTATCAAAAATGATATTAGTACTACTACTAACAGTATTCGATGGTACACTACAAGTACCGGTGTCACTATGTATATTGTATGCTAAAAGATTAGCAATAAGTCTCCTACAACTAGGTGGCAAATACATTTCATAATTAGTCAGTTTGTAATCAGTAATAAATTGATTACAATCAAAATATAAAATAGCGTCACTATGATGACAAGTTCTATTATAAATTAACATATTTAAATTATAAATGTGACTATTTTGCTCATCAGACAAATATGTTGAATAAGGCAATGCACAGAAAATAAATTTACAGTTCTTGGTCTCATTGAGATGTAACATCAAATGGACACATTCAATTATGTCCTTTTTTCTTACAGATAAGCTATCCCCATATAATAGTATAACAGTGGAACTGGGGTTTATTTTTGTCAATTTAATATTTTTAATTAAATGGCTAATACTGGCACCGGGTAAACAATTATTAATTACATAATGTTGCAAACACTGATTAAATATACTACCAAAACCTTGACCAAATTTGTCAGAAAAAACATAAGTTGTCAAACTATTTATAATATTGATATCTTTATCCATACAGCTACCTACTGGCTGAGCCACTAAGGGTGCGGGTGTAACAAGTTGAGGCTGGGGCTCCTGGGAGCAGACACAGCTAAAAGAGAGGGTATTAGTTAAAGACTCATACCTCTCAGCATTACACTTCACCAAATCCAGTAGTTCCCCAGCCTCAAATAAGCGGTCACTAAGTTGTCGTTGTGAATTCTCATATTTTTCAAAAATATCCTTCAGCAAGTGTTCCTTGTGTTGTATATCATTATAGAGGAGCTGGATAACTGTGTCATATTTTTCCCTACATTTATTTAACTCAATATTACAAGTAATTAAACTTTGAGATAAGACAACACGTTCCTTTCTAAGCGAAAGATTTAATTTTAAGAGATTTTGTTTTTTAATTGCTCTCTGTGACCGTTTAATTATTTTCTTTATATTAATATATTTCTTTAATTTATTGTGACTCATAACAATAGGAGATAATGGTATAGTATCATCACCAGTCAAATCTATGACAGCTGGCTCATACAGTGATTTTGAGTTACTACCTACCAACTCATCAAATAGATTACTAGTCCTAGCAACCTGTTTGCCAACTTTAATACACTCTGATAGAGATAGTGCCTTTTGGGCTTCACACAATTTCTGTTCAAGTTCTGAAATTCGATTCAAAGCTAGTTCATGGGTCTCACTACACTCTTGAAATGTTGACACTAGCTGTTGAAGTTGAATGTGCTGGTCGGCTAAGTCCATGTGTTGTAGGTGTAATTGAGACAGCTCATTCTTAAGGGAGGTGTTCTTTAAATTAATGTTTTCCACTTCCACTTCACTGTCGTCCCTTTCCTGGAGCAACTGTTTGCACATAGCGTTAGAAGCCTTAAGCTCCGTCAAGGTAGCTCTTAATTTTGCTTCCATCTCCTTTACTGTAGCACTGCGGGTCATCATTTTCGACATGTTAGTCTCCTGCAATGTGTGAAGTTATGCAGCTAAATAATAGTGTAAGAAAAGTTGTTCAAATATTTAGATTAGTAGGAGGTAGTAAGAGAAAAAAAAATAAAAAATAAGTTAAAAAAATAAGTAAGTAATGAATTGATAACAAATAGATATTACAATTAGATGAAGTTAATATGGAATTAGATGGGAATGTTAAACAGAAGTAAAGTTACAAGGAATGCACTGCTTTTAATATTAGACACAAATAAACTTGATTGACAATAACAAGTTTAAGACACATTACAAGTTTTATACCATACTTAAATAAATAATAATTAATAAGCTATAGGTAATGAGCCTATTTTTGTGAAGTAAATTATGTAGTGTTTATTGTCTGAGCGAATGTTTTCGTCATCGATTCTGCTTCCACTAGTTGTCAAGCAAAAGGAGACATAAACCGTGCCAATGTGTGATGGACGTAGCTCAGAGGCTGAGCAGTATTTGTGTTGTTCAGTGGTCTGTTATTATTATGTGCTCTTAAATTAAAACAAAATACTCCCCGGGATTGACGATATTTTGAAATCCGCCACCGTTCGAGTTGACAGCCGGTATCGAGCCGGTTTAATATCCTTTTTGTGTGAAGTTCTCGCGACAAAAAACACTGTATAATAACTAGTTAAACTACATAATAACTAGGAACGACTATATAACACTATTTCAACATAATTATAACACTTTTTAAGAATTTTCTAAAATAATTAACCTAAGATCGTTTTTTTGACGACCGGCTGCCAGTGTTGCCAGTAAAACGTGATGAGCAGCTGACATTGGGTTATTGTAACTTAGATAAATTACAAACTGAACCACTAAAAAGTGAAAAATAAAAACTTTTTTACAAAAACAAAAACCGACTTCCAAAAAAAACACTACAAAGTGAAAAATAACTTTAATTTCGGAAGTCGGTGGCAAAAAACTAAAATACAGATCCAGACACCGAGTTCCGAAATTAAAGTTATTTTTCACTTTGTAGTGTTTTTTTTGGAAGTCGGTTTTTGTTTTTGTAAAAAAGTTTTGAACAGTCTGTTCGTTCCGATATTTTCGACGCTGACTGTACTCGTATTAGTCATTTAATTTTGTGAGATGTGACTGTAATGAAATGATTTTGCGCCTCATTCAATAGAGGTAGGTACGCACGGCTACAGATCAAGCTATACATATCCAGTATAAGCTGATCTCGCATTGTATAAGATTACCTTACAATGAGAGGTCAGTGTAAACTGGACATGCATAGCTTGATGTGTAGCCGCGTGCACGTTTGCAGTGAGTGTGGGTCTGATTGTCACCGCGTCGCGCTGCACGAATTGTCGTACCTACACCGCGCGCCACAATATCCAAATTGTATTTTATTTATTAAACAAAAAGGCATAGCACGTACAAGTTGAAACTTTTGTATGGTAGCAGAGCTTATTATCACGAATATGTGGGCGCAAATTTATAAACTTAAATTCAATATTTCGCTAATTGCAAAGTAAAAATACAATTACTTGTGAAGCATATTACTTAGCTGTTAGAACTTTTGTTGTAAGGTATAACTAATCCCTTTAAGTGTATAGGAAATGATTTGAAAAACTTAAATTTTTTATTGAATGAGTTAAAGGACATTTTCAGATTTCCATTGTTCCACAGTACCTATCTGTTAGCATTTTCAGTAATATATACTTTAGATAGTACTAATTAAGAAACAGTGTAGTATTTTAATTTAAATTTTATATTATTGTTATAACACGAAATAATAGGAAATACCTACTTAATACCTATAGCATAACTCTAAACTGTTAGCATTTTTGTACATAGCAATGAATTCACGAAAGTAATCCACTCCGCGAAAATAAAAAACTTTGGAATTATCGAAGGGCATATTCTTTTGTCTACTGGACTAATAGGCAACTGAAGGAACACGGGTGTGTTTTAGCCAGTAAAAGTCTGACACGCCCTCCCGCTTCGCCCAGAGCGGGAGAAGTCATTTGATAATTTCCCATCCACAAAAAAAAAAAAGTTTCCACTACGTCGGACCGGAAGTTCCGAGGCGGTAAAACTGCCGAAAGGTCCAGTGGCTGAACAGATTATGTGAAACTGTTCAAATTTAACCGGATCCGGCAAAAATTCTGAGCTCGGTATTTTTGTCGGACGTTTTGCCTGCAAAACGCCTGGATAGGCGTAATGTGAACGAGTTCTCGTCAGTATCAAAGCCCCCGCTCGCCCTGCTCGTGCTCTTCCCGTCTTTTCGGCGTTGGCATTCTGTAGGTCACAGGTAAGACTTGGTCCGGTATAATGTGACACATAGGTCCGGGTGACGGAATCTGGCAAAACCACCAGTCGCAGTGGGAACCCGGCCTTACTTTCTATACAGGGTGTAAGGGACAGCCCTCCGCAAACTGATAGGGTGAATTCAGTATGTCTTACTAAGATGACTGGTACATGAATTTTTTTCAGGAACGTTAAGGGAATCTAATAAACCTGATTTGTTTGTGTTTTTGTGCACAAATCGGAACGTCTATTACTGGTTTGGAGGGGTAGGTAATAGGTATGCGGTGAGTTCGATGAACTCTGTAGCTAGACAGAAAGTGAACAGCTGATTACTCGCGTCGTTGGTTAGAGTATTTCAACATCCATTGCTGGTTTTAATTTTTTGCTGTTTTTTTTGCAGTTTTTTTTACATAAATGGAATGCTGCGAACACACAATGCAATTTTACATTGAAATAATGAAAAAAAGACTGAAAAAAAAATGGAAAAAATTAAAATTTTCCTGAGAAAATTTCCGGTAGAATATGATTCAAAATGAGGAGCTGAATGCACCCTGTTAGTTTGCGGAGGGCTGTCCCTTACACCCTGTATACGTGATATCTCACTCTGTCCACTTTGTTGGAAGATGATTTTAGTTTTTGCTATACTAATAGCTGTAACAAGTCTAGCTTGTTCTTGTTTAGATAACGACTTTTTGATTCAAAGCTCACCTCGTCTTCTCCCAACTGCATACGTTACCGTTGCCTCTAGTTTGAGTGGATGCTGCCAATTGATCAGTATTTTACATGGAACTATTATTGGACTAAAATATACGATTATTATACCACAATTATTATTCTCTTTGAGGAGCTCGTGGCTAAGTAATAAAGGGTTGGTCTGTGGATGTGTGACCATCTTTACATACCGAGACTTCTCCGTGCCTCGGAAAGCACGTTAAGCCGTTGGTCCCGGCTGTCATTCGTGGATCTTTGACAGTCGTTACGAGTCGTCAGAAGCCCAAAAATTTGACAACCAGTCTTACCAGGGGTATCGTATTACCCATTTTCTGGGTTGTGGAGGTCAGAGGCAGTCGCTCTATGTAAAATACTGGTATTCAGCTGCATCCGGTTAGACTAGAAGCCGACCCCAACATAGTTGGGAAAAGGCTAGGATTTGATACTACTATTATTATTCTCTAATTGGACTAAGTCCTAACCATTACGTCTCATCATATATCATTTCATAACCTCTATTGAGCCAAAATATGCAATAATTTCAGTTAACCGCATCAGTAGTAAAAACCTTCATGACGCATGCACCATCAGGCTGGTACCTGGTGGTCGAAGCTGAAGTGGTTTACATGCTGCCAGATCCCAAAGTCGTGGCTGCTCATAATAGGAAGAAATTGCATCATCGACAGAAGAAAGAAATCTGGGAAACTCTTGAGAATTTGTTAGAACAGTGAGTGTTTTATTTTATTTATTTATTACTTTAGCGCAGGACACACTGGGAGCGAAGCGAAACGAAGCTAAGTTCGTTTCGTTTCGTTCCACGTCTTTTCATACTTCGGTTGATCGGTTCACATGATAAATTATTTTCTGTTAGTAGGTTTTTACAAACACTTTTATACGTCAATCATATTTTTTAAAACTAGATGAGGTCGGCGTTTGTCAGCTGTCTGACTAATCTGATTTTGAAGTCTAGACATAATCAATAATAATTGGTCAGATCATGTGAAGACCAAAAAAAGTGCCTCAGAACTATGTTTGGGCTTCATGTTACTGCTGAGAGCTGCAAACCATTTTCCAAAAAATATAAAATATTGACCCTTCCATCCATGTACATTTTAGAGACCATTATAACGTTTGCCAAATCGAACACATACCTTTTCCCCCTATTGTCAGAAAAAGTAATTAGAAATAGACGCGACAATAGCAAACTGCGCATTCCTAGATCCAGGACAGCTCTAATGCGGAAAAGTGTGTTATGTATGGCGCCCATCCTTTATAATACGTTGCCAAAATATTGGAGGGAATTTACAACGGAAATGTTAAGAAGAAAGTTAAAAAGCCTTCTTTTAGAAAAGGCATATTACAGCATTGACGAATTTGTGAACGATAAAATAATCTAATTTTGTTTATTGACATATAATTTTTTACTTTGACATTCAATTGACTAATTTTATTATATGTATTATGATATGACACTGTTGATGACACTGTTTTGTAGGACATTTTAATTTTTAAATTGTAATTTGAAGTGTTAATTTTTGAATAATGGATTAATGATTAATAATTATTTGATGTATGTACCTATGTAATAAATAACTTATCTATTTATATTTATATTTGTACGCCGATGAGGCAAAACATGACAGATATATATATATTTTTTTAACATCTTGCATGCCATGTGTGTATACTCATGTTTTGGACAAATAAAAAATCTTTATCTTTACCATGTAGATTGCTGTTTGAAATGGTCTTCTGAGGAAAGAACCACACAGACTGAGCGGACATGTTCAGTCAGTGCACGAATTTGTCAGTAATCGTGCAGCTCAGCTCAGAACCAACGATTCGTCGAACAATACCAAAGAAACGATATAACCAATGTTAGGGAGTATGGCTACATGGAACTTGGAGCTTGTTTAAGTCCATATATTGGGGATTTTATGTAGAAAAATGAAACAAAATTTTAAATAAAAAACGCGACTCACACTACACAATATCCTCCTGAAATACATTTCCACTAACGACATGATATCAAGAGATGTTATCTATATGGAGGACAAAACTCTTATGAACAACCTCCTGTCAGCAATGATGTTGCATCCTTTCTTTGGTGTTGTTCGACGAATCGTTGGTTCTGAGTTGAGCTGCACGATTACTGACAAATGTGTGCATTCATCTACATATATATGCGGCCCACCCAAATATTTGGGTAGGCCGCATTAATAGATAATATAGATGCTTGAGAATAGTAAGAGACGTCTACTGGTGAACCGTATCACTTATCTTAAGTAGGTATTGAAGAAAATTTTGATTGTTGACAAAGCTTCGACGACAGAACAATTAGAAATATTTTTAGGACACTAAGGAGCATCTCCACGAGTGATAAAATCGCGGCTATAGTATCGCCATGACATCAAATTCAATACAAACTCTATGAATCAATCTCCACACGGCGATATCATCGTAGCAACAATTTGAACGCACAACGTGATTACCGCCGCAATTTTCTCCTCCGTGGAGATGGCGCCTTAAGGTGAATAATTATTTATTAAAGAAACTGTTTCTCAATTTCAGACGCAACATGAATGGTCGTGCCTGTATGATCAGGACGATATGTGAAGCTCAGATGCGTCTGTTGCCAAAAGGAAGATCACTCGTGCATGACATACTGAGAGCTATGTTTACGTAAGTATTGTATACTAGCACTTCCCGCGCGGCTTACTGCTGCACGGGAACGTACTACCGGGAATTCCTTCCTTATTCCTTGTCTACATTATAAAAGGAACCTCTGTGCTTAATTTTAGCTTTCTAGGTCCAAGGGTTTGGGCTGGGCGTTGATGAGTTAGTCAATCAGGACTGCTTTTTTATTTATATAGATTTTTCACAACAGCATGATCCATTCTCATGGTTAGTATTAACGCATGAGAAAAAGAGCATCCTAAAATAATAAGGGCAACATCATTTGCCTAGTCTTTTCCCAATGATGTTGGGGTTGGCTTCCAGTCTAACCTGATGCAGCTGAATACCAGTATTTTACATAGAGCGACTCTGACCTCCACAACCTTGATATTGATTGGTTTTAGTTTTTTAACTAATATACGGACACGAATGGGCCACAATGGAAGTTTTATTATTATTACTGCTATGGCCGTATAGTGTCCTTCAAAGCATTAACAAAAATTTCTGCACACGGTAAGATCAATTTTAAATAACCAAAATCATGATAAACAAGGTGTATTACCGAATTAAGACCCTCACTTAAGCGAGATTACCGAACTTCTAATTATACAACATAACCAACGAAACGTTCAAGCGTTTTGAGACCTACATAATTATGTAGATAGTTCCAATACATAATCCCTGCTCTATCATAACTAAATTATGTAAAGCTAAACCTTTAAATATGTATACATTATTCAAACTCTAGATAACAAACTGGTGTAAGATAACTGACTCATTGCTGGATGTTCGTATCCCGCTAATTGCCTTATAATCCGAATACGTGACGTTTATACGTCGTGGGATTACATCATAATATTATGTACTACGGAACAGGGGACCAGAATCACAAACACTCAATACACGTGACTTTACTGCAACCTAACTTCCATTGACGCTTTTGTTTGTATGAGAACTATTTGTTGTCTTTAAAAGCGCGCAATGGTTGATTTGGTACCAAAAATTTTGATATAGATTCCGGGTTTGCGAAAAGTCGCGTAGGCTGTTCTCATTGTTAAAATTCCGTTTAAACTTTCATAAGTGGTATTGTGAAGGGGAATTAGTGAATGACGTCATGTGGTAGTAATAATATAAGTGGTACCTTGTTTGAAAGATCGCCTTGGGAGTCGTGAGGAGGTAGGGGAGAAATGAGTTTGTGTCAACTTCTTAAGAGGTGTTAATATGCTTAGGGGAGAAGAGTATTTAATTTGCATCATGTTTAATGGGTTTCTAAAATGAGCAAATTTTTAACAAACATAAAATAAAATAAAAATGAAATAAGGTCCCATTAAAATGGATGGACAAATTTTCACAGGGTGTTCAACCCATGAATATGAACAACTTTTACTATGGGTCCAAACTTGAAATCGCGAAAAAAAATTCCTGCATTTTGACGAGTTTGGAGTAGATAAACGTACTGAACAGCTGATTTTTTTTCGCGATTTCAGAGTTTTTCCCATAGTGAAGTTGTAAAACAAGGGTGTTTTACCCATGAATATGAACAAATTTCACAGTAAAAGTTGTTCATAATGATGAGTACAATGACCCCTTAAGAGGTTTTGCGCATTTAACATTACACGTATATTTTATATTTTGGATAAGCAACATCCCTATGGGTTAGTAAACAAAAGGATAACTTATACTTATGTTAGTAAACTTATAATCTATTTAGCGAAAGGCTGTTGTTTGAAATGTATTTTCGAACAACATCACCTAACAAAGGAGAATCATACCTCCACGCTATGGTCTTCAGGTTCAGGAGTAGGAGCCTTTCCGCACTCTGCAGAGCAAAGAGGCAGATTTCTGTCTGACGATGGCATGGAAGCCATGGACATGTGCTTGTGCAAATATACCTGATGCATTGCAGAAACGGGGCAGCCCCATCAACATCCTGAACCCGTTATTATAATGTTTACAATAAATTGTTTATACTGATTAGCTAAAAAAAATCGGTAAAGAACGAGTTGGACTCGCGCACCGAGGGTTCCGTTCAGATTTCTGAAAAAGTGTGCTATTTAGAGACATCGTTTTATTTTTCCTGTAATCTTTACATAAACTTCTATCACATAGAATAATTTCAGATTTTTATCTTTGCAAACTTCGGAGAAAAAGGGTGGGTGGGGAACGGTATTTTTTTATATTTTTCATCAAAAGTCGAAAACTATGAGGCCTAAAAAAATGTGTTCATGTGATACCCCACATGCTCTAGTAGCCCCACTTTGAATTGTTAAGACCGCCTTTCAGACCCTGTTACAAAAAAATTTAAATGTTTTTACTTCTTTCTTATTTGCAAAATAGTTGGGTAAACGTCATCTAAAACTGTTCCTTTGAAGTTGATAGCATTAGTGGTTCTTGAGATATCCAGCTGTGAAAGACAGCCAGACAGACAGACGGACAGACAGACGGAGTCACACCATAAGAGTTCCTTTTTTACCATTTGGGTACGGAACCCTAAAAATTAGATAGATATTTTACAGTTTTTGCAACCAACAAAATGAAACCTAATTAATACCATAAATATTAAAACCAGTACCGCTAGAAGTTACAACCTTTGTTCAACCATATTGTCTACTTCTAGAAAACAGCTGATAAAACAATTTATCATTGAAGCTGTACTTGGCAATGCATCATAAGAACACCTATTGGACTAGGAGGCGCCAACTCCCGCTACGAACAGAATTTATCGGATTATGTATGTGATGTGAATAACACTACGCAGTTATAAGATTTTAGACCAGTATTTTAGATGTAGTTTTATCCTACTTATGATTATTTTTGTCTCGTGTGGTGCTGTTGCTAATACTGTAGTCTAAAAAAAATCACCATATCTTTGTTATGTCGTGTTTAGGTACGCGGTGTTGAGGAGCTCGTGGCTATGTAATAACAGCCGCACGGGTTGATCCATCGGGTTAAGCTACGCTTGCCGGGGTTGGTTCGTGGATGGGTGACCATCTTTACATATCGAGACTCCTCCGTGCCTCGGAAAGCAAGTTAAGCCGTTGGTCCCGGCTGTCATTCGTGGATCTTTGATAGTCGTTACGGGTTGTCAGAAGCTCGAAAGTCTGACAACCAGTCTTACCAATGGGTATCATATTATCCAGTTACAGGGTCAGATAGGCAGTCGCTCCATATAAAATACTGGTATTCAGCTGCCTCCGCTTAGACTGGAAGCCGACCCTAACATAGTTGGGAAAAGGCTAGGGAGATTGATTGAGATATCGTTGTTACCTTTCACGTCTTCGGAGTTTCACTAGCTTATTTAATTTGACCCTGTACTAGGCAGTAGGCAGTCAACGGTTGCAGTCCGAATTCCCCGGAGTGGGCAAGACGTGCATTTAAATGCCACAAAAAAGTAAAGGCTCCGCGCACAACACAACACAACACAAGAACACGTTGTGCTGATCTTCACGATTGGCTTGGCAGACAGATGACTTGATCGTTGTACAGTCAGCAACAAAAGACGATTAACACTTGAGTTTTCTAAATCTTTATTACTGAGAAAAACACTTAATTAAAATCGGAACAGATATAAATTTTAAAGAAAATGAACTATTATCATATAAATTAAATGTTAAAAAGCAGGTTATCGTATCATTTTGTGTTAATTTAGATGATGTCAAAAAGTAACAGTGTTAACTGACTTCTGTTGCTGACCGTACAGGAGAACACTGTTCCCCTTGCTGAAAACATGATCCCAAGCTGCCTTATTACTTCAACTCTTTCACCGAATATCCTATAAATATTAAGCAGAAACAGTTCTAAAAATGTCAAAAATGTAAAATTCAAACACGACTGTATTAGAGTGGGTGGCTCACAGCTGTGTTTCTCCACATACTAGCTGGTAACGATAGAATAATCGGCTATAAACTATTCATAGCTCGTATGTAGAAACAGCTGGTGATACTAGCCAAGGCTATGAGGACAGAAATTGTTTGAATTACTAAATGTTACCTGAGGGAGCTTCCGCGTGTTGTATTGTAATGCTTTTGTCTGTGTAATGTGGGCCGCGGACCAGAGCCCAGTTGCCCCCTAACCCGCGCGATGTGGTAACGCACTTAACTGCAATTTCTCTTGTACAGCAGATGCCTATCATAATGGTTACCGTTTGCTTGTTTACCTCGATAACATAAGGCATTAAGCCCACCTTGGTACCTGTATTTTGTATTAGTTATAGTAAATAAAATAAGCATAAGAAAAAACTGCTAAAAATATGAGAAACTTGAGTTAGGCACTCGCTCCCTGTATTTTTGTTTAGCGACTCGCACTCGCATGAAATGTGGTGACAGCTAGTAAATGAGTCTACTTTACCACCTTTAAGCTGTTACAGATTGTATCAGCTTACTAAACTTAGTATGTAAAGCACAAGCAAGTTTAGTATGTTAGGGTGTAGATGGACTATTAATTAGCGGCAAATATAAAATCTCTGCATTGTCACATATAAAAGGAAAAGCCTTTTAGTTTTCATTAATAGAGTTATCAACAACAATTCAACATCAACTTATTTTATTTTGTGTGAGCTATTTTATTATCACTATTATTAAAACGGAAAATTGCACTTCCCTATGTGTTTATTATTCGAGCATATAACACTCGTGGGCTGCAGCTGAAAATCAGCGCAAGGTGGTGCAGCCTTGTGTTGTCAACTGATATTATGCTGAGCTGAGGCCCTCTCGACATTATAATCATTGTTTTAATTTTGGTATAGCTACAGTAGTTTACTTAACAATAATCTTTTAGTTGGAAAAGCTCGCGGTAAATCCCTGGATTTTAAACGCTCTGACAGCTGTGTCGCCCGGACGTTCGAGTCGATAGTTTTTAAGTATTTTTTGTTACAATAAACCTATAAACTCATTCTTCTTTCTTTCTCTTATCCAAAGGACGACTCGAATCTGTAACGATTACGATCTGGTCAACAAAAGAGCTGATTAACAAAATTTTCTTGAACGTAAATCTAAACAAAAAACTTCATGTTCCCTGAAATTTTAACAGGTGCATCTAACGTCGCCATTTTCCCCCAGAAACTGCTCTAAGATGAATCTACACTATTCCCTCAACTAAGCTTTCATAAATTATTTTTATTTCAGGGCGCCTTTGCACGAACAGGAGTTTGTCGAAGAAATGGGCCTGACGTACAGTGAGTTATTGGAACCAGACTTTTGTGAGAAAGACAACGATTGTCCACTGTCTATACTAGGCTTTTTGTTGGATTTAAATAAAATGAGATAGCAGTGTGTTAATATATTCCTTGTTGTTATTTTGTTGTTTATTTTGGCAATTTTTTAGAAAGAAGTTAAAGGTTTTTAAAAGTAGCTAATTGCAATATTAGTTATTATGAATGAATACCGAGATGACTACTAATAGAGAAGTATGGAAGAAAAAGACATGTTGCGCCAACCCCAAATAAATTGGTATAAGGGCAGGGTGTTGCGCCAACCCCAAATAAATTGGTATAAGGGCAGGATGTTGCGCCAACCCCAAATAAATTGGTATAAGGGCAGGATGTTGCGCCAACCCTAAATAAATTGGTATAAGGGCAGGATGTTGCGCCAACCCTAAATAAATTGGTATAAGGGCAGGATGTTGCGCCAACCCTAAATAAATTGGTACAAGGGCAGGAGAGTGATGATGATGCTTTAATAGAAATACCATCACCGATGCCAGGTGGGTGCTGATGTAACTCAAGACACCACACAAGACACTTTCAGCTTTATTTCTGAGATGGCAAAGCACCGGCAATGCTTCTGGTACCTATTGCAAATGTTCAATGTAGACGGTGATCACTTTCTACCAGCACGCTTAGCATGACCACCATAGAAACGGGTTTTGTCGACGGAAGAATAGACAAAATGAAAGAAAAAAAAGAAAAGAATTGTAGAAATATTTCTACGTATTCTACGGGTCTAAGCATGACAACATGTCATTTTGTCTATTCTTTCGTCGACAAAACGTCGTCATGTTACGCTTGCAGGTAGCCCACCTGCTTGTTTGTCATCAACTCAGCCTATCGCAGTCCATTGCTGGACAAAGGCTTCCCCCAAGCTGCGTCACGGCACTCTGTCCTCCGCCTTCCCCATCCAGTCTGTCCCAGCCTTGGACTGAGCGTTAGCTTCACAAAAGTGTCCACTCTCTAGAAAGAGAAAAAGTAAATTTGCGGCCAATACCTGTAGTACAACGACAACAACGGACTGGCCGCAAATTCGCTTTGTCTCTCTCGTACTTTTCGGTCTGTATTCACTGCACAACTGAATACGGAACGCTCAGTCAATTCTCTATGTCTATGGTCCCAGCCACCTTCTATGCAATATAAATAAAATAAAAAAATAAGGGGAAGAATTTATCCGCCGAGTCTTTTCCCAACTACAGTGTTAAGGGGCAAGATAATGAAACTAATCACACTATATTATAAAGGTAAAATTTTGTGAGTGTATGTTTGTTACTTCTTCACGCTCAAACGGCTGGACCAATTTTGATAAAATTTGGTATGGAGGTAGCTGATTCCCTTCATTTACACATTGGCTACTTTTTATACCGAAAAATGTATGGTTCCCGTGGGATAATTTCCGACATCCACACGGGCGAAGCCGCTGGAAAAAGCTAGTAATATGATAATAGTTATTTATGCAACTGACGTATAATAAGGGGTATTAAAACACGAATGTGGGTTTATCACACGAGGCGAAGCCGAGTGTGATAATAGTATCACATGAGTGTTTTAATACCTAATTATGTACAGTTGCATACAAGCCTTTATCTACATCCATGTTATGAATCCTATATAAAAGGTTCTGAAACAGTTTTTTGCAATACTAATACTCGTATCGAACATGGCGGCCGGCGTCATAGTATACGACGTGAATTCGAATAAGTTCTTTTTTTAAATTACGGCGCTGTTGTAGTGAAACGCGCTTGTATTCTTTTTTTGAAAACGAGTTGCATTATGAAATTCAGTACAACATTATAACACCCGTTTAGATGATATTATGGTTACTATGACACTGGTTGTTTTAATGTTGGCAATAATCTAACTGTTTCAGAAACTTTTATAGAGGATTTATAGCATGGGTGTAGTAAAAATATAAATTGGTTTACCTCAGTGTAAATTTGAAGGATTAGCAACTTACAATATCGTTATTCCATTAGACAGGATATACTTAAGTCGGTTAGCGTGTTTGGTTTAAATTACAAGCTGTTCATTAATAAAAATTCTTGTTAATTGGATTTTATTACCTAACTACACAGGTTAAGGTAAAGAAAACCACACGATAATAACCACACGTGTCGATTGAAGGATAGGCTAGGCTTGCAGTGGTCGGTACGTGTATGGGTGATCCGTTATATATCGATACCCCTTCGTGCCTGGGATCCCGGCTGTCATTTGTAGATCTTTGACAGCCGTTAGAAGTTCGAAGCCCAAGTCTTACCAAGGGGTATCATGATACACAGTAACTAGGTTGTGGGGGTCAGATAGGCAGTCGCTACTGGTATTCAGATGCATCCGGTTAGACTGGGAGCCAACCCCAACATGTTGGGAAAAGGCGAGGCAGATTGATTTTACCTAACTACACAGGTAAGCAAGCAAAATACATAGTTGATTTATATTATATTATTATATATTATCTTTAAAGCTTTAATCCGTAGTGATAGATCTGACCTGCGATTGTGAAATAGAAGTCTTATACCAGTGTAAATCTACCCTCTACAGGTAAACCTCTTACAAACTTTAATGGTTTTGATTAGACCAACCAACCAACCAAAACCAACCAACTAACCAACCCAACTGTTACAGAGAAATTAAAAATGTAATAAAAATAACAGATTGATTTATGGTGACGATAACCGACTTTTAATAATTTTAAACCAAAGATCACGTCTAAACGAGTAGTGTTAATGATTTGGAAAGAAAAAACATGTTAAATAAGAGCATTTTCATTCTAGTGTAATTAATTTGTAAAGTTTTGTCTAACACAGATAAAAACTAAGAATCACGCAAAAACTATCAAGCGTATTTTCATGAAACCATCACCATTTTTAGCACAATTTAATTATGTATCTTTAAGTATACGTATTTTAATATAAAACCTTTTGTTTTATGCATAATAAATAAATTAGGCAAGTCTTATTACTAGCTGGACGTACGACGCGTTGCGTGAGCTCAGCACAGAACATGAAAGCTATGCACTCAAGGCCATTAGCATATATCTGCGTCTTAAGCTACACTTTCTCACGTACAGATCAAAAATAATCACACTAATATTATAAAGGCGAAAGTTTGTGAGTGTGTATGTTTGTAACTTCTTCACGCTCAAACGGCTGGACCGATTTGGATGAAATTTGGTACGTTGATAGCTTATACCCTGGATTAACACATAGGCTACTTTTTATATCAATCTATGTGGGTAAAACCGCGGGGCGCAGCTAATAATTATTATATAAGCTTCAATTAAACTCAACCACTTGAACTTGGACCACACAGCAAAGGGTTGCAGCCCTTCGGATCGGGGCATCCATTAGGATCGATCATATTCCATAACACGCAACACGCATTTGCATCAGATATCGATCATTGGTTCGTTTTATATTATAATTAGCTCTTTATTATTCACTGTATATATTAGAAAATTGCTGTTGGATTATATTGAGAGCGTTTGGTATTTTTGCACATAAACGTGTTTCTTATTCGTATTAGTGATATGGTTTTTGTAACATCAATTGTCTTTTGGTCAAGAGCGTGAAGAAATGATGAGCAAAGTGGAGAGAAAATAATAGAAAAGACGAAAAAGGGGGATAGAATAATGCTTTATTGCTTAGTAAGGGAAATGAATTGTTTACCCACTTAAATTATCCGTATGTTCAAATTAAAACTGTCATTCTTTGACAGTCCTATGAAAAAGCTATGAAACGGCAAATTAACGTAGTGGGTCAATTTAATATACAATTAATTTCCATGTTCTTGTATCAAAATTGAAGGGAAAGAAGAAAGGACACTCAAGACGGTAAAATTTTTAGCTTCAATAATACATACAGGATGTATCAGAAAGGTGTGGTCTAATTTAAAGAAAAAGTATTTATTGTGACACGAACAGGAATATCACTAACTAAACTAAAAATACAAAAAAAGAATTAAAAAAATTCGGACCTCGATCCAAATGATGTTAGATACACACTACTAAGCTATGTTATAAACAAATATTCAAGTTCAACAAGTATGTACCTACAATGATACAAGTTTGAAAATAAAAAATAAAAAAAAGATAGAGGTATGGTACAGGCCATAAAACTGAACAACTTTCTCCATGAGACCAGCATAGTAATCGAGAAAAAGATATCAGATGTCCCTTAAATAGCTTCAATACCTACTCGACCCAATTATGGGACGGCTGATAATTTTTTCTCGATTACGATGTTGGTCCCATAGAGAAAGTTCTTCTTCAAGTTTTTTTTTTCAGTTTGATGGTCTGTAAAATCATCAATACATCTTTCTAAGATAGATTTCCTCCGGATTCGTCTGGATTCCGAAATCAGAGCAATCCGGCGGAAATCTAACTTAAAGATAGCTAGACGTATTGATGATTTTTATGGTTAAAATTATGTATATATAGTTCTTACTGTCGCGAATCATATTTTGATTAAGATACAACTTTACACTGACTTGCAAATTGCAAAAAACGCAAGAAAATTTGAATTTCGCGGTCTACCACAGTGCAATCACCTTAACCTCAACTAGTAACATTATCTATGTTCTCAACTCCACAGAACTCTTGAAGAATATTCTTATACATCCAAGATTAGCAAGACACCATCCAATACAAAAAACCTGCTACAAAAGTCAGCTGAACACAAGCTCAGCTTAACTTCAGCTCAAAACACGTTCTTACCGATTGGCAAATGGTTTTTAGTGCTGGATCCCGAAAACGGTTATCGCCTTACACACCGGTGGCTTTTATGTGCCCTACCATTTGTGTTTAAACTTTATTTCATGGTATCGCATGTTAACATAGAATGACATAGTAGAGATTGGTTTGAAGGTTTAATTTTATCTTAATCTATTTTATTATTTTTCTTAATTTATTTTGAGTTCTTGAAGTGAAAACTTCTTTAGGGCCCTCGCCCACGGCGACTTTTCGCTACTAGTATCGATAATCCAGTGGGCGAGGGCAAACAGCTAGCACTGCATCGCGACTGTATCGCTGCAAACGCGCGACGACATCGCTACAAAAAGTCGCCGTGAGGGAGGCCCCTTAGGCGCGTTGAGTGATTTTGAAATCAAAACTTTTTGAAATGATTTTTGGTAGAGGGATATCTTACGGCTTTGCATCACCACGTCACCGATTAGTTCCAGCAGTTGATGGCTATAGGATCAGGACTTGGGACTTAAACACAACTGGCGAAATTAGGTACTGTTAGTAGGTATGTGGCGACATCTACGTCTCTACATTTGAACTTCGCTTCACACTGACGTCTGGCAAAATCCTGCATCGCGCAATCAGAGTTTACCGCACGACTAGCAGCTACAGGGCGTCCCACGGATATGCCACATGGAGGGGAAGTACCTTGAATATTGTAGATTTACTTTACATTTTACTTTGTATTCAACAGGAAGGGACTCATTTTGAGCATTTGATAAATTGATTAATTTTGTATTAAAAATGTTAAAATTCATGGTCTTCCTTTTATTTGTGACACTATGTTATTTAGCAAAAAATAATCCTTATGATGAAGCCTTTCGATCGGTATGATAAAGCTACAGGCTTATTGAAATTAATGATTATTTTACTTATATAACGGGTTCGATTTCTGGTTCAACCATGTAATTATTTAAATATCTATGAACGCAGAACAGTTTAAATTGTTTTTTAAATTCAAATAATGTCTTCTTTCAGTAAAATGTTTAATCTACAATTATATTTAGGGTACTTTCGCCCTCGCCCTCTATACAACGTCCCGACATCAATCATCGGGCAGTTGCCCACCAGACACAACACCCGTCTGGTCGCAGGATCCTGCCTTTTCAATGGAGGATGAGTGAACTTTACACCCTGTTCCTCATGCCTGCATAGGTATACCACTGCTGCCCAGCCTTTCGAGGAAACAAGGTGTGGTGTTATTTTATGTTGGCTTTTTGACATCCCCTTTTCTGTTACAATTTAGTCAAAACAGAGATTTATTAAATAACTAGCTGCGCCCCGCGGTTTCACCCGCGTAGACCGGGATAAAAGTAGCCTACGTGTTAATCCAGGGTATAAGCTATCTACACACCATATTTCATCCAAAACGGTCCAGCCATTTGAGCGTGAAGAAGTAACAAACACACACACACGCGCTCACAAACTTTCGCCTTTATAATATTAGTGTGATTTTGATTAAAATCCATTTAGATACATTATAATTATATTGTAAGAAATCCGTGTCTGAAAATGTTTACCACGTTTTTCTGCTAGAGTACAGCGCGCTGTATTCTGATATTCAGAAGCCTAAGGACATATTTCACGTTGTCCGAATAAATTCAAAAATGGAACAGAATTTGTATGAAATTATTTATGAAGTTAATAAGAACTTAATCGTAGGTGGTGAAACAGACCTTATGAGAAATAACGGCATTACTCTGCCTCAGAAACAGTTATGTAAAAAGCATCACAGACCAACCCGACCCATCTACAAGCCCAAGTAACCAGAACCTCAGAAAAAACAACCGATGACCTCATTCACCCGACACACATAGAATTTGTCAAGTTTTTGTCGAAGCCATCGGGCCTTTGTCCTCAAATAATAACGATGGCCATAAGTATCGTTCGTCAGCCATTAGTAGGGGAGGTCAAGTCGCCACAGTGATGTATGTTTTCATAAATCTTTTGAACGCTGAGACTGTACGGATAAGGGGGGTAAAGACCTTAGTTTTGGGGATCTGCTGAATAGTATGTTTTAGATTGTAGATATTAGGATACTGTAAACTATATAGGATGTGTTTGTTGCAGCACCCCTGATTTTGAAATTATTTTTAGCACACAGTTTTCAGATTAGAGACCACATTATGATTTTATTAGCAAACGAGTTATGAATAAAGAGACTGACCTGTTTTTTGATTGGAAACACATATATACAACATTAGTTTTTGTTTATACTAAACCGGAAAAGGGGTCATGGTACCTACTCATCATTTGGAACATTTTTTTTATGGGACCAACCTTGAAATCGCGAAAAAAATCAGCTGGTCAGTACATTTTGACGAGTTTGATGAATGTACTGAACAGCTGTTTTTTTTCGCGATTTCAAGTTTGGTCCCATAGAAAAAATTGTTCAAAATTATGAGTACAATGACCCCTTTTCGGGTTTAGGGTAAACAAAAACTAATGTTGTATATATCGACTCTTTCCGCTACAAAGGGCGTAAAGACCTTTTTGGGCCAAATTCACTTTTTGATGCAGTCAGTTAAATAAGTAAGACTGCATCAAAAAGTGAATTTGGCTCAAAATGGTCTTTAAGCCCTTTGTAGCGGAAAGAGTCGATATTGTATTGATTACTTCATTATATATTTCACTGAAATCACAAAAATATAGTGGCATCTCCTCAAGTCCTGCGAACAACTGGAATGCCAATTTGTTTTTCCGCTGGTGAATATGCCTGCCCAGTATGGAGCCGATCTGCCCACGCTAAGTTAATGGATACAGGTCTAAATGAGACATGCAGATTATTACTGATTGCTTAAAATTGACCCCGTTGCGAATGCTGTATCCACTGACCGACATCGCGCCTCCAGAAATTTGCGGGACTATAGCCAGCTGCATAGAGAGGGCGAAGATACAGGATGACCCACGCTACCCAATGTACAACTATAACCTAGTGACAAAGGGGCTTAAAAGCCGCAAACATTTTCGTGGGTGCGTGAGACCAGACGATGGCAACTCTTCCACAGAAAGATGTGATTTTTGGCAAGAACTGCTTAAACCTCCTGATTATGTCCGTTTGCCCCGCACGGCCCCCCAGAATTTGCGTTTTGGGTGTGCACCAATTCAATGTACTCGCCTCTAGGAGTTTATGTACTGGTTTCTTTTTCAATGTACCTCTGTACTTTTGAAGAAATATGCAAAAAAGGGGGTCGTGCCAGCTAAACGTTTTCAGCTCGGCCCCCGTGTAACTTGAAAAATATATAGCGTATTAAAAAGTTTCTTAAACTCAAGGAATGTACTCTATTAACACGTTAAATGTGGCGCAACAGACATTGTGAATTCATAATAATAAATAATTTATAGATGTGGATAGGGGGTCGTGCTGGAAAAAACAATTATAAGTAAATATCTAAAAAAGACAAAACACCCTTATCCAAAAACTATTAGAAAATAATTGATGTGCGGCAAGTAACATATGTACCGCTTTGGTTTCTCATACAACTTGCTAAATTTGAAAAATAAACCAATTTTGGTTTATTCAGCACGGCCCTCTATAGTTGCCTATATCTTTTTAAATATGACATATTTGTTTACAAAATTCGACTTCCTGAATTACATATAGGAGTACATTCATTCCAAATGAATTGCGATTCTGCTGTATTAGTACTTTAAAAGATAAATTGAATCTAAAATATCATACATTATGACTGATGGGGTGACCATGATTCCTTAAATTAGGTAGAGTGGGCTGCATCAATTGGGTACCCCTCAAAAGACATGTGGGTTCAAATCCGTGATAGGCCGAAGTTGGTTTTTGTATTTTCAAAACATTTTATTATAAATTAATGTATTGTTTTTATGAATAAATAAGTTTATGCTAGTATTTATTTTTAACTAAATCTGTTTTTATTATTATCTTATTCAATAAAACGTTAATACTTCTAATATTTGACATTTACGACAGGGTTGACATTTACGAAGAGTTATTTAACGTCTAAATAGATCAGAGGTTTCAAGACCGCTCGCCGTGCATAAGATTGGAGGTTCAAATCTTAGGCACGAATTGTGTTTTTTATCATACATTATGTATTTTTTTTACTATAAAGTCTTTTGTATTTTAAGTACCCATTGGTTTTTTTTTAATTTCATTTTAAAACAAGAAAAATAAAACACTGTAACTCTTTAAACGTCGATTGACACCCCGGCGTGCAGATAACAATAAAAAATCTATTGCGTCTGCTAATTGGCGCGCGACAGGTTAACAATCATTTAATAATATTTAATATTGATATTATGTAACAAAACTACAAAGATTTATATTTTACAATAATTTGATTTGATAATTTACAGTTACCTTAGACATATTTTGCCAACTGAGACAAACGGGTTCCTAGACAAATGCGAAACGTGAATCAAAACTAGACTCGTCAGACGGTAACATATAATGGTAAAATATAATGCATAACTACCCTCTAATAACAAACTATTCATTCACTACGATTTCATAGACAGAGACAGAGTTATAACGCCAAGTAGATTGATAATTCATTGAGTTATTAACTACCTAACTGGCTTAGTTGGTAAGAGCTCGCGGTTATCGTTGTATATATAACCAATGATTCGATGGTTCGAATCTCGTCCGGTCATAAGAAACACTTTTTGTATTATTCTTAAGGATGTATTGTTTGAATTGCAAAGTTGTAGCAAAGTTAATTTTAATACAACTGGGGTACCCAATTGATGCAGCCTACTGTACATAATATTCTATACTTACCTATATTAATTCTTAAATTATGTGACTACATTGAAATAAACATTACTTTTTATAATTTGTTTTTTTCTTCTTCGTTTAATATTAGCGATGACATCTTATAAAGGAATTATAACCGGTAAGACTCGTGTGCGGTCCCTATTAGTTCACTGACTCCAATAATTTCAGTATTCACGCATTTTCTACGTGTGGTTGTGCAGTGAATTCTATTTCAAGCACGGAAATGGATTGTTAAAATAAACAGGTAAGTTATAAGTTATGTGGCGCCATCTACATCGCAACATGCAAACTACGTATCACACTGACGTCAAAATCTTGTATCATGGTCACCCCATAAGTTGTAATGTATGATATTTTAAATTCAATTTATCGTTTAAAGTTCTAATACAGCAGAATCGCAATTTATTTGGAATGAATGTACTCCTATACGTAATTCAGGAAATCGAATTTTGTAAAGAAACATGTCATATTTAAAAAGATATAGGCAAGTATACAGGGCCGTGCTGAATAAACTAAAATTGGTTTATTTTTCAAATTTGGCAAGTTGTATGAGAAACCAAAGCGGTACATATGTTACTTGCCGCACATCAATTATTTTCTAATAGTTTTTGGATAAGGGTGTTTTGGCTTTTTTAGATATTTTCTTATAATTGTTTTTTCAGCACGACCCCGTATCCACATCTATAAATTATTTATTATTACGAATTCACAATATCTGTTGCGGCACATATAACGTGTTCATAGAGTACATTCCTTGAGTTTAAGAAACTTTTTAAAACGCTATATATTTTTCAAGTTACACGGGGGCCGAGCTGAAAACGTTTGGCTGGCACGACCCCCTTTTTTTGCATATTTCTTCAAAAGTACAGAGGTACATTGAAAAAGAAACCGGTACATATACTCCTAGAGGCGAGTACATTGCATTGGTGCACACCCAAAACGCAAATTCTGGGGGGCCATGCGGGGCAAACGGACATTTCTGATTTCCTTTTTCTTTATTGATCCATTAGAGAGCCTCCCATCCGGGCACAAGTTACCGTGGCCTACTTGAAATAAATATACTTCGTACCCAAGAAGGCCGCAGCAAGGATAACCTCCACTATTGGGGGTTCATGGACGGCTCAGCTCTCCGTTGTTTATGTGGCGTCTCTCCACAGACAATGTCTCACCCCAATCTTGCACCGCATGCCCAGTCACCTGCACACGTGAAGCCCTAATGGCTGCGTCAGCGAACGGTATTCGCGTAGCTGAATTTTGGGCCAAAAAATTTAAGCAACTGTATTTTTTTTCCAGTTATTTTTGCCACACGGGACCCCTTTTTTTCGCATAATGTTTTTTTTCTATTTTGCTTTGGCATAAGTATTTTGGTATAATTGTTTTTGGCATAATGATACTTTGGAATAATTGGTTGTGGCATACAGTTTTTGTTGACATAATTATCTTGTAGCCTAATTTGTTTAGGTATAATTTGTGTTTCGCATAATGGTTTTTTGGCGTAATGTCTGTTAGCATAAGTGTTATTTCATAAATAATGTTAGAAATAATGTAAACATAAATGAAAGTGGTTTTTACGGATTTATTTTGAATTGTTATGCCAGAGTTTTATTATCACTATCACTACATAGTATAAAACAAAGTAGCTTCCCGCTGTCTGTCTGTACTTATGTATGCTTAGATCTTTAAAACTACGCAACGGATTTTGATGCGGTTTTTTTTTAATAGATAGAGTGATTCAAGAGGAAGGTTTATATGTATAATAAACGCGGGCAAAGCCGCGGTCAAAAGCTAGTTTATTATATTATGCAGTAATTGTCATGCATTGGTAATTGCTAGTGTTATAATTAATGGTTATGCATGTGTGAATAAATAGTGTTTCTTGAGTTATGTTATGTTTGTTAGTGTTATGTTGTAAAATAAAAAGTAGTAACTGTAACGAATATCCATTATTTGTATAATGTAGTGTTTCAATAGGTGAAGGTGCGGCGGGGGTGGCCCTTGGGTCACCCATAAGCCAGTATGTTGTACATAGATATTATTATAAGAAATGCACTAAACTTACCTGTTCTGTGCATTTGGTTCGTGATTATGATTTTGCTTTACTTTATATTTGAGCAATATTGTTCATGAGTATGTATTAGTGTAATACTTTAGGAGTTAATTTTTATGCGTGTTTGTTATGCCATTAGTAATTATGATTTAATATTACTATGCGGAAATATATTTATGCTTTGTATTGTTATGCTTACACATTATTATGATTAAATATATTATGCTAATAAAAGTTATGCGTAATTATTATTAGGCTAAAGAAGTGTATGCTATATAACATTATGTCAAATATTTTTATGCAAATGGATAGTGAACCCATCGACACGCTTACAAGAGCTATATTTATGTGATTCCAGTCAAAGCTTTTGGCTTGCAGACTGATTGTTTACGATATCACATACCATTATGCATTGCTAAATGCTATTAAGACTACTTTATACTTATTATCAATCTGCCCTAGCTAGCTAATATTGTGACCCGTATGACCTGACACGGCTTGAGCATATGCCATTACAATTTTACTCAGTCTTACAGATTCAGCTGACATTCTGAGCACAGTTGTTATAAACCGTCACTGCACGGGGGATAAAATCGTTAAATTTTATTGCTTTTCATCTT
Source organism: Cosmia trapezina (assembly GCA_905163495.3). Classification (NCBI taxonomy): domain Eukaryota; kingdom Metazoa; phylum Arthropoda; class Insecta; order Lepidoptera; family Noctuidae; genus Cosmia; species Cosmia trapezina. Next base: position 22,057,561 of record LR991037.1, read on the forward strand.
GACTTGAATTTCAAGTGGCATAAGAGCGAGAGAAAAGGGATTACAAGGGCGGCTGCAGAGGTTGTAATGTCACACACAGTTTGTGATATATAAAATCGGGATAGTCGTAGAATAAGTTGCTAGCTACAGGCTTTTGAAACCAGCAGTGGCGATTATTAAGTGTATGGCTTTGAGGTACCCTCAAATATGATTAAGTACTTTAGACTTTTTTTTGTGTAGGGCATCTCGTAGTTGACCTTGAGAGGCCGTGACTACTTAACCGGTCAATCTGGTTGCCTTAAGCGAACTAAAATCCTCCAGCTAGGGCATAAAACTAATTATAAACTAAGCGACTGTGGGGTACAAACCACGGCTTAGAGCGTCGCTGGGGGCAGTGCAGTAAGGAGGGACAGGCTGGATCATATCTGGATGATTATTATTAAAAGGGGAGTCTAAATTGTGAATCCAGTAACCTTTCGGAGGAAACGGTTTTGAAGGGTCTGGATGTGATTGAATTTTATGATTGACCGAATGCACGCTGTGTATTGACAATTTGCTACGTGCATTCAGAATTAAATCGATTCTATCGAGAGCGAAAGCGGCGTGCGAGCGCGCCTCCTTTATGTGCTCTGAGAAGGAGAGATGCTCATCGAGCGTTACACTTAGATATTTGAATCGCTTCTCCCAAGGGATCGGCTTGCCGAACATGGTGATCAGTCGGTTACTTTAGACTATACCAGTATCTTTATACAGGGTGACTTTGAAAACATGCGACAAAATTTAAGGGGGTGTTCTACGCATCAATATGAACAACTTTTACTATGTGAACAATTTCGAATTCGCAAAAAAATCCGACCTTCTTTTACAAAAGGGTCCAATACCTTTAACTATAATATGGGAAGGTAATTTTTTTTTGCGAATTCGATGTTGGTCCCTTAGTAAAAGTTGTTCATATTGATGCGTAGGACATCCCCTTAAATTTTGTCGCATGTTTTCAAAGTCACCCTGTATATGGGATAGAATCACGTTTGACCGTACTCTTATTTGATGTTACACAAACATGCAGTCAACGAGTATTGCCATTTTAATCACCCGGTCAACTCTTATTTATTGGAAAACATTTATTAGATACGCATCAGATACCTATCTTTATTCGACATTTTTATTAAGATGTTGGTTTAGTAAGTACCTAAATGATTCAGTTAACATACTTTAGGGCAAATTTTTCCAAAGTCAGATCATTTTTATGTTTTAAGGAATCAATCTGCCTAGCCTTTACCCAACTATGTTGGGGTTGGCTTCCAGTCTAACCAGATGCAGCTGAATACCAGTATTTTACATGGAGCAACTGCCTATCTGACCCCCACAACCCAGTAACTGAGTAATACGATACCCCTTGATAAGACTGGTTGTCAGAATTTCGGACTTCTGACGACCCGTAACGACTGTCAAAGATCCACGAATAACAGCCGGGACCAACGGCTTAACGTTCTTTCCGAGGCACGGAGGGATCTCGGTATCTAAAGATGGTCACCCATCCACTGACCAACCCCGGCAAGCGTAGCTAACTGCTTAAAACCTTAAAAAAATATATAGGAAAAAAAAGAGCGTTCGTCGTATTAGGCAGCACTGATAGCGAGACTTCTAACTGTGCATGTGTGTTAATACAAAATAGAATGTCCCAAATAACACCACAGCTAAACCCATCGAAAACCGTAAAGATCTCATCGATTTCGTCCACAAACGCATTATAGACATGATTTGTTACCAACGGATTTGGGGTAATGGCGCAACCATATTCCGGCCTCTGTCGCGTTACACGCCTAATGGAATGTCTGCTATCCGTCATCGTGTTCAGGTTTTTACCCCAACAATATGCTAACTGGGGGCTCTTTTTACCCTAAGCTTACTTTTATGACGGGTAAAGTATGTACATGATTATTTTTGGAGAAATAATGTTTGATGTAGTGTGTTTGTGCATTGGGCATTGTTAACGGTTGTGCAAAGACAGCTGGTTTTAAAAAGTCGTGTGTAGTTTGCATGCACAAATATTTTGTTACTTGTATTTTGGGAGTACACGTATCATAATCATAATCATTTTATTATCAGGTAACTAGGCCCATAGATAAAATACACAAAAATATCATAAAAACAATAATCTATATATATAAAAATGAATACCCATTTCCCTTGGTCATCGCATCACGCGTGAACGGATGGAACAATTTCACTAATTCTTTTTTTGTTGTGTTTATTATTGTCAGGAGAAGGTTCTAATAAAAGAAAAAATTAAGAAAATTTCCCAGAAAATTGGAAAATTTCAGAAAACTTAACGACTATTTTAACTTCACGCGTTTACATTAGAATATTCATAGCTAAGACAGGACAACGTCTGTCGGGTCAGCTAGTAAATAATGAAAAATGATGAAATAATAATAATATCTGCGACTAATGATAGCATTTTGAAATGAAGTATCATTGTCTATCTTAATAAATTCCGCTGTGACAAACTCAAAAAATAAAAGTTTCTTTAAAATAATTTAGGTACCTAATCAGTTTAAATCCTGCAGATAAATCTGCAACTAAAGTTCTTCTATTTTTGCTTCAAGGGTTGACCAAAATAATTAACGTCTCATTATACAGACTACTGAGGCAGGCACTCATTGCATTATCGAGAAACAATGAGAACATTCTTTATTGATACTAATTTGTCAAATAAGGGCACTTTCCTCTGACACCTCGATCGGTGTCTTTTAGCATCTTATTTATACGATACTGTTATAAAATTTGAACAATAGAGGCAAAAGAGTTTCCCGTTAGTCGTAATTGAACTTCATTCCACTGTTTTATCTTCATACAGTTAGGTATATTTTATACGCGATTTTATAAAAGTATAATAAAAATGCCGCTATTTTATTATTGATTGCTCTTGTCTGGTTCGGTTTGATATCAGATAGCCTTTTGTTTTCTTTTTCATACAATGTATTTCAATATTAATTTAGTAGCCGTAATATTCTTAAGTGGTATACAGTTTAGTGCTTTATCGAATACAAGCGATGATGCTCAGTCAAAGGTTTTGTCCAGAAGAAAAAGATACGTGGCTTTTCCGGAAGGATCCAGTTTTTCTGTAAGTTTTTAATTTTGTGACATCAAATTACTAAAAGATCCTACATATATCGTCACTAACCTAACTATGTGACGTAACTGATTTGAAGAAAATTTTACAGGACCAGCTATTTTTCTTTTTTTTTTGTAAACTGTAGATATATCGGTCTCGATTTTTGCATTATTCATTCATGGAGACCGTAAGACAAATCGATTCGACTTGGAAAATGCATCAAATTACTATATAACAGTTAGGTCGGCTATCGGCTTAGTCCAAAATGTCAGATACGTCAGTTAGTTAAATTAGCGACGATTTATACCTACTCTATATTTATTCGCATTCTGAGTTTATTTTGAGCACCAATGACTCATTGTGAAAGATAGAAAAGACTGGCCTGATATAGTTATTTCAGTATCTACACTGTAAGCAAGCGCCTTGGTCCGTATGTTGGAGACCCCTTCTCATACTTTTTTGCTCATCGGTGGGACAGTTGCCCCAATTTACGTTCACAAATGTTGGGTACGATGTCATTATTACATACCTCTTCTTCTTCATCCATCCCTGGTCCCTTTATTTGGGGTCGGGTCTCCTCACTTTCCTGCGCCAAGTGCTTCTGTTTTGGGTTATCGGTTCTGGCAATTGGGCTTTCCTGAGGTCTCTTTTTATATTTGACCACCAGGTCAAGGTTTAGTGAAATTTGTACCACATGATCTTTATTGAGTCTTTTAATATATCCATACCGTCTCATCAGTCATTATTATATAGCTAATTCCATTATATTTATTTTTCCAGTGTGCCGGTTGCATGACAGTAGGTTTGATCGGGCAGCCTGCCCCATCCTCAAGTCCAGGCACATTTACCTTCGGTCTTAATTGGGCAATAGCCTATGAATTGCCCAACGTCACAGAGACTGCCTTCTTCTACCAACAGAAGAAATATAAACAGCATCTAAAGAAGAGAATCGACAGGCGAGAGTTGTATGGAAAGCTGGAAACCATTTTGGACAAGTAAGTTTATTTGTGTGACAGGACATATCTACTGCTTCTTTTTAGGGTTCTGTACCTTAAAGGGAAAAAACGGAACCCTTATAGGAACGCTCGTGTGTTAGTCTGTCCGTGTGTCCGTCTGTCACAGCCAATTTGCTCCGAATCTGATGGACCAATTAAGTTGAATTTTGGTACACATAATATGAGGACGACGATTCAGGGACAGGTAAAGTAAATTAATTAATTTTGAATATGAGGGTCGCTTTTAGGGGGCAAATAAGAAAATTAAAGAAAAAAATAAGGCAAACTTTTCCGTGTGACATATCAAATGAAAGGGCTTACTGTGAGGGTCTCAAATATAATATATCTTTTTTATAATTTTAAAATAAATTCTTTTAAATTTATTTAAGAAAGTAGACGAAAATTTACCATTCCGCCCCTTATCTCCGAAACTACTGAGTAACTGTGTGGTTGTCCGTAAAAGATTGCTTTTAGCGATAAGACCGCCCATTGTGTCACCCAATGTAAAATTTCAACATTTATATCTGTAATTTTTATGGTGTGCATAGTAAAGAGTATTCTATCTACTGAGTCTAAAATTTTGAAAAAAATACAGAAAATAGTTCTTTACCTTCATATTACAGGAAAACCTATAAGAAGTTTGTGGTCTTAAAATAACATGGTAAATCTCTCAATATTGTAAGTACAAAATTACATTTACTGTCTGAGTGTATGGGAGAACATGTCTTTCGACTATAATGTTAAGTTTTTTCGGAGCCCTTCATTGTGCGTGGTCCGACACGCACTTGGACGGTTTTTTTAAATAATATAATAAAAAAACAAGAAATAGACAGACAACAATGGAAACATTTGACTTTCCTGGTGAGAAATAATGTTAACTTTGGTAAACGTGTTTCTAAGGTAGACTCATTTATATATTTCAGTATGGGCTACAGTGGCAGAGAATGCATCCTTAAGACTCTGTGTGAGACCACACAAAGACTTGTCCCACATGGAGAGAACGTCGTTGAAGAGATGTTCAGAACCTTGTTCACGTGAGTATTATTTTAGTTTAGGAACAATTCTACAACAGGTAAGTATTTGCAGCAGTATATAAAATAAAAAATCTATTATAATAGATCGAAGTAATATTTTTTTTTCACTGACATCTATTACCATTAAGGTTGTGGCTAAGTATAAAAGCCGTACGGGTCGATCGATCAGGTTAAGCTACACTTGCCGCGGTTGGTGACCATCTTTACATACCAAGAGCCCTCCGTGCCTCGGAAAGCACGTTAAGCCGTTAGTCCCGGCTGTCATTTGTGGATCTTTGACAGTTGTTAAGGGTCGTCAGAAGCCCAAAAGTCTGACAACCAGGCTTACCAAAGGGTATCGTATTACCCGTTACTGGGTTGTGGAGGTCAGATAGGCAGTCACTCCATGTAAAATGCTGGTATTCAGCTGCATCCGGTAAGACTGGAAGCCGACCCCAACATAGTTGGGAAAAGCCTAGATAGATGATGATTAAGGTCTATGGAAAAAAAAGTAAAAATTATACCACATTATTGTCGACTGATGGTGGCTTGCCCAAAACACAGGCAGTATTAGGTACTTACCACCTTTTTTAGGGTTCCGTACCTCAAAATGTTAGTTTTTAAGTAAAGTATGTTTCTACGTTAATTAATGTAATTGGGGCTGTACTGTTTTAATTAACTATAAATAAATAATAAATAAAAGGAAAAAACGGAACCCTTATAGGATCACTTGTTTGTCCGTCTGTCTGTCTGTCTGTCAGTCTGTCAAGACCCTTTTTCTCAGGAACGCGTGGAGGTATCAAGTTAAAATTAATATCACATACGTAGATCTGTGGCTTCTTAGAGTCCTAAAAAACTCAAGCTTCTAAGTCAATGCAATAAAAACATACGGCCATTTATGCGACATATTTTGATACTCGTAAGTAAATCAAAACCTATAGGGTACTTCCAGTTGTTCTAAAATCATGAAATTTGGCATGAAGCAAGTTCAACACAAATAAAGGAAAAATTCCGAAAATTGTTAATTTGTAATTCTATCACATAAAAAAATGTTCAAGTCTGTCAGTCTGTCAAGACCCCTTTTCTCAAGGACGCGTGGAGATATCAAGTTGAAATTTATATAAAATACGTAAGTCCATGATCCCTAAGAGTCCTGAAAAAATCAAGCTTCTAAGTCAACGCAATAAAAATATACGGCAATTTATCGACATATTTTGATACTCGCAACTGTCGCAAGTAAATCAAAACCTATAGAGTACTTCCCGTTGACCTAGAATAATCAAATTTGGCAAGGAGCAAGGTCTCCCAGCGCAAGTAAAGGAAAAAGTCCGAAAATTGTGAATTTGTAATTTTATGACATAAAAAATAGTAAAAAATAAAATAATAAAATAAATATATTATATATATTATAATAGTAAATAGTAAATAGTAAAAATAGTAAAAATAGTAAAATAGTTGATGTAATAAACATTTTTTTTTTTTTTTTTTTTTTTTTTTTTAATTTTTTTTTGGATCTAATGTTAAGTTTGTTTTTAGTATAAATTCTTTTCAACTACGGAACCCTTCATCGTGCGTGGTCCGACACGCACTTGGCCGGTTTTTTTTGACAACTTGATTATTTTGTTATGATTAGTTTTGTTGTTTATTATTTTGTTATTATACTAATCTACCTTTAATAATTGATGTAACTGTCTGATCAAAAGAAATATATTTAGTTCGACGGCTGAAACTCCAACTAAAAATACCTTATGTTCGGTTTGCCACAACAGGAGCAAGTCATTTCACTCTAAAAAACGCCCTCATTAGCGATCTGTCCTGCTTACAGAAGTGACCATGGAAAGTAAACTCATATTTCTTTCACAGAATGCCAGCTGCTAAAGTACTTCCAACAGAACCTCTTGAACACGCCATCTACGATGCAGCACATCGTCTAGGCCGCATCGTTGACTCCTGCGACAGATACAGATGTCCAATCTCATTGGTGGACTTGATCAAGGGGTATTATAATGCGCCAGCGCCGAATGTTGATGTTGGGAAGAACCCTTGGGCCTTATTTAGTAGTAATTTTGGTTAATTGCAACCTTTAATTTTTTTTTTTTTTTTTTAATTTATATTTAGGTACACTTGACAAATCTTAAATACAATATACAATCTGTGTTAGTTGTACAGTCCGCGAGGCCTAAGCTGAGCTTTGCATTTGTGTGAGTGATCACCAAAATGGTACGAGAGCCCATGACCAAAATTTTTGTCTTATCGTTTTACGTAAGTCAAAATCTTCAATCGTCTTATCGTTTTACGTTTTACAGTTTTGGTCATGGCCTCTCGTACTAAAAGAACAAAATCCAATTGTCAAAAAGCAGTATAAATCGGTTTTAAACCAAGCAAAGAACGCTTCGCGCTCTATGCCGGACGTCACACCTATATCTATGTGCACTCACACAAATGCAAAGCTCAGCTTAAACCTCGCGGACTGTAACTTTGTTTTATATTATTTGCTCGTACTTTTTACTAATGGAATGTTTCTGTACTTTACACCTCTGCTCATCCTTTCGTGGAATACAGGCATGATGTTATTTTATGTCGTTAATTTAAGATTTTACGCAATGTTTTACAATGTTCTACATTTCTTTTCTTATGACATAAATCTTATAAGAACAGAAGCGTCATCATTCTCAACATGGGTTATGTAACTATGTAGGTACCCATCTTTCTAAAGAGGAGCTCGTGGCTAAGTTATAATAGCCGCACGGGTCGATTGGTCCGTAGATGGGTGACCATCTTGTCATACACTCCTCTGTGCCTCGGAAAACATGTTAAGCCGTTGGCCCCGGCTGTAATTCGTGGATTTTTGACAGACGTTAAGGGTCGTCAGAAGCCTGAAAGTCTGACAACCAGGCTTACCAAAGGGTATCGTATTACCCGTTACTGGGTTGTGGAGGTCAGATAGGCAGTCACTCCATGTAAAATTCTGGTATTCAGCGGCATCCGGTTAGACTGGAAGCCGACCCCAACTAAGTTGGGAAAAGGCTAGGCTGGAGTAGATAGTAGTATGTTAATTTTTGTAAAATAAAAATATAAACCAAGTTTTTTTTTAATCTTAGTACTTCCCACTTCATTTTAACCCAGAATTTTGATCCAAATTAAACCATCTTTTTCAGGATCCATCTCAAAATATTATCCGACAATGGACTAAAAGAGATATGAAGGGTTAAAAGCATTTACTCCGTGATAACTTTTGGGTATAATTGATTCCCAATTTTGACGGAACCCGCGTTAACAGGCAAATGAATCGACCTTCAATAAAGCGTTGTGAAAGGTTTTCAGTGTGTTTCAGGGTTAATTAATCAACTTTTCATATTTTGACGGCAGTCTTGACGGAATTGTTAAATTCATTTTTACCCAGCGGCGTGGAGCGTTGTTTTTCGGTATAAATGTGTATGAGAATGATTTTTTACAATGTAATTTATAAGGTTAAAGGTATAGACGTATAAAAAAAGGAGGACTCCGCGCCACGCATATCGAAAGAGAAGCACCGTACCGATCTAGGTGTGCGTGATTTGAGTACCTGAAAAAACGCTGTCGCTCGTGTCACGTAATGGCGGCCGATCGGCATACTATGATGTTAATGTGTGCGTGAGGCGTGTTTGTACAAACGGTCCCATACTTACTGTGCTTCACTTTCGGTATGCGTGGCGCGGAGTCCTCCTTTTTTATAAGTCTATGGTTATAGGTATCTATTGAATGTTTCATATTTTTTGACGTAGCTATCGTATATTTTTTGACGGCACGGTTGGCGCAGTGATTGAGCGATTGACTGCTGCGCAGCATGTCGCGGGTTCGATTCCCGCACGGAACAAATATTTGTACGACCTACAAGTATTTGTTCCGAGTCTGGGTGTTTTTCTATCTATAATATGTATGTATTTACAAAAAAAAAAAAATGTATATAAGTAGTTTATCAGCCATCTCGTTACCATAACACAAGCATTTGTTGCTTAGCTTGGGACTAGATGGCGTTGTGTGAAATGTCCAAGTATATTTATTTATTTATTTATTTCACGTAATTAAGTTTAGAATTTTATTTTCTTGACCTTTGATGAATGGAGATTGTTGGTTTTTCAATGTTTAAGTATGATTTTACATGATAATAACATAGACATTACTGGAAAGGTCAGTTGGTAGTACTCGCAACCAGTGTGGAGTGCTTGTATGACATGTATGAACGTAAACGAAGTAAAAGAAGCATGTAAGGATCGTAGCAGGGGGCGTTCTGTAGTTTCTGCCTACCCCCATGGGCAAAGGCGTGAGTTTATTTGTATGTACGGTCAGCAACAGAAGTCGGTTAACACAGCTACTTTTTGACATCATCTAAATTAACACAAAATGATACGATAACCTTCTTTTTAGCATTTCATTTATTAGATAAGAGCTAATTTTCTTTCAAACTAAACATTTGTTTCGATTTTAATGAAGTATTTTTCTCAATAATTAAGATTTAGAAGACTCAAGTGTTACTTGAATTTTGTTACTGACTGTACATTACTGAAAAATTCATAGACCTTTGGTCCTTCAATTAAGCACACATAGGTGCAAATCAATTTTAGTTTCCACCTAAACTAATTTACACGAATGTAATTATAGAATTTCAAATGTAATTATGGACAACTAAGCATGATTGACATTACTAATTAGTTCAGTATGTCATTCACTTCGTGTGGCTACAGTTAGTAATAACATGACAATTGCCAGAACCGTTATTTTGACACGTTTTAACGGATAAGCCGTAAGCCACACCATTGCTATATTCATCTATGAAAGGTTGAACACGATATCCGAAATTATTTGAAAATGATTCTTAATTCAAAAGTTTTTGTTCTTTTGATACTGGCATGTTGCTATGGTGAATTGTGTGCTGCCCGTGCTGGTTCCAAGGTATTATCGAGACGAAAAAGATATGTTGCTTTTCCAGAGGGCTCCAGTTTTTCGGTAAGTTTACTTTTTATTTATTTAATAAGACTAGTTGAGAAGATGTATTTAAGTAAGTTATAGGTAGAGTACCAAAGTGAGCTACGTTTTTTTGTAGCAATAAACAGATGGGCATAAAATGTAATGATAAAAGTTTTAATTCCAAACAGAATCCGGCAAAATTGGGGAGAAGCTCGTATGTATTAGAGTAGCTCTTAGATTAGATGCAGAGCCTTAAAACGTATCATCCAGACACATAAAACTTGGTTGATTACGTACTTTTTGGAATTTTATCTCTCTTAAATTTTAAGAGAGTTTTTATGTCTTATCCACGATTTATGAGCGTCGTTTTTCCTTCACATATATTTTCATGGTGTCGTGGTTTCATGGGTCGATCCGTCAGGTTAAGCTACGCTTGCCGGGGTTGGTCAGTGGATGGGTGACCATCTTTACATATCGAGATTCCTCCGTGCCTCGGAAAGCACGTTAAGCCGTTGGTCCCGGCTGTTATTCGTGGATCTTTGACAGTCGTTACGGGTCGTCAGAAGCCCGAAAGTCTGACAACCAGTCTTACCAAGGGGTATCGTATTACCCAGTTACTGGGTTGTGGAGGTCAGATAGGCAGTCGCTCCATGTAAAATACTGGTATTCAGCTGCATCCGGTTAGACTGGAAGCCGACCCCAACATAGTTGGGAAAAGGCTAGGCAGATTCATAATTATAATATGTGTCATTACCGTACGCCTAGATGTGGTATTGAGCATAGCTTAAGAAATATTGAAAACAAAGTTCGTAATTTTACTTGCTCAGATTATTGTATTATTTTTATTGCTGAGGAGGATTTCAAAAAAACAAATAAGTATATAGAACTCGTGACATTAATTCGTGAGACACTATTACAATTGAATCACACTAATTTTATTATATGTTTACCTACGTTTAAATACATGGATAATTCTAATATTATGTTTAATAGCCGGATTGATACTTTTAATAATTTAATTTTTATGGATGTTCAGACATACAATTATGCGTTTATCTTAGACTCGAATTTGAATCTTCCTTACACATATGATACTTACAACCACTGGAATGGAAATCTCAATAATAAAGGCTTTAATATCGTAATATCTGACTTGCAAGACCTCATGCTATACCTAGATAACGTAAACACCGTGCAACCAATAGTTGATTGTTCCCAGAAGGAACAATTTGAAATGGCACAAAACACAACTCAGTTTTTTCTATAATCACTATCTTAATATTTTACATCAAAACATTGCAGGACTTATGAATAAAGCGGATTCGCTGATTGTAAAATTAGAAGAGCTTTCTTGTAACGGAACTAGCATAGATGTAATCTGTATAACAGAACATTTTATTGAGACAGGCTATGAAAATATATTACATATACCTAATTTCTGCCCAGCAGCTTTCTTCACTAGAAATGTCAAACGTGGAGGCACCTGCATTTTTGTTAGAGCAGGACTGCAGTATCGAGAATTAGTGGATGTTGCTAAACAATCAGTGATAGGCGTTTTTGAGTGTTGCGGTATAGAACTGATATCTTCTAGTATTATCATTATATGTGTCTATAGAATACCTAAATATAATTACAACATTTTTTACGAGAGACTAGACTATATTTTACGAAAATTTTGCTTAGTCGGAAATAAAAATATTATCTTGGCTGGAGACTTTAATATAGATGTGTTAAAAAGGAATAAAATAACTTTAGAATTCGAACACTTTCTTTTGCAATATAACCTACAATTAGAACTTTATAAACCGACTAGATTAAGTAGTAATTCCTGCATTGATAATTTTGCTCACACCTACCGAAAAAAATGTAATGCTGAAATAATGGACTTGGTTCTTTCGGATCACACGTCTCAATTACTCAAGGTTCCTATTAAAAAAACTTGTACGCTAAAATACTGGAAAACAAAAAATCAGGACATCTCAGTAGGCAACTTAGAAAATTTCAAAAGACATCTAAAATGCTTATCTTTCTCACAAGTATACAAAGCACAAGATGCGAATGAGTCTTATGAATATTTTATGGATAATTTTTCACTATTGTACAAATTATGCTTTCCGAGTAAAATTGTGACTGTATATACTAATAAAAAAAATAAGTGGATATCGCGTGGAATAAAAATCTGTAGTCAAAGGCAAAGGCAGTTACTTTGGGCGTATAGATTCAATTCTAATACAAAAAATAGACTAGCGTTTAAAAAATACTCTTCAATTTATAGAAAAATAATAAAATTAACTCAAAAAGCCCAAAATAACCACTTCATTAATACTTCAAAAAATAAATCAAAAGCTGCTTGGCAAGTTATAAAAAAATCCAAATTTAACTTACCTCAAGAGCCAATACTGTCAATAAACAAAGATAATTTAACTCTTACACATCCTATGAGGATTGCAAATGAATTTAATAATTATTTTGTCGAGGTCATTGAAAATAATATTAAAACTAAAGGAACTTTAACCAATAATTACGTTATGGAACATTCGAATTCACAATCACTATTTATGCTACCTGTGTCAGATTCTGATATAATCAAAATAATTAACAGCCTGAAAAATACAAATACGGTAGGATTTGATGGCATATCAACTAAAGTAATTAAATACGTAAAGGAAATTATAGCACCTTTATTATCACATATAATTAATCTTTGCATTACTGATGGTTTATTCCCAACTAGCCTAAAAAAAGTCATCATTAAACCACTTTATAAAAAAAATGATAAAAGTGATGTTCAAAACTACAGACCTATTGCAAAGATACCAGTATTCTCAAAAATAATTGAAAAGGTCATTTATAATTCTTTATATTCTTATTTCGAAAAATTCAAACTTTTTTGCAAGGAACAAAAAGGCTTCAGGAAAAATACAAGTATTAACATGGCTCTTTTTGACTTTCTATCTAGTGTAATGACATCTGTAGATAAAGGTAATCCTGTTTGTGCTTTACTAACAGATATGACCAAAGCGTTCGATTTCGTGGACCATAAGATTTTGCTGCAAAAACTACATGGGTATGGCGTGCGAGGAAACATTTTAAAACTCCTAGAATCATATTTGAGTGACCGAACTCAATGTACAGAAATCACTAGAATTTGTCCTATTACTAAATTGGAGACAAAATACCTATCTAAACCAAGGCATATAAAATATGGAGTACCTCAAGGTAGCGTGCTGGGGCCACCCCTTTTCTTAATATACATTAAAGATCTGCCAAAAACTATAGATCATAAAATGGTACTATTTGCAGACGACAGCACGGCTATTGTAGAATATAATAATCGTAGTAATTATCAAAACGACATAAATAATTCTTTGAGTGACATTATAAATTGGCTTGACAGTAATAATCTTGTAATTAATCTTAATAAAACAAAAGTGATTCATTTCCACCAGCGTCGTAAGTATCCACCAGTTAACATTACGTATAATAACTCTATAGTAGAAGAGGTTGCAAATGCAAAGTTCTTGGGTATAACTATAGATAATAAACTAACCTGGAAACCTCACTTAGAGGAAATCTGCAAGCGTCTGAGTAAATCTGCATATCTATTATTACAATTATCCAAGAAAGTTAATGCTGACACTCTATTAACAGCATATCATGGATTGGTCGCTTCTATTTTGAGATATGGTGTTGTTTTTTGGGGACAGTCAACTAATAGAGAACTTATATTCAGGATGCAAAAAAGATGTATACGATCAATGTGTGGTCTGAGAGTAACGGATAGTTGTGTTCCTTACTTTAAAAAATTAAAAATACTAACTTTACCATGTTTATACATATTAGAAACTGCATTGTTTGTAAAAACGAATCAACAATTATTTCAGAAATTTTCAGCAGTTAAAAGAAATCCAATTCGTGCCCAATATGAGAATTTGCTGTGCCCAATCAAATGCAAAACTGCTTTATTAAAAAAGAGTTTCTTTGGTATTGCTCCAAAGATTTATAATAAAATACCTGATTATATTAAATGTATGCCTATAAATAAATTTAAAAAGTCCCTTCGGGGGATATTACTAGAAAAGTGCTATTACAGCGTAGATGAATTTGTAAATGATAGTTTAGTTGTATAGTATTCTCAAAATAAATTTTAAATTTTGACATTTTAATTTTGAATTTTGACATTGTAATTAAAGATTAAATTTTGACATTTTAATTATAATTTAATTCAAATTGACATTCTTATCTCTTTCTTTGTTTGCCTAGTATGACATATGTCTAGTATGATAATTTTGTATGCCAGAAATGGCAAAACATGGAGCTACCTCACTCTAATTATAAGACCTGTATGATTTTTACTCATGTTTTACGAAATAAATATATCTTGTATCTTGTATCTTGTATCTATTGATATATTTTCATGGTGATATGTATTAAATTATGGGTAAGTATTATTTATACGCACATCAAAAACTACCAATTTTTCCCAACAGAATACGTTTATCAAAAATACTGTTTGCACATCAAAATTTGCATGTCTAAATAAATTATACTTAACGTCAGGTCGATGGAGCCCCGCTGTGCGAGGCTCCTATTTCTGTCTGCAGGGTTCAAAGAAAACTAACCAACCGAACCTCGAGATGCCCAATAATTATAATTTGTACAAGTTTTGATATTCAATTAGTTAACAAGTAGTGCAATAATAAGTTTATTAGATGCGCATTTGTTATTTTTGATGAACAGTTAGTATTTTTGATATGTAATTAATATTTTTGTTGTGACTTTGGACAAAAATTGTATAAATAATGATTATTATTTGTACAAGTTTTGATATTAAATTATTTAATTAATAGTGCAATCATTGATTTGATGTATCAATTAGGTACCCCAGTTGTATTAAAATGTTTATCTACACCCATGCTATAAATTCTCTATAAAAGTTTCTGAAACAGTTAGCTTATTGCCAACATTAAAACAACATTAAAACAACACTCATGTGATACTATTATCACACTCGGCATGCCTCGTGTGATAAACCCACATTCGTGTTTTAATACCCCTTATTATACGTCAGTTGCATAAATAACTATAATACAACTGGGGTACCCAATTAATGCAACCCACTGTACATGTAGATTATTAGAAATAAAGTATTTGATGTATGAATATTTTTGTAGTAGGTATGCGATTTTAGTAATTTCCCCTAAATTATTATCAGGTTGATGTTCTTTGTCATAAAGAGTTAATTTAAAATTCCTGTGATGCTCGCAGACGGCTTACTAACAAGACTGTTATTACTAAGGTGGCTAGCTTAGTTTTATGAGACATGTACATAATTTCCACTGAAGTTCTATTTGATGGCAGTATGAGAGCAGAATAACTTAGTAAGATTATTTGCTATGTAGACGACTGTATGTCGCTATTTTAAGACGCACGCTGAACGTATTTACTTTGAGATTATTTCTTACTTAAAGCTCAACAGAATATCAAAAGACTTACAGTAGATACTCGTACTTGTGTTTTACAGTGGATAATTCGGTTTCATTGGCAATTTCATATTTCCGCGATATTTACGAAAAAATATCGCGAAGTATCATTTATCGACGAATTAGTAGCTAGTTCACCATAATTCTCCTGCCCTTATACCAATCTATTTGGGGTCGAAGCAACATGTCTATTTTTTTCATACTTCTCTATTAGTCGTCATCTCAGTAGTCACCCCGTTTCTAGCCATAATCATCTTTCACACAGTCCATCTTTTCTTTGGTCTTCCCCTACTCTTATAGCTATCGACATTCATACTCAAAACATTCCTCACGATATTTTCCTCATTCTTCCGCATCACATGCCCATGACAACCGATTTCCGCACAACTTTTCAGTCACCGGTGCCACTTTCAAACTTCCTCTTATGTACTCATTTCTTATTCTATCCATTCGTGTAACACACGAATTACGATTGTGTATTCGTATAATCACATTAAAATTATTCATTCAGACACGGCCTGTTTTAAAACCAACAGAAACTTCCTCTGTTCCATTCTTTAAATCATTTTGAGGGTATAAGATAATGATTAAGCTTAGTCTACCATTACCTTTTATAGCTATGTTTTTAAAAATCTTTGCCAATAAGCTCTATCTCTTTCCCACACTCTCTTTTCTTTTTTCTTTTTTTTTTGTAAGATTGAAATAATACTGTAGGAGGTGGTGGTAAATCCTCAGGTCCTTAGATTCTAACAAATAACGAATGGCATCATCTGTATATTCCAGTGCGCTGGCTGCATGACAGTCGGTGTAATCGGCCAGCCGTCCCCAACCTCAGCCCCGGGTACCTTCACGTGGGGCATGAACTGGGGCATAGCATACGAGCTGCCCAACGCCACAGAGACTGCCAAGTTCTACCGCAGACATAACAGACTGACGAAGCCAATGGAACAGAGGAGGAGCAGACGAGAGCTTTATGGAAAGTTGGAGAAGATTATGGAGAAGTAAGTTTTGAGTGGTAAACGACCAGGGGACCCCTGGTCGTTTACCAGCATGAGCCATGAGCCATGAGGCATGAGCCATGGATGGAAAGAACTGGAAGTCATGGGGATAAATAACTCTATGACCAGCAGTGCAATGATGCAGGCTAATAGTATGTCAGTAAGTTTTGATAGAGATGCTGAATTTTAACTAAGTAAAGTAGAAGATTCTTTAACCTATTGACAGCCTCAGTAGGATTAACACGACAAATATTTCGTGCCCGAGCCGCCTCAGTCGTATTTATATGACTAAGAACGTAAGTTTGTCTTTCGTTTTTTAGGGTTCCGTACCTCAAAAGGAAAAACGGAACCCTTATAGGATAAAGAAAAGAAAAAGAAAGAAAAAACGTTTATTTGCGATAAACACTTCACTGATCACTTCGTTGTTCGTCTGTCTGGCTGTCTGTCTATCAGTCTGTATCAAGTTGAAATTAATATCGAATACGCAAGTCTATGGTCCCTTGCAGCTCTAAAAATCAAGCTTCTAAGTCAACGCAATGAAAAAATACGGCCATTTATACGACATATTTTGATACTAGCAACTCAAGTAAATCAAAACCTATAGTGTACTTCCCGTTGACTTAGAATCATGAAATTTGGCATGAAGCAAGGTCTTCTAACACAAGTAAAGGAAAAAGTTGGAAAATTGTTATTTTGTCACATAAAATTATTTTTTAGGGTTCCATACTTCAAAAGGAAAAAACGGAACCCTTATAGGGTCACTTGTTTGTCCGTCTGTCTGTCTGTCTGTCAGTCTGTCAAGACCGTTTTTCTCAGGAACGCGTGAAGATATCCAGCTGAAATTAATATCAATTACGAAGGTCTATGGTCCCTTGGAGTTCTAAAAAGATCAAACTTCTAAGTCAACGCAATAAAAAAATACGGCCATATATGCGAAATTTTTTGATACTCGCAAGTAAATCAAAACCTATAGGGTACTTCCCGTCGTCCTAGAATCATGAAATTTGGCAAGAAGCAAGGTCTCACGACACAAATATAGGAATAAGTCCAAAAATTGTAAATTTGTAATTCTATCACATAAATAAATATTTTCAAAGTTGTCAGTGTGTCAAGACCATTTTTCTGAGGAATGCATACAGGTATCAAGTTGAAGTTAATATCAAATACGTAGGACTATGGTCTCTCAAAGTTCTAAAAAACTCAAGCTTCTAAGTCAACGCAATAAAAAAATAACATTTCATTCATCATTTCACATTTCATTTTTCATTTTGCTACTTGCAACTGTCGCAAGTAAATCAAAACCTATAGGGTACTTCCCGTTGACCTAGAATAATGAAATTTGGCAAGAAGCAAGGTCTCCCAGCACAAGTAAAGGAATAAGTCCGAAAATTGTGAATTTGTAATTTTATGCCATTTTTTTTTTTGATATCCAATGTTAAGTTTGTTTATGGGATAAATTCTTTTCAACTACGGAACCCTTCATTATGCGTGGTCCGACACGCACTTGGCTGGTTTTTTATTTCATTTCATGACCTTATTAGCGTAGTCGATTTAAGGCTCCTACAAACAGGCGTGACACGCGACGCGACACGAAGACACGGCGTGTCGCGTGACAAGCGGTGCATTTGTATCGCGTGCGATTTGCGTTTCGAGTCGCACCTGTTTGTAGGAGCTTTTATGAGCTAGGCGCTGGGAGCACGGCAAAATTGCGGCTAACCCACGACCTAAGGAATCAAACTTTGAAACTTTTTAAGGAAGAATATGTGCCCTATTTGTTATTCCTCCAGTAGGCAAAAAGCGTGCTAGATCAGGGGGCCTAAAACGGCCACATTACGCAATTCCTCTAAAAGCGATTCATTTCCTGAATTCCCAGCAATTTATTATTATTGTACTATTTGACATTAAACTTCAATAAAGCAAATCATAATTTGTGGACCATTTTACGAATCTCCATACAAAACTGTCAAACAGATGAATTGTGTGCTATGAAATAAATTATGAATATTGTCAGTTTGTTTCCGTTTTACGATTTCAAATATTATGATTCATACAACCTATCTGTCTGGCCAAAGTGGCCGTTTTAGCCCCCCTGTTCAGATGATTGAGCACAAACTTTAAAAAAAAAACATTTATTTCTGGCTATGTGACTCAAAACGAAAATCTTCTTATTTATTTCAGCATGGGCTACAACGGAAGGCAGTGTATCCTCAAGACGTTGTGTGAGACCACGCGAAGGCTCGTTCCTCATGGCGAGAACATGGTTGAAGAGATGTTCCGAACATTGTTTACGTAAGTCGTCACCATCATTCTCCTGCCTTTATTCCAATCTATTTGGGGTCGGCGCAACATGTCCCTTTTTAGGGTTCCGTACCCAAAGGGTAAAACTATTACTAAGACTCCGCTGTCTGTCCGTCTATCACCAGGCTGTATCTCATGAACCGTAATAGTTAGACAGTTGAAATTTTCACAGATGATGTATTTCTATTGCCGCTATAACAGTAAATACTAAAAAACAGAATAAAATAAATATTTAAGGGGGCTCCCATACAACAAACGTGATTTTTTTGCTGTTTTTATAGATAATGGTACGGTATGTATTTTACGTAATTTTTGTGCGCGAGTCCGACTCGCACTTGGCCGGTTTTATTTCCATACTTCTATATTAGTCATCATCTCAGTAGTCACCCCCTTTCTAGCCATATTATCTTTCACATAGTCCATCCATTGTTTACGTAGGTAAATCAACAAACCACGACTCCAAATTATTTTCAACAGTATTCTGTTCAGTGTGGTACTGTCAAATTATACTTAAACAATTCAGTTTGTTTTGAGATAGGTACCAGATATCCAGTTTTCTTAAGGTTCTGTCTACACAGCCTCTTTGTCTTTTAAGGCAGACTTCATAGGTCGATTTCAATTGGCTCTGGACATAGGCCTCCCCAAGCACCGTCACTTCGACCGGTTCTGTCCTTCCCGCATCCAGCGATTCCTGCGGCCTTTACAAGGCCATCGATCTACCTAACATAGGTATACCTACATAGGTATACCTACTTAGGTCATAGGTTAGGTAGGTAGGTAGGACAGAACCGGTGAAAGTGATGGTGCTTGGGGAGGTCTAGGTCCAGCAGTGGACGTCTTTCGACTGAAATGATGAGTGATGAACTATCTTTGCAATGTTGAATTTTTCGTCTTTATGTCGGAATCTTAAGCCTCTTCCAAACTGCCGCCGGGGTCGCGGGTTGTTCGAAAAAGATACCGTGACCCTGGCGTAAGCAACTGAAAGAACACGGGTGGGTTTTAGTCAGTAAAAGTCTGACACGCCCTTCCGCTCCACGCAGAGCGGAAGAAGTCATTTGATGATTTCTCATCCACAAAAAAAAAGGCCTCTTTCAAATTACCTCTACTTTTCTCCCAATTTCATTCTAATATCTAATACTTTGTCCTAACTTTCCAGGTTACCAATGACGAAAATCCTTGCATCAGAACCAGTAGAACATGCAACCTATGACGCTGCTCACCGCCTCGGGAATATCCTCTCGAATTGTGACCAGTTCATTTGCCCAATATCTTTAGTAGACTTGGTACAAGGGTACTATAATGCTCCATCACCTAAGCTGGATACTGGATTGAACCCTTGGTCTTTGTTTAGCAGTAGCTTTGGGTAGGAATAAATTATTCGAAAAATTAGTTTTTGTTTCGATTCTTTCTGTTGCTCGTTAATTACAGTTTAGACATCGGGTAATTGATAACTGGAAGGTACATTGTTTGTTATTTAAGAATTTGGTAGATATAACAGTGGATCTTAAAAAGAGTACCTAATTATCTGGGGATGTAGGAGAGGTAATTTGCAACCAAATGACCCCTTATGGACCCTAAGCAGTATTATGTGAAATATTTTCGAGTAATTTGACATTTTACATTTTTTTGAAGATCTGCGGTATACAAAATTAAAAAAAAATTAAAATGGTTGACATTTGCTTATGAGTCATGAGGGGTCATTTGGTTGTAAATGACCTCTCCTACATCCCGGATTCCCGACATAAATTACCAATAACCCTATATGCCTAATGAACCTTAACACAAAATGTGTCACACTAATATTTGAGTCATCAGCGAAATAATTCTTGTATTTTTGAGAACGTCTCAAGCTGTCCAAATTACCTCATAATTACATACATTCTTGACAAGTTTTTGACTTTAACGTCGTAATTGTGACTGGATTTTGAACGGTTTTGGAAGACTTTTACGTTTACGTTTTTGGAGGCCTTCTGCGGGATGCTTAAGAGGAAATGCGGGCGGCCAGACTTTTGACAATTAGGTATTTGAAGAAACTATTGCTGTCGCTCTGCGAGCGCTCCGCCCTCATATTCGTGCGATAAGGACAACTGCAGATCCGACTAAATAGCCTATGTAAAAAGTCACATTTCGAGGTTTGGCTCTCGCCTATTTCCTGCTCCAATATTGGACCAATTTAAAAGATATTTTATAATCTGAATAAGAAGGATATAATTATATACTATGCCCCTATGTTTTCTTTTTTTCGTTAACAGTTGTCAAATTTTTACACTAAGCCTCTGTTAACAGCGCTCGGAATAGGCAATTTTGAGCATTTTTTTGAGGGTTCTAGCTCTTATAAAAATAATGTATCACCAAATAGGAAAACATAGGGGCATACAAGTAGCTCATATTTATATTTCTATAAAAAATCATTGCTATAGGGTTATTAACCAGAAAGAAAACAGGCGAGAGCGTTTGTATGGAGAAAAGAGCACCCGCATTTCCTCTTAAGGATGATGCGCCAGGGAAGCCCGCGAAATTCAGAATTTCTTACGTTTTTTGCAATCTGTAGGTCAGTGTGAGCTTGTATGTTGATTAAAATATGATCCACGGCCGTAGCTAATATGGCTTTACAGAATTATAATCATTAGAATCAGCAATACAACTCCATTCACCTCAAATCTAGCGATTTCATGAAATCATCACAACCTTCTAAATCATTCAGATTATGATTGAAATTGTGTTACGCAATTAGATGCAAGTCAATCATTTGTCATGGGTTAGTGTAGTGTGTCATTTTTGTGTCATAGCAGTTTGTAGAAGAAATCGTTATGAATAAAACGCATGGGTTTATTATTAACGCATAACATTTAATATTTATAGTTCATATTTATAATACATTTCAATGTTAGCAGTAAGAAGTCATGAGTGTATTCATAATGGTAATGGTAGTGCTTGATTTTTGATTTTTAATTAACATTACAAAATGGGACTTAGACGATTACCTTACCACTTAAATTATTTATTTTTTTATTATGTATATTATTTCGCCTTACCCTAACTTTGCATTCCACCTAGTTTTATAATAATTGCTTAATAACTATTTATTACAATTATTTAATTACGGATTTCATAAATTATTGAGCTATTATGACTTAGAACGTACAATACGAATATTATTATATTTATATATTATAATATATGTATATTATAGCATAGTGCATAAATCTTAAACGTAAGTAAGTGGCAATGATTTCGTGATACAAGTGACTGAACAGTTAAGGTGCGGTCACACTAACGTGCCTTGCGACACGCGACATGACGCGGCACGAATCACACTATAAGTACAAACAAAGCTGACTGTATGCGCGAAAATTCTGAACTTAACCTACAAATACATTTAAAAATTCTCCTTCGTCAAAAGTGTTATTTTATTTATTAATTTTCTAATCGTTCCATTTCGAGCCCTACAGTCAGCTGTCATAGTAATTAACAAATCGAGGCGCACGTTCGTGCGATCGCCACGTCAGTTTAACCGCGCCTCTAGTCGACTATTTTCCTAAGACTATTACTATTGAGGACAAGATTCCCATAGAAGTCTATTATTGTATGACGTAATATTATAGTACCTTACATATTAAAATAATTTAGGAATTTCCTCTCATGTTACTATCTATTATCTATATTTGTATTATTAGTGTGGTGTTCGTTTGCGTAATGCCATTTTCACTGGTCAGTTTGTTTAGTGGGAATTGTAGACAATGTTCAACATTAATTAGAGACACAACCTCAGTCTTTTGTTAGTTATTAGGTTTTAATATTTGTAATAATTTACTCGTACAAATAAATATATTGCAGAATGCTTCGTTCGTGATCGTTCAAAGAATTGATTGAGATTTTAGAGAAACAAGTTCATTATTTATTTAAAATTCTTCTTAGTATTGTTGAAGTTACTGGTACTATTGCTAAAAGAGTGAAACATCTTCTTTTTGAACAGTCGATAGTAGTCTTCACTGACTTTAATATATAAAAAAAATATGATTAGAAGTCTAATCTTATCTTCAATTCCCATGAAACAAACACCGTTACTCGTGACGAGAAAGGTGAAAAACAATGCAATAACAAACAAAAAATTATCATAATTAATAACTAGTCGAGGACATTAATTACACTTAATAATATTAAGACGAAAATCTCCGAACATACACTTAACCTATACGTCGTTGCGACACCAAATTAATACAATGATCCGACAATATAAAATCTTTAACTTACACAAATTTAATATGAGTACGATTGCTTTCGTTTAAATTAAAGATATACACAATGTTTCCTTAAATACAAGTCCGTCAAGACGTCGATAAAATTATTTCAACTAACTTTGGTTAGTTAACTAAGGTAACTAATTCTATTTGAAGCACACAAAAGGTATAATTATAATACAAAAGTTACTAACATTTTAGTAGCGTGTTACCGTGGTAAAGATAAAAACATTTTTTTTTATTAACTGTGCAGCTGTGATACACACTTTCCATCACTTCCATAAAGGTAAGTGCATACTATGTCAACTCCCGGAAAGCGCATTGCAGCGACGAAACCTAGACTTGGCACAGTAATGCGTGCCGGCCCGCAGTGCAACGGCAAAATGTCTTTTACAGTATAAATGAACATTGAACATGTTTCAACGTGCAACAATGTGCTGCATACACTACTTGGCGATCCCCTGCGTGATATTGAGAACTGATGCACACTGCCATCGCAGGGCCATAATAAATGTATGGGAAATATTCGCATGGATTTTCGCGCCGCACTGCGACATTGTGGCCACTGAGGTATAATGTGCACTTACCTTTACTGGGTTAAGAGTGACGTAAGATTTGGATTTGATAACTTTACTTTTGTTTATAGAGTAATATTAGTGTCCTATTTTGTGTAATTAATTTTACAAAAGATTTATTCTTATTATTAATTAAAACTTTTGGGTATGAAGGATAAATTATGAATTTATGACCAAAATCTCACTAATATTTATTGACTATAAATATTAGTGAGATTTCTACTTGGATATTTAATGATACTGACTTTTATACATAAGTACCTACTTTGGTGTAGTAAAATTGTTTATTTCAATACATTCTTTTATATTCTGGGTGTTTTTAGGTTCAATTCAAATCTGTTTTCTAACCTTTCCCACGGTAAAAGCATGAGACCAATAAGAACTAATAAACTAAGGCACACACAACTTAAAATACAATGTATTAGTTATTGCAAAGGAAGCCGTGGACAGATGCTGACTATCATCAATGATCATCGAAAAAAATGACCGTTTATAGTTGGAATGTATTGTTACTTGAAAACTACGGAATTACCAAAATACGACGACACAACACAAGTGAACTTGTGTTTTAACTTATGGCAGTGGCCGCATTCAATTTATAGTGTGCGTTAATATTAATTTATGTAAATACTCGTGGTTAATATTCATGCGTTGTACCGCCGTGGTGTGTGCGTACCTTAAAAATTAGCAAAAAACATATATTTGACAAAAAGTTTACTCGTTTAGAAATTGATAGTTGTCTGTACTGTTATAAACTATACATTTTTTACTAGAATTAATTTTTTTTCTCTTACATTCCATTCAGAAATCAAGGTTTATTATTCTAAGAAAATATGGGTTATTAGGGTTTTTTATTATACTTGATAGTCAGCATCTCAAAACGGCCATATTAATAATACATGCATTTGTTTCATAAGAAGGAAGTGTCTATAAATTGTGAATAGTGGTTTATTTATTTCTGTATTTACATCTAATCGTGTTGGAAGCTCAACGCAAATTTCGTGTGGTTTCATCTACCTATAAATTACACTTTAAATATCTATTTTTATCATATCAGTAAACTATCAAGTTAATACAAAAAGTAAGAAAGATTTAAAGAAAATAACAGCTTTAAGTAAGCTATTGAATTAGGCTGTGGCAAGATATGACTTACAAATAGCTTATAAGGCTGCAACTATTCAAGAGCGGAGCGTGCAAGCATTGATACTTTACTTCTGATTATAATATGAAGAGGGTTGTACCAAGTTGTCTTCTGGATCTCTGGTATATATAAAACACTCCGCCTTACACACTATGCGAGTCACAACGTCGCGCGTGCCCAGTCTCGTGTCCCTCGTACTCTCTCCGTGCTCGACGCTCTCTTAAGCTAGAACTGACTGTGACATGTTCATGAATATATGGAAGACGACCATGTTAGTCTACCTGGAGTACTGTGAGATAAGTATATGAATTTTGTGTAGTTTTGCTGTCGGAAAGCCGTTTCATGTTTATAAATAAATATATACTTGCCGCTGATAAACTTCTCGAAAGATATTCACTACGTGAACAAGATGTGTAGTTGAAACGAAAGATGGGCAGTGTATTAATTGGGCAGCTGTTAAGTGAAGTAAGAATGGTATTAGGCAAAGATTTCCATCGTCAGAGTTTCCCTATCGCGTCAAAAGATGGTCGCATTTGACATCTCTGCCATACACAATGTCGCATGCATGGACACGCCCTATGCGGTATGTGTGAAGTTACTCTTCTCAGTACGGATACTTTTCGCGCGATAAGGGTGCGGTGAGGGCAAATCCAACGATTTAAATCTATGTATTATGTAGGTAATTTGCTAATCGTATGTCTTAAGAAGCCACAGCCTGAAAGATTCGCTTGCAGTGGTTAAATTGTACGCTTTTCGCATTATTGTGAATAAGAAATGTGTGCAGCCGAGTTTTTTTAAGAATTTAATTCAGGACGAAGGCAAAATTAAAAGTTTGTCTTCTTGAATGGAATGATAAAAATACTGGGTTATCAGATTTGATCAGAGTTATAGGACGAAGTCCACAAATAAATAATTATTTGCTAAAACTGAAACCAAACTACTAGTAAAGTGAGTTAATTAACTTTTAATTTGTTTTTGATGGAATATTTTATGCCTTGAACTTCAAAACAAATGCCATGAGCAATCTTTATTAGATTTACGTATATTTATCAATTTTGTTAACTTCTGAACCACTGCAAACTTTGTAAAAGTAAGAATAGCGATTAGATTACACATAAAATTACAATTTTAGACGAAGAAAACTGAATTATTTATGAAGTTAATAATAAAAAACATATAAAGCAACAAATAGAAGAGAAACACAACAATACCTTACGTCACTTTGGAAGACGTTCGATTAAACATGCAAATACGCCTAACTTACCAATATTTATAGATAAAGAGTAGGTACTTTATAATGTAAAGATTGAGACAAACGATCCCAAAAGCAAACGAAAGGTAACGTGCAATAAAGCATATCCAAAAAGTGTCGTAGAAGAAATGACTATCGAAATTCTAGATTTCGTTGAACCTAATTATAAAGCGTTACGGATTATTACTGACTTCCTTCCAAAACATATTCAATTTACATTTGTAAGTCAAATTAAATGCTTTATGATAAAATCTAACTAAAGTGTTGAAGACCTTATTGCTGTATCAATAATTACTGACAAAGCAAACGTCGTAACACTAGGGCGTTCGTCCACTACCTCTACTTTAGCTCTAAGGGTAACGTGAAAAGAACGTAGAAAAATAACTTGTCAATTATAAATATTATTTAAATTTCTATGTTGATCTGCTATATTTACACGTCAACACTTCGGTTAAGTTGATTCTTAAAATTATTGACAGCCATGTGATAGCTGACTATGAGTTCACAACTCTGTCACCCGATGTAGACAAACTTGCTCACAAAGTATAAAGCTTAGCATTAACTGACAAACACAATAAACAAACATAACAATAAGTCTATTCTAATCTCCTACGATCCTAAGAATAACAAATTTTTGGCACAATCCCAACCTTTTTCGTTAAAAATTCTAAAGTAACGAAACACAATGTTGACAATAAATAACAAATTTATCTGACATCGCGTCGCCAAGTTGACTCATTCGTCGACTAACTCTAAAAACACTGAGAAGCTAATCATTTATTTTAGTTATATACCACCTTAACATTAATATGTTACTTCATATCTTTAATCTTATTGACGAGTGTATTAGCATTGTGTTTATTGTTTTTATTACCTATCTAGTGTCAATTATATGACAAAATCCTATACGTTCAGTTACCCGTTTATCACCCGAAATATCATAATATTAAACAGACGATTAGTCTGTGACTAACAAGTTTCCGAAAGACAATACATGACACGAACGGTAACGAAATAGGTCTTATAGACGAGTAGTAACAAACTGAGATCTGAGATCATATTAACGATGGTAATCATAATATTGAGCTAAATGCATTTACTTTGAGTAATACTACAGTTTTTAAAGATCTAATTTGGAAATGAATTGAGCAGCATAAATGTTGACAGCTCTGATTTTTGTATCAACATGATTTTAATGCAATAACTAATCACAAGGTTTAAAAGTGGTCAACCACTAACATTGCCAACTGTGCCACCCGATTTATTTTGTTAAAATGTTATCGTGCGTGTAAGTTTCGTACATGAAATGAGCTTGAAGTAAGCTGTTATTCCGCTTGTTGCTAGGGATTGACACAGTTCAATTCTACCTCACTTTACCTAAGTTTTCACGAGGAGATTTTTACTGGATAGATCGGCTGTAACAGTACATGATACCAGAGCAAATTGACATGGGAAAAGTAAACCGGTATTGGGTGAAGTTATTCACTATTTTTCGTCACTTTTTCAAGGATTTTACCAGCAAAATATCTTCACTTGTTCATGGAAAATCTTGCAATTATTTCTAAAATTATTTTGAAATATTTTTCCCAAAAGTGAAAACTTGTTTTTACTTAACTGGAAATAATAAATTTAATTTTTTAATATTCGTACTTAAGTTTCCGGGCCGACTTTTTACCATTATGTCGATGCTAAGAAGATATTTCTTTATTTTGGCCTTTACATGAACTTGATTTAATTTGACGGAGTTGACATAGAATCGGTAGATATATTTGTAGTTAATTTACGAACAAGACTGAGGTGTCTCGTTGGCTCTAAACGACTTACCCAATTTGAAAAATATTGTTCTATTATGTTTCTGGATAGGTTCCGTCAAAACTGGGAAAAGGACGGGCGGGTTCGCGAAAGATCGGAGGAGTGGAGAGAGACCCTTACCCAGGACTGGGACAGAGTATGCTAGTAAAAAAAAAATATAAGTTTCACTGAAAATGTCGTTAACATGACAAGGTTTGAGTTTTAATTTTTATTGCGTTTTTTTTTTATTAATCTTCTAAGATACAATAATATTGCCTTAAATGAGATACAAAAATCAAAGTCTGTAAGGAGAATCTAAACCAGACAAATTAAAATAACACCGCATACGTATTTGGACATTAATCGTTGTATCGACATAGCTCATTAATTTCAACAGTATACGACTGAAAATGTCACAGCACGCCAAAAGAAGTTCTATGATTCTTTTATACTTTGTCTTTGCAATGTAGAACCCGATCCAATCAAACTACACCTTAGCTCCATAGTTCACGCTCGAAGTAAGTATGTACAATGTTTTGCTTAACTTCTAACATCCCAGACTGAACGTCACTCGATCCTAAACACATTACCCTATCTATGGTGTTATAGAAAATCTAACTATTATTAATTTGCAGTCATATAAAAATAACAACAGACCGTTTTATCTAGCAAATATCTACAATAAAAGTTCGGATGATTACGGAACAGTGTGCCAAGCCTGTGGACTTAACTAATTATTATTGATAAATAGTTATTATAACACTAAATTGGTGTATTTCGGTGGTGCAATAGCACGATCCTACTTTTTATTAACCCACGTGAATGTTTCAATTAGAAAAATTAATTCATAGTACTGAGGACTCGTTGCAATTCCATCCAATAATTCCTTTAGAGCCAGTTCGTATGTGGTACAGCGTTTTATCGTAAACTTCTGCTAATATTTAACATCTTTCAACC
This sequence comes from Cosmia trapezina, assembly GCA_905163495.3. NCBI lineage: Eukaryota > Metazoa > Arthropoda > Insecta > Lepidoptera > Noctuidae > Cosmia > Cosmia trapezina. The sequence continues at coordinate 22,086,349 of LR991037.1, forward strand.
TTTAGCGAGCTTTCCACAACGTCTAGTACGTTAGACCGTTTTCTAGTTTATTTACGTATCATCTAATTCTAGACTAGCCATTTTTATGCGTTACCCTCGACACGAACAGCTATACACATTCAATAACACTTATAATTACGAAGACGAACCACACAAAACAATTTGATTTTTTTTATTTATTTTACATTATCCATCCCTGTTTTCCTAACTGCTCGCTGTGGATTTTATTCATCATTAATATCAATAACTCTGAATTTTATCTAAGTAATTACCTAATAAACATTATCATGATTTACTTTGACATATCAAATACGCGGCTCGAAATATTTTTTTTTTATTACTTTAGACTGCTACAAATATCCTACAGAATGGGTTGAAGTGAGGTAAGAACGCCTGATGCGTCCGTCAGAAATAATAATTAACTATCAAAGGAAAGTGAGTCATGACTTCAAGAACGAAAGGTAATATCTAATACGAGTCTAGTCTAGGTACAAATTAATATAAGGTTACCTAATTTACTTCCTAAAGTCACAAACCTCAACAGTGATTTATTATCTAATAGTGGTAAAGTGCCGATAAGTGAGTAAAGACTTTACATTCGGTGAAAATTTGTGAGAAATATAAATCAGGAGACATTCGTGTACTAAATTTGTGAGAAATATAAATCAGGAGACATTCGTGTACTAAATTTACCCTGTACTCTAGGTTTTATAGTGAAAATATTGTTAATATTATATTACATTACGGAAGAAGTGTGTCCTCGCGCCCTCTCTCTACCGCAGACAAGCGGGCGCTTCCAAATTATGAGAATTGATCAGTCATTACATTTTGGGCAAGCATTCGTTTTACTTATAAATACATCAGAATATATTAAGCGAATCCAAAAAGATACTTCTAACGGCAATCAAGTTAGCGCATATAGAAAAACAACATTATCGACTTGCAAACATTCTGTTCCATGAAGTCTCGCAAATGGGTTTGGCACTCCGTATTAAAAAATCTAATAAAACAAGTTATCGAACTACCCTAAGAATACCCGATCTTTATAAAAATGTTTTTAATATCTTTACAATTGGCAGTCAATTGTGTTACACAAATACATCTAATCATAGAATTATCACGATCGCGATGTGACTAACTAACTGGCGTTATGATAAGTGTTCTTACTTTACTGATGACTAGGCTTTTAACCTAACTGTATCTACAATCCCTTAAGACATACTACTAAAGGGAAATTATTACATTTCGTCAGTATCGATATTGTCCTTATGATTTTTACGCGAGTACGCAGTTTATCAAATATTATATATAATGTATAATTCAAATTTATTTCATAATAATTTAGTACATAATCTACATAGTCCGGCTCTCATCGAGGACGTTTGCACGTAACTATTATTATAAATGTCTGATTCTAATCGACGTTTGATTGAATATTACCACTTTACAATACTTACATATTACGAATTTGAGCTCGATTTATTCGAAGTAAATCTTATAGTTAGTATTCTATTACATTATTATGTCTGTTACCACTCCGAAAATGAATACGACTATCGCAAGAAATTAATACAAACACCTAAAGATAAACTGTACAATGTTTGTGCGCTCATATCAAATTATTACTCGAAAAAGAATCGTTCCGTTGAATAATTGTAAATTAATACGGTCCGCTTAAAGTATAAACGTTCAATACAGCGATTCTAATATAAAAATAGTTATGGCAGATCCGGCGTCAACACAAAACGGCCGTTGCTTGAGGTCGCTGCGACAATCGAACATCGACGGACAGTCTCGACATCGAGTTAATGATTCTATACAAAAAGACGGCTTAGGATACGCTTACGGCGTGTACACGTCCATGGGCGCACCGGGCGCTTGGCACCACACACAGCACAAAAACACATAGTTCTCGCCTCACAGTTCCCAACTGGGAGTCTTAGATAGATCATCCGTGCCACCACATGACGATCAGCTCCCAGAACGTCTTCGGCGGCGAGTGGCCGAAGACGTAAGACGAATTTCAGAGACCCGGGTCACCTTCCGAGCCCATCTTTAGTAGCTCCAACTTCTTCTTGGCGATCTTCGAGTATAGAATGTCGATCGGCTTCGTGTTGTCGTAGAAGGTCGGTGCTCTGAAGATGATGAGCGCCGTCCCCAGCACGCAGGCTATCGTGAACAGGAACAGGAAGATTCTATCCAACACCATCGCTACATACTTCCAGTCATCCTCCACCTAGAAACAATATCATTCATAAGGAGAGTACGTATCCAAACACGAGAAAAAAGTGATAGTGGAATACTTACACTTTCAAACTTATCCTTATTTTTGACATGCTGCGCAATAAACCTAGAACCTTCTATTGTCTTTTCCATCTCTCTCACGTAAGGTTTTTCTAGAGATGGGCTACCATCGTCTAAGTCTAATCGACACGGGGATCCAGGAGGCGGGGAGAACAGTTCGTCGTCACCTCCAGGTGGAGGCGGCGGGGAGGGAGGCATGCCTGGCAGTTCATACTCCTCACATCCCCATTCCTTGAACTTTCCGTCCATGTCATCCGGGCCGAAGACATCCGTGAGTATCTGAAATAAAAACATTCAATTCAAGAACAGTAAAAGAAACAATATAAGTCAATCAAAGAAATTGAGAGTAGAGTTAAAGGTCGTTTCAGTGCAATAATGGGCGGCGGATGAAATGCCAGGAGATTAAAACGTCAGTACGCGTTCCGCGAGGGCCAGTGTATCGACGCAGCTTAAGCCGGCACACAATTAGGCCGGAGTGGAGGTTTCGGCTCGGGCCGTGCCTGCTGGCGTCGTATATATCGCGCGATCCGTCCGCAGCCACCAGGGGAACATAAATAACGGAGGCCGCGCGCGCTCGTTAAGCTCGCCCGGCGTTGAGTAATAAAGGAAAATCGAAATGGAATGAAATTGGGCTGGAAGCGATATTTTCGCGATACACACAGAGCACAATGGATTTAGAATATCGTTGAAAGGAGCGTTTCCCAGAAGAGTCCCGCGGCTGAGGACAATTAAAATGGTTATTGTTGAGGGCGGCTTCGACTCCGCTGTAATAGCGTTCTGTTTGTATTGAATCCGTTCCGATGGAAAATGTTTTGAATGGAGGAAACTCAATGAGAAAAAGCGCCGTGTTGTTTTTCGTACTGAAAGAGATTCTCTTTGAAGAACTTCATTTGTGAAAGCTTCTATTTTACAAATTTAATTAAAACGCTACGAGGCTGTGAGGTTTATTCCAGTCTTGGTGTAAGATAAACCAATGCCTTGCGAATGATTAATGATTTACCGAGGGATGTGTTCCGGTTCAGTTCTTATTTCGTGATGTTGGTGATTTATTGCTGAATCAATATTTCTTACCTCGCTTGGTTTATCGTTATCATCGTCGTCATCGGGCGGTTTCTCTGGCCTCTGTATACACAATATCTTGGGTAAAAAATCTATAAAGACTTTCCGCACCCACGGGGCCATATGGTGGGTGACTGGCGACCTAAAATTTATGTTTAGCACCACGATAGTGACAACTACTGATAATGTAACTAGCATCATAGTGAATAACAAATATTTGCCTAACAAGGGAACCGTTAGCGATGTCGGAGGAATAATTTCAGCTAACAGCAAGAAGAACACGGTCAACGATAGAAGAATCGAAATACAGAGCGAGATTTTCTCTCCGGAATCTGAGGGTAGGTAGAATACTAGGACTGAGAGGAATGAGATCCCAACGCAAGGGATGATGAGATTGACCGTGTAGAAGAGGGTTTTTCTTCTGAGAGTGATGTTGAAGATGATGTCAGGGTACGGTTCTTCACAACAAGAGTAGAATTTCTCGTTCCTCGTGGCAGGGACGCGCATGATGTCCCATTCAACTGAGATGTAGTACTCCGATAGATCGATGCCCATTCCAATGCGATCCGAGTCTGGCGTCTGTTTTAAGTGCCTCAAGTCCACCTGGAAAAGAAAGGTTAGTTAGAAAATAGTTCAAAGTGAGAATGCTCAGGTGTGTTGACTTTTAATATCAAATATTTCAAGTATTTTTATCAAACCCCTGTATCTATTTCATAAGAACATAAGTAATGTATCAAAAACGCAATATCAGAACCCAATAACGTAAAAAAATCACTAAGAGTAAATAATACCATTCCTTTCATAACCAAAATAGAGACATCAAGAGCTCCTAAAAAAGAGAGTCTAAGTTTGAAAACTAAGCATAACAAAACTACCGAAGTAAGGCAATCCGTTATTAAGGAATCGAACCATTCACGCGAAGCTTTACAAATAGCTGTTATTGCTATCTCATACAACTATCTAAAGGAAGACGGGGATGGAGCACACCTGAATTCCCTCGTGAACCTTAACACGGCGTTATAAGGCGTAGACGTAAGCCGAGTCTTTATTTATGTGAAAATAGGTGACCACAGATTTATTAGGTTCCTTAGTGCGATAGATGAATGCGTCTGCTTTGAGCCTACAGTTACAAAGTCTTTGAAACACTTTATAGCTTCCCGTTTTTCATTCGAGTAGGTATGTATTTTCCTGGTATTAGAAGGCCAAAGTTTTCGCAACAGAGGTCCATAAATTTCTTGTCTACGTGACCCTGTTCAGAAAGAGGGCTGTTCTTATAGATATTATGATATACTGGAATAGTTCAAGTTTATAGATGTAGTGTATGTATTCTGTGTATATATATCTATTTGTGTCTCATGATTATATTATAATCATCAAAAGAGTGGCCCCCAACAATTTTGATAACCTTAGCGAAATCATAGCAGTTCGATTTGATATTGACATTAGTGAAAAGATATAGCAAAAATATTATAATCTTTACTATAGCCAAGTGAAAGTCATACTTGAAAACGAACTATTAAGTAGGTATAATATAATAATATAATATAATATAATTTTTACTGCTATATTTTTCATAAATTTATGCTCTACATTACCATGATAAACTATTCAGGGGTTGGCATTTGGTTTTCTTTCTGTTAGCTCTAAAAGTTAACATAGAAAACGTGCCTGTAAAAGCAGTTACTGTAAAAAAGAAATTATCGTTTGACAAAACTTTCTCTGAATAAACTAGATTATACTTAAATGTATTTTGCCCCAGTATCAGTACACTCAATCATCTGAGTACCTACTTCTATAATTATTACCCGTACAGTTCAACTATCTCTAAATATTTATATAGATATAAATATTTCACTTGACACTAAGTATTGGAAAAGGCTTTTTGCAAAGAATTCGATTACATTCCGTCTAAACGTTTCGCTACAAAATTCGTTTAAAGCACCATTTTTTTTTGTTTCATACAATTTTATTAGGGGCCGAGGACTTTCGTGAAAAAAATTTGATTCTAAAGCGAAAATAAATTTTCGGTGACAGATTTTTTTGATACCTCGTTTTGAGAGGTTTTCTTTTTTCGTTTTTATTTTTATGAGGTTCTTGATGGATCTCAGCGTTCCAGAAAAATATTTTAACAGTAAATTATATTGTTGAACAATAAAAAAAGAAGAAATATTTTTTTTGCTGGCGTTATTTTTTATCCTAAAGATTGTTTTTATTTCTTTTTAGCGATATTATAAGAGATAAAACTCATATTAAAACATAAAACATATTACTTTACCCTTACAACACATTATGGCAACAAAAAACATGATTTTGTCGGAAATCCATAAAATCACATTTTGATTCAATCATTCCCTCGTCAGCTTCCCATGAACGTCAATTTAAATGGACATACGGGCATAACGTGACGTCATGCGCTGTATTTTATGGGAGTGTTGTTGCCTCAAGATTTATTTTGTTAACCGTACTGTATTTTTTAAAACTGAAGCCATTTCATACGTTTTGAATATATATATTCAACTATGAAAAACAAAAAAACCAAATCAGAAGAGAAGATTAAGAGGTTATTTTAAACTAATCACTTTTCCTAGTAAGCTTCTTAGGTATTTCTACACAAAGGGCACGGGACTCAATCTTAAAGGATTTCATAGAAATAGGATATCCAAATCAAATTGACAGACGTTTTTGAAAGAGAGCCAATCATATACAACATGACCTCCAACCACACGCTTCGCTTCATACTGTAAACTCACTTGCCTCTAAACTATTTCGCTCAGTTAACTCTTATGGCTCCTGAACTGAATTGCTCACTTTGGCACATTTTCAACATCTATCGCTGCATCCGTGTATGAGGTATTTATCGGTGCAGTTAGTAATTTAGTAAGAAGTAAGTGCAAAGTGAAGCTATTAGGGACAGAAGCCATTACAACTTTTTTTGAACATTTTGCAGCTGATGGACAGAGAGGAGATAGCTCGCAACACATCGGTCTCGTCAAAGAAGAGACTTAAAATCATACAACTGGTTGTAAAGTTTGAGCCATTAAGTACTAGATTTTACAGGAATCTGACTAGTTATTTATTGAGAGATTTCGATCCAACAATGACCTCTAACTCAAATCCAATAATGTGCTCTAACACAATCAATCTGCTTGCTTTCTTAGTATTGGTGTTTACTGATAACAGACCATCAAGTCCAGTTCCTTACAGTTATTTTCCTTTGGTGTTATTAATATTCTGTTCATGAAAATTGAAAAGTACGTCAATGTGTGATGCATGCCAAGTTTAGGCCTTGTAATTTACATAAAGAGGGTTCGTAAACCTCCATTCTCATTGATATCAAGACGCATAAAAAAATTAAATGTAATTACAACAAATAATACATTTTCAACTCACCATGTAGCCATCATAACTCCAAGATCCAAACTTCATGAAGCAGGTCTGTTCGTCAAAAGGGAAGTACTCCACGTCAATCTCACAGAAGGACTTGTAGATGGCGGGTGGCTTCCACACCACTTTTCCGTCATGATGAAGGATCGCTTTCGTCATGATTGTCACTTCGTAGTTACCGTCGGCGCTGGAAACAATATCAACAGGTTAGAATTCAGTATCTTTACCCTTTACGAGGATAGAATTCTTAATTTTGAGAGTGACATTTCTTCTTGAAGAGAAATGTTCGCCGTTAATGGGATCCGAGCAAATTTAATTTTTGTCATACAAGAGACGAAAGCCGAAAAACTGTTTTTTTTTGCAATTTAGTTCTAGTTATATCACATCTAAAACAAACACATGTGGTTGTTAAAATATAGTATGTACCAGCGCTTTCCTTGCATTTTATAATAGAATTAAAATATCCCATATAACTCAACTGTGTCAAGGGTATATTTTGAACAAAATAATATTGTTTCAATTCCGTCTAAATTCTGAGTTGTGAGAAAAATGTAGGTTAACCGTATAAGAGAGGAAAATATACTGCGTCGCTTATGAAGGTTTAAATGAAATCATTTTAAGCTTTGTACTTTGCACAGGTAAGTCCTAATAGAAATTTAAATCCATATTTATGTTCATGTTTCTTAGGATTTTGTGTATATTACTTTTTTTTGAGAAGTAAAGTAAAAATAGTGTTTGAAGAAATGTAATTTACTCTCGCTTACTTGACTCCGACATGATTAAAGCAAAATTGATTGAGAAAGTTTAATTAGATGAGCTGACGCGAAGAGTAAATAAGAAAAATATAACGTTATTAAAACTGCCAAGAGCATTTTTTTGCTACGTGTTGATGTGGTTGTTGAAACAATAGCAGCTGCCGATTTTTTTAAATAAGTATCACAGTCTGATGCAGTCGACAAATCTACTCCGTAAGTCAGGTCGCTTATTTATATGGTCGCTTATACAGTGTAGTGTGTTGCGTCAGTACATCAACTTGATGCTTGTACGTGTCAAACTAAAGTGGCTGATTTACAACCTCACAGTTAATTACACAGCGAATGTAATCTGATTGTCTGTCTTTACTACATTAGGGTCTGTTACAGTCTTCGCGTAATGAGATATACTTCCTATGTTGTAGGTATGTATTTTATTGATTTAATTCTCAGCAAGTCTCTTTCTCCTAAAACCGACACCTTTAAATCTTATCACCAACACAATGTAATGGCGCAATAAAATATGAATTATAACGTGGTAAATTGACTTTAAAAACCACTCAATCAAATCAATCGACTTCATAATTAAAACAGAAAATGTCTACTAAAATATCTACATGAAAATCATCACCCGTCCTTTTGATCCCGCCATTCGTTGTCGGTACAAAATTGACGTTGAAACCTCTAAAAGCTTTGTCGTAACCAACTTTTGCGCATTCATGAAAATTGTCCCGTAAAATAGGTCGCCTTGTCTTCCATTAAGCTAACGTTGTACCATTAAAAATAAAGTTAACACTGAATATTCGTGGAGTGGGCTTTTAGGGGAAGTCACAGGTGCATTAAAGTGTTACCTCTATTTGGTTAAATTTAAAAATATTACAGTCACGTCAACTGAGAGCTTCTAACAACCTTAATATATGAGTAGAGCTAGTAGAACGTTATATTTTATTTGATATAAACTTTGCCACACTGAAGTAAGTTAAGGTGTTGGAAGAAAACAAATGTAGGTACTAAAACTACTCATTAGTTAGTAAACTATCGGCATGCTTGATTGAATACACAATTGCAGTAATCAGGAGATTAGATGTTTCCAATATTGCTAAAATTGGTGCAGACATTTCTGTGACAAACAAAGCAAAAGTTAGGATATTCGTTTTGGAACAAACATACATAGTTTTCGTTAAACCCACTGGCAATAACAATTATTGTAAGTGGCCAAAACATATGTGTTGCATCTAATTAGCAAATCCTATTGGCACCTGGGAGCAGGCAACCACAGCCAAGTCTTAACGATTATTTATAGATCCAACCGGAGGAATCAAAACCAAAACCATTTGCAATAAACTACAAAGTTAAAATAACTTGGCACCGTAATTTAACAGTGCTTGGTATCAAACTTAGATAATCCAAAATTAATCCAATAGCGAACTTGTGTCGAGCGGGAATTGAACCCAATTCGCGTAATTTGAATGCTTATTATGAAACTTTGTCAAACAGGACAAGATTCTAGGAAATCTTTCGATTGACAACATGATGAAGTTAGTGAGCAGTGGTGGCTCAGTGGTATCGGCCCCGAATTACTTAGGTCGTGAGTTTGAACCCAGCCAGGCACTTTACTTTGTGCATTTAATTTCATCACCACTGCTCTCAAAACGGTGAAGAAAAACATCGTGAAGATACCATGAAGATGTCCTCGAAACAAAAATTCAAAGACTTGTGATGTCAACCAACCCGCACTGAACCCGCGTGGTGGCCACTCCCTCTGACAGAGTGGAGGCCTGTGAAACATTATAGGCTGTACTATTAAACGACCAATACGGCTCGAAAACGGCTCTAACGATTTCGATGAAAGTTGCAATATAATGGTTAACGGGGGTGAGCAATCAATAAAGCTAGGTCTCATTTGTGGGAAAATTCGTTTTCTAAATAACGAAATTACAAATATACCATTAGTGAACGTTAGTGCGATACATAAGTGAACATAATTTTATATCTATTCACAATAACACGTAGAGATGCTGTATCTCAAAAACCGTTGCTTTGATGCGTCGAAAATTCCCCGTGTGAAATGAAATGCTGAATAAAATAGATGAAATTAAACAATCCACCACTACAGTCCATTTACAAATTAGGGCAAACGTTCTAGTAGTAGAATGTTTAAACAACAATGATACGAGTGAAATGAGCAAAATTGTAGATAGAATTTTTATAGACGTCAAGCAAAGAGCTTTATTAATGATGATGGATGAAATGTGAAATAAAATACTAGACCAAATAATAATTGAGAGGTATCGATAAGAAGAATTTAGAATGTAAGAAAAAGTAAATGAATTTTTGATCAAATATTATGATCAAATTTTATAAGAGTAAAGTTTAGTGAAAACAATCATTACGGACTATTCTGTTCCAATCCCACCGACACAAGGGTTGCAAATGGTATTCAATGTTTGAATCAAAAGCGAGCTAATTTGCTCTTCACAAATAAGAAAAATCAATTTGCCTTGTGTAGCTCTTGGATTTGCGTGGGAGGTTACGCAGCTGATGTATTCTTTCGTTTACAATCCCATTTCTGTGAAAAACAAAGCAACGGAAAGCGGAAAATATTTATTGCAAAATATTGGGAATTTGTTTTTGTATCAACTAGAAACTTCGCCAAATGACAGATGTACTCGTACTTCCATTAAAGAAACTGTCTTTAAAGCTTTGCTTCAATTTCATTTAAAATTCTGTTTCCTTTGATATAAATTGAGACTAAACTGCATCAAAGAGACTTCAATGTCTAACGTTTGTTAATAATGAATGCTTACCGTGGCGTGTTTAGTAAGATACGCTACCTTGATGCTATTTAGATTAAAGCCCGCACTTATCGTGCCTTCCGCCTGGCCAACTTCGGGAGCATTCTCTGCCTCACCTAGATACCAACTACCCATTCAAATTTCAGCTTTATTTAAAAGTAGATAAGCTCTTAAATCCTGCGGAGTGGAGAGCTTACGTGGCGTTAATGCATATAAATGCGGTGAACTGCCACTGATAATGGTTAGCGTTGCAAGTATGAGGATTTTTAAGGCGGTACGGCTTTGCGATTGGAGGGCGCCGGGATCGATTTGGTGTCTTGAGTGTCTGCCAAGTGTGGTTATTGATTGCGTGTTTGGTAAGTTTCGACGATTGCAATTTTCAATTATGTTAAAAGAATCTCAATACTTCATCGCTCACCATCGGAAGTGATACGAAATGCATTACTATTCGTATATGGAAATGGGAACATTTTTCAGCACATAAAATATTATATTTGTTCTGAGTATTTTCATAGAAGTATAGGATGGAACTAATCCAGCTTAAAAAGCTTTCAGTTAAGTTTTCAATATTTTCTCTGTTTGTAGAGTAGTTTTCCTTTAGTGCAGTTTGAAAATAAAAAGAAAGGATAAATAAACAAAGAAAAATCATTAACAGGAAAATATACTTACGCTTTTTGTGAAGCACAAGTCAAGATTAGTTACATACTTTTGTCTCAACATCTGACTTTACCGAGGAGTCTCGTCAAGATGTCTTGATAATGCAAAGTAATGGGATTTTTGTCCGCAAACCGGAAATGAAGAGATAAGGCCCTTATAAGAAGAGTTTATAACAAAAGAAAAGGAAGAAAGTTAACTTTCATTGGAAAGAATGGGGACAGTGTCAAACTTGTGGACACAGGTTTGTTCAAAGTTTCTTAAATTGATTCCCCAGTAAATAGCTCCGGAGTGAGATTAATGTTTATCGCTGGCATTTATAAGAAGTTAAGTGTATTCTTTTTATAGTCATGTTGCAAGAAGAATAATGGATTTCAAGTTAGAAAAAATATTTTTCAATTGATTTAGTTACTTTGCCACTTTGAACTGACAATGAAAGACTTTGCTGAAAATTCTATTAATCTGAAGAACTTTGACGAATAGTTTCAAAGACAGAGTGATTTGGTAAATTATTAAACTTGGAAAACTTGAATTAATGAGAATATTGGTTTTCAGCTAATTATATTCATAACAATGGAATGTAATTGTTAAGAGGAAGCTGTTTGAAGTTTGAGAGCATTAAAGTTATTACCAAAATTCAGATACCCAATATAAAATTTATTATAGTCAAAATAGAATTTCGATCACGATTTCCATAATAATGACCATGAAAAACAAAAAAATGGCGATCTTTATGGTTGTGGAGTGTTCTTTCTTAAAGTGTTCATAAAATTCTATGATCAACATAAAATCTGGAACAGAATGCGAATATAATATGTGATATCGAACTCACTTATTGTACAATACGATATCGGGCAGCCATATGTGCTCAGAAGGTACATGCAGAGTCTCCACACCACCGTAGTCATCGGGATTCCACTTCAATTTGTAGTCATTCCATTCCTGCAACAAAATAAATCAATTTATTCAATTCTATACAAACTCTATCTGTGGCATGTGTTGCTATGGGAGGTGTAGTATGAGTCCTACTTCATTTTATTTGTTACTAGCGGACCCGACAGGCGTTGTCCTGTCTGAACGATCCTAGAACCCGACTGCAGCGCCACCTACCAGGTCCAATTGTATTTTCAAACCATCCAGGAAACCATTCAAATATACACACAAAATTTCATCTGAATCGGTCCTGCCGTTGTTATACTACGTTTTATCGTTTTTTTTAAAGTAAGTATCCTATGTCCGTCTCCTACTTCTAAGCTACCTCCCCACCAATTTTTAGCCAAATCGGTTCAGCCGTTCTTGAGTTCTAAATAGTGTAACTAACACGACTATCTTTTATATATGTATATAGATTCAGCGTTATCTTTGCCGACATAGAAAGCAGTTTTTGTGGCCGACTGAAAGACAATGAGGCACAGTCTAATTAAGCCACAGAAAATATTTATAAAATTAGGACGTCGTCGTTATACAGGGTTATTTTTCAATGACCAGCCAAATTTTCACAGGGTGTTCTACCCATGAATATGAACAACTTTCACTATGGGACCAACTTTGAAATCACGAAAAAAAAAAACCGGTCAAGAGCGAGTCGGACTCGCGCACCGAGGGTTCCGTTCCGATTCCTGAAAAAGTGTGCTATTTAGAGACATCGTTTTATTTTTCCTGTAATCTTTACATAAACTTCTATCACATAGAATAATTTCAGATTTTTATCTTTGCAAACTTCGGAGATAAGGTGGGGGGAACGGTATTTTTTTTTTACATTTTTCATCAAAAGTCGAAAACTATGCGGTCTAAAAAAAATAAAAAAATGTTTGAGTATGTGCAAGAAGCGCTCTTTCATATGATACCCCACATGCCCTAGTAGCCCTACTTTGAATTTTTAAGGCCCCCTTTCAGTCCCTGTTAAAAAAAAAAAAAAAAATATTTTTACTTTTTTCTTATTTGCAAAATAGTTGGGTTAAGGTCATCTAAAACTGTTCCAAATTTCAAGTTGATAGCATTAGTAGTTCTTGAGATATCCAGCTGTGACAGACAGACAGACAGACAGACAGACTGAGTCACACCATAAGGGTTCCTTTTTTACCATTTTGGTACGGAACCCTAAAACCAGCGGTTTACTACAAAAGTTACCTACTCGATCAAAATGTATGAAATAGCTGATATTTTATTTACGATTTTTAAGTTGGTCCCATAGTGAAAGTAAAAGTAGGTACATGTAAAACAGATCTTGTGTTTCCGAAATTCAGTCGACGAAGTCTTTGGTTTAGAAGTATTACGTAACTAGTTTTAAGATTAAGCTGAAAAAGCCACGCGCTTTGAAAGAATTTAGTCGACTTTCGTATTTCTTAACTTTATTAAACTATCTTGCCACATAAATTGGGGTCGAAACTGACCAGTCCAAAATGTCTATTAGCCTTTTTATCCTCTTAAGAAGTTTTTTTCTCAAACTAAAGTCCGCTCGAAGACATTCCCAAAAGTACTTTCGTTGGAGGCGGCATAAAACAGTGTTGTTTACGGAGACTGGTTGCTGAAAGTCGGAAATTGCGGTGGCTTATTAGGTTCCGGTCGCGGGGAGGTCTCTATTGAAAATCTGGTGCTATGGGTGAAAATCGACTTGGCCACTTCTCACTTAGTGTCCATTCGAGCAAATACGGATTCCTCTTTGAATTACTTGCTTTACCACAGTTTGCTAAGACCTTTTTTTAATTTTTTTTTTTGAAAGCTGTTTGGATTGAAGCACCTTTTATTATATTTCTTGAAAAAACAAAAAAAAAAGTTTATCTTTTGTGTCCTCACTAATTTTGTTTATCCTCAATTTCTACCTTGCAGTAAGTAAGTACTAAAAGTCATCAACGTACCACATTATACAAAATAGAGGTCATGACGTCTTAAAAGATTGCCTAAATGATAATATGTCAGTCGTACCTCTGAGGCGTAGTGAAATTTTCTATTTGCAGGTTCATATTATTTTTTTAAGTAATGTTATAGAGTAACCGAGTGAATATAGATCTGATTTCCCGAAGGAGGTTTGTTTTGTTCTTTCGTTGGAGTTCCAGGGCTCCGTGGAGGGCTTCATTTGTGAGCATTGAAGTATTTTGTGTGCCGGGTCGGGCGCCAATAACAACGATATTAGATTTTTCTGCTACAAATGCGGTATATATATCCATATGAGTTAGACCTTTAATTTTAACTCCTAGCTCGAGGAAACGTGGTAATAAAATAGGTGGACTTTACTGTTTCAACTATATTTCTGCTTTCTTTGAAAATAAATGAGAAAATGCAATGTTTTCGAGTCTTTAGGAACATAAATGATTTTCTTTTAGATAGATAGTAGTTTTCATTACAACTGTATTCGTATGTCTTCGTGCAGATCAAGTATAATAATAAACGTATATGTCGGTTGTTATTTTAGCCACGTTTTTATTATCCCACAGTGACATATGGAAGACCTTTTCTACTTTTTGGGGTTTTTGTATTACTTACCAACTTGTCTATGATATACTCTATAGACTGAATGAATCAGGACAGTGTAACATAAAAATATATATAAAATAGATATACAAGATGATACATTGTTTAGCAAAAAACTGCCATCCCCTTGTAACATGTATGTTCTTTTTAACATATGTAGTGAAACATATGTATAATGACAAATTTATTGAATTCACACAAAAAAGTAAAAGCTGTAAAAACTCTCTATTTACGTAGGTACTGTTGAAAAAACATCTATATAAGAAAGAATGTTAAAACTTAGATGCTTCTCTTACAACAACTAAATAAACAAGTCAAGAATCCAAATTTATGAGAAAAAAGTGCCTCTGGTTGAAGTTATCAAAATACAAGAGAACACGTGAAACCAATACTCATAATTCCCAACTTTTTGACAACACAAAACATTACTACACAATAAACTAACATAAACAAAACAAAACAAACTCAAGGATGTAAATAATTCTAGTGCCCAAAATATTTGGCGACGAAACTTATAACCTCAAAAGTTTGGCACAGAGAATGAATCGTTCAGTACTATTCCGAACCCAATTATTATTTTGGCGGGTCATGTAGTCTCTGCTAGGCCGAATTACTGTTGCTAAAATTCAATTTAAATTTGTCTACACAGACTTAATTTGAAATCGTCTTTACAAATGTATGGGACGGTTTAGGCGATGAAAACGTCGACGTGATGAGCGGAATTGAAGCGACGACGGTTTAAAAGACATTCGAAATACAAATTGTTTGAAAATTATTACTGGACTTTTTTATGTCAATTTAAATGATATGATAAAATATCTTGGAATGTTTGACATTATTTTTCTGGTCATGATTTGTTTAAACATGAGAGAAAGGAAAATGTTACGTAATCAAGAGATCACAATATTATCCAGGTGTAAATAATAAATATTGACAATCTAGGGATTTAATTTGATAACTTAAAGGCTGAAGTGCTGTTTAAGAAACATAAGCTGTGCAATACATGAAATAAAGCATTGTTCCTAAGGTTCCCAAAGAAACATTACCAAAAAAAAAAATATTTTAAGGTACTGAAAATTAAGTGTATCCATGATTAACGTCCAAGTAAACAATTCACAAATATTTTCAATTACATATTGAATGAGAAAAATATATTCAACAAGGCTAATACATTAAACCCAAAGTCTGCTCCGCATTAATCCAAAATTTATGCACACTATAAAATTTTAGTCATTCCGAGGATCGAAGAAGATTGTGTAATCATGAAATACGTAAGGGAATTATACAGGCTTTCACGGTGCGACGTATGGCGTAATTGGTAAATCTCTTGAACAATCAATGGTGCATAATGTATTCCCTGGCAAGTGTGATATCGGTTTAGTAAGACTTAGTTAATGGTTATATGCTATTAGCTATTGCCAGTGGCTTCGCCCGCGTGGATGTCAGAAATTATGATAAAAAGTAAGCTATATGCTATTCCAGACTACAATCTATCTCTGTGCCAAATTTCACAAAGATCCGTTCAGCCGTTCTGGCGTGATTGAGGACAAACATCCATCCATCCAAACATTCACATTTTTAATAAGATTTTAAGATTTATCTTGTAAGATTGGAGATTTTTGTGACGGCTTTTGATCATAATTATGTAAAGTTTTGATCTTTTTAATGACGTCTTCTACATCCCTCGACTTTGTTTTACTACTTATCTTAGCTACTGTCAGCATTTCTATCAAATGTGATACTATGTATAATGTTATATACATATTGTAGAATGGAGTGAACATACTCGACGTGCGCAAAATGAGTTCAATCTTCCGCCACTTTCACAGCCCCAATCCAAAGCTGAATGTTTAATTGAATCTCATAATGGGATATGCGTGTGACGCGGGATTTTCGGTCGTTTCCTTGGCTATAATCTTTAATATCAAGCTGTGTTCCACATTTTCTACACCGTGTAATGTCTGTTTTAGTTCAAATTCTATTCATATTGCTTAAGTTATTTGAAAAGTTCTATTGGAGCAATTTGCGTTCAAGTTTTTACTTTGAAAGTGTTTCTTTCAATATCTTCTCAGAAAAATAAAAATTTCATCTTTCATCAATAAATTATTTGAGTAAAATTTGCGATTTTTTATTAATTTATTACGTATGGAATGTATCGACATTGATTAGTATCGTATGAACCAATTACTACCAAGATATACCAGATTCCAGCATTGCAATAACATGCAATTAGTAACAGATTGTTAGCTTATTACCGGATCCATTATTCAGTAACCCGTTTCCGATATTCGATACTTATGATATTTGGGATAACGGGTATGTTCAATATCTGTAGTTATTAGACCAGCATCTATATTTACCGGAATCTTCGTCGTTAGTTTTGTTTATATTTCTTTTAACACGTACTCGTACATCCACCGTGTCTAGATTTAATTCCATTTTGAGCTTTTCACAGCCTGAGGAATATTAGAAAATCATGAATCAAGATTGAATCATGATAAGGATTTTTTTTACAAAAAATTTTAGAAATTCTTTTCTTATCATCTTTCTCATCTGCTTTACCGTTATCTCATTCACCCTTGCTCAAATTATTATTAAACAAAACACTGCAAAAATAATCAGTATAAATACGTGCTTTGTTCTTATTATTATAGGACTGCCTATATTCTCAACTTTGAACAACCCTATTCAATGTTTAT
Source organism: Cosmia trapezina (assembly GCA_905163495.3). Lineage (NCBI taxonomy): Eukaryota > Metazoa > Arthropoda > Insecta > Lepidoptera > Noctuidae > Cosmia > Cosmia trapezina. Next base: position 22,103,467 of record LR991037.1, read on the forward strand.
CTAAAGGTCTATGTTTGCTTTACGAGATTCAACCAAAATACCTTAGGTTTATGATTCATTAAAACTAAATTTAATTTACGCACAATAAGGACGTACTGGTGTTAAGATTTTGTGAAAGCTAGTAGTGTGAGGTAATGACGTTATTACAATTATGAAATCAAAGGACACTGACGGCATTATTAATTTTCGGTAGAATTAAAAATATTAAGCGCCTGTTTAACTTACTTAGCAGATAATTTCATATAAATTCTGTTCCATTTTTGAATTTATTTGGTGAGTAGTGGCTATGCGGACATCGTAAAAAAGGTTTGTCCTTGTTGCTTGGCAAGTGATATAATTATTCGATGTTGCTTTGCAAACGAATTTTATAAAAACAAAAACAGTTCACTGAATACACATTTCGTCACCAAATTATCAAAACCGGTCAAATACAAAAAGCTTTGTATTTTTTTGACAGAAAAAATAAGTCTAATATTAAAAATTCGGAGGTATTAACACACCCTCGAGGCGAGCAAATTGTCAAGAGTTTCAATTGACCGCGCCCGCCATTTCCTGGTGGCCGGAGTTTTTTCCATCGGATCTTTTGGGCTGTGGCCACTTTTGTAATAGGAAATGGGAAGCTACAGTTTATTTTCGAGGTTCGCCTCAGTGTTGTTTGTAAATGTCGCGCGTGATCTTTTTGTTAATGTGTAGGTGGTAATGGAATTGCTCCTGAAGAAGCTTTTTAGGGTTCCGTACCAAAATGGTAAAAAAGGAACTCTTATGGTGTGACTCAGTCTGTCTGTCACAGCTGGATATCTCAAGAACTACTAATGCTATCAACTTGAAATTTGGAACAATTTTAGATGACGTATACCCAACTATTTTGCAAATAAGAAAGAAATAAAAATATTTATATTTTTTTTTGCAACAGGGACTGAAAGGGGGTCTTAAAAATTCAAAGTGGGGCTACTAGGGCATGTGGGGTATCATATGAAAGAGCGTTGTTTGCAAGTTCTCAAACATTTTTTTTTTCTTTTTTTTAGCCCGCATAGTTACATTCCGTCGTAAGCATTGATACAGAGTGGACGCATAATACAGTTATCCTCGTAGTTTTCTGTGATTGGTCAATTTGTTTGAGTTGCGTTTCTCGTTTGCTCCTGTGAAGTTTAAATAGTCTAATCCCACCCAGTGGGCGGCGCAAGAAAGAGTCGAAAATATTTTTGTGAGTTTCGATCCTTCGTGTCTCCACCCAGCTCCGAACCCGCGACGCTTGGATTTGCAGTCGCCCGACCTCCCACCGAGCCATCAAGGTTAGTCATCAGCGGGCGAAACAAGCGGTCGCGCTGAGCGCGCCCCACCACTCGCCACTGCTGTGCCGCTACTTCACCGCAAAGCAGCGCCTAGCACGTAACTACAGGCAATACGCGCTTCAGCTTTTGTTTGCTATTTTATAACTGTAGGGGCTTTGACATGTCTGGCACTTCGCGTGCACAACCTAAAACCTCGCTGAAACATGTACAGTCACTCGCTAAGTCTGACTTGGTAACTAGTTCACCCTCGAATGTCGACTCTAAAGTTACAGTTCGCAAACGAAACATACAACCTGAGTGTGAACGTGAGGTACTGCTCTCAGATATTAGGGCAGACCTTCAAAGTTCTTCTTCTATCCAGGCGGAGTTACAAAAGACTGTCAATGAATGGAAAGTAAGCTTGGATGGTAAACTGGCAGCAATCAATGATAATATAACATCGATTAGAGGTGACTTGGAGTCCTATATAAAAGAATCAAAAAAAGAAATGGCTAGTCTACGCTCTGAGAATTCCGCTTTAAAGCTTTCGGTCTCAAAACTGTCTGGGGAAGTCGCTGAGATAAAAATATCCGCTCAACTTGTCTCTGACCAATATGACGACTTCCAAGAGCAACTCAGTAACATTAATAGGCGACCTTTGAGTGTGAGTCCAGATGTAGTCAAAGCGCTCGAATTGAAGATTGACTACTTGGAACAGCAGGGCAGGCAATGTAACTTAGAAATCTCCAATGTCCCGGAGAGACGAGGAGAAAACTTACCTGCTTTATTGGAGGATATAGGTAAAAAGATCAACCATAATATATCAAGAGACGATATTACTTCAATACATCGCGTGCCACATGCGGCAAGCAGCGAGAGGCCTAAAAATATCATTGCTTCTGTAAAAACACGTACTCTGAGGGACAATATAATATCTGCATGCCGCCTGAAGAAAGGACTTACCTCTAAAGACCTGGGCATCGCTGGCGCACTACATACTATATATGTAAATGAACACTTAACTTTACAGAAAAAACAGTTGCTACGCGAGGCCCGAGAGGCAGCAAAAAAATTTAGTTATAAGTTTGTCTGGGTTAAGCATGCCACCATTCTTGTTAAACAGTCTGAAACCTCACCCACTATAGCCATTAAATGTAAAAATGATATTAAAAACATCATAAATGCTCCGAGTCATTAGCCTGTAGCAAGCTAATTTTGTTATGTATTATATAAGTTGTCACTAATTACAATGTCTAATACTATATACCATGACTTCAGTATTTATTACCAAAACTGTAGAGGCTTTCGCACGAAATTGAATACTTTGTATATGAATATTCTCTCTAACTGTTTCGATGTTATTATTTTAACAGAAACATGGCTTATTCCTACAATTAATAACAATGAATTTATTGATAATCGGTATTTAGTTTTTCGCTGTGACCGGAATAGGACTGCTACTAGGAAATCTGACGGCGGTGGTGTACTGATAGCGGTATTGCGAAAATATAACCCTGTTTGTATTCCTTCTTCGCAGCTTGGTACATTAGACCAATACCTTGAACAAGTCGCAATTATCATTCCTGGCAGCAACAATTCTTCACATACCCTTATCTGCGCAGCTTATGTGCCGAATAACATACCTTTTGCTGTATACAATACTCTTTTTGATAATATGGACAAGTTAATCGGCTCAATAAAAACGGATAATATATTATTGCTAGGTGACTATAATATACCTACGGCACAATGGGCTAAATTGGATCCCGCTCAAGACTATATGACTTGCCTGGGCACCTCACCAACTTGTAACCGTTTGAGGGACTTTTTGATTGTTCATGATGTCAATCAATTCAATCATATGGCAAACTCGAATGGACGAGTACTAGATCTCCTTATCTCTGATGCGAGATGCACTGTTTTGAGACCTAATCAAGATCTTTTACCGGTTGACAGCCACCATCCACCATTTTACACACTATTGTCCCTTAATATTAATATCAGTTTATCCAAACCTCTACATACACCGAAATATAATTACCGTAAAGCCGACTACACAGTGATTAACGAGGACATCGATGAGATTAACTGGGAAGACGCTTTGGGGAGCAATTCGGCTGATGTGTGCATCGATACTTTTTATAACTGTTTATATGGTATAATAAAAAACCGCATACCGCTATCGAAGCCACCAAACTCGCATTTCCCGGTCTGGTTCTCCAAACCACTCATCCACATTTTTAAGTATAAAAAGAAAGCCTGGTCTAAATGGAAAAAGTACCGTAATATAAGTGACTACGAAGTATTTTCCTTGTATAGAGAGCGTTTTAAAGATGAATGTCACAAATGTTTTCACAAATATATAAATAGTGTCGAGGATGGTATTACCATTGATATGAAGCACTTTTGGGTTTACGTTGCTAATCGGCAAGGTAAGTCGGGTATACCGACCTGCATGTTCTATAATAATGTTACTTCTAGCGACCCGGTGGAAATTTGTAATTTGTTTTCAACATTCTTTCAGTCAGTGTATGAGCCGTCTAGTCTTTCTCCCGGATGGTGCCCAGCTTCTGATTTGAGTAATGGCAATAACAGCTCTCTCTGTACTTTAGATTTCACTGTCCATGAAGTTTGCAGACAGCTAAAATCGTTAGATATAAATAAGGGACCGGGACCTGATGGCATACCACCCTATTTTCTTAAGAGGACTGCTGAAACAATTTGTATGCCTCTTTCCATGTTATTTAACAAGTGTATCCAAACTGGTACTTTTCCGTCTGCTTGGAAGAAAGCAAATATAATACCAGTGCATAAAAGTGGGTCTAGACAAAACATTGAGAATTATAGACCTATATCGATTCTTTGTTCTATTGCAAAAATATTTGAAAAACTCATTCATCAAGCTATTTATCCATTTTTGAGACACAATATTATACCTGAGCAACACGGTTTTGTTAAAAATAAGTCTACTGTGACTAACTTAATGATCTTTACAGATCACTTGTTCAATAACATGGACGCAGGTTATCAGACCGACGCTGTTTATACTGATTTTAAAAAGGCTTTCGATGTAGTGGACCACTCAATTTTATTAAACAAAATAGCCTTTAATGGCATCAGAGGTAACTTACTGCGTTGGTTCTGTTCATATATTAGTAATCGTAGTCAAACTGTAGTGAGCAATGGGTACAAGTCGGACTCATTTCTGGCGACCTCAGGCGTTCCCCAGGGATCTATTCTGGGCCCATTAATGTTTATTATATATATAAACGACATATGTAACTGCTTTCTAAATAGTAATTTCTTATTATACGCTGATGATCTTAAGGTATTTAGAACAATAAAAAATCCTGTTGATAGCAGCCTTTTGCAGGAAGACTTAGATAGATTATCTGATTTTTGTGATGAAAATAAATTAAAACTAAGCATCCCCAAATGTAAATACATAAATTTTACTAAAAATAAAAATGTAATAGCCTACGATTATTCACTTTGTGATAAGACTTTGGTTAAGGAAACTTGTATCTGTGACTTGGGCGTTCTTCTTGATTGTAAACTTCACTTAAATCTACATATAGATAAAATTACTGCTAAAGCATTTCAAATGTATAACTTTGTTATGAGAACTTCGACCGACTTTAAACGACCAGCCACATATCTGTATTTATTTAATTCTCTAGTTCGCCCACAGGTGGAATATGCTTGTATGATCTGGGATCCATATTATATTAAATATGAGACTGCAATTGAGAGAGTTCAGCGTAAGTTCCTCAGTACATTGCAGTACAAATGTCGCACCGTACGTTTATCTTATAAAAACGCTTTGAGTAAGTTTAAATTATTAACATTACGCTCTAGACGCTTGTTGCTCCAAGGAATGATGCTCCATGGACTTGTACATAATAGGTTTGATTGCTCTGAATTAATCAGTAAAATATGCTATATTGTACCTAGAACAGTGTTGAGGCGTGAGGCGCGCTCGTATCCACTGTTTGCTACAACTCCCTGCCGCACAAATGCAGGGGAGAGAGCGCCGCTCCAGAGATTGGTTCAGGCTTACAATAATAACTTTAATGATATTGATGTTTTTGCCCTATCTAAATATACATTTAGAGAACAAATTATTAAGCGCCTTGCTCATAAATTTTAATAATTATGTACCTATTATTTAAACATGTAATGTAGTTAATTACTGCTTAATTTTGCTTAATTTTCCCAACACTGTATCTTTTTTTTTTAAACTAGTAACATGTGGAAACGTAGTGGATTGTACATTTACTTACTGCATACTGTGTAACTAGATTTAATATACAATGTACGATTGTCTGTTTTCCCAAATAAAATAAAATAAAATAAAATAAAAATAGTTTTCGACTTTTGATGAAAAATATAAAAAAAAATACCGTTCCCCCCCCTTATCTCCGAAGTTTGCAAAGCGAAAAATCTGATATTATTCTATGTGATAGAAGTTTATGTAAAGATTACAGGAAAAATAAAACGATGTCTCTAAATAGCACAGTTTCTCAGAAATCATCAACAAAAATTACATGTAAATGATGGTACGGAACCCTCGGTGCGCGAGTCCGACTCGCTCTTGACCAGTTTTTTATATGGAAGATCAGAACAAATTGGAAGATACACACACGTTTCCAATAACATTATACGGTAACAGCGATTGAGAAGGAAAGAGGATAACTGGTGAATTTTAGATAATTTTAGCTGGTATTTGCGTACAGTTTGAAGAAAAGACCGGCCAAGTGCGTTTCGGACCACGCACAATAAAGGGTTCCGTAATTGAAAATAATTTATCCCAAAAAAAACTTAACATTAGTTGAAAAACTAGAAATCCCAAGAAAAAATTTTTATGCCATAAAATTACAAATTAACAATTTTCGGAATTTTTCCTTTACTTGTGCTGTGAGACGTTGCTTCTTACCAAATTTCATGATTCTAGGTCAACGGGAAGTACCGTATAGGTTTTGATTTACTTGCGAGTATCAAAATATGTCACATAAAATGCCGTACTTTTTTAGTGCGTTGACTTAGAAGCTTGATTTTTTTTAAACTCCAAGGGATCATTATTTGATATTAATTTCAACTTGATACCTCCACGAGTTCCTGAGAAAAAGGGCCTTGACAGACTGACAGACAGACAGACAGACAGACGGACAACGAAGTGATCAAATAAGGGTTCCGCTTTTTCCTTTTAAGGTACGGAACCCTAAAATTGAAAAAAAAAGTGAAGATTTAACTGTATTTATATAATATTATTTATATAATAAAATTTTCAAACTAACACAGCAGAAACAGAATGGGCTAAATAAAAAAGTTCCTGCCAAGTGTTGTTTTGCTGTTTACACAAACAATTCAAACGATGAATAACGAAATAATGAAATAACTTCCAATGCGAATAAGCCAAAATATCATCAACAAAGCGAAAAACAAACGATACTACGAGAGATTGTTGCTAACAAAAATGTCGGAAAGTTGTTAGAGGGCCCTCGCTGGCAACTCAGCAAGAATCCGACACAAATATGCGTTTGGATGCCACGTTTTTAAAATGTTATTTAATAAATTTTAACGAGAAACTGATATAATCGGGAATTTTGTTCGGAAAATATTGGCAAGCCTTCAAAGGCTACGCTCTGTCTACGGAAATTTAAAATTTCCTAATTTACATTTAGTCATATATTTGGTAACGTTACTATAAAAATGAGCAGCTATTTTTGTGAAACTTTAAACTGTCATGGTCACTATCATTATTATTAACACAAACGGGATATTTACCATGTTTGTTTCCATGTTGCCATGTTGTTGCGTTTGTGAATCTTTTCAAAATGTTTAATATTTTCGGTACTCTAATCTATTTTCGATTCTCTTTTCATTATTGACGGCTCTAACTATAACCACCTCAATACATTTTCTACATAAAAATGACGAAGTTCTTTAAGGAAATTCATTTAGGAACACAAAAGAACAAAGATCGCAAACACAATGCGAGAGGGAGATGGCGAGAAAAATTTTGAAGAACTTTTAATTATAGAAAATCTCTTGAAGCCAATTTCACCTTAAAGTGGGCTGCAAACTTTGACTGGCAAGTTGGATTCTATTTAAAAGTTTTGACCGACATCAAAGCGATTCCACAATGATTTATTATGCGAATATATTTTGGAATTTGATGTTTATTTTGGTACTATCAGCGTCTCGCGGTTTCACCTGTGTAAGTCTTGAATCCGTAAGAATATCTAAATATAAAGTATCATATGTGTTAATCCAGGTTATAAACTATCTGTGTGCCAAATTTCATCAAAATCCGTTCAGTAGTTTTTGTGTGAAAGAGTAACAAACATCCATCCATCCTCCATCCATCCTCACAAACTTTCGCGTTTATAATATTAGTAGGATATTAACATCGTACGAGTAAATCTTCTGTGTCATGAAATATGCAGACTTTAAATAAACAGAGAAATTCCATTATCGAAAAAATCTTGAAGCTTTTCAAAAGATAATAACCTAAAAGTTAATGGAACTCAAGATTTAAGGCGCCTGCACACAGGCGCGCCTCGTGACCCGAATCGCGCGCGATTCCAAGGCATCGCTCTTGCTACGACACAATAAAGTGCAAATCAGCTCGCACACCGCTTATTACCTACAGTTATATTCAGCTACAAGTTGCCTCTTTTTCTATCGCGTAACTCTTATAGATACCTTCTGACTCATTAGGGTTGTTTTCTTTTACGACGCGGCGCGTGAGTGAGTCGAACTAACGTGCGAGCTGGCCGGTGCGCGGCAGCTCACACTGATTTGACCCAGTGAGATGAGCCCGCCGCATACACAAAGCTTCATACCTAAACTGTGGAGTGTCTGTACCAAATACTGCTTAGGTACCTAACAGTTCACTAAAATGAACACTAAATGACAGACACTACAAAGTTTTCCAATGCTCATTACCGTCACAGTTCACATTGTGGAATGCAATAAATCAGTTACGTTCATACAACTTGTCATGCACTACTATTTAACTATAGTTCTGCGAACAGTCTGTAGACCTCGCAAGCACGAAATTTTTTGCAACAAGTGTGATATAACGGGATATTTACCAATTTTTTTTTTCATGAGATCTTCACTACATTATGAGACCAACTTAATAGTATTGTTGAGTGAGTCTACCTTCCTGCGAGCATAGAAATATCTGTCCCTTTACTTACTTAGGGGTCCCCGGTTACCGCCGGGGTCGCGGGTTGTTCGAAAGAGATACCGTGGCCCTGGCATAGGCAACTGAAGGAACACGGGTGGGTTTTAGTCAGTAAAAGTCTGCCACTCCCTTCCGCTCCACCCAGAGCGGGAGAAGTCATTTGATGATTTCCCATCCACAAAAAAAAAGAAAAAAAAAGCGTACCCGGAAATGATCGATTGCAATTGATCAATCGCCATCAATTTCTATTCTAGTAACATTAATTGTCACATTAATATTTGGTAGACGATCAATAAGCGCATCAGAGTGTATCAATCACTTTTGACATTGACAATTTTATTGCAATTGATCGTTTCGGGGACCCTTTATATCTCTGTATATAGGGTGACTGGTAATTAGTGACCGATACCTAAACCCATGATTGTGCTCATGATAACAAACAACTTTTACTATGGGACCAAAACCTGAAATCGCGAAAAAAAAATCAGCTGCTCCCTACATTTTGACGAGTTACGCGAACATGAATGTATGTGGCAGGTGATTTTTTTTTCGCGATTTCAGGTTTGGTCCCATAGTAAAAGTTGTTTGTTATCATGAGCACAATCATGTGTTTAGGTATCGGTCACTAATTACCAGTCACCCTATGTATATAAGAACACATACCTGTTAATTTTTAGTATTTAATGTAAAATGTATATGCTGTTGGCGTACCTATTTTAAATAAATAAATAAATAACTCATCATTACAACACCCTGCACCATAATCATAAGCAACATAAAGAATATAAGCCACATATATAAAATACATAATATGCTAAAGGATACATCCTGGGGGTAGTTCAAAAACGTGTTAACTGGTAGCTGAGCTAAACGGGAATGATTTATGATGCCCTGCAGGGTACGGTCGGGAAAAAACCCTTCGCTACAGCGGCAGCGGTCTGTTTCGATACGAATCTGAAACTTGTTTTTATATCAAATACTAGCTTTTACCTGTGGCTTCGCCTGCGTGTAGCGCGGAAATCATCCTACGGGAACTTACTACTGGTATAAAAACTATCCTATGTCCTAACCCAGGTGTGCCAGTGTATGTTTCATCGAAATCCGCTCAGCTGTATTTGGCGTGAAAAGGTAACAGACAGATAGACAGTTACTTTCGCATATATAATATTAGTATGGAGAGTTTGTCGTAACGTTCCAAATATAATGGAAGCGGAAAAAGGTTGGAAGTTTTACTTTTACGTTTCAATCGGCTTGGGTAGTTTGTGGGTGATTGGCTAGAAAGTGGTTTTGTTTACGATCAAACGCTTGTTACACCATTTGAGGTAGTATAGGCTCTTAAGTAAAAACTTTACATAATATGTATATAAACATATATCGTAAATATATAAACGTAAAATACCATCATTCAATGGCTATCGCCGGCTTACAGTAGTTTTGAACCATGAACGAATTAACCACTGGACCCGACATAAAATAAAAATGTCTGAAAACTCGTTCAACCCAGTAACCAGGAAATTCTAGCCTTGGTCGTTTGTTTTTGCGACAGTCCCAAACACTTACTTGTCAACAAAACATCCCCAAAAATGACTAAATTTTAAGTTAAATGGTGTAAAAACTACAGCGGTGGAAGCAGCATTAGTTCTTTTTACTTGTAAGTGCATTATTTTATTACATTTATTGTTATTTATCACAAAATTTAATCAAATGTAATGTGGTTGAACGAGTTTTCATACATTTGTATTTTATGTCGCGTCCAGTGGTTAATTCGTTCATGTTTTGAACCTATGGGGTTTGGTTGACATTCGAACATGAACCTATGGGATAACCCATACCGTCGCCTTAGAGTGAAAACCTCGGGAATGCGTTTTTGCTCAAATTTATTTTTTTGCGTTTCTAGGAAGAAAATCTTGCAACGCATATCCTGATCTAACTAATTTGTTGATTTGATATTCGTACTTCCATCTGTGACAGTAGGTACCTAGTATTTGCATGCTTTAGGTAGAGTTTTTTGTACGAATACCCCGTAAGTAGCATTTTATGCATTTCGGACAATCTTATACATAGAATCGAATAGTTCTTGCGGTTAATAAAAGCGGGTTAAATTTCTATAATAAATAATTTAAAAAACATAAAAGGCGCCGTACAAAAATTTTACAGCACGCAGTTTTTTCTTCCTCCTGAAAAGTCTCTAAGGCGTAGAATTCCCACTTACTTGCTCTAAAGGTCAAAAATAATATTCTGAGCAACCATTCGACATCATTATTTGTGTATTATTATCCTATAACACAATATCGATTGCTCTATTTGGTTTCTGCAACAACTTTTATCTCTCTTTTTAATAGGAGAAAACATTCACCATCTCTTTCTAACGATCCAAAGCTTTTCCTGCCAAACAAGTTGGTCCCGTGATAATAAAAATGTTATGATCGCATAAGTAAGTTTACGATTTATTTGTTAGAATGCTGATAGTTCGCGAAAACGTATATATATTTTGTTAAGGGATGACAAATTTCCAAGTTTTCAAGGAACCGTCCTAGTTTTCGATTCGAGGTTGGAGTTAACAATTTGTGTTGTAAATTATGAGAAATTTTTCGGATGAGGACTCAATCTGCCTAGCATTTTCCCAACTATGTTGGGGTCGGCTTCCAGTCTAACCAGATTCAGCTGAATACTAGTATTTTACATGGAGCGACTGCCTATCTGACCTCCACAACCTGGGTAATACGATACCCCTTGGTAGGACTGGTAGTCAGACTTTCGGGCTTCTGACGACCCGTAACGACTGTCAAAGATCCACGAATGACAGCCGGGACCAACGGCTTAACGTGCTTTCCGAGGCACGGAGGAGTCTCGGTATGTAAAGATGGTCACCTATCCACTGACCAACCCCGGCAAGCGTAGCTTAACCTGATGTATCGACCAGTGCGGCTGTTATTACTTAACCACGAGCTCCTCGTATGAGTACTACCTATGGAAACCAAAGGTCGAAGTAGACAGCTGTTTCTAAAAGCGTACATTTTAGGTGGTTGATTACACACTATGAAACAAATGATGGCGCAACAAAACATTCTCTTAAAGTTGGCTACATTGTTTTGTCAATGGTAGATCAAACACTTTTATGTCTAGACTGTGTGTACTTTCTAAAATAGCAAAAATAATGAAGACATTACAGCCGCACTGGTTGATCCATCAGGTTAAGCTATGCTTGCCGGGTTTGGTCCGTGGATGGGTGACCATGTTTACATACTGAGACTTCTCCGTGCCTCGGAGCCGTTGGTCCCGACTGTCAGTCGTGGATCTTTAACAGTCGTTACAGGTCGTCAGAAGCCCGAAAGTCTGAAAACCAGTCTTACCGAGAGGAATCGTGTTACCCAGTAATGGGTTGTGGAAGTCAGATATGCAGTCGCTCCATGTAAAATACTGGTATTCAGCTGCATTCGGTTAGACTGGAAGCCGACCCCAACATAGTTGGGAAAAGGCTAGGCAGATGATGAATGAAGATATTACATCGCATCGGTATGTGACGGGGTTTTATAGATTAGAATGTTGTACGGACAAATCTATTTACTATTTGATGTCTTACTTCACTCCAGAGTTCGGTCAACCCTAGTATTTCTGATAAGTAATAAAATTCTAACAAAATTTCTATGACAAATATATAAAATAAAGGGCCTGTCTCAGACTTCTTTTATAATTTTTTTTTGTCTCTCAAACAAAATTATTTTATTTTTCATCTATCCCGACAAACGTCCAATGCACGCGTTTCCATTAAAAAAATGCAGGTAAAGCAATATACTTTGGAAAGAAGCATATAGGTATGTACCTAATGATGACCTAATGATGTACTTGCTTTTAATCTACTATTAATATTCAGTTTCTGTGTCGTTACTTTTCATCGAAGCATGTATTTGAAGAATGTATCTCTACATAAAATGTGCTCCTATTAAATTAATAAGCATACCTACACAGATAAAAATATCCAAAAGTTTCCACAGAGCCCAATAAACAAATCTGCTGTTTGTTCTGCTCAATGACGTAGATATACAAGCAACACAAAACAATAGATAAATAGATATTTCCAAGCATGTTTCCTTGTTGCTTATCTTTGGAGCAACTTGTTTTTATACCAATCATATATTATAATAGCTGCCTATGTTATGCATGCCTCAGCCAACTAGTGTATTTAGCCGTTTGGGCAACCGCCTAGCCATTTCACTAAACGACGCCATATTGAATGGCGTCGTTTAGTGAAATGGCTAGGCGGTTACGGCCTCAATAATATTCAGCCATTCAATCAAACGGCAAGGCAAATTACTTGGGTCGATAGCGTTTAAATACTTGCCTAGCCCAGATATTTCTATGAACTTAAATTTAGTTCCATTTACTGCCACCTGGCGCTGAAATCCAGTCTGTCAATATGGCATCGAAAGCTACAATATGTCTGGTGTTTCTCACAGTATAAATGCGTTTACGCAAAACTGAATCGGGGCACTCCGACTCCATGTAGTCTTTTGGCTGAGTTTAACACTAGAGTGTATATACCTGTGAGATTTCTGATCTTTCTTTCTGAGATTTCTCGTCGGATATTATCCCACGGGAATGTACTACCGGGATAAAAAGGATCCTATGTCCTGATCCAGGTCATAGTGTATCCATGTGCCAAATTTCACCCAAATCCGTAACAAACAAGCAAACACTCTTTCGCTTGTATAGTAATAGTTAGTATAGTATAGATTGTAAACTAAAACTGTTTCTATAAATAAATAAGCGGATATTATAAATTTACCGCAGCTTTCGGCTATCGTAATCGGTTTAATTTGAAGTCTCAAATGGAAATGTTAATTAAATCGGTTCCCAATAGGTAATATCGCAAATTATGCAAGCTCTAAAACTACCATTTAATGAGATAATTGCGTAGTTATAGAAATAGTAGGTAATAGCGTATTTTGAAATTATTCCATTAAAGCATAAAGGCTGTTTGTAAAAGCCTTAAAGGTGGAATCGATTTAATAATACCCAGATGTGAATAACAATATTGATCTAGAACATTCCAAGAGAACAGGAGGAGGACGGGCTCATGGCTAATTGATAACAGCTGCACGGGTCGATCGGAGGTTAAAGGCTATGCTTACCGCAATCAGATCGTGGATGGGTGACCATCGATTACATATCGAGACCATCGATTACAGACCGCTTCGTGCCTCGGAAATCACATTAAGCCGTTAGACTTTTGGGCTTCTGACTACGGAACCAGTAGTCAGAAGCCCAAAAGTCTAACAGCCAGTCTTACCAAGGGGTTTCATGTTACCCAGTAACGGTTGCGGAGGTAAGATAGGCAGTCGCTCCACGTAAAATAATGGTATTCAGCTGCATTCGGTTAGACTGGAAGCCGACGCCAACATAGTTGGGAAAAGGCTAGGCAGATTGAATGTTCCAGAAGAAATTCTAAGTGTGTGGTAAAGTAAAAATAAAATAACACTCAGCAACACTTCCAGCTACTGACGCTGATTTATCTAATAAAGCTGTATACAAAGTAATGATAAAAAACTTCCCCCAAGATAAAAACACAAAATACTTTTCCACAAATGAAAACATTTAATTTACATTATCCATCCGAAATCCACAATCGTTTAAACGAAAAACAACACATTTTCATTTCTTTGAAAAAGTACTTTTTCTTCTTTCAATTCTGGAGACTTTGAAAGCCTTTACATCTCTTTACATTAATCACTTTGGAATTGACGGGCGGGTGTCTGTGTCCGTTGAAAGAATGACAATCCCTACTTGTCTTCGAGGTGACACGTCAATGTCCTTTCCGGGTAGCCATTTGTCAATGGTATAGTGTGGGGGAAATGAGACATGTCCTGTTTGTAACGTTTTGGCTCCTTTTGTGATCTATGTCGGTTGTTTATGGTCGTTTTGGTGTTTTGTTTGTTGGTCAAGATTTTTGAAGTGAAAACTTCTTTAGGCGCGTTGAGCTATTTTTGGTAGGGGGAAATCTTATGGGTTCACGTTACTACATCACCGCGTGAATTTTTGTTTAAGTTTTCACTTTTGTCGGCAGTCCCCATTTTTTTGTTTTTTTCTTTTGTGCATTTTCAAATGCTAATTTGGAAATTTCTGGAAGATTGGTTGTCTGAAAGCAGGATACTACGTGAATGAAGTCTTTAGCTAGAGCATTATTACAGTTTAGTCATTTTAGACTTTGTATCGTGTCTGAGAAAGTCTATGTTAACAGTTTGCCTGCAAAGTCCTGCTAGCTTTGTCAAATAGAAAAGTTTATAGAGGTATGAGAAACAGTGTGTAAAGTTTACTCATCTGCCCTAGAAAAGGGAGGATTTTCCGCCTAGACGGGTGTTGCGTCTGGTGGGCAACTGCCTGACGGTTGATGTCGCGCGGTAAACTTTGTTTGCGCGATGCAGGATGCATGTGTCGATGTAGATGTTTTTTCACAAGTGTTTTCGTCCATATCAAAATTATTTGCATTTTTATCATTATTGTGTGCATAAACTACGTCTTATAGTTTTTTTTACGTTAGTCTAAATTATAAAATTAATATTTAAGACTCACCTGTTCTACCCACACGTTCGTTGTCATGATTTGATTCTTAAGATTCTGAAACAAAAGAGAAAAATACTATTACAGAATGTTCTTAAAAAAAAACATATCAAAAAAGAAATCAGTATGTTTGGTCTGGAAATACAGAACTTTATAATAAATAACTTTACTTTTTATTTAAAGACACTATAACCCTCTTACTCATAAAAAGACACTATAACCCTCTTACTCATAAAAAGACACTATAACCCTCTTACTCATAAAAAGACACTATAACCCTCTTACTCATAAAAAGACACTATAACCCTCTTACTCATAAAAAGACACTATAAGCCTCTTACTCATAAAAAGACACTATAACCCTCTTACTCATAAAAAGACACTATAACCCTCTTACTCATAAAAAGACACTATAACCCTCTTACTCATAAAAAGACACTATAACCCTCTTACTCATAAAAAGACACTATAACCCTCTTACTCATAAAAAGACACTATAACCCTCTTACTCATAAAAAAATTAAATGCTCTACAAACCTATTTTAGTTAAAATAATGTTTTGGCAATTTCTTTTGAATTATGATTTGAGTTTGAAAGAAGAAGACAAAACACTATTTTAACTAAAATAGATTTGTAAAGCGTTTTAGTTTTTATGAATAAGAGGGTAAGATATGTCATTACAATTGTAATTAATTCAAAATAAAATAACCAGCACTTTAATTGCGTAATACACTTTCAATCGAAATCCGACAACTTTTCAAGGAAATTACTAATCCATTGCCTCATATGTTAGGAAAATTCGCCTGCTCAACAACGTACAAAACGCAATGAATATTGTTGAACTGTCAAAAATTGAAGGCATTACCATCATTGTAACTATTGTAAGTGTTTGTTTCGCTTATTATTACCCCGAAGGACGTCATTATTAGATAAATTGTGTTTATTATAACAATTCAGTGAATAATTGTAAAGTGCTTCTTAAAATGAAAAATTAAATTAAATTGGTTTCAGAATGAATCATTTCCACTTCAAACATATTAAAAGTACTCAATATATCTTTGAAGTAGAATTAATTAACTTCCTCTGTTTAGATATTAAGTAACTATAGATATTTATGTGCGTCAAAAACATAAATATAATTTAATATAACCTTTTTCCGGAACTTTGTCCGCGTAGATCTCTACAAACAGCACCAATATCACCTTAATTATACTAAAACTAGCGAACCGCCCCAGCTTCGCACGGTTTTTACGCCTTGACAAAACATCAAGATATTTGTTTCATGTAAGTTTAATACTAATGCGTGTTTTTGTTTTTATGCACGTAAACTTTTCGGAATAATTTCTCTAAATTATGATGAAAACCGCAACAAAATCCGTTGCGTAGTTTAGATAAAAGTACAACGCGCTCACACACACATAATTATACGAAAAGCGACTTTAATTTATAATAATTATGTAGATTATGTACCTACATAAATAGTCATGTACTGTACGTATGACTTACAAGTTGTAAATCGTAGGTTTGGACCCTGACAGGCGCTTGTCTTTGTGTAAATTATTTCATCACCACTACTCCCAAAACGGTAAAAAAAACATCGTGAGGAAACCGGCATGTTCTAGAACAAAAAATTCGAAGACATGCGACATTTACTAACCCGCACTGGTCCCGCGTGGAAGATTGCGACCCACTTCCTCTTATTGAGGGAATCCTGTATCCCAACAGTGGGAACATTATACTACGCGACAGGCACATAAACCAGTAGATATGTGTATAATTTTATGAAAAGGTTTCATAACCCACTCAGGTGGACACAAACTACTTTTAGTCTTCAAACATAAACCTCTTTAAAATGTTAACACTTCAATAGTTTGTTTAAGAGGATCCCAAGTTTCAGAGAACTTTAATCTAAATTTGTTTACTCCGTTAATTGCCTTTGACGACACCGCGCTCCAATAGGAAGTGACGGGGTGGAATTTTCTAGAAACTTTAGCTACCTAACTAAACTTAGCAAACTATAAAGTGTGATTAATGTCAAGCTATTTTAGAAGTTGGAAGAATTTCGAAGTTAATATATTTTGTAATTTAACATAGCAACAACATACATACACACAGGTTGTATTAGAAAGTGGTCAAGTTTACGGGTGTGGTACAGACCATCAAACTGAACAAATTTCTTTATGGGACCAACATCGTAATCGAGAAAAATTTATCAGCCGTCCCATACATTTGGGTTGATTATGTATTGTAGTTTTGTCCGGGACTGCTGATAATTTACGGGTCAGCTAGATTATAATAATATTAGGTATGTTAAGGTACAGATGGTCATGGTGGTGGTGGTTGGTGATGCAAGGTTCGATTCCCAGATCTGGCAAAGTGTTACTGCGTTTTTCTATTATTAATTCCTTAGTGCCAGCCTTTTATTTTATCGTGGAGAAATGCTCATGCATACTGCACTACCATGGGGAGATAGTGCAGTTATGTGGGACTCCAACCCACTACAACTCCACGGTGTCCTCGTCTGCCGCTTACGGCGGGAACACGGGCACGCGTTAGCACTCATCCGTGAAGCCGCCGCGGCTGTCAGTCACCAGCGCACAATAACACATGGCACGCCGTGACCACCCCAGGGACCAAACCAGCACATGGGCGCTAGACGACTCCGTGTCTTGGCGCCCTTGGTCCCCTTTAGTTTATTGTTTATTGTTAATTAAAACGGTAACACCAATTACATTAATTAACATAGATAATTATAGAAAGATACACAAAGAAATAAAAGTACTAACATATAATAGAGGACACCCTAGCATACTTTCTCTCACAAAACATCAGACATACACGCATAATACTACTCCATTCATCAGCAATTATATCACATTCAAGATTGGTGGTCAGGAGGGCGTTAAGCATCCTTAAAGTACGACACACCGGGGACTCAGCTCTGGCGACAGTTTTAGACAACGGCGGCGCAAACAGATTGCGTCGATGGCTTTGGCGATGTCCGATGTATTTGTCGGGAACAAATAGCCGACAGAAAAGATCATGGAGTTCGGTGCCAGCCTGGAGTCTGGTTTTCTGCCCGGTTGATGGCAATAGGCTCGCCCCCTATTACATGGGACTTAATGATAACTTAGATGATGAGGATATTGACAGGGAGCATAGGGCGCTATGTGTGAGAGCTAACATGATTGCCCACAGATTCAGCCGTGCCTCTAAAGAGATCAAGCGCACTGTATTTAGTGCTTACTGCACGTCGTTTTACTCTTGCAGTCTGTGGGCTCATTATACTCAGAAATCATACAGCGCCCTTCGCGTTCAATATAATAACGCATTCAGGGTGCTGATGGGGTTGCCTCGATACTGCAGCGCATCAGGGATGTTTGCTGAAGCTCGCGTGGACTGCTTCTACACTGTGATGCGGAAGCGGTGCGGATCCCTGGCTAGTAGGGTGCGGGGCAGCACCAACAGCTTCCTGTCTATGGTAGCCGGAAGGCTAGATTGTGCGTTTGTGAACCACTGTTGCAAGGTATCGGCTGGACCTGTCACCTTGCAGCAGTGATGTCACAAGTTGTTTCTGTGTTAGTGTTTGTAAGTTTATGTTAAGTCACTGTAAGTCTTGTTAATTGGTAATTAAATTTAATTATTATTTTTTTTCTTATTTTTCTTAAACGTAACTGACGAAATGTTGGGTGTACTATATGGGTACACATCTAACTAACCCCTGGGGGTTAAGGCGTAATGTTATGTGTTTGATGTAGATAAATCCCCCCCGCTGATAGATTCCGCTACACTTACTCTGTAATATTACTCAGAGAATTTCGTTGTACTGAATTAAAGTAGAATCAAGGAAACGTAGAATTTAAACTAGGTCAGCAAGATCTACAGTAGGTATACATAAGACGTGGATCAGGATGTCATCTCGGATGAAATAGAGTTAGTTTGTACAAATTCTGTTTGGTTAGATGAAACTGTTGAAGATTTTGTGTGAGAGTTCACTATAGCGTCATATTCAGCCTACAATGTTCCCACTGCTGGAACACAGGTCTCCTCTCTGTGAGAGGGAGTGGGCCTTAATCCACCACGCAGGCCCAGTACGGGCTGGTAGAAGTCTCATCGCACCTTCATTTCGAAACTGTTACTAAACAAAAAATTTACGATTTTTGCATGACTATTTACCTCTTAATAAAATAGTAATGAACACTTATGAGATATTTCTGGCATTATTTGTTAAATTATTGGTTTCTTTTTATGGTGTGTAGTCATAATATAATTTAATTAGTATGTAGATTTTGCCGATATAAGTAAGATCGCGTTATTATCTCATTTTCGTGAAAATTTCGTTTAGTAACGGTTTCGAAATGAAGGTGCGACATGTCTTCGAATTTTTGGTTCTAGGACATGCCAGTTTCCTCACGATGTGTTTTCCTTCACCGTTTTGAGAGCAGTGGTGATGAAATTATTTACACAAAGAAAGCACCTGTCTTTGAGTTCACTATGGAGCGTTAGTAAAATCAGAGAAAAGTTTTTAAGAATGACGTAAAATATGAAGGAATACTTCCCTATTTGAATCGGATTTTATTCACAATTTGATGGGTTTTTTTGCGTGGAACCCTAATTATTTTCCTAAAATTAAAAGTAGTTTAAGTTACTCCATATATCAGCTATGTGCCTTTTAAATTTCCGTCAAAATCGGTCAAGCCGTATTGGAGATTAGCCGGAACAAACAGACAGAAGGGCAAACAATTTAAACATTGTTTTTTTTTCATCTTTCACCAACTTAACTAAAGTTAACTTCTGACTGACTCATCAACGCCCAGCCCAAACCCTTAAACCTAGAAAGCTGAAATTTTGCACAGAAGTTCCTTTTATAATGTAGACAAGGAATAAGGAAGGATTTCCTGGTTACGTTACCGTGGGATATTTTTTTAAATAGCCTATAGCTTTCCTCGAGAGTTGAGATATAAAAAGCAAAAAGAATTTTTCAAATTCGACTGTTAGTTCCAGAGGTTAGCGCGTTCAAACATAGAACAACCAAAAAAAAATATCTCATCAGCTTTATTAGCAATAGATAGAATAAATATAAATAGTTTCGAGCGAGGCGATCTATCAACGCGGACGTCGCGTGTACGCAGCGAGCTCGCAGCGAACGTGTTCGCCGTTTTTGCAGAACGAGAGCGATTGTCGTGAGTGCTCAAGATAGAGTGAGACAAGATTTTCCTGAAACCTCCTGAAGACTTATCAAGCTGCTGTTATTATTTTCATCAACAAGAAACCCTGCCTCGTCCAGCACATCTGCCATGCGTGCATGCGTGATCGATGGACACGATGAGGTGAAAGGAGTGTGTGCCTATCCAGGTGTATCCCTATTAGGTTAGGCCTCCTAGTCCAAACGGCCTGCATCTAAATCCAGGTCTATTTCTGTCTATTTTCTCGAGTTTTTACCTCATTACTCCTAAAGTTTTCATTAAAAGTGTTCATAAATTTATACAGTTCTTAACAAAATAATAAATAATGATTTCATGTGATTACTTTTTTAATTCAATCGATAGATTTTTTGTAAATCGGTAATTACTTCATATTTTGCGCTTCTCTTTCTTTTCCATGCAGTCCGACAGTGACCGCTCTTTTTACGGCGGACAAGCCTTAAGCTGGTCAATCAACCCGTACGGCGGTTATTTTAGCCACGAGCCCTTCATCTCCCTTCAACTAATTTCCGATAATTTTGTTACTATGTTTGACACACAATACTTAGACATGTTGCTATACATAAGCCTGGATAACTTCGTCAAACTTATCAATAAGCTGAAGCTTCTATGCTATGTGGAGTTTACATATTAACAACGTATTATTAGGAAACTTCCAACTATTTGTGTGTAACTTACTTGTTTTCAAACAATAATATTATGACGGAGTAATTTTAATTATTTTGATTAAGAAGTTCTAAACAAATATAGACTTAAAGTGGCATCAAGAGAGACATAATTGTATAATAATATAAGTCGATTTCGCAAAAAATGTCGCTTATGTCTTTTTGGCTGTTAGGCATCGGTGTGTTACTAATAATTTGCTATTGAAGATAGTATTTTGATCACCAATAATAGTATTTTGAATGATGATAACAACTTATTTCGGGTTTTTTATAACTTTGAGAAACAGGCTAATAGTTTTATTGCCATGCTAGCTGCGCCCCGCGGTTTCACCTACGTGGACTGGGATAAAAAGTAGTCTATGTATTAATGCAGGGTATGCGCTATCTACATACCAAATTTCAAACAAATCGGTCTAGCCGTTTGAGCGTGAAGAAGTAACAAACATACAAACACACACACACACACACTCACAAACTTTCGCCTTTATAATAATAGTGTGACTAGCTTTTGCCCCCGTCAGTTAGGACTTCTCTTTTTATTAAGGCTTGTCCTCCCTAAAATACGGCGAAAATAAGTAACTTTGTTTCCATTTTTTACAGTAATTAAAGCACCTTTTTGATAGAAAAAATACACAATAATCTAGACTACATAAGAAGTGATTTCATGTGTCCTGAAATCTATTTAAAAAAAAGGCTCCTACAGTTTTCATTAAAAGTGTTCATAAATTTATACAGTTCTTTACAAAATAATAAGGAATGATTTCATGTGATTACTTTTTTAGTACAATCCCTAGATTTTTTTGTAAATCGGTAATTACTTCATATTTTGCAAGCGTTGTGTCATCGTGATTCTCTTTCTTTTCTATGCAGTCCGACAGTGACCGCACTTTTTACGGCGGCCTTAATATTTAGATTTTCTAAAATCATAATAACTTAATTACGAAAAACACTACTTTCAAAACTCCTTCGCACTTTAATCGACTATGTAAACTGGGTACGAAATCAACAAAGTTCTGAGATATATTTCCCGTATGTATGAATGCAAATTCATCGCACTGAGCCAACCCACTTAATATGAAGATATGCATGCAAGACGGGAATTAATTGAACATGTACGAGCCAAAATTTGAGACATAGAAATCCTTTGCTGAGTAAAAAGTAACTCTCAACGACAACGGAATATATTATCGTATTGCACGCAAGTTAATGGTAACTATTTAAGTTTTAAAATCCATACAAACCAATACTAATATTATTATAAATACAATCTGCCTAGCCTTTTCCCAACTATGTTGGGGTCGGCTTCCAGTCTAACCGGATGCAGCTGAATACCAGTATTTTACATGGAGCGACTGCCTGTCTGACCTCTACAACCCAGTAACTGGGTAATACGATAACCCTTGGTAAGACTGGTTGTCAGACTTTCGGGCTTCTGACGACCCGTAACGACTGTCAAAGATCCACGAATGACAGCCGGGACCAACGGCTTAACGTGCTTTCCGAGGCACGGAGTAGTCTCGGTATGTAAAGATGGTCACCCATCCACTGACCAACCCCGGCAAGCGTAGATTAACCCGATGGATCGACCCGTGCGGCTGTAATTACTTAGCCACGAGCTCCTATGATTATAAATACGATAGTACCTAATTCTGTTTGAAGTCTCTTACTTTTTTACGCCTTAACGTTTGTTGATGTTGGCACACAGGTATATCATGCCTGGATTAGGACATAGGATACTTTTTATCCCGGTAGTACGTTCCCGTGGGATAATTTCCGACCTCCACGCTTACGAAGACGCGGGAAAAAGCTAGTTTTTAGGGTTACGTACCTCAAAAGGAAAAACAGAACCGTATACGATCACTTTTTTGTCCGTCTGTCTGTCTGTCAAGACCCTTTTTCTCAGGAACGCGTGGAGGTATCAAGCTGAAATTAATATAAAATAGTAGTAGGACTATAGTCCTTTGGAGCTCTAAAAAAATCTAGCTTCTAAGTCAACCCAATAAAAAAATATGGATATTTATGCGACATATTTTGATACTCGTAACTGCCGCAAGTAAATCAAAACCTATACGGTACTTCCCGTTGACCTAGAATAATGAAAGGCAAGAAGCAAGGTCTTCCAGCACAAGTAAAGGAAAAAGTTCGAAAATGTGAATTTGTAATTTTATGACATAATTTGTTTTTTTTTTATATCCAATGTTAAGTTTGTTTTTGGGATACATTCTTTCCAACTACGGAACCCTTCATTGTGCGTGGTCCGACACGCTCTTGGCCAGTTTTTTAAAACTAGACTAGTACCAGTCAAGAATATTCTGTTTCGGTGCCGTAAGCGGATTAACGCTAATCCGCTTACGGCGATGATTTGAACGCAATTGAGCGAACGGCACCTACGCAGGTGCCGTTCGCACAATTGCGTTCAAATCGGTGCTATTAGTGGAACACCCATCATACTACCACCGAGTCGAAGTATTGAAACCAACTCAGAGTTTAAGGTCTCGCAGTCCCGGATTTCTAGATCAGAATATGCAAGATACATACAGGTTGATGTCTCCTGGGGAAACAACCATACAGATTTGATTATACCTGTCTGGCAGTTGACACGTATGAGTCATTAATTATTACTGACTCAGTATTGATCTATAGGTACTATAATTGTAAAGCTCAACGACCCGATGCATTATAATTATTGCCAAATATCTATCTGCCTAGCCTTTCCCAACTATGTCGGGGTCGGCTTCCAGTCTAACCGGATGCAGCTGAATACCAGTATTTTACGTGGAGCGACTGCCTATCTGAGCTCCACAACCCAGTTACTGGGTAATACGATACCCCTTGGTAAGCCTGGTTGTCAGACTTTCGGGCTTCTGACGACCCGTAACGACTGTCAAAGATCCACGAATAACAGCCGCGACCAACGGCTTAACGTGCTTTCCGAGGCACGGAGGAATCTCGCTATGTAAAGATGGTCACCCATCCACAGACCAACCCCGGCAAGCGTGGCTTAAACTGACGGATCGACCCGTGCGGCTGTTATTACTTAGCCACGAGCTCCTCTTTTTTGCCAAATGCCTTTAAATGCCAAATTATTGCCAAATAAAATCATCATAATTCAAAGATGCCGTCAAATAAGCGAGGTTAAGTACACTTTACTAGGCTCTAACTATAACCAAACAAAGTTCGACGTTGTACCTGGATTTTGCATTGTTTGTAGTTCCGAATGGATTACGTGTATTTGCTCTCTGGGGTTGCAATAAGTTTGACATAAAGCCTTTATTTGATACTGCACCCCGCGGTTTTCATCCACGTAGACCGGGATAAAAAGTAGCCTATGTGTTAGTCCAGGGTATAAGCTATCTATATATCAAATTTCATCCAAATCGGACTAGCCGTTTGAGTGTGAAGAAGTAACAAACATACAAACACACACCCACACACACTCTCACAAACTTTCGCCTTTATAATATTAGTGTGGTTTCGTAGTGATGTCTATCATCATTACATAGGGATTGTAATCAAATATAGTTAAATAATTTGATGGAATTTTTAATGCTTTTGAAATCATACCAAGCATGGAATGTAAACAATAGTATGGTAAAAAATATATAATTATATTATACAACGTGTAATGCTAAATGCGCAAAACCTCTTAAGGGGTCATTGTACTCATCATTATGAACAACTTTTACTATGGGACCAAACCTGAAATCGCGAAAAAAAATCAGCTATTCAGTACATTTTGACGAATTATGCGAACATAAATGTACTGAACAGCTGATTTTTTTTCGCGATTTCAGGTTTGGTCCCATAGTAAAAGTTGTTCATAATGATAAGTACAATGACCCCTTAAGAGGTTATGCGCATTTAACGTTACACGTTGTATATATTACTATATATTATATATATATTATAATAAAAAATTTAAAACATGTTCCAAATCGAAATGGGAGATTGTACTCATCATTATGAACAACTTTTACTATGGGACCAAACCCTGAAATCGCGAAAAAAAAATCTGCTGTTCAGTACATTTTGACGAGTTTGATGTAGATAAATGTATTGAACAGATGTTCATAATGATGAGTACAATCTTCCATTTCGATTTGGAACATGTTTTAAATTTCATCCTGTATATAATATAACAATAACCCCAAAAGAAATAAACTCACGTCAAAACTAATAAAGAATTTTAAAAGCTAAGATTTACATACAATTCATTACATACATTTCAAAATGCAACTCCGTTCTATTCTATATTTTGGACTAAAGCCAAAGATCATAATTTCCAAAGTGTCTTCTCATTCAATAGTGACGTCAATTTAAAATCAATGTCATCACACAAAATCTCAAAAATTCCCATCTTATTTCGACCGAAAATTCCTATTTAAATTTGAAGGTGCTACTAATAGCGCTTACCTTTCACAGT
Source organism: Cosmia trapezina (assembly GCA_905163495.3). NCBI lineage: Eukaryota > Metazoa > Arthropoda > Insecta > Lepidoptera > Noctuidae > Cosmia > Cosmia trapezina. The sequence goes on from LR991037.1 coordinate 22,128,783, forward strand.
ATATAGAGCTGGTGCGAAACACAAGTTCAAATACAAGTTTCAATGTTCGCTGCACTCTGTAAACTTTCGAATTCCTTTTAACTTTAATTACCCTTAGTTCACGGACGGCATCAGATAAAATTGCATTCCTTTAAAGTCGAACGTTCAGCGCGGGCTGAGGAATCCGAATTATGTTTGCTCATTCGTTCGTAGTTCTTGTTGGTACTGCACGTGATTTTACGTTTCCTATCTGTGTTTTCTCTACTTTGTTTGAATTTAAAGGATCGTTTTAATAGTTCTTTACTGCTTGATGCATTAAAGTTTTACACTTAGCCCGTTTGCACCACAAATCAGTAAATAGCGCCACCGCTATTCTGAATTTACTTTTATTATCTTCTGTAGTTCCAGTCTCTTCATCAATTACTATAATTTTAAGTACAAAATATTATACTTACATCAAGCAATATGTTTATTATCTAGATGTTTTGTATTTTAATTGAAAATCCAAACCTGTAGGAAACATATTATAATCTAACTAATAATAAAGCTGAAGAGTTTGTTAGTTTGTTTGAACGCACTAATCTCGGGAACTACTACTAACTACATTTGATAGCCCTTAGGAGCCAAGCAAAAATAATAAAAAAATAGGAAAGAACGCTAAGAGAAAACATAGTAACAGCGCGGGCGGGCGATGGGTTGATGGGGCGGTGGGTCGGGGGCCGAATTTCACGCAGACGAAGTCACGGCAGAAGCTAGTAGGTATATTAAAAGGCGTCAATTGCTAAGCATCCAACATAATACCTATAGGAGATTCAACCAAGTGAAATTTGCATGATCCACGTAACCGAAAGGAAGCCATTTGTTATTACGACTACAGATTCTAATATCTTCAATGTTACTGGTGTACTTGGTGCAACCAGTGTTCTAATAACTCCACCCTTACTACAAACAGACGTGAGTTACGACTGCAGAGCTAGAAATATCAGTATTTCTAATGTCTGTGGGGTGTTCGAGTTTGTGATACTGAGTGCACGAACGAGTAGGTACTTACCCACCTATATTCTCACATACAGATAGGTATGTGGTTATCTGAATCTCTTCACTAAATTACTCTTTTGATGGTAAGGAACACTAGATTCACGTGCTCTTAGAATGCATAGCTCATTATATCAAAGTACGTCTTGTAGCACGATGATCAGTTACAATTATCAAGGTAAAAACATGGAAATGCACGAATTTATGAATGAGTGTAGAGGGTATCTACGTATAGACTTAAGCCCCGTATGCACGAAGACTTTACTAAATTATTAAAGGATTTACACTATTCTTCGTGATATTACCCTTCCTTATTATTTTCATGTCAATTAAGAAAACAATTCAGTTCATATATACAGTTGTTAATTAAATGGTAAGATAAATATATAGACATAAACTCATTAATTTTATTTATTTATTGGTCTATCTGCAATTCACTGTTGAACAAATTAACACAAGCCAACATACATGCCAAATGCATAATTTTAAGCGATAGATGCAGGACAAAACATTATTACATCAAAGAAAACAAAAAAAAAAAAAAAACAATATAAGTACAGAAATGACACATATTTTTTACACATTATAAAACGACAGTAATTTACAATAGTTGGGGTAATTTTGAACACAATATTATTAATTCAATTAACAATAATGTGTATTGTGTACAACCGACCCCAACATAGTTAAGAAAAGGCTAGGCAGATGATGATGATGATTATTAATTCAATTAAAGTTGTTAACACAACACTCAAGTAATAACAACAACACTTAACCAATCACCACTAACGTCAAAACACAATATAAGGTACTTAAATTAATATTACCATATAAATTTATTACTAATCTACCATCATAGGTAGCCGTAACTGTTTTATAGGAGTGATCGTTGCAGGGTTCGTCATTAAGTCGTTAACTGTGAACGCTTCATAAAATTGTTGCGACTTGTTCTGGTGACGTAAAAGAGTTTAGAAACGAATTATTTTGAATGTTTTACTAGTTCCCTCAGGTTTTTTTTTTTAAGACGGTGATTCTGGGTACGTTATGAAAACAAAAATGCTAACTCTATGTTGTTGAATACAATATTCACGTAAACCATTCATGAACACATGAGTCTGCCTGGAACCGGCAGTTTCCAACCTATTCTCAGCAATTTTGTTTTTAAGATAACAGATTTTAAATATAGTAGGTATCTAAGGAGTTGCACATGTGTAGCACAGTAAAATTTTAACAAATAAGAAAATAACACGAGTTATGAACAAATTAACAAAATTGATAAAACAAGCAACAATGTTAAGTCAAAATTTGCAGTAACAATGAACTTAATTCACAACAAGCAACGGAACAGTAAAAGTGTGTATCGTATGTCTAATGCAGTGTGTTGTGGTTTACTGATAGTGTGGCTAGATGTCGCTGTAAGCAGATATTGAGACTCGCGAATCAAAGACAAACGCAATTCTAAAGTTATGCTTGATACCTTGCATGATGATGAATCACTAGATGTCGCTAGGTGTTTCATATTTATTTACGAGTATTTGTTGTCAATAGATTAGATTTTCGTATTGTACATGAAACTATTTTCCCTCATAAGAAATTCTTACTTACAAACATAAGAAATTCTTACTTACAAACGTAAAGATTCAAGTATTACGTTGTTAATTTAACACATTTTAACATTTTTCAATCAAATCTATATACGTTTGTCTATTTTCTTTTCTCAAATTAATTAGAACCAAACATCCACCCGCAACTGAAACTGACACACGTGTAAACATCAACTAATTTCCATTGTTACATAAGCCAGATCCCATTAATTTCGTAACCTTAACTATTCGTATAATGTAAAGTAAGTATGCAAGTGTAAAAGGGACAACCTGACGCTTCATTAAACTTTATAATTGGCTTCGAAGCGACGTAGAGGCGACGAACTAGAAAATAATTCGCGCTACTACTGAGTTATCACAATTTCGTCGTACAGATGTGCCGTAAGATGCAAATTTGGTTTTGTAATTAGATATATCGCAAGTATTGAAGATAATGTAGCTTTTTTTTTTTTTTTGAGGTTGAGATATCATCCGCTCTGGGTGAAGCTGAAGGTACGTTTAGGTGTAGTTAGGTCACTGGTGAAATGCTCGCTGCTGGTGATAAATATACAGTTACAACATGAGTAGCCAATTAATTATCTTTTAAAGGGGGTAAGGATAACTTCTCAGACTAAATAAAATAGTCTGATGATAACTTTTAAACATTTTCAAAGATAGAGAAGTTAGTTTCTAATTCAGCTGAATGATTATCAGGAAGCCTTGATTTTGGTGCGGATAAGCGGATTACTGCTACTAGGGAGGTAAGGATTATAAAAGCTGTTATAGGTAAATCTGTATCGTAAAATTATAAACCCTTCGTAATTCTATTAATTAAAAGCATTAAAGAAAAATAGAACACGTAAAAATTATTATCGACGTCGTCAATTAATTTATTTTAAAATATGATTGCTTCTTTGCAGGACACTGTAAAATACCATATTTCATCATCCGCCACCAGTCATAGTGCCAGCCGCATAATGAATTCCTGAATCGCGCCACCCCACCGTCATTGACGGTTTCCCATAATCCGAACTGTCACACACCCTACTCAATTCTTCCATCGAGATCAAGGAGATTTAGGTCGTGGTTATATATGACCTCATAAAATCCTCCAGCGAATAACTGGATGCGAGTTTTAGTTTGGTGCGTCATAAGAAGAAGTTTTAGATGTTTTGAAACCAAATAAAAATTGTGTGGGCGGTAAATTGAAAGGTGGGATTATGGAAATGAGTGATATTGAAGATGGAAGAATAAGTATAGGTTACTAAAATAGAAATGTTCTGAGATGGCGTTACGAAAATTGTAGTAAAATATTGTGTAATATAGCAAAATTATATTCATAAAGCAAATGATTATGACCTATAACAAAAAAAAAAAAAAAACAGAAATCTGACTAACTCGTTGATAACGAATGTTTTGGAAAAACTATCAAGATTAATATTATAATTCTTAAGCTACTTGCCAAACTTCATCAGCGCAGTGTAAAATCTATCAAATTAGTCAGTGAAATTAGAAATTCAATTATTATTTATTTATTTACTTAACACTACACTTCTATCATTACAGAAATATCCCAAAGCGATAGGGTGGGTACTTATGTATGTTAGCTTTATACTTATTTTACAAATTGTAACATAAATGGTGTGCAATTATTCTTGCGAATTATAAACATTATCAACAGAATCACTAGTTTTCAATTTAGGTAATATAGATCAACTATGGACAACATTACACCGTCCTCACCCACGTGTATACAAGTAACAAGCATGACTAGCGACATCTGTTGTTTGCAGTAAACTAGTCCGCGGAGCGATGAGTAATTAAACTTTGTAATTGGTTTGGACGACACCGGCCAACTCTGACTTACCACGAAAGTAATTTCGCTATTTTGGCGAGTAATCACTACAGAGATTGGTGCGAAAAATATTTTAGATTAGCAAGACAATTAAGGCTCAGAATAAAGTTACAAATTAATAAAATGGTAGCTTTTGGAATTGCTTTGATAGTTGTGCTTTAGCTAAATATCGAGTTCTTGCATGTGAGCTAAAACGCTGGATATTTGCTTTAGAACTTCATGCTTAGGAGGCTACAGTTGAGTTTGGTCACAAAATCAATGAAATTCTTTTACGCATGTGACACGATTGTATTGTGTATTGGAAAGGCTCATCGTTGATCGAAAAACCCAATTGGAACTAGCAACAGTTAATTAAAAAGAATTACATTCAGTTACTAGTGTACGTTATGCAAATGAACAAGTTAATGGTAAAAGTCAGTCCTAAAAAACGTATTGTAAAATAAAAGGAATAGAAACACATGCAAATTGAAACAGTACAGTATTCTAATAGGTGTGTGCTCAAGCAGGTTCTATTAAAAATGCTAATTAAGTCCTAGCAGCGACCGCGCTTCCGACTCGTATATTATGTCAAACAGAAGCAGCACAGATCCGACAAAATTATCCAAATAGACTGCAGAAATATCTCTGATGTTAATAACGTGAAATATTCACATATAGCCTTGGTAAAGTCAGCAATTAGCCATTTAAAATGAGCATAAAACCGTCCGATCCGGCGGGCGCCTAGTACCCAAACTTCTATGTTTCGGCCAATTGCCAACGTTATTTATTATTACTTGGCCATAATGAGCTCTTAGCCGTTACATAACACAATCCCATTATTGTGTGCCACAAAAGCATATCATAAATCAACGAAGCCAGTAAAGTTGACATCATTTTTAATAACAATGGCTCGGCCAAGTCATCTTTTGTAGGGTTTGTTATCGCAAATAGGCGGTGGATCTGTATCGCCGGTTTGAGCCGCCTCGCCTCTTTGTTATCTGGGGGGTTTGAGCAGGTGATTAGGATATTAGAATTTTGAATTGTCAAGGGAAGTATTTTTAAGATACGGAAAATCTTCTATTATACGTTCAATGCCGGTTGTTTGGTTTTGTTAACATGCCAGATGCGTAATGCTATAGCTAGATAAAAGTCAATAATTTGCATCGGTAGATTAAATATTTCAGTATTAATGACAGCCACAGTGTTATAATAAATTCATGAAATGCACCGACCCCAGCGTTTGAGATTCGATTATTCGAATGAACCCAAAGATTAGCACTAGCCCCTGGAGCCTCAAGTTTCATGGGCTACAGATACCATTGCATATCAAGGTAGGAAGGTAGGTAAGGTAGGCTGTACTGGATGACGGCCAGTGATACAAGAATAATAAATAAACAATTTAACTCATACAAGTTTTAAACATACTGAGAGTATAAAGAAAACTAATTAATTCTCTAACCGAACTTACAACTTAGTCCTACTCAAACTGTATTAATTGAATTTGTTATTCATAACAACGAACATTGTTAGTCAGCAGCTGGTACATTATAATATTACAAATCCAAGATCCGGTCCCATAGATAGCCAAATAGGTTGTATTAAATCCCATTGTTTTCGGAATAATAGCCAGATTATTGTGGCCTAAATACTGACGAGCAAGGATGCCATCGTGGCATAGAGAAACAATGAGGATATAGGTTGTGGATATAGTGGATAACACCGTTTTAAAGGCATTGGGTTAACTGCTTCGTAGATATTGTATGTTTAAGCGATTATATACCTGATCTAGTGACTGACTCTTGATGAACTTACCAAGTTCAATCAAACATGATAATAAAAACTACATTTGACTGATAGAGACTAGAGAGGTTAACTATACCTCGTTCTGATGTCCATTTTACGTTTTAGAGTACCTACAGTAGATTGGATTTTGGACCTGCAAATGCAGACATTTTTAAATTGCGGTTTCGCGTTGCTAGGTTGACATGACAAGATTTTATCACTAAGTATCTACTATTCTATTCGGAATATTTGATTAATTGATGCTAAATATATATAGATACCAAAAATAAAAGAAATTACATCTAAAAAATTCATCATCGTTCATCTAAAATGGAAACTAATCCGCCTTACAAAATCTGGTAAGATTTACTAATTAATCCCTATTACTTAATTCCCACACAGCATTAATAAACAGGTTTAATACCAATAATCCATCAAACATGGATTAAGGAAAGCCTATAGCTAGTAATTTCAGTAGTAATAAACTTGAAATCCTAAAAGGAACAAACAAGTTATTGTTATTCGATAAAGGTAATAAATTCACTGTGTTTTATGATTCATACACTTTGAGTTACAACCTGACTTTATTTGATTTTGAAGCATTTAATTGCTTTATTGTTGTAAATGAACTATTCTGGTGTATTCTGTTTACCTACGCCTGTTGCGGAGCGGATACTGTATTCAAAATAATTGAAACGAACGATGTAAGGTTAAATATCTATCGTATGATTTTTATTGGTTGTGACTTACGTTTTGGAAAAATAAGCTTAGTAACCAGAGTCAAAGTCAAAGTTCAATCAGATGCAGCTCAGTAGTTCACACGGAGCGGCCTTTCTGACCCAATAAAGGGGTATTGGGTCAGAAAGGCCGCTCCGTGTGAACTAAGACTATAAAAGATCTACAATTTACAGCCAGAACTAGTACTTTAACGTGCTTTCCGAGGCACGGAGGGTCTCGATATGTAATGGTAATCCACGGACTGAGCACGGCAAGTTTAGCTTAACATTAGATCCACCCGTGCGGCTGTTATTATTTAGCCATGAGCCCATATTAGTCACCAGAGACCATAGTATTGAAAATCATAGCTCAATAGCAATCAAAGGGCCTGAAAATATAAAACAATATTCGATGTTGATCTCAAGTGTTGAAACATTTTCCTTATTATCTTGAAAGCTTGAAATATAACTTACAACGCAAGCCAGACTTAATGGAATAACGCAGAATACTGTATAATATAACATTATTTAGTTACACAACGCTAGATTGAGGACAACAAACAAATCTCTGTTTAGCATTCCGGATTCCGAGATTATGTTGGTACGCGCCACGTATTATGTTGGTACGCTACGTCTAATGTTGGTACACGCTGCGTATTATGTTGGTGCGCTACCTTTAATGTTGGTAGGCGTTTCGTGTTATAGTTGAGCTGGGATTAATAGTGAAGCTTGTAAGGAATTAATATTTTCTTAGAAGTTATGTTGTTTGTGTAAACAATCAACTTATGTAAAGGCAGTTTCCTTGAATTGTAGATGGAGAAATCGGTAGGTAATGTTAATTTTATTAAGAAAATCGGATATTCAGTCTAGAGAGACGAGGATTACGTTTGATCACAGGATGATGATAAAGAGAACAATATTAAAACGGTGTGGTTTTGCAAAATGTTTTAACGGATCTCAAGAAATTAAAAGTTTCAATTAAAAACACAATTATTTTTTGTAGAAATAAAGATACAATAATGTTAATATTTTTATAATTGCGAAATTTTTACACGACTGCCCAAAGGAGTGCAATGTTTTTATATAACAGTGAGCGACTTTACAACTTGGATATTACATTGACAAAGAATACATAATCAATATCAATGTGCCTAGCCTTTTCCCAACTATGTTGGGGTCGGCTTCCACTCTAACCGGATGCAGCTGAATACCAATATTTTACATGGAGCGACTGCCTATCAGACCTCCACAACCCAGTTACTGGGTAATACGATATCCCTTAGTGAGACTGGTTGTCAGATTTCGGGCTTCTGACGACCCGTAACAACTGTCAAAGATCCAAGAATGACAGCCGGGACGAACGACTTAATGTGCTTTCCGAGGCACGGAGGAGTTCTCGATATGTAAAGATCCACTGACCAACCCCGGCAAGCGTAGCTTAACCTGATGGATCGACCCGTGCGGCTGTTATTACTTAGCCACAAGCTCCTCAAAGGATACATAACCATACATATAAAAATGTATAGCCAGAAATACTTCCTTTAACTAAATATAAAAACGCTTAGAAAGAATCAATCATTTTTGCATCTCTTGTTATTCCTAACCGAGACTCTTGCGTGTTGTTTGTCGCTGAGAAAACTTGCGGACGAGACATTACTTTCTTTTCCTTGTTACTCAGAGCAAAAATATAGAAACGAATACGTTTCAATTGTCCCCAAAATGGGAAGGCACATACATCCCTCCATATTTTGCGCAAACTTTTCCCAAGTAACTTTGTAAGGGCGGGTATAAATAAAATCGGCTTAAGAGGACTGGACGTTTTAATAAAAACGAGACCTCCATCATAGTTTCCTTTGTTGCACACGTGACCGAGACGGTAGTTTACAACCGCCAGATTATTAAGACCCCCAAATCCCTTTTAATAGGTTAACAGTAGAGGTCTTCTTATATTGGACATAAAAAAGGCTGCGACAAAAAACTCGGGCCTTTTTTAGTATTTCGGGTCTAAATGACAAAACACAATACGGTGTGGTTTCAACAAGGTGATGGTCTTTTTGAGAATAGAATTTTCCTCATAATGGAAATGGACGATTTACATTTTTCTATTTAGAAAGATCAGTTTGATGATCTGTACTACACTTAAATTTGACCACAGCTTGCTGTTACATCCTGTATATTATAGTACACAGTACTAAAACTTACTAGATATGTCATGTGTCTTGTTTTGTGTGTGTGTGGTCTGTGTTGTGTGTTGTTTTAGGGTTCGTCAGGGGGGTAAAAGTTGTTGTGTTTTCACTTATTTCTTCTTAGTTATACCATGTATTAAAACTCGATAAAACGTGACTTATTAAAAACTCACTGCATCAGTAGGTATAGCAACAACGGCCATCCAAAATTCATCAATGACGATATTAGGTTAAAAGTGATAGAAAGCGAGGCTGTTGTGTCTAAATAGAATCAATTAACCCTACCCTAGTACATGATGTAAGCCAATGCAGCATAATCCGATCATGGGTCGAGCCGAACCGAACCAAACGGTTCGGTTCACGATGGTGCACGACTGCAGTTCTAAAGCCACGCATACACATGCCAGTCACTCCCACAAAAATATGCAAGAAGCTTGCATGCTATTGTGCCATATTAAATTGATTGATTTGTGGTAAGATTAGTAGGACTCGAAACGCTCGGGTCGTGGGGCCCGGGTGCGCGGCCACTTTTTAAAGAAATTTCTCGCCGACTGGTCGAGACTTCACGTGACCAGGGCCCTGTTTAACAATTCCACATATATGTCAAAAAAAGACAAAATTGTAGAATTGTCGCGCTTATGCTGTTTAATAAAAGTGACAAATATGTCAAAAATCGATAGGTGAAATCTTGACATATTTGTCATGGAAAAACGCGTTTAGTAAAACTCGACATATTATGTCAGAAAACCACGGTCAAAATATTTCTGACAATATTGTCGGTGACAATTGTCGGATTGGTGTGACAATTATGTCGACTTTGACATACTTATTTGCAAATAATTTTGTTTTATGAAGCTAAATGAGGGTAAAATAGACAAAATATTAACAAAGTAAAAGAATGAATAATCACTAGTGCAACTTCGATTGTTTGATACTAAGTAGTCTGTGATTGTTTGTTTTGATCGCGTTTAAAATGGAAATGCACAATAAACTTACCATTTTGGGCCTTATTTATGAAAGTAGATGTAAGTACCATTTTATGTAATAAACCTTTTAAACACACCTTCAAAATTCAAAATATGATTGACGGTAAAGCTCCTGTCAGAATTGTCGGACAATTCTACAAATATGTCAATATGTCATGACAATTTTCTGTTTAATAAAGCAGATTTGACAAGTTTTTCACGACAAATTGTCACCTATCACCTGTCGCTTCAAAAGTTTTATTAAACAGAAAAATATCTGTGAATTTTCCACCATGACAATTTTGTAGCCTGTAAGTTTTATTAAACAGAAAAATTGTCGAATTGTCACTTTTTGACATATGTCGGACTTGTCGGTTTGTCAGCTTTATTAAACAGGGCCCTGAGAGCTGGCTCGTTCTTTGGCCAAAGAATTAGCATTGCCATTCAACGTGGCAATGCTGATAGAGTTTCACAAAAAGAGGCGCATTCATTTTAGTGGTCAATAATATGTTTAGGAAAGCAAAATGTGAATTATTTGAAGCTCGATAAAGTATATACTACAAATTAATGGCATGCAAGCTACTTGCATAATTTTATGCATGTGTATGTGTATGCATGGCTTTAGATCTAAATAAATAAAAAGAGAAGTCCTGACTGATTGACTGACTCATCAACGCCCAGCCCAAACCATTGAACCTAGAAAGCTGAAATTTTGCACAGAGGTTCCCTTTATAATGTAGACAAGGAATAAGGAAGGATTTCCCAGTAGCACGTTCCCGTCGGATATTTCCCGACATCCACGCGGGCGAAGCCGCGGGCAATAGCTAGTATTGGATAAAAGTGTTGTAATACCTCAGCCCATATAGGCAGTTACTAGCCATTCAAAACACTTGTTCATGATGTTTCGAGGAAGAATGGACAGGGAATTTGTGACGTCACATTTGGTTTGTATTGGTTCTCGGTAGAACGTTTGAATTTCGAAGCTGTCAATTGTTTTGAATCACAAAGGTGTTCGAACGATGACAGCGCATATCATGTCTGTTTGTAAAGACACGATTTGAACTGCGTTTTCGACTAGTTCCATGTTTCATGAAACGTTAGAGACTGAAAAACACGTTAAAGATATTTCGTATTATCAATTTCACACACTCACAAACTTTCGCCTTTTTAATATTAGTGTGATGATTATTTTTATCATGACTGTGATGATGTTACACCTATAGGTAAGTACTTAGACTTTTAATCGTATTCAGTAACTTGACAGATCGAAGCAATAGTACATTATGATATAAGTGCGGTAAGTTGACAATTACAGCCGAGGCGATATTGCTACAAGAAAGCAGAGGCTGTAATTGTCAAAGCGCACGTATGTCATACGACGTTTTATAACATATTTGCGAGTAAATAAATAAAACTCAGACTTTCTTAAACGAATAAATCTTTAAAAATACACTTTCTGAAATTTGCATCTTTGCTTGTTTTCCATGATGAAATTTTGATACGCTTGTAAGTATCTATCGGTCGATTTTTCGGGCAAGAGGCTTAGAGTAGCCTTTTTCGCTGCCTCTGAGAATTCTGGCGGTGTCGAATGAATAAATTCATCATTAATTGACGACATTTTCAAATAAAAACAATACAGCGAAAAGAAAAAGCGCGCGGAATAATTTTTACTTGTTCACAAATTAGCGATGTTGTATTATTAAAGTAAATTAATATTTTTTTGTTTTTGTTACAGATAAATGGTTGTAATAAATTTTATTTTATCCCAAAGCTAATTTTATTCATAAAATGTTGACCACTTTTCTGACATAAAAACTCTTTGCTAAGATTTAAAAAAGTACCGTTCGTTTTAGACGGAGCATCATGATAAACCGTACCTGTTAACTTATTAAAAAGAAACTCGTGCGTTTTACATTACAATAACGCACAAGTACGTAATGACATACATTACGATATTGAAATTGGTGAAATAAGAGACCCTTTACGAGCAAATATGTTATAAAATAATGTTACCATATTTTATCACCGTCATTACGTATTATTTATGATAGGGTATAAAGATAAAGGAATATAACGTGTTTCAATTAAAACTGTAAGCATATCAGGGTAGTTTCGTTAATTCGTTTTTTCACTTCATTTCCTTTTTTTTTGTCAGGAACTATTACTTATATCTAACTGTAAAGCTACTGAAAACGATTAAAAGTCCAAGTATACGTAGTTTTATGATTACTACGGACTTTTTGCCACTTAAAATAAAGCTCCATTTACACGGCGCCAGTTTATTGCCTGTGGCATACCATAAAATTGAAAGGCAAATATCTGGCACCGTCTAAACAACACGTACAATATTGTTGCACGATACGGGCAATTTTGAAAACTGGTATAAGCTTGTACAAGTAAATCGCACAGTACATACAATAATTGCTCGTACAATAAAATCGCATTCAATTCTGGCATGATCTGACATTCGTGCTGTCATTGAAATATGAGTGCGGTGAGTGAGGGTGTGGTACCTAATCGTTGTTGCTATTTTGAGGCAAGAAATCAAATCAAGAACAACTTGAAAAATATCTTGAGAAGCGTTCATTAAAATTTAATGAAATATCATGTCTAGGCAAAACTTGTATGCAATAATCGCCTGTCAATTTTATTGCCTGGTGTAAGTCGCATGCGATTTTATTGAATGGCAAAACTTGCATTCAATTATTGCACATGCCATTTTATGGAATCGCACGCGTCTAAACACTTCATGCAGTTCTTGAATGTCAAAAAACTTGAACGTGCTTTATGGCATGCAATTATTGCTCTTGAACGTTCCGGAAACTTGCCCCGTGTAAACGGCGCTTTATGGCCTTTCGTTGCTAAAGTTTAGTTGCGACTGTTCTTTAATTATACCTACCTCAAACCTCATTTTATTTTATAACAAAACGTTAGTCAATAACTGCTGGCCAGAAGTCTTCTTAAAAAGTAAGCTAATGAACATGGGATACCGCCAACATTCTTGAAATCCACCCAAAAAAATTCCTTTACTTCCAGGTCAGCCAACCTCAAAAAGATGGCCCCATAACACTTCGCATAACTGGATTCATACGAGTGTACACGAAGGTTGGTATAAAGAGACTTTTCATTGTACATAGGCTGGCTGGATTCCAGCTTCATTCGTCATAGGCAAGCTGGAGAATTGGCAACGAATACCGCTCACCAACCCAGAGTTATTGAGGATGTGTTAAATAACTTTTTTTCTGGATATTATTTATGGGCTGTACTCGAAGGGGATGGGAAATTGAAACTTGTATCTTTGCGAAGTCGTTTTACCTTAGGGGCGATATAGCCAATCGATATTGGCTTTCGGTGCTATGTACTTGAAGAGGTGACAAGATTGAGAATTGGGTGACAACAAAATATGTAGTGTTGTAGTGTTTTCTACGGCTTCAGCAATTTATTATTTCGTATAATAATCCGTATCGTTTGACATGACAACGTTCGAGAGATGCTGCGTATAGAAAATAATTATGTTATCAGATATTTTTACAAATACAAATCAGTAAGCATGTACAGTGGACTGCATCCATTGTATTAAATTGTATCCTAGTTGTATTAAAATTTTAATACAACTGGGGTAGGTACCCAATTGATGCAGCCCACTGTACATGATGCAATATATTTAGTCAAAGATAAAACGCATTATATGCACCCTTCTTTCTTTCACCGTTCGATTCCCGCACGGAACAAATATTTGTACGACCTACAAGTATTTGTTCCGAGTCTGGGTGTTTTTCTATCTATAATATGTCTGTATTTACAAAAAAAATAAAATGTATTTTATCAGCCATCTCGTTACCATAACACAAGCATTAGGTTGCTTAGCTTGGAACTAGATGGCGTTGTGTGAAATGTCCAAGCATATTTATTTATATTATTTATTTATTTATTTATTCTTACCTACCCGCCAAGATCAAGGAATAAACCAAGATTGAATCACAATAGTAACTACACAATAAACAAACAAAAAGACGACCAGAAAAATACTTAGCAACAGATTCTTGAATAAGTACGTCAAACAGCCACCAATGGCGGTGTCGAGGCAGAATTGCACCATTGTACGACCTCCCATTATACGGACTTGAACGGGAACAATTTGTTTGAAAGGAGATTTTTATTTCCCCTTTTTACTATTTCGTTCTTCAATATTGAATATGCATGCAGAATGCAGACTCAAGTATTCCTGGTATCCTGGTATGCCGCATTACTGTGATTTCGATACTTTGAATGGCAAAGGAATGTTTCTCCTAGTTTTTAGGATTCGATCGTGAAGAAAATGTACGGTGGACGAGATTCAAAAGGAATTCTTTGTTTTATGTTGTTGCGACCAGTTGCGACTTTAAGTTGCCAATGTTGAGAAATAAACGTTGCAATATATGTAGGAATGTTCTGCGCTAGACGAATGCAATTTTCTCACTGTTTTGTTATACAAATATAAAGTAAAGGTTTCAAAAATTAGCTTTCTTTCAGCATTACTTTCGCTATGTCATCATAAATCTACGAACTCATAACTTCGTACCAATTTAGTCCTGGTAAAATACAACAATTACCATTTAAACATTTCCATGAAAATAACAGATAAAGGTCAGAGGTCAAAAACATGAGTGGCAAATTAAACACTGTCTCCTGCGCGTCTTTTTGCTAAACATTACACATAAAGGCTCTTACAGACAGAGGCGATATCGCGAGCGATATTATCGCGTCGCAACACCGCTACGCGACACGTCACGACGAGATATCGCCTCTGTCTGTAAGAGCCTTAAACATTTGTTTTCATACACAATCTGTCTCCTGCGTATTCAAATATTTTTGGTTACACATTTTGTGTAGATGTCAGTAGATGACATTTTGTGTACCTAGATATCGTAATGAGTTCCGACCAGGAAGACGTGCTATCAGTTTCACGTACAGCACGGTGCGCGCGGCAGTTGAAAATGAAAAAAACCCTTCCCCTCTTCCCCCGCGCGGGGAATATTTTCCATGCAGCTTGGAAAATAAAACCATAGTGTTTGCATATACAAATGTGTATGGTGACGCCTCTTTGTTTCGATGTTTTTGTGTAATGTTTTAAAAAAAACACGCGCAGGAGACACTGCAATGTGTAGTACAAAAAATATCAAAACTATTTTTTACATCGAATTTACAACAAAAGACGCACTAAACACTATTCAGTCCATAACATACTTACATACCTATGTCCAGAATGTATCCCACTAATTTTATTAGACAATCCTGTAAGAATTTACGAGTGCCTAGAGACGTCAATATTTTCTGTTAAGTCGGGTAAAAGTTACTTACACCTATTAGCCGCACATGAAAGGGTTGTATGTTTTCCTCTAGGGATTGCGAGATAGAAACTTATTTTAAGGTGCGTCTATACTGAGAACACATTGCTCGTTAGCATTCCTTAGCGGACATCTGAAAGCGAGCATTGCAAAGCAAGCATTCACGTGCTTGTGAAAATGTAATTGTAAACTATTCATTTATTAGCGGTTTAATTATAGAGTGAACTACATGGTTTATCAGAAAGGTGTGGTCAAACTTAAGGGTGTGGTACAGACCATCAAACTGAACAACTTTCTCTATGGGAACAACATCGTAATCGAGAATAAAAACTTTTTAACAAAAAAAAAACCGACTTCCAAAAATCACTACTAAGTTAACCGACTTCTAAAAAAGGAGGAGGTTCTCAATTCGGATGTTTGTATTTTTTTTTTTTTATGTTTGTTCACGCATAACTCCGTCGCTTGCCAACCGATTTGAAAAAATTTTTTTTTGTGGGAAAGGGTAAAAAAGGAAACTTCCCAAATGGTCCCATTTTTGTCAAAATCCAGTTCTGATGATGGGATCCTGGAGAAATCGAAGGAACTCTTCAAATATTATAGGCACACTTATAGCGATTTGGGTATTTGCTATAGAAGCTCGTGCATTTGCTCTCGGAAAGCACCACTTGGTAAAGTGGAACTGATGATGAAGACCACAGATGGCTACCGGAACTACTCAATGATAAATATTTCACGGGTTGTGATTTGATTACTTTAATATGGTTGCTAAGCAATTTCCGTTCGTCACACAATGCGTGTGGTGAGTGGTTGTTGAGGAGTTTCCAAATCGGTTGGCAAGCGACGGAGTTATGCGCGAACAAACATAAAAAAAAAAAAAATACAAACATCCGAATTGAGAACCTCCTCCTTTTTTAGAAGTCGGTTAAAAAATATCAGCCGTCCCGTACAAAACTTCAATACCTATTCGACTCAAATGTATGGGCCTTTGAGTGGAGTAGGTATTGATGTTTTGTACGGGAGACCGGGTATGGATGTGTCATGGGTTGGTTATCACAGCGGTCAACGAATACGAACATCGAACGGCGTCAAAGAAGTTGCCTTCGCGATTCTTCGACGCCGATCAATGTTAGTATTCGTTCGTCAAGTTTTTAGATATAAACGCTGTGACAACCAACCCATGAGACAACCATGCCTGGTCTCTCTGGTCTCAAGAAACAAACGATAGCGCTTTGCGTCGTTAAAATATGATCCGACCAAAATTAAATAGGTTGTTACTTTCATATAACCCGTCTATATTTCATGTCGATTGAATATGGTCAATTTATTATTATCTCGCAGTATAAAATGTTTACTTAGTAAAAGATGTTTGTTTACATAATTTATAGCTTCTCGTGACGGGTACTTTAGGTATGAATTAACAAAAAAACTAAAAGACAGCGAGAGAGTCGTTGGATTTTCTAATACAGGTTAAAATCAGGAAGCAAACTGGTAATAACAATATCCCAAACTCATGAATATTTTGCCTTTAAAAAGCCTATCCTGAACCTATCGATCAAAACGCAGATTGAACAACATCCTCTCATCAAAAAGATACACTATTATTTGGCTTATCATCCATTTCTAAAATACAATATTTTTACTTATATTTTCTTGTAGATAGAGTTGATTAAAATATCCAAAAAGATATAATAATACGGCCCTTGTTCGCCTGCGGGAAACAAGCTGATTTGGCTACGTATATTCTCTACCTAGTTTTTTTTATGTTGAAAAATAATCATTTCTAGGGGTACCGTGAATGTATCTTATTATTGTGGTCGGTGATAAGTCATCATCAAATTATAAGTACGTCACGAAAGTGCTTCGTTGGGAAATATCAAGAAATGGTAAACTTGACTAAATTATTTAAAAATAAGGCACTGCATAAAACCGGATCTTAAAAAAAAAAGGAATTGCATTCCCCACTAACGCTTTTTCCTCATAATTTTATTATTCGATAAATAATTATATTCATCAACCGAATACTCTGCCAAGTAACGTTTTTACCCGACTGCCAGGGAAGGATTATGTTTTCCGCGCGTACCTTATATGTATGTTTGTTTCTTTTTAAGAATTCACATTTAGGTACTTACTACAATTTAGTGACTTCAAGCAATGTCAGTAAATTGTTCGTCACTAAAGTGTGAAACTTGACATAAAAATAAATTTTGCGTCAAAAGTATAACATATATCCGAACACACTTATTCACGAGTATTCTACCTGTTTTGACGTAGAGTTTAGGGTAGGTATTACAAGTAAGCGATTCCCACATTCATTTAAAAATATACTATTTTCCGTGAAAAGATCTCGTCATGAAACTGTCAACAATAATTTTTGTTCCGCGATTTGATGCCGGATTTCACAACATAATTTTTGACATAGCGGTGTCAGTACAGTGTTGCTCCATTTCATGACAGGTAGACAATGTTGCCAGTAGTACAAAATAAATTTCTACTGTTTAAACAACACAAAAGTTAATAAACCACATCAGCAAATCGGTGTCAAGAATTTATTACATCAGGGCGTGGGGGGGTATTACCCAGTTACTGGGTTGTGGTGGTCAGATAGGCAATCGCTCCATGTAAAATACTGGTATTCAGCTGCATACGGTTAGAATGGAACCCTACCCCACCTGCTGCTGTGTTCTATGGAATTGCCATAAAAATCATGCCGGGTTGATCCTTAAGGCAATTTCTAATAACTACCGAAACATTATTTTATCTATATATATAAAAATGAATCCCTGTTTCCCTTGGTCATCGCATCACGCGTGAACGGATGGAACAATTTCGCTAATTCTTTTTTTGTTGTGTTTATTATTGTCAGGAGAAGGTTCTTATGAAAGAAACAATTAGGAAAATTGCTCAGAAAATTGGAAAATTTCATAAAACTTAACGACTATTTTAACTTTGCGCGTTTACATTAGAATATTTATAGCTAAAACAGGACAACGTCTGTCGGGTCAGCTAGTTCGAAATACAATACAACCATTTGGGCCTTCCAACTGGAAATAATAAACGTTTACATTAAGTAAGACGATGTAATGAATCATATTACGATTGAATCCAACTTGATTAAGATTATTATTAAAAGTTAAATATTAAAGCAATCCCTTTACAGCTTGTAATTAACTGAACTAAGTTAGTTTGTAAACTACGCTTGCATCTTGAACGCTCGTTAAGTAACTGATATTGAACACGGTTTAGTTATAAACTGCTAAGATATTCTGCTTTAAACACTGTTTTAAAACGTGATTGTGTTTTATTTTGCTAGCAGTTGAATGTTTCTTGTGGAAAATTATAGCGACGATTACAATGCGACATATTTGTCAAAAAATTACATAACTGTCACATTTTCCCGACATGTGCTGTTTAAGGCGAAACCGCCAGGGTAGCCCGCGAAATTCAAAATTTCTTACGTTTTTTGCAATTTGTAGGTCAGTGTGAGCTTGTATGTTGATTAAAATATGATTCACGGCCGTAGCTAATATGGCTTTACAGAATTATAATCATTAGAATCAGCAATACCACTCTATAAGTTAGCATTTACCTCAAACCTCATGACATTATGAAATCGCTAGATTTGAGGTAAATGCTAACTTATGGAATTCGCAATAGTAGCCGCGAAATTCAAATTTTCAAACGTTTTTTGTAATTTGCAGGTCAGCATCAGATACAACATCTTGATCAAAATAATTATTAGTGACAGTTACAAATATGTATTTACATAATTGTAACCATAAGAATCATCAATACATCTTTCTAAGTTAGCTTTGTTCTTTTTAAGTTAGATTTTGGAAATCATGACATTTTGGAACAAATCTAAATTAGGAATCTAAATTATCTTATTTATTTATATATTTATTTATTCCGGAAATGAAACAGTTACACAAATATCTTAACAAACAAGAAGTGAAAAAAAAAAAATAGATTACATCATGTGTAGCTCACGGCGTTATCCACATCTTAAATACTTCATAATTGACATTGAACTATTTGTACACGAGTGAAACTTTTAAAGGTTAAATCTAAAGAAAATTCTAAAATGAAGAGAAAGGAAAGAAAAAAAAATCATTTTTTTTAAAGAAATCAAAATTACAGTTCTTGTTTTAAAAATCTGACTCTAATAAATTTTAAAAATCTGTCTCTCTAATTAATTCTACCAACGAGCTTCTAAACTTATTAGCAGACAATGTAAACAAAATTCCAAATTTGCGAACACAGTGTTGAAATTTTCTCTGCTCGCGTCGCATAGCAAGCGACGCGAGCTCAGGAAACGGTAAAAAATCTTGTCAATTTTGAAGTTGTCAGGGATGGAATGATACTTTAAACATACTTAGAGCTATCTGTATTTATGGTTTTTGTGGCAAACGGGCCTTGGAATCTTAGAAACCGGTTTTATGTATAAAAAACATTATTTTAATTTATTATTTGTCTGTCTCTCTATTTGTTACCTTTTCACGCCTTAACGGATAGGCCTGGGTTTAAACATAGGATAATTTTTATTCCGATACTATGTTCCACTGGTATAATTTCCGACTATAGTATAGTTAAAATCTCGCTGCAGACTCGGTCATAAATCATTCGGGTGTTTCGCTCTCTTTCCCACTCACGGGACTTATGGACAGGCCACGCCCACACGTAGTCCTGTGCATTACTGCAGTCGATGAGTGATATCGATAGTTTTATATATTTATAAATGGGTGATAGAAATAAATACACATTTTTTTTAATTTTATTACCAAATTTACTACAAAGCATATTAAATATATAAACAAAAAATGTATATATAAAACTAAAAATAGAAAATTAAAATTCTTCGTCTGAGTCATCGTCATCATCTGTTATCGATAATGGCCCTGAGCGCGCGCAACTAGCGGACATCCCTACTCCAATTATGATTTATGACCAAGTCTGCAGCGAGATTTTAACTATACTATAAGATGCGAGTGAAGCCGCGGACAAAAGCTAATTAACTAAATAACTAATTTTTAAATCTTTTTTTTACGTTACGTTTACTCCGCGCATCATTTTAGGCCCACAGAAGCTGGTCGCTTCTCTCTAGAAGAGAAACCAGATATACATAATGTACGTATACTATATAATTATTTAAAGTCAAATAGTTTCCATTGTCGCAACCCTACTTCACCAAGATCTAATTACGTCGGGTCAGAACACATATCTATACCTATACATAAAAGGCAAAAGTGATTGACTGATTTGTCAACGCACAGTCCAAACCGCTTCGTCTAGAGATTCCAAATTTGGCACTTAGGTTCCTTATGAGGTCTAGGGGTGCATTAAGAAAGGATTTTTCAAAATTCATCCCCTGAAGGTGTGAAACGGGGGTCCAAAGTTTGTATGAAAAATCTTATTCCTTGAGTTAATAGTTTTGAAACTAGTAAAAAGCTAGTACTATATATTTTAAGTCAAATAGTTTCCATTATCGCAACCCTACTTGACCATCAGAGATCTAATTACGTCGGGTCAGAACACAAGAGGTACATTAAAACGAAATATTAGTGAGTAAAACAATTACAATTGTTCAAATGGAAAGCCAAACCATCGGGTTTAATTAGG
The DNA here is from genome assembly GCA_905163495.3 of Cosmia trapezina. Classification (NCBI taxonomy): domain Eukaryota; kingdom Metazoa; phylum Arthropoda; class Insecta; order Lepidoptera; family Noctuidae; genus Cosmia; species Cosmia trapezina. Next base: position 22,149,806 of record LR991037.1, read on the forward strand.
GTGCTGTCACACGGGATCGGCGTCAGCGGACCCAGGCGTATCGTCCCATTGATTCCCGGACCATTGTGGTTAAGGGTGTTTCACAAGGGATCTTGTGCTGCTGCGGTTTGTGTTTTTTTATGATCTGGGTTTTTTTACTGAGGGTAAATAATTAGAGTATTATTCGCTAATTGGTCAGAGGGGCAATTCTCGTATTTTTAACAACGTTCGCAATCTCATCTCAGTCTCAATCTGTCAAAAATAGTATAGCGTTTACCTACATTTTTGACATTTGATTGACGCTTTTTTTTTTTTTTTTTTTTTTTTGAGGTTGGGAAATCATCAAATAACTTCTCCCGCTCTGGGTGGAGCGGAAGGGCGTGTCAGACTTTTACTGACTAAAACCCACCCGTGTTCCTTCAGTTGCCTATGCCAGGGCCGCGGTAACCCTTTCGGACAATCCGCGACCCCAGCGGCATTTGATTGACGCTGGCATGAGATTGTGAACGTTTTTAGGTACGAGAATTGGCCATCAGATGTGGCAGAAAGTAGAAGAATAATGTAAACTAGATCTTATCAAAAACTACATTTACTTATAATGTAGGTCGCTACAAAGTAAGATAAGATAAGATAAGATAAATGTTTATTTCTCGTAAAAGTACGGTAGTAGTGAAATATTGGCATACCAACATGATTCAAATAAACTAATTATTTGTTATGTACGTTTATGTATAGAAGGAATGTTGAGTGTGGCAAAAGAAGCATGAATCCTACTAATATTATAAATTTGAAAGTTTGTATGTTTGTTTGTTTGGATGTTTGTTACTCAATCACGCAAAAACGGCTGAACGGATTTGGATGAAATTTGGTATATAGATAGTTTATAACCTGGATTAAGACATAGGATACTTTCATCCCGGTAGAAGGTTCCCGTTGGATAATTTCCGGCATACACGCGGGCGAAGCCGCTGGCAAAAGCTAGTGTAGAATAAATGCTGTGGAAATGTGTTCCTTGTGAAGCATGTGTGATGTGACTGTCAATGATAGGCTGAGGAATGATGTGATCAGGCAACGGTGCGGTTTAAAAGAAGATGTAATGACAGAAATTGAAATAAAAAAGCAGTCAAGTGCGAGTCGGACTCGCGCACCGAGGGTTCCGTTCCGATTTCTGAAAAAGTGTGCTATTTAGAGACATCGTTTTATTTTTCCTGTAATCTTTACATAAACTTCTATCACATAGAATAATTTCAGATTTTTCTCTTTGCAAACTTCGGAGATAAGGGGGGGGGAACGGTATTTTTTTTTACATTTTTCATCATAAGTCGAAAACTATGTTGCCTAAAAAAAAGAAAAAAAATGTACGAGAATGTGCAAACAGCGCTCTTTCATATGATACCCCACATGCCCTAGTAGCCCCACTTTGATTTTTTAAGACCCCCTTTCAGTCCCTGTTGCAAAAAAAATTATAAATATTTTAATTTCTTTCTTATTTGCAAAATAGTTGGGTCAACGTCACCTAAAACTATTCTAAATTTCAAGTTGATAGCATTGGTAGTTCTTGAGATATCCAGCTGTGACAGACAGACAGACAGACAGACAGACTGAGTGACACCATAAGGGTTCCTTTTTTACCATTTTGGTACGGAACCCTAAAAAGTATGCTTAGATGGTTTGGTCATGTTGAGAAGATGAGCGAAAGGCGACTAACAAAAGGTATTTACAAGGAAGATTTGAGTGGAAACGCCAGGAGGGGACGCCCTAGGAAGACATATAGCGACTTTATTGGTGATGTTCTTCAGGAAGGACAGGTGCGTAGTACTCGCAACCGGGGTGCGTGTATGACCAGATGTATGAACCTAAATGAGAAAGAATTGAGGAAGAAAGCGTGAGTTTTTGTATGTACAGTGGGCTGCACCAATTGGGTACCCCAGTTGTATTAAAATGAACTTTGCTACAACTTTGCAAACAATACATCCTTAAGAATAACACAAAAAGTGTTTCATAGCCCGGACGAGATTCGAACCATCGAATCTTCGGTTATACAATGATTACCGCGAGCTCTTACCAACTAAGCCAGTTAGGTAGTTAATAACTCAATGAATTTTCAATCTACTTGGCGTTATAACTCTGTCTCTGTCTATGAAATCGCAGTGAATGAATAGTTTGTTATTAGAGGGTAGTTAAAATACATTTTACTAATCTATATTGAAGTTACCGTCTGATGAGTCTAGTTTTGCTTCACCTTTCGCATTTGTCTCGGAACTCGTTTGTCTCAGTTGGCAAAATATGTTTATTATGGTAACTGTAAATTATCAAATCAAATTATTGTAAAATATAAATCTTTGTAGTTTTGTTACATAATATCAATATAAAATATTATTAAATGATTATTAAAGTGTTTTATTATTCTTGATTTTTAAATTCTTTAAAAATATTACTAAAATAGAATAAAAAGAAATAAAAAAACAAAATAAAAAAATACAAAAAAAATACTAAAAAAATACTTACTTAAAATAGAAAAATACTTTATATTAAAAAAAAATATATGCATGACAAAAAACACAATTCGAGCCTAAGATTTGAACCTCCAATCTTATGCACGGCAAGCGGTCTTGAAAACCTCTGGTCTATTTAGACGTTGAATAACTCTTCGTAAATGTCAACCCTATTATTGCTTGTCGTTATACGCAATATTAGAAGTATTAACGTTTTATTGAAAAAGACAATAATAAAAACAGACTAAGTAAAAATACATATTAACATAAACTTATTTATTCACAAAAACAATACAATAATTATAATAAAATGTTTTTGCAAAATACAAAAACCAATTTCGGCCTATCGTGGATTTGAACCCACATGTCTTTTGAGGGGTACCCCATTGATGCAGCCCACTGTACCTATGTATGTAATGCTTTCTCCTATAGGTAAAGCCAAGAAATATTACCAAGTCTCTTCACTAATAAAGGTAAGGTATTGTTAAATGTTCAATCAAACATCCAACCAAGAATAGCAAAATTATCGTCGCGTTATTCAAACAGTGTAATATCCACATAACCCGAATCACAGCAAGTCAAAAGGGTGGCAGGTCAAGATAAAATGGTTTACCATAACTTTTGCTCTAAGCCACCATCCGTCTTCGACCTTAACAAGGATTTATGTGGTAGAATTAATCCAGTTTAACATTGAGCCCTTTGTAAATAGTACGAATTAAGTGGAAGAGGAAGAAGCTGTTCCCAGATAAGATAACCAGCTTGCATCCAGAGATAAGTAAAAATAACGACTCGGGAAGATTTTCTCTTTGTGGACACAGTTTTTCGTAAAAATGCTGAATCAATCTGCCTAGCCTTTTCCCAACTATGTTGGGGTCGGCTTCCAGTCTAACCGGATGCGGCTGAATACCAGTATTTTACATGGAGCGACTGCCTATCTACCTCCACAACTACAACCAAGTAACTGGGTAAAGGCTCTTACAGACAGAGGCGATATCGCGGTCGCGACGCGATATTTCGATATTATATCCATAGAAAAATATCGCGTCGCGACGCGATATCGCCTCTGTCTGTAAGAGCCTTAATGCGATACCCCATGGTAAGACTGGTTGTCAGAATTTCGGGCTTCTGACGACCCGTGACGACTGTCAAAGATTCAGGAAAAGCAGCCGGGACGGCTTAACGTGCTTTCCGAGGCACGGAGGAGTCTCGGTATGTAAAGATGGTCACCTATCTACGGACCAACCGCGGCAAGCGTAGCTTAATCTGATGGATCGACCCGTACGGCTGTTATTACTTAGCCACGAGCTCCTTATTAGCTATTGCAGGTTAGTAAATAATTCCAGCATAATAACGGCCCATTATTGCAAATAATTATTGTAACAGACCATTTATTAAATTAATAACTCGTCTACAACAGATAGGTAAATTGTAGTGAGAACCAAAGAGTTGCCCGAAGAGTTCCTAAAGAATCTCGAGATCCCTTCTTAATTAAACCTCTCTGAAATCAATTTATTCGAAGTGGATTTCCATAAAAAAGGGTGGCAAACACCAAAACCTCATTCCAGAGATGCAAATGACGTGACTATTAATAAACACTTGCATAATGCGAAAGCGTCTTTATTAAAACCAGCAGAGATCCTAATTTCCATTGAATCAACAAGGAGAATGAGGAATGCATCTCATATACAATGTTTGTTGTATAGAATATGGCCCAAGGGGTGCAAATTTGTGGAATATACCGCTATATTTTGTGTACCGTCGCGGTGTGTATTAGAAGCATCAATTTTGACGACGACAAATATTTGCTGTTGTGTATTAAAATTAGGTGTACAGATTTAAGAGTAGCGGCTTTAGGTTTCATATTTAGGTTATGAGAATTTTAATGCAAAATGTTGAATAGTGTGTACAATATGTAAGTACAATTCAGTATTTAAGAAGAGCAAAGCTGAAAATTATGTCTAACAATATCTAAATGAGAGTCAATAATACCTACTACTACACTCAGTATTGTATATGTTACGGTAAGTGTGATTAATTGAAAATTATTGATAATTATCCATCATTAATATATCATGTATCATGCGTAGCGTATCATGGTTACGTCTCTTCCATTTTAAGGTACGGTCTTATGTTCTGGGGTAATTCAACCAACAAAAACCTAGCTTTTAAAAAGCGGTGTATCCGATCAATCGTGAACATTGATTCAACGGACTCCTGTGACATTTTAAGAAACTAAAAATACTACCAATTTCCTGTATATTTATATACGAATGTGCCATTTTCGCAAAATTAAATATTCACCGTTTCAAATTTAGTAATAGAGTCAGACATAAATACAAAATGACACGTGAACCCCACAAAACTGCTCTTTTCGACAAACGTGTTTTTTATCTAATACCTGACATATATAATAAATTGCCAAAGACAATTAGAGATTTAGATTTGCATAATTATAAAAAGAAATTATTTCAATTGCTGTTAGACAAATGTTACTACACTTTAAAAGATTATCTCGATGATGTTATTTAATTTTAATTGTTCCCCTGATAAGTAAAATGTGTATATTTCTTAATTTGTATTATTTAATTCTAACTGAATTTCTAATTTATGTCTCGTTATTTTAATTGTTGCCTTGACATGTAAAAATATTCGTTAATTCTAAAGTGCTGCATATTTAAATTGTTATTATTTTAATTTTCTATTTGATTGTGCTGTTAAAATGTTACCTACTTTAAAATTATTGTATGCCATTATGGCAGGTCATAGCTGTGTACAATTTCGGAAACATGTAACAACTTAATGCTTACCTATGTACCACAATAAAGAATATTTGTATTTGTATTTGTATTTGAATTATCACACGATTTTGTAAATGTGAATATAAAATTTAAATTCATAATTTTTAGCAGTTCTTATTAATAATTCACTACTCTCTTCGGTAAAAGTAATAAAATAAAATAAGACTCGAAGTTATTTGTCCAGTAGGTAATTGTTTATAATACCACAGTACTTACATGCAAAATCGTTATTCTTTGGTTTTGCTATCAAACAAGACGAGATAAAATAAAAATTATAAGTATGTACAATCATAGACTCCGTAAAATCAACATTAAAAATTAAAATATTTCTTCTATTTCTTTGTTCAATATGTTTTATTGATAATACCTTCGAGTACCACAATACTTTTATGTACTGAACTAAAATACTGAATAGACTTTGAAAATTATTACATTTACTAAGGTTTAAGGTTTCACCTTAGTAAATGTAGTAATTTTAGTAAACCGTTTGTGCCAAGCCAAAATCAGGAAATCGGTAATTTTCATCAACTTGAGATTTTCATTCCAAATTTAATAAAACGCGTTAATTTGTATGGAAAATAAAAAAATGTGACTTCTACCGTCTAGTTTTTAAGATATTGTAAAAGGCTCACAGGTGGGTTCCGTGGCCTCGCTCAAAAGACTGTGTATTTTTCCGTTGGCGGGGGCCGCGGGGTCACGCTACGGCCCACACGGCGCACGCGCTTCAGGCGTAGTGATATACTCCGGTCGATCAATATCGCGTGCTGCGGTGACAAGTGAGGATCGGTTACACTTTTCCCGCCAAAAATGGCTGATATTGAATATTTTCAGTTGAATAATTCTAGCATCATTGCTAAAAACCTAAGCTAAGTAAGTAGTTAAGCTTGATAAAAACTACAAGTTTATATTGGATTTGAAAACCATGCCGTCCGCCCCGTCCGGTTCGGCGTTTTGTTTGATACCTGCAATCTGTGGCTTGTAGGAAGCGTTTCCGTAGTACCTTTCACGCGGCTCGGGTAACCCCTATGGCTCGAATGGTTCAGTAAGATAAGGCTCACCGGTGAGCCCCATGGCCTGAATGGAAATACCCGATTTGTCCCATGGCGTTCAACGTGTTAATAATCACCGGTAAATGTGATTAATTTCTACTTTTACCTCGAGTTTCGGTAATTATTAATAATGATAGAGAATTATTAATAATTTTCAATTAATCGCACTTACCGTAACATATACACAGAAATCAATGGCAATCCAAAACCCGAAATCAAACATCAAATCATCTTCAAAATCGCTATGGAAATGCATCGGCAACGTTCTCGTAACAATCCCCTATGTTTCCTCTCTACAAATACTCAGAATGCACACAATGTCAACCAACACTGACATTTCCAAGTTATTATATCCACAGACTCCAAATAAGATGGCTGCTGGAAATTATTTTCAAGACAAGAGACGTTTCGAATAACTTGAGAGTTGTATAAGCAACATATTTCCTCTAACTCGTGAATTATGTCTTAGTTTATGCTAAGACATAATTCAAACTTGGAGGTTGGGTGTGGAATGCTCTTAAGAGAGTAGACGGCTAGTTCTCTCGTCCATGATGGTTATACAATGCTGGCTAGCTAAATTCCTTAAGTTTTGGGCGTTCTGAGGGTCAATTCTCGTATTTTTAACAACGTTCGCAATATCATCTCAAGACTCAATCTGTCAAAAATTGTATAGCGTTTACCTACATTTTTGACATTTGATTGACGCTGGCATGAGATTGTGAACGTTTTTAGGTACGAGAATTGCCCCTCTGATTTTGTAGTGTTGCTAAGGCTTATTATGTTAGAGATGAACCATTCTAAAAATGAACGCCCCTCCACAAAACGTGATTATTTCAATGTGTGAGAGGAAATGCTTCTTGCAACACTTTACTTGTGTGTGTGCGGCGACTTTACTGTCAACATTGTACGGCGTCCCTGCATGCGCTTTGTATGGAACGACACGTTCGCTCTGTCGCGCATTCGTGTCATTTGTACCCTAGTTGGCCGACAAATCAGACTGCTTGACGTTTGGGCAAGTCGGGTAGGGACCGTTTGCATAAAAATGGTCAGTGTTATGGCGCATTTACATTAGTCGGTTAGACCGTATTCGGCTGCAGGCCGTATATATTTTTGAATTGAGAAAATGGAGGAACAAAGTAGAAAAAGTGCTATTTTTGAATTGAGAAAATGGAGGAACAAAGTAGAAAAAGTGCTTTAATGTTGCAGTCGTGAAAAACAGGTTTGGGAGAGTTTGGTAAGCGTTTCAGTTAAACCGAATGCGGGCGCCGCCTTCGGTTACTGACCTAATGTAAATGCGCCATTATTGTATTATATTTTTCTGTGTATTAGTCTGTAAGGTATTTATTTAGTTTAGTTGCTGACCGTACTCGCCGGTGACTGAGCAACCAATGACAAAAACCAATTATGTGTATTGCGTCTATACGCTTCTTTGCATGTGAGCGTAACCGCTTTTTTATTATTTTTTTATTTTTTACTACATTGGGAATGTAAATTGTTAATGTCCGCGGAATAAATATACTAGGGTAAGTTTGAAAAAGAACGCGCGTCAGGCCATAAGCAGCATTTTGAGGAATTGAAATTATTGAAGCAATTCGACGGCCATTTTTTAAAATTTTGTAAGGAATAAAGGGAATACATCAAGATCAATAAAGTGTGTGTTATATGTTTGTAAGAGACGGCGAAGAGGTGCCCGCTCACCAGCGCGGGTTCTGCACTGTGCAGTGTGGAGCAGCTTTTGAACATAAAAGACAAGAGAAGGCAGTTTCTTTGCACCCACATACAACAAGGAGCACGCGAAGCATGACTACCATAGAAACGGGTTGTGTCGACGGAAGAATAGACAAAATGACAGATTGTTGAAAGATTTCTAGCGTCTAAGAATAGTGATGAGAGCTGCAGTGGTGGCCCAGCGGTATTGGCCGCGACTTACGAGTTGTAGGTCCTAGGTTCGAACCCCTTTAGGCGCTTTACTTTGTGTAAATTATTTCATCACTGCTGCTCTCAAAACGGTGAAGGAAAACATCGTGAGGAAACCGGCATGTCCTAGAACCAAAGATTCGAAGACATGTGACATCTACCAACCCGCACTGGGCCCGCGTGGTGGATTACGGCCCACTCCCTCTCACCGAGAGGAGGCCTCTGTGGCCTAGCAGTGGGAACATTATAGGCTGATTATGTTATGTGAAGCATGGTGATGTTTGTATCTACGCGTGCTGGTTGTGGTAAAAAAAATCCTAGCATTAATTTTTCATTTGCGATCAGTGCGAAATTAGCTACGGCATTTAAAAAACAAAGAAAAAAGTCTTCTGTATACTCGGTACAACTAATCTATTTAAAGTTCCAAAACATTAACCCTTCTTAAACCATTAACGTCATCTTTCCACATACATCAACATTAAAAATCTCCTAAACCTTCTTCTACCTTTTAAAAACGTTTCCACGAAGTTTCAAACTTAAATTCTAACACTAATGTAGACAAAGCAGCGAAGGATGCTTGTTCAGTCATAATTACGGAGTCGGCTAAGTCGTTTAAAACTATAAAACAGTGGGATGGTGAAGTTTCCGCGGCGTACATTTTCTCATTAACTTCAGAAACTAAGGCAACTAAGTGTTGCGTAGCTTTTTATCACGAGGCGGAGTTAGTGTGACTAGAATATTGGGTCAGAGATAGTGGAAGAATTTCATGGTTCTATTACAGCATGAACGAATTAACCACTGGAGCCGACATAAAATACAAATGTATGAAAACTCATTCAACCACATTACATTTGATTAAATTTTGTGATAAATAACAATAAATGTAATAAAATAATGTACTTACAAGTGAAAAAAAATAGTACTGCTTCTGCCGCTATATTTTTACACCATTTAACTGAATATTTAGTAATTTTTGGGACATGTTTTGTTGACAAGTAATGTTTGAGACTGACGCAAAAACAAGCGACCAAGGCTAGAATTTCCTGGTTACTGACAAGACCGGTAAAGGTACGTCTGCTTATATGTAGGGTCCAGTGGTTAATTCGTTCATGTGTTACAGTTACCTATCTATCTATCTATCTATAATAAAAGATGTAGTTTGTTGTTTTAGCTGAAGTGTTTGTATATTTGAAACTCATTACCAGCGTTGTGTCATCGCACTTCTCTTTCTTTTCTTTGCAGTCCAACAGTGACCGCAATTTCACGGGAGGTCAAGCCTTAAAATTAAATCAGAAATCAAAAATAGACTTAAGTTAGCAACGTCGCAAATAGCTTTCAAATATTTCGTGGTTTTGATTAAAAATTAGTTTATTGCAATTCTTAGTCAATATGTATTTTAGTGGACTACTGACCGATATTTCTTTATTTTATTTAGTAATATTGACAAATTAATCAAAACAGGTAAATATTTGGAAGCTATTTGTGACATAAATTTCTGAATGTGCCCTCTTAAGACAGAACAAGATCGTTAAATAATCCTAACTGATATTATAAATGCGAAAGTCATGAGTTTGTTTGTTTGTTTGTAGCGCTTTCACGCTAAAACGGCTGAACGGATTTGGATGAAATTTAGCACACGGGTAGACCATGACTTGGAAAAGGATATAGGCTACTTTATATCGACATACCATTCGGGCGAAGCCACTGACGGATGCTAGTATTATTATAAATGCAAAAGTGAGTTTGTTTATTTGTTACGCATTCACGTTAAAACGACTGAACGGATTTGAATGAAATTTAGCACACGGGTAGACCATGACCTGAAAAAGGACATAGAATACTTTTTAACCGGTATTACTGGGATCATTTCCGACCTCCACCTGGGTGAAAGCGCGGGTAAAAGCTAGCGTCAAAGAAAGAGCAATCTTACCAAAACAAATGAAAGTCTTTCCCGCACAATACAAAGGACTATCATTCTAAGACTGCACAACATTTACTAGAAGTTGTTTTAGAATTTCATTTCTTAATTACTAAGGCGTGAGATGAGAAAACTCACACCGCAAAATGTATGCTTCCAACAAGTGAACGGGTGATAACAAAAATTAATAATTTATTAAGTACAATGAGGAGCTCGTGGCTATGTAATAACAGCCGCACGGGTCGATCCGTCAGGTTAAGCTACGCTTGCCAGGGTTGGTCAGTGGATGAGTGACCATCTTTACATATCGAGATTCCTCCGTGCCTCGGAAAGCACGCTAAGCCGTTGGTCCCGGCTGTTATTCGTGGATCTTTGACAGTCGTTACGGGTCGTCAGAACCCCCAAAGTCTGACAACCATCAGTCTTACCAAGGGGTATCGTATTACCCAGTAACTGGGTTGTGGAGGTCAGATAGGCAGTCGCTCCATGTGAAATACTGGTATTCAGCTGCATCCGGTTAGACTGGAAGCCGACCCCAACATAGTTGGGAAAAGGCTAGGCAGATTGAGTAAGTACAACGAAGTATGAAAAGAGCATCTAGTGTAGATTGTAGTTTATTGACACGTATCTTGGAAATTATTAGTGTGATAGTGGATGTTAGAATAATTTTATTTATGTTCTGTTCGGTCTCATCGCCGTACATTCTTTTGCTTACTCTGTAACCTACTTTAGGCCAAAGATGCGCGTCATAATCTAGCAATATAAAATAAAATAACTAACGAATTTAAATATCTTATCTTAGCTTTCAAAAAATCGCCTTCCACTCTAGAATAGGGATGATGCCTGGGTAAAAAAAAAGAAATTCTATTTAGTCCGTCAGTCAGATAATAAAAAAATATTAGACACGTATTTTTGGCTTTATCATATTAATAAAAAAATACTTAGCTATCACGCATAAAAGTTGAGGAGTGGGGGCTCGCTACGTCACTGGTACGTATAAAACCTGGCTACGCGTGACGTCATGCCATATTTTAACTCAATGTATCGCCGTAATTTTTTGATTACGTAAAAAAAGAAAAAATACGTGTCCAATATTTTTTAATAATCTCTATGACGGACAAAAAATAAATTTTTAGTCATCATCCCTATTGTTACTTAATCTTAACTTAAATAAACGTAACTACTTAGTGCATCTTAGTCAACCGTTTTTCACTATACTAACTAAACTTACAAACCTTCACGACATATCGGTATGGTCAGCAACAGAAGTCGGTTAACACTGCTTCTTTTTGACATCATCTAAATTAACACAAAATGATATGAAAACCTGCTTTTTAGCATTTTATTTATTAGATAAGAGTTAATTTTCTTTAAAATTTACATCTGTTCCGATTTTAATTAAGTATTTTTCTCAATAATTAAGATTTAGAAAACTCAAGTGTTAATCGACTTTTGTTGCTGACTGTACAAGCTGTGTCAAAATCAAATTGACAAAAGCTAATCGCGATGTTCTTGGAACTGGCTTAAAGGTCTTCCAAACGTAAATGCATAATGAGAAAATTGCAACAGCTGATCTAAAACTTAATAGACAAAAAAAAACTATGAAAATGTAGGTGTTGGATACATGAAGTTGGATAGATGGAAGAGAATTTTGAAATCCGCTACGAAACACAGAAATCCGGTACGAAGTGTGCTACGCGTACGTAGCAAACTTCGCGTAGCGCGTAGCTATTTGCTACGAAACACGTAGCATGTGAATGTGCTAGAATGTATTATATCAAGAATGTGTGCTGGGAAAATGTTAGCATTGGTATAATATCAGAAATATTTATGTTGGCATTACTGTTCCTCCAAATATCCAATACTACATACACATTTCTTTCATGGAAACCAGAACACCGTGAATAAATAATGAATACAGGTGGCACAATATTACCGACAGAAGACAATGCACATACAGACATACAAACTGTACAATACAACAATAAGGAAAATGTTTGTTTTGATTAGTTGTATAGGAACGTCTGAGAGCGCACGTAAGTTCCTACTTAAGTGGGTAAATGTGATTTATTTTGTTGGAACAAAGATTTTTCTATACGTGTTATGCTGAGATTATTTCTAGACTGTGTGATCTTTGAGATGGTATTTGGCTTGTGTACCTAAATCTATTTTATTATGCTTTTATTTTATGAGTTATGTTTAACGTCAGGGTAGTAGTTTCGTCTGAGAAATGCGCAGATTAAGGCTTATTATCACAACATTTGAAATAACATAAAACGGAATATGCTAATAATTATAATGTCTCCAGCACCCTAGAGGTAACTAATGTTAGTAGACTAATTATAATCACTTATATATCACATTATAAGCGAACTATTGTTTTTTAGGGTTCCGTACCTACCCAAAGGGTAAAACGGGACCCTATTACTAAGACTCCGCTATACGTCTGTCTGTCTGTCTGTCCGTTGTTGCCGCTATAACAACAAATACTAAAAACCAGAATAAAATAAATATTTAAGGGGGCTCCCATACAACAAACGTGATTTTTTTTCGTTTTTGTAGATAATGGTACGGAACCCTTCCTGCGCGAGTCCGACTCGCACTTGGCCGGTTTTAAGTTCTCATGACAAATAAAGTTCTTTAACCCAAACGAAAGTACTTAAAAACTTTTAAGTAAAAGTACTGAACTCATAATGTGAATGTTCAACGGAATATCACAAAAAAAAAAACCGGTCAAGAGCGAGTCGGACTCGGGCACTGAGGGTTCCGTTCCGATTTCTGAAAAAGTGTGCTACTTAGAGACATCGTTTTATTTTTCCTGTAATCTTTACATAAACTTCTATCACATAGAATAATTTCAGAGTTTTCGCTTTGCAAACTTCGGAGAAAAGGGGGGGGGGGGAACGGTATTTTTTTACATTTTACATCAAAAGTCGAAAACTATGCGGCCTAAAAAAAATAAAAAATAGTTTGAAAATGTGCAAACAGCGTTCTTTCATATGATACTCCACATGACCTAGTAGCCCCACTTTAAATTTTTAAGAATCCCTTTCAGTCCTAGTTGCAAAAAAAAATTAATTATTTTTATTTCTTTCTTATTTGCAAAATAGTTGGGTAAACGTCATCTAAACCTATTCTTAATTTCAACTTGATAGCATTAGTAGTTCTTGAGATATCCAGCTGTGACAGACAGACAGACTGAGTCACACCATAAGGGTTCCTTTTTTACCATTTTGGTACGGAACCCTAAAAATCACACAAAGACCCCATTTTAATACGGCTAGAAAGCCGATTCTAGAAAGCAAAAAAAATGTCATTTAAACATCATACCAGACTCTCAATCCTGGTTGAAAGCCTTATGGTTTTTTTTATATGTAGTTCAAACCCAAATCATTCTCATTCTACTGGGGAAAAAGAAGCCATAACATTCATAAAACAATAACATAACACCTTAACATTGAAAATATTCCTATCAGAGAACGACAACCATCTGGCGGTAATGGGAATAGTACCCATAACGGAAACATACCACCTACTCGTGAGTCGAACAATAAAAGCAATACAAAACAAAGAAGATAATTAGGAACAAAATACAATAGAGTTACAATCCCTTTGCATTAACACGTCTTCTTTGAAAATGATAACATCATTGAAGAAACGCTGCACGTACATACGTGAACAAACAACAATATTCTTGTTCGAAAAAGTTGTACATACAACGGCAGTTACAACAGTACCAAACTTCTGCTGAGGTATATCAATGCTGATAAATAAAAGGTAATAAAAATCCCATCCGAGGAACCCTCACAAAAGTTTAAAAGTTTCTACTTTAAAGTGACTGTACAATGTCCACATTTGAACGCGGTCTCATACATAGTAAATTGCGTCGCGGTCGCCCGATATTGCCGTCGGGTAAAGTATTCCGTGACAGTAGCTCTTAACATTGCCTGATGTTGGTGTTTAGATCGAGTGGATTTTCAAAGTTATCTGTAACAGCACCTCATTTATTGGTATCGGTATCGATTTTATTTGAACGGTTAGAAAAGTACCTATTCTTATTTTTGTGAACAGAAATATGTAATCGGTCAGCCAAAATGGCTAGTTGGTTAGTTGGTCAGCAAAAATGTCTAAATTAGTCAGCAATTAATGTCATAATGGATTGCTCTAAATTATTTGAATATACATTAAAGCTGAGCGTCCACTGGTCCGCGCCGGCCGCACCGCACGCACGGCACGCAACGGATTGAACGGATTTGCCGATGGCATGCGTCCACTGTCCACTGGTCCGCGCCGGCCGGCCGGAACGCACGCACGGCACGCAACGGATTGAACGGATTTGCCGGTGTCATGTGTCCACCATTTTTATTTAGTCTGAGTGTTTTTGTTGTTGTCAGTAGACGTCGCGCGTTGTCATGGAGATTGACGAAGATATTATTAAGTACTAGCTTCTGCCCGCGACTTCGTCCGCGTGAAATTTCTTGTCCCCCAACGACGCATCGCATCGCAACGCCTGCCCGCGCTATTACTTCGTTAGCGCTTAAGCATCCTTTCTGACATTTTTTCTTTTTGCTCGGCTCCTAAGGTCCTTAGCGTGATGTTAAATAGCCTATATCCTTCCGCATCGCCTGCCCGCGCTATTACTTCGCGCTCGGCTCCTAAGGGCCCTAGCGTGATGTTAAATAGCATATATCCTTCCGCATCGCCTGCCCGCGCTATTACTTCGCGCTCGGCTCCTAAGGGCCCTAGCGTGATGTTAAATAGACTATATCCTTCCGCGTCGCCTGCCCGCGCTATCACTTCGCGCTCGGCTCCTAAGGGCCCTAGCGTGATGTTAAATAGCATATATCCTTCCGCATCGCCTGCCCGCGCTATTACTTCGCGCTCGGCTCCTAAGGGCCCTAGCGTGATGTTAAATAGACTATATCCTTCCGCATCGCCTGCCCGCGCTATTACTTCGCGCTCGGCTCCTAAGGGCCCTAGCGTGATGTTATATAGCCTATAGTTAGATAGACCTCCTCAAGAACTGGGTTATAAAATGCAAAAAGTTTTTTTCAAATCCGACTGGGGTAGTTCCAGAGATAGCGCGTTCAAACAAACTAACAAAGAAACAAACTCTTCCGCTGTATTCCACCGACATTATTGAACAACGAATTAAGAATATCATTCTTAATTCGTTGTTATTGAAATAATAAATCGAGAGGGTCGTGAATCCGCGGAAAATGTCGCAATTCAGAAAAAATACTTATTTGCACAACGCCAACTATGGGTAAATTGATAAAACGTCCGCACTAAACATGTTCGCTCAAGAGCGACCGGTATGAATTAAAGTTATTTTGCGTTTTAGTAATTTTATATTATCTCCGAAACTGTATGACCAATTGACATACTGTAAAGGCCAAATCTTATCTCCATGATGTCCTTGTGATCATAAAATAACTTATTTTGATAAGGATTGATGTTTTGTTCTTTAAATAATCATCCAAACGTAAGTATGTCTAAAAAATACTTTTTTAAAGCAATAAAAGATGTATAAAAGATAAAATATAAAAGATAGAAATATGGTGTCGCGGACTTTTTTGTAGAATTATTTAAGACGGACCAAACTGCCACACATTGTTATCAATTATAAACAACCGTTTAGGCAGCGCATGCAAAAAAGTCTGTTTAAAGAGGTATTTCTTTCCGACTTGTTAGACAAAACTTGTGATAGCTTGGCTAATATGCATGATATAAATATAATTTATAGCCTATAGCACTCAGGAATAATGTAGCTTTCTACCAGTGAAAAAATTTTTAGAATTGGATCATTAGTTCCGGAGATTACCCCCTACATACAAACTTACAAACTTACAAACTTACATACAAATTTTACCTCTTTATAATATTAGTATAGATGTAATACTACTTTTTATGTAATGTTATGTAATATTAAAAGATAGAAATATGGTGTCCCGGACTTTTTTGTAGAATTATTTAAGACGGACCAGACTGCCATACATTGTTCTCAATTATAAACAACCGTTGAGGCAGCGCATGCAAAAAAGTCTGTTTAAAGAGGTATTTCTTTCCGACTTGTTAGATAAAAATTGTGATAGCTCGGCTAATATGCATGATATAAATATAATTTATAGCTTATATCACTAAGGAATAATGTAGCTTTCTACTTGTGAAAAAATTTTTAGAATTGGATCATTAGTTCCGGAGATTACCCCCTACATACAAACTTACAAACTTACAAACATACAAACTTACATACAAATTTTACCTCTTTATAATATTAGTATAGATAAATATAGTAGCAAAATATATAACACCTTTTTCACGAGTGAAACTAAACGTAAATGATGTTAGAGAAACCATAGAAACAGTCAGTAGGTACTGTTGACTTTTGAAAATATTTCTTCTGTTTCGTTGCTATGGTTTCGTTCAAATTTGATATTCCCTATAACAATATATTAGGAATTATTATTTATTCCATTTCATTTTGATTCCAAATCGTCACTATTATTTTTGTGAATACACTTCATAAATTAATGAAGTTAATGTGTGTTCCTACAGTTTCGTTCATTGTTTCTGTGTCGTGTGTTGTGTGTTCTGGTGATCTGTTTTGTGTTCTTTTACAACTTAGGACCAATCTTAGGACTGTGCTTGTTTTCTAAATAAATATTATTTCATTTCTATCTACCATTTTATTCCGTTTCATTTATTGGTATGTCTCTTGATGATGGCATTTATAGTTTAGGATTTTGAAGAATGTTTATGTTATTTATTTTGTGAAATAGGTTAATTCTTATGTGTATGTTTCGAATTCTAAATTTCCTCTAGAATATGAATTTGTCATCGTAGTCTTATTTTATACACATAAGAATTAATTTATTCCACAAATAAAATAACATATAATCATTCTTCAATACAATGTTTAGGGATTTAATACTAGAAACAAAAACTCCTAAAAGCGCCATCTAGTGAGCTAGCGAAGGAGTCATTAGGACATGCAGCGCTATCTCTAGGCTTGGGTACTCACTTTTTACAAAACGAAAACCTCAGTGGCCCATCTATATTACTTTATAATTATAGTGTATTATCTATGGCTTGTTGGCAGAAGATGACTGCAGTTGCCTCTGCCGTTGACACGTGCCGCTTATATCGATGAGCACGAGTCTAAACATTATTATCATTTTTGAATTTTGATAATAAAGCACAACAGAAATGCAGTCAGAAACCAGAAACTCAATTTTGTTTTTAATTTGTTAATACAACATTAGTTTTTGTTTATAATAAACCTGAAAAGGGGTCATTGTACTCATCATTGAAAAAAAAATCAGCTGTTCAGTACATTTTGACGAGTTTGATGTAGATAAATGTACTGGACTGCAGATTTTTTTTTAGCGATTTCAAGGTTGATCCCGTAGAAAAAATTGTTCAAAATGATGAGTACAATGACCCATTTCGGGTTTAGTATAAACAAAAACTAATGTTGTATAGACTAGTCTTTATGCATATAAGGACTAGTCTAGAAAAAAAAAACATTGTCTTCGTCAATCCCTGGAATCGGATGGAATCAGTAGGATGACACTGACAGATGAGATGAGTTCAAAAATGCGTTCCGTGCCGGTGACGTCACCGGCATTCCTTATGACGTCACCGGCACGCATCGCCTTTTTTGCTCATATATGCCGGCGGTCGGTGCGGCCGGTATCGATAGTGGACGCAGTTCTATATGAATTCATACAGAGCAAACCAAAATCCGTTGCGTGCCGTGCGTGCGGTGCGGCCGGCGCGGACCAATGGACGCTCACCTTTAAGCTGCATTGAGCGACACATGTATAATCAAATTTTAGTAAGTAATCAACGGGTAGGTAAGCAAAATATTTAAATTTTGTTCATCAAATAAAAATAGCAATAAAACCTTACTGGTCATTCGCAAAATGTAGTAAGGCGTGGTCGACGGAGCGGGGCTCAGCGGAACTCCTATTTCTGGACCGAATTTGAACCTAACCTGTCCGAGTACGATGAGTGACAAACTGTCAAACATTAGCGTCACTTAAATTATAGTTATCTCAAACAGATAATTCTACCTCTTGGACAATGGTCCAAGAGAACTCAGAATAATAGCAACATAATTAACAATAGCTAGGAAAATAACATGAATATTCCATGGTTCAATTTGACATAGTAGCAATATTTAAGGCATAGACTTATAAAAAAAGATGGACTCCGCACCACGCATATCGAAAGTGAAGCACCCTACCGATCTATGTGTGCGTGATTTGAGTACCTGCAAAGACGCCGTCGCTCGTGTAACGTAATGGCGGCCGGTAGACTTACTATGGTGTGAATGTGTGCGTGCTGGCTTGTAGACATTAGCGCACTGACTTACTATGGGTGCTTCAGTTATTGTTAAAGGAGACGGCGTCCGCCTTTTTTTTTAGGTCCATGATTTAATGTATAATATCAAATTACGTAACTTACGTGACACCTGTTCACATCACAACAGCACTAGCACTAGCCACTTGAACGTCCAACGTTTCGTTACCAACGACCTTATAAAACATACAATTTTAAACATAAAACCATTCAAATCCTACTACAGTAGGATTTTAATGGTTTTGGTGGTGGTGTGTTTACTCGAAATCTTGCTGACCAAGTAATTATTTTGCAGCTCGACTGTTACTAAGCAGACACAAATAGATACATGATAAGTCAAGCGGACTGATATTGGTTAAATTGTTGACATTTTGTAACATTGTTTGCAGAACAAGGGTTGCAGCCTGATTTTTATTTATTGCAAGCAAAATCTTTGTATGCTGTCCAAATGATTGAATGGCCTATTTTAGTTGCGAATCAATTTTAATAACTACAAACCATTTAATTACTTCCCATTTTACAAGGTTCTGGCGATATAGACTGACGTCGTAATGAATACTCTAGATTGTCACAAAGTTAATCATCCACACTAGCTCTGTTGCCCTAGTATTGCACAAGACTGAAACCAGTCTATGAATGGCGTATGTCAAACATACTATTGCCAAACATGTCTCGTGGGACATCGCAGACATTGTTAACGACGACGAACATGTCCTGCTTGGGAATACGTTAACTATCGAAATTGACTAGAGCTTGTACGTTATGATGGCTTTAAGTTTAGTGTTGGCGGTATCGATCGACCGCCGTCAGTTTTCTGGTCCCCTGGTAGATGTTTATGGAAACATTGGACAGGGCAATTAAATTAAAACAGTTTTTTGTCTTTTAGGTAATGTTACTATATTGCTAGGTCGATATTGGTAGGATTGTGATCTTTAAAATCTATAACGTTAAAATAAATATCACTCTAATCTTCAATTTTCAAAGTACCTGGTTACTTTTAAATTTCAACTGAAATATTATGACGCTCAGTAAAAAAAAACTTATATAGTTTACTTATATTTTTTATTTTGTAATGAAAACACGAGAATTTCGGCTATATTTAACTTTGTTTAAAGGCTTCCTGTTTTTGCGCAGCATCATATAATAGATCAAAGAGATATTTTGGGCAGAAAAATAAATGCGGATGGGCGAAATGAATGTTCCAGATACTTTAATTTTGTTAAACAATGTTTATTTTCAGTCAAAGGCAGAAACTTTGGTCTCTACGTTTTAGGTAAAAGGATATTAAAATCGTTTTTAGATGAAAGAAAAACGATTTAAACGTGACAAAATAATTACTGATCCTTATTTTAGTCTCCAGTATGCCCTGATTGAAAAATGAAAACAACGATAATTCTAAATAATGATGCAGTGTGTGTGTGTGAGGGTATGTGGGGTGTGTGTGTGTGTGTGAAGTGTGTGTGTGTGTGTATTGTAGTAGGTGTGGATTTTTGTGTGGAGGAACTAAATGATTACGTGAATGACTTGCTAGTAGATTTTGGTGTTAACTCACTATTTCCTCAGTGTCGTTGTATGACAGGGAGAGAAGCCAGTTTTTTGTCAATATTTTAAATGAGTGTGTGTTAAGACCTTTAGTATCACAGCGCTTGCTTATTTTATTGTAGATATGAGTGTGTAAGTAAGAGGGGCACCGTCTGGCCAGAAGACTGTTTGCATTAGGAAGAGGGACATGTAAGATACGTTTTGAGAGCAGGCTTTGGTAGTCAGGTCTGTTTTTAATAGACTTGTGTACATGCAGTGCGGCACTAATTATAAACAGTTGACGTACTCGAAGAACCGGAAATTCACTGTATAGCAGGTCTGTCGGGAACCTAAAGGGCTTTCGAAGCATTACTTTTATTACGGCTCTTTGAGCTCTTTCTATTTCAATAAATCTGCTTTTCCCGGCTCCACCCCAGACGGAGATTCCATACTGGAGTACAGATTGACAGAGACCTAGGTATATTGTTCGGAGAATTTTAATAGGTGTGCAGTCTCGTAGTTTCTTCATAACGTAGATTAGTTTTCTGACGCGGCCCGCTAGCAAGTGTATGTGAGGTTTGAATGATAAATTTTCGTCTATAGTAATACCTAGATATCTAAGGGAGGAAATGCGGTCTATAGGAGTACAGATACAGTTTGTGAGTGGTGAATTGTGATCGTTGCGACATGTGTGGAATTTGAGTGTCAATTGGCAAGGAGGACTGGAAGCTATGGTTTTGAAGAAAGTGATGAGCTTAGTTTTTTTTATGTTAAGTGCAAGTAAATTTCTACTAAGAGTCTCTGAGATTGTAAGCAGACCATGTTCGGCAAGATGGTACACTTGTTCCCAAGTTTTGGAATGGAATATGATTGCCGTGTCGTCAGCATAAGAAATTATTTCAGCGTTTTGAAGCGGTGCATTAAGGATATCGTTCATATAGAAGGCAAAAAGGGTCGGACCGAGAGTACTGCCTTGAGGGATTCCAAAATTGATAGGCAGTAATCCACTAGAGTAGTCTCCTACTTTTACTAGTTGCCGGCGATTTGTTAGATAGCTTCGAAACCAGTCTAACGCGTTTCCTCGTATTCCTATAGCCTCTAGTTTGGACAGGAGTAGATCTATCGATATTGTGTCAAACGCCTTGGCCAGGTCAAGAAAAACTGCCATGACGTTTTCGCCCTTTTCAATACAAGAAGCTATGGAGTTGGTTAGTAGTATAGCGGCGTCCTCGGTCGACTTGCCTCTTCTAAAGCCAAACTGTCTTTCAGATATTAGATTGTAATCTTCTAAAAAATTTACTAGTCGCTTATTTACCACTTTTTCGAGAAGTTTTGATAGAATGCACAATAGTGCGATAGGTCGATAGTTCTCCGGTAGTTCTTTAAGACCGCTTTTATGAATGGGTCGGACACAGGCAACCTTCCAGCAGTCTGGGAAGATGCCGTTTTCCAAACTTAAGTTTAAAATATGAGTGAGTGGTTTTAGCAATGTTTTTTTGAGTAGTAAAATTATCCTGACACTAATTTCATCCAGTCCGCTGGCGCTATCAATTTTAAGTTGATCAAAAAGTTTTTCTATTTCGTCCTTATCCGTTGGGTGGAAGAAGAAAGAGTGTGGTGGAGTTTCACGTGGTTTATATTTGCTCGCAAGGGATGCTTGGGTCTCGGACAGTCGCGTTAGTATGAGATCTGAAAGATTTTTGCCTAGAGAAGTGAAGTAAGCATTACAATTATTTAAAGAATCGACAGGGTCCTGTGCGTTAGATAATAACTGGGAAGAATCACTTTTTTCAGTATTTGGGTTGTAAATAGATTTGATAGTGTTCCAGAGCATTTTTGGGTTGTCTTGGTTTTTGATTATGAGTTGAGTATTATAATCGGTTTTAAGTTTATGTAGCAAGTCGTTACAGAAATTTTTGTACCTAGTGTACACGAGGCGTCGCATTTCGTCATTTGGATAGGATCTTAAGGCTAGATGAAGATTATCACGGTGCCTCATGCATCTCATGAGGCCTGGCGTTATCCATGGCTTTATGTTGTATTTACTTCGACTGACGGTGATTTTACGTGAGTTTCTAGCGATTGAGTTGGAAATAGTTTCGATTAGTGAGTTAACGGAGGAGTTAGTGCAATTGGTAGTTAAGACGTTAGACCAGTCTATGTTTTCCATCTCTGCGGCGACTGCCTCTTCGTCAAGTTTTATTTTATACCGGGGTTTAGCTTTGGTGAGAGTGTGTTTTTGAGCTATGGCAGCCATGATTATATCATGATCTGTAATAGATGATTTTCCTATGATTCCTACAGATTTGAAGTTTGACTTGATAAAAATGTGGTCGAGACAGTTGCGCTCTCTGGTAGGCTCGGTTATCGCAGGCAAAAGTCCATGCGTTGCCATGAGACTTAGATATTCAGTGTGCTTGTTGTTGTTTGTATTATAAATATCAATGTTAATGTCTCCGGTTACTATAATAGTTGGGTACTTTTTTAACTGCGTAAGGACTGTGTCTAAGGAGATCATAAAATTATCAATGTTTGGGAAAGAGGGAGAGCGGTAGATTTCCAGGACAGCCACTTTGTCATCTAGTATTGTAAGAAGACTGTCCGCTTCTGCGACTTCTGTATCCAATACAGAAATATTCCAAGAGGTTTTGGTGTAGATGACTACACCTCCGTTTTTATTTTGTTGAGTATAAGTGCGGGATGCGGAATACCCTGGTAGTTGGTCAAGTACTGTCATGTCACTTAACCAACACTCTGTCAAAACTATAGCGTCGAATTCCATGTCAAGGCGCTGGAAGGCTGTGTAAAAGTTATCAAAATTGTGCTGGTAACTTCTAATGTTAAGCGAAACGATTTTAAAATTGTTAGAGTTAGGTAGCAGTTTCCTACATTCTTCTAATTGGTTACATGTGTGACAATGTATAGTAACATTATCTCAATAAATTTATGTGAGTATTTATTCATTTACGAGTATATTTGTTGACTATGTTTGTTTCAGATCAGCACAAAATAAATTTATTGATATTAATTAAAGCTATTGCTAGCAATAGCTTTATAGCTTTGGCACTGGTGATTTATACCACCACCACCACCACCATAATTTATATGCATAATTGAAATTCAGTTCTGTTTCACTATATCAAACAAATTATTAACCTAAATATAGGTAGGTACCATTAAACATGGACACACCTAAAAGCAAAGTTTCTAGATTAGTTTTAATATTTAAAGTGCTAACCGCATTTAGTTATGTTCCGCGTTGGTTGTTTTGACTAAATAACTGTGTGGTTTCGTTTGCTGTTCTCGTAAATTTTTAACGGTCACTGACAGCTTTTAACAATGCGATTCAAATTAACGGTATTGTCAAAATGGGAATAGCCGTTGATAACATAATCGTACTGATAAATGAAATGTCTTTTTGTGATTTACGAATAAAATACAAATGAATAGGACACAAATTTTACAATTTTACAATTTAGTAGTCGTTTTTAATGAATTAACTATAGTATAGACAATATTCAGATTACTACAGTATCCGTAGCATTATTTTCTCGGTAAAAAAAACGATATCCTCCTCTAGAAAACAAGAATACAAAAATATATTGATTGAACTAACCAATGAATATTTGATAAACATCTATATGCGGAAAAACGATTAAACCTATGTTAAACAAATTACACCATAATTTCAATAAATTGAAGATGCAAATTTATTCGACTATTCGTGTTTGAAATAGTTTATACCCAATAGAATAGATGGCATTATGTGACAAAGTTAACAAAACTTAAACGTTCAACAACAGGGAAGTAATGCTTTAATATTTAAAGTTAATGATAGTTATGATGGAAGACGTTGTTTAAGTTTAAATGTTAATTACATACAAAGTAATGGGCATTGAAATTGTTTATTAAGTGCAGTTACAATAGGCAGATTTATTGACTTAAGAACTAAGTATATTAATAATGTGTCAGTTTATGTTTGAAAGTCTTCGCTGTCTTCATCTATAATAATAATATATTTTAGAATGTCTCATTTTGAATTCTCTCCACCGGCAGAAACTACAATCTGCCTAGCCTTTTCCCAACTTGCTTGTTGAGTTCGGCATATAACATGGAGCGACTGTCTATCTGACCTCAACAACCCAGTTACTGAAACTGATTGTCAGACTTCTTGCGCTTCTGACTGACAAAGATCTACATTGTGGTTGAAAAAAGTAAGGTGTAAGGAAACTATTATAATGCACTTCAAGTAGACGTTAGAAAACGTCATTCTAAAATCATAGCATCAAATTCCCTTCATATAAACCAGACAATATTAATGCCTGTTCCACCAGCAAGTTACTCATAGCCACCGTTATCCTGTACATAAAGCTCAGTTTGTTAGTCAACTAAATCTGAGGAGCCACGCGACACACCATTAATCTTGTCCCTAACATCCGGACGTAATATATAGTTTATATACTCTTAATGACCGTCGAACTAATTTCTCAATTAAGTCCCAACTGTTACCTACTCTAAGCGGGTCATTGGATTTTGGTCCGTGAATTTTGTAAGGAGTCTTTTTGGTGCGGACCTTTTCAAATATTTTGAGATTTTTTAGGTTGAAATTATAAATCTACTAGCTTCTGCCCGCGAATTCGTCCGCGTGTAAGCGTTGCATCGCATTGCCTGCCCGCGCTAGTATTACTTCGTTTTGACTTAGCGTTCTGACTTTTTTTTTCTTTTTGCTCGGCTCCTAACATTACGCCAGGAGTCTTAACTCCTGGCGTAATGTTAAGTAGCAAATTTAAAAAGAAAATCAAATCCGTCCTGCAGTTCTAGAGATTAGCGTGTTCAAACATACAAACAAACAGAAAAACAAACTCTTCAGGTTTATTATTAGTAATAGATTCAGTGTAAAGTCAAAGATTGTATTTCAATTAGGCCTTTACGGGCCGATTTCAATCATCAGGTTGTCATCAGTACGAAAGTTGGTTGCCCGTTCCAAAACGTACATTTGTTTTCTATGAAAAATAACGGGCTATAAATTCCATGGTTACTATCTACCATCTACTTCAACTATCGACTTTAAATCATTAAACATGTTTTTTTTTAATCTATTTTTTTAAATATATATTGCCTTTTCTAAAACCAATTCACAGATGTACATACATACATACCTTGACAGTTAATAGATGACCGTCCCATCGTCCATTATCAGTACAAAACCCTTATCTTGATTAAACTTAAACCCTACAGGTACAGGCTCGATCGATACAATCCATTTCCTGCTTTCCCTTTCGTGGTTAAATTAAGCGTGACAAATGCTCCGATGTCCTGTTTAATGACTTAAGTTAATTTCGGTTGAGTTCGCCATTATCTCATTGATGTCTCGTATGTATGCCCAATTTGATTGGCTTTTGTTTTTTGTTGTTGTTGTTTTGTTTGGAATCCAATTTTGGATCGATTGAATCAGATTTATTTGGTGCTTGCTTACTCATCGGGATTATAAAAAGGGGTTCAGTGGTATTAAAAAAAAACTTTAAAAATACGTCATTAAGTAATTATTTGATATTTTATCGTTTCACTATTTAAATGATAAAGAACCTAACAATCTTTTAAAATATTACATCTTATTATGTGACGATGAATTTTGTTACATTAATAAAATGACGTGCCCAAATAAAATATTCTGGATCATAAAGTATCCAATTTACTTAAAATCTCTAACATAAAATATTATCACCTGCTGTTTTTATGATACTGGTTATTCATCTTTCGCTTTAATTCATTTTGTTACATCAGTCGCCGTACGGCTTCAGGGGTATAAAATTCTTATTGTTTGTTATCTCCGTTTTCTTTTTATCTCGAGTTGGGAAATTTATGGATTATGGGTAATTAATAGGCAGATATCGCATGAAGCTATTTCTCAACACACATAACCTGCAAGATATTCGACGGCAGAAAAGATATAGACACAATGACTTTTTCATTTGACAAAACTTTTGACACATGCCATAGTTCATAGCACCATTATTGATATATGTTTATATCTTAGATCTTAGATTTCTATAATCTAAGGTTTATATTTTATTTACCAATAATCCTCACATACAATACATAGAAATAAAACAAAATACAAATGCATAAGATTAATTTTGAAAGGAAGGAGCAAGCAATTTTAAACTTTATTTTTGTTTGCTGCTTCTATGCATTTTGTTATTGTGTCTCCAAAGTTATATTCATTTGTGAACATGTGCGTTGAATTTGCAGTTTTCGTTTTTATTTGCGAGATATTTTCCTCAAACTATTGAACCGGAAACTGTTCTAAAATTGTGCAAGAATTAATGTGGATTTTGTGAGTATGGATTTTAGTTTATCCTATATTACTAATATGAAACATAAAATTAACAAAAACTTTAATCCCACCTACAAAATTAAACACGAGACACAAACAACCCCACAGGAGAACAAGCCCCTAATAAATTCCAACCGAGCAATTCCCTAGACCGCCAACTAGAAGATCGATGTACCTGTTAACATATTTGCAACTTCTAACACGTACTATGCTAGGTACAGAAACTTCAGAACGTCTATCTTCTGCTATTGCAAGTGGGGTAACAGCTGCATTTTACTAAGTAATGGCTTCGTACATGACACCGGTGATACCAACCGGCAAAGTCCCACACTGTATTTTTCATGTAACTCGAAATTTCTTTTGAAGACAGGTAATATTTCATTCGGACAAATGATCACTTAAATTTTTGACTTGGAAATAGAAGTAGGTAGGTATATACTCGGGCTACGAGACTTGGAAAGAATGTTTATCGTCGTTTAATTTTATTTGCTTTTGTTATTCTTAGTCTCTTCTTCTACTTTTCCATCTATTGGATCCATTTCAAAAATGAAACTGCATTTTTATTTCTCAATCGTATTTCCCTACGAATCTTCTCTGTTCAATTTTGCGAGCCCATCCGAAAAGTGTTCTCAAAAGATTACCATACGAGATACCACTGGCCACACATTCACTTGGTGCTCTTTTACGAAATTGTGTCATGTCATATTCACCACTCCCCTCACTTGAGCCTGTACTACGAAATGCTAAAATGTTTCAAGCCCCGTGTTGAGTTTGTAAGTGTCCCTCGACGGAGGCGATCCACGTAAGTGCCTAGTATTCATTTGAATGCCATATTATGAAGAATAAACTGTTATAATAGTAAAAACACTACAACAATTAAAAACAATAATAACAAAAGTACTCGCAAAGAACAAAAGAAACCAACAAATGATTACAAAGGAAGGTCTACAAGAGGAAAATAATTTCCAATCTGACAATTTACCAAAACAAATAAGGGCGAAATAAACGAACCAAATTGTTTGAGACAAAAGCAAGGATTCTCCGAACAGAACCTGAAACTATAATTAAATTAAAGTGAACTTTAAAGAAAGCTTCCAGTAAATAGAGAAGACCTGGTATTTTGAGGTTAACTCCGAAAATATTTGAATATAAAAGTTCCTTATTCAGATTCAATAGAAGTATAGTATCTTAAGTGCTTTCAATGGTAAATTCAATAGCTATTCACGTCACTACCGAGATAGGTGTAGAGTTCCTGCATTTTGCATAACGTTGCCTCGAAATATTTGGAAGAAAGACCTCCGCTTATGCTCCGTTGTCGTTTAATACTATTAGATGTACTTCCTTTAGAACTTTCTAGAATGTGTCTATAAGATGCAAAGTAGTTTAGAAAACATGGATTGAAGGCTAAGGTTTTCTTTATTTAAGAGCGTTTATGCCGTGCGGCATTTCATACAAACTTGTTTGTCGAAATGAATGAACCGATTTTAATGAAACTTCTTACGCATAACCATACATAGGTCTAAAGAGTGTATTAAGAACATTTTCGAAAAATAGTGTTACAGTTAAATTCGACCGATTTTAAATATTCCATTGAAACAGAGATTTCCAATTTTATTTTTTAAATAAGAAATTTCGTAAATATTCTTAATACACTCTTTAGACCTCTGTATCCTGCTTATGCGTATGAAGTTTCATTAAAAGCGGTTCATTTATCTCGAAAAATAAGGACTGTAAAGTTTGTATGTAATGCCGTACAACGTAATCGCTCCTAGGTCGCTCTAGAGCAGATGTAAAGATTTTATTTTAGGGTGCATTATGAAGCCTCCTTTATGACGGTAATCATCATGACGGGTCATCATGGTATCCTTCGATATAATAATTATGACAAGCCGTAAGTAGTAGTATTGCAAAAAGTCATCCCATGGATTGGTCGCACACGTTGCAAATGTAAGACTAATATTTTTTAGAAAAGTAAGTTTTATTGCATTGTACACATAAACTCATGCCTTCTTCCAGTAAGAAGGTAAGATGAAACTAAATAATGCCACCTGCTACAATCCTTACATACTCTTTTTGTTTCGTTTACGTTCATAGGTACACGTGATTAGTAACGCATCGATAATAAAGTCATAATACAGGATGTATCAGAAAGGTGTGATACAGACCATGAAACTGAACTTTCTCCATGGTACCAACATCGTAATCTACGGGGTGTAAGTGTAAACAGTGGCAATATTTTAAGGGGTCATTGTACTCATCATTATAAACAATTTTTATTATGGGACCAAACCTGATATCGTGAAAAAAAAAAATCTGCTGTTCCCTACATTTTGACGAGTTATGCGAACATATAAATGTACTGAACAGCTGATTTTTTTTTTCGCGATTTCAGGTTTGGTCCCACAATAAAAGTCGTTCATAGTGATGAGTACAATGACCCCTTAAAATATTGCCACTGTGTACACTTACACCCCGTAGAAAACAATATTAGCCGTCCCATACATCTTTTTTTTTTTGAGGGTGGGAAATCATCAAATAACTTCTCCCGCTCTGGGTGGAGCGGAAGGGCGTGTCAGACCTTTACTGACTAAAACCCACCCGTGTTCCTTCAGTTGCCTATACCAGGGCCGCAATATCTTCTTAAAACTTCTTAAAGCGACCCCAGTGGCGTCGGCCCTATTGGACCCCATCATTTGCTGACATCTCTTTGAGGCGCGCGTGGAACACAACGAACTGTCGACCCGGGCCTGGTCCTTACCGGACGGCGAGCTACCCGCTACTCACCGTCCGCAGGCCCGTGCCTACGGTGGCCAGGGCGTCTCCTGCGGCGACTGAGGGCGTGAGGCTGCCTCTCCCTCACGCGTTCTGCCTCCTCCTTCGCGAGCATTACTGCTTCGCAGAAGGAGGTGACGGCCTCCCATGCGCTCTCGCTCCGCACCATGACCTGGACCAGGGGGCCTACTCCCTAAGTCCGTCCATCTTCCCGTCCGTCCGTTCAACCGTCCGTCTGACATTACGATCCATCAAAACAAGTGTAAAAGTTATTTTTTTCGGACGGGCAAATACACATCGGGAGTAGGGACAACTGGCAAATCATGTTGTCATTCATACTTCGTTCGGGCCCCGAACCAATCATCCATCCGTAGGTGATACGGAGTAAGAAACGCCCGTAACGAAGGCCGAAACTACGGGCTTCATGCTTAGGGAGTAGGTCCCCAGGCTCGGACGCGAGAGATCGCCGCCGCCGATCGCCTCCGTGAGAACACGGCGGTGCTCTGCCCAAGCCCATACATCTGGATCGAGTAGATATTGAAGCTTTGTACGGAACAGCTGATATTTTTTTCTCGATTACGATGTTGGTCCCATGTAGAAAGTTGTTCAGTTTGATGGTCTGTACAACATCTTTCTGATACACTGTGTATACTTATGGAAGACAAACATAAAGAAACAAATATAACGCAACAAAACTCGCAAGCACGCACTCCTAAACTCTAGCACCTACAATATATCGCAATATAACCCTTCAAATATCAATATCACATAATATCTACAGCGGAAACGTACGCAGCACATGCCAGAGTTTCCTAACTACAACGTGTTTTAGCACAGACTTCCCCATTTCTCCTACAGTCGTATATAATCCATATATATGTATCTGTAAGTGGTACCATCTGGTATCCGATACAGTTCCGTATTAAATTCTATATATTACTGTTGTTATTATCGCAAACGGAGACGATTTACATAATCTTATCATTTTGGATAGATACGTTATTTTTATTTTTGTTAACAAATGTGGCGGAAATAGGGCGTGAGAGAAAATGTACGATTTCTGGGATGTAAAATCTGAAGGCACTTTCAACGATGTCAGGAATAAAATACTAAATACAGTCAGCGTCAAAAATATCGGGACGAACACACTGTTCATAATGATCTCAACAACTAAGAAACTTAAACTTTATCTGAATCAGATAAAGTTCTTGTCAGAACGATAGCTGTCGTGTACTGCCTCATTCTGAAACATTCTTTGTGTTATTG
The DNA here is from genome assembly GCA_905163495.3 of Cosmia trapezina. Taxonomy (NCBI): domain Eukaryota; kingdom Metazoa; phylum Arthropoda; class Insecta; order Lepidoptera; family Noctuidae; genus Cosmia; species Cosmia trapezina. Next base: position 22,180,225 of record LR991037.1, read on the forward strand.
AGTTATTATTTCATTTTCATAGTTGTTTAGGTCATTTGAACATGGCAGTTTGTTCGTCCCGATATTATTGACGCTGACTGTACAATGGTAGGTGCCTAGGCTTTACCTATAAGGAATATAAATACCTATGCATCGAACACAATATTGCAATAACCTTTAAGTTTTACAACGATGCTTTGAAAGCAACCACCTGATACATTTTGCTTCCTTCATTCCTAAATCTGAAATCGGTTCCTGCAGAACTATGAAATTTGTTATGGTATAGTACAAAATCTGAGATGTTGAGGTTAAAACGTTAGCTAAATGGCTAATATTTGTGTGTATAATCTTATCTATACCAATAATCTATACTAATAATAAAGCAGAAGAGTTTGTTTTTTTGTTTGTTTGTATGTTTGAACACGCTAATGTCTAGAACTACCAGTTGGGTTTGAAAAAATATCTTTGCATAACGCTACCCTTAGAAGCCGAGCAAAAAGAAAAGAAAGAAATAAAAATAATGCTAAGCAAAATCTTGGGTTGGGGAAACAAGAAATTTCACGCAGATAAAGTAGCGAGCAGAAACTAGTTATTGATATTCCTCATCAGATGGAATAAAAAATAAATGGGTCTGCTTCAACTCATAAATGTTAAGATACTCCACTTAGTTTATTTTCCACACGTTTAAGACTAAAGGGTCCCGATTAATTCCAATTGTCAATTTTTACGAGATTGAAACACATTTTTTCGCAATTTGGGTTCCACCAAGAGCAATTGAAGCGATTGACAATATTACTACAATAAAAATTGATGGCAATTAAACAATTGTGGTAACTTAATGGACTGGGCAAGCCTTAAAAGAACTTCGTCCCCAGTTTACTAACTCCGTTGCTTGTTGACTACATTTTGAAATGAAATGAAAATCATTTATTATCAGGTAACAAAGACCCATAGATACATACCACCTAAGCATACATAGTAATATAGTAACAATTTTGTTAGTAAATATAACTTAATAAATATGTTAGTTTCACTTAGTTGCACTAAGCCTTGTTGTTGTTGTGTGTTGTTGTTTCACACATCTCATAAGATGGTATAGCTAGTATAGTTATCAAGAAGAATCACAACTCAGCTTCTTTTACCACATAGATACTTTACAATCTACATACGTACAGGCATCGTCAATAGGTAATATCGCGACGAACAGACTGTTCAAAATTATCTAAACAACTATGTAAATTAAATATTAACTCAATGACACAAGGAATGTGTCAGAATGAAGACAGTACACGACAACTATCATTTTGACAAGAACTTTATCCAATTGAGATTAAAGTTTAATTTTCTTAGTAGTTGAGATCATTTTGAAGAGTCTGGTCGTCCTGATATTTTTGACGCTGACTGCATCTAGTGTACATACACTGATCAAATAACCTCACGAACGCCCCATCTGCTTCTCAAACAGAATAAAATAACCATTCGATCTTCGAGGAATTCCCTCCACTTTTCAAAGCTGCTCATCTATCTAGCAAGAACATACGCCACATTATGTACAGTTCCATTTCTCAGTTAACTGTCGGTAGTTTTTCACGCGAAACTCGCACGAATTCCGATAAGGAAATGCATGTGAATTTGTGTGGCTAGGAAACGGGCGATTTGTTTGTTAGTTTTATGTTGGCGATATTTTGTGCACGTGCTTGAAATTTTTGTGCAACAAATAAAATTGTTGTTCTAATGGACTACAAATATGTTTTGCAAGTTGCTACTAAAACCTCATGAAGCGTTTTGGAAATGATTTTGCACTCATGTGCAATTCTTAGTTAGGTATGTGACTACAGTTACAATGGCTTGTACGACTTATCATTAAAATAACATTAGCACGTTTTAGTAAATTAATATCTCAGTAGTTTCCTTCAAATCCCCAGAAAATTTTGCAGGAAAATAAAAATTCGCAATTATTAAGTATGTTACCTATTCTAAGAAAGCAGATAATTATATAAAAAAATTGCTTATGTCCTCGACTTCATCTGCGTGGACTTCAGAATTGGGTTAATAGAAAAATTAAAAATGGTTGAGTAATAAAATATTAATGGGATTTTGATTGGTAACAGTCGTTAAATCATGTAATTTACCGGAGTTTAGTATCCTATGTGGTAATACAGGCTATAAACTATCTTTGTGGCAAATTTTATCCAAATCGGTTAAGCCATTTTTGCGTTTTGTTGAGTAAGAAGCATCCAAAAATACACACTTTCACATTTATAATAATACTAGCAGTGCCCCGCGGTTTCACCCACGTAAGTTTCGAACCCGTAAAAACATCGGGATAAAAAGTAGCCTATGTATTAAGACAGATTATAAACTATCTATGTGCCATATTTCGTCAAAATCCGTTCTGTAGTTTTTGCGTGAAAGAGTAACAAACATCCATCCATCCTCACAAACTTTCGCGTTTACAATATTAGTAGGATAGTTGGATTAGTAGGATACTGATGTTGTATTTCTATAGCACAGCTCAGGGTGCTTACTATGAGCTCTTAAAGCAGGGCAGAAGTTGAACGTTTCCATTGAGAGAGAGAGTCGGCGCTATATACGACCTATAGCACCGTCTCTCTCTCACTGGACACGTTCAACTTCTGGAGGCCAATTCCGGTGGCATGGAAATTACCTCCATGGTCGAAATATCAGTCGAGAAACTGCTTATCTCCGTCGAAATCGAAAAAATGCTATTCTAACTATCTCCATTCATAAAATTTTCGATCGCAAACCAGCGAGATATCACGGCTGGTCCTAAGGTATGGAGATATGAAATCTCCGTTGGAACATCTGTCAAAATTTACATTCGTAGGTTTATAATCGTATTTTTTTTTAAGGGGGGCCAATTTTTCTTTATTTTTGCGATAGGACACACCGTTTTCGAGATATAAGCAAAAGAAAAAAAAAATACAGTACTGTTTTTGCACTTAAAGTCAAGGTGTTGGTGTGAATGTGTTCATGACAACTAATTTTATTCCACACCTTTTTAATCGCGATTAAAAATAGTTTTATTCAGTTTGAAAATTAAAACCTACCTACGTCAGAAAAAGGACACAAATCACAGAGCACTATAGAATACTACACAAGTCATGCGAAATGCGTTTCGGATCACGCTACTTTGCAATTACTATTTTCAGTAAGTAATTATAAAAAAAAACACAGTTATAGAAACACAATATACTAAAATTATCTTTTATAATATGTTTGCTTGGATTTAATAAATTAAACATACGTTATTAATACTAAAAAAAGAAAAACGTAGCATTAATCGATTATAATCAAAGTGAATCGATAAAAATGGAACGTCTTTTAGACGAGATTATTTTCTCCGTTGTAAATCTTTCTCCATGGTCTACCAGAATAAGGTTTTTTGATAGTATCGAGATTTGGACCGGACATTGACGCGGAGATTTAAAACAGAGATTTATCTCCATGGTCGTGATATCTAGCTCGAGCCCGGAATTGGGTCCCTGGCCTGCTGTAAGAGTTCATAGTAAGCCCCCTGGCAGCTTATACATAAAATAAAACGAATAGTTTCCCAACCAACCACCTCAGAAACCATTTTAATTCTACACAGTAACACTACAACAAATTAACATAGCTCCTTAAATATTTATACTAGAATCTACGCCACAAATTAGCGGGTTTCCTAGCCTCAGAGTTGCGAATACATTGCTATTCGTAGTCACGCGCGCTGAAGAAAGGTTTTCGTTAGCTGGTGAAATGCGGACTGAATGGAATCGGTCCATTATATTATGTATTTTAGCTTTGAATTGTCGTTGAGGATAATGTTGTGGTTTTACAAAAGAATTGTTACTGTGTTGTGGGAGTTGCTCCTTTTTTTACAAACGACAAAAAAAAATTGCAAACGGATATGGTTTTTCAAAGGACCGATGAGCATAGCTTTATCACGTAGCTATTTACAAGCATTCGATACGCTTCCGAATCGAACATCAAACAAAGATAACGAAGCGGTCCTCTAAACGCACACAAATCCGAGACCCGAAAATTTTGACAGTTTAAGGTTGATGCGTCAGAGTAGCCCGCGAAATTAATTTTTTTTTACGTTTTTTTCAATTTGTAGGTCAGTGTGAGGTTGTATGTTGATTAAAATATGATTCGCGGCCGTAGCTAATACGGCTTTACAGAATTATAGTCATTAGAATCAGCAATTCAACTCCATAAGTTGTTAGCCTTTATCTCAAATCTAGCTATTTCATGAAATCATGAGGTTTGAGGTAAATGCTAACTTATGGAGTTGTATTGCTGATTATAATGATTATAATTCTGTAAAGCCGTATTACCTACGGCCGCGAATCATATTTCAATCAACATACAAGCACACACACACCTACAAACACACTCACACTGACCTACAAATTGCAAAAAACGTAAGAAATTTTAAATTTCGCGGGCTACCCTGGCGCTTTCGCCTTAAACGAAATAGACGACCGCTATTCTTCCGAAAGCTATTCGCTGGGACTAGGCAAATCAGGTAACCGGAAATGTATCATTTTCGATTCGGAAGCCTGCCGAACGATTGTGAATAGTTAGGCAGGAATAGAATAACACAAAAAAAACTTAAATTTTCATAATTTTTACGGATTAAATCTCTGAAACTGCATTAGGTTAATTCTATGGCAATATACAGGGTGTTTCATTTAAGGTGTCAAGCCAGTGCGAGCTGATAGCAGAGTACCATACCTATCGATTTAACCCCCATGTATGTTCTACGATCTTTTGTAGTTTTCGAGTTATAATTTTTTTTTCGATATTTTTCCTTCAAAAAATTATATCATTTTTTTGGGTCAACCTTGAACAAGCATGTACTAAATAGCGCATTATTTGCTGAAATCGGTCGTTGAAAGTGGTGTATCTGAAATTTGTGATTTCATATTTTATAATTTATTGTTATCTTTGCTTATTTTTGTCAATTCTGATATTTACTATTCCTCTAAGTTTAAGCAAAGCTCAGTTGATAGTAAAAACATGAATTTTATACCTACTACTATCCTTATTTTTAACCACTACCAGTGATATGAAATGAGGGATCCAAAATAACTCGAAAAAAATTGTAGAACATACATGGGGGTTAAATCGATAGGTATGGTACTTTGCTATCAGCTCGCACTGGCTTGATACCTTAAAAGAAACAGCCCGTATAATGATTAGAACTTCATTAAACTAATTTACCAAAACAAATTACCGCTACCAATTATTTCCCTCTGGACACAAACACAAGACTCACTACTAATCTCCAAACAGATATTGTCCTTCCCAAATAAATACTATTATTTTAGTAAATATCAAAGAAAACCAGAGTACCTACAGTTCCACTGAACGATACTTACCTATTTTCTTTTGTTTGTTTATTTTTCTTTTCCATTTCACTTTGTTTTGGGCGTTTTCAAAAGGTAGTGGAAAATTGCAGCGTCAAATATTTTCAAGCTGGCCCCACATGCACAGTTTTTTTTGTTCAAATCAATCTGCCCAGCAATTTTCCAACTATGAGTCGGCTTCCAGTCAAACCAGATACAGCTGAATACCAGTATTTTACATGGAGCGATTGCCTATCTGACCGCCACTACCCATTAACTGGGTAACATCCTTTGGTAAGACTGGTTGTCAGACTTTCGGGCTTCTGTTGACCTGTAACGACTGTCAAAGACCCAAGAATGACACACAGTTTTCTGATTCTATTTCTTAATTCGTTTTCTTTATACGTGCAGCTGAATATGCACACATTTTTATACAAATTAATGTACATGGCGCATTCGTTCTTATATTTTTCGTTCGGAAACAATTCCTGTCGTTCGTTTGTAAAGATTTAAAAAAATCCAAATGAAAAAAAGAAAGTCCCCGCCCTAAGATCTCAGAATTCCGGATCTGTATTCCTTATTCGGAAACCGTGCATATGCGGCCAGCCGTAGGCTTTATTATTGAATTTATGTACAACACTTGAATGCGACGTTCCTCTGTGAGGATCGCATAAATGGCTTGCTGAAGAAGAAATATCTTAGTAAAGGTTGACCTTGATACACTAAAGTGAGAGAGCCAAAAGCTCTATAGCCCTATAATTAATATAAGTAGGTAACTAAAATATTCCCTACAATCATACATACATGATCAGCCTATACTGTTCCCACTGCTGGGACACAGGCCTCCTCTCTGTGAGAGAGAATGAATTAATTATACCACGCGGGCCCAGTGCCGGTTGAGAGATGTCACATGTCTTCGAATTTTTGGTTCTAGGACATGCCGGTTTCCTCACGATGTTTTCTTTCACCGTTTTGAGAGCAGTGGTGATGAAATTAATTTACACAAAGTAAAGCGCCTGCCTGGGTCCAAATCTACGACCTACAACTCGTAAGTCGATCTACAATAATGTGTTAATTCATCAAAGATGGTAATTTTATGGCCGCGTATTATAGCTATATGGTTTTATTAATCAGAAAACCAAAAACCACTCAGAAAAATACAATAGTTTCTTTTTTTATCATTTACTTTACCGTAAACCACAGACGAAATAATGGAAGAACTTTTCTAAAAGAAAAAAATCTTTCTTTTAGCTTCCGTCTTATTGGATTATCCTATTCGTGTGAGGGGGGAGAGTGGTAGAGGCTTCGTAATGGGTTTCAAGTCTTTCTGGCGATGTTATGTGACGTAATAATATCTTGTCTTGTGGGTAGGTAGGTAGTAAAAATATCAGTAATTGTTTTTGGAGTTTTTTTTTCTTTATTTGTGGGACAAAAAGGTTATTATGGAAGTGAGATATGAAGAAAGATTGGTGGATTTAGTATTTCTAAAGTATATTCTCTTTTTTGGATAATAAAAACGCAACAGCTGACGATAAAAATCAAATTAACGTTATTCTTTCTTTCTTTCTAAATTGGAAGAAAGTAAATACCTATATCTAAATATTGCTAACATTCTATCATTGCACAGGTACATAATCAGCCTTTAATGTTCCCACTGCTGGGACACAGGCCTCCTCTCGGTGAGAGGGTGTGGGTCGTAATCTACCACGCAGACCCAGTGCGGGTTGGTAGATGTCACAATACATGTCTTTGATTTTTTTTTGTTCTAGGACATACGGGTTTCCTCACGATGTTTTCCTTCACCGTTTTGAAAGCAGTGGTGATGAAATCATTTACACAAAGTAAAGCGCCTGTCTGGGTTCGAACCTACGACCTGCAACTCGTAAGTCGCACGCCGTTATCCTGGACCACCACTGCTCTTGCACGGGTAAGTTCCCTGAATAGTAATGCACTTTTCTTATAGCAGATCTGCTACTATCTATAGTCTAAAGTGACTGTATTGCATAGTTACTCCATTACTTAAACCCCAGATTATCTATTTACTCATGTACGACCAGATGTATGGATGTAAACGAAGCAAAAGTAGTGTGTAAGGATTCGAATGACAGCCGGGACCAACAACGGCTTAACGCGAATGACAGCCGGGACCAACAACGGCTTAACGCGAATGACAGCCGGCACCAACAACGGCTTAACGCGAATGACAGCGGGGACCAAAAACGGCTTAACGCGAATGACAGCCGGGACCAAAAACGGCTTAACGCGAATGACAGCCGGCACCAACAACGGCTTAACGCGAATGACAGCGGGGACCAAAAACGGCTTAACGCGAATGACAGCCGGGACCAACAACGGCTTAACGCGAATGACAGCCGGCACCAACAACGGCTTAACGCGAATGACAGCGGGGACCAAAAACGGCTTAACGCGAATGACAGCCGGGACCAAAAACGGCTTAACGCGAATGACAGCCGGCACCAACAACGGCTTAACGCGAATGACAGCGGGGACCAAAAACGGCTTAACGCGAATGACAGCCGGGACCAAAAACGGCTTAACGCGAATGACAGCCGGCACCAACAACGGCTTAACGCGAATGACAGCGGGGACCAAAAACGGCTTAACGCGAATGACAGCCGGGACCAACAACGGCTTAACGCGAATGACAGCCGGCACCAACAACGGCTTAACGCGAATGACAGCGGGGACCAAAAACGGCTTAACGCGAATGACAGCCGGGACCAACAACGGCTTAACGCGAATGACAGCCGGCACCAACAACGGCTTAACGCGAATGACAGCCGGGACCAAAAACGGCTTAACGCGAATGACAGCCGGCACCAACAACGGCTTAACGCGAATGACAGCTGGCACTAACAACGGCTTAACGCGAATGACAGCCGGCACCAACAACGGCTTAACGCGAATGACAGCCGGCACTAACAACGGCTTAACGCGAATGACAGCCGGGACCAAAAACGGCTTAACGCGAATGACAGCCGGCACCAATAACGGCTTAACGCGAATGACAGCCGGCACCAACAACGGCTTAACGCGAATGACAGCCGGCACTAACAACGGCTTAACGCGAATGACAGCCGGGACCAAAAACGGCTTAACGCGAATGACAGCCGGCACCAACAACGGCTTAACGCGAATGACAGCGGGGACCAAAAACGGCTTAACGCGAATGACAGCCGGGACCAAAAACGGCTTAACGCGAATGACACCCGGCACCAACAACGGCTTAACGCGACTGACAGCCGGGACCAACAACGGCTTAACGCGAATGACAGCCGGGACCAAAAACGGCTTAACGCGAATGACAGCCGGCACCAACAACGGCTTAACGCGAATGACAGCCGGCACCAACAACGGCTTAACGCGAATGACAGCCGGGACCAAAAACGGCTTAACGCGAATGACAGCCGGGACCAAAAACGGCTTAACGCGAATGACAGCCGGACCAACAACGGCTTAACGCGAATGACAGCCCGCACCAACAACGGCTTAACGCGAATGACAGCCGGGACCAACAACGGCTTAACGTGCTTTTCGAGGCACGGGGTGGTCTCGGTATTTAAGTTGTTCACCCATCCACGGACTGACCGCGGCAAGCGTAGCTTAACCTCATCGATCGATCCGTGCGGCTATTATTACCTAACCACGAGGCCCTTATCCAAATATATTGTTTCATTATATTGTTCTCAAATAAAAATCCTTGAAACTATTATGTAAATCGATTAGATGGTCGTTCGAGAAATGATGTTTCAAGATAATGGGACTTCGCGCTGCCGATGATTCGAGCTTATTTTGATTCATCGAGGTAGTCAACTGTCGCGTTCATAATTTATCGATTTCAGGTACTATCGAGCTAACGTTTTCGAGCAAGTGTTATTCGATCTCAGGTCACTCGATTTCAAGTAGGATCCCGTCAGGATTGTAGCAGATGGCGTTCTGTTGTTTCTACCTGGTTTCCAATGGGAACAAGACGTCAGTTTTATGTATATATATACGCATTTCTATTAAATCAAACTATTTGAAATTTTAAGCTTACTATCTTTTATTACTATAAACTAATCAAAAAAGTTTTGCATCATTTAGACAAAATGTAATTTCTTGTTTAAAAAAAAAAGAAATTGATTGTTATCGCAAGATATTTTGTTTACCTTACCCAGGGCAACCATTACATTTTTTTTTTAAATAATAAAAAATTTAAATAAAAAACTTTTTTTGGAAGAATTTAAGACGTAAACAGTCCACAAAGTTATGAGGGTAGTTATACAAAGAAACATTCTCAAGTGCTGCCGATAACTTAAGAAACACTTGACTGAAGTTATGGTTATCGCGAGTTAATTTTGTTTACCTTGCCCAGTGCAAGCATTATACATATTTTATTTTATTTTATTTTTTAAATGATAAAATTTTTAAATAAATGGTGCAAAATTTTTTGATCACTAAATTATAGATAAACACAAATATCTAAATAAAAAATAAAATCCGCGGCAAACGACTGACGCTGCCAGTATTTTCCACTCACTGCGGTGAGTTCCCTGAATAGTAATGCATGCACTTTGCTTATAGCAGATCTCTTATTCAGGTGCTACTCGAAGGTAGTTTACGATGCACTCATTGTATTGAGGTGCTACATTATATGGAAGAAGTTAGAGGGAAGAATGGGCTTTTGTTTGGGATGTTTTATTGTTTAAAAGTGTCTGAATAGTGGAAAGTTTAAGTAAAAAAAATTCTTTATTTAGCAAGTAATGTTGAATTAATTGCCCCATAGAACTATTATTACTAGCTTATAGAACCAACGCCGCAAACCAGTTTCTTGCAATATACGTTTTAAGCTTTCTAGCGCTGCATGTTTTACAGTTTAGTGAGACAACACCTTTTTTTTGTGGATGGGAAATCATCAAATGACTTCTCCCGCTCTGGGTGCATCGGGAGGGCGTGTCAGACTTTTACTGACTAAAACCCCCCATGTTCCTTCAGCTGCCTATGCCAGGGCCATGGTAACTCTTTCGAACAACCCGCGACCCCGGCGGCGGTGGCGGTGAGACGACATCTAATGTTTAAGCGCTGCAACCGCACAGCCCCCCCCAACTGTCATCCTGTTGTGACACTGTTTTTGCTTCAGATAGCCTCTCTATACTTAGTAGGTACTTTATCGCAGTGAATTTGCCCTTATAACAGACAGTAATAGTAACAGCATAAGTTATCCTTTTTACCACATACATATTTTCTGGCACATTTAGATCTTAAGTAAGGGCTGAACATCCATGCTTGTAGCTGGTACAAAACTATGCAAGTAGCTGGCATGCCATTGTGACAGTGACCAATCAGAAGTTGTATGGCACATGGCATGCCAGCTACTTGCATAGGTACTTTTGTACAAGTTACAGTCATGTGTATTCTCGCCCAAATAGTTCGAAGTAAAAAGGCATGACCCACTTTTGGGGCAGTCCGGTAAAATATGTTAAAACACTAGGGATAATGGTAGGCAGTTTTAGGTGTTGTATTTAATTAGGTTTGATAGTCAACACAATATAATATAATAGTCTACAAACCGTTTATTTCGACCAACAAAGGATCATAGACTCAAAAATGCAAAATTTAAAAATAAAACAAAAGAAATACAATAAAGCACATGCAATTAATATGAATAGTCTGTGAACCATACAGCAATGATAATCGAACCTCTGCGCGAATGCCCTCAGGATGCCGCTGGAGCTAGCCCGAACCCTGCGCACCAGGGATGTGCATCGTTTTCGCATAGTAGAATATAAACAGTCTATTTGCGACCCGGCGAACATCCCTGATGCGCTGCAGAAATGGATGGGATACCATCGTTACATACCAAGACCCTCCATACCTCGAAAAGCACGTCATGTTGTCCCGGCTGTCATTCGTGGATCTTTGACAGTCATTACGGGTCGTTAGAAGACCGAAAGTTTGACAACCAGTTTGACCACCCTCTCTGGGCAGTAGCTCTATATAAAATACTGGTATTCAGCTGCATCCAGGTAGACTGTAAGCCAATCCAAATATAGTTGGGAAAAGGCTAGCCAAATGATGAGACAACACAATGAAATTCCAAAACTGGTCAACGAAATGTAAAACTTGCCATCTTCTAACGATTTGTGAATGAATATAATAAGTGCAGTATCCTGCGTCCGGTCAGTTTAATAGCCAGCGTAAATTCAGCACATTCGGGTGTAATTACACGAATGTCCAGCTTTCAGCATCCACGGGAAAATGTGGGGTTAGTGAACGACTATTGTGGAGCCACTAAACTAGCGCAGGCGATATCGGGTAGCGCGATAAAACCGGGAAGAATGCGTTGGCTAGTCTAAATATAAATGTTTATCTCACATTTCTATTTAGACTAGCCAACGCATTCTTGGATATCTGCAACTGTCGACTGACCTCATAGAGGTCGGGACCTAACAATAGAATTTTAATCGTGTCTCGTAACACGACAGTAGATAGGTCTATACATATTTTAGTGTTAAAAATGGTATTTGAAGTCTGAAAATAAACTGTTTTAGCTAATTTACTTTGATAGCACTGTGTCATATCTGTGATTAGCTATTCTAACTATAATCGACCACTGGTTTAGGTATTTAAACAGTTTTATTTCCTTATATATTTGATATAAACCAACTGTTTAAATACCTAACCGGCGGCGATTTGAATGTTGGTGAACACAACCCTATCCTAATCCTAACTATCCTAACTAATATTATAAATGCGAAAGTGAGTTTGTTTGTTACGCTTTTACGCTAAAACGGCTGAACGGATTTGGATGAAATTTGGACTTGAGTAAGGACATAGGCTTCTTTTCATCCTGGTTTGCAGACGAATTCACGGGCAACGCCTTGTTATTTCATATAGCGACTTTAAATAGTCATCCTAGCTCGCGCTTTTACTTCTCTACTATTTATCACTGATTTAATTTCCAGGAAATTGCTTTAAAGTAAAAGTTATTTCAATTGAATACTCGTATAAGTGTACCTACCTACATTTATAAAAAAAGATGTTTTTTTTTTAAATTTTATGAATATAAAAAAAAAACATAAAACGCTTATCTCGTAGCCCCATAGCGGGCTAGCTGTAGTAAAATATAATTGGTGCAGTGCTTAAAACTAAATCGCCCTCCCCTTTGTTAAGAAAATCTCGTAAGTTACATCTCTTGTTTTTATTTCTGTTAGCTTTGTAACGAGCACCACTTATTAACATATTTATGGTGTTACTACTGTTTGCTTCCATGTAGGGTGTCTATGTATTGTGCCGCGATGGTATATTGTGGAGATAATGGAAGTAACTTTACATAGTCTTGTTGAGTTTTTTCCGCCATTTTTATGCGAAATAGAGGTTCAAGAAGTATTTCACAACTTGAGCAATATACCGACAGCCTTTTTAGGGTTCCGTACCTCAAAAGGAAAAACCGGAACCCTTATAGGATCACTTCGTTGTCCGTCTGTGTCTGTCAGTCTTTCATAGGGAATGTAATCTCGATCTCGCGAGATCTCGGCCATTTTTTCGATATTCAATCTCGAAAGTAAGCAATCTCGTTTTACTTTTTTTAAATAATTCAAAGATGCCCGCCATAATGCCGTATTTTTTTGCTTTGTCAAGTATAATTTTGTTGACTTTTTGAAATAAATAGATTTCATTTTCATTGTTTTGTATTATTCATAAGACATTACAGCGATATCCTAACTAGTATTACGAGTATTCTAATTAATGTAGTATTCTAATCTAATAGCATTCCTCGATTTAAGGGTGTTTGAGTTTAAAAACCAAAATCTCGATAATCTCGAAATCTCGCCAGATCTCGACTTGTTTTGCACGAGATCTCGAAACTGCCAATCACGACACCAGATACAACAGACGAGATCTCGATTTGCTAATCTCGGCTCGAGATTGCATTCCCTAGTCTTTTAAGACCCTTTTTCTCAAGGTCGCGTGGAGGTATCAAGTTGAAATTAATATCAAATACGTAAGTCTTGAAACAATAAAAAAATACGGCTATTTATGCGACATATTTTGATACTCGGAAGTAAATCAAAACCTGTAGGGTACTTCCCGTTGACATAGAATCATGAAATTTGGCAAGAAGCCAGAGGGGCAATTCTGGTATTTTTAACAACGTTCGCAATCTCATCTCAGTCTCAATCTGTCAAAAATTGTATAGCGTTTACCTACATTTTTGACATTTGATTGACGCTGGCATGAGATTGTGAACGTTTTTAGGTACGAGAATTGGCCATCAGGTCTCACAGCACAAGTAAAGGAAAAGATCCAAAAATAGTTCATTTGTAATTTTATCACATAAAAACATTTTTTTGGGAATACAATGTTAAAGTTTATTTTTGGGCAAAATTCTTTTCAACTACGGAACCCTTCATTGTGCGTGCTCCGACACGCACTTGGCCGGTTTTTCTATCTAGAAAAACTATCGGTCATGGAATATGCTCTATGTTCGTCTAAAGGTCGATTTATTAGACCAAACGAGCGAATGCACATTCTATCCCCACTCTACCAGATCCTTTTTGTGTAAACAGGGACAGAACATTCCTTCGTTGGTCTCTCCCTACTAAAATGTCAAGAAAGAAAAGAAAAGAAAAGAATTCTCTAGTTCTTGTTCTGGTTCTATGTTCGTTTAGTCTTAATCAGTCTTTAGAATAATAACCAAGTCGATCGACATAAAACCAAAAATAAAGGAAAAAAAAAACAATCGCCTCAAAAAATAATTGAATTAAACTATCAAGGGTTAACGTATCGTAGTAGGTATCTTTTTTCAAATAAATTATGCATGTCGATAATAAAATAACCGTCACTTTGCATCAAAAAGTAAAAAAAGACAAAGACTGCGCCCCCGAGGACGGCAAGAAAGGGGGAAAACGTGATGAATTTTAAAATTGGAATGTCGCAGCTTCGCGTTTTTATCGATATTCAAATTGCCAAATCAGAGGCGATCTGTTCATAGTGGCCAGAAAAAGGTAATTTACTAGAAATATTTGAAATTAATAAAAGAGTTCTTTTTGTGGCTAATGAGGTGAGCAGAGTCGTTAGGAATAATTGTCTTTTTATTTTAGTTTCCAACATCATTGCCATCAATGGCCTAGCCGTTTTCCTCATCTATTTTGTGTACCGTTCCTACTAAGTATTAGGTTAGAAAATACGTTTAAAGCATTGATGTATAAATAAGGGTTTAAAGTATTTTATCTACACCCATGCTATAAATCCTCTATAAAAGTTTCTGAAACAGCTTTTTGCCAACATTAAAACAACCAGTGTCATAGTAACCATAATATCATCCAAACGGGTGTTATAATGTTGTACTGACTTTCATAATGCAACTCATTTTCAAAAAAAGAACATTGTAATGCACGCGCGTTTCACTACAACAGCGAAAAAGAACTTATTCGAATTCACGTCGTATACTATGACGCCGGCCGCCATGTTCGATACGAGTATTAGTATTGGAAAAACTGTTGCAGAACCTTTTATAGAGGATTCATAACATGGATGTAGATAAAGTCTTGTATGCAACTGTACATAATTAGGTATTAAAACACTCATGTGATACTATTATCACACTCTGCGGGTTTATCACACGAGGCGAAAATAACCCTTCAGTTGCATAAATAACTAATTTTCGACTTCCACTGTTGTAAAAGCAACATGGCTATCGATATTTCTTAACATCACAGAAATGACTCAAGGCATTTTCATTTAATAATTTATAAACACAATTTCTTAGAAGCAGACGAAATACCGAGGATTTTTATTTACAAAGATCTGAAGCGAATTCCTTTACGTAATCTTAAAATTCCGTAAAACGTTCTAACATTCAAACTAGATTCTAGAACGTTGGATGTATAAAAAATAACCAACCAATCGGACCGACACCTTTGAAAGAAAGGTCCAATCAGTGTAAAGGCTTGTTTGAAAAAGGAATGCAATCCGCCCAAAGAGCAAAGGTAACTTGCTGTGGAGGGTTCTTTTTTTGAAAAATAAATCAGTTTTCTTTTATGTTGTTGTTTTTCATCGTTTGAAAGAAGTTCTTTTCAGTTTTTTGTTGACAAAAATCTTAAGAAGTAGGAAAGTCACAAATTGCTTAAACCACATACATAGTTTGATGTAAATAATATACAGATTGGTTCGCATACGCCTCAGAAGGACCACAAGCATAGCATTCACAAGCATTTTTCCTGAAGAATCTAATATCTTACGAACTCAAACACATACTCGTACTTATAGGTATTTCTTTTCCTTGTAATTTTACACGATACTGCTTCAAGTAAAACAGGTTTGTTTTTATTTGATTCCGAACTTTGCTCAAATGAAACTTGAGCGAAGGTCTATTGAGAATCTAAACAATAATATTTTTTATTGTACCTACATACTTCGAAAGATTACGATTATTGGAATAAATTGACTCTCAATATTTTTTTTCAATTCTTTTGTTTTCGCGACCATAATAATTATATAACTACATCAATGGGTATTTGGTGTGCAGAAAGTTATTCAAAAGCGACTTGTTTATATTAAGCATAATAGCTACCTAGGTGTTATAATAATTTTGGTTTCGCAACAAGTTACGAAAAATGCCCTGTGCATTGAATTTCAAAATACATTTCTGTTACGCTAACAGAATTATAATTAAGTATTATGATTCAAACCATGTTCTTTAAATAGTATTTTTCAATACACTTCCTCGAAAACTGGTTCATATCACACTACGATTAGGTTCAAAATGCAATGTATTTCACACGCGTGCGATTTTTTATCAACCCGCACGTGTGCGGGAATAAAAATTGCCACAGATAACTTATACCTATGCCTAGTCCAAATTGGTTCAATGCCTCTATTCACAACTCTCTATTCGGAGGTGAATGTTTTTTTTTAATCTCGGCAAAGAGATAATGCGTCTTTACGGCGTTAATATTTTTTGACTATTTATATATTTAATATCATCAAAAACTATAATTATTACAATACAAGAAACGTTTATGAACAAATTAATATTTATTTGTTTTATAAACTCAAAAATATTTGAATTTTCTATTTTTCATATATAGGATGTTTATCGGCTTTATACCTTTGCTTCTCCTTCAACCTGGCGAAAGCAAAGCGCGGAAAAAAAAAGAAAATTTAAATCATAGTTTCATAATAATTCATGACAAAAATATTGTTCGTTATTTTATTTTATTTCTTCAAAAGTGTATTGAAAAACGTCGTTCGATACTCGTGGACATTTGTTATTGCAGTTCTCGGCTCAAAAATAACCTCGCCTACGGCTCGGGTGTTAATTCCGCCTCGAACGCAATAACAAACGTTCTCCACTTGTATCAAAATGTACGATACCGTTACATAATGAGGGGTACTAAAACACGCGTGTGTGTTTAAAAACCGCCGAACCGTAGGCGAGGTTTTCATACACGAGTGTTTTAAAACCTAGTTATGTGCTGTTTCGTAAATACTACTTTATCTACTCTCATATAATAAGCCACCAACCAACCACCAACCAACCAACCAAACCACCACCAATCCACCACCACCAATCCATACCAACCACCCAATGCGTACCAATCTATACTTATTATAAAGTCGCTTTTCGTGTCTGTCTGTGTGGCCGCGTTGTTCTTCTAAACCACGCAATGAATTTTGTTGCGGTTTTCACTATCATTTAGAGAATTTATTAAATTTATATTTAGAGAATTTATATACTCCGAAAGGTTTTTATGTATACTACATTAATATTTAATTTATATAAAATATAGAAACCTTCATGTTTTATAAAGTCTTAAAAACCGTGCGAAGCAAGGTCGCTAGTCATAATAGGGTTAAAATTCAACAAATCAAGCCATTAGATGTTTTACCTCAAAACGAACGACATACGAGTACACTATATTTGTTTTATCTCACAAAAGCGGGCGAGCCATACTTGTATGTGTAAATGTTACATGTACATTGTCTTTGTGTGCGTAAGCTCGGGAGCGCGCTACCTGCAGGTACGCACACAAAAGCGCGTGTCTATACGCATTACATCTACAAGTATGGCTCACCCGCTTTCGTGAGATAAAACAAATATAGAATATACAACGTGTAACGTTAAATGCGCAAAACCTCTTAGGAGGTCATTGTACTCATCATTATGAACAACTTTTACTATGGGACCAAACATGAAACCGCGAAAAAAAAAATCAGCTGTTCAGTACATTTTGACGAATTATGCGAACATAAATGTACTGAACAGCTGATTTTTTTTCGCGATTTCATGTTTGGTCCCATAGTAAAAGTTGTTCATAATGATGAGTACAATGACCTCTTAAGGGAAGTTTTGCGCATTTAGCGTTACACGTTGTATATAAACAACCAGTCAAAATTATAGACCCAACTTATCAAAACTGAAACAAATATACGTATTATAAAACACTATCGAAAACGGGTCTTATCGCGATATTCTTTTTAACGTGGTAAACGGGTACCTACTTGTTTCCCGACGTTTCGACCGCCTTGCAGCGATCGTGGTCATGGGAGGACCAAATCCCGTGAAAAAGAATATCGCGATAAGACCCGTTTTCGATAGTGTTTTATAATGTGTACAAATCGCGAAAGTTTAAAATGTTTAAATATACGTATGTAGGTACGTGCACCAGTTCTGGGTTCTCAATTTATTTATCAATAAATGCAACGATATCCACGTCCAATTTAAATTGTTGTGGCTTAGTTAAATGAGTTCTGCCCATGTGTCAACAGCCAAGTTAAATAGAATCTGGCTGATAGAATCGAAAATTGTTGGAATGGAATTATGTTGTTCTGGATTTTATGGATTAGAATGGTTTAGATTGATTATGTCGTGTGTTGATTTGTTGTGATTGGAAAATGATAGATTTGTTTTTAGTGTTAATGGAAATTTCGTTTGTGATGCTCCTATTGTTTCTGCTTAAGGCGACGGTAACTGACTTTTAATGATTTTAAACTGAAGATTACGTCTAAACGAGTAGTGTTAATGATTTGGAAAAAATATAATATGTTAAATTAGAGCATTTTCTTAGTATGTGAATATTTTAGATTATGTTTATAATAACATAATGGTGTATTTTTGCAAATTGTAATTTGCCAAGAACTGAGAATCACGCAAAAACTATCAAGCGTATTTTTATGAAACCATTATTTGTCTTTTAGTATACCTACGTGTTTTAATAAAATACCGTTTGTTTTATTTAAAACCACACTAATTATAAAGGCGAAAGTGTGTGTTTGTATGTTTATTTCTTCACGCTCAAACGGCTGGACCAATTTTGATAAAATTTGGTATGGAGGTAGCTGATACCTGGGTTAACACATAGGCTACTTTTTATTCCAGTCTACGTGGGTGAAACCGCAGGGCGCAGCTGGTACATTAATAATACCTTTAATTTTGACAGCACTTTTTGATGGGCGAGTCCTATTATTGCGTGGATGTACGACGCGTTGCGTGAGCTCAGCACAGAACACGCAAGCTAACCACTGAAGGCTCTTGGCATATCTCTGCGTCTTAACGACTAAACATTGATTATAATTGGTACATAATCCATACTTCACACTAATATTATAAAGGCGAACGTTTGTGAGAGGGGTGTGTTTGTATGTTTGTTACTTCTTCACGCTCAAACAGATTTGAATGAAATTTGGTATGTAGATAGCTTATACCCTGGATTACCACATAGGCTACTTTTTATGCGGAAAATATTTATTGTTCCCGTGGGTTGAGCAAGGAATTCAAATATATTTGCTACTCTTTCAAACTCAAATGGCCCGACCGATTTTGATGTGGAATTAGCTGACACCCTGGATTAACACAAAGGCTACTTTATATCCCGAAAAAATGATGTGGGATTAGCAATCTTTTGCCTTTAAAAATGTGAATATTTTCTCACCGATTAAATAATACACGTTTTAGTGTACGTCATAAACCGTGGGGCGCACAGCTAGTAATATTATAATGGCGAAATGCCTCGTTGGTTTTGTGGTCGTAAGCGCTACTGTTGAGCGTAAGGTCCTGGGTTCAATTCAAAGGTCGGGCAAAGGGTTATTGTGTTTTTCCATCAGGAATTCCTCAGCAGCAGCCTGGAGCCTGCATAGGCTCGCCCTCTATTACATGGGACTTAAAACATTTTTTTTTTGTTAGCCTATATTGTGTCCCACTGCTTTTTCCTTCCAAACCTCCCGGTCTTGTGCGATCTCTGGCCATGTTGGCCTCGCAAACCTTATCAGATCGTCACACCACCTTCGCCGTGGCCTGCCTCGACGGCGATGTCCTCCCTCAGGCGTCCAGTGAGTGACGATCTTTGCCCATCTCTCCGGGTGCATTCGTGCGACGTGGCCAGCCCACTCCCATTTCAGCCTGGCTGTTTTTACTCCAACATCTGTTACTTGAGTTATGGAGCGCAGGGTGGTGTTTCTAACTCGGTCTGTACGCTTGACGCCTATTATGCACTTTTAGAGGCATGAGGAACAGGGTGTAAAGTTCACTCGTCCTCTATTGAAAAGGGAGGATCCTCCGACCAGACGGGTGTTGTGTCTGGTGGGCTACTCCCCGACGGTTGATGTCGGGTCGTTGTATATATGCTAGTCGCGTGGTAAACTCTAATTGCGCGATGCAGTATTGCGTGACGTCATGTCATTGTGAGGCGTAGTTCGTATGTGGCGATGTAGATGCCGCCACACACTTCAAACATAACTGGCGAAATATGTGTGTACCTACCTACTATAGGTACAGTGAGCAACAAAAGTCGATTGGCATTTGAGTTTTCTAAATCTCAATTATTGAGAAAAATACTTCATTAAAATCGGAACAGATGTAAATTTTAAAGAAAATTAACTCTTATCTAATAAATGAAATGCTAAAAAGCAGGTTATCGTTTCATTTTGTGTTAATTTAGATGATGTCAAAAAGTAGCAGTGTTAACTGACTTGCTGACCGTACCTACCTACTATAGGTACACCTCTGCCTAACCGTTCGTGGAATACAGCCGTGATGTTATATGATTGAAAGTAACTCTGTCTGTCTGTTAATGAAATATAGTACATAGGTAGAACATGACCTGGATTAGGACATAGGATACTTTTTATCCCGGTAGGTAGTACTTTCCCGGGGGATACCGAGACCGACCCTCACGCGGGCGAAGCCGCGGGCAAGAGCTAGTTTATGAATCACACTAATATTATAAAGGCGAAAGTTTGTGAGTGTGTGCGAGGGTGTGTGTGTGTGCGTGTGTTTGTTACTTCTTCACACTCAAACGTCTTGACCGGTTTAAATGAAATTTGGCACGTAGATAGCTTATACCCTGGATTACCACATAGGTTACTTTTTATCCCGGTCTATGCGGGTGAAACCGTGGGGCACAGCTAGTAAAGAATAAACGATAGACAAACTATGGAAGATTGCGAAAAAAACATTGGTCTTTTTATACGCTGACCGTTACATACAAAAGCCAACAAAAAAACACTTGAAAAACTCTAGCCTGTGAATTCTGTATCAAAGAGCGTTGGTTTATGAAAATGAAAAAGAAGAACTATCAAGTTGAAATTTCCTAACCATAAAAAGTTTATACCTGTTTATTAAACTCAAAAATCAAAAACCAAAAATAAAAAAACAGAATTTCGTTGAACTAGTTTCCCTCAAACGTATATAACTTTCTGTGAACAAAAGTTACGGAACTAAATGAAAATCTGTCGCCAAACATTTTCCCGATACATGAGGAAAGAGCTGGAATAATGAAAGCGTCTGGATGTAGTCCTCACTTTTGTTTGTAATGTACCTAAATATTTTGATTAGCCTTAAGTGTAGGAAACTTAACCTCTCGATGTGGCTGTTTCTCGAGTGTCGCCTTATACAGCATAATTTCTTATCAATGTGTACTCGAATGTCAACCGAACCCCATAGGTTCACGACTACTGTAAGCCCGCGGTCGCCATTGGATGATGGTATTTAACGTTTATATACAGGGTGTTTCTTTTAATGTCAAGCCAGTGCGAGCTGATAGCAGAGTACCATACCTATCGATTTAACCCCCGTGTATGTTCTACGATTTTTTGTAGTTTTCGATTATTATTTTGGATCCCTCATTTCATATCAATGGTAGTGGTTAAGGATAGTAGTAGGTATAAAATTTATGTTTTTATTATCAACTGAGCTCTGCTTAAACGTAGACGAATAGTAAATAATTATCAAGATTGACAAAAATATGAAAAGATAATAATAAATTATAAAACATGAAAATCACAAGACACCACTTCGAAGCCGACTCCAACATAGTTGGGAAAAGGCTAAGCAGATGACGAACTAGTTAATTTTAAAAAAATCTCAAATAATTCATTTCAATTAAACTATTTATACTACTACACACACACACGAAGGACACTCTTTATCAATACCAATACCCCAAAAACCATAACACAGTATTTCAAGAATTTTCCTTTTAGATAATGTACAAAATGCAGTAGGGCTGCAATTAAGCACGATAGTGTAGCTAAGCCTGTTTTAAATTAAAGGATTTGACGTACATGTCCGGATAAACCTGCATTCCGAAATAATATAGCGGGAAACGTGAACGGATTATAAATTAAATTAAATTGTAAAAGGATTGAGGGTAATTGAAGGTTTTTGGTACATTTGGACGGACTAAGTTAACTTTAGTAAATTAAATGGGATGTGATGTTACTCACAATTTAGTATGTTTATATTAATTTGTTCAGGTGATAGTTTACCTAATTAGTTTATTAAGGGCATGTTTTACCATCTACGATTAAGTTGACGAGGGGGTGCGGGGGGGGGGGGTTCGAGGGGGAGGGGGTGCGGGGGGGGGTGGGGGGGAGGTTGACGGGTTGAGTTGGTTGAGTTGTTGTTGGTGACTTGGCAGATAATTTCTTCTGAATTCTGTTCCATTTTGAATTTATTCGGTGAGTAGTGGCTATTTCGAACATTATTGTTTGATATTAGTTTAACTTAAACAATATAATTAGCTCTATTTTGAGTGTTATTTTTCATCATCATCATCATCATCATTTCAGCAGAAAGACGTCCACTGCTGGACATAGGCCTCCCTCAATCATCGCCACTTCGACCGGTTCTGTGCTGGGAGCATCCAGCGGATTCCTGCGGCCTTCACAAGGTCATCGGTCCACCTTGTAGGAGGCTTACCAACGTTACGTCTTCCACTACGCGATCTCCACTCCAGAACCTTTCGGCCCCATCGGCTGTCTGTTCTGCTGCACTGCTACGTAAGTTAATAGTTAAGTTAGGTGCTTAGGGCCTGTTTCACCACCTACGATTAAGTTCCTGTTACCTTACTTGACAGATAATTTCATACAAATTCTGTTCCATTTTTGAATTTATTCGGTGAGTAGTGACTTTCAGACATTGTGAAATAGGCCCTTACTGTATTTTTTATAATTACAGTACTACTGCTGCTGTTGTACTTACTGTTTTTTTTATTGTAATTTTTTTTAATTCTTTTGTTATTAATTTTTTTTTTTTGTTTTTTTTTTGTTTTTTTTTTTTTAATTGTTTTTTTCTTTTTTTTTTTGGTTTTCAGAAAAAGTTAATGATTAACTTCGGTTGCATAATACAGGCATTACTTGAGTCTTTATAGATTCCTCCATTTAAACAAAACATGCTTGTAAAGTCGATGGGTGGGCTACAACAGTCATCTCACGTCTACTCACTCGGTAGTCCCACGCTCCCACCAAAGATATTGACGTCATCGGCATCGGCATCGCAATGCAAAAATCCTCCTTCATCACATTCATACATTTTCTATGAAAACACTCACACTACAGGCGGGCCGCATCCTACTTTCTAGTGTTCCGTACCCGAAGGGTGCAAAACGGTACCCTATTACTACCTAAACCTCCACTGGCCGTCCGTCTATTTCTTAGCGGGCTGTATCTCATGAACCGTAATAGGTAGACAGTTGAAATTTTCACCGATTATGTATTTCTATTGCTGCTATAACAACAAAAAATAAAAATAAAATAAGGTTAAAATTAAAGGAGGTCCCCTTATAAGACACGTGTTTTTTTTAAATTTTTTTTTAAAAAACCTGTGTAGTGTTAAATATTGTTCGGTGGTACAGAAACCATCGTGTGCGACTACGACACACTTGGGTGCTTTTTGTATGAAAATTATATAAGTTGCGCTGCGGCCCGTTGCGGCTGTAATGTGCGCTTGGCTTTAAAGTTATGTAAAGGCGGGAACACACCTGCGTACGCGCACGAAAAGTGCGGTTCGCGAACATCTTAGGACACCTTTGAATATGTTCGCGAGTGGTTAACGAGTGGTTCGCGAATTCACAGCACATGCACATAATGCACATATTGTTCGCGAACGCGGCCATATTAAGGTGGACGCGACCATAACAAACATATATTTACATAATTATGACCTTATGAATCATCATCTCTCTAAGTTAGATTTCGGAAATCAGACCAAACCACGGCAAATCTAACTATCTAAGATGACTTAATGATTTTTATAGTTAAGAATAGGTAAATACATATTTGTTATTCTCGCGAATCATATTTTGATCGAGATGCAGTCTTACACTGAACTGCAAATTGCAAAAAACACAAGAAAATTTGAATTTCGGGGGCTACCACAGCGGATCAACCTTAAATCAGGTGTCCATACCCGTTCGAAGCGCGTTGTGTGCATGGTTTGTGCACGTGCGCAGGTGTGGACCCGTCTTTAGATTCACATATATACAAGGTGTAACATAAATAACGCACAACCTCTTAAGGGGCCATTGTACTCATTATTATGAACAACTTTTATTATGGGACCAAACCGGAAATTGCGAAGAAAAAATCTGCTGCTTCTTACATTTTGACGATTTTGATGTTGATAAATGTACTGAACAGCTGATTTTTTTTTCGCGATTTCAGGTTTGGTCCCATAGTAAAAGTTGTTCGTAACGATGAGTACAATGACCCATTAAGAGGGTTTACGTCTTTTATGTTACACCTTGTATAGCCAAATCTATTGCTAAGCAATTAGTATCAGATAAAAAATGTTTTAGTCTAGTTAGTCTGAGATAAAAGTACTTACAACGTCGATGAGCTGACTAAGCCTAAGGCCCATCTTGACCGTGAGCCTATCAGAGTTGTTGCCGACGGGCCGGATCAGACGGTTGTAGTTGGAAAGCAGATCGTCATATAGCCGCTTCGCTTCAGGGTTTGCGTCGCTCAGGCGGCCCCACACGCACAGCACTCCGACCACCAACGCCAACACCATCTTAGGCTAACACCACCCCTGGAACAAGGAGAGACAGAACGTCAGATTGTCAGGAAACGGGAACAAGTATAGCTTTGATCTTTTACGTATTATAGAAGTTCTGAATTTCACTCGTAGGTGTGTATATAATTATTTATATATTTTTTTTAAAATTATGAATGGTAGTCGTTATGCCAGAATTGTTATATCACCGATCAATAACTTATTTTCTTTAATTTAATACGAGCTGAGCTAAAAGTATAAATATCAAATGGCAGTACAAAAAAAAAACACTACGAAGTGAAAAATAACTTTAATTTCGGAAGTCGGTGTCTTTGGTTTTGTATTTTTGTTTCTTGCCACCGACTTCCGAAATTAAAATTAATTTTCACTTTGTAGTGTTTTTTTTGGAAGTCGGTTGTTTTTTTTTGTAAAAAAGTTTTGGTTTTCACTTTTTAGTTGTGGTACTACCCCACACAAATTCGAATACAGGTAGAAATGAAAACATCATCGACGTAAAAAGTAGGAAAAAAATACGTATTATTGAGGCTAACTCAAAAACTACCTCCGCAAAGTTAATAAATTTTACATGGGACCAACTTCGAGGTATACTCTCCCGAATAAAACAAGAATCTTTAAAATCGAACAACTCTGTAAAAAGTTATGCGTGGTCATAAATCAAAAAAATATACGTGTCAATTTGAGAACCTCCTCCTTTTTTTTCGACGGTTAAAAATGCACTGAACATTATGTACAGTGGGCTGCATCAATTGGGTACCCCAGTAGTATTAAAATTTTAACAGAACTGGGGTACCCAATTGATGCAGCCCATTGTACTTATTTACAAATAATTCAAAATACTATTGCACCTCTACCCATACCATATGCAAGAACACCTTTAGTTCACAATCAAGTATACGTAAGTACGCTGACATCATTGCGTAGGATACACTCGCCTTTCACGCTTGAGTTCCCTCCCTCATGAGCAGAGCTTTTAGCAGATTCAATACTGAATGAAGTCGTATGCAGAAGTCACATACAGTTTAAGTACAGGTTGGTACAGGTATTGCTGTGTCTACGAAATAGTCTAGGAAATATCGTTATTGTAGTATGCTTGCATGTGTCTTTAGGGACTTAGAAGCGGTGCGATTTTAGAATGTTTGCGTTTCAATGTTTGGTTGAAAGTTCTAAATGGATATCCTAACTAATACGAGTATTATAAATGCGAAAGTAAGTTTGTTTGATACATTTTCACACGTAAACCACTGAACCGATCATCCTGAAATTTTGCATATACGCTGTCAGGTATGCAGAAACGGACATATGGTACCTTTCATGCCGGAAAAAAGTACTGTTACCGAGAAAAAAAACAATAACGTTCTTATGATAATAGATGGCGCCACTTGTTTTCCGAATCATTATATTATTACACGCAGAGTACAATCCAAATTGATTGTCAAATTCTAAATTAACGCGAGCGAAGACGCGGGCAAAAGCTAGAAATATAATAATTGGATAAACATGCAATTTATGCAGTTTCGTGATCTTCTTTTGGCGTATATACATACGGCCATTTGAATTTTCGTTTATTTGTTTAGTAACTCATGGACATATGCATCCTGGCCGTTCTAACCCGTATGGTGCACAAAATTGGTCATTTACTGTAAAACAGAAGTCCAAACTCAAGATTTGCCAACGGGCAATGGAGCGCAGCATTACAGGTGTCAAAGCGAACAGCCCGAGTTAGAAACACCACCTTGCGCTCCATAGCTCAAGTAGCGATGTTGGAGAAAAGAACAGGCAGGCTGAAGTGGGAGTGTTCCGGTCACGTCGCACAAATGCACCCGGAGAGATGGGCAAAGATCGTCACTCACTGGACGCCTGAGGGAGGACATCGGCGTCGAGGCAGGCCACGGCGAAGGTGATGATCTAATAAGGTTTGCAGGGGCAACATGACCAAAGATCGCACAAGACCGGTTTGGATGGAAAAAGAGGAGGCCTTTGCACAGCAGGGTGCTAGAAAGAATAGTAACTGTAGCAGTCGTGGAAAAAAAGCAGAAATGAGGAATTCTTTTTTCACTCAGTACGAGTAGATCTCAGTAGGTACTTACTTTATCTGAAGCAACAACAAGTTGTTTATTTCAAATAAACTCATTTAGTTAGCAGCTTTTACCATCCTCCTGAACTTATTATTTAATTGTTAATTTTCAAGTAGAAAACAATGAGTTTTCCCCCGTTCATTAACAGGTATTTCCGATTCGAGAACCATTAAAACGAACGAACTTCAAATTAAGATAATAATCAAAGTTATATTGAGGAAATGTTGACGAAGATACTTAATAATTAATAGTTGATCAGTTTATGATTTTAATGTAAAAGTCAGATTGTTTGTTGCTGTTTCTTTGTTGTTGTTTTATTTTTGGATTGTTGTTGTAATATCAAAAATTATAACATCAAAAGTTAAATTAAATGAAACGCTTTTCAAGTTTCTGCAAGACAGTCTTATTTAATACAGAACATATATATATGAAAAAGTGTATCTACCTACATCAAAGTAATAATAACAAAACCCGGCCAAATACGTGTCGCACCACGCATTATGAAGGGTTCCGTAGTTGGGAAAATTTATCCCAAAAATAAACTTAACGTTGTAGTTAAAAACAATGTACTCCCGTATATTCCAACTGCAAATGTAAATATATACGCAAAATATTGAGAGATTTACCATGTCATTTTAAGACTATAGACTTCTAATTGGTTTTCCTGTAATCATATTCCTGTATAAGTATAGAACTTATATCCTAAAAGGCCTTCTCTCTTCGAGAGGGAGTGGGCTGTAATCCACCACGCGGGCCCAGTGCGGGTTGGTAGATGTCACGTGTCTTTGAATTTTTGATTCTCGGACATGCCGGTTTCCTTACGATGTTTTCCTTTACCGTTTTGAGAGCACGACGTACAACTCGTAAGTCACGGCCATTATCACTGGGCCACTACTGATCTGTCAGAATTTACACGCGTCACTCACCTACTAATTTTAACAACTCAAGAGCCGTTCTTGATTCCCGTTTTCATAGGAATTGTAATTAAGAGACAGGTTGACTCCGTAGTACCCAGATTGCGGTCAGAGTCAGACTTAATTACGGGATAAAGAAGGATAAGCCACAATAAAACGTACCTCTATAAATCAATCCTGTAGAACTTAGATAAAAGAGCTTAGATAGTGTTTTGTTTTCATTGTGGATGAGGAAAATTGGGGTGTATTTTGGTAGTCTCGTTTTTTGTGGCCTGAAGTGCTCTGAGGGAGATTATAGAGGACTTATTATATAATACCTAGTGACCAGCCCCCGCAGCGCACGGTTTTTACGATAAAACATCAAGATTTCTTTATTAAAAAAAATGTTAGTTGAATAATTATTCACTTAGGGCCTATTTCACGATGTTCGAATAGCCACTACTTACCGAATAAATTCAAAAATGGAACAGAATTTGTTTAAAATTATCTGCCACGTAAGTTAATAGGAACTTAATAATTAAATCCATAAAATATTAGTAACAATAATTAAAATCCGTCCTCAAAAAGTTTTGTAAACAGACTCCCCAAATATAAATTCACTTACTTGCTTACTCTTATCATTTATTTTCACATCGCACACCGATACATCCTCTTCTCTTTCAAACACCATGACCTTCATTTTATTACATTAACATCCATCCTTTTCATTTATATGCTTCAACCATCACAGTCACCATGTCTTGCAACTGTTCTGCTGACTGCAAGTGGAAATTGATCATGTGCGTAGAGAAGACATTTTTGACAGGCAACTCAATTCATCCTCGATGCATGTACAAGTTGAACAGCCATGGTGACGCTACACAACCCTGTCTAACACTTCTCGAGATGCAGAACCAATTCGTATTTCTCCCATTTATCCTGACACAAGCACTGGAATCCTTGTGTAAAGGATTCAGTGCCCGTACCAAGGTCTAGTCCACACTGTAAATGGATAGTGTCGACAGTTCTTCCCTCCACACACTGTCATAGGCTTTCTCAAACTCAACGAAAACACAGTAGACTTTCTTGTGCTTTGCCAGATGTTTGTCGGCTGTGCACCTTAGGGAGAAGTTCTGATCCATACAGCTCATTCTCTCTCTAAATCCTACCTGCACATCCCATATTTTCTGATCTGTCACTGTCACTCTTATCACTCTATTTATTGAAACCTTCACAATCTTCGCATAAAGTTTGCCGACAACACTCAAAACACTAATGCTGCGCTAGTTTTTACACTCCTGCTGAGAGCCTTTTACCTTATATACCTAGTGGTACGATTACAGTCTTGCACCAATCATCCGGCACATGGCCATATCTCTAACACATATTTAAAAACTTAAACATTATAATATGTTTACATGTGAAGATAGATAATACTAAAAGAAGACCAAAGAAATGGTGGATGGATTGTGTAAAAGATATTATGGTTAGAAAGGTGGTGAATACTGGTATCTAATGGAGATATTTGAAAGAATAAGACAGGCTTTGCGGACTACGACCGAAACTTTTGTAATCACAGAACTTGTAATTTCTTAACTGATTAGAATATTGTACAAAATATTTACTTCAATGATTCATAAGACACACTGAAACTTTTTTTGAAATAAATGTTGTGTAGTTCCAACATCTTCAGATGTACAAGAGAACGACGTTTCTCAGCACTTTATAAATATTCTAAAAACAAGAACAGTGTCTATACACGCAGCTACATTATTTTCTTCCGCAGTTCTAACCATCTTGTCTACCAACATAATTGTATGAAAACAGTACTGAAACAAGTTCTATTATGTTTAAGTAATTTTATTTACGTTAAACATATCGCGCGGTGGGATCTCACTAACGACCGTACCAAGCCGTTATAACTGAATAACACCCTGTATCTCATACAAATAAACTCTTTTATACCTTCTTTTTTCACGTAACGTTTTCCTTTGCCAAAAAATGTTACTAAGCACCATATATAACTTAAAGATCCTCTGTACATATTTCTTGTAAGGAGCTTATTTTTTATTTTGCATTTACCTCGTTCTGCGTCACAGTAATGTGTGTTGATATCGCAATTTGAAAAGGAATGTGTGGAAATGTAGATATAGAATGAAGTTTATTAAAATGCGTATTTAATATATACAAGGAAAACTTTATTGACTGTATAAAAGATGAGGTAGGTACCTACCTACCTAATTCATGAAAAATATTTACTCATAAAATATATATTTTAAATCAAAATATTCGAAGTTGAACTTTATCGTCTATAAAATAGGGACTAGTTTGTGACTAAGCGTTTCCCTTCGAGTTAAATTGAATCGGTGTCATGTAGAGCCTTTTTGATTCTTAGCGCCATAAATTCAAGGTTTATTTTCGTATGGACCGGGAACTCTTCGGGGTAATAGAAAGAGAGATTACGTGGAATCCTGATTTTAAAGTCGTTTGATTTATTTTTACGAGACGAACTAAAACCAAATTCTATTTGGATGTCGGTCTACGTTGTCTTTTCCTTTAGCTTTTAGTCCCAAAGTGGTCGGAAAAAATATTTTCATTAAATCAAGAGTAATTCCACTTCCCTTAATGTTTCCTGGATGGACGGATGCTACCAGCATTTAGGGATTATTTTTAAAGCTGGTTGATATTATATATATTTCAATCAAAGTCTTTTAAAAGAAGAAAGTGCATTATCATCAATCTTCTTTACCGTCGCCAATAACACATTGTTCTGTTACGAAAAGTTAGTCTTTTAAAAAAATCTTAACATGAATCGAACGAAATAGGTTATGAAAAAGATTCTGTAAATGCTTAATTTTTCGTGATGCAATGGGTTTGGGTACAATTCTAACCTTTTTTAGGCTAGGCCACCATTAAAAATAGATGTGGATATTTTACAAATAATTATATTGCTATTTGACCTACGTAAATATACAATGAAGGTTAACAATATGCTGAGACAGCTTCGTCATACTTTCGGGCTCCTAAATAGGTATCCACAATGACTGTCAAAGTAATTCACATAGCTACCAGGACTTGATGGTCTCTGAGGAGGTTTTGACATGATATGAACGCTCCCATACTTACGTACCCGAGTTAAAAACACCACAAAGTAGGTAACCCAACCATTGTTATCCAGGTAGCTTCCAGCAAAACTACGATTAATCAGTGCAGAATTATTTACTACCCCCGAGCTCAATTCCAAGGGTCTCATGTTCGAGCTTAAGTTCAAAGATCAGACCTCATAATAAGTTCACTTACCCTTATAAATTATTGTTAATTACTGCCCCTGTTAGGTTAGCAAGTACAATCGTTGGAATTCGGGGATTACTAAAATGAAAATCGGCTTACTAAAGATTAAATATGAATGGGCGTTCCGGGGGCTTTGAGCGTCGCCCTGGTTCAGAAGACACGGCGGGAAGATTAGTGAAATAAGAGGAATGTGATTTGAAGATTAAGGGTCGTATGTACCTATATTTATTTTACTTGAATGATGCATTGCATAAATGAGACAGACACAGCAGCCTTATTCGAATGAGAAACAAAATATTAAGTTACGATTCACACGAGTGAAGTGTATAGGTTATGCGAAGGTACAAAAGAGACTTTTGCTGGAACCGGCGAATACTTCAGTAATTAATTTAGTAGTAGAATATACATAAAAGAAACATAATTTTGAGAAATAATAAAATGGTTTTTGAAGATTGCAAGTCGACACTTTCGAACCGCAGCTTAGGTTACAAGCTATTATTTCTTTATTAAAATTGAACCACAAATTAAGACATTTCCACCTAACGCTTTTCACTACATTAAAAACATCATAAATACCATCTCCTAATACCATCTCAACAGTCTTAAGCCGCTAATTACAAGCAACAGCATCCAATTAACGACAATTGCCGACAAAAATACCATAAAGTGGGATTATTGACCGCGAAAGCCCCTGACTTAAGGCAGGGAACTGAGTACGTCAGAAATAGGACCCGAACCAACTTCAGACCATATAATCCCTCGTTTAGAATTAAAATTTTCTATAAAGGGGGACAGAAGGGAGGGAGAACCTCGACAACACGTGATAATTGGGGGTTTTTTAATAAAATTATAGACGAATTTCTTTGATGGTGGTGAAAAGATTCGGATTCCTTTTGATTTCTCTCAGAAGTCTTGGTGAATGTATTTTACTCGTATTTGATTTTTCTTTTTATAATATCGATATGGAGAAAACGGTTGGATATAATTTTATGTTATTTAATCTTATTTCAATAACTGGAAAAGTGATTTTGGGCTTCATTTTGAGAATGTTTCAAGGATAATTTCTGAGAACATCTTCTTCTGTACCTATCTACTTTCTGAGCTCATCTTGTTTCTCAGAAAATCTGTTATTTTAATTGCCTTTGAGTACAGAAACTCGGAAACTCCTTCAGTAATTTAATGATTACCATTAATTATTTTATATGGGTACCTACGTGCAAAACAAATAATTAAATTAAGATAAGGAGAAGTGATGAAACATTTTTTTCTTTCGAGAAATTATTGGTTTATCATGGAAATTAAATACTAACATCGTGCATCGGTGAAGGAAAACGACGTCATGAGAAAACCTGGGCTTAAGGCGCGGACTGACTACGACTTTAAACGGGACACAACCGCGTAATCTATTATCACCATTAGCTGGCTTGAAACAAGGTTGAAAATTTTATTTATTAATAGAAAAAAGCAAAACTGTTTCTATCTTACAGATGTATTCTATCTAACATATTTCCGTTATCTGTCACATAATCACCATTATTACTCCATTATTTTCCCTTACATCGCGATAGAATATCAAAGGTACCAACATATAATCGAGTACCTCTTATCTCTGTATCGTCTTATCACTGTCAGAATCTTCAGAGTTCCCAAGCACTCCTATATTTCATTGTAATAGCTTTCCTAAGGAGATGACAATAATTTATAGCCGGTAAATTGAATTTCTATCGTTTGAAAATCTATCGTGCAATGGTGCCTGTAATTTTACGCTATAGTTGAGTGTGGTAATTTGTTTATTGACATAGTTACTCAATTGATCGTCTGTAGGAATGTAGTGTGGAAGTATCAATGCTTTTTTTCTGGAAATTCATACTTATTGCTTTTTTTTTGTAGGAGAATTTGTAAAATAAATTTGACTTCATTGAAACTGTTTTGATAGAATATAAGCTATATTGTGTCGTCATAATATAGTTCAAATCAGGAAAAAATCAAATAAAATCAAAGTACACGGAAAAAGAAAACTATAAAAAAATATTTAGCTACGGTTCCAGATTACAGCACTGTAAAATTCATGACACGTCATTTCAGTTTCATATCAATATGTTAAGGAAATAAATTATAAAATAATGTATCGGTAAAATTATGAATAATAACAGCTTTCCAAGACGAATTATTTCTCTGATCTGAATTGAAAAAAGGTGGGTTTGACCGATTAGCAAGCAGTTATAAAATATGCGATTATTAATAGTACTTCGAACTATTTTTGCTGATTTCAGTACTTTAATATCGAAAGCGAGCCGACCTACACTATACAAAATAATTTATTTAAAGCAACATTTGAATTTCCACCCTCTTTGTTTAATTAAGGCGGCCTGTTTTGACGCACATTTTCAAGTTAACCAACAAATTTGAATGGACCTTTTATTTAATTAGTTGACATAAATAATGGGACATCTTGAAATTGGCACGGTTGGAATCATTCTGTTGGTTTGTAGTGCTATTTATTTTATTTAACTCTAAAATTAATATTTTTACAAAAGAAATTATGACTGTAAGCCCCACGTGTGAGAAAAAGTCACGTCAATGTTGGAAGAGGAAATAAAACGTTATTCATTTGAATCATTCCACTTTGCCCCACCGAGCAAACCACCCACTGGTGCCACTGGTGGGGCAAAGTGGAATGCCTAAAATTTTGCAGTGGGATCTGCCCCACTAATTCGATTTGGTGGGGCAAATTCCACTACTCTAAGATCTTGTTGGATTCTGCCCCACTAGGTTGGCACCAGGCACCAGAATAAAAGTACAAAAATAATTATTGGACATTTTTATTTCCTATTTGTTACTCCAAGGGGTAGTAGGGTTAGAGTAGTTAAAATAAATAGCATTTCGTTTTCTATATGTTTATGATTTTGAGCTTAGTATGAAAATCATTAATGAACCAGTAAGAACAAATCGTTTATTTGTGATTTTAAAAGTTTAGTGTAGTTGTATTTAATTCGTAACAAATCGTGTAATTAATCTGTGACTTACACCCCGTTTATTTCCAGTAACAAATAGGAAATAAAAATTTCCAATAAATTATTTTTGTACTTTTATTTTAAGGTGCCAACCCTAGTGGGGCAGAATCTAACAAGATTTTAGAGTAGTGGAATCTGCCCCATCAAATCGAATTAGTGGGGCAGATTCCACTGCAAAATTTTAGGCATTCCACATTGCCCCAAGAGTGGGGCGGCACAGTGGGGCAAAGTGGAATGATTCATTGATTTTAATGACAAAAAATCCTTCAAAAACACTGTTAGGATTCTACGGAAATGTTCCAAGAGTTCTTCAAACTCAGCTTTAATCTTTAGTCAAATAAAAAGTTATCATTGTTCTATATCTACAGTTGAGTTAGCACTAAACATTTTTATTTGAATGTTAACGAAATGCGACTAATAAAAAGGAGATTTTATGTAAAATTACTCCAATATCCAATTTTATCTGTCAGGAGCTCGTGGCTAAGTAATAACAGCGCACGGGTCGATCGATAATGTTAAGCTACGCTTGCCGCGGTAGTTCCGTGGACGGGTGACCATCTTTACATACCAAGACCCCTCCATGCCTCGGAAAGCATCTTAAGCCGTTGGTCCCGGCTGTCATTCGTGGATCTTTGACAGTCGTTAAAGGTCGTCAGAAGTCCGAAATTCTGACAACCAGTCTTACCAAGTTACCAGTGATTGGGTTGTGGAGGTCAGATAGGCAATCGCTTCATGTAAAATACTGGTATTCAGCTGCATCCAGTTAGAGTAGAAGCGGACCCCAACGTAGTTGGGAAAAGGCTAGGCAGATGATAATCCAATTTTATCTGATTTCCCAATAGTTTTTTTTTATATATAAAATCGTATTACTGATGTGTATGTACAGAGCGAGAGGACTGCCGACCGATTTATATTGGATTCTTACGCCTCAAATACTCCACAAAGGAATCACGAATTTGGTACACATTCTAGGGGACCCTTTATCGAATGGCAGAAAGCTTTTCACGACAAAAATTTAAACATTTTAAGGCTGCGGTTGTAATATAGCTATTTTATTTTATGGCAATATGCAAAATGATGCAAGTAAACTGTCACTTTGATGAATACAGAGAGACAGACGCAGATTGATTTGAGATTGGAAACAATATTTACAAAAACAGCCGACTTCCAAAAACAATATAAGTACTACAAAGTGAAAAATAACTTTAATTTCGGAAGTCGGTGTCTTTGGTTTTGTATTTTCGTTTTTTGCCACCGATTTCTCACTTTATAGTGTAGTGTAAAAAATACGGCCATTTATGCGACATATTTTAATACTCGCAAGTAAATCAAAAGGTTTTGATTCACTAGGTTACTTACCGCTAACCTAGCTCATGAAATTTGGCAAGAAGAAGGTCTCACAGCACAAGTAAAAGAAAAAATCCGAAAATTTTAAATTTTTAGTTTTTTTTTTTTTTTGTGATTACAAACTTACATTTGTAGTTGGAGAATTGACCGTGACGTATATCGATGTATTGGAAGATATGCTTTTCAACTACAATGTTAAGTTTATTCTTGGGATAAATTCATCTCAAATAAGGAACCCTTCATTGTGCGTGGTACCTACCCAACACAAATTCGAATACCACTACCTGCAAAATAAATTGGAACATCATCCACATAGACAAAGTCCTGTGCGATAAATCCGTATTATTGAAGCTAACTCAGAAACTACCAAAGCAAAGTTAATAAATGTATTAACTAAAAATGTTACATGGGACCAACTTTGAGGTATACCCTCCCGAATAAAACAAGAATCGTTCTAATCGAACTACTCTGTAATCAGGTATGCGAGGTCATACATAAAAATTAAAAATACGCGCCTCGACTTGAGAACCTCCTCCTTTGTTTTCGTCTGTTAAAAAAGCCTTAAATAAATAAATAAATATCCTTGGACATTTCACACAACGGCATCTAGTCCCAAGCTAAGCAACCTAATGCTTGTGTTATGGTAACGAGATGGCTGATAAACTACTTATATACATTTTTTTTTTTTGTAAATACCATAACAAAAAAAAAGAATCGTGCAAAAATTAACTAAATTCTATCACCAGGCAGACCTTCTTGATAATACTTATAATACAGTTACATAACACTACATAGCTACACAGAGTACTGTTAGCAAAATTATTTTTAACTAGCTGTGCCCGCGACTTCGTTCGCGTGCATGTCGGAAATCAATACATAATGTGTCGCTTAGATATGGTGTAGGTATCACTCCTCCAATAAAAATGAAGAATCTTGCGATCTTGCCTGGTGGGAACCGCTACCTGGGGCTCTCTACCACAGCCCTGCAGTTACTGCGGTTTATGATAGCGGGGTTAAACACGTATTCGGACTGCTGGAAACACAACGCGCCATTCGTAACTATCGTTTCGGAAAGAACGAATAGCGGGGTTTACACGTACCTACAGTTTGGACCACGTGTGGACCATCTGTGGACTGCGTTCCAAACCGCGGATGGATCTGTGCGGTTTGGACTGCGCATCAAACTGTCTTTCGTTGATACCGTGAACATCCATGTTTATGGAGGCAAAACTTTTAAAAACGATCGAAGTCCATAATTAGTTGACCACGGATAGCCAGTAATTTTCTTTGATTTCTGTACCAAATCACAGTACGTATACCTACTGTACGTTATTGAGGAGTTCAATTGTCTGATCTTCACCATCTCTGGAGAAAACATATTCAAACATAAGGTGTTTGACATACGGACGGACAGACGGACAGGACGTAATGATAAGACTTCCCTTTCTATGTACTATTTGGCTACGGAACCCTAAAAACAGAAGAATTGAAAACTTCTTTCTTTTTGAAGTGGGTTATAAAGATGCCTCAAATAATCTCGACCGAAAATCTTGACACCGCGATTCCGTCTATACTATATCTATCGGATACAGTGGCTAACTGGAAGCTCACTCTGCGTACAATAAATAAACTTACAAAGGTACCCAGTTTGATTTAAAAAAAAAGTGTGTGTGTCAGCCCTGACGACGACTGGCGTTTACTCCTTTTTTTTTTGTGCCGTTCCGACTTTCCTTTTTTGCGGTCAGAAAGCAACATTAAGATGTTAAGGCGCTCGTCAACCCCCCTCTCACCCAACCTCTCAACCCTCCTCCTCTAACTCTCCTCTCAACCTTATCTTACCACCCCCCTCCTTCTCCCCCCGTCACCCTCCCCTCTAATACCCCTCACCGCATCCCCTTCCCCCTTCCTCCCCTCACACCTCCTTACTGCTTCTCCCTCCCTCTCACCGCGTCCCCCTGCCCCTACCCTCTCAAACCCTCCCCCTCACCTTCTCTGTGTATGAAAAGTTGATAGGATTATTATATCTGACATTGCATTCTTTTTCACTCAGAACACCACATCAGTTATTACAATCATCAACAACAACAACAACAACACACAACAACAATACAATACAATTATAATACACACACACAACATTGTATTACATTACATTTACAATTGTAAGATAATACTAATAAATATTAGTCCATTTTTAGGGTTCCATACCTCAAAAGAAAAAAAACCGGTCAAGAGCGAGTCGGACTCGCGCACCGAGGGTTCCGTTATGATTTCTGAAAAAGTGTGCTATTTAGAGACATCGTTTTATTTTTCCTGTTTTCTTTACATAAACTTCTATCACATAAAATAACTTCAGATTTTTCTCTTTGCAAACTTCGGAGATAAGGGGGGGGGGTAGTTTTTTTACATTTTTCATCAAAAGTCGAAAACTATGCGGCTTATAATTTTTTTTTTTTGAGAATGTGCAAACAGCGCTCTTTCATATTATACCCCACATGCCCTAGTAGCCCCACTATGAATTTTTAAGACCCCCTTTCAGTCCCAGTTGCAATAAAAATTAAAATATTTTTATTTCTTGCTTATTTGCAAAATAGTTGGGTAAACGTCATCTAAAACTGTTCCAAATTTCAAGTTGATAGTATTAGTAGTTATTGAGATATCCAGCTGTGACAGACAGAGAGACAGACAGAAAGACAGACTGAGTCACACCATAAGGGTTCCTTTAAAAAAAAACCGCACCCAAAACACCTAAAAACGGCACCCTTATAGGTTCACTCGTGTGTCTGTCTGTCTGTCCGTCTGTCACAGCTAATTTGCACCGAATCTATTGGACCCATTATGTTAAAATTTGGTACACGTAATTACGAATTTCTGTGACCCAAACTCGGACAGGTAGGTAAAGTAAATAAATGGATTTTGAATATGGGGGTCACTTTTTTGGGGCAAATAAGAAAATTAAAAAAAAAAAGTTTTGCAAACTGTACCGTGTGACATAACAGATGAAAGGGCTTAATTAATATGAGGGTCTCAAATATGTATATTTTTTTTATAATTTTAAAATTATATTAA
Source organism: Cosmia trapezina (assembly GCA_905163495.3). Classification (NCBI taxonomy): domain Eukaryota; kingdom Metazoa; phylum Arthropoda; class Insecta; order Lepidoptera; family Noctuidae; genus Cosmia; species Cosmia trapezina. Next base: position 22,218,544 of record LR991037.1, read on the forward strand.
GTATTTAAGAAAATAGATGAAAATTTACCAATATATCTCCTAATCTCCGAAACTACTGAGCCTAAAGTTTTGAAAAAAAAAAATACAGAAAATAGTTCTTTACTTGTAGATTACAGGAAAATCTATAAGAATAATCTTTGGTCATAAAATAACATGGTAAATCTCTCAATATTGTGAGTACAAACTTACATTTACAGTTGGAATGTATGGGAGAATATGTTTTCCAACTACAATGTTAAATTTGTTCTTGGGATAAATTCATCCCAACTACGGAACCCTTCATTGTGCGTGGCCAACACGCACTGGCCGGTTTTTTATATTTGAAATTATTTTAGCGTTACTAATCAACCACCAATAGAATCAATCTGCCTAGGCTTTTCCCAACTATGTTGGGGTCGGTTTCCAGTCTAACCGGATGCGGCTGAATACCTGTGTTTACATGGAGCGACTGCCTATCTGACCTCCACAACCCAGTAACTGTGTAATACGATACCCCTTGGTAAGACTGGTTGTCAGAATTTCGGGCTTCTGACGATCCGTAACGAGTGTCAAAGATCCACGAATAACAGCCGGGACCCGAGGCACGGAGGAGTCTCGGTATGTAAAGATGCTCACCCATCTACTAACCAACCCCGGCAAGCGTAGCTTAACCTGCTGGATCAACCCATCAGGTTAACCACCCCTATAAAGCGATTTTTATGTTTAGTACCATTTGGTATCAATAGATGTCGTTACATGTTGAAGACACCGTAATGAAAAGTTCTTCTTGAACACTTTAAATTCATATATCTTTTGATAGACTGAAGCGATTGCGATGAAACAAAAAGCTAAGTAAAACTCTGAGTTACACACAATATTTGAGTATAAAATTTAACTGCATTGGTTTTGTACTTTTGACGTGATACTTGCACAAAAATTTATGAACTCTCACAGACAAACAGACGAACAGACAAACAGACAAAAATGGCAAAAATGGTAGAAATGGCATCTGTTGGTGATTCTTTAACACCCCAACTATTTTTTTTTTAAATATTTGCAATGTACAGAAACGCCTCGTCTACAGATTTATTATATGTATATAGATGTTTATTGTAAACAATTATTGGATAACCTAAATAAATAAATACTTACCCTCTTACAAATAAAAGTTATTCCAAATTTAAACCTATGAAAACGTATGATTATTCCTTTGTTATCCCTGATATAACTTTATTCCGTGTTTTATTTGTAAGAGGGTTAAAGTTTATTCTCATGATAAAAAAATCCTAAGTGTCAGTTTGTCCAAATAACAGAAAAAGATAAATTAAATAAAATTTTAATATTGATTGATACTTAATATTAATGTCTATCTAAAACTACGAACGTACTATAATAATCTATAAAGATAAAACGAGAAGTCCTGACTGACTGACTCATCAACGCCCAGTCCAAACCATTGAACCTAGAACGCTGACATTTTGCACAGAGGTTCCCTTTGTAATGTAGACAAGGAATAAGGAAGGACTTTCCAGTAGTACGTTCCGCGTTTACGCGGGCGAAGCCGCGAGCAAACGCTACAGTTTCATAATCTGGATCGATGTTCTGGTCAGTTTTGAATCAAAATGAATTTCGTTGATAGCTGTTTGCCGCTGTTATTTGCTAATGAATTCCGCAACGGCAATGTGTATGTCTATCGCAGATAATTCATTTATGATAATCTGTTAGTGTTTGTTCAGTGATGCTATGGTGATGTATTGCATATGCATATATACATTTTTTGAATATATTATTCAGGGTGTAAGTGTAAACAGTGACAATCTTTTAAGGGCTCATTGTACTCATCATTATGAACAACTTTTACTATGGGACCAAACCAGAAATCGCGAAAAAAAAATCAGCTGTTCCCTACATTTTGACGAATTATGCGAACATAAATGTACTGAACAGGTAATTTTTTTTTTCGCGATTTTAAGTTTGGTCACATAGTAAAAGTTGTTCGTAATGATGAGTACAATGACCCCTTAAAATATTGCCACTGGTTACACTTACACCCTGTATATTTATATAAATTTTTCAATACGAATTTCTCAGTTAGCAGCTCTGAGTCTGAATTTGTGTCCGGTTGAAGGCAATAAACTCGCCCCCTTTTACATGGCACTTAAACATAACTGGCGAAATGTAGGTGTATTAAAGCTACACCTCTGCCTAACTCTTCGTGGAATACAGTAGTTTTTATATTTCTGAAATAATATTTTTTTCTAGGTTCAGTTCTTTCTACTTTCTTTTATCTTCAGCCTATAGGTACAACAGCAGCTGCTATCGCATTTACTAGAATAATTGATGCTTCAATTTGATATTCAGTCTTTCTCTGTTCACCGAAAACATTTTGGCTATTTCATGGTCTCTTTATTTTATGTAGATATATTTTTCAAACAATCGTCAAAATATCTTCATTTGTATTCTCTCTTTATTTCCTCGTGCCACATTTGTTCCAACTGTACCCGAAATGGTACAAACCAACCAAAACTGCACTTCAAACATACAAACACGAGTATGAATAACAAAACATTATCCTTCTATCCGTATTCAAGACGTCGCCGCATAGTTCTCAGGAAGTCTGTCAATGACATCATCTGCGAAGATCCGCTCGACATGGACCGGTTCATTTGATTTCCGGTATCGGTCCTCGAGACTCGCTGATGTTGGGAAATATAATGTAACTCACACATACATACATTTCTTTATATTTATTTGTGTTGAAAGATGGTCTAGTTTGTAGTGGTACACTTGGTTTTGTGTAAACAGCGGACTTTGTTAATACGCTTTGCGCCGTCTGCTACTAGATGGCGTTGGCGGTAGTGAATTGAACGGAGATACTTTACTTATTTCTTCTTTTATCACTGTGGGTTCTATAATGAACCGTAAGGTTTGTGATCGACACAACACACTATAGTATAATGATATGATGATCAGATCTATACATTTTTCATGAAATACAATTTATTAGTTCTTTTGTGAAATTCAGTTGACGAGATCGTATATGCACGTATTATACTGGTGGTGTAGTTTTTCATTTCATAGGTGTTACTAAATTTTTCTCCATAATATCATTTACTTATGAAAGAGGAAGCTTCAGCTACAGGTAAACGAAATTGTGTTATTTCAACCAATTTTATATTTTTTTTTACATTCTCAGTATTCTACTACATAGAATCCAATAAACCAAAAATATATGAAAACATATCAAAGACGAAACCAAAGATTCTCATTTCGAAATTCTTTGAGAAAAAATATTCATAATTTCAATATATCTTTTTTTACCGAGACATCGTAAAGAGCAATACTTTATTGGAAACGCGAAGGAAAAAAATATCCATATTTGTTCAATAGCGATCCAATCGAAGGGGGAAGGTTGAATGTCACAGGTCGAGAGAACCGTTTAACCCTATAGGAATTTGTCCTACCTTTCTGATATAGGCCTATCGGCTGCAACGTGTTTTTGTTAATAAAACAGGCTATGTGGATGTAGGTCAAAACTATTTCACTCTCTTTACCTTTCTGCAGATGGTTTAGGTTTAGGATTAATAAATATTTTAAAAGATTCTGTATTTTGCTAATACACTAAGCGAGTCTGACAATGTTTTTGGAAGAAATACTGTTAGTAGAAGCTTTTGGAAAACTTTTATCAAATCTGTTCAACAGATACCTAAGCATGGGGAACGTTATAGTCTCAAAGATAAACTTGGTCAAGAAAAACTTTATAGGTATCTCAATATTAGTAGGTACAGTAAGAATATCTTCAACTTAACTTCAAGACAGTTCTATGACTTTCACAGTCAGCTTTCACTAAGCTCCAATAATTCTTAATTTTGCACCACCCGGGAAACCAGCATATCTCTATATCTTGTCTTAACATTTGAAAGAATTCCACCAAAATGGCACTATGCCAAGTGTGATAACAGAAATATATGGCCAGTCAGATGACATATAATAATAATGTAGGCCTGCTTCTGATATTAACACAATAGGAATTTGTATGAGGCGTTATTTGATTACGTGAACTGAATTGAGGAGACTGATTACAGGGAAAAGGGAATTTTCCAAATTTAGTGTAGGAAGATTTCCAAGATTTTCGATTCCATTAAGTATTGAGACGAAATTCAAATGTCACCAAGTATAGGTCACGCGTGTTCAATAGAATTCATTATTTTCAAGTACATTCAAGTACCTGACGTCGCCGCGTCGGCAGTTAAAATAACTGAAAACATTGTACTATAAAGGATTCTTTTGCTTTAGGTTGGCATGCAGCAGTTTTACGTTAGGTACAAAATTGAAGAATTATTGCATACAATTCAAGAAAGCCAGTCGCATACGATGTGAGAGAAGAGTTACAGCCATTGGTTCAAAACCTTTCTTATAAAAATCTATTACGAAATGATAGTTCTTTCATTCGCATTAAGACGAACTGACAACAAAATACAGTGGCACAGAAACACAAAAAGCGAAAAAAGCCTTGGAATTTAAGACATTTCCATTATCTCTTCACTCCACAAAAAAGTAGCACGATAATACGAATATCTGAAATAATCCACAATGGAACAGCGTAAAGCACATTCAACTTTAAAATATACATAGAGGAATCTACGGCGGACGACAACGTAGTATAAATCTTTGTTAAAACCAACACAGGCGAAGTTTATGCAACCGTCGGTTATCTTACGGGCGGGCAACGAGCGAGTCTGCACGGAATTACTCTGTATGAACCAATCAAGGAAACACGGGATTTAGGATTTTATGGTCGAATTGTTTGGTAGAATGGAGCCCGATTGTAGAGAATAGAGCTATCATGTGGTGAATTTGTGTGTTGTTGGAATGGAATGACTTTGATTTGTTAATGGGTTTGATAAGGTTCAATTTAGAGATACATCTTTAAGTTAGCAGTAAAAGAAATTTTAAGTTGACTAAAAGAACGCTTATAAAGAATACGGTGATACGAATTATGTACATATAAAGACTTGTTTAGTTAAATGTCAATCTATAAACCAGCACACCACACAAATATAGAAAAACTAATACACCATAACGATGTATGTTCAAAATATTTACATAAAAATAGTACAACAACAAATATTTTTGATTTTCTTGGACCCAGACTAATGCAAGTTTAATTCGAGAAACGAACGAAGATACGGAGAACACCAATCTTTGCATAATGAATAAAGTTACAAACGTTAAAATAAGATGAAACGAAATTCATAAGCTGCCAGTTATTTTTTCAGTCTCAAAACATCTAGACAAAGAAACTAATTTATACATCTGTCTAATATCTGTACTTTTAATTTGTAAATGGAGGGCTGAAGATGAATAAATTAATAATCTTGGCCTGGATTCTGAAATAAAGATAGTACAAGCAATATTTTTCTTTTTAATGTATTTTACGAATGTTTTTCTCATTTGAAAGCTGTCATGTGTTAAATTGCTGATTACTATCTAAATTGCTTAGGAATTAATGATACTTATAATACACGTTATAATTTACCATAACAGTACCAAATCGTTTAGAAATTCGACACTATTATAACAGTAAACGGAAGCTTATACATTCAAATTGAAACTGATACATCGAAATCTGAACATCAATTTGGAAATTGCATTAATTTTCTAATCATCTTTACCGGAATTAAACGGTGTGTGTGGAGGTGTAATTCCAATATTAGTTCTGCAGGTCCGATTTCTATCTCCCCTTCATCCTCTTTTGGATAAACAGATCTACGCAATAGATGATAAACATTTTAGGTAGATTATGTGTGTGTGTATGTACTCTACACTTGTTATTGATTTTTTTGATGATGGTATAAATTTATCAATTTTGTTGTGACTTAGTAGTGTATTATAAGGTTTGTATGAATTATGTGATTTGATTGTCTATGATTTCTACTATATGATACTAGAAAGGTACTCGTCTTTTTCTTTACCTCCTATTCTCAATTTCGGTGCATTCCGAATAAACATCGTCAAACAATATTATTAGCAAAAGTGCCTTTATATTCTTTTCTAGGTCTTCTAAAAGGTTATATTCAAGTATTATATTCTCAAAAACAACTAAATTTTAACCCAGCTCCAAGTCTTCTGGTCTGTGAGCCATAAATTTGGCAAATGCTGCAGCATTCACGAGATTCGTTCGTGCCGCTTCGAGAATGTAGACTGGACTATGATGAATTTTTAATTCAATTATTTCTATCAGTGGAATGCTGGTTTAATAGAATTTCAGAGTTAATATTTACATAATTTAAAAGCTAGCTGTCTTAAAATAATACTTTCTTGCCTTTATTGGCCGGCTGAAGGGGAGATTCACAAGAGCAAACGTGCTCGGAGGAAGAAAGTATTTCAGTAAGTTGCTGGAATTGGAGCATTTTCCGGGCTCTGGCATTGTACTGATAGCTATGGCATACCTCTCCACTCCACAAGCACCTTAGGATATTTTGACCCCTTGTTGCTACGCCACTATGTGCTAGTGACAGTTTCCGGTGGCCCATTTTTGACTGTGCATATATTATGTAAAATTGGTTAGGCAGAGGACATTGTTCTTCCATAGTTCAAGGTCACCAATCCACTATAGCCATTCAACCCATAGCCCAATATGTTTTGTTTCCATGTTTTGCAATAGTCCTGCACCAACTGGGGTTGTCCTTGGGTGCACTTGCATAGTGCAAACAGGGATAACCGTCGGTTGTTGCCGCATTCCATTTGAAATGATCTAAGGGGCCTCTGCGAGTTGGCTTCAGCACCTAGTACGCCTTCCTTCGTTTTAAGGTGTATTTATATTTTTCTGTAATGCCAATTAAACCCATTTTTCTTTCTTTCTTTCTTACAAAGGTCCGGGACCTCGTGGTCCTGAGATATGTAAGTCTATTTAATAATTGACCTCAAAACAATTTTTGTTTTAATCCACACTGATCCACCAAGAGATTAGTAAAGAATCTCATTGGTGGAATTTATTCGTATATCCATGAACTACAAATCATAAGTCCGTTCCTATACAATTGTTATTTTGTTACCCATCATTATTTCAGCTTTGTGTGATAAAGAAATATAGACTTTAAGAGATACTGGAAAACTGAATGTGCAAAAACTTACTCCTCTACCAAGCACAAGCATAAATATAACAACTTCAGCTCCTAGCAGACACCTCTTTTTGCTTCGAGCTATAAATTTACCGAATGCTCGCATTCAGGAGATCTCGACGACTGGACGAGGTATGTAGATGGTACCATTCTGAATATTTAACTCAGTTGACGTTTCACTTTCTGCAGGCAAGAAAGCTATTGTTGAGATTGTTTTAAAGTTAAGTGTTTCTTGTAGTTTTATTTATTGAAGATATATGGCTTGAATTGTTTAGATTTGTGTCAATTGCTGTGTATTTGTTTGAATTGGTATCTTCACTATCTTTTTCTATTGCGTTATCAACAAAGTAGTTGGCAACAAGAGATATGGTTTCAAACACATCACAGTTTATAATAAAACTTGCATCTCTTAGTGTTATAAATTGGCTCCGGTACTCATCACACTGATGACACTAATATTATAAAGGCGAAAGTTTGTGAGTGTGTGTGTGCTTTAAACGAATTTCGGACTTTTTCCTATAATTGTGCTTTGAGGCCTTGCTTCTTGCCAAATTTCGTGATTCTAGGTCAACGGGAAGTACCCTATAGGTTTTGATTTAGTTGCGAGTATCAAAATATGTCGCTTAAATGGCCGTATTTTTTATTGCTTTGACCTAGAAGCTTGATTTTTATAGAACTCCAAGGGAACATAGACCTACGTATTTTCAGCTTAATACCTCCACACGTTCCTAGGGAAAAACGGTATTGATAGACGTGACAGACAGACGGACAACAAAGTGATCCTATAAGAGTTTTGTTTTTTTCTTTTCAGGTACGGAATTCTAAAAAGGTAGATGGAGTCGACATTTCGTATGAGAAAAAATGGCGAAACAAACTCAGGGGTCAAAGTCTCTTTTGAAGTCCAGACATAATCTTGGTCAGAGGGGCAATTCCCGTATTTTTAACAACGTTCGCAATTTCATCTCATTGACTCAATCTGTCAAAAATTGTATAGCGTTTAATACAATTTTTGACAGATTCAGTCTTGAGATGATATTGCGAACGTTGTTAAAAATACGGGAATTGCCCCTCAGATCATGTGAGGAACATGTAGATTAGTGTCTGTAATGGTCTTTTGAGGAAACACAGCAACATAAACCACATAATCTCCTTCTTCACAAACTAATAAGATTCCTTTCCGCATTTACTTCTCATCATCATCAAAACCCTTTCCATCAGTCTCACATTTGGTACATTTTCCAACAGTAATTTAATTAATACTTACATTCGTACCTTCATTTCTACCTTGAACATGTCTCGGTACGAAATAATGGCTTTCTTCATGCCATGACGTGTTGTCAAAGAAATGCCGCATACGGTGGGGACGCATAATTAAAATTTGGCTTTGAATTTCACGAACGTTCTCAAATACTTGACTGTTTTTCTCTAAGGGCTTAGTTTAAAGAACGATATGGAAATAATTGTTTTGTTTGAACTAGTTTTAATGTAGGTGGAGAAAAGGCTTTAGTGGAGGTAATTTTTGGGATAGAAACCTAAAAAACTTCACAATGTTTAGGCGCACTGTTATACGTATTATGTTGAAGTAGGTAAGTGTATTTTTAATATGTTCTTTCGTTGTCTACGAAACAGTACTTCCATCGAAATCTCTAATTTCACATGACTGTGATACTTTCTGCAATGTACTTAACATCTTGCATGCTTTGTGTGTACATACTCATGTTTCGGACAAAGAAAATGATCTCTCTCTCTCTCTCTCTCTCTCAAGGGCAAGAAAAGACCTATGTTGATATTATTATATGGTGTCCAGAAAAAGAATAGCGAAATACTTTAATCAAGCTCTCACAAAACTCTTCCAAAATCAAATTATACAAAAGCAAACGAAATTACCAACAAAATAATTCATTTAAGTACATCCTAAACCAAATCAGCGCTAGTTAGTCTTAAACGCGTTCTGTTTTAAACTCAGCTGCTGGCGACGTCGAGGGCAATTTGTCAAGCTCTTGGACCACTTCTGATTTTAATTAAATGTCATTTTAGTCCCCGTAACGCGAATAACCCCTTGCCTATGTTTGCCTATATTTTGGTGGAGTATTTCCCTATTGTTGGCTAAGTAATTATTTTTCGGGTATGATCTGTTGGTGATTTTAATTATATAATTATGTTGATTGGTGCTCTAGTTGAAGTCTTGTTTGTAACTGGAATATTTTAAGATGTCAATTCCTACAAATATGCGAAAGCAAGAAAATAACGTGAAATTCAAAATCTATAGGTACATTATTTTGTATATCTATGAATGGCTGAGATTATGTATATATTCAGATATATAATATGTATTCAGAGCATATTATGTTACTCGATAATGGGTAAGCTGTGGTTATATGTAATTGAGTATGCATTACAGGATAACGTAATTTTATTAAACAAATTTTTACTATTGTAGGAGTTAATTGTTGGTGATCTCGTTGGTAATCTTTATTAAATAAATCTACAACGTGTTAATGAAATAACCCAAAACCTCTCAAGGGGTCATTGTACTCATCATTATGAACAACTTTTACTATGGGACCAAACCTGAAATCGCGAAAAAAAAATCAGCTGTTCAGTACATTTTGACGAATTATGCGAACATAAATGTATTGAACAGCTGATTTTTTTTTCGCGATTCCAGGTTTGGTCCATAGTAAAAGTTGTTCATAATGATGAGTACAATGACCCCTTAAGAGGTTTTGGGTTATTTCATTAACACGTTGTATACCTACTAATATTATAAAGCTGAAGAGTTTGTTTGTTTGGTTGGTTGGTTGAACGTGCTAATCTCAGGAACTATTGGTTTGAATTGAAAAAAACCGGCCAAGTGCGAGTCGGACTCGCACACGAAGGGTTCCGTACCATATGCTTTTAACAATCGCAAAGATAACTTTGTATTTCATGCTGATACTGTGAATTACAAGGTTGTTTTTTGCAGTTGCAGAAAATTCCGCGAGATCATACGTCTATCTTAGAGGCTCAATATAACTTTTTTAATGGTAATCAAATCTTCACTAATAAAAAAGCTAAACAGTTTGTTTGTTTGTATGTTTCAACGCGCTAATCTCTGGAACTACCAGTCGGATTTTAAAAATTATTTTTGCATTTGATAGCCCAGTTCTTGAAGAAGTTCTGGAAGAATTAGATATTATATAGACACATACATGGCAAACTGACACACTTCACAAGTTTTGTTTATTTTATATGATACCTTATAGCTGATCACCGTCTCTTAAGATACAGGATCACCCTAGTTTAAGAGGCAGGGCTCACCTAATTCATTTACAGACCTTGTGGTTACAGCAAAAATATGTAATACCTCTCGGTACTCGTGTGCCAAACAGTTGTAATCTATTTTTTACCTAATTTTAACCGCTTTTAACTACTTGTTGTCTTTTCGTCTGTAAACTTAGTTGAAATAAATAAATTATATTATTTATTATTTACTAAGCCTATAAGTTATTTCAAATCACGCTAGGACCATTAGGCGCGGAGAAAAAAAAAAAGATCAGAAAGAATATTAAGCGAAAACGAAGTAATCGCTCAGGCAGGCGATGCGATGCAACGGGGTTGGTCGGGGGAACCAGAAATTTCAAGCAGACGAAGTCACGGGCAGATGCTAGTAAATTATAAAGTTATTAAATCAACAATAGCAAGTCCAACTTCAAACATCTAGGTATATTTCATAGCGATTTGATCAATTCCAAACACGCTATACACGGCAGAAAAAGTGGCCTAAAATGAAAAGCTGATCTAATTTTTAAAAATAAATTTATTATAGTTGTTATTTTTAGTACACATAATGCGTTAACGGTTTATAACGTAAGTCTAGTTAAAATTAAGACTTTAAAGTTAAAGTTTTGATAACAATTTGGGACGTTGTATTATCATAACACCCCAAAACATAATTACAACAAGTCCCGAACATACCCGCAGACTTATTACATAGATCAAATGGAGCCAAACTTAAGCATTCAAATTAAAAATTCACGAACAGCACGCCTCACAAGATAACTCCTGAAGTCCTGACAGTAAAGTTTTCCAATTAATTCAATGTCAAAATACGTCCAATCGACACGCGCGCCTCCACCAGAATGCGTAAATTCAAAAATTTCATTTCTAACTATGGAATTTCAGTTATGAAATACGATGCTAGATTTTACGACGTATAAAATTCAATGAATACTTTTAAAAATTTCAAATCGTTCGATACGTCGGTGGGTGCGTTCGTTCATTTGCATAACGTTCCCGTTAAATGCGCATTTGTTCTCTATTTGAAAAGATTTTGTTTTTTTTTCTAGTGGAAATGAAAAATGTAGCGGATGGAAATTTAAACGTGAGTTTGGTTTTTGTACGTGAAAATCCGTGTTTAATTATAATTATTAAAATAGCATTATTTTAAATTCAGTTTACAAAATGGTTGGAGTTTTCAGTAAATTCATTTGCAACGAAATCAGATTTCTGAACGTGCTATTCATTTTTTCAACAAAATCACAGACACGTAAAAATAATCGTACGGACATTTTGATATTTGAAAAAATTCGATTGAAACTGTTATCCCAATTAACTTTTTCCATCCGCTGCAGTCAATTTGAATCTATCTTAGTATAGGTATGCCTTTCGACTAACTCTTTCGTTTCTGATGAATACTGTCGAGCGCAGGTCGAGTGATTGATATGCCAATGTACCTGCTGCATACAAATACTTTTTTTTCTTTCGACGGTAGTCTATGGTTGATTTCGAAGACGATTTTAAATGGCGCGTTCGAAAATTAATAAGGAGAATTTGTGCCTTGTTAAGATAGAGCTGGGGTTTTTGTTTCATAAAAAAACATGAAAAGAATCATATAATTAATCCTACTATCCTACTTAATATTATACATATGAAAGTTTGTATGTTTGGATGTTTGTTACTCAATGACGCAAAAACGGCTGAACGGATTTGGATGAAATTTGGTATACAGATAGTTTATAACCTGGATTAAGACATAGGATACTTTTCATCCCGGTAGAAGGTTCCCGTGGGATAATTTCCGACATCCACGCGGGCGAAGCAACGGCAACGGCTAGTATCAAATAATTAATATCAATAATCAAATAATTAAATACATCGTCTCTGTCTGTTTGTAGATTATTGCGCATCATTATCTGCTTAGTCCTTTCCAAACTATGTTGGGGTTAGCTTCCAGTCATAATACTGGACGTCTTTCTAACTACATTGTTCTCACATGTATATTTTCAATATGAACAATGTAACCAATATTTTGTAAAATATTTGATTTAAAAACTTTTTTACAAAAACAAAAACCGACTTCCAAAAAAAAAACACTACAAAGTGAAAAATAACTTTAATTTCGGAAGTCGGTGTCTTTGGATCTGTATTTTAGTTTTTTGCCACCGACTTCCGAAATTAAAGTTATTTTTCACTTTGTAGTGTTTTTTTTTGGAAGTCGGTTTTTGTTTTTGTAAAAAAGTTTTTATTTTTCACTTTTTAGTGGTTCAGTTTGTAATTTATCTAAGTTACAATAACCCAATGTCAGCTGCTCATCACGTTTTACAAAATGTTGCTTTTCCAGATGCAGGGCCGTTAATTGTTGAGGAGTTCTCCTAGTAAGAACCAGGAGAAATGGAGCTCATGGTGAAGTCACCATAACCATTATTTTGACGAGCATAAACCATATTAAAGTAATCGAATCGCAACCTGTTATATACTTAGATATAATTGAGTATTTCCGATGGCCCTCTGTGGTCTTCATCATCAGTTCCAGCTCACCGAATGGTACTTTCCGAGAGCAAATGCACGAGTTACTATAAAAAATACCGAAATCAATATAGGTGTGCCCATAAAATTTGAGGGTTTCCCTCGATTTCCATGGGATCCCATCATCAGATCCTGACTTGATGATCATGGGACCACTTGGGACGTATACCCTTTCGAACAAAAAAAGAAAAATCCAAATCGGTCTAGCCATTTTCGAGTAATCGGGGAACATACATAAAAAAAAAAAAAAAAAATAAAAAAAAAAGGTTCCGACGAATTGAGAACCTCCTACTTTTGGAAGTCGGTTAAAAAGAGTGTCCGTGGAGTTTCTTGCCCGTTCTTCTCCATAGAGATCTACTACGCTTTGGAATGGGCAACTAACTTCATCTTTCTGACTGACCGACCCAAGACCGACCCTTTGACAATTCAAAAGTAATTGGTTTATTTGAAATAAATGCTTTGAGTTTGAGTTTGACTGGATGCAGCTGAATACCAGTATTTTAAGTGGAGCGACTGCCTGTCTGACCTCCACAACTCAGTTCATACCCCTTCTCTATTAATAGGCTTCTAATGACCCGTAACGGCTGTCAAAGATCCACGAATGACAGCCGGGACCAATATGGCTTAACGTGCTTTCTGAGGCATGGAGGGGTTTTGGTATTTAAAGAACCGCGGCAAGCGTAGCTTAACTTATGGTACAACGCAGAAATAATAAAAAATATACAATATAAACATTTTCATCACAAGAGATTTAAAGAAGAAGGTAAAGATTTCAACAAGGCAATGTTTATATATTATAGAGGTATAGTGAAAAAATTGATTGATTGTGAATATCGGAAATATATGACAGTGCTACAAAAAAATATCATTGACGATCCGATACAATTTTGGAAATATGTTAAAGACAAGAAAAAGAATAGGAGGTATATAGACACATATACATATGATAAGACTGAAGTGAAGGATCAAGCAGCAGCCGATGCCTTTGCCAGCTATTTTGCGTCCGTGTTTCATGCAGATAAACCTGTATTGAACCCAAATATAGCTTCCAAAGCTGCACATAAGTATCGTGATGCAGCGTCCGTTTCGGTCGCAGCAGTTGATGAGGTCGATCTGAGTAAGGCAGTGAGGCGCCTCAAGCCGCGATCATCTGGTGGACCTGATGGTATTCCTGTATTTCTAGCTAAGGATTGTATCTCGGTTCTTGCGGGGCCTCTACTGTATCTTTACAATCTTTCACTGACACAGTCGAGATATCCTGAAAGCTGGAAGTTATCCAGAGTCACTCCTGTTCCTAAAGGTGATGGAGGCACGAATGTTTCTTCATACAGACCAATTGCAGTACTATCTGTTTTTGCTAAGATCTTTGAGGCTATTCTAAGTGTTCGCATTAATAGCCAAATCTGTCACCAACTACATAGCAGTCAGCATGGGTTTCGTAGCGCTCGCTCCACCACTACCAACTTGGTCGCGCATGTAGACTATGTCTGCACGCAAATGGATAGGCGTAAGCAGGTCGATGCGGCTTACTTTGACTTCCAAAAAGCCTTCGACTTGGTGGACAATGATATACTGCTGGAAAAATTGGCTATTATTGGATTCACGCCAAAGCTCCTCAAATTATTTTCCTGTTACCTAAGTAATCGTAGTCAATATGTGCGATTAAAAGGATATGATTCAAGAATCTACTTCACTAGGTCAGGAGTGAGTCAGGGTAGTACAGTGGGACCTTTGCTATTTGTGATATTTATAAATGACTTACCGGATGTTGTTTTGACCTCAGAGTGTCTCCTATTTGCGGATGATCTAAAGATAAGTTTGGGTGTCGACACCGAGGCTGACGCGGTGGCATTACAGAGAGATATTGACGCGGTATCTAAATGGAGTCATGACAACCACCTTCCATTTAATAATCTCAAATGTAAAATGATAACTTTTTCACGAAAATCACTGCCGATGATTATTGATTATAATTTAGCTGACGCTCCTTTGGATAGAGTTTATGAGATTAGGGATTTAGGATTAGAGTTAGATTGTAAATTAGACTTCCACACGCACGTTACCAAAATTTGTAAGTCTGCACACAAAACGTTAGGGTTTGTTATGAGGACTGCATCACAGTTCGATAACATAGGGGTTGCAAAAGTATTATACAATGCTTATGTACGCAGTAAACTTGAGTATGGAGCTGTTGTTTGGAATCCTTATGAGGAAAAGTATGCTCTAATGGTTGAAAAAATACAACGTAAATTTGCTAGATGGATATACAAGAAACAGTACGGATACTATCCCTACCTATATCCTTCTTTATTTGTCTTGGGAATGGTGGACATGGAAACGTTAAAATTTAGAAGGGCTATGTCTCAAGTTGCGCAATATCTGTCGATAATTCGTCACAAAGTCGATAGTCCCCAAATACTAGAGCGAGTCCGTATCTTGGTCCCCCGGAACATACCAATGGACTCGGAGGGTCAGGTAGCGCCGCGCCGCCGCCTGCGGCTGCTGGAGCTGCCCGCCGCGCGCACCGAGCGCGGGCGACACGCGCCCACCAACCGCGTACTCCGCACTATCGGGGACATACTTGCTCAGCACCACGAACTGGACTTATTTGCCGATGGGTTGGGACATTTGTATAATAAATTTCGTATAATTTTAAATGACATATTATAGTCATACATAATAACTGAGTTGAATTGATCACTATTAGTTGACACTAAACTGACATTATATTAATTGACACTAAACTGACATTATATTTATTGACACTAAACTTACATTATATTAATTGACACTAAACTGACATTATATTCTGCTGCTGTATTAATTCGTCGTTGTAATCTAATTTTTATTATTATTTATAGACATGGGCATTATTGCTATTTTATAAAATCTATTGTTTAGTAAGGAGACGAGTGTGTGTAGCCACAATTGAATTGTAAAATTGTTGAATTGGAAATTAATCATATGAGCGTTTTGGATGGTATGTCTGTTAGCTCGTAAGACCAATTGAAATAAATAAATAAATAAATAAATAAACTTGATCGATCGATCCGTGTGGCTATTTTTACTTAGCCATATACAAGAATTATTTTAACCGATATACGTAATTTTGTTCTCCGGTCGGGTTTTAGTACAGTCGGCGTGACGTCGGTGATAAGTTGGTAACACTTCGAACTCTGGCCTAGCGTAGTACCGAGTTTCAATAAAACTCGAGGCCAGCTTATATTGGTTATGTTACCACGGACGTGCGGTCTACTGGGGTCTTACTATGAGCTCTTATAGCAGGGCAGAAGTTGAACGTTCCTATTGGGGGAGAGAGAGACGGTGCTACAGGTCGTATATAGCTCCGTCTCTCTCTCACTGGAAACGTTCAACTTCTGTCCTGCTATAAGAGCTCACAGTAAGCCCCCTGTACCCACCAATAGTATGTATTAGTAAACGAGAGTGAAGTTAAAAAAAAACCGGTCAAGAGCGAGTCGAACTCGCGCACCGAGGGTTCCGTACCATCTTTTATATGTAATTTTTATTGATGATTTCTGAAAAACTGTGCTATTTAAAGACATCATTTTATTTTTCCGGTAATCTTTACATAAACTTCTATCACATAGAATAATTTCAGATTTTTCGCTTTGCAAACTTCGGAGATAAGGGGGGGGAACGGTATTTTTTTTTACATTTTTCATCGAAAGTCGAAAACTATGCGGGCTAAAAAAAATAAAAAATATGTTTGAGAATGTGCAAACAGCGCTGTTTTATATGATACCCCACATGCCCTAGTAGCCCCACTTTGAATGTTTGAGACCCCCTTTCAGTCCCTGTTGCAAAAAAAACATAAATATTTTTATTTTTTTCTTATTTGCAAAATAGTTGGGTAAACGTCATCTAAAACTATTCTAAATTTCAAGTTGATAGCATTAGTAGTTCTCGAGATATCCAGCTGTGACAGACAGACAGACAGACAGACTGAGTCACACCATAAGGGTTCCTTTTTTACCATTTTGGTACGGAACCCTAATAACCTTAGTATCTTTATTACGTTTTCCATTCTGAAAGCTTCTGCGCACATGATGTCATGATAATCTACTCAGGAGTGGCACGAAAGCGAACGGTCTGGCAGAAACGTGAGCGGATGGACGGAATGGAACGGACATGACGAAATTATAAGGGTCCTTTGAAACTGCGAAATTGCTGAAAGGAAACATTGGACGTTCTTATTCATAGTCTGAATATGATTATTTTATCTTATTCCCGCACTACAAGTCATAATGAACAGAGGGGCAATTCTCGTATTTTTAACAACGTTCGCAATATCATCTCAAGACTCAATCTGACAGAAATTGTATAGCGTTTACCTTCATTTTTGACATTTTGATTGACGCTGGCATGAGATTGTGAACGTTTTTAGGTACGAGAATTACCCCTCTGCTATCTTTGTATTATGTCGCAGTAAGATAATAGGGATGATGACTAAAAAAATAGTTTTTGTCCGTCATAGATATTATTAAAAAATATTGGACACGTATTTTTTCTTTTTTTACGTAATCAAAAAATTACGGCGATACATTGAGTTAAAATATGGCATGACGTCACGCGTAGCTAGGTTTTATACGTACAAGTGACGTAGCGAGCCCCCACTCCCCAACTTTATTGCGTGATAGCTAAGTATTTTTTTATTAATATGATAAAGCAAAAAATACGTGTCTAATATTTTTTTATTATCCGACTGACGGACTAAATAGAGTTTCTTTTTTTTACCCAGGCATCATCCCTATTGAAGCCGTGATACATCCCTAGGTATATCTATCCTATACAGGGTGTAAGGTGTCAAGCCAGTGCGAGCTGATAGCAGAGTACCAAACCTATCGGTAGTTGGTAGATGTCACAAGTCTTCGAATTGTTGGTTCCCTCACGATGTTTTCCTTTAGAGGCATGAGGAACAGGGTGTAAAGTTCACTCATCCTCTATTGAAAAGGGAGGATCCTCCGACCAGACGGGTGTTGTGTCTGGTGGGCCACTGCCCGACGGTTGATGTCGGGACGTTGTATATATGCTAATCGCGTGGTAAACTCTAATTGCGCGATGCAGGTTTGCGTGACGTCATGTCGTTGATGCGTAGTTCATATGTGGCGATGTAGATGCCGCCACATCACTCCCCTCCGGAGACCGGAGGTTGATAGTGGGCTGAGTCGTGTATCTTGCGATGCTTGCCAGTGCCAGTTGTGATTCCAGTGAGTCGGAACCGGGTGCCGCATAGTTCACGGTGAGTCGGAACTGTCTGCGGTGATACCCCAGTGAGTCGGGGTGGCGCTGCGTTTATGCTCCAGTGAGTCGGAGTGTACAGCGCTGGGTTGAGGCTGAAGGTGATGACCAGGAATGCGCGCGTCCGCAGCATGCTGGTGGTCAGGATACCTGTTGAAGCCGTGGATGCTGGCTGGCTGTGTGACTCGCCGCTCGAAAGCTTGAGGAAGTGATGCTGATGACGTCACGCTGAAGGAGTTGCACGAAGGCTGCGCTGACGTTCATGCTCGGGGTCACCAGTTTAGAGGCATGAGGAACAGGGTGTAAAGTTCACTCATCCCACATAGAAAAGGGAGTATCCTCCGACCAGACGGGTGTTGTGTCTGGTAGGCTACTGCCTAACGGTTGATGTCGGGACGTTGTATATATGCTAATCGCGTGGTAAACTCTAATTGCGCGATGCAGGTTTGCGTGACGTCATGTCATTGATGCGTAGTTCATATGTGGCGATGTAGATGCCGCCACATTCCTTCACCTGAACTGAACGCCTATACTATGTAATTAGGGTTCCGTACCAAAATGGTAAAAAGGAACCCTTATGGTGTCACTCAGTCTGTCTGTCTGTCTGTCTGTCTGTCACAGCTGGATATCTCAAGAACTACTAATGCTATCAACTTGAAATTTGTAACAGTTTTATATATAACGTTTACCCAACTATTTTGCAAATAAGAAAGAAAAAAAAAATTATGTTCTTTTTGTAACAGGTGCTGAAAGGGGGTCTTAAAAATTCAAAGTGGGGCTACTAGGGCATGTGGGGTATCATATGAAAGAGCGCCGTTTGCACATTCTCAAACATATTTTTTATTTTTTTTAGCCCGCATAGTTTTCGACTTTCGATGAAAAATGTATAAAAAAATACCGTTCCCCCCTTATCTCCGAAGTTTGCAAAGTGAAAAATATTCTGTGTGATAGAAATTTATGAAAAGATTACAGGAAAAATAAAACGATGTCTCTAAATAGCACACTTTTTGAGAAATCGGAACGGAACCCTCGGTGCGCGAGTCCGACTCGCTCTTGACCGGTTTTTTTTTGTTTATTATTGCGATTTGTTGCCTAAACTTCTGATTATAAGCAAAATAGCGACTCGGCCTTGCTACGCATGGTTTTTACGACTTGACAAAACATGAAGGTTTCTATATTATATACCGTAAGGGCGGGTTACTTTGACTCTAAAGAATAACTTTGGCCCAAATAGAGAAAACTGTTTAAGCTGCCCGAAGTGTCGCGACCACGCAACCGAACGTCGCATGTCCTGTGGTAACTATTAGTTGGCGATATAGACGAGTACTTGTGGAACTTTGTGTGGATCTAATGACACTAAACATCTGTCTCGATTTGGGCCAAAGTTATGCCCTAGAGTCAAAGTAACCCGCCTTTACCGGTACAACATTAGTTATTGTTTGAAAAAAAATCAGCTGTTCAGTAGGTACATTTATCTACATTAAACTAGTCAAAATGTACTGAGCAGCTGATTTTTTTTTCGCGATTTCAGGTTTGGTCCCATAGTAAAACTTGTTCAAAATGATGTGTACAATGACCCCTTAAGACGTTTAGTGTAAACAAAAAAATATGTTGTATAAATTAAATATTAATGTATTATCAAAATCCATTGCGTAGTTTAGAAGAACAACGCGGCTACACAAACAGACACGAAAAGTAACTTTATTTTTTAATAAGTACCTAAGTATAGATTGACGTCTCGCTACAAGCCTTAGATGCCTGGGAGTAAAATATCCTATTTTGCCTAGAAAGCTGCCTATTCACGCGACAACGAGTCACGCTGCATAACGTACAGTCAGCAACAAAAGTCGATTAACACTTGTGTTTTCTAAATCTTAATTAATGAGAAAAATACTTCATTAAAATCGGAACAGATGTAAATTTTAAAGAAAATTAACTCTATGAAATGCTAAAAAGCAGGTTATCGTATCATATCTCAAAAAGTAGCAGTGTTAACCGACTTCTGTTGCTGACCGTACCTCCATCGAGTCGCCGCTCCATTGAATGGTATTATGTGTGTAACATCGTGGTATGAGCTATTACAATATACATAAGGTATTATAAGATGGATAATATTTTTGTGTTCACCAAAAATCTTTTTTGTGTTCACCAAAAATCTTTTTTGTGTTCACCAAAAATCTTTTTTGTGTACACCAAAAATCATTTTTGTGTTCACCAAAAATCTAAAGGTACATCAAAATACTGATCGTGCACCAAATATTCCTGAATGTTACACAAAACACCCGCGCGTCCGAAACTTCACATTGGTGAATCATTTGGGTTAGAATCATTTGGGTTAGGTTAGGTTAGGTTAGAACAGTGACCCTTAACGCGCGACGGCGAGCGAGCGAAGCGAGCGGTGCCGCGGCAGCGGCCGCCGAGCGCCATATCCAATAGATGCTCGTTATGACATATTTTAATGAACATATTTTGGTGCACATTCAGTATATTTGGTGGAACACAGGCAAAATTAGGTAAATGAAATGGGAATAAATTGAAGTACTTTTAAATACCATCCTTATAAGATTATGACTCTGTGGTAATTTAAAACTGGGAATATAACCATGAGAATGTCTTGGCAGTTTTTTAAATAAGTTGCTAATTGCTGTAATTTCGACTATTTCTACATTTCCATTGAATCAATGCAATCATACTTTCTTGATCAAATTTTAAGCAATGTTCTCTCACAGTAATTGTTTGTTAATTTGTATCTGAAATCGCTCTCGCGTCTTGAGCTTGTTGTGCTACTTCTTCTTCCCAGCTAAAGCACCAGGAAGTGGTGAAGGGCGGGCGTTTTGTGGGACTATCTTGTGTAATTTCGACAATAAATGACTTTTGATTTTGATTTTGAGTAAGCGAGGTGATTAATACTCGTGCCTTTCTATAAAAAGAGGCCCTTGCCCTTTAGTAGGACAATAATAGACTGTTATTTATATTATTAAGAGGAAACGCGGGTGCTCTTTTCACAGAAATATAAATATTAGCTACTTGTATGCCCCTATGTTTTCCTTTTTGATGCTACATTATTTTTATAAGAACTAGAACACTCAAAAAATGCTCAATATTGCCTATTTAGAACGCTGTCAACAGAGGCCTAGTGTACAAATTTGATAACTTTTAACGAAAAAAGAAAAACATAGAGGCATAGTATACAGGGTGTAAGGGACAGCCCTCCGCAAACTAACAGGGTGCATTCAGCTCCTCATTTTGAATCATATTCCACCGGAAATCTCAGGAAAATTTTCATTTTTTAAATTTTTTTTTCAGTTGCATTTTCATTATTTCAATGTAAAATTGCATTGTGTTTTCGCAGCACTCCATTTATGTAAAAAAAAACTCCAAAAAAAAACAGCAAAAAAAAACCAGCAATGGATGTTGAAATACTGTAACCAACGACGCGTGAAATCAGCTGTTCACTTTCTGTCTAGTTACAGAGTTCATCGAACTCACCGCATACCTTATTACCTACCCCTCCCAACCAGTAATAGATGCTCCGATTTTTGCACAAAAACACAAACAAATCAGATTTATTGGATTCCCTTAACGTTCCTGAAAAAATTTCATGCACCGGTCATCTTAGTATGACATACTGAATTCACCCTATCAGTTTGCGGAGGGCTGTTTCTTACACCCTGTATATCCTTCTTATTCAGTTTATGAAATATCTTTTAAATTGGTCCAATATTGGAGGAGGAAACAGGCGAGAGCCAAACCTCGAAATATGACTTTTTACATAGGCTATTTAGTTGGATTTGCAGTTGTCCTTATCGCACGACTTTGAGGGCGGAGCGCTCGCAGAGCGACAGCAATAGTTTCTTCAAATACCTAATTTTCAAAAGTCTGGTCACCCACATTTCCTCTTAACTAGCGCACCCGACAGACGTTGTACTGTCTGAACGATGCTAGAACTCGACTGCAGCACCACCTACCGGGTCCAGTTGTGTTTTCAAACCATCCAGGAACCCATTCAAATATACACACAAAATTTCATCTAATTTGGTCCAGCCATTGTTATACCACGTTTTATCCGTTTTTTTTAAGTATCGTCTGTCCTTATCCTGGTTCTAAGCTACCACACCACCAGTTTTCAGACAAATCGGTTCAGCGGATCTTGAGTTATAAATAGTGTAACTAACACAGCTTTCTTTTATATAAGATGATACTTACCTATTTATTTTTAGGATCTTGAAAGAAAGAAAGAAAGAAAAATATTTTATTTGGGACTCGCACAGGAATTTTAAGAAGAAGCATATAAAAGTAACAAAGTAAACGTTACAAAATAAAAAAAAGTAAAAGATAAGTAAAAATTCAAACTAAAAAAAATAGATATGTGCGAGGCCAAAAAGGCTCCTATCTCAGCATAAAGCTGCGATATTTAAAAAATAAATGCCGCAACGCTGGTATTCTGTCAGGGCCTATGTGATGCAAGGACACACCACGTGTATCTATAAATCTCAAGGGGAATAAAATAAAATAAAATACAAATACTAGAATACATAAACAGGGTGTAAGTGTAAACAGTGGCAATATTTTAAGGGGTCATTGTACTCATCATTATGAACAACTTCAGCTATTGGACCCAACCTGAAATCGCAAAAAAAAATCAGCTGTTCCCTACATTTTGACGAATTTTGCGAACATAAATGTACTACTGAACAGCTGATTTTTTTTTTGATTTTGTTGTTTGGTCCCATAGCAAAAGTTGTTCATAATGATGAGTACAATGACCCCTTAAAATATTGCCACTGTTTACACTTACACCCTGTATACCTACTTACTTTTATGATAAGTTTTGTGAAACTTCTTGACAAGCAAGTTCTATTATGTATTCCTTCACTGCTGGCCAGACCTTTTGGAACTTAGATCTTTAAATGATACCTACCTAATTATACAAATACTATTTCAAAGTTGTATAAAACCCCACAAAGTTATTCCTAAAACGTATTCAAATAACCTTCCAGTTAAATTCTAAGTTCTAGATAGTCTAACGGGTCAGGTTTGAATCTTTGAAGCGACTACACGCTAGGGACTGACTGAATATTCCATAGTAAATTGGGTATACTATCCTCTGAGACCTGCAGTTTATAGCTAACAAAGGTTCGAATTTTGAATCGGAGTTATGGAACCATTTTCTTATTATGGAAGATTAAGGCGAAAGCGTCAGGGTAGCCCGCGGAATTAAAATTTTCTTACGTTTTTTGCAATTTGCAGGTCAGTATCAAGTTGTATAATGATCTGAATATGATTCGCGGCCGTAACACATTTGTATATATAGAATTATAATCATTAAAATCATCAATACAACTCTCTAAGTTCATAATTATTACTCTATTGAATGACTATTTCATGAAATTTTGACATTTGAGGCCAATTCTAACTAAAAGATGTATTACTGATTTCAATGAATATAATTCTGTAAATATATATTTAGTACGGTTGCGAATCATACTTTAATAACTAAACACCCAGACACTGAGCTGGAAATTGTAAAAATCGTAAGAAAATTTAAATTTTGTGGGGTATCTTAGCGCTTCCCTCTTAAGGCTCGGTTGCACCACAAATCACTAAAAATACGTTTAGCGCTAACCGTATTTAAAACATAATTCTATCTCTGTCAACTTTAAACAGTTTAATGAAATAGCACGATGTTTTAAATTCATCACCATCTTCCTGCCCTTATCCCATGTTACTTTGTCTCAACTATAAATTGATCAAAACGACCTTAAGGCTCTTACAAACAGGTGCGATTCGCGTCGCGTGTCGCGCCTGTTTGAAGAAGCCTTTAACTCTTAATTTCTCCAAAAACTGTGCTAAAAATGGCAAGACCAAGAAAAACTGACTCGTAATTAATTACATCTATATAAAACATAATATCTCAATGGTACGTCACGTTGAGCGCGTGACGTCATGAGTTATGGGGTGCTCGCTAATTAAAGTTTGCCTAATTAATCAGACGAGCGAAGTTGGCGTGAATATTTCTTGTTTTACATTCGCTATGAATCCTCTGTCCCCAGTGGTCTTTTTTTGCGAGTTAGAAAAAAAAAAGTTTTTTTTTGGTTCGAATTTTGAATGATGGTAAATAATAAATTAGCAAATTAAACGGAATAATCTTGTTTTTATTTGTGTTCATGTTTTTCGTTGTTTCATCACAGCTGCAAGCACCATGTTAAATAGTAAGTTAATCTTTATTGTTTACACTGTAATGTACTTAATTAATGTTAATGTGTTTGCAGTCAACATTATTTTATCATCACAACTACAAATTCATTTAGTAGGTAACACAAGTTAATTTCTGTTGTTTTGAGCGAATAAATGCTAGTCTAGACGTACCTAATTCCATTCCACTAATGCAGTTAAAGTTGCCAGTACGAGCACCAGTTACAAAACACAACATACACCACATTGCACAATAAACAACACAACTAACTTAAACAAATGCTAACGTTAAAATTTAAACAAAAATAACGGTGACGTGTATATAAAAATAAAACATAAAACAAACTCAGTTAACATAACTGCAGTAAATCAAATGTAATTTTTGTACAGAAAATATAAAGTGTTGAAGTACGTACAAACTTACCTATATAAACGTCAGATAGACCATTTCTATGTAACTTTTATGTACGTTGCCTCATGAAGTATGGCATAGTTTTATTAAAAACTATTTTGATTTATTCTGTCTGTAGCGGCTAGTTTATATGAAATATTAGTTCAATATTATTTCGGCGATAAAATAGACTTGAGATGATATTTTAGTACAGCAATATGTTGTGACACGTTATTAAAGTGACTAGGCAATCATAAATTATAGGAAGGTTATAATAGACAGAGTTTTATCGGAGCTGTTTTGTAATTTGTGTTCTATTACAATAATCTCGTAGCCATTAATAAAATTTGAATATTGTTACAGTTAACAACTTACTTCATTATACCTATTTAATTATTCCTTAGCAAAAAAATGTTTACATCGCAAAAGCTCGGATGTCGTGTTATTAAACAAATGGACTTAATTAATCAAAGGAGCGATTTGTCAAATTCCCGGGATGTATAAACATTTCCAGCAGCCGCTACATTTTAACGGATGTCCGGGAAAATTCGATGATAAAAGTTAATTTTCATTGTTACCTCGTCACCAATATTTTGACTATGAAATTTGTTTTTTGTAACACTGTGCGTGAAGTGTTATTTATTTATCATTTCAGCGCTGCAACGTTTACGTTTGATATTGTGTAAAAGGCAAACACGCAAAAAAATAACAAGCAAAGGTTTATTTGAACTAGGCAGTTATGAAAAGTCAGGCTTTTACAGTTATTATAAAAGGCAAAAAAGAGTAACTTAGCTCTTGGCAACCATTTTCTCAACTCGTAACTCGATTCTACACAAAACCTGTCGTCACAATTTTCATCGGTAATGAAGTGTTCATGTAGTGGTAATTGCTCTCTAAAAGCATATTAGTCCTCCATTAAACTTAATTATGATCAACGCCATCTCAACTCGAACGATGACATTTCTTATTTAAATAATCATGAAATACAGGGTCACACTATGAAAACTCATTTAAAACTCGCTCCGAACTCACGTCACGCGTCAATTATTCAATCGGAATGTTTGACAGAGCTGTTTATTAATTCAACACATCGCTAGCACATTCTACAGTGGAGGAGCGAAACTTTTTCAATTAACACTCTTGGGTCGATAGCATTAAAATTCCAACATAATTCCAAGCTAAACTTAGGTGTTATGTGAAACCGTCGATGAAAAGCGTGTTAATTATATGTACAGAACTAATTATAAAGGTATGCGGTTTCATTAAAACCAGAAAGTTCGTATGCCATTGATGAAGAAACTTATTAAGCGTTTTACCTTATAAGAGCAAACAAAGTATTTTTTGTTAATCATTTCAGCACCTAATCTTACCCTAAATGGCTTGAACATAAAAAGAATGAACGCATTTAAATATCTGGGGCATATTATACGCCCCAGATATTTAAATGTGTTCACTCTTTTTCTTTTTTTTTCATGTTCCTTTTTTTTAAATTTCTTTAAGGTCGTCGGTAATTATTACCGGCGACCTTAAAGCTAATATAGATATTGAGAGGGAGCGTAGGCCATTGGCGGTTCGAGGTAACATGATGCTTGTAGATTCTCCCGCGCCGACCTGGAGGCCTACTCCATAAGCACGAAGCCCGTAGCTTCGGCTTTCGTTACGGGCGTTTCTTACTCCGTATCACCTACGGATGGATGATTGGTTCGGGGCCCGAACGAAGTATGAATGACAACATGATTTGCCAGTTGTCCCTACTCCCTATGTGTTTTTGCCCGTCCGAAAAATTTAACTTTTAGACTTGTCTTGATGGGTCGTAATGTCAGACGGACAGATGAACGGACGGACGGGAAGACGGACGGACTTAGGGAGTAGGCCCCCAGGTCAAGATAACGCTATTCAAGGCATATTGTCAGGGTCTGTACACGGGGGCTATGGATCAGCTACACCAAAAGATCGCTAGATGTCTTGCGCGTTCTATATAATAATATTTTCAGAATGCTTTTGAGACTGCCCCGTTTCTGTAGTCCGTTAGAAATGTTTGTACAGAATCGAACTGACGGATTTCATGCGATCATGGAAAAAATTGCATCATTAGTAACTAGAATCCGGGGCAGTAGCAACAGCATTCTGAAAACAGTGACAGAGATTTTCTCTGTCACTGTGGAGAGGATGGCCAAGTGAGAAACTTGTACCTTACTTGGTCACCTTCTGTGCAAAATGCTTCAAACTCTAAAAATAACTTCAACATTACCTCTATAATAATATTACTAAGGTATTACTAAAATAAAATTATGGATCCGAAACTAAAATTTTGATTGATTGATTTGATTGGAGAAAACTTTAATAATATTTTCCACTTATAAAAATGGCACACATAACTGTAACCCAAATCGCCTAGAGTACCTATTACTAAAGTAACATTAGTACCTCTCCAATCGATACAAAACGTGCTCCCTTTAAAGTAACCTTAAGAGAAGATATAATTTCAAGAGAAAGAGAAATAAATGTGACTTCGTTAGCATAACACATATCGTGGCAAAAGTTTCCCCTTGACTTGGAATTACATAAAGCGCGAAATGCAGGGTAGTAATCGAATTACTATTTTGTGTTGGAATCCAATTTGTTGCGGTAGTATGAATGATTGCATGCTGTAATGTGATTGTTGGATGAGTATTTTAGTTCATGATATTTTCAGTAGTGAATACTGTCTGTGTTTGCGTGTTTAATTACTGCTTGAAGACGAAAGTCTGTCTACCATAGACTTATAAAAAAATATGGACTCCGCGCCACGCATATCGAAAGTGAAGCACAGTAAGTATGCCGGACCGTTTGTACAAACACGCCTCGCGCACACATTTACATTATAGTAAGCCGACCGGCCGCCATTACGTGACACGAGCGACGCCGTCTTTGCAGGTACTCAAATCATGCACACATAGATCAGTACAGTGCTTCACTTTCGATATTCGTGGCGCGGAGTCCATCTTTTTTTATAAGTCTATGCTGTCTACTATATTTTTAGTAGCATGAGTTTATTAATTGAACTGTATGCCAATGAAATGAAATACAATTGTTTATTCTATATAGGATATTGGAATCATTTTTACAATTCACATAAAAAAAAAGTTAGATGGAGTCGATATTTCCCGAGACAAAATTGCGAAACAAACTCAATGTTTTGAAATCAGTTTGATATTTGTAAGATCTCACTTTTGGCTTAAGCATTCTCAAAACTATGAAAACGACACCCATGACGAAAAAAATTAAAATTTTCTCAGCGGTGGCAGCGCCTGGGAAAATCTTTGATTTTCATTTTGACCAAATTCACACTTTCTCTCGCTCTCTATTTACAGAGAGAGGGAGAGTGTGTGAATACGAAGGAAGAAAGTCGCATGGCATACAAGTATGAAGAAAACTTTTCGTGACGATTTCTACCAGTCAACTCCTACCGCAAGCCACGTTAAAGAACTTCATTCCAAAAAAAAAAACAAGTTGCAATCACTTTTCAAATTCCAATTTCGGAACGCGGCGCACCTCCTTGTGGCGTGTACAAACACACACACATACTACACATAGATACAAATGAGTACGTATGTACACACACACTTCAAACGCTCGTCTTTGACTGGTCGATCCGTTAAACATTATTACGCTGCTCTAGCTTCTAGGCTTGATGAAATACAGCAAATACGGGTCTATTAATCATCTAGGTTCTCGTTACATTTGCGAGCAAACAGTGTTTGGCAGTCTAATGCTTTTCCAAACTAGGATCGACAATTTGCTGTACGTTTGGAGTCCGGTTTCTCTTTACACGTACAGGATGGGAAGTTGATTAATTAGTAGTTTTAGGAATTGATTCTCGTGTTGCAATTTTAACTAAATTAAGAGATTTTGATAAAAGAACATGTGTTAGGTTAGAGAAGTAAAATATTTTATTTAGTGGAATAAAAGTTAACGAATCAAAATCCATTGAAGGAATCTGTTGTCCAACACTATAATTAAATTCTTAGAAAAGTAGTTCTAATGAGTTCTTTGAATGCCAAAAATATAATTACCACCTGGAGTCTATTGCCACTCCTAGTACTATCTCTGCGTCGTAGATATTACTTATGTTTTTTCTAATGTGTATTAATTTTGTGGTGTGTTTCATCTTGTTTTAAATGTATGTTATAATATTGTTTTAGTTTATATCTGTACCTATATATGACCTATAACTTGTATGTGTAGTATTTTACTGTTAGTGTAAGTTGGTCAGTTAAATAAATAAATAAATAAATTAATTAAAACTGATGAATAAGATATTATTTTATAAACTAGAGCAGAAGTAGATGCATGGGAGGCCGTCACCTCCTTCTGCGAAGCAGTAATGCTCGTGAAGGAGGAGGCGGAACGCGTGAGGGAGAGGCAGCCTCACGCCCTCAGTCGCCGCAGGAGACGCCCTGGGCGGCGGGAATCGCGGGGCGATTTCCGGCCACCGTAGGCGCGGGCCTGCGGACTGTGAGCAGCGGGTAGCTCGCCGTCCGGTAAGGACCAGGCCCGAGTCGACGGCGCGTTGTGTTCCACGCGCGCCTCAAAGAGATGTCAGCAAATGATGGGGTCCAATAGGGCCGACGCCGCTGGGGTCGCGGGAAGTTTTAAGAAGATACCGCGGCCCTGGCATAGGCAACTGAAGGAACACGGGTGAGTTTTAGTCAGTAAAAGTCTGACACGCTCTTCCGCTCCACCCAGAGCGGGAGAAGTTATTTGATGATTTCCCACCCTCAAAAAAAATAAAAATAAAAAAGAGCAGAAGTAGAGCCAGAAGACGGGTGTCATCGAGGGAGGCCTAAGAAACGATGGCGTGATGACTTAGAGACGTTTATGGGAGATTGGCCGAAAAGGCAACATACAGGGAAGAGTGGAAAGCAGTGGGGAGGCCGTTTGCAGTAGTGGGACAATACAGGTAGATAATAAAAAAAACCAGAGCCGACTGGAACCCTAAGATGAAGTAAAAAGGTTTAAAATAGAGTGTGTATCCAATAATGGTAAATATGAGTTTAACATTAAAGTTAGTGAAAGAAGTTATGAATTATTCTAACCTAAAGCTCATTTAATGGCAAATAAATTATGTATCCTCGGTGAAGATGTTTAGTAAGTAGTCAAAACCAAATATTTACTAAGTATTTATTAAGAAATCTGATAAACTAGTAAGTACAGTATTCTTCCTTATTAACACATCCCTGAATAAGACAAAGCACCAGCTAATAGAGACAGTAGTACGAATGTAACTAATAGTCAACTAAAAGGGATTTACGCAGGGGAGTTATCTTCGACTATCGGGCTAAACTGATCAAGTTTCAAATTACATACAATCCTAGGCATTGTTGGAGTACGGCATAAGTGAAAAGAGAATGAGTTTTATTAAGAAGACGACGGTATTTTAAAGTAACAAGACAATTACAGAACAAAAATATGACAAGGGGAGGAGTAAAAAAAAATTGGCAAAGTCCAAAAGTTAAATAGAGCATAAATGTCGCTGCTTATCATCTACAAGTCCTAAAAGTTGTACGATGGAAAGTTCTACGATACAAGCGATATGTCAACAAGCCAAGTTACTATTGGAATAAAGCCAACTGTCACAAAAAATGTTTATTGGACGCTGTATATTTTTGTTCAAAACAACTTCAAGTGCTCTGTTTTTATGTCAAAACAAATGTCTGTCAGCGTGCATATGTATGTAGCCTACCTTTATTTTTTTTTCACATACATATTGCTTTTTACTGTCCTTCTAAAATTCTATTGCCTTTGTGACTAAAGTATCAAAATCAAAACCACTTCAAGTGCTGTGTTTTTATGTCAAAACACACGTCTGTCAGTATGCATAAGTAAGCCTACCTTTATTTTTTTCTGACCTATTGCTTTTCTACTGTCGTTTTTTAATTCTATTGCCTTTGTGACTAAAGTATTAAAAACATGATTGTTACCAGGAACAACATTCCAAAAACTCTAAACAGTATCAAATACCTTAACATTAAAGTTACCAACGGCGCCGAAGCAACGCTCACCGCTTCTCACTTTCACTCCCAGATAAGGAAATGCCGATTTTCCGCCCTGTATCTGTTACGACTCGGTACCATCGGCGGCATTTGTACCGCTACATAGTGGAGTCAGGGAGTGGCTTCCCAAATATGAGTCTTTGTTCCAGAATGGATTCCAATTCTAGAATGGTTTGAAATTTATAATAGATTCTAGAACGCTTCGAGTTCGCGAATTTCGTTTGAATGTTGGTTATGTTAATCTTTTGGAATGAAGTTTGTAAATTGGAGTCGGGTGAGAGAGAATCGGGATTTTAGTCTTTGTGCAAGCTTATTTTGATTCCTGAAGTTGGGTTAATTAATAGTTTTACATTTTTTTTATGCCAATCCACGAGCTAGGCCACGAAACTTTACCTTTTGAGACGTATGATTCAGAAATTGTTGCTAAAGGATTTTGACTATGAAGACTTAGGTCAGTCATTAAATTTACCTAATTGTTTGATGAAATTCTAGGTATGGCTTGAACTGATTTCAAGGAGAACGATAGTTTTCAAAGGTATTTCTAATACGTAACCTACTTGATTTTAATTTCGGAAGTCGGTGGCAAAAAACTGAAATATAGATCCCGTAATACACCGACTTCTGAAAAGGTATTTCATCATTTTGAGTTAAGTAATTTCTTTTTGAAGTCGGTCTTTTTTTGGTGACTCACTTTGAATCAAATTAGGCTGGTTTTACTTTATGTTCGTAACTTTCATTTCTGTGCCCAAAATCAAAGTAAAAAAAATTGGTTTAACAATGTAGAGTAGTGCAAGTCTAGTGTATTACGGGATCTCAAGCATGATCATCCAGGTTCTGCCACATTCCTAGAATTCCAACAACACGGCATAGCAGTTCCATTACAGTAAGGATTGAAGGATTACTTCGCTTTAATCTGCTGCTGGTGAGCCGTATCGATCTTATATACGTGTAGTTTAATATCGTTATTATACGTGTAATTTAATTCTGAGCCTGGTTTTAATTGGTTTTTTAGTTGCGGCTCTTCTGATGGTAACTTAAATATCGTAAAATAAGTTGGTTGAAATTTTGTTATTTCTGTTTGCTGAGTTTTTTTTTAACAGTTGATTCAGTGATATAGTATTAAGTTAAATATAATGTGCAACTTTGGTTAGGTTAACGACATAGTTTGCTGTATATTCTCAATATGACAGCAAATCCATCAAAATATTTCAGGTAATATCAATCTTGGGACTAATAATAATCGATTAGATCCTAACTTTGATCGACTACCGACCCATATACCACACGAAAAAATAACAAGAAAATTCCGAAATTTCGCAATTATTTATGTGAATCAATCAAATTGAGTCATAAATATAAAACTCACAAGATCAGACGCTGAGAAAGACTCAATCAAGATATAAGTAGACTTCTAAATCGAATCTTCCGTCAGATATAAAAACCAGCCGGTCTGACTGAATAAAATAAATCTAGTTCCAAAATCGTTTTCCATGCTACCAGCAGTGTCGTCGTAAAATACTGCTGCCCTGCCGCTGAAATGCGGCGAAATATTCAAATTGCTGGTTCAATTGAAAATCTCTATTGCACGCCAGCCAATATATTACAAACTAAAGACTCTAGTGCTTGCTAATAGAGTAAATCGACGAAAATATTCAATTAGAATTAGAAAAATAGAGTAGTTCTTCAAAAAATTCGAATTCGGAATTCGAATATGCCACAAACTTCTTTTAAAAAGGCAAAAATAAAGCTCTATTTACACGGTGCAAGTTTATTGCCTGTGACATACCATACAATTGAAGGGCAAATATCTGGCACCGTCTAAACTACACGTACAGTATTGTTGCACGATACGGGCAAATTAATTGCCGTTCATAACTGGTAAACAGCACATACAGTAAAATCGCATTCAATTCTGGCATGAAAATTTTCCATCATTCAAACATGAGTGAACGAAACAAGACGTTCAATAAAATTTAATTAAATATTTTAGCAGCGCAAATACGGGTAGTACTTGAATCAATAAGGCATTTAAATAAATATTTTACAAGGACATACAACTCTGTGTTTAGACGAGGCAAAACATGCATGCAATAATCGCCTTGCAATTTTATTGCCTCAGTGTAAGTCGCAAGCGATTTTATTGAATAACAAAACTTGCATTCAATTACTGTAGGTATGCCATTTTATGGAATCGCACGTGTGTAAACACTTGCATGCAATTCTTGAATGGCAATAAAATTGAACGAGCTCTATGGCATGCGATTATTGCTCTTCAACGTTCCAGAAACTTGCGCCGTGTAAACAGAGCTTTATTCATTCACTCCTAAAACTAAGCGTTCACTTTTTAAATTTTGAAATTCTTATTTAAAATTCATCCTTAACTCGTGGCCGTACGTGGGAAAAGCCGAGCAAAGGCGAAACATGCCGAATTGAAATTCTACTCGAACGTGCCGACCGAGAGCTTGTGTTCGAATTTGAAATGTAATTCGTGTAGCGGTATTTGTAACTATTTGCAAACAAAATGTGAAAATGAGTTTCTGGTCAACGTTCCAGAATTCGCTTATGAATTTTCGGCCGTGACGGTTGCCATGTTGCGACCCATCAGGTTTCCGAATCGTGTTTTGTAGATGACAGGTCGATTTGTGATGCTTACCTGTAACAAGAGAAATGGAACGTTAGATTGGAAGGAAGATGCCAGATATTCAAAAAAATAAATAAATTAAATAAATAAATATCCTCGGACATTTCACACAACGCCATCTAGTCCCAAGCTAAGCAACCTAATGCTTGTGTTATGGTAACGAGATGGCTGATAAACTACTTATATACACACACACATATTACATTTTTTTTTTTTGTAAATACATACATGTTAAAACATGTTTACTAAAGGAATTGATGTCGTATTCCAAGCATTATAATTGCTGATATAGATATTTGACATGATAAAAGGCACTTTTCAGTAGAGAAACCGAATTTGTATTCGAATTTTTAATAATGGGTTCCGGCCAAGATATTTAAAAAAAAACTTAGGTAATTAAAAATAAGCAAAATAAAACTCAAAAAAAATCTGTTAAAACCTCCGAGAGTGAAACATTTCAGTTGTTTCATAATCGTTTTACCGCCTTTTATGAAAGCAAATAAAATATTTCCAAAAAGGTTACCCGTTTTACAGCATTATCTGACAAATAACTCACCCGCGACTTAATCTGTAGTCTGACAGAGGTCTTTAAAAATATTTTTAATGGCCGCCATTTTGAAGCTTATTCCAGGTTTGTGCTAACTGATTTCAGCCCGTACAAGCCTTTAAGCTGACGTGAGTTAGAATGGACCTCTATCTTTGGCCCATGATTTAAAGGGCCAAAGGTATCTAGCAAAATGTGGTGGGAATTTAAATTATATTTACGTACAGTCTCGTGAAAATTGATATGGTTGTGTTAGGATGTATGTCACAATATGGGGTCAATGGATGTTATAATTAAATTGACCATACGGTAAGGGTAAATTACTTAGCAGTTGACATGTAAGTGACTGTGTTTTTCCACTTTTTATCGTCATCATCATCATTCTCCTGCCCTTATCCCAATCTATTTGGGGTCGGCGCAACATGTCCTTTTTTTCCATACTTCTCTATTAGTCGTCATCTCGGTAGTCACCCCCTTTCTAGCCATGTCATCTTTCACACAGTCCATCCATCATCGTTTCTTTGGTCTTCGCCTACTCTTATAGCCATCGGCATTCATACTCAAAACTTTCGTCACGATATTTTCCTCATTCCTCCGCATCACATGCCCATACCATGACAACCGATTTCCGCACAACTTTTCAGTCACCGGTGCCACTTTCAAACTTCCTCTTATGTACTCATTTCTTATTCTATCCATTCGTGTAACAAGCAGCACACATCCCTCTTAGCATTCTCATCTCAGCTGCATGCAATTGCTTTTTATTGATCCCTTTTGTGACCCAACATTCTGATCCATACAAGACAGCAGGTCACTTTTTATCGTGTGGGTAACAAATACTTTTGAGTGATCCATTTTCAAATATCTAAGGGCGAAAATACACATGCCTGCAGCTTTGGAAAAATTATGCAAGTAGCTGGAATGCCGTGTGCCATAACAAGTTCTGACAGCTACAGTCATGTAAATTTTCGCCCTAAGGAGAAAAAAAAGATTTTCCGTTTGTTTGAAAAGAAGTTTATTCACAGAAAATCAGTTTAGTACATTGGGAGGCCTCTATAGAGGTATGAGGATCACGTAAAGTTCATTCATCCTCTATAGAAAAGGGAAGATCCTTCGACCAGACGGCTGTTGTGTCTAGTGTGCTACTATTGATGCTCGACTATTGATGTCGGGATATTGTATACAATGCCGCCCATGGGCATGTGACCGCCCTTATTCTTCTGAATATTCGTGAAAAATTACCGAAAATCAACTTTAAAGAGGGGGGGGGGGGGTTTCTTTAATAATGTTTTTTTTATTTTTTGAGTAGCGTTTAGCGCCATATCACCGATATTACCTACTGGATCGATTTGGATTCTGTTTATTATTTCTAAAAGCTCATTTAGCTTTTAAAGATAGATTCCCCCTTTTAAATTTAATTTCATGAATGATAAATGATAAATGATAAATGATTTATTTTCTGTAAGTAGGTTTGTACAAACACTTTTACACGTCAAACATATTTTTTTTTAAACTAGATGAGTTCGACGTTTCCTATCTGACTACTCTGAGAAGAAACGCCGAAACAAACTCAGAGGTCACAGTCTCTTTTAAAGTCCAGACATAATCTTGGTCAGATCATGTGAAGACCATGTAGATTGCAGTCAGAAATGGTCTTTTGATGAAAGAACCACACAGATTGAGTGGACCTGTCCAGTCAGTGCACGCATTTGTCAGTAATCGTGCAGCTCAACTCAAAACTTAAGGAGCTTAACGATTCGACGAACAATACCAAAGAAAAGACATTTGGGTAGGCCGCATAAATTACTCAAACTGTCAGACTATAACTAAAACTGAGAAAAGGATAAAATAAATAAAAAACAATGATCCACGTAGTCTTCACATTCACAATAATTAAAAATAGTATAACATAGATAGTATAACATAGAATATTATTATTCAGAAAAATATGGGCGGTTACATGCCCATGGGCGCCATTGTATATTAGTTGCGCGGTAACTTCGCTTGCGCGATGCAGGATTTTGCGTGACATCAGTGTGATGCGTAGTTCGTTTGTGGCGTTGTAGATACCACCACACCTCCACCAGAGATGAAACTTAAGGCGCAGATTTCCTGAAAACAATCAAAAAGGTGGTTTTTTAAAGCTGTGTATCTCATAAACCGTAAATAATTTTGACATGTAAAAAAAATATGATATTTTCAAGTCCTTTTCGCATACAGTGATGGATGCCAAAACATAATTAAACATACTTTAATGCACCAAAAAAATCTTTAAACATACCTCCAATCCAAATAATCTTTAAAAGCTGTTTATCCCTTCATTAGCAATTATAATTAGAATTAAAAATATACTATGAAATGTCAAATTCCAAACTGCATCCAATGATGGATTACTTTTTATTAAATAGTTAATTTCTAATTTTATACGATTTTATTTGCACTTTTACGACATAATTCCGGTGCGTGTGAGAATCTTCTATCTCGTGCGTCAAACTAGACAGCCATAAAGCCATTTCACTTACACACCGAGCTAAACCAAGCTTGGAACCAGGGCCTTAAATTGGTTCGACTTATCCTGGGAAGTCAGCCTTGTTAGGTACCCACACAGTTTACGGGATTATTTTTTCAAAACCTATTCTCGCAAATTCGTGCCTTCGCAAAAGCATTTAAATAAAACATAGCTGTGATCTTCCTAAGAGCACAATTTCTAAGAAGGACTTCGGAACTGGAAACTTGGCGGAGGCTCTCCATGTAGATTATTTTGTTATAAAAATTCTCATCGGCATGTAGAGCATCACAAACGCATACAATCAACGTTAATGTGTGCATTGAACTCTACAACGTTGCACATGAACGCACAACAATGCTCTACCTCCGTAGAGACGCCCTATGTAGAGAGGTAGAGCACATTATTGACAAATAATTAGTTCTGTTAAGATAATAGAGGGTATAGCTAGCAATTGTGTGTTAGGTTAAATGTAGGTTGGGGATGGCAATTAGCTAGGCGGTTTAAACCTACCTCATCATCATCATCTGTAAGTAGGTTTGTACAAACACTTTTACACGGCAATCATATTTTTTAAAACTAGATGAGGTCAGCGTTTCCTACAGTTTTAGCTTATTTTGAAATCAACTTATATACAGGATCAAATTAAATTACAAAAAACCCTACAAAAAAATTGTAAAGTTCGTGTAGGCGACAAAAAAAACCCAATCTGTGCGAGATTTGTTTCACGAAATCCCATTGAAATGCCACTCCAATCTATGTGAAACCCGACAAACAAATCTAAACCTAGCACCAATGTTAGCACGCTGCCGCGCTGTCAAAATCTAAAAACTTTTTATTGTTTTGCGACTTCGATAAAAAAGGAATAAAACAAGATAGCTATGATTGATTACATTTTGTAAAATTAAAAACTGCCTAACTGCGAGTCGGACTCTCACACGAAGGGTTCCATAACACAGTATAATATTTAACATTAGGACATATCTTAACAAAATACGTTTCTTGTGTGGTCCCTCTTTAATTTTTAACTTTATTTTATTTTCATTTTTAGGGTTCCGTACCAAAATGGTAAAAAAGGAACCCTTATGGTGTGACTCAGTCTGTCTGTCTGTCTGTCTGTCACAGCTGGATATCTCAAGAACTACTAGTGCTATCAACTTGAAATTTGGAACAGTTTTAGATGACGTTTACCCAACTATTTTTCAAATAACAAAGAAATAAAAATATATGTATTTTTTTTGCAACATGGGGTGAAAGGGGGTCTTAAAAATTCAAAGTGGAGCTACTAGGTCATGTGGGGTATTATATGAAAGAGCGCTGTTTGCACATTCTCAAACATATTTTTACTTTTTTTTTAGACCGCACAGTGTTTGACTTTTGATGAAAAATGTAAAAAAATACCGTTCCTCCCCCCCCTTAACTCCGAAGTTTGCAAAGAGAAAAATCTGAAATTATTCTATGTGATAGAAGTTTATGTAAAGATTACAGGAAAAATAAAATGATGTCTCTAAATAGCACACTTTTTCAGAAATCGGAACGGAACCCTCGGTGCGCGAGTCCGACTCGCTCTTGACCGGTTTTTTGTTGTTATAGTGACAATTGAAATACACAACCTGTGAAAATTTTAACTGTCTGACTATTAGGGTTCATGGGCCCGCTTACATAATTATATAATGTTTTGTACACATCCATCCTAACAGTAGAAATTCATAATTGTCCACTACCGTAGACGGATTAAAATTTATAATCGTTGCAAATTAATGACTGAATTCATGATGTGCACTGCAATAAATAGGTTCAAAGTTTATTACAGACCAATCTCCTCAATCAATCAACCATCGCAGTCCACCGCTGGAAACAGGACTCTCCCAGGCTGCGCCACAATACTCGGTCCTCCGCCTACCGCATCCAGTCTGTCCCAGCCATATTTTTGAGGTCGTCGATCCATCTAGCTGGGGCTTCCCACACTACGCTTGCCATTCCAGGACTCGTATGCTCCACCTGCCATCGGACCTTTGACAAACATGGCCAGACCACTGCCACTTCAGTTTGCTTACTCTGCAAGCTACGTCGGTAACTCCGGATCTTTTCCAGATAATTTCTGTGTTTACACCATAGTAAAACTAACACAGAAAAAATGCAGAGTGGAGGTAACAAACTGGCTTCTTACACTGGACTACGACATGACAGAAACGTTATTAGCGCCGGAACGCACGAAGCGGTAGGAACGCACAGTACACACATTGACAATTCACAACACACGTGCACTCACTAACATACGTATAACATCCAGACACTCTCTTACAACACCAACACATCTGACACAAATCACAGCAACATACATACACAGTTTATTTATACCTATTTAAGTTTCCTAGTTTTTAAGTATCCTAGTGTGATGGCCAGGAGTTCAATTCACGTTATTGTAATTTTTATTGAAATAAATATTCTTATTCTTTTTAATTTCATTCCTGATTTTATCAATCTCCTGCGAGTTCAATAATATGTCCTAACTTATAGACTTTTTGCCATTGAATTCTATCCACCGTCAAGCCAAGCCTTAAACTAGAAACTGGCAATAATCGCAGATAACTTTGTTAGTGTCACAGCTCATGATATTCTCCTTCGCAACAAGGAAATGAATTCATGCCCTAAGGTTGTCTCGACTTTGTCTTTGACACTTTAATGCAGTCCGTTTTCCACGCTCTACATTGCGTGGTTTTCAAATAAATTCTCAACTTACGTCATTTATAACCGCTAATGTATGTCGCATCCGTACTCCGCATCGTTACGAGTATTGTGACTGAAGTAAATAAATGTCATGGTACTTCCTCGCTGTTGGCAGTCGATCTTTTGTAGTATGTAACTAGTTGTCCCTTCAAAGGACTTTGAACTTTGTTACAAGATCATCAGCATAATATTAGCCCCTGTTGGATAGTAGCGAGCCATAGAATTAGTTAAGTGCCACAAACTTCCTAGGATATATGTGGTGAGTGCCACGTGTCGTGTAAACCTAGATACATATACAGAAGACGGCTTATATAAGTTACAAGAATGTCCACTGAACAGATAAATTATAACTACATTTTTCATCCTTATTGACTGACATTATGCACCTAAAATTTATAAAATTTCATAAAAGATTATTTAGTAAAAGAAATATTGAAAGACTTCTCTTGACATGTTGTTTCCGACAGCGTTAGTAAATATAATTATTTATATTTTGTAGGAGTCGAAAAATGTGACTTAGATAGGTATATGTCTAGAGCAAGAGAGTGAGTACTGTTCCTATTAGGTATTTAAATTCTAACAAAAGTATAATTAATATAATTATGATAAGTTTTGTTCACTTGGTAGTATTTATGGCGCAATCATGATCTCTATGTTTCCATTGGCAAACAACAGTTCACATGGTATCCCATCTACAAATAGCCAATATCCAAGATGGCGTTACTTTCTGTATCTTCATCTATACGGATCTAATATTAACCTCGGGCAACAAAAACGTCCAAATATAGAACCAACGTTATTACATCTTAACAAAAGACCTTGCCGTTATCATGAACCATATTTAAAGATACGTGGTGAATGCGGGCCACTAATATAGCAAAGGCAGCGTACTGTGAACTCCCGTCTGTAGTAAATTAAACAGGAAACTATTCACTTATTTCCCTCGAGGACCACGTGAGGGCACGAACATCGGACGATTTCAATCTAGGGATCATAAGATTATTCAGTTCAATTCTACTATTTCATACTGAGCTGGCTCGTGTTTGAGTTTTGACCGCTTCCTCTGTATGTGAGCCTGGTACTTTCATCATTGAGTCTGAATTTTTCATCGGCTTTAATGAAAAATTGCTGGGTGATTTTCGGGTGTAGGAAGATTTTTCTTTGCAGGTGTTTTTAATAGGCAATTTGTGGATTTATGAATATCTGAAGATTGGAACTTAGGGATTTTTAAAATTAATGTATATTCTTTAAAAGTAGAACGCAAAACCACTTCTCCAGCGCTGCTACCCCAGTCGCAAAAGTTAACGATTTAGAAAATCACTTTAAAAATGTAAGAAAGATAAATAAAAATCAAAGGAAAGTAGTCTTGACGCATCGCACATTTTACCAGCTTATTAAATAACATGGAAACGTAAAAACTTTATAAACCTACATGAAAATATACCGTTTACTTTAGACTACATCAGACAAGGACCGCTTGTTGCGCGTTTACGCCTCATAAAACGTCCAATGCAACGTCGTTGCCTGCACATCCCTCAAACTTGTTAACGTTTGAACGCGTCAAGCATTGTTTAACTATCGACGTAAAATGTTACAACTTCATTTTGTCGTTTTAAAATGGGTTAAAAACATGTTGGGGGTGTGTCTCTTTTCTTGATGTAACAAAAAAAATAGATATCTCATTAAATCTTAAATTTAATCCTTTATTTTATACACCAAAGATCAAGTTCACGACTGATATAATCGCATTTAATAGAGGTAGGTATGTTTGAATTGTCATCACCTAAGTGTCTAAACACACTATGCCGAAGTTACGCGACCGAAGTTCGGCACGATTACGCCTGCAATGCTATTTGAATTACTGACGACACAATATGCCGAAATTACGTTGCGTTCTAGCGTACAGCCGAACTTCGGTCGGCCGTAAGTTCAGCGGCAATTCGGCGGCAACGTACACATTACACGCGACCGAAGTTCGGTTCGATTGTCAAAGAAGATCCGGGGCGGGGAGCAGCGGGACTGAATTTCCGCCGCGTAAGTTCGGCACTTATGGTGTGTCATATCAGCCGAACACGACGGAACGTAACATCAGCCGCGGAACTTCGGTCGCGTAGGTAGCTTCGGCATAGTGTGTTTAGACACTAATTGTACCTAACTGACATATTTTCTGTTTCAGGTAACAATGACATGAATAACTTGACGCGTCGCTTAACTCAAACTAAACGTTGAGTAACAGACTGGCCAAAATGAATGACCAATTAACAGCAGTTCAAAATTTTGATGGAGCTGTCAAATCTGACGCCATGTTTCAGTTAGATATCTAACTGGAACATGATTTTTTATTCGAAATAGTGCGGGTTTTATCTCCTACTAGCCTTTTCCCTCGCGTTAATTTAGAATTTGACAATCAATTTGGGTTGTACTCTGCTTGTATTACTATAATTCAATCACGATTCGAAAGACACGTGGCGCCATCTATTATCATAAGAATGTTATTGTTGTTTTCCTCGGGAACAGTACTTTTTTCGGTATGAAAGGTACCCTATGTCCGTTTCTGTATATCTGACAATGTATATGCAAAACTTCAGGATGGTCGGTTCAGTGGTTTACGCGTGAAAAGGTATCAAACAAATTTACTTTCGCATTTACAATACTTAGTTAGGATATCCATTTAGAACTTTCAACCAAACATTCAAACGCTAACACTCTAAAATCGCACCGCTTCTAAGTCCCTAAAGACACATGCAAGCATAACTAGAATAACGTACGTACGTTTTTTTTTATTATTAAATAAATTTTATTATTATTTTATTATTTATTAACGATATTTCCTAGACTATTTCATAGACACAGCAATAATACCTGTACCAACCTGTACTTAAACAGAATGTGACTTCTGCATACGACTTCATTCCGTATTTCGCATTTATAATATTAGTACCTAGAATGACTTTCTTAAGATATTTTAAAAGTTTCCTTGTCACTAAAAGACGATGAAAACATAGCATTTTTGTATAAACACCACACAATTTCAGTCCACTCCCAATCCACTATCCAATCAGCGTTCTAATAACGTTAAATTCCCATCTTCTGAAAAAAGGAGAAACCTAACGTAATTTACATCCCATTTCTGTCATCAATCTACAATATATCTCTGGTAATAGTACATTGTAATCTGCCGGGAAGCCGCCGTTACGGTAATACGGCGCTTTTTTATTTTATTTTACTAAACAGCGCTTTCATGGCTTGCTAAGCGGTGAAGCGGAGAAGTGAAGCTAGATTTTTTGTTGTCTGTGTTATTAGTTAGCTGGATAAAAGATTTAGTTCTTCTCGTTTCTGGTTTAATGAGGTTTAAACATTTTGGTGTACAGCTGAAAACTACTTTTGATCAAAACTCTGCGAAGTTCACTAAAAGTTTTTTGGCAGTTAAAACATCAAGGAAAATTTGTCAAAAATACTTGTTTCCTACTACCTACTCATAGTATCTGTTGCCAACGAGAAACCTATTCATTTCACGCTTGGCAAAAGTTGACCACGAATCAATCTGCCTAGCCTTTTCCCAACTATGTTGGGATCGGCTTCCAGTCTAACCGGATGCAGCTGAATACCAGTATTTTACATGGAGCGAATGCCTATCTGACCCCCACAACCCAGTAACTGGGTAATATGATACCCCTTGGTAAGACTTGTTGTCAGACTTTCGGGCTTCTGACGACCTGTAACGACTGTCAAAGATCCACGAACGACAGCCTGGACCAACGGCTTAACGTGCATTCTGAGGCACGGAGTAGTCTCGGCATGTAAAGATGGTCACCCATCCACGGACCAACCCCGGCAAGCGTAGCTTAACCTGATGGATCGACCCGTGCGGCTGTTATTACTTAGCCACGAGCTCCTCAAGTTGACCACGGTCAAAGTTGACCACGAATACTGATTCAAAACAAAGTACTTTTTTCTGTTCGTGAAACATCTAGCGTTTTTAGCATAACATATTAAGCACTAGGTACTTAACTTCTGCCCGCGAATTAAGACACTGCAATACATTAAAATAGCAGCCACATTTCCCGCCCACGCTATTATTTCGTTTTCGTTTAGCGTTTTTTTTTTACTGCTTTTAGGGTTCCCTACCAAAATGGTAAAAATGAACGCTTATGGTGGACTCTGTCTGTCTGTATATCCGTCTGTCACAGCTGGATATCTCAATAACTATTAATTAATTAATTCATTTATTTCAGACCAAGTCCATAGTTCACACATTATAATTTTAGAAAAAATAAAAATAAAAAATTAATGCTATCAACTTTAAATTAGGAACAGTTTTAGATGACGTTTGCCCAACTATTTTGCAAATAAGAAATAATTTTTTTTTTTGCAACAAGGACTGAAAGTGATCTTAAAAATAGAAGTAGGACCACTAGAGCATGTGGGGAATCATATGAAAGAGCGCTGTTGTAACCCTTATCTCCGAAGTTTGCATACAGAAAAATATGAAATTTGTAA
Organism: Cosmia trapezina; assembly: GCA_905163495.3. Classification (NCBI taxonomy): domain Eukaryota; kingdom Metazoa; phylum Arthropoda; class Insecta; order Lepidoptera; family Noctuidae; genus Cosmia; species Cosmia trapezina. The sequence goes on from LR991037.1 coordinate 22,262,235, forward strand.
AGATTACAGGACAAATAAAGCGATGTCTCTAAATAGCACACTTTTTCAGAAATCATCAACAAAAATAAAAGGTACGGAACCCTCGGCGCGGATGTCCGACTCGCTCTTGACCGGTTTTTTCTTTTCGCTCGGCTCCTAAGGGTCACAGCGTGGTGTTAAATTGCCTTTTTCAAGAATTGGGCTATCAAATGCAAAAAAGAATTTTTCAAATCCAAACTAATAATTCCACCCACTAGCGCTTTCCAACCGAGGAGCTCGTGGCTAAGTAATAACAGCCGCACGGGTCGATCCGTCAGGTTAAGCTACGCTTGCCGGGGTTGGTCAGTGGATGGGTGACCATCTTTACATAACGAGATTCCTCCGTGCCTCGGAAAGCACGTTAAGCCGTTGGTCCCGGCTGTTATTCGTGAATCTTTGACAGTCGTTACGGGTCGTCAGAAGCCCGAAAGTCTGACAACCAGTCTTACCAAGGGGTATCGTATTACCCAGTAACTGGGTTGTGGAGGTCAGATAGGCAGTCGCTCCATGTAAAATACTGGTATTCAGCTGCATCCGGTTAGACTGGAAGCCGACCCCAACATAGTTGGGAAAAGGCTAGGCAGATTGATATAGCGCTTTCCAACCAAAAAACAAACTCTTCAGCTATATTATATTAGCATATAAGAAACAAAACATATAAACCGTTCTGTCCCAAACGCAAACGGGAACAAAACATTCCACGCAATAATTCCACTTGTTTGTCGCATATTGCAAAAGCAATTATTAACTTCACAGTAACAAAAGAAATGGAAAAGATTTCGGGCGCGAAATTTAATTAAAAACACATAGGTACCGCGTTCGGGATGTCACTCCGGAATGAACAATTAAAGGTTTTTTTTTTGTAAAATCGAATACTACATTTGGTAGGCGGCCGCCGAAGCTTTTTAAACATAAGTTTGACAAGCCATTCTTATTGATTCCGTAAATTAAGGGTAACAATAATTTTGTGTTTTAAATTTCCTATAAAACCAAATGTATACGGTTAAATCATTTGGATTTTCCATATGTGTTATTTGACTATATTGTCTACTGATGTGCTAAAACCGAAACATTACTTGAAATTTTCTCGACAGAAATAAATTCCAAAGTAGCACATAGCTACCACATAGCCTATTTTCCGTTTTATACGATTATCCGTAAACAGTTACTTACTGTGCGTGTGCAGTCAATTTTGCTTCAAGAACTTACTAAGCTAACAATTGATTTTAAGTGTGGCGTTTAAATTCCGGTGCGCGTGAGTATCTCGCGCGTCAATCTAGACAGTCATAACGCTATTTTACATACTCAGCTAAACCACGCTTCTATATATCCTCTTAAATTGTATTACAAGAGCCAGAGTCCTCTCGTTTATAAACACCAAAATCAGATTAAGAAAGAAACCAAAACGTTATAAAAAAAAAAATATCAAAAACATTTTCAGTTGGAGAATTGACCGTGACGTATATGGTGTACAACGATACTAAGTTTGTTTTCGGAGTAAATTATTTTTAACTACGGAACCCTTCATTGTACGTCACGCACTTGGCCAGTTTTTTCATTAACTCCTACTTGGACATTTGTGACATTACCATACAATGTAATCGTTTTGGGTGACTATCACCATAATGTCGGGTGGTACTTCGCCACTTTTTATTTCACTAAACAATAAAGTTTGATGTCATTACATTTTGATGGCGCGCTAAACTGTGGCGCTAGATTTAAAATTTGTTTATCGGGTTTTGCACGAGTGAGCTAGTAGTAACTTTCCTACTTTGTTGGGTTTATTGCTGTGTAAAATAAACGTGTAAGGAAAAAACATTTTGTCAGTGTAGCTTAAAATCATACACTGGTAGTTATTATTTATAACAACAACAAAAACAACAACAACAGAACCGGAGTCACCGACATAGCTTGCAGAAAAAGCAAATTGATGTGGCAGTGGGCTGGCCATGTTTGTCGAAAGACCGATGGCCCGTGGAACAGACGAGTCCTGGAGAGGAGACCGCGCATCAGCAACCGTAGCATGGGATGCCCCCCCGCTAGATGGACCGACGACCTTAAGAGTGGCGGAAAGACTGGATGCGGAAGGCGGAGGTCAGAGTGTTATGGCGCAACCTGGGAGAGGCCTGTCCAGCAGTGTACTGCGATAGGCTGACTTGTTGAGTTGAACTTGATATATACAGTTTACACCACACATACAAGTTATCGGTCAGTACTGATAGTTACACATGCAATCATAAAATTAGGTTACAAAATACCAAAACAAAAACAACAAAAAAACAAACACAACAACAATATCATTCAACATTTTGTTGGTTAGACAAAATTAGATGAAGTAGAAAACGATGATAATGATGGAGTAGATGAGGTAGTGGAGAATAACTTTAGACATGACGCTTCTTCTAAAGAAATAATGAACATACGACAGAAGAATATGCAATAAAGAATCAAACCTGTTCTATTATGTTAACGAATAAACGTTATGTGTCAAACAATGAGGTTAGGAAGGCTGATGCCAGATATCACGAAATAGCGAGAATATCATGAACGAGAAAACCTTATTAATAAGCTTTTTATAATAACATTGTTGTAAACACGACACAGTCTATGAAAACAACACGAACCCATTTACATGAATAAATAATTATAAAATAATACCCTGCTACTCCGGATCGCTCATCATAAATAAACAAACTGCTAAATATGTAAGCATGAACTGTAAATCATTGTCAACATTCTCTATCCGAGGGCTTTTTGGGGTGAAAGAAAGCCATGTTTTTCGACAAATAGTTCGCCATTTTCAAAAAGTTGGATTTATGAGTTGGGTCATCTTTTCCTCTTGCAAAGTAGCATAGCATAGTAGCAGTAGCATTGTATGTAGTTTATTCTATTATTAGCATGTTTTATATACGGATTCATATAAACAATAGCTTTTAAATTGTAATAGTGTAAAAATACTAAAATGTATCTTAGTTTTATACCTGGGCGACCGAGCTCTGCTAGGGTAGAATAGAGAAAACGAATTTTCCCAGAAATGAGACCTAGTTATATCGATTTCAGACCCCGTAAACAACAACACAACAACATTGCAACTTTCATCGAAATCGTTAGAGCCGTTTTCGAGAACGTGATTACATATATTATATAAGGTCCCATTAAAATAGATGGACAAATTTTCACAGGGTGTCCTACCCATGAATATAAACAACTTTTATTAAGGGACCAAACCTGAAATCGCGAAAAAAAAATCAGCTGCTCCCTACATTTTGACGAGTTTGGTGTAGATAAATGTACTGAACAGCTGATTTTTTTCGCGATTTCAGAGTTAGTCCCATAGTAAAAGTTATTCACATTCAAGGGTAGTACACCATGTGAAAATTTGTTCACCTATTGTAATGGGACCTTATATGTTATTAGTATAAGAAGATAAATTGAGCATATCAAAATATTGTATCGCATTCTAGTCGTGTGAAAACATGACTTTTTGAGATCAAAATACGGCAGACGCATACACAAACAGGTCGATAACATCGTAAAAACCTTCAGCTAATCATCGAAATCAAAAAGACAAATTGTTCACGAACATAACATAAACAAACAAGTTAAACACAACACATAAACAAACATATATCAAGTTCACAAGTCAGGTTATACATTTAAATTGGTTGCTGCAAACATTTTAAAGTGAAGATCAAAATTATACGCCGAAGCCAACTTGTTAAGTTCAGCAAGCGAGGTTGTGGCAAAGAATGAATATTTTATTACTATGTCGTCTCGTATCTTCTAAAAATATGAGATAAATTCGTTGAAAGGGTTGCAGTCTCCTTTGAGAGATTGCATCGTGTAAGCACATTTTCTAGGAGTAGTGTTCGGCTTACATACTTTCTTTTTCTTAAAAGTGAACATGGCTGTAGTGGAAGAGAACGTGCATTATTTAATGTTAGTCTACATCGCCCTATTGCACGTCAAATGCCTCCTTTTCCTCCTTCCATTTTCCTCTGTCTAATCAATCAAATCTGAGGGACAAGTATTTAAGATAATCTTAGATTTGCATGCGGCATGGTAAAAATACCATCTACGTATTTATTTATACAGGGTGGAATTTTGTAATGCCACCTGAAGGAAAAGTACTCTTAATACTGTAGATAGAAAATTTTACTCAAAGAAAACATTCCTTTATTTTTGAATAGAAAGAAAACTGCATTCAAAGATTTTCAAAAATTCGCTTGAAATTTAAGATTTAAAAAATATTAATAAATTATAATTGAAGATTTTATGGTTTTCCTATCATTTAATTTATCAAGTTTGTTAGAGAGATTTCATCCTTATTTGATCCTAACGATCAATGCAATAAAAGTACAGGGTGTAATCTTTACAGATTTTAGTCGGTTCGATTCCCGGGTGTGGCAAACGAATTTTCGAAAATCTTTGAATGTAGTTTTCTTTATATTAAAAAATAAAGGAATGTTTTCTTTGAGTAAAATATTCTATCTAGTATTAAGAGTACTTTCCCTTCAGGTGGCATTACAAAATTCCACCCTGTATACCTTGCTTAAGAGTATATATATTGAAGCGTGGTTTAGCTCAGTATGTAAGTGAAATGGCGTTATGGCTGTCTAGTTTGACGCGGAGAAATAGAAGCTTTCGCACTTCGTTTACATGTAGATTTATGACAAAATGCTATAGGTACCTAAATCAATTTTTAGCTTAGTAAGTTCTTAACATGTTTAAAAATACCTTCAATTTAAAGCAAATTCACCCATCTGAATCAGTTTGACGGTGCGAGTTGGATAGAGTGATACTCAGCGCGGGGAAGTGGGGGCGAAATATGAATTTGAGCCGCGATATATAAATGTTTCAACATTACAAAATATACATTATAAAACCCATTATATTTAATGTATGCAATACAAATGGTGATGACTCATTATCAGATACGCCAGCAATGATCCAAAGATAATACATTCACGAATACACAGTTACTGTTTTTTCACGAAATTATGACATTTTCCTCAATAATTAATCCTCGGAACTTATACGAGAAGAAAAGTTGATGATATATCGTCTTTTTTCGCTCTTTATATCAGTGCACGCAACACAAGGAAAATGTTATAAGTAGTAAAAACATCAGTCATCCTTCGTTTAGTGCAATCAATTTAACACAATAATGTTATTTAAGGCAATGAGAATGAACTAATATAACAATAGTGTCAATGGTTACTATTGCGATACAACCCTATTTTTTTCCTGTGGGTGTTTTAAAATTCGACTTATACTTAGTGTCTGCAGTAGTTTTAAAGTTACGTTGTTACGTTAGTTTTGACGTTTATATTCGAGGTCAACAGTATAGAGGTATGAGGAACAAGGTGTAAGTAAGTTCACTCATTCTCTATATAGAGAAGGGAGGATCCTCCGACCAGCCAAAGAGAGAGAGCGCCAACGCGCGAGCCCGCGTTGGGCTGGTTGCGCGCTAAAATCTGCTTGCGCGATGCAGGATTTGTGTGACGTCAGGTCTTTGATGCGTAGTTCACATGTGCCGTTGTAGATTTGCAGTGCCACCCACACTACAAAATATCAAACGTTTGCTAAGCAAGATAATTTAATTATGGTGGAAAGTTTTTAATAGCTATTCGACACCAGTTTACGGTCAACGAAACTTTTTAAACATTCCTTTTTTTTCAACCTTCTGAGTGCCCACAATTTCCGAACGGACCCCACAGTCCATTCCAAAATCTTTCATCAAAAAGTACTCTAGCATAGACACACAAACAAGTTCACAAAAAACATTCAAATCAATTCCCCAGTACTTTTATAAGACAAACACCGGTTAAAAGTAAACAAGGAAATCGTTACCGAGATAGGAATAAAAATCAATCAAAAACTGTCCAAGCGACGCGCGACGTGGGGACGTGCCTCAGGCAGATCGCCGCGATTTGAAACCTCTGTGCAAATTGGAACTGGCTGGACCCGACAGGACGATCGAATTATTCGAATGCATGAATCTATCAGAAATTTCTTTTGAATGAAACCTTTTCCTGAAGGGAAAGACAGGGGAGGGATATTATAGAGAACTTTTTTTTTCTGTATTCTAGATTTGAAATTGATCTAATATAATAACTATTCCCTACTAAAATCGAGAGTTGTAATGGAGTGTTCCAGGATAAGTGCTTTACTCTCTAATCTCAGAAAAAAAAAATCGAGGTGAAAAGGTGTTGCCAATTTGAAATAATAACCTCGGTTGTGTAGTTTATCGAAAAGTACTATAAACTACTTCTCAGCTTTAAAGTAATAAATAAATAAATAAATAAATAACTTTATTAGCAACTCAAATTACAATTTACAAAAATAACAGTGAAACCACACTAGGCAGAGCCTGAATCGTGGCTATCAAACAAAAACGATTACTCTAATAATAATAATAAATTAAATCTGCATATCATTCTCATGAAGTTTAAGTGCGAGTGTGTTGTATGTATATGAGTGTGAAATGTGTAAATAAAGTGACGTAAACTATAATCCAAGAATAAAATATAACTGTTTGAAATAAAATTGTGCAAATTATTTTTATGATACTCGTACTGACACTATGGCAGAAGCTCTAAACAATTGCAGGACTTTCATTTATAAAATGATTTTCCTAATAAACAAGAGAATCGTAAATAATATTGCGTTTTCCTAATAATCAATTCAAGTTGGGCGTCCCCACTGGTCGCCATTTTGTTTTGGTCATTCGGAATCAATGACATTATACATCTAGACGTTGCCATGATTACAGTGTGAAGTGTGGAAGTGAGACACATATATACGAAATAATTAGGAAAATTGAGACACAGCATCGTATCTTCTGTCCCTTACGGCGTGCCGTATTTTTGCTTTAAAAATGTTGCCAAACAAAGTACTTTCACTGTTAATATTGCTGTCTCATGACCGGCCACGCTGTGGCTCGATCTAGATGTATATTATCTAAGTTCGGAATCATGATCGGCATAGAGAAAAGTAATACTGTCATTCGATTTCTGACGTTTGTCGTGATTAAATGTGTCCCTCTGAGTTTTTTTTTTGCTGTAAAGTTTTTCTTTGTGTATTTTACATTTTCAAAACAAAATCAAATATTTGAATGAGCGAACGCATCGTCTCTGCTTCAAGTCTGGCAAAATATTGCTTTCTTCTGTCAGTTTGTTGCTACTCCTTTACAAGTTGTATTTTACAACCGATCTAGACGAAACTTGGAATACAGGTTTTAAAAATTTATAGATTTTTTTTCGTGTCGGGGATTTTTTATTGGAGTGGTATTTCCTCCAAAAAAGGGCAAAAAAGGCGGCTAGTGAATATCTTCGCCTTATGAGATCCGATTTCGATGGTTCTTTTTTTATTTGAAAGGTAACGTAAGTACCTAAGTAACTTCAAGTTGGTTTCATAAATAATTGGTGTATATCTGATGCGGATTTTCGCCGTGATAAGCAGAAAAGCTCCACAAAATGCAGTAAATTGCTCACTTTTAGATTTATACCAGTGAAATTTGCCCTTTAACTACTAGGTAGGGATTAATAGAACACCTAGGACCACCTTCTCATCACAAAACTAGAGAATTATGAAAATATTTATCAGAATTCTCTAAAACGAGGCTTTAAAACCAATATTAATGTTAGCTATCCAGTGACCTTATTATGAAGGTCACTAGATAGCGCTATTGTGCACCGCTAGTCGACTGGTATATTAAATGTTGCAAAAAAGTTTGTGCTCTCGAAGTGCTATTCGCAGAACTACTAGTTAGAATGACTAGGGAAATGTTGACTACCCCTTTTTTTGTGGATGGGAAATCATCAAATGGCTTCTCCCGCTCTGGGTGGAGCGGAAGGGCGTGTCAGACTTTTACTGAATAAAACCCACCTGTGTTCTTTCAGTTGCCTATGCCAGGGCCACGGTATCTCTTTCGAACAACCCGCGACCTCGGCGGCAGCGGCCCTTTGGACCCCATCATTGCTGACATCTCTTTGAGGCGCGCGTGGAACACAACGTGCCGTCGATTGTTGACTATCCCTGAAACGTCACTTTGACAGTGAAATTTCTTTTTTTACATTATTTAGATCTCGAATTTCATTTTCGAGTATAATCACGTCATCAGTGCTGAGAGTGAGAGCTGAGAGATGACCCTCTATCTTAGCCTTCTAAGGAAACATAGACAATAGACAACCAGTATAATAATCTAGTGGATACAAGTGAGTGGGCTTTATTTATTCCCAATTCAAACAGTGTGGAATTTTCGTTTATGAGTTACTCTGACGTGTGACAGCCAAATCCTGTAAGCTACTGACAGACGTGCTCATTACTAGCACGAAAGCATGCTTTTATTGAGCAAGTGCTCATTAGTAGCATGTGTGACTAGTAATGAGCATGCTTATTTCTAGTATGTTTTCGAGTAAGCGTGCTTATAGGCATGCTTTTTATGAGCACGTGTGTCAGTACCTGTAATTGTGTTTGAGTCATTCCCTCCCATAAGAAGGCGAAGAATTATTGCTCATCATCTAACATAATAAATTGTCTTGACAACATTGGCTATTTCTGGTTTACGCCTGAAGCGCGAGCAAAGTCATTTAATTGGATGTTCATCGTAAACATCCTAGGACAATCTGGATACTATAAGCTATCCGGTAGTTAAGGATATATACCAATCGGATAAGATGTTTTTATGTGTTCCGTTACAAAGCATCCAATAAACTCCGCCCTAGACCTTCCGGAACAGTAGCTGTATCAGTACTATTTGGAAACCGTAAGATATATTGGACTGACTTTTCTTGTAATTTATCTCAGGATATCGTAATGCCTTCATGTAATTAGAATGATAAACTATCACGAAATGAAACTGCTTGTTTCATGTTTTCTCCGAATCTTTTCACCTTTTTTTAGGGTTCCTTACCCGAAGGGTGCTTAACCCCATTACTAAGCCGCTGCTGGGCGTGCTTCGGGCCGTCTGTGTCAGCGGGCTATATCTTTAGAGCCATTATAGGTAGACAGTTGAAATTTTCACAGATTATGTATTTTTATTGAAGCTATATTATAAAAAAATTAAAATTTTATTTAATTAAATTAAAGGGGGTATATCATTAAAAATAAAATTTTATTTAATTAAATTAAAAGGGGTCCCCATACCACAAACTTTTAATTTAAAAATATACAACGTTACGGTACACGTTACACGTTAAATGCGCAAAACCTCTTAAGGGGGTCATTTTACTTATCATTATGAACAACTTTTACTATGAGACCAAAACTGAAATCGTGAAAAAAAATCAGCTGTTCAGTACATTTTGACGAATTATGCGAACTTAAATGTACTGAACAGCTGATTTTTTTTTCGCGATTTCAGGTTTGGTCCTATAGGAAAAGTTGTTCATAATGATGAGTACAATGACCCCTTAAGAGGTTTTGCGCATTTAACGTTACACGTTGTACATATTATTATTATATTACCCTGGCATGATTTCACTGTCTATAACCCATCGAATAGAGTACAAATATAAATTTCTATTTTTTTATATTCAAAAATTAAGAAATAAAAAGTTAAAAGCCGTAAAAGTTGTCGGTTTTAGACCATTTTTGTATGAGCTCCACCGCAACAACTAAACGAGTTAGGAATTTGAAACTTCTGTACCTATACCATGTACAATATAGGTACTGTATTTAATCAACAAACACTAAAAACGCCGATTGGTATGGTACTTACTTTGTTTATTAGCGATTTTCTGAAACTGCAAAAAAAACCTTGTAATTCACAGTATCATTATGAAATACAAAGTTATCTTTGCGATTGTTAAAATTTAAGAAGAAAAATATTCTTCGTTTAGTTAAAAATTATACAAGAAATATAGTTTATTTTTTGAAATATGTAGTGTTCAATATTCTACTGTGGTACGGAACGCTTCGTGTGCGAGTCTGACTCGCACTTGGCCGGTTTTTACAGTAGGCAACATAAAATCTGCTACAGTAATCTCTAAAAAACAAGAGCCTTGTAAAGAATTGCTCAATTACCCTTAACATACCTTTGCAATGTGTGGTCGGTTTGGAAATTAATTTACTTTTACCTTTTTTTGAGTTTAAACAAGATAATTTACGGGTTCATTTAGAATTTATCGTGTTTGGACCCCGAGGGCCGTTAAAATGTTGCCAATTTATTTTAGTGGCAGACGGCCACTCATTTAAATTAGGAGAAAAATTGGAGCCGTATTCTTTCCTCTAGATTCTAATAGGATTTTAAGCTAGCTAGTGAGTAATGAGTTCACGTTGGTTCATTACGTTGATGGGGTCAGTAGAGTTTGCAGATACCCGAAGTACTATGGAATCTGCTGGTAGGTTCTAACAATGCCTTTTTGTTGCATGTATTAATACTTAGTCATAAAATACATTATTTCCTAATGCAGTAGAAATACTAATAATATTATTTTAATAATTATAAAAAATAAGTTTAAAAACTAAAACCCGACTACTGAAAAATCACGCTCTAAAAAGTATGAAACAAGAAAATTTTCTCATCTGAAATTAGAAAAAGACAGACAAATTAAAAATCCGGAGTCAGACGTCATGTAACATGTTATGGCATAAATCGAACAGATTACGTGTGACTCCGGATTTTTAATTTGTCTGTCTTTTTCTAATTTCAGATGAGAATATTTTCTTGTTTCATACTTTTTAGAGCGTGATTTTTCAGTAGTCGGGTTTTAGTTTTTAAACTTATTTTTTATTTAAATTATTTTGTGGTTATAATTTCGTTTTGGCTAGAGTCAATTTACATTTTTAAATACGAATAATGATTAAATAGGTATGTATTTTGGGTAGATTTGAAGAGACAATAGAAATTATTCCCAATTATCGGCTACATGCAAGCAAAGCCGCGTGCAATAGCTTATAATATATGTATATTTTTGAAATGTGCTAATTAACCCCTCAAGTGTCGAATGCACCCCATGTGTGCATAAGAAAAACCGTTTTTTTGTTCGGTACATAAGCTTATATCACATATATATAAATGTAAAAAAACATCATCCGATGGAAAACCAATCAAATCATTAGTTGTGAACTTATGGAGTTCGCAGCTAACCTCCCCTCCCCCCCCGCGTGTCAAATACACCCCAAGTGTGCAAAAGGACAAAACTTTACATAATAGGTATATAAGCTTAGATCACGTATATATAAACGTAAAAAAACATCATCCGATGGAAAACATATCATTATCAGTAGTTGTGAACCTATGGGGTTCGCAACTAACCCCCAACCCTCCCCACTCGCTGGGGTTTTGGGTCTAAAATCAGCCAAACTCAGACACTTGAGGGGTTAAGCCCTTTCATTTGATACCCAACAAGGCATCATTAAAAAAAGTTTTTTTTTTTAGTTCATAACTTTATATCCTCTAGAGGCCGCCATTTTCAATTTAATGTGACGTCACATAACCTATAACTAGCGGACGGTCAAGACGCTTCTAATGATACCTCATTTGTCTAATTATGACAAGTAGTTTAGAAGTTATGAGGGAACAGATGAACATACATACATATATACATACCGGTCAAAATCATAACCCTCCTTTTTGCTTCGCCGTAGTCGGGTAAAAATATCTATCTCATTTCTCAAAAAAGTTACTATTGCTACTTATCCTCATAATTGCTAGAGGGACCACGAAAGTCCGATGTCAAAAAACGTCCCTGTCTATGAATCGGACCCCAGTGGTCATATCGGCTCCCGACGTTATTTTGACTGTTTTTATACCATAAACTGTATCTCCTCCAACTGTATTTACTGCTCTCACCAGCAAAAAGACCGTCTATGTCAAGTCTCTAAAACAAAGTAACAACGATAATACCCAGAAATAAGTCAGTGAAAGCGAGACCACCCAAAAATAGTCTCACACAGAAAGCTCACAAAAAACAAAAAACAAACAAAATGGCCGTCACGGTTGAACGGGGCACGTAATTCAAAAACACCTACCTTTTTAAGCACAACATTAATATTCTTTTTTTTTTAATATTATTGCTGACTGGGCCTGATCTTCCTTCGATCAATCATACCTGATGAAAAGCGATGGATGAGGTCTATGATGGAACGAGCATAACCAGAAGATGGCGTTCACTCTTGCTTTGAAGGCAATATTCAAAGCCAGTCAGGTAGGCTTCTTGTTTACAGCCATAAATCGCCAAGTAAATCAGTCACTTAACCGGATTAGTAAATATAAAACTGTTTGCAGGAACTCCATGTACGAGGCTTTAACGGTCACAGAATGGACTTACAGTGATGATAAATCCGCTCAAACAAAACAAATAATTTGTGTTTATCACACTAAATATTATAAAGGCAAAAGTTTGTGAGTGTGTGTGTGTCTGTATGTGTGTGTTTGTTACTGCTTTACGTTCAAACGGCGGGACAGATTTGGATGGAATTTGGTATGTAGATAGCTTACATCCTGGATTAATACATAGGCTACTTTTTATCCCGGTCTATGCGGGTAAAACCACAGGGAGCAGCTAGGAAGTAATATTTCTGATGCAGTATTATTTCATGGTTATCTGGACAACGAATGCATTATTTTTATTGCAGGGTCGGTTTTATTCTAAGTCGTATTGGTCTTGTTCTTAAGCAAGGGCCAGATTGGTACCATAATGATAGATAGATACATAAGGAAATGTACGGGGCAAGAATAAATTGTTAAAGCAAAATTTACAGCAGTGTAAGATAGGATTAAAATCCCACTGAAATGTTACCATTGGATACAGTTGCTTTATTTCACGAAAGCGGGTGAGCCATACTTGTAGATGTAATAATAATAAATAAATAAAGATTTATTGAACAAAAATGGTTGAACAATCAAACACAAACAACAATAGCGTATTACAATTATACAACCACTAGTGTTATAAGCAGTCTGTATGAGCTCTGGTAATGCATACAGACACGCGCTCTTGTGTGCGTACCTGCAGGTAGCGCGCTCCCGAGCTTACGCACATGTAACATTTACACATACAAGTATGGCTCGCCCGCTTTCGTGAGATAAAACAACTGTACCAGGCATACACACCCCCAATTTTGAACAGCATGCAGCATATTACCAACCAAAAAACATAAAGTTAAAACAACTACCAACACGAAAATCAAATTAAAAAGCGTCATTAATAAAATACATCCAATCTGCCCCATTAGGGGTGAACCGGGTAAAAATGTACAGCGAGCGCCATTTTATTCGCCCAGTTTTCTATACGCTTGTTGACTAGGGCAGGCAGTTAATTCGAGCTTACGTCAGCATGCTGGCCGAGGATAATGGCCGTCGCAAATGGATTTTTTTTTTTACTTTTTTATTCACGCACTGGATTATTCTGTATTTAATGTACGAAAATAGCGTCAAAATATGAGATAGTGCTGCTGGGAGGGGTGAAGTAGTGGTTGGGAGAAATTATAGTGTTGCGGGTTGCCCGTACTTAGTTTATGTTGAAGTTTGTGGCTGTCTTTAGCATTGTTGTTAAGAGGGTAAGTTATTCAATTTCTTGAAGTTTCAAGATCTTTGTATTCCTTTTTTACTTGTGATAAATTGCAATTCCAAGGTATTATTGAATTTTATGATTATCGAGTCCTTTAGAATGATGAGACTAATGCAGTCCTAACAATTTGAGTCATACCCATAAAAAATAATCATAACGCATCCGAGGCTTTTGCTTATATTGCACGTGTGTACGCTGTATTTTTTTTATTTTTTTCTAATGTGCATTTTATTTGCGCAGAATAAAGATTTTTCTTTTTTCATTCTAATAAGTTTATTGTACAAGGAGAAAAACATAAGGTAGTTATACACTAAACATGAATGTACAAGTGGAAGAAAATTCTACTTAGATAAAAAGTTCTACAAATAAAACAAACAAAAAAGAATGATTCATAACTTTTACAGCAGCACACCAAAATAATCTTCAAAAAAAAATTCTCTTCTCAATCACTAAACATTCACATAAAAAAAACAGTCCATGAAGGTTTCAACAATCGAGTTCAAACAGGATTGTTTTCAGGAAAATTGTTTTTTTCCAAACTGAATGTGATAAAAGAGGTAATCCCCCACAAATCTTTACGGGTCAAAGTGGTCTTTATCTGTATCGATGGGGTTGAAACGGGGTGAAGGGAGGGGTCAAACCTCCATCCGTATATTCACACCCACAAAAAACGGTTGTAGCTCGCTAAATGAAAAATAAAAAGAGAACGTAATAAATGTTTTTGAAGGAGGCTTATTTTTATAAATGTTGGCTACGTACATGAATGTTATGTTTTAGACTGTACGATATTTAGCTTGGATTTAAACAGGAAAGTGGGTTTTTATAAAACGAAATCTCAAAATATTATATTTCGGTCTATGGTATGGACCCAGTAATTAAGCCACCTTTATGTTGTAAAATAAGAAACATTAGGTAACATAGTTGCATAGTAGAAATCTATACTATAATATAATGTAATATAATAAAACTTGAGGGTTTGTTTGCTTTTAGGGTTCCGTACCTCAAAAAGGAAAAAAAGGAACCCTTATAGAATCACTTCATTGACCTTCTGTCCGTCTGTCTGTCTATCAGTCTGTCAAGACTCTTTTTTCTCAGGAACCCGTGGAGGTATCAAGTTGAAATTAATATCAAATACGTAAGTCTGTAGTCCCTTAGACCTCTAAAAAAATCAAGCTTCTCAATTAACGCAGTAAAAAAATACGGCCATTTATGTGACATATTTTGATACTCGCAAGTAAATCAGAACCAATAGGGTACTTCCCGTTGACCTTGAATCACGAAATTTGGCAAGAAGCAATGTCACACAGCACAAATAAAGGAAAAAGTATGAAAATCGTTAATTTGTAATTTTATCACTTAAAACAATATTTTTTTTGGATTTCTAGTTTTTCTACTACAATGTTGTTGTGCGCCGACACGCACTTGGCCAGGTTGTTTGTTTGAACACGCTAATGGCTGATTTGCACAGGGTCAGTAGCTGACTCCAAATGAAGTCAGAGCTGGCGCCGAGAACTGACTATCACTGTTCACATGCAGTCAGTAGCACATCAGTCAATATTTTTGCATGTGATAGCCCAATTCTTGAGGATGTTATCATTAACATCAAGCTACGACTCTTAGGAGCCGAGCAAAAAGATAAAAAATCAGAAACAACGCTAAGCGAAAACGAAGTAATATCACGGGCGGGCGATGCGTCGAAATAAGGTGTTAAAAATGTAACTCTAAAAACTATAAGACACTGTGTGGACCATTGAAATGAATAACTTTCACTATGGAAGCAACTTTGAAATCGCGAAAAGAAAAATCAGCTGTTGCCTACATTTATGTTCGCTGAACTGTAATGTACCTACGGAAACTGTAATGGACGATTCCAAAGTTGGTCCCATAGTAAAAGTTGTTCAGTTCGATGGTCTTACTAAAGCTCTGCTTAAAGTTTTTACAGTTCCTTTTTTAACACCTTACATAGAATAAAAATCTAAACAAAAAAACATAAACATTAAATCATTAAATCACACATTACATTAAATCATTTTATTGGATTTTTTTATTTTTTTTTCATTTGTTGGAGTTTGTAGGAGAAAATAAGAAATTCACGCAAACGAAGTCGCGGGGAAGTGCGAATGGTAAAGATGAAAGGAAGGCAGAAAGATTCCTGGGGTAAAAGAAAAACTTGACAATAAAACTCAACTGGCAATATCCCCAAGCAAAGGTAACAGGAGGATTGGCACTTCACGGAGTAAGAACGGGAAAACAATAAAATTGCAGTTTGCTAATACTTAACTATGGTAGAAGAATAATCATGACTAGTCTGTGTCCTATAAGAGCTTTTATGTTGGTCTTTACAGCTATTATAACTATTATAAGAGGCTTATAAGTGATTATTGTCTAACGTGGATGAACAACATTATTTGTTCATTCGGGTAAAGAAAATAATCGTGTCGGTGAATTTATCCGATTAGCAATCGGAATCCGTGTTTTTTATTTAAAGCATTCACTTGCAAATTATTTATGTAAACCTAATAATAATAATGATGTACAGTACAACTATTTTCTTAATGTCCCTCGCCGATCATCACGTGCCAGCGACTTTAGCAGATTTTCTCCATTTTTTAAATAGATAACATTAAGTGAAAAGAGTATTAACTTAAAGATTAAGTTCCTATGAACTTACTTGGCAGATAATTTCATACAAATTCTGTTCCAATTTTGAATTTATTTGGTATGTAGTGGCTATTCGGACATCGTGAAATAGGCCCTTAGGCCACTGTATTGCCTTTTCGTTGCTGTCTGTACCAAATTAACATTCTCGTTACGAGCATCATAAATATAGACGCAGATTTAAATTTAATTAATGTCTGTTTGTTAATTATTTCGTTCAGAATCATTAACCAATAAAAGCTTCTGGCGTGAATGCAAAATTGTTCGCCAATTTTATTATGAAAAACTTAATTTTCGGCAAGTTTTATAGCCGCGAGTGGTAGATGTTCCAATTTGGTTAAGTCCACCCGGCTCGATAGATTTTAAGTTAGTTACTTATTATTCAATTCAGGCTCCATTTTTGTAGGTCTAGATAAGTACATAAGTATAAAATGGGTTCTGTTTAAAAAATTCCGGTCAAGTGCTTGTCGGACCACGCACAATGAAAGGTTGCGTAGTTGAAAAGAATTTATCTCAAAAATAAACTTAACATGAAAAAAATAATAGTAATTATGAGTTACAAATTAACTATTTTCTGACTTTTTCCTTTACTTGTGCTGTGAGAACTTGCTTTTTGCCAAATTTCATGATTCAAGGTCAACGGGTAGGTTTTGATTTACTTGCGAGCATAAAAATATGTCGCTTATATGGCCGTATTTTTTTATTGCGTTGACTTAGAAGCTTGATTTTTTAGAGCTCCAAGGGTTTGTAGACTTACCGTATTTGATATTAAATTCAACTCGATACCTCCAACGTTCCTGAGAATTTTTTTTTTAAATTCTGGAACCACCAGTCGGATTTGAAAAATTATTTTTGCATGTGATAACCTTCTCTTGAGGAAGGCTATAAGCTATTTAACCTTTAGGAGCTGAGTCAGAAAGAACGCTAAATGAAAACGAAGTAATAGCGCGGGCAGGCGATGCGATGCGACGGGGTGGGTCGGGGGAATAACAGTTACAAAAATTGGACTATGACGCCACGGAGCAGCTATTTATTGTTCCATAGTGATATTTAATGTTTTGCAGGTTCTTGACTGTAACAAACACCATTCACATACACACACACTCACATCATCATTCTACATCTCGTTACACATAACACACACACACACACACACCCTCTCACACACACAGAACACATTCATTGCACCATAAAAAGATTTTTTTTGTTCTTAATTTTTAATTATTATTATTCTGTTTTTCTTTTTTTTTGTGGTTAATTTGTTTAAACATGTCTGTTTTTTTTTCTTTCCCTTCAGCAATAATTAATTTGTGTGAGTATTATAATAGTTTTCCATATTATTAGATTAAATTCGGGGTGACGGCCTGGTGATCTGTCACACAGGGTATCCTTGTATGGACACCAGTCTCTCACAAAGGATCATATTTTTGATTTCGTAACTACGTTATTATTCTTGTCTCTATTTATAAAATAAACTAAGTGAACCTTTGTGAAGAGAGAAATAAATAAAGATTACTATTACTATTACTATTACTATTTAATAACAAATTTCACGCAGACGAAGTCGCGGCCAGAAGCTAGCGAGAATATGTAATGATCCCTTGTCAAGGTTTTGTAGTGGAAGTTTTTTTGTGATAGTCATGACATGCAGCTGCCGACTATTTCTGTTCTGTGTTCGTGATTATAGATCATTTTTTTTTCGAGGTAATTGTATTATTTTTATAGGCACATATTTTTCTTTTATGTTTTTTTTTCTTTGTATTTATAGGTATCGATTTTTTTTTGCCAAAGTTCATGTATGCTTCTAGTCGGTCAGTGAAGTTTAATATTGTACACGGACGGTATAGTGCTTAATACTTTCATTGAAACCATCATGATTATTAATAAAATCGTTACTCTCAGCCTAACTAGGATTTAAAGATTACCATGAAATAACTTTAAGCAGAAAATCGAAAATCCGCCAAGTTTTTAAGCTTAATTAAATCACCGGAAATTTAATCGTAACACCGGACCCAATCATGTTACAGGCCAGCATCAAGGGATTTTCTAAAATTCATCCTTTTAGAAATTAAATATTCATTGATGTAACGATTTTTTTTTTGTAGGAAAAATTAAGACTGGATTTTTTTTAATTTTTAATGTTTTTTTCATCGTAAGACGAACGTAAGAAGTAGAAGAACGATGTAAGAAGGAAGATGCCAATAATTCTATTAAAAACCTTTTTTGGATACAAAAAAAAAAAAAATATCGTGTCAAATAAGAACCGAACAACATAAAATTGTGTTACGTTTGTGTGTCAACATATCAAACAGATATATATTATAAATAGCGTCATCTTTCAAGAATAACAGGAATAAGTATTTATAAACAATAATTACATTAATAGAGAAACATGCTATTATGTATTAGGTACATAACAAGATGCAGCCATCTTGTTGGTGCAACCTATAATTTAATTATAAATCTGCTCTTCAAACTTCAAACATGCTTAAGGGTAGTTGCCGCAACATTCATGTTAATGAAATAGGGGTGACCAGCACACAATTTTGTTTATGACCCCATCGCGTTAATAACTAATAGACGCTTTCTGTTGATTATAAAACGAGGTGGCACACCTGGATAAAGTGTACCAAAGTATAGTTGAACATACATAGGCGTATGTTTAACTATACTTTGGTACACTTTCGCCTCATTAATAATACTACTAATGTAGTACCAAAACTCCAAGACGATCCCTAATTCAAGCACTACAAATTGTCGCATGACTTCCACATAAACCTAAATAATATGTCTTTAGAAATCTCCTTTGTTCTGTGTAACGCGATCGTTTTACTCTTAATTGAAAAACTTTACACAGCCTAAAACTGAAAAGAACTTTAGAGTGTATTCGTTGAATCACAAAATTGTTTTTGTTGGTTATCGCCTGAATTCTTCCAATTGTTTTGAAGCTTGTATTTTATACCCTACGTCGTAATTGTTTATAATATATTAAGGTTAAGTGTTTTGGGGTTTCTGTTTGTGGTACAAGGGATCTGTTTAAACTTATAAATTGTCCTAATAGGGATGAGTGTTAGATATATTTTTGCTAGTGCGAAATTTTAAATTATGAAAATGAAACTAATATTATGACAATGACATCCATCAATCATTAGCTTCGTCATCTGCCTAGCCTTTTCCTAACTATGTTGGGGTCGGTTTCCAGTCTAACCGGATGCAGCTGAATACCACAATCCACCGCCACAACCCTTACTGGATAATAAGATACCCCTTGGTAAGACTGGTTTTCAGGCTTCTGACAACCCGTAACGACTGTCAAAGATCCACGAATGACAGCCGGGACCAACGGTTTAACGTGTTTTACAAGGCATAAAGATGGTCACCCATCCACGGACCAACAGTGGCAAGCATAGCTTAACTTGATCGATCGACCCGTGCGGCTCATTGCTCATCAATAATTTTTAGCCTCGTATGTGCAATACGAGCTACTTTAAAATCAGGATACCTTCTAACCCACGTCCTCAAAGTCATCTCCTCAAATTACCTGTTCTAACATTCATCCAACATAAAAATTCACATACATTTCCTCAAAGCTGAAAACATTTTGCAGCATACATTTGGGACCCAGGTCATGCACTAAGGTGACCACGACGAAACTCAAAGAGGGGTGTCTCAAAAATTTAAATTGGTAAAAGAACGTGCGTCACCCTCGCGCGCCAAATTGAATTCCCGAGTTTGCCCGCGGCCCGCGAAGTACGCTGATAAATATGTAAGTCCCGGCGAAGGTTTCTTTTGACGCTCCCGGGCCATACAAAATTATGAATATTTTGAATTAAACGTCTTAGGGCTATCAGATTTTTTTTTTGAGTGAATGGAAGTTTTAACGGTGAAAACGACATTATTATTAAAAAGAAATTAAAAATTGTAATCCTCTTTAGTTCATTTACTTTCCGTTCAAAAATAGAATTAGTATTCAGCTAAAGTTTGCCGTGTTGACAATTTAAATGTGGCACGATGATATCATCAAATGCAACTAATTACGTATTTTGCTTTTTCAGACTGGTCTTCACAATAAATTCACTTCGGTACCAAGACTTTTCTAAAAATAGAAATAGAAGTCAGCAGCCCTGAATCAGTTCCTTCACCTCCTATAGCGAGCGTTGATGAAATAGTGAAATGAAATACATTCGTATGTTTTATTCAACAGCGTAACGACTGTCGCCGAGTGAAAGTTGCATTATGTTGGATTTTTTGCATTAAAACTTTTCTGTATTCCGTCTTATTTATAGACGCCACATTATTTTAGAAATAAGATTTGTGAGTCTGCTTTTGAAAAGGAATTTGATGTGTTTGTTTACCTTTAAACGAGTTTGTTAATCAGCAAAAAACTTTAAAAATGTCTGGGATTTAAAATACTGTAGAGGAGCTCGTAGCTAAGTAATAACAACCGCATGGGTCGATCCATCAGGTTAAGCTACGCTGGCCGGGATTGGTCCGTAGATGGGTGACCATCTTTACATACCGAGATTCCTCCGTGCCTCGGAAAGCACGTTAAGCCGTTGGTACCGGCTGTCATTCGTGGATCTTTGACAGTCGTTACGGGTCGTCAGAAGCCCGAAAGTCTGACAGCCAGTGTTACCAAGGGGTATCGTATTACCCAGTTACTGGGTTGTGGAGGTCAGATAGGCAGTCGCTCCATGTAAAATACTGGTATTCAGCTGCATCCGGTTAGACTGGAAGCCGACCCCAGCATTGTTGGGAAAAGGCTAGGCAGATTGATTTAAAATACTGTAATGAGGTCGAAGATTCAGTGATTGACATGACCATCATAACGGTCATCATGAACACATGTGCTTTACATATTAATTGTTCTAATTTTAGACTTAGTGATATTCTATAATAATAACCTCTCAGCCTATTATCCGTCCGGTACTTAGTAATACTAATAATTTTATTATTATATATTCTTAGTAATACATCCCGTACATTATGTATCACATCGAAAGATTATACTATAATACCATCAAAGCAAAGATTATACCCCCATCCCTACCTCCTGTCCTGAATAATACAAGATCGATTGAATCTGAACCCTTTGTACTTAATTTAATAAACATAATACGTATATATATGTAGGTACTAGTTTTGGGAAGACAAGTGACGTTAATACGCAAAACCAATTGAAATACCCATTCGTATTTTCCCAATACGAATTTGGAGACGTGTTGCGTCGTGTCACGTAGCTCAGTCGGTGCGAATACGGATATTTATACGGATACAGGGACGGACGGATATAAATGCACCCATCGGGGTGCTTTTGTAAATGAGATTTCGTTTTTGTGGGTGTATTGATTCTTAATTAATCACGATATGTTTGTCACTTTAATATAAAACAGGCTATTTATGAGAATCTTATTCATTTTATAACATAACATTGTTCACTCTATTTCCATTTTTTTAAGGTCGGTCTGTCTAGCTTTTTCTCAGTCGCAATTATGTTGCTTTTTTGTGAAAATATGTATCGTTAAATGTAATATACAAAATAATAACGCCTAAGAATTACATAAACAAAACAAATAGCACAAATAAAAAAAAAACGAAACAAAACACAACTAACCTATCTAATCCCGAAACACATCTTTCATACCGCGCGCAAGTAGCGGATATTATGAGAATTTAGCACCACTTTCGTTCGGAATACGGCCCTGTATCCGCGCCGAGCCAGAATATCCATTAAACCGTTATTTACACAGCCCTCTACACTACGTGAGCTTTAGGACCACGACGGGATAATTTTACTTAGGAAATAGTTTTTCGTTCAATATTCGTAGGGAAATAGAAGTAAACGGAGTAAAGGAATGTGAGTTTGAAGGATTGGATTCTTAAGATTTTTGTGTTTATGTGAAGGTTATTAGTAAAACTTAAATTTATATAGGTTAAACTCAAATTATGAAGAGGTCAGACTGTTTGTTTGTAAGAGGTCATATCTGGAACTTTAGATCCGATTACAAAAATTCTTTCATTCACAGAAAGCTACACTATATCCTACGGCCGAGTGCGGATATTATGTTTTATGTCACATTAAACTTCACATGGATGAAGTCGCGAGCAGAAGCTAATACATCACATATTTAGTGCTTGGTACATACAAACTTGGCGCAGTGATAGCCCTTGAAATTCAAATTTTCTTAAGTTTTTTGCAATTTGCAGGTCAGTCTCAGGTTGTATGTTGATAAAAATATGATTCGCGACTGTAAAAAAACATGTATTTACGTAATTATAACCATAAGAATCGTCTTACATCTCTGTCAGTTAGATTTGTTCTAAAATGTCTTGATTTCGGAAATTAGTGATCAACATACAATCTGACACTGACTTGCAAATTGCGAAAAACGTAAGAAAGTTTTAATTTTGCGGGCTACCATTGCGTATTTACCTTAAACGACTTTATCCAGTTTCACATTCATAGGTGTATGTAAAAGTCAACCGAATAATATTCAAATATTATTATGATTGATTTTTCAACCACTTTCCACAACCCGATTCGATTGAGTTGACATTTTCCACACCTGTGTAGTTCTGATGACGATTCAATAAACATTATATCAAAATAGTAATTAAAATGGCGGAAGTGTAATGGTTAAGGGTTAAAAATGTGATTTTAATTACTTTATTTTACGAGGATGATCAATTAATCGGCTTTCAGTCCAGTATTTTACATGGACCGACAGCCTATCTGACCTTCACAACCCATTTATTGTGTAACACGATACCCCTTGGTAAGACTGGCTGTCAGACTTTTGAGCTATTGACTACCCGTAATGACTGTCAAAGATCTACCAATGACAGCTGGGATCAACGGCTTATCGAGCTTTCCAAGGCACGGAAGGGGCTCGATATAGGTATTTTAACCTTCGATCGGTCTGTGCGGCTGTTATCATTTAGCCGCGAGTATGATGGTGATGTAATAGAAAGTAATTTTAAGCTCTTTTGCATATAAATTACCAGTATGCTCTATCATCTCATCGCAATCCAATTTCCATATTCTCATACACCAGGAACATGTGTTTTCCGATATCTGAAGTTTCTATACAGGGTGTAGGTATTGGAATGGTGTGGACAAATTTAAGGGTGTGGTGCAGACCAATCAATCTGCCTAGCTTTTTCCCAATGTATGTTGGGGTCGGCTTCCAGTCTAACCGGATGCAGCTGAATACCAGTATTTTACATGGAGCGACTACCTATCTGACCTCCATAACCCAGTGACTGGGTAATACGATACCCCTGGGTAAGACTGGTTGTCAGACTTTCGGGCTTCTGACGACCCGTAACGACTGTCAAAGATCCACGAATGACAGCTGGGACCAACGGCTTTACGTTCTTTCTGAGGCACGGAGGAGTCTCGGTATTTAAAGATGGTCACCCATGCACGGACCAACCCCGGCAAGCGTAGCTTAACCTGATGGATCGACCTGTGCAGCTGTTATTACTTAGCCACGAGTTTCTTTAAGGATGTGAGTGTGGTGCAGACCATCAAACTGAATAATTTTCTCCATGGGACCAACAAGACTTCAATACTACTCGACCCAAATGTATGGAACAACTGATTATTTTTTCTCGATTATGATGTTGGTCCAATGGAGAAAGTTGTTCCAATTAATGGTCTGTACCACACTCTTAAATTTGACCACACCTTTCTGATACAGCCTGTATAGAAAGTCATAAATAAAAAATATCACAGATATTGAATAACAGCGGTACCTTGATATTTTTCGTATCAAAATGATAACTCAATATTTACACGATATTGTCAAAGCCGTGATGGATTTAGGGTAGTAACACCTGTTGGTGTCTGTCAATAAAGTATAACGTGTTACCTACGACACAATAAAAGAAAATGTTTTCTTAAAGATATTTTTTTTTTTGACTAAGCGACGTTTTTGTGAAGATAGTGAGTTATCTGTTAAATACATTGTGCTTTATGCTCTACCTTGATATTTTTGTATTGTGTGTCGGAAAAGTATTTATTTGGAATAATAAACATATTTGTTGTTATGCCTGTTTTGAGAAACGATGATGACTATAAGGTAAATAACATAGAAATGTGAAAACTAAATATTATAATAAACAGGAAAAAGAAAGGTAAAACTAGGTTCCTATTAACTTACCTGGCAGATAATTTCATACAAATTCTGCTCCATTTTTTAATTTATTCGGTGAGTAGTGGCTATTCGGACATCGTTAAATTGGTCCTTACCGTCACAAACGTCCTATCAAGAGAAAATCACATAACTGAACAAATGAACACCTACATTAATATTGAAACTCAATTACTTCAATCAAATTCAAATAGCCGACCTCATAAACGCAACCACCGTCACTAGTTACCATTCGCTCATCACAATTTGTTCACAATCAAGCACAAACGCTCCTTCAGTTGCAAACTCAATTAAAACTACGACCATTTGTACCAAGAACCAATCGTTATAAACGTTGGTGTCAGATTTAGCTCCAATAAACCGGTGAATGATCGTCAAAGACCGATGACATTGGTGGCGGAATACCGGAACGCTAAATGGAGCATACGGATAAGGCCAATGTTCTTGGCCGAAACCGGGGTATGCATTAGACAGCTCCGTAGTCTGTACACCACACAGCACACTGCCCAGATTTGCGGTTCTACGATCCATCGATTCTATTCTCGGCTTAGGCACAATGCGGTATGTGTGACTGTCAATTTCATATTTCGAATTTGGTAGTGGGCGTGTGGAATTTCAAAAGGCACCGTTTGAGTGCCGTGTCAGCTTTGGACGTATATTGTGTAATCTTCTAGATCTAATTGGATTTCTCGTTTTGAGTTTGAAATAGTTTTAATCTAGACATGTGTTGCAGAGTACATAGTGATTTTATTCATGGAGATGGACGAACCTGCAGAAAGTTTCCTTTTAGTTTATTACTTATTGTTACTTTTGTCATGTTTATATATCCCCGTTTTTAATCTTCATGCGACTTTCAACAACCTCAAAACATACAGCCTCTATCCACACAACTCTCGGCAAAAACAGATGTTAACTTCAAACCCAATAAACAATAGAACTCAACTACCATACTTCAGCTCCAGGACCAAAAATTTTTAGCACCGAACGAAATCCGTACAGTTCACAATACAATAAATTCACTATGAACAAAAGGCTTCGGCTTTAAATCGTTATTGCACGAACGCGTCACGATTCGCGCTGTCGTTTATCAATAAATGTGGATACGGTGCAATAAATTATCAGAACTTCGCAATACGTACGGTGAATGCAAACAGCAGACTTCGAAATTACAGTAGGGAAAAATAACGACATGTAAATGCCAGACAGAGAATAATTGTCGGTCGAATGCCGACATGTAGTTAATTCCGCTTATTTGTATTTCAAACAGAGAACGGATGTTTAAAATAGGGGTGGGGAGCGCAAAATGTGCTATCCGCCCCTATTTTTTTTCGTGTCTTTAGAAATGTCGCGGATGGGGCGAATTGAAAAGTTTTTGTTCTCGAAAGAAACAAAGTGATTTGATGTTGTTTGTTTTTATGATGGATGTTTCGTGTCGGTGTGATTTTCACGCCTATTATTCTTGTCAGGACTCGCTTTTTCATGAACACGGGCTGTAAGTAACAGAACTGGCTGAACAATGCCGGCAATATGTGTTGGATTCAAAGATTGTTGAACTTTTGGGTAATTTATGTTTGCTTATTTATTTATATGTCGCATTTATATACATAAAAACGACATGCAATAAAACTCTGATTAAAAAAAATTAACTTGAGTTGATGATAAAAAAAATATTGCGGTGTTAAACCCCAATTTTCCTATTTTATGTTCTTTTTTCATTGGAATATAATAAATCTCCACACAAAAAAAATAAAAAAACAACACCGGAATCTGTAATAACAGAATTATCTTCACAAAATCCGAGTACTTTTTGATTGAATAAACAAATTACGTCGTCTAATGTTTATTTGACATCAGACTCCGAAAATTCCTTTTATTTGATAAAATATCCATTTCAGTGTGTTTTCCCTGAAAAGTTAATCAGAGAAAGCTTACTCAAAAGAATATTCAAGAGGCAAGGAGCATCAGAGTTATTGGGTCAACCTTTAACATAATCAATTTTATGCAAAACGATGAAGATAATTATTTTCTTTTGAGGTGAAAACAGTATTAATACTATTTCTATCTTATTTTCTGGTTGCCTAAATAACATTACTTTCGATCACAACTGGTTGAATTTTGGAACGATGTTCTTTATCGCATGTTATAACTGCTCTGCATACAATTGGCAAATGAGAGTTAGACCGGAAAAAGTGTAACATTTTGCACACTTTTGTTACGTAACAAAAGTGCGGAAAAGCGAATGGAACTTCTTTACAACTGGGTGTTTTTTCCATGAAAATCGACTTTACTTTAAATTGTATTGTAACTAATGATGTGTAAAATTACAACGATTAATTTTGGTACGGTCAATCGCACAAGCTATCTACAGTTGATTTACCACCACACCGGGAACAGGACGTCAACGAAAAAACAGATAAATAAATAATTAAATATTTATTCAGTACTATATATAATATTGGTAAAATAAGTAAGTACTTAAATATTTATTTATCTTAGTCTACTATACCACTTCAAACATTGCTTTTTCCACCTCAAATTCTACTGCGTAAAAATCTCACCTCTAATATACAAGTACGCTGGACTTCATAATATCGATGTCAAAATGAAAACATTTGATTTTCGCCATTTTGGCTCTAATAGCAACGTGAGCGTCCATGGAACTAACATTAGAGATAGGACTGAATTCACTTACCTGTGGAAGGCTATTCCGCTGCCTTTAAGATGGTGAATTTTAGAAAATGCACATACTCTCATGATAAAAATGTTCTAAATATCACGTAGTAAACACAAAATTTATAAAACAAATCTTAATTCACGATTTAGACCTAAAACACCAGAGGCGTACCAAAACAACACGTCGGCCATTTGCATTAAATGTGTTAATTTCAGTTCCTGAGACGCTCGAGCGGGGCGCTTTGAATCGGCACAAAAATCAACTGTGATTTTCATAAAGTATATTTAATTTTTAGTCCAGAGTACTTATCTACTCTAAAGGTCAGTGCTAGCTTCAATAGAATGACAGCTCTCGTCAAATTCATTTCAATTATGTAAGAAAGAAAGAAAAATAAAGAATAACGGTTATTTGGACACAGTTCGTGAAACACAAAGTACAAATAACAAAATAAAAAATGTGAAAATAATGTTTATGTTTTGTGTTTTTGAACATGGTAAATATCCCTTTTGTGCTAATAATAAAATAATGTTTGTTTGTTTGGCGTTGGTGTGGTAAGATTTTTACAACTATTTATCATAAATATCAACTTCAATTAGTGATATTGATCCTTGTTTGTCTCCAACTGACGAGGAAATAGGTATAATGGCGAGAGAAACTTAGTTCAAGATAAGTTGACGATAATCATGGAACTTGCTCTTGATTGAGAGTCGCCATTTTGAAACTTCGGTATGTTCTGTATTTGTGTGAGAATAGTGTAAATTATGTGGTTTATGGAGAGGAAATATTTGATGAGATAGGAGAGCGGTTTTTGATGATGTTTTGAAGATAGAATGGTTAAACTCAGCTGTTTTAACGTACAGTTAAAATCAAGTTCATTTACACCTCTTTGGCGGCTTTTACGGTCCCCACTACTTTTGAGTTCATGACAAGTTCCTTACAGTCTTTTCACTCTGACTCGGCAATACCATAGTGATCTTTATATTCGTTAGTTTAAGGTTGCTGCTGTCAGAGGTAAAATAACTGTAAAAGTCTGCCTACCCTGAGACCAGGTATTCAGGACACGTTGAACCAGTGGCGTAACTATACCGTACGAGGCCCGTGGCAAATTCATCGGGTTTTTTACTAAATGTGTAATAATAAATATTGGGAGTTGAGATTCTCCTCTGACCGGGGGCCCCTTCCGGCTGGGGGCCCGTGGCATTTTGCCGACTTGCCACCCTGTAGTTACGCCAGTGCGTTGAACGCTAGCGAAAGAGCTATCCATGCGGTACGTACTAGGCTAACATGAGAGAAAAAGAAGTAACCAAAAATAGCTTTTCTTTTAGCCACCAACTTTTCCTTTTCCAGTAAAACCAGAACAATTATGAAACCACCAACAAACCGTTACCCACTGGTCTCTATCCAGCAGTACCAGTAAAAACTGCGCGGTGTAATTAAGCGAGGGAATCAGGAGTAATTATTACTTCAACGCGCAAAGTACTTGATGCTGAGGTGTCTCTAAATGAACGCCGCATGCAGCTACCAGGGAGGCATTTAGGATGAAGAGGTGGTTTTTGTAAAATATATTATATGGGAATTTGGGAGGATAAATATAGTGTTTGGTCTTTATATACTTAGGTGACCTTTACCTACCTGTAACACACTTAATTTATTATTAAATAAATTTGTAATTGTTTATTGTGAGGTTTGTGAGTATACACTGTATCAATCTGCCTTGCCTTTTCCCAACTATGTTGGGGTCGACTTCCAGTCTAACCAGATACAGCTGAATACTAGTATTTTATATGGAGCGACTGCCTATCTGACCTCCACAATACAATTACTGGGTAATACGATACCCCTTGGTAAGACTGGTTGTCAGACTTTCGGGCTTCTGACGACCCATAACGACTATCAAAGATCCACGAATGACAGCCGGGGAACGGCTTAACGTGCTTTCCGAGGAACGGAGGAGTCTCGGTATGTAAAGATGGTCATCCATCCAACCGCGGCAGGCGTAGCTTAACCTGATGGATCGACCTGAACAGCTGTTATTAGTTAGCCACGACCCACGAGCTCCTCCACAAGTAAAGACTATTCCCTAAAACGCCTAATATGCCTAAAACTCATATTAGTAGGTAAGTGTGCAGATTTTTAGATAAAATGTTTGAGAAACAAGCGGTTTTGATGTTTTTGAAGTGAAAACTTCTTTAGACGCGTTGATCGATTTTATGAAGGGGGAATTTTTTTCAGATTTGCGTCACCGCGTCACTTCAACACCTCGACATCGCGACATGCTATATTTTCACTTCTGTCGTCCTCGTGACTGGCATTTTGTTTTTTTTTTCTCATAGGCTTTGCTTGCACTTGCTTCAAAAATGTTTCATCTCATATGAGATTAGTCCTAACTACACTGGTTGAATCCTAACTTATATTATAAATGCGAAAGTAAGTTTGTTTGTTACCTTTTCACGCTTATATTACTGCACACTGAACCGATCATCCTGAAATTTTGCATTTATACGTTGTCACGTGTACAGAAACGGACATAGAGGTACTTTTTATCCCGAAAAAAAGTACTGTTTCCTATGAAAACAACAATAACGTTCTTATGATAATAGATGGTGCCACGTGTTTTTTGAATCATGATTGAATTATATTATTACAAGCAGCGTACAACCCGAATTGATTGTCAAATTCTAAACTTACTCGAGCGACGCCGCGGGCAAAAGCTAATAATAACTAAAATAGTTAAACACAGACGTTCTCTACAATAATTCAAGACAACCCAATTCCTCACCCACAGTATTATCAAAGTCAGACATGATCCATTCAAATCTAATTAAACTTACTATATCTTATTAACATTTTGCATTCCCACAACCGATTGCGACCCTGTATCAACGGCGAAGAATTCATTACAAATGTCACTACGAAGCAAAACTCCTTTATCCATCAAAAACATACAATTTCCTGCCTTATTCTCAAGAATTAATGTGTCACTTTAGCTTGAAGGGTCCTGTGAAAAGGTGACATAGTGAATTGGACTGAAGAGTGATTGAATTAGGGTTTACTTTTGTATGAAAGGGTAATGTTACGTGTGGTTTCAATGTGACATGTTCTCGCAGATTCTAATTCCGATGGTAATGTTTGTAATACTGTAGAGATAGGAAGATATCCAACTAATTGCTGTTTATTTGTTAAAATCTCCTTTCGCGTGGAAAATTAATATGGGCAAAGTTAATAAGCGTTTTGACGTTGGGGATTTTGATGTTCAGTCGGATGGAAGTTTTAATTTTAATTTAGTGCCATTAGATGTACCAAATACTGAAGAGGTGGATGTGTGTGTCAGTCATATTATATGTTTGTACATTTGTAATTAGCTTTCATGATTATCTCACTTAGAGAATGTTGAGATGGATGTGTGGAGTAACGAGAATGGATAAAGTAAGAAATGAGTATATAAGAGGAAGTTTGAAAGTGGCGCCAGTGACAGAAAAGTTGAAAGGAAATCGTTTAAGTTGGTATGGGCATGTGATGAGGAGAGACGAAACGCATGTGACTAAAAGAGTGATGAATATACATGTTGATGGATGGAGAGGCAGAGGAAGGCCAAAGAAAAGATGGATGGATTGTGTGAGGAATGATATGAAAGAGAAGGGAGTGAATGATAGCGTGACGGTTAACAGAGGAGAATGGAAGAAGAAAACGTGTTGCGCCGACCCCAAGTAACATGGAATAAGGGCAGGAAGATGATGATGATTATCTCACTTAGCTATGGTATTGAAGTTAAAACTTCTTCAGACGCGTTGAGTGATTTTTGGTAAGGAGAAATCTTACGGGTCCGCGTCACATCGACACCACGACATGCAATGCATAGTTTTACGTTTAAGTTTTTACTGGGTACTTCCTGTTGACCTAGAATCATGAAATTTGGCAAGAAGCTAGGTTTTGAAAAACCGGTATTTTCGAAAACCGGTACTAGGTTCCTCGTACAAATATCAGATTTGTGGTACGCGTGTGGGTACCTGAATTTGGTTGTTTTTAGGTGGAGTACCAATTCTGGGGCCGTATTATGACGTGTTAATGCCATCATGATTCCGTTGAGAAAAAAGGACGGTGCTATCGGTCGTATATAGCTCCGTCTATCTCTCACACTGGAACAATGATGGCTTTAACACGTCATAATACGTACCCTGGAACCGATAAGTGTCTGGAACCGGTATCCAGGTACCGAAATGGCCAGAACCGCTATGTAGGTACCGATACAGAACCTATACTTTTCATTTAATTTTATGGCTGACGTAATTTTACAGTTTTAATTTTATTTATATTATTTAATTAATTAATTATTTTTATATATATTTGTTGTGATTTATAATATCACTAGCTGACCCGACAGACGTTGTCCTGTCCCAATTTCAATATTCCCATATAAAATCCACTTTCAGTTTTCCAGAATTTTCCAATTTTCCCGGCAACTTTTCCCATTTTTCTCATCATTTAAACCTTCCCTGGACTACGTCAAACATTTCAAAACCAAAATCATGTTGAGTTAAATTACAACGAAAAGTGGCATTGATTTTTATAGATATAGATAAAATATGATGAAATGGATTGAAATAAATGATTTTGAATTTAAAATTGAATTTGAATACCGGTTCCAAGCCTTAGATGTATTTAGGTACCTACAAATCATTATAAAATAATGACAAAGATATTTCCAAACTGAAACATACACTAAAATTAACAGCTTCTTCCAAAGACTTCCTTATTTTAAATGTTCAAATTTGGAAATAGCTGAAAAAATGTGGTGAAAGATGAACGACAAATATTTTTATAACGTGAAAGATATTAGGTCTTTACCTATGAAATTGCCGTTCTGCAGTACTGGCCATTTCAAATCAAAATAATTTTTGTTTGGCTAAGAATTCTAATTTCAAATTAATTTTATTTAAAAAACATGGAATTTTTTTCCCAAAAGTAGTCATTTGTTTATTGATTAGTGTTACATTTTCATCGCATTTCAATCTTTTTCGTCATCATGGATACGTTAAAAATTCGAGTAATTATGGAATATGAGTACCGTCGTGGCAGCAACGCGGCACAAGCGGCACGCAACATCAACGACGTTTACGGAGCTAACACTACAAACCAACGCACCACCTGTTATTGGTTTGCTCGCTTCCGTTCTGGAAATTATTAAGAAGGGCATCAATAAACTGCCACTGCGTTGGCAAATATGCATTGATTGCATGGGTGATTACTTCGATTAATACAAATAAAAAATACATGAAAAAAATTCGTTTAAATTTTTTCATACAAAACGGCAATTTCATAGGTAAAGACCTATTATTATATTGATAATAAAGTAACAGATAAATAGTTGTATGCCAGACCATAGCGATACATTTAAGATCATATCATTTTAATAATAACGCCTTTGTACAGTGGCCTGCGCCAATTGGGTACCCCTCAAAAAACATGTGGGTTCAAATCCGTGATGGGCCAAAGTTGGTTTTTGTATTTTGCAAAAACATTTTATTATAATTTAATGTATTGTTTTTGTGAATAAATAAGTTTATGTTAGTATTTATTTTTAATTAAGTCTGTTTTTATTATTGTCTTTTTAAATAAAACATTAATATTTCCAATATTGCGTATAACGACAAGCAATTAATAGGGTTGACATTTAAGAAGAGTTATTCAACGTTTATATAGACCAGAGGTTTCAAGACCGCTTGCCGTGCATACTATCGGAGGTTTAAATCTTCGTTTTTTGTCATGCATATATTTTTTTTTATATAAAGTGTTTTTTTGGTGGTTTTTTTTTGAAGGAACAAATTGAATGTGTGGAAATGCTTGACTATTGCGAAAACGATAATAGTCTGTGGTAGTGTGGATGTTTTGTATTACAAAATATTGCAAAAATTAATTAAACTTATTAATTAACAATTGGCTATTTCAGCGTTCGTGTAATTTACTAAAATATCAAGACTATACTTACTGCGAAGTAAATGAAAACATTCAGAAGGAAGGAAGCATTCCGAATACTGCTATAGTTCCACCAGTTTAAGATGGCAACACAAACGGTAATGGCTGCACTTCAGATAATTTTACTGTTTAACTTTAACAATATTCAAATATTAGACAACCGAAACTCAGACTTGGGAATCACAAACAATATTATAAATAACTAAAACGCGAAATGGAGAAAATAATACACAATCGCAAATTGCTGGAAGTCCAACTTATAATGGTAAGTCAAAATACTAACATTAAAGCCAATATAAGCTGGCCCTCCCTCCAACAAGCGGTCATTCCCACCATAATATCTTAGAGTGGTAAAATAAAGTATATGTAATAAAAACAGATAAACTAATTTATGTATGTAGGTTCTTATACATGACATAAATGAGTAAGAATCGAATAAAATGACTTTATGAGCCATAATACGTTTTTATAGTTTCGTTTTCTGTTTGTGTTTTGTGGTAATGATATTGGCGGTATTTGTGGAGTTAGGATCTATGGAGGTTTATGAATGGATTTTATGGGTAACGATATTACCTACCCATGATTGACACTTCATACACTGATTTGAATGGGTGTTTTTCGCAGAGGAGTTGAATGAGATTAGATATTTTTCAGACCATTAATTTGATTATTTTGTTGTTAATCAAAGCTCTAAAGATTTTTTCAAACAGTGTGCTTAACATCCATTATCATAATTTATAAATGCGAAACTGACTCTTTCTGTCTGTTTGTTACCTTTTCACGGCTAAATCACTGAACCGATACCCTGATTGTATTAACCAAAGATATAATGTGTAGAGTCAAAGCTGTGAATTCGTAAAAAAAAATAGCGTCTAACTGTTCCCCGCAATTTGCACGCAAACTAGAAAAGCACAGTGCAAGCAAAATGACTAGCGCGAGCAAGATGTAAGCTGTCACGCACAACAAAAACGGTCAAGAGCGAGTCGGACTCGCGCACCGAGGGTTCCGTTCCGATTTCTGAAAAAGTGTGCTATTTAGAGACGTCGTTTTATTTTTCCTGTAATCTTTACATAAACTTCTATCACATAGAATAATTTCAGATTTTTCCCTTTGCAAACTTCGGAGATAAGGGGGGGAAACGGTATTTTTTTTACATTTTTCATCAAAAGTCGAAAACTATGCGGCCTAAAAAAAAATACAAAAATGTTTAAGAATTTGCAAATAGCGCTCTTTGATATGATACCCCACATGCCATATTAGCCCCACTTTGAATTTTTAAGACCCCCTTTCAGTACCTGTTACAAAAAAATATAAATATTTTTATTTCTTTCTTACTTGCAAAATAGTTGGGTAAACGTCATATAAAACTGTTCCAAATTTCAAGTTAATAGCATTAGTAGTTATTGAGATATCCAGCTGTGACAGACAGACAG
This sequence comes from Cosmia trapezina, assembly GCA_905163495.3. Taxonomy (NCBI): domain Eukaryota; kingdom Metazoa; phylum Arthropoda; class Insecta; order Lepidoptera; family Noctuidae; genus Cosmia; species Cosmia trapezina. The sequence goes on from LR991037.1 coordinate 22,296,667, forward strand.
ACAGACAGACTGAGTGACACCATAAGGGTTCCTTTTTTACCCTTTTGGTACGGAACCCTAAAAATTACCTGTTTGTTTGTTTTTTTGCAGCGCGACACTTTCTTGAAAATGGTAAAAAAATAATACATTAGATACATAAAAGAAAAAAAATCAGCTAAACATGTTGGTCACCCAATGCATAAACACATCCATGTCTTAGTTATCTCATAATTCTGATACTACAAATGTGCAGGCGCACGTGACCACGTCACCGCCCGCGCCCGCCGCGTTTTTAGGGTTCCGTACCAAAATGGTAAAAAAGGAACCCTTATGGTGTCACTCAGTCTGTCTGTCTGTCGGTCTGTTTGTCTGTCTGTCTGTCTGTCTGTATGTCTGTCTGTCTGTCTGTCACAGCTGGATATCTCAAGAACTACTAATGCTATCAACTTGAAATTTAGAACAGTTTTAAATGACATTTACCCAACTATTTTGCAAATAAGAAAGAAATATAAATATTTATATATTTTTTTGCAACAGGGACTGAAAGGGGGTTTTAAAAATTCAAAGTGGGGCGACTAGGGCATGTGGGGTATCATATGAAAGAGCGTTGTTTGCTCATTCTCAAATATATTTTTTTTTAGGGCGCATAGTTTTTAACTTTTGATGAAAAATGTAAAAAAAAAATACCGTTCCCCCCCCCTTATCTCCGAAGTTTGCAAAGAAAAATATCTGAAATTATTCTACGTGATAGAAATTTATGTAAAAATTACAGGAAAAATAAAATGATGTCTCTAAATAGCACACTTTTTCAGAAATCGGAACTGAACCCTCGATGCGCGAGTCCGACTCGCTATTGACCGGTTTTTTTTTTGCTTGGATCGTACTGGTTAGACGTACTGAACGCTATGTTAAAATTTGTCTGTCTATGTTAATGGGGCCTTATATAATCAAAGGTATTAACGTTAAAGTCTGGCTCTGACACTAACTCATAAGATCAAGCACTACAACAGAATCGGTTAAACCAAGAAGGCTAGTTAACAGACATATAATATTCCATGACTAGGTGAGCGGTTGACAATGAAGGTACCTACCTACCTCCTCCCATGTTATCTTAGGCAACATTGTGTACGGTTGTTGTACATGTAATTTACTCATGGTTTTGTCTGTAGCATGGGAATTGAAGGAAAATAATGATACAGCTGCCATTTCCCGGGGGTTGAAAGTAGGTCATTGTTGTTTGTTGTGAACATCGGGCGTTTATATGCATATCTTTTTATTGTTAGTTTCGGTGTGTTCAACGTTTTTGGGAAGGAAATGGAAATTGTACATCGAATACTGAATGGAATGATATTCTCATTGGAATGAAAAAAAAAACAAATGAAAACTACTTTTGAAAAATCGAATCGAGTGAGGGTAAGAAAAACAACAGACTACAGAACACACAACTATTTTATTAGGCTTATTTTAATCCAAAGAATTATCATCGCCATGTAACGTGGCAATACTGCCAGGCTTTTGGGCACTTTACCTGTTGACAGCGATGGGTACGAATTTTTTGATGCCTTTTCACTCTTTTTAGGGTTCCGTACCTCAAAAGGAAAAAACGGAACCCTTATAGGATCACTTCGTTGTCCGTCTGTCTGTCTGTCTGTCTGTCTGTCAGTCTGTCAAGACCCTTTTTCTCAGGAACGCGTGGAGGTATCAAGTTGAAATTAATATCAAATACGTAAGTCTATGGTCTCTTGAAGTCCTAAAAAACTCAAGCTTCTAAGTGAACGCAATAAAAAAATGCGGCCATTTTGCGACATATTTTGATACTCACAGCTGTCGCAAGTAAATCAAAACCTATAGGGTAGGTACTTCCCGTAGACCTAGAATAATGTAATTTGGCAAGTAGCAAGGTCTCTCAGCACAAGTAAAAGAAAAAATCCGAAAATTGTGAATTTGTAATTTTATGACATAAAAAAAATTTTTTTTGGGATCCAATATTAAGTTTGTTTTTGGGATAAATTCTTTTCAACTACGGAACCCTTCATTGTGCGTTGTCCAACACGCACTTGGCCGGTTTTTTTTATATACTTACCTACCTACATGTAAATATTATTATTATTATTTTAAGACTGTTAGATTAAATATTATTAAATTTAAATTTAAAGAATTTATCTAGAAAAAAAAAACATTTTATTAGAAAATGTTTCATATCCGTCCAACTGCGAAAGGGACCACAAAGGTCCGATGTCAAAACAAAATGGCCGTCACAGTGCATAGGATAAAATCCATTAAGATGAAATTATCTAATTGTATACCTACGAACCTCTTGTCACTCTTAAATTCCAAATACATAACGGTGAATGAATAGATAGGAAATTATGTAGTATGTAGTGAACTTAAGACAACAAAGAAAGTTAGCAAAAACCTAGTAACAAGAAAAAACTGTAAGTACAATACAACAAACTCAAGAAGGAAATAAACTAAAAGTACAAAAACCCACATATAACTCACACACACGTTATGACAAGTACATAAATAACACTGTTCTAAGTTACGGCATGCCCTAGAATGTATGAGATTACTCAAGACCAGCGCGAACACATACACACAGTCATAAATTATGAAAAAAATATGCGCATATGGGCATCGGCTTAAGAGATTTACACGAGCAAGTATATGGGGGTTGGTTTCGTCATCTGAACGTATTTTCTTGAAAAATATTTTCTGTTGTATTCGCGGAAATAAAGAAAAATGCGGTAAATGAGGCTGACGTTTAAACGATTTGGAAGTCAATTTGTATTGTTTTTTTTTTCATCGTTTTGTTTGCCATTGTGATATTGTTTGTTATGTTTTCTAATGAAGAAATCAGACAAATCAGTCATGAAAACATTAATTCTTGTTGATTTATTTGATTTAATTATTTACAAAAATCAATCTTTAGTCGATTTTATAATAATCGATATATCGTAGGTACCTACTTATTACATAAATACTACCCACCATTAGTAGTACTTCACTTCTCGTTAGCGCCTTAAGAAAGACGGACGTATAAACTTCCTAGTGACTTTTAATTGGCTAATAATAATCTATACATTTTAAAAAGCCCATAACTCGTTTTATTAAAGTGTTAGAACCTAGATTTCCTACAGGTTATGGGACCAGGTTACGTTTTTACTGCAATATAAGTGGTTAAAATTTAAATAAAAAATATGGGCATTGTCAAGTGAAATGGACGTGATAAAAGGTGCAAAAAAAAAAAAAGTTCATCATCGAATTGTTAGCCGGCACCAAAGACTACAGTATATTATACGGTACGGCAAGACGCCACGCCACGCATTTGTTGCTCAACCTACCCTCAATTTATGATGGCGTTATAACTGCGATCGAAACTTTATCGGAGGATAATTTAATGCTAGCATTCGTTAAACCAAGGCTTTTGGATCATGAAGTCAAGTTTAAAAATGAGTCCAGTGATACCAGTGTCAAAAGTTTTGCAATTTGAGGGAAAAATGGACAGGAATTTCGAAAAACAAAATTCGATAATTCTCAAAATAATAAAGGGAATAATAGCTTCAACTAGGAAGTTAACAAGCAGAAGAATAAGTCTCAGTTCATGAAGTGTTATCACTGTGTCCGCAAGAAGCATGTGAAAAACAACTGCTTCTACTTCAACAGAGCTCAAACATTACAGCAGCAGCAGAAAATACGGAGAGGACAAGGACGGTTCAGGCAGTTGGAATCAGTGAACCATCCACGTCGAGCTATTTTTCTGGCTTTGCTGTTGTGATGGCAGACTATCAAGCGGATCATGATGGAAGATACTTTCCTGTTGGTTTCTGGAACATCGGACCATATTATAAACAGGGATGATCTTTTCATTAGTCACACCGTCTTGCAAATGCCATTAAAATTTCTATTGCTTAAAATGGTGCATTTATTTCAGGGAACGATGTATGTGACCAGCAACATGGGCGTTCAAGAAGTTTTGGAGAACGTGTTCTCCTATGCTGCGGTGCGGTGCGGTGCGGTGCGGTTCTTAACGAAAATGCAACGTGCTGGGTTGACAGTCATTTTCAACCAGCAAGGAGCACAATACGTAAGGTTAATAAAACTATCATGCAAGGTATGTTGAAAAAATAATTTAATTGCTGTAGACTTAATGGCATCTGTAAATAAGTGTCAATCTGTTTCTCAAGTATGCAGTAATAAAAATATGTACAAGTTATGGCTTTGGTCATAAATAAGTAAAAATTAATTCATCGAAATTTAAAAAAAATAATAATAAAATTGTTGATGACACCAGCCAAATTGAAACTGTTATGCGAGCCTGGATGATAAATTGTGTGAGGCCCACGGAGGTGAGGCCTGTATGAATAGGAAACAAAGTCGATTTCCGTTCATATCAGGTCAAAAGTAATAGTCATGTTAAACAACTATTATATAGTCATGTTAAACAACTATTATATAGTCATGTTAAACAACTATTATTTATTGTGCACTCAGATATTTGTGGACTATTGTTACTGTTTATACCCCCAACTAACGACAAATAAAAAAAAACTACTTTGTACTTTTTGTTGATGAGTATACACACTAGGTACTTTGTTACGTACTGTTTAACCCACCTATAAATCAGACGTGTTTGCTGTTTTTTGATTCGTGGCTAAAAGCGAGGCTAAGTTTAATTTAAAATTAGTCAACTTATGCTGCGATAATGGTGGCGAATATCTATCGACTGAAATGAAAGGTTATTGTGTAGAGAGAGGGATATCATAACATTTAAAAATTCCGAGAATACCACAGTTGAATGGCGTTTCTGAACGTATGGTCGGAACCATTACATAATGGAAAAGCTCGTTTAAGCAGTGCTAAATTAGACAAAGTGTTTTGGGGCGATAGGTAGTACCAACTGCTGTTTATTTGATTATTTTGACCCCAATTAAAACTTTGAAAGTTTTCAAAAACACCATTCGAAATGTGACATGATACAAAACCTCAAATTAAAAAAAAAAAATTTGAAGGTTGGTTCAACTGCTTACGTTCATAATAAAAGCAGTAAGACCAAGTTTGATGAAAAATCATGGAAAGGGATAGTTGTGGGTTATGAACCAAACGCTATAAAGTTTGGAACCCAGAGTGCGAAAAATTACATAGTAGTCAGGGATGTTATTGTTGATGAGACTGGTTTTCTTCAATCCAGGCCAGACCTCAAGTCTGAAGGGAATATTAAAAAATTCTCACGGCAAAGCTGATGATGTAATATAAGTCAGTGCCGGTCAAGTCTCATAACTCTGACAGTTCTATATCAGATACGTCTATGGTCTAAATCTGATTAGCACGAGTGTCCTAGTAAAGTTTGCAAACTAAACCATGATAATATAAAATTGAATCGGAGCAAATAAATGATATACTTTTTGATACCCCATCTTCACCAAAAGAAAACACAAATAAAATCCTGACGTTAGATGATGCAATAGGTTCAAAAGTCGTTTAGTGAAGACGATGATGATGATCGCAATTTTGTGTGCTCAGTCTATTATATGTAAAATACCAAATTCATTAGAAGAGATCAAAACAGATCTCAGTGGGAAAGTGCAGTAGGGACGAACTAAATTCTCTAAAACTAAATAATACTTAGACTTTAATACCAACACCTGAAAATAAAAACATTGTCAATTTATTGTAAATGGATGTTTTCTGTAAAACATGATGAATTTAGAAAACCTTTAAGATAAAAAAAAAACAACTTGTGCAAGGGGTTTCGGTCAAGAATACCTCACGGCCTATAATGAAACTTTCGCACCAGTATTAGCATGAATAGCTAGTTTTAGATGTATCTTACTTTTGCGAATCGATTTAGTTTGCTAGTTCGTCTTAAGGATGTCAAAACTGCCTTCCTAAATGACGAATTAAAGGAAGATATTATATGAAAGGCCCTGAGGGTATCTTAGATAATTATGTGTTAAATTAAATAAACTTTACGGGCTGAAAAATGCAGGCAGCTAAATGTTGGTTTGAAGTTTTCGATCTATCTCATAAAGAAATAGGTTTTCAAAATTCTTCATTCAAATATTTGCTAGACAATGGAGATATACATACCTATGCATATAATTATGTCATTTTATTTAAAGGTGTTTAACCTAATAGTATGTGCTGATATTGAAACAATTAATAATTTTAAAAGGTATTTAATGAGTAAAATCAAAATGACTTTTTAGACAGATAAAAAAAAAAAAAAAAAAAGTTTCTAGGTATAAAAATTACAAGCATGTAGTGAAATAGCATTAAATCAAAGTGCATAAATATAAACGGTATTAAATAAATTTAATATGCACGATTGTAAACCTGTCAATACACCAATGGAAAATAAACTAAATTATGACGCATTAAACTCTGAAGAAAAATATATAATGATACATGTTGAAACGTTATAGAACGTTTAATGTATGTCATGTTATGCACTCGTCCAGATTTAATTACTTACAAGCGTTAATATACTGAGAAGGTATACGAACAAAAATAGTAAAGAACTCTGGCAGTGTCTAAAGAGAGTGCTTCGGTACTTGAAAGGTACTGTTAATTTAAAATTAAGTTATAGGTAAAAGATGTGCCTACACTAACATTATATGTGGCTACGTAGATTCAGATTGGGGTGGCAGTGATTCAAATGACAGGAAAAGTACAACTGGGTATTTCAAGCTGCAAGCAAACCTGGAGTACAAAGAAACAAATGTCAGTTGCTGCCTCTTCAACTGAGGCAGATTGTATGGCATTGTATGAAACTGTCATGGGAGGCTTTAGGGCTTAAATCACTAGCAGTTAGTATTAAGATAGATATAATTAAATCTATCATATTCTATGAGGATAAAAATAGCTGCATAAGCATTGCAAATAATCCAACCCATCACAAACGTACAATACACATAGAAATAAAGTATCATTTTTCTAAGGAACAGATTGAGAAAAATGTAATAAAATAAAATTACATTCCAAAAGTTCAGCAGTTGGCAGATGTTCTGACCAAGGCATTAACCGCTATCACTTTTCAAGCGATGAGAAGTAAAATGGGCTTCGAATAAGATACTCATTGAATGTTTAGTGATTCTACATAATAATATGATTTATGATTAATTTAATTATTATTAAGAATAATTTAATGAAGTGGTTTGATTAAGGTTTTCTGGGTTTTCCTTAATCCTTGGCAGCAAATGTTGGACCATGATGTATTCCCAGCAAACACTAGGAAGTGAATATGTTCCGGTCAATTAGGTATTACCTACTTTGATTTAAGTTTTTTTTTGTATAATTGGTAGATTAATTTTTGAGGGGGCGTGTTGATTTATTTGATTTAATTATTTACAAAAATCAATCTTTAGTCGATTTTATAATAATCGATATATCGTAGGTACCTACTTATTACATAAATACTACCCACCATTAGTAGTACTTCACTTCTCGTTAGCGCCTTAAGAAAGACGGACGTATAAACTTCCTAGTGACTTTTAATTGGCTAATAATAATCTATACATTTTAAAAGGCCCATAACTCGTTTTATTAAAGTGTTAGAACCTAGATTTCCTACAATTCTTTAACGCTTTAGTGATAAAAAGTAGATCTTGGAAAAACTGTAGGTACTACAAAACTACTGCAAATTACAAAGAAAAAAAAAAATTGCGGTAAATGTGATGCCTAATGTTTCCATAAGTGACCTTAAATCGTAAGTAAACATGAAACTATTTAAAGCTGAGAAGCTTCAAAAACGTAACAAGTTTTTGGTAAAAGTGATAACTACAAACAAGTGCAAGGTATGTCATAATGGTTTCTTTAGTACCTTAAAACTACATGACAATACAAAAACAAACTTAGAACTATACAAACACAAAAGGAACTACGAAAGACGTGGCATATAAAAAACAACGACCATTCGTGTTTTTACGACAAAAGATTTATTTCTCTTTCCTCCACGTCGGCTTACATTAGCAAGAATTATTGTCAAAGTTAAACGTCAAAAAGGAAGTAAATAGCTTCCTCTAGCCCGAGCAGAAATGGCGGATACTTCCACGGAATCAGCACCGGTAATATAATTGACACTACTTTCCTTTTCCCTGATTCCTATTACAGGAGTATCTGATCCTATCGAATAAACTCCTTTCCTCGTATGTTTGATTGGTAACAAAATCTGAACGAATTTAGATTGAATTTTCCAATTATTTGCGCCCCTCGGGCCTCAACAACACTTTGGTGGAAGCAAACATCTTTCCGCAATTTTCCTTCAACAACGGTGTTTACGTCAGCAAACACATAGCATAACACCACCAGTTTGGGATGACCTATCCCGGTTCTCTCTAATCTTTAGCGAGTAGAAGTAGACGGGGGTGAGACTATGAATTTTAAAGATCAACTTTTATCGGTCGCCTCGGGTTTATAGAGAATCTAATATTCCATTATAACGGAACGGGTTTGTGACAAGTACCATAATGGAGTGTACTGAGGTACCTCAGCTCCTCAACGACTCCCAGTATCAGAAAATTCAAGCGATTATTATATTAAGAAGTACGAGCCAAAGAATTGTAGATGACGCGGCTTGTCTTAAACATTCTATGGAGTTTTAAACGAGAACTGAATAAAAGATGAGGCGTGAGAAGTATGAAAATCCTGTTTGGGTGACGATTTTGTTTTAAGAAAAAAATACCGCTTCACGATACGAAGTGTAGGTGACTGAAGACCTAACATTATTTAGAATAATACACGTTTCAGCAAAAAACCAAACGTGACGTGATGATGTTAGCGAGAATAAAAAGAAATATTATTGTGAATATGTGAGCGTAACATTTTAAAAGGTCTGTCTTTTTAGCCAAAGTTTTGTAATGTTTTAACAGAGCATAAGGCACAAAGCTAAATCAAAGATTGCATATTAATTGTTTTGGTAATTATTACCGGGTATTCTGTCATTTTTAACAGTTCCTTTACAAAAACAAAATTACTTTCATCTTACTAATTTAGAAAGCTGTTAAAAACTCAACCTCCCTAAGCAGAATAAAACACAAATGATTAAAAGTAAACAACCGCCCAATACTTCAAAATATAGACGATACTAAAATAACATTATAAGCGAGTTATTATCAACAAAATTAATCAACAGTACCGCACTAAAATTCCCGTGAAGCAGCCATCAAAAACAAGTAGCGGTATCAAGTATAGTTTATAAGTGATGCGGTTTGGGCCCACACAGTAAATTTTGAACTGACGGCGACGGCTCGTCTATAAAATTTAGCCGACGTTACTGTACATCGTAAAATATTTACGTATTATGTTATTGACGGTCCATGTTTTGAAGGGTAACAAACTAACGACAGTGGAAAAGAATTTGAAAATAGAAGAGATAACAGTTTACATAGGAACAATGTTGAGGGTACTAACGAAGATAGATGTGAAACAAATGAACAAATTGAGCAGTTTGACGATGGAAAAGTTACAAGTTGTGTTGTTAATACAAGAATTGTTTAAAATAAAATCAATAAAGAAGGTTCATAAGAAGATAGGCATGATTACAAAATAAGACACAATTTAGAGATAAAAACACAATCAATAGAAAAATACTAATTTTTACTTGTCTATCTCCATCATCTCATATAATCTTAAACATTCACGATACATATGTATCCATCTCCCGGCAAACAAGTCACACTCAAGTGTTGATTTAAAAGAGTATGAAGCATCTTGAGCGCCCGAAGAATATACTTTTTAGCTTGCTAAAAACTGATGACATAATGCTTTATCGTTATAACAGAATTTCTGCCAGTTTACTCCTATCACAAGCCGCATTAAAGAACTTCGTTCCAATAAGTCAACAAAATATTGACATAATATACATACAAATTCTGTGAAGAGAGCTTAATCTCGTTAGTGCCACAAAGGGTTAAATGTTAAAACACTGAGAGAGTAAAATGTGTGTAAAAATATCGTTATAAAAATTGTATTATTTTCACGGTTGGTCGGAATCTAATAAAAGTTCGTTGCAGAATTTTTGACAGGAAGTGCATCGTTTTTTTTTATTTACCTTTTAAAATGATAAGTTTTTGTTTAAAACTTCTTTTATTACAGTATTTTTATCTCACGAAGCGAGCGATCATCAGTAAAGATGGTTGTGTATGCGCTGGAGCTCATGGTTCGTCCGAGACAATGGCGAAGTCGGAAGAGTGTGTGTGTGCTATGTGTTGATGCTACTCGTCTTCACGCATACATTCACAGCGTATTTATACACTTGGTAAACACAAGTAAAGCGCGTGTCACTTCGTGAGATTAAAATACTAATATTATAAAACGTTGCTTATAAAATAAAATCTACATAGTTACTTACATAACGGACTGCTTTTATCATTTTTGTGTTTTTGCGTTTTGTTCTCAAATACTTACCTGAAAAGAAAAGAAAGGAACATTAAAAAAAAATATTTTTTACATATTAATTAGCACACAAAGGTACAATAAAATCAATAAATGCGTAACATTAATAAAGAAAACGGACAAATAAAAAGACTAAAAACGTGTGTCCGACGCACGACGGGAGTTTACTCCTGTTTTTGTGTCGTTCCGACTTTTTATTGTTGGACGAAAACAAAGGACCATATGAGCAGGGTTTCTTCAATGAATCAGTGCTTATCACTCCTCATTAGTCCTCATAAAATTTCCATACCTGGGGCCTTATATTAAAATCGATTCTTAAGAAGTAAACGCCAAAAAGGCTTAAAAAAATAGTATACCTACACTTACACCATTATAAAATAAAATTATATTACAATATACTAGAAAAATCAAAAATAACAACTCAAAAACTCATTAACATCCAAATTATAATTTAACAGAGACCTAAATAAAAACAGGTCGTTATAATAATTAGCTTGTTCACGAACAGCTAAATGAAAGAGTTGCCATCATCCATCACCTCATTGTAAGATTGACATAAATGGCCTCGACTTTTGCTAAATCATGGTTAATGAAATAGATTGTAATGACCTAATAATCTTGTTGGAAAAAACGAATTAACTTTGAAACACGGCGAAAGAATTTGTCAAGACACAAAGCTTGTAAAAGCGGAGAAAGGAACTCCTTTTAATAACTTAAGACTTGGATGTCGCATAAGGGTTTGCCTTCATTTTTGTTCAACACGACTTCTAGCTAATACGGGGAAAAGGGGATTTTTAACATTTTCTTTGAGATTTAAGAGAAGCGTTCTTGGTATTGGATACATAGTTGCTTTGGATGAGAATTTAACTTGTCATGTAATACTGATTAGTTTTGACATCGTTTTTAAGAAGATGTTTATTTATGGTTTGAATAAAAGAAAATATACACTTTGTAAAAATATACCTATACTTGCAAAGCTGACGATGACACGATGACGCCGCAGGAGCGCCGCAGCCGTACCGAAGCCGGACCGCATGTACAAAAATCAACAATCAATTGTATGTATTCTCCATCATTTCAGCCGAAAGGCGTCCACTAATGGACATAAGCCTCCCCCAAACCCTTTGACTGGTTCTGTGCTTCCCGCATCCAGCAGATTTTTGCGGCCTTTGCAAGGTCACCGATCCACCTTGTGGAAGGCCTTCCAACGTTACGTCTTCTGGTACGTGGTCGCCACTCCAGAACCTTTCGGCCCCATCGGTCATCTGTTCTGCGAGCAATGTGCCCTGCCCACTGCCACTTAAGTTTGGCAATTTTTTGGGCTATGTCGGTTACCTTGGTTCTCCTGCGGATCTCTTCATTTCTGATTTGATCACGTAGGAAAACTCCAAGCATAGCTCTTTCCATTGCCATTTGAGTGATGTTTAGCCCTCTAATAAGGCCCATTGTGAGCGACCACGTTTCAGTGCTGCAGGTCATCACTGGCAGTACGCACTGGTCAAAGACTTTCGCTTGAGACACTGCGGTATGTGAGACGAGAAGATATTGCGAAGCTTTTCGAACGCTGCCCAGCCAAGTCAATGTTTTTTTCGAAGATGGACCTACCTAACTGGCCGTGTGCTCTAGGTTTCCACAGCTTCGAGTGTAGTGTCCCCGATCTTCATGAGATCTATTCTTCATAAGAGTGAAATTTTGGTTACATTATTATTCAGTCTAAACTTAAAATCATAATTGATGTTATCTTATCCACAATATTCAATCTCTGCTTTTGTTTTATATCACTATCGCACTAAAATCAAACGCAAACCGTTCCAGCACATTGATTATTATCGACGGATGGATATACACTGCAAACCCATAAACTGACAGAACGGTCAATATACCACAGCCATAGAAAACTCATACGGTAGGAAGCTGAGACCATAAAACACATAAATACATCACTGATATAGATTTATGGTATCATAACATAACATGCAGTAACCGACTTTGGACAACGTTTTGCAAATCCAATCCAGGAATGGCCTAGTGTGTGCACAGAGCGATTAAATGGCTTAGGGTAAGTCTCAGAGAGTGGAACGGCAATGCAGGGTACAGATATGGTGCCCTGGTACCTAAATATTGATTGCGCTTAAAATTGGAAGCTATAATATTAAGAATTATGTTTAATTTACACGCGTCTAATAAATAAATGGAAACCAATGAGTAGCAGCAATTCATTTACTAGCAAAAACGGTAAATTAAATCTTCTTCTATCAAGCCTTTTCCCAACTATGTAGGGGTCAGCTTCCAGTCTTACCAGATGCAGCTGAATACCTACCAGTATTTTACATGGAGCGACTGCCTATCTGAGCCCTCTGACCCCTTGGTATAATCTATGATTTGACACACCAGACATAGTCATGTATAACACATCTGCCTAGCCTTTTCCCAACTATGTTGGGGTCGGCTACCAGTCAAACAGGATGCAGCTGAATACCAGTATGTTACATGTAACGGCTGCCTATCTGACCTCCACAACCCAGTCACTGGGTAATACGATACCCCTTGGTAAGACTGGTTGGCAGACTTTCGGGCTTCTGACGACCCGTAACGACTGATGACATATCCACGAATGACAGCCGGGACCAACGGCTTAACGTGCTTTCCAAGACATAGGCGGTCTTGGTATGTAAAGATGGTCACCCATCCACGGACCAACCGTGGCAAGTGTAACTTAACCTGATCGATCACCCTGTGTGGCTGTTATTACTTAGCCCCGAGCCCCTCTAGGCATAGTTATGTATTACTGGATGATTATTTAGGTATTGTTGTCCGTGTTTGTGAATTTTGTGATTAGAGGTCTATATGACAGACTAAAGATTTACTCGCAGTTTCAATCAATAAAAATCTCAGATCGCCCGCTCATCGGCCGGGCTATAAGTCAATCCACCCTTACAATCTAAATTAAATATTTATTTAATTACACCCACCATCAAAATTTCAATTTCGCAAGCGATACAAATCGATTTAAATTAGTTTAACGTCTCGATAACGCTTAATATTTCATAGTCATGCTCGCTCTTTTATAAGTTATGAATATTTATCAGGCAATTCGGTATAGGATTAGGGTTTAGCGGTGGTAAATGAAGGCTTGGAGTTAAAGATGGCGGGCAGTGATAATAAGGTTGTGTAACGCGATTACTACATATTGCAAGCAGGGACCATTTTGGTTACCCATTGAAAGGGTTTCGATAGGGTTTTTTAGTCAAAAACCCCTACGATGTAGGTAACCCTTTAAAATGGCTTTAAATAACCATTTTGGTTATCCATTGAAAGGGGTTTGATAGGGTTTTTAATCAAAAACCCATACGATGAAGGTAACCCTTTAAAATGGCTTTAAATAACTATTTTTGTTACCCATTGAAAGGGTTTTGATAGAGTTTTTAATCACAAACCCATACGATGTAGGTAACCCTTTATAATGGCTTTAAATAACCATTTTAATTATCCATTGAAAGGGTTTTGATAGGGTTTTTTAGTCAAAAACCCCTACGATGTAGGTAACCCTTTAAAATGGCTTTAAATAACCATTTTGGTTATCCATTGAAAGGGTTTTCGATAGGGGTTTTCTAAGCAGTTAAACAAAACCCATACGATGTAGGTAAACCTTTTGAATGGCTTTAAAGAACAATGTTGGTTATCCATTGAAAGGGTTTTCGATAAGGGTTTTCTAAGCAGTTAAAAAAAACCCATACGATGTGGTAACCCTTTTGAACGGCTTAACTTAAGCTGTTCAAAAGGTTTAACTTCAACTCTCTTAAAAACGTTAACAGCGTAACATTCCGACTCGGAGCAATGTAATATGATCTTCTCGATGATGAGCATACGTTGCAAATAGCTAATATGGTAACCCGAACAAAACCCTTATATTATAAATATGTTATCTTAATGAAGGGGTAACCCTTTCACTGGGTTTACAAGTGTAGAACCTATTCAATTGTTTATCCATATTGAAGGGGTAAATCCTTTTACTGGGTTTCAAGCCTAAAACCCATTTAAGGAGTTACACAACATGATAAAGGATACGGCTTAACCCTTCGAAATACTTAACTCTTAACCGGGGTTGTACGGTGCCTGATTGCAAGTACAGATGAACAATTCTTAAAATGAACGCCCCTCCACAAAACGTGATTACTTCAATGTGTGAGAGGAAATACTTATTGCAACACTTTACTTGCGAGCGTGCGGCGACTTTACTGTCAACATGGACTCTTCGCTACACTTATAGGTCAACTAATCGTGCAGGTAACAACACGTATCAGTCCAGGTAACAACATTGTACGGCGGGGAGCATGCACTTTATATGGAACAACATGTTCGCTCTGTCGCGCGTTTGTGTCATTTATACACTAGTTGGCCGACAAATCCGGCTGTTCGGCGTTTGGGTAACGTACCGTTTGCATAAAAAAACAGTGTTATTGTATTGTCTTTTTATGTATGTTAGTTCTGTAAGGTGTTTATTTAGTTTAGTTGTTGACGGTACTCGTCGGTGACCGATACTTCACCATCCGTTGTCCTGTGTGATGACGATCCCGTTTCTCACAACGATACCCGAAGCAAGTATAGCCTAGACAATCAATAGCCACGATATGGGACACAAACACACCTCGACGTCACCAATGCTGGTATTTGATTAGGAAGCCCTGTGATGTCGTGTGACGTTCTCGTTTGTATGTGCTCACGGCTCACGGTATTGCGGTCTTTAGCCCGTCTGGGTTTCGTTGTGAGTGATACCGGTGACAGAAATGTCGGTAGTGGGGTACGTCATTTCAGAGGAGACAAACCCTAGTCTTGTAACAGTGTGTGAGGAGGATGTATTTGATAAATTAAGCAGTGGAATGATAGAAGAGTGGGCTTTTGTAGTGATAACGACCTTTAAGGCATGAGGAACGGGGTGTAAAGTTCACTCATCCTCCATAGAAAAGGAGGGATTCTCCGACCAGAGGGTTATTGTGTCTGGTGGGCTACTGCCCGACGATTGATGTCGGGAAGTTATATATATGCTAGTCGATTTTACGTGATGCCAGTGTGAACTACACAAGTTCACATGTGGCGATGTAGATGCCGCCACAGACCATACTACCAAAAATCTTTTTGAGTTGCTTTTCTTCGGGCTAATCCAACAAAAGTCATTGTAGGTAAGAATTATTATCATGATGAAAAAAATATTGGCCGTAATAATTTTCCGATTTTAGCATTTAGCATCCCCTACCTAATTTAAATTCTTCAAACAAATTCACTGCATCAATCAAGGGGTCGAGAATATGGACTGAAGACGCAATATGTGTTCAGTAGTGTGCGGCATGCCCCGCAAATACATTTTTAGGGTTCCGTATCAAAATGTTAAAAGGAATCCTTATGGTGCAACTCAGTCTATCTGTCTGTCTGACCGTCTGTCACAGCTAGATATCTCAAGAACTAATAATGCTATCAACTTAAAATTTGGAACAGTTTTAGATGACGTATATATTTTTTGCAACTGGGACTGAAAGGGTTATCATCCCAAATCCATCCTTTTAAATTACCTTACTTACCTTTTAACAGGTAGCACCGAAAATGTATGTAACCATCAAGTACCATTTGAAATCAACTCATAACAATCGCGGAATCACAAACAGATGGCATAAATCAAAATCCTGTGACATGAAACGTAAATATGGCGGACAATGCTAAATGAACTTGTTTCATTGGACAGTGCTCTATGTGACGTCATGTCCGTTTCAGTGCACAGTTTTAATTGTTAACCAGAGTTGGAGGTGGCCAGGTCGGTATCTTGTCTTGAGATTATTTTGATAGATATTTATAATAATAAATAATAATAAATAAATATCCTTGGACATTTCACACAACGCCATCTAGTCCCAAGCTAAGCAACCTAATGCTGAAAAGAATAATTAACCTAATTTGGAAAGTAAAGTTTTAATTTTTTTTAATGCCTGTTAGGGGATAACCAAAACGATTGAAGACGAGAAGATTTTGAGTTCGATCTTTACTTTACACTTTAACTTGAGATACTTATTCATCCAGATTTAATACAGATTAATTAGAGGTTGAATTTCCAAAAACACCCCTTTGGGCATAAGATTAAGTAATAACAGCCGCACGGGTCGATCAATAAGTTTAAGCTACACTTGCCGCGTTTGGTCTGTGAATTTACATACCAAGACCCCTACGTGCCCCAGAAGGTGTGTCAAGCCGTTGGTCCCGGCTGTCATTCGTGGATCTTTGACAGTCTTTACGGGTCGTCAGAAGCCCGAAAGTCTGACAACCAGTCTCACCAAGGGGTATCGTATTACCCAATACGCTAAATACGCGCATTGTCGTGGAGTTGCGGATACCAGCTCGTATTACCTATTACCTATCGTATAACCCAGTAACTGGAGGCAATCGCTCCATGTAAAATACTGGTATTCAGCCGCATCCGGTTTGACTGGAAGCCAACCCCAAAGTAGTTGGAAAACGGCTAGCCAGATAATGATTTAATACAGATTAATAGAACGACCTTATTCGGAGAAAGCACAAGCACTGGTCATCTATTTTCACAACAGCATCATAAACAAAAAAGACACTATTTTAAAATCATATTTCATTTGTGGGAAGTCATTGGCATTAACAAAATTGAAGCTTTTATCTAAATCCGTTTGGCATTGAATGCATGGACCGAATGACATCATCACACTATAATGAACGTTTACACTGTCCAAATTCGGTTCGGATATGTATTGACACCTGCCAAACCGTTCCGAATTCCGATGATAACTTACTCTAAATCCGACCGATATGTATTAAAATTCCATTTTTATTTCACACATTTTTCAATTCAAGTCTATTTCAATCCCGGTTTGCAAATTCAAACACTGCACTTAAAATATTTTGGTGTTATTTGAAACTTTTATATAACGTTTTGTTACACATCGTGCGTATTTTGATTACCAGTATTGATAAATTGCGTTCAATTGCAAACTATACACAGTCATACATAACCTAACGTTCACTTCTTCTTCCGATGGGGTAAGCAGAAATAACAGAACGCCACCTGCTAAGATCTTATACATAACTATTCCCTTTTTTGCGTTTACGTTCATACATCTGAGGGCTTAGTGCGAGTTTTTATACTTACTCGATCACGTTAACGTGATCGCGTTAGCGCCGCCTGGTGACTATAATGGGAAACACAATTATTCCATACGAATTGACATACGTCAACGTTAACGTAAACGCGATCGAGTAAGTATAAAAACTCGCACTAAGCCCTCTGGTCATACACGTGCGCTTGTTTCAAGTACTCTATGCACCTGACCTTTCCGAAGAACACTAATATGTCCTCCTAATGCGTTTTCACTCACATCTGTCTTATAAATTTTTTCACCTTTTGTTAGTCGCCTTTCATCAACCTCTCAACATGACCAAGCCATCTAAGCATACTATTTTCAATTTATGTGCATATCGCGATCTGTTATAACTACGTATTAACCAAACTCAATCCCAAATATCGAATCGAATTTTCACTGCACCTAAATCCGGTTGGTTGTCAATCACACCATGTCAATGACGTCATATCACGTGTAATGAACGTTTACACTCCCGCATCCCGTCCTCTCGTCAGCTGCTGAACTCCATTGATAGCCTTAAATCGAGTTTGCATTCCAGTTTAGTTGGGAATAGGATTGTATTAAAGTATAGTTCCCTATTTAGTTTTATGTTATTTGTTGTTGTTTTGTGTTGTTGTTTTTTTTTGTGTTGTTGTTGTTTTATGTTGTTTTTTTTATTGTTGTTTTGTTTTTATTGTTATGCCTAGTGTAAACTGATCATAATCATAATCATAATCCATTTATTTGCCTGAAATATGGTGGGTACATAAGATGTTAAATTAAATTATAGCACAGGACATATTTCACCCTCATCTGATTGCCAGTCTCATCAACGCCCAGCCCAAACCCTTGGACCTAGAAAGCTGAAATTTTGCACAGAAGTTTCCTTTATTATGTAGACAAGGAATAAGGAAGGAATTCCCGGTAGTACGTTCCCGTGGGATATTTTGCGACATCCACGCGAGCGTAGCCGCTGGCAAAAGCTAGTTTTTCATAAAATGTAAATTAAATTAACATTTGTTTTATCGAAACTAAAACTTTCATAATCTAATGATTTACTTGAAAACGTCATAGAGTAGGTAGTTAAATGCACCAAAACGTAAATTACATATTACGACAGCTGATATCCAATATAATCCCGTTTGTTTCCACTGTTGATTTAATTTTAATATTGACACAATTTCGTCACACGGCATTCATTATCCATATCTGCTATAATTGAAAATTTATCCCAGACATATACATATACTGAAATTGGTTGGAGCATCAAAATTATTGTTTACCGTTAATCTACGGGGCGGAAAATTAAATCTGAACCTGAACGATGTAAATGTATCTAAAGTAGAAATTGCATTTCTATTTTGACCTTTTTATAACTGACCAGGATGTAATATAAGTGAAACTAACTTAATTATTAAGTTTTATTTAGTAACAAAATTGTTACTATATTATTATGTATGTTTATGTTAAGGTATGTATCTATGGGTCTTTTTTACCCGATGATAAATGGTTTACTTACTTACATAACATAACCTAAAAAATAAACAAAATTATATCCTAACATAATTTTCATTCGATTTTTCCTGTTTTTTTTTTATTTAGACGCAGAATGCTTAGTTCTCAAAATGGCAACTGAGTCTTTAATGGACTAATTCTCAAAATGGCTAATTCTATAAATGACTAATTCTCAAAATGCCTACTTCTATAAATGACTAATTCTCAAAATGCCTACTTCTATAAATGACTAATTCTCAAAATGGCTAAGCGCTCCTGTACTTACACGATGCCGCCGCCGCGCCGACACCGCTCCGTCGCCGCGCCTCTATGCTGTGTATATGCTGTGCACCGCTATCGCCACCGCGTCCGCTTGATTTTACCATACCACTAGATACATTGCTAGCTAGCTAGCGGCGCGGGGTGGTGCGTTCGCGAACATAGAGGCGCGGTGTCACCGCGGCGGCGGCATGTATACATGAGCGCTTAGCCATTTTGAGAATAAGTAATTTATAGCAGTAGGCATTTGGAGAATTAGTCATTTATAAAATTAAGGATTTTGAGAATTAGTCATTTATAGAATTAGCCATTTTGAGAATTAGTCCATTAAAGACTCAGTTGCCATTTTGAGAATTAGGCATTCTGCGCCTAAATCTTTTTTTTTTCGTTTATTTTTATGGTTGCTTTCGGGACTACCTACTACGCAGAGAACCTTTGGTTCGATCCCGTGGTAAAGCAGTCCTATTAGTTTTTATCCATTAGAAACTAAAGGCAAAAATATATTACGCTCCAATTTGTTTTTACAAGAAGGCATTTCTAATAAAGCCCGCCATTCAGGTGCGGTCGAGCAGAAAACTGCAATATCATTGAAAAAGTTATTAAGTTTTTCTATTTTGTCCACCCTTGAGCTGTCCGGACTAATTCAAAATTTGCATTGGCTGACTTCCAATGTAGCTATTGTTTTTGCAAATTGAAAAGGCACGTTGTTATTGATTTAATATCTTTGTAACAATAACGAGATTTTCATAACTAAAAGATGCTTAACGATGCAGGGAAATTTAGGCCATAAAAATAATAATGGGGAAAGTCACGGAATCGTTAGCAAAGTTAACAAACAAATAAATAGAAACGGGTACCTCTCACGATTAACTTACATTTGCTTCTTTGTCTCCGCCTTTAATATCTTTAAGTGGACGTAGGCAATTTTACAAAAAGCCAAAAAAAAAAAGAAATCGTCAGTAATTTGCGGGATCCACTCGGCTTTAAATGAAATGAAAATTTTGACGAGAAAAAGGACTGAATTTGCCTAGTTTCTTCTGATGTTTTCTGAAGATGAGGCCTTTGAGTTATATCGCTAATTTTGATGATGTAACTAGACACGCAAAGTACGAGTAACTTTTAATATTTTAAGAGTCGAAAGTCACGGGTAGCCTGATGGAAATGTTAAGAGCTACTTCAGGTGGAGAGCTTGCATATGCAAAATAAATTACCTACGCCAAAATTATTTTACCATAACATTTTTGTGGCTTTCACTCAACGTAATGCTAATGAGATACTAGTTAAGAGCCCATACTATCTCAGCTTTTTATCTCGCTCGCACAATATTGCTCACGGACTGAGTGAGAGCGAGACTGAGTGCGGTGCTGGGCGCCGATAGTTTAGGTAATTGCTTTTTAAGGTGAAAATAATGATAATTTGAAAAAAATAAAAAATGCAAGACCTGCTTTATAGTTAGTTCAGTTAGTATGCAAAGTTTCATGATCTAATTTGTAATATTTTTTAATACCAGCGGTTTATTGCTCGGTTTGGAGGTAGCTTTGGAATTTTTTTCTATCGAGAAAATTTCCGAATCGTGTTTTCGTTAAACATAGTACTTAACATTAATCCTCAACTTTACTATATATTTATTTCAAAATTAATGCTGCAGTATTTTTGACATAACGGAGGATCATGCTAAGCTATTTTAGTCTCTAATCGCAATTTCATTAAATTATGTGTGGTACCTGGACATAAAAATTAATATAAAAAAATCGCTAATCCGCCTTGAGCGATCAATGTTCAAGTTCACGTTCGAATTCTGGTCGAAGCGTAATTTAAACTGATAAATAGAATCATCGACACGGCGAATAAGAAGAAGCCTTCTCTGTATCAGAAGGGGTCTTATCCCTGCAGTAGGACAATAGTAGGCTGGTATTATGATGTGGGTACAATACCAGTCTTTTAGCAAGAGTTTTTATTTTATTTTATGAAAACCTTTTATACATTTTATCAGAGTTGTCCCAGATTTCGGTTGACTTCTTTAAAACTCTACGTAATCCTCGGAAATTTCAATAAACGTTAAGGGTAAAAGAGGAGTTTTCAGAAAATGTAGAAAACTTTTTAGACATTTAGAATTAAATGAATTTGTTGTGTTTGTTCGTTTTATCGTTTAAGCCTATCTAAGCTGGATTTTTAAAAAGTTGAATATTGTTCTTCGAAGGCTTTGAGAAGAATCGTATTTTACAACTTTCTCTCGATATGCTTACGATATTCTATCACCATCTCGTTTATTATCCCTACAATATGGTTGAGCTGATGGTGATCCACGCGTAATGTTCGTGAACGGGCGCCGTCAGTTGAGACTGGTCATCTCTTAACTGCCAGGGCTTATTTTTAACCCCCGACGCAAAAAGAGGGGTGTTATAAGTTTGACCGCTATGTGTGTGTGTGTGTGTGTGTGTGTGTGTGTGTGTGTGTCTGTGTGTCTGTCTGTGGCACCGTAGCGCTTAAACGGATGGACTGATTTGGATGCGGTTTTTTTTATTTGAAAGCAGGTTTTCCAGCGATGGTTCTTAGACATGTTTTATCAAAATCGGTTCAGCCGTTTCAAAGTTATCCGCTCTTTTGTTAGCTGTGGTAGGGATCTTAGACGCGTAATGGGTATTTACTTTACTTTCAAACCTTAGTGTGACCTAAAATTTGAAACATTCATGTATGCTATCTATCTATGCAAGATTATGGAATTCTTGGTCTGATGCTGCAGCCAGGATATCCAGCACTAGTGTGCTTATACACTCTTGAAAAAATAATAGCAGAAATGTCGTGTTTGGATTCATTTACATCAGTATTTGATTTTATATACAACTAGCTGCGCCCCGCGGTTTCACCCGCGTAAACCAGGATAAAAAGTAGCCTATGTGTTAATCCAGGGTATAAGCTATCTACATACCAAATTTCATCCAAATCGGTCCAGCCGTTTGAGCGTGAAGAAGTAACAAACATACACACACACACACACACACACTCACTCACAAACTTTCGCATTTATAATATTAGTGTGATGCAATGGTGGCAACAGGATGAGCTGATGCTGCAGCCAGGATGTCCAGCACACTAGAACACTCTTGAAAAAGTAATAGCAGATATGTCGTGTTTGGATTCATTTTGATCAGTATTTTATTTTACATACAATGCAATGGTGGCAACACGATGAGCTGATGCTGCAGCCAGGATATCCAGCACACTAGAATACTCTTGGTAAAATAATGTAGCATATATGTCGTGTTTGGATTCGTTTTGATCAGTATTTGATTCTACATACAATGCAATGGTGGCAACACGATGAGCTGATGCTGCAGCCAGGATGTCCAGCACACTAGAACACTCTTGAAAAAGTAAATTCAATTCAATTCAAATTCAATTCAAATTCTTTATTGCAATCCATAATGTACATTTACAGGTGTTAAAATACTTTAAAAGAAACAATTATGGACCCTGTCGGGCACAGCAAAATTATAAAAATAGGTAGGAGAGAGGAAGAGCGCTTTTATCAACTTTCCATAATACTAAAACAATTAAAATAGGTAGACTTTTTCCGTCGTATCTTTAATTTATATATAAATTAATTATTATATTTGATTTTATCATTAGTTTTCTATTTATAATTTGTAATATTATTATATTCCATTTATATTAATTTTATTTAATGGGTGCATTTTTATTATTTAAACCGTTTAATTCCGTAAGACTATAGTAAATAAAATAAAAAAATAAAAAAAATTGGTAATTAGTAGATTATTTTATTATATTTATGTCGTTGCTTTTTATTAAAATAAATTATTTATTATTATTATACTTAGCATATATCTCTCAATTATTTATTTTATGTATTTATAATTTGTAACATTATTGTATTTCAGTTTTAATGGGTGCATATTTATTATTTTAAAATGTCATATATTAACTAAATAATTTATTGTTTATTTAATATACTATATTAATGAAAAAACAAAAACCAGGTAAAAAGGAGATATTCCTCCAGTCAAATTAGTCAAATTATTAGTCAAAAAATAGTTAAATTTTATCATTTAAAAATTCGTCTAATGAGTAGTAGCTTTTATTAATTAAAAATTGTTTTACTTTGCTTAAAAATATATTTGTTTTTTCTATTTGTTTTAAGTTCTCTGGTAATTTATTGTAAATTTTAATTGACATGGAATAAGGACTAGAAGAGTGCATTTTAAGATGGGACCGAGGTAAATTTAATCTGTTCTTATGACGGAACGAATGGCTTGTTTGTGTATCTCCTCGAGTTTTGTATGTATCAGGATGTTTGCGCACCAACTTACACAATTCCAAAATATAAATACCAATCAAGGTGAGGATTTTATGTTGTTTAAAATATGGTTTGCAACTGTCGGTTTGTTGTATGTTCGTTATTATTCTTATTAGACGTTTTTGTAGGATAAATACGGAAGAAGCGTCCGTGCTATTTCCCCATAGAATGATGCCATAAGTGAACCAAGCATGGGCATATGCATAATATGTGACTATAGCGGTTTGTTGGTTGGTAGTCTTTTTAATCTCCCGGAGGGCATATGAAAACTTTGAAATTTTTGAATTCAATTTAAGTACGTGCGATTTCCAATTAATATTTGTATCTATTGTCAAACCTAAGAGTGTGAATTCATTAACTGTTTCTAATTTAATTTGATTAATTGTAAAATTTATATTTATCTGATTTTTTTGGCGTGGATGGAATGTTATTAATTTGGTTTTTGTAAAATTTATTTCGAGATTATGATCTTTCATCCAATTAATTATGTTATTAAAAATGTTACTTAATTTTTCATTTAGATTTATATTTGTTTGACATGAGGTGAGGATTGAGATATCGTCCGCAAATAAAACACAAGGCTCTTCTATGGTATTGGGAAGGTCGTTTATGTAGATCAGGAATAAGAGACATCCTATAACGCTTCCCTGGGGAATTGAAGCTTGTATTGGTCTGACATCTGATCGTATGAGCTGTGCTTCTTTTGTTTTTTTATTAAAGAATTCTACCTCAACCAATTGCTCTCTACTGTCTAGATATGACGCAAACCAGTCGTGGGCTTTTCCACGTATTCCTATACCGTATAATTTATTTAACAGGATTTGAAATTGCACTTTGTCGTAAGCTTTCGTCATGTCAAGTAATATTCCTATTGCGTATTGTTTATTATTAATTATGTTTAAAGCTGCTTGAATAAGCTTATATACTGCTAACGTTGTGGATCTATTTTTGCGAAACCCGTTTTGGCAGTCATTAAATATCTTAAATTTTTCACAAAAAGAATATACGCGATCGCACATTGCTTTTTCAAAGACTTTGGACGCAGTAGGAAGAAGGGCGATTGGTCTATAATTATTAGGGTCTGTTTTTGCATTCTTTTTGTGGATTGGTTTTATTAAAGCCTTTTTTAATTTATCTGGAAACTTACCTTCCTCAAATGATTGATTAATCAGTCTAAAAAATGGTAAGGTTAGTTCATCGGCGCACTGTCTAAAAAGAATTGGTGGGAGTTCATCTATTCCGTGGCTACTTTTATTTTTTAGATTTTTTAAGATGTTATTAACTTCGTATCCATCAACTGGGCTAAGGAACATCGTGTTTTGAGTGGGGTTAATCACCGATGTTTTCGTTCCTGCGAAACCAGGTGTTTGGGAGGTGCTTTCCCCAATGGATGCGAAGAAATCATTGAAGATATTAGCCACTTGTTTTGGGTCACTTACCAGGTTTTTTGTTTGTAGTGTTATATTCTGTTTATCTCGTTTTATTGTCTTGTTTGTTCGTTCTTTTACAATATTCCACATAGTTTAGTAATAGCAGATATGTCGTGTTTGGATTCGTTTTCATCAGTATTTTATTTTACATACAATGCAATGGTGGCAACATGATGAGCTGATGCTGCAGCCAGGATATCCAGCACACTAGAATACTCTTGGTAAAATAATGTAGCATATATGTCGTGTTTGGATTCGTTTTGATCAGTATTTGATTCTACATACAATGCAATGGTGGCAACACGATGAGCTGATGCTGCAGCCAGGATGTCCAGCACACTAGAACACTCTTGAAAAAGTAATAGCAGATATGTCGTGTTTGGATTCGTTTTGATCAGTATTTTATTTTACATACAATGCAATGGTGGCAACACGATGAGCTGATGCTGCAGCCAGGATATCCAGCACACTAGAATACTCTTGGTAAAATAATGTAGCATATATGTCGTGTTTGGATTCGTTTTGATCAGTATTTGATTCTACATACAATGCAATGGTGGCTACACGATGAGCTGATGTTGCAGTCAGAATATCCAGCACACTGGTACCTACACTCTTGAAAAAAAAACCAGATAGTAGTGTTTGTATTCGTTTTTTTATCAGTATTTAATTCTATTAACAGTACGATGGTGGCATCATTATAAGTTAATGTTATGTGCAGAGAAACTTAACATTCTGCAGTAATAAAAATGCATTTCTGTATTGTTAAATTGTTAAAAAATGTTAAAATAAAAATTAAATTAAAAAATTAAAAAACCCCCAAACGCAAAAAAGAAAAGGGAACATTTAAAAAGTCAAAAATAATACCTATCGCTGAGCCATCAAATTCGATTGAGTAATACCTATATTTTAATTACAGAAATTGATGGATGGCACGATAAGGTTTGCTCATTGAAATGGCGCTATAATGTCACGGCGGGGTACTGCATAAGTAAGTCAGACCCTTCACTTGATTGACTATGTACATATGCGGTACCCCGCCGGGACATTATAGCGCCATTTCAATGAGCAAACCTTATCGTGCCATCCATCAATTTCTGTAATTAAAATATAGGTATTACTCAATCGAATTTGATGGCTCAGCGATAGGTATTATTTTTGACTTTTTAAATGTTCCCTTTTCTTTTTTGCGTTTGGGGGTTTTTTAATTTTTTAATTTAATTTTTTAATCTTATATTTGGAATTGTTTTTATTTCTTTTGTTTTTTTTTTACATTGTTCTCACAAGTAGAAGCAACAAGAATAATGTACCCAGGATGTTGTAGTACTTATCTTGATTTAAAATAGTGTCCCTGGAGTTTCTTGCCCGTTCTGTCTCCATAGAGATCTACGTTTTGGAACTGGTCAACTAGCTTCAAGTGACCGACTCTTTGACACTTCAAAAGTACCTGTAATTGGTTTAATTGAAATAAATGCTTTGAGTTTGTGTTGAATTAATTAATTTTCATAATTGGATTTCAAACATGCTTATGGTTTATACTTTGTTGGTACCACGCTTATTATACAGTACTAAAAATATGTATTCCTTTGAACCACTGTATAAATTAAGTAGACCACTCGTATGCAAATAATCAAATCCTAACTTAATTACAAACCCAAATCGTTTCAAAGGAACCCTCGTGTGGACTGTCCCAAAGGTTCTGTATTGTAATCAACTATAAATATTAATGTATTTACATACGTTATAGAACTCCCAACTTTCATTAAAGTGAAAATATGCAAATCAACAAAAACTGTGAACGAAAAAGTTGGTTGCGCTAGTTCAGACCTTAGTTTAAATAAATTGGATGTCAACACGTTTGTGATGCAAAACTGGGTTCTATATATAAGCACCTGTTTCTACTATGGCCAACATAGTAGCCTTTTGGTAAAGTTTTTTTTTTGCAATTACAACTCCGTAGGACGACGCAAAGGTAGATTTGCATTTTTATTCGAAAACGGCTGAAAGGGACGGGTCCGTTTTTGGACATTTTTTTCCTGAGCCGGACAATAAAGAACGTAGAAGATTTTGTTTTTAATTACGTCGAGAATTACTTTACTTTTATATAAATTCCCATTTACAGAGATTATAAGATCTTGCTTATCTACTTTGGTCTTTAAATGGAGGACATAAACATTTATGGATACTTGGGTGACTTAGGAACATTTTCAAAAACCAATTTCGACGAAGAGCATCAACATTATTGTGCCTTAAACGTTAAATATTGTCTTTTACATCTCGCATATCATAAATATGGAGTCTTATGACATCATATTTAAGTGTTACGTCCGCTGGAGCGATGTATTAGGGAAATATGTCTCCTTTTATGTCGAATAGGGAAAATTTAACAGCAATAACTTCTTTAATAAAGTCGTGGTCGCGAGTTATGGTAGTCGATATATTCATTGGGACATATTGAATTCATATTGTGAGTGGTGTGTTTTCTGAAAGCAGTTCTAAAGTCCATGACAATGTGAAGAATAAGGACTGGATACGCGTATTTATAAAGAACACAGTAGTGTTGACTAAAGTTGTAGAAGTGAATAGGTTTTGAAAGGAGAAAAGAAAAGACATGAACTAAATATGCTTATTTATGAAGCCTTTAATTATACTCCTGGGGAAAATTAATGGAGCACAAAAACAAGTAAACTCAAAAGAAAATCAGATTGGTTCTGATAAACAGATTTAATTCGACATTGCCTCATCAAATTTGGAGTGACGTAATTAGCAGTAGCCATTGTTCACCGTGTTACCGAAATTAAAATCTTTAAATTCGTAAATATATCTGCATCAATTAATCACAAACGTGGCTATTTATTCATTATAATAAATGAAAAACTGATATGCCATTTTGTACGATTGTAATAAAATTAAATTATGGTCGAGTCTTTTAATGGGGATTTTATTTGGTTAATAAATAAAAAGTATAAAGAAGTACAGTATGTTAAATACCTAATTGATTATCATTTTAACGAAGGAATAATGAAATTAGTACTTTATATAAGGCAATAATCGTCATATAGTGAGATTCAGCTCACACCACAAAACAAGTGTACAGCCATAAATTTCAGGTTTTGTCATCTTCAAATCCCCAACAGCTAGACCAGTCACAATTTATTTTAACTAAAGCAACCTCGCAACTTTGGACATTTGCATATTTTCATCATATTTACTGTGGTCACTAAGCGAATTAACATCACTTAATGATTTTATTATATTTGCAGAGGACGGTGGCTACTGGGTTTTACATAATAATAGAATATTATTTCATTATAATTCAAATTATTCTTTGGTAAGGTACAATTTGTATTGTGTATCGATGTTAATGTTAAGAGGATTAATTTCTTTTGTTTAACTCATGTATGTTTTCATGGACAGGGAAGCTTAATCAATTTTCATTTTATATAAAAAAATGAAATACTTAATCAATAATATAGGTAATACTTATGCTGCTGCTACTTAGCTGTATAAGTGTTACCTATATTATTGATTATGTAGTTTATTTATTTATTAAATACTTTAAGCACATAAATGTACTGAGGCGGATTTAATTCCCTACGTATTTTCTATCAGTTGATTGGTAGAAAATGCCTTTGGGTGATGCAGAAACAAACAGTGGTAGATCGATCCTAGAAACCGACTGAAACGCCACCTACCGGGTCCAATTGTATTTTCAAACCATTCAGGAACCCATAAAAAGATAAGGATATACAAATATACCTACTAAAAACTGTAGATGTATTATAATAATAAGCACAAATAAATACACTAATAAAATACAAGAAATAATAAAACAAATAATGGAAATTATCTTTGTGACGATACTGCCAGCTATACTCGTACAGTATTATTTACAACTACCGATCATTGGATCGTTTTTATGTGAATTTTAAATGATTATAGTATTTATACTGTTACTAGGCTAGCAGAACATTAAGTAACATTTATACAGTGTATTTTCATTCAATGCCTCTTTGATATCATAAATATTTACCACAGTCGAAATTCACGATACACACTAAAATAACAGCCAGAGCGACTGAAATACACATTTATGAAACATCCGACACAATAGGTATCGGACATGTCCCGTGAACTCGCAACACTGGGACAGCGGCAGACATGTCAAAAAGAGGCCTGTCCCAACGAAAACTTTTAACACTTCGCTAACGTTTCATTTTTAGAATATTTTGTAAAGGGTCTCCGACATTTTTTGTTGTGACTCTGTTAGGCGACTTTTGAAGTGTCAACAGGGATGCTCTTTAGTGCTTATGCTGTTGGAAACTGTATCTTGTTTTGTGTGAGTTTATTACTTCTTTATAGTGTTACTAGGTAATAGGACTTTCAAACATTACCTACTCGTAGAAGACCCATACCCTTTTCATTCAATATTGAGAATATTCAGTAGTTGAATTCCCAATTATCAATCGAATATTTTAAGAAGATTGTATTTTCAATCTCCTGAAAATATTTGATTTCAAACAATAAATGCCAAATAGCTGAGTATGTTTCACTTTACAAAACGTCAAAATCCACACACTCCACACGAAACTAACTTTATTTATCGTCCAATATATCGAAGCCAAAACCTCTAAGTTGTACAATGTTAAATTTACGATCATCCACATGTAGCAGACGACATAAACTCAAGTCTACTGCACTTTACAAAATAACACTGACGTTTGTGCAACGTTGCCTTATGATGTGGCTACGTCTCTGCAACATGGCACTACATATAATGTGGCCATAATAAAACCAAACGCTATCGAAAGTTATGGCTGAGTCTTGTATTATTAGATTGTGACTTTCTAGAAGGCGGAAATTATATTTCCGATGTTATGGAGATGTCAACAGCGGTTTTTAGTAAATGTAAATACAGTGTTGTTGAAGTGGTGCTTATAGTTTCATATGTTAGGAAGCAGAAGGCTAAATACTGAGCTCTAGAAACTGAGTAGTAAGAATGTTTCAACTTTAAATGTAAATGCTAGAGACGATGACGGTGAAAAACAATCCAAAAGCAAACAAAAACAAGAAGCAGCAACTAAAAATTTAAATAACGATGACAACAAAAATGAAAAAAATAACAATAAATATAACCGAAGGACGGAATTAACGATTCTTCGTTAACTTTATAGAATAGCGGAAAGTTCGCCCTAAGTAAAACTTTCCACCATTTTATTTCACAATAAAAACTCAACTTAGTTTGGACTTAACGAGGTTGGGTGCTGCAAAGTTTAATCAATTCCATGACCGTTAAAACTGAGTGACGATAGTCGATCATTCTGTATTCTTAGCCGTGGAAAGTTCAAGATTAGAGCCGTTTTTTTTTTCAAGAGTTTTGAACCCTCCGCGATTTGGAGTTAGATACTGTTTTTGATGGTCTTCCTCGTTCACTTGTTTTTTAAAATTCGCGCGAAGTTTTTAGCATTGTCAGGTCATTAGCTGTTTTGTGCGTGACTTTAGAGTCAAATTAGAAACATGAATAATACTTGGGCGAATAAATTTGTAATAGGTACTTTTATTTGCAACCTCTGCTGAACATATAGACGAAAATGTCATGCAACGATATAATATTTTAAAGAGGGAAAGTCAATTAGCAGACTGTTAACCGTTTTGGACACTACGATATGTCAAAAACTTAATCAATCGTATTCCCTTTTCATTCAATACACTTTCCAATATGGAAATATATTTTGCAATCCACATAAAATTCTCCATGAATTGTGAGTAAAATCAGGGTACATTTTTATGCTCGGTATAATTTAAAATTCAATTGGATGATAAAAATTCAAAGGGAGAAAAAA
Organism: Cosmia trapezina; assembly: GCA_905163495.3. Classification (NCBI taxonomy): domain Eukaryota; kingdom Metazoa; phylum Arthropoda; class Insecta; order Lepidoptera; family Noctuidae; genus Cosmia; species Cosmia trapezina. The sequence goes on from LR991037.1 coordinate 22,327,535, forward strand.
GGAGAATCAGTGAGAGATTTCAAATTTATGATTGCGTAATTAGCATATAACGGTAGCCATTTTGATTTCTCTTAAAAGTGTGTCCTTTGGACGCCGTCAAAAACTCAATTTTCCTCCTCCTGTAATTGGGACAAATCACCAATTAAGGAACTTAATTAGGAGGCTGGTTTAGTATTCATTTTATGTTCTTGACTTGTTTAAAGACATATTCTATCGTCTTTTACAGTTTCTTGTAATTTTGTAACTTTGTAATTTCTTCGAGCATATCAAATTAGTTTATAATTAGATGATTCGTTTCATTAATTTTGTGGCTGATTAAAATTGTAATTTAAGTCAGAGTCATTGTTACATAATAAAAAGTAAAACACTGTATTTTATATTATGTAGAAGCACTGCAGTATTCCTTGCCAACGCGAACGCCAAGATGAAATTTAAAATTCTATATTTGGTAGGTACCCCTTCCGCAAGAAATGCGTAAAAGAAACTGCTTTAGAGTCGCACATGGGCTTGAACTATTCAAATAATATTCACAAAGCGTTCCAAGTAATACATTCAGAAATTCAGAATTCTACATTCAAGAAAGCAGTAAACCCGAATGCAAGTCTCGAAAACGTATCATAAGAATAAGCAAACATATAAATCTGGGAGAGAAAATCTCGATATTTGCGGTATCGACATGTTCCTAAGTAAAAACACCACAGAATACTCGATGTACTATCGGCTTACTGCCAAACCGGTAGCACGATGTGCTTTATAGCGACATATGGCGTTAGTGAGGCCACAACTGCATCGACTGTACAAAATTTAGAAGTTGCAACACCAGCTGATTTTCTTTTATTTTTGTCTGTTACTGCGAAGACTTTGAACTTAATTTGTTTTTGTGTCTCGGTCCTGTCGAAATACACACTGCAGAACAGAAGGAAGGAATTTTGAGTGTTTTAGTGGCTACATGTAAAACTGAACCAACTTTTATCCGCAAAATCAAATGAGTTTACTGTAGAATTGTCTTTCTTTATGTTTGATGAATTCTGACTTTGTGTTTGAAAGCTTGTGTCAAAGTCTTTCTTGTCACTCTACATAAATCTGCATCTCAAAACTCAACAGATTCAGTATCAACAACTACCGTTTCAGTATTCAGGATAACTTTATTAGTACTACCCTCATGCAAGTCCGCCTCTCGCACACTCAAAACCTCGGGAACATATTGTACTCAATGCGCCTAGTTTCAAATCTACATTTCGTCTATCTAAATCCGAATAGCTAACATTGTATTTAAGCGAGAAAAATAGGACGAAGTAGAAACTAAACTCCATGTTTTATTCTTAGTTTTTTCTTTACTGTAAGTAGTTTTAGATTAGAGAGGTTTAATAAGTCATAATAATTCTTGTGTCGTTTGAAAAACGGAACCACAACGACTGTTCTTATCTTTTCTTTGAATATAATATTCTACAGCTCCAAAGAGAATTTCAATAAGCAAATACACCTTATTATAACTAACCATTACTAAGAATCGTTGTTTAATTTTAAAGTACAAAGCTCATCTGTTTCGTATCTCGCGTTATTTGGTTTCATGTCAGCTATCTCGCGCTCCCCCGGGGGCGAAGTTACAAGTAGGTCAGGACATACAATGTTACAATTAATTAATTTCATATTTTCATTGAGATTCTTGTAAATATGTGTTTTACACACGTTCAATTGAATATTGTGTAGTGTAATTGAATATCTGGTGTATATTTGCTTTTTTTTTTACTGTAACATGTTCATAATATTTTTTGTGTTAACTGGTTAAGTTAATACGTAAATAATTTACGTTATTTCCTTTAGCAAATCTCTTAATTATCTACCTATATTAGAATAAAACGATAGTTTAATCAAAGTATAAAGATTTGAATGATACCAAAACGATAAAAAATTACAAGATCCTGAAAATCAAATGACAAAAAAAATAAACAAACAAATGACATCAAAATCGCTGCCTAAGTTAAAAAGGGCACACTCAAGATAAAAAGTAAGTTAAAAACGTTAACATCGTCCTTTTAATAATTAAATAATTTCAGCAGTCGTGTACAAAGTTAGTCTTCGCTTTAGTGCCCGCATACACGACTCAAAATAGTCCTTTCACTGCATTCGCTTTGACAACACTTTAGCTTCGTCCAGATGGTGCCAACGACGGTGACGTGAGATGTCGGCTTACATTAATTATATCGGGACAGTTACTGGCTGCAACCCCAGGCTAAATTTAGGCTCGGTTAGCTGAAACCGGTGCCGTGAATATAGGCTTTTATAAAATTTCACGGTGGGATTTTTTTTGAAAGATGTCTGGCATTATGCGTTGTATTTTTATAAGATTTATTTGGGTATAAATAACACACGCCGCGCCCCCGGTTTACTCCTTATGCAGTGGCCTATGTGACCCCATGAAACAGGAGGTTTCAGGGACTAGTGTGAATCTTTGAGTTCATTCGACCAATCGAGTCTGGTCAAATCGCGCTGGGGTCGTTGCACTTCATTCATTCATTCATTCATTCACACCTACCTGTATTAAAAATAGCCGTGTGCGTTGAGTGGAATAAAAAATGCTAAATAATAAAAAAGGAAGTAAGTACAATTGATTTCTTTTCTTAAGTTTGAAATTAATTATAGGTATTGAAGAATGAAATGGGAAAATTAGAAGCGATGACAACAGTCGCTATAATATGATCAATTAATAATATCAATCATTATAGGAACCTTGTGAGAAATTGGCAAAGTATACAATCCTCAGCCACACTGATAGTTCTAGTTTAAAAACATACATTATTAAATTACTTACGAACAATACTGACGATAATCCAGCTTCCCATACAATATACCTAACTAGGAGCTCAACAAGAATTGAGAGCTGCAATATTTTGATAGTCAATTAACACGGTAGCCTGCAGCTTAGGTTATTACGGAGTCATGTTGCCCTGGTACCGATAATCCGTATTTAGGAACATTTATATGTACCTCAACTCTAGATGCACGTAATTTTGCACAAGAGTTCATCTTAGGTGAGCACTAACAAAGGAGTTTTCAATAGCGGATGAAAGTTTGTATGGAAGTTTGTAATTTTGCCGATGGAAAATCCCTTCGGTCAAAATTACTTACTTATTTATTTATAATAAATAAGTAAGTAATTTTCTTAATTACTTTTTTTGTACTTACTTATTTATTTATAGTAAATAAGTAAGTAATTTTCGTTGAAAAATAAAAAAAAGGTCGATATTATTATAATTTGGCTGGCTTGAGAAGAATATAATTTGTAAAGTTTCACTGTAGAAAACATTAAAATTAAACTATTAAAAAACTTTTTACAAAAAAAAAAACAACCGACTCCCGAAAAAACACTACAAAGTGAAAAATAACTTTAATTTCGGAAGTCGGTGTCTTTGGTTTTTTATTTACTTTGGTTTTTTTTGCCACCGACTTCCGAAATTAAAGTTATTTTTCACTTTGTAGTGTTTTTTTGGGAGTCGGTTGTTTTTTTTTTTTGTAATAAGTTTTTATTTTTCACTTTTTAGTGGTGCCTACCCCACACAAATCTGAATACCACTCTGCAAAATAAATTAGAGCATCATCCACATAGACTAAATGGGAAAAATACGTATTAAATTATTGAAGCTAACTCAAAAGCCACTCATCAGAACTTGAAGATAATTTTTTGCGACCATCTCAGGAGTATACCATTTCAAATAAAAACTTTGCAAAAAGGAAAATACGTCGCGCTATGTCGTGTCAGAAGTTTGGTAGGCGTAGTTTTAGTTGACGGAGATAACGAGGCTACGAAATCTGCCTTCTGACAATCAAGGCCACACAATAACATACATCTCAAGTAGCGCAACTTGAAGCGGCATATAGTTACCATTAAATCATTTATAGCCAGAGTGCACCTCATGACAATTCCAATAAGCCCAAACACGGCTAGTATACATTGTTTTATTACTGAGTTCCGATGCCTACCTTCCGGCTTCTTCATCAGATCGGTTCGATGGTACCATTTTCATCAGAACCATTTATTTAAAGCTTCGTCATAGTCGCTTAACTTATTAATCGAGATATCTTATCGCCACCCGTGAAATACTTATCATCGTTGAAGAGTTCCCGTGACTTTCTGTTCTTCATCAGTTCCACTTCACCAGATGATACTTTCTAAATGCAAATGCTTGATTTGTTGATGAAAATACCAAAATAGCTATAAGTATGCCTATAATATTTGAGGAGTTCCCTCGATTCCTTATGGATCCCATCATCAGAACTGGATTTTGACAAAAATGGGACCAATCTGGAAGTTTACCCTTTTAAATAAAAAAAGAATTTTCCGAATCGGTTCATAAATGACGTAGTACTGAGGTAACAAACATACAAAAAAAAAAACATACAACCGAATTGAGAACCTCCTCCTTTTTTGAAGTCGGTTAAAAATGCCCCAAGTGAACTGCTTACCTACTATAAATAAATAAAAATAGAACTAAGTTACTTCAGATCACAAAAGACGTACTCAACGCGGCAAATACAAAGTTGAAGCGAGAAAAATACTTCGTGTCATAAACTAAGACAAAATGTCCCGAGCACTGTCCAAGCTTTTGTGTGGGACATTTCATTTCTGTAAAGTGACCATGATTTGTTCATACGAAGGACAGTACGAGTATTGAAGCAAATGGACCGTGTTGTCGATATGTACCGTGCACATTGATTTTGAACTCTTTGTATAAAATTGTAATAGAAATGTTTTTGCTGATTTTAATGGATTAGGTATCGTATTTGATAGATAGAGATATTGTGTTGTTGTTTGATTGGTATGCAATCTGGTGTAATCCAATTAAAATCTGACGAACATTAAGACAACATATCATCACGCCTGTATTCCCCGAAGAGTTAAGCAGAGGTACACCTATAGTACACCCACACTTCGGTAGTTTATTCAAGTCTTGGTGCTATACTAGAGACAAATGATGCAATTGGAGGCAATTGATGTAGAATATGTAAATATATACAGGGTGTAAGTGTAAACAGTAGCAAACTTTTAAGGGGTCATTGTACTCATTATTATGAACAACTTTTAGTATGGGACCAAACCTGAAATCCCGAAAAAAAATCAGCTGTTCAGTACACTTATGTCCGCATAATTTGTGAAAGTTTTAGGGAACAGCTGACTTTTTTTTCGCGTTTGGTCCTGTCATACTAATAACAGTTGTTCATAATGATGAGTACAGTGACCCCTGAACTAGCCGAATGCTGTAATTACAGACACAATTAAAAAGCTATTGTGTCTCGTGTGGATCCACGTTCCGGCACACGACGGGTTAAAAGGTTGCCACTGTTTACACTTACACCCTGTATACATATTTATGGTAGTTTATAAATGTATACTTAAAGTACATGACATACAAGAATAAGAAGCCGATACTGTGTCTAGCAAGTAGTATTTAAAGCATAATCAACTAACGTATTACGTACATACATTCGAATTGAAGTCAAATTCCGAAAAAGACAAAACAGCCGAGAAAAAGATTAACTTCAACTTCAACCAACAACAAACAACGAATTAAATAAAAGCCACATCACCACCCTCAAATAAACAAAAGAAACCAGAAAAACAAAACAATATCTGAAATATTTAAAAGAAACAGCAAGTCATTATGACGTCACTCAGTACTACCATCATACCACTGACTATTTTGTACCGGTGCGGTGTTATTAGCACATCGAGTATTAGAAAGAAACTATCACAAAGGTAAGAGTGACAGAGATAACGCTCTACAAAGTCGAGGTATTGCTGTACACTGTACATTTGCTGATGCGTATACTGTACATTTTCGTATACTATTTGCTAATATATATACTGTTCCACTGAGTTGGCACAAAAATTCTTCAGCAGAATCTGTCTTGTAACAATGTCAACGCTGTTTGTTATCTCAGAAGTTTGGGGGACCAGGACTGTGCACGGGGGGACGGAATATGCTGACTATGTTTTGGCAAAATTTTTGGTGTAATTTTGTATGTGTAGTTCGAGTTTTGTTAAAGTGAGGGCAAGCAAGTTTGAGAATTTCTATACTGATTATTTTAAATTATTTTGGCAACAATCTCGGAAGAAAGTTTCATGTGAGCAGCAGAAGTCTGCTGTGATAATAAGAACATTTCTCGAATGGTTTACCTAAAACAATCTGGTTTACCAGAGGCTAGCTATACAGAAACTAAAAACATGATTTAAGAGCCCATACTACCTCAGGTTTTTATCTCACTCGCACGATACTACTCGCGGACTTAGTGCAGTGCTGGGTGCCGATAGTTTAGGTAATTGCTGTATAAAGTGAAAATAATGGCACTTAATTTAAAAAAATATATAAGACCTGCTTTACAGTTAGTTCAGTTAGCATGCAAAGTTTTAGAATCTAATTTGAAGTATTTCTGAATACCAGCGGTTTATTGTTCGGTTTGGAGGTAACTTTGGATTTGTTTTTCTATCGAGGAAATTTTATGGAATCGTGTTTTGGAATCCTCAACTTTATTTATAATTTATATCAATGACATGCCCAGAGAAATACATCATCCTATGGTTTTGTTTGCTGATGATAGCACGGTAATTTTTAGTGACATCAATGATGCACCGACTCTTGAGAGAGAAATAAACCACTGTCTCCAAGTATTGATAGAATGGATGGGTGTGAATAATTTAAAAATAAATATTGACAAAACGAAAATTATGACATTTGAGCAAAGAACTGACCATAAAAAACCTGACATAAAATATCAAGACAAAATAATATCGGAAACGAGTACCACAAAATTTTTAGGACTGGAACTAGATAGAGATATGTCTTGGAAGGCTCACACTGACAGTGTATGTAAACGTCTGAGTCAGTTTTCATATGCTCTACGCAATCTCGTAAAGGAGGTCAGTCAAAAAGTTGTGGTAATGGCGTTTCATGCACATGTCACATCCACGTTACGATACGGGATAATATATTGGGGCAACTCCACAAACATGGACAAGGTGTTTAGAGCTCAGAAAAGGTGTGTGAGGGCAGTATGCGGCATTCCAAGCACGGAAAGCTGTAAACCGTTTTTTGCCAATCTTCGTATATTGACGGTACACTGCCTATACATATATGAGGTGGCTCTATTTGTCAGAAAAAATCTTCATTTGTTTGGAACACTTAACAGTGCGCGATATAAAAATAAAATAAGCGGTAGACCACACAGAAAAGCCATATTTGGTAAAAATTTTTTAGTTATGGCTTCGCAGATATATAACAAACTGCCTAAATGTTTATTAGACTGTAACGATTTTAATATATTTAAAAGACAGTTAAATAATCTGCTGATAAGTAAGACGTATTACAAAGTAAGTGAGTACCTGACAGACAAAAAAATATGTGTAAAATAGTCTTATGGTAGATACTTTTTAAGTCCGATTTTCATAATTCATAATTTATTTGTTTAATTTAATTTATTTTAATTTTGTGATTATTTTAAGTGTTGACGCTACGGTGTTAATATGTGACATACACGCTAAACTAATTTAATTTATTTTGTTTTTGTTTGATATGGTGACTGTATCTTTTATTTGATTAAATTGTAAATTTTGATTTGAGATAGAAAATTTTGCATGCCTAAATTGGTAGGACACAATGAACTGCGCATTCACTAACATCTGAAATATAATATGTACTGTGTTCAGCAATAAAGATTTGAATTTAACATATATTTATTTCTAAATTAATGCTGCAGTATTTTCGACATAACGGAGGATCATGCCAAGCCATTTCATGTAGTATCATAGGCTCTTAATTATTAATAGTTTGCAATCATAGTGCAGTAGGTATGTACCTACCAACCAATCCAATTAATTTATCACCTGCCTAGCCTTTTCCCGACTATGTTGGGGTCGGCTTCCAGTCTAACCAGATGCAGCTGAATACTAGTATTTAACATGGAGCGACAGTCTATCTAACCTCTACAACCCAGTTACTGAGTAATAAGTACGATACCCCTTCGTAAGCCCGGTTGTCAGACTTTCGGGCTTCTGACGACCTGTAACAACCGTCAAAGATCCGCGAATGACAGCCGGGATCAAAGGCTTAACGTGCTTTCCGAGGCATGGAGGGGTCTTGGTATATAAAGATGGTTACCCATCCAGGGGCCAACCGCGGCAAGCAAAGCTTCACCTGATAGATCGACCCATGTGGCTGTTATTATTTAGCTGCAAGCCTGCTACAGTTAAAGTGGCTGTTTCTACTTATCTTCACATAAGTACAACTTCATAGGAGCCAACGAAGCGAACTAGGTTGCCATGGTAACCAGCTGAGACCCCCTTGTACTTATGCATTACTGCATTCATGGGTTTAGTTAATAATCTAGTTAGTTCAGAAACATGTTCGAGAAGCGTAAATAGCTTAACAGTTATAGCTTTGCGTTCTGAGTAGAATAATTATTTAGCAGTTTATGACATAAACTGCTAAATAACAAAAAATATGAACAAACAATTTCACCTTTCTAAAATAGGTGAAATTGTTTGTTCATATTTTTATGTTTGTATAATGTAATCTCTGGAAGTAGTTGCTCATCCGATTACAAAAATTCCTGTATTGATTGAAAGCTACACAATTTCCAAGTATTTCATTATACTTATATTTTAAGTTAAAACAAGTTTTACGCGGACAGTCGTGATCAAAAGCTAGTTTGTAATAAAAGTTATTATTTAATTATTTATTTATTTATTCAAATCTCCCTTGCAACTATCATTACAGGTATTTACAAATCTACACTATATAGCCTTAGGCATACGAGATTTTTATTAAAGCTCTTTTTACAAAAAAAAAATGAAGCTGAAGATTTTTTTTTTTTTTTTAATAAAATTATCATGTGATCCTGTTCCCTTTACATAAAGAGCTACAAAAAAATTACAGCAAATAACTACAATTTCAAACAATAAACTCTGGAACCAATACAAGTAGTAGCGAGGAATCGGTAACGTGCAGCCAAACCTCTTGATTTATACCACTGCTGGCTCTTAAACGTGGTGGCTCGAGTCCCAATAGAGCGTGAACCGAGCTTGTGTGTTCTTGTCACAAGCCTTCGAACGAGCTGGAAAAAGTACGGATTTTGAAAAGTGGACAAATTGAATTGACGGTTTCCGTTGGAAAATTTTTCGTTTGATTTTGTTTTGTGAGTTTTTTGGTAGAACTTATGTTTTTATTATTTTATTTTATTTTATTTATTCGGAAGAACAAACAATTACACATTACATATTACAAATAAATAGAAAATAAGAAGTTATACAAATGTGCAACCAACAACGTTCTCCACAGATACACAAAAAGACAAAGACAATATTGATAAAGTAAAAGTCGGACAGAATAGAAGAAAAAAAAATACACAAAAGAAAAAAATTATAAAGACAATTATATTACCAGTCTAATCCGGTAACTGGGTTGCGCAGGTCAGATAGGCAGTCACTCTTGCATGTAAAATACTGATATTCAGCCGCATCCGGTTAGGCTGGAAGCCGACCACAACGTAGTTGGGAAAAGGCTATTTATATATTTTTATGTTGGTGTTATCATAACATATGTCCTTACATATACAGGGTGGAAACTTTCAGCGGGGCAGTAAGGGGGAGTACCTTATCCATTGCAGCTACACGAAAATAGTCTTAGGATTATTATTTTTATTTTTTATTTAATAATAACGATTTCGAAATTTGAATTGTTTTTAAACTTATATTTTTATTCAGTCAACAAAAAGATCTCAACCGTCACTAAAAAGCTTTTGCGTAAAATTTTCATACAAAATGTACGGGAAAAGTTTTTTGCAATTTGAGACTTTTTGAGTACTCCAACGATGGTTGGTGCCATATAAATTTTTGATCAGTATTAGAAACAGGATCGATTGGCATCAAAAAATGTTTTTGTGTAAAATGGCTATTTTCTTGCTAACTGTAATTTTTTTTTGAAAATCTGTGAATGGGTATCAAAATTCCATAAAAAATTATGGATAGTCTCCTAAGACCATTTTCGTGTAGCTGCAACGGATAAGGTACTTCCCCTTACTGCCCCGCTGAAAGTTTCCACCCTGTATAATACCAGCAATGTTATACAAAAATAAACAAATCCTTGATATTGGAACAATAAATATTTTCAAGGGAAGTATGACGAAATCATTTAGAGTCCATAACCAAAAGATCGTAACATAATTTAACAAAAACTTTATAATCAAAATTAATATTCATTTTCATCTGTGTCACAAAAAAACATTACTCGCCTCCTTTCATTTTGTTTCATAAGTGACATTACCAACCTTTTAGCCGTCGCGTAAAAAATTACCAACAATCAAATTTGAATCAACTTCCAAGCGACCGCGACCATTGACGGAGTCCTCGACCCCATTTTAGCTTTTATGTACTTAATTTGCTTTACTCGTTGCAGAAGAAAGAACATTTTATTTTTCCTTTGTCGGTTTTCAGTTCAATGAATTTAAAAATTGAACGCAGAAGTGTGAAGTTAGCTTAGAATCTGCGGCTAACATACAATTCATCTGATAGATTAACGAGGAAGCGCATAAACTTTATTTTATGAAACTACTAGATAAAATCAAAATGTGAAAACATAATACAGGTGTAAAGTTCACTCATCGTCCATAAAAAAGGGAAGATCCTCCAAACAGACGGATGTTGTATCTGGTGGGCAACTGCCCGACGATTGATGTCGGGACGTTGTAATGCTATTTGCGCGGTAAACTTTGATTGCGCGATGCAGGATTTTGCGTGACGTCAGTGTGAAGCGTAGTTCGCATGTGGCGATGTAGATGCCACCACACATACATACATAACAAATATATAAACATACATACACATACATAATAGATTACAGGTAAAAAATACCCGGAAAAGACAAGACAAGTCTACTATTCAATATAGCGAAATTGCAAAGCAATAGCGCAACAGAGGCTTTTGAAAAAAGAAGTGTCCGTGTTATTGGGCGTATTGCCAGTAATTGATAAACTATTCGTACTTATCCTAATGATAAAAATGCGAAAGTGAGTTTATTTGTTTGTTTGTTATGTTCTCACGCTAAAACAGCTGATTTGAATGAAATTTGGCACATGGGCAGACCATGACCTGCACCCTAATTGCGTAACACATTATCAATCGGAGTTGGTTTCATTTTGACAGTTCAACAACATAAATTGCGTTATTGACGTTGTCGAGCAGACAATTTGTTTTAAAATGATTCAAACTCCGATTGATAATGTGTTACGCAATTAGGGTGCTGAGTTAGGCCATAAGATACGTTTTATCCCTGTAGTACATTCCCGTCGGATAGTACCCGATCTCCACGCATGCCTAGCCGCGGGCAAACGCTAGTAATATAATAATTTAAAAAAATACTAGATAAGTCTGTTTGTTCGATTTCCGATTTAACTTCTACGGCCCGAGTGTTTCAACCCCAAACTGCTCAATAATATAGCTCCCGATAAGGTTGCTATATTTATATATTTCCCGGATAATTAAAAATTACTAGTTTAGAGCCTGTCAAGCGAGTCGTGTCCCATGAAAAAGGCGGCAAATTCAAAAATCTTAAAGGTGTCAATACTGATATAGTATGCTGAAAACATGTTTGATAGGTACTTCAATTTTTGTAGATAAAAAATTTCTTTGGGATAAATTAAAAAAGTGCAATTCAATGTAGGTTGTATTTATTAGTCACAATTAGATCTAAAATCAGAATCTAGAAATTCAATGCCTTCATAAGAGAAATCACTGTCAGTATCATCACGTACAAAAATGATGAAGGGTTCCAACTCCGTTTCGGTTATTCTGTAGATAAGAATAGAATAAAATAATTTATTTGTAAAACACAGGTAATTTACATAAAAAGATCTTAAATGTTAAGTAGTGCGCCCCTTACTTACCCCTTACCCTTACTTTCCCTTACTTTATATTTGTTTTCTACATTAATATTGTGATCTGTGCATTTTTTCATTAAATATATTTCTTTTCCATTCTTTTTTAAATTTCCATTAATATAAATTAGATAATTGAGCTAAAAGTATCAAAATGCTGTAGAAATGAAATGAAATGAAATGAAATGAAATGAAATGAAATGAAATTGTTTATTCTGTAAATAGGATATCGAAATCACTTTTACACGTCATATTTTTTTTTTTTTTTAAATAAGCTAGATGAAGTCGACATTTCCTATCTGACTACCCTGAGAAGAAATGGCGAAACAAACTCAGGGGTCAAAGTCTCTTTTATTAAAGTCCAGACATAATCTTGGTCAGATCATGTGAGGACCATGTAGATCCAGTCTGAAATGGTCTTTTGAGGAAAGAACCATAAAAATTTGAGTGGACCTGTCCAGTCAGTGCAAGCATTTGTCAACAATCGTGCAGCTCAACTCAGGATTTCAGGAGCTCAATAACTCGACGAACAATACCAAAGAAAGGACGTTTGGGTAGGTCGCATAAAGTACTCAAAAATATCAGACCATCAATAATACTAAAAAAAAAAAAAAAAAAAAAGATCCACATAGTGCTCACATTTACAATAATTTTAATTTTTTAACAATTTACATTGATTTTTTAACAAAGGTTTGTCATTTTATTTATTATAATGAGTTTTGGTATTATATATATTACAAAGTTGATTGAATAGCTCAAACCCAAGCTTTTTTGTCTTCTAAATAATCAGAAATTTTATAGTAGCCCTTTTTACAAAGTTTGGTTTTAATGCAGCTTTTAAATCGTTTAATGGGCAAGTTTCGAATGTCAATGGGAAGTTTGTTGTAAAAGCATATACATTGACCCATGAACGAGTTGCCTACTCTGTGGAGACGAGTGCGATGTACAGCAAGATTGTGTTTATTCCTAGTATTTAAACTATGAATATCGGACATCTTCTTAAAATTGGATATATTTTTGTGTACATACAATAGATTTTCAAATATATATTGAGAGGCTACAGTCAGAATATTTATTTCCTTGAACTTCTCTCGAAGGGAATCCCTTGGACCTAGATTGTAAATGGCTCGAACAGCCCTTTTCTGTAAAACAAAGATAGTATTAATGCCCGCACAGGTTCCCCAGAGAAGAATCCCATAAGACATAAGGCTATGAAAATAACTAAAATAAACAATTCTGGCTGTATCCACATCAGTTATCTGTCGAATTTTTTTAACAGCATAGGCGGCCGAACTAAGCCTTCCTGACAATTTTTCTATGTGTGGGCCCCATTGCAATTTACCGTCAATGGTTATTCCAAGAAAAACCGTCGACTCAACAGGGTCCAACTCTATTCCATTAAGTTGAACATTGGTAGTTAGCTGCCTGACATTTGGCGTTGAAAATTTGATTAGTTTAGTCTTTTTTTCATTCAGGAGAAGATTATTTACATTAAACCAATGGACAACCCTAGAGAGTGCATCGTTAACTTGTTCAAAGTTGACTAACTGACGTTTGATTTTAAAAATGAGGGAAGTGTCATCTGCGAATAATACAATCTTGTGATTGTCCCTTATGTGATAAGGTAAGTCATTTATATAAATAAGAAACAAGAAAGGACCCAGAATTGAACCCTGTGGAACGCCCATAGTGACCGCAGATCCTGCAGATCTCTTGCCATTAACATCTACCCTTTGAATTCTGTTGTTCAGATAAGAAGTCAGAAGGTCGAGAGCCCTGTCCCTTATACCATAGTGGTACAGCTTCCTGATGAGTGTATCATGATTTACGCAATCGAAGGCCTTGGACAAGTCACAGAAAATGCCAAGAGCATCCTGCGACTCCTCCCAGGCCTCGAATATGCTCTTCAGTAATTCCACGCCCGCGTCTGTAGTTGAACGACCCTTTGTAAAACCAAACTGTTTCAGATGAAGTAAATTATGTGTATTGAAATGTCCTAACATTTGTTTTAAAATTATTTTTTCAAAGATTTTGCTCAATGTAGGTAATATCGAAATAGGCCGAAAATTAGTGGGATCAGTCGGGCTGCCAGATTTGAACAGTGGAATCACTTTGCTAAGTTTCATCAGATCAGGAAATACACCAGACGCAATACAAGAATTAAAAACAATTGATAAAAAGGGTGCAATAATATCAATTATTGAAGACATGGTATGTACTGATAACCCCCAAAGGTCAGCAGTTTTTTTTACCTCGAGATCTTTAAAAGAATCTATAACGTCTTTAGCAGTAACAATTGCGAATTTAAAGTGTTTATCACATTCTGGTACACATTCTTTTAGTATTGAGTAAGCAGAAGTGGAGGACGACGATGACAGAGCTTTGGTTGTTAAAATGGGAATATTAGTGAAGAAATTTTCAAACTCAGTAGCCACCTCCACGTCTGCCTTAATATCTACATCATTGATTTTTAGATGGAAGTCACGATTCCGAACTGTCGTTCTTCCCGTTTCTGAATTAATAATATTCCAAGTTGTTTTAATTTTATTTCCAGAACATTTTATTTTATTTTTAATGTGTATGGCTTTTGCTGACGAACAGGCTTTTTTAAAAGTTTTAGAGTAATTTTTAACAAATTCTTTAAATGTTTCATCATAGTTATAGGTTTTTTCATGGTACAATTCATATAATTTCTGCCTACTTTTATAAATACCTGGTGTTGCCCAATCACTAAATATAACGCGGTCACAAACAGGTAATGTTTTTGATGTGAATACCTTCCTAAACTCACAATTGATGAGGTTAAATAGTATAGTATAAGCTTGATCCGGGTTGGTGTGATAAGGCAAATCTGGTAGTTTTTCTATTAAATTCTTTTTAAATTGTTCTAAGCGACTTTTGTTTACCGGAACAAAACTAACAAGTTTTCTTTGAGCTCTGACTATTTTCTGAGGGAAAGTGACTAACTGGCCACAGTGATCAGAGTCCAACTCATTTATAATTAAATGGGTAGAAGGTCTTGAGTTTGAAAAAATATTGTCAATACAGGTAGCACTAGTGGCAGTTATTCTAGTCGGCTCAAAGAATGTATTGTACAAATTATATGACTTTAATAAGGTTATAAACTTATTTACAGAAGGTGATGTTTCCAGTATATTAATATTGAAATCTCCACAGACAACAACTGTTTTATTACTGTTACAAGTCTTTAATAATACTTCTTCCATATATTTCTCAAAAACATCATATGAAGCACATGGGGGCCTGTACACGCTCATTACAATGAACTGCTCAAGCTCAATGCAAGCTATTTCAATAACTCGCTCAACAGAGAGGCTCACTATATCCTTACGTTCTTTAAATTTCATATTGTTACGAACAATTATTAGAGATCCACCACGTATCATATTAACCCTGCTGAATGAGCTGGCAACCTGGTGGTTGTTAAAGCTGAACATGAACTGGTGGTCTTTTAACCAATGTTCAGTTACACAAAGGATATCAATATAACTACAGTTCATGAACAGCTCCAATTCTAATTCCTTACCTATCACTCCCTGTATATTTTGATGAACTATTTTTAGAGTATTATTATCACATTTATTTAAGGTACTATAAATTGATGGGTGTGCTATTAAAGAAGGACTTTTTGTAACATTTACATGATTTAAATCAGTATTTAAATTTTCTTCATTTATTAAGCAAGAGGTTTCCTCTATTGTCCTAATTTCTAATTTAAATGATAATCAATGTCATTAGTTGCTGCCAAATTATTGGCAGAATTATTTAAAATGTCATTGCATTGCTCAAAAGAAGCAAGTTGTTTAGCCAAATTTTTGGCTGAAATAGAAAAAAAATATGATAGCGACACAGCTATCTGTCTTTTGAAGTAGTTAGGAAGATAGTACATAACAATATTATATCTATCTCTTGTCAAATACAAATTATTACCAACATAATTGTTAGTATCAACTAAATGGAATAGATTATTATTGAATGTCAAATTATGTAGTGTCATGTTTATTTCAAATCTTAACTCATTTTCTTCCTGTTGTAGCTAAGAACAGAAGTTGTGACAATCCGTTTGACAGATAATAGTATTGCCATTATAAGAAATCAGTTAAATGATCGTGGACACGACTCGCTTGACACACTATCATAAACCTATAAGTCAGAACAATTACAAAAATATCATCCAAGTTTTGCATCCTATTTGAGAGAACACCAACTTCTTATTTCGAGTAACATCCAAAAGGGTTTAAAACACGTTCTACCATATTAGACGGTCTGAGGTTTCCGTAATTATGTAAGTTTTTGCGGTAATACGCACCAGGGATACATGAAGAAATGTAAGATTTGCTTAATGCGGGCTTTTCGTCTTGAGAATGTAATTAAAAATGTATAGTTACATCATACTGCTGTAAATGGGTTTGCGGTGAAGCAATTTTGTCGGCGAATTTGAGGACTGTTGGTAATTAATTAGAGTTAATATAAAGATGAATGTGTAATACTTTTATAGTCTGTATACGTTACGAGTACGTGTATGTTGTAGATTCATTTATAATCCATGACTTTACTGGTGCGATTCATCAAATGGAAAAATAGATCTGAATGGAATATTCGCAGAAAACCGAAAAATTCAGAATAATTTGAAAACATTACAGTTAATGGATGTTTATTTTATTTTGTGAATTGCAAACCACACTCATCTTTTGGAAAAATAAACATTGCTATGTTAAAATACCTACGACAAAAATAAAATTGTACAGAAAAGCATTTCTGCAGTCATTTAAAACCACATAAACTACCTACATTTATTTAGGAACATTTAACTATCTCCAAAACGGCCATAAAACCCTCCATCGATACGAACCCAGCAGTAATTCGTAAACACTTTACGAATCCCTTAAAACCCGCAGTACCAGCACTTCAGAAACACCTTAGAGCTTACGCGAAATTAAGTAACTCCCCGAACTGGGCAGTTCTGGTGCAGTTAGCGTTAATGGGGAACATTCCTCCCTCGGAATTCCTTGTTCGCCTATTCCCTGGGAATTTTCCCGGTACTGCGCTGAGAAATTTTTCTGTTCTTGTACTTAGTAGTAGACACGTTATTACTTCATTCCACGAAACGCTGGATTTAGTTTCCCTGGATTGTCTGTTCCGGGATTTTTCTGCAGAATTTTTAATGTTTGTTTTACGTTTGGATTGCGTTTAATGTTCAAGTGATGCATGGTTTTATTATAATAAAGTTAAAGATTAAGAAAGATTAAGAAGATTAAGTTTTTAGTGTCCGCACTAAAAACTTTTTTTTTTTTTTTGTAATACCGTTTGTACCGTTCCCACAGACAAACCGTGAAAACGGTTTTGCGGGGCATAGTTCTTAGCTTAAGGTTTTGTTTGTAAAATGTTATAATAAAATAAATAAAAAAAAAAAAATAACCTTCTGCTGTTTTTTTCATCTTCAAGATGATATATACCACTTTTATTACCTACTGCTATCATTATTTGAAACATTTTGAGCTGTTACTGAACACAGAACACGCAAAGATATTATTATAGCTACCGCAGTGCTAATGACCGTAACGTACCTTATTTAATTTAAAAGCCACATTAAAAAAATCTTCACAGCTAAAATCGCTTCGAAAAAAATTATAACAGAAAAAAATCACTATTTTTCATAATAGATGAACTTAAAATTCCATTAAATTTTACAATAACGTCTCAAGTCTTTATTTTTAAGTGCAAATGAAGGTATTCCCGCTTCGTAATAAAGATATTCGTTGGTAACCTCCAGCAAAACATTCATAAGGATATTTACAGGACATTTTCATCTTTCTATTAAAATTTTCCTTACTACTTGCGTATTCAATTTTGGTCAACATTTAATGTTGTAAAATTTGATGGATATTGTTTTCTAATTATTTCTTTTGATGTAATGTAGATTCTGTTAACAAATAGAACTTTAAATATAACAACAGTTTCTTAATTACTTTTAGCTGAAGCTTTACTAAACTGCTAAAAAATACAAAATATTTGTAAATAGCTGCAGAGCTATAAACAATCCATAAACGATTATAACTCTTCAGCTATTTATAAACCTTTCACTTACTCACTCTTTCCTTCACCACCAAAAGACAAATGAAACAAATTTTTACCAATTCCGTTCTACGCTCAAACTTTTCCTATTACGAAAATTGTCCTCTAAGCACAATAAATTAATGACGAAGCACTTTGAGTACTTGTGGCTGCAACAAAAGTTATATTAAATAAAGTTTCTAATTCCTCATTTGCACGTGTCGGATGTTGTTGGAATTCTCCAACTTACAATATATCCTTTTCAGGAGTAAATTCATCATGTGGTGAAAGGCTTGGAGAAGTTTAGTACAGTAAATTTAACTTTAAGGATTCTAATTACAAGGTATAATTTTGATCATCCACATCTCCGGTGTTTCAAAAAAGGCTGTGCATAATGAGGATGATGATGATGATTAAGAAGGTTTATGGACATGTAGATACTAAATAATATATGAGAACAGTGCCTACCAACAAAATTAAAGATAGACATAAACAGATAGTTATAAAGAAAACTTATTAGATACTGCTAAACAACAAATCAAATCCATGCATGATTATGTAAATATAGTTTAGCTATTCACATTTATGTATATTGCATTGCAAGAGTTACGAAAAAATCCAGATAAGGTCAGTAAGTCAGGAAATATAAATGAAAGAGAATGAAGTACCAATCTACTACAGAATTTAGCTAAAATGCATATTACTGCAAAAGTTTACCATTTTCAAATATGCTTAGACCAAACTGCACACCCAAACATAAATTCACCGTGTCAAATAACTTCAACAACCGAACTAACAAAGAAAATACACCACTTCCGAAACACTCATTCGTAAAAGAATTTATTTGACAGAACAACAGCAACATGTCGCTTTGTCGCCACGTCAGCACACGAAATTGTAAACACAGAACTCAACGCGGTTACATTGTTTGAGAAAATTGAAAATTTTCACAGTACTGAGCAAACTGTAAGAAAATATCGCTCAGGTTATGTGGAACGTCTTTTCATTTTGGACGGCTTTATTTACTTAGATGATGACAACGGGCGCGTTGAAATTAATTAAAAGGTAAGAAATGTGTGGGTGTTGCGCTTGATGCCGCTAGATGGCGTTGGTTGTAGTGTTTAACCCCTCAAGTGTATGGCCCGGACCGCCCCTTGCGCCCCGCGTGATGCGCAAGTTTAGAAAACTTTTTGATTTTTGAGTAGGCCTTCAGAAAAACTGAGAAATCGGCAACTTATAGCCATTATCATGGTATATATTATACCTTCCTAGCTTCGTTATGAGTTTACCTAACTATTTATACTATTCAATAAACAAATAAAACTGACCTCATCTCGCAGTGATGAAATATGTTTTCACTTTTATAATTTTCACTCACATAACCATAAAACTTTATCACAATACATCGAATTCACACACATATTCACCAAAAAATCTTCATTACGATAACACAATAATGTGTAGGCAATGTTTACACATCTATTCCACTTAGAAACAATGTTCAACACTCCAAAAACGAATAAAAACTTTTTGTTTACGCAATGAAAAATAAAAATGGCGCGTCACTTTGAAAATCACAGATGAATTTGTAAAAATTACGTTTCGTTAAAATTTAGTAGTGTTCCATAAAAATGTTATTAAAACTGGTCAAGTATGAATCGATTAATCGAATGATACAGCCAAATTGTGTTGAAAGTGAAAAGAAACGTAAAAAATACCATCGCCAATGAGAGCTGTGACGATGACGTAGTTATGCACACATGGGGTGCACGCGACATTTCGAGCACTTTCTCTTATGCACACATGGGGTGCAGTTGACACTTGAGGGGTTAACGGTAAATGTGCGGAATTGTATTTGGCATTTTAGCATTTAGTTAAAAACTTAAACGTGAGGTAATAAAACTCAAAACATTAATCGAAATTGAAACAAAAAAGGCACGTCACTCCACTAAAATGAAAATAAAGAAGCACACAAAAAATAGTAATAAATAAACTTATATCGTTTGAAAGCAGTGGACACAATCTCATTGAGGCCCATTTTCTTGTGATATCGCGTAAATACGACCCGTTGGGGAACGAAACACATATAAAACTAATATATTGTGCCATTTTTGTCCCGTATTAACTATATCCTTGGGTTGCACGTTCATCATGGGGTAGTATAAAATCGAATTATAGTTGGCAATTTACTAAAAGCTTTGTTTTGGTATGATAGATTATGACATAGTTTTGTTTTAGTTAATTTTATCTATAAACTAAAGTAGACTCCACGAGTGTAAAAACTTTTGTACGGGAGGCCGCACGTCAGTGGTAACAAAACCAGTATAAGTTGGCCTCTTATTTTATTGAAACTCCGTACTACGCTAGGCCAGCTCAAGGCCAAAACCACTGACATGCTCAACGTGTACTGAGCAGTTAGTCTCGCTACCATCTTTCTCATCATCTGCCTAGCCTTTTCCCAAATATATTGGGGTCGGCTTCCAGTCTATCCGGATGCAGCTGAATACCAGTGTTCTGCATGGAGCGACTATACCTGTCCGAAATCCACAACCCAGTTACAGGGTAATACGATACCACTTGGTAAGACTGGTTGTCAGACTTTCGGGCTTCTGACGACCCGCAGCGACTGTCAAAGATCCACGTATGACAGCCAAGACCGTGCTTTCTTAGGCATGGAGGGATCTCAGAATGTATTAAGATAGTCACCCATTCACGGACCGACCGGCAAGCGTAGCCTAACCTGATAGATCGATCCGTGCGGCTGTTATTACTTAGCCACTAGCCCCTACCCTCGCTACCATCTTTCTGACTGGATCATATTTTTGGTATGACCTATTTTGATGTGAAACATCTAATGCGGCGACGCGGCCAACAGTAATATCCAAACGCTATTTAAATAAAGAATATTTTTTTCCTTTAAACAACTGAATATTTCGTTATTGATTATGCCATATTTATTTCCCGTAATAAACCATACTTTCATGGATATTTTCTATACTAAATACTTTCGGTGTTTCACATCTGCCAGCCGTCCCGCGATGGCTCGATTTTGCTCGATTTTGCTCGACCACTTGTTTAATGACAAGTAAAGACTAAAAACAAGATTATATTATGTAGTATTTTCCTGTGATTATACAAAAACAATAATTTTACTGACAGAACACATATCTAGTGCTTCCAACCTAGTCCCATAGTTAATTATATTAATTAAATTAGAGCAAGAGCACACGGCTATTAAAGGGTAATAGCCCAGGGCCACAAAGACCACTCCATTACTCCCCATGAGTGTCGTTAGGAGCGACTAAGGGATTTTAGACATTAGGAAGACGGCCAACGACTTCCACCTGCGAACTAATAAAATTAACAATAATTAATCTACCTACCACTTAGAACCTCGCAATAAGTATTTTAGAACAGTTACTAGGGATGTAGAAGATGTCGCTATAGCAAATAACAATGATGAATAAACCGATACAAACAGTCAATTTTATTATTTACTTTCATTAGATTTCAGAACAATACCTAAACAAACACCTAATATATTATTAGAGAATGCAATAAAAGCGTCGTTCTACAAATTATACTACAACAAAATGCATTCAAGCTGTTATTGTTATATAACTGCTGCCGTACTCCACACTCAATTTTGAACCTAATAACTCGAGCATTACAGTCAGAATTTGCATGAGTATTTCGAAAATTTAATACCAAATAATTAACGGTACAAAATTGCTAAATGTTAGTATAATTCACCGCATTGGCTGTATCGGGCCAATCCCGCGCTAACATGTACCGTTCATTACATTATTAGGGATCATTACCATTAATATATGGTAGGATATTTGACTGCCAACTATCGTTTGGGGACCATACAGATATAAGAGAGGCCGTGGGGACAAATGTAAATTAGCACCTGGTTTGTGATGGAATGCAGATAAATGGTCATGATTTTGAGCTGATTATAGCAAAGGGTTTACTTGCAAAACATAGAAATTAGAAGTGGAACATGTTGTAAATAAGAAAATTATCTAAAAATCTATAAGGAATTCACAAAGCGAAGAGGACATCGTTTATTTACAGTTTACTTAATAAGTAGATCACAATGCCGAGAAATTGCGGTTTCAACTAAAAAAATAAATTGATGCAATCTACAAAGTTAGGATAAACAGAAATCCATATAGCTATGCTATTGTCGGCCAATGCCCAACATAAATCAGTCCCAAGCTTAGTGAAGCGATTCAGCAAAACGCTCTACTGACTTATAACAGGAAATATATTTGACCTATATATTACACTGCCCCCTTTTTGTAAACGACCAGTCGTCAGACCTGTAAATACCAACAATATGCATGGGCCGAAAGGGTCTATTCAATCTGGCTATCTTTTTGAAATTGGCCAGGAAACATGATCTCTCTTAAATATGGGGATCCCTGTATTTGGTAGGACGTACTTGTTAATGAAATGGGGTTAAAGAGGTCTCGTTATGGTGGGTTCCATTCAACCAATTTTGATGTATTGGGTTTCGTATCGCGATAGGTCAATACTAGGATTACTTGAATATATCAGCGTGAATTGTGATTTGCCAGATGTAGCTTGTTTGGCTATAGATAGTCTGTATGCACAAATAAATTGCATATTAACATAAAATATTCACTTATATTTTGAGCATAATACTTTATTAAGTTGTAGATACTAGAAGATTCGATATTTCATCGTCATCAGTCACTGAATAAGAAAAGAACCATGATTGAATAAGAAAGACAAAAAATTGAAAAATCCAAAAGTGCTCCCCTCGCAGACAGAAAAACATGTTGACGATAAATTTTACGGAAAAAAATCTAACAAAGTTCATCGCTTTTTGTTAATAACTTTTGAACGGTTATAAGTTTGATAACGAAAATCTTTAAGGCTCATCCGAAGGATGAAAGAGTTTTAATAAAAAAAGATTATGTGTGACGACGTGAATCGTGACGAGAAACAGACACAGTTCCCAACGGGAACGCACTACACGTAATTTTTTAATTAAATTTTATGTTATACAATTATATCAAGGTATATCTATCTAAAAATATACTAATCTTATAATTTCAAGTCTTTACTTTTTAAAACTTCCCTACTAATATGAATTCCATGTATAATTAAGAGTAAGTATAGAAGCGATTTTATGTTGGTTTTGGACAAGGCGATACAAATCGAGAGTATAGCACTCTCAGACACTGAAGCGTTGTAACCTACGACGTTCAACGTACAACGTATAATAATTGCTTCAATCCCTTCCGAATTTTGGCCCCTTTACCAAACTTCTTCCTGAAACTAAATATCTTGATAGCAAAATGTTAAAACTCCCGTTGCATCTCGCAATCCGCTTTCAAACTTGGGAGGATTAATATCCTTCCTTAATCCTTCTCCAAAGAAAACTTCGCAAAATTCCCGTATGACGTAACGAGAGGTTCGGGAATTCGGAGGCTAGATGGCAGCACATAAAATACGGCATGATGATAGTAATAAACTTCTGGATGGATAAGAAGGAATTTATCTTTACGATCTTGATCCTTTATGTTGTGCACAACTAAGTGATAAGCGGTTACTGTATCAGCTAGTTTTAAGTAAACTTGAAGTTGATGTTTTGGTTCAAGAGTTTCAGCTTTTAGTGCGTTTTTTGTGAAGTGGCTGTTTAAAGACGTTTATGTTAGGTAGTTTACTCGGTATCCTGTACCTATATGTTTACTCGTTTCTTGACTTTATAATAATTTTGGTAGAAACGTAAAAGGCCTAAATTAAATGTTATAAAAGTAAAAAATATAAGTTCACAAGTTATGTTTTATAGTTAGTAATTAAAATTGATATCTGAACTGTTATCTAGTGGTAACAGCATCGTCAGATTTGACACTAAAAGCCGATAGTTCGTAATTAATTTTCACACTAACAAATCTGTTAGAAACTGATTTCAAATAATATTTCAAAATTAGATATTATTTAAAGCTAATCCACTGACGAGACCGCTGCATTTAATTATCTATATAGTTGTATGAATGTTTCTAGGCAAGCTAGCTGTGGTATTGGAAAACCAAGCCTATAATTATAGTAACAGATTATATTTTGCTTTGAACTGAGCTAAAAGCTTATATTAAGGGTTGCGCACAAGGGGTAAATGGGTGTCATGATCAGATACACACGTTGGACAGGATATAGCTAATGTGGTTTTACTAGAAATACCAAGAGCATTAAATAAGTCCTTATCGCAAGACTATATTTCAACTAACTAGAAATTCCATTTAAAGTTTCGGTGAATACAGTTACTCTGCTATTGTAAATGTGACATAACTAAATAAACTAAATAATTTGAATTTCTGATCAATGTTCTGTGAAATACGTGTTCATTAATTTAATATGTATTGGTTCTAAGAACAACAAAACATAACACCGAAAGCATTCACTTGTCGAAAATCATGGAATAAATATCGACGGCCGCAATGTATAAATGGTTATCTACAAAATCATGATTTTACGGGACAGCGTTTTGAACGCAAAACTGTGATAACGAATTGAAGAATATAGCTATGTTCTTCTATTTTACATTTAGTTATTATGGCATTACCAAGGAAATGGTCAAGGCCAGTTACTGTAATATTTTGTTTTTCCAAAATGCGGTAAATGCCTTGTACAAAAAGTAAACTGATTCAACTGCCATAATTATATCCGCTTCTACGCGGGACTTCCTAATTACTTATTTAATTTTAAATATTATAAATAACAGTTATTATTATTCTTTTATATTTTACATTTTAAATTACTATAATAAATAAAAGTATGTAATAATTTTCCTTCCTATTATTTGTAACTTGCCGACGTGAATTATTATTGCTGTTGCACTAAAATAACGCAAGTTTAAAAAACCGACGTTAAAACGGCTATGTGACTGATATCTTTGTTTACAACTTCTCACGCCGCGCTGGTTGTCCGACGTATACACGGACTAATGTCCGTGTCCACATCGACATTTTGTGAAAAATAGGCGTAGTTGTCTTTATAATATACGGGATTTAATATTGGTAAAAATTGAGAATTAAACAGAAAAAAAAATCTTATCCAAACAAAGATTTCTGATTCGAATTATGAACAAAACGTGAATTTCGTAAAAAGTGCAGTTGACTCATTGTACTTTGTTGCCGTCGATATCTGAATATTTTTGGGTTCTTAAATAATGATGTGGACACGCGGTGGATGTACTTGAATATTTTCTGTTCCAAAATATGATTAAAGACAAACAACATCATAGGCTAGGATCCACTCATTTCCATCAACTTGCGCCGCCATTTAAAAGCGGACATGCTGTGGTGAAATAAAATATTAGACACTGTTTTAGTAGCCAACATGAAATTAGCTAGATTGTCCACTGCGCAGCCAGGATATAATTTTGTATGTCAAGTGAAAGCTAGGAAAAGTAATGTTAGTATGATTGTAATTGACTAGCTTTTGCCCGCGACTTCGCCCACGTGGTTGTCGGTATGTATCCCAAGGGAACCTGTTACCGGGAATTCTTTCCTTATTCCTTGTCTACATTATAAAGGGAACCTCTGTGCAAAATTTCAGCTTTCTAGGTTCAAGGGTTTGGGCTGGGCGTTGATGAGTCAGTCAATCAGTCAGTCAGTTAGGACTTCTCTTTTTATTTATATAGATAGATGATGTACGTTCCATTGCAGTTATTGTTGCAGAAAGTGAAGATATTGGAGGTGATGAAGAAGCAGTGAAGGACAAAATTATGAACGAGTTTTAAGAGGGCTATCTCATTTTGTCACCTCTCTTGCTCACAAGAGACCAAAGGAGACAGTTTTTTTTGGGCCCACCATTAAACGGTAACGTTTATAATTCATATTGCACATATATATGATTGTAATTGATGATGTACTTTCCATTGCAGTTATTGTTGCAGAAAGTGAAGATATTGGAGGTGATGAAGCAGCAGTGAAGGACAAAATTATGAACGAGTTTTTGTCACCTCTCTTGCTCACAAGAGACCAAGAATGTTAAATGAAAAGATGCATTTTTGAAAAATGTAATCAATTAAAAACTAGTAAATAATGTTAATTTAGTAACTATTAAAAACACATTTTTACTGTGGCATTTATTTAACTCATATCAAAAACAGATAATACTCTTTAAATTGAGTTTATTAGATAACACAAAGAAATGTGTTTTAATAATTAGGTACCTATTAAATTAACATTATTTACTAGTCCTTTAATTGATTACATTAAAAAAAAAAAAATCTTTTCATTTAACAATCATAATAATTTGGTCGCGTGTGAGCGAGAGAAGTGAAAAAATGCGGCAGCCCGTAAGATAAAAAAGGGAAAATCTTATGAGACCTTTGACTTTGGTTTCAGACAAACAACTTTATTTTCGTAAACACAATGTGAATCCCATATTGATCCAGATTGTATTCATACTGAATATAATGAATACGGAATTACTAGCAAACTGTTCGAACTTGAGATGAATAGGTGTGGTATCCATTCATCTCCCAACACTAAGCGGTTTAGTATACCTCACAAGACCTATCTTAGTCTCAGCTAAGCTTATTACCTTCTACAATGACATCGGATAACAATACAGATTTCAAATACCATAAAAAATTGGAACGAAGAAAAATTCGAAAATCTTACAAGGCAAAGAAGCGTAATTACAAACTAAATCGCAACTAAGGCTGGCTCATCCGACACCAACAAAAGATTCTTTAACGTATATATAAAACAAAAACAAGTGTATTCGTGCTCAACGATAGTTCGGAACTACGCGACGGCGGATGACAAAAGCAGCTAGCTACTTACAAAGAAGTGCTTTCGCGAAATCTTACAAAGTTATGTGATGAACCGCCCCCCTCCTCTACTTCGCGGGTGCTTCAAACACGACCCGTTTTTTCACAGCTCGTTTGAACCGTGTGATGTTTTTCGAATAAGTTTCGCTTATGTCGAATGCTTTTTTTGATATGTGGAGTTGTAATTGGGCTGTATGAAGTTCTTTGGATAATCGTTGTTTCTGAATTCAAAACGAATAGTGTACGGCTTTAGATTTGAGACAGGCTAAATGGCCGGGTTTGCGTTTAGCATTATTTTTAGTTCAATAAAAGTCATGAACAATCGCTAAAAAGATTATAGTATCATGTGTTTTCACGAGCGTCATTCATTCTCTTACAGAAAAAAGGTTACAAGATCTAGACATATAATTTTCCATTCAAATTCAAATACATGTAAAAGCAAACGATTACGGATTGAATCCTATATCAATACATAGACACGGCCGCTCAAATTTTAATTATTTAAAAGATAAGAAGGAAAGATGAAAAGCGATTCCCCTTGGGACGGAAAAAAAATTGAGCATTTCATTCGTCCGGCCTTTTTTAAATGAATAATTCCATGTATAATTTTTAGCAATAGATTTAAAATGCGTCGTTCCTTTTGAACTCCTAAAACGTTACTTAGATAAGATCCTTTTGTGAATTTCTGACCTTTTTTGTGTATATGCGTAATTGGACTATCTTTGAGGCGGCTACAAAAAGATGTAGTCTGTAGTCTAAGTTGGAAAACGATTCTGTTCTAATAAATGGAACTGTTTATAGTATATTATATTGTAAAAAAGTAAGTTTAAATACTAAAACCCGACTACTGAAAAAATCACGCTCTAAAATGTATGAAACAAGAAAATATTCTCAACTGAAATTAGAAAAAGACAGACAAATTAAAAATCCGGAGTCACACGTCATGTTATGGCATAAATCGAACAGATTACGTGTGACTCCGGATTTTTAATTTGTCTGTCTTTTTCTAATTTCAGATGAGAATATTTTCTTGTTTCATACATTTTAGAGCGTGATTTTTCAGTAGGCGGGTTTTAGTTTTTAAACTTACTTTTTATTTAAATTATTTTGGGGTTATAATTTCGTTTTAGCTAGAGTCAATGTATTTTATAGAAGAATAATTATTATATAAGTATGTATTTTGGGTAGGTTTGAAGAGACAATATGTTTAGCTAACATCTGAGGCGTGATTTTAGAAATTATCCCCAATTATCGGGTGCATGCAAGCAAAGCCGCAAAAGCTAACAATATATATATTTTTGAAATGTGCTAATTAAGCCCTTTCATTTGATACCAAACACGGCATCATTAAAAAAAGTTTTTTTTTTAGTTCATGACTTGATGTCCTATAGAGGGCGCCATGTTCAAATTAATGTGACGTCACATAGCCTATAACCAGCAGACGATCAAGACGCTTCCAATGATACTTCATTTTTCAAATTATGACAAGCAGTTTAGAAGTTATGAGGGAACAGATTCACATACATACATACATACCGGTCAAAATAATAACCCTCCTTTTTGCTTCGCCGTAGTCGGGTAAAAATATGGCAAAGCCGAACGCTACGTTGTGAGTAAAGTAGTTTCTTCGTCTGCCGTATCTCCACAAGAACCAGCATTGCCATTCTACATGGCAATGCTACCAGCCTTTTGGGCACTTATCCCACTGACAGATATGACGGGCGAATTTTTTGATGCCCAATGAGCTCTTCCCCTTTTTAGGGTTCCGTTCCTCAAAAGGAAAAAACGGAACCCTTATAGGATCACTCGTTTGCCCGTCTGTCTGTCTGTCTGTCCGTCTGTCGGTCTGTCGAGACCCTTTTTCTCAGGAACGCGTGAAGGTATCAAGTTGAAATTACAATGTTTAGTTTGTTTTTGGTATAAATTCTTTTCAACTACGGAACCTTTCATTTTGCGTGGTCCGACACGCACATGACAGGTTTTTTATACTTAAACTTGAAATAAATAAATAACAAATGAACCCGCGTAAGTTACGTGGTTATCATCTCCGTATACATTCTACGCCGCAGCAATTGTGCCTTAAACTTGTTAATAATATTGTATATCTTAGTGTTAATATGTGTATCTACACCCATGCTATAAATTCTCTATAAAAGTTTCTGAAACAGTTAGCTTATTGCCAACATTAAAACAGCCAGTGTCATAGTAACCATGGTAACCATAATAGCATCCAAACGGGTGCTTTAATGTTGTACTGAATTTCATAATGCAAATCGTTTTCAAAAAAAGAACATTGTAATTCACGCGCGTTTCACTACAACAGCGCCGTAATTTAAAAAAAGAACTTATTCGAATTCACGTCGTATACTATGACGCCGGCCGCCATGTTCGATACGAGTATTAGTATTGCAAAAAACTGTTTCAGAACCTTTTATAGAGGATTGATAACATGGATGTAGATAAAGTCTTGTATGCAACTGTACATAATTAGGTATTAAAACACTCATGTGATACTATTATCACAAGACCCCTTATTATACGTCAGTTGCATAAATAACTATTAATCTATACGTAAGTAAGTTTCATCTATTTAATTGTAACATAATAAAATATAATTTTACAAGAATAGATTTTGCTGTAGCAAAAATATGAATCACAGCCACTCAACAAGATAGTAACGAGACTGTCCAGGAAACACCGGTCATTTATGTACGTACCATCGCGGACATTCGCTGACTTTTCGACCTTATTGCTAAGCTAATAAGGTTTAAAAGTAGTTCATCGCAAATGTCCGTGATGGTACATTTAAGCCTCTCATTTAAGTACACTCCTGCCCTTATACCAATTTATTAGGGGTCGGTGCAACATGTCTTTTTCTTCTATACTTCTATATTTTAGTCGTCAGCTCGGTAGTCACTCCCTTTCTCGCCATATATTTTTCACAAGGTCCATCCATCGTTTCTTTGGTCTTTCCCTATAAATTCATACGCAAAACTTTCCTGACGACATTTTCCTCATTCCTCCGCAAAAGAAAATAATATATTAAAAAAACCGGCTAAGTGCGTGTAGGAACATGCACAGTGATAGGTTCAGCAGTTGCGATGAATTTATCCCAAAAACAAACTTACACCGTTGTTGAAAAACATGGTATCTCGTACTTCGATATGCGTCACGGTTAATTCTCTAACTGCAAAAAATGTAAGTTTTTAATCGAAAAAATATTTTTATTGTGATAAAACTACAAATTATTGATTTTCGGAATTTTGACTGTACTTGTGCTGTAAGACCTTGCTTCTTGCCAAATGTCATGATTCTAGGTCAACGGGAAGTACCCTATAGGTTTTGATTTATTTGCCAGTATCAAAATATGTTGCATAAATACCTGTATTTTTTAATTCCGTTGACTTAGAAGCTTTATTTTTTTAGAGCTCCAAGGGACCATAGACCTACGTATTTGATATCAATTTTGACTTGACACATTCACGCTTTCCTTAGAAAAAGGGTCTTGACTGACAACAACAACAGCAGTGCGATTCTGTAACCATCTCACCGTGAAAACTTAGGTGAAGTGAGCGTGGAGTGAGCTGTCAATAGTGTCAATTCCTAGCAAAAGGAAACTCACTTCACCTAAGTTTTCACGGTGAGATTTTTACAGAATCGACCGGCAGACAAGAAAACGAAGTGATCCTATACAATGTGGTAGATGACGACGGTGAAGTGGTTCCGTTTTTTTTCTTTTGAGGTTGATTGAATTCATCCTCCGTTATATTACAAATATAAGTACTTTTTCTCTTCTTAAAACAAGAAAGGCAGAGCCAAGGTAGAAGCTTTGTTACTCGTCTTCTGAAAAGCAATCTTACTCTAGTAGCTTATTGCACCGACAAGACGCATTTAAGGATTTCCTCTAACTACAATTGGATCTCTGATCTTTGCCTCAGGTATAACAATGTTCTTTCCAGTAAAAGGATTACTCGAAAACGTTGGAGATAGCCTGGGGACGTTCTAACTGTCTCGAATAACCTCACTTACTTAGCTAAGTCAGTACTTAAGGCGACGATATCCGACTTTTAGTGACTTTAAAATGAAGATCACGCCTGAACGAGTAATGTTAATGATTTGGAAAAATATAATTATATGTTAAATTATAGCATTGTCTTAATAACTTAATGTATGAATATTTTAGATTATTTTAATATCAGTGTAATTAATTTGCAAAGTTATGTCTAACGCGGATAAAAACTAAGAATCATGCTAAGAATCATGCAAAAACTATCAAGCGTATTTTTGTAAAAACTTTTGAAAAAAAAAAAAAACTTTATTTAATCAAAGTAACTTCGTAATTTACATAGCTTTAAGTTTGGAGGCACCTTTTAAGCAAAGCTTTGCTTGTATTAGGTGGTCCTTTCATGAAAGGTCAAACAATTATTTGCCTTTTAGTATACCAACATGTTTTAATATAATACCTTTTTTATGTATTTTAAATTAATAATGCGTCTTATTTGGGACAACGCTCCTTGATAGTCGAGGCTTATTGCTGGGTGGACGTACCACGCGTTACGTGAGCTCAGCACAGAACACGCAAGCTAAGTACTAAAAGCCGTCGGCATATATCTGCGTCATGTGCTGCATATATGTTGAGGAGCTCGTAGCTAAGTTATAACAGACGCACGGGTCGATCCATCAGGTTAAGCTACGCTTGCCAGGGTTGGTCAGTGGATGGGTGACCATCTTTACATACCGAGACTCCTCCGTGCCTCAGAAAGCGCGCTAAGCCGTTGGTCCCGGCTGTCATTTGTGGATCTTTGACAGCCGTTACGGGTTGTCAGAAGCCCGGGTCGTGGGGCTTTCGGGACCGAGACCGCGGTCCCATATTCACCCTTTATTATTTTTGAGTAGTATTTTGGGACCACAAATAAAATAAACAAAGTTACCTATGTCTTGGGAAAGTACGGTCAACCCAAAAATTTAGAAGTTATACAAATAAAACTATTTTTACACGACTGTCAAAAAGGAGTGTACTGTTTTCAGCGTTCATGTACGTTTGTGAGTTTCTTTATTCCACTATAACTTTTGAGTGCCTGAATTTAAATGTAGGTATGGGGTATCGTTAGAATCCTTACATCATCCCGAGTGACACTGGCTTTAATTAGTATAAAAAAAATCAATATGACCGCAGTTGGCTCCATTTTCATTATGAAAAAAAATCTTCAATTATTACAATAATTATGTTGGCATGGCAGTCGTGTTTTTTATTTTATAAAATTATTTATTTTTTATCATCATAACTATTTTAATAAAACGAAACGCACTCTTCAGCATATCCTTTTTCCAACATATTATTTATGAAAGCGCAGTAACTCTTTTTAAAATTGACGTCACGTGCCATACGTTTTTCTAAACCTAAAAATCTTGACAGCGCATGAGGGTAGCTGTCAGGTAAGTACTTCTGGAATGTCGTTACGCCACAACAGACCAACTTCGAATCTACCCGATGGCAAACGCTTAGCTGTAGATTCTAATATTTCTACAGCATACTTATCCTGCTTGGAACACGAATTTTGCTAACGGTACTTTAACTTTCTTGTGATCCCAAAATACTACTCTAAAATAATAAAGGTGGAATCTGGGACCGCGGTCCCGGTCCCGAAAGCCCTACGACCCAGAAGCCCGAAAGTCTGACAACCTGTCTTACCAAGGGGTATCGTATTGCCCCATAGATATATCCGTGTATTGCCCAGTTACTGGGTTGTGGAGGTCAGATTGCAGTCGCTTCATGTAAAGTACTGGTATTCAGCTGCATCCGATTAGACTGGAAGCCGACCCCAACGTATTTGGGAAAAGGCTAGGCAGATTGATGTGCTGCCTAAATGTGCAATAAATGCAGTGTTATTTATAGTTCTTATTATTCGATTTGTATATTTCGATTGTTTTAAACAAAAACCCTCTTACAAATAAAACACGGAATAAAGTTATATCAGGAATAACAAAGGAATAACGATACATTTTCATAGGTTTAAACTTGGAATAACTTTATTCTGTGTTTATTAGTAAGACGGTAAGAAAACTACGGAAAACTATTCAAAATCAAAATCAAAATCAAAAGTCATTTATTAAAATTAGGCTGAGAATCAGCACTTTTTGAACGTCGAAATTACATAAGACAGTCCCCACAAAACGCCCGCCCTTCACCACTTCCTAGTGCTTTAGCTGGGAAGAAGAAGTAGCGGAACAAACTGTCCAGCAGCACAGCTATCTGTTAAGGTGATACAAAAAAAGTGAACTGGGCGGGAATAAGAAAGTGACAGAGTCAATTACTTCCACATGCGAAAAAAAGAGAGCGCAACAACGCGCTGGAACCAAAATAAAAGCGCCAAATGAAATACAAATTGTTTAAAAATAAATTAAGCTATCTATCAAAATTATGTTCAGCCAGAATTTTCAATTACCTAATACGCACATTTTAAATGCAATTTTGCAATGAAATTACTTAGGGTTTTAGAATTATAGAAAAAAAAACATAAAAAGTAGAGGTCTTTTCGGAATTAAATTGTATCGAGGAAATTTAACCCAATCGTGTTTTCCTTCAGTCAAAGTATTAATCAAATAGTCAATAAACATATATCCAAAAATTAAATCCATACATGCTGCAATAGTGACATAAATGGTTACGAAAAATCCTCCAATTTATTTTGGTAGCGCCTTAAGTGAGAAGAACTTGATTCTAAACAATAGTACTTATGCAAAATAATTAACGCAACACAGTACATTAAATTATATTATTTTTCAAATAAAATAAACAATTTTAGTAACTCATAGAAGCCTGGAGAAAGAACATGACACAAACATTGTCTTGAGTTAATCACAGCGACCAACTATTCTTATCGTTTAAGTAATCGTTGATAGAATAGTATGTCTTTGAACAAAGATTGGATTTTCCTTTAATTTTAAACCCATTAAAAGGCAAATCTAGCAAAGAAGAAGGTAGCTTGTTATAAAAAGTTATACCAAGCCCAACAAATGAGATATGAACCTTATGAAGCCGGTGAAATGGAGCACGTAATTTGTCCTTACTTCTGGTTTTAATATTGTGAATAAATTAATTAAAACATCAATCCGAGAATATGTAAGCACTCTTCTCTTCTCAGAAAAATAAGTAAAATTTTAGGCGTTATCGTCAAAAATTTTCGCGAAACACAGCTGTAGAAGCTGAAGAACACAGCTGTAGAAGTAGAAGCTGAAGAAGATACCGCGGCCCTGGCATAGGCAACTGAAGGAACATGGGTGGGTTTTAGTCAGTAAAAGTCTGACACGCCCTTCCGCTCCACCCAGAGCGGGAGAAGTTATTTGATGATTTCCCACCCAAGGCCTGTAGCACACAAAGGTCACTCCAATACGGATCGCACACTAAAACTTTCGTTTCGGAACTGGCAAAGTAAGCAATATATTACGATAAAAGGCGATCTGTAATAAACCATTACAGAGCAACAATAAATAGTACGGACGTTGACCGTCCGGACTTATAGGCTCCGAGCCGGCACTACGCTACTTTCCACGGCTTATGAGTCTAACATATGTTGGCAATGTGATAAAACCCGGTATCTGTACGTACGTATCTGCAAAATATTTGTTCAGGCCCTAAATCTTTTGGTATCAAAGCGAGATAAACTTTGATGGCGATTCGATTTGGACTGATTTTGTTTTTGAAGTTTATGTTAGCCTGGTAGCTGGGGGTTTGAGTGTTTGACCATTTGGTCTTGGATGTTGATTTATAGGCAGACGAACTTATTTATTTCGGTCACATCCTCAAGCTGAATCTTACAACATTATATCCTAAGACAAACTACTACTTTACAAAGAATATTAGCTACGAACAAACCGATCGAAGGGAGGATTCTGCAAAACATTTTATCAAACACACAAAAAAAAGAAAATTGGTTAAGATTTGCAATAAAATTGACAACTAGGGTACGGTACCTATCTCTACCTGCATCGTCTGTTTGTAATGTTGTGAAAATAACAGCTTTTTACTAATTGCATGCGAAAGAGTAGGAACTTTTAACAAAAAATCTATTTTTAAAATTTTTATGTCTGTCTATTTGTTCCGCCTAATTTCCGAAACGGCTGGATCGATTTTGACGGGTTTTTCACTGGCAGATAGCTGATGTTATAAGGAGTAACTTAGGCTACTTTTATTTTAGAAAAAATAACTAGGGTACCGCGCAAAAAAAATAAACCCCTGAAATCCGAAATCTACGCGGGCAGAAAGTATTCCATAAACATCTAAACAAATATCTCACTTAAAATAAAAGTCAGCATAACTTAAAATCTTAGAACGCACAGTGTGCTATTTTAGATGCACTTTACACACGTAAGGCGTGATAAAATACAGCTTGTGTCCCTGTAGAGCAGCAAGTTAAATTTGATGACGCACTGTGCAGTTTACTGAGCTAAGGTGTTACTTTGTCGAAGTTTTGAAAGAAGTTAACGGAATATGCAGTATACGGTTAGTGCAGATAAAAATAAGATTTCCGTAAGTTAACTGAAGATGTATGTAGCAATTTTGTTACGAACTTTGTATTAAAAGCATGAAAAGGTCGCAAACATGATGTTATAAAATAATATGATGTGCGATACAGTTTTAGTTTTAAAATTATGATGAGTTAACCTTCACACTACTCAGTACAGGAAACCACCCTGAGTAGGTACCTTAATAATAACATGCATTATTATAAAGATGTATAGAAAAAACCGGTCAAGAGCGAGTCGGACTCGCGCACCGAGGGTTACGTTCCGATTTCTGAAAAAGTGTGCTATTTAGAGACATCGTTTTATTTTTCCTGTAATCTTTACATAAACTTCTATCACATAGAATAATTTTAGGTTTTTCTCTTTGCAAACTTCGGAGAAAAGGGGGGGAACGGTATTTTTTTTTTACATTTTTCATCAAAAGTCGAAAACTATGAGGCTTAAAAAAAATAAAAAATGTTTGAGAATGTGCAAACAGCGTTCTTTCATATGATACCCCACATGCTATAGTAGCTCCAGTTTGAATTTTTAAGACCCCCATTCGCTCCCTGTTGCAAAAAAAATATAAATATTTTCATTTTTTTCTTATTTGCAAAATAGTTGGATAAATGTCATCTAAAACTGTTCCAAATTTCAAGTTGATAACATTAGTAGTTCTCGAGATATCCAGCTGTGACAGACAGACAGGCAGACAGACAGACAGACAGACAGACTTAGTCACACCATAAGGGTTCCTTTTTTACCATTTTGGTACGGAACCCTAAAAATATTTCCTAAGCGACACATTTAGTGACAGTTACAGACATTTAGTGTCGCTTAGGCCTAACTGTGTAGACTAGGTTGTGTGTGTAGAAACTTACCTGAACTTCACTTCCCGAATGCCTTCCTGGTCTGAAGGCTAATTTGGGACGTGCTCATCCTGATAATGAGTCCAGCTTAATACCCTTCCACACGAATGTTCCACAGGCGATTTGGTCGTACTGTTCGTTTGTTGTGAATGGGACACAAAATCACATAACACGAAAAAAGAAACGTGTGTGCGAATGGCGGCGACTTCAATCTGCCTAGCCTTTTCCCAACTAGGTTGGGGTCGGCTTCCAGTCTAACCGGATGCAGCTGAATACCCGTATTTTACATGGAGCGACTGCCTGATCTGACTTCCACAACCCAGTAACTGGGTCATACGATACCCCCTGGTAAGACAGGTTGTCAGACTTTCGGGCTTCTGGGTCGTGGGGCTTTCGGGACCGGGACCGCGGCCCCAGATTCCACCTTTATTATTTTAGAGTAGTATTTTGGGACCACAAGAAAAAAAGAAGTTAAAGTACAGTTAACAAATTAACAGGACTACTTGTAAGACTTTCGGGTTTCTGGTGACCCGTAACGACTGTCAAAGATCCACGAATGACAGCCGGGACCAACGGCTTAACGTGCTTTCCGAGGTACGGAGGAATCTCGGTATGTAAAGATGGGCACCCATCCACGAACAACCACGGCAAGCGTAGCTTAACCTGATAGATTGACCCGTGCAGCTGTTATTACTTAGCCACGAGCTCCTCGTTATTACTTAGCCACGGCAAATGGTGAATGGCGGCGACTTGAGAGTAGCTACAATTTTGTTGGTGACAGGGGGAAGCACTAGCGGGTGAAAGGGGACGTGGATTAAAACAAATGTCACGCACTGGACCGCACATGGTATTGCGTTTTCAAAGATGAATAAGCAGATTTCTTTATGAAATATTTTGTGACTTACTTCCGGTAAATAAAGAGGAGCTCGTGGCTAAGTAATAACAGCCGCACGGGTCGATCCGTCAGGTTAAGCTACGCTTGCCGGGGTTGGTCAGTGGATGGGTGACCATCTTTACATACCGAGATTCCTCCGTGCCTCGGAAAGCACGTTAAGCCGTTGGTCCCGGCTGTTATTCGTGGATCTTTGACAGTCGTTACGGGTCGTCAGAAGCCCGAAAGTCTGACAACCAGTCTTACCAAGGGGTATCGTATTACCCAGTATAAACTGGGTTGTGGAGGTCAGATAGGCAGTCGCTCCATGTAAAATACTGGTATTCAGCTGCATCCGGTTGGACTGGAAGCCGACCCCAACATAGTTGGGAAAAGGCTAGGCAGATTGATTGACTTCCGGTAAATAAAATTTCAAACATAAAACTGTCGGTACGCGCGCGCGGTAGTGCGCGAACGTTAGCAATGGGCGATTCGAACGGGTCAACGACCTCTAAAATGTTGAAGTGCGCGAACTGCAATTTAGTTATAAGCGAGGTTCTGGCCTTTATTCAGAACAAGTGTGATGTGATGGATGAGGATTCAATGATCAGACTGTGTATCACGGCGTTTAGACCGGAAGAAATTAGTGCTGCAAAAAATCTTCTATTTACCTCAGTCAAGACAACGGGAAAAAAGATCATCCGAAAAAGAGAGGGAAAAACGCAAAGGGAACTAGAAGACATAATCACACTAATAAAACAGAAAGATCCTGAAGAGATCCCGATTTTTGTCGCCCGTGACCTACAAAAACTACCCCCAGTCACTTTTGATCACTTGGACGCGACTCGGTTATTGAAGGACCTTATTACACTCAAACACGAGATTGAGACTATTAAGGAAACATATACACCTGTGGATCAGTTTGCAAGACTACAAAATGAATTCATTAATCTACAGCGGACATCGATAGTTAATAATTTCGAACGGGACAACTTTGTCAACAGAAAACGAGGTGCGAATCGCTTAATAGACAGCTCAGAATTAAACAGTGAAAGTGGCCCCTCAGGATTTATACATATTGCACAGGAGCCGGTGAGTGATAATTATCATACCACCGTTATTGATAAGGAGGTACATCAACGCACTCAAACCCAGCACTCATTGTCCCTGTCTCGCTCACTCGCGCCGCCGTCTCAGCACTCATTGTCCCCGTCTCGCTCACTCGCGCCGCCGTCTGGTGACGATCTATCTCTCGGACATAGCCCAGAGGTTGCGCGCGCAGAAGTGCTCACTGCGAAACAAACACAAGGCACATCGACTAGCGCGGTGACTCACACTGCTAATGCTTCGGTATGTGTAGGCGCAGCGAACAATCAGCTGATTCGAGTGCCCCAGCCGCAGAGCGCTTTACTTAGGCAGAGCGCAGACGACGAATGGCAAGTTGTGCAAAGAAAAAGGTACAGGAATCGATTTATAGGCAAAAAAGGTACGTGCACGGAAATTGTAGATAGTTTTAAGGCTGCAAATATCAGTGTCCCTCTATTTATAAATAACGTCCATAAGGAAGCTTGCGAAAATCATATAGTTGCCTACATAAAGAGTAGAACAAACGTTGAAATAACTTTACAGAAAATCGAACCCAAGCATCAGAAACAATACAACTCATATAAAATGTATGTTCCTAAGGAAAAACTAAGTTTGTTTTTGGACTGCAGTTTATGGCCCGATGGTATAACATTCCGACGTTTCGTGGATTTTAGCAGACGTGCTTTAGACAGATCTAAGAAATCTGATACTGTTGCAAAAATAAATCTAAATGGGTAGTACAGCAAACAATGACAGTTTAAAGTTCATCAGTTTCAATTGTAAGTCTTTTAAAAGATCCTCAGAGTGTGTAAGACAGCTTTGTCTAACTGCTGATATTATTGCACTGCAAGAAACTTGGCTCTTGCCACACGAGATACCCGAACTCGGTAATATAAACAACGACTTTGGGTTCTGCGGTAAATCTGCGGTAGACTTATCAAGCGGTATATTGCGCGGGCGGCCGTACGGCGGCGTAGCGCTTCTATGGAGAAACAGCAAGTGTAATTGTGTGTCTGTGATTGCGTGTGAAAGTAACCGAATTAGTGCAATTAAGATGTGTGTGTCGGAACGATTAATACTCGTTTTTTCTATCTATATGCCTACTGACTCTTCGGATAATCTCTTGGAATTTGTTCAATGTTTAAGCGAAATTACGTCTATAGTTGAGAGTAACAATATTGAAAATGTATTTATCTTGGGAGACTTCAACGCTCATCCGGGGGAATTGTTTGGCAATGAACTTCTAAATTTTTGTAATGAGCAAAACTGGACATGTGTGGACCTACAGATGTTGGGCTCGAATTCTAATACCTATACTTTTGTGAGTGAAGCGCACGGTAGCCGCAGGTGGCTTGATCACTGTATCGTTACTGACGCTGCATTAAAGACGGTTTCTTCTGTAAAGGTATGCTACGACATTTTTTGGTCTGATCACTATCCAGTTGAGCTTCAGTGTAACTTAAATTCTGTTTGTCGAACCATTAAGCCTCCGCTCACCATAACAAATAAAGTTCTATGGGGAGACAGGGATTTAAGCCAAATAGAAAAATATACTAAATGTTGTAACGATAAACTAAGGGAATTTGACTTCCCTCATGAATTCCACCAATGTTGTGATAGTATGTGTGATGATAGTGGCAAGGATCACTTGGCAGCGATGGATGCGTTTTACGGTGACATTGTAATGGCGTTACAGGAGGCTGCTGTTGATAGCTTTGTGGGTCATGGGGATAGTGGCGGACAGCATCGCGGTCGCCATATTGTCGGCTGGAACAAGTATGTTCGTGATGCTCACAGGGAGGCTAGGCAGAAGTTTTTAACCTGGGTGTGTTATGGTCGACCTAACAGTGGTAACATTTATAATGAAATGTATGAATCTAGAAAACAATTTAAAAGTAAACTACAATACTGTCAGAATAACCAAGAACTAATAAAAATGAATATTTTAGCTACCAAACACAAGAATAAAGATTTTAAAGGATTTTGGCAACAAACGAAAAATTTAAACCCTAAGCCTAGCGTCCCGGTGAGTGTCAACGGCATTAGCGAACCAAAAGACATTGCTAATTTGTTTAGATGTCACTTTCAAGTGGAGTCTCCGCTAAAAGGTGAGCAGAGTAGGGGTGCGGGGGTCGTCGTGTCAGGAGTGCCTGAGCGTGTCACAGCAAAACAAGTTGATCTAATAATAAAGAGCATGACTCGAGGGAAATCGCCTGGACACGACGGCCTTAGCATCGAACATTTTCAGCATGCGGGGCCACACCTCCCGAGGCTCCTGGGAATGCTATTTACGTTCTGTATTAGGCATTCCTATCTGCCAGGTGAACTGATGAGGACGGTGGTAGTGCCTATAATTAAAAACAAGACTGGAGATAATTCCGACAAGTGCAACTACCGCCCGATATCATTAGCCACAACTACATCTAAGGTGCTTGATGGCCTGCTTGAGAGACAGCTTAAAGAACACCTGAATTTAAACGATGCACAGTTTGGTTTTAGACCAGGACTTTCGACAGAATGTGCGGTTATGTCGCTCAAGCAGACTGTCAGGTACTACACAGATAGGAGCACGCCTGTGTATGCAGCCTTTCTCGATCTCTCCAGGGCATTTGACCTGGTTAGGTATGATATCCTCTGGCGCAAATTAAAGGATACAGGTGTGCCGGGTGAGTTAATTAATATTTTTAAATATTGGTATGACCACCAAACTAACCAGGTCAAATGGCTTGGCAAACTTTCTGATGAGTACAGGTTGGAGTGTGGAGTGAGACAGGGGGGGTTGACATCTCCTTCACTCTTCAACTTGTACGTGAATGGGCTGATTGTTGAGCTGAGCGACAGCGGAGTAGGATGCTCGATCGATGGTCACTGTATCAACAGTATTAGTTATGCAGATGATATGGTGTTGCTCAGCCCATCAATAGCTGCGCTCAGAAAGCTGATTGGCGTGTGTGAGGAGTATGTGAGGGCACACGGTCTCCTGTACAATGTACAGAAAAGCGAACTCTTGATATTTCAAGCCAGGGGTCGTAAACTGGGGGATGTGGCACCTGTGCTGCTTAACGATGTCGCTCTTCGAAGAGTAAGAGAGTTTAAATACCTCGGCCATATTGTCACTGAGGACTTAAAAGACGATGGGGACATTGAAAGAGAGAGGAGGGCGATGGCGGTCCGCTGTAACATGTTGGCACGCAGATTTGCAAGGTGTAGTGTAGAGGTAAAGATAACTCTGTTTAAAGCATTCTGCCAAACTCTCTACACCTGCAATCTGTGGGTCAACTACACGCAGCGGGCCATCAACGCTCTCCGAATACAATATAATAACGCGTTCAGGGTGCTGGTGGGGCTCCCACGCTGCTGTAGTGCATCTGCGATGTTTGCGCACGCGCACACAGACGGCTTTCACACTGTGCTGCGGCGCCGCATCGCTTCGCTGATGTTCCGCACGCGTGGGAGCGCCAACACCATCCTGAACGTGCTCAGCCACAAGCTGGACAGCCCCCTTCTTGGGCACTGGGTTCAAGCACAAGTGCGTGTGCCCGGGGCCCCAGTGGGCGGCAAATACTTAAATTAATTTTTTAAATCTAACATAGTTTTAAGTGTTACTAACAATGTATGGACCATGTCTGAATTAAAAGTATTTTATTTTATTTTATTTTTTATTTATTTTTATTTAAAACGATTGAAAATCTAAGTATTACATTTATTGGCATTTCAAAAATATTATCAATACAAAACGATCTGGGGGGCTACTATGAGCTCTTATAGCAGGGCAGAAGTTGAACGTTTCCAGTGAGAGAGAGTGACGGAGCTATATACGACCTGTAGCACCGTCACTCCCCCCCCCCCCCCGAGCCTGTGAAAATGCGGAACCGTATACGCGTGTCAAGTTAATGTCGTGATTGCAGCGGAACGTTGTTCCACTTTCATTGTTTTGTAAGAGTAAGAGTAATGCTTATTTTTACAGGTTAACTTAAATAGTACATCACGAGTAAGAGTTAGGAATGTCATAATGGATAGCGGAGCAAAACCCAGTTCCGTGCTAGGAATTAACCTGAGTTACGGACACTAGGGCCGCTCCATCATCTCACTAAAAATATTACCTCAAAGGTAATTTGTTTGTTTTTACCTCCGATATTTTTTTTTCATCTTTGGATAGTACCTTAAATCATGCGCGTTTCGACATGCGCAGCCGTATCTGAAAGCACAAGTTGCCGCCTGCGATGTCGGCGTGCGACTCTCCTATTATACAAGGTGTAAAGGACAGCCCTCCGCAGACTGATGGGGTGAATTTAGTATATCATACTAAGATGACCGGTACATGAAATTATTTCAGCAATGTTATGGGAATCCAATAAACCTGTTTTGTTCGTGTTTTTGTAATAGGTATACGGTTAGTTTGATGAACTCTGTAGGCAGAAAGTGAACAGCTGATTTCTCTCTCTCTTTGGCTCTGACGCGTCGTTCGTTAGAGTATTTGAACATCCATTGCTGATTTTTTGATTTTATAAATGTAGTGTTGCGTACAGAGAATGTAATTTTACATTTAAATAAAGGAATAGTAAAAAAAAATCCTGAGACATTTTCCGGTGGAATATCAGTATATATTAGTCCATGGTGCGACGGATGCCCCCGCCAGGCGGTCCCGCCGCCCGCAGACTTGTAATTGGTCCCCTACGTCTCCCGTCACCCGCATGAACTGCGTGACTGTCACCAACGAAAAAGTTTGCCTATAAATATCCTTGGATATTTCACACAACGCCATCTAGTCCCAAGCTAAGCAACCTAATGCTTGTGTTATGGTAACGAGATGGCTGGTAAACTACTTATATACATTTTTTTTTTTGTAAATACATACATAATATATTATAGATAGAAAAACACCCAGACTCGGAACAAATACTTGTAGGTCGTACAAATATTTGTTCCGTGCGGGAATCGAACCCGCGACATGCTGCGCAGCAGTCAATCGCTCAAGCACTGCGCCAACCGTGTCGTCTTATATCAATAGTTCCTTATTTTTATTCGCGGAATGCACTTGAAGGAACATATTGTTGAAATAAAGTCTTGTGTAGGGTGGAAAACACTAATCGAAAATTATGTAATTATTTATAATGACCAAAACAATTTCTGAATTGGAACGGTCCTGAATACTAACATAAATACATAAAAAAAAACAATAAAAAAAAATCGTTAACTGATCTCGCATTTCGCTGTTCCAAATGAGCTGAAGTTTACAACTTTTGCTACTGACTGTACCTTTTCTCATTTTGATAGCAACGTGGGACGACTTGCAGAATGAAAATATTATTTATTTTGATTTTCGTCAAGTCGTCCCAAATGGGACGTAGGCATGTGGGACGAGTTGATGAATTACTCTTTTGCTTGGCTCTTTGTCTGTCCCTCCATCAAAGTCTCCCATCGAAAGTTTGAGGTGATCATGTATCTTTGACATAAAACCTTATATTATCTGTAAAGCTAGTGCTGTTGTGTGTTACCCTTTCTGTTCACTTTCCTTAGATTGCTACAGTACGACAACATTCAAAGATTGAATCGTTTATCTTCGGAAAAACCGAAATATAGCGAAATAAAATGTGACTATCGACCAATAGAAATCTTATTAATATTTTAAACTAGCTTTTGCCCGTGGCTTCGCCCGCGTCGATGTCGGAAAATATCCCATGGGAACCTCCTACCGGGAATTTCTTCCTTATTCCTTGTCTAGATTATAAAGGGAACCTCTGTGAAAAATTTCAGCTCTATAGGTCCAAGGGTTTGGGGCTGGGCGTTGGTGAGTC
The DNA here is from genome assembly GCA_905163495.3 of Cosmia trapezina. Taxonomy (NCBI): domain Eukaryota; kingdom Metazoa; phylum Arthropoda; class Insecta; order Lepidoptera; family Noctuidae; genus Cosmia; species Cosmia trapezina. Next base: position 22,371,482 of record LR991037.1, read on the forward strand.
AGTCAATCAGTCAGTCAGTCAGGACTTCTCTTTTTATTTATATAGATAGATAGATAGATGTGAGTTTGTGAAGATGTTTGTTACTCAATCACGCAGAAGCGGCTCAACGGATTTGGATAAAATTCGGCACACAGATAGTTTATAACCTGGATTAACACATATGATACTTTTTATCCCAGTATTAAGTTCCCGTGGGATAATTATCGACATCCACGCGGGCGAAGCTTTATATTCCCACCTAAATTATTATAGATTGACGGACTAATTTTGTCACTCTCATAATGGACCAGTCACATTTAATTTGGCAAAGTTCGGTTTTTCCGAATATAAACGATGTAACCTTTGAAGTTGTCGTATTGTACTCAGGTCTAATGTCCATGATGCTGATGATGAAAAAAAATGCCAATGAGTAGCTAGAATATCACAGCACTAGTATTTCAATAGCGTTCCCGTACATGGCGCAACTTACAAACTGGTTTATTTATCCTATACTATTAAATAATAAATATATTTGTATAATCACGTTCTCAAAAACGGCTCTAACGATTTCAATGAAAGTTGCAATGTAGGCGTTTACGTGGGCGAAAAATCGATCTAGCTAGGTCTCATACCTAGCTAGATCGATTTTTCGCCAACGTCTAGGAAAAATCGTTTTCTCTCACCCAAGCAGAGCGCAAAAATTAAAATACAATTATGCCTTGTAATGTGTCACCCATAGGACATGACTAAAGTCTTAACTAAGAAAATATTATGTGTTAAACGAGTATTTTCAATTATTCACCTTATGTTTTGTCCACGTGTTCGTGCTTAGGCCGTTCCATCATCATAATGTAGGACATCTCGACAACTTTAAGGAGTCCAGAAAGTGTCCTTACATAGTTTCGACCTACTCTGAAAGTTGGCAACAGCCGATATGTTTTATTACAACTCCTATTCACGTAAGAACTCGACCACTAAATTAGAACAAGTTAATACTCTAAGAAAACGTTTGAGAGAACTCCAGGGTCGTACTTAACAGCGCTAACGGTCAATAAAAGCAATAAATTACTGAGGGAAACCGTGACCAGAGCGTTTACCCCAGGGCTGCTATTTGGAGCAAAATTTTGGGACGGATTCTAGAATTTTTGGGGCGTTTACATTTTTAAGGAATAAAAGAACACGTCTAAATATTATAGGCACACTTAAATAATAATATTAAGCCCATTTATGGGTTGAGTGTGAAATAGGAACTAACTTCTATACCTACTTGTACAGAGAACAGCACATCAGGTTATACCAAACTGTCAAATTTCTCCAAAAGATTTTAAACCTTAAAATGTTGCTGGTTAAGTTCAAAATCGAATGAGAAAATTTGACAGTTTGTAGTAACTTGATCTGCTGCTGTGTGTACTTTTCAGTTAAGCTAAAACAAATAATGTCACCAAACGATTTTATTTTTTCATTTACACTGTCGTGAAAATAAACTACAGTCACATTATTATAGTGCCACGATAATCACAAAAGAATAGGTAACCCTAAAACTTTACAGATCAAACAAAGTTAACGGTTATCATTTACAATTTAATGGCTAACTCCATTTTAATATCGAAAGTGTTCCAATAAATCTATCAAAATTTTGCAACCCTACCATTGTTCGATCGGAGGGCAAACGTGAGGCCCTGGCTCATTTTACGATCACCACATATGCTGTCGACGTCGATTCAGCATTTTGCGTCCTACGAAACCGGTGACGAATTATTGAAGGTGCCTTTACTTTATTAACCTTGTTTTCTCTTTCTAGGTGAATAGGTTTTATCGTATTGATCCCAAGAAGTAAACCTTCTAGAATTTTCTACTCAGCTCTTTCTATTTTTCTAGGCCAGTATTTTGATTTATTTTCTTCATATGAAGTTGACGTCGTAAATTTATACGTCTCTGGATAAAATTGGTCCTTTATTGGCAGATTAGAAGGAGTTTATGAGGTTGTTGACTTCGTCGTGACGCGTATATTACTTAATAATGCTTTCGCAAAACCGGGATATGGCTATAACTCATTATTTGTAGGGAAAATATGGTAATGTTGAATATAAAACCGATTTGTATCAGCATGTAGATCTTTGTATGTAAATTACCTATGTTATACAAATAAATTATTCTTACTCTCATGAGGCTTAAAGGCGGAGGAAGAGCAACATTAAAACTTGATAATCCTGAATTCGATTGATTCTACAAACACATGAATAACTTTTTGTTATTATAATTATAATAAAATAGCTTCTGCCCGCGGCTACGCCTGCGCGGATGTTGGAAATCACTATCCTATGTTCTAAACCAGGTAATGGTCTATCTTTGTGGCAAATTTAATTCAAATCAGTTCAGCCATTTTAGCGTGAAAGCGTAACAAACAAACATACAGGGTGTAAGTGTAAACAGTAGCAATATTTTAAGGGGTCATTGTAATCATCATTATGAACAACTTACATTTATGTTCGCATAATTCGTCAAAATGTAGGGAACAGCAGATTTTTTGTTGCGCGATTTCAGGTTTGGTCCCATAGTAAAATGTTGTTCATAATGATGAGTACAATGACCCCTTAAAAAATCGCCACTGTTTACACTTACACTCTGCATAGTATTAGTTAGGATCTACTCTCGAGTGTTCTGTAACATTAACGCTTTGAAGGACAATATATGGCCATAGCAGTAGGTAATGACAATAAAACTTCTATTGTATCTCATACCTTCTTCTCTTCTTCCTTTTTTTTCTCTTTCTTCTTGTCCTTCAAAGAGTTAAATACGTATAGCCTCCCGACTTCATATCAGTTGTCGTGCCCCAGCCCCCAGCTCAGTAAATTGAAAAATCTTTTCGATAGAATACAGCGTAATGAAATAAAAAAAAAACAGAATATAATACCTTGGCAAAATGGACACGAAAAATTTGTCGGATTAATCCAACGTAAGCTGTTAAAGGGTTACAGAAAAAGATACCTAAGTACGAATCTATGTTTAGGGTTACGTACCTCAAAAGGAAAAGCGGAACCCTTATAGGATCACTTCGTTGTCCGTCTGTCTGTCTGTCTGTCTGTCTGTCTGTCCGTCTGTCTGTCTGTCTGTCTGTCAAGACCCTTTTTCTCAAGAACGCGTGGAGGTATCAAGTTGAAATTAATATCAAATACGTGAGTCTATGGTTCCTTAGAGTTCTAAAAATATCAAGTTTCTAAGTTTCAACACAATAAAAAAATACGGCCATTTATGCGACATATTTTGATGCTCACAAGTAAATCAAAACCTATAGGGTACTTCCCTTTGACCTAGAATCATGAAATTTGGCAAGAAGCAAGGTTTTGCAGCACAAGTAATGGAATAAGTCCGAAAATTGTTAATTTATAATTTTATCACATAAAAAAATATTTTTAAGTACGTCATCTGTCAAGCCCCTTTTTCTCAGGAAGGTGTAGAGGTATCAAGTTGAAATTAATATCAAATACGTAAGTCTATCATTATGGTCCCTTAGATTTCTAAAAAAAATCAAGCTTCTAAGTCAATGCAATAAAAAATACGGGCATTTATGCAATATATTTTGATACTCGCAAGTAAATCAAAACCTATGGGGTACTTCCCGTTGACCTAGAATCATGAAATTTGGCAAGAAACAAGGTCTCACAGCACAAGTAAAGGAAAAAGTCAGAAAATTTATTATTTGTAGTTTTATCACATAAAAAAATAGTTTTTAGTTTTCTTTTTCTGGCAAAATGTGGGTGCACTATATAATAGGTACACTTCTGCCCAACCCTTCGAGTAAACAAGGCGTGATCTTATGTTTAAGAATAGCTTTTTGCGAATACAAACTTAAATATGCAGTTGGAGAATTGTCCGTGACGTATATCAATGTATTTATTTATTTATTTATTTATAAAGGCTTACCAACTAAACACATACACAGCATTAACCCAGCGTCTTTGTCATACATAAAGATCTCGCATGTATCTAAATTATAGGAAAGCACGGCATTATCAAATAGCGTACTAAAACATTAAACAGAAAATAAAGAAAATTTAAACACTAAAACAAATTAAAACAATTAAAAAAATAATTTGATTAGGTACATACTATGAAAATTTGGGTTTTTTTTTATACTTAATACAATTTACATTTTACATACAATTTACATTTTATCAAAGATACTTTTCCTAAATATACATAATTTACCACCGAAAACATCAAGATCGCAACTGTGGAACAAGTCATTGCATCTTCTGAGGATATAGGAAAGGGGCGCATTGTATCCGTATTTGTTTCTACTGGACTTGATCGAGAAAGGTCTATAATTTTGAACTCTGGCGGACGGTCTAGGTACACTCATGCTCAGCTGACTCACCAAATCTGGGCAATCCACGCCTTGATTTACAACCTTATATAAAAAAGTTAAACCTAAGAAGTCTCTACGCCATTGTAACGATTTCATTTTAAAGTGAATCAGTCTATCATCATAGTGCTTAATCGTTCGTTGAACACCAGCGATTGCCGAGAGCCTCCTAACAAACCTCTTTTGTATACTTTCTAGGCGTTGAATATTGTTTTGGTAGGTAGGATACCAGACGATTGAGCAGTATTCAATGTGGCTGCGTACTAATGCAAAATAGAGGGATTTTAATGCGGGCAGAGACCTAAACTGCTTTGTATTGCGATTAATAAAATACAACATTCTTAATGATTTATTAATATGGCATATATAAGTTTGGCAGAACATGTTTTTCAACTCAATGTTAAGTTTGTCATTGGGATAAATTCTTTTCAACTACGGAACCCTTCATTGTGCGTGGTCCGACACGCACTTGGCCGGTTTTTTTAATTATGTCTTAGAATAACCATCACTCAAAAATACATGCGATACCTACCTACATTGTAACATCTTCCAAACATTATTTTACTTATTTTGACGTCACCAGCCAATTCGATACTTACTAGCTACTATTTAAACTCACTTTTATCGCCTTGCAATAAAGATTATTCACATCCACAGGGCCTTATTACAACGCTTCGCTGACTACACATAAATCGTTAACTTGGACTCTGGAAGTAATTCCAAAGAAATGACTAATGATGACTTACTTACTTAAGTACTATTTGAACATTTGAATTGGTATTTCAGAAGGCTGTGTTAGAGTTGAAAGTTTTAAAAGGAATTTGGTTCTTTAAATTGGCTAGTACATTACTTAGTTCATGTCAGGGTTTTTTAAGAGGAAAAACGTTTCCGAAATAAGTTTATGAAGACAAAGAAAAGGATAGGATGCGAGTAGCCTAGAATCGGTCTTTGTGGCAATTAGGAGAGCCCCATATCCAGCAGTTGAAGTTTAGGACTGATGTAAAACATCAAAGAATAAACAGAGTTGTCACAACTTAATACATACAATATTTTATATTTTACGCTCGCTGAATAAACATAATATTTGTTTAGGTTTTTGATAAATCTAGATAAATATTATGTTTATTCAGCGATCGTAAAATATAAAATACAACACTATTGTACGTGTATTCTCAAATCCCAAAAGACTCTAAATTAGGCATCCTACAAACGAAACACAACGCAGCTGCAGTATAATTCCCGCAGTATTCCTTCTACTGCAAGCTAACAGAGATAACCCAACAAAAACTTAAGTTTATGTTTAAGACCCATAGTTGGACTCAGGCCAATTACTACGTTTAAGTTAGCCTAGCCTACGCTTAGGCATAGGCGTAGGAAGACGGCCACTATATATATCCTACCTTGTTTACGCCTACAGGTTCTTTTGATTAAATGTTTGGACGGGACGGTCTGAAACTCTTGGGGTTACCTTTATTGCATCGGAAGTGTGTTCGTGGAAGATAGAATGAAAATGTTAAAAATGTATAAGACTAAGAAAGAACATTCATAAACTCATGAATGTAGGTATTATGAAGAATTTATGACTTTTAAATACAAATCTCAAAAAGATCTCTCAGAAGAGACATTCTGATGACTATTTGTACTGCCATTTGTATATGGATGCCACAAATGATCACATAATTATGTTTGCCGTCAATCCGATATTAAGTATTGCTGAGCTGTGCATCCTACTAATCTTATAAATATGAAAGTTTCTGAAGATGTTTGTATATTACTCAATCACGCAAAAACGGCTGAACGGATTTAGATGAAATTTGGCACACAGATATTTTATAACCTGGATTAACTCATAGACTACTTTTTATCCGGGTTTCCGTGGGATAATTTCCGACATCCACGCGGACGCAGCCGCGGGAAACGGCTAGTAGTAATTTATCTACGTGTACATCACGTACATTTTTCCATGTTATTTCAACAAAACATAACAGGAAAATCCAAGCATGAAGCTAAATACCCAGAAATATCGCACATCCATTCACAACGCATGGTCAAATGCACTTACTTTCAAAACCATTGGGCTCTCGCGCACTAAAAGCTTCGAACACGTAGTAAATGCATTTCCAAAAAATAAGCCAAAAGTTGACATTTGTCGTGTACACCCAACGTTGCGACTTTACGACTTAGCGTCCTTTCCAATGTCTTTTAGTATCTGAGCTTATGAAAGCGATGGTAGTGGAAATTGAATTTTCAGTTTGCTCTAGACATTTTTAAAATATCTGTTCGAACATTGGTTGGGGCACTCGAAGTGCTGACAATATTTCGACGTGTTTCGCCTCACAGTTTGGCAGTCAAGGGCTTAGTTACATTTAGTGTCTTTGGAGCGGAAATAAGATGCTCGTATTTATGGTGAGTTACGATTTTGAACGATTGAATGAGAGAAAATATGTAGCTGTAATATTATTAAACTCAAATATTTACTGAATAAGTATTTCAGTATCTAATAGATTGTGTCATAAGGGACCAAAATAATGTATTGAGGGCGAGAGCAATTGTTTGAATCCAGAGCGAACGCAATAAAAATACGGCTATTTATGCGACATATTTTGATACTCGCAAGTTAATCAAAACCTATGGGGTACTTTCCGTTGACCTAGAATCATGAAATTTGGTAAAAAGTAAGGTCTTATAGCACAAGTACAGGAAAATCTCCAAAAATTGATTATTTGTAGTTTTATCACATAAAAAATAATGTTTTTTTTCTGGCAAAATGTGGATGCACTGGTACACCTCTGCCCAACCCTTTGGGGAAACAAGGCGTGATGTTATGTTTAAGAATAGTTTTATACAAACTTCAATATACTATTGGAGAATCACTGACGTATATCAATGTATGGGAAAACATGTTTTTCAACTCAATGTTAAGTTTGTCTTTGGGATAAATTCTTTTCAACTACGGAACCATCATTGTGCGTGGTCCGACACGCAATTGGCCGGTTTTTTATTGTTTGTTACTAGAAGTGTGTGTTGATAAAATCTATTTCATCGTGTTGAGATATCGGTACTTATCACGTCTGTGAAATTTACTTAACAAAAATAACTGATATTTTAAGTAACTACAATACGGTTGATGACTCCAAAAAAATAATATCATCAAATAATTTGGTGTTGTTTTATCATGTTTAGATTTTGATACCCATCACTTCTGCGGAGTTACTCTAGTTAATTTCACTTATTCCAAAAGTAGGTATTTATAATAACTTTTTGCATTCAAAATTATTTTTATCATGCAACTTTACTGCGACGTTATGCCTAATTTGTAAAACAAAAGCTCAAAAGGCAAAACACCAAGCTTCTAAATCACCAGCCTTTAAGCAACCGAAATACCAGGAGATCAGAAACGTGGAGTAGGTCACGCAGTCGTCTCATATTTTACTTTTATAGGAGAAAGGACGAATCCGTTGTTTGTGAAGGGTAGTAATAGCGCCTCGGAGGAGCCTGTCTAATCCCTTTCGAGGGTGGTCTGACCTAAAATTGAAATTCTCAGCCCCTTTCTAAGTGGCAATGTTTCACAGGCGAAGTCCACGTTGTAACATTAAAGTTTAAGTAATGACGGTGTTCTTCGACTTTGAATTTTCTCGTTCCTTCTCAAGCTATAGGTTTTATTGCGGTACGTTTTGAAATATGGTTTGGGGCTGTTAATTGCTTTGATTTAGTGTATCTTGCTTAGACGGTATTGGAGCCTGACATAAATTTGTACGGTATTCTGATGCTTAAAATTTAAAACGAGAATCCTCTGAGTCTTCCAAACAATTTGCTCATTTATTCTAAGAAAATTACGATTACTTAATTATTATGAAGCGTTGAAGAATTAAAGTCTACAGGTGGGCGTTGAATCAATAAACTGTTTTTTTTTAACGACTTTTCATTGGTCAACGGGTTAGCTGTTAATCATTAATGAAAAAACAGGTTGAAAATATTAGCTGTCAGTTTACGTCGACGCACTCAACGCATTATTTCAATATTATTTTATTCATTTCTGTGAATTTAAAAAAACTTATTTCTTATCAAATCGCAACCTAAACTGCAACAAAGTTGTTATTTTATGCGTATTCGTTCGTATCGTAAACGTTGACACAATAAATAGACGATTATCGCTAACGATTGAATCATTGAAATTTTAACCTGTTATTTATTAACAGTTTTTTTAACCCGTTGACCATTAATGTTTAACAGTTAAATTACATTAACTCAAAAACCGTCAATGACCCATCTCTAAGTCTTCCACGCATAAACGTTAAGGAACCATTAAACCAATTTAATTGATTGTGAGCCATTTTTTCAAATCAATCTTGTGGGCGTTTCTTACATTACACCCGTTCAAGGTTTACGGCTCATAAATTTTATATTAGACCGGTAGTAACTACCATGCCAGTGGCAAGGAAATAACATTGAGTACTTGTCATTCGAAGGTATGTTAAAATATTTAAGATCACTACGTACCTACCTTCATTCTGTGGTGATGTAGAAATATTTTGTAACTTCTTATTTTTGCATGTCTTAAACTGTTTTGTACATACTTTGTAAATTAAAAATAGTCTTCAGAATAGAACAAATAAAATAAAGAGAAACGTTTATTTGGCACAGTACCGTAAAGTTAGTGTCTCCTGCGCGTCTTTTTGCGAAACATTACACAAAAAACATTACACATCTGTTTTCATAAACACGCTGTCTCCTGCGTATTCAAATATTTTTATTTACACGTTTTGTGTATATGTCATAATGAGTTCCGACGAGGAAGACGTGCTACCAGTTTGACAACAAATTATGTGCGTGGTGCGCGCGGCAGTTCAAAGTGAAACAAACCCTTTCCTCTTCCCCTGCGCGGGAAATATTTTCCATGCATCTCGGAAAACAAAAACATCGTGTTTGCATACACAAATGTGTATGGCCACGCCTTTTTATTTCGATGTGTTTATGTAATCTTTCGAAAAAACACGCATAGGAGACACGGCTTTAGCAACACATTGAACACATAACACATGCTATAGTTTGATTAGCAGAAATACTGTTTTTTATTTGTTATTATTATTTATACAGGGTGTTAGGTTAAATGAGGGACATACTTTAACGGAGTGTAGTACTCATGAAAATGAATAACTTTTACTATGGGACCAAACCTGAAATCGCGAAAAAAAAATCACCTGCCCCATACATTCATGTTCGCATAAAGGCTCTTACAGACAGAGGCGATATCGCGTCGCGGCGTGTCGCGTAGCGGTGTTGCGACGCGATAATATCGCAATATCGCCCGCGATATCGCCTCTGTCTGTAAGAGCCATAACTCGTCAAAATGTAGGGAGCTGCTGATTTTTTTTTCGCGATTTCAGGTTTGGTCCCATAGTAAAAGTTGTTCATTTTCATGAGTACTACACTCCGTTAAAGTATGTCCCTCGTTTAACCTAACACCCTGTATTATTACACAATATTTAATTTATTCTAATTTTTTAGATCCGCTGACAATGGGCCTTATTAGAAGTTTAAAAGTCACCCAAAGGACAACAAAAACAAACGGACAACTAAGCGTGCTTTATTAAAGGTAGTTTTTTACCTTTACTTGAAATTTTCTAGCCTTGCCACACTGTTCACTATATAAATGCATAGGTATCTAAAATATATTTCTAGGCACGATTTTACTTAGAACACGACAATAAATCCAATAATAATATTCCGTCTGACCCTAAAAAAACCTAGTAAAAAACTGTTTTCGTCGCTTATAACAATTTTCCTTCTTACTGAAGGAAAATCGTATTTTCCCTTTCAACATAGCTGATAGAAACGATATTCCTTATACTTTGTTCTTTTATATCTTTGTCAATTCTGAGAATTACGTAATAATATTTTTTCTGATTCTAGATTTAAGGATTAGTGAATGTGTAAAGATTTGGTTTTCTTGGAAAGTGGTTCCATCATATTATAATGCAAAAATTAATATTTCCAGAAGTTTTTTCATAATATATATACGCCCAAAGGTCTGTTCATGAAATTACGCACTCTTTTTCTATATAAAAAGATCGTCGTCTATTTCACTAAGTACATAAAAATTAAATTAATTAATTCTAAATAAATAAAGTAACTAAACAGCATGCATATTAACCACGCCACCAACGAGTTCGAGCCGCCGACTAGTGGCTCCTTAAGGCGACAGTAACCGTTTATTACCCGGTTACTAACCGGTTATTTTAAACTGAAGATCACGTCTAAACGAGTAGTTTTACTCGTATTGATTTGCTTAAATTAAAGCATTTTCTTAATAACATATTAAGTGAACATTATACATTATGTTTTATAACAAATTTTCCCTTTTCACCTAGTTATTCAATAAGGCCAAAGGTATTTACAAAAAGTCTTAGTTACCATCCGATGAGGATCTAACACCTAATTAATAGCGTCTGTTCATTATCGGAATAACAACGAAAGGGGTTGACTTCACGAAAATTCAATGAGTAATGAAATTAGAAGCCTTCTTTAAATAAGGTATTTTAAAGCTTTAAGGAGTATTTATTTACCGATAAAGAGATTCGTAAACAGTTTATTTATTACTTTGAAGTAGATCCAAAGAAGATAAATAAGTAAAGAAGAGGGACATTTTTGTCCGTGTGTTTTTGTCATTGTTGCTACGTCGTAGCAATAGTGCTACGAATCTGCATAGCGCTACGCCGCGTAACATAGTGTTTGAATAAAAGACAGCTAGCATTGATACCGGCAAAAGTTGGTCTGATCAATACTCCACACTAACTTTGCAGTAGCTGAATGACAGTTTTTGCCAAAACAGACATTTTCTTGTTATTTGAGGATTTTCGCATTATTAACAAGTCGTGTTGAGGACGTCAAATTAAAAAGCTGGTTACCATGATCTAGTATAAAATTCATTTTAGTAACTTTTCAAACAACATTAGTTAGAAAAAAAAAAATAAAAAAAATATCCAGAATATTTTTTTTTTAATCCAATAATTAGACTTGAGGAGCTCGTGGCTAAGTATTAACAGCCGCACGGGTCGATCCGTCAGGTTAAGCTACGCTTGCCGGGGTTGGTCAGTGGATGGGTGACCATCTTTACATACCGAGATTCCTCCGTGCCTCGGAAAGCACGTTAAGCCGTTGGTCCCGGCTGTTATTCGTGGATCTTTGACAGTCGTTACGGGTCGTCAGAAGCCCGAAAGTCTGACAACCAGTCTTACCACGGGGTATCGTACTACCCAGTTTCTGGGTTGTGGAGGTCAGATAGGCAGTCGCTCCATGTAAAATACTGATATTCAGCTGCATCCGGTTAGACTGGACGCCGACCCCAACATAGTTGGGAAAAGGCTAGGCAGATTGATTGAATCCAATAATTAGACATAGTATAATGATTTACATTGTATAATTTAATCATTACACTACTTCAAAAGAAATCGTTGTCAAAAAACGCAAGCAGAACTACAAACGGTTCTTTTTAAAACCGAATTTAAGATCTTAAATAGATATCTGTGGAGTTCAGTGCACTAAGCCAGATGTGTTTGCATCGCATCCTATTTTCGTACGTGTCGCCATTCAAAGGTCTGGGACACACGGCCGGTAAGCTAATATAATCGGGTAATTTATTTATTTATTTATTATAGGTCCACCAACAATTGTTCACACTGGATACAGCGACATAATTCATTCTTAAAATTAAAATGACAGCGCAACAATTACTTATAGGTAAACACCACATGCACAAAACAATAAATTCGGAAGATGAGCTTACTTAGTAAGTACTAAGCGTCAATTTTCAATTAAATTAAAATAATCTTGAAATAGTGAAAAACAGAATTATGACAATATTGATTAAAAAGGTAAAGGGGAAAACTTAATTGCTGAAATGAGGATGGATTTCTTTATCGTAGAATTAGCATTGCCATTCAACTTTATCGTAGAATTAGCATTGCCATTCAACTTTATCGTAGAATTAGCATTGCCATTCAACTTGGCAATGCTGCCAGTCTTCTGCACGCGTAGCATGACGACGTTTTGTCGACGGAAGAATAGACAAAACTACACATTGCCATGCTTAGACGCGTAGAATCAATCAATCTGCCTAGCCTTTCCCCAACTATGTTGGGGTCGGCTTCCAGTCTAACCGGATGCAGCTGAATACCAGTATTTTACATGGAGCGACTGCCTGTCTGACCTCCACAACCCAGTAACTGGGTAATACGATACCCCTTGGTAAGACTGGTTGTCAGACTTTCGGGCTTCTGACGACCCGTAACGACTGTCAAAGATCCACGAATAACAGCCGGGACCAACGGCTTAACGTGCTTTCCGAGGCACGGAGGAATCTCGATATGTAAAGATGGTCACCCATCCACTGACAAAAACCGGCAAGCGTAGCTTAACCTGACGGATCGACCCGTGCGGCTGTTATTACTTAGCCACGAGCTCCGCTTAGACGCGTAGAATGCGTACAAATATTTCTACTATCTGCCATTTTGTCTATTCTTCCATCGACAAAACCCGTTTCTATGGCGGTCATTCATTCATTTCATTCGCGGGCACGTTTCCGGATGACATCGATGCGGGCGAGTACCTAGTGTAAATAGTGTTAATTTGTATATTGTATTTAATTTTAATTCTGAATAAAGATTTTAAAAGTTTACCGTATCGATCTTAATCTGTACGAATAAGTTTTTCTATGGTTTTCTTTGTTATGGCTACAAAGGTAAGTAAATATCGGAGAAGTCAAATTAATGAAATATCAAAACCCACGTAGGTTTTTATTTATTTATTTGACATTATGAAAGCTTTAAGGTCTGGCCACGCTAAAGTGAATCCCGCGCGGGACGCGGCATGTAACTACACGCGTTAATTTTTTTCATGATGAGGAGAATCCACGCGACTATTCTGGCTATTCGGGAACATCTATATAGAAATTAGTTGACACAATCGACTCAAAAACTTTTTATTCCGCATCAAAAAATATCATTTACCTCTTTCAAGAAAACTATACGGCCATAGCCGTCATAACAATAAAACTTCTATTGCGTCAACGAATGTGTCCTTGCAAGCGTTAACAAGAGTTTAACAGTCAAAATATACTATAGTCACTTTACAAGCTTTAAATAATTATGTTTGTTTGGCTTATACAAACAAACTTAGTTATTTATTTACTTATAAATAAAGGTCACTTACGATAAACTCAAACTCAAACTCAAAGCATTTATTTCAAATAAACCAATTACAGGCACTTTTGAATTATCAAAGGGTCGGTCTTGGGTCGGTCAGTCAGAAAAATGAAGCTAGTTGCCCATTCCAAAGCGTAAATCCTGGAGAAGAACGGGCAAGAAACTCCACGGACACTCTTTTAAATCAAATATTTTACATAATATTGGTTACATCGTTCATATTGAAAATATAGATGTGAGAACAATGTAGAAAGACGTGCACGTTATAAGAATATGAACGAGTAATGGAATAAATAATATTTTTCAAAAAATCATTTAACTTTCCCCACCCTGTGTATCATAGGCATTCTTATTCAACAGCCAGAGCAACGACCCCGGCAGGTGTATAAAAATCCACAGCAGGGGTGCCCATTGTTTGTACAACGTGACTTTGTACATCAGGGGTGCTCAACACAACTGATTTTTAGTTACGTGTAGCTGGGATGCTTGTTTTTCTACGTTACACTTGACTGGTCCGTTTCGGATTGGTGGGTAGGAGGAAAAACAGAAGCATGTGGGAGTATTTATGTTTTGGTATTGTATGTTGTTGGCGTTCGATTCATTTCCTTGGAAATTATGTGATTTACAAATTTATCTGTTGCCTCCCATTTTCCGTATATGTACGCTTTTTCCTACCATTTGACAAACTTGGATCATGCATTTCTAAAAATTTTGACTAGATGTTGGTTAGGATACTACACGACAACCTTCAAGACTTCACAGACATAGAAAAAAAAAATAGTATCTGTAGAAAAAAGTGTAGTAGTATCTGTAATTTAGCGATTAGCTATAATCGCTAAATCACAGATTAGTTAATAAGTTATAATAGTAGTCCCTTTAGTACCTAAATGGGTTACAAGAATAAGTGGTTTCTTATCTCTACGTTCAGTTTCTGTGATTCTAAAGCATGACCTCTCTTTTGTTTCACTTGTCTCGAGCCAGACTACGTAGGAATTCAGTGTTTTTATTTTTCAACAGACGAAAAGAAATTAAAATCGGATTGTAATGAAGAATAACAATAAATATAAAATCTCATTAACTTAAAAAAATAAGTTTTAAAGGATTCACTACAAAAGTAAATAACTATTACGTTTTAATAACAATACAATTCCAGTGTAAAAAGGTTTGTGATTCCTGAAATCCGAGTTTCAGCGTCAATTTTTAAAATTTTCTTTTAAAAAATCCTAGAAATTTTTGGTAAAAAGGATAGGAAAAGTGAAAGAGAAATTCGCGAAAAACAGATTAGAATAATCCGTCGTTGGTATAAATACGCCACGAATGCGTTTGAAAAAAGATTCGCAAAGAATTTAAGTAACAGGAATTTATTATTTTCCAATACAGTATTTTGGAATGCGGAAATACGAAAAATAATGGAGGTGGATTTAGGTTTTTTTAAGTTACCTTTAGCAGTATAATATTTATGTTCTTTAACAATTTTTAGTGGTTTCGTGCCTCAAAAGGAAAAAACGGAACCCTTAAAGGATCACTTAGTTGTCCGTCTATCTGTCTGTCAGTCAGTCAGTCTATCAAAACCCTTTTTCTCAGGAATGGGTTATAAAATACATAGATCTAATGTTCCTAGTAGCTCTAAAAAGATCAAGCTTCTAAGTCAACGCAATAAAATAATACCGCCATTTATGCGACATATCTTGCGAATAAATCATAGCCTAAAGGGTACTCGTTGACTTAGAATCATGTTTGGCAAGAAGCAAGGTCTCACAGCACAAGTAAAGAAAAAAGTCAGAAAATTGTTAATTTGTAGTTTTATCACATAAAAAAATAGTTTTTTGCGATTATGTACAAACTTAAATTTGCATTTGGAAAATTAACCGTGACGTTTATCGTATAAAAAAACATGTTTTTCATCTACGATGTTAAGTTTGTTTTAGGGATATTTTTTTTCAACTAAGTACGGAACCCTTCATTGTGCGTGGTACAACACGTACTTGGCCGGTTTTTTTTGGGATTACAAACTTAAATTTTGCACTTGGAGAATTGACCGTGACATAACATTGTATGAGAGATAATGTTTTTTTAACTACAATGTTAAGTTTGATAAATTATTTTCAACTACGGAATAACGGAACCCTTCATTGTGCGTGGTCCGACACGCACCTGGCCGGTTTTTTTTTTGTATATTGGGACATTAGAAAAAAAAAAAAAATTAAAACTTTTTATTTCAAAGAAACATTACATAGTTTTGTTTTGATCACACATCGCTTAATCTTGACACTGAAAGATTATGTGCGAGTGAGGCGTCTACATTATTTTTATAATATAATTATTAAATTCATGTAATTAGATAGCATCATTTAATATTGTGCTATTCGGTGTTGTGCTATGTCTTTTGTGTGCAATGAAAGAATGTTTTATTTATCTATCTATCATACGAAAGAAATATTTCTAGTACACAAGGAATTTCTTGCCGTATTATAAACAACCTTATTTTTGCTTAATTATTTTTTTTATGCTGAGAGGTTCGGCTGTCACTATACATTAACCATTGTTGTATGCTTAATGTAGTGACAGTAAAGAATAAAATGAAAAAATCATAACACGTTATTGTTCAATATCTGTGTCACTCTATTTTTCAAAATTAAAATGTTTGATGATAATTATTAAATATATATACACTCCTTTGCAAAAAAAACGGGCAGTTTGGATTTTTCTACATTATTGGTAATCATTTAGTTCTAATGAGGTTTTAATAGGCAAACTATGTTCCTGGCACATAATAATGAGTCTGGGTATGAAAAAAAGTTAATTTCAAATTCAGAACTGTTGTTTTTAGAAATAATAATCCCTTTTTCAGTTTATGACTTTTTACTTACTATTCGCGGGTTTGCGGTTAAAAGGTTATCAGGCAACTAAAACTAACTTCTCGTTATTTTTATTGCAGTCGACGACCAGCGCGGGCCCCCAATTTACTCCGTGAGTACCGGATTGCTCGACCGAGGTTCACTAAAAATTGTCTATCTTGGACACTAGGTAACTCGAGTAGCGTACTCTTCTCCGATGAGGCTCGAATTTGTCTGAATGGTGAGGACCGACGACGGCGAGTGTTACGAAGACCAGGGGAACGCTATGCCGACGTGTGTTTTGAAGAAATCACCCCTTATGGTGGAAGGTCCATTATGTTTTGGGCGGACGTAACTTCCAGCTATCTTACCGAGATAGTGTTCATTGCAAATGGCTCACTAAATGCGCAAAGGTACATAACAGGAATAATTTGTCAACATGCACAGCTCGCACTGACTGTAATTGGTGAAGATGCTATTTCATGGACGATAATGCTCGGAACCACCGTTCTGGCGACGTAGATGCTTATATGCAAGAGGTCGGTATTCGTCGTCTGGATTGGCTAGCGCGGAGCCCCGACCTTAACCCCATTGAGCACGTCTGGGACCTCCTAAAAAGGCGAGTACGACCTGTCCAACGACCTTCCCCAAACATCAGGGAGCTTAAACGTGTGATTTCGGCTGAGTGGGAACACATTCCACAGGACACCATCAAAAGCCTGGTGGAAAGCATGCCAAGACGATTACATGCCGTAATCGCTGCAAGGAGAGGTCATACTCGTTATTAATTTTTATTTTTTAATGTCTTTTTTTATTAAA
Source organism: Cosmia trapezina (assembly GCA_905163495.3). NCBI lineage: Eukaryota > Metazoa > Arthropoda > Insecta > Lepidoptera > Noctuidae > Cosmia > Cosmia trapezina. The sequence continues at coordinate 22,388,686 of LR991037.1, forward strand.
ATACCATAAAAATACTCGTAGTCTTAATTTAATTATACCCTAAAAATTTCCATTTGAACACGACTTTCTGTTTACATTGACTAAAACACCGATTCCAGGATTTAAGGGTTAAATACTGTATTCTCAATGATAATAAGAAATTTCTAGTCATTTATGCTAACGACATACTAAAAATATTAATATTATCCATAGAAAAGCCAATGACTGTAAGGTGCCCGTTTTTTTTGCAAAGGAGTTTATATATATTTTTTAATATGACTTTTCATTTTTAAATATATTATGTGACATTTGTGATTATTTCAAATTTTAATTTGTTGACTTTGCCAATTTAATTTGTAATTTATAATTAAATTGTGTGTTGTGTTTTTGTTTAATTTTCATTTTATTTTACCTAATGCTATGATCCAGCTGTTGATCGAATTATAGGAATTAAATTGAATTTAATTGAAATCTACCAAAATGAAAACAAAAAAAAACAACATCAAACAAAAACAAATAACAAACAAAACAAAACAAAAAAAAACAACAACAAAAAAAAAACAAAAAAAAAACAAACAAAAAAACAACATCAACAAATAAATAACATCTCGCCTTATTTCCCCGAAGGGATGGTCAGAGGTGTACCACACACACATTTTGCCAGTTATTATCTTAAGTTGCAGTGCCACTTACATTTATGTAGATACTAGCTTTTGCCCGCGGCTTCGCCCGCGTTGATGTCGGAAAGTAACCCATGGGAACGTTTATGTGGAAAACATAGGGCCGTCGTTATAACTGTGCAAACTCAAATCGCTACGATATATCGTTACCGTGTATAGTAGGCATAAAGCTACCAGTCGGCATGATTTTTTCCGACACCAACAGTCTTCGTCACATTTCAGCCAATTTAAACCAAAAAATAATGACTTACATTGAATCACTCCGGTCATTGGAGAAAACCGTATGAAAATCCGTTCGGTACTTTTTCACATTATCGCATTCAAACAAACAGACTTACGCGGCGGGAGGACTTTGTTAATTACTTAAAATTTATTATGCCAGCCACGCTCGCACAAATAACTTTTGTCCGAGTGTCCACTCGTTCAAATAATTTCCTCGTAAAAACGTCGAATGAAATAAAGACTAAATGTTACCTCAAGATTCGAACTATGACTACATTTCCAATCCCTTAAATCTCTTAAAAAGAGGTAGGTGCACAAACATTTGTCAACCCCTATATTTGTCCCCTTTAGGGGACGATTTTTCAAAAACGCTGTACCATATATTTCTTTATTTCCTACCAAAAGCATAAATTTGAATTTTCATATCCCTAACTTAAGAAATGCTGGGTTCCCCATACAAACTTTCATCCCTTATATCACCCCTTGTAGGATTATGTTTGAAGACAAAAAGTAGCCTATATCCTTCCCCAGGATGCTATATAAAGCCTTGCCAAATTTTGTCAAAATCCGTGCAGTTTTGTAAATTTTAAAATCAACCCCTATTTTACGCCCTTATTTTGATTTTGCAAAACGCTGAACCGCATATTTCTTTATTTCCTATCAAAAAAATACATTTTAATTTTCACATCCCTAACTTAAGAAATACTGAGTTTCCCATACAAACTTTCATCCCCTATATCACCCCCTGTAGGATTATTTTTTTAAATAAAAGTATCCTATGTCCGTCCCCAGGATACCATCTATAGCCTTGCCAAATTTTATCGAAATCCATTCAGTGGTTCTGGGTTTTCCATACAAACTTTCATACCCTATATCACCCCCTGTAGGATTATTTTTTAAGACAAAAAGTAGCCTATATCCTTCCCCAGGATGCTATATAAAGCCTTGCCAAATTTTATCGAAATCCGTGCAGTTTTGTAAATTTTAAAATCAACCCCTATTTTACCCACTTAGGGGATGATTTTTCAAAAACGCTGAACCGCATATTTCTTAATATCCTATCAATAGCATGAATTTGTTATCCCTAACTTAAGAAATACTGGGTTTCCCTTACAAACTTTCATCCCCTATATCACAGCCTGTAGTATTGTTTTTGAAAGTATCCTATGTCCTTTCCCAGGATGCTATATAAAACCTTGCCAAATTTTGTCGAAATCCGTGCAGTTTTGTAAATTTTAAAATCAACCCCTATTTTACCCCGTTACGGGATGATTTTTCAAAAACGCTGAACCGCATATTTCTTAATTTCCTACCAATAACATAAATTTGTTATCCCTAACTTAAGAAATACTGGGTTTCCCTTAGAAACTTTCATCCCTTATATCACCCCCTGAAGGATTATTTTTGAAAAAAAAAGTAGCCTATATCCTTCCCCAGGATGCTATATAAAGCCTTGCCAAATTATGTCGAAATCCGTGCAGTTTTGTAAATTTTAAAATCAACCCCTATTTTACCCCCTTAGAGGATGATTTTTCAAAAACGCTGAACCGCATATTTCTTTATTTCCTATCAAAAGCATACATTTTAATTTTCACATCCCTAACTTAAGAAATACTGAGTTTCCCATACAAACTTTCAGCCCCTATATCACCCCCTGTAGTATTATTTATCGAAAAAATTGTATCCTATGTCCTTTACCAGGATGCTATATAAAGCCTTGCCAAATTTTGTCGAAATCCGTGCAGTTTTGTAAATTTTAAAATCAACCCCTATTTTACCCCCTTAGGGGATGATTTTTCAAAAACGCTGAACCGCATATTTCTTTATTTCCTATCAAAAGCATACATTTTAATTTTCACATCCCTAACTTAAGAAATACTGAGTTTCCCATACAAACTTTCATCCCCTATATCACCCCCTGTAGGATTATTTTTGAAAAAAAAAGTAGCATATGTCCGTCCCCAGGATACCATCTATAGCCTTGCCAAATTTTATCGAAATCGGTTCAGTGGTTTAGGCGTGAAAAGGTAACAGACAGACAGACAGACAGACAGACAGACAGACAGACAGACAGACAGACAGACAGACAGAGTTACTTTCGAATTTATAATATTAGTATGGATATGAGATTCCTTTGTATTTCCCGTTCGACATGCATTAGGAAAGAATATTCAATTCCCCATCGAAAAGCACACACATTACGCTCTTCCATGTTCAGTCATCCAAAAAAGAAACCATACGAAACTACCGCCGATCCAACTTGACATGCAACAAACATAGAAATAAAAAACCGGTCAAGGGCGAGTCGGACTCGCGCACCGAGGGTTCCGGTCCGATTTCTGAAAAAGTGTGCTATTTAGAGACATTGTTTTATTTTTCCTCTAATCTTTACATAAACTTCTATCACATACAATAATTTCAGATTTTTATATTTGCAAACTTCGGAGAAAAGGGGGGGAACGGTATTTTTTTTTACATTTTTCATCAAAAGTCGAAAACTATGCGGCCTAAAAAAAATAAAAAAATGTTTAAGAATGTGCAAGCAGCGTTCTTTCATATGATACCCCACATGCCCTAGTAGCCCCACTTTGAATTTTTAAGACCCCTTTCAGTCCCTGTTAAAAAAAAAAAATAATTCTTTCTTATTTGCAAAATAGTTGGGTAAACGTCATCTAAAACTGTTCCAAAATTTAAGTTGATAGCATTACAAGTTCTTGAGATATCCAGCTGTGGCAGACAGACAGACAGACTGAGTCACACCATAAGGGTTCCTATTTAACCATTTTGGTACGGAACCCTAAAAACGAAGGAAAAAAAATAGAGGGCGTACAAAACACATTTACAAAACCCAAATAGATTTGGATTGACGTAAAAAAGGACATTTTCACAGAAATGTACGAGCAACTATAAGTCTTGGTGAATCGTCACTTGGGCCTATACATCTCAATAAATTGCTTTGACAGACCGGAGTAAGGAACATTGAAAATGGCGTAAGAAGAAAAATAAGAGGAGATGGATCGTCTGAGTTCTGATATTTGGAACTAATTATACCGTTGATGAGGTCAAGATTGCTTGTTTGAGAGGTAAAAGAATTGCTTATAAGAGACTTTTGATGTTAAAATATTAGGTAATATATTTTGTAGGTAACGTGATGTCCATAGTTGAAATGGCTACGAAAATAACTTTAATTTCGGAAGGAAGAAGGAAGGAACTAAAATACAGATCCAAAGACAACTACTTCCGAGATTAAAGTTATTTTTCACGTTGTAGTATTTTTTTGGAAGTCGGTTGTTCTAAGAAATGTCGGCGATCACAACACGTCGCCAAGCTTTCAGCCCCGACCCCAAGTTGTGGCTCCTAAAACACCTTTCGTATCAAAAAACGAAGTGCCGTCTCACGCCAGAGAACAATAACCTTTTTCAATAAAAATCCTTAATATTATCCGACATGGCTTGAGACAAAAAGTAGGAAAAAAAACATTCTTAACACGTAGCCGGAATAAAATCCGGCATTCGTCAGTCCAATGGATACAATTGCTGTCCAACGGTGTTCACGCATCGCTGGCTTTCGGCTATGGCGGCCCGATGACGTAATTAGGTACCTACCCATATTCGGACCCAGCTTTACAGTAATACTGTTTTATTTTCCGGAAATCTGCAGGAATAAGTTTTGCTACGTTTGTTCTGGAGATGAGCTGAGATTAGCAACGTTTGACCTTCTCAAATTTTAGGGCTTTTTACGTAGGCAGTTTTAACGACGGTTTTAACGTCGCCTGTTTTCAGGGTTCCGTACCTCAAAAGGAGAAAAACGTAACCCGTATAGGATCACTTGTTTGTCCATCTGTCTGTCTGTCTGTCAGTCTGACAAGACCCTTTTTCTCAGGAACGCGTGAAGGTATCAAGTTGAAATTAATATCAAATACGTAAGTCTATGGTCCCTTGGAGTCCTAAAAAATTAAAGCTTCTAAGTCAACGCAATAAAAAGATACGGCCATTTATACGACATATTTTGATACTCGAAAGTAAATAAAAACTTAAAGGGTACTTCCCGTTGTCCTAGAATCATGAAATTTTGTAAGAAGCAAAGTCTTACAGCACAAATAAAGGAAAAAGTCCGAAAATTGTTAATTTATAATTCTATCACATAAAAAAATACTTTCAATTCTGTCAGACTGTCAAGACCCTTTTTCTAAGACACGCGTGGAGGTTCAAATTAATATCAAATACGCAAGTATATGGTTCCTTGGAGTCCTAAAAAATTCAAGCTTCTAAGTCAACGCAATAAAAAGATACGGCCATTTATGCGACATATTAGGTCTTTACCTATGAAATTGCCGTTCTGCAGTACTGGCCATTTCAAATCAAAATAATTTTTGTTTGGCTAAGAATTCTAATTTCAAATTAATTTTATTTTAAAAACATGGATTTTTTTTTCCAAAAGTAGTCATTTGTTTATTGATTAGTGTTACATTTTCATCGCATTTCAATCTTTTTCGTCATCATGGATACGTTAAAAATTCGAGTAATTATGGAATATGAGTACCGTCGTGGCAGCAACGCGGCACAAGCGGCACGCAACATCAACGACGTTTACGGAGCTAACACTACAAACCAACGCACCACCTGTTATTGGTTTGCTCGCTTCCGTTCTGGAAATTTTGACCTGAAAAATGAACCTCGCGGTCGTCCGAAGACTTTGGTCGACAATTACGAATTAAAGGCGATTGTGGAAGCAGATGATACACAATCTACGGCTGAATTAGCAGCAGCTTTCGACGTTAGCTTCAAAACAATATTGGTCCATTTGCGTCAAATTGGCAAGGTAAAAAAGCTTGACAAATGGGTGCCCCACGAACTCAATGATCGCCAGCGCAAAGTACGCGTCGAGACGTGCCTTGCACTGCTCAACAGACACACAAATGAAGGAATTTTGAACCGCATCGTTACCTGCGATGAAAAATGGATTCTGTTTGATAACCGCAAGCGCTCAGCAAGTTGGTTGGATCCTGGTTCAGCACCTAAACAATGCCCTAAACGAAAACTTACCCCTAGAAAAGTGATGGTCACTGTTTGGTGGTCTAGCGCCGGTGTGATTCATCACAGCTTCTTACCAAACGGGGTGAGCATTACTGCAGATGTGTACTGTGAAGAACTGAACACAATGATGGAGAAGCTGGCACATCTCCAACCAGCATTGGTCAATCGCTCGTCTCCGCTGCTCCTGCACGACAACGCGCGACCTCATACTGCACAGCAGACGGTCTCCAAGTTGCAAGAACTGGGGTTGGAAGCTCTCCGTCATCCGCCCTACTCACCAGACCTTGCGCCTACAGACTACTACTTTTTCCAGAATTTGGATAACTTCTTGGCGGGAAAAAAATTCAATACCCGAGATGCAGTACAAAATGCCTGTGAAGAATTTGTTGCATCCCGACCAGCTGATTTCTTTAAGAAGGGCATCAATAAACTGCCACTGCGTTGGCAAAGATGCATTGATTGCATGGGTGATTACTTCGATTAATACAAATAAAAAATACATGAAAAAAATTCGTTTAAATTTTTTCATACAAAACGGCAATTTCATAGGTAAAGACCTATTATTTTGATACTCGCAAGTAAATCAAAACCTATAGGGTACTTCCCGTTGACCTAGAATAATAAAATTTGTCAAGAAGCAAGGTCTCACAGCATAAGTAAAGGAAAAAGTCCGAAAATCGTTAGTTTGTAATTTGATCACATAAAAAAATATATTTTTGGGATTTTAATGTAAAGTTTGTTTTTGGGATAAATTCTTTTCACTACGGAACCCTTCATTGTGCGTGATCCGACACGCACTTGGCCGGTTTTTTTTTTACTTGTGTACCTGAAGAAACTAATTAGTACATCTTTTTAAAAAAAACATAAATGGCTTTGATAACTACCTACAAAAAGGCAAAAAGGCCTTGTAAACTTTGATTTACATCGTACAGAAAGATATTTAGAAATAAAATGTTCATTTTAAAACGCTTTGCTCGGCATCAATTTGCAAACATAAATAATATCTTCAGAAAACATGATCTATTCATCACAGAGATAAGACGATGAAAATGTGAAGGGCTTTTCATAAATTTATGGAATTTTCCTCATCTTCAAGTGTATTAAAAACACCTTTTAAAATGTATGTGACGCCTTATAAATTTTTCAGGCGTATTATATTTTATGAATGTTCTTTGTGCCATCTATATCTATACCTTATTATAAATTAAAGTAGCTTTTCGTATCTGTCTGTGTGGCCGCGTTGTTCTTCTAAACTACGCAAAATGGCTTTTGATGCGGTTTTCACCATCATTTAGGGAATTTATTTCAAAAGATTTATGTGTTATATTAAATACATAAATAACTTAAATTTCGTTAAGTCGTATTAACTGTGCGGGGCGGGTTTTATGTACTTAAATAAATTAAAAAAAGAAAATAGATCACTGGGAATTTTTCCAAGTTTATTAATGCTTGCGTAACTCCGATTCTTTTTTCAGAAAAAGGCTTTGGTTATTTAGCAAAACATGACAGAATTTAAAAAAACGTAGGTATATAAGGCGAATATAAAGAAATTTCACTATGGAACCAACTCGGAAATCGAGAAAAAAAAACAGCTCTTCATACAGAAGTTCAATACCTACTCGACCAAAATGTATAAAACAGCAGATTTTTTTTCGTGATTTCAAAGTTAGTCCCTTATTGAAAGTTATTCATATTAATGGGGAGAACACCACACACATTGTGAACCATGTATGTCACGTCAACTTCAGAAACATTGACTTAGAATTCTATAGACTGCTGGTTATCTTCCCTTGCATTCACACTAGAAAAAGAAGAATATATTAACGTCACTAGCATACAAAAGAGACAGAGTAAAAATATTTCTGTCCTTTATCGCGTGCCGGCCAAGACCGTCGACGTGCGCAACAAGTTTGACGTTTTTGGCGATTGCAGATTGAAATCCAATTATTTATTAATAATTACATCGAGATTTTACACAAAATACGTGCCGTTTCGTGCTCAATTCTTTAATACCATCTGTGCAATTGTGCAAAATGGTTAGGTGCAGTGTATTACATTGTAAAAGTGATAGTTTTATGAAGATTGCCGGATTGTCCTTTCACACGTAAGTATTCCACCTTTTTATGTATTTTATCGCTGTGTGTGCTGCTATTTCTAATCAAATAGTCGCAGTAATGTACAAACTAATTTGTATTTGTGTTAAATCTCAAAAAATCGTGATTTGCGCAATATTTTTATTTTCTTACCTGAACATTTAGTGTTGCCACTTTTTGACGGGAAATTTAGCCTTTAATAAGGGTAAAACTGATTTTTTAAAGCAATGTCTATAAAAAAATATTTTATTTCAGACCTTGATCCATTAATATTAGTAATACACACTTCTCATAAGATATTTTAGTAACAAACGTAATAAAAGAGTTTAATTCATATATCTGCACTCACCTGATGCCCCGCATTGGGTACATGTTGTACTCACGGCTACAGATCAAGCTATACATTTCCAGTTTAAGCTGATCTCGCAATGTATAGGATTTCCTTACAGTGTAAACTGGAAATGTATAGCTTGATGTGTAGCCGTGTGTACATGTACATAATGCGTCATAATGGTGCAGAACGGCTGTTTACTGATGACCTTAATGTCGTTGACGCTCCCACGTACTCTGCGCATCATGGAAGCATTCTTTTTACTCAAGATGGTATTAAAACCATCAGTATGTACTTCGGCAAACATTCCTGATGCACTGCAGTAACGTGGAAGCCTCAACCACATCCTGAAAGTATTGATATACTGAACTCTGAAGACGTCGTATGCCGTCTGCGTCTATCGATCCCACAGAGTGCACATGTACAAAGATTGGCAAAACGCATTATCGAGTTATTTTTACTTCTGGTGTACAACGTGCAAACCTGTGGGCTAACATATTGCATGCTATATAGCTACTACTATACTATAAATATATAAGTAAAAAAATCATGGAAAGCAAGATCACTGGTTAAAATGAAAGGTAATGAAAAAATCTACCCGATTTATTATTATTCTAGATTTCCAAATAAACCCGAAATAAGAAACATGTGGATTGCTGCTACTAATAGGCCTAATTGGGCTCCAAAAACCAATTCCAGGATTTGCAGTCAACACTTTGATAGTAATCTTTTAATAAAGAAAGCATGCAAAACTTACTTATACCCCGATGCTGTTCCAAATACGGTAACAAATATGGATGTACCTAACATGTGATTGAATTTTATTACAATGGTTATAAAATTTTAACATTTAATCCCATTAGGTTGCAGGAAATAGAGGAAGCGCTGTGATGATTAAGAGCAGCGAAGCCACATCCACTGAAACATTAGAAGGGAGCTCAAAAACAGTTAAATCTGTAAGTCTATAGGATTCATATTTTAACAGCTTAATAACGAGCCGAGAGTTGTATGTACTGACGCCAGCAGGTCAAACTACCCGAAACTGTCAGATTTTCCCAATCAACCTTGAACCTAATACTCTAGCGATAAAGATGAAAATCTATTAAAGAAATTTGACAGATTGTAGTAGCTTGATGTGCTGGCGTCTGTACATAATGTTGTTTCAATAATAAGTGCGTAATATAAAACATTTTCCTTATTTATTTTAGTATTCGTCACCTGAGTTTTCGCCCAGAACATTGAAACGAAAATGGCAGAAAGACCAAGAAATATCAAAACAGCGTTTGAAAAAGCTAAAAGCACTTCGAGAAAAATCTAGGAGGTTGACCAAAAAGGTGGCAGATTCCTACATTGTTCTCATATGTAGGTATATTTTCAATATGAACGATGTAACCAATATTTTGTTTTTTTTTTTATTTAAAAGAGTGTCCGTGGAGTTTCTTGCCCATTCTTCTCCATAGGGGACAACGGTTTGGAATGGGCAACTAGCTTCATCTTTCTGACTGACCGATCCCTTGACAATGGGGAGGAAAACTAACTTTTTATCACGCTAGGTGGCACATGATCGACTGTCCTTTTTTCATTGATTTGACATAACGAACGTTTGTCAAATTGTATGGATTTGTTTGTAAAACAATGTACAGTCGTTCAGAGCGCCATCTACAAACAGCTTTGCGTGTGGCTCCCCATTCAAACGTACTTACGTATGATTAGTTTATTTTGAAATAAATATTTTTTTTATTTTGCTTTGAGTTTGAGTTTGAATAAAACATTGCAGTCGCATCATTACTCATATTTTTTTATTTTTCCTGAAATACAAACCTCATTAAAAAAAATCTTATTTTTTGAAGAATATTGGGTAAAATGTACATCACTTGGTAACCCTAAACAAAAGATGTACTTTTTTTCTGTCCCTTTCGACGGCACGGATTCCATGAGTCTATAGAATTCTAAGTCAATGTTCAGAAAAGATTTTGGGCCAAATAACCAACCAGCCACATAGTACCAACCTAAATAAAATATCCAAGACCAAAATTCTTTTGTCTAAACTGAGCATAATCTCTAAGAAGGCCAATTGATGAAATCTTATCTATATTGTGACAGTCTTGATCCCGTTCGCTCCCGACTAATCATGAAGTATGGCCAATAACAAAGTTCTATCCGAGTTCTTTGGAGTTTCATTAGCTCTCTTTAGGCCGTGCTCATATAAAAATGTCAATGTAAACTTAAGTTGGATTTATCGACTTTTCTTGGAGTATTTTCGGTTGTTTGCTTTCTTACTAAATGTTACTTGAAATATATATGTTGGTATGCGTGGGAAGTTAGGTTGGGTTAAGTGAAATAGGGGTAGTGTTACACTAAGGGATGCTAATGGTAATTTGTATTGCTTGTGGTTAGAAATGGTCACGCATGCGCGTTACTATCTAGCAGAAACAGTTGCCACAAATATCCGTCACTGACTCCTAAACTCAAGGCCAATTCTCGTACCTAAAAACGTTCAAATTCAAGTCGCAATCTCATGCCAGCGACAATCAAATGTCAAAAATGTAGCTGTAAACGCTAGACAGATTAAGACTGAGATGAGGTTACGAATGCTGTTAAAAATACGGGAATTGCCCTTCTGATATGCGCGAAAAATATAACCTTTCTTGGCAATCGAGTAAAAACGACCTGAAAGCAAGTTATCTGAATGTGCTTTGAAAGTAAAGGAAAGTATAGGAAAGTATAGGAACGAATAAATAGGAAACAAGTGAATACAACAATTCCTCTATTTCATCGCGATAGCCATATGAAGTGCCACTTGAAATGTATTTTCCATTACCCCAATACTATAAACACGAACAATAAATTCACTATATTGCCAAATATAACAACCAAAAATTAATTTGAAACGACTCCAAAAGTTAAATAAACCTTTTTTTATAGTTTTTATATCCACAAAGTTTTGCATTGTTACATTGGATTGGTCTGGTTATATCCGAATTTAACCGGTCTGAACCGGTTTCCGAAGTTGGCACACTGTCAAAAGTCGTGCATGGCTTACGCTTGCACCAAATTTGGTTCGTCGCAGAGTTACCGGAGCGAATAAATTATAGAAGGAATGTTTTTGCTGAATTGGCCGATGAAATAATTAAGTTTTCTGTTACGTTGAATTTTCTAGTTTAATCTAGAACTTTCTTTGTGGCTTCGTTGGCTGTCATCATAGTTTAAATGTTAAAGTTCTTGAATCTTGAGATTTTTATCTTTCAGGTATTTATTTTATCGCACTATTTTCGTAACTGGTGGTTCCGAAAATTTTGGTTAGAGCCATTTTAAGTTTTCTTTGAAGCGCGTTATTAATATTTTGTCTGTATGTTGTGAATAACGCTGTTTATTACCACCATTGTTCCGTTATTTATAATTTTTTGTTGTTCCAAATAAAGAAATTAAATAAAATATCTATACTTTAAATATTTGTGGTCTTTATGAAGAGTCTTGACGACGGTCTTGACACCTTGATCAAACTAACTGATGATGAAATCCTAGACGATATAAAATAAAAAAAATAAAAGGTTTCAAAAACTAATTTTTCCTTTTCCAAAACAATGTAAAAATCAAAGCAACGCAAAATATAATGGCGAACTCCGTCCAAGACGATAAAAATAAACGAATAAACCATTATTGACGTTGCACTCCGTGTCGTCTACAATAAAACTGCTTTTATACACTCTAAACACTTTGAAAGTAAGTACCTAACACCTTTAGTTGGGAACTTTTAGATAAGAATCGAGGCTCGATTTAAGTATGCTCTACTCTGTTAACGTACAAAGAGGCGCAGGGCCGTACTTGGCTGTGGTGCATTGGGTACCGGTATGCAGGAATAATTGATGCTTATTGCCATTTGATTGGTCTGACTGGTTATTCACTGGAGATTTTTCCGTGCCTCCGGAGTCCCGGCTGTTATTCGTGGATCTTTGACAGTCGTTACGGGTCGTCAGAAGCCCGAAAGTCTGACAACCAGTCTTACCAAGGGGTATCGTATTACCCAGTAACTGGGTTGTGGAAGTCAGATAGGCAGTTGCTCTATGTAAAATACTGTTATTCAGCTGCATCCGGTTAGACTGGAAGCCGACCCCAACATAGTTGGGAAAAGTCTAGGCAGATTGATTGATTGGTCTGACTGGTAGTAATTGTTTGGAGTTCGAAGGGGACGTTGAAGTAGTTTTTAATTCCAAATTAAATAAAATGATTTAGAAAAGAAACAGGAAGTGAAGAAGGAAGTACGAGTTGAAGTCTTTACATTTAAATTGCATGCTTCGATAATAACTCCAAACAAGATTTGATTACTTACATAATTTTCCAATAATGCACAGTTTCCTTACCTTCTTAAACACCATTAAAGTAATGGTTCGCCACAATATTACCTTCGAGTATGATGAGCGTCTTCTAAACAGTTTTATAAAACTAGTCACATGGGTATAGGTGGTATATTTTATGGTCATAAATTCGTAATCGTAATAATTCCTCTCCGGAAATAATAAGGTTATTTCCACGCTTTTCAGTTGACATTAATGTCAATAGACTTTCAAATCTCGCACTGCCTCCGGTCCTGGTTATCGAGGTGTCACCCACAAACTATCCTTATAAGTCCTCTCTTCAGGGAATGTGCTACTGACGTCTAAGTATATTTACTTTGTATAAGTTTCTGAAGCTTAACATTAGAACTTTTATGTATATTTGTTGAGTTTTTACTATCTTATTTCTGTCATTGTGTTTGCCTGCATTAATCATGTACAGAGAAAAATATTTGAAAGATTTTTTTTTAATAATTTTAAAAATATTTTTGAATAGGTAGATTGTTTCGATCATGAGGTCCTGTGTTTAATCCCCAGGTCGGGCAAAGTATTTTTGGGTTTTTCTATTTGGATTTTTTTAAGCTCGGAGTCTGGGTTTAAGCCCGGTTGATGGCAATAGGCTCGTCCCCTATTACATGGGACTTAAATATAACTGCCGAAAGGTACACGTCTGCCCAACCCTTCGGGCAAACAAGGCCGATGTTATGTTATGTTGTAGATTGTTTCGCGATGTCTACTAATTTGCCTACATAGTAGTCTAGATAGACCTTTGCGTTATGCATTTGTTGTAGATTGTTTCGCGATGTCTACTAATTTGCCTACAGAGTAGTCTAGATAGACCTTTGCGTTATGCATTTGTTGTAGATTGTTTCGCGATGTCTACTAATTTGCCTACATAGTAGTCTAGATAGACCTTTGCGTTATGCATTTGTTGTAGATTGTTTCGCGATGTCTACTAATTTGCCTACAGAGTAGTCCAGATAGACCTTTGCGTTATGCATTTGTTGTAGATTGTTTCGCGATGTCTACTAATTTGCCTACATAGTAGTCTAGATAGACCTTTGCGTTATGCATTTGTTGTAGATTGTTTCGCGATGTCTACTAATTTGCCTACAGAGTAGTCTAGATAGACCTTTGCGTTATGCATTTGTTTTCGGTGTCTAGGCTGTAGGTGTATCCACAATGAAGTTACTGTTTGTCGAGCAACGTTTCCAAGTGTTAGTGGGCAACAATGGATAACAGAAAAAACTTTTTACAAAAAAAAACAACCGACTTCCAAAAAAAACACTTCAAAGTGAAAAATAACTTTAATTTTGGAAGTCGGTGTCTTTGGATCTGTATTTTAGTTTTTTGCTACCGACTTCCAAAATTAAAGTTATTTTTCACTTTGTAGTGTTTTTTTTGGAAGTCGGTTGTTTTTTTTTGTAAAAAGTTTTTATTTTTCACTTTTTAGTGGGTCAGTTTGTATTTTATCTAAGTTACAATAGCCCAATGGCAACTGCTCATCACTTTTTACAAAATATTGCTTTTCCCGATGCAGGGACGTTAATTGTTGAGGAGTTCTCCTAGTAAGAACCAGGAGAACTGGAGCTCCATGGTGAAGACATCATCACCATTATGCATTTTGACGAGCATAAATTACTTAGCAACCATATTAAAGTAATCGAATCGCAACCCGTGAAATACTTATAAATTGAGTAGTTCCGATGGCCATCTGTGGTCTTCATCATCAGTTCCACTTCACCAAATGGTGTTTTCCGAGCAAATGCACGAGTTACTATAAAAAATACCCAAATCGCTATAGGTGTGCCTATAATATTTGAAGAGTTCCTTCGATTTCTCCAGGATCCCATCATCAGAACTGGATTTTGACAAAAATGGGACCATTTGAAAAGTATACCCTTTCCAACAAAAAAAAAAATTCAAATCGGTAGGCAAGCGACGGAGTTATGCGCGAACAAACATACAAAAAAAAAATAAAAAAATACAAACATCCGAATTGAGAACCTCCTCCTTTTTTAGAAGTCGGTTAAAATGATTTAGTAAAGCTATATAAAGTTCTACAAAAAGTAACTTCAGTGTGGATGCACCTTATTTAATTTTCCCAGCTGGCCTAATTTACTTATTTATTTATACTTTATTGTACACCAGTTTATACATGACAAAAAAAACTTGAAGTGTAATAATATAATATAAAATAATAATAATTTAATTAATAAAATATCTACAATTTCATTAGCTCAACTAGTATTTTTTTCTCAGAAAATATTCTGTCATCATTTTGATTCAGCGATTGTGTCTTGCCTCGTACTAATTCGGTTCCGTTGTCCGTATCGCATCAAGTATTTCAATTAGTATGTTTGCTTAGGGAAACACGACATATTTCGGAAAGATGAATTTATTTTGTGTCGTTCTTGGGAATTATCTAGAAGGTTTGAAGATCAATAGTATTAGCTGTAAGCCTGTACTCGGGTATCTATTGTTGTCATTTTAATCTTCTTTTTCTCAAAAGGTAAACTAGTAGTATGAATGGGGATATTGATATAACATATAACATTTATTTTGGGTATGGTTGGATACAACGAACTGAGAGTCAGGAGGGATCTCGCACTCACCTCGTACATATTCAAAGTACTTAGAGGGAAGGTACATAATGCGGACATATTAGGACACATATGTTTATGTGTCCCCGACAGGTACGTGTGGCGATGGCGACAGCCACGGCTGCTGGCGGAGCCGCGCGCTCGGACAAATCTTTTAAGTGAGTCGCCACTGCCGCGTGCACTCCGCACTCTCAACCTCATAGCTGGTGGCACGGACCTATTCTGTTGTTCTCTGAGTGAGTTCACAAAGAATGCATTGTTTGTAATATGTTACAAAATTAAATTATAATAGTAAGTTAATAATAAGTTAACTTAAGAGTTTTTTTTTAGATATGTACTACACTATCGCAATAGATGATGACTCTGTAATGATAGATGTAAGTTGGAAAAATAAATAAATAAATAAATAAATAAAACATATAAAACGTGTCGTTTTGCATCCTCCTCAAATTTAAGGGTGTGATATTAGACCATCAAACCGAACAACTTTTTCCATGTCACCAACATCGTAATCGCGAAAAAAATAATCAGCCCTCCCTTATATATATTTGCGTCGAGTAGGCATTGAAGTTTTCTATGGGACAGTTGAAAATTTTTTCGCGATTACGATGTTGGTCCCATGGAGAAAGTTGTTCGGTTTGATGTTCTCTATCACACCCTGAAATTTGACGAGGATGCAAATCGACCCGTTGTATAAACTTTACTATAAAGTATACGTCAAAAACCATCCACCCAAAAACTCAATTATTAACGAATAAAATTTTAAACACCTTTCATTTAAACTAATAACGTCTCGAAAACAAAAATGAACGGCAAAAAAACACCTCGTTAAATAAAAAAAAGAAAATATTATCGTACTCTGTATAAATTTAATATGAAGCTTATACCTACCTGGGTGAAGGTTGTGGATGACGTCAGAGGCCCTCCCCTCCTACGCAACGAACATTACTAAGTAGAGATGGCCCAATTAGCGTTTGAAGTTCATTGCCGACTATCGAGTACGGTCTTGTAATCCGAGTAATCGATAATGCCAATTACTGTTACAAATGTTAAACTTAGAATTGAGTTGAGCTTGATTTTATTGAGACGTTTCGTGTATTGAGATTTGAATTTGGAATGATATCGTTTTAATAGAATTGATATTTGATAATTGAAACGTTGGTCTTGTTGGTGTTGAAAAGTTAAGTTTCAAGGCGTAAAGAAAATGTTTGATTAGTGATTAGATACTTTCTGATTTAACCCTTCTTATGCCGTGAACGTGGATCCACACGAGACACAATAGCTTTTTAATTGTGTCTGTAATTACGGCATTCAACTCGTTAATTTAAACTCACTTGAATTATGTTTTTGGTTATTGATACCAACAGAGGATTTTGCGCACTTTTATTTGCTTGCTTATTGCTACACAAAACTGCCTTTTAGCAACCATTTGTTAAACACAGCAGACGCTTATAAAGTTAATGAGAAAACAAGAAAACTCTTTTCAAATTCTCATATAGCTAGCATACTGTTATTTTTTTTTCAAAGCATTACACATAGTACCTACAAAAACGAATATATCGAAACATCGATTAATCGAACTTGTACATCACTAAACAGAGGTTTATACAACAAATACAAGTGAAATGAAATGATGTATGTGATGGCTTTAGTCGAGTTCAAAGCGTTCACAGAGTTACTTTGACAAAGGTTAAATTAAACTCCATTGTTTATGATTTTGTTTGCCTACAGAACATATCTTTTAGTAAAAGGTTTTATTTGATTTTCTGTGAACTTGCGTTTTCAGAAAGTTTGTGAGTTTTTTAAGATGTTGTGTGGGCTAGTAGATGCAATGTATTTACAGCGAGAAGGTGTTATTGGTGGTCTTACCACAAAAACTTAGACTCTTGTTCATCGCGTGTCTTAAGGCAGTCTTACGTCAAACTCCATACATATATGTTGTGTTATACAGTTGTTTAGCTTATACAACTGAGTTTTGTGGTAATACGGTGATAAAAATGGAATAAGACTGACTTAATTATGCATCTGTACTTATTTGATCTGTGTGAACAAAATAAACCTACCTTGTAGTACAAAATAAATAGATTTTCAGGGTTATCAGGGATACGCTGAGGTAGCCCGCGAAATTGAAATTTTGCTTGCGTTTTTTGCAGTTTGCAGGTAAAGTATCAGGTTGTATATTAATTAAAATATAATTCGCGACATTAGACAATATGTATTTACATCATTTTAACCATTCAATACATCACTCCAAGTTAGATTTCCTCCGGATTCATCTAATTTCCGAAATTAGACCAATCCGTATTAAATCTAACTTATAAAGATGTATTGATGATTAAAATTATGTAAATACATATGTTTTACTGTCGCCAATCATTTTTTGATCAAGATAAAACCTTACAAGTACGTAAAAATTGCAAAAAACGCAAGAAAATTTGAATTTCGTGGGTTACCACATGACAGCGCAATCACCTTAAACATAACTTATTATTTTAAGAAAATCTACGAAACCCAGTTTCTCCTGTAATCTTAGTTACCTAAGCATAATAATAGCAGCTACTGTTACTTGTGTAATCCCATGAAAAATTAAACCAATAAATAATTTAAAAAACACTGCCTCCAAATATGAGGCCACATAAAAAACAAAAAAGAAACGAAAACGATTTTTAAATGTCGCGCAGTTTACATCGCCGCTAGTACACGTCATCATATGATACTGGCCGTACAAAGCCACCATACGTCATGCTGCTTGGCGTTTTTATGGCCTAACCGTCCATAGCTGATATTTGCACTTAGGACCACGATTTAATAGGCCTTCGTTGACGGATATTGTTTTTCGATAAAAAATTTTCAGTATGTTTGTTAGACAATGATGGAACAATGGACTTTGTTGGAAGCGATATATTTCGTTTCGTTTCATGTTTTTATTGAAGAGTAAAATATGAGTCAGTGTATTGTGGAATTATGACATGTTGTTTACAATTATTGGCACAGCGTTTTTGACCTATGGATAAGCCATTTATTTTTGTAACATATTTTTTTCATAATTTTAATAGTTTTTGACCGTGGCTTCGCCCGCGTGGATGTAGGAACATATCCCACGGGAACGCACTATCGGTATTGAAAAGTATCACATATAAACTATCTGTATGCCCGACCAAATCCGTTCAGCCGTTTTTTTCGTAATTGAGTAACAAACATACGAACGTAGGATTAGTTTATTGTGTTACTAGCCATTGCCCACGACTTTGTCTGTAATCCAGAATGAAAAGTAACCTATATTTTTCAAATTTCATCCAAATCTGTTCAGCCATTTTAGCGTGAAATCGTAAAAAACAAACAAACACATTTTCGCATTTATAATATTAATTAAGATTCATGTATGATGACGGTCGCTTTCTATTATAGTACCTAGTTACCTATATTTTGAATTGCTGGAAATTATTCAACCGAAACATACACCATTAAGTTCATTTTTACGTACGTAAGTTGTTGACTCTCCTCTCAAAGCTATTACGTCTTTCTTAATAAAATTGTATATTAATGTTTTGTAGCAAACAAAGCATAAACTTCTACAACAAAGTTAATATTATCCTTTCAAACAACAAATGACACTATTAAACAGCAGCTAATCATATTAAAGATCTCCAACTCCACAAAATTCAAAACTTACAATCATTGGACAAGTATTCCCAAAGGGTAGAATATTTAAATACAAATGTGAGAAAACGCGGAAGATCTCAATAGGGATCTGTTCTTCTATTTCTAAAGAAAATCTAACTTTGTATTCTATTCAGTGCTATATAACATAAAATACACTGTTTAGTAGAAGGCTAGACGTACCTAGCACGGAAAATTTTGGGTTCTTGACAAAGGTTGTGTCGATAAGGGTAGCAAGCTGAATTATGTAATCGTATGCGTACTGCTGTTGAGGTATGAACCCCTGGTAGACCTTTGTTAAATCGTAAGGAACCTAAGGATCGGTGATGAAATTAAGAATTCAAATAACCTAGCTACTAATACCAGGGAACAACGTTATTATCCTGTGACTAAAAATACAAGGAGTAAAATATGTTTTTCATAAAACAGAATCCGCTACGACAAAATAGAGACTAGATACTAAAAAGGAAAAAATAATTCCAAAGCATATTTCAAAAACGTAAAAAAGAAAAGAAACAAACACCCCAAATTGAGTGTTCAACCATACAAAACGGATCATCAATGCCAAGTTACTCTCAAACAAGTACGGAACCGTCTTCGCTGGACATCAATAGGCTGTTACTAAGAACCTTACAATTTATCTCCCGTCTACACCACAATAGACAAATTCTCAATCATTTATCAAAGCCAAATAACCTAAAAAGAGGGAAAAACAATAGCCCCCTCCTACCCCTCTCTAGGAATGAATTAATCAGCGCAGTCACGATCGCCAGTAACGATGGCACGAACGAAGCAAAATATAACGAAAGAAGTTAGTTAGGAACTTCGACGAAGTACTAGGAGAGTTCGATACCGGCTATTGGTGTTTTATACAAGTTTTTACGTCGTTCCTATTATTATCTTGTGTGTGCAATGGCGTGAAGATGATTGGATTTGTTTTAGTGGATGGTCGAAAGTTTTGGCATCAGTCAAAATTATTGACGTTTCGTAAGTATTGTTCTGCGCTTAGTATGTAGACGAATAGTGGTTTTATGGGAATCGTTTTGCTGAGTCATAAAGTGGTTTTCGAGATCTGAAGCCTAGACATTGCTTTCATTTTTATACAAATAATAATAAAATCGTAGCGAAGTCAAACTGTACATTGAATATTTTTTGTAATTTTTGCGAGGTGTGGAAACGAAAAATTGTAATAAACAAAAATTCTAAAAACTACATTTTCGATATTAGAAATATCTAAAATGTAGTTTTTGGAATTTTTGTCTGGTTGTCTGAATGTATGTTCCAGCATCATGCAAATACTATTGGATAGATTCTGTTCAAATCTTGCATAGATATTTCATATAACTCTAGTATTCTTGAATCGTAAAATGGATACAAATGTTACTCAATACTCAATTTAAAATGTAAGTGTTAGGTTTTTCTTATCTTTGCTTATACGTATAATTAAACGTTTCTAGGAATGGTTCAAATGTTCCTATTTAAAACGAGATTTTCGCCAAGAACTAAACAAGCACACGATTATAGTAGAATACAACTAAAGTATTAAACAAATAATACAAATAATGTGAGAATAACAAAACTTCATTGATGTTTTTCTCAAAATTGTTGTTGTCTGAAACTTTATGAGAACGGGGTACGGGTTTGTTCATCAATCAATATTGTCAAGTGAACCTGATCAACGTAACTATCTGACGGTACCAGGATTCCATAAATCAAAAAGAGGGATTACATGGTTTTAATTCAATCTGCTTAAGTGATTGTTTGGATGAAAATTGTGAGGGTACCTTTAATTAAATTGATTGTTAGTGTTACACAAAACACATCGTAGAATATTATTTTTCACACGTTTCATAATGTTGTAATGTTTCGTACCTATACTTAACACGATGCAAGCAAAGTCGTGTCATTATAATTTAAACCTAACAGATTTATTTATATATCTTTTTCACCAATAATAGATTTGAATCGACATACTTTATATTATATCAAAAACCATTATCTTTATTTTCATAGTAAAATTATCGACATGGAAAAAATATCAGCGTTCACCATTTCCTGGTCAACAACCACTACCAGGCTAACATAAATAACAGAGTCATTGCAGAATTTAATTTAACCTACTAAGCATTCTTTTTGTTTCAGCTCGCCTTAAGAGCAAAAAAAAAAAACGCTTGTACTGGCAACATCGCGGGACAATCTCGGGTGTTAATATAAATTTCATGAGCCAAGCTATCGCTGTGTTGCTATTTTATTAAAAGCCCGTTGTTTAGGCTCGATTCATATTAAAGTTAATCCTGTGTCACACCGTACCGAACGTAGGAATTTATATATTGGTACTAGAATGTAGGTCACGTACAAACATGTCTTGTAGATCGTTTAGGTAAAAAGGTTCTTATGGACTAAACGGAATACGTGTAATGGTCGATTTTTGTAGATGTAGGATCGGTGGTTGTTTTGAATTTTTTTATGAAATGTTGTGATAGAACGCAGTAAATGTCAAATGTGTTTTCTAAAAGCGTATGTTTCCCAAACCTCTGTTTTATCAGTACCTAGCAGTGCGGTTTGTTCAGGGTAAACTTGTCTTCCTGTAACAATATCTCTTTAGAACTTAATCCATAGACCATTAAATAGTCAAGGATATCATTTGCTTTCAGTACTTACTATGAAAATAAAACAACATTACCGATGAAATATACAACGTGACGTTTTGCATCCTTGTCAAATTTCAGGGTGTGATACAGAACATCAAACCGAACAACTTTCTTCATGGGACCAACATCGTAATCGCGAAAAAAATTTCAACTATCCCATAGAAAAGTTCAATACCTACTCGACGCAAATGTATAGGACGGCTGATAATTTTTTCGCGATCACGATGTTGGTGCCATGGAAAAAGTTGTTCGGTTTGATGGGCTATACCACACCCTTAAATTTGACGAGGATGAAAACGACATGTTGTATACGTAAGTAGGTATCGCTATAAATCTTTCCAAAGCTTATGCATGCTTAAATTAGTAAAGAAGAAAAAATGTGCTGAAATTATTTTATTACAGTTCAACTTTTGCATACCATCATTTCTTACAATTTACATCCTAATTTGTAATAAACGTACTTCCTCAATTTTAGAGAAGCTCAAAAAAAAATTGCCAAAAATCACTAAAACATACACAAACAAACCCACGCCATCTTCCCATGAGGATAGTTAGAAACTAGAACACTGCCTGCTGAACGTAAACTAGGCAAAAGGAGTATGTAAGGATCGTCTTACATACTCCTTTTGCCTAGTTTACGTTCATACATCAGTGAAATAAGCGCCGACTGGTGACTATAATGGGAATCACAATTATTCCATACAAATTGACGTAAGGTAACATTAATATAAACGCGATCGAGTAAGTATAAAAACTCGCACTAAGGCCTCAGAGGCCTCATACATGCAACCGCCGGTTGCGAGTCACTAAAAAAAATCCTTTTTCACAAAACACTTCGGTGTGAGTAGCGGCTCTAAAAACTGGGGGCGTAGTAGCGCAGTATTACTTATTAAAGGCACACAGGAAAGCTAGCTTTTAATTAGCTCGTAACTCGAAAGATGAACACGTGCCTATGGGAACCATGACTGTCTAAGTGGTCCGACCAGTTGGCAAAGTTTTACGCGAATTAATTATTACAATACAGCTTAAAAGTTTTTAATTTAAAATTGGTGTTGAAAAGTTTTATTAAAGGACGCCTTAAAAGTAGGTACTACGTTTATAATTTTAATGATATTTTCTTTGTATTATGTTTGTTCTTTGAATTGAGTTCGTTAAAATTATTTAGAAGATATTTTTTCAGCAGCTGCATGAATTTTTCTTTAACGTTATGAATTTTTTTTTTTTTTGTTTCATAAATTAGAACATGATTTTGTAAAGTAATTTCACGTATTTTTGACAATACGGTTAGTTTAATACAGGCACTAGGTATTAAAAAAGACAACAACATCGGCTCAATATTTTCAGGTCAATGTTTCATAAGATAACAACACACAACCTATAACATGGTTCGTACTAATGTGGCACATAAGTATTTGTATGTATATAGCACAACAATTATATTAAAATATGTAAGGCCTACCAGTAAGACATGGGTCCTCCTTGGTTGCGTCATCGACAGATCGAGACTTACCTGAAAATAAGAAAAATAAAACATGATTATTTAAGTCCAGCTTTTGCCAGCGGCTTCGCCCGCGTGGATGTCGGAAAATATCCCACGGGAACGTACTACCGGGAATTCCGTCCTTATTCCTTGTCTACATTATAAAGGGAACCTCTGTACAAAATTTCAGGTTTCTAGGTCCAAGGGTTTGGGCTGGGCGTTGATGAGTCAGTCAATCAGTCAGTCAGGACTTCACTTTTTATTTATATTTATAGTTTAAACCTGTAACTATAAAAAAAAACATAAAAGTAACAAAACACTAATTACACAAAAAAGAACACTGTCCAAATATTTCCGCATCATTAACCCAAAAAATAACAGCTGAATAACATTAATAAATGAAAAATCAGCAATTTTTCATAAAGAAGAAGGCCAGATTCTTTGAAGCGTAAATACATAAGTTTAGTATCGCAAAATATTTGTCACACCACCGCCTTGATTGACAGTCCATCGATCATGAGGCATAGAGGCAAGACTGAGGCAAAGTTACTCGAGGCAAAGTTGACGGTTCACAAGTTCTGATTCTTTTAAGACATAAAAGAAAAGTATATTGGAATATTATAGGATCTAATGTTTAAAGTTGAGAGAAAATGGTAGAACAAATTGATAATGATATTTTAATTAAAGAATTCTGACGATATTGTAACATGGTTATTTTTACGGTTCCGTACCAAAATGGTAAAAAAGGAACCCTTATGGTGTGACTCAGTCTGTCTGTCTGTCTGTCTGTCACAGCCGGATATCTCAAGAACTACTTACTAATGCTATCAACTTGAAATTTAGAATAATTTTAGATGACGTTGACCCAACTATTTTTCAAATAAGAAAGAAATAAAAATAATTATATTTTTTTTGCAACTGGGACTGAAAGGGGGTCTTAAAAATTTAAAGTGGGGCTACTAGGGCATGTGGGGTATCATATAAAAGAACGCTGTTTGCACATTCTCAAACTATTTTTTTATTTTTTTTAGGCCGCATAGTTTTCGACTTCTGATGAAAAATGTAAAAAAAAATACCGTTCCCCCCCACTTATCTCCGAATATGTGATAGAAGTTTATGTAAAGATTACAGGAAAAATAAAACGATGTCTCTAAATAGCACACTTTTTCAGAAATCACCAACAAAAATTACATATAAATGATGGTACGGAACCCTCGGTGCGTGAGTCCGACTCACTGACCGGTTTTTGTTTATACGTTTGCATTGATTTTGCTGTATTACAAAGCTATGTTAAAATATGATTTGGTTAATTTATACAGGGTGTAAAAAGACACATCACAAAGCCGTCAACTACGCATACTGCACATCTAACTACGAGTAAGTAGCTTTGCGCAGAAATGATTGCTGGGAAACGACTTTTAGTTTTAGGTATAAAAAAGCTATTTTTTTATTAAGCGCAATGTAACGCGAATTCAGGCAAACGGAGTTAAGCCCCGCCCATTCGCTCTACGTTAGTAGTCGTCGGAAAAAGTTTAGATGTAAAAAAAATGCGAATTTGACCTTCAATATCTCCAGAACCAGTGGATTCCTAGGTATGGTCTAGTGAATAAAAACGATCCAAATAATGTGTAAAATATGTGGTTTTTGGATTCGGCAAATGTCAATTTACACCCGGTAGAAAGAAAATATAAGGTCAGCTTTTCACCCAATATTATCAGATCGTCTAGATATACGGTAAGATAGGCAATCGCTTCATGTAAAATACTGGTATTCAGCTGAATCCTGATACTGATATCAATCTGAATTTACTATCTCTGGTCTAAAATATGCGGCAACTAATTTCTAACCACCAATTTCACAGCACATACCCAAAATAATCCATCATGTACCAAGTACTGGTAATTTCATAACTCACTGATTGACATTTCAAAGCTAGCAAATAATAGTGACGAATTAATACTTCGTGTATAATTAACGACAGCTCCACAGTCGAGTGTCGGCCACAAACCACATTCCATTAGTAATTATTGTTGAATAGAAATATCTCGATTTACAAGCGGTTTTATCGACGAACGAGTGGATTTAATGAGTTTAATATCGTTATCTACGTATTCTGTGAGTATTCAAACATGTAATAAGTATGATGTGATTAATTACTTTTCACCAGAAATGAGAAGTTTGATTAGTTTTGGTGTTCATTTACACGTCCATGATCTAGTAACTTAATTATGCGATATCCATAAGTATCTAGATCCTGGTCTTTTGGGGTCGGCTTCCAGTCTAATCGGATGCAGCTGAATACCAGTATTTTACACTGGGTAATACAATACCCTTTGGTAAGACTAGTTGTCAAACTTTCGGGCTTCTGACGACCCGTAACGACTGTCATAGATCCACGAATTAATGAATGTGCTTTCCGAGGCACGGAGAATCTCGGTATATAAAGATAGTCACCCATCCACGGACCAACCCCAGCAAGCGTAGTTTAACCTGATGGATCGATCCGCATATATTGCTCTTAAATTTTTGATGAAAAAAATACTGCTTCTTCATCGGTTCGTGATATACATATAAATAAAGACGTGCCACATAATAAGCAACCTGAGAAGCAAACAGGATAAAACTAGAATTACAAACATCGCATTTGAGCTAAAAGCAAAACGTTGTATATTCCCGAAATCGTTTTAGACCAAGCCAACTACGTCATCGATAGGTAATGGAACCGAAATAGCAAAATTCAATATTTTAAGCAGTAAGGCAAGCTCAATAGAAAGTAACAGGCGAACAGAAACTCTTGAGAGCCACGTAAGAGGCCAGCGATAAAGTAAAACGATAACCGGCTAGTTTCCACAAAAAATCATTTTGAGTCCGTGTCCCTTTCCTGATAGAATTGTCCGTAACTCCCGGGAGCCTTCATGAGCCTCTGAATTATTTCTATGAAATAACTCCTTGCCGTGGCCCAAAAATAATTGGAGAAAAATGAAAGAATGAAAGAAAAAAACGCGTACAGAAACTAACCGTTCCCAAAAAGGCAATTTCACTCGCAATCATGAGAAATAACGATATTACCCCATAAACTTTCGACGTGAAACCTAAATATCTCCTCATACCTTTTTACTTCTTTACAGACATTGTTTATTTTATATACGTGGACCATTCCAGCGGTCCTATGATATTTTTATTGTGAGGTGAACGAAAACGATTCTGTCCCTTCTGTTTATTGTGTTTTAAGTTTGGTGAACGCTTAGAATTTTTATGTTGAATTTTATCGTACCATTCGGGCGTAGACCGTTGGAATCATTACGTGTTTGAATTTCAACTAATGTTCTTACTGTTGTTACTGTATGTATGCCTTTGTGTGGTATTTTCTTTTAGGTACTACAAGCTCCTGTGTCCCTTACACTGGAGCTTGTAGTACCTAATGTTATGTGGATTCGTAACGTTTTTGCTAACACCTGTACCTATGTCTACGATTCCCTTGTTGGGACCCTTTTTAACGTTATGTGAATCGAAATAAATACCTTATTGTGCCCGTTCCTGTCCCTTATATTCTTAACCACTTTGAAAACATTTAGGAAAGTTTCAGATTTGTTACATATACACCTGATCATAATTCCACCATTCAGTGAGACTTGTGTAATCTTAGAAACATTTTGCGGCAGAAATCTCTCCGAATCGCCGGAATAAAATCTCTCCCAAAATAAGCTCTTTCAATACTTATATCATACCTTGTATCAGATTTCAAGCCGCTCAAACTAGGCATACCTACACATGAATAGGCAGCGACAGAATCGGACTTTGCGTAATCCCATACGTCCATGAATATTTATTTAACTAGAGAATTAGAGATTTCGATGCAATCCACCAGCTTTTGTGACAAGTCTTTTAAAGGTATCGATAAGGCGTGCTTAACCTTGGTCCACTTTTAAAATTCTGTTAAAGAAACACTTCCTTCCACTTCCTTTCATTACATTATATAGAGGTATGAGGAACAGGGTGTAAAGTTCACTCATCACCATAGAAAAGGGAGGATCTTCCGACCAGATGGGTGTTGTGTCTGGTGGGCAACTGCCCGCCCATTGATGTTGGGACGTTGTATATATGCTAGTCGCGCGATAATCTCGCGATGCAGGATTTTGCGTGACGTCAGTGTGATGCGTAGTTCGCATTTTGCGATGTAGATGGCGCCACCCATATACTTCCTTGCTCTTGTTTCATGTTTAGTATTGCATGCCATCATCATCATTTCAAGTGAAGGACGTCCACTGTTGGGCATAGGCCTCCCCAAGCACCATCACTTCGACCGGTCCGTGCTTCCCGCATCCAGCGGATTCCCGCGGCCTTCACAATGTCATCAGTCCACTTTGTGGGAGGCCTTCCAACGCTACGTCTTCTAGTACGCAGTCGCCACTCCACAACCTTTCGGACCTATTAGCCATGTGCCCTGCCCACTGCCACTTAAATTTGGCAATTCTTTGGGCTATGTCGGTTACCTTGTGTTTATGTAAAAGTTACATCTGCAGCAATTTTCATGGTGTACATAATAAAGAGCAGTAGAACAGTGGTGGTTCAGTGGTAACGGCCCCGACTTAAGTTGTAGGTCGTGGGTTTGAACCCAGGCAGGCGGTATACTTTGTGTTAATAATTTCATCACCACTGCTCTCAAAGCAGTGAAGGAAAACATCGTGAGGAAACCGGCATGTCCTAGAACCAAAAATTCGAAGACATGTGACATCTACCAACCCGCACTGGGCCTGCGTGATAGATTACAGCCCACCCCTTCTCAAAGAGAGGAGGCCCTGTATCCCAGCAGTGGGAACATTATAAACTGATTCACGGATATCGAGGGATATAGCATGGAAGCGCGGCACATGTCGCATCCACACGGTCACAACTGACCATAATATACGCGCGATGGCGGTAAGCAAAGGGGCCTTTTGACCATGTGTGCAATAAGTTTGCGTCGAAAAACTCATCATGTGTGCCGTATCTATTCCTTTTGTTTTTGTGTGAGTTTCAGGAGTGGGGAAAAGGTGACGACACTTGAACTTGAACAAATATAGAGTGAAGGCATATCTCCGGATATCTATGGGCTGATTATATATAATAAAGAGTATTCTATCTCAATCAACTCAGCCTATCGCAGTCCACTGCTGGATATAGGCCTCTCCCAGGCTGCGCTACAACACCCTGTCCTCCGCCTTCCACATCCAGTCTGTCCCAGCCACTTTCTTCAGGTCGTCGGTCCATCTAACTGGGGGGCGTCCCACACTACGCTTACCGATACGCGGTCTCCACTCCAGGACTCGTCTGCTCCACTGGCAATCGGTCCTTCGACAAACATGGCCAGCCCACTGCCACTTCAGTTTGCTTGTTCTGCAAGCTATGTCGGTTACTCCGGTTCTTTTCCAGGTAACTTCATTCCTGATTTTATCCTTCAAAGAAACTCCGCTCCATAGCTCGCTGAGCGACCTTAAATTTGTGGACCAGCCCGACTGTCAGTGTCCACGTTTCAGCACCGTATGTCATAACGGGCAGGACGCACTGGTTGAAAACCTTGGTTTTCAAACATTGCGGGATGGGTGACGAAAAGACTTGACGAAGTTTCCCAAACGCTGCCCAACCCAATTTGATGCTTCTGTCGGCTTCTTTCTCTAAGTTGTGGCTACAGAGCTGGATGACTTGCTCTAGGTAGACATACTCCATCACAACTTCAAGAAGCGACCCTTCGATGCGGATTGGACTGCCATTCTATCTATCTATCTATCTTTAATATCACAAATTTTGGAATACAGCGTTATGAATGTTAGCTGAAGTCTGGATGCATTATACATGAGTTCACACACGAGGTGGCTTAATATAAATAAAAATAACTGTGTATAGGGTGGAGTGTGTGGGATCAGTGAAAAACGTCCTTGGCCCGCTTGTGGCTTTATTGAAATCTAAAACGGCCTGTTTAGTGATGTGGCATTAAATTCTGTAGAGCGTAGTTGACGAAGCGTGGTTGATAGGCCGACAGCGTTTCGGAAAGTTGTATAAAATAATACCTTATCATGTCTGGTTTAAATTCAGAAAACGCTTTATTTAAACGTACGTTCGGTTTTACTTACGAAGGGCTTGCGGCTAAGTAATAACTGCCGCCTGGATCGATAGATCAAGTTAAGCTACGCTTGCTGCAGTTGTCCATGGATGGGTTACCATCGTTACATACCAAGGCCCCCATGCCTCGGAAAGCACGTTAAGATTTTGGTCTCGGCTGTCATTCGTGGATCTTTGACAGTCGTTACGGGTCGTCAGAAGCCCGAAATTCTGACAACCAGTCTTACCAAGGAGTATCATATTACCCAGTAGTTACCGGGTTGTGGAGGTCAGATAGGCAGTCGCTCCATGTAAATTACTGGTATTCAGCTGCATCCGGTTGGAGACAAAAGGAGGATGTAAGGATAGTAGCAGGTGGCGTTCTGTAATTTCTGGCTACTCTCCCTGAAATCGCGAAAAAAAATCAGCCGTTCAGTACATTTATGTTCGCATAATTCGTCAAAATGTAGGGAACAGCACATTTTTTTTTTCGTGATTTCAGGTTTGGTCCCATAGTAAAAGTTGTTCGTAATGATGAGCACAATGACCCCTTAAAATATTGCCTCTGTTTACACTTACACCCTGTATTTATATTCAACTGACCCTACACTGAAGCTCTGTCTATTTGCAACTCATTACTAATCCTGAAAACGTAGCTACCTACAAACTGAATATACACTTATTTCAAAGAAACATACACGATTGTTAAATGCTTTCCCGAGAGAATTTAAATAAACATTAATTATGGTAGGTAATTAAAATATCATTCGCACGATTACTGCATACGATTCGCCATTCCGTGAAGTATGAAATTAATATCCGATTTTATTATAGTTGACCACAGTGGCGTTATTATTGGCTTTTACGGTTGTATTTTGTAAGTCATTGGTGTATTTCCGATTGTCAGTAGTTTAATCATTAATTGTTCTTTGTGATTTGACTATAGAAAATACTAAAGAATTGCTTTTGAATTTAACGTCAGTCCTGAACTATTTATTACTGAAGTTTAGGAACTATTTCTTGAAAGAGCAGTAGAATTGTAAGTTAGTACTGTAAAAATTAAGTTCCAACATTGTCTGTTGTGTTGCAGCAAAAATCATCATATTTATTTTCATAGTAGCTAGCTAGCTTTTGCCCGCGGCTTTGCCTCCGTGGATGTCACTAATTCCCTATTTATATCGGATTTTATTTTTTATTTGTGCGGAACCCTAATTCTTTTTCTAAAATTAAATAAAAGTAGCTTAAGATACTCCTTAAAACATCAGCTATCTGCCAATGAAAGGCCCCTTAAATCGGTCCAACCATTACGAAGATTAGCCGGAGCAGACAATTAGTAAAAAGCCATTATTTTGACATTACAAACACACAGACCCTTAAATTTTATGTACTAGATATCGCCGATTTGCTTGCCAAATGTAGCCAGTATTGATATCATGAGTACCTATTCATTCTAGCAAAAAAAAAGTCAAAAGTCATTTTCATTTCGAATAGGTATTTCATGGTTGGAGTGGATTCCCATCACTACTCGTTTGCCTTTCTCGGTCACTCAGGTAACACTTATCGCGCTTGAGAGGCCGCTATACGTTTGGCCGTTAGTTCGTAACCCTTTTTATTTTATAGCAAAATCACTAAAGCAGTCAGAAAATAAAAGTACATAGTTACTTATAGTTACATTTAGAAAAAACTTTTTATCAGACATAAAAAACTGACATATGATAACCGAGATGACGAAATAAATTTTGCGTCGACCCTAAATAAATTGTAATAAGGGCAGTAGAATGATGATGAAGATGATGAAACATCTGATCCACTGCAATATCCGATGAACTATGTTTCAAGACGAATAAAAACATTTTTACAAAAAAGTACAACCGACGAAAATCAAGCTTTTAAATCAACGTATAAAAAATACGGCTTTATGCGTATACGGGATTTAAGCGACATATTTTGATACTCGTAAGTAAATCAAAACCTATATTGAATACAATATTTTTGAAATACAATGCAAAGTTTGTTTTTAGGATACATTCATCGCAACTTTGACTTTGACAAATTTTGACATTTTATTTAAATTTAATTCAAATTGACATTGTAATCTCTTTCTTTGCTTTTTTTTGTATTTCTTTATCTAGTATGACTAATTTTGTACGCCATAAATGGCAAAACATGTATAGCTACCTCATATTAATTATAAGACCTGTATACTTTTACTCATGTTTTACAAAATAAATATATCTTGTATCTTGTAACTACGGAACCTTTCATTGTGTGTGGTCCGACATGCACTTGGCCGGCTTTTTTCCAATCTACAACCACTCTCACTCCTTTCAAAACAATACCGTGCCCCGTCAACATCCTACGTTATCACAACGTTTCATTCCCGTTGCGGTCTTGCAGCGTATCGATGACCGGGCTGTGCTCTGATCGTGTAGGGCTGCACACAACTGTGACCCAGTGTGGTCAGCATGTTGCGAGAGAATAATTGATTTTTGGTCGTTTATGCAAGAGTCATTTATTTTTGTGATAGATTTCGGGGGTTTTGCATGGGTTATATGTTTTAATAATTGATAGTTGAAGTTGATTTTGGAGGAGCTCATGGCTAAGTAATAACAGCCGTACGGGTTGATCCGTCAGGTTAAGCTACGCTTACCAGGGCTGGTCCGTGGATCGGTGACCATCTTTACATACCGAGACTACTCCGTGCCTCGGAAAACACGTGAAGCTGTTTGGTCCCGGCTGTCATTCGTGGATCTTTGACAGTTACTGTTGTTACGGGTCGTCAGAAGCCCGAAAGTGTGACAACCAGTCTTACCAAGGGGTATCGTATTACCCATTAGGTAATTGGGTTGTGGATGTCAGATAGGCAGTCGCTTCATATAAAATGCTGGTATTCAGCTGCATTTGGTTAGACTGGAAGCCAACCCCAGTATAGTTCGGAAAAGGCTAGGCAGATTGATTGAAGTTGCTTATTTTATGGCTATTATTTGTAACCGGTGAGGAATTTATTACAGTAAATATAAATCCACTAGCTTTTGCCAGCGTGGATTTCGGAAACTAACCCATGGAAACGTACTGCCGGGATAAAAGTAGCCTATGTGTTATTCCAGACTATACCTAATCTATCTCTGTGCCAAATTTTATCCAGATCCATTCAGCCGTCCTGACGTGATTGAGTAACAAACATGCATCCATCGAAATATTCGCATTCATAATATTAGTTAGTTAAGTTACATGATTATAAGCTTTCTACCAGACTACATAAGTACTAGTAATTATGAATAATAATAATGATGTCAATAGGAGGAAGGAAGTATTCCAGTAAGATGCTGGTAGGGATCTTGACCGTACTTCCGGGATAGATAGCCGTGGAATACCTATCCACTCCTTATAAGCACCTCAGGACATGTTGCCCTCTTGTCGCTACGACACTATGTGCTAGAGACCGTCTTCGGGGGCCCATTATTGAGTGTGCAAGTCACGCCTTTAACTGTATATTATACAGGGTGTAAGGGACAGCCCTCCGCAAACTGATAGGGTGAATTCAGTATGTCATACTAAGATGACCGGTAGGTACATGAAATTTTTTCAGGAACGTTATGGGACTCCAATAAACCTGATTTGTTTGTGTTTTTGTGCACAAATCGGAGCGTCTATTACTGGTTGGGAGGGGAAGGTAATAGGTATGCGGTGAGTTCGATGAACTCTGTAGCTAGACAGAAAGTGAACAGCTGATTTCACGCGT
This sequence comes from Cosmia trapezina, assembly GCA_905163495.3. Classification (NCBI taxonomy): domain Eukaryota; kingdom Metazoa; phylum Arthropoda; class Insecta; order Lepidoptera; family Noctuidae; genus Cosmia; species Cosmia trapezina. The sequence goes on from LR991037.1 coordinate 22,421,575, forward strand.
CGTTGGTTAGAGTATTTAAACATCCATTGCTGGTTTTTTTTTTTGCAGTTTTTTTACATAAATGGAGTGCTGCGAACACACAATGCAATTTTATATTGAAATAATGAAAATGTAACTGAAAAAAAATTTGAAAAAATGAAAATTTTCCTGAGAAAATTTCCGGTGGAATATGATTCAGAATGAGGAGCTGAATGCACCCTGTTAGTTTGCGGAAGGATGTCCCTTACACCCTGTATAACATTGGTCAGGCAGGGGCCATAGTCTTTCCATAGTTCTAGGTAACCATTCCACCCAAGCCCATAGCCCAATATGTTTTGTTTCCATGTTCTGCAATAGTCCTGCACCAACCGAGGATTGCCCTTGAGTGCACTTGCATAGTTCATACAGGGATAATCGTCGCTTAGTGCCTTCTCATCATTTAAAATTGTCGGCGCCTCTGCGAGTTGGCTTCGGCCCCTCGTATGACTTCCAAAGATCCAGGACCCTAGCTTCCCGAGATATGTCAAAGACAAAGTAAATGTCAATAAAAATAATAACAAATCAAAAGAAAACTAAGTATACCAAACTAGAAACTACCAAAAATACCTATACAGAAGCCACTATACCAAACAGAAACTATACTAAATATCAAACAAGCATTGTATAACGTTTCCCGTCGAACGTGTTCTAGTGGGCAGCCCTCGATTTAAACACGTTAGTAACAGAATGGCTTCCCAAGGCTAAAGATACGTTGACGTCAGTGTCAAGTGATATTGTGTTTGAATCAAGGTTTAGGGTTGATGGTTTGTAACTATTTACTTTGTTATCGTTTTTGGAATAAGAAAAAGTAGCGTCAATCTGTTCTGTTGTTATTCACTTTGTTCTGCCAATATGTATGATATTATAATATAATAATGCGCTGCGTTCCATAACTCAAGTAACAGATGTTGGAGTAAAAATAGCCAGGCTGAAGTGGGAGCGGGCCGGACACGTCGCACGAATGCACCCGGAGAGATGGGCAAAGATCGTCACTCACTGGACACCTGAGTGAGGACATCGCCATCGAGGCAGGCCACGGCGAAGGTGGTGTGACGAGATGTTTGTAGGGCCAACATGGCCAGAGATCGCACAAGACAGGGAGGTTTGGAAGGAAAAATGTGAGGCTTTTGCCCATTAGTGGTACACAATGTAAGCCAGTAAAAAATAAAAAAGTATATAAAAATATAATGTAATAATTATATTTTATTGTTCAACAAGGACTAGATGATGTTCTGATGATGGATGCATATATGAAGGATTAAAGTGATCAATGAAGATACTGTTTAGCCAATGTTCATGTCCAACTTATTTAATTAAATGTTTATTTTATAGTTCAAGAAATAAACAACGTCGTCAACTACAAGTTTTGCGAGAGTATTGACTAAGTAATAATGAGAGACATGATGCTTATACCAAATTAAACAGGAGAAGTGGCAAGCGGGCGGATCTGTGTCCGCGCGACATGCTGAGTATGACCCGTTCATAGTACATATTTCGTCTCCGCGAGTGCGCTTTCGAGCGCTAGTGCGCTTTCGACTGTGACCGTGACAATTTATAAGAATGCCGTGTGCAGTGGTTTCTTGTAAAAACTGAAGCCATGTAAATCATGGAATCACTTTCCATGTATAAGTACAAGTATTTTACCGTATTTGTCTTTATAATCATGAATGTGACAAAGGGAAAAAGTGGAGACACAGGGTTCCGATACATTTCAACATACTGGGCACATCTCCTTCTTTCTTATATCTATAGATAAAACAAGATCAAAAACAATGAAATGAACGAGTCAATAATAAAAGACACATACAAAACATCTGACGATCAAACTGACAATTGACAACAAATTCTACACGCAACAGCGCCTGATAAAGCTACCAAGTATAAGTTCAATTTCTATACAAATGGAACAGAAACGTTTGACACAGCTGATTCAACACAGTGTACTCGTGGGAATGAACATACATATACAGCATAAATAATGCGTCTTGTTAGTGCTACTAGTTTCCTCATTGACTAAGCTGCGAAATTCATACTGAAGTATGTAAAATACGAGATTGAAGTCAGCGAAGCGAACGGGATAATGTTTGTAGAGAATGAAGATAAAAACTACACAAATAACATGAATGTATGACCAGAAGGTCAATTCTCGTACTTATAAAACGTTCAAATTCAAGTCGCAGTCTCATCTCAGCGACAATCAATGTCAAAAATGTAGGGAAATTAGATGATTTATTGACAGATTGCGACTGAGATTAGAATACGAACGTTCATAAAATTACGAGAATTGCCCCTCAGATGTCTGAACGTAAACAAAGCAAGAAGAGTATGTAAGGATCGTATCAGGTGGCGTTCTGTACATTCTGCATACAACTTACATCACTTATTAGGGTTCCGTACCAAAATGGTAAAAAAGGAACCCTTATGGTGTGACTAAGTCTGTCTGTCTGTCTGTCTGTCACAGCTGTCAAGAACTACTAATGCTATCATCTTGAAATTTAGAATAGTTGTAGATGACGTTGACCCAACTATTTTGCTAATAAGAAAGAAATTAAAATGTTTATATTTTTTTTGCAACAGGGACCGAAAGGGGGTCTTAAAAAATCAAAGTGGGGCTAGTGGGGCATGTGGGGTATCATATGAAAGAGCGCTATTTGCATATTCTCAAACATTTTTTTTTCTTTTTTTTACGCCGCATAGTTTTCGACTTCTGATGAAAAATGACAAAAAAATACCGTCCTCCCCCCCCCTTATCTCCAAAGTTTGCAAAGATAAAAATCTGAAATTATTCTATGTGATAGAAGTTTATGTAAAGATTACAGGAAAAATAAAACGATGTCTCTAAATAGCACACTTTTCCAGAAATCGGAACGGGACCCTCGGTGCGCGAGTCCGACTCGCTCTTGACCGGTTTTTAATGATGGACTGTGTTCGATACGAGTCTAATAGAAAGGATCTGTTTGAGGTATTGAGCTTGAACCGACTTGAAATAGGCACATTCCATAAAATTCTGTCTCAGCCAAATGGTGATGATGCGAAGAGTCTGTTCAGGTTCATGACCCAAATGTAAGCTGTAGCAGTGTGTATTTAGGATACGATGGGACTGTCACACGCATTGCAATTATAAAAGTCCTTAATTCAACAAAGAATTAAAAATAAAAAAAATTAAAAAAAAACTAAGGGAAGAAGACATGAGTTTATTAAAATTTATGGTATAACATCGAGTATAACATGAATTAAACGAATGAAATTACCGATTAGAACATGACGAAGCAAAAATATTGTAAATTATACAAAGCTTATTGCCGATTCCGTTTTTAAAAGAAGTTGAAAACATTTGCTGCTATAGGTACCTACAAGAACTACGAGTATTTCCACGAAGCTAGCCTTTATACACTATTTTTTTTTCCTCTCCTTTCAAAGGAAATCCTCCCCCACTATAAGTCATATCCACTCCCAGCGAAACTAACTGGCTGTTTAACAGCAGAGCCGTCAACTGTGTTTCCATTTAATACTTATCAAGATGTAACTGAATCCTGAACTTCCAGATTCACTGAATCTCGTGGGATAAGTTCACTGTGTAGATAATGCGTCCAGTTAGCAACCGACAAGTTTACTTGAAAGACTGAGTTGCTCGGTGTTCGATAATATAGGAATCGGTTTAAGTAATCAGCGGGTTATTGTAAGCCCTACCAGTAAATTGTTGTTGGTTTAATAATAGGTAGGTAGGAGTAATTACCCCACGATACTCGGATTCCGAGTGTGGGGTCCAGATAATTTGTAAAAATCTAGCACGTAAGGACATAATTATTATAATCTGATACTAGTTAGGGTTCCGTACCAAAATGGTAAAAAGGAACCCTTATGGTGCGACTCAGTCTGTGTGTCGGTCTGTCTGTTACAGCTGGATATCTCAAGAACTACTAATGTTATCAACTTGAAATTTAGAACAGTTTTAGATGACGTTTACTCAACTATTTTTAAAATAAGAAAGAAATAAAAATATGTATATTTTTATTCCAACAGGGACTGAAACCGGTCTTAAAAATTCGAAGTGGGGTATCATATGAAAGAGCGCTGTTTGCACATTCTCTGACTTTAGAACAAAAATGAAAAAAAAATACCGTTCCCCCCACCCCTAATCTCCGAAGTTTGCACAGAGAAAATCTAAAATTATTCTATGTGATAGAAGATTATGTAAAGATTAGGTACAGGAAAAATAAAACGATGACTAAATAGCACACTTTCAGAAATCGGAACTGAACCCTCGGTGCGCGAGTCCGACTCGCTCTTGACCGGTTTTTTATATTTTTTATTTATTGTACTGTGTTTTGAGTGAACTGAATAAAGTTTTTAATTATTTATTTTATTTATAATTTAATGTAATTTATGTTCGATACTTTATAATTTGTCATTAGGAGGAGCTCGTGGCTAAGAAATAACAGCCGCAAGGGTTGATCGATCGGGTGAAGCTACGCTTGCCGCGGCCGGTTCGTGGATGGGTAAACATCTTTACATAAAGAGACCCCTCAGCGCCTCGGAAAGCTCGTTAAGCCGTTGATCCCGACTGTCAATCGTGGATCTTTGAGCCGTTACAGGTCGTCAGAAGCCCAAAAGTCTAACAACCAGGCTTACCAAGGGGTGTCTTATTTACTCACAGCACAAGTAAAGGAAAAAGTTCGAAAATAGGTTATTTCTATAAATTAACGATTTTCGAACTTTTTTATGTGAAAAAAAAAACAATTGATCGTGACGTATGGGAGAACATGTTTTTCAAGTACAATGTTAAGTTTGTTTTGGAAATAAATTCATCCCAACTACGGAACCCTTCATTGTGCGTGGTCCGACACGAACTTGGCCGGTTATTTTTCTTTCATGGACTGTTAACTAAGCAAAAACTTTTGGTTACTCACAAGTTGTAAATAATAATGATCAAATGTAAAACCTCGTCACTTGCCCCACAGCCAGATAGTTACCTACAGACTTAGCAACAAGAACTCTTTGTGAAATCATGATGAATTCGTGTTTCTTGATATCGGACTGAAAAGGATTAAATGTTAAGTAAGAACCAGCCGCTTTGTAGTCAAATGAATTCGTTAGGTATTTCTACTAGAAACATTTGTTTTGGGGCTTTTGAAAGTATTTTGTTGTATTGTGATTGTCTGGGTAAGATTTACAATGAAAAGTGGTGCTTAGAATGTAGTATTTATTTGTTTAAATTATTTCAAATGTTGAAATAATTGAAGAACTACGCAGAATAAGCATGATGACTAAACATTTTTTTGTCTATCATTATATTTTAAAAAATATTGGACACATATTATTATTTTTTTTACGAAATCAAATGATTACGGCGATTCATTGAGTTAAAATGTGTCATGACGTCACTCCTTGCTAGATTTTATACGTAGCTTCAGTAGCTTATAGTTGTGACGTAACGAGCCCCCACTCCCCAACTTGAATGCGTTTTATCTAAGTCATTATTTTTTTTTTTTATTAGAAATTCTATTTAGACCGTCAGTCAGATAGACTGATTGTCTAAATAGAATTTCTTTTATTTTACCTAGGCATCTTCCCTATTGGTTAGGTTTAATTTTAGATATCGTTATATTGGAGAATCATGACCTTAACGAATATACAACTGGTTCCGAAATTAATGCACACCACCAAACACTAAAATTAAAATAATATATCCCACCAAAAACATGTAAAATGTTGCCAAGACGAGGCTGGCACTGTCAAAAATTTATCAAATGTCATGTAGAGCCAAGCTTCTAACTCTTCACGCTACACCCAACTCGACAACCCCTAAACTTGGCGACGACGCTTATAAAATGACAAAAATAAACGATTCTAAATAACGTACTTTAATAATATGCATTAATTCTGTTACACATTGTATAGAAAACAAATGTTTTGTAAAAATATTATTTTATGTGATAATAGTTATTTATGCAACTGACGTATAATAAGGGGTATTAAAACACGAATGTGGGTTTATCACACGAGGCGAAGACGAGAGTGATAATAGTATCACATGAGTGTTTTAATACCTAATTATGTACAGTTGCATACAAGACTTTATTTATCTACATCCATGTTATCAATCCTCTATAAAAGGTTCTGAAACAGTTTTTTGCAATACTAATACTCGTATCGAAAATGGCGGCCGGCGTCATAGTATACGACGTGAATTCGAATAAGTTCTTTTTTTAAATTACGGCGCTGTTGTAGTGAAACGCGCGTGCATTACAATGTTCTATTTTTGAAAACGAGTTGCATTATGAAATTCAGTACAACATTAAAACACCCGTTTGGATGCTATTATGGTTACCATGGTTACTATGACACTGGCTGTTTTAATGTTGGCAATAAGCTAACTGTTTCAGAAACTTTTATAGAGGATTTATAGCATGGGTGTAGATAAAATAATAAAACATCCTTTTTATTTCATAATGTATTAAAGATGCTATCATTTTATCGACCCTTCAACAAAATAGATCTAGCAAAACAGATATTTTTGAAAAGTAGAGTCAAAAGCGCTTTTCACGTCCAAACATCATTTAGATTTACATCAACATCCAAGACAAATTCTCCTTCTTCACGCTTACCTGCCTCTGTTTTACCTTCACTCATATTCGAGTCATCTTTATACATTCATAGTCGTAGATATTTTATTTGTTCGCAACCTTTACCGTATGGTACGGCTGAATGGGTTTGCTCGCGAGACTTCTCAAAAGATTGGCCTCAATCTTGAATCCAATCATATGAGTCACAAGTCAGGGAGTGTCACTGATCACTGACCCAGAACGTGTTTTAGAAAATCCTGACATACTTCAATGAACAGGAACATTGTATGGGAGGAATTTAATGGATTCCATGTTTTTAATGACAGTTTATGGTGTTTTGTACTTTATATTTTTCTCAGTTACTTTTTTAGGGTTCCGTAACTCAAAAGGAAAAAACGGATCCCTTATAGGATCACTTCATTGTCGGTCTGTCTGTCTGTCTGTCAAGACGCTTTTTGTCAGGAACAAATACAAATACAAAATGTTTATTTCTGTACCAACTAGTTTAGATTAGTTTATGACTGGAACCTACTTTTAAGTATAATAACGCGTGTGTTAGGAGACTCCGCTACTCCATAGCTGAACGCGTGGAGGTATCAAGTTCAAATTAATATCAAATACGTAAGACCATAATATGATACCCTAAAACAATCAAGCTTCTAAGTCAACCCAATAAAAAACAAAATATAATACTTTTCTGTTTTCAAGATTCTTAAATTCAAAATCGACTCCATAGTTTACGATAGTTTTCTCTTTACACACTGCAAGTAAAACTTACGTAAAATAGTCACGATGCAAAAAGAAAGAAAAAGGAGGTCGAACTGAAAACTAAAAATAACTTCAAGTAATCAAATAGAACGCGTTCTCAGTGAATACGGGATGTGAAGACTCCGCGTTAGTTCATCCATAAAGGGAACAAAAATAAAAGAGCAAATGCAAAGGTTCGAGTCTCAGAATAACGACTAAAGCATAGAAGGAAGGCTAAAAACAGAATTCTGTAACTACCTTTATTCCCGTTCTATTATTAGGTACGTTAAAGGTACGATAAAGGATGTGGGAAAGAGATGAATGTTTTACTCTTTGTTTTACTTTCTTGGCATGGTCACAAGATCAATTGTCATTTGGTGAAAAAAGTTAAAGTATGACGCGGCCAAATTTGATAGTACTTTGTTTCAATGTCTGACAGTTCGTTCATTGAACTACCTGACTTATTCGCGTGTTCATTGTTTACGTGTTAGTCGTAATCTTCCATGGTTTTGCGATGTTTTAATAATATTTCTACTGTTAGATTGCATGAATTCTTTGTTTAACTACAAACAGTGAGTGTGTGGACGCTGTGGAGCAATTTCTTGTGTGGTTGGGGGCTGCCAGTCCCATTCATAGCGAAAATAAAATGAACAATAAATATTGACCTTCCATCGGTAAGTTTTTGCTTAATTTCTTGTTGCATATGATCTGATAAACGAATATAAATACATAACAAATATTGCTGTGTCACTATATAGCTGAAACCAGTCGTAATATTTATTCCAATAGAAGTTATTAGCGAATATTCGGAAATTGTTTTGGGGTTATCTTGATCAGCCATAGTGACGGAAATAATGTTGTCGATACTTTTCTTTTACAGATTTCCTAGACGATGTGAAAAAAAAAATGGATAAATTGTATTGGTAGACGAAATTGGACTCAGCCACATAATATGCTCCAAGCATTAAAAAAAAAAAACATCCAGTATTATGATATAATTAAGGTATTTTATTGGCAATAAATAGTATCCCATTCAAATTAAAACTTGATTTATTACATTACAGGAAATACTTATGGAAGTCTGCGAAGAAGGACATAGCGCAGTACTGCAAATTAAAAGAACCGCTCACCATCAACAGCAATCTAACATGAAGACAGGTATTATAACATTTCAGAAATATGTTCACTTGATATATGCGATACAATGATATTATATTAAAAATATCATTGATGCGATATTATTCTTCTAATTATCCCAGTCGGAAATATAATCGTGTGCAAATTTATATATTTATTTTTAATAAAAAATACGTAATTGTAGGATACCGTAGCAATGGAAGTTGAAACAGGACCTAGTACATCGGTACAGATTAATGAATCGCCACTGATATTGACATCTCGTGAAATCATCTCACATCAGTCAGGTAAGACATACAAATAAAACTATATAACTAAATAAAAATGATGATAAAAAATCTTACATAAATTTTATTGAGAACTGTTCGTTTTAGGAATCCTTGACACAGATGACAATAACAAATTCAGAAATAATTGGATTCCATCCCGATTCAAGAAGACTGCGCTTTTGGCGAGTTCCTGGTCGCCAGAGCCGACTCCAGAATCCTTAGGAAGTTCATCCGTATTATGGTGTGGGCTGGAATTCGCGTAACAGATTATTAAAGTTGCTAGGCATTTTATTTTTTTATTTAAAATATTATCTGGTCGTTATTTATTTTTTTATGTGCGAAAAGTTTTTGTCGCTTTGGTACCATTTTGAATTTTCATAATAAATTTTATTTTTTCACTAACAACAATTTTATTTAATGAAATAATTCAAATCTCTATTAAATTACGCTTCACTGATTTAAAATAATATGTTACATAATTAAAAAGTATTAAAATAAAAATTATTAGGTACTTTGAATACCCTTGTTCCCTAGATTTTGTTGAGTAGTCTATGATGTAAAATTCAAAAAATTATGAGAAAGTAAGTTGCTAAAAACATTTGCAAAACCGAATGTCTCCCACTTGTTTTCAATAAACTCATCAGTTATTATGGCAATTAAATACATTCTGGTTTAGCCGGGTCAGATTTAATACATGAAGAGCTGTCGGGAACCAAGGAAGACTATTTAGTTCATACTTTAAGTATTGTTTCATTTTGAACGAATATATTAAGTATTGGGATCATAAGGATGCCTAGTTAATTCAAAATTTTAGGTACGCACGGCTACAGATCAAGCTATACATTTCCAGTATAAGCTGATCTCGCATTGTATTTCCTTACAATGAGCGGTCAGTGTAAACTAGAAATGTATAGCTTGATGTGTAGCCGTGTGTACCTATATTATTCTTGGCAGTATAAGAAAGAATGTCATTGTAAATTCTATCGACGTTGAAATTGAGTGGGTACATCACTAGTCAGAATAAAATTAATGACAACCTACAAAATTTCGAAACGTCTTCTGTATACGTGTCCTTCTTTTACATCATAGCGGCTCCATAAGTCAAAATGAAACAAATATATTGAGTTCAGTTGCTATTTAAATACTACTTCTATGCTTGTTGTTCTTCTGAGGTTCGAGTGATGAGTCCTGTCTAGACTTTAACAGGGGTTTCTACTGAGAGTTAATTTAAATTTCTCTCACCTATGCGTTGCAAAGAAAATTTTAGAAGAGTTAGCTTGTTTTCGCGGACATCGCTTCTGCTAATATTAATTTCTATTAGCTACTTCTTCTTATAAATAACAATTCATTATGAAGTGCAACTAATAGGTTTAAACATATAATGACTAAATCTGTAAGGTTGTCATCAGCTATAATTGTTCCCATTGCTAGGACACAGCCCTCCTCTCTGTCCGAGGGAGTGGGCCGTGATCTACCACGCGGGCCCAGTGCGGGTTGGTAGATGTCACATGATTTCGAATTTTTTCTTAGGGTTCCGTAACTCAGAAGAAAAAAACGGAACCCTTATCAGATCACTCGGATCACTTTGTTGTCCGTTTATCTGTCTGTCAGTCTGTCACCCTTTTTCTCAGAAAGTGCGGAGGTATCAAATTGATAATAATATCAAATAAGTAGGTAGTTCTACAGTCCCTTGGAGCTCTAAAAAAATCAAGCTTCTAAGTCAACGCAATACAAAACACGGACCTAAGCGACATATTTTGATATTCGCAAGTAAATCAAAACCCCTAAGGTACTTCCCGTTGACCATGAATCATGAAATTTGGCAAGAAGCAAGGTCTCACAGCACAAGAAAATGAAAATCTCTGAAAATCGTTAATTTGTAATTCTATCACACAAAAAAATATTGTAGAGGTCATTTAAGCAGTCGCTCCATGTAAAATACTGGTATTCAGCTGCATCCGGATAGACTGGAAGCCAACAGCCAGCAGCTAGCAGCCAGCTAGCTGGATATGGTTCGGAAAAGGCTCGGCAGGATGATTATGATGATGATGACATTCAAGAAACCACAGCATCAAATATAGCATCACCTCACAATCTGAAATAGATCTCAAAACCTACACTTATCCACTCTAATTATATCATCATATAACAGCCTAAGCAATTATCCATCAGCGTCCGTCCCCCAAGATCCATTAATATAAGGGCGCTCCACACATCTTGCAATTACAATAGGCTTCTTTGTCCTCTTGACGGGAATTAATTGACAAATCGTTGGGCCGTTAATTGATGGTAATGTCAAAGTCAAAAACAGACGTGTCTGACAGATGGATGGAAAGAATGGACTGTCGGATACAACGGGTGCTGTTTGTTGTATGAGCTTGGATGAATACTGCGCGTAGCTGGTATTGGAGGGTGGTAAATGGAGAACGTACATGTAGCATGAATTCATTATGAATTCATGGGGAAGGCTGTATGGGAAACGCATTTTTACCAGCTTTTTTTGACTTAAGTACGTTTAATCAAAAAACTTCTTGAGAAAATGCCTGAAAGATATTTCTCGATATTATGTGAAGCTAATTTAGAGGCCCGTGAACGACATGAAAACTGTGACACCCGGTTACTCACTAACCACACGGAAAAAACCGGTAAAGAGCGAGCCGGACTTGCGCACCGAGGGTTCCGTTCCGATTTCTTGAAAAGTGTGCTATTTAGAGACATCGTTTTATTATTTTTCCTGTGATCTTTATATGCACTTGTATCACATAGAATAATTTCAGATTTTGCTCTATGCAAACTTCGGAGATAATTTTTAAGACGGGCTTTCAGTCTCTGTTGCTTCAAAATATTTCGAAACCTGTTTCATTTTTTTTAATCTTCACGAATAGCTTTACTTAATCCACAATCTTCTAATTTTACGGTCTCTCGGGAAATAGTGGACTCCAATTTCGGAGTATTTAGGAACACAACAACGCGTCATTTTCGCAAAAATAAAACAAAACCAACACACTCCTTGTATTATAAGCTTGTGTTGGGAACTAGCTACGACAGCGCCATTTGGACAGTTGCCTTTCCCATTGAACCGGAATTCAAACGACACAATTATTACACAAACTGACATAAAAAAAATATTTGCGGCAATTAATTCCATTTATTAAACTTTCAATCGAACAAAATTACATCAAAACATACGCTGTTCATATTAAATTTACTTCAAAGAACTCCGTGAACATTTTCAAGCAGTCGAAGAGACAACTTTGTCACATACTTCCAGAACATTCGTTACATTACTCAAGTTATACACTTTTTCCGATGCAGTGTAAATAGGAAATTGAATTTTGCCGAGTGTACGCGAAGTTAGCCGACCGTGTGTAGACGCTCGTGCTTGCATGCGTCTTAAGGACATGTTTAGACACAACCTATTTTGGACCACTAAATTGTGGACACATCTATTTTGGACCACAAAATAGAGGTACGTCTCAAATGTTGATTTGTATGATGGCGAAATGATAATTGATAAGGATGAAAGATGGCATGTGAATTCAACAGATTATCTAAACTGTTGCTCGCGACTTCATCTACAATTCAGATTGAAAAGTATGTGCTTACGCAGGTCATCTGTGTGACAAATTTCATAGAAATCCGTTCAGCAATTTGAGCGTGAAAGCGTAACAAACAAACACACTTTTGCTTAATGCATACGAGCTTTTAGCGCCACCAAAATTCCACTAAAATGTCTGTAGTGTCACTACTGATACATCTGCAGGCCAATTCCCGTTATTAAAAACCGCCAAGTGAGTGTCAGACCACGCATAATGAAGGGTACCGTAGTTGAATTAATTTATCCCAAAAACAAATTTAACATTCCAGTTGAAAAACATGTTGAAAAACTTTGATATACGTCAGGGTCAATCGACCCGTGGTAATTATCCCTTCTCGTTGTAGATACGAACCACAATGTAGCGTGTTTGTATGTTGAATAATAGCAAGAGTTTACATAGAACACTAATTGTATTATGCACTTATTTTGAACCACATAAACATGGTTACTTGGTCCAAAAGTGAGTCTTGTCTGTACGAGCCCTAACACCGCGCGGACTTTCTTCCTTGCTCGTTTTAACTCTAACTCAAGAATTTATTAAAGTTATACGAACGATTTAAACTACGCTAAGACTGCGTATAACGAAGAAAGTAGTTTCAATGGATTGACGATTATTCGCAAGTTTTATTGAGTCGTTGTAACAAATTAATATGTTGGACGAATTTATGGCACTGAATTAAAAGTTCTAGTAAATTTTTACGATGTGGTTACAGGTTAATAGTTATTTTAAAGACCGTATTAATGAGGTAAGTGACAAGGTTAAAATGGTCCTGTCATATTACATAAGTTGTTAAACGGTTATTAAGGCTAAGCAGGGATTTAACAGTTTCTTATGTGTGTCAAAGAACATTAGCAAAGTAATGTTGTAACATGAGTCCAAGCGTAGTAAAATATTTTATGTGTTACCCTAAATTATTTGTAAAGGGACATTTACAGACCGCTTGCAGTCCGCCGGCAGGCGGTCCAGTTTTTGTTATACAGGCTATAAGTGTAAACAGTGGCAATATTTTAAGGAGTCATTGTAGTCATCATTATGAACAAGTTTTACTATGGGACCAAACCTGAAATCGCGAAAAAAAATCAGGTGTTCCCTACATTTTGACGAATTATGCGAACATAAATGTACTGTAGGTACAGCTGATTTTTTTTTTGCGATTTCAGGTTTGGTCCCATAGTAAAAGTTGTTCATAATGATGAGTACAATGACTCCAAAAGTTTGCCACTGTTTACACTTACACCCTGTTTAAGTTCTGTGAGTGGACAGTTGCCGGGCAACTGCCGGCCAACTGTTAATGTGTAGGGCCCTTAACCCCTCAAGTGTTTTTTGTGTACTAATTTATAAACCGAAAACCCCACCGGGGGGGGGGGGGGTCAGGGGGGTTAGTTGCGAACCCCATAGGTTCACAACTAATGATGATGATTTTTTTTTACGTTTATTTAAATACGATATAAGCTTATATAACCAAAGGGTTTTTCCTTAGGCACACATGGGGTGCAGTTGACACTCTAGCTAGGGGTTAAGAGACGTAAGTCAGTGTGTGACCATGTTTCCTAATTGAAATGTTCATAAAAATAAAGAAATAAACGCTATGCGTTCCTTTTCGTCATCCTACGGAAGAATGCGCCAAAACTTTCAGCGGAAGCTTACGTCACGAAAAGGACAAGAAGTTTCTCTTAACCGAATCCTCTGGGATGTAGGGGAATATTATTTCTGTTTGTGGTTTGATCCTGTCCCCATGGAAAAAACATTGTGTTAAAAGATAACGCAGGGGAAACTTTAAAAAAAAAACCGCCCAAGTGCGTGTCAGATCACGCACAATGAAGGGTTCCGTAGTTGAAAAAAAAATTATACCAAAAACAAAGTTAACATTGTTGTCGAAAAACTAGAAATACCTAAAATATTTTTTATTATGCGATAAAATTACAAATTTACGGTTTTCGGACTCTTCCCTTTATTTGTGCTATGAGACCTTGCTTCTCACCAAATTTCATGATTCTAGGTCAACGGGAAGTACCGGTTTTAATTTACTTGCGAATGTCAAAATATGTCGCAAAAACGATCGTATTTTTTTACTGCGTTGACTTAGAAGCTTGATTTTTTTTGAGCTCCAAAGGGCCATACACTTACATAGTTGATATTAATTTCAACTTGATAACTCTACGCGTTCCTAAGAAAAAGGGTCTTGACAGACTGACAGACAGACAGATGGACAACAAAGTGATCCTATAACGGTTCCGTTTTTTTCCTTTTGAGGTACGGAACCGTAATAAAGTAAAAACAAAAAAATAAAATAGCACGAAGGGGAAACACGCTTTGTAAATCCACTCCATTAACTTTAACCGCAGAACAAAAAACGAGATTAGATAATACAAAAAATGATTTTTAACGCCACGTAGTCGACCCCACTAAAATCACTAGCCGTATAACCCGACCGAAACGTGTAGTCACACAAAACAGAAAAGGTTGAAACAAAAAAAGGCACAATTTCCACAAAACAGTATATCACCCACAATCATTTATCAGAATATAACTAGTGGGGCGGAATAGGATACATTGGCTTGGACATTTTCGTCCGTGTACGGTTTTTGCGAACATTATTTTTTGCACAAAGCTGCTTTTTGTGGCAGTGTGAGTGTGGCTTTGTACAAGTATTTTTGTTTTTAAATGTGGTGGATTGATTTTTTTTTTTTTTGTTTTTCTAAACATTTGGCATAACGACATAGTTGGACAAAACGTAAGTAACACGTATCCGTTAAGTTACCGAATCGAGTTCCAAAAGATAAATAAAATTGTGTTTTATAAATACCAGTACTATACAGGGTGACTTTGAGAACATGCTACAAAATTTAAAGGGGTGTTCTACCCATCATTATGAACAACTTTTACTATGGGACCAAACCTGAAAACGCGAAAAAAAAATCAGCTGTTCAGTACATCTATGTTCGCATAATTCGTCAAAATGTACTGAACAGCTGATTTTTTTTTTCGCGATTTCAGGTTTGGTCCCATAGTAAAAGTTGTTCATAATGATGGGTAGAACACCCCTTTAAATTTTGTCGCATGTTTTCAAAGTCACCTTGTATATCTTCTAAGTATCTTTTCCATTTGAGCCTGACAGTCAAGACAAACAAGAAAAAAACCGGTCAAGTGTGAGTCGGACTCGCGCACGAAGGGTTCCGTACCATAATCTATAAAAACGTCAAAAAAATCACCTTTGTTGTATGGGAGCCCTCTTAAATATTTATTTTATTCTGTTTTTAGTATTTGTTGTTATAGCGTGTAGGAAATCTAGGTTCTAACACTTCAATAAAACGAGTTATGGGCTTTTTAAAATATAAAGATTATTATTAGCCAATTAAAAGTCACTAGGAAGTTTATACGTCCGTCTCTGTCAAATCGCAAACGAGAAGTGAAGTAATAATAATGGTGGGTAGTATTTATATAATAAGGAGGTACCTACAATGTATCGATTATTACAGAATCGACAAAAGATTGATTTTTGTAAATAATTAAATCAATTAAATCAACATAGCGGCAACAGAAATACATCATCTGTGAAAATTTCAACTATCTAACTATCACGGTTCATGAGATACAGCCTGGTGACAGACGTACAGACGGACGGACAGCAGAGTCTTAGTAATAGGGTCCCGTTTTACCCTTTGGGTACGGAACCCTAAAAACTCAATAAAGATGATAAAAATACTTAACTCAATGTCCCTACACTTTGCCAAATTCACCACAATTTATTTACTATGGACCCCTATTTACCAAATCCACTTAGTTTACCAGTAAGTATACTGAAGCACACTTTGTTAGCCCGTATTGACCTCACCAACAGAAAACCCAGAAAAAACACGACTAAAAGTAACTTTCCTTTCTATCCGCCCAAAGTTCTTGTATCGTTAGAATATCAATGCGATACAGAAGAAAACTTTCCACTTCGTTACTGTATTCTAAACGTTTTTGCGAGTTAAGAAATTTTGGAAGCAAAAGTTGCAAAGTGAATTCTTGATCCGTGGATGTCTGTTGGAGTAAGCGTTGCCCGTGACCCGACAGTACAAAGATTGAATTAATTATTGTGGTGAAGCCGTTTCTAGCATTTAAATGTGGCCCTGGTATAACAGGAGGTTGTAGAACGGTTTGCAGAGAGAGAAAAATGTTGTCATGTTGGTAATAGCGAGTAAAATGGTTGTCCGTTCGTGCGAAACTAAGTGGACGGTAAAGAGCTAAGTGAAAAGCTAAAAGCTACTCAATAAATTGATTTATCTGAAAGGGAGCTGCAAATGCAAACTTTACTTTGTTCAATTTGTGTGTCGGTACTAACACGCTATTAAGAATTACGATTCTATAAAAAGTGATTAAAATATTTTGACTATGCTGTTGCCCGCGAATTTGTCATAGTCTGTCTACCCATGTGTCAAATTTCAACCAAATCCGTTCAGGCGTTTTAGCGTGAATGTGTAACAAACAAACTCACTTTGGCATTTCTAATATAGTGAGGATGGGATAGAACTGGATCTGGCAGACCCCTCTGCCCACCCCAGGGCGGAGGATATCCATGAAGATTTCCACCCCGACAGGAAAAAAAGGACAGAATAGTATAGGATAGGATCCAGAGATGGTGGCGCGTAGTGTTCCACGCGTGCCTCTCTTAGACCTAACGGCTGGAGTTCAACACCTCACTCACCCATATGGGACGTGGACCGCATGGCACGGGCCATCACCAGTCCGGGGCAGCGAAAATCGCATTCGCACCCACAGCCCCGAAGCAGTAATGCTCGCGAAGGAGGAGGCGGAACGCGTGAGGGAGAGGCAGCCTCACGCCCTCAGTCGCCGCAGGAGATGCCCTGGGCGGCGGGAATCGGTAGCTGATTCCCGCCGTAGGCACGGGCTTGCGGACGGTGAGTAGTGGGCTGTAGCTCGCCGTCCGGTAAGGACCAGCAGTGCGATTCTGTAACCATCTCACCGTGAAAACTTAGGTGAAGTGAGCTGTCAATAGTGTCAATTCCTAGCAAAAACAAACTCACTTCACCTAAGTTTTCACGGTGAGATTTTTACAGAATCGACCGGCAGGCCCGGGTCGACGGCGCGTTGTGTTCAGCAAAACATAGGGCCGATGCCGCTGGGGTCCCGGATTGTTTGAAAAAGATACCGCGGCCCTGGTATAGGCTATTGAAGGAACACGGGTGTGTTTTAGTCAGTAAAAGTCTGACACGCCCTTCGGCCCCACCCAGAGCGGGAGAAGTCATTTGATGATTTCCCATCCACAAAAAAAAAGCCCCCGAAGCAGGTGTACGAGTAAACACCGGGGTGGATTTAGTCAGTAAGAGTCTGACAGACTCCTCTGTTCACCCCAGAGCGGAAAATATCCATGAGGATTTCCAACCCGACAAAAAAAAAGTATACAAGACTCTCATACCTTTTCTTCTCCTATCAACTCCTTGCAAACATAGCAAGACTACATAAAATTTTATTTACAACACAGCTAAAAGCAAGTCAATACAAGTTTTTAACCCTCTCGCAACAGCCCAATTTGCATCGCGTAAACGCTCGTACACAACCCTAAAAACTTATCTACATTTATTGAGTTTAAGACCCTCCCCGAGCCCTTGATTAGTTCCAGGTAAACAGTTTTCTGGGTTAATTTAGCTAAGAATAGCTTCTTATTTGCTTTTAAATAACTAGATGTCGAGGGTCCCTAGGAAATTTCTATTAAATAAAATGAAATTAATGAATTTATTTTATGTTGAGTCGGGTTCGATTGGATTCTCTATATTAGTTGGATATTGGAAAGAAAATAGACAATCACGAAAATTGGTGATATTAAAATAAAGTTTTGGTCTTTATTGAGTCTATTTGAAGACTTTATCTCTGCTAAAACTGCTCGGAGCTCGTGGCTAAGTAATAACAGCCGCACGGGTCGATCTATCAGGTTAAGCTACGCTTGCCGGGTTTGGTCAGTAGATGGGTGAGCATCTTTACATGCCGAGATTCCTCCGTGTCTCGGAAAGCACGTTAAGCCGTTGGTCCCGGCTGTCATTCGTGGTTTTTTGACAGTCGTTACGGGTCGTCAGAAACCCGAAAGTCTGACAACCAGTTTTACCAAGGGGTATCGTATTACTCAGTTACTGGGTTGTGAAGGTCAGATAGGCAACCGCTCCATGTAAAATACTGGTATTCAGCTGCATCTGGTTAGACTGGAGGCCGACCCCAAACATAGTTGGGAAAAGGCTAGGCAGATTGATTTGAAAACTGCTCGGAAGTGGCATAAGAGTCTCATTTTTTCAGACACATTTATAGTCAGCTGTAAACTAAATTTTCATTATTCAAGGTCAAATTAAATTACCTAGCGAGACTCCGCTGACGTGAAGGGTGTCGACATCTAAACATGATAAAATAAAATGAGAAAGAAATAAAAAATTACTTAAATAAAACGAATCAAAGTTGGGGAGTGGGACTCGCTACGTCACAACTATAACAAACTATGCAAAACTATTAAAAAACTACAATCCCACCAAAAACATTTTCATGTAAAATGTTGCCAAGACGAGACCACATATAGCTCGCACTGACAAAAAGCTATCAGATCTCATGTAGAGCCAAGCTTCTAACTCTACACGCCCTAACTCTCCAAGCCCTAACTTCACAAACTCTACACCTTAGTCAAAATATGAGGCTTGGCCGTTTCGTTACTACAAGAACTATTGTATAACAGAAAAGTAATGAACAGTGAATACATTTTTCACCTTGCGCCCATGTGATGGTTGGGACACGGCCAAGCCACATATTTTGACTAAGGTGTAGAGTTTGTGAAGTTAGGGCTTGGAGAGTTAGGGCGTGTAGAGTTAGAAGCTTGGCTCTACATGAGATCTGATAGCTTTTTGTCAGTGCTAGCTATTGTGGTCTCGTCTTGGCAACATTTTACATGAAAATGTTTTTGTTGGGATTTCATTGCTTTTTGTAAGTTGCTTATGATATGTATAGGTTGATATGAGTAGGTAGGAGATTAATAAACACTTATCGAAGTATATACAAGTGTATTAATATTATTCATAAATATAAGTACTTATTATTTGCGGAAGTCTCATACAAATTTCCATCCCCTAGTTTAAGGGGTGGGGGGGTAAAAGTTCCAAGTTTTGGATTTTTTTTGTTGTTTGTGTACTAATACTAGCTTACATACCAAATTTCAGCTTTCTAGGACTTCTGGAAGTGCCCTAAAAATTTTTATGATCATCAGTGAGTCAGTGACGAAATCGGGGTATTTTAGATATCAATAAAATCTAAAGTATAAGAGCTATGCAATTGAAACTTTATAGGTTTAATAAGTTAACCACTGACATCATATTCCGAAAATTTTGTTTATCTGGTATAATCCAAACCCAAGTTAAGAAGGTTCAAAAATACGACGATGTGCTTCGAGAAAAGGTAGGTAGTGCCCTTGCGCTTCGCTTGGCTCGTCTTGGCGGGAGCACTCCCGTGCCCCCAGATATGGCGTCGAAAAATTCCTCCGCATCGCTGTCGACTGGTAGAAACTGGCGGCATTGCCACGTTGTATGGCAATGCTAAGCCTCTGGCCAAGGGTAAAGCCAGCCCTTGGGTCACGGGGAGTGTCAACGAGCCGTTTGGAGATATCGTTGAACAAACTATGAGCACTCGGACCCCACGGCCCAAGGGTTTCAACCCAAAACGGCTCAAAAATATAATTACTGATAAGGTATGTATTAATAAAAAGAAGTTAATTTGATGAGTTTTTTTTGGGGTCATCAACAGCAGGTAGACACTTCAAATATCAGTTTAAAAATATCAGTTTTTTATGTAAACTTCACAAACGTGGTGGGTTTTGATTTATAAGCGCGGAATTTGGCTGATTTTAGACCCAAAACCCCAGCGAGTGGGGAGGGTTGGGGGTTAGTTGCGAACCCCATAGGTTCACAACTACTGATAATGATATGTTTTAAATCGGATGATGTTTTTTTACGTTTATATATACGTGATCTAAGCTTATATACCTATTATGTAAAGTTTTGTCCTTTTGCACACTTGGGGTGCATTTGACACGCGGGGGGGGAGGGGAGGTTAGCTGCGAACTCCATAAGTTCACAACTAATGATTTGATTGGTTTTCCATCGGATGATGTTTTTTTACATTTATATATATGTGATATAAGCTTATGTACCGAACAAAAAAAGGGTTTTTCTTATGCACACATGGGGTGCATGCGACACTTGAGGGGTTAAAACAAAAAAAAAGAACAGATTTTCTTAATTCGTACTTTAAATAGGTACACAACCTCCTTGACCACAAACAAAAATACAAAATCTCTTTTTTTTCGTGTTTAGATATCGATACCCATCACGTCTGCTGAGTTTCTCTAGCTAATTTAATTTGCCTGTATACAAGTGACTTTAATTAATTAATTTTTACTTCCTATAAATTATTGTGCTCGTATATATTCTATCATTTTTTAATTAATTTATTTTATTTTTTGACAATTTTAATTTGACTGACGTGTTTTTTTTAATAATTAAGAATGTCTGTTCAATGTTTGCATGTCATATGGTAGCTTTATTTTATGTACCTACCTATACACACGGCAGCAGGTCAAGTTAATACAAACGTTAAATTTTCTCATTCAATTATGAACTTAACCTTCAACAGTTTAAGGTTTAAAATCGTTTGGAGAAAAACAGTTTGGTATAATCTGATGTGCTGTTGTCTTAATAACAAAATAATTATTGGTCAAAATTACTGAAGCTGATTATTATTAATTACACCCGCATGACGAAATATTCGCCCACAACGGCAGAAGGGTTAAATCCACATCAAAATCCACTTCCACAAAAGACTTTTGGCCAGGAAAAGTTTTTTTTGTCTTTCCACACCGACTCAATATTTATAGAGGAAAAAAAAAAGTTCGATCTTGGCCAAAGTCGCTGAGCAAATGTTGTTTGCTTTCGTAAATGCAATTACCATTTCTGGGACGGCAAACGAATGTTATTATATATCTATTTTATTAAGGACCTCCAGTAAAAAACAAAACCGGTCAAGAGCGAGTCGGACTCGCGCACCGAGGGTTCCGTTCCGATTTCTGAAAAAGTGTGCTACTTAGAGACATCGTTTTATTTTTCCTGTAATCTTTACATAAACTTCTATCACATAGAATAATTTCAGATTTTTCGCTTTGCACACTTCGGAGATAAGGGGGGGGGGGGGGGGACGGTATTTTTTTTTACATTTTACATCAAAAGTCGAAAACTATGCGGCCTAAAAATAAATAAAAAATAGTTTGAGAATGTGCAAACAGCGTTCTTTCATATGATACCGCACATGCCCTAGTAGCCCCACTTTAAATTTTTAAGACCCCTTTCAGTCCCAGTTGCAAAAAAAAATATAAATATTTTTATTTCTTTCAAATTTTATTTCTTTTTATTTTTGCAAAATAGTTCGGTCAACGTCATCTAAATTTATTCTAAATTTTAAGTTGATAGCATTAGTAGTCCTTGAGATATCCAGCTGTGACAGACAGACTGAGTCACACCATAAGGGTTCCTTTTTTACCATTTTGGTACGGAACCCTAACAAAGATTGGTAGTTACATAATGGTAAGTTTTACGCATTAGGTACTTTCTATTGTTATAGGGCTACTAAGAAATAGAGTTTAACTAAACTTACTTTCATTTACTCTAAACTTAATTAAGCTAATCTTGAAGACTTACTAAATAAAATCTGTTTTAGAATATCAATGTATTAATGATGAATTAAAATTGATACAGACATCTTTCATCTATAATAATCTACATTTAAGCCGCAGAAACGCCCTAGGAAGATATAATAAATTATATCACCTTAATTATGTGACCTTATTGGTGATGTTTTTCAGAAATTTCAGGTGTGTAGTACCACAGAATAATACAGACACAGACACAGACACTCCGCAGTTTAGGTATGAAGCTACAAGTACGCGGCGGGCCCCTCTCACGGGGCCAATTCAGTAGGTCAGAAGGTATAGAGTTACGCGATAGAAAGAGAGGCAACTTGTAGTTGAATATAACTGTAGATAATAAGCGTTGTGCGACCTGACTTGCACTCTATTGTGTCGTAGCAAGAGTCGCCTTTTATGTAAATGATTTTGCGGAGTGTCCCATCTGTATTAATCTGTGGTGGCGTTGGTGTATGACCAGAGGCCTTAGTGCGAGTTTATATATTTACTCGAACACGATAACGTAAACTTCAATTTGTACTGAAACTGAATAAGCGCCATCTGGTGACTATAATGGGAAACACAATTCTACCCTTAAAAATTGACGTAAGTTAGCGTAAACACGATTGAGAAATTGAGTAAGTCTAAAAACTCACACTAAGGCCGCAGATGTATGAACGTCAACGAGACTAAAGGAACATGTAAGGATAATAGCAGGTAGTGCAGGTAGTTCTGTAGTTTCTGCCCACCCCCATAGGAAGAAGGCGTGAGTCTAAGTATGTATGATGTATGTACCTATGTAATATTATAAATGCGAAAGTAAGTTTGTTTGTTTGTTACGCTTTAACGCTAAAACGGCTGAACGGATTTGGGTGAAATTTGGCATATGGGTAGACCATGACCTGGAGAAGGACATAGGTTTCTTTTCATCCTGGATCGCAGACGAAGTCGCGGGCTAGTTGGTATGCTATAAATATTATAAAGAGGTAAAAGTGAGTTTGTATGTAAGGGGTTATCTTCGGAACTACTGATCCGATTCCGAAAATTCTTTCATTAATGGGAAGCTCCAGTATTTCCTAGTGTTATAGGATATATTTCATGTTAAAAACAAGAAAATTTCACGCGGACGAAGTCGTGGGCAGAAACGAGTGTTTTTAAAGCTAAACGAATCTGGCCTTAACACAACATTTTCGTATAAAATATGCAGATTATTATATAATTTGCCTACGGTCTTGATAAATGCGTCTACAAAAGGTGGCAAAAGGCTCGGATTACCCCTTGAGGGATGAAAGCGAAACCGATATACATGTACCTTCGGGATTTTGTGGGCCGATATCCGAAGTTACCAAAATAAACTTAAACTTTGAAACAAGATAGGATAAGGTCAACAAAAGTTTGCGCAAAGGTAAACCTTGCATCGAGAAGTCGATTCGCGTGGTAGTTATCTAACTACCACGTGATACTTTTGGTAAAAATCGTGGCGAATATTGTAAATTAGTTTGAAAGAAAAATATAGAGGAGCTCGTGGCTAAGTAACAGACGCACGGATCGATCCATCAGGTTAAGCTACAATTGCCGGTGTTGGTCCGTGGATGAGTGACCATCTTTACATACCGAGACTCCTCCGTGTTTAGGAAAGCACGTTAAGCCTTTGGTCCCGGCTGTCATTCGTGGATCTTTGATAGTCGTTACGGGTCGTCAGAAGCCCGAAAGTCTGACAACCAGTCTTACCCAGGGGTATCGTATTACCCAGTGACTGGGTTGAGGAGGTCAGATAGGCAGTCGCTCCATGTATAATACTGGTATTCAGCAGCATCCGGTTAGACTGGAAGCCGACCCCAACATAGTTGGGAAAAGGCTAGGCAGATTGGTATTATAAGGTATGTTTGAGCTACACTTTTTTAAAGCACAAAGTCAAAGTTATTCAATTTTGCGCTGTAAAAGAGAATATTGCAATTTTTTTGATTAAACTCTCATGAAAAAAATGCTATCAATATTTTCACAAAAAGCCATTGTTGTTCAAATAAGAAGCATACCCTTTTTATAATAATTCATGGTTCAGGACGTAATAACTGATAACTGCCGATACTTGATCCCCAAGAGTAATAACCACAACAAAAGGAAGGCCTCCCATACGTATTTCTAAATCACAAAGCCCACTCGAACTAAGCAACGAAAATAATAACCTTTCTTTTATCGTATCTGAGGAAAATCCTTTTAAGCTATTTGGTGAATATAGCAAAATCGTAAACTAAGTAGGTACAGCTCTTTTATTGCGAACTAGCTGACCCGACAGACGTTGCCCTGTCTTAGCTATGAATATTCTAATGTAAACGCGTGAAGTTAAAATAGGTAGTCATTAAGTTTTCTGAAATTTTCCAATTTTCTGCGAATTTTTCTTAATTTTTTCGTTCATAAGAACCTTCTCCTGACAATAATAAACACAACAAAAAAAGAATTAGCGAAATTGACCAATGAATTGAATGAATGAATTGACCCACCTATGACCAAGGAAAATAGGGATTCATTTTTATATACACTCCTTTGCAAAAAAAACGGGCGGTTTGGATTTTTCTGCATTATTGGTAATAATTTAGTTCTAAAGAGGTTTTAATAGTCAAACTATGTTACTGGCACTTAATAAAGAGTCTGGGTATGAAAAAAAAGTTAATTTCAAATTCGAAACTGTTGTTTTTAAAAATAATAATCCCCTTTTCAGTTTATGATTTTTTACTTACTATTCGCGGGTTTGCGGTTAAAAAGTTATCAGGCAACTAAAACTAACTTCTCGTTATTTTTATTAGAATAATTTATGTTTGTCGCATAATCCTGCCTTATTGTGACTTAAAACAGATATCTTTGTGTCGATTGTAGTGGCAAAAAAAGCAATAAGAGCTAGGAAAATTACAGCGCTGCTGGAAGTGGGGTGTAGCCAATGTTACGGCTCACAGCGGTTAAACGTGAGTCGTTCCACCGTCCAAAGAACCTGGACTCGATACCAAGAGACAGGTTCCGTTCAAAGAAGGCAAGGTTCTGGGAGAAAAAGTTGCACACAACCACGGGACGACCGCTTTTTAGTGACTCAGGCGCTAAGGAACCGCAAATGCAGTTACATAGACCTCAAAAGAAACCTTGAAGAGGTACGAGGAGCACAAGTTAGCCTACGGATAGTGAGGAGGAGGCTTTTAGCGGTTGATATACGCAGTCGACGACCAGCGCTGGCCCCCAAGTTACTCCGTGAGCTCCGGATTGCTCGACTGAGGTTCACTAGAAATTGTCTATCTTGGAAACTAGGTAACTGGAGTAGCGTACTCTTCTCCGATGAGGCTCGAATTTGTCTGAATGGTAAGGTCCGACGTCGGCAAGTATTACGAAGACCAGGGGAACGCTATGCCGACGTGTGTTTTGAAGAAATCACCCCTTATGGTGGAATGTCCTTTATGTTTTGGGCGGGCGTAAGTTCCAACTATCGTACCGAGATAGTTTTCATTGAAAATGGCTCACTAAATGCGCAAAGGTACATAACAGGAATAATTTGTCAACATGCACAGCCCGCACTGACTGTAATTGGTGAAGATGCCATTTACATGGACGATAATGCTCGGTACCACCGTTCTGGCGACGTCGTAGATGCTTATATGCAAGAGGTCGGTATTCGTCGTCTGGATTGGCTAGCGCGGAGCCCCGACCTTAACCCCATTGAACACGTCTGGGACCTCCTAAAAAGGCGAGTACAATCTGTCCAACCCCTTCCACAAAATATCAGGGAGCTTAAACGTGTGATTTCGGCTGAGTGGGAACACATTCCACAGGACACCATCAAAAGCCTGGTGGAAAGCATGCCAAGACGATTACATGCCGTAATCGCTGCAAGGGGAGGTCATACTCATTATTATTTTTTATTTTTTAATGTCTTTTTTTTATTAAAGTACCATAAAACTACTCGTAGTCTTAATTTAATTATACGCTAAAAATTTCCATTTTAACACGACTCTCTGTTTACATTGACTAAAACACCGATTCCAGGATTTAAGGATTAAAAACTATATTCTCAATGATAATAAGAAATTTCTAGTCCTTTATGCTATTGACATACTAAAAATATTAATATTATCCATAGAAAAGCCAATGACTGTAAGGTGCCCGTTTTTTTTGCAAAGGAGTTTATATAGATTACGTCGCCGTGACCAAATCGCCCCTCTATAAAAAACAGTACTTGTCTTATTCCGAATTCAAATAATCAGAAACTGCAAACTTTTCGAATAAAACCAAACCAATATCGTGATGCTGTCGAGGACCTTGTGTTCCGATTTCAAATTCTTGTACAGCGTCGACCTAAGGTAACGAATCCTGTGAAACTCATTTTGTTTTTGGCAACAGTGAACTCATCAGGACGAACGCAGCCTAAAGCGTTTAAAAACTCTTGTAAACCTAAGGAGGTCGCAATCAGATGAATTTGCGAGCGAAAACTTTTTAAAATAAAATTGATAGCGGTGGTTAGCGCCACGGCCGCAGGGCCAGTGTTATTTTTTAATTAAATTTTTCATCTTTCGCTTTTGAAGATACTGATATTTAGTAATTATGGAATATTTTTTACGTACATATTTTTGCGCAGAAATGCTTTTGTTTGCTTTTTGTTGTCTCATCAAATATCTCTCTAATTAAATTACAATGGAAGTGGATGAGGTTTGTTCCAACCGAAATTATGTTACATCAAATACGTGTAAATAGTACCCAGCAAGTCAAGCCACCCGAAACTGTCAAATTTTCTCAATCAACCTTGAATCTAATGCTTCAGAGATAAAGATGAAAATCTATTAAAGTTTGACAGATTGTATTAGCTTGATGTGCAGCTGGCGTTTGTACATCAACCAGCATAATATTAACGTAATAAATTATTTCCCTTTTTTATTATTATTTACATGTACATAGTATACATAATTTAGTGTTAGCTGGTATATTTTAATTAAGTTTTGTTTATATTAGAGAAATCAAAATATTTATATTTATAAATTACTAGCAGACCAGACAGATGTTGTCCTGTCTGAACGATCCTAGAACCCGACTGCAGCGCCACCTGCCGGGTCCAATTGTGTTTTCAAACCATCTAGTAACCCATTGAAATATACACACAAAATTTCATCCAAATCGGTCCAGCCGTTAAGGAGGAGGTAGGTGACAAACACACGTTCAGAACAATTATATATACCATTTGACATATATAAATTATGATGCGATTAATAAAATAACCAATTTCCGATGACCATTTGACAAATTACCATTCACATTTTAAAAACCATACTTTTTATGATGTGATTAATAAAATTACCAATTTCCATACACTTTTTGATTCTTACTCATAATAAATAAAACTGACTAAGTATAAATAAATAATTCTATATAAAACCGAAACACTATCTTACTCACCTGTCATATTCTTCCCCATTTTCGAACGATAAAACTCTACCTTAGGTACGTACAATAGTGAACGAGGACGTATAACGAGGTACACATGTACTACAAAGAGTAACTTGATCATGCCATTGGTCAGGGATACTAAGGTAAGGGTACCAGTAATGGTGACTCATTTAACTTAATTGTTATTATCCTTTAGTACCCACAAAATGACTTTCAATACCCTTCGGTAAAAGGTTTTGGGAGAAAAATTAGGAGGTACCGATTATGGTTATTTTTCTTTGGCGATTGATTTTAAATTTTTGACCCGTATTTTACCTGTGGCTTGGGGGTCCTTAAAGGTGCTTGTGCTATGTGTGAAGTTACTAACGAGAACTGTTTTACTTACAGGTAACTGGTACCACTATTTTTGTGGAGTTTTTACGGAGTGAGTAGGGTATTAATGCAAGTTGTTGTCAAGCTATTTTGCCATGATTATCTAGCTACTAGCTTTTGTGGATGTCGGAAAACATCCCACGAGAACGTGCTACCCGAAATGCTTCCTTATTCCTTATCTACATTACAAAGGGAACTTCTGTGCAAAATTTCAGCTTTCTAGCTCCAAGGGTTTGGGCTGGGTGTTGATGAGTCAGTCAATCAGTCAGTCAGTCAGGACTTATCTTTTTACATAGATAGTTGAAGGAATTTACAGTAAACTAAATCTATTCTGAGCCCTGTTAAGTACCTAAGTACCATTCTTGCAGTCTGCCTACATCCTAACCATACGCTATTTAAAATAATAAAATAGTTATAGAGCAGGCTACACCCATCTTGAAAGCTTAGAAATTCATATTTTTTCTTAAAAAAATATGAAAGATAAAGACATGAAAAAAAAGTCGAGAGGTGTCGTGGGACACCCCGCTGGAAGGAATTTCCTTTCGCTACGTATATATTATGTTTAATACACAGCAATCTAGTATAAGTTTTTAGAAGCTAAAAACGTACCGACAGATGGCTCTGTATTAAAAAAAAAACAAAGAATTTCGACTTTTAAATTTGCTGACATTTGTGGGCATATAGCTTTTCCGTTACGTGATGATTTCTACAAGTCAACTACTACCGCGAGCCTCGTTAAAGAATTTCGTTCAAAAAATTAAAAAAAAACTGATGATTTAAAGCTGAAATAATGCGATACAAGTAATCATAACCCAAAAACGTATACAGGGTGTAAGTGTAAACAGTGGCAATCTTTTAAGAGGTCATTGTACTCATCATTATGAACAACTTTTACTATGGGCCAAACCTGAAATCGCGAAAAAAAAATCAGCTGTTCAGTACATTAATGTTCGCATAATTCATCAAAATGTAGGTAACAGCTGATTTTATTTCGCGATTTCAGGTTTGGTCCCATAGTAAAAGTTGTTCATAATGATGAGTACAATGAGCCCTTAAAATATTGCCACTATTAACATTTACATCCTATATAAAATCTTAACACAAAAGATACATAACTCCGTAAAACCCTCAAGACGAGAATTTCGCTATCCCCTCAATTGACATACTCCAACATGAACAATATCAATTCCCCAATTACAAAGGGCTTATCCAATTGATCATGCGTTTCACTAGCCTACCTCTGATATAGCCCGTATGCCGCCAATTAATTATCTGCTAATATAAATGAGCTGCTAAATTAGTTAGAATCACACTAGTGTAGTGTGTACTGCGACAAACAGGTCGTAATTATTTAAGTATGTGGAGTTTACATTGTGTGTAGGTATCTGGTGTTTTTTAGAGATCCGTAGTCAACAAGGAACCCTTATAGTTTCGCTATGTCCGTACGTCTGTCTGTCTGTCTGTCTGTCTGTCTGTCCGTCCGTACGTCCGCAGCTTAGCTCAGAGACTCTTAGTACTAGAAAGCTATAATTTGGCATGGATACATTATTATATTTATCACGCCGACAAAGTGGAAAATTATTTTTATCATGAAAAAAAAATTGTTTGTCCCCCTAAGGGCTAATTTGACCAAAGTTGGATATCTTTTAACCGGGGAATAAAATTGACAACTGACAGTTTTTGTACGGAGAAACCCTCAAAAACTGGGTATAAAAGTTTGGTTGAATTCACCCTTAGATATCGAGTCGTACTCTACCTACACTTTCAAAATATAGGGTCGATTTTTTTTGCTTCACTGATTTTACCACTATAGAACCATCTGAACCTATTCAATTTTTCATTTAAACTTTCTATAAAAACGGTCCTCCAAATATTACTTTCCCGGAGCCCAAAATGAAACGGGTTTCCTTTTCCAACTTTTTAACCAAAAAATCAATACTAAGAGCTCAAACTTGTGGAACAAGGGTGTTCAATAAAGAAGGGAATTATTGTCGATAATAATAATCGCTTTCAGTTTCTTCACCATTTTTCCCTCGAATGTAATGGCGTAAAACATAAACGGCTTGAAAATTGCCAGCTATTAGACGCTTTTATCTCGTGGCTAAGTAATAACAGCCGTACTGGTGGGTCCATCAGGTTAAGCTACGCTTGCCGGGGTTGGTCCGTGGATGGGTGACCTTTACATATCGAGAGTCCTCCGTGCCTCGGAAAGCACGTTAAGCTGTCAGTGCCGGTTCTCATTCAGTGATCTTTGACAGTCGTTACGGGTCGTCAGAAGCCCGAAAGTCTGACAACCAGTCTTACCAAGGGGTATCGTATTACCCAGTAATTGGGTTGTGGAGGTCAATTAGACAGTAGCTCCACATCCGGTTAGACTGGAAGCCGACTCCAACATAGTTGGGAAAAGGCTAGGCAGATTGAGACGCATTTATCTCAATTTTCCAGTATTTAATAATTGCTTGCATTTGTGCAAATTGTTTTAACTTTTCGAAATGAATTTGAAAAGCATAAAGCATAGTGTTAGTCATGACCATGTCGAGAAAAAGTGCTTTTCATGGCTAAAAAGAAGAGGGGAAGACGAACACCTCAAACCACATGGATGACGAAGGTCCAAATGGACATGAGGGAGATAGAACTTACGGAAGATGACGCACAAGATCGAAATAAATGGAGCCGTATGATTGGGAAAGTCGAGCCCGCGTAGAAGATTATCAAATGTTGATTATTATTTTGTTATTTTATGAATGAAATCCTCCTAATTCAATAAATTATTGATTAAAAGAAGTTTGAGATTTTTTCTGGATTTTGTAATATCTTGATTTGAAAGAGTGCCCTTGGAGTTTCTTGCCCGTTCTTCTCCATAGAGATCTACGTTTTGGAATGTGCAACTAGTTTCAACTTTCTGACTAATGACCGACTCTTGACAGTTCCAAAGTGCCTATATTTGAGCTCTGAATGTGATGATTCGTGTCGTAGACTTTCTAAATAAAATTACAATTGAAGTAAAAAATAAAAACTACTAGAAAATACTACGGGATCAAAAAGTTTTTCAGATATTTATTAAAATTATTGTTGTAAGTAACAATTTGGATGCAGTGCCAGTTACAAACAAAGACTAACAACTTGAATGCAGCCACAAATTAAAGACTAAGGGCCTATTTCACAATGTCCGAATAGCCACTACTCACCGAAAAAAATCAAATATGGAACAGAATGTGCATGAAATTATCTGCCAAGTAAGTTAATAGGAACTTAATCAATCAATCTGCCTAGCGTTTTTCCCAACTATGTTGGGGTCGGCTTCCAGTCTAACCGGATACAGCTGAATACCATCATTTTACATGGAGCGACTGCCTATCTGACCTCCACAACCCAGTTACTGGGTAATACGATACCCCTTGATAAGACTGGTTGTCAGACTTTCGGGCTTCTGACGACCCGTAACGACTGTCAAAGATCCACGAATAACAGCCGGGACCAACGGCTTAACCTGCTTTTCGAGGCACGGAGGAGTCTCGGTATGTAAATATGGTCACCCATCCACAGACCAACCCCGGCAAGCGTTGCTTAACCTGTTGGATCGACCCGTGCGACTGTTATTCCTTAGCCACGAGCTCCTCATAATAATAACTAGCTAATAGGAACTTAATCGTAGGTAGTGAAACAGGTCCTCACAATTTCTACTTATGTTCTAACGTTTTATTTGACAAGAGCTTTAAGATGACTCAAACCTTCTCTTCTCAGAAACCACATTCACTAAAACCACTACTTCTAACACCCGAACTACCAACCAACAAGTATCCACAAACAGTCTTTAACTAACCAGACTTCTAACTATATTAGAGCTAGAACTAAAATCTACAAATACGAGAAAAACATGGAAGTTCCACGTATTTATTGACAAGTTCAGTATTTGTTTTTTAGGGTTCCCGCACTAACGGATCCTGTTACTAAGGCCCCGCTGTCCATATTTCTGTCACAGCGTTGTATCTTTTGAACCGAAAGGCCGTTTGTCCACCGCCACATCATGGGACGTCAACGAGAACGAGATGACGGAGCCGAAATAGCGAAACATACATTTAGTCGGCGTTCCCACGAGCGTAATAAAATCGCGGCGGGATTTTATCACGCACTGGATTTTCAACTTTCGTTGTGTAGCCGAGCGTTGAGAATCCAACGTAACAAAAACAGAGTGCATCCCAGCGCGACGAAAAACACACTGTTGGATTTTCAACTCCCGGCGCTAAGCAGAGATTTGAAAATCCAGTGCGCGATAAAATCGTGCGTTTAGAAAAATATATTATTAACAGTGTTTTTTTTACAATTTTTTGAATACGTTGTGTTAAATATTGTATGACGATAGGTACAGCAGTGCGATTCTGTAACCATCTCACCGTGAAAACTTAAGTGAAGTGAGCGTGGAGTGAGCTGTCAATAGTGTCAATTCCTAGCAAAGACAAACTCATTTCACCTAAGTTTTCACGGTGAGATTTTTACAGAATCGACCTGCAGAACACTTCGTGTGCGACTCCGACTCACACTTGGCCGCTTTTTTTATTTTCACAACTCAAACTTTCATAAGATTTCCTAGAATATTTGTAGGTGGAGTACCTACTAAAACGTGTTTTTAACAACACCTTGCTGTTTACCCGATCGCAAAGGCTTATGTTTTGTTATTTCAATACCTAGTAGATTTGTTTTTGGCTATCAGATGATAATTTTGATTGATAAAGGGCCCCACACATTACACAGTCCACCGGTAGGCGGTCATTCATAAAAACCATCAAAAACAGTTTTTATGAACGACCGGAATGCCAGCGGACTGTAAGCGGACGTTCTTAGGGACGTAAAAATATCGCGGCGATTCAACGCTCTGCTTAGCGCCGAGAGTTGAATATCCAACAGCGTGATTTTCAACGCGCTGGGATGCACTCTGTTGTTATTAGGTTGGATTCTCAATGCTCGGCTCAACACCGACAGTTGAAAATCCAATGCGCGATAAAATCCCGCAGGGATATTCTTACGTCCGTGCGAATGTCGGCTAAATGTGTGGGCCCTTAGATTAATAATATTGATAATTTTTGTGTAATTTAAATAAAATTTATATTAAAACTAGACTGAGAATTTATTTTTTGAATGTCAAAATTACCAAAACGCCCGCCCTTCGCCACTTCCTAGTGCTTTAGCTGGGAAGAAGAAGTGGCGCAACAAACTCGTAGTAGGCGTAATTCTCCACAAGTAAGTATTAATTAATTTCAGTGTCCGGGGAAAGCCGGTAAGCTGCGTGAGTGATAGCGTGACGGTTGACAGGGGAGAATGGAAGAACGTGTTGCGCCGTCCCCAAGTAACATGGGATAAGGGCGAAAGATGATGATGAGATGATGATAGGGAAAGCTCCAACATCACTCTCAATTGTTTTAGAGTAACAAAATCACTGATTCCAGTACCTAGAAAGAAAGAAAGAAGGAAAAACTATTTATTCCCGCGAAAAATAACGCACATACATTCGTTTTTTACCTAGTTATTGTAGGTACTGTTTTGACCAATAAGATGCACGTTGGTTTTTATTGGATTTCTTGCTAATTTATCTTGTTATTTTTTGTTAAACATAATAATTATGTATTGTGTCTAATTAGGCGAAACCAGGGTGTGATCTGTCACTAACCGCTCCCGCAGAAATATTTTCTAAAGTGAGCATGCTTAAGTTTTACCGATAGTACATTACACACAATACACAGTAGTTTACAGGTGTAGGAATATCTTTACATCTTGATTAAGGAGGTCACAGCCTGCAAAAGGTCTTATTAGGCAAATAATGGCTGTAAATAAAAGCGTACGTCCACAGGTCCATTTTGATGGAGGTCCAAACTTACCTGAAACAAACGAATAGGCTGCTTAGTTATGTATGTTATGTGTTAAATATTAACTTGTGCAGTAGTGACAAGATTGGGGTGAATGGCATGTGTTGTGAATTTGTTATGTATGTGAATTTATGGTTTTAGATTAAGTTTACCCAACAATTTTGCAAATAAAAGAAGAAAGAAATAAAAATAGGTAGTTTTTTTTTTGCAACAGGGACTGAATGGTCTTAAAAATTTGAAGTGGGGCTACTAGGACATGTGACGTATCATATAAAAGAGCGCTGTTTGCACATTCTCTAACATTTTTTTTTTATAGGCCGCATAGTTTTTTACTTTTGATGAAAAATGTAAAAAAAAATACGGTTCCCACTTATCTCCAAAGTTTGAAAACTGAAATTATTCTATGTGATAGAAGTTTATTAAAGATTGCAGGAAAAATAAAACGATGTCTCTAAGTAGCACACTTTTTCAGAAACCCTCGACATGCGAGTCTAACTCGCTCTTGACCGGTTTATCTTATCGAATAGGTCATATAAATGCACTTCATTACATAATCGGTCTATAATTTCTATTATATACAAACCATAATAGACTATTTTGTAATAAACAAGGTGAAAGTAAAGACGGCGACACACCGCGCCAACACGTCTGCCGTGATAATGACGTCACGCGTAGGCACGCGCGTGCAAGGCTTAATTTATTATTATTATTTGAAGTTTTCTACTGAAAAGGGTCGTGCAGGTCTCGAATGTTCTCACACGCATATCGTAGCACTTTTTTATATTTATGATATTGGTAAGATGCAAGTATTTTATTTTGTATGTTGTATTTTATTTATATTTAATTTTATCAACGCAATATGATTAGTGTTTTTATTTATTTTTGATATTACGTAGGTACGTTATTAATTATAGACAACATTTTACATTAAATTAGTAATTATATTAAAAAAAACTGGACAAGTGCGAGTAGGACTCGCGCTCTGAGGGTTCAGTCACAAAACTGCTTAGCTGCCCGAATTTCCAATTCAGAATTGAAGGACAAACTTAAGTTTGCTGTTGAAAGTTATGTTCTCCGATACATTCCAACTGCAAATGTAAAATTAAACGCACAATATCCGGAGATTTAACATGTTATTTTAAGACTATAGAATTCTTAAAGGTTTTCCTGTAATCATTGATTGATTACAGGAAAACCTGAAATAAAAAATATTATTTTTGTATTTTTCAAAATTTTTGCCACATTAATTTTGGAGATAAGGCGGGTGGAATGGTCAATTTACATAAATTTTCTTAAATAACTTTATAACTATTGATTTTAAAATTTAAAAAAATATTTGTGACTTTCACAACAAATCCTTTCATTTGATATGACATATGTTACAGTTTGCAAAACTTGATTTTTAATTTTCTAAACTTTAAAATTCATTCATTTACGTTACACGTCCGTGTTTTAGTTAGGGAAATTCACATGTGTACACACGGCTAAATATGAAGCTATACATTTCCAGTACAAGCTGATCTCGCATTGTATAGGATTTTCGTACAATTAGAGGTCAGCTTAAACTGGAATAGTATAGCTTGATATGTAGCCGTGTGTACCTGTAAAACTTAATTGGTCTAGTCTATTCGGAGAAAATTGGTTATGACACGTCTGTCACAGCCAATTTCTGTCAATCAGATAGACATGGCACACGAGTGATCTTATAGAGGTTCCAATTTTCATTCGGGCGTACGGAACCTTAAAAACTATGTTATTCATTATTACCTAGATTTTTACATCATTTAACTGCTACTTAGGGCTGATTTTTCAATAGTCAAATAATTCTTATCTGAAGAATAAATACGAGAGTTTGACATATTTTCTATACAAAAGCTGTCAAATTGAAATATTTATTCTTCAGATATATTGAAAAATTTCCCTTGTTCAAAATATCTACTATATTATGAACTCCATTTGAAAATCTGAGCTTTATTTTAGTGACCTAAAAGCAACGCTTTACGATATCCAAACATTTGCAGAACATTTTCTGCCAGTGAAGTATTCAGTTAATTGCAAATCCACAGCGATAACAGTTAAAACAGCTTGTTAATCTTTGATAGTTAGTACTGGGAGTTTACTAAATACCTACATCGTTTCCGGGTAACTCATTGGAAAATATAAAGTGTTTTAGGAATGGGTTAAAGGTATATTCAAGACTACTCCGTGCCTCGGAAAGCATGTTAAATTTCGGGTAGTCAAAAGTCAAAAAGTCTGACTTAACCAGTCTTAACAAGGGGTATCGTGTTGTGGAGGTTAATCAGGCAGTCACTCCATGTAAAATACTGTTATTCAACAGTATTCGGTTGGATAATCGGATGCAGCTGAATACGGATACAATCTTGGATGCCGGCCCCAACATAGTTGAGAAAAGGCTAGGCAGATTGATATATCTATACGTAGCTATACGTGGAGCTCGTGGCTAAGTAATAACAACTGCATGGGACACTCTTGGATGGGTGACCATCTTTACATACCGAGACCAACGGCTTAACGTGCTTTCCGAGCCACGGAGGAGCCTCGGAAAGCACTTTAAGCCGTTCTTAGATAATATACATGTAGATCGAACCACCGCGTGGCCGGTCATGAGACAGCAATATTAACAGTGAAAGTACTTTGTTTGGCAACATTTTTAAAGCAAAAATACGGCACGCCGTAAGGGACAGAAGATACGATGCTTTGTCTCAATTTTCCTAATTATTTCGTATATATGCGTCTCACTTCCACACTTCACACTGTAATCATGGGAACGTCTAGATGTAATTGAAGCCGTTGGTCCCGGCTGTCATTTGTGGATCTTTGACAGTCGTTACGGGTCGTCAGAGCCCGAAAGTCTTGTGAAGTTATAGTTTGCGTTTTGAAAAGCCAATCAAATAACGTTTTACTTTCATTAGTTAATAAAAATATTAGCTTGTATTAGTAGAGAAAACTTTTTTTTTAAACACGTTATTTTGTGCATCTAAAATATTTGATTAAACTGTATACAGTAAACAATTACTGTGTGTGTCCTTTGCTTGCTTGTTGGTTAAAATAAAATGATTGCAGCATTGGTTGATGTTGTACTAGAAGTTCTTTTAAAAGTTAATTAAATAAATCGAGTAACCAAATAGGAATTACCTAAACAGATCTTCAACTATTTGTTGTAGATCTGTTTAGGTAATTCCTATCCATCAACATCATGCGTTTCACACAAACCCAGGTCATAACGCAAAGTCAATATTTGATTGAATACTCATTTGTTCTTATATAATTTGAAGTACTCCTAATAAATTACAAGCAACAAGGCAAACATTGTAAAATTAATTTGTGTACATAAGTTATTGCATCGTACCATGTTAGTAATTAATTAAAACATTTTATCGACACCAGATTGGGCTCCTCAGCGAGAGCTTGTTACACAGCTGTTGAAAATATCGGTGTCCGCAAAGTCAACAGTTCAGCGTAATTGAATCGACATAGGTAATGGTTGTGATAAAGGAAGGTGGGTGCCACCTGTAAGGGGGGAACCACGTGCAGAAACTGTGCAAGCGAGACCCCAACACGCTCTCTCTGTCACTCTAATGGCTGACGTATACGTGTGCTTACAGGTAGCGTGGGAGCTATGCGTGCCGAGCCAGGAGTCTGGCGCAACATATGTTCCACATCCAAATATATGCCACATACGGTCCCGTTATTTTGTTTCATAGGTACGTACGTAAAATAGGCCTCTGTTACAAGTTTCGATTTCGATACGCCATTGTGAGGGGGCGTTTGATAACGAATTCAATCATGGGGAAGTAGGTGACGCAATTTGCGTTCATACGCCTCAAGGAAACGATCGTAAAGGGATTTTTGTTTCCCTCGATATCACCAAAAAGGAATATCGCAATGAATATATGGCAGAGTTTTCTTTAATATCTATGGTTGATGTTTAATCTGTAAATATTTCTGTCACAGTGGCATTCTCACAAAAACATTTGGATATAAAATAAACATGGGATAAACTTTACAGAAAAATGCATTCATTGTTTGATAGTTCCACGGTATTACTCTTAGTAACTAATTTAACGCAGATGACAATAATTGCGTGCCTGATGTTTCCAGTTACTGATATTGTTACCATATCTAAATATATAAAAAAAATCTACGAACATCAGAAATCAAGTTCCTATTTCCACGCCATACCATTTCTGTATATTTTGATAATAGGGACATTTGGTATTTACAGTCCAATGCAAACATTATTTAGATTTAAAATACCAAAACATATCAGACCAGTTGGAACACCAACAGAGAACGTAAAACGTATTATAGCAATTACAAATGCAAACAGAAACTACTTGCTCGCATGCTTCTCTCTCTTCTTTATACTAGTAATTTGGAGAGTACTTGAATTAATAATATTTTCAGCAAGACTTCACGAATTTTCAGATTTGATGGGACACTACAATTTGGTCGATATAGCGATTTCTCAACAAGTTGATGATGGAGATCATGATCAGCCCTTGTTAGAAATACTTGAAGAGTACACTGATGAGGTTGATGAAGATCCTGCTAATTGGCCTTTAGTAGTTCATTTGAATTCAAAGGAGACTTTACGACTAAAACAATTTTTAGAAGAAACACCTCATGCTTTTCCTATGATACATCGCCAGTCATTGTTAATTATTCCTGAACAGTCTGAAGAAGGCGAAGATATACATGATATTGAGACTCAAAGTATTGGTGGCCCAGACCCGCCACACCCAGAAACAAGGGGCTTGCAAAAACCAGCAGATATAAATGATACCCTAGGAGAGAAAAAGCAAAAATCCTAGAATGATAAGTATATTTCGCATGTTTCTGGGATCCTCCCTCTTCATGGAACTAGTTGCAGTAATTGCACTTTTAAAACCTTTTCAGGAGCCATGTTTTCTAAGAGATTATTGGTGTAAGTTTAAACAAAAATTTCCTCAACCGCCGAAAATCATTGCGTTGATTGTAACTCTTTTGTTCATTAGCACTGTTTTAGAAATTTGGTCGGAAAGTTATGCTCATTACCGTCTGCTGCAGGAAGTGGACACAAATCTCGTTTTAGAATTTTATGCAAGCAAAATTACACTATGCTATACTTGTTTCATTATACAGGTGTTCATTTTAATATTGATTGAATGGTTAGTGCATTTCTCGATAAGGATTGCTCGCCTGCTGGAGTTTGAACTTATGTGCAGACATGCTGTTTTAACTAAAGACGAGACCACACAGGTCACATATACGGCACCTGTTATAGAAAATTTGTTAACACCCACTGATAGATATGCCAATTTAAGTAGTAGTAATTCAGTAGATGCTTCTTCTCAAACACGTCTCCGTGAATTCAAATAAATGAGAAAAAGTGTACATTTCATTAATAAACCAACCAATCAACAAGTCTTTTTGACCGGAAAATAAAAATATTAAAAGCACTATGCAGTTTTGGTTGAAAAAAGCGAATAACAGTTTGGCAGACGAACCACAAAAAAATAAAACAATAAATTTACAAAACGAATGATTGTCAAGTTGTCATGCACTTGTCAATAAATTGTCATGAGACTAGACGCGTTAATATAAAAAAAAACAGGAAAAGAGAAACAAAAAGAAACCAGTAAAATGCTATAGAAACATAATATTTCAAGTCATAAGATCAAGATGCTGGAAGCCAGCTGCATGGTACTGACATCCTTGTTATTAGTTCAAATGGCCGCACTTTTGATTATGCTTAACCCTGTCTATGATGCCATGAAGCTGACACAGTTTATCAATAAAATAACGAAGGGCTACAGACGAACATACTTATTCTTCATTGCATTCTACTTCACATCTGTTCTATACCTCGGTATGTATCTGCCTCTTCAAAGTATCCACAAATTGATCTTCAGTGATCATATGCTCGAATACGA
The DNA here is from genome assembly GCA_905163495.3 of Cosmia trapezina. NCBI lineage: Eukaryota > Metazoa > Arthropoda > Insecta > Lepidoptera > Noctuidae > Cosmia > Cosmia trapezina. Next base: position 22,461,204 of record LR991037.1, read on the forward strand.
TAAGGAGACTATGCTGCACAGCATCGAGAAGAACTACATCACTGCTGGTTTCTCTCTGTTCTTGGTAGTGGTGATGTACGGTGTAAGAGCTCTACTTGAATACACTGCTAGATTAGCTGTGTTCACGGAAAATCAAGTTCTCCCAAGGGCATTGCAAGTTCGAGATAAATCCAAAACACATGCGGTTAATGAAAGTATATTACCTAATCTGCTGCGTGTGAAGAGGTCGATATCGTATGAAACCGTATTATTTACAAACGACCTGAGAGAAAAACTCAAAACCATTATCAAGGGCGTAGATTAGATACCGTCAAGAGAAGAACGCGTTTACTAGTATCTTGGAAGCGAACCATGAAAGTATGTAGCTTTGTTGTGAATGCAACTTTTCCCAATAAATTTTGGATTATTTTTTTCGTGTTATTTTTTCTGAACTATTGGGTACGTAGACAGCGGCAAGTATTTGGGAATTTTTTGGTATTACACCGGGGCGAGGCAACGGCAAATATTCCAAGACACGGCTATAAAAATAAAATGCCAGTACAGAAATAAGGGAAAGAAAAATGTCGAATACGAACGTTTGGAGTGTGAGAAAAAAGGGAGCTTGTATACATTAGGGGCCGAAATGTTTTCCGTTGAATTGAGTATAACGTTTATAGGGTTCCGCACAGAATCATAAAACGGAATACTTATTGATTCGACGCGATACTGTCTGCAGGTGAACCAAGGTGAGGTCACATCCATGTTTAATTAGGTACACCTTAATATTTTATAAGACATTGTAGATCTACAGAGTAACTGTTCGGATTTTTGCTGTTGCATTCCTATCTACAATTTTAATGCTTTTTAGTAATGTACTTATTCTTTTTTTCCAACACCTTGTAAGTTTTTTTTTTGCTAAGGTCTTGTTCGTACTTCTTATGTCCCAATGACTACAGCAATAAGATTTTTGTTGCAGAGAAAAAAGATCAAGGCAGAAGTACCTACATACATACAATAAAAGAAGTATAACCGAAATATGCGGTACATACATCAATTATTATTAGTTTATTTTCAGCAAGTAGATAGGCCTATATGAAAAAATAACCGGCCAAGTACGTCTCGGACCACGCATAATGAAGGGTTCCGTAGTTGGGATCCAAGAACACACTTAAAATTGTAGTTGAAAAACATTCTCCCATATATTCCAAGTGCAAATGTAATTTTGTACGCACAATAATGAGAGATGTACCATTTTATTTTAAGACCATGGACTCTAATAGGTGTTTCTGTAATCTATAGGTATAGAACTATTTTCTGTACTTTTTTTTTCAAAGTTTTTGGCTCAGTAGTTTCGGAGATAAGGGTGGGTTGATTTTCGTCTATTTTCTTAAATAATCTAAAATTCTAAAATTATTTTAAAAGTATAAAAAGTATATTTGAAAACCTCACAGTAATCCCTTTCATTTGGTATATCACACAATACAGTTTGCAAAACTTTTTTAATTTTCTTATTTTACCCCATATTCAAAATTCATATTTTTTACGTTACACGTCCGTGTTTGTGTCACAGAAATTCATATGTTTACCAAATTTCAACATAATCGGTCTATTAGATTCGGAGCAAATTAACTGTGACAGACGGACAGACAGACAAACAAACACACGACTGATCTTATATAGGTGTTCCGATTTTTTTTTTTATGTACGGTAAGGTTATCCTGAAAATATTATATCATACCAATTGCTTGCACGCCACGATTATTCATATTGCAATGGGCTAGTGTTCTTTTTTACCAACCCTAAATGACGTTGGATTTTCAACTCTCGGCGCTGTTATGTCTAGCGTTGAAAATCCAACAGAGCACTTATAAAATTAGTGATTGATTTAAGTGTCACTTAGGGTTGGTGAAAATGGGCATAAGACCAGCATTATAATCATATTTATGGTTCCGTTTAAGTTTGAGTTTAATCTAACGCTTCACTTAACTTAAATGTAATTTTGTAATGCTTAACACATACAATTAATTATTAATTGCATCGAAAATGCAATTTCTTCCACAAAGACACCAAACATAATTCCAGCAAGTTCCAGCAAAACTGCAAGACCAAGCATTGATTACAAAGACTGGCATAGTAAGAATACATGCGTATTGTATGGCGTTGGCACCAATTCAAAATTGCCAGCGCGGCGCCAGTCTTGTCAGGTATCTGCCATCCCGGGCCAGAATTAATGCCATACGGCTTAAATTTAGCATTGTTCGACTTAATATAGAAATGCTTTGTGGATTCTTTTTCGTGCTTCAATGGGTCATGGATGTTTGTATGGGGGTGTGTGAGTGTGCGTTTTGGATGTTAAAGAGTGTGTGTGTGTCTTATTAAGCTTAGGGGAGTCTTCTTTGAGAGTGTGATTTAGTACTGTTATTTATTCTGTGGTGGATTGGGATGTGGATGGGGAGGAGCTCGTGGCTAAATAATAACAGCCGCACGGGTCGATCCGTCAGGTTAAGCTACGCTTGCCGGGGTTGGTCAGTGGATGGGTGACCATCTTTACATACCGAGATTCCTCCGTGCCTCGGAAAGCACGTTAAGCCGTTGGTCCCGGCTGTTATTCGTGGATCTTTGACAGTCGTTACGGGTCGTCAGAAGCCCGAAAGTCTGACAACCAGTCTTACCAAGGGGTATCGTATTACCCAGTAACTGGGTTGTGGAGGTCAGATAGGCAGTCGCTCCATGTAAAATACTGGTATTCAGCTGCATCCGGTTAGACTGGAAGCCGACCCCAACATAGTTGGGAAAAGGCTAGGCAGATTGGATTTATTCTGTGGTGATATGCTGATGTGTCCGTATGTTAGTGTGTGAATTTAGTTTTTGTTCTAGGACATGCCGGTTTCCTCTCGATTTTTTCTTTCACCGTTTTGAGAGCAGTGGTGATGAAATAATTTACACAAAGTAAAGCGCCTGTCGGGCTTCGAACCTACGACCTACAACTCGTAAGTCACGGCCGTTACCGGGGCCACTACTGCTCTTAAATTAATTAATATGACTGTAAATTGGAAATTCAATTGTGTGTCTTGCTATTCGCAACATTTATTCGTAACGTTTGCCAAATACTACTTAATTTTTATTCAAGGTGTTACAGCTGTTATTGTTTTACTATAAACATTTTATACTATCAACATTTAATACATATAAATTATGTAGACATACATAAAAATAAATAAAATTGAAGTGTCTGTTTGTAATGTCAAAATAACAGCTTTTTACTAAATGCATATTAAAGTATCATACAGTAGTTATATAAAAAAAGAAAACAATTTTTTAAATTTTTGTCTGCCTGTTTGTTTGTTCCAGGTAATCTTCAAAACGGCTGGACCGATTTTGACGTGACTTTCCTTGACAGATAGCTGAAGTTACACAGGGTGTCTTAGGATACTTTTATTTTAGAAAAAGATTTAGTGCAAAAAAATTAAAACCCTTGAAATTGTGAACAAAATCCGATTCAAATAGGGTAGTATTGACATCCACGGACGAAGCCGCGGGCAACAGTTGGTAAAACATTAAAAATATTTTATCACTAACCCAACATATTTTTAATCTCCACATGATTTACAGTCTTGCTACCGGGGGTCTATAACAGGGATAATGCCTAATCATTTTTTTTTGTCCCTCATGTAGAAGATTAAAAAATATTGGACACGAATTTTAAATTTCTTTACGTAATCAAAAGATAATTACGGCGATACATTGATTTAAAATATGACATGACGTCACGCCTAGCTAGATTTTATACGTAGTGACGTAGCGAGCCCCCACTCCCCAACTTTATTGCGTGTTATCTATGTATTTTTTTATTAATATGATAAAGCAAAAAATATGTGTCTAATATTTTTTTTAACAACTGGCTGACGGACTAAATAGAATTTCTAAATAAAGTCTCTACACGGGGTTATTTTGTTTTATCCACTAATAATTTTCTCAAATCTGCTCTCTCCAGAAAATCAATACAAAACAAACAGTTGCTCTACCTAACTTTTACAAATAAAGTCCAACCCCGGCCATAAAACGGTAATACAACATTCATTTCAGCCGAGCACATTTATAATTACCGAACCAGCGGACTTCCAGAGGATTGAGCAAAGAAACCCGACATAGTACCTATTGCGGTCACCCTAAGCTTCCCTCGGGAGGCACGCAATGCGCTTTATAAATATTAAAGCGCTTACTACGCTTTTAGTGTTGTGGGGATAGGTAATTCCAATGTGAAATGCAGTTTTTGGGTTGAAAAAGACTGGTTTGGTCATGCAGTTTTTGGCTGGACTATAAGACTCTTCACACTTCGCTATATAATAACTTGTGAACCCCATAGGTTCATGTCAATGTATGTTTATTGAATGTCAACCAAACCCTATAGTATAGTTAAAATCTCGCTGCAGACTTGGTCATAAATCATAATCGGAGTAGGGATGTGCGCAAGTTACGCACGCTCAAGGCCATTATCGATAACAGATGATGACGATGACTCAGACGAAGAATTTTAATTTTCTATTTTTAGTTTTATATATACGTTCTTTTGTTTATATATTTACTATGCTTTGTAGTAAATTTGGTAATAAAATAAAAAAAAAATGTGTATTTATTTCTATCACCCATTTATAACTATATAAAACTATCGATATCACTCATCGACTGCAGTAATGCACAGGACTACGTGTGGGCGTGGCCTGCCCATAAGGCCCGTGAGTGGGAAAGAGAGCGAAACACTCGAATGATTTATGACCGAGTCTGCAGCGAGATTTTAACTATACTATAGATTCAAAACTACTGTAAGCCCACGGTCGCCATCAGATGATGGTATTTTACGTTTTCATACAGGGTGTAAGTGTAAACAGTGTCAACCTTTTATGGGTCATTGTACTCATCAATATTTACTACTTTTACTATGGGACTAAACCTGAAATCGCGAAAAAAAAATCAGCTATTCCCTACATTTTGACGAATTAATCGAACATAACTGACTCAGCTAATTCTTTTTCGCGATTTCAGGTTTGGTCCAATAGTAAAAGTTGTTCATAATGATGAGTACAATGACCCCTTAAAAGGTTGCCACTGTTTACACTTACACCCTGTTTAAAATGATATACGTTTATAAACATTATTATAACGTTTTTCCCTGACGCACCCCATGTGTACCTACGCGTGACGTTCGACAACTTGAGGGCGAAGCGCAAGGGTTGCCAGCGAAATTAAAATTTTCCAACGTTTTTCGCAATTTGCAAGGCAGTATTAGGTTCTATGACCATTAAAAATTGATTAGCGACCATAACAAATATGTATTTACATAATTAAAATAATTAGAATCAGTAATACAACTGCTTAAGTTAGTATAATCCTCAAATGTATCTAAAAATGTCATAAAATAGTCATTAAATAGGATTATTTGGTAGATTTTGCTGACTTAAATGATTATAGTTATGAAAATAGATACTTGTAACGGTCGCGAATCATCAAAATCAAATCATCATATTTTGATCAACATACGAGTACAACCTAATACTGACTTGCAAATTGCAAAAAACGTAATTTATTTTCTTTTCCTCCTTTCCTTTCTTTCTTTCTTTTCATTCTTAAGTATTTAAATTTTGGCTTTCGTATGCGAACGCAGATCTACGCAAGACAAAATGGCTATTTAATGTTTATGTAATTAATCACACAAGTGGTTAGTCAACGAGGAACTGCACTTTAATCTCTGTTTAACATGCTCTTGAAAATATTAAACTAACACAACCTTCCATATCTCAACACAACCCTTTATCGCTAACACTAAACCGATATAAAGGGAACTTGTGACCCTGAATATACAGGGTGTAAGTGTAAACAGTGGCAATCTTTTCACTGTACTCATCATTATGAACAACTTTTACTATGGGACCAAACCTGAAATCGCGAAAAAAAAATCAGCTGTTCAGTACATACATGTTCGCATAATTCGTCAAAATGTAGGGAACAGCTGATTTTTTATTCGCGATTTCGGTTTTGGTCCCATGGTAAAAGTTGTTCATAACGATGAGTACAGTGACCCCTTAAAAGATTGCCACTATTTACACTTACACCCTGTATATCATATTGAATATTACACACATCGCAGAGCATACCTACGGGTTATTACGCCAGAAGCCAATTAGTGAGTTGACACTGTTTACGCCCCAGCAATCTTTATCCGACGGGTATGTATACGAGACCTCGTAAATGCTTTATCAATTTTGACAACAATAGGGATGATGCCTGGGTAAAAAAAAAAAATCTATTTAGTCCGTCAGTCAGATAATAAAAAAATATTAGACACGTATTGTTTTGCTTTATCATATTAATAAAAAAATACTTAGCTATCACGCATTAAAGTTGGGGAGTGGGGGCTCGCTACGGCACTTGTACGTATAAAACCTAGCTACGCGTGACGTCATGCCATATTTTAACTCACTGTATCGCCGTAATTTTTTGATTACGTAAAAAAAGAAAAAATACGTGTCCAATATTTTTTAATAATCTCTATGACGGACGAAAAATAAATTTTTAGTCATCATCCCTATTCCCAGAAAATGAACTATAACTTAACTACAGAATCACCGCATTACATATGCTCGTATCATGACAACCGATTTCCACATATTTAGTCACCGGTGCCACTTTCAGACTTCCACTTAGATAATTATTTCTTATTCTATCCATTCGCGTAACATTCTCTTTAGCATTCTCATCACAGCTTTTAGTTCAAAAATAATTATAATATTAATTAAGGATTAGTTAACTGCACCAATAAAATAAAGTTTTTTTGGAAAAGATTCTACAAATCAATCTGCCTAGCCTTTTCCCAACTATGTTGGGGTCGGCTTCCAGTCTAACCGGATGCAGCTGAATACCAGTATTTTACATGGAGCGACTGCCTGTCTGACCTCCACAACCCAGTAACTGGGTAATACGATACCCCTTGGTAAGACTGGTTGTCAGACTTTCGGGCTTCTGACGACCCGTAACGACTGTCAAAGATCCACGAATAACAGCCGGGACCAACGGCTTAACGTGCTTTCCGAGGCACGGAGGAATCTCGATATGTAAAGATGGTCACCCATCCACTGACCAACCCCGGCAAGCGTAGCTTAACCTGACGGATCGACCCGTGCGGCTGTTATTACTTAGCCACGAGCTCCTCTAAAGATTCTACAAATCAGTAAGAAAAATGTATTTAGTCCTCATAATTTACCAATACTCTAATTATGAGAATGATGACAAGGTAAACTTAAATCAAAATGGAGTTACCACCAAACCTTCGATAAAGACACACTCCAAATAAAATCACTCAATATTCAACCTTACGTCACTGCCTTAAAAGTCATTAAACTTTGCATTTATCCTGTGACTTATGGTTATGACGTACGATATACCAGACGACTGAAAGTTTCATGCAAATCGGATAAACTTTACTAGCGAAGTTTCTAAGATAACTACACTACCCACGTTTCACTGAGAGGTTAAATAGAGGTGTCTTGTTTTACTCCTACAGTTTGTTGATACACGTTATTATATGGCTTGTGTTTAAACGCCTACCAGAAAAGTACCTTTTTTACTACCAAAAAATTCGATATACCTGCCAGAATGGATAAATGCTAAATGATAACTTTAGAAAACTGACAGCAGGTCGACGGAGCTCCTATTTCTGCCTGTAGGGTTTAAAGGAACCTAACCAACCAAAGTCTAGGGTTAGAGTTTTCGTCAGCAGGTCGACGCAGATTTGGTGAGCATTGACTTTTTTCTACCAAAAAAGTAAATATATTTAATCCCTTATTATAATGATTGGTTTTAACTCAGACTAAATGAAAAACAAAATTAAATTCATAGTTTTTTATTAAGCCTGGAGGGTTATAATTAACATTTTTATTTGTGCACGTGACTGGTAATTTAGTACGTGCACAAATAAAAATGTGATCACACGAACTAACAGTGGATTGCATTAAAAGAAAATAATACAGGAATTATATAAATACCAGTGTAGCTAAAAACATGGTATTTATAGAAATCTTCTTATATAGGCATTCAGGCCTTTGCGTCCAACAGTGGAATTAGCCACCATGTGTAGGTGTATCAAAAAATTAGCTCCAGTGTAAGTTTAATTTCACCAAACACAAGAAAAAAATCTTACCTCATTAAATTGTTTACACGCATTTTCAATAACAATACAATCATTTGACAATAACTTCGACCAAACTCAATTAATTCCAATAAAAATAACCATAACATACAACAGCCGCCATTTTGTACAGCTAGCAAAACTAAACTTATACCACCCTCCAAAAACCTTGGGAGAGTCGACAAAAGAGGTTATAAAAAAACTGTATTTACGGATCGTAATGACTGCTATCGAAGAGTATTTGGTTTTAGATTTATTTTATCCCCATATATCCCTTCTGAGGGCAGCTAGTCACCGAATTCGCACAAACAGGAAGCAGGAATTGCCTTATAAATGGTATTACGGTGTAAACGATGAGAGATTAGCAGAAAAGGAAGTGTTTGGGTGGTATTATGTTTTGTTTTATTGTGTTGTTTATTTTTGTTTTTATGGGTGTGCTTGTAACAATGAGCTCAAGTGGTTTCCAGGCGTAGATGGCGGTATGAACTTGACACTTATAGGAGGGATTGGTCCATATTGGCTAAGGATCGAATTGAGTGGAAAAAGGAAATGTAGGCGTTGCCCTGCAGTGGGACAAAACGTCTGATTGCATCATATTATGGTGGAGAAACAATCCGAAAATGAAAAGTATTTAAAACCAAATCAATCGCACCAAAATTACCAAACTCTACTACTAACCAGTACTACTACTGGGTAGTTTTCAAACGACCAAAATCAAAGCTCATATAAATAAATACTCGTTGCCCGCTTCTAACTAACGCCCTGTCATTTTACCTCGATAAAACTTAGATTCCTTTGGAAGGACTCCCTTGATCGGGCTGATCCTAAGGCTTTTTTTTTGAGACACTCAAACTTGTGAACCTTGAAGGCTGTTTTTTCTATGGGAATAGTCTATTTTATTACAGCTTGATTATTTTTGGGGTTGTTTAATTCAATGTTTATGGCGGAACCTTTGACCATTTGTCTCATTCTTTGACCCATTAATTGGTTAACATTATGTTTACTCTCAAAGGAATCCAAAAAATCTATATGAAAAGGTTATTTTGCGATTATACAAGCATTCAAAAAAGTTGCCCCATAGTTTCACTAAATTGCATTTAACATACAGAAATAGAGATGCTTAAAACATCATTCTGCCCTTGTCATCTTCAAACGATTAACAGAAATAGAACGAAATTTGAAAGTTTAGCGCTAAGAGCGCATTAAAAGCGAAAATACACATTCGTGTAGCTGGTACAAAACTATGCAAGTAGCTGGCATGCCGTGTGCCATATCATGTTCTGATTGGGCCATGATTGGGCAATGTCACAATGGCATGCCAGCTACTTGCATAGTATTGTACCAGCTACAGGTAAGTGATTTGTGATGCAAGTGGACCTTAGTGTATTAGGAAATAGGTACAGTATGGCCGTCGCGCGTCGAGAGAATTGGACAACTTCTTGTTGTAATAAGGATCAAATTCGCAAAACACATATCCGTTAGTATAAAACTGACAGGTGTCAGAACGAATCCTCTCGACGGCCGGCCTGTAGTAATCAGGAAAAGGACAACAGTCCAGGATATTATTTTACTTGTTATTCACACAGCGAAATCAACCCCGACATGCTCTGGGCCCTTTTTAGTATCAAACTTTTTGAGTGATGTAATTATTGACAGTATACTGGCTAAAGAACAATATGGTTTTCGGAAAAACAGAAACATTAATAAAGCTGTCTATGAATTATTTACAGAAATAGTTAGTAATGTTGACAAAAAAAATCCAATTGCAGCAGTACTTATGGACATGTCGAAAGCATTCGATCACGTAAATCACGAAATATTATTGGGTAAGTTAGAACGGTACGGCACAGGGGAAACATATTAAATCTAGTCAAAAGTTATCTCACAGGACGTAAGCAAGCCACTGTTGTAAATAGAATTGGTTCTAAATCCAAGTTAGAAGTTACTCACATATCATCTATTAGAGATACAACATGTGGCGTACCCCAAGGAACTGTCATTGGGCCCTTGCTGTTTATCATTTACATTAATGATTTGCCAAAATGCACTGAGCATCAAACTGTTTTGTTTGCCGATGACAGTACACTTATTGTTCCTTGCAAAAATATAGAAACTTATGAAGATGACATAAATAAGTCCATCCTTTGCATCATAAATTGGTTAAATAGAAATAAATTGAAAATAAACATAGATAAGACAAAGCTCATCACATTTTATCGAAGAACAAAAAGACTAAACTTAAACATAGCTTACGCAGATCAAACAATAGCCGAAACAAGCAGTACAAGGTTTCTGGGACTTAACTTAGATATTCATTTAAACTGGAAATGTCATGTAGAAACTGTTTGTAAAAAACTAAACCAGTACGCATATGCACTCTACAATCTAGCAAAAATAGTAAACGAGTCCGTTGTTTTAATTTCTTACAAGGCCTATGTCACGTCTGCATTACGTTTTGGAATAGTATATTGGGGAAATTCCACTGACAAAGATATTGCGTTTAAGGCCCAAAAAAAATGTGTGCGTGCTGTGTTTAAACTGAAACCAACTGAAAGCTGTATTCCATATTTCAAAAAATTTAAACTCTTAACATTGCCCTGTATGTACATTTTTGAGACGGCAGTATTTGTCAAATCCAACTTACATCTGTTTGAAACGTTGAGATCTAAACGACGCAATAGAGGGATATGCGCTAAGCCGCATAGTACTGCACTTTATACAAAAAGTTTTTTAGGAATGGCACCTAAGATCTATAATAAGATCCCTAGACGAATTAAAGAAATGAACAACATACACGATTTTAAAAAGGCTTTGCTGAAGCTATTATATGACCAAACATATTATACAGTGAACGAATACCTAACTGACACATTATAATTACCTTTTTTTTTCTTTTTTTAAATGTATCTTTTATTGATTTGACAATTTATATTAGAATTTATTATTATTATTATATTTTATTGGAATGTTTTTTTTTAGTGTTGACAATTTAAATTCAAATAAGTATTTAATAATGTGTGATAATTATTTAATCATTTATTATAGTTAGCATGTTTGTACGTACCTCAATGATATTTGTACACCGACGACGGTTAGACATAGAGTTCTTTTTATAATTACAACATCTGTACCTACCCACCTATGTTCAACAAATAAAATGTATTTGTATTTGTATTTGTATTTGATCGCTTGAAAACGTTTGCGTTTCGGATCCGGTAATCGAGATGAATATTTTATTGTTATGGAATAAACAGTAGTGTTTCCTTTGATTTTCTATATTCCACGGTCAAAAGCAAAACATCACTGTGAATTTTAATATCCAGAAAGGGTCTTTGAAACGTTTCCAGATTTAGAAGAGTGTGGGCTTGTTTTTTCATAATAATCTCAGGGTCAAATTAATATAGCTAGTAAAACTCCGCAGACATGATTGTCGTATGTATTGATATCTAAACACATAGATACGAGAAAGAAGGCGATGTGCCCAGTATTTGAAAATGTATCGGAACCCTGTGTCTCTACTTTGTCCCTTTGTAACTTTTATGACTTTAAAATCACAAATACGGTAAAATACTTGTACTTACATATGGAAAGTGATTCTTGGCTTCGGTTTTTACAAGAAATCACTGAACAACACGGCATTTTTATAAATAGTCACGGTCACAGTCGAAAGCGCACTAGTTCGCGGAGACGGCCATTTGACTATGAACGGCTCATACTGAGCATGTCGCTCGGACACAGATTCGTTCCCTTGCCTGTTTTGTTGTGTTACACGACGAAATAAAAATAAAAAAGATTTGATGATTTTTTTGGGTCAAAAACCGCTAGTAGCGTTGTTACTTGAAGTGTGAGTTGATAAAATCTGTTTCACCGTATTAAGATATTGAACCCTAGTCTGTGTAGTTAAAAAAAAAACTGTAGTTTAAACTGATATTTTAAGTGACTACACTACCTGCGGTTGGTGACCCCAAAAAAAATCATCAAATTAATATTTCTCGTTGTTTTATCGTGTTTAGATATCGATACCCATCACATCTGCTGAGTTTCGCTAGCTAATTTAACTTGACACTACATCCTCTTTTTAATCTATACCGGGTGTAAAAAGGCACTTGCCGAAGCCGAAAGCCATTTATTCTACCCATTAGTTGGATCGTTTTTTTCCACTGTATTACTACATTCCCAAGTATGGTCTATACCTGGGAATCCACTGGTTCTGGAGATATTGAAGGTCAAAGTAGCGTGTTTTTTTACTAAAACGTACCAAGTGTTATTACTAAACTTTTTCCGACAAGTACCTACGCGTACCGTAGAGTGAAGGGGCCCCACCCCTTAACCTAACCTACCTCTAACCTAACCTAACTCCGTTTGCCTGGGTTTGCGTTATATTTCGCGTATCAAAAAAAATTGCTTTTTTTATTCCTAAAAATAAAAGTAGTTTCCCAGCAATAATTTTTGCGCAAAGCTACTTAGTTAAATGTACAGTATGCGTAGTTGACGGCTTTGTGATGTGTCTTTTTACAGCCTGTAGATTTGTTTATAAAGCTAGGGGTCTTTTCTTTGTCAACAAACACACACGCAACACTCAAGGGTTAGCCATGCACTAGGTATTCGAAAATTCGTGATTCCGTCATGAATTTACATTTTATATTATGTGTTATTTTATCTTTTCACAAAGAACCGTAACTGCCACCAACTTGAAATAGAACATTTTAATTTACATTTTATATTATGTGTTATTTTATCTTTTCACAAAGAACCGTAACTGCCACCAACTTGAAATAGAACATTTTAATTTACATTTTAAATTATGTGTTATTTTATCTTTTCACATAGAACCGTAACTGCCACCAACTTGAAATAGAACATTTTAATTTACATTTTATATTATGTGTTATTTTATCTTTTCACAAAGAACCGTAACTGCCACTAACTTGAAATAGAACATTTTAATCCGAATCATGTTCTCCTCTCTAACTTCACAATTATTATACTGCAAGAGTGAGACAGAGCATCAAGCAGACTGATTAAACTTCCCCGTGTGTAATAACTGGGATAAACTTAAAGTACAAACTGTACAGTCGGCAAAAGAAGTAGGTGTACAGGCAACTAGCGACATCTGTGTATAAATCAAAAGTAAGAATCAATTACGAACCTTTGGTTTGATGATCATCCACGTAAGTTTTGACAGTTAGCTATACGAGACTGTTTTATTGGATGTTTGTACGGTCAAGGACATTAATTGGTTATCTAATTTCCGTGTTATAGCCATTTCTTACAACTGTCAAAGAATGACAGTTTTGAATTGAATACAAGGATACAAGGAGAATAAATGGGCCCTCGCCCACGGCGACTTTTTGTAGCGATGCTGTCGCGCGTTTACGAAATGCGCGACTGCATCGCTACTAACGCGCGTTAGTCGCATTTGCAACGCGCTACAGAAGCGATGCCAACGCGCTACTAACGCGCTACAGTATCGCGACTGTATCGATGCAAACGCGCGACCGTGTCGGACGACATCGGGGAGAGAACAAAGGGAGGGTGGCGCGAAGAACCGAGCTTTCGTTGCCTACTCTTCGGCTGCTTACGTAAAAGCAGCACCAAAGACAACGTGACGAATGTTGCCTCAACGGAGTCCATCTTGCAACTGTAGCGATCGCAGGTATTTTTGTGCCGTTACTGAATCGCGTTTGCATCGCGACAGAAGCGCACCAGTGTCGCGTTTGCATCGCGACTGAATCTGGGCCCGTGGGCGAGGGCACACAGCTAGCGACCGCTTCGCGACTGTATCGATGCGGACGCGCGACAGCATCGCTACTGCATGGCTACAAAAAGTCGCCGTGAGCGAGGGCCCTTAGGTGATGGTCAATTTAATAACCAATTAATTAAATTGACTTTAACTAGATACTATTTACTTTTTTTAAACAGAATAATAATTCAACGAGCACGCTCGACAATTTAAGGCTGACGACCGCGATCACATGTACTTACGTATATACATTGCTGCATGCACATTACTGTAATTAATTCAGTTCAATAAATCTGCTTGATGAATACACATGGCGGTGTTTTCTTCCACATTACACATAAGATTTCCCGGCACACATCGCACCTCAGCGGTAAGACTCCACAATAATTAATTGTTTTAGTTTTCCTCTTCCAGAAATATTTCCAAGAAGTGCAAGATAAGCCTTATGTAACATCGTTTCCAAGTAACTGTTTTCCTTCATTTTGCCCTTCCTCATCATCAAATCTTGTTAGCAGAAAAGGAAATAAAGTAAAAAAGGAACACAAATATTTGAATAACCAGAAGCCAGGTTAATCTCATGACGACCCTTTAAAAGGTAAAGTTTATCATAAACAGAGAAATACGACTTTAATTTATAATTAAAGCTTCCCTGGAGATTTGTTACTAATGCAGTTTTATACAGAACTATGAATTTACTAGAAGGACCCCGCGGTTTCATCCGCGTTAGTCTCAAACCCGTAAGAATATTGGAATGCAGAGTATCTAGGTTATAAAATGTGTGCCAAGACTTACTCGATCGCGTTTACGTTAACGTTAAGTTACGTCAATTTGTATGGAATAATTATGTATGATATGGATATTCGATTCAACAGTGTAAAAGCTGAGATTAACTTCAATGTTTGTGAATAAACACCAACGCTATTGGTTTGTGGATATATTCACTAAAGCACCAATGAAATACTCGCTTTGTGGCGATCTGCTTTTACTAAAACTGCAATGTTTGCAAAATTATTTGATGCATTCACGAGTGAACTGGGACAAACTGTACAATAAATGAATATTATTATTTTTCAGAAGCAAGTAAACTTCGTATTGTAGAGAAATTACTAAACAGTGGTGACGTCATTAAAATGCTCAAATACTTGAATGAACACACAAGAAAGTGCAACTCAAACACTATGAAACTGCGAGTTTGCATAAAATTATTCATTTCATATACGAGAAATATTCAAGCGCAAAAATAAATAGCTCTAAATAAAATTCATAACGCTTAATAACGGTTAAACGACTTGCAAACGACGCATACGTTGCCTACTGAAAATATTAAACCTTCTCTACCGCAGACCTATTTATAAAAAGCAGGTACCTATGCTACCCATATAAGGGTTACCTCCGCTTCAGCGTTACCTAAATTAACAAAAAAAAAAAAAAAAAAACAATTGAACACGCGATAAAAATCTCGAACACTGATAAAAACGAACTTACAATTTTCTCCAGTTCAAAGTTTAAGTGTTTTAACCCGTGCTGGAAAATCTTGGCGGAACAGCTTAATATAAGCCTGCTGTAGATAGAAGGAGACAGATATAGTAGTCCTGCTAATGGCTTGGGGCAGGCGAGCCAAAGGCACACTCGTAAATAAATGAGCGAATGTGTTTTCTTTTTTTTTTCTATTTTTTCTTGGCGTGGGAGCCCATTGCTGTGAAGTTAGGGTCGGGTGGGATTGTTTTATGACTAATTGTAACGCTGAAAGTAGGTTAGTTTTGTGTGTTTAGACTGTGATGAGCCTGTTTTAAATATGGGTCGGAAATATCTGGGGAGGTGTTGGTTTATGATAACGGGAAACGTTGCTGTTGCTATTTTTTTGTATTATTTTTCATGAAAATATACCCTTTTTTATGGTGTTAGCGCGATGAAGTTTGGCGTATATTGTAAGCTTCTACGACCAATCTTTGAACACATACCATGATGGTTTGGTAACATCGATACCTAAAAAGAAATACACGTGTTGCTAATTTCACTACACAAACATTGTCATCGATGACTGTACATAAGCAACATCTTTTAAAACCGTCGCATGTACTTTGCGCTTAAAAGTGTTCACGAAAACTGTGTAAGACAAAATTTATCCACTCCCCCCTCCCCATCAGTTTATTGTAGCCATTTTCTGGCGCCCATTGTTATGTGGGAGGGGGCTGTAGTTCGTGACCGTACGCCGACAGGGCACTGTGGTGCAAGTTATAAGAGATAGAATTTTTGGGTCACATTTTACATGACAGAAATTTACTTTCGGAATTAAATTATATAATCATTTATTTTTTGGTCAGAAATAACACTTTAACACGTATTTATTTTTTATTTACAGTAGATGAGGTCGTTCGGAGCTGAATGCATCGCTAAAAATTAAAGCATTAAAGAAAGTGACCCTGGGTTTTCCGATTTCAGACCAATAAATGTCGGTCGGTCAGTCAGTGGTACTAAGTTAATATTAATGAATTATTTGAGTGACACTAATCGCAGCTATTATACACGAACACACACAGCTACACACAAACACACACACCCCCACATAGCTATTATCACAGTTATTATTGCTATTAAGTTTTTCTTCTATCGGACATTATTCGTGAATTTTAACTAATCCAGCTTATTGCAGACCGTTAACAAAATCAAATTTAACGACCAAAAGAAAAATATTAGTTGGCTGAAAATTACGTGACAAAATCGTAGACTCTTCCCAACTATGTTGGTTCGGCTTGCAACCTATCCGGATACAGCTGAATTTTATGTTAAATATAATTAAGGTTTCACTGACTTCTAGCTATGCTCGGACATTTTACTAAGTGCAGTAAAATGACACTTCTTATCTGTCATTTCGTTAAAAAATGTTACCATTACATAGCAAAATGACAGTAGAAATTACAGTAGAAGTGTAATTTTACTACAACTAGTTAAAAGTCCGACCATAGTTACGTATTATTGAAGTTAACTCAAAAACTACGCAAGCAAATTTAATAAGTTTTACATGGGACTAATTTCGAAGTATACGCTCCCGAATAAAACAAGAATCATTCAAATTGGACAACTCTGTAAAAAGTTATGCGTGGTCATACATAAAAATAAAAAAAGTTCCAAAACACCATGTTCGCGCTCGATTTCAACTTGACTGCCATAGAATGAATTAAGTAATACCCCAAAAGCTGTCCCATGACATAGGTTTCATCACTGTTGAGAGTTTAGCCCAAAACGCCCATGGTCCTTTGGCATGCGCGTTAGGTTTATGTAGTAGACTAAAATAATTACCAGTTTGTGCTGATGCTGCAGCCAGGGTCGTTCCTTCATGAGGGAGCTCCTCAACAGTTGATAGCATCGTATTCAAATTTGGCATACGCGTTACGTTTATATGTAATGAAACTAAAATAATTACCAGTATATGCTGATGCTGCAGCTGAAATGACAGTAGAAATGACAGTAGAAGTGTAATTTTACTGCAACTAATTAAAAATCCAACCATAGTTACTCACAATCACAAAAGTTTTGGCAAAGCTAAGAAAATTATGGATTTAGACGCTTTGTCGCACTATTTTATCCACTTGCACCATACCCTAGTTACAGAAAATGTTCGCCAGCATCGTCCAAACCCCGATGTATCAGATATAACCTTAAATTATTAATGTTTATTCGCGTATTTACTTCTCTGCGCTGAAAGTCGCTGCTCAGCGCAAACGCAACGTTGTCTATACATTTTGTACATTACGTTATGTTTAGATGTTTGATTTTGGAATTGGATGTTGTAGAATGTTGTACATTGTAGAATGTACACTGCTAGGAAACAGGCTCCTCTCTGTGAGACGGAGCAGGCCGTAATCCACCACGTGAGCCCAGTGCGGGTTGGTAGATGTCACATGTCTTCGATATTTTTTGATTCTAGGACATGCTGGTTTCCTCACAATGTTTTCCTTTACCGTTTTGAGATCAGTGGTAATGAAATAATTTACACAAAGTAAAGCGCCTATCGGGGTTCGAACCTACGACCAACTCGTAATTCGCGGCCGTTACCACTTGGCCACAGCTGCTCTGTAGAATGTTGTAGTTTTCTATCATATTTATAAGTGTGTGATATGCAATATAGTAATATTGGTGCAGGTTGAATATACAAATCAGCTGAAAATATTCTCTAAAAATAGTGTTGATTAATTTTAAGCTAGTACAACGCGCTTGTTTCTTTGCCTGAAAAACTATGAAATGCTAACTTAATCGTTCCAACTAGGGTACAACAACATTATATATTATATTAGCAGCTTTTGCCAGCGGCTTCGCCCGTGTCAGGGTCGGAAATTATCCAACAGGAACGTACTACAGTGATGAAAAGTACCATAATGTGTTAGTCCAGGTTATAAACTATCTGTGTGTCAAATTTCACGCAAATCCGTTCAGCTGTTTTTGCGTGATTGAGTAACAAACATCAAAATATACAAACTTTCATATTTACAGACTGGAAGCCCTACATGTTGGAAAACGATAGGCATATTGATTTCAAGATCACCCACGAAGATGACCGTCTTAACCTCCAATAGAACTACACCCTTTAGGTACATACTGATAGTAATTATGCTTGCGCATCACCCTGTACCGTAATCTTTTGAGTGGGCGTTCTGCTTATGCAAATTTTTAAGGGTCGAAACTGAATATTTGCAAGGGCTACAACCCATTTATTTTTACGATACGACCTTAGCGTTAAAGTTTATTTTCGGTATTACCAGCCTCTGCACTTTGCGGTTACGTTTTTAAACACCTATTTTATTTATTGTCAACGCTACGCAAATGATACGACGATTAAAATTTCAGAGATGACTGTGAATTTTGGTAGAAGTTTTTATTTAACAAAGTTTTGGCTATCTCTGGTTTTGTTAAGCTGAGACAAAGATTAGGTTTAGTATTATATTGCTAGGTGAATTTAATCGAAAATTATTAGTACAGTCAGCGTCAAAAATATCGGGATGAACAGACTTAATTAAACTTAATCTCAATTGGATAAAGTTTTTGTCAGAATGACAGTAATTGTCGTGACTGTCTTAATTCTGAAACATTCCTTGTGTCATTGAGTTAATATTTCATTTTCATAGTTGTTTAGATCATTTTGAACAGTCTGTTCATCCCGATATTATTGACGCTGACTGTACCTGTGTAATCCTATTCATTCCGTATTTAAGTTGATTATATGAATTACATCAATTCCTTAACTCATCACCACACCAAGCCTCTCGTGCAGGCACTTCTTCATCTTGAACTATTTTCCGCTATTCGTGGTGATGTACATGCTTCTGATGTGCATGACAAAGTGTTTACCTATTAAATGATAAATGATATGTGATTTATTTTCTATAAACAGATTTGTACAAACACTTTTACACGTCAATCATATTTTTAAAACTAGATGAGGTCGGCGTTTCCTATCTGACTACTCTGAGAAGAAAGGCCAAAACAAACTCAGAGGTCACAGTCTTTTAAAGTCCGGACATAATCTTGGTCAGATAATTAAGGCGAATAGTGCCGCCAACTAGCGTCACTATTGAGATAAAAATCATAAGTCTGAAGATATGGAACATTTTGAAATTTCATAAGCTCACATTTTTAGTCAGATGAGGATACAAAAGGATCTTTTTGATCAGGTGAAGTCAAGAAGATCCTTTTGTATCGGAAGGACATCTAAGTAAAACGTCCTATGAGCACAATGTTATAAAAGCAAAAAGACCTGTGAGCAGCTCCTAGCGCTATTAGCAATATAACCTAATAGCAAATGGTCCTAATATCATAAGGACATGATAGCTAAACGTCCTTAAGGCGCTACGAAAATAAATTGGATGATTTTTCGTAACCATTTATTTCACTATTGCAGCATGTATGGATTTCATTTTTGGATATATGTTTATTGACTATTTGATTAATACTTTGACTGAAGAAAAACATAATTGGGTTAAATTTCCGCGATAGAATTTAATTCCGAAAAGACCATAACTTTTTTATGTTTTTTCTGTAATTATAAAATCCCAAGTAATTTTATTGTAAAATTGCATTCAAAATGTGTGTATTAGGTAATTAAAAACTTTGGCTGAACATAATTTTGATAGGTAGCTTAATTTATTTTTAAACAATTTTTATTTCATTTGACGGTTGTATTTTGGTTGCAACGCATTGTTGCGCTCTCTTTTTTTCGCATGTGGAAGTAATTGACTCTGTCACTTTCTTATTCCCGCCCAGTTCGCTTTTTACATATCACCTTAAATAGGCAGGTACACTCGATAACACAAATAAATCCAATAATACTTTTGGGGCATTATTAAAATGTTACCGTTGTAAGTAAAATGAACAATTTTCCGATAACAGAGCCCGCAAAAGTTGCAAATAAAACAAAACAACATGACGCATTCAAACGAAGTATTCACTCACGCTAACAGTCAGCCCCCGAAAAGCCCCTCCATATCATTTTACTTTGTTTGTAAAACATTTGTATAAATACGCCCTGTTTATCATATTTACTCTCTGTCCAGCCATAACCTATGTCGTTAACATAGTTACTGGTGGGTATATGGGGCGGAACATAACTGGCGAACGACGAATGAGGTCAGAATTGCTCTGCCAATATTAGGCATAAGAATATTAATACGCTTGATTGCTGTGTGGACAAAGAAGGTATATTTTATTTGTATTGTTTTGTAGTATTTGCTGATTCGTGTAGTATTTTTTGTGTATTTGTTTATTGATTAGTGGCTCGCCCCTGCTTCGTACGATTTTTACGAGTTGACAAAAGATCGAGATTTTATTGTAATTATGTAAGTTTAATGTTAATGTATTATACACATGAACATTTTGGAATAAAACAACATCGAGAACGGGTCTTATTGCGATATTCCTTTTTACGAGGTAAACAGGTACCTAATCATCAGTGCTCCCGTGACCACGATCGCTGCAAGGCGGTCGAAAAGTCAGGAAACAAGTAGATACCTGTTTACCTCGTAAAAATGAATATCGCAATAAGACCCGTTCTCGATGTTGTTTTATAGTGTGTACAAATCGCGAAAGTTTAAAAAGTTTAATTTTGAATAAATTCCTTAGATGAAAGTGAAAACCGCATCAAAATCCGTTGCGTATTTTAGAAGAACACGCGGTTACACATTAAGGTGACAGCACCAGGGTTGCCCGCGAAATTAAAACTTTCTTACGTTTTTTTTTTGCTATTTGCAAGTCAGTATTAGGTTGTTTGTTGATCAAAATAAAAATAAAAACTTTTTAACAAAAAAAAACCGACTTCCAAAAAATCACTACAAAGTGAAAAATAACTTTGATTTTGGAAGTCGGTGTTTTTCGTTTTTTATTTACTTTCTTTTTTTTTGCCACCGACTTCCGAAATCAAAGTTATTTTTCACTTTGTAGTGATTTTTTTGGAAGTCGGTTTTTTTTTGGTTAAAAAGTTTTTATTTCTCGCTTTTTAGTGGGTCTGTTTATAATTTGTATAAGTTACAATAGTCTAATGTCAATTGCTCATCACATGTTACAAAATATTGCTTTTCCCGATGCTGCGACGTTAATTGTTGAGGAGTTCTGCTGGTAAGAACCAGGAGAACTCCTCAACAACCACTCACCACACGCATTGTGTGACGAGCGGAAATAGCTTAGCAACCATATTAAAGTAATCAAATCGCAACCCGAGAAATATTTATCATTGAGTAGTTCCGGTAGCCATCTGTGGTCTTCATCATCAGTTCCACTTCACCAAGTGGTGCTTTCCGAGAGCAAATGCACGAGCTACTATAAAAAATACCCAAATCGCTATAGGTGTGCCGATAACATTTGAAGAGTTCCTTCGATTTCTGCAGGATCCCATCATCAGAACTGGATTTTGACAAAAATGGGACCATTTGGGAAGTATACCCTTTCCAACAAAAAAATAATTTTTCAAATCGGTTGGCAAGCGACGGAGTTATGCGCGAACAAACACAAAAAAAAATACAAACATCCGAATTGAGAACCTCCTCCTTTTTTAGAATTCGGTTAAAAAAAAGTTCCAAAACACCATGTTCGCGCTCGATTTCGACTTGACTGCTACAGAATTAATTAAATAATACCCCAAAAGCTTTCACATGGCATAGGTTTCATCACTGTTGAGAGTTTAGCCCAAAACGCCCATGGTCCTTTCTTAGATGAAAGTAAAAATCGCATCAAAATCCGTTGCGTATTTTAGAAGAACACGCGGTTACACATTAAGGTGACAGCACCAGGGTTGCCCGCGAAATTAAAACTTTCTTACGTTTTTTTTTTGCTATTTGCAAGTCAGTATTAGGTTGTTTGTTGATCAAAAAAAAAAAAAAAGTTCCAAAACACCATGTTCACGCTCGATTTCGACTTGACTGCCATAGAGTGAATTAAATAATACCCCAAAAGCTTTCACATGGCATAGGTTTCATCACTGTTGAGAGTTTAGCCCAAAACGCCCATGGTCCTTTCTTAGATGAAAGTAAAAACCGCATCCGTTGCGTATTTTAGAAGAACACGCGGTTATACATTAAGGCGAAAGCACCAGGGTAGCCCGCGAAATTAAAATTTACTTACGTTTTTCTAGCAATTTGCAATTCAGTATTAGGTTGTATGTTGATCAAAATATGATTCACGAAAAAGTATGTATTTACAGAATTATAATCATTAAAGTCATCAATACAACTCTTTAACACCAGAGGGTCAATTCTCGTATTTTTAACAACGTTCGCAACATCATCTCAAGACTCAATCTGTCAAAAATTGTATAGCGTTTACCTAAATTTTTGACATTTGATTGACGCTGGCATGAGATTGTGAACGTTTTTAGGTACGAGAATTGCCCCTCAGATAATGCTATTGAATAACTATTTCATGAAATCTTAACTTTTAAGTATTATAAACTAACTTAAGGAGTTGTATTACTGATTGTAATTATCGACGTCGTAGCGTTAAAACGCAACAATATAATGCCACCAATTTTATTGTTCTACCGAAGTTTAGTAGTTTTTGAGTTACTCAGTTAGATATTTAGTTTTTAGGGTTCCATACCAAAATGGCAAAAAAGGAACCCTTATGGTGTGACTCAGTCTGTCTGGCCATCTGTCACAGCTGGATATCTCAAGAACTACTAATGCTATCAACTTGAAATTTGGAATAGTTTTAGAGGACGTTTACCCAACTATTTTTCAAATAAGAAAGAAATAAAAATGCATGCAAATTCTCACTAACTATTTTTTATTTTTTTTAGGCCGCATATTTTTCGTCTTTTGATGCAAAATGTAAAAAAAAATACCGTTCCCCCCCTTATCTCCGAAGTTTGCAAAGAGAAAAATCTGAAATAATTCTATGTGATAGAAGTTTATGTAAAGATTACAGGAAAAATAAAACGAAGTCTCTAAGTAGCACACTTTTTCAGAAATCAGAACGGAACCCTCGGGGCGCGAGTCCGACTCGCTCTTGACCGATTTTTTTTTTTAAATGAAAAATCCCGACTATTCTGCAATTTAAATTATTATCATAGCTGCTACCGTAGCACATCTTTGTTAATAATTAAAAGTTAAAAAATGCCAAAAATGTGGCAAAGATCTCATAATAAACATTTTATTTGTTGTTTTTTTTAGGAACTTTGGTGGCTTAAATGATTGCATTTCAACCCTACTATGACGTTCTGCTCGCTTAGCTTAGGGTTTTGTTGACGGAAAAATAGACAAAATGGCAGATAGTAGAAATGTTTCTACGCATTCTACGCGCCTGAGCATGGCCATCTCTCATTTTGTCTATTCTTCCATCGACAAAACCCGTTTCTATGGCGGTCATGCTAAGCGTCCGGTTATTTTACTGGTAACCCAACGTATTCCTTCCAGCACACTGTATCAACGTTGTTTTAGAATTTGAAACTTTCTGGGTACCAACTTTCTTCCAAGCATAGGTTTTTACTCTCAAACTCCCGGTGAAACGAAGGTATTTAATCCCAACATACAACTCCTGCATTGTTATCTACCTACTTTATTTGACGAACTTCCAAGTTTCAAGCTTACAACTAAGTTTTGAAAGATTTCTGCTGGGTTTCTTCTGTGTATTTCATATTTTTACCGCAAAATTAATAAGTTTTAGCTCTTACCGTACAGTAACAAATACTCTTTCTATTAATACCTCTCATGTTCACGCAATGCCGAGTGTATAGTCTGTTTCAAAAGTAACTGATCAAAATGTAAACAAATGTATCAGTAAATGTACCTGTGGCAGCTAATTTTTAGTGCTACTTACAAATTCAGTGCTTTGATTTCATTATTTGAAAAGTTAAGTCTGAAATTCTAATTTTTAATTACTCTAGCTTCTACCAGGAGACATCGCGCACAGTTAACTGATGGTTGAATTTTGGCTCGCAGGGAACATGTTTAACCATTGGTTGAGTTAACTACGGACCAAGAAACCGGCCCATATTTGAAGTATCCACTTCAAAAAAAATTGTTCTTTCCTACAAACGTGCAATACCTACGCGGTCAAATGTAGGTATCGTCGCCTTAGAGTGAAAACCTCGGGAATGCATTTTTGCTCAAATTTATTTTATTGCGTTTCTAGGAAGAAAACCTCGCAACGCACATCCTGATCTGACTAATTTGTTCATTCGACACTCGTAGCGCCATCTATGACAGTACCTAGTATTTGCATGCTTTAGGTCGAGTTTTTTGTACGAATACCTCGAAAGTAGCATTTTATGCATTTCGGACAATCCTATAGAATCGAACAGTTCTTGATATAAAAACGGGTTAAATTTCCACACTAATTAATAAAAAAACATAAAAGACGCCGTACAAAAATTTTACAGCGCGCAGTTTTTTCTTCCTCTTGAAAAATTACTTCTTTTACACTTAAGAGGTTTTCACTCTAAGGCGTCGGTATGGAGCAGCAAATTTTTTTACAGAACCGACGAAAAGTTCAACGGAAGCAACCTATTACTGCTATTACCATGGCCATGTACGAGTGGGCTGCATCAATTGGGTACCCCAGTTGTATTAAAATTTTAATACAACTGGGGTCCCCAATTGATGCAGCCTACTGTACATGACCATGGTAATAGCAGTAATAGGTTGCTTCCTGCCAAACTGATTAAAATAACATTTTCAAGTTTCAAATTGGGTTAAAGGTACATTATGTGAATACTTCCAAACATAATTCAAAATTATATCTAACATTTATCTGGTAGTAATCTAATTATGTCGCCATAAACTCTGGAATGATAATTATTACAGTTTTATGGCCTACTGAAATTAAACACCTTGTAAAGCTGAATAATTATGTAATAACTACAGATTATGCCGTCATTATCGAAATTACTCGAAAGATGGTCTTGATGTCACTGATATCGGAAACGTAAATGGTAAATTCGTTACCGGTTTGAATACTGTATAAAGTAGAGAGGAAGACCAAAGAAACGATGGATGAACTCTGTGAAAGATGACATTGCTAGAACTCCCCCCTGTGTCCACTGAGATGACAACTAATAGAGAGTAGATGTTAAGGCTTGTACTTCCTAAAATACAGCGAAAATAAGTAAATTTGTTTCCATTTTTTACAGTAACTATAGCACCTTTTTGATAGAAAAAAATTCACAATAATCTAGAATACATAAGAAGTGATTTCATGTGTCCTGAAATCTATTTGAGCTTGTAGAACTAAAGAAAAAAAAAGGCTAAACCCAGGTCTATTTCTGTCTATTTTTTCGAGTTTTTATTTTTTTTTTACTCCTACAGTTTTCATTAACAGTGTTCATAAATTTACACAGTTCTTTACAAAATAATAAGGAATGATTTCATGTGATTACTTTTTTAGTCCAATCCCTAGATTTTTTGTAAATCGGTAATTACTTCATATTTTGCAAGCGTTGTGTCATCGCGCTTCTCTTTCTTTTCTATGCAGTCTGACAGTGACCGCGCTTTTTACGGCGGACAAGCCTTAAGTACACGACAATTATTAGAGAGTTAAGTACGGAAGAACAAGACATATACGACGACACGGTTGGCGCAGTGGTTGAGCGATTGACTGCTGCGCAGCACGTCGCGGGTTCGATTCCCGCACGGAACAAATATTTGTACGACCTACAAGTATTTGTTCCGAGTCGGGGTGTTTTTTTATCTATAATATGTATGTATTTACAAAAAAAATGTATATAAGTAGTTTATCACTATCAGCCATAACACAAGCATTAGGTTGCTTAGCTTGGGACTAGATGGCGTTGTGTGAAATGTCCAAGGATATTATTTTTATTTTTATTATTATATACACCAACCCCAAATACATTGGGGATAAAGGCAAGAGAATGATGATCCTCTTGAATTCAACTAAGGAGTCCCCGAAACGATCAATTGCAATTGATTAATGGGGAGCCACACGCAAAGCTGTTTGTAGATGGCGCTCTGAACGACTGTTCATTGTTTTACAAACAAATCCATACAATTTGACAATCGTTCGTTATGTCAAATCAATGAAAAAAGGACAGTCGATCATGTGCCACCTAGTGTGATAAAAAGTTAGTTTTCCTCCCCATTGCCAACAATTTCTATTATAGTAATATTATTGTCAATCGCTTCAATGGGGAGGAAAACTAACTTTTTATCACGCTAGGTGGCACATGATCGACTGTACTTTTTTCATTGATTTGACGCGAAGACAATTCTCTGTCTACGATTTGACGTAACGAACGATTGTCAAATTGTATGGATTTGTTTGTAAAACAATGTACAGTCGTTCAGAGCGCCATCTACAAACAGCTTTGCGTGTGGCTCCCCATTGCATTTGGAAGACAATCAATTTTCACATCTATGTGTATCATCACGTAAAAATTGACAGTTGAAATTGGCGTTTCGGCGAAACAGTCTAGAACTCTAGAAGATATCTACATAATAATTTGTAGATTTTTATGACACACTTTTACATAACTTTGGAAGGGAGACAAACTCACGATTTTTATAATTTGCATATTACTCAGAGGTAGTTCAGCCAATAAATTTGCAGAAGATGTTGTCAAATTGTAAAAAAAATACAGAATATTCCTTTCATAATATAACTTCTAGTTCAGAACACTTCTATCAGCAGACACAATAGTGTGTCCATAGTATAAAAACCGGTAAAGAGCAAGTCGGACTCGAGCACCGAGGGTTCCGTTCCGATTTCTGAAAAAGTGTGCTATTTAGAGACATCGTTTTATTTTTCCTGTAATCTTACATAAACTTCTATCACATAGAATAATTTCAGATTTTTCTCTATGCAAACTTCGGAGATAAGGCCCCCCGCCCCCTTATCTCCGAAGTTTGCATAGGGAAAAATCTGAAATTATTCTATGTACTTGTGTATGGAACGGTATTTTTTTTACATTTTTCATCAAAAGTCGAAAACTATGCGACCTAAAAAAAGAAAAAAATGTTTGAGAATGTGTAAACAGCGCTCTTTCATACCACACTTCGAATTTTTAAGTCCCCTTTTCAGTCTCTGTTGCAAAAAAATAAATAAAAAATTACATGTATTTCTTATTTGCAAAATAGTTGGGCAAACGTGATCTAAAACTATTCCAAATTTCAAGTTGATAGCATTAGTAGTTCTTGAGATATCCAGCTGTGACAGATGGCCAGACAGACTGAGTCGCACCATAAGAGTTCCTTTTTACCATTTTGGTACGGAACCCCAACTAGTAGCGACATAAATAGCCAACTGCCATTTTCAATCAACACAAACACACAAACAGTCAACAAAGATCCCGTGAACAAACAGAGACAACTATTAAATGCCACCTGTTCGACTCAGCATCAAAAGGGTTTCGTTTACAAAGTGGTGCGTGACAAATAGATGATTTGGGACTGTTTGGGACTGTGGGACACTCCCATTGTCAACGAATTGACGGCACAATGCGAAGGTAACTTGTCACAATTATTGTTGGCACGTGGGCGGAAAAATTACTTTTGGATTGTGGAAGGAATGTGTGGAAATGGAATTGATCGTCTTTTTTAGTTCCGTACCTCAAAAGGAAAAAAACGGAACCCTTATGTATAAAACGGATCACTACGTTATCCGTCTATCTGTCTATTTGTCAAGACCCTTTTTCTCAGGAGCGCTTGGAAGTACCAAGTTGAAATTTAAATCAAATACGTAGGTCTATAGTTTCGATAAATCGATTTATACTTTTATCACATAAAAAAATATGCATGAATTCAACATAGTTGTATCAACCATCCACACTGAGTCATCTGGCAATACATAATAAAATTAGTGCTACCCGTGCGAAGCCGGGGCGCGTCGCTAGTATCTAATATACCTGTAATAATAACCATTTTATCTGTGTATTGTATACAAAACATTAGTCAGGCAGGGGCCATAGCGTTTCCATAGTTTTAGGTAACCAATCCACAGCCACCCAAACCCATAGCCTAATATGTTTTGTTTCCATGTTCTGCAATAGTCCTGCACCAACCGGGGGTTGTCCTTGGGTGCACTTGTATAGTGCATACAGGGATAATCGTCGGTTGGTGCCTTCTCATAATTTAAAATCGTCTAAGGGGCCTCTGCGAGTTGGCTTCGGCCCCTAGTACGCCTTCCAGATATGTTAAAGAAATTTTAAAATAATAACAATAAAACATTTATTTTCAGGCCACAATGGCCCATAGACACATACCTTACAAACTAACATATATAAAGTTTCAAACAAAATTTGTGTTAATAAATAACTATGTTAGTAGCAATAAATATGCAATATGTATATTGTAATGGTTGTCATTACACTGGCATCCATAATTGGAGGCAGAAATAAGTAGAGTAGTGGTATCCTGGATGAGGTACTTCACAAAAAAAACAAGAATTAGGTATTTATTTAAAAATAAATACAGAACTAAGAGAGTTCTAGAACTTGTATTGATAAACGAGACTAGTTTAATCAACCAATTTGACTTGTGCAACAAATGTGAGACTTAAGATACCTCCTGCTTTCAAGAAACATAATTAACACAAAAATACACAATTACTACCACCGGCAAGGAAGAATCCGGCTCGAAGGACCAATGATGGTGTGTGTTCTTGACTCTTCAATAAAACTAGTGGACTGTTCAACAAGTGTATAATGGTAAATGTAAAGAAAAACAGAACTATATAATAATCGGCAGACGAATGACGGACAGCGACCGGTCGCTGTTAGATGGAATTTTGAAGTGCACAGAAGGTCAGGGGAGCGCGCCGGACGACGCGGCCGCGCAGCCGCCGCAGACTCGCGTGGCCCTCGCTGATTGGCTCGCGCCGCGTCGTCGGCCCGCGCGCCTCCCGCACCCCGCCTTCGTCTCAAGCGGTACCTCAGTCCGCGCGTGGACACAGTGGTAAAGGAGGAAACTCTGAGGACTTCCCTCTAGTTCAGTGGATTTAAACTATTACATTAATCAAAGTAACTGGGCACGTTAGTACTCGTTTACAAAACTTTGCACCACATTTTTACACCTTTAAGGTATGGTCGGAAGAAAACATTTTATTTCTCTAACTGTTCTTTGTTTTAAACGAGTATTTTTTGAGTTTTCAGGACTTCGCTGGCGTTTCTTGAAACACCTTATTATCTACTAGCAGCGCCCCACGTTTTCAACCGTGTAAGTCTCGAATCCCTAGGAATATCGGGATAAAAAGTATTGTATGTGTTATTCCAGGTTACAAACTATATGTGTGCCAAGTTTTATCAAAATCCGTTCAGTAGTTTTTGCGTGAAAGAGGAACAAACATACATCCATCCTCACAAATCACGTTAATAATATTAGTAGGATATACCTACTGATAGTGATAACTCAAAAGTAAAAGGGCACTTTTACGAAGTTTCTTTTTCTTTAGCTTTAATAAATAGGTATATAGACCTAGCTTTTAATCTAAAGTAGAACATTAAAACTCTACGATCCGCATTCCCCTCATTAATTTTTATTCAAGATTTAAAACTATTTAAAATTATTTTATTTTATTTTATTTTGGCAACAAACAGTCATGTACTTACAAGTAATATTATTTATGAAAGAATTGGTTCCTTACAAAAGACCTATAGTGCCGACAATGTGGTATAGTTCTAAAAATATGTACAATAAACCTTAACAAGGAAAGACGTGCAAGAAATACATATATTAATTTTTGAGTCAAAACTAATGTTCAATGGAACTTATTATTAACTTAATGGAACTTATTTACAAAGTAAACTGAAGTAAACAAAGTAAAAAAATAGAATGAGTTAAAATTATGTTATAATAATTAATACTTAGGTTATGTATCAATAAATTGAGACGGCCATTTTGTTTATTATAACACTATCTAAATTTTTAAGAAGTGTAGGAATAAAAGTAAAAAATAATTGTTAACAGTATTCTTAAACCGTTTATAACATTCAAGTTTTTAGGGGCTATATTGCAGTAAAATCCGCACTCCTTGTTCCACAAAAAACCTACCCATGCATCTTATGGATGTCACTCCCACAAAGCGCGACAAACCTGATCACTATCGCGGCAATACGATCCATCACCACGGTTTACAGCGGCAATATTTGATTATTTTTACTGCCGCAATGTGACCGTCACTGCCCGTATGCAATCCTGGTACATGTCTGTGAGTAAAACTATTTATGTCTATTATTATCATAAACGGTAAATGTTTTACATGCAAGTTACGATGTTAGAAAGGTGTAAAAGAAGTTTAAACTTTGCACACAATATTAAACATGTTAAGTTATAGAGGTGTCAGCTCAAATAATGGACCGGTGAGGATGTTTCAGCGTTTTGGGGACTGTCTTTGGTAAATTTAGATTTTCATAAACTGTTGATTCTCAGCCTAATTGAATGATTTTTGAATGTATCTTCTATAAATAAATAAAAAGAGAAATCATGACTGACTCATCAACGCCCAGCCTAAACCCTTGAACCTAGAAAGCAGAAATTTTGCACAGAGATTCCCTTTATACTGTAGATAAGGAATAAGGAAGTATTTCCCGGCAGTAGGTTCCCGTGGGATATTTTCCGATACCCACGCGGGCGAAGCCGCGGGCAAAAGCTAATTTCATAAACAAATAAACAAAATAGTGACATTTCTATGACATATAATAAAATAGTAACGAAGAATTTTTGTCCGTTTGTCTGGATGTATGTTCCGGATTTGCGCAAAAACGGCTGCACGGATTAACACATAGGATACTTTTAAACCCGGTAATAAGTTCCCCTTGGATGTTACAACAAAGCGGGTGAAGCCGCGTGCAAAAGCTAGTGATACAGTCTTAGAGTACCTAATGGTAACAGAGAGCAAATAAAGGTATTTAAACCAAGAAAAGCTGTAACATTTTTACCGATGACCTCGTAAAGGCCGCAGGAATCCGTTGGATGCGGAAAGCACAGAACCGGTCGAAGTGGCGGTTCTTGGGGGAAGCCCATGTCCAGCAGTGGACATCTTTCAGCTGAAATGATGATGATGAAAATCAGTTCATTGTACGGTCAGCAACAAAAGTCGATTAACACTTCAGTTTTTTAATCTTAATTATTGAGCAAGACATTTAATTAAAATCGGAACAGAAGTAAAATAATTTAAACATCTACTAGACTCTTGGGTATTTTAGGAAAAAAGGAGATAATCAAATAATTTTGTATTTATTTACATGATGTGTTAAAGTAGCAGTGTTAATCAATTTATGTTGCTGACCATACCTACTTGTCAAACTATAGTTTAATAGCTATTAGCGTAGTGTAAAGCAAGTCCACTCGGCACAGACGCTCCCCATTACCGCATTTATCGTATGGCCGATTTATCGTGAAAAGTCCGAACTTCGCGCAGAAGGAAGCGCAGTAACATTTTTTAGGAACCAAATGGTGAAATGGTTGTTCGCAACGCATGTTCTCTCACTCACACTCACCTCGAGTGTGAGTGAGAGAACATGCGTGAAAGTTCTTAGTGCCTTTGTTCAGACTTATTAAGATATTTCGGCCGTATTGTACGTATAAAAATTTAAGTAGTGGGGGCACGTCATTTCAGAGTAGTGGACAAGTCATAGTGGCAACGTGTATATGAAGATTTCATCTTCAGACGCCTACACAAAGTCGTACAACGTAGGTTCATTTTTAGGGTTCCGTACCAAAATGGTAAAAAAGGAACCCTTATGGTGTGACTCAGTCTATCTGTCTGTCTGTCTGTCTGTCTGTCACAGCTGGGTATCTCAAGAACTACTAATGCTATCAACTTGAAATTTGGAACAGTATTAGATGACGTTTACCCAACTATTTTGCAAATTAGAAAGAAATAAAAATATTTATATTTTTTTTGCAACAGGGACTGAAAGGGGGTCTTAAAAATTCAAAGTGGGGCTACTAGGGCATGTGGGGTATCATATGAAAGAGCGTTGTTTGAACATTCTCAAACATTTTTTTCTTTTTTTTTGGCCGCATAGTTTTCAACTTTTGATGAAAAATGTAAAAAAAAAATACCGTTCCCCCCCCTTATCTCCGAAGTTTGCAAAGCGAAAAATCTGAAATTATTCTATGTGACAGAAGTTTATATAAAGATTACAGGAAAAATAAAACGATGTCTCTAAATAGCACAGTTTTTCAGAAATCATCAACAAAAATTACATATAAAATAATGATGGTACGGAACCCTCGGTGCGCGAGTCTGACTCGCTCTTGACCGGTTTTTTTAATCAGAAGATAATAATAACGGCCCAAATGCTGACATTTAAAAAGTATGTTTCAATTTTAAACACAAAATGTTGACCAAAAACAGCATTAGGTATTCTAGTACCTAAAAACCAACCAGTAAATTTTTTTTTGTATAATTTCATAGACATTATACAATTTTTGTACAAAAACAGTGTATAATGCTGTACATTTGTATAATTTCCTGAGCACACAAGTGCCGTCCCAAGTAACGTTGTCTCTGCATTCGCTAATTTTCGTACCACATGCTACACAACGCGTTATTTTTGTACTTCAATATAAATTTTTAAACAAAAATATGGAGCGGGAGAATAATTATAGCTAGATAATTTTCACAACATTTTTGTTTATGCACCTACAAAAAAGGTTTTAATTTTCTTTTGCATAATAAGTGGTTGATCAAAACGTAGGGAAACATGGAAAACGCGAAAGTTTATGAAAGATGGATGGATGTTTGTTACTTTTTCACGCAAAAACTACTGAACATATTTTGATGAAATTTGGCACACAGGTTCGAGACTTACGCGGGTGAAACCACGAGGCGCTGCTAGTATATAATATTTCGGGCTGTACAAATAAGACGTAAGTTGTCCATAATTTTATTCACATCGATTTCCCTATAATATTGTATACTTTGATTTTCACACGTTGTATCTGAATTTTGTTATCAGTTTAGTTACGAAAAGTGTGCTGTGATAATATCTTTATTTGGCTACCTCACATAATAAAAAAAAACATTCAAAAGGTGACCTACCAATTAACTCAAGTGTCTGTACATATTAAGAACCACGTGTTTACTCGGATCATCCACTGTAAGTTCCAATTTTATATTTATTAATCCCGTGTTTGTCTTTCGACCGCACTTCCTCGAGGCTTATTTGGCGAGATTAACTGTTACTGAAAATTTTCAGCAATTCGAAGGCTTCGGATGTGGCGGAATTTAATTAAAGTAATTAATTATACGAAATATTGACGATTTCTTTTGTTTGTTGGTGATTAAAAATGTTCAGTTTATTTAAATATTAATTTCAGTTACGTGTTGGGTTTTGAGTGACGAATGTTGGTGCAACAAATTAAATGAAAGTGTATCAATGTTGTTTGACGGTTTACTGTCTTTTGATATTGTAATTAGTTCTGCACATGACGTAGTATTATTAGACAAGATAATATTGATGGTTTAATGCAGGGTCTGCCTATGTAGGCACACAAACTATCCAACCATTAGTGAACACCAGAAAAATTAATCCGCGTTACAATCTGAAAATTATTCCTTCCTCCTTATTCCTTTAACTTTTATGAATTTAGTTCATGTTATTAATTTATCAATCTATAAATAATTTATACATTTTTATTTAATTTAAATTTAACTTTTTACCGATGTTACCAAGCTTATTTCTCAGACTCTTTTTATACAAAGGTGTTTACATTATAAGTAACTAATGCAAAGTTATTTTACTTTTAAAAATGTGTTATTTGTTTGTATCAGTGTAATCAATTGTTGGTGAACATATTAAAATAAATAAATAAAGCAACATATCAGGAAATATAGCTCCCACCTGCTTCATAAAACAATCGTTATCCTACAATATAAATATAGGTTAATAATAAATGTTCCATTCCCAAGCGGGTCCCACATCCCTCGGCCCCATACATCATCCATACCTAATCGAAATTCTAATTTCTTCCACACGACCTATCCTTTGGCACCTAAAAGGAGCCGAAACACTTACTATGGCGTGCTATGGCATATTTTATGAGCCTCCCATGGTGTAACGTCTCTAGTAATGGGCAATGGTAAGCCCACTAAAACTTATTGATATTGACGATATGTACATACATGTATGACATTTTTCTAGTTTTTTTTACGAGTCTTGTCGTGACATTTATGACCGAAATACGCTATATGGGGTGGGGTAGGTAGAGGAGCTCGTGGCTAAGTAATAACAGCCGCACGGGTCGATCCGTCAGGTGAAGCTACGCTTGCCGGGGTTGGTCAGTGGATGGGTGACCATCTTTACATACCGAGATTCCTCCGTGCCTCGGAAAGCACGTTGAGCCTTTGGTCCCGGCTGTCATTCATGTATCTTTGATAGTCGTTACGGGTCGTCAGAAGCCCGAAAGTCTGACAACCAGTCTTACCAAGGGATATCGTATTACCCAGTAACTGGGTTGTGGAGGTCAGATAGGCAGTCGCTCCGTGTAAAATACTGGTATTCAGCTGCATCCGGTTAGACTGGAAGCTGACCCCAACATAGTTGGGAAAAGGCTAGGCAGATTGATTGATATTGGGGTGGGGTAGGTATTATTGCCTCGTTACACAAGAAGGGTCTTTTATGCGTTACTTATGTATGTGTTTTTGTACATAAACACATGTGCGATGATATACATAGTCAAACTCAAACTCAAACTCAAAGCATTTATTTCAAATAAACCAATTACAGGCACTTTTGAATTGTCAAGGGGTCGGTCTTGGGTCGGTCAGTCAGAAAAATGAAGCTAGTTGCCCATTCCAAAGCGTAGATCCTATATGGAGAAGAACGGGCAAGAAACTCCACGGACACTCTTTTAAATCAAATATTTTACAAAATATTGGTTACATTGTTCATATTGAAAATGTACATGTGAGAATGTAGAAAGACGTGCACGTTAAAAGCGTCCGTAATAAACAAAAGATAAAAACTAAAAACAACTAAATTAAAAATAAGCCGTGGCAGCTAAGAGGCGACCAGTCCCAACTGACGGCGCCCGTTCACGAACATGACGCATAGATCATAGTGATGTGAACAGTGACGATTTGCAAATTATAACAACTGTATTTTCTAGCTACGTTTCTGACATGCTCAAGTGACGATGAGTCCTTTTCAAGTGATGAATCTTTGGTAGTTTACAATATGGATGATTATTAAAATTTGTTTTGTCATGTAGGTTATTAAAAAATATTGGACGCGTATTTTAT
Source organism: Cosmia trapezina (assembly GCA_905163495.3). Taxonomy (NCBI): domain Eukaryota; kingdom Metazoa; phylum Arthropoda; class Insecta; order Lepidoptera; family Noctuidae; genus Cosmia; species Cosmia trapezina. The sequence goes on from LR991037.1 coordinate 22,496,792, forward strand.
TTTACGTAATCAAAAGATTACGGCGATACATTGAGTTAAAATGTGGCATGACGTCACTACTTGCTACATTTTATACGTAGTTTGCTCCCGACGTTATTTTGACTGTTTTGTCTTCATAAACTGTATCTTTACTGCTCTCACTTGCACAAAGTGTAGGGAATAAAACAAGGATGGCATACCGTCACATGTCAAGTCTCTAAAACAAACCAACAACGTTAACAACCAGAAATAAGCGAGCGAAAGCGAGACCATCTAGAAATACTCTCACACAAAAAGCCCACAAAAACAAAATGGACGTCACAGTGCATAGGCTAAGTAATTTTCTATTAAAAAGCAAAAAATGCGTGTCTAATATTTTTTTATTATCTGATTGACGGGCTAATTAGAATTGCTTTTTTTACCCAAGCAAAATCCCCATTAAATTCCATTTTTCTTGGAGTTACAACCGTTTAAGCTGATATGCTTTTTCAATGTTCTCTCTAACCCTTCTTGCATGGTCTCGAAGCAAAAAATCGTAAGACATTTCATTCACCAATCACATCACAAATTTCTCAATAACGGTACCAAAGTGAAAATTTTTGCTTCGGTACATTTATTTAGATAATGTAATCTAAAATTATATTTATAGTTCGGAATCGTACCATGCACATCTATCAACAATTCGTCCAAAAAATACTTTAAGAATGCAAAGCATTTTATTTAATAAACATACTTTTGTGTAAAAAAGTAATGATTTGACTGACTACCCACTTGTAACAGCGTCCTTAATACTTTTGTTTACCTTGCCGTATAACAGATACAGGCTTAATTTCCCGAATAGTGCATTTGAACAATAACAGAGCAACATTATTATAGTTACCTACATACTAACATAATAATTACAGTTATAATAAATGTACCTATTTAATATAACATGAATTAATATTGCGGTATGTTCATTTAAACACGTTTAGTCCATTAATGGACCTTTTTATGTTCGAGAATTTTGTTCGTAATAATATTGAGGGAGATAAATGTTATCGAACGATTCTTACACGAGTATTCAATTAATTGGTTGTGAATTTTGTCCTTATTATTCTGATGATTGTGGGGAAGGACGATAATCAAATGGTGGTTTCTAAGAAATATTCTTTTGATTTTTTTATTGTTATATTAATATAATTTTCTATGATGAAAGTAATTGGAGTAGATGTTTTCGGTTAGCAACTTAATCGGTTCATGGACGAGACACAATAGAAGTGCTATTGTTATGACGTCTGTAGACGTCAACCGCGAAAGTGATAACTAAGTAATACTCCATAAAAGATAGACGGGTAAGTATTCGATCTAGCGCAAGCAGTAACTCATAGTGTATATAAAGTTTTTATATTCCTTCGAACATTTTAGAAATCCACTGAAGTTATTATGATTAATTGTAAAACGAAAATCATCATGACTTAATACCAATTAGATCGAAATTGTCATCTTTAACTTTAAAAAAAAAGAGAAGGATATATATTTTTTTAAGTCGTTTAAAAATGATCTGTTATGGTCATGAAATGAGCAATGATCTAACATCCTAACCAAATTATAAATTCGAAAATGAGTTTGTTTGTTACACTTTCACGCTAAAACGACTTAACAGATTTGAATGAAATTTGGCACATGGGTAGACCATAACTTGGATAAGGACATAGGATACTTTCTATCCCAGTAGTACGTTACGCACGCGGGTGAAGCCGCGGGCAAAAGCTGTTTTCCTATACAAATAAGCAGCCTTAACATAAAGCCTTCAAAATAATGCAAAACAGAAACTCCCAACTCTATAAACGGCTAACAAACTTGCCAACCAAAAACCACTATCAATACACGATTTAGTAAACTCCGCAGAAGCCACACATAAATTCATAAGGCTATCGACACACTAGCCTTCGGAAAGCCGTTCCGTAACAGAATTTTGCATCTAAAGTGACTTCATAAGCTCATCGAAGTAGCTAATGTTGACACAGCATGAGGACCGTGCGATAATCTCGACGTGCTAGGGATCGGTGCTAAGTCTGCTTTGAGTATCCTATTATGGATAGGTTTTGGGAGATTTTAGGTAGCTACTTATCTAAGTATTGGGAAAATTTGTCAATATCGGTGGAGTGTAGCGGAAGAAGCGGGGTGAAGGTGTCTGTGGGAATCGTAGCACGTGAGGTTCTATGATTTCAATTTCTGCTTTGGGAAAAAGGGTGAATTTGTGTACATTCTTGCGATGAGAGAGATGTGACGGACAGATTAATTTGTTCTTGTTGTTCGTACGTTTTTTAGTATTCCTACTGTCCATATTTATATTGTGCCGAAAGTCTGATGACTAGACTTACAAAAGGGTATCGTATTACCCTGGTATTGGGTTGTGGAAGTCAGATAGGCAGTCGCTTCATGTAAAATACTGGTATTCAGCTTCATCCGGTTAGACTGGAAGCCGACCGCAACATAGTTGGGAAAAGTGAAGATTGATTGACTGCTTGAATACGAGGGTTTCACCTGATTTGCATGAGTGTAGTTATTATCACTTTACTGGTACTGTGCGTTTTGTTTGTGCAGAATAAACAACTTTTCTTTTTTACTTTTTTCTTTACTTAATAAATAATATGTATGTAGAATAGAAGCTTATTGTATGACATTAAATTTTTTGTATTATCCACTGAATTAGTTTAATTAGGTAATGACTTTAAGTCATACTTCACGTTGAAAAACAACGTTTACCAATAAAAAAAAATAGGATTACATGGCAAAAAAAAACATGATAATATAATGAAGCTACAAATATACAACAATTTTGGGTAGCTTAATGCCTGTCCCCTTTCACTCCTATCGTGAATGAAAGAAACAGTACCCATATCTACCGAACCCTTCATCTTGGTTCATTCTATAATCTGGCTTTCAAATCACAGAATCTTTGCACAGATCGTTCGAAAGATAACTATTGTATTACAAAGACACTCCTTATCTCATGGTTTTGTTGGTGTTAGGGGAGAAAAGATGCAAAGCATATCGATTTTACTTTGTTTTGAAGGGATGGTGTTAGATTGTCTATGGCTTGATAATGTGGGTTTTTGTTTGTTGAAGTTGTGTGTTGATGAAAATTATCAGTTTTAAAATCGGGTTTCAATAATTTGTAACTCGGACTAAACGTAGAATAGAATAGAATATAATAATCTTTATTATGTATAATAAATTATATACCATCACACTAATATAATGAAAGCGAAAGTTTGTGAGTGTGTGTTTGTATGTTTGTTACTTCTTCACGCTCAAACGGCTAGACCGATTTGCATGAAATTTGGTATATAGATAGCTGCCTCTCTGCTGAAACCCTGGATTAACACATAGGCTACTTTTTATCCCGGTTTAAACGGCTGAAACCGCGAACCGCAACTAGTAATAAATAAATTACAGATATAAAAGTAGACATTTTACATTTGGTGACACAATGGGTGGTCATTAAAAGATAACCTTTGGATGGATTTAAAGGGAGAAGTAGAGATAATACTGCAGGAAGTCTGTGGTGTACAATAAATACATACATACAGAATGTAAGCATATAAGTTCACTTAAAAGAGAAACAAATATATAACTCTGCATTTTCGCTCTGTATTGATAATCATCCTGTATTTTACTACAGATATCACAGCGTCATGAAAAGAGCCTGAAAGACTTCAATATAGTTACACCCTTAGCAAAAAACGCTGCTCTATAAAAACAATTCCCGCCATCACTCAAAAAAATAAGCTATCAACTCGTCTGTCAACTCTTCCATTGCCCGCACACCGACAAAATAAAACGATATAATAAAAACAAAGCAAGCCATGGAACAGAAACAAAACTATAATCTGAACTCACACACGCCACAAACCACAGCCTAATGGAGCTATATATAAAGGAACCATTGACGCGTCACTGACGAGTTTGCGTCAGAACAAATTAATACCGGATAAGTCGTTACCGCGATCAAACCAATCGGTGCGCAAGGAAATGACGTATCGCTGTTCATTTGAGAAGGGAAATCGTAAACCGTCGAACGGAAGTTTCGTTCGTTCGCGTCAATTAAGGGCGTTGAGCTACTGCGATTGTGGCGATAACAGTAAGGCTGTGGCTTTATAAACGTTCGTGAGACCAGAAAATTGGGTTTTTTTTTAAATTATTATTCTAGAATACTTAGCCTGTTTCACCACCTACGATTAAGTTCCTATTAACTTACTTGGAGATAATTTCATACAAAATCTGTTCCATTTTTGAATTTATTCGGTGAGTAGTGGCTATTCGGACATCGTGAAATAGGTCCTTAGAGGATAAGGCGTTAGTAATATGATAAAGTAAAAATAGGCTTTAATCCACCACATGCAAAAATTACATAATTATTCATTATTAATCATTGTTCTCAATCTGTTATAATTAACTGTTTTAAATTCATCATTTTATACTCTAATTTTAATAGGTTAGCAATACAGAGTGTAAGTGTAAACAGTGGCAACCTTTTAAGGGGTCATTGTACTCATCATTACGAACAACTTTTACTGTGGGACACAACCTGAAATCACGAAAAAAAAATCAGCTGTTAAATACATTTATGTTCGCATATAATTAGTAAAAATTTACAAAACAGCTGATTTTTTGTTTCGCGATTTCAGGTTTGGTCCCATAGTAAAAGTTGTTAATAATGATGAGTACAATGACCCCTTTAAAGATTGCCACAGTTTACAATTACACCCTGTATAAGCTTTGTTTTTGTCTTTATATTTGTACGCCATACTATGGCAGGGTATCCTGGAACCAATATTGTACCATCTATTGTACCATATCCTAACAAAAAATTTTTTTTGATTTGATTTGAATTATCTCAAATCAACCAATTCACAGACTCAGACTTAGACACAGCTCACTCAAATGACCTGCAAACTCGTATTGTTGCATAATATAATAGTTACATATATGTAGGTAACTATTCGATTGGTAACAACAAGTGTTAGGCTAATGATATTAACACCGACACATGTCTGACGCGTCAATTTACTACACTTAATATTGAATGCTACAGGTATTGATCTATTTGTGTGGTAAATTCTGGTTTTGTTGAGCAAAACGTATGTATTTTTGAAGGTGATATATTTTTTTGTGTGAGATTTTGACAATAAACATAACACAGGTTTATGCATAAAAAGGTTTAGGGGATTCAAAAAATGCATAGTGATAGCTTTATTTCAATGGGGAGATACACTACCAATTTATTCCGCTAGGTGTCGGATCGTGGCTGGCGTTGTTTACTTGCCAAACACACTCTTAAGGGGTCATTGTACTCATCATTATGAACAACTTTTACTATGGGACCAAACCTGAAATCGCGAAAAAAAAATCAGCTGCTCCCTACATTTTAACGAGTTTTTTTCGCGATTTCAGGTTTGGTCCCATAGTAAAAGTTGTTGATAATGATGAGTACAATGACCCCTTAAGAGGATTAAAACGATTAAAATTTCACCCTGTATAGCATTAGCATTTAAGTTTTTTCATTATTTTTTATTTATTTACTTACTTTTAATTACTTTTAAAGTGTTTTATTTGCATTTATGCCAAAAAATGCAGTTTTTACAATTCAGTTATTAGAAATGAAAAAAAAATCATTTCTGAATAACTGAATTGTAATAAGTACACCATTTTCCTGTAGATAAGGAAAGAAGAAAACTGTGAGTACTATTCCTAAAAATTGGAAACCAAGTTCAAAACATTAAACATACCGACAGCAGCTGACAGTTACCAGCGAGAGTGGCGACATCTGTAATTAGCATTGCCCGTCCCTCCCCATTTATCATCATTCGTTTTTCTTGAATCGAAAGAGCATAGTCAGATTTTTACAGTTCATAATTATTAAGTAGGTAGGTATTTTCAAAGATAATCTTCGGACGCATGATAAAGTAAACCAAAAAACATAAGGCAGTCATGGGGAAAGCCAACAGAAGTGAAAACTTGACAGCACAACACGTCACAACAATATATCGCATATCGCGTGACGACGACTGTCACATTATCTAGTTGGTGATGCGTGACGTGACGGGAACCCATCAGTTTTGACCCTACCAAAAAATCGCTCAACGCGCCTAAAGAAGTTTCCCTTTAAAAAAAAAGAAGGTATACTAGCATGATGACCAATGCTTGTTTCGATTCATTGAAGGTGCTGTAAGCCTGACAAACCTCCATGAACAAAATTTGTACAAACACGGTTGAAATTCTGTGAGCAAAATAACGATACAGACGCTCTAAGCATTCAATAGGGTATTACACCTATTTTTGAAAAGTATCTCAATTAGATTCTATAGTGCTAATAAGCCCTTAAAAAAAACACGAAATTTTTATTCAATCGATAAATGCCATAATAAAAACTTTTTAACAAAAAATAAAACCGACTTCCAAAAATCACTACAAAGTGAAAAATAACTTTGATTTCGGAAGTCGGTGTCTTTCGTTTTTTATTTACTTTCTTTATTTTTTTGCCACCGACTTCCGAAATCAAAGTTATTTTTCACTTTGTAGTGATTTTTGGAAGTCGGTTTTATTTTTTGTTAAAAAGTTTTTATTTCTCGCTTTTTAGTGTGTCGGTTTATAATTTGTATAAGTTACAATAGTCTAATGTCAATTGCTCATCACATGTTACAAAATATTGCTTTTCCCGATGCTGGGACGTTAATTGTTGAGGAGTTCTGCTGGTAAGAACCAGGAGAACTCCTCAACAACCACTCACCACACGCATTGTTTGACGAGCGGAAATTGCTTAGCAACCATATTAAAGTAATAGAATCGCAACCCGTGAAATATTTATCATTGAGTAGTTCCGGTAGCCATCTGTGGTCTTCATCATCAGTTCCACTTCACCAAGTGGTGCTTTCCGAGAGCAAATGCACGAGCTACTATAAAAAATACCCAAATCGGTATAGGTGTGCCTATAATATTTGAAGAGTTCCTTCGATTTCTCCAGGATCCCATCATCAGAACTGGATTTTGAAAAAAATGGGACCATTTGGGAAGTATACCCTTTCCAACAAAAAAATAATTGTTCAAATCGGTTGGCAAGCGACGGAGTTATGCGCGAACAAACATAAAAAAAAAAAAAAAAAAAAAAAAAATACAAACACCCGAATTGAGAACCTCCTCCTTTTTTAGAAGTCGGTTAAAAATGCATTTAAATTTTACATTTTCAAATTCGTGCGAAAACGCTGGACGCAGTGGACGCCATATTGCTCTGCGGTCATGACGTCAGTTGGCAGTGTAAACAAACACTTTATATACGCTGATCAGTTGACAGTTGACATTTTTTAATTCACACAGCCGTATGACGTATTATAACATGGCGGCTACTTTCATGGCGATTTCATGGCGTTAGATTTAAAGAACTGAAAACTTTGAATTGAATTTTATTTATATTGTTATTTTACGAACTAAAACAGACATTTTCCGACTGCTTTTTGTCTAAGCTATCTCAATAATATATTTTTAGAATTTTTCTCTTATAGAGTAAAATACCGTATTAGATACGTATGTGTTAACTTAAGAAATGAAATCTTAACATTCAGGGCCTACTCAGGTACCTTCTCGAAGGTAATAAATACTGCACGTTCATATTTGCATTCTACGCAGAATGTTTTATTTAAATTATATTATTTTCTAAAAATGTGATTCTTTTTAAGTTAAGCTTCTCAGTCATGTGTTCAGTCACGTAAACTTTGAATAGCTCAAACACCACACGACAAGCAAACACAATTTCTTTGAAATTTTTCACAAAACATTTGCATAGAAATTATATGTCTCTTGAAAACTGAGTATGGTACGGTCGATTTTAACTGAAAATTCTATAACAGGTACTTATTGTTATTTCATTTACAAAAATGTAAATTCAGTGGTACTTGAAGCTGTTTATTCTACCATCGTAAATTTAAATGATTATTATTCAAACATTTTTATGTAGCGATTTATGTCAACCATGTTCATGAACGCGAAAAACTTTTTAGATATATTTTTTTTAACTTATTTGTCGTGACATACGGAAATTGTTAACATCTTAACTTTACCAGGGTAAAGTTAAGATGTTAACAATTTCCGTATCTCCCTATCTGACCTCCACAACCCAGTTACTGGGTAATACGATACCCCTTGGTAAGACTAGTTGTTTTGACTTTCGGGCTTCAGACGACCCGTATTAACTGTCAAAGATCCACAAATGACAGCCGGTACCAACGGCTTAACATGCTTTCCGAGGCACGGAGGAGTCTCTGTACGTAAAGATGGTCACCCATCTACGGCCCAACCCCGGCAAGCGTAGTTTAACCTGATGGGTCGACCCGTGCAGCTGATATTGCTTAGCCCCAAGCTCCTCTCTCATAACCATTGCAGTATTTGAACAAATTACCATCCACACAAAAAAGGTCTTCTGCACCAAAAAAATAATCAGTTGTCTAATAAGCCAAACGACATACCCCCATTAATCCACAATTCCTATCAAAATATGCAGCCCAAATTCCCCGGACGTACACAAATAATCAAGAACACTAGAGATTGGAACAGCAAGCAATTTTCAATTCGCCGGCACCCTTCATCTGTGCGTTAGGTTTGGCGAACTCGCCTCCCATGGACTCTTCACTTTCGCCATAAATTCATCTCAACCGTTTTGAACCATTCATATGTGTACATGTGTATTATGGACTTTTATGGTAATTTTTGTATAGGGCATTAATTGGGTATTAGATGGGTATGTGAAAAAGAAGGACAGTTTTGGTTCAATGGGAATTCTATGGCACTTAACTTTCTTTCCTAACTTTATACAGGGTGAAATTTTAATGCTTGTTTTCTTCTTAAAGGGTCACTGTAATCATCATTATGAACAACTTTTACTACGGGACCAAACCAGAATTCGCGAAAAAAAAAATCAGATGCTACCTACATTTTGATGAGTTGGATGTAGATAAATGTACTGAACAGCTGATTTCTTTTCGCGATTTCAGGTTTGGTCCCGTAGTAAAAGTTGTTCATAATTTCACTCTGTATTGTGTAGTTTTATGGTAATTTTTGTATGGGAGAATAATTCGTTAGTAAGTTGGTACGTGAAAAAGAAGAAGAATATTTTTTAATTATTTGTTTGCTTCAAGTTAGGATTATGCAGTTTATAAATTCAAATAAGTGATGACACATGAAAACATTAATCACACCATTCGTCTCCTATGTGCATATTTTGTCTCTACGTCAGCAAAGACTGACGTAGGTCAGATAAAATATGCACATTTTTAACAAAAAATACATACATAATTTATAAGTTCACATACAAAATGAAAACAAATCACATTTCACTGTCAAATTATAATAATTTAAACAGACGCGTGTCTACGGCGTAGAATATCCGTAGCATTCTACGTAGCGCGTAGCAATTTCGTAGAAGTGCTACGACATCGACACTCGTAGCTCGTAGCCACTCGTTATCGCGGTTGCAACAAAAATTGCATTTACATTTTATGGATGTCGTAAATAGTGCTTTGAGGTAACTTTGTAATATTAATGGAGTAATATCTTCATCATATATGAACAATCACAATATATGGCAATATTATAGGTAAATTGTGAAGGAACTGTCCTATAATTTATATTGCTATAAATTCTGTCATCAAATTGTTATGGTACCAGTATGGTATTGCAATTTGGTTTTGCAATTCAAGGATGTAATTGCTCATACATTAGTCATTCACAGTTTCAATTGATTTCACATAAAATGACTGACTACATTTTTTTTATACACACAAACATACAATTTGCCTTAAAATAATCAACAGAAAATTTTCCAATTTTTTGATAGATGAAATCGATACAATGACATGAATATGTCGATAATTTGCATAGTAGCGCCATCATAATAATTATGTGCTGCAATTATCATTGATATATGTAATTATTCGTGACGATTCACTACTGAAGCCTGTATCTATAACACATCAATACAGGGTGTAAGGGACAGCCCTTCGCAAACTCACAGGGTGCATTCAGCTCCTCATTTTGAATCATATTCCACTGGAAATTTTCTCAGGAAAATTTTCATTTTTTAAATTTTTTTTTCAGTTATATTTTCATTATTTCAATGTAAAATTGCATTGTGTGTTCGCAGCACTGCATTTATGTAAAAAAAACTGCAAAAAAGAAAAACCAGCAATGGATGTTGAAATACTCTAACCAACGACGCGTGAAATCAGCTGTTCACTTTCTGTCTAGCTACAGTTCATCGGAATCACCGCATACCTTTTACCTACCCCTCCCAACCAGTAATACACGCTCCAATTTTTGCACAAAAACACAAACAAATCAGGTTTATTGGATTCCCTTAACGTTCCTGAAAAAATTTCATGTACCGGTCATCTTAGTATGACATACTGAATTCACCCTATCAGTTTGCGGAGGGCTGTCCCTTACACCCTGTATAATAGCAAATAGCAATCCGAGTACAATAATGCTGTTTTAATAACCTACTTCACCGAATAGTAAGTGATGGTGAGATGATGCTTCATGTCCTAGAAGTAGGGTAAACGTTTGATAATTGCCCTAGGAGGATAGACGTCCCATCATTTAAATTGAGACTTGTAAATCACCACCACCACCATTGTGACTTGCTACCGGGAAACTCAGACTCTAGCAAGAAGTATCTACTAAACCTTAGTGGTATTTGTAATGAAAGATACATCATTTAAATATATCTTTCATCATCATCAACATTCTCCATTTGCTGAATGCTTTCTCTTGCGAACTCCACTATTGGTGAAATAGATGTCTTTGCTGGTTCTGTAGCCTCAGTTAGGACTACTAACGAGTCTTTTGTAATTTTTTATATTTAATTTTTATTTCCCAAAACCTTTTCATTAGGTATCTTGTATCTGTGGAAAAGTTCACAATTTGTATGTTTTGCTTAACTCCTCTTTTTAAAGACCTAGTAAGTTTTTAAGATAAAATATGCTAGATTCACATCTAGTAGATATCAATCAGACATATTGTGTTGTTACTACTTTATTGCATTTGTGATCGTAAATCAGTTTTGTGAATTAATAATAAAAAATTAAAAAAAAACTCCTGCCCTTATCCAAATTTATTTGCGGTAGGCAACATGTTTTTTACTTCCTTACTTCTCTGTTAGTCGACATTTCGATAATCACAGTAGTAATGAAAGATAGGTAATCTACATTGCAAAATACTCCACTTTAAACCTTATCGATCTGTGTCGCTTTTACAAACTAAAACTGTTTCGCACAGACGTCTATATTCAGCGCTGGAGAACCGAAGCGGCTCAACTAAGTAGGTAAATGAAAATTGATTAGCAGCTGACAGACTGAAACTAAGTCGGAGCTTATTTTACTTTAGAATTTACATAATGTGGAAATGTGCGATGTATTTTTGTATGCTTACCTACTAGGATTGATTTTAGTCGTCTGATTGGACCATGATTTTGATTTTAACCCCTCAAGTGTAAATTATGTACTAATTTATAAACCCAAAACCCCAGCGGGGGGTGAAGGGGGTTAGTTGCGAACTCCATAGGTTTACAACTACTGATGATGATTTTTGTCCCATCGGATGATGTTTTTTTTGAGGAGCTCGTGGCTAAGTAATAACAGCCACACGGGTCGATCCGTCAGGTTAAGCTACGCTTGCCGGGGTTGGTCATTGGATAGGTGACCATCTTTACATACCGAGATTCCTCCGTGCCTCGGAAAGCACGTTAAGCCGTTGGTCCCGGCTGTTATTCGTGGATCTTTGACAGTCGTTACGGGTCGTCAGAAGCCCGAAAGTCTGACAACCAGTCTTACCAAGGGGTATCGTATTACCCAGTAACTGGGTTGTGGAGGTCAGATAGGCAGTCGCTCCATGTAAAATAATGGTATTCAGCTGCGTCCGGTTAGACTGGAAGCCGACCCCAACATAGTTGGGAAAAGGCTAGGCAGATTGATTGGATGTTTTTTTACGTATATACAATATAAGCTTATATGCCTATTATATAAAGGGTTTTTCCTAATGCACACATGGGGTGCAGTTGACACTTGAGGGGTTTTAAGAGCTAATAACTGATTTAGTGGAACAATTGCGTAACACACCATCAATCGGAATCGCTTTAATTTTAACAGTTCAACAAATTCATTGTGTTATTTTCGCTGTCGAGCAGACAAATTTTTCGAACATATTAGGTCGGGGAAAAAGTTCCTTCGTATTTTATATACAAATTCAAGACATTTTTTTTTCATAGTTTATTAGTTATGTGTCATTTGTCAAATGGGTCAAAACTGTTTTGTGGTCAATTCTCAGTTCTTCAGCTACGTCGTAACTACTGATATGCCGATTTTGCTCCACTTTTTCAAAAATGGCATCCATTTTATCCGTAATAGGGCGACCAGAGCGACGTGCATCTTTGACATCAAAATTTCTGGATTGAAAACGCTTAAACCAAATGTGTGCTACTCTCACAGACACTGCACTAGGTCCATAAGCATCGTAAATTTTTTTCGCGGCTTGCGTTGCATTTTTACCTTTTTTGTAGTAAAATTTTAAAATGTATCGAATTTCTTCATTAGATTCACTCATCTTGACAGTACGAAAAACAAATAAAAATCACACATTTTCCTAATTTCAATTTGGAATTATGTTCTTTAAAATTTAAACTTTCAATGATACCAAAACCAGCCAAATACAAATAGTATAGCCAAAGAGATTTCATTACAAGTTCATACATACTATAATGCGAAAAAACTTTTTCTCCGACCTATTATGAAGCAATGGATTAGCAATTTGTTTCAAAATGATTCATATTCCAATTGATATTGTGTCACACTTACAGTACTTTTCTAACTATAGAGCGAAGAAGCCTGGCGTGTCGCTCTGGTGTCGGTCGATAAGCTACTTAGTAGGTGTTACAGCCTATCTATTACCACTGTAGGTACATAATGCAGTATAAACATTATTTGCACTATGAACTACATAAATGTAGATCCTATATTATTAAATGGGAAATATTTGTCACGTTCTTGAAAACAGCTCTAACGATTTCGATGAAAGTTGCAATATAGGGGGCAAAAAATCGATATAGCTAGGTCTCACATCTGAGATAATTCGATTTCTCTTCTTTCACCCGAGCAGAAATCCGTCGACCAGTAACTGTGTTATTAAAATAAAAAAGTAAAAAATCTCCTTTCCCAAAAAGGAGTTCAAACTAAAAATCATGTGCGTGCTTACACAGTATCTTAACATTTGCAAAGGTGTTATTTTTAATGTAAACAATTAAATGTTTGACTTATATTTTAAAAAAAATGGTTGAACGACTAATTCGTTTTATAGGAAAGTTGTTCTACTTATATGCGATTGTTTTCAAATAGGAAAATATGTAGGTAGTAGGTATATGAAAATATATAACTATAAAACTAAAAAGGCAATTTATAAAATATTACGGTCCAAAAAGAGAACGTCCCACGTCGAAAAACAACGTTTCATCACAAACATTTTCTCGATAAGCCAAATGAAACGCGAAGGAAAAACTCGTTGTCACAACACTAAGGGGGGGATTCCGATCGTTTGGGGTAAAGGGGGGATGATTTAATAAATATTCAAATAAAGGAAGAGGTCCATTGGGCTCCAACGACGGACGCAAGCCCTGAACTCTGTATTATGTGACGACCTGCGGTGAACGGTGAACAGGCGAAAATACAGCGTAATTGAATAGTAATAAGACCGGTTTTCTAACGCTTGTTGAAAGGTTTTGTAACTAAAAATCGACCGTTCATTATTTTTTTACGTAACTTCAGCTTTCGAGTAAACAAAATAAAAAAATAGTATCTGTATTGATTGGCGTCTGTACGTTGCCGAGTTTCTTGGAAGGTTTTTGTTGGTAACACTGATGTTACTTTTACTTTTACGAACATTATTTTTTCTAATAATTCTAAGCAGTTTATGGATTTTTTCTCTTAAAAAAACGTTTATTGTGTTAAGATTTTAAACATGATATAACAGAAAAATACGCTAATCAAAATCGTGAGATGTTTAATAGACTCGAAAATTATAACACCTCAAACAAGTATAAAAAGTTCAACTTTTTAACCGACTTCAAAAAGGAGGAGGTTCTCAATTCGTCGGAACCTTTTTTTCTTTTTTTTTTCTTTTTTTTTTTCAAGTATGTTCCCCGATTACTCGAAAATGGCTGAACCGATTCGGATTTTTCTTTTTTTGTTCGAAAGGGTATACTTCCCAAGTGGTCCCATGATCATCAAGTCGGGATCTGATGATGGAATCCCATGGAAATCGAGGGAAACCCTCAAATTTTATGGGCATACTTATATCAATTTCGGTATTTTTTATAGTAACTCGTGCATTTGCTCTCGGAAAGTACCATTTGGTGAACTGGAACTGATGATGAAGACCACAGATGGCCATCGGAAATACTCAATTACATCTAAGTATGTCACAGGTTGCGATTCGATTACTTTAATATGGCTTATGCTCGTCAAAATGCATAATGGTGATGGTGACTTCAGCAGTCTCCTTCCAGATCTCCTGGTTCTTACTAGGGGAACTCCTCAAAAATTTACGTCCCTGCATCGGGAAAAGCAATATTTTGTAAAACGTGATGAGCAGTTGACATTGGGTTATTGTAACTTAGATAAATTACAAACTGACCCACTGGAAAGTGAAAAATAAAAACTTTTTTACAAAAAACAAAACCGACTTCCAAAAAAAACATTACAAAGTGAAAAATAAGGCAAAAACCTAAAATACAGATCCAAAGACACCGACTTCCGAAATTAAAGTTATTTTTCACTTTGTAGTGTTTTTTTGGAAGTCGGTTTTGTTTTTTGTAAAAAAGTTTTTGTTACCTACCAAAAACTTCCAATCACAGAGTAAAAACACAAAATGAACAAATTACACGAGAAAATTCACCACCGTTAAGGATATTCCTCCATCAAGTCTTCACAAGTGTGCATCCTGTATAACGCCCGGACACTAAACGTTAACCGCTGACTAAACAATATCCCGGAGATAAAGACCCTTGAAAAAACTTCATATTTGATACTTTGGCGTCGGCGATGCAATAACTGCCTCTTAACGATAATATGATAAGCTTCCCCTTTACTGATTTTAAATTGTGATGCAGGGATGTTGGTTTATCGTTTATTTAGTGTCAGTTTTAAGTTTATAAGTATAAATTCGAAGTCTCGTGATATCTCGGTTTCTTGAAGATAGTATTGTGCTGAACAAAATAATGAAGACGATATTGGGGATTGCTTTTGCGATTTTTATATTCTATTTGGTGCACTCCGCGGTTTCACCTGCGTAGACCGGGATAAAAAGTAGCCTATGCGTTAATCCGGGGTATAAGCTATCCACATACCAAATTTCATCCAAATCGGTCCAGCCGTTTGAGCGTGAAGAAGTAACAAACATACATACACACACACACACACAAACTTTCGCCTTTATAATATTAGTGTGATATTAGTGTGATTATAGTGTGATGTAATAAGTACAAAAACCGACTAAAATCCAGGTACAATTTTTTGTAGATTGTCAAAAATTATTGGTTATTGGAATTATTGGTTGGTGCTCGTGGCTAAGTAAAAACAGCCACACGGGTCGTTAAGCTACGCTTGCCGGGGTGTGTCCGTGGGTGGTTGACATGTATTACCGAGACTCCTCCGTGCCTCGCAAAGCACGCTAAGCCCCCAGCTCCCCAGCCAGTCTCAGCTGTCATTTGTAGATCTTTGATAGTCGTTATGATCGGTCTCTGATAACCAGTCATAAATTACCCAGTTACTGAGTTGTATAGCTCAGATAGGCAGTCACTCCATGTAATCTACTGGTATTCAGCTGCATACGGTTAGACTGGAAGGCAACCTTGATTGAATGTCAAAAATTATTACAAAAATGCGATCATCATCTGCCTAGCCTTTTCCCAGTCCAACCGGATGCAGATGACACCAGTATTTTACATGGAGCGGCGGCATCTGATCTCCACAACCCATCAGTTACTGGGTAATACGATACGGGAAGACTGGTTGTCAGACTTTCGGGCTTCTGACGACCCGTAACGACTGTAAAAGATCCAATAATGACAAAAATGCGATATCTGATCATAATGTTTCAGTTTACATACTTTTTGTATACAGAGTCAATATTCTAACGTTTCACGGTAGAGTGCTCGCAAGATATAAGTCTGCGCTCGGCTAAAATCGGAACGAATCGTATGCCGCCATCTAACCATATTGTTCAAAATCAAAATCAAAATATTTTATTTCACAGAAACCTAAATGGGCACTTATGAAACGTCAGAAGCTAGGTGCACGGTTCCAAATTGGTCGTTTTCTATGGAGAAAAGCCGGAAAGAAACTCCATGGTTACTCTTTTAAAAATAATTGGCTTTTACAATATTTTGAAATGACAGTGTTAATAGGTATGTGAGGACAATGTAGGCCTTTCAACAACTACCAGGTACTTAACAAAATAGAAAACAGTCAACAAATGTATATGTGTGTGTATGTGTTTGTCTACTAGGGCTGCAAGGTTCTCACATTCACAAAAAAGAAAAAAATCTATTTAGAAGATTAATAAAAGAATAAAAATAATAACCTATGACATGACACAAATGACATGTTGTTTACATTAGGTGTCAAGAGAGTGTGCTGTGTTCCGGGTTTTTATTTGTTTTCAAAATAAATAATCGCCATCATTATGCCGAAAGTAATGTTAAATAAAAGAACTGGCAGGGATATTATCATCTTGAAGGCGCCACCATTCGAGCGCCCTTATCTTGCACTACACTCTAGTGTAGTTCAAAGTATTGCATCGTCGCGCATCGTATCGTATGTGTATACATTCCAGGAATAAGATCAACAGATTAGGATACAGTCAGCCAAACTTAATAACATAATTATTTTCCTAGACATTTAGCAGATTAGATTTTGCAGATTATACTATCACCTTTCCTGCTACACTGTATAATTTTTTTCTCGTGTCTTTGGTACTTAATAAGCCATTGACATCATATTTCGCCTAAAGAATCATTTTGTTGAGAAGGTTCTCAGCCAAACAGTCCTTAGGGATGATGGGTTTCAGCATTTTTGAGATAAGGTTACGTCGCACCGAAAATATTTATGAATAATGGAGAGTAATAGAATTTTACGCATTTTCGGATATCGTTAATGTTTACGTTTTTTTTGTATTTTTTAAAGGCTCTTGAATTTAATATTTTGCTAAAAAAAAAGCGACTTATTTTTGAAATAGAAAATTACAACGAGTAAATTAAAAATATCAGTTTATTTTATACTCCATTTCCCCGAAGGGAAAAGCAGAGGTATACCTATGTGAGTACATTCATATATAGCCAGTTATGTATATGTCTCTTGTACTAGCAAGAATATTATTTTATAAAATTCCTAACCAATGTTATAAATGCGAAAGTGACTTTGTTTATTTTTTTGTTTGTTACGCTTTCACGCTAAAACGCCTGCACGGATTTGGATGAAAGGCACCTCAAACCATGCCCTGGATTGGGACATAGGATACTTTTTATCCCGGTACTACGTTCCCGTGCGATAATTTCCGACCTCCACGCGGGCAAATCCGCGGGCAATAGCTAGTAATTTAATAATTTATAGCTAAATAAAATATTGGGCAAATGATAAATACTGAAAACCTCACCAGTTCTGTTAATTTAGAATGATCTTGATTTCCCTAAGGCAACGAATCGGTAGCTACTTTGACATTTATGCCACAATATTCTGACTGACGCATTAATTGATAAAAATGGTAATAAATATCTTTTTGACATAAATGCAGTAATTACTTATGTATTAACGTTCAGAAAAGAAAACAAAAGGGGTCGTTTCAAGAACCAAATTTAAATCAATGGCATTTTTGACGACACGGTTGGCGCAGTGGTTGAGCGATTGACTGCTGCGCAGCATGTCGCGGGTTCGATTCCCGCTCGGAACAAATATTTGTACGACCTACAAGTATTTGTTCCGAGTCTGGGTGTTTTTCTATCTATAATATGTATGTATTTACAAAAATAAAAATGTATATAAGTAGTTTATCAGCTATCTCGTTACCATAACACAAGCATTAGGTTGCTTAGCTTGGGACTAGATGGCGTTGTGTGAAATGTCCAAGGATATTTATTTTATTTTATTTTATTTATTTATTTAGTTTTTGTTAGGAATGATCAGTTTGAAAATAGAAATTCTAATTTATTTTTCAGAATTCTGAAAATTACAAAACTGTAATCTGTGTCTATGCGTCCTTAATTTCAGATATGAGGATGTGGATTTTACATATTAACTTACCTACTAGTCACTCTATAAATATTGATCTTGTTGATATAACATGGCACTGCTGTATTCACCCTCATGTAGGTTACCTTGTAACTATTCCATAACTTACATTATTCATAGAATAATCGTCCATTTCCATTTCCTGACTAATTGATATGGCAAATTCTTATATTCCGCAATCAGACTACAATATTTTATATTCCGTTTATCCTAATTACTTTTCAACCGATTTGCAATCAAACAAGATAAGTTTTCATTCTATTAATTTAAACGTTAAAATCTTTAACATTGTATCTCATAATGTGAACAAAACATTGCTCACGAAGCGTTGGAATAGCCATTTATAGCCATTACGTATTATTTTTATAGCATTTTTTATTCTTGTGTTTAACATGTTTTTATGAGAATCGTGGAGGCCCAGTGGTAACTGCCCCGACTTACGAGTTGTAGGTCATGGGTTCGGACCCTGACAGGAGGTTTACTTGGTGTGAATAATTTCATCACCACTGCTCTCCAAACGGTGAAAGAAAACATCGTAAGGAAACAGCTGTCTCTTAATGAAATATAGAATTTATTATTTTAATTAAAATGTTAAAATAAATTAAAAGACGAAAAGACCGTGTAGAATTTTATAAATTAATTTAATTAAGATTATTTAAATAAATAAAAAAATACTATTATTTATTTTGTTGGGGCATGTCCTAGAACCAAAAATTCGAAGACATGTGACATTTACCAACCCGCACTGGGCCCGCGTGGTAGATTACAGCCCACTCCCTCTCGAGAGGAGGCTTGTGTCCCAGCAGTGGGAACATTTTAAGCTGATCATGCTATGCTTATTCTGATAGACTTTAACTTAAAATGTATCGCTTTTTGCGAGAATTTTCTAGACTATGTACTGACTCATGAAAACTTACCCTATCAAAAAGGTTATCTTAAAACGTGAACATTTTGTCAGAAACCCAAAAAATCAAGGCATGATGTCAGTGTTAAACATAACACCGGTTGGTATTGATCTCTTTTACCACATATCACAAATACCGGACTGGTTTCTGTAAACAACATTTTCTCCATTCACTCCTTTTCCTCGCGTTATTTATTTTTTCCTCTTTTGATGTAAAACCACGATATTTTCCTTCACAACACTTAGTTACGGCAGTAGAGGTAAATGGGGTAGCACAAATAAGGGGCCTGCGTTCTATTCATGACTAAAACTTTTACAAGTGTTTATACAATGTATAATAATGTATACAGGGTGTCTCAAACGTAGTGGTTCAAAGACAAATGGGGTAAAGCGGAGTTGTCCACACAGTTAACAATGTAAAAGTTGGAATATTCTCAACAGTTCAGAATTTTTTGATAATTTAATCATTTTCAAGAAATTTTACACTTTCACTTGGTTTTTTCGTTCCTGTGAACAAAATTTTCGACGTAGCGAGTTTAAATCTGGCTGAAAGATGCCTTGATAGTGTAGGTACAAGATGGTGTTCTTATTTCCGTTCAATGTGACTCTGCGACGCTTAAGATTTTATTTACAATTGTCTTTTCTAACTTTTTATTACATTTTATAGCGAAACTTTTTAAGTCCAGATTAATAAAATAACTTTTAATTTTTTGATGACGGTGGCCGCTTCCACTTTACCCCATTTGCCTTTGAACCAATACGTTTGAGACACCCTGTATATGCAGATATATTAGTATACCCTGTAACTTTCTCACTCTTAACTTTTGGTACTTACTTATAACGTTACGATACACACAGGTGACATAAAATTATAAAATTTTATTTTGCACTTACATTAATTTTTGCCTAATTGGATACCAAATTATTACAATAGCTAATTTATTTTGTTACATTTGATACTTTGTAATTGAGGTTTTTGTAGTTATAAAAGGTAATTAACGATAACCAGACGTTTCATAAGTATAATTATAAAAACATTGAGCGCGTGGGAGTGTCTTTTTATTACATTTAAATGTAAAACAAACAAAGATCTTAATTTAGATTAATTTGAACCTTTTCTTTTTGATCAAATTGATATTTTTGTACAATAACTTGTACTTATCAAAGATCGAAATCCAAAATAAAATATTTGTCTATTTATTTAATACTTCAAACATATATGTACAGTGGCAGACTTAATGCCATAGGCATTTTCTACCAGTCAACCTTTTGGTGACGCTGAGACCAATAGTGGTAGGTAGGTATTGTTACAAAAAATTAAGAAATTAAAAATACTAGTCGCGTTGCGTATAATTTTTTACAGTTGAAATGCAATGAACTGAAAATATTTCAAACACTTTACTAAAAGTTTTAGTCGTAGATTCCCATAGTAAAAAGGGGGCTAAAACCGTGCACAGCTCAAATCCTGAACGACATAAAGTAAGTGCTCTCCAGTCCGCGGAATTGAATTTCAAAAACGAACCTGATTGGCTGAACTAAGCTTTATAGGTACATAGTATTTTATTGAGTTCCAACAAATCAACCAGTCTTATCAAGGGGTGTCTATTACCCAGTAACCGGATTGTAGAGGTCACATAGGCATTCGCTCCATGTAAAATACTGGTATTCAGCTGCATCTGGTTAGACTGGTAGCTGACCCCAACATAATTGGAAAAGGCTAGGCAGATGATGAATATTTTATTGAGTTTAGAACTTTTTATACTATAGTCTAATTACAGAAAAATTGAGATTGTTTTAATAATGTTATGTGTCAATTTACGTGATTTAAAAAATCTTATTCTTTTTATCTTTCACATTTTAATCAAATTAATGACCGAAAACGTAGATATTATGCAGTCGCAAATGTATTTTCACGCAGATCTCAAACATTTCCCACAGAAATCTCATCACCATAACTTAAAACGAGCATCCAGTCCAACTTTAGAGAAATTCGCAATTTTTGACTTAACCTACTTTCGGTTTGAGACGGCAAATTGCAACAACCGTACGCACGAAATTTATGTACGACGTCTGTACAAGTTACGTCGCTATGTAATCGTAAATATACGCCAGGAGTATGGCAATGGGGAATATACGCCAGGAGTATGGCAATGGGGAATAAAGTTATGGGTCATTTTGAGAGAATGCCTAGTGGCTGGTGTTAGCCACGTAAGTAGCGGCACAGGGGGTTATTTTTAGATGGCATAAAGTACTAAGTGTATGTAAGCACCACTTCGTGTAGATGCCGCGACGGATTTAGCAGATTATGTGGATGTACGAGTTTATCAATTGGCTGTGGTTATTCTAATGTTAGCTGACTAATCAGCTACTGGCTATTTGTTTATGACAGACTATGACCGTCTTATTAAAAAACAAGCTTCATCTTCAAACCATGAACTGATGAACCGTTTTTTGAATTTCGAACTTTATTCCGACACGTTAAAATGTTAGTTTTACAAAACTGATAACTTAGTACCGGACTAAGTTGTCAGTTTTGTATAAAGAACTGTATTTCTATCACAGCTACGTTCTTATTACAAAAACTGGCTCGATGGTTTTAACCATGACAGAAGAAAAACCTCGTTTTGTAATAAGACCGTGAATGTTTTAGCGCATCATCAGCGCGCACTAAAATCACCAGTACACCTGGCAAATGCGGTGATTATGGCAAAAATTTAAAAAAAATATGTTTTGTGGTTTTGGTGTATTTTTTTTTTAATGAAAATGCTTATTAGCAATGGTACTTACAGTGTAGCGCAAGGGGGGCACATAGCCGAGAGCGCACGAGTGCTCGCCCGCCGCTCGGCCGCGCCGCCGCGCTACCGCATGGCGCCGGCACGCCAGAACCGCGCGATGAGCTGCCCGCGCGCGACAGGACCGCGCGTCCAACGCCCGCGCGACCACGACAACCAGTCCACGACTCCCCACCAACAGTCCGACTGCCAACAATTCACAACATCGTCACTACGCTCAGACAGCTACTCCGCCGCCACCAGCCGCGTCGACTGTGCATCACTCTACGTTAATAATGTATGAAAACTTTCTCGTAACCCAACATTGTCGCATTGCAGAAAAACCGCTCCAAAACGCTCCGAGACATTAGCTACGCTTTGTCTTGTACGACTTTACATGCTAGCTTATTTATTCACGGGGAAAATTGCGTGCTGGCGTGGACGCGACGTGGTGTCTGCGGCCGATAAAATTGATCGGGTTTGTGTATACTCACATGAGCATGCCAGCGTCGGCCTACCGGTTATCAACTATCGTTAACGTAAACAATTGAACACACAATCATTTTGCCGAGTGGCGCGGCGCGATATCACATGCCGGTGGGCCGCGGATCGAAGGAGCCCGGGCGAGGAGCCCGGCTCGTCAGGGCATGGGCCCCGGGGCTCGCCGCCGCAGGGCTGCCACGCCACCACACCGTATGCGGCGTTTGCTAGCTAAATGAGCGGATTAGGTGCGCGGGGCGGAAGTGTCGGAGGCGACACGCGCGTCGTTGCCACTGCAGGCCGCCACTGAGGCGGGGCGGCCCGGGAAAGCCTCCCCGCACCCTTCCCTCCCCCCGCGGCCCCCCTCCCGCGCCGCCCCGCCCGCCATGTGCCCGGAGCGCGCTCAGCCTCTCGCCTCGCAAAGGGTTGTCGGCAAAGGGAAATTGCTACTATCGTCTTTTTGTCGTGACGACAATTGGCCGTGCTTTAGGCGGCGCTTTCTCTTTGACCGGAATCCAGAACGGGTCGCTTATAATATATGTGAAGATATTTTATTAAAGTTTTTGATCAGGGGAATAATAATTGAATTATTTTCAGTCATATATCGGGGTCGGCGCGTTATGTAACGCCGTGCGGCTGCCATGGCCGTCCCGCAGACGCAGCGCGCCTGTCGGAATACCCCTAACGCAGCCCTTAAATTTCTAGTGAAACGTTACGAGCGGGCGCGAAGTTTGCCGAGTTCGTCCGAGCGGCAGGCCCGAGCGTGGCCGAACGCGCGCGACCGGCGCCGCCCAGTCAATAAGGCCGTCTCCACTCGCCGAACAAAGACACTAACCTATAATAATTACATTTAATTAAGGATAACTGGACTATTTTGTATAATAAGCATATCGTGCTGCAGCGCTAGCGTCTAGATTTCACACTTGATAAAGGATAATTATTTTATACGTGTAGTCGTTTAGGTTATTACGCACGTGTGTCGTAGTATAAAACTATTTACTAGGTTTGTGATACACCTTTGACAATCATTACAACTAATACTCGAAAATACCTGAAAAAATACAAAAAATATTCTACACTTCCCAATAATTTTGTTTCTGCAATATTGTTTCTGGTTGTCTATTATTTATTATTGTCGGGTAGTCGGTGGTCGGTCAGCCCACCTGTGAGTCCTTATTGCAGTGATGAGTTGTCTCCATAGATACTCGTATGTTGTGAAACTCAATGCTTTATTTACATGGATTGCGTTTTATTATTCGTTTCTTTGCCGTTTTAATTCGTATTGAAGCGTTTTTATTATTCATTTGTGCAAAATAGGTGTTGTAATGATATTTAATTGGTGCCGCTTTGCGTTTTATGGTTTTTCTTTCGGTTGTTTGTTTTTTTTTTATTGTTGTAATCGTGTTTTGCTTGTGATATGATATTATTTTGTTATCTGACTGTTTTGAAGATATATTATGTCTTCATATCTAGACAGAAGGACCAAAAAAACATTTTATTTTTATCAATTCATATTATAATTTATTTTCCAGATCTTATAATCCAAATCCTATTTGTTACTTATTGATTTTTATTTTTAAAGATTCCTTAGTTTTGCAGTTAAGTATAGGTGGTTAGCATCTACTTTATAAATCCAAAACTATTAAATGAGCAATATTTGTATATATGTCGCAGGTTTATCACAAAATCAGGTTTTTGATCAAAAACCTAGGCTTTTGATCAAGAACCGGTTGACGGCTTCTGCAGGGTTTAAAGAAACCTAACCTAACCGAACCTCGGGGTGCCCCTGACGTCGACCGTCTTCTTCCGGTTCTTGACCAAAAGCCTAAGTTTTTGATCAAAAACCTGATTTTGTCATAAACCTGCGACATATATATTTTTGTAATCACGTTCTCGAAAACGGCTCTACGATTTCGATGATTGCAATATAGGGGTTTTCGGGGGGGAAAAATTTATCTAGCTAAGATTTTTTTAAAATTCGATTTCTTTATTTTCACCCGAGCAGAACGCAGTCGCCTAGATACTACATATTGATAATATAATTATATCGTGTACTTTTTCTCGACATGATGAGTGGTTGATATCGTAAGAAATTAGAGTTAAGGCGCTGACTGACTACGATTTTAAACGTCACACAACCGCGTAATCTATTGTCACCATTAGCTGCCTTGAAATAAGGTTGAAAATTGAAAATAATATTTGTGTTGCCGAGATGTGACTAAACTGCGAATGTGCATTTATTTTCCTAGTTTTCTTTATATTATTTAGAATGTACACAATAAATTAAATAATTGTCCGGTTAAAGTTTTAAAAAAATGCTAATTGTATTAAATTCTTAAAAAAAAGAATGTCGTGATCGCTGAAAATATAGAGATGTTCGACGTCAAAGTGTATTTTTGCGGAGCAACTTCCAAATTTTTTACTGGGAATATTAAACTATTTTTTACTATTCTATTCGGTTGAAGTTTTTCTTTAAACCCTTTTGTGTCCACTGTATTTTTTGCGTCGGATAGTTTCATTGCGTTACGTCATACTCAACAATCCAAGAAACCAATTTTTGTGAATATTGAGCTAATAGCGCGCCTTAAGGCAGAAATCATAACCGGAAAAAAAATCCATTTATAGATTCATAGATGCGGATAAAAGTTTTGTTAAGACATGAATGAAAGAAAGATCGGAGGATGGAAGAACAAACTTGTCCTGAAATTACAATAAAATGTTGTAGGAAATCTAGGTTCTAACAATTTAATAAAAACGAGTTATGGGTTTTTTATAATGCATAGATTATTTTAGCCGATTAAAAGTCACTAAGAAGGTTATACGTCCGTCTTTATCAAAGCACAAATGAGAAGTGAAGTAATAATAATGGAGGGTAGTACTTATATAATAAGTAGGTACCTACGACAAATTGATTATTACAGAATCGACTAAAGATTGATTTTTGTTAATAAGTAAGTCGAATAAACCAACAAATATTATAGTTTGGATGTGCAATGTTTCTACAAATTAAAGTACAGTAACTTATCGGGAGATGGTTTAACAGCCCATCCATACATTATTATAAATTTAAAAGTAACTCTTTCTGTCTGTTTGCCTTAATGAATGAATGAATGAATGAATAAATGAATTATTATACAGGGTCAAATTAAATTAGCTAGCAAGACGTGATGGGTATTTTAAACATGAAAACAAAAAAATAATTAATTTGATGATTTTGTTTTTGTTTTTTTTTTTTGGTTAGTGAAGTCACTTAAAATTCTTTTTTTTTTTTGTGTAAACTTCACAGACCTGATGGCCAATTCTCGTACCTAAAAACGTTCACAATCTCATGCCAGCGTCAATCAAATGTCAAAAATGTAGGTAAACGCTATACAATTTTTGACAGATTGAGACTGAGATGAGATTGCGAACGTTGTTAAAAATACGAGAATTGTCCCTCTGATGGGTATAGATATCTCAATACGATCAAACACATTTAATGAACTCACAATTTAAGTACATTACAGTCCACGAGGCCTTAGCTGAGCTTTGCATTTTTTTTTTTTTTCTTATGGCTTCGCACGGTTTGGAGCTTTGCATTTGTGTGAGTGATCACCAAAATGGTACGAGAGCCCATGACCAACATTTTTGTCTTATCGTTTTACGACGAAAACCGTATAAAATCACATGCATGTATTGTGATCCATCATCTGTCAATTTTTTTTGACATAGCAGAAATTGACTCCTATAAAACTGTGACGTTTCTGACCGGTGCTGCCCACTGAGTTGGGTTCAGAATCATCTAAAGTAATGATTTCATACGGTTGTGGCCATAAAACGATGCGACATGGTTTTGGTCATGGCCTCTCGTACTAAAAGAACAAAAGCCGATTGCCAAAAAGCAGTATAAACCGGTTTTAAATCAAACAAAGAACGCGTCGCGCTCTATGCCGGACGTCGCACCTACACTATCTATGGGCACTCACACAAATGCAAAGCTCAGCTAAGATCTCGCGGACTGACTGTACCAGCGGTCATTTATCAAAAAAAAAAAAACATCAAATCCTTTAATTTTTATTATGTCGTGTTTAGATGACGATAACGTCACGTCAGTTTTCCTATATAATTTAATTTGACCCTGTTTATAGATAAAAACCGATCAAGAGACAGAGCAAGATTTCTGAAAAATGTGCTATTTAGAGACATCGTTTTATTTTTCCTGTAATCTTTACATAAACTTCTATCACATATAATAATTTCAGATTTTTCTCTTTACAAACTTTTTTTACAATTTTTTTTACAAACAATTTTTTTTTACATTTTTCATCAAAAATCGAAAACTATGCAGATTAAAAAAAAAATAAAAAAATGTTTGAGAATGTGCAAACAGTGCTCTTTTATATGATACCCCATATGCCCCCGTAGCCCCATTTTGATTTTTTAAGACACCCCTTCAGTTCCTGTTGCGAAAAAAAAGAAAAAATTTAATTCTTTCTTATTTGCAAATTAGTTGAGTAAACGTCATCTAAAACCGTTCCAAATTTCAAGTTGATAGCGTAAGTAGTTCTTGAGATATCCAGCTGTGACAGACAGACAGACAGACAGACTGAGTGTCACCATAAGGGTTCCTTTTTACCATTTTGGTACGGAACCCTAAAAAGGGGATCATCGGTGTGCCTGTAAACTTTTGACACACAGGTATAGTTGTTTTATCTCACGAAAGCGGGCGAGCCATACTTGTATGTGTAAATGTTACATGCACATTTTCTTTGTGTGCGTAAGCTCGGGAGCGCGCTACCTGCAGGTACGCACACAAGAGCGCGTGTCTATACGCATTACATCTACAAGTATTGCTCACCCGCTTTCGTAAGATAAAACAACTATAGATGCTTTTATCTACACCCATGCTATAAATTCTCTATAAAAGTTTCTGAAACAGTTAGCTTGTTGCCAACATTAAAACAGCTAGTATCATAGTAACCATGGTAACCATAATAGCATCCAAACTGGTGCTTTAATGTTGTACTGAATTTCATAATGCAACTCATTTTCAAAAAAAGAACATTGTAATGCACGTTCGTTTCACTACAACAGCGCCGTAATTTAAAAAAAGAACTTATTCGAATTCACGTCGTATACTATGACGCCGGCCGCCATGTTCGATACGACTACAACAACAACAACAACTGTATACATTATGGTACGCAATAAAGAAATTGAGAATTGAATTGAATTGAGTATTAGTATTGCAAAAAACTGTTTCAGAACCTTTTATAGAGGATTGATAACATGGATGTAGATAAAGTCTTGTATGCAACTGTACATAATTAGGTATTAAAACACTCATGCAATAATATTATCACACTCCGCTTCGCCTCGTGTGATAAACCCACATTCGTGTTTTGATACCCCTTATTATACGTCAGTTGCATAAATAACTATTATCACGGTACTACGCGCGTTCCCAGTTGGATTATATCCGACCTCCACGCGTTTGGATCTGCGGGCTAAACCTAGTATCGAAATTTTTCCTAACATCAACGTATCTAAATCAGATTACAATTTCGACAAAATTTTCAATCCCCCATATCCAGCACGCTATATTTTGTACCAGCAAAGCTTTGAGAATACAACAGTAAGCCAACAATTCACCTATGATGGATCGGACCGGGTCCCAAAGTCAACTGTGCGACAGTCCATATAAAATGGATAGAAACGATTGCATATGGATTTTTGCTGTGTTGCGATGCAATCTGCTTCAGAACTCAGACTAAATATAAAAATCAAGACAGCGCTGTCAGCTGTGACGTGACGTTTTGCGTTTCGTTAACATGTGTGCACGTAATGAGGTATAGTTTGGTGTAAATGTGTGCGTGTGAGCGTGTATGGAGCGAGGTGTAGTTTTGCGCATGCTTCACTGTATTGTTCGCAGCGCTGTCTGGGTTTTTATGGTTCCGTACCAAAATGGTAAAAAGGAACCCTTATGGTGCGACTCAGTCTGTCTGTCACAGCTGGATATCTCAAGAACTACTAATGCTATTAACTTTAAATTTGGAAATGTTTTAGATGACGTTTGCCCAACTATTTTGCAAATAAGAAAGAAATAAAAATTTATATTTTCTTTTTGCAACAAGGACTGACCCCCTTGTCTTAAAAAATCAAAGTGGGGTTACCATGTGGAGCATTAGCTGTGTATTTTTTACTACACGATTGCCCAAAAAAGGAGTGAAATGTTTTCGTATGTATGTATGTCAGTTTCTTTATTCCACCCATGGTTAGGATTCCACCATTACTTTTAAATGCCTGAACATATTTTAATGTATAGGGTATCGTTAGTATCCTTACATCATCCCGAGTGAAAATTGCTATAATAAAAAAAAAAAACAATATGTCGGGAGTGTGGCTCCATTTTCAAATCTGAATAAAAAATTCTTCAACTACAATATGGGTACCTACCAAATTGAAAGCGTTGATGAGCAATGAGCATATTCCAAGACAAGAAAACTATTTACATAATTTATTGGCATACATTTTTCATAGATAGGGTGTAA
This sequence comes from Cosmia trapezina, assembly GCA_905163495.3. Classification (NCBI taxonomy): domain Eukaryota; kingdom Metazoa; phylum Arthropoda; class Insecta; order Lepidoptera; family Noctuidae; genus Cosmia; species Cosmia trapezina. The sequence goes on from LR991037.1 coordinate 22,525,824, forward strand.
CATGCAAAAAAATCATTTCATTACGACGACACGTTTGGCGCAGTGGTTGAGCGATTGACTGCTGCGCAGCATGTCGCGGGTTCGATTCCCGCACGGAACAAATATTTGTACGACCTACAAGTATTTGTTCCGAGTCTGGGTGTTTTTCTATCTATAATATGTATGTATTTACAAAAAAAAATGTATACAAGTAGTTTATCAGCCATCTCGTTACCATAACACAAGCATTAGGTTGCTTAGCTTGGGACTAGATGGCGTTGTGTGAAATGTCCAAGGATATTTATTTATTATTTATTTATTTATTGTTAACTTTGGCTGCAAATACTGCGAATGTCTAAACTGTCACTAAAATGTATAAAATAAATAATTTTAAAAATTTAAAAACACGACTGCCCTGCCACAAAACGCACTAAAAAAGTAAAAAAGAAGTTGTATTCCCAGACTAAACAGATAAATAAAATTATCATTGAACCTCTTAGATTAAAATGTGTTCTACAGAACGGTCCTCCGACAGGAGTCACCAATTTATTTATGTGTTTAGTTGGGAAATACAATTTGTTATTTTACTTTTTTAGTTCGTTTTTTGGCAGGACTGTCGTTTTTTTAATTATTATTTTTTTCCATATCTCTAAAGCTCATGTTTATTTCTTATTGAATGGAAACTTGAAATACTAATCCAAAATTACTGCTGACACTGAAATAATACGTGAGAATGTCGTCAGGCATTTTGGGAGCATTCTTTATCCTCGTAGATTTGTTATAAATGTTGTAAATATAGATAAAATAGGTTGTCTGAAACTGGCTTAGGCCTAAGCGAAGACGTCCACTGAATCAGAATAAGATTATGAAAGTTTTTTCAAGAAAACTCTAGTTCTTTCGAAGTTTGTTTCTCTGGAATAGTGGCGTAATTAGTTTTAGTTTTGATTAAGTTAGTAATATTTGGGCAGAGAGTCATAATAATATAATACTGCTCCTGTTTCCCCGAAGAGGTAGGCAGACAGAAGTATATTATGGTACCTACATAATATAATTTGACTATTTTATAATATCTATAAATTGTAAGCTTTAAAATAATACTATTTTTATATTTGTTCTACAGGATAAAGCATCCTTAGTATGTAGAATACCAGGAAACTATAAAATCACAAGACTTCAAAGGATGTTGTGCTATAATGCAATCTATTTACGTTCTAAAGTGTTGAAAAGTTTAATTTTTCTATAACAATGTGTAGAAAGAAGAGCACGGTGTGGCTCACAATAGCATCAAAGACTTAGTTTAATATAATATAGGTACGAGTACCAGGATTACAGGAGCGTGTGGGATATATCGATCATGGCTTATCTTTAATGGCGATGCGTTTTGTTTCTTCTTAATACAAGAGAATGCGATATTTTTGAAAGATTCAGATTATTTATAATAGAATTTTCCATCGGCATCGGCAAAAATTACAAACTTTCATCCTTATTTAACCCGTGAGACATCTGAATTTTCGAAAACCCTTCCTTAGTGCTCACTTTCACTATAATAATTATATTACTGCTACATAAATACTCTTGATAATAAAACTATATACTTGAATAAGAATTAATACTACGATACGAATGTAACCAATTTTTTTCTACCGGCGAACTAATTAAATTTTAGAACACAAAAGCTGATATTGTGACTTAACTATGATAGTTAGATATATTCCCTCCTCGACTTTTCTATAGGTAATAATAAGTTCTTTAATTATGTTCTACATACTTTTTTATGTATCGTCAATAGTTTTCTCAGCGCACGCCAAATAATGAATTTTATAGACAATACTACTTTGGGTTACATTAATGCAATTTTCTTAAGATTGTCTATTTTTTTTTTCGAAAATAAATTATAGCCTATGTTATTTCCTGTTAATTTAACTTTCTATTGGTGAAAAAATGGTTAAAATCGGTCTAGAATTTTCGTAGCTTTTCGGAGATTTTTTTGTTTGTTTTTTACCGAATCGGTAAAAATAAAAAAAAAAAGTCTTTCCTCTTTACAATATTAGTATAAATAGATGAACATTCGGAATAATACACATTATATAATACAATACCTAGGACATATGTCTTTGTTTCATGCATAATTAGGAGATTCGATTATTATAGTACTCGTTATGACCGAATAGTTTTAGAAGTTGATATAATTATGTAAAACAAAATTTTGAATTTTTGAGTACCCACAAGCCCCTCATAACTCATAAGTGACATAATAGGTAACTAAGTAGCTTTGATGATAATTTTACAAAGATAAAGATATATCAAATAGTCAAGTTTATACTAAACACGTTATTCTTCAATTCCCAGACCGACACCAGTTTCTCGAAATACCGCTTCCAAGAGAGCTTTCTATGCATCCATTTAATTCTTGTAAAACGTTTTTAAAAGGAGCAGAGCCGTGTGATCACAATGTACCGTTTGCCTTTGGGATTGAAAGAAGTCTATTTTAAATGTAACGGTGCATCAATAACAGATCGCACTTGACGACAAGCTCGGTTCTTACAGGAAAAGAAGATTAATGTAAGTAGTTTTAAATATCGTTTTGCTTCTTTAAGCAATATTTTTTGTTTTCTTCTAAATGCATCGATATTTTTGTATGTTTATTAGACCGTGAATAGATGCAATTACCGAATACCCAACAAAATTCACGAACTTGGACTTAGCTATACGGTTCTACGGAAGATATTTGGTTACCTGAAATATGTTGTAACTTTTTTTTGTGGGCCTTTTTTTTTGTGGATGAGAAATCATCAAATGACTTCTCCCGCTCTGGGTGGAGCGGAAGCGCGTGTCAGGCTTTTACTGACTAAAACCTACCCGTGTTCCTTCAGTTGCCTATGCCAGGGCCACAGTATCTCTTTCGAACAAGCCGCGACCCCGGCGGCATCGGCCCTATCGGACACCATCACTGCTGACATCTCCTTGAAGCGCGCGTGGAACACAACGCGCCATCGACCCCGGCCTGGGGGTCTACTCCCTAACTCCGTCCGTCCGTCCGTCTGTCTGTCATTACGATCCATCAAAACAAGTGTAAAAGTTAAATTTTCGGCCGGGCAACAACACATCGGGAGTAGGGACAACTGTCAAATCGTGTTGTCATTCATACTTCGTTCGCGCCTCGAACCTATCATCCATCCGTAGGTGATACGGAGTAGGAAACTACGGGCTTCGTGCTTAGGGAGTAGACCCCCTGATGCTTACCGTTGTTTTTAGTTTTTATCTTTTCATTACGGACGCTTTTAACGTGCACGTCTTTCTACATTGTTCTCACATCTATATTTTCAATATGAACGTTGTAACCAATATTATGTAAAATATTTGATTTAAAAGAGTGTCCGTGGAGTTTCTTGCCCGTTCTTCTCCAGGATCTACGCTTTGGATTGGGCAACTAGCTTCATTTTTCTGACTGACCGACCCAAGACCGACCCTTTGACAATTCAAAAGTGCCTGTAATTGGTTTATTTGAAATAAATGCTTCGAGTTTGAGTTTGAGTTTGACCGGACGGCGAGCTACCCGTGCCTGTAATTGGATTATTTGAAATAAATGCTTTGAGTTTGAGTTGGAGTTTGAGTTTGACCGGACGGCGAGCTACCCGTGCCTGTAATTGGATTATTTGAAATAAATGCTTTGAGTTTGAGTTGGAGTTTGAGTTTGACCGGACGGCGAGCTACCCGTGCCTGTAATTGGATTATTTGAAATAAATGCTTTGAGTTTGAGTTGGAGTTTGAGTTTGACCGGACGGCGAGCTACCCGTGCCTGTAATTGGTTTATTTGAAATAAATGCTTTTAGTTTGAGTTGGAGTTTGAGTTTGACCGGACGGCGAGCTACCTATTGCTCACCGTCTGCAAGACCGTGCCTACGGTGGCCGGGTAACGGCTATAGATTCCCGCCACCCAGGGATTTGTTTGTGGGCCTGAGAAACCCCAATACTATGGATCTTAATGCTTGTTTTTCTCTTTTCAGATAAGTGTTTTTTTGCAGGTAGGTTTTTTATTTTTTTAAATACATAATTTGGTTTTTAAATTCGTATCTTGTTGTTGATTTTTTTACCGCACACACTCGCTGACGACGACATATATAGCGATGTACTCGATGACGCAGTTCCTCGCTGTTACGACTATACGGTAAGTTTGTCCCGTTCTTGAAAAAACTCACCATGTACGCGTTACGCCATATTTTGGCAAAACTGTAGAGGGGCTCACTGCCCAGGGTCTGCTGTGGGAGACAAATAAATAAGTCACTCTCAAATAACACATAAAACCAATCATTTTCAACAAAAGTTATTTATAATTAACTTCGCAAAATTTTCACTAATATCGGCAAGAAATATTAATTTGACTGAAGAATCTTGTTGTTAAATCATTCTCAATTTAAACTTAATTGTGAATCAAATTCTCATTGGGAAACAACCACTTGAGATAAATCGTTACTTCTTCGGAGAAATAAGTAAATTGGTTTCGCGGAGCAGGAGTTGCAAACCGTCGGTTCCAGAATTAGTATTGTTAGGGTATCAATGATCTTCAATGAAACTGAGATATGGTTGTTTAATTATGTAAGTGTATTTTACAATAAAAATATGCGGAGCGTACAAATTTGCGAGGACGATAAAAATTTTGACTCAAATTATAATCAATGACGGTTGTAAAACCACAGAATATGTGTATAAAAACTAAAAAATCCTTTCTTCACAATTGAGATGAGGTGAAAAGGAGCAAGGAAGAGGATCGAGGAGCGAGGATCAAGGGAGTGATGTGGCGGCATCTACATCGCCACATGCGAACTACGCATCACACTGACGTCACGCAAAATCCTGCATCACTTCGGGGTTACCAGTATACTTAGAGGCATGAGGAACAGGGTGTAAAGTTCACTCATCCTCCATAGAAAAGGGAGGATCCTCCGACCAGACGGGTGTTGTCTGGTGGGCTACTGCCCTTTCCTATGGACGATGAGTGAACTTTACATCTTGTTCCTCGTGTCTCTATCTGGTAACCTCGAAGTGATGCAGGATTTTGCGTGACATCAGTATGATGCGTAGTTCGCATGTGGCGATATAGATGCCGCCACAAAACCATACCTAAATAAATTGTCAGAGTTTAATACTTCTTTTTCAAGTCATCAAAACGGCAACATAAATTATAGATTCTTAACTCAGCTAACTCAATCTGAGTACGCGCTTCTATAAAGATTTGATAAAAAGTTTATTTTAGTGACTTGACCTTATAGGGAACTACGTTTTACCAAAAGATCCAGTAATTCTTGAGGATTGTTTGAGCTAGATTCACCTCATAATCTTTACCCTTTGTGAACTCAAAACCTTGCCAATATTGTAAATGTTAAATTGGATTGTGTACGGGCAGCAACCGCTTATTGTACTTTGGCCTAGTTAAAAATACTGCAAATATTGTTAGATAATAAAATGTAGTATCGTCACGTACGCAAGTTAGTCAGTCTTCGGTTTTATATAGAGCTCTCGCAACATCTAACATTTAGTTACATTTAAACATTTTCTATCAGTTTCTTAGTACCTACATTAATTTAGTGAAATTTCTCATTTAGTACTCTTAAACATTAACATTAGTTGAAAAAGCAAACTAAAAGACTAAAAAGTAAAAACAAGAAAAAAAAATTAAATTAAAAATTAGAACTAAAAATTAAAAGTGACCAAATGACTCTACACGGGACCAAAGAGCTGGCCTATTTTTAGCACAAAGAATTAGCATTGCCATCCAACGTGGCAATGCCGCCAGCCTTTTGGGCACATTTCCCACTGACAGCGATGTGGACGAATTTTTTGATGCCCTATGAGCTCTTCCCCTTTTTATTTTCTATTATATACTTGTACATAATATTAGGTCTTTACCTATGAAATTGCCGTTCTGCAGTACTGGCCATTTCAAATCAAAATAATTTTTGTTTGGCTAAGAATTCTAATTTCAAATTAATTTTATTTTAAAAACATGGATTTTTTTTTCCAAAAGTAGTCATTTGTTTATTGATTAGTGTTACATTTTCATCGCATTTCAATCTTTTTCGTCATCATGGATACGTTAAAAATTCGAGTAATTATGGAATATGAGTACCGTCGTGGCAGCAACGCGGCACAAGCGGCACGCAACATCAACGACGTTTACGGAGCTAACACTACAAACCAACGCATCACCTGTTATTGGTTTGCTCGCTTCCGTTCTGGAAATTTCGACCTGAAAAATGAACCTCGCGGTCGTCCGAAGACTTTGGTCGACAATTACGAATTAAAGGCGATTGTGGAAGCTCATGATACACAATCTACGGCTGAATTAGCAGCAGCTTTCGACGTTAGCGTCAAAACAATATTGGTCCATTTGCGTCAAATTGGCAAGGTAAAAAATCTTGACAAATGGGTGCCCCACGAACTCAATGATCGCCAGCGCGAAGTACGCGTCGAGACGTGCCTTGCACTGCTCAACAGACACACAAATTAAGGAATTTTGAACCGCATTGTTACCTGCGATGAAAAATGGATTCTGTTTGATAACCGCAAGCGCTCAGCAAGTTGGTTGGATCCTGGTTCAGCACCTACACAATGCCCTAAACGAAAACTTACCCCTAGAAAAGTGATGGTCACTGTTTGGTGGTCTAGCGCCGGTGTGATTCATCACAGCTTCTTACCAAACGGGGTGAGCATTACTGCAGATGTGTACTGTGAAGAACTGAACACAATGATGGAGAAGCTGGCACATCTCCAACCAGCATTGGTCAATCGCTCGTCTCCGCTGCTCCTGCATGACAACGCGCGACCTCATACTGCACAGCAGACGGTCTCCAAGTTGCAAGAACTGGGGTTGGAAGCTCTCCGTCATCCGCCCTACTCACCAGACCTTGCGCCTATAGACTACTACTTTTTCCAGAATTTGGATAACTTCTTGGCGGGAAAAAAATTCAATACCCGAGAGGTAGTACAAAATGCCTTTGAAGAATTTGTTGCCTCTCGACCAGCTGGTTTCTTTAAGAAGGGCATCAATAAACTGCCACTGCGTTTGCAAAGATGCATTGATTGCATGGGTCTTCGATTAATACAAATAATAAATACATGAAAAACATTCTTTTAATTTTTTTCATACAAAACGGCAATTTTATAGGTAAAGACCTATTATATAAATAATATATTTTAGTGTTAGTTTATAATAATAATGTAATTCCAAAATTAAAAGTGAACAATATATTCACTGTGTCATTTTACGTGTTATTGTGTGTTTATATGGAAGGATTGTGTAGTTTTGTGCGTGGAGTATATAGATGTATGTGTGTGTGTTTGAAGATAGAAACCTAGAAACCCATATGACGTATGTAAGTATCAGTATCGAGGTAAAGCATCTCACTTTCCTATTCAAAATTCTTCAACACATACTCTGATATTACCCCCATTACCAGTGAATGAGATTATTTCTTATTACGACTCCATAAAGCTTATATTCCATTACTTTGCAGACGCATTCAGAGCTCGTTAACGTCACTGATACACTGTCAAACATTAGCTGGTTACTTTGTAGAGAGACCATGAATTTGGTGTACCTATCAGGTTCGCTCAGTCTTCGTTAAACTACAGTTAAAAAAAACAGTATGTAATTGAGTTTTACTGAGGATCGTTCTGGAATACGAAAATATTTAATTGAGGCATATAAAATGAAAGATCAGGGTAAAACGTAAAAGTGCTATCATTAAATATCAACATTTTGTTGTTTAGAATAAATTTTCTGACTCAATTTGCCTAGGCTTTTACTAAGTATGTTGGGGTCGGCTTCCAGTCTAACCGGATGCAGCTACGCTTGCCGCAGTTAGTCCGTAGATGGGTGACCATCTTTACATACCGAGACGCCGTTGGTCCCGGCTGTCATTCTTGGATCTTTGACAGTCGTTATGGGTCGTCAGAAGCCCGAAATTCTGACAACCAGTCTTACCAAGGGGTATCGTGTTACCCAGTAACTGGGTTGTGGAGGTCAAATAGGCAGTCGCTCCATGTAAAATATTGGTATTCACCTGCATCCGGTTAGACTGGAAGTCGACCCCAACATAGTTGGGAAAAGGCTAGGCAGATTGATTTTTTCTGGGACACAGGCCTCCTCTCTTTAAGAGGGAGTGGGCTGTAATCTACCACGCCGGCCCAGTCCGGGTTATTGGCACATGTCTTCGAATTTTTGGTTCTAGAACATGCTGGTTTCCTCATGATGTATTCCTTCACCGTTTTGAGAGCAGTGGTGATGAAATTATTTGCACAAAGTAAAGCGCTTGTCGGGGTTCGAAACCACGACCTACAACTTGTAAGTCGGGCCACCACTGCTCTCAATTTCTGCTCTCGACGTGAAAAAAGACCATGGATCCATCATGGTTCCAGTGTGAAAGAGAGAGACGGAGCTATATACGACCTATAATAGCACCATCCTTTTTTTTCAACGGAACCATAATCGATCAATGATCTTTTTTCACGTACGGCCCCACGTGCTCTGTATTCTGTGCCACTGCTCTCGATTTCGAAGATTCCCTACACAAAATTACATAATCAAATTGATTTTCAAATTCATTGCCACCATACTCCTGACTGGCATACTCACAGATTGGATTCCGTCAACCAACGCTTTTATCTTAGCATCTCGTCTCGGAACGTTAAAACTATAAAATGTCTTAAGCGTGTTAATATTCAATAGTTTATTATTGATATTGACACTGACAGTCTCCGGGGAAGCGTCATTTTGAATTGAGAAGACGCTGGTGGTTTACCGAAGCCAACCGAAGCACACGATATTGAAATATTGAATATGAAATGTGATGTGACATTCTTATAGTAGAACAATAGCAGAACTTTAGTGTTTTGTTGAATATCTACACATATAAATAAAAATTAAAGGCTAAATATATTGATAAGCGAAAAACTCGAGAACGGCTGGACCAATTAGGCAAATTTTTAGGGTTCCGTAAATCAAAAGGAAAAAAACGGAACCCTTATAGGATCATTTCGTTGTCCGTCTGTCTGTCAGTCTGTCAAGACCCTTTTTCTCAGGAACGCGTGGAGGTATCAAGTTGAAATTAATACCAAAAACGTATGTTTATGGTCCCTTGGAGCTCTACAAAAATTTATCTTCTAAGTCAAGGCAGTAAAGAAATACAGCCATTTATGCGACATATTTTGATACTCGCAAGTAAATCAAAACCATAAAGGGTACTTTCCGTTGACCTAGAATCATGAAATTTGCCATGAAGCAAGGTCTCACACCTAAAGGAAAAAGTCCGAAAATTGTTAATTTGTAATTTTATCGCAAAAAAAATAGTTTTTTGGGATTTCTAGTTTTTCAACTACAATTAAGTTTGTTTTTGGGATGAATTATGTTCAACTAGGGAACCCTTCATTGTGCGTGGCCCGACACGCATTTGTCCGGTTTTAAGTCCGAGGAAGGTTCTTATGAAGATAAAAATTGGAACAGTTGCCGGAAAAATTGGAAAATTAGGGAAAACTGAAAGTTTTAAAATAAGAAAGTTCAATGGGAATTTTGTATGAATTATTGAAATTTAGACAGGACAATGTCGATCGGGTCAGCTAGTATGAAAAATAAAATATGAGCTGAATGCATAATTTGATTGAATTTAGCGATACTAATTATGCACTACTAACCTATCTACAAATCTCTGCCCAGTTCCTCAACAGAACAGTCGTGAATATATCGTTGCTTGCAACAGAGATAAGTCGAAGGCTACGCGGCAGTTATTAGATTCGTGAAATCAATTCGTCTCCATTGCAAGCGGTAACTTGATATTTCCATTACCGTTTATAAAGTGTCCGGGTTGCAATAAAAAAATATTTTTGACAAATGGAGTTTGTACCGGTATACGTTGTAACTGTGATTTTGTAATGCAAAGAAGTTTTGGATGATTATGGAAGTTTTTGTAGATTTCAAAGTTTTTACTTAAAGCGAGGTTAGCCCGCGAAATTAAATTTTTCTTACGTTTTTTCAATTTGAAAGTCGGTTTTAGGTTGTATGTAGATCCGTGTAGCGACAAGAAGTATGTATCTACAGAATTATTATCATTAGAGTCCAAGTAACTAATAAAAAAAAAAAAAATTGAGGATTATACTAACTTAGGGAAATAGAAACATTTTTTTTAAAGGAGTGTTATTGATTCTAATGATTAAACGAGTAATTATGTAAATACATATTTGTTGCGGTCGCGAATCATATTTTAACCAACATACAACTTAAGGCGAGTAGTGCTGCTAATTAAGAAAAAAAATCATATAAGTCTGCAGCTATGAACATTTTGAAATTTCCTATGCTCACATTTTTAGTCAGATGTAGTAAAATTTTATGAGAGAAAAAAATCTACCTCATCTGACTAAAAATGTGAGCATAGGAAATTTCAAAATGTTCCATATCTTCAGACTTATGATGTTTTTTTCAATGGTGGTGCTAGTTAGCGGCATTACTCGCCTCAACACTGACTTGAAAATTGCAAAAAAACGTTAGAAAATTTTAATTTCGCTGGTTATCCTGGCGGTTCGCCCTTAACTATACTTCAAACCTATTGTAATAATTAGTGTGACATGATTTTTAGGGTTCCGTACCTCAAAAGGAAAAAAAGGAATCCTTATAGGATCACTTGTTTGTCCGTCTGTCTGTCTGTCTGTCTGTCCGTCAGTCTGTCAAGACCGTTTTTCTCAGGAACGCGTGAAGGTTCAAGCTGAAATTAATATCAAAAACGTAGGTCTATGGTCCCTTGGAGTTTTAAAAAGATCAAACTTCTAATTCAACGAAATAAAAAAATACGGCCATTTATGACACATTTTTTGATACTCGCAAGTAAATCAAAACCTATAGGGTACCGCCGTCCTAGAATCATGACATTTGGCAAGAAGCAAGGTCTTATAACACAAGTAAAGGAAAAAGTCCGAAAATTGTTAATTTGTAATTCTATCACATAAAAAAATGCAAAGTTGTCAGTCTGTCAAGACCCTTTCACTCAAGAACGCGTAGAGGTATCAAGTTGAAATTAATATCAAATACTTAAGTCTATAGTCTCTTTAAGTTCTCAAAAACTCAAGCTTCTAAGTCAACGCCATAAAAAAATACGGCCATTTTGTGACACATTTTGATACTCGCAATTGTCGCAAGTAAATCAAAACCTATAGGGTACTTCCCGTTAACCTAGAATAATAAAATTTGGCAAGAAGCAAGGTCTCCCAGCACAAGTAAAGGAAAAAGTCCGAAAATCGTGAATTTGTAATTTAATGACATAAAATTATTAAAGCACACAACAACGAAATGAAAATGATACGATAACCTGCTTTTTAGCATTTCATTTATTAGATAAGAGTTAATTTTCTTTAAAATTTACATCTGTTCCGATTTTAGTGAAGTATTTTTCTCAATAATTAAGATTTAGAAAACACAAGTGTTATTCTACTTTTGTTGCTGACTGTACATCTGCCTTTCCATTAGGATAAAACAGGTGCGATGCTACAAGACCTGAAATTAAAAGTTTTGCAATTGCGTTATGGTAGCCTCGGTCAGTTGCAATAGTTTCATGAGGTAATACTGAACATTTTGATATTCAATCGCATTTGGTAACCCACACAACAATGTCTGTTGAGGTTGATTTTCAATCTAAATGAAAATAAAATGAAAATGCGGTTAAAGGCTTCGCGGATGAAAAAAGTAGGTAAACAATTCATATTTGTAGAAGTACACGTACCTAAGTCCAAGACTATAAAAAAAAACTAATCAACTTACCCGACTAAATACAAAGTACTAACACTTTGTATTTTTGCTTTTACCTTGAGTTTCAGCTAATATCAGTAAAGTTTGTAAGCAACAAAATTCAGGAAACAAAAATTTCGAGTTAGCATTTCGAATTTTACAGTCTGGAAGCAAGCTTTTCGATATTGATACAAAATAATAAAGATATTGTATGAAGTCTGAATCTTTGAAGTTTGAAGTTATTCTATGAAAGTGTATCACACTAATATTGTAAAGTTTGTATGTGTGTGTTCTATGTTTGTTACTTCTTGCAAATAAATAATTTGATTTGATTTCTTCACGCTCAAACGGCGGGACCGATTTTGGATGAAATTTGTTATTTGATAGCTTAATAGGTAATAGGTAATACGAGCTGGTATCCGCAACTCCACGACGATGCGCGTATTTTGCTTATTCCCTGGAGCAGTGGTGGGCCAGTGGTATTGGCCGCGACTTACGAGCTGTAGGTCGTAGGTTCGAACCCCGGCAGGCGCTTTACTTTGTGTAAATAATTTCATCACCGCTGCTCTCAAAACGGTGAAGGAAAACATCGTGAGGAAACCGGCATATCCTAGAACCAAAAATTCGAAGACATGTGACATCTACCAACCCGCACTGGGCCCGCGTGATGGATTACGGCCCACTCCCTCTCACCGAGAGGAGGCCTGTGTCCCAGCAGTGGGAACATTATAGGCTGATTATGTATTCCCTGGATTAATACATAGGCTACTTTTTATTCCGGTCTACGAGGTCTTTTTCCCATTAAGAATCAAGGACCGTTGATCAACACGCATACAAATTGCGAGTTGGAGACTTTAGAACATTAAATCCTCGCTTGCTCTAATATTATCGCTTTTCCTCCTCAGTCAACGAAGTCAAAAAATAACATGACAAAAAAAAAAATAACTTCATTTTACCATTAAAACTCTAACATTACAACATGGCAGGTTTTTAACCTAAAAGCTACAGTGCCTTCAACAATATTTTCCACTTCCCTGGCATTATAGGAGTTGAAATTAAAGTCAAGAAGTTACCATTACAAAACAATATCGAGAACGGGTCTTATCGCGATCTTCCTTTTTTACGAGGTAAACGGGTACCTACTTGTTTCCCGACGTTTCGACCGCCTTGCAGCGATAGTGGTCACGGGAGGACTGATGACAGCTCAGCGACGTCTTCGTAAACCAAAGTAAGTTCGTAAGTTACCATTACCTCGTACAGACAGCCTAAACCCTGTCAAAAACCTCTCAACAGACCCGGAAAACAAACAAAAAGCTCCTAAAAATTTAAACCCGACACGTAACTAGCCAACAGATGTCGCTACAATCCATTAATGTCCATCTATTGCTAGTTTTCTCCTCCAAAGTAAAAGAAATGCATTAGTCTGTCACGGAAACTGTCATAGTAAACCTACACCGGTTATACGGTCCAGCGGTGCTGTAACTTAATTTAAAAACTTCTCGTATTTGTCAGTAATGGCAAAGAAGTGTTTCCAGTTTTAAAAAGCCTGTCTCCTGGAGTATTTGTTTATTATAAAAGTGGTATTTTTTGTTTAACTGGACGTGATAGAAACTGACTGTTTTGTGTCATGTGGAACATCTATCGTTGTCATCATCTGCCTAGCCTTTTTCCAACTATGTTGGGGTCGGCTTCCAGTCTAACCGGATGCAGCTGAATACCAGTATTTTACATGGTGCGACTGCCTATCTGACTTCCACAACCCAGTTACTGGGTAATACGATACCCCTTCCTAAGACTGGTTGTCAGACTTTCGGGCTTCCCGTAACGACTCTCAAAAATCCACGAATTACAGCCGGGACCAACGGCTTAACGTGCTTTCCGAGGCACGGAGGGGTTTTGGTATGTAAAGATGGTCACCCATCCACAGACCAACCGCGGCAAGCGTCTCTTAACCTGATCGATCGACACTTGCGCTATTATTACTTAGCCACAAGCCCCTCAATATAATAAAATCAATTGAAAACAACCGGTCAAGAGCGAGTCGGACTCGCGCACCGAGGGTTCCGTTCCGATTTCTGAAAAAGTGTGCTATTTAGAGACATCGTTTTATTTTTCCTGTAATCTTTACATAAACTTCTATCACATAGAATAATTTCAGATTTTTCTCTTTGCAAAATTCGGATATAAGAGGGGGAACGGTATTTTTTTTACATTTTTACTCAAAAGTCGAAAACTATGCGGCGTAAAAAAAAAGAAAAAATTTTTTTGAGAATTTGCAAACAACGCTCTTTCATATGATACCCCACATGCCCTAGTAGCCCCACTTTGAATTTTTAAGACCCACTTTCAGTCCCTCTTGCAACTTTTATTTCTTTCTTATTAGCAAAATAGTTGGGTAAATGTCATCTAAAACTGTTCTAAATTTCAAGTTGATAGCATTAGTAGTTCTTTAGATATCCCGCTGTGACAGACAGACAGACAGACAGACTGAGTCACACCATAAGGGTTCCTTTTTTACCATTTTGGTACGGAACCCTAACAATTTGAATCAATCAATCTGCCTAGCCTTTTCCCAACTATGTTGGGGTCGGCTTCCAGTCTAACCGGATGCAGCTGAATACCAGTATTTTACATGGAGCGACTGCCTGTCTGACCTCCACAACCCAGTAACTGGGTAATACGATACCCCTTGGTAAGACTGGTTGTCAGACTTTCGGGCTTCTGACGACCCGTAACGACTGTCAAAGATCCACGAATGACAGCCGGGATCAACGGCTCGTGCTTTTGAGCCTCGGTATGTAAAGACGGTCACCCATCCACTGACCAACAACTACACAAAATTACATAATCAAATTGATTTTCAAATTCATTGCCACCATACTCCTGACTGGCATACTCACAGATTGGATTGCGTCAACCAACGCTTTTATCTTAGCATCTCGTCTCGGAACGTTAAAACTATAAAATGTCTTAAGCGTGTTAATATTCAATAGTTTATTATTGATATTGACACTGACAGTCTCCGGGGAAGCGTCATTTTGAATTGAGAAGACGCTGGTGGTTTACTGAAGCTCACGATATTTAAATATTGAATATGAAATGTGATGTGACATTCTTATAGTAGAACAATAGCAGAACTTTAGTGTTTTGTTGAATATCTACACATATAAATAAAAATTAAAGGCTAACGCCCGGTTTCTCGATGGCTATTCAAATCTAAAATTAACTAACCATGTGTAAAATCTCTTGTTAAGTCGAAAACGAGTTGCACGAACGTTGATTAAGTACTTTGATTTGAATCTTTGATCACTTGACACAACAATCAAATTAGTACAAAAATCTCTTGTTAATTCAGAATTTGGGTTTCTGAACAAACGATTAAGCTCGAATGTCATGTCAAGCCACTGTCAAATGTTGTGTTAGCTAATCTGTCGAGCTTGGGCGATTATCTTTGCGTTCCCTGTGATTTTCTGTTTTCTTTGGATATTTTCTAGATAAAATTAATAAAATAACTTCTGCTACCCATAACGGATTCGAGATTGATTGCTTTTCTACTAAATATTTGATAACCGGACAATTATATTTCTTAAAAACAAACGGAACCGTGAGGCACTTACGAAGGATTTCACGTTTTGTTTGTACACAAATCAGTAATACACAAGTAGCAATGGTTAACCGTCATCTTCTTACCATTTACTTGTATAAAAATCTAAAACCATCATCATCTGCCTAGCCTTTTCCCTACTATGCTAACTATGTTGGGGTTGGCTTCCAGTCTAACCGGATGCAGCTGAATACCAGTATTTTACATGGAGCGACTGCCTGTCTGACCTCCACAACCCAGTAACTGGGTAATACGATACCCCTTGGTAAGACTGGTTGTCAGACTTTCGGGCTTCTGACGACCCGTAACGACTGTCAAAGATCCACGAATGACAACCGGGACCAACGGCTTAACGTGCTTTCCGAGGCACGGAGGAGTCTCGGTATGTAAAGATGGTCACCCATCCACTGACCAACCCCGGCAAGCGTAGCTTAACCTCATGGATCGACCCGTGCGGCTGTTATTACTTAGCCACGAGCTCCTATAATACATAAAATATGTATGTAGGTATTAACAATTCGAATGTTGTTCGTGTATGAGCAGATTTATGTACTTAAACGAGGCTAAAGGAGTATGTAAGATTCGTGGCAGCGTGGCGTTGTTTCTGCCTATCCCCATGAGAAGAAAGCGTGAGTTAAGAGGAAATAGGGGCAGCCAGACTTTTGAAAATGAGGTATTTTAAGAAGGTATTTCTGTCGCTCTGCGAGCGCTCCGCCCTCGAATTCGTGCGATAAGGACAACTGCAGATCCGACTAAATAGCCTATGTAAAAAGTCACATTCGAGGTTTGGCTATCGCCTATTTCCTCCTCCAATATTGGACCAATTTAAAAGATATTTCATAAACTGAATAAGAAGGATATATACTATGCCCCTATGTTTTTCTTTTTTCGTTAATAGTTGTGAAATTGGTACACTATCGTTGACAGCGGTCTGAATAGGCAATTATAAGCATTTTTTGAGGGTTCTAGTTCTTAAATAAATAATATATCATCAAAAAGGAAAACATAGGGGCATACAAGTAGCTCATATTTATATTTCTGTAAAAAATCATTGCTTTATGGTCATTAACCAGAAAGAAAACAGGCGAGAGCGTTTGTATCTTTTTGTATGGAGAAAAGAGCACCCACGTTTCCTCTGAAGGTCTATGTGTATATGAATTCAATTCTTCCATCGAATTATAGGAACGATACATCATAATTTTGTATCGTTCCTAACTGACTTTCAATTTATTTCAGGTGAATGTGACAAAGGGGTTTGGACGGGCAACCCCCTTCTTTAGTGGTCCTTATGAGATAACACTCCAATTGCCAGCAGACCTGGCTTGGTTGGAGGTGGAGGTTAAAAAGAGTATTAGCGATGGCTGACTCATAATTAAAATACTTATGACATACATATTGTCAATGTCGTCGGAATGATAAATCAATAATTAGGAACCCATGAGTTGCACCCGTTGCATTATTAACTTATTTTTTTTCTTTTGTTTTTGTGTTTTGTGTTTCATGAACTATGTCTAAATAAATGTTTTTCTTTCTTTCTTTCTTTCTTGAACCATAGCAAATGCTTAAAACTAAGCGTTAAACTGAGCTGCTGATCTCCACAAAAATAAGTGTCCGAACGGTACCTACTGCCAAAAAGAAAAACAAATGAATACATGTTTACTCCTCACGCCTCTGTTCCCCGGAGACTGAGAGGCCAGTCATTGTGATGAAGGCATGGCATGCGATATATCCACGTCGAGGGTACGTGAGCACTGGCCTTAGTAAACAGTTTCAATTTTGGTAGACAAAAATAGGTCCAAAAGTCACATCGCGAGTTTTGACGGTTGGTCAAAACTCGCGATGTGACTTTTGGACCGGCTTGTGGTTCTGACATTAACTCATTTGACTTCATAATGGGTGTTCAGAATAGGCTCGGACTTTTCTATACTAAGGTAATAGGTAACACTTATATGGGACCAAACCTAATTTTATTAATCTGATTTAGCGAACATAAATGTAGGAAACACCAGATTTTTTTTTCGCGATTTCAGATGTGGTTACTATGAGAGTAAAGTTGTTCATAGAATATATTATAATATAATAATTATTATAATTATAATTATAATTATACTGAATAACACATTACATACATACATGAATCCCTGGTACCAGGTAGCGCGTCGATGTCCCTGCCACCCTGTATAACGCGCATAAGCTCTCACACTCATAATCAGCCTATAATGTTCCCACTGCTAGGACACAAGCCTCCTCTCGGTGAGAGGGAGTGGGCTGTAATCCACCACGCGGTCCCAGTGCGGGTTGGCAGATGTCACATGTCTTCGAATGTTTGGTTCTAGGACATGCCGGTTTCATCACGATGTTTTCCTTCACCGTTTTGAGAGCAGTGGTTATGAAATAGTTTACACAAAGTATAGCGCCTGTCAGGGTTCGAACCTACGACATGTCGCGGCCGTTTCTACTGTGCCACCATTGCTCTCACACAGTAGATACTATTTTTATTTCATCCACTACCTTCGAGCCATAATAATAAAAACCAAAACTAGTTAACTAACCCGAAATCGCTCGCCCAAAACCAAATCGGCCTGGTCTCAAATAAATCGAAGTTCGTCGCCAGAAAATTTAAGTCCGATACGAAATATTGGATGAAATGGAACTCAACCGATTGCTTTTTATTTCGTAGGATATCCGATGCTATTATATTTATTGGTTTTAGAAAAGTGGCCTCCGGGCGGTAATATCGGGGAGAGAATTAAGACGTACTGATGGTTTTGTTGCTTTTCCGATATGAGACTGTGGAAGAAACGTACGTAACTTTAGATAGAATGTTGGATCTTGTAATTAAATTTTGTAGGGTTAATCTTTATGTGGAATTAGTGAAGATAGTTGGAACACTTAGTGATAACACTTAATGATATTGCATTGTTGTTGTTTGCTATCATGTATATGGTGTATCTATTCATTCATTGGACTCTCCTAATACAGGCTCTATTTGCCTAAAAGGAGGGTCCAATCAAAAATTTTGTTTATTTCTAAATTTGTTTTACCAATAAACTATTTTTATTTATTTATACACGAAATCTCCTAAGGGGTCATTGTACTCATGATTACGAACAACTTTTATTATGGAACAAAAGCTGAAATCGCGAAAAAAAATCAGCTGTTCAGTACATTTATCTATATTAAACTCGTCAAAATGTAGGGAGCAGTTGATTTTTTTTTCGTGATTTTAGGTTTGGTCTATAGTAAAAGTTGTTCGTAATGATGAGTACAATGAAACGAGATTTCGTGTATGAATAGATACACGTTTTATACAGGGTGTAAGGGACAGCCCTCCGCAAACTAACAGGGTGCATTCAGCTCCTCATTTTGAATCATATTCCACCGGAAATTTTCTCAGGAAAATTTCCATTTTTTTTAATTTTTTTTTCAGTTACATTTTCTTTATTTCAATGTAAAATTACATTGTGTGTTCGGAGCACTCCATTTATGTAAAAAAACCGGTCAAGTGCGAGTCGGACTCGCGCACGAAGGGTTCCGTACCATATTATATGTTTAACAATCGCAAAGATAACTGTTTACTTATTTTATAATAATACTGTGAATTACAAGGTTATTTTTTGCAGTTGCAGAAAATCACCCATGTTTAAACAAAATACCTTATGAATCGCCGTTTTCAGTATTGTTGATTAAATACAGTATTCATGGTACCTACATGGTATAAAGAAGTTTCAAATTCCTAATTTGTTGAATTGTTGCGCTAGACCAAAAATGGTCAAAAATGGTCTAAAATTTACAACTTTTGCGGCCCCTCTTTCTTAATTTTAAAAGATTAAAAAAAAATGTTTTTACTCTACTCAATGAGTTCTAGACGATGACACCCCACATGCTAGATTAAAATTTTTATTTTTTTTTTCAAAATGAAAAGTTTATTCTTTTGTTAAAGTTTGTTCTTGCGCGGAACCCTAATTATTTTTCTAAAATAAAAATAGCCTAAGTTACTCCTTAAAACATCAGCTATATGTCGTCAAAATCGGTGAAAATTCGTTTGGCAAGTTTCCTAACTTGACTCAAAGTACCATTTTTTTTAATCGGACTGCGCTTTAAAATTCTTCTATACAAACTTTAACATCCCTAACCTCATTTGAGGCGTAGTTTTGAAAAACTAATAATGACAAACATTATTACTTAATTATGCAAGTATTTGAGCTAAGTTTCAAGTTCATCAACCAAATTAATAAGATTTTTCATATAAACTGTATCTCTGTTTTCACGAACACAAATAAAGAATTTCAAAAATCGTCTGGTATGTTTCCATAACTTGACTCAAACATTATTTACACCAATTTTAGAGTTAATCAAGCCCCCAATAAAATCCTCCGCTATAAAATTAACTTTTCACCCCTTAGGGGTAGATTTTTGGAAAACCCTGATACACGTTAGTCTTAATTTTTGGTCTCAAGTATAAAAACTGAGTTTTGAGTTAATCGGACCGCGTGTTAAAGTTCTTCCATACAAAATTTGACACCCAATCCCTCCTTGGAGGGGGTAGTTTAGGAAAACTAAAAATGATAAACTTTATAATTTACTTAGATGAATATTCGTGCTAAGTTTCAAGTCTATTAACTCAAGGGATAGGATTTTTCATACAAATTTTCATCCCCTGTTTTACCCCCTTAGGGATGGAATTTCTTCTCACGGAGGCGATCGGCGGCGGCGATCTCTCGCGTCCGAGCCTGGTCCAGGCCATGGTTCGGAGCGAGAGTGCATGGGAGGCCGTCACCTCCTTCTGCGAAGCAGTGATGCTCGCCAAGGAGGATGCGGAACGCGTGAGGAAGAGGCAGCCTCACGCCCTCAGTCGCCGCAGGAGACGCCCTGGGCGGCGGGAATCGCGGGGCGATTTCCGGCCACCGTAGGCGCGGGCCTGCGGACGGTGAGCAGCGGGTAGCTCGCCGTCCGGTAAGGACCAGGCCCGAGTCGACGGCGCGTTGTGTTCCACGCGCGCCTCAAAGAGATGTCAGCAAGTGACGGGGCCCAATAGGGCCGACGCCGCTGGGGTCGCGGGTTGTCTGAAGGGGTTACCGCGGCCCTGGCATAGGCAACTGAAGGAACACGGGTGGGTTTTAGTCAGTAAAAGTCTGACACGCCCTCCCGCTCCACCCAGAGCGGGAGAAGTTATTTGATGATTTCCCACCCTCAAAAAAAAAAAAAAAAAAAAAAGGGATGGAATTTCCAAAAATCCTTCCTTAGTAGATGTTTACACTATATAAGGTATCTATGTGCAAAATTTCAAGTCTCTAGGTCCATTGGTTTGGGCTGTGCGTTGATATACAGGGTGTAAGGCACAGCCCTCCGCAAACTAACAGGGTGCATTCAGCTCCTCATTTTGAATCATATTCCACCGGAAATTTTCTCCGGAAAATTTTCATTTTTTCAATTTTTTTTTTTCAGTTACATTTTCATTATTTCAACGTAAAATTGCATTGTGTGTTCGCAGCACTCCATTTATGTAAACAAAACTGCAAAAAAAAACAGCAAAAAAAAAAACCAGCAATGGATGTTGAAATACTCTAACCAACGATGCGTGAAATCAGCTGTTCACTTTCTGTCTAGCTACAGAGTTCATCGAAGTCACCGCATACCTATTACCTTCCCCTCCCAACCAGTAATAGACGCTCCGATTTGTGCACAAAAACACAAACAAATCAGGTTTATTGGATTCCCTTAACGTTCCTGAAAAAATTTCATGTACCGGTCATCTTAGTATGACATACTGAATTCACCCTATCAGTTTGCGGAGGGCTGTCCCTTACACCCTGTATTAGTCAGTGACTCAGTCAGGACTTTGATTTTTTTATATATATATATTTACCATGTTATTTTAAGACCATAGACTTCTTATAGGTTTTCCTGTAATCTACAGCTATAGAACTATTTTCTATATTTTTTTCAAAATTTTAGGCTCAGTAGTTTCGGAGATAAGGGGGGGTCAATTTTCGTCAAATTTCTTAAATAACTTTAAAACAATATATTTTAAAATTATAAAAAAAATATATTTGAGACCCTCATAGTAAGCCCTTTCATTTGATATGTCACACGGTACAGTTTACAAACTTTTTTTTTTAATTTTCTTATTTTCCCACTAAAAGTGACTCTCATATTCAAAATTCATATATTTACTTTAGCTGTACGTGTTTGGGTCACAGAAATCCATATGTGTACCAAATTTTAACTTAATCCGTCTATTAGATTCGGAGCAAATTGGCTGTGACAGACGGACAGACGGAGAGACAGACAGACAGACAGACACACGAGTGATCCTATAAGGGTTCCGTTTTTTCCTTTTGAGGTACGGAACCCTAAAAAACAGCAAAAAACAAAACTGAAAATAAAAAAAACCAGCAATGGATGTAGAAATGCTCTAACGAACGACGCGTGAAATCAGCTGTTCACTTTCTGTCTAGCTACAAAGTTCGTCGAACTCACCGCATACCTATTACCTACCCCTCCAAACCAGTAATAGACGCTCCGATTTGTGCACAAAAACACAAACAAATCAGAGGGGCAATTCTCGTAATTTTAAGAACGTTCGCATTCTAATCTCCAGTCGAAATCTGTCAAAAAAGCCTATAATTTCCCTACATTTTTGACATTGATTGTCGCTGAGATGACACTGCGACTTGAATTTGAACGTTTTTTAAGTACGAGAATTGGCCCTCAGGTTTATTGGATTCCTTTAACGTTCCTGAAAAAATTTCATGTACCGGTCATCTTAGTATGACATACTGAATTCACCCTATCAGTTTGCGGAGGGCTGTCCCTTACACCCTGTATAAGAGGCCTACAGTAAAATTAAGTAGAAATCGTGAAGTAACCAAGGATAATGTTTTGTATAAACGTATGTAAATGGCTAATGACATTATTTGTTAAGTTATTGAAAGAAATTCAGTTTGTTATGTCTAGACAAAGTTTTATTTACTTTGCCATATCTATTTTAGGCCAAAATACAACCAATAAATTGTAACTAACCTACTTTAAACCACAACATACATATTTAAGTAATAAAATTTATTTTTAATATGGAGATGTATAAAAATGTACCAGGGTCGCATGAACCGCGAACAGATTTCACTGGCCGAGAGCCAATGGCAGGAGGTTGGGCTGCCAAGCCGATTCTCTGCACGGTAATGCGGGCAGCGCTAGATACAGACCAGAGGATAAAGTACTGAGTTTTTAAACAATTTTGTTTGATTGGGTAGTGAGAAGGGAATGGCTTTCGTTCTTTCAAATAATTAAATAACGCATAACACTCAAGTATCTGTCCTGTCTGTGTTTTTTGATAAAGTGAGATTGAACCAAAATTTGAATGGCAGAAGTGCTTCAGTCTGCCTTATACAGGTCATGGCGATCTATGTATGGTACCATCTATAAAAATACAATAAGAGATACAGATATTTAAAAAAACTTTTTTTATAGAAAATACAACCGATTTCCAAAGACAACAAAGTGAAAAATAACTTCTATTTCGAAAGTCTTTCTTCTTCTTTCGGTATCTTTGGCTAAATGTATTTTTTACCAGCACCTTCCGATATTAAAGTTATTTTTCACTTTGTAGTGTTGTTTTTGGAAGCCGGTTGTATTTTTTTTTTAAGTTTTTATTTTTTCACTTTTTAGCTGTGGTGCGTACCCCAAACAAATTCCAATACTGAAGAACTAAACTACTAACTCAAGAACTAAAGTTACATTTCATTAAATTTTATAAGGGACCAACTTTGACTATCTCGAATAAAACAAAAAAAAATCAAATCGGACTAGGTACTCTGTAAAAAGTTATGCGTGGTCATACATAATAAAAATAAAAAAACCGGTCAAGAGCGAGTCGGACTCGCGCACCGAGGGTTCCGTACCATCATTTATATGTAATTTTTGTTGATTTCTGAAAAACTGTGCTATTTAGAGACATCTTTTTTTTTTCCTGTAATCTTTACATAAACTTCTATCACATAATATACACAATAATTTCAGATTTTTCGCTTTGCAAACTTCGGAGATAAGGGGGGGGAACGGTATTTTTTTTACATTTTTCATCAAAAGTCGAAAACTATGAGGCCAAAAAAAAATTTAAAATAATTTGAGAATGTGCAAACAGCGCTCTTTGATATGATACCCCACATGCCCTAGTAGCCCCACTTTAAATTTTTAAGACCCCCTTTCAGTCCCTTTTGCAAAAAAAATATAAATATTTTTATTTCTTTCTTATTTGCAAAATAGTTGAATAAACGTCATCTAAAACTATTCTAAATTTCAAGTTGATAGCATCAGTAGTTCTTGAGATATCCAGCTGTGACAGACAGACAGACAGATAGACAGACTGAGTCACACCATAAGGGTTCCTTTTTATCATTTTGGTACGGAACCCTATAAACAAATATACGTGTGAATTTAGAACCTCCTCCTTTTTTGTCGTCGGTTAAGAAATTCCCCGTTGCCCCGTTTGTCTAGTGTTCGTAAGCGTGACTGAAGAACCGTTTGCCATTAGAAAGTCATTAGTTAGTGGCAACTGTCTTGCCCCCAGTTTAAATCCCATTATTTAAAAATATCTGGCTTCGGGAAATAGGTACAGGCTCTATGTTAAGTTGTAGCTCTAAAATACCAAACAAATTATATAATTATATATTAGATGATTATATATATTATTACTACTAATTGTAGTTGGGTCATTACGAAATCCTCAGTAGCAAGCCGATGCTTTCATATGTGCTTGGATAGGTTCGTCTGCCAGGGCTTGTTAACGTTACCAAATAACAAAATAATAACCGTTACGTAACGTTAATTACAATGTGATACCTTACTAACGTTATCAAAATGTAACGTTACTTGACATTAACGAAAATACGATAAGTAGCGTTAATTTTACCGTTAGTTTAGCAACGTTGCCGTTCCGTACGTAGGTTTATATTTGTGTGCGCTCCGTCGCTTAGCATTGGGTCACGATGCACGGTTGCCGCTCTGCCTTATTAAACGTTATTAAACAATTAACGTTAATAAAGACTAACGATAAAAATAGCATAAATAACGTTAATTCTATTACCGTTATTTTCAAAATTAACGGTAGCTCTGTTAAACAAAGATAACGTTATGATTTTTTACCGGTATTTAAAGACATGTCGTCTCCAATAACATGGGACTATAACCATAACTGACGAACCACCTAACCCTTTGATAATAATGAAATACAGTTTTGATGCCATCCTATGTTAAGAACTTTAAGATCTCTTTTGCACAGCCCTATCAACATCATAGCACAAGATTTGCTACTGGCATCTACACCACAGTAACAGATAGGGTTGACCCAACTTATATTTTAACTTCACCGATATACGAGCAACGTTCATAATGTATGAGATAGAATCGACCGCCCCACCATTACCGAAATTTGGTGGGTCATTAAAATTGTAAAGCAGCTGCTTAGATACAGAAATTAATGGATGCTGGATACAGGATCGATCCGTCAGGTTAAGCTACGCTTGCCGGGGTTGGTCAGTGGATGGGTGACCATCTTTACATACCGAGATTCCTCCGTGCCTCAGAAAGCACGTTAAGCCGTTGGTTCCGGCTGTTATTCGTGGATCTTTGACAGTCGTTACGGTACGTCAGAAGCCCAACTGACAACCAGTCTTATCAAGGGGTATCGTATTACCCAGTAACTGGGTTTTGGAGGATAGGCAGTGGCTCCATGTAAAATACTGGTATTCAGCTGCATCCGGTTAGACTGGAAGCCGACCCCAACATAGTTGGGAAAAGGCTAGGCAGATTGATTGGATACAGTTGATTTGTAATGAATTAAGATTTTTTAATGAAGGGTATGTACTAAGAAATCACTGTAATAATTAGAGATGGTGGATTTAAAAATAAATTTACTTTAAAAAAACCGGGCAAGTGCGTGTCGGACTACGCACAATGAAGGGTTCCGTAGTTGGTATGAAAATACGCCAAGAACAAACTTAACATTATAGTTGAAAAACATGTTCTCCCATACATTCCAACAGTAAATGTAAGTTTGTACCTACACACAATATTGAGAGATTTTTCCTGTAAACTACAGGTATAGACCTGAATCTGGATCTGATCTGAATTTTTTTCCAAAATTTTAGGCTCAGTATTTTTTTAAATAACTTTAAAATTATAAAAAAAAATATATATTTGAGACCTTCATAGTAAGTCCTTTCATTTTTTATGTCACACGGTACAGTTTGCAAAACTTTTTTAAATTTTCTTATTTGCCCCCTAAAAGTGACCCGCATATTCAAAATTCATTTATTTACTTTAGCCGTACGGTTTGAGTCACAGAAATCCATAATATGTGTACTAAATAAATAAATTAAATAAATTTCAACTTAGTCGGTCGATTAGATTCGTAGCAAATTGGCTGTGACAGACAGACAGACACACGAGTGATCCTATAAGGGTTCCGTTTTTTCCTTTTGAGGTACGGAACCCTAAAAAGTAAAAACCGACTTCAAAAGCCTAAAACGAATACTATAACTTTCATAAAATACTTAACAGCTTCTGTCGATGCCAAGCTAAGGTGCATTGAAGAATTGAAGACAACGACTTCAGAAGCTGTTATGCTGTTAAGCATTAGATATCTACATTGTAATGTTTTGCATGTCAAATGTCTGACCTTGTACTAGGAACTCAACCACTGACTTTAAGACCAACAATGTACCAGTACTTACGGCAAATAAAATGATTATGATTATGATTAAGTTTGTTTAAATATCCAACCGATGCACCCGTTGGATATTTACACAATTGTTTTATTTCACCACCGCAGTGGGTTGAATGTTGGTGAACCCCGGAATAAGTATAATTTCTACATTTATATCTGTAATTCGTATGGTGTTAATAATAAAAAAATATTGTATTCTGTTTACTTATAAGTATTCTAATCCTGTTATTATATTCACGCACCACACCAAGTAATCTTAAAAATATCTTGTTGTCTTCAGTTTTATTTAAGTAACATTAGTTAGTATACAGCGTTACTAAAAACTAATGCTGTATAGTTGTTTTATCTCACGAAAGCGGGTGAGCATACTTGTAGATGTAATGCGTATAGACACGCGCTCTTGTGTGCGTACCTGCAGGTAGCGCGCTCCCGAGCTTACGCACACAAAGACAATGTGCATGTAACATTTACACATACAAGTATGACTCGCCCGCTTTCGTGTAGTAAAACAACTATACATATGCCTTTTTGTTTTAGAACAAACCTGCAGTGACACAGTTTCATGCTGTCATTTACACCCGAAGGGAAGAAACCTAGAAAGACAGATAGTTTTCAAATCTCTTGGGAAAATAATGACTGATTACTCCCAAACATAAAACGTCCCCATCTCTTAAAACTTGCTACTTGAAAATTCCATCCTGAAAACAGTTTTTGACATCTAAGAAATATGGTTCCTCTCTCAGGACATAGCTTATTCAAAGTACGGTATACAAAATGTTATGAAACAGCTTGAGTAAGTATTTATCAGGTTCGAGGCAGCAAAGTTGCATGTTTTCTTGCGTTGGGCCCAAAGTTGAGTATAAACTATTTAGCGACATAGCTGAGGCGTTCTCAGTAAATTGTGTTAGCGAAGCATCTTGCGCTTACAGCTTGGAAACGTCGAAAATTTTCACGAACTTGGTGAGGTAGGAAACTGTAGAATGAGGGTTGTTGTTGATGAGGGATGAGGGGGGATGGGTTGTTTATTTGGGAGGTGGTTCAAGAAATCTTTGGTTCTCAAAGCTTAAAAATAGCATATCAGAAGATCAATTCCCGTAATTAAAAATTATCTAAGTCTAGTTACGTATCATTTCAGCGATATTCTATCTACCTATCTGTATAAATAAAAAGAGAAGTCCTGACTGACTGACTGATTGACTGACTCATAAACGCCCAGCCCAAACCCTTGGACCTAGAAAGCTGAAATTTTGCACAGAGGTTCCCTTTATAATGCAGACAAGGAATAAGGAAGGAATTCCCGGTAGTATGTTCCCGTGGGATATTTTCCGACATCCACGCCGCGGGAAGCCGCGGGCGAAAGCTAGTCAATGTATAAAATGTATGAAAGGTAGAGCTAATTTTGACAGATTCAGATTGAGATTAGAATGTACTTCATAAAAATGTAAACCGGTTCAGTCATTTGGGAGATACCACAGACAGATACAAAGATACACACGTTAAACTTATGACACCCCTCTGTTTCCGTCGTCGGGGGTAAAAATACGGGAGTTGCCCCTCAGTTGGCAAACAAATGAAAAGCGGATACCACTTCATAAGATACTAGCAGCATCATAGTGATTGCCACGATAAGTTACCGCCATGAGAGATAAATACATAACCCTATGCCTTCTTCCCTTGTCAGTTGGCAAACAAATGAAAAGCGGATACCACTTCATAAGATACTAGCAGCACCATAGTGATTGCCACGATAAGTTACCGCCATTAGAGATAAATACATAACCCTATGCCTTCTTCCCTTGTCAGTTGGCAAACAAATGAAAAGCGGATACCACTTCATAAGATACTAGCAGCATCATAGTGATTGCCACGATACGTTACCGCCATGAGAGATAAATACATAACCCTATGCCTTCTTCCCTTGTAGGTAGGCAGAAACTACAAAACGCCACCTACTGCTACGATCCTTACATACTCCTTTTGCTTCGTTTACGTACAGGGGGCCTAGACAAAATCCTTTTTCTCTTAACTGTTAACGCCAGCGGTAAGATCAAAAATTATATATGTAGTTGACAGCAGCTCAGTCACGTGACATCTCTGAAGCTAATGTCAACTACCAACTACCTATCTGCCATCTAACTAACTATGTGGGTTTTAGTCAGTAAAAGTCTGACACGCCCTTCCGCTCCACCCAGAGCGGGAGAAGTCATTTGATGATTTCCCATCCACAAAAAAAAAAAACTCCATACAATTTGATCGTTCCATTGCCGTTAACGCTTACAGAAAAGGGATTTTGTCTAGGTCCCCTGGTCTACACGCACGCAGGTTTTGACTGCTATACACCTGACCTTTCTGAAGAACATCACCAATAAGGTCACTATACAGGGTGGCCGGAACATTGACGTCCAAAAATAAAATTTCGATCCCTCGTATCGTGGGGTATTCGAATCACCCCCATGTATGTTCCGCGACGTTTTCGAGTTATGAATTTTTTTCTGAATGTTTGAAAATTTTCGACCTGACCAACCTAAAAAAATTCTAAAAAAAAAGTAGAGGGTTTTATCGAGTTTCTTTTTTTGCAACTGAATTTTCATAAGTAGTACTTTTATGCATAAAATAATCAGCTTCGTAACTGTGATGAAAGTTATGAAAATGTTGATCTAAAGTGAAAAATTTACGTTCGGTAAATTATGACTCAAATTTTCAACTTTAAATTAAAAATCTTAACAGGTGACTTCATAATTCCTAAGTAGACTTCAAGAATGCGCCAGACTCTCAGCTTTCATAATCATAAAAAAAAATGAAGTACTTAATAGGGCTACTTTGTTTAAAATCGGCCTTCAAAGACAGCGAGGTGGAAAAATTCTTAAAATTACCCATCTGAGTAATTATTTTTTTTTGGCTATTTTCTCGTTCCTAAGGTTAATTAATGATAAGAATACTGAAAACTAACCAACAAATAGTTTCAGAGTTGGGTAAGAAAAGTTTTACGTAAAAGTGGTTTTGAATAAAACACAGATGATAATGTGAAAAAAGTACTTAATTTATTTTTAACATTTACAAAAGGTTTTCAAAGTGGCCACCACCAGCAGCAATACACATTCTACACCTACGTAAAAAATTGTCTGGCAATCGTCTAAAAGCGTCTCTGTTCTCTCTCACAACACGTTCAGCTTCTGCAATCAACTGCCTCAGCTCTTGTTCACTTGAACAGTCTCGGGCGTATGCTATTTCCTTGTAATAGCCCCAAATAAAGAAATCGATGGGGTTGAGATCAGGTGAGCGTGGAGGCCACCTAATTGGTCCGCTGCGTCCGATCCATCTGTTGGGGTATGTTTCATCTAAGTAATTTCGGACCTGGGTTGCATAGTGACACGGGGCGCCGCCGCCGTCATTTTGCAACACCATGGTTCGTCTGAGTTCGAGATTCACATCTGCCAGCAACAATGGAAGTTCATTTTCCAAAAAGTTTTTGTATGTTTCTCCATCAAGTCTGGACGGCAGTTCAAACGGACCAATTAGTTCGCCATTGAGGATACCAGACCACAAGTTAACGCTGAAGCGATGTTGAAATGTCGAAGCTCTCACTTCGAGTGGATTTTCATTCGCCCACGTGTGGTAATTATGAATATTGAATATTCCGGATCGCTCAAATCGAGACTCATCTGACCATAAAACTTTATTGAAAAATCCAGGATCCTCTTGCTCTTTTCGTAACATGGTTTGGCAAAAATCAACGCGCAATTGGTGATCTGTAGGCAGTAAATCTTGGACTCGTCGGATGTGGAACGCGTGGTATTCTTCATCGTGAAGAATGTCTTGGATAGAAGTCCTTGGGATGTTCAGAGCACGAGCCATACTTCTCGTACTCGTAGACGGATTTCGCTGAACTTCTTCCAGCACCATTTCTCTGCGATCCGGGTTAGCTCTAGGGATTCCTTCATGACTGCCGCGTCGACCAGGAATGCGGCCTGCCATCAAAGTGTTGTGCGTGTTAATAAAAACACGATGGTCGGGATATCGCTCAGGTTGCGGCCCACCACGACGTTGAAGTTGTTCGCGATACAGTCGCGCTGCTTCATGGCCGTTTCCTTGTGCAACTCCATAAAAATAATGCATTTCTGCATATTCACTTAAAGTGTAACTCATTTTTTACACTTCCACGTAAAAAAAGTCCAAATCAGAATGCAAAACACAGTCCAATAAACGAGCAAAGTAGTCAAACAAGTAGGCAGCGGAGTCCGTGGGCAAAGCGAGTGTGGTAAAGACAAAATGGCGACACGCGTATAGCAGTAAACACAATGTGAGTACGACTGAGGTACTTGTTTTGCGTTGGCTTCGGTTGCGCGCCTTGCGTGAGAGAGATAGCAATAATTCGGTCTCTTTTCCTCTCGGTCCATTGTTATTGCAGGTAAAAGAGTTGCACCCTCGTTTACAACCCATAGTCCACGAGAACGGATCGCGCAAAATTCATTAAACTAACATTTAAAAAAATCTCCGTGTTTAAATCTTAGCTTTCCTGCAGTCATTTTTGGTTAGCAAACTAAATAACCTTAGGAGCGAGAAAATGGAAAAAAAAAATTTATTAATCAGATAGCTAATTTTAAGAATTTTCCACCTCGCAGTCTTTGAAGGCCGATTAAGGCCAAAGTTAGCCCCATTAAGTCCTACGTTTTTTAATGATTATGAAAGTTGAGAGTCTGGCGCATTCTTGAAGCCTACTTGAGAACCACGAAGTCACCTGTTTAGATTTTTAATTTGAAGTTGAAAATTTAAGTCATAATTTACCGAACGTAAATTTTTCACTTTAGATCAACATTTTCATAACTTTCATCACAGTTACGAAGCTGATTATTTTATGCATAAAAGTACTACTTGTGACAATTCAGTTGCAAAAAAAGAAACTCGATAAAACCCTCTACTTTTTTTTTTAGAATTTTTTTAGGTTGGTCAGGTCGAAAATTTTCAAACATTCAGAAAAAAATTCATAACTCGAAAACTATGAAAAGTCGCGGAACATACATGGGGGTGATTCGAATACCCCACGATACGAGGGATCGAAATTTTATTTTTGGACGTCAATGTTCCGGCCACCCTGTATGTCTTCCTAGGGCGTCCCCTCCAGGCGTTTTCATTCACATCTGCCTTGAAATACCTACACAAAAGTATGCAAGTAGCTTGCATATCGTGCCATTTTTTTTTTGTGGGTATCATCAAATGACTTCTCCCACTCTGGATGGAGAGGAAGGGCGTGTCAGATTTTTACTGACTAAAACCCACCCGTGTTCCTTAATTTGTCTATGCCAGGGCCACGGTATCTCTTTCGAACCACCCGCGACCCCGGCGGCACCGGCCCTATCGGACCCTATCATTGCTGACATCTCTTTGCGGCGCGCGTTAAACACAACGCGCCGTCGAACCGGGCCTAGTCCTTACCGGACGGCGAGCTATCCACTACTCGCCGTCCGCAAGACCGCGCCTACGGTGGCCGGGAATCGGCTATCGACTCCCGCCGAGTCTCCTGCAGGGCAGGGCGTCTCCTGCGGCGAGTGCCATAACAACTGATTGCATGAATATCACAATGGCATGCCAGCTACCAGCGTAACTTTTTACAAGCTACAGGTATGTGTATTCCCGCCATTACTTCCACGAAAAAACTTTTGAGTGCAACCTTTCGGTTTATCAGGATAACAGCAGAAATATCACCTTTTCGCCTCCAAAATCCACCTTACCACAAAAAAACGATAAAAGATCACTCTAAAACCCCTATCTTAATAGCTGCCGGTTAAAATACAATTTTGGTCAAAAGGCAAGGTTCGGTCTATTGACGTGACATGGCGCATCCTGTAAATGCATTTCAACACGAAGTGCCGGAAAATTTTCACTGCAAAGTGCTCCGGGTTTATTTTTTCGTTGTATTGGGTTATCATTATCGAATGCGGTGTTGAACATGGAGGAGCTCGTGGCTAAGTAATAACGGCCGCACGGGTCGATCTGTCAGGTTAAGCTACGCTTGCCGGGGTTGGTCAGTGGATGGGTGACCATCTTTACATACCGAGATTCCTCCGTGCCCCGGAAAGCACGTTAAGCCGTTGGTCCCGGCTGTTATTCGTGGATCTTTGACAGTCGTTACGGGTCGTCAGAAGCCCGAAAGTCTGACAACCAGTCTTACCAAGGGGTATCGTATTACCCAGTAACTGGGTTGTGGAGGTCAGATAGGCAGTCGCTCCATGTAAAATACTGGTATTCAGCTGCATCCGGTTATACTGGAAGCCGACCCCAACATAGTTGGGAAAAGGCTAGGCAGATTGGTTTTGGTGTTGAACATGGGTGTAGTCGTCAACTGTTTTGTGACAAATAATTTCCAAGTTTGGCGAACTGATTCTTTATAACCTCGTTTAGTACAACTACTGAATATTAAAGTCCTATTAAAGGATTGTCACAATCACAGTTCTTGATACCGATTAGTACTTAGGTAAATGCAGAAAATCCCAAGCAACATTTTTACTACAACACATCTTTTGCTTTTCCACCATTTCTCTACATGGTCATGACATGATCTGACCAAGATTATGTCTGGACTTTAAAAGAGACTATGACCAACTTTGTGAAAAGAAACTCAGTTGTTTCGGCCTTTCCTCTCAGAGTAGTCAGATAGGGAAAGCCGACGTCATCTAATTTTTAAAATATGATTGACATGTAAAAGTGTTTGCACAAAACTATTTACACAAATAAAATCATTTATCAGTTTTAATTACACCACTATAAGGCAGAATAGAAAGCATACATATTGTTTCCAGTATACCTACAGATAAATTATTCTTATTCTACTCTTAGATGGTTACTAGTTTCAGTCTCGTTCAAAATCAAAATCAAAAATCATTTATTCAAATTAGGCTGAGAATCAGCACTTTCTGATCGTCAAAATCATTATAAGACAGTCCCCACAAAACGGCCGCCCTTCACCAATTCCTAGTGCTAGCTGGGAAGAAGAAGTGGCGCATCAAAATCACCAGCAGCACAGCTGTCTGTTCAGTTAGAAGAACTTGATGGGCCAAAAGAAATCACCCTATTGCTCTATGCTCTTATTTTTGCAAATGGCGGCCAATGTCAAATCTGTTTTGACATTTGTGGACTAGACAGATGTAGAATACAAGTGAACAAGCCATGGAGCGATACACTAACCAAGAACGCGGAATAATCGTGTCTATTGAAGAAATATTAAGAAATGAAGTGTAGTGATTTGCACTGACGTGTGCCCGATTTAACCGTTCCAAACTTTTTTGTGGGGTTTTTTGAAGCCTTGTGTTTACGTGAACAAGCCTGAGACCCTGGAAGCCCTCAAGGACAACATTTGATACGAGTGCGAGAATCTGTCACCCGAAGTTGTCGCCGAAGTGATGAAAAATGCCATAAAACGAGCCCGTATGGCAATCATTTGGCCGATATCATCTTCTCGACTTGAACAATAAAATTCTAAAGGTTCAAATAAACATAATCAAAAAACAGAATCGAAGTTTTTCATTTGGAAAAAAAATAAGAGCCAAACAACATCGGATGACTTCTTTTGGCCCACCTGTTATATTATATACGCAAAATAATTTACGCAACACAAAACATTAAATTAAATTATTTGGTAAACAAAACACAAGATACAATTTTTATTAATTTGAGCTGGTTATAGATTTCACGTCCATATTGGAACGAACGGGGTTCTGATGTACGACCAATTGATTTACTGGACAGTCATCTGCCTAGCCTTTTCCCAACTATGTTGGGGTCGGCTTCCAGTCTAACTGGATGCAGCTGACTACCAGTATTTTACTTGGAGCGACTGCCTATCTGACCTACATAACCCAGTTGTGGGTATCGTCTTACCCAGTAACTGGGTTGATACCCCTTGGTAAGACTGGCTGTCAGACTTTCGGGCTTCTGACGACCCGTAACGACTGTCAAAGATCCACGAATGACTGCCAGGACCAACGGCTTAACGTGCTTTCCGAAGCACAGAGCGGTCTTGGTATGTTAAGATGGTCACCTATCCACGGAACAACCGCGGCAAGCGTAACTTAACCTCATCGATCGACCCGTGCGGCTGTTATTACTTAGCCACAAGGTAATCGATTATCGATTTACTCGATTAATCGATTTACTGGACAGTAATGAGCTATTTTATTTACTGCTTGATTTTCTTAAAAAAACATCCTCTCTTAATACCCGTAAACAAATCTAAAGTATAATTTATTTGCAAATCATTGTAATCGTTCATGTAAACGCCAAATAAATAAAAAGGATCTCAGATCTCTACTCATACTTTATTAAAATAGGTATGTCAGCTCTGTCGTGCTCTTGTTGACAAAATACAACTCCCTTGCTTGAACACAAAGATAACGCTTATGAATATATGAACCTTGTCGAGAAAAGACTAAAGTACATTTTGCAATCAATGGACGGTAAAGTTAAGTTTGTGAATGCTTATTCGAATTACAACGCCCTACGTTCAAGAGATCAGTAATGCGTTCTAAAAGTTGATTTGATCCACAAGTAGTAGATTCGGGTTGAATTTCAGAGAGACAAACGTAATATGTGGAGCCAATATATTAGTATTGGTGTTGGCTAGGTGTGCCAACAAATAAAACGAACTACGAGAACAAGAAACAAGTCAAAGGATCCGTACAAAATTTTGATAAAGCAATGGAATCTTGTACAGTCAGCAACAAAAGTCGATTAACACTTGTGTTTTCTAAATCTTAATTATTGAGAAAAATACTTCATTAAAATCGGAACACATGTAAATTTTAAAGAAAATTAACTCTTAACTAAAAAATGAAATGCTAAAAAGCAGGTTATCGTATCATTTTGTGTTAATTTAGATGAAGTCAAAAAGTAGCAGTGTTAACTGACTTCTGTTGCTGACCGTACATTACCTACTGACATCGGTGAAGGAAAACATCGTGAGTCAACTCTCGGTGCTGAGCCGAGCTTCTAGAATCCAACAGAGTGCATCGCAGCGCGTCGAAAAACACACTGTGGGATTTTCAACAATCGGCGCTAAAGTAGAGCGTTGAAAAAAAAAAATTGCCGCGATATTTTTACGACCATGCGAACGTCGGCTTATCCATTTTATTTAGCAATGATTTTACTAATAGGTTATTCAAATTCAAATATTTTATTTCAGATATAAAATCCATATGATGTTAGTAGTAATATAAATTAGCCTAATGTTAGTATTAAATTAAATTAGCAATGAACTGCAGACTTATTCAAATAAACCAGTGTACCGCTGAACGAATAGTTCAACGGTACACCAGCCTACCCGGACAAGTGTGTCTGAACTCTTACCCATCTTTGTAAGAGGGCAGAGTCCCACCGGTCTGAGAACATGTTATATTGTAGATAGCTAAATTTAGGCCACTACTGCAATTCTTTCATTTTCCAATAGAAATGATCAGCTCTATAACCTATCTCCAAACATTATCTAATTCTACTATTAAAAAACAGTTGCAATGTATGTACCTACGAGTAATTCAATTTTCTCTTACGTAAGTTTATTGTATTATGTACCTGTCTAGGAATAGACAATGGCGTCTCGATATACTCCAGAGAATTGCACTATGCATATTGTAACAAGGTGAAACACCTTTAAAGAATCTTATTTTGCTAGAACCTAGACAGTAGTTAGTTCGGTGTCTGTCTGCAGTTATCTATACCAATCTATACTTCTGTAGGTACTAATATTATAAAGAGGTTTTTGTGTGTTTTGTGTTACAACGTGTCGTTTTGAATCCTCGTCAAATTTAAGGGTGTGGTATAGACCATCAAACCGAACAACTTTTTCCATGGCACCAACATCGTAATCGGGAAAAAATAATTAGCCGCCGTCATTTGCGTCGAGTAGGTATTGAAGGTTTTTAGCGGACAGTTGAAATTTTTTTCGCGAATACCATGTTGGTCCCATGGAGTTATTCGGTTTGATGTTCTGTACCACACCCTGAAATTTGATGAGGATGCAAAGCGACATTTTGTATAGCCGTGAAGCTTCGGTACTACGTATACAATTCCGAAAATTCTTTCAGTAATGGGAAAATACAGATTGCCAAGTGCCATAGTATACGAGGTCTAACTTAAATAACGCACAACCTCTTAAGGGGTCATTGTACTCATCAATATGAATAACTTTTACTGTGGGACTAAACTTGAAATCGCAAAAAAAATCAGCAGTTCCCTACACTTTGACGAGTTAAGGCTCTTACAGACAGAGGCGATATCGCGTCGCGACGTAACGGTGTTGCGACGCGATAATATCGCAATATCGCTCGCGATATCGCCTCTGTCTGTAAGAGCCTTTATGCGAACATAAATGTAGGCAACAGCAGTTTTTATATCGCGATTTCAGGATTGGTCTAACAGTTAAGGTTGTTCATAATGATGAATGCAATGACCCCTTAATAGGTTGTGCGTTATTTAAGTTACACCTTATACATTTTATGTTGAAACAATTTTCACTCGGACGAAGTCGCGGGCAGAAGCTAACGCTGTATTATTTTTTTATGTAAAAGCCAAAAATAATAGAAATGACGATTAAAGTGATCACGATTAAAAAGAAGAATAGTATATTTAGCATAGTAACAAAAAAGCTTTTGCAAAAAAAACAAACAATCGATATTATTTTTATAACTAGCTAAATTATTATCTACGTAAAAAAAAAACATCTACCTAGCCTTTTCCCAACTATTTTGAGGTCGGCTTCCAGTCCAACCGGATGTAGCTGAATACCAGTATTTTACATGGAGCGACTGCCTATCTGACCTCCACAACCCAGTTACTGGGTAACACGATACCCATATAACATAACACCAAAATAAAGCAAGTTTACAGTGGCAACTATATAATATACGTACTGGTGCGTATGAGTATTTATATATGCAGATATTAAACTTGTCCATCTAAAGAGGTGGAATGGAGTTCCGTTAAGGGGTAGATCTTTATAAAATATATTTATAATTTTACAAAACTCTGCCTTCATCTTGATAATTCTGAAATGAATGTTGATAGCATCCTGTTTATAGCCTAACTAGTGACCAAGCCCTGCTTCGCACGGTTTTCACGATTTTTATGACTCGACTTGATAAAACATGAAGGTTTATATGTATCTATCTAAGTATATAAACAAAAAGAGAAGTCCTGACTGACTGACTCATCAACGCCCAGCCCAAACCCTTGAACCTAGAAAACTGAAATTTTGCACAGAGGTTCCCTTTATAATGTTGACAAGGAATAAGGAAGGATTTCCCAGTAGTATATTCCCATGGGATATTTTCCGACATCTAGACGGGCGAAGCCGCGGGCAAAAGCTAGTATTATATATTAGTTAAATATTATGTACTTTATACATAAACCTTCCGGAATAAATTCTCTAAATGATATTGAAAACCGAATCAAAATCCGTTGCGTAGTTTAGAAGAACAAAGCGATCACACAGACAAACACAAAAAGAGTCTTTATCACACTACTACGAGTACCTATTATACAGGGTGCAATTGAACACATGCGACAAAATTTAAGGGGGTGTTCTACGCATCAATATGAACAACTTTTACTATGGGACCAAACCTGAAATCGCGAAAAAATAATCAGCTGTTCAGTACATTTCGACGAGTTTGATGTAGATAAATGTACTGAACAGCTGATTTTTTTTTCGCGATTTCAGGTTTGTTCCCATAGTAAAAGTTGTTCATATTGATGCGTAGAACACCCCCTTAAATTTTGTCGCATGTGTTCAATTGCACCCTGTATAGGCGAAAGTTTGAGAGTTTGTGTGTGGGGGTGTGTTTGAATGTTTGTTACTTCTTCACGCTCAAACGGCTGGACTGATTTGGATAAAATTTGGTATGTAGATAGCTTATACCCTGGATTAACACATAGGATACTTTTTATCCTGGTCTACGCGGGTGAAACCATGGGATGCAGCTAGTTTTATAATAAGTTTTATAATAAGTACTAGCTGCGCCCCGCGGTTTCACCGCCGTACACCGGGTAAAAAGTAACCTATTTGTTAATCTAGAGTATGAGCTATCTACGTACTAAATTTCATCTTAATCGGTCCAGCCGTTTGAGCGTGAAGGAGTAACAAAAATACACACTCACAAACTTCCGCCTTTATAATATAAGTTAACTAGGCATTTTTATTTTATTATTTCTGCATGTCCATCTTAAAACGTTATAAGTATCAAATATCCATCCCTTTGAGAAAAAAGCGTCTGCGTATTTACAAAGAATAACTAGTTAAATAAAAAGACACCAGTAAATTGTTAGGTCTTTTTCAAGGAAATTCCTGATGGCTAGTTCGCTTTTACTACAACCCGTACGTTTATTAAAACCCTTAAGGTAACATTTACCAGCATGGAACGATATATTATTATAATTAACACACACGTACCCATCACACCATCACCTACACTCTCACTGAAACTCACACACCCACACATACTCACCCCCAAATCATTAAGCCACTTTTGGCACCAGATTTGTTTTACTTTCGTTTTTAATTATCCATTTTTAATTATTATTATTATTATTTTTTTTTTTTCATTTTTGGTATTATTAATTTGTAATAATGTATAATAATATGTACAACCTTTATGTTGATTTAATACAGTCATAGGTTATTAGTGAGTTGTCCGATGGAGGGTAAGCCTGGTGATCTGTAATACAGGTTTTACCTACAACAGACACCAGTCTCTATTAAGGGTTATCTTGACTTTGTACTGTGTTGTACTATGAAAGGGCAAGCACTTAGGCCACTCGGGCGAGAGGGAACCAACTATCTCAGTACCTGGTCCTAGTAGTAGTACTTATGTTACTTTTACGGGTTCTGGAAAAAATCTTCGATACAACCCTTTATAAGTAGGTACAGGATGTAAATGTAAACAGTGGCAATCTTTTAAGAGGTCATTGTACTAATTATTATGAACAACTTTTACTATGGAACCAAACCTGAAATCCCGAAAAAATACAAGCTGTTCAGTACATTTATGTTCGCATAAGTCGTCAAAATGTAAGGAACAGCTGACTTTCTTTAATTTAACAGATCGATGTCACGACAGGATTCACTAATTCATTATTTTTGGGACCAGTACAAAACGATGGTTTTGAAAGAGCATTTAAACTTATCAATGTTAAGTACATTTTAATATTTATCTAATCAAAATAGTTTCTCTAAAGCAGCGGCTTTACCCTGAAAATTACACCGCAATCACCAATTAAAATGCAGATAAGTGCCAACGGCCTTGAGTGGTAGGTAAGCTTGCGCGTTCTGTGCTGAGCTCATGCAACGCGTGCTACGTCCACCCAGTAATAGGACTCGCCCATCAAGGAGCGCTCTCCTAAATTAGACGCATTATTCATTTATTACACACTAGCACTTCCCGCGAGGCTACGCCCGTGTGGATGTCGGATATATCCCAAGGGAACAAAAATCTTTCCATATTCCTTGTCTTCATTAGAAAGGGAACCTCTGTAGAAAATTTCAGCATTCTAAGTCCAATGGTTTGAGCTGGGTGTTGATAAGTCAGTCAGTGAGTCAGTCAGGACCACAGAACAGATAACTTTATCTGTTCTGTGGTCAGGACATCTATTTTTATTTATATAGATAGATAAAATAATATATAATAATAATGTACATTTAAACACCTGTATTATAAGATAATTAATTAAATTATCTTTAAAATAGTGACGGTTTCATGAAAATACGCTTGATACTTTTTGCGTGATTCTCAGTTTTTTATGCGCGTTAGACATAACTTTACAAATTAATTACACTATGTAATATAAATATAATCTAAAATATTCACATGTTAAGTTATTAAGAATATGCTCTAATTTAACATAGGTACATTTTTTCCAAATCATTAAAGTTCAGTTTAAAATCGTTAAAAGTCTCTTATCGTCGCCTTAATTAAACTCTCATTTTACAGTTATTTGAGTGTTATTATTGTGGAATCGAGTCAAATAACTAAAACAGCCACACAGACCAAAATCCTAAATATAAATTGGCAAATGATAGCTAATTATTATTTGCACTCGACCTTAAATACAAATTCCTCTAGACAGCTGCCCCTTAACTTGCAATATCTATTACCGGCCCGTCATTCACCCCTGGTGTACACTGTACACCGTACGGACTCGTTAACGCAAAGGTTGGCCCCCATTGATTGCGATGTAGCCCATGAGTGGCGCCCGTCCGTGTGTGAACCAAGCTTTATGCACTGAGTAATGCGGAATTGTAAGGGTTATTGGAAAAATGAGGGGTGAAATGTAGGGGTTAAGTGGGGGATGTAATGAATTATTTAAATTGAGAATGAAGAAAAAGTTTTTTGCAAGCGAAAAAAAATATCAATGCGGTCCGACGGTTTAATAAAAGAAATTAAATTTCAATGATTTTCGACTGTTCAAATCATTAAGACGGTACTTACGGCAAATGTTATTGAGTAGTAAAAATGTGGTAAAGTATTACACTAGCAAAAATCACTTTTTTACTTTATCAAAAAAAAAAAGGATCACGAAACATTAAAAAGCACAATAACATTAACAAAGAAAACTTTCATAATAATATGAATTGGTATTTTAAACCAAATTGGTTATCGAACCGTCATTCGCTTACCATTTGTATGAAAATACTGTATTTCACACACACTCTCTCACAAAACAATCAACAGATTTGCCGCAGCGCACCTTTGACAGATTTAAGCTTACTGTCCACTGGAGTATAAAAATACGCTGCCTGTACCTTGCATCCTAATTTAAACCCGCGAATGATGGTATCAGTGAGATGGTCTTGATTTTTCAAATCTTATACTGAAAAGATTACCCACCAAAAACATTTTCATGTAAAATGTTGCCAAGACGAGACCACATATAGCTCGCACTGACAAAAAGCTATCAGATCTCATGTAGAGTCAAGCTTCTAACTCTACACGACATAGCTCTCCAAGCCCTAACTTCACAAACTCTACACCTTAGTCAAAATATGAGGCTTGGCCGTTTCGTTCGTACCCTAAGAATTTTTATGATCATCAGTGATTCAGTGACGAAATCGGGGTATTTTAGATATCAATAAAATCTAAAGTATAAGAGCTATGCAATTAAAACTTTATAGGTTTAATAAGTCAACCACTGATATCAAATCCCGAAAATTTTGTTTAGCTGTTATAATCCAAACCCAAGTTAAGAAGCTTCAAAAATACGACGAAGTGCTTCGAGAAAAGTTAGGTAGTGCCCTTGCGCTTCGCTTGGCTCGTCTTGGCGGCGGCACTCCCGTGCCCCCAGATTCGTGGGCTCAGAAACTATTAGCGTAAAAGTGGAACAAGAATTTAAAATTCAAAAATCGTTTATAGGTACAAATAGATTGACAAAGGACTGCCCCCAAAACGCCTAAGCAAAAGCTTACCTTTACCCGTAAGCTGACAAGAAGTGCTGCTAGAAGCTTCCCTGCAAGTGATCCGGTTGCTATGGAAACTTAAGAAATGCCTAACAAGTAACAGTAGACAATAGAGTTAATTGATTAAAATCTTTTCACACATAATATCCTCAAAGAATTTATCGCTCGAACTCTTCAATAAGCGCAAAAACTCACCGAAAATTCCTCCACAGTGTACAGCAAATACAAACTAGTCGTCTCGAACGATTTTTGAATGCATCGTGTGCACGACTGTACCAATTACTCGTGCGGCCGGCCTCCGCGGAATATTCCAGACTGACCCAACTCAGAGCGATTTTAAATTGAATTTTTGAGAATTACGACGACAATTTTCAGAGTAACCTGGAATTTAGGGATGCATGTTGTGGACAGGGCCTTTGGTTTTGTAAATAGTGAAAGGGAAGTGAGTTTATTTGGTGGCACCTACAAATAATGATATTATATACGTGTCTTGACACACATATAATCTGTAACGATTTTTTTTTTTTAATTATTGTACCGTGTTTTTCTGAACTGAATAAAGTTTTTTTTATTTTTTTATTCACAGGTAATATTCAAACTTCCTTATTATTAAACGCGGAGGATAGTTACAACCAGTATACACCAGTTTCACCATAAATTTTTGGGTCTTTCAGAGTATCATTGAAGTTTTCAGTATATCATACAGTGTGTGTATCAATAATTCAATAGCCGCATCGTACAATAGTTAGAATACTAGATCAAAATGGCTAAAAACACAAAATAATTATCTAAAACGCTCAAAATACAGCAGCTGCAGATTGTGTGATAAATAAAAAAAAAACTGGGCAAGAGCGAGTCGGACTCGCGCACAGAGGATTACTTTCCGATTTCATAAAAACTTTACTATTTAGAGACATCGTTTTATTTTTCCTGTAATCTATACGTAAGCTTCTATCACATAGAATCATTTCAGATTTTTCTCTTAACTTAACTCTTAACTTCGGACATAAGGGGAACGGTATATTTTTTTTACATTTTTCATGAAAAGTCAAAAAATATGCGGCCTAAAAATAAAAATTGTTGAGAATGTGCAAACAGCGCTCTTTCATGTAACATCTCACATAATCATAGTTGCCCCAATTCAAATTTTTCAGTATCTGTTGCAAACAAAAAAAAATGTTTTTATTTATTTCTTATTTGCAAAATAGTTGGGCAACCGTCATCTAAAACTGATCGAAATTTCAAGTTGATAGCATTAGCAGTTCTTGAGATATCCAGCTGTGACTGACGGAAAGACAGACAGACACACTGAGTCGCATCATAACGGTTCCTTTTTACCATTTTCGTACGGAACCCTGAAAATCAAATGATGTAATAACAGACGTTACTAGCGTCTCCTCTAAAACTTAACGCCCGTATATTTTATTTTATCCACCTCCAATTTTCAGAGCAACGAATACATACGTACATTTTGAAATTACTGTGCCGTCAATTCTGTGTTCGGAAAATGGCTTTAGAGATGCACTTTTCATGGTTATGTTTACGTTTCTGCATTTTGGAGTATCACAGTTTATCAACATCGTAAAATCATGGATATCGTGCATTGCGCCCCGAGATTGTCTCATGCTGAGGAGGATTAAACCACGTTGGAGTTTTCAGAGCGTTAGGTAAGCCTAGATTTGTGTACGATGTTTTCCTTCACCGCAAATTAGAGGGGTCAAAAGGTTTATTGGTATCTCTTTTATCTAGAATATATCCATCTAAAAGATTAGGGTCTATTTGCAAAAGAGAGATAGAAAAACTGGCCAAGTACATGTCTGACCACGCACAATGAAGGATTCCGTAGTTGAAAAGTATTTATCCCAAAAACAAACATAACATTTTAGTTGAAAAACACGTTCATGTTCATGTTTTTATTCCAGGTCTATTCTCCAACTGCAAAAAGTTTGCAATCCCAAAAAATATTTTTTATGTGATGAAATTACAATTTAACTGTTTTCAGACTTTTTTATTTACTTGAGACCTTGCTTCTTGCCAAATTTCATGATTCTAGCTCAACGGTAAGTACCCTTTAGGTTTTGATTTAGTTGCGAGATCAAAATATGTCGCATCAAAGCCCGTATTTTTTTTTTTGCGTCGACTTCGATGCTTGTTTTTTTTGAGCTTCAAGGGACCATAGACTTACGCATTTGAAATTAATTTCAACTTGATACCTCCACGCGTTCCTGAGAGAAAGACAGATGACAGACCGACACAGACACACGGACAACGAAGTGATCCCATAAGGGTTCCGTTTTTAGGGTTCCGTACCACAAAAGGAAAAAACGGAACCCTTATAGAATCACTCGTGTGTCTGTCTGTCCGTCTGTCACAGCCAATTTGCTCTGAATCTAATGAACCCATCAAGTTAAAATTTGGTACA
The DNA here is from genome assembly GCA_905163495.3 of Cosmia trapezina. Lineage (NCBI taxonomy): Eukaryota > Metazoa > Arthropoda > Insecta > Lepidoptera > Noctuidae > Cosmia > Cosmia trapezina. The sequence goes on from LR991037.1 coordinate 22,569,764, forward strand.
CATATGGATTTTTGTGACCCAAACACGTACGGCTAAAGTAAATAAATGCATTTTGAATATGGGGATCACTTTTGGAGGGCAAATAAGAAAATTTAAAAAAACAGTTTTGCAAATTGTACCGTGTGACATATCAAATGAAAGGGCTTACTGTGAGGGTCTCAAATATATTTTTTTATATTTTTAAAATAAATCGTTTTAAAGTTATTTAAGAAAATAGATGAAAATTGACCATTCCCCCCCCATTTCTGCGAAACTACTGAGCCTAAAATTTTGAAAAAAATACAGAAAATAGTTCTATACCTGTAGATTACAGGAAAACCTATAAGAAGTTTGTGGTCTTAAAATAACATGGTAAATCTCTCAATATTGTGAGTACAAGCTTACATTTACTGTAGGAATGTAGGAGAGAACATGTTTTTCAACTATAATGTTAAGTTTGTTCTTGGGATAATTTCATACCAACTACGGAACCCTTCATTGTGCGTAGTTTGACACGCACTTGGCCGGTTTTTTCTTTTTGAGTTACGGAACCCTAAAAATGGAAAGGAGGCCATTGCCCTGCTGTGGCAACAGGCTCATAATAATAGATTATCAATATAGATTTTACTTGCAACGACCATGATGCTTGCTTTAATATGACTAGGACTCACAAAAGTAGTGCTATTCTATAAAATTCTCTGCATTCCTCAAGTCAATACATTTAGAAAGTGATTCCAATTATTTTTCAAGTAAATATCGCAGATTCACACTTCGATATCGTATTCGAAGTTATTTTTAGAGAACACAACAGTTCACAAAAACACAATTCTGAAAATAACACAGAAAATAAATCTAAATAAATCCCGTACAGCCTAGCGCTGTGGAGGAATGTTCACAAGCAGCTTATACCGGATCATTATGAGTACGGTACCACGTAACATTGTAGTTTTGAAATGTACTCTTTATTTGTTATGTGCTCCTAGTAATCCTTCATTGATGTCTACTATTTGTGGAAGCATAGGCAGCTTTTCTCCTTATAGATTTTCTTCCGTTCGAGTAATCACCATCTTTAACTAAATGTAGACTGGTTTGCAAAACCTTTTACTGAACAGTATATGAGTAATCACCACATTTGGAAGGTGTATTTGTTTGTAATCTACATAAAACGAAGTCGCTTTTCTTGTCTGTCTGTGTACTGTCGTAGTTCTTCTAAATTACACAATGTATATTGATGCTGTTTTCAACATAATTTAGCACAGAAATCTTGATATTTATACATCGGTACTTTGCACCCGTGCAAAGCAGAGGTAAGTCGCTAGTATTATCTAAATAGTATCGATAACTTCTTGATTACTTTCAACTGATAGATTACTTAGAAATATTAATCCTTGTACTCTTAAAACCAACAGTAAATAAATTTTTACACTATCTGAGAAAACATCTTGGCTGCAGGCAGGCAGGCTCTCATAAGCTTGAAACAACTGTATATAAATATAAAACTATAAACACAAACAGTAAGCCTCACCGCAAAGCAACAGAGCATCGAATAAAATGGAATTCTTCATCGTTAATTTTCTCTTTGTTTTTCTCAAACGGAACACGAAATAGTTGACCAACTTTCACTTGATTGTAAATATATAAAAGTAAATTTCCAAGAGTATTTTGTTGAGAATTTATACAAAGCTTTTTGAAGTAACTTGGTAGTGTTGCGGTTTCGTCTCCCGGGACCGGGTTATTATTATATTTTTAGGGTTCCGTGCCTCAAAAGGAAAAACAGAACCCTTAAGATGAGCGTCCACTGGTCCGCACCGGTCGCACCGCACGAACGGCACGCAACGGATTTTGGTTTGCTTTGTATGGATTCCTATAGCACTGCGTCCACTATCTGTACCGCCCGCATTTTCATTTCTTCATACAAACAAACAAAAATCCGTTGCGTGCCGTACGTGCGTTGCGGCCGGTGCGGACCAGTGGACGCTCAGCTTTAAAGGATCATTTCGTTCTCCGTCTGTCTATCAGTCTGTCAAGACCCTTTTTCTCAGAAACGCGCCAAGGTATCAAGCTGAAATTAATATCAAATACCCTCATCCTCCTCATGTCTGTGGTCCCTTGAAGCTCTAAAAAAATCAAGCTTTTAAGTCAACGCAGTAAAAAAATTCGGTTTATTCCGAACCTGACCCGAAATCCTAACCCGTTCCGAACCTGACCCGAAACCTTATAATATTTGTTCCGAACGTAACCCTCTTCCTAACACGACCCGACGTACGGGGAGTGATATGTAGGTTCGGATTTTGATACCATGACTTCCGAACTGGCGTACTTGGCGTACTGCTTAATTAATTTTTCGAAATGGCGACCTTCGCGATAACGTCATTCGATATAGCGGTTTTCGATTTAATGAGTTTTCGAACTGGCGTACCACTCGCAAATTTTTTCGAAATGGCGACCTTCGCAAAAACGTCATTCGAACCTACGTATGACTCCCCGACGTACGACGTCAGGGGCACCCCGAGGTCCGGTTGGTTTGGTTCCTTTAAACCCTGCAGGCAGAAGAGGGTTACGTTCGGAACAAAGATAAGATAAGATAAGATAAGATTAGATAAGATAAGATAATATTTATTTTGTGAAACATGAGTATACAGGTCTTATAATATTAATTTGAGGTAGGCTACATGTTTTGCCATTTATGGCGTACAAAATTAGTCATACTGGACCAACAAATACAAAAAAAAAAAAGAAAAAGCAGAGAAAGAGATTCTAATCATTTGAATTAAATTTTGATTAAATAATAATAATCAGCAGCTAATTAAAAGTCCGTAACAAATATTATAATGTTTTTCAAGTTCCTAACCTAACCCGCGATCGGGTTAGGATTTCGGGTCAGGTTCGGAATAAACCAAAAATTCGGCCATTTATACGACATATTTTGACACTCGCCAGTAAATCAAAATCTTTAAGGTACTTCCCGTTAACCTAAAATCATGAAATTTGGCAAGAAGCAAGGTCTCCCAGCACAGCAGCACAAGTAAAAGAAAAAGTCCGAAAATTGTGAATTGTAATTTTATCATATAATTTTTTTTTTTGGGGATTTCAATGTTAACTTTGTTTTTGGGATGAATTCTTTTCAACTATGTAACCCTTCATTGTGCGTGGACACGCACTTGGCCGCTTGGTTGTTTTTTTTGTGTTTTGAGAGCCAATATTTCTAGGCACCGGTTGCTTAATAATTTGTAGCTTGCATTCGGAACAAATATTTGTACGACCTACAAGTATTTGTTCCGAGTCTGGGTGTTTTTCTATCTATAATATGTATGTATTTAAAAAAAAAAAAAAAAAGTATATAAGTAGTTTATCAGCCATCTCGTTACCATAACACAAGCATTAGGTTGCTTAGCTTGGGACTAGATGGCGTTGTGTGAAATGTCCAAGGATATTATTTATATATTATATATTATTCTGATTGGTTGGAGAAAAGACGATTCAGTTCTTTCAAACAAAGTGATGCGGGTAAAATTGTTTAAGGTGAAAGCGCCAGGGTAGCCCGCGAAATTAAAATTTTCTTACGTTTTTTGCAATTTGCAGGTCCGTGTCAGGTTGTATGTTAATTGGAATATGATTCGCGGCCGTAACAAATCTATATTTGTAAAATTATAATCATTAAAATCATCAAAACAACTCCCTAATTTCATATTACTGTATTGCATGACTACTTCATGAAATCTTGACATTTGAGGATTAACTTAAGGAGTTGTATTAATAATTATAATGTTAATAAATATTTGTTACGGTCACGAATCATACATTAAAAACATATACCCAGACACTGTGTCGCAAATTACAAAAATCCTAAAATTAATAATTTCGCGGGTTACTTCAGCGTTCCCCGTTAAACATGACGTTGTGTACGCCTACGCAACGAGACTACGCTGGTGCTACGCCGTAGCTAATGCTACGAAAGGTTAAAGATCCGCTACGAGTTGTATCGATTTGTCTTGGAACATACATAAATATTTTTGTGCATCATTCTATACACATGCGTCACAAATAATTGACACAGCTTATAAATAAGAAAATGTTCCCGTTTTCTAACTTTTTTTCCCTCATAGGTGATTATTTAGAATAAGAATCAAAACAGAGTTACTTACATACATTGCACAAAGTAAAAATATAAAAAACACATGTAGGTATTTCTGTCTCACGAGATCAGGCTGTCACTAAAGTAATCCTGCTCCATCTTCACATTGAAAGGCCCTGACATGTTTTCGCGAAATATTTTTCTAACTTTTAGTTACAATAGTAATTGACAACCAATGTAACATTATTATCACCATTTTTCACTAACATAGACTTATCTAAAAACCATCTGCTTAAATTAATTTTATCTCTTTATAGAAAGGTAATACAATCCTTGTAACCTTTGTTACCTTCCGTATCCCGCCGTCCCCATAATATATAAATTTACGGACATCCCCGGGCAATAAACTCCTTTCTTACAACGTTTTAAAGCATAAAATAGCCGAAATATTATCTGGAGGAGCTATATTTTGACCTTTACGATGTTAATTCAAAGGATGATTCTTCTTATCGCGTTAATAAATTGAGGAGAACGTTTGATTGGGTCTATGTAATTATAATTAACAACTTTATCTATTACCGTTAAATCTTATGGTCAATTTAGTGTTCACCTGTGGGCTTTTGTGCTTTGTTAACTAAAATATGAACCTAAATTATGAACAAGGTTTTATTTACGACTGCCATTCTATTGGTACCACAGTAAGTAACTTTTTTTACATGTCATCTAGCAATTACGGTTTCAAAGAACGTCAAAGATAAATAATTTTATTTCTGTTAGTAGGTATGTAAAACCATAGGTTTGTATTTACACGTCAATCACATTTTTTTTAAACTAAATGATGTCGGCGTTTCTTAGCTGATTACTCTGAGAAGAAAGGCCGAAACAAACTCAGAGGTTACAATTTCTTTTAAAGTCCAGACATAATCTTGGTCAGATCATGTGAAGACCATGTAGATTGGTGTCTGAAATGGTCTTTTGAGGAAAGAACCACACAGATTGAGTGGACCTGTCCAGTCAGTGCACGCATTTGTAGCAGCTCAACCGGAAGAAATTGCTATTATAAATGGATTGGTTATCGATAATTATTGGCAGCATCAAATGGTGCCCAAGACAAAGGCTATTCCTAGTTTAGGACCAACGCTATCTCCATAATTTTGTAATGTTAATGTTGAAATAAACGATTTTTACTTTAATTTACTTTGAATGAAGATATTTCTGACAACTTCTTTGGCCCATTTAAAAGCAATCTGTAGACCTTTAAAACCGGTAACTGCACAACATTTTTACGAGATAATAATGCACCAAGTGCTCCTGATCTTTTATATTTTACTACGTCATCTCTGACGTCAGCCCCGGGAAGCGAGCCGGCAACCGTTTCTAAATACAAAGCGACAAGGTTTTATAACTCCTATAAAAATAATATAAACAATTTTTCCAACTTCGAACATTACCGTTTTAATACACTGCGGCCCAATACAGAGAGCAATAACTCAATTCTCACGCACTAACTTCTGAGGGCATTACCGAACGAAGTACTGATCGAGCGCTTAAACTTCTCACTCACAAGTTCGCATATATTTTCGTGCAATAACAACCTTTGTCTGAGATCATTTCAATAATATCCCAAGTTTAATAGCAACGCTCCACAGGCTCGAGGCAGTAATAAAATTTAACGTGTCGTTGCCGAGTTTTGTGACTTTACCTAAATTTATTACTGAAACTTTTTCACGCGATCCATTTGTTAATCTCGGGCGTTGCGTATTCGCATTTGAAAAATACGACAAGCGATATGTTTCGCTTTTTTCGGGCTAACGCGTGTCGTGTCGCGAAAACTGGTGTGTGTAGTTTTTGTGGCCCGAATTGTAACGTTGAATGCTCCCGATTCAATGTTTTTTTTAAAGTGATTTATGGTATCGTTAATTTTGACAAAATGGGACTATGATCCGGTACTTTTTAATATTTATGGTGTAGGTACAAAATAATATTTTTTGCAAATAAATATCAGCTAGCCATACAATCGAACGAATTTTTCTACTTTAACTTTAAAACATAGCAGAAAAAAACATATTAAGACGTAGATATATGCCAACGGCCTTGAGTTGTTGGGGCAGCATAGCTTGCGTGTTCTGTGCTGAGCTCACGCAACGCGTCGTACGTCCACCCAGTAATAGGACTCGCCCATCAAGGAGCGCTGCTATCTGAAATTAGACGCATTATTAATTTATTATAGGTACATAAAAGAGGTATTATATTGAAACCAAAAGAAAAATAATTAAATTATCTTTAAAATGGTTATCCGCGTTAGACATAACTTTACAAATTAATTACACTATTTAATATAAACATAATTTAAAACTGTCGCATTTATTAAATTTAAAAAAAATAAAAGAAATTGAACATATATTTTATCCAAATCATTAACACTACTCGTTTAGACGTGATCTTCAAAGTCTCTTATCGTCACCTTAACACACAATTTACAGCAATTTAATACCTCCCAGCCCCCATTACTTTTATATGTGTAGAACCTTTTAACACCTCACTATATATATCTACGTATTCAATGGTAAATCCTACCTATTTACCTGCTTACCATAAAACGCGAAAGTAACTCACGCATAAAGCTCAACTTTGATGAGTTGTGAAGTTTCAAGGATATAAGTAGAGATAAACCAAAACCATTCTAAAAGAAACCGGTCAAGAGCGAGTCGGACTCGCGCACCGAGGGTTCCGTTCCGATTTCTGGAAAAGTGTGCTATTTAGAGACATCGTTTTATTTTTCCTGTAATCTTTATATAAACTTCTATCACATAGAATAATTTCAGATTTTTCTCTTTGCAAACTTCGGAGTTAAGGGGGAGGGGGAACGGTATTTTTTTTAACATTTTTCATCAAAAGTCGAAAACTATGCGGCCTAAAAAAAAGAAAAAATGTTTGAGAATGTGCAAACAGCGCTCTTTCATATGATACCCCACATGACCTAGTAGCCCCACTTTGAATTTTAAGTCCCTCTTTCAGTCTCTGTTGCAAGAAAAATATAAACATTTATATTTATTTCTTATTTGCAAAATAGTTTGGTAAACGTCATCTAAAACTGTTCCAAATTTCAAGTTGATAGCATTAGTAGTTCTTGAGATATCCAGCTGTGACAGACAGACAGACAGACAGACAGACAGACTGAGTCAGACCATAAGGGTTCCTTTTTTACCATTTTGTTACGGAACCCTAAAAGAATTAACGCCCCTCCACAGCGGTTACGCTCACATGCAAAGAAGTGTATACACGCAATGCATATAATTGGTCTTTGTCATTGGTTGCTCAGTTACCAGAGTACGGTCAACAACTAAACTAAATAAATACCTTACAGACTAACATACATAAAAATATACACAATAACACAGATTTTTTTATGCAAACGGTACCTACCCGACTTGCACAAACGTCAAACAGACGGATTTATCGGCAAACTAGTGTATAAATGACACGAAAGCGTGACATAGCGAACGTGCCGTTGTTACCTGGACTGATCGCACGATTAGTTGACTTCTAAGTGTGGCGACGAGTCCATGTTGACAGTAAAGTCGCCGCACGCACACAAGTAAAGTGTTGCAATAAGTATTTCCTCTCACACATTGAAATTATCACGTTTTTTAGAGGGCCGTTCATTTTTAGAATGGCCCATCTCTACTTATGTGGAGTGGAAAAAAAATCAGCTGTTCAGTTTTTTTCTTTAGTCCCATAGTAAAAGTTGTTCATAATGATGAGTACAATGACCCATTAAAAGATTGCCACTGTTTACACTTACACCCTGTATTTATTTCAAAATTAATGCGGCAGTATTTTCGACTTGACGGAGGATAAGAGGGGCAATTCCCGTATATTTAACAACGTTCGCAATCCCATCTCGGTCTCAATCTGTCAAAAATTGTATAGCGTTTACTTAAATTTTTGACATTTGTTTGTCACTGGCATGAGATTGCGACTTGAATTTTAACGTTTTTAGTTACGAGAATTGGTCTTCATGCTAAGCCATTTAAGGTAGTATAGGCCTTTAACTCTATGTAATCACATAACATAACATGGTGGGGTACCAAAGTATAGAAGTAAGGAGAAATATTAGTCTGGTAAAATATTTCATCCACCTAATTCGTGGCACCCACTTCAATTTCTCCTTACATCTCCTTTAACATCCCACTACCCATTAGACACACACTTCGCCCTCGCCAACGTCCTCTATTCGCAATACCTCAATCCAGTACCCTATCCCTTAAGACCAGTCCTTTGTACCTAGCCCTAATCCATATTAACAACATTTTGCTATATGATGAATCCTCAGATGTCTTCGCGAGTACTGAACTGAGATTCCTGAACACTGCTACTCGATACTTTGAGTGCATTGCTACTTCCAGTACAATTTCCTTGGAGTAAATAAATTAGATTGTATCATGTTTTATACTTAATATTATTTTCATTCCAATTTTATCCTAATTTTACCTACTTTATTTACTAATTTTATCTAATTGTCTACTTTTATCTAATTGTATCTAATTTTATCTTTTTTTTTCTCAAGTTTTAATCTATTTTGTTCAATTTAATTTATCAATTGATTTATCAATTTTTTTTTCAAGTTTTAAATATTTATCGTATGTTGTCTTTAATGTTTTTATTTAATCTAATTTTATGATTGTATTAGTACTAGTACCTATTGATTGACCGATAACTTATATGTGTGGTGAAAACTGTAAGTATAAGTTGGTTGTTTTTAAATAAATAAATAAAAAAAATAAAAAAAGTATTACGCGAAGGGTTAGGCAGAGGTTACACCCACATTTGGCCACCAACGCAACGGGTTGACCAGTTATCAGTTTTGGGTTTACTGCTTGACATACACAATACACAAGTTGAACTCCTAATATCAGTCTATCATTTAAATGTACCGTAATACTCGTACAGAGACAAAGACAAAAAAAAATTAAGTCACAAAATATTTGCGTGTGTCACATCGCGACTGCGAGGAAAGTTTTTATCCTAGAAAATATATTGTACCCATGAGATTTTGAAAAACCCAAGTTTCGCGAGAAAATCGTAAGGTCTTGGTACTTTACTTATTTATATTGTGGCGGCATCTACATCGCCACATACTTACAGTATTTTACTTTAAAAAGGTAACTCAAAGTTTGAGGTACCTATTGATCATACTAGGACTCTCTGGCGGCTGAGAGTGTGTCATGCTCACTCTAATGTCTCGCTGATGGTGGCGCGTGTGTTGGATCATGTAACTAATCCATGCGTCAAGTTCGTGAACGGGCGCTGTTGGTGGAGGCCGGTCATACCTTAGCTTCAACTTTGTGACTTACCTACTGACCGACTCTTTGACAATTCAAAAGTGCCTGTAATTGGTTTAATTGAAATAAATGCTTTGAGTTTGAGTTTGAATCTTATAAAAAACAAAACATAAGTTATCTAAACACGATTGGGGTTTCTCAGTAGCAGCTCAGAGTCTGGATTTGTGCACGGTTGATGGCAATAGGATCGCCCCCCATTACATAGGACTTAAACATAGGTACACCTCTGCTCAAACCTTCGAGGAAACAAGCGTGATGCCTTGCTCACCAAAGATTATCAATGTTGAGTTGCTTTGCAGCAACCAGATCACTTGATTAGAGATAACATTTGCCGGGTTGGTCCATGGATGGGTGACCATCTTTACCTAATGAGACTCCTCCGTGCCTCGGAAAGCACGTTAAGCCATTGGTCCCGGTTATCATTCGTGATTCTTTGACAGTCTGACAACCAGTCTTACTAAGGGGTATCGTATTACCCAGTGACTGTGTTGTGGAGGTCAGATAGGCAGTCGCTCCATGTAAAATATTGGTATTCAGGTTCTTCCAGTTAGATTGGAAGCCGACCCCAACATTGTTGGGATAAGGCTAGGCAGATTGATTGATGTGTGTGCTAAAGCTAAAACTTTGGTTTGCTTTAGTAGTCTGTTCAACGCATTTCTAGGAAAATCCGTTGAATAGTCACATAATACCGGCTGTCTAAATTAAATACAGAGCATTTTTTGACACCTTAATGTCTAATACTGGTGAAAATGAGAGATTTTTATGATGGCCATTATAATATGATGGAACCGCATTCCTAGCTAAAATGGAAAGTGATACCTCCACTTATACGACACTAAAATGTCTACTGTTTGATAAATTAATGATAAATGATTTATTTTCTGTAAGTAGGTTTGTAGAAACAATTTTTGGTTGTCAATCTCAAAGATAAAGTACATGCCAAATATACCCTACCTATAAATTAATATACCCAAACAGTCAATAACAGGTGCCTCCACCCTTCTCGGATGTTGTGTATGTGAATTAAATGAAACTGTCAGCTCCAAATAACAAAGATACGAACTTTTGAAACAATCTCAATCAATGGCGGTTGGATTTTAAATAATATCGATCGGCAAAATGGCGCCTCTTATATTACCTTTATAGAACATTGAGGAAACTTAAGTAAACATACAATAATGTATTCATATTCCAATAGAGGTATTGTAACAGTGACCATAGCCGTAAAAGTTATCGCTTAGCAAAAACTACGTAATATTAAATACAATTAAAAAATCAGTGTTAAAAAGGAAGCATTATGGTAATTATGACGAGAAACGAAAAAATATTAGCATAATGAATGGAAAAGATTGGCGATTTAAGATCAAAATTCTCGATGGGCTGATCTGTTTGGTCCACAAAACACATTCTTCCGAATTAGACATCTATTTACTCGCATTAACACATGGAGTCATCATCATCATCATTGACAGCCTTGTTCCATCCACTGCTGAGCCATCTCCCTTTCGTGCTAGGGTAGCACCCTGGTATGTGCCAGTCTCATCAACACGTGGAATAATCACGGCCTATCAAGACCAAGTACACAATTACAACAAATGACTGAAAATATACGAAAGTATTACGACCTAATTAGGAACATATCCAAGAACATCTATTAAACTCGCACACAAAATTTAACAAGCCTAGCTTTGACAAATGAAGCCAAATTATGCCTCCATTATTTTAAGCAGTCATGAATAAGTTTAGATATAAAACATTGTATTCTGCTTTAGTTGTTCGTAGTAATGTTACATGAGGAGATAGCTGACACAGGTTTTATGCAACCGCGCCGCTAAGGTATGATGCTCCGTTGGTCTAGTACCTACAAGCTGGTGGTCACAAGCTGAGAAGAAGGCGGTAAGCCCTGGGTTATATTCCCAGGCAAGTCAGTAGGTATTATTGGGTTTTTCATCAAGAGTTTCTGAAGTGTCTCTGCATCAAATCTGGCAAAATTTACTTTCATCTGACAGTTTGTTGCTACTCCCCTACAGGTCCCCTACAGGTTACAACTAATCTGGTCGAAACTTGGTATACAGGTTTAACGACTTTACAGATTTTTTTGTCGTTTGGGGATATTTGATTGGAGGGGTGTTTCCTCCAAAAAGGGTCAAAAAGAGGCTACTGGATATCTCCGCCTTATGAGATCTGATTTCAATGGTTCTTTTTTTATTTGAAAGGTGGTTACTTTAAGTTGGTCTCATAACAATTTGGTGAAGATCTAATAATAAAAAAACATGGTAAATATCCCGTTTTAAATAACTTTAGTGGTATTTTAATTTTTGCAAATAAGTTTGTGATCGAGAGGTCTAATGTTAGCCGAACTACTAGTCTTAAGACTGGATTTCTGATCAGTCAATGGTAATTAGTGGAATTGCCCTTATCATAGGAGACTTAAACTAACTCAACAGACTTTTACTATTATTATCTATGTCGGGTCGTCAGAATTTACTCAGATAGATTCAGATAGCATGTGGGCAGAAGATGGGTTTCGTGCAATGAAAACATACTCGGTGATTATTAAAATCAAAATCTAACACAATCACTTCAAATTAAAATTAACACAACTACTGAGCACAACGAATCGAATACAGTTCCGCGACGTAGTAACCCCGATGCGATCAGACACTAGACTGTCCTCTTCGCGATGAGCTTAAAACATCACGACTCTGTAGAAGCGCACTGTAGGTGTGGGTAGATCACATGATGTGGCCAGTGACGGGCCTTCGGTGGATACAAATGAGACGTACGCGATGTGGCATGGTGTTTTGTTACCATCACAGAAACATTCATTTCGCATATTGCAAGCACGATCTCTGTCGCATATCTACTCATATCCTAAAAAGACACTTTACAAAAGGAATTACACGCTTTAGATATCAGAATTAATGAGCTAATACTCTCGGTTTAAAACTTGGAAGAACTCGGAGATATGTACATAATAATGACTTCATATTCTGAAGTTCTTGTGTGGATCAAATCTGCTGGTTTGTAAATCCGAGTGCTTCCTACCTTAATTTTGAAGCAATTTGTTTGAAGATGATGTTGTGGTTCTTTTAAGTGCTGTGTTCCTGGTATAATGTTTGATGAATTAGAGAAATTCCTTGGACTGAAGATAAATTGTGTGCAAGTTTGGGGTAAAGTAAGAGTTGACTATGTTAATACCACAATAATAGCTTTTCTACCTTCCTTATTGGATTAGCTTTACCTGCCTTCTTAAGGTATATCAGAATAAAAAAAATTATCTAGCTGCTAATCTACTCAGGATACTATTACTACCACAAGAGTATTCATTCACTACTGTGAACAACAACAACACAACAAAACAATTTTCCATAAAAATGGTAATTCCCAAAACTATGGTAGTAAAGTAAATAATTTAACGTCTCAAGTCAACTGTAATTCACAGTTAAATATAAGCAAACTAACTTTATAATAACATGATATTTTCATATTTCCCCGCACTAACAACGCGGAATGATGCCACGAGTACAAAATACGAAGTCTCGGACTTGGATACACTTGGGATGTGGCCTGAGTCACGAGCGACAGCGGTTTTGAGAGGTTATATAATTATTTACTAACTTAACTTTTTCTCATGGCTTTGAAACGCCCTCTTGTATCCTTCATGTAATCGAAGCTATGATGGGTTTATCATAGCAACCTATGAAAAGTATGTCTTCTTGAATGTAGCTTTATTTTGACAACTTCCAAAACTTTATTCAAGAAAAAAATTAAACCCTGTTTAATCACGACCTACAATCAGACTCATCATCATCATTTCAGCCAAAAGAAGTTCACAGCTGTACACTGGCCTCCCCCAAGCACCGCCACTTCGACCGATTCTGTGTTTCTTGAGTCAGCGAGTTCCTGCAGCGTTTACAAGGTCATCGGTCTACTGTATAGCACTTCCAATGCTACACTTCTGGTACGTGGTTACCACTCCAAAACCACAGGCCCCATCGGCTATCAGATGGCCAATTCTCGTACCTAAAAACGTTCACAATCTCATGCCAGCGACAATCAAATGTCATAAATGTAGCTAAACGCTATACAATTTTTGACAGATTGAGACTGAGATGAGATTGCGAACGTTGTTAAAATACGAGAATTGCCCCTCTGTTCAACTGCCACTTATGTTTGGCAATTGTTTGGGCTATGTCGATTATCTAGGATCTCCTGCGGATCTCTTCAGGATCGAGCTCAATGATTTATAGACAAAACAGCATTACGGTGACAGTGTGCATCACAGTTTTAAATCAATTACACAGGTAGTCAGGTAGGCTACGCTTATGAGACATTTAAATACTTCTTCACGAACTTGTACCAATATTAACAACTAATAGTTCTGCGGACAGTAAACCTCGATAGCACAAACTTCTTTGCAATAATTAATATACCATTAAAGTTATTTAAAACGGGATATTTACTTTTTTTAGGGTTTCTTATAGGATCACTCGTGTGTCTGTCTGTCTGTCTGTCCGTCTGTCACAGCCAATTTGCTCCCAATCTAATGAACCGATTAAGTTTAAATTTGGTACACATATGGATTTCTGTGACCCAAACACGTAGGTACAGCTAAAGTAAATAAATGAATTTTGAATATGGGGGTCACTTTTAGGGGTTAAATAAGAAAATTTAAAAAAAAAAGTTTTGCAAACCGTACCGTGTGACATATCAAATGAAAGGGCTTACTATGAGGGTCTCAAATATTTTTTTTTTTTATAATTTTAAAATAAATAGTTTTAAAGTTATTTAAGAAAATAGACGAAAATTGACCATTCCCCCTTATCTCCGAAACTACTGAGCCTAAATTTTTGAAAAAAAATACAGAAAATAGTTCTATACCTGTCGATTACAGGAAAACCTATAAGTTTGTGGTCTTAACATAACATGATAAATCTCTCAATATTGTGAGTACAAACTTACATTTACTGTTGGAATGTATGGGTGAACATGTTTTTCAACTATAATGTTAAGTTTGTTCTTGGGATAATTTCATCCCAACTACGGAAGTGGAACCCTTCATTGTGCGTAGACCGACACGTACTTGGCTGGTTTTTTTTTCAGATGTTCACCAAATTTTTGTGAGACCAACTAAAAGTTACTACCTTTCAATAAACAATGAACCATTGAAATTGGATCTAAAAAAATATTTGCTTGGGATGAAAGTCATCTCACGTACAATCTACTTAAAATTTACTCCTGGAATGAGGTACCCTCCCAGGTTTGCGTGAGCGGATACCAAGTTTCTTCCAGATCGGTTGTAGAGGAGTAGTAACAAAGAGACAGACGAAAGCAAATTTTGAAGCAGAGACGCTTCGCTCGCTCGGTCAACTAACCTCGCATCCCCGCTCCCTCTCATAACCTGCACTACATTGTTAACAAAGTTACGCGGTGTATTCATACCAGTTTACTGGCAACTTTTAACTGGCCAGATGTGGCTCAGCCTCCCGGGTATGAATCTGATTTGCCTGTAGATTAATACGGGAGGCAAAACTTTTTTTTTATTTAACCACAGATGAATGTTCCAAGAGTTCTTATAGCTTCAAGAGGAGATGGTTCCAAAGTTTTACATTTAGGGGAGATATTTTTGTTTTTAATTTAGTAATAAATCTAATTAAAATACTGTTACTTGCGCTCGCGTTACCTAATTCAAGATGGCGGCGTTTGAGAAAGTTCTGCCTGTGTTTCGTGTAGGATTATGGGACTTTCTTGTCACATTTTGTGAGAAATAAGGAGACGTAATTAAATATCATTTGCTTTCTTATATTTTTATTGTTTGTGATTTATTTCTGAAATGTGTGTTCACATTATTTTATCTATTGACTTTTCAGAGTCATGGCCTTAAGGGGATACATCGATAAATTATGTGTTCTTATAATTACTTTAACCAAATGTATATGGTTAAATTATTTAGATTTTCCATACCTATGTGTTATTTGACTATATTGTCTACTGCTGTACTAAAAGCGAAATATGATTACCTACTTGAAATTCTGTACAAAATAATTCTATAGTAACACCGTCTACTTTCTGTTGTATACGATTGTACGTAAACACTTCCTTATCGTGCAGTAAAATTTGCATTAAATTGAAGATTATAAAAATATGTTAAGAACTTACCAAGCTGAAATTGATTTAAGTAGGTACAGCATTTTGTCATAAATCAACATTTAAACGAAACGCTTTAGTTCCGGCGCGCGTGAGAGTCTTCTATCCCGCGAGTCAAACTACACAGCCATAACGCCACCGAGCTAAACCACGCTTCAGCGTATACTCTTAATAGAGATGGAAGGCTAGCCAATAGAGTTACCGATAATGATGACACGACGGTTGTACCCGTCAATGAATGTCTATCCAACGTCCATTACTGAAATAGGGCATTTTCAGACGGTTTACTTTTCAACATCTAGTGTTTCTATTTACCTTTAGGTATCTAGGTATCTTATAGGTAGTCACTTATCAACGTAAAGCTTATCTACAAAGATATTTTCCTCAGCTTAATTTTTTACTAAAGCCCGCGGCTTTGCCCTCGTGGAGATCGGAAATTATCCCACCTGAATGTAATGCCGAGATAAAAAGTAATATATGTGTTAATCCAGGTTATAAACTATCTGTGTGCCAAATTTCATCCAAATCAGTTCAGCCGTATTTGCGTAATTGTGTAACAAACATCCAAACATATACAAAGTAATATTAGTAGGATAGTAGGATTGACTCATGAAATTACTAGAAACTTTGTTTTCTGTATGTGAAGAGGACTCTATTCTAACTAGAAATCACATCCTCGAATTAACATAATCAAATTTAAATTATAAACGTACCCAAAACTTCTAAATATTCGCCTAAACAAATCCATAATAATTCTAATACTTCGTATAGATAAACATGATATTCAACAACTTTCGCTGGGTGATCCCGTTAAAACTCTCAGATGCGGGATTCGAGCGAAATCGTCGAGTTTATACGAAGGCATCGATTCTATGAGCATACTACTCTGGAGACGTAACGAGAGGTGTATGAGGTGACCATCGTTTTGTAATATTAATAGAATGTTAATCGGAATACGAATGGCATCTTTGCATACGTGGGTGTCATAGTTTTATTTTTAAGAATTTCAAATGAAAAGATGTTTTTTTGAAAAGTGTAATCAATTTATTATAGGACTAGTAAATAATTTTAATTTAATAGGTAACTACTAATAACACATTTTTACTGTGGCATTTATTGAACTCATCTTAAAAACAGACAACAAATACTATTTGAACTGAGTTTATTAGATAACACAATTGAAATGTGTTTTAACAATTAAGTACCTACCTATTAAATTAACATAATTTACTAGTCCTTTAATTGATTACATTTTTCAAAAAGCATCTGTTCATTTAACAATCCTAAAAATTTGGTCCTGTGTGAGTGAGAGAGGTGACAAAATGCGACAGCCCTCTTAACACACCTTCTAACATCCAGCATATTTACCTTAAACTACATGTATACAGGATAATTTTTTAAGCAGTGCGCAAATTTTCACAGGGTGTTCTACCCATGAATATGAACAACTTTTAGTATGGAACCAAACCTGAAATCGCGAAAAAAAAATCAGCTGTTCAGTACATTTTGACGAATTATGCGAACAGAAATGTACTGAACAGCTGATTTTTTTTTCACGATTTCAGAGTTAGTCCCATAGCGAAAGTTGTTCATATTCATGGGTAGAAAGAACACCCTATCAAAATTTGCGCACTGCTTAAAAAAATATATTGTATAATTAAAAAAAAAAAACATTATAATAGTTAGGTAATACGGGCTGGTATCCGCAACTCCACGACAATGCGCGTATTTTGCGTAAAAAAAAATTAACATTATAATAATAATCCATACTAATATTATAAATTCGAAAGTAACTCTGTCTGTCTGTCTGTCTGTCTATCTGTCTGTCTGTCTGTCTGTCTGTCTGTCTGTCTGTTACCTTTTCACGCCTAAACCACTGAACGGATTTCGATAAAATTTGGCAAGGCTATAGATGGTATCCTGGGGACGGACATAGGCTACTTTTTTTTTCAAAAATAATCCTACGGGGGGTGATATAGGGGATGAAAGTTTGTATGGGAAACTCAGTATTTCTTAAGTTAGGGATGTGAAAATTAAAATGTATGCTTTTGATAGGAAATAAAGAAATATGCGGTTCAGTGTTTTTGAAAAATCATCCCCCAAGGGGGTAAAATAGGGGTTGATTTTAAAATTTACAAAACTACAAAATTTGGCAAGGCTTTATAAAGCATCCAGGGGAAGGCCATAGAATACTATTTTTTTCAAAAATAATACTACAGGGGGTGATATAGGGGATGAAAGTTTGTAAGGGAAACCTTGTATTTCTTAAGTTAGGGATAACAAATTTATGCTATTGGTAGGAAATTAAGAAATATGCGGTTCAGCGTTTTTGAAAAATCATCCCCTAAGGGGGTTAAATAGGGGTTGATTTTAAAATTTACAAAACTGCACGGATTTCGATAAAATTTGGCAAGGCTTTATATAGCATCCTGGGGAAGGACACAGGCTACTTTTGGTCTTAAAAAATAATCCTACAGGGGGTGATATAGGGGATGAAAGTTTGTATGGGAAACTCAGTATTTCTTAAGTTAGGGATGTGAAAATTAAAATGTATGCTTCTAATAGGAAATAAAGAAATATGCGGTTCAGCGTTTTTGAAAAATCATCCCCTAAGGGGGTAAAATTGGGGTTGATTTTAAAATTTACAAAACTGCACGGATTTCGACAAAATTTGGCAAGGCTTTATATAGCATCCTGGGAAAGGACATAGGATACTTTCAAAAACAATACTACAGGGTGTGACATAGGGGATGAAAGTTTGTAAGGAAACCCAGTATTTCTTAAGTTAGGGATAAAAAATTTATGCTATTGGTAGGAAATTAAGAAATATGCGATTCAGCATTTTTGAAAAATCATCCCCTAAGGCGTAAAATAGGGGTTGATTTTAGAATTTACAAAACTGCACGGATTTCGATAAAATTTGGCAAGGCTTTATATAACATCCTGGGGAAGGACACAGGCTACTTTTGGTCTTAAAAAATAATCTTACAGGGGGTGATATAGGGGATGAAAGTTTGTATGGGAAACTCAGTATTTCTTAAGTTAGGCATGTGAAAATTAAAATGTATGCTTTTGATAGGAAATAAAGAAATATGCGGTTCAGCGTTTTTGAAAAATCATCCCCTAAGTGGTTAAAATAGGGGTTGATTTTAAAATTTACAAAACTGCAAGGATTTCGACAAAATTTGGCAAGGCTTTATATAGCATCCTGAGAAAGGACATAAGGATACTTTCAAAAACAAGTACAGGGGGTGATATAGGGGATGAAAGTTTGTAAGGAAACCCAGTATTTCTTAAGTTAGGGATAAAAAATTTATGCTATTGGTAGGAAATTAAGAAATATGCGATTCAGCATTTTTGAAAAATCCTCCCCTAAGGGGTAAAATAGGGGTTTATTTTAAAATTTACAAAACTGCACGGATTTCGATAACATTTGGCAAGGTTTTATATAACATCCTGGGGAAGGAAACAGGCTACCTTTGGTCTTAAAAAATAATCCAACAGGGGGTGATATAGGGGATGAAAGTTTGTAGGGGAAACTCAGTATTTCTTAAGTTAGCGATGTGAAAATTAAAATGTATGCTTCTGATAGGAAATAAAGAAATATGCGGTTCAGCGTTTTTGAAAAATCATCCCCTAAGGGGGTAAAATTGGGGTTGATTTTAAAATTTACAAAACTGCAAGGATTTCGACAAAATTTGGCAAGGCTTTATATAGCATCCTGAGAAAGGACATTAGGATACTTTCAAAAACAATACTACAGGGGGTGATATAGGGGATGAAAGTTTGTAAGGAAACCCAGTATTTCTTAAGTTAGGGATAAAAAATTTATGCTATTGGTAGGAAATTAAGAAATATGCGATTCAGCATTTTTGAAAAATCCTCCCCTAAGGGGTAAAATAGGGGTTTATTTTAAAATTTACAAAACTGCACGGATTTCGATAACATTTGGCAAGGTTTTATATAACATCCTGGGGAAGGAAACAGGCTACCTTTGGTCTTAAAAAATAATCCAACAGGGGGTGATATAGGGGATGAAAGTTTGTAGGGGAAACTCAGTATTTCTTAAGTTAGCGATGTGAAAATTAAAATGTATGCTTCTGATAGGAAATAAAGAAATATGCGGTTCAGCGTTTTTGAAAAATCATCCCCTAAGGGGGTAAAATTGGGGTTGATTTTAAAATTTACAAAACTGCAAGGATTTCGACAAAATTTGGCAAGGCTTTATATAGCATCCTGAGAAAGGACATAAGGATACTTTCAAAAACAAGTACAGGGGGTGATATAGGGGATGAAAGTTTGTAAGGAAACCCAGTATTTCTTAAGTTAGGGATAAAAAATTTATGCTATTGGTAGGAAATTAAGAAATATGCGATTCAGCATTTTTGAAAAATCCTCCCCTAAGGGGTAAAATAGGGGTTTATTTTAAAATTTACAAAACTGCACGGATTTCGATAACATTTGGCAAGGTTTTATATAACATCCTGGGGAAGGAAACAGGCTACTTTTGGTCTTAAAAAATAATCCAACAGGGGGTGATATAGGGGATGAAAGTTTGTAGGGGAAACTCAGTATTTCTTAAGTTAGCGATGTGAAAATTAAAATGTATGCTTCTGATAGGAAATAAAGAAATATGCGGTTCAGCGTTTTTGAAAAATCATCCCCTAAGGGGGTAAAATTGGGGTTGATTTTAAAATTTACAAAACTGCAAGGATTTCGACAAAATTTGGCAAGGCTTTATATAGCATCCTGAGAAAGGACATAAGGATACTTTCAAAAACAAGTACAGGGGGTGATATAGGGGATGAAAGTTTGTAAGGAAACCCAGTATTTCTTAAGTTAGGGATAAAAAATTTATGCTATTGGTAGGAAATTAAGAAATATGCGATTCAGCATTTTTGAAAAATCCTCCCCTAAGGGGTAAAATAGGGGTTTATTTTAAAATTTACAAAACTGCACGGATTTCGATAACATTTGGCAAGGTTTTATATAACATCCTGGGGAAGGAAACAGGCTACTTTTGGTCTTAAAAAATAATCCAACAGGGGGTGATATAGGGGATGAAAGTTTGTAGGGGAAACTCAGTATTTCTTAAGTTAGCGATGTGAAAATTAAAATGTATGCTTCTGATAGGAAATAAAGAAATATGCGGTTCAGCGTTTTTGAAAAATCATCCCCTAAGGGGGTAAAATTGGGGTTGATTTTAAAATTTACAAAACTGCAAGGATTTCGACAAAATTTGGCAAGGCTTTATATAGCATCCTGAGAAAGGACATTAGGATACTTTCAAAAACAATACTACAGGGGGTGATATAGGGGATGAAAGTTTGTAAGGAAACCCAGTATTTCTTAAGTTAGGGATAAAAAATTTATGCTATTGGTAGGAAATTAAGAAATATGCGATTCAGCATTTTTGAAAAATCCTCCCCTAAGGGGTAAAATAGGGGTTTATTTTAAAATTTACAAAACTGCACGGATTTCGATAACATTTGGCAAGGTTTTATATAACATCCTGGGGAAGGAAACAGGCTACTTTTGGTCTTAAAAAATAATCCAACAGGGGGTGATATAGGGGATGAAAGTTTGTAGGGGAAACTCAGTATTTCTTAAGTTAGCGATGTGAAAATTAAAATGTATGCTTCTGATAGGAAATAAAGAAATATGCGGTTCAGCGTTTTTGAAAAATCATCCCCTAAGGGGGTAAAATTGGGGTTGATTTTAAAATTTACAAAACTGCACGGATTTCGACAAAATTTGGCAAGGCTTTATATAGCATCCTATGAAAGGACATGGGATACTTTCAAAAACAATACTACAGGGTGTGATATAGGGGATGAAAGTTTGTAAGGAAACCCAGTATATCTTAAGTTAGGGATAAAAAATTTATGCTATTGGTAGGAAATTAAGAAATATGCGATTCAGCATTTTTGTAAAATCATCCCCTAAGGGGTAAAATAGGGGTTGATTTTAAAATTTACAAAACTGCACGGATTTCGATAAAATTTGGCAAGGCTTTATATAAAATCCTGGGGAAGGATACAGGTTACTTTTGGTCTTAAAAAATAATCTTACAGGTGGTGATATAGGGGATGAAAGTTTGTATGGGAAACTCAGTATTTCTTAAGTTAGGGATGTGAAAATTAAAATGTATGCTTTTGATAGGAAATAAAGAAATATGCGGTTCAGCGTTTTTGAAAAATCATCCCCTAAGGGGTTAAAATAGGGGTTGATTTTAAAATTTACAAAACTGCAAGGATTTCGACAAAATTTGGCAAGGCTTTATATAGCATCCTGGGAAAGGACATAGGATACTATTTTTTTCAAAAATAATACTACGGGGGGGTGACATAGGGGATGAAAGTTTGTAAGGGAAACCCAGTACCTATTTCTTAAGTTAGGGATAACAAATTTATGCTATTGGTAAGAAGTTAAGAAATATGCGGGTCAGCGTTTTTTAAAAATCATCCCCTAAGTGGGTAAAATAGGGATTGATTTTAAAATTTACAAAACTGCACGGATTTCGATAAAATTTGGCAAGGCTATAGATAGCATCCTGGGAAAGGACATGGGCTACTTTTTGTCTTCAAACATTATCCTACAAGGGGTGATAAAAGGGATGAAAGTTTGTATGGGAAACCCAGCATTTCTTAAGTTAGGGATATGCCCTATGTTTTCCACATGAACGTTCCCATGGGATATTTTCCGACATCCACGCGGGCGAAGCCGCGGGCAAAAGCTAGTATTTTTAATATTTTCACCACGTCAACATTTTAAAAATATATCCATAAAATCTGGAACGACTCAGTAAATACAGTTTCCGTCAGTTGGCTCTAATTAAACATAACCAGAGTCTTGTTTCTCTTAGTAGACGCCTTTGACTACATAGTTTTAAGAAAAAACACTAATGAAGGAGCAAAATTGTGCTACATTTCAAGTATCGGTTAAAAGCTGAAATGTTATTTTAAAGTAAACTCCTAAGATTTATCGAGACGGTTTTGTTCATATTAATTAAATTTACAATAAAATAAATTAATATTAGTTTGTCTTTTGTATTCACATGATAAATAGAAGTTAGTTTTGCCATGTTTAATCCTACTTTCTACTATAATATTATAAATAATGCGAAAGTTTTAATGTATGGATGTTTGTTACTCAATCACACCAGAACGGCTGAACGGATCTGGATGATATTTGGCAAAGAGATAGATTAATTATATATTTTTATACTGTAATACTTTGCCTTGGGATAATTTGCGACATCCACGCGGGTGAAGCCGTAAACTATAATATAGACTTATTACAAAGCTTTTGAATTAGGATTAAATTTTCATCTAATCAATTCGATTTTCTATGCAAAGCTTTAAAGGAAATACACTCAATATATCAGCCAGTGACGATTAGGTGAAAAATTTGAAGATACAATGCGTGCCACGAATGATGAGACTTGACGAGCGCAGTACCGCGCCTCCCGCGCTCTTCCCGCCGCCCCGATGACGCCCGATCCCTTCCCGTCTCAGACCTCTTACCGCTAAAGAGAGCTATAAATCAGAATATTATAATCAACTGCGCATGTCAAACTACGTGGTGTGCCAAGTCTCATCTGTCGTGGCACGCATTGTACCTTGATGTTGTTGCATACTTAGTAGTTGCATACGTAGGCCGTGAGACAAATATCATGATAGACCTCGATACTTTAAAACACGATCCAAACACCACATAATATAACAAATTAAAATCTATTCCTGTTACCCAATTCAACTTGAAAAGCTATTTGTAACAGCTAACACATAGTGACAGCTACCAATACGAAAAGCGTAGGCGGCTGAAACCAGGCTCAAGATATATGAACTAAAACCGAAAGGTAGCTAATGACCTGCCCGAGGCGGGTGCCAACAATACCCGCCCCCATGACGTATGTAACATGCTCAGTTTGGCTAAAGTTCAGTTCACAATTTTGGGTAAACTGACATCAGAATTGATTGTGATGTATGGAGCGGAGGTTTGCGATTATACTGTTAGAAACTTATCTATTAGGTGTTCTTAAAATCAATGCCATTTTTATATGATTTTTGAAGTGGAAACTTTAAAAATAATAAATGCATCTTTGACGAATGTTTCAAATTCAATCTTATTACAACTCATGAACGTTGTTATTATTTTACATGTCAAAATCAATAAAGATATTTATATAATTAATGGTCGTGCGTTTTTTTGTACAGCAGTATACAGACGATGAACAAAAAAAAAGGTGTTGGTCAACAGCCTTTTACCCAGCTGGCATAGAAAAAACAGCTTCATGAATGAGTTTTTTGCATTGATCCTATTTTTGGTTATTATTTTATTATTTAGTTTGAATATTTTTTTTTATTTACAAATTGCATCTATATATATTAGAAATACAAAAAAAGAGTGAGCAAGGTTCTTAAAATATTATTTAAAAAACCTAACTGCACTGAAAAGAGGAAAACAATCATCAATATCTTAAGAATTTTGGTATTACAAACAAAACTTACCTTCACCATATTTCAGATATTGGTTTGTCGTCCTGCATTACCAAAATTCTATAGATTATGAAGCTTGTTTTGCTAATATGAGTTGTATGTTTTTGTAGTCGGGTTTTTTGAATATTTTTTTTTCTTCTGAACTGTGTCATCCCAGATCTTAAATACTGGTATTGCATTGTCAGTGAATATTTCAAGCCGTGAATTTATACATAAAAAACTATGAGAAACCTTATTATTATAACACAATAACAAGCAAACCCTTATTGTAATTTAATATTAATCAACAAGGGTTAAAAACGTTTAGAGTTTCATCGTCTCTGATTTCGAGTAATAAGATTGGGTAATACCGTAATACTGTAATACCCCGTATAACTAATAAGTGTTCTTCGTTGTACCCTCTTCACGAAAGGGTACAGGGATGTAGTTTCAAGGTTACAGGCTTCTTAGAGGCATGAGGTACACCCGCAGTTTGGTAATCATTCAGAAAGATGTCAAGACAAATCAACGTTACGAAAATTGGCTTTGATCCATCAATCTCTTCATCTTCCCTGGTACCCTGGTACCTCACATAACACTTAAAATCACGCCTGTATTCCCCGAAGATTCCTATCTAGCTGTAGTTTAAAGAAATTTAAGGAAGCTAATAAATATCAAGTCCCAAAAAAAACTCAGTCCTCCAAAAACCTTTCATCATAGTCACATGAGATCCATAGCTAGTGGCACATCCTCAGAAGTGTGTTCCGAATCTTCATACATAATACATGCGACGCTACGATCCCAATAATATCGTGTATTGTTTGACAGAAGCGCTGTATTGCCAGAAATTATGATAAACAGGACCTTCCGAGCGGACCGGCGGCATACATTATAGGCTTTGATGTGACGTAGTTTTTTGAGAGGTGGAGGTAAACAAAATAGGTGATAAGTGTATGAGTTTTTCCGGAACATTATATAAGCTGCCTGATAAAATCTATCCCTATTCAGCAACAGTCCACTATAAAACATAGGTGTCTTTACCTGACTTAACATTTGCTTGTTCACTGATTTCAGCGAACAAATAACAATAAATTACAACAACAACAAACAAAATTTACAACAATTTTTCAAAACTCATTTTTTTTTTCACAACAATTTTGTAATTGTATTTTAATCATTTTGGTTTTAACCAAAATTATCTCCTGAAGCACACGTGGGAAAAGACAGTGCTTAAAACATTCTAAACACGCTTTAAAGACGTACAGAATACCTAACCATGTCTTTTAGAAACTGAAATCCTTTACCAAATAAGCAAAATGTAGAAATACACAAATGACAAACCAGATCTTCATCGACCAATTGTAGCTTTACAACGCATACATTAAAACGGGAAGGAATTACTTGAATTACGCGAATTTCTCAAGATCCCAGATTATGTCGTCGCAAACAGAGGCTGAAGCATTGGGACCGAAGCCTCAGGGCCGCAGGGCTCCTTCTGAGAGATAAATTATCCTTAAGGACGATTTAACCTACTGCGGGAGTGAGCACAATATTTATTGCGTTTGGTAGAATTGGTAGGTTTTTCGGTATAACAGTTGCGAAAAAACTACCATGGAGCTTTTTATGGGATTTGGGAACATGTACGATAGAAATTAAAGTGTCTAATGGATTTAGGGAAAACCAGGCCTCAGGCAGCAGTATCTCTTTTGAGCTTCCAGCTCTAATTCCTACACTAATCTTTTTTATCAGAGTAACTTTAGTAATCTTCTCCATGGATTTGCTAAGTGGGAATGAAATGAAATTGTTTATTCAGTGAATGGGACATTTCCTATCTGACTTCCTTTAGAGAATAAGTGGCGAAACAAACTCAGCGGTCTCTTATTAAAGTCCAGACGTGAAATATCAAAAATATCATGAATCTTATATGTTCTACAGTTGAAGTTTACGGGATATCTGAGGGGCGATTCCCGTATTTTTGACAACGTTCGCAATCTCATCTCAGTCTCAATCTATCAAAAATTGTATAGCGTTTACCTTCATTTTTGACATTTGTTTGCTGCTAGCTGTGATTGCGACTTTTGAAAGTTTTTAGGTACGAGAATTGGTCTTCAGTACGTCGATTCTGTAAAATTCAAACAACAACTCGCATCTCACATCATTCACTCTCACTTCGCATCACTTCTTCTCACTTGTTTTTTGGGTTCCGTACCAAAATGGTAAAAAAGGAACCCTTATGGTGTGACCAAGTCTGTCTGTCTGTCTGTCTGTCACAACTGGATATCTCGAGAACTACTAATGCTATCAACTTGAAATTTGGAACAGTTTTAGATGACGTGTACCCAACTATTTTGCAAATAAGAAAATAAAATATTTATATTTTTTTTGCAACAAGGACTGAAAGAGGGCCTTAAAAATTGAAAGTGGAGCTACTAGGGCATGTGGGATATCATAATATGATAGAGCGCTGTTTGCACATTCTCAAACATTTTTTTCTTTTTTTTAGGCGCCATAGTTTTTGACTTTTGATGAAAAATGTAAAAAAAAATACCGCCCCCCCCCCCCTTATCTCCGAAGCTTGCAAAAAGAAAAATCTGAAATTATTCTATGTGACATAAGTTTATGTAAAGATTACAGGAAAAATAAAACGATGTCTCTAAATAGCATGCTTTTTCAGAAATCGGAACGGAACCCTCGGTGTGCAAGTCCGATTCGCTCTTGACCGGTTTTTTTATTTGACACTTTGAAGTTAACTAATTCACAGCGATCTTACAGAATCACACGGCTGACGTTAAATATCAAAAATATCGTGAATCTCATGTTCTGCAGTTGACGTTTACGGGATATTAGGTTTGATAAAGTTCATTGCCAAAAATCGGCAAAGTAATATAATATTTAACTTGGTGTTACATCGTGCAGGATTGCATTTTATTATCAAGAAAAAAACTTCTGTGATATTGTGTGTTAGAGTATTGCAGTCATCCAGTATTAATCACGAACTGAAGGGTTTTTATCCGATCAACTATCAATATTTTATCTTAATACTCCAATAGCCTACTGGCTAACGTTTAACTGGCTGGTTTAACGTTTTTCAGATATGTATACAGGGTGTAAGGGACAGCCCTCCGCAAACTGATAGGGTGAATTCAGTATGTCATACTAAGATGACCGGTACATGAAATTTTTTCAAGAACTTTGAGGGACTCCAATAAACCTGATTTGTTTGTGTTTTTGTGCATAAATCGGAGCGTCTATTACTGGTTGGGAGGGGTAGGTAATAGGTATGCGGTGAGTTCGATGAACTCTGTAGCTAGACAGAAAGTGAACAGCTGATTTCACGCGTCGTTGGTTATTAGAGTATTTCAACATCCATTGCTGGTTTTTTTTTGCTGTTTTTTTTTTGCAGTTTTTTTTAACATAAATGGAGTGCTGCGAACACACAATGCAATTTTACAAATTTTTGAAATAATGAAAATGTAACTGAAAAAAAATTTGAAAAAATGAAAATTTTTCTGAGAAAATTTCCGGTGGAATATGATTCAGAATGAGGAGCTG
Source organism: Cosmia trapezina (assembly GCA_905163495.3). NCBI lineage: Eukaryota > Metazoa > Arthropoda > Insecta > Lepidoptera > Noctuidae > Cosmia > Cosmia trapezina. The sequence continues at coordinate 22,597,345 of LR991037.1, forward strand.
AATGCACCCTGTTAGTTTGCGGAGGGCTGTCCCTTACACCCTGTATTATATTCGGGTTCACAAAAATTATTTATTAATTATTTTCCAAAACAGTCCGCCACAAGTTAAGGAAAGGCTTCTTATTATACAGGGTGTAAGTGTAAACAGTGGCAATCTTTTAAGGGGTCATTGTACAATTTGTCATCATTATGAACAACTTTTACTTTGGGACCAAACCTGAAATCGCGAAATAAAATCAGCTGTTCAGTACATTTATGTTCGCATAATTCGTCAAAATGTAGGGAACAGCTGATTTTTTTTTTCGCGATTACAGGTTTGGTTCCATAGTAAAAGTTGTTCATAATGATGACCCCTTAAAATATTGCCACTGTTTACACTTAAACCCTGTATTTCTTACTTCCACTCCTAGATAAGCATGACTTAGCTTAATTTAAAATTCCAAGTGTGTATAGGAGGCGGTTAGGATAAATCCTCATTTTGAAGACTTGGGCAAGCCCCTAAGTACGGGTTATTTTTATAGCTTAGGTTCAGGCCAACCGACCGCGACGATGACTAGAAAACTTAGTGGCGTCGTAAATAACGGTATGTTTTACATAATATGTGTAGCTATATAATTTTTATGTTTAAAGTTATAGCAGCTCAGGTTTGCTTGGAGAAAAGTGCTGTGAAAATTTTAGTACAGGAACAATTCATTAGGGTTCCGTACCAAAATGGTTAAAAAAGGAAATGGTAAAAAAGGTGTGACTCAGTCTGTCTGTCTGTCACAGCTGGATATCTCAAGAACTACTAATGCTACCAACTTAAAATTTGGAACAATTTTAGATGACATTTACCCAACTATTTTGCAAATAAGAAAGAATTAAAAAATATTTATACTTTTTTTGTAACAGGGACTGAATGGGGGTCTTAAAAATTGAAAGTGGGGCTAGTAGGGCATGTGGGGTATCATATGAAAGAACGTTGTTTGCACATTCTCAAACATTTTTTTAGTATGTTTTAGGCCGCATAGTTTTCGATTTTTGATGAAAAATTTAAAAAAATACCGTTCCCCCCTTATCTCCGAAGTTTACAAAGATAAAAATGTGAAATTATACTATGTGTTAGGAGTTTATGTAAAGATTACAGGAAAAATAAAATGGTGTCTCTAAATAGCACACTTTTTTAGAAATCGGAACGGAACCCTCGGTGCGCGAGTCCGACTCGCTCTTGACCGGTTTTTTTTTATTCATAACGAGCTTTTACCAGCGGCTTCGCCTGCGTGAATATCGGAAATGATCCCTCGGCAACTGTACATTTTTCAGGGTTAAAAATTTGCATATGTACTATTCCATACTATATTCTATCTCTGTGCTAAATTTTATCCAGATCCATTCCTATCCTGTTCCATATCCTGAAGGCTGTGGCGGCAGACACTTCCTCTGCGATAATAAGACAGTTTGTGAGAAGGCTGATACCATAGTGTCCATTTCTTGTTGTGTAGGTTCAGTCTTGTTATTGACTGTCTCTTTGTCTGTATTTAAATTGTCTTTAGCTTAAGTTACTAACAATAGTGTTTTAAGTTCTAATTTTGTTACTAACCATTTATGGATCTTTAGTTATCTGAAATAAAATGATTTTATTTATTTATTTATTCAGCTGTTCTGCCGTGATTAAGTAACAAGAATCCTTCCATCCAAACTTTAATGTTTTCAGCTGTATCCAATGACTTTATCAGTGTTTAAGATGCTACTTTATATTTAACTAGCCTGCTGCGCCCTGCGGTTTCACCCGCATAAGTCTCTATTCCGTGGGAATATCGAGATAAAAAGTATCCTATGTCCTAACTTAAATCATGGTCTACCCATGTGCTAAATTTCATATAAATCCGTTCAGTCGTTTTAGTGTGAAAGCGTAACAAACAAACATAAAAAAATCAAATGTTTTCTCTTTAAAATAGTAGTTTAGACGTAGTTAATTTACACATTAACCGGCTAAAACCACGAACTAGTTAAAAATCTGTAACTTCAATCTGTTCCATATTACCGATTACAGAAAATCAATTGTAATAATGACCAATTCAAATGCAATTGACGAGAAAACACACTAAGTCAACGGTTACTAATTGATTACAACCCCTCCGCTGCGCTGGCGCTCGCAAATCAAATAGATAGCGGCAGATTAGCATAAAATTAAACTATAGTGTGATAAAGCACAAGATAGTGCCGAAGGTTCAAAGCATATAAACTTAAAAACAGGAAAACCGACATAGCAAACATACGAAGCATCGTTTTTTATTAGGATTCCGTACCTCAAAACGAAATAAATAAAAAATAAATAAATAAATATCCTTGGACATTTCACACAACGCCATCTAGTCCCAAGCTAAGCAACCTAATGCTTGTATTATGGTAACGAGATGGCTGATAAACTACTTATATACATTTTTTTTTTTTTTGTAATTACATACATATTATAGATAGAAAAACACCCAGACTCGGAACAAATACTTATAGGAATAACGGAACCCTAAGAGCGGTTTCGCACTACGTCCGATCTGAATCCGAGTAATGTCGGTCCGAAGTAGCCACAGCACCTACTATTTGTATGAAGGGTTGCGTACTAGATCCGAACTCTGTCCGTCCGAATTTAGAACATTCCCAATTCGGATTGAACTCGGATCGGACGTAGTGCGAAACCGCTCTTATAGGATCACTTCGATGTCCGTCCGTCCGTCTGACTGTCTGTCAAGACCCTTTTTGTTAGAAACGCGTGGAGGTATCAAGTTTAAATTAATATCCAACGGCTCAAAGTCCTTTCCGAGGCACGTAGGGGTCTTGGTATGTAAAGATGGTCACCCATCCGCGGACAAACCGCGGCAAGCATAGCTTCACCTGATCGATCGACCCATGCGGGAGTTATTACTTAGCCACAAGCTCCTTGTAGGTTTAGTATGATTAGTTTATTTACAACCCAGACTATAAGCCGCGCTAAAAATCTTGCTGACTGGAGGATCTTTTTAGCGTGGTCACAGAATATAATTATTATAGTACAAGTACAGAAGATTCACTCCGCAAAATCATTTAAATAAATAGAGACTCTTGGTACTACACAATAAAGTGCAATTCAGGTCGCACAGCGTCAATTACCTACAGTTATAATCACCTAGAAGTTGCCTCTCGTTCTATCGCGTAACTCTTACCTTCTGACTCGTTAGGGTTGTGTTCTTTTACGAAGCGGTGCGTGAGTGAGTTTGTTTGAACTAACGTGCGAGCCAGCCGGATATACTAGTCTATGCCAGCCGGTGCGCGGCAGTCCACTCTGCTAAAGTCGAGCCAGTCGCGTACTTGAAGCTTCATACCTGTAATACGGAGCGCGCTGGGCCCTGGCGTGGTTAATGATATTATCAATAAACTATAAGGTTTAAAGTTTTTTCCTTTTGAGGTGAGGAACCCTAAAAAGAGGTAGATAGGTTATAGGTACACGCTCCGCAAGTGGCACATCAAAATCTGTCTTATTAGCCACATTTTCGTCGTCTTGTCTCTTTTTCGCTCCCTATTGATTACGATATCCTACTTCCACATGTCATCTAATAGTTCGTCATTATGCCACATTTGAACATCGAATGTTGGGTAGGTAACCTATTTACATCGCACATGGTCGAAAAACATGTTTATCTACACCCATGCTATAAATTCTCTATAAAAGTTTCTGAAACAGTTAGCTTATTGCCAACATTAAAACAGCCAGTGTCATAGTAACCATGGTAACCATAATAGCATACAAACGGGTGTTTTAATGTTGTACTGAATTTCATAATGCAACTCGTTTTCAAAAAAAGAACATTGTAATGCACGCGCGTTTCACTACACAGCGCCGTAATTTAAAAAAAGAACTTATTCGAATTCACGTCGTTTACTATGTCGCCGGCCGCCATGTTCGATACGAGTATTAATTAGTATTGCAAAAAACTGTTTCAGAACCTTTTATAGAGAATTGATAACATGAATGCAGATAAAGTCTTGTATGCAACTGTACATAATTAGGTATTAAAACACTCATGTGATACTATTATCACACTCGGCTTGTGTGATAAACCCACATTCGTGTTTTAATACCCCTTATTATACGTCAGTTGCATAAATAACTATTATTTCGTTTGTGTTATACCATAACGCCGCATTTATTAAATCTTTGTGGAAGAAAGCCTTCTGCACTTTCTCGTAATGTGTCGCTGGTGTTTAGTTAGTGTCTAATTGTTGCTGTTAAGTGTGATAAATGAGGATCAGGTTGATGTTTTAGCTGCTGTAGTTTTTGGTTAATCTGGTACCCTAAACGTAGGCTCCATACACAGTGCCGGCGACGATAATACCGGCTTTGTCTGCGAGAATGTGTGCCGTTTAGAGGTTAGACTATTAATGTTTCTTCTTTTCATCTTAAATAGAAGCAAGTGGTGAAGTTTATTCGGGAAACATTGATTGAATTTTTTACCGACTTCAACAAACGAGGAGGTTTTAATGTTCGTCTATAAGTTTTCTTTATATTATCCTACACTGTCTCACTACTGACCAAAGGCTTCCCCAAATCCTTCTAGGCATCCTTTTCTAGAGCCACCTCAATCCAAACCTTAGTCGTATCGTAGTTAAGGCGCTTTCCCGGCCAAAGGACATAGAATTCACATTTTTTTTTGGAATTTTATTAATCAAAAAACTTTTTTACAAAAACAAAAACCGACTTCCAAAAAAAACACTACAAAGTGAAAAATAACTTTAATTTCGGAAGTCGGTGTCTTTGGATCTGTATTTTAGTTTTTTGCCACCGACTTCCGAAATTAAAGTTATTTTTCACTTTGTAGTGTTTTTTTTGGAAGTCGGTTTCTGTTTTTGTAAAAAAGTTTTTATTTTTCACTTTTTAGTGGTTCAGTTTGTAATTTATCCAAGTTACAATAACCCAATGTCAGCTGCTCATCACGTTTTACAAAATGTTGCTTTTCCCGATGCAGGGCCGTTAATTGACGACACGGTTGGCGCAGAGGTTGAGCGATTGACTGCTGCGCAGCATGTCGCGGGTTCCATTCCCGCACGGAACAAATATTTGTACGACCTACAAGTATTTGTTTCGAGTCTGGGTGTTTTTCTATCTATAATATGTATGTATTTACAAAAAAAAATGTATATAAGTAGTTTATCAGCCATCTCGTTACCATAACACAAGCATTAGGTTGCTTAGCTTGGGACTAGATGGCGTTGTGTGAAATGTCCAAGGATATTTATTTATTTATTTAATTTTTGAGGAGTTCTCCTAGTAAGAACCAGGAGAAATGGAGCTCATGGTGAAGTCACCATTACCATTATTTTGACGACCATAAACCATATTAAAGTAATCGAATCGCAACCTGTTATATACTTAGATATAATTGAGTATTTCCGATGGCCCTCTGTGGTCTTCATCATCAGTTCCAGCTCACCGAATGGTACTTTCCGAGAGCAAATGCACGAGTTACTATAAAAAATACCGAAATCGATATAGGTGTGCCCATAAAATTTGAGGGTTTTCCTCGATTTCCATGGGATCCCATCATCAGATCCTGACTTGATGATCATGGGACCACTTGGGACGTATACCCTTTCGAACAAAAAAAGAAAAATCCAAATCGGTCTAGCCATTTTCGAGTAATCGGGGAACATACATAAAAAAAAAAAAAAAAAATATAAAAAAAAAAAAAAAGGTTCCGACGAATTGAGAACCTCCTCCTTTTGGAAGTCGGTTAAAAAGAATAGCGGCCTTTGGAAATAAAATAAAACCGCGTAGACCGGGATAAAAAGTAGCCTCTGTGTTAATCCAGGTTATAAGCTATCTACATACTAAATTTCATTCAAATCGGTCCAGCCGTTAGATCGTGAAGAAGTAACAACCATACACACTCACAAACTTTTGCCTTTATAATATTAGTGTGATTAACATAATCCTCAAATGATTAGAACATCAACTTTAGCAAAAGATGCATGCAATCAATAATTTTAGTCACTTTTTTACAAGGAGATATTAAATATATTATTTTCTAACACAAAAAAACAAATAAGTGCAATGTGATGATAGGATTTTGAACATTAACAATGTGCTTTTAGATGTAGTGTAATACTCTTAATTCATGAGTTAACAAGCTCTGACTATTGCAAGACTACGCACTATTCCAAGGTTTTGGTCGGGGTAGCGCCTTAAAAAAGTAAAATTCAAAACTGAGTAAAAATCCGTCAAGTTTGTAATATTTCAGTTATTTCTCGTAACTGCGATGCAGGTTCCAGGAATCCAGGTGCATCCCGCCTGCCTCGGAAGTGTCATTACGCGGCCCACCGACTCCTATCCTTAACAAATTGAATTACTTTCAATCCAAGATGTCCCTCGATATTTGTGATAAGATTTTTCTTTTTGACTAATAACATTTTATTTGAGAAAGATTATTATTTTTCGGATACAGTAAAATGTGTTTGTAAATTTAGGGAGTCTGTTTATAAGGCATGGAAAGATTGATGAAGATGTGGAAAGGAGAGTAAATGCGGGAACTAAAGTGAATGGTGCTATACATGCGTTTGTGAAGCAGTTGATGTCCAAAAATGCTGGACTGGCTGTTCACAATGATGTACTGCGCCTACGCTTATTTATGGAAGTGAATGTTGGGTGTAGCAAAAGAAGCATGAAAGTAGAATAAATGCTGAGGAAATGTGTTCCTTGCGAAGCGTGTGTGGTGTGACTATGAATGATAGATAGGCTGAGGAATGATGCGATAAGGCAACGGAGCGGTTTAATAGAAGATGTAGTGACAAAAATTTAAAAGAGTACGTATGCTTAGTTTGGTCATGTTGAGAGGATGAATGAAAGGTATTTGTGAATGGAAACTAAAAAAAAAAGTAATTTTTTGAATATTTTCAAGTAGCCTTGGTCCAGAAAAAGTCATGCACATTTTTTTAAGGATAATATATAATTTTCCAAATCATGTTGAATTAAGGAATAAGATAGATCTTAAGTATTTTTGCAAGTATTTTGTTGTTCGTTAATTTACTCAATAATGTGAAATTTTCGTAACTTTTGTGACACAACTTTCATGGTCATTTCCAAATATGAACGTTTAGCGCACGTGGGCCCAGACGACACTAACAAAACTACTACTACTCGGGAACTGTTACAATACCTACACTAAATCCAGTTATAAACAAATAAAAAACCGGCCAAGTGCGTGTCGGACTACTCACAATGAAGGGTTCCGTAGTTGGGGATGAAATTATCCCAAGAACAAACTTAACATTATAGTTGAAAAACATGTGCTCATTGTTACATTATTGAGAGATTTACCATGTTATTTTAACACCACAAACATATAGGTTTTCCTGTAATCTACAGTTATGAAACTATTTTTAGTATTTTTTTTTTAATTTTAGGGTCAGTAGTTTCGGAGATATGGGGGGGAATAGTAAATTTTCGTCTATTTTCCTAAATAACTTTAAAACAATTTATTTTAAAAATATAATAAAAAATATATTTGAGACCCTCATATATATTTCCCTTTCATTTGATATTTCACACGGTACCTACAGTTTTTCTTATTTTTCTTTTTTTTATTCTTATTTTTAAAAGTAGTTATGAATTTTGAATATGGGGGTCATATTCAAAATTCATTTATTTACTTTGGCCGTACGTGTTTGGGTCACAGAAATCAATATTTGTATCAAATTTCAACTTAATCGGTCCATTACATTTGGAGCAAATTGGCTGTTACAGACGGACAGACAGACACACAAGTGATCCTATAAGGGTCCCGTTTTTTCCTTTTGAGGTACGGAACCCTAAAAATAAATAGATAAGATGGCATGACAACAAACCAATCAGTTTAATGTAGAACAAAGTAATTTTATATCTTTACTAATATCAATAAGGGGAAATCTCGTTGACTTTTCTATGGTTCATAAATATTCACTCGCCCCTCCAACTATTCCCGTATATCATTCGGCTGAGGAAGCTGTAGATAATTTATATATTGTGGGCTGGTTATAAGGGAAGTCTGTATTATGGGGTAGTGCAAATAATGTAAAAGTAAGGAAAGAATAAGCGAGACCATAAGCACCCGTTTCCGGCTTTGGATGATTTTAAACAGTATATCGGCAACAAATACATAAACTACATAAAAAATAATTATATTTTGTTACTATGTACCTATTAAGATTGCTTAATGTGTCTGTCATTCGTGGATCTTTGACAGTCGTTACGGGTCGTAAGAAGCCTGTAGTGCTATTCTGTAAATATCTCACCGTGAAAACTTAGGTGAAGACGTGATCTTAAAGTGAGCTGTCAATAGTGTCAATCCCTGCATTGGATGGAATGACGGCTCACTTCACGCTCACTTCCCTTAAGTTATCACGGTGAGATGTTTACAGAATAGCATTGCTGAAAGTCTGACAACCAGTCTTACCAGTGGTATCGTATTACTCAGTAACTGGGTTCGGAGGTCAGATAGGCTGTCTAGTCGCTCCATGTAAAATACTGGTATTCAGCTGCCTTCGGATAGACTGGAAACCGACCCCCACAGAGTTGGGCAAAGGCTAGGAAGGTGATGATTAAGATGGTTCAAAGTGATTCAACATCCGGACAAAGCTATTGTGTTGTTTCTGTTTTTATTTTGTTTTGTTCCTTAGTTAGTAAACAATAAAAAATAAATATATCTAAAGGCATTACATAGTCTTTACCAGAAGAGGTCCTAATATTGCGTGGGTTTGCAGGCTTGGGGATGGTAAGTAAATGAAAGTCAATGATATTCTCAATGTAAACGACGTTCTCCCAGGTACATAAGCGCGTGCGCAAATCCTTCACTTCACTGCACTGCCAGGGTGAGCACCCTCATTAGTAACATCACAATCTCAATAATCAATCCTACCGGCTTTTCTATAAATCTACCGCAATCCGCTTAGCTTTTAAAACTGTTCGCGGGAGGCCGCCTTCCAAGTACCTGGGATTCCGTCAAGTTGACAGGTGTCATTATCGTTCTAAAATCAACTTCGTCGTAAAACTTTTAGACGCGCCGTCAAATATATCGTTTTTTTATAGGATGTTCTTTTAAAGTAAAAATTATTGTGAGGGCTAGATACCAGCGTACACAAATACAATCTATCTATATAAATAAAAAGAGTACCTAGTCCTGACTGACTGGCTGACTTATCAACGCCCAGCCTAAACCCTTGTGCTTAGAAAGCTGAAATTTTGCACAGTGGTTTCCTTTATAATGTAGACAAGAAATAAGCAAGGATTTTCGGGTAGTGGGATATTCTTCGACATCCACGTGGGCGAAGCCGCGGGCAAAAGCTATTATAAAATATTATTTTTCTTAAAGCTATTTACGAGACCAAACTTTAATATGCTAAAATGTTGTATACTCTGATTTTCAAATTAATGAGATATAATTATGCTAGAAAGTTCTGAACTTCCTGAACAGTTGATAAACATTGTCAGCCTGTGCTGCTTATCCGTCGGGAAGTTGGTTAAGAAAGGGATCTCTACTATGTTTGGGCTGTAGAACTTATATTACATAAATGGTGAGACTAGAAAATGGGACAGAGTAGGTGTTACAGTTTGATGGAGAAAGTTCTATGTTACTAGGAAAACAGGAGGTTGAAGGTTAATAATTTCATTTAAAAAAGTATTGGTAACGTTTGGAAATCGAATTGCGAAAAGTCTATACATACTCCATTTACAATAAGATAAGACATTTAAACAAACCTTTTTACAGTCCGTTCAATCGATTTTGACTTCTATTGCGTTGGTGGCATGAGAAATGGCAGTTGCAGTAAATAGTATTGTAACCACTTTTTTGCCTTCAATGCCATGCTTAATCCTACGGAATAGAAGTCAAAATTGGTTGAACGGACTGTAAAAAAGATTTGTTTAAATGTGTAACAATCAGTTCAAAATATCCAAGACAGCTGAGACTCCAAGGCAAACATTTTCTGTAGATATCATATTTTTTAAATTAGTTGTCAATAATGCTTTCGACTAAAAACTGGTACGTACAGACAACAGCACATCCAGGTTATACCAAACTGTCAAATTTCTCCAAATTATTTTGAACCATAAAATGTTGATGATTAAGTTCAAAAACGAATGAGACAGTTTTTGATAACTTGACCTCCTGCTGTGTGTACAAGTACCAGTAAAAACTTTTGTGTAAAGTCAAAAAGGTCAAAAGATAACACCAGTCTAGTAGGTTCAAACTCATACAGTCTATTTCCTGAAACAAAATTCGTAATACCTTTAATGCCAAGAAAACCAGAAACAGTGTCGATCTCTTCCACCAACCAGATGCGGCTCCCCACAGCCACAACAAAACAAACCAACCACCTACTATAAATAGTCAAAAATCCGTGTACCAAACATAAATCAGGGAAAACATCTCGCGCAGCGAGTTTTAAGTACGGCAGAGCCGCAATGCGGTCTCACTGCTTAAATTGCAAACATAACATGTCAGTAGTAGCACTGCATATACATTATCATCAAGAGAATGCAACTAACTATTGTGACATACGTGAGGTACGGATGGGCAGCGAAGGAACTAAAGAAGGTTTGCCTCGGAGATTTTTTTAAGAATTTTTGTAAGTCACCGAGACTTGACTCAGTTGTTTTTTAGGGTTTCGTACCTCAAAAGGAAAAATGGTATCCTTATAGGTCACTTTGTTGTCCGTCTGTCTGTCAGTCTGTCAAGAACGCATTTCTCAGGAACTCGTGGAGGTATGAAATTGAAATTAATGTCAAATACGTAGGTCTATGGTCCCTTAGAGCTCTAAAAAAATATGCTTCTAAGTCAACGCAATAAAAAATACGGCCATTTATGCGACATATTTGGACACTCGCAAGTAAATCAAAACCAATAAGGTGCTTCTCGTTGACCTAGAATCATAAAATTTGGCATGAAGCTAGCTCACCTCACAAGTAAAGGAAAGGTTCGAAAATCGTTAATTTGTAATTCTAGGCATGATAAATATTTTTTTGGGATTTCTAGTTTTCCAACTACAATGTTAAGTTTGTTTTGGGATATATTATTTTCAACTACGGAACTCTTATTTTTGTGCGTGGTCCGACACGCACTTGGCTCGTTTTTTTGGGTGTATTATAGAATAGAATAGAATAGAATCTTTTTATTTCGGACACACAATATCCATATAGTGTTAGTAACATACAAAAATAACTTATTGCCTAGTGTTAGTAAAAATCAGCCTCCTCACAAACTGCTGCACAATCAGAGAGCCGAGGCTCTCGGCTACAGTCTTCAGGATGCTGTTCCGACTGCCCCTCACTGTCCTCAGTAGCGACGCTGTTTTCTTGCGTATAAGTGCATGGAAGCCGTTGGTGCGGGCTTGCGCAAACATGGCCGACGCACTACAGTAACGAGGCAGCCTCAACAACATCCTGAAAGCATTATTATATTGGACGCGCAGGACATCCAGCGATCTCTTAGTGCAATTGACCCATAGACTGCCCGTGTACAGTATATCGACCGGTATTATCCACCTAGTTTGTTTCTATCAAGATCTACATGTTTAGTCTTATTCATCACATACAAGGGTCTTTCTCCTGGCCTCCAGCCATCTTCCTGCCCTTGTCCCATGTAACTTGCGGGGTCGGCGCTTCTCGTTTTGTTCTTCCATTCTCCCCTTTCAACTGGCAAGCTATCATTTGCTATTTTTTTGGTTCCGTGCCTCAAAAGGAAAAAACGGAACCTTACACACTCCACACCACCAACCCTTACTCACGTCGTTGTCCGGGTGTCTGTCTGTCAAGAACGCGTTTCTCAGGAACTCGTGGAGGTACCAAGTTGAAATTAATATCAAATACCATCTTGACCATCTTTACATACCGAGGTACCCTTTCGTGCGTCGGAACGCACGTTAAATCGTTGGTCTCGGCGTCATTCGTGGAGCTTTGACAGTTTGATTAAGGGTCGTCAGAAGACCCTTAATCAGACGACGAAGAAGTCGAGAGAAGTCTGACAACCAGTCTTACCAAGAGGTATCGTATTACTCAGTAACTGGGTTGTGGTAGTCAGATAGGTGGTCGCTCCATGCATATATTCAGCTGCATTCGTTTAGATTGGAAGCTGACCCCAACATAGTTGGGAAAAGGCTAGGCAGATGATACGACGGTAGTGACCAATATTGTCTTAATGCTAAAAGTGGTACTAGTGGTGGAATTGGTACAATATGAACGGCTGAGGGATTCTGTTGCCTTTCTGCTTGACGCTGTAGCACTTACGAGAAAAATAATGAACAGACTAATTTTCTATGAAAAAAAAGTACTACATGTCAATAAAAGAAAACATTTATTCAATTACAAGGCTCGCTGCACACGACAACTTTGCGTCACAAAAAATGTTTTAAACAGCATTTTGAAATTATTCATCACAGCCCTCTGCTTTTTAATTTCATTTTCTAGCGGCAAAATCCAAGCTCAAATAGTATTAAAATTAACCACAGGATTCGTATCGTTCATGGGTCTGATGGAATATGTGATTTATTCAGCTTTACAAAATATATTCGTTGGCGAGTAATGCAAAGTATTTTTAATGCGAGGAACTGCTATCATGGATATTTTAAACGCATTTTTTTTTAATCTCAGCCTTATTTCTGTGTTTTCTTTGTCTGATAATTAACTGTTAAAAGATTTGTGTATCATAATAATTCACTAAATCTAGTTCATTACATTATAGAGAAAGTAGTACAATTCTTTTAACTCTAAAAAAGTCCTAGAGATTTTAAAATAACAGGTATATGTCGTTAGTATCGTTTATCGTTTATTTTATTAATTATAATAATATTTGTATTCTTGGGACTTGTTTCACAGTGTCGGAGTGGATTCTACTTACGGGAATCAATTCGGAGATGGTGAGACAGGGGCCTGGTAGTTTTCTATGCTCATGTAATTAATTACAATTTAATATATACATATATTATATACCTATTTATACTTATGAAATATCGTATGTACAATAAAAGTAAGCAAACACACACTCAAACACACCCTCACAACCTCACACATTCACGCACACCTTCACACACATACACATGCACACACACACATACACACACCATTAATCACTCGCAATTGTATCACGATGACAACGTTTACTGTGAGATATAATGGGGGATCCTGGAGTTCTAAAATACAGGCCTAGGCTTAGTTTAGACTCCAGATCTTCCACAAATTACAAATTGTCTAAATACCTGTCAAAGTGTCAACTTATTATGTCTTTAGTATTTTAAGAAATAAGAATGTAATTTGTGGGGATAAATAAACATAATTTTATTTTTTTATTTTAACTGTGTGCTCATCTGAAAGAAGGCTTCTTTCTTTTGCCATTGAAGCCTTTACATACAGGGTTTTCTTAATAATTTACATCAAACATAAACATTATAAAATATTAAATCCTTTGGCTTTGATGTTTTAGGGTAAAAATAATGTACTAAGTACTTATATCTATACACAAATGTATTAAAATACATAATTAGGTAGGTACTCATTTTATATTTTTGACAATAACTGCAATTGCCAAGTCTTTCCAATAGCAGGTTTTTGTAGTTGTTGCTGTTTGTAGGAAAGTAATGAGGAGCTCGTGGCTAAGTAATAACAGCCGAACGGTTCCATCTTGCCGGGGTTGGTCCGTGGATGCGTGACCATCTTTACATACCGAGATTCCTCCGTGCCTCGGAAGGCACGTTAAGCCGTTAGTCCCGGCTGTCATTCGTGGATCTTTGACAGTCGTTACGGGTTGTCAGAAGCCCGAAAGACTGACAACCAGTCCTACCAAGGGGTATTGTATTACCCAGTTACTGGGTTGTGGAGGTCAGATAGGCAGTCACTCCATATAAAATACTGATATTCAGCTGCATCCAGTTAGACTGGAAGCCGACCCCAACATAGTTGGAAAAAGGCTAGGTAGATTGATTGCTGTTTGTAGGTAAATTGTAATTGTTTTGTTTTCATAGTTTTAAAATTGTAATTCAAATGTTTTTTTATTACATATTGATATTTTCTTTATATAATGTTTTGGTGTAAGGTAAAATGTATTAGGACTATTCACAAAATTTCGCAGGTTTTTGACAATATCAGGTTTATGATCGAAAACCTAGGCTTTTGATCAAGAACCGGAAGATAATGGTCGACGTCAGGGGCACCCCGAGGTCCCGTTAGGTTAGTTTCTTTAAACAATGCAGATAGAAATAGGAGCCCCGCGCAGCGGGGCTCCGTCGACCGGTTCTTGATCAAAAACTTGCGACATATACATCATAGCGAATAATATAATTATGATTTTTATTTCTATTTCACATCATCAATACCTTCACTAGTGCGTATTATCCGTTAAACCTAATCATCTAAACAATCAATTACATTAATTAGGTCTACACCAGCACAGACACATGTTATTTGTTAAATAACTAATTATATTTGTCGCAATTAATAATTGATGTACGTTTCAGCGGATCGAGCAAATTTATCCAGTTGACAGGTCGCCTAATGCGATATTGTAATTACTTGATATACGGGTAATCCTGTCAATTATATTAGCTGGGTGTTATTGGCTGGTTGGTTGTGTGGGAGTTAACCTGCTTAGCTATTGTTTTTATTATTTGGTTGATCTTTTTGATGTCCTGTTAGGTCTCTGGGTCTCTCGTTCTGTCTCGTCATTTCTCCTTTGTGACATTGCCTTGTGTTTGGGATTACTAAATAATTTAATTAGGGTTTTGTACCAAAATGGTAAAACGGAAGCCTTATTGTGTGACTCAGTCTGTCTGTCTGTCCGTCTATCACTGCTGGATATCTCAAGAACTACTAATGCTATCAACTTGTTTGGAAAGCTTTAGATGACGTTTGTCCAACTATTTTTCTAATAAGAAAGAAATGTTTTTTTTTGCAAGAGGGACTTAAAGGTGGTTTAAAAAATTAGAAGTGGGGCTACTAAGACATGTGGGTTATCATATAAAAGAGCTCTGTTTGCACATTCTCAATATTTTTTTTTTAATTAAAATTTTTTTTAAAATATCTCGGAAGTTTGCAAAGAGAAAAATCTGAAATTATTCTATGAGACAGAAGTATAAGTAAAGATTACATGAAAAATAAAACGATGTCTCAAATTAGCACACTTTTCAGAAATCGGAATGGAACCCTCGGTGCGCGAGTCCGACTCGCTCTTGACCGGTTTTTTTTTTGACAGGTGCTGGTGCTATGACATAAGAGTTATAGAAATCCAACGACGTGCTTCTCTTCCCTTGTATTGGTTTGATAACTATCTCACTGTCATAGATTATATCCACGGTGGACCATCACGCGCATGGCAGCAGCCCGCACATCACTCGCATCCTTCGCACGCTATCGGCAGTGGCTCGCCAGTCAGTCGCAAGTACACAACTCGCAAGAGAATAGGCAACTACTATCATAATTAAAACAGCCAAGGCAAGTCGAGCTACTGATATGAGTACACAGTGCGAGCGTCTTACTGTCTAGTCAGAAGCTCGCACTGTGTAAACCAGCCGTTAGTTTTTTTTTTCTGGACGGGAAATCATCAAATCACTTCTCCCGTTCTGGTCAGAGCGGGAGGGCATGTCAGACTTTTACTGACTAAAACCCACTCGTGTTCCTTCAGTTGCCTGTGCCAGGGCCGCCAGGGTCGCGGGTCGTTCGAAAGGGTTACCTTTCGAACGACCCGCGACTCTGGCGGCATCGGCCCTATCGGACCCCATCTCTGCTGACATCTCTTTGAGGCGCGCGTGCGCGTCGACCTGGGCCAGCCTACTCCCTAAGTCGGTCCGTCTTTCCGTCCGTCCGTTTATCCGTCCGTCTGACATTACAATCCATTAAAACAAGTGTAAAAGTTAATTTTTCGGACGGGCAACAACACATCGGGAGTAGAGACAACTGGCAAATCATGTTGTCATTCATACTTCGTTCGGGCCCCGAACCAATCATCCATCCGTAGGTGATACGGAGTAAGAAACGCCCGTAACGAAGCCCGAAACTACGGGCTTCGTGCTTAGGGAGTAGGCCCCCTGGTCCTTACCGGACGGCGAGCTACCCATTGCTCGCCACCCGCAAGCCCGCGCCTAAGGTGGCCGGGAATCTGCTATAGACTCCCGCCGCCCAGGGCGTCTCCTGCGACGACTAGGGGCGTGAGGTTACCTCCCCAGCCGTTAGTCTTGTCAGTTGGTTTATTTTATGCAGGTGATAATCTATTAGATATTCACTTTATGACTTAATTTACCACAAAAACGTAAGTGCCTACTGCTAACGAACTCAGCAAAGTTCTGATCAGCACTGGTAAAACTAAAAGAAACTACTTGGCGATAGAGCGCTACATCACTCACCCAAATACATGCACCAACTACTAATAAAACGGTAACACACGAAGTGAGCTCAGCAAACATCCTTAAATACACTGGCGTGGAAAAGTTTTGGCCAATTACCAACTCGAGAATTTTGCGAAACTCGATTCTACAAGTCG
This sequence comes from Cosmia trapezina, assembly GCA_905163495.3. NCBI lineage: Eukaryota > Metazoa > Arthropoda > Insecta > Lepidoptera > Noctuidae > Cosmia > Cosmia trapezina. The sequence goes on from LR991037.1 coordinate 22,613,852, forward strand.
AAGATCGAACCACTCCTTAGCCGTAATTAGGCAAACGCTAAAGACTGGCACAAACACAGCGTTTGACGCTATTTGAGTATCAAACTTTACTGCAACGGAGAACTTCGAATTAGAGGCTTGCTTGTATTGAATTAATTACTCATGAAATGAATTAAATGCTGCTGTTTGAACATGAATCAAAGGTTATTTTGAGTACAGTTTATGTGACGTCATATAGTAAGTACTAGGTCAATATCCGAAGATTCTTACATCATCATCATTATCAGCATCATTCTTATACTCAAGAACTTTTTACCTGACTGCGCGACGCAAAGGAGAGTAATGTGTTTATCAGCCTATACAACATTAGTTTTTGTTTACCCTAAACCCCAAAAGGGGTCATTTTACTCATCATTTTGAACAACTTTTTCTATGGGACCAACCTTGAAATCACGAAAAAAAAAACAGCTGTTCCATACATTTTGTCGATATAAGTGAACACAAATGTATGGAACAGCTGATTTTTTTTCGCGATTTCAACGTTGGTCCCATAGAATAAAATTGTTCAAAATGATGAGTACAATGACCCCTTTTCGGGTTTACTGTAAACAAAAACTAATGTTGTATAATGTATGTACCTAGATGTTGTATGCATGCTTAGAAAGATCATTTTAACGACCGTTACCTAAGCGTTAAATACTTAATAGGTAAAGTGCGAGAAAAATAATCCTGAATAAAACAGTGTAAAATGAAGAAAGTAAATTTAAAAAATCAAAAACCCAACTGCGTAAAAAGTGATTATGTCATCTTGTTTCCATCTTTTTAATAGATACGCGATAGGTTTTTTTTAGTTTTTTTTACGCAGTCAGGTTTTTGATTTTCCAATTTTTTTATGAAATCGAAACATTGTCTTTATGACTTTAATGATTTTCCTGTAAGACTCCCCACTTAAGATTACATGATTGTGTCATCAAAACAAGTCAGTCCAAGAGCAAAATATCCCAACATCCATTCAAACACTATTAGACCCACACCACAGCCAAGTAACGCCACATCCCCCAACTCAAAGCCAACCACACCCAGTCCACAGCAATTATAGAACCAACGAACCATCGCCATTCATTCACACGAATTCTATTCTTCACCAGCCACGTATGAACAAGTCCTTAGCTCCTTAACAAAGTCATGTGTTATTCATGAGCCAGGTACCTTCTATGCTACACTTTTTGTATGTATAATTTTATTTTACGCCTGCTCGCGAGTGTAATTTCACCGTATTTAAATGAGCGTACCTATATTTTGTTTATATTTTGTTATATATGTTCTGGATTCATTATAATTTCGTGTTTATATGAACACTACTTTTAAGTTTTTGATTCCTGTCTTTTTGTTGTGGTTATATAAATGTTTTGTAATAGGTATTGTTTTCAAAACACATTTTTTTTGTGTTTTTAGAGGTAGACAAAAGAAACAATGGTATAAAATATTATAAAAATATTCAGAAAGTGGATGACTAGAATGACGGTAGAACTATTTAAGACGCAGATAAGTGCCAGCGGCCTTGAGTGGTTAGCATGCGTGTCCCCGTGCTGAGCTCATGCAACGTGTCGTACGTCCACCCAGTAATAGAACTCGCCCATCAAGGAGCGCCGACTCCAAAAAAAAACTCCTCCAAAAATGACTTTATTAAACAAGGTAGGTATACTAAAGATAAATAATTAAATTATCTTTAAAATGGTGTAGGTTTCATAAAAACACGCTTGATAGTTTTTCCGTGATTCTCAGTTTTTCATCCGCGTCAGACAAAACTCTACAAATTAATTACAGTATGTAATACAAACACAATCTAAAATATTCACATATTATGTTATGAAGAAAATGCTCTAATTTGACATAAATCATTTTTGAAACCATTAACACTACTCATTTAGACGTTATCTTCAGTTTAAAGTCATTAAAAGTCGCTTATCGTCGCCTTAATATGGCCGATGATGAGTCTCCCACAAACAAGAACGAAAAAGCTCCTCTGCATGGTATATCGACCACCAGAGGGAGCAAAAGGTAAGCTCTTGGCTCTCCACCTCCGGTGACTACTGAAGGTTTATTGTCAAAAGCTGAATTATCGCTAATATTGCTTAAATTCAACGAAACTATGAAAGCAATCCTAAACAGTGACCATAGACTTACGTATTTGATATTAATTTCAACTTGATACCTTTACGCATTCCTGAGACAAAGGGTCTTGACAGACTGACAGACAGACGGACAACGAACTGATCCTATAAGCGTTCCGTTTTTTCTTTTTGAGGTACGGAACCCTAAAAATTGAACAAACATAGCAAAAACACCCAATCTTACAAAATCGCTCAACATAATTTTAATACCAAATGCTCGGAAAGGTTTCGCTCAACATAATGTAAATGTATCGATACAAGTATCGCGTTTATTACAACGCTCTTTCATGCATAAAACAGTAGCCAAAAACTAATAAGACTAGTAGGCACCTTGACAACGGCGCCTGATATTATGATAAATAGAGAACCCTCGTCAGGAGCTTGAAACGAAACATGTTATGCGAATCATGCGCATTGGATACGGTAGAATGTGAGGTGTTTTGAATAATTTTTTAGGTTAAAGTAAAGATAATAAAGTTTTAGGTGAAAGTAAAGATGTTATTAAATCTTGGGCGTTGTATAGTCACAGTAATTAATCTAACTATGTTGGGGCCAGCTTCCAGTCTAACCGGATGCAGCTGAATACCAGTATTTTACATGGAGCGACTGCCTATCTGACCTCCACAACCCAGTTACTGGGTAATACGATACCCCTTGATAAGACTTTTTGTGAGACTTTCGGGCTTCTGGCGACCCGTAACGACTGTCAAAGATCCACGAATAACAGCCGGGACCAACGGTTTAACGTACTTTCCGAGGCACGGAGGAGTCTTGGTATATAAAGACGTTCACCCATCTACGGATCAATCGACCCGAGCGGCTGTTATTACTTAGCCACGAGCCCCTCTATTGCTATATATTCTCTTTCTGTTTATTCTCTCCTCTATATTATTTTTATAGCATGCATTTAACAAAAACCACGTCTTATTAGGGAAGTGTAAAACGAAATGGGTGAAAAAGACATCACCCCATATCCAAGAAAAAGACAATGCTGTAACAAAAACACAGCCAGTTCCTTTAAAACCTTTATATAAGAAAATCTAAGTGGAAGAAGAAAGCCACTTATTTAATTCCCCAAAGGCAGATAATAAAGTTTCTTCTCAAAATAAATTCAAGTAAAACTTATTAGAATATTCGTTGCTCTTAGACCAACCCACGTATGCAGAGAAACTATCGTGGGTGAAGATTAAAAGTTGAATAATATATGGCGAAACGTTCGTGAATGAATTTGAGGAGGACATAAATAAAAATATTGACGTGCTGTCATCTCTTCAAGATATTGGCTTTTGGTGGGAGGGATAAGCAGAGTATCAGGTGGGAAGATTGGTTTTTGTTGACTGGTTTTGAATATTATGGTAATAAGTAAGATGTTTTTTCCTGGAGGAGCTCGTGGCTAAGTAATAACAGCCGCACGGGTCGATCCGTCAGGTTAAGCTACGCTTGCCGGGGTTGGTCAGTGGATGGGTGACCATCTTTACATATCGAGATTCCTCCGTGCCTCGGAAAGCACGTTAAGCCGTTGGTCCCGGCTGTTATTAGTGGATCTTTGACAGTCGTTACGGGTCGTCAGAAGCCCGAAAGTCTGACAACCAGTCTTACCAAGGGGTATCGTATTACCCAGTTACTGGGTTGTGGAGGTCAGATAGGCAGTCGCTCCATGTAAAATACTGGTATTCAGCTGCATCCGGTTAGACTGGAAGCCGACCCCAACATAGTTGGGAAAAGGCTAGGCAGATTGATTGAAGTAAGATGTTTTTTGTGAGGAGCTCGTGGCTAAGTAATAACAGCCGCACGGGTCGATCCACCAAGTTAAGCTACGCTTGCTGGGGTTCTTCCGTTCCTTACATTTTTCATGAAAAGTCGAAAACTATGCGGCCTAAAAAAAAGAAAAAATGTTTGAGAATATGCAAACAGCGCTCTTTCATATGATACTCTACATAGTAGCCCCACTTCGAATTTTTAAGATTTTCAGTCCCTGTTGCAAAAAAAATATATATTTATGTTTCTTTCTTATTTGCAAAATAGTTGGGCAAACGTCATCTAAAACTGTTCCAAATTTCAAGTTGATAGCATTAGTAGTTCCTGAGATATCCTGTGACAGACGGACAGACAGACTGAGTCGCACGGTCGCACCACACAGTTACAGTCGGTTGGCAGTCCGCCGGCAGGCGGTCATTCATAAAAACTCTTTTTGACAGTTTTTATGAATGACCTCCTGCCGGCGGACTGTTTAATATGTGGGGCCCGTAAGGCAGGGCTGCAGCTAGGGGGTGGAATTGTGGAGCAATGCCCTACCTTAAGAAAACACCGTCAACTAAGTTATGACGGAAAAAATCAACTAGCATAAAATGACATCTAAACGATTCCGAATTAACCACGGCCATCTTACAATCATAATATATTATTTTTTTATTCTGCTCCTAGATGGCATTTGAAATATGTGTGCGAGATTTGTTCGTTTGTCTATGGAATGGGGAATCCCCTAGCCTCTAAAATCCTAAGGACGTTCGTAAAAACTTTAAGGCGAAAGCGCCAGGGTAGCCCGCGAAATTCAAAATTTCTTACGTTTTTTGCAATTTGTAGGTCAGTGGCAGGTTGTACGCTGATTAAAATATGATTCGCGGCCGTAGCTAATATGGCTTTACAGAATTATAATCATTAGAATCAGCAATACAACTCCATAAGTTAGCATTTACCTCAAATCTGGCGATTTCATGAAATCATGAGGTTTGATGTAAATGCTAACTTATGGAGCTGTATTGCTGATTCTAATGATTATAATTCTGTAAAGTCATATTACCTACGGCCGCGAATCATATTTTAATCAACATACAAGCTCACACTGACCTACAAATTGCAAAAAACGTAAGAATTTTTGAATTTCGCGGGCTACCCTGGCGCTTTCGCCTTAAGGGTTCCTTTTTACCATTTTGGTACGGAACCCTTATAATCAGATTAACTTTAATTAAATAATGCATGTGCAGATCGTTTATAAACGCCATCCATGATATATTTAGTTTTTCACGAGTCGCATTATTGCTTCTATTTTGAGAATCTTCAGTGGCAGTCATGTCACTCCCGAACACGCAATTTCGTTTTCCATTTTAAGCATTCCGGTGCAGTTTTATTTACTGCCAGTCAGACACAGTGTTGACACTGATGACGTTGGAGTAGTAGAAAAGTGGAAATAGGATGAAAAAATATGAGAACTTAAATGGGTAAAAATAATAAATAGATTATTGCTCGGTGTTTTACGGTCACAATATAAGAAATGATTGTCGAATATCATACGAATGAATTGTTAAACTTTCTTTCCTAACCACTAAATAATAAATAACCTCCTAACTACTAAATAATAACTATCCTAACCACTAAATAATAATAATGTAATGAAATCAATAAACACACACATTTATATCTGTATTTTTTATGGTGTTCGCAGTAAAAAGTATTCTACCTATCTATCTATCAATATTGAGATTGGGCTAACATAGTTTTAAACAGACTCTTTTTAGGGTTCCGTACCTCAAAAGGAAAAACGGAACCCTTAAAGGATCACTCGTGTGTCTGTCTGTCTGTCCGTCTGTCACAGCCAATTTGCTCTGAATGTAATGGACCGATTAAGTTGGAATTTGGTACACATATGGATTTTTGTGACCCAAACACGTACGGCTATAGTAAATAAATGAATTTTGAATATGGGGGTCACTTTTAGTTTGTCCCCTAAAAGTGACCCCCATATTCAAAATTCATTTAAGAAAATTAAAAAAGTTTTGCAAACTGTACCGTGTGATATATCAAACAAAAGGGCTTACTATGATATGAGGGTCTCAAATATATATTTTTTTATAATTTGAAAATAAATAGTTTTAAAGTTATTTAAGAAAATAGACGAAAATTGACTATTCCCCCCTCTGATCTCCGAAACTACTGAACCTAAAATTTTGAAAAACAGGAAAACCGTGTGCCTACTCCCAGCGAAAAAGAAGAAGTTTGTGGTGTTAAAATAACATGGTAAATGTCTCAATAAACTAACAATGAGCACATGTTTTTGAACTATAATGTTAAGTTTGTTCTTAGGATAATTAATTTAATCCCAACTACGGGACCCTTGATTGTGCGTAGTCCGACACGCACTTGGCCGGTTTTTTAGTTGAGTTTTCTACACTATCTATTAATAAGTTTTTGCTTTATCTTCATTCGGTCCTTAACTCATGATACATCTTTAAACTGCCTAGTAACACCACCCAAATTATACACCAAACATTGTCAACCACAAAATTCAAAAACATTACACTCCGTTTTGATGCAGTCGTGTAAAAAGTGTACTACTTAAAATATCAGAAGACGATCTCGTTGATAGTATCGTGTATCCAGCAAGTGTAGGGACAAGTAGTTACAACACGATACTCACACAGGGAGCCGAATCGCTCTGAAATATTAAACCCTGGACATAGAATAAGAATGCATAGAAGTGAAAGTAAAGAACTTATTCTACATCCACACAGTTTCGTCTTGTAAAGAAATGAAATGAAATGAAATGAAATGGTTTATTATGTAAATAGGATATCGAAATCACTTTTACACGTAATATTTTTTTTTTAATTAGCTAGATGAAGTCGACATTTCCTATCTGACTACCCTGAGAAGAAATGGCGAAACAAACTCAGGGGTCAAAGTCTCTTTTAAAGTCCAGACATAATCTTGGTCAGATCATGTGAGGACCGTGTAGATCCATGTCTGAAATGGTCTTTTGAGGAAAGAACCATAAAAATTTGAGTGGACCTGTCCAGTCAGTGCAAGCATTTGTCAACAATCGTGTAGCTCAACTCAAGGATTTAAGGAGCTCAATAACTGACGAACAATACCAAAGAAAGGACATTTGGGGAGGTCGCATAAAGTACTTACTCAAAAAATGTCAGACCATCAATAAAACTAAAAAAGAAAAAAAAAATCCACATAGTGCTCACATTTACAATAATTAAAGAAAAAAAAATATTTTTATTTTTAAACAAAGGTTTGTCATTTTGTATAATATAATGATTTTGTATAATATAAAGGTGTTTGTCCGCCTATTCTATCGGGCTTGATTGCTCTGGGTAATCGGGTGTGAGTACCGTGACTCATCCAAGACATAAAACGTTATCAGCATGCTTAGATTTTGAATGCCCGGACAGGCTGATCGGGGCCAATCGAGGTGCAGTTATACCTTTAGATAATTATGTAAATTCAACCCAGTGTCGGCGCTTGTAACTCGGGGTATGTGCTACGTTCTCAATCATCAACAAAATTGACTAGATAGGTTACCTACCCCTTAAGATACCCTTAAGTACCTTCGTGTGTCGATACTCTTGCGCCATCCCATCTTTCGCGGCGCTGCAGCTGCGGAAAACCTCAAGCGGCGGTAGCATAATAACCTTATTGGTAATTATGTTTTGAGCCGTTTGGCGTTAAAACCCTCAAGCCGTGGGGTCCGAGTAATCATGGATTGTTCAACGAAATCTCCAAACGGCTGGTTGACACTTTCCGTGACCTAAGGGTTGGCTTTTAACTTGGCCAGACGCTTAGCATTGCCATACAACGTGGCAAATGCCGCCAGTCTCTTGTGTAGGTACTTTCTTTTTAGTCTTTGGGTCTTTTGGGTAATGAATTTCTTTATTTTGACTTGTTACCTATTATTTTAATTATTTGCGTAGGTATATTTGTAAAACATTCAGACACAATGTAAATTGTTATTGAATAAATAAATGAATGACTTTACCAGACGACAGCGATACGGAGGAATTTTAGACACCATATTTTAGTTTTTTAATAGTTTTAGTTCGGTTTGTTCAGGATACCATATTTTTAACTTAATTATTTATATTTTGAATAAATACTTATCTTGTTTTAACTTGGGCGTATGACGATCATAGCTTGGTGGAGTGGAGTGGTAGCTGATTATTTCTGCGTCATAACCGTTCGTACAAAAAAAAAAATCCGTAATTACATTGCCCGGCTTTAAATATGGCACGGCCAGATCACCAAAATCTTTCGTTTTGTAGAGCATTTTCTCTGTCACACATACCCGTGTGGGCAGTGTCTTATCAAAACACTCTGTCTCACTGTCATATTAATGCCGGGTACAGTTGAATACATGTACCTACAAGTGCACCTACATAAAGCCGCAAACCTGTAACTAGCACAAAAGTATGCAAGCAGCTTGCATGCCGTGCGCCATAACAACACAACACAATGGCATGCAAGTTACTTGCTTATTTATGTGTCAGTTACATGCATGTATATTACGGGCTTTAGTTTCGCTTCTGTACACCTTCATAATCTATGCCTAAGGTCAGGGAGACGGATGGTAATAAAAATGTGCTTTATTTTTGTACTTTGATGCTTTTACGTAGGACCCTGTTCAATGATTAAGGTATGTAAGGTTGGGACTGACTGGAATACTTCACAGGTTTGCTATCAATGCGTAATCGCTTACCTACTACGTAAGGTTACTATGTCAGGGAACGAAGCGTTTACCTTACTAAAACCGTCTTGTTGCCGAAGTCTTAGGTACTGTAAAGGTTTCATGCAAAAGGCAACCTTATGCTATAGAGGATATTAGGAAAATAACTCCGGTTGCATTCGGTCATTTCAGCAAGTGTGTGTTGTTTTTGAATGAAGGATTAGATTTTTGTGACTCACATGGAAAGTAGTAGAGTTATGTTGTGTACGTCTTTTGAGATAATCTGATAAAAAGCAAAATATAATAAGTATGTTACGGCTAAAACCCGAAGTGCGGCTACACCTAGTTTTAGCCGAATACTACTAGGTGAAGTCTGAATGGTAGGTTAGGTTAGGTTAGAACTGTGACCACGAAACGACGGTCGACGTCGGGGTACTTCGAGGTTCGGTTTGGTTAGGTTCCTCCCTGCAGACAGAAATACGAGCCCCGTCGATGAATTAATAGGCTAGACCTATCGGTTCGGTTCGGGTTTTAGCCGGCTAAAACTAGGTGTAGCCGCACTTCGGGTTTTAGCCGTAACATATACCTATATTAAAGTTCATTCAGTTTGCCGTCGATTCAGTCATGTCTGAGACTACGAAGGACTTCAGTACAATGCTCGGCAACCTCAATAGAGCATCCGAAAGAGTGGATCTCAAAATGAACAAGTACAAGACAAAGGTCATGGCAAATGCCCATGTAGCACCCACTCTCATGAAGATCGGAGACGCTACGCTCGAAGTTGTAAACTTTTCCTACGTTTTCGAATCAGAAATCCGCGATCCGCAAGAGAACCAAGGTAACCGATATAGACCGTAAAATTGACAGACTTAAGTGGCAGTGGGCAGGGCTCACATTGCTCGCAGAACAGATGGCCGATGGGGCTGAAAGGCCGCGTGCCGGAATACGTAACTTTGGAAGGTATCTTATAAGGTGGACCGATGACCTTGTCAAGGCCACAGGAAACCTCTGGGTGCGGTAAGTATAGAACCGGTCGAAGTGGCGGTGCAAAGTAAAATATTATGTCAGGATGCTAAATACAGAAAACTTTAAATAATTTCAAACAAAGAGTTCCTTTAGTTGCCTATTCTTGGCCAAAACTCATCCTAATCTCAATGCATTAAATACATTCAGCTCATTAACAAACAGAGTCTGGTGTTCTGGACCCCAAGGGAACCCAGGGGACCAAACGCGAAATGTCGCAACACTGCTCATTTCTAAACTATTTACATTTACGAAATAAACTTTTGAGAGGCCCCTTGTTGCTAGGCAAGTTTGTGACGTAACACTGGACATGTTTAAAATTGAGTTTTAAAGACTCTCACGGAGGCGATCAGCGGCGGCGATCTCTCGCGTCCAAGCCTGGTCCAGGCCATGGTGCAGAGCGAGAGTGCACGGGAGGCCGTCACCTCTTTCTGTGAAGCAGTAATGCTCGCGAAGGAGGAGGCGGAACGCGTGAGGGAGAGGTAGCCTCACGCCCTCAGTCGCCGCAGGAGACGCCCTGGGCGGCGGGAATCGCGGGGCGATTTCCGGCCACCGTAGGCGCGGTCCTGCGGACAGTGAGTAGCGGGTAGCTCGCCGTCCGGTAAGGACCAGGCCCGAGTCGACGGCGCGTTGTGTTCCACGCGCGCCTAAAAGAGATGTCAGCTAATGATGGGGTCCAATAGGGCCGACGCCGCTGGGGTCGCGGGTAGTTTTAAGAAAATACCGCGACCGTGGCATAGGCAACTGAAGGAACACGGGTGGGTTTTAGTCAGTAAAAGTCTGACACGACCTTCCGCTCCACCCAGAGCGGGAGAAGTTATTTGATGATTTCCCACCCTCAAAAAAAAAGGTATTTAAGACTCACCACACCATTAAAGACGTCCTAAGCAATCGACGACCGTTCTCTCCATTACGGTTTTCAGAAATGCCATAAGATAGGTTCAAAATCGTAAAGGATTGTACGCACGGCTACAGATCAAGCTATACATTTCCAGTATAAGCTGATCTCGCATGGTATAGGATTTCCTTACAATGAGAGGTTAGTGTATACTGGAAATGTATAGCTTGATGTGTAGCCGTGTGTACACAGAATGATAAAAACTACAGTAGTTTATCCGGGCAGTGACCTTGAATTATAACTGTATCAAATGTATAGCCACAGGTATAGCTACAACTAAGTAGGTACCCAGTGTGTTTTGTGGCAACACATATTATGAAACTAAGATTGTAGACCACTAAGGGCTATTTTGTCCAAAGTTTATCTTTTGAAACTGTCAAAAATTCAAAATTTATTCGAAGGGGAAGACTTATACTAGGCAAAGTTTGGTCGAATTCATCCTAAATTAATTTTGTCGATGGAAACCTACATTTTTTTTAAACTCGTACGTATCTTCTAAACAATTGGTACGAGTATCTCGCCATGCTGACTAGCTTATTTTGTAGCCACAATAGTTGGGAAAAGGCTAGGCAGATTAGATTGACAGGTACGATCTATCATCACAAAACTACCAGGGAAGAAGAATTCCAAAGAAACACCGTGCAATCGTCACAAAATACTTATATTCCAAATTCAAATACACGAGTACATAACTGCAACTGTCACAATTTCTGGCTCACATATAGGATATTCTTGTTTCATAATTCAAAATAAACGTAGGAACAGACAATGGTACCGCAATGCAGCACCTACCCTCAAACTTGGTATAATGCTGCCTACCCACGGGGACCATTGTGGTAATTGATTGTAGCTTGGAATTGTTTCTGGACATTTTAAGAAGGAAAATTATTTTTATCAATTATTTGGAGAGCGGATTAATTTATTTGGTGTGTGAAAGTGTCATTTAATGTGTTGATGTTTTTTATATTCTATGCTTTCATATATACAATTTTTTGGAAACCTCCGGTTGTGTCAAACGTTATGTTTTGATGTCTATTGTAAAAGTAGGATCTTGTATCTACCTATGCTTGGTTTTACGTTTATAAAGTGGGTCAGCGTTTGAAAAACAAAACACAATAAATATTACTTACTTATAATCGTATTTTTTCGAGATTTATGGGGATAAACTGTCGAATACAAAATAAAGGCCGCCGCCTTTGCCTCAATCCCGGTCTCCACAACAAATAAAAATAAATCCTATATTTTACTACGCAATCAAAACATAATCTCGAAATTCGAAAACACACTAAACCCCACAAGTCTATAAAGTCGACACTGTCGAGTCAATTTCGACGCGACAAAAACGTAACGACAATTCTACATTTGAAAAATGCGAAAACTTTTTCGTTTAAGTTTGGAAACTCCCGCGTTTTATGTTCACATTACCGACAAACCTTTTTGGTGCTCGAAACCCGGGATATACCTACTTCAGGCGAACTCACTTTCAGTCACTACGTATTTTATACGGTTGAACTATTAAATTTCTAATTTTGAGGGCGACTGGTTCATTTTAAGATCGCCTCTTCAATCCTGCCACCCTAGTAGACGTAATGTTTAAGTAAAGTAACTAACCACTACTTAAATGCCTTGTTTGGCTAGCGCTTCGTTCAGCATGCATTTTTAAATATTTAACCTTGTTGGTTTATTATCTAGCCAGAAAATATACCTAAACTAACCTGGACTTACCCCACTTCCAACTACATCCATGAATACGTTTGCAATGTTCGCAAATTCGTGTCAAGAGCTCTGCTAAGTCATTCAACGCCACGTACTTTCCCCCTGAAAGGCCTACATTTATTACAGCTGCGTAACTTCCGTCAACCCGGCCTATCTAAACACGCAGGCCGCCGTAACATTTGAAATTTAATTGGTCGCAGCGCCATCTATTATTACTAGCGAGGCACTAAAAATGTACAAGGCATGAATGGACCAGCACGCATGCGTACTACGCATCGATCCGGAATACCAACTTTGTAAATAATCTATTCCGCGACAAAAAATTCGCGGGCCATGTTATATTTCTCAAATCTAGTTCATAAAATTCCAAATTTAAATCCTTCAAAAGTTCTCGAATAAAACAGAATATAGCTGGAGATCATAAATAAAGTGGAATTTCTTAACGATGGAAAGTATAAAAGCAGAGAAATTCAAACTTTGAAACAGATATTACAAAGAAAATTTTATTATTAAACGTCGATGAGCCGTCGTTTCAGCGATACCAAATATTTCATTACTCCAATAAAATTTTATTCGGAGTCGGCGCAGTGACGCCATGTTTACACCGTTTTCCCGCCAGTAGGGGCGCCACGATCGCTGCAGCCTCTCGGGCGTAGCTGTCAAAATTACGTTTACGAAAAAAGTCGCTTTTCTTTCACTTATTGGCGATAACCAATCGTAATAATCGAAATAATTGAATAACAATGATCAAGTTTGAGTTATAAATAGTTCGATTCAGTATTTGTATCTCGTTTAAAACCTAACCTATTGAGGTTCGGTCAGCGTCGGTGGTATATGGTGACAATAATTTTGAGTGTTATTGCGAAATGTCCCGGACATTTCTTCTTATCTTTTTGTTTATTTTCGGCGTTTGTTATTGTAATCCTGATGCGAAACGCCTTTACGACGATCTTCTGAGTAACTACAATAGGTTGATACGTCCTGTTGATAAAAACAACAATACTGTGCTGGTGAAACTTGGGCTGAGGCTGTCACAACTGATTGATCTGGTAAGTACTTTCTTCAAGTTGTTTTTTGTAAACTCAAATCTTTGAAACATCGAAGAAAAACAAACCTCGTGACAAAGTTTGGGGTAGTTATCTGATTACGTTCACTCGTAAATTAATTGTGGCAAAGTAGGGTGATGACTTCTTGGAAGATGAGATGGATGAGTGAGAGGTTATTGTTTGTTAGTGTACGCTGAATAAGGGGTGCGTTTTTTATCTTGTCTAGTTCTATGTGAATCTATTATAGGTAATTTTAGTTTTGATTTAGAACAACAGGTGCATGTGCCTTATCGACATTAGTAAAAAATTAAGCAACTAATAAATAGTAAGTATGACCACGATTGCAATGGTTAAAATGCAACAAATTAAGCCACCAAATGTTCTACAGAAATTCAGTATTTTTTTTTTTGTAATTTTTGGCTTTAACAAAAATATAAATTGCGAAAAATAAAATGTTTAACTAGTGATCTTTGTCAAAGTTTCAGGCATTTTTGAACTTGTAATTAATAACGAAGATCTGCTACGGCATCAGCTATGATAATAACTTAAATTCCAGTAAAGTCGCGCCGTAAATCATTTTGTAATTGTATTTTCATAGAAAAACTAAAATCTAAACAACTCAAAAACTAAATATTGATATTTCAGTTTTTTAAATTGCGCATGACAAGAACCACATTGAATTATAATTATTATATTACTATCACTACATTCCTAACATTTAGCTATCTTTAGAAATAAAAATCAATTGGCGAATGAATAGTAAGTGCATCACTTCAAAACGGTTGCACCTATTTGGCATGGAAGGTATTGGATGGTATTTTTGTATGAAAACAAACAACACACAGCCCACACCAATGGAGATAGAGACATGAAATTCACCCGGGCGACGCCGGGGTACGAACAGCTAGTATTACATAAAAAAAAGTTCCATGCCGCGTCTGTCTGTCTCAACGCGATAAACTCAAAAATTATCGCGTTCAGACAGGCAGGCACATTTCCATACGGTTTTCGGGGTATACGGGGTTTGGAGTCGCGCCGCAACGTCAACTTCAAGGTGTTCGTGAGGTGTGAGTACCGAATTGTTATCTGCCCCTCGTCATGGAGGAAGACTAGGCCGCAATACGTGGTGTTCCGTCGCTTCCGCGGGCAGCACAAGGTTAGGCTAGTGAAGTGAAGTGCTACTAACATAGTTTTAAGCTATATTTATTAACACAAGTTTTGTTTTATACTTTATATAAGTATGTTAGTTCGTGAGAAAGGTTTGTGTGTATAATTAATTAAGGTTTTGTGTAAATTGTCTGAAATGAGACGATAATTATTGAAGATTTCGGAAAAAAATATTTTTTCCGACATCTGCTCCAATTATTTACTGGCGTGCGCCGCTAAACCAGTAGAGTTTGTATTACGAAATGAAATAATACAAATACATCGTTAATACATTGTTTACTTACCTATATTAACACATAGGGTACTTTTAATCCGGGTAGTAGGTACCCACATTCGCATGGGAGATTTTCCGACATCCACGCGGACGAAGCCGCAGACAAAAACTAGTATATGCTAATATGGACACAGTTGTTATGCTGTATAAGCAGTGGAAGTTTTTACTACAAAACTCGTAACGTATAAGGTACACGACTGACCACTATGCAGTACTAATGAAAAGTTTATGGGGTGAGAGGGAGCAACACAACATCCTGTGACCCCTGACGTTGTTCTCACCTACATTTATTTATTTATACACAGTTATAGCTATACTTAACTATAATGCCTTAACATGGTTACAGAGTTAAGGCGCGGACTGACTACCATTTTAAACGGCACACAACTGCGTAATCTATTGTCACCATTAGCTGGCTGTGTTGCCGCCGAGATGTCACTAAGCTGCGAATGTACATTTATTTTCCGGGTTTTCTTTAGATTATTCAGAATATACACAATAAATTAAATAATTGTCCGGTTAAAGTTTTAAAAAAATGCTAATTCTATTAAATTCTTAAAAAAAAGAATGTCGTATCGCTGAAAATACAGAAATATTCAACGCCAATGTTTATTTTTGTGCAGCAACTTCCAAATTTTTACTGGCACTATCAAACTATTTTTACCCGACTACGGCAAAGCCAAAAGGAAGGGTTATTTATTATTCTATTAATTTAAAATTTTACGTTCAAACCTTCTCTGTTCACTGTATTTTTTGCGTCGGATAGTTTCATTGCGTTACGTCATAATCGACAATCCAAGAAACCAATTTTTGTGAATATTGAGCTATATACCGAATAAGAAATGAGTACATAAGAGAAAGTTTAAAAGTGGCACCGGTGACTTAAAAGTTGTGCGGAAATCGGTTGACATGGTATGGGCATGTGATGCGGAGGAATGAGGAAAATGTCGTGAGGAAAGTTTTGAGTATGAATGTCGATGGCTGTAAGAGTAGAGGAAGACAAAAGAAACGATGGATGGATTGTGTGAAACATGAGATGGCTAGAAAGGGGGTGAGTACCGAGATGACGACTAATAGAGAAGTATGGAAGAAAAGGACATGTTGCGCCGACCCCAAATAGATTGGGATAAGGGCAGAGGAATGATGATTGACCTAATACCGCGCCTTAAGGAGCAGTGACAGCTAAGTGGGTTGTAATTAGTCAGCATACTTGTAACTACTGCATGTTGAATTGACAATTTCCAGCTGTGTATAAGCTGTTGAATAGCAGAATTTTAGTGGTACAAAAAAAGGAAGACGGCGCGTCGTGAACATCAAAAGTGAAGCGTGTCGAAGAATTGCCATTTGTTAAAATGATTCCCTATACTTAATTTGGGGAATAATATTCTAAGGGTAAGATTAATAATTAAATTTGTTTAATCGAATGGGGAAATTTTACATCGTATTATGGCAACCCTCGCACTTTATGTAACTGCGTTCGTTAGTTGCGGTTTTTTGTTCCAAGTAACCTAAAACTCGTACCTCGCATGCGCTAAACTGATACCTACCTAGTTTATTTAATAAATCCAGGTTATTTCAAGTAGATACGTACTTACAAGTGAAAAGTGATTCCATGAGACTTTTTATGCGATTTGCTATTGTTTTTACAAGTTTTCACTACACAGGAAGGCATAATTATTTTTTTTTTAACTAGACCACGAGTCGTCACGTACTAAGAGCGGTGAGCATGATTTTATACGTGCGTGCGTGAGCGTCTGTTTTACTTGCAGGAGCACGGTTATGTGGCTTAACTTATGCCGTCTTATTAAAAAACAAGGTTCATCTTCAAACCAAGGTTTAAACCATGGACGCTTTTTTGAATTTCGAACTTTATTTCGATACATTAAGATGTCAGTTTTGCAAAACTGACAACTTAGTACCGGACTAAGTTGTCAGTTTTGTATAAAGAACTGTATTTCTATCACAGCTAGGTTCTTATTATAAAAACTGGCTCGATGGTTTAAACCATGACAGAAGAAAAACCTCGTTTTGTAATAAGACCGTTAATGTTCGCGGCGCTCCATCTTTCTTTTTTTGTTGATCTGAGGCTAGCGGCAATAAAATTGTATGAATACTAACAGTCGTTTCGGCGCGAGCCTACTGACAATCTATAAGCTATGGTAATACGGTTCTATTTTCAATGGAGCCAGTAAATTCCGCGAAGATTTGTCCGCTTGGTCTGAACTGACTCTAAAATCTATGCACCCCTACTTTTTAACCGACTTCCAAAAGGAGGAGGTTCTCAATTCGTCGGAACCTTTTTTTTTTTTTTTTTTTTTTTATTTTTTTTTTATGTATGTTCCCCGATTACTCGAAAATGGCTGGACCGATTTGGATTTTTATTTTTTTGTTCAAAAGGGTATACTTCCCAAGTGGTCCCATGGTCATCAAATCAGGATCTGATGATGGGATCCCATGGAAATCGAGGGAAACCCTCAAATTTTATGGGCACACCTATATCGATTTCGGTATTTTTTATAGTAACTCGTGCATTTGCTCTCGGAAAGCACCATTCGGTGAACTGGAACTGATGATGAAGACCACAGAGGGCCATCGGAAATACTCAATTATATCTAAGTATATCACAGGTTGCGATTCGATTACTTTATTATGGTTTATGCTCGTCAAAATGCATAATGGTAATGGTGACTTTACCATGAGCTCCAGTTCTCCTGGTTCTTACTAGGAGAACTCCTCAACAATTAACGTCCCTGCATCGGGAAAAGCAATATTTTGTAAAACGTGATGAGCAGTTGACATTGGGTTATTGTAACTTAGATAAATTACAAACTGAACCACTAAAAAGTGAAAAATAAAAACTTTTTTACAAAAAAAAAACCGACTTCCAAAAAAAACACTACAAAGTGAAAAATAACTTTAATTTCGGAAGTCGGTGGCAAAAAACTAAAATACAGATCCAAAGACACCGACTTCCGAAATTAAAGTTATTTTTCACTTTGTAGTGTTTTTTTTGGAAGTCGGTTTTTTTTTTGTAAAAAAGTTTTTATTTAGTCATAACGTCGCAAACAGTCTTCCATACCACTTCGTATTCGTTTCTTGTGTTCAGCAGCACATCCTGTATAAGAATTATAAATATTATGTCAGGGTTTGAATCACGCTTGGCCGCTGGGGTCGCGGGTAGTTTTAAGAAGATACCGCGGCCCTGGCATAGGCAATTGAAGGAACACGGAAGGTTGGTTTTAGTCAGTAAAAGTCTGACACGCCCTTCCGCTCCACCCAGAGCGGGAGAAGTTATTTCATGATTTCCCACCCTCAAAAAAAAAAAAAAAATGGGTTTGAATCAGGGGGCCTAAAACAGCCACAAAAGCAATTCCTCTGAAAGCGATTAATTTCCTGAATTCCCAGCAATTTATTTTGATTATGCTGTTTGACGTATTTGAAATTAAACTTCAATAAAGCAATTCATAATTTGTGAACCATTTTACGAATCTCCATACAAAACTGTCAAACAGATGAACAGATGAACAGATGATGGATTGCGTGCTATGAAATTGTACTCAGATAAATTATGAATTGTCAGTTTGTGACCATTTTACGATTTAAAATATGATTCATAATACCTATTATACTATTATGATTCTGCTAAAGTGGCCGTTTTAGCCCCCCAGGGCGGACCGGCCCAGAGATATGTCTTGATAAATCTTGACTTCTTATTTATTCACGTCAATGCAATAACAACACTCCCAAACATTATTGCACAAAAGGTGCACAATATACTTCGTTACATACTTTTAAAAGAAAAGAAACCTCACAATCTCTCACCTGTATATCGCACAAAAAACTATTCATCCATAACAGAGGGGCAATTCTCGTATTTTTAACAACGTTCGCAATCTCATCTCAGTCTCAATCTGTCAAAAATTGTATAGTGTTTACCTACATTTTTGACATTTGATTGACGCTGGCATGAGATTGTGAACGTTTTTAGGTACGAGAATTGGCCATCAGATATCTTGATAAATCTTGACTTCTTTTTTATTCACGTCAATGCAATAACAACACTCCCAAACATTATTGCACAAAAGGTGCACAATATACTTCGTTACATACTTTTGAAAGAAAAGAAACCTCACAATCTCTCACCTGTATATCGCACAAAAATCTATTCATCCATAACAGGAAAATGGTGCGAATATCTATGGTGTATTGATTACCGCGAAAAACCTTACCTGCGGTTGCCATGGCAACTGGAGGGTTCCACAGGTGCGATGTGGACTGCCCTCATGGGCCTAATCAAATATTTAGTAAAAATCTTCAAATAACAATGTATGGGCATGTAAAATTGCCGTTATACAGATAGCTTGTATATTTTAGTTCGTTTCAGTTGAGAAAATTGAGAGAAATCTGTTGATTACAAGTCGGTTAAACATTGAATGACGATTGGCAATTTGATAAATATTATTTTGTGATAAATTGACTAATTGCTTGACAGTTCTAACATATCTGACACTAGCTTTTGCCCGCGGCTTCGTCCGCGTGAATGTCGGTAAATATCCCACGGGGACCGGGAAATCCTTATTCCATGACGTCTACATTATAAAGGCAACCTCTGTGCAAAATATCAGCATTCTAGGGTTTGGGCTGGGCGTTGATGAGTCAGTCAGTCAGTCAGGACTTTTTATTATTTATGTAGATAAGTATAATTAAAGCCTTTGTCTAGAAAATATGTCAAAACCCCGTATTAATTTATCAGCTACACAAGTTATCTGACGATTTTAAAATCAGTCCTAAAATACTATGAAAATGTCTTCGAATGTAGGCTTCTTCTAAATCCTCTTGAAGTAATGAAGGTTGGAGGTGGCTTTGCATAATTTAAGGCGACACCCCAGCAATTACAGTAATAGGGTAGGTAGTGTTGTATCTCCTTGTGAGAGATTTCGACGAAGTTCAACCACCGTACTTATTTCTGTTGCGTTGTTTGTTCCACTTTGAAGGATACAGACAGGTGCCTCTGAAGTTACTTGTTACAAATGAAATTTCTCTATTCTGTCTCTTGGTACAGATTAATACAGATGGGACACTCCGCAATTTAGGTATGAAGCTACAAGTACGCGGCGGCCCCCGTCCGCGGGGCAAATTCAGTAGGTCAGAAGGTATAAGAGTTACGCGATAAAAAGAGAGGCAACTTGTAGTTGAATATAACTGTAGGTAATAAGCGTTGTGCGACCTGAATTGCGCTTTATTGTGTCGTAGCAAGAGTCGCTTTTTATTTTAAATGATTTTGCGGAGTGTCCCATCTGTAATAATCTGTGGTTACGCGTGGAATGTAATAAGACCTTAAAGGAACTTCTTCGAACTGTAATCATTCTCGACACTCAATCAATCTGCCTGCCTTTTCCGAATTATGTTGGGGTCGGCTTCCAGTCTAACCGATGCAGCTGAATATTTTACTTGGAGTGACTGCCTATCCGACCTCCACAACCCAGTAACTGGGTAATACGATACTCCTTAATCAATTCTCGACACTATCATCTTAGACCGAGAGCGACATTGTTTTTTTTTTTCATTTATTTTGACCAAACACAAATACAAGTTTATAAAACCTGCCAAACTGCAAGACAGTTTGTCGGCAGGATTTGACAACCTATTAAATTAAGTAACCTTTTGATACAAACTTTGACTTTGAAAAAGGTAGGTATGTATGTATGTTCTCAAAAACTAATGAACCAATTTGTGTGATTATTTCACTAATGTGATCTATATACTTTCAGGAAAGTTTAAGTATAATAGATTAGGTAATTTTCCTTTTTCGAAGTCTGTTAAAAATAAATTTATTTTTCAACAAATAAAAACTGACTTCAAAAACCTAAAACGAGTATAAAACAACTTTCATAAAAAACCTTAACAGCTTCTGAAGTCGGTGTCTTCAATTCATTAATGCACCTTAGCTTAGCACCGACTTCGGAAGCTGTTAAATTTTTTGAAGTTAGTTTTTACATTTTTAAAATAAATTTATTAGAAAACCATTTTCCGCTTAGTTATACAACGTGTTAATGAAATAACCCAAAACCTCTTAAGGGGTCATTGTACTCATCATTATGAACAACTTTTACTATGGGACCAAACCTGAAATCGCGAAAAAAAAAATCAGCTGTTCAGTACATTTTGACGAATTATGCGAACATAAATGTATTGAACAGCTGATTTTTTTTCGCGATTCCAGGTTTGGTCCCATAGTAAAAGTTGTTCATAATGATGAGTACAATGACCCCTTAAGAGGTTTTGGGTTATTTCATTAACACGTTGTATATACAGGCTTCTACAACTTCATCAATCAATAAATTCTAATTTCCTATGCAAACAACTCGGCACTGATAGCCTGTAACCATGGCAACAGTTCTACAGGTGCTCCGGATATGGATAACCCTCACGGGCCCACTTAAACATTTGAAAAGGGAATAACCGCACAAACAGACGAATTTAAGAATCTTGTTTGTTTAGGATTTAACCGGTTCAATCCGGTTCAGATTTAAGAAAATGGTGTTAAGTGTTGGCGGTCCTTTGTGGGATTTGGGAACATTTTCGTATATTTTTGAAGGTTTTCAAAATACTATTTTGAATGGTAACGTTTTATTATGATTATTTTGTCCTTATCGAGGCTAATCGGTCGAATAGAAGTTCTTGCCACACAAAATGCCTAGAAGGGTTTTTGGAAACTGGCTTATCGCCAAGCAATAAAAATGATAGTATATTTATACAAAAAAAAAGCTGAAAGAGTTTGTTTGTATGTTTGAACGCGCTAATCTCTGGAACTACCAATCAGATTTGAAAAAATATTTTAGCATTTGATAGCCTAACTCTCGAGGAAGCCTACAGGTTATTTAAAATCACGCTAGGGCCCTTAGGAGCTGAACAAAAAGGAAAAAAAGTCAGAACGCCAAGCAAAAACGAAGTAATAGCGCATGCAGGCGATGCGATGCAACGGGGTGGGTCGGGGGAGCAAGATATTTCACGCGGACGAAGTCGTCGGTGGAAGCTAGCTTCAGTTCTTTACAATACTAGTATTGTAATATACCTACCACCATTTATCTGTTACAGG
The DNA here is from genome assembly GCA_905163495.3 of Cosmia trapezina. NCBI lineage: Eukaryota > Metazoa > Arthropoda > Insecta > Lepidoptera > Noctuidae > Cosmia > Cosmia trapezina. The sequence goes on from LR991037.1 coordinate 22,635,673, forward strand.
ATAACTGTTAAGGTGAGTATGGTATAAAGAACTTTTGTTATATTTATCACCTCATATACCCATAAGTACGTAAATGAATGTATGAGGCATGAGGAACAGGGTGTAAAGTACCAGACGAGTGTCGTGTCTGGTGGGCTACTGCTCGACGATTGATGTTGGGACGTTGTATATAAATGCTAGTTGCGCGGTGAACTCTGCTTGCGCGATGCAGGATATTGCGTGACGTCAGTGTGATGCGTAGTTCGGATGTGGCGATGTGAATGAACTTACTTCTTATTTCTTCCCATATTTGACGGTAGTGAAAGGTCGATAAGGAAAAGGGGCCCTGGTGCATAAATTCATTCAATATTTTAGAAAAATAGCCTTTATGTGCGTAGTATCGTATTAGCTTAGTAAGTAACGACTAACGACCCAATTTTAAACAGTTTCCAATTAAAACACCCGCTGCGTTTTACGACTCTGTTTGTTTCAGAAACGTTGCGCAATGCTTTTCTTTATTTTCCTTCATAAACTTCTGGATATCCTTTAATTACTGTATCTAAGGCTAATGAAGAATAAGAATGACCATCATTAGCAACATTTTTATAAGTAAAACATCAAAGATACATAATTATGTAAAGGTGCTCCCTTACCTGGAGCATTCGCGTGTAATGTATCGTTACAGATTCGAGCATTACATCAGTGAGGGAGGAAAATAGAGCATTACAGCACGCACCATGTAATATATAATAGGACTGTTTTACACTAGAATAAAACAGTCATTATGTGCCGAAAGAAAGTCACAGTGTCAGATTTGAAGATGCTGTCTATGATTCTGGTTTCCAGGAGCTTAAATATTGAAAAACATACCTGTTTCTCTATGGATTTATGTTGTTACCTCACTTCCTGCAGGGGTTGCCGTCACTAGTTCCGGTGACCGACCGTTAAGGTTCTCATAGTGTCTTCACTTACCAGCAAGGGCCTTGCTCTGACACTGTGTCTTTCTTTCGGCACATAATGACTGTTTTATTCTAGTGTAAAACAGTCCTATTATATGCCTAGCAGAAAGACACAGTGTCTGATTTGAAGACTTGTTTGATATCTGCTGGTGAAGGTAACTGTAAACGCTATGTGAGATAAATAATTTTGTTTAAGGAATGAAAGAATTTTCATTTCACATCAACATTTATTATCAATTACCAATAGTATTAGTAAAGTAATATTACAACTAAATATAATCACTTAGAAAACAATAAACAAATTGGTAGGTAATTCAAAACATAAATAATCAACTTTGGCACATATAATTCAAAACTTAAACAATTAAATTTGGCACATAAAATCAATTTATTCTTATTAAAAACCTGAGAAGTTTAATCGCAACAAATCTTCCTCTTCATTATTTGTATTTTTAATCATTTCTCTACAGTAAAACTTCCTGAAGGTCTTATCACTCTTCCAGTTTCCTCTGGCTAATATCTCATCTACAGGTACATTCTCCCACCATCCTTTGGATGCTACAGCAGCTCTGATGCTTCCTGGAGAAGCTTCCAGGTTTAAATCTTTAAATATAGATTTAATCCAACCCGCCATGATAGTTCTTGTAGCTGGTTTTATTTCGCCTTTTATTGAAACAAATAGATTAGTAACGTTACTATTAAGACGCCTATGCTGTGAAGCTTGAATCAATTGTTTAATATGTCTCATGGGACATATATTAGCATCTAGGTGCTTTAATAAAGACCATCCAGACTGTCTATATTTACTTGAGTCTGTTTTTGATCCAAATTTGGGCCATAATAAATTTTTTTCTTCTTCTTCTTTATAATTGTTTTGAGATATATCCAATAAGGTCAAGTCATGTATTCTTCTGCCTGAGGCTAACAATAAAATAATTGCAGTTCTTCTTGAAATATCAAAAAGTGAATTTGTGCTTGGCACTGTCTTCAACCAATTGAATAACAATTTTGTGTCCCAAATAGGGGATTTTAAGGGTTGAGGTTTTGCTAATGCTATGGCTTTTAACACTTGTTGAACAAAGAAATTTTTTGAAAGATTTTCTGCGTTTGAAGCACAAAAGGTAGAAATAGCCGATTTATGCAGTAAAATCGTGTTAACTGAGAAATTTCTTTTTAAATGCAGATCTGCTAAAAATCTTGCAACGTCTTTGCCATCTGGGTTCTTTTGGTTAATATTATTTATGGTACAAAACGATAGCCACCTTTTTATAGAGGCTTTGTAAGTATTAAGAGTACTCTGGCGCCAACTATTACTTAATAACTTAATCTCATCTTTACTCCAGTTAGCTACTTGGTCTGACCACCCCCAATTTTCCAAGCCTGGAGGGACAACTTGTCCACTTGTGGGGGACAGAACCCCGTCGATCGATCTATCAGGTTCTTCCGCAGATCTGATATTGGTACTGGATCTGATAGGGCCCTGGCTTGTAGATCGGTCAGCCAAAAGCACTGGTCCCACTGTGGTGCTATTACTATGTATGTTCCTTTGGCCTTGTTCAGATGATGTAGCACCCGAGGGATCAGGTTGGGGGGGGGAAACACCCAGCCCAACTGAAAGTCCCAATCTTGACTGAAGGCGTCGCAAAAAATTGCTGACCCATCTGTTGAGTCCCAAGTTACGTATTGTGGGACAACTGCGGTTTCTTTTGACGCGAACAAGTCTACGTCTGGAATACCCCATCTTTTGAATATAACATTCCTGGCTTGGGGTTGTAGTTGCCATTCGGGAACCGGTTTTCCTCTCGAGAGACAGTCTGCAATCCCGTTTAACCTCCCCGGGAGGTATGATGCCGACAGCGTTATGTTGTGCTGCTCGGTTAGGTGAAGGAGTTTGTTTGTTAGGCCCAATAGGGCTAAGGACCGGGTTCCCCCCTCGTTCCTTATGTAAGCTATGAGGGTCCGATTGTCTGACTGCACTAGAACGTGTGCATCCTTCATGTAAGCACCTTGTCTGACTAAGGCTGCATACACTGCAAACATTTCCTTCACATTGGAATGCCATTTTTGTTGGTGGCGATTCCACTTGCCTGACAACATGATGTTGTTCAGGTGTGCTCCCCAGCCCGCGTCCGCCGCGTCTGTGGTGAGAAAGTGGGTAATCTTGGGGCTGTGCATTGCTCTTGCACTTTTGCCTACGTTTTTTACCCACCATTGTAACTCTCGAGTTACTAGAGGTGGTAACTCCCTCTTTTGCCTTGGTCTGCACCCTCTGAATGATTTCAGAAAAATCTGAGTTCGGCGGCAATGAAGGCGACCGTTTGGAGTTGCCAAGTTTGCGAAATTTAGCATACCCAGCAATTTTTGTGTTATTCGGAGACAAGACTCTTTTTTTTGTAATAAACTTGTTGCTAATTCTATTATTTTTTGCACTTTTTTTACAGGAAGATAAATTAGTTTTGTTTTTGTATTCCATGTTATCCCCAAATATTCTATTTCCTGAGATGGGGTGAGAAGTGATTTTTGATAGTTTACATGCCAACCCAAATTTACTAGAGTATCTACAGTTATTTTGGTGTGTTCTATAAGTTGTGTCTGATTTTGACTGGCTATTAAAAAATCGTCTAAATAGACTATTATTCTTATGCCTTGTCTCCGAAGGATTTCCGCAATCCAATTGGTCACCGATGCGAAAGAGTGAGGAGCTGATGAGAGACCGAAAGGCAAGGCTGTCAGCTGTAATATTTCGCCTCCATATATTATTCGCAGAAAACGCCTGTGGGTTTCCTTTATGCTCAAGTGAAAATATGCTTGATGGAGGTCGATCTTTGTCATCCAGTCTCTGTCTTGCAGGAACTGAATTACATCCAGTCGAGAAATTAGCTGGAAATGTCGAGTCGAGACATGTAAATTCAGACTCTTTAAATTGAAAATAGGGCGTATCCCCCCATCTGATTTTTTGACTAAAAACATTTTGGAGTGAAAGCCGGGTGTCATGTTTATCGGTTTTTCTAAAATGCCTGAATCTTTTAACTGTTCTATGACTTATGTCATTTTCTTGGATGGTTTTGTTGCAAACTTGTTTATTATTCTTTTGTAAGGGTAATGTAAAGGAGGTTTTGTTAAAAATGGTATGCGACTCTCCGCTATTATTTTTTGAATGTATTGGCTGGCCCCGAGCTGTTTCCATGCTTGAACATGGAATTTTAGGCAACCGCCTTTGAATGCCTTGCTTTGATTGTCACTTATCTTTAACGTTGGAGGTGTCTTGGGGACCTGTACGACGAAAGGAATGCTTCTTATAATTATTCTTAACTTTTTTGTCAGAGTTAAACTTATTTTTCTTATTAAAATTGGTTTTATATGATGGCTTGAAATTTTTATTGTTTACCTGATTGTTATTAGGGAATTTCTTTTTATCTTTTAAGTAACTTGGCATGTTAAGCCATACCTGGGAGCCTCCTAAAGAGTCAACCAGAGGGATGAGCGCTTCTCTGTTGAAGAGATGCTCAGCACTAGGTGGAATGTTTTGTAATGCTAATTTTAGATTAATGTTATTAACTTCCTTTAGAATGCGGTCACGTCTTACTTCAATACATTCTGCTCGCTTGCCACAAATGACTTGCATGCAGGATTCCATATTTTTATATGAAGGAGACGTTGGACCAAATTTTTCAGATAACTTATTATAGAGAGTGTTTGCATTGAGCTCTGTGTTCGAACTAGCAGCCCAATTTACTACCTCCTGTAGACCACTTTTTAAAAGTTGTCTATTTTCCAAAACAGCATTTGATAATCCCGCTAACAATTGTTCTGTGCTAGCCAAATAATCTGTACCTTTGTTAAGATGGCACAGTTCCTCATTTAATTTTAACCCTATAAAACCTGGTGTTGCTATGTGGGTTTGTAAGTCCTTCTTATATCGAATACCTTTCCAGGCCTGAGAATTAAATTGTTGAAGGTTATTTAACTCTGCTAATTTTGCAGGATCGGCTACGGGTACAACCTTGGATTCATCGAAACTTATTTTTAAATCTCCCAAACACATATTACTAGGTGGATTACTTAACCTTGGCGGTTTATTTAAAAATTGAGTATTACTAGAATTCGCAGAATTTACGGAGTCGCAACGACCGCCATTATTGTTTTCCTTATTATAATTTGTACTAATAGCCGTGAAAATTTGCGGCATTTGAGCTACGCAGTCTGACAGGTATGTAACCTGGTTAATAAGTGTGTCCATACGAGGATCTGAACAGGTTCCGACCTGTTTGAACCTGCGCCGCTTAGACCTTTTGTTAGGTGGCGGCGAGGCAAAGCCTTCCTCGTCTTCCGAAGACGAAGAACTGCTTTGCGATGAGCTTGAGCTCACAGCTCTTCGCCCTCCATCCGGAGCAGCGATTTGAGCTGCCGGTTCTGGTGCAGAATCCTCCGAGTTCATATCGTAAGGTACTTACCGACTCGCTGAGTCGAACACACAACACTACAATAGGTACACTGAATTTAACTTTAACACTATTTTTGAACCTTATAAGGTTCTTATTAGTCTTTTTAACTTTGAAAACTTTTTTTTTTTTTGCTCCTAACACGGCAAAAATCATAAACGCTATGAGAACCTTAACGGTCGGTCACCGGAACTAGTGACGGCAACCCCTGCAGGAAGTGAGGTAACAACATAAATCCATAGAGAAACAGGTATGTTTTTCAATATTTAAGCTCCTGGAAACCAGAATCATAGACAGCATCTTCAAATCTGACACTGTGTCTTTCTGCTAGGCATATAATATAATAATATAATATCCTTGGACATTTCACACAACGCCATCTAGTCCCAAGCTAAGCAACCTAATGCTTGTGTTATGGTAACGAGATGGCTGATAAACTACTTATATACATTTTTTTTTGTAAATACATACATATTATAGATAGAAAACACCCAGACTTTTGTAATGATACAATGTGTAATATCAATGCGCTCCACTTGTAATTAAATGTTATCTTACACGCGAATGATCGTCAGTCAGGGAGGCAGTATTGTAATGTAATGCTCAAAGCCGAATCTGTAATGTTACATTACATGCGAATGCGCATCAGTCAGGGAGATAGTTTTGTAATGTAATGCTCAAAGTCGAATCTGTAATGTTACAATACACGCGAATGCTCCTGTACCCTAATTGCGTAACACATTATCAATCGGTGTTGGTTTCATTTTGACAGTTTAGCAACATTCATTGCGTTATTTACGTTGTCGAGCAGACAAATATTTCGAGCATAAGAAGCAATGGATTAGCAATTTGTTTCAAAATGATTCAAACTCCGATTGTTAATGTATTACGCAATTAGGGTGCTGGTGAGGGAGCACCTTTCCATAACTTACAGTATAATAAGTAAATCTGAGCCTTTATTTTGATATTCCCCTGATCATCTTCAATTCCACACTTGATGATTAAAACCTTCCAACGTAGTGATCGTCGGGACCTACTTATTTATATTAAATGATTAAAAATATTAGCTACCGAAATATACCCCACATTTCGGCAGCTAATATTTTAATCATTCACCAGGTACATCTCTGCCTGACCATTCAGGAATATAGGCGTGATGTTATGGTCTGTAAAAATATTAGCAAGGGGGACCGAACTAGATCCTGGATAATTCAAAAATAAAAACAATTTAATTCAAATCAATTTTTTTTTTTTATTTATGAACTGATATTTTTTTTTTATTAAGAGTAAGTATAATTAAGTTAAAAATATAATCAATTTAATTAAAAAATCAATTAAAATTCAAATCAATTTAATTTTTTTTCTGGTTTTTTTTTTGTTAATCAACCTAACGTCGCGCATGACGCAAAATTGTCATGTTTGTTGAGAATTACATTTTGATGTACTGTCTCTACGTAAACCTAATCTAGACTTCGTAGTTACTTAGATAAGGTAATTGAAAAAGCCACTCATTTTGGCACTCTTTTCATACAGAAATGCAAGCCAAGGAATACTAAAACGCATTCATTGTCTATTAGTTCCCACGTTGAGTTCGCGAATATTTATTACAGTAATAAATTCTGAAAGTTCCAACCTGATCTTGAAGATTTCACCGCAGTCTAAGTCTGTAGGGGTTACTAGGTTTTTAATTGGTTAGATTAGGTTGGTTTCCAACTTAAAAACTTCGGCTAGATGATTAGATAAACTTTTATTTGCAAAAAAAGTTTATTTTAAACGTGTGATGTCTATTCTCTAACTAAACCAAGAAATCGCAAAACCTGAATGCCACAAAGATTACATCTCCTACTCATTGACTATGATTTGTTATTCGATAAAAAATAGTCAATAGGGATGATGCCTGGGTAAAAAAAAAGAAATTCTATTTAGTCCGTCAGTCAGATAATAAAAAAATATTAGACACGTATTTTTGCTTTATCATATTAATAAAAAAATACTTAGCTATCACGCATTAAAGTTGGGGAGTGGGGGCTCACTACGTCACTTGTACGTATAAAACCTAGCTACGCGTGACGTCATGCCATATTTTAACTCAATGTATCGTCGTAATTTTTTGATTACGTAAAAAAAGAAAAAATACGTGTCCAATATTTTTTAATAATCTCTATGACGGACAAAAAATAAATTCTTAGTCATCATCCCTATTACCATAAACTTGCGATCACGAGACAATTGATACGACTATTGTGAAACATTCAAAAGAATAGCAGCTAACAAATATCAGTCATAATCATAAATCATAAATGTATCATAAAATACATGTGATGATTTTAAAGAATAGCAGCTAACAAACATCAGTCATAATCATAAATCATAAATGTATCATAAAATACATGTGATGATTTTAAAGAATAGCAGCTAACAAACATCAGTCATAATCATAAATCATAAATGTATCATAAAATACATGTGATCATTTTAAAGTCACATCATCATTTCAGACGCTAGAGTCCAAATTCATGTAGTTACAGGTTGCTCGTGTATTTTTCACCCGAAACATGTTGTTAATTTTTTATTTCGTGGCACCATGCGTATACCTAAAAAACCAGCCAAGTGCGTGTCGGACCACGCACAATAATTGGGTTCCGTAGTTGAAAATAAATCATCCCAAAAACTTAACATTGTAGTTGAAAAACTAGAAATACAAAAAAAAAAAAAAATATGCGATAAAATTACAAATGATCCTTTACTTGTGAGGTGAGACCTTGCTTCTTGCCAAATTTCATGATTCTAGGTCAACGGGAAGTACCCCTATAGGTTTTGATTTACTTGCGAGTATCAAAATATGTCGCATAAATGGCCGTATTTTTTTAGTGCGTTGACTTCGAAGCTTGATTTTTTTGGAGCTCCAAGGGACCATAGACTTACGTATTCGGTATTAATTTCAACTTGATACCTCCACGCGATCCTGAGAAAAAAGGTCTTAACAGACTGACAGACAGACAAACAGAAGGACAACGAAGTGATCCTATAAGGGTTCCGTTTTTCCTTTTGAGGTACGGAACCCTAAAAATATTCAAAATCTTTTTTCCATGACTACATAATTTTTATTTTGTCGTCGTTGTCATATCGGTAATTATTCCCCGGTCTTCCCCGGTAAGCGTATATCCGGTAAATGTTACCAAGTTTTTATTAATTAACCTCTTCGTAATCAATTTTCCTAGTAGCAGCGCCGTGTATGTTCACAAGTATTCAGTGTCAGTTCGTTAGCAGGTCACACAAGTAAGGCAAGTTTAATTACGAACGTGTAATGAACGAACACAGAGTTACAGCCTCCTTACTCATTTATCTGGTTTCTCTTTTATTCTGTTCAGCCAGTATGTGTTAAAGTTTTTCTTTCTTTTTACCAGACTGTCCCAGAGGAGGGTAATGTTTTTCGTGCGCATGTATGTATGTCTGTTCCTTTGTGGACTCTTGTAGCCTAAACGACTTCATGGGTTTAACTTAAGAGGTGTCGTTAGATTCGTCTTAATTCGTCGTTTTTTTCTTTTCAGTTTTTACAGTCGGATTTTTGTTTGTTTTTTTTTTTTAAATAATTTGCTTTATTTATCTTGCGTTTTATGTTTGACTAGCACTTTCCGCGCGGCTTCGCCCGCATGGATGTCGGAAAATATCCCACGGGAACGTACTACCGGAAATTCCTTCCTTATTCCTTGTGTACATTATAAAGGGAACCTCTGTGCAAAATTTCAGCTTTCTAGGTCCAAGGGTTTGGGCTGGGCGTTGATGAGTCAGTCAGTCAGTCAGTCAGGAGGAGGTCTTCTCTTTTATTTATAATAGATAGATAGATAGAAGATGATAAGATTTGAGAGTATTGGTGGCTAAGTGGAAAGAGTAGGTCGTAGGTATGAACCCAGGTAGGCCCTGGACTTGTAAATTATTTCATCACCACTGCCTTAGCCTTTTTGAGAAAAAAGGCGAAGGAAGCCATCGTGACGAAACGGCATGTCCTAGAACAAAAAATTCGAAGACGTCCACCAACCCTCGCTTGGCCCACGTGGTCGGTACGGCCGAGTGAGCCAAGATGCATATTACAGATTTATAGAGGTCTGAGAGGTGTTCCAGCAGTGGGAACTTAGAGTATGCTTATGCAATCATGACAGTGAATATATTGAATAGACTATGTACTTGTATGTTCTTACGAGTTACCTAAGCGTGTTGGGTGATATGGTCACTAAAGATGTCTTCATCAAATATAGTTTGACCTATAAAGGGGGTGTTTTAGTTGTGTCAGAGATATATAATGGAAGAAAAGAAAAGAATTTAGAAATAAAACAGTCGATATGTGTGTAAAATACGTTTTGTGAGAAAGAGTATGCACCTCAAGTATTCCGTATAGGTACAACACCATCTTTGAACAAAATTCTGCTACATTCAAACATTGCCAAAATTAAAACCGATTTCTGTAAAGTTCACACAAAAACTTACAAAACTCTAGTTACAATTAAAAAAACATTTAAACGTCTCATTAAAAATGTATTCCAAAGAATGAAGGTACAACAGGATAAAAGGTAAGGACCGAACTATTATCATTTAAACTACGTGGAAAGTTAGTGAGCGGGCGAATTCCTGGCGTGGTCTTAACAGTCAGTTCGTTCGTGGAATGTTAACTATGGGTACAAAGAGAGTCTCCGACAATATATTGTGTATTTTTAGTGCCTGAAATTTGTCGTATGTCGTCTTTGTTTAAACAATTTTAGGTTTGGAATCCATTTGCGATACAAAAATGTCTTACGCCGCCTTTGTATCGAATTTGCTATCCCTTCTTGTAGTAAACCCGTACTTAGTGTACTGCGGAGTAGGTAGTCAATCAATCTGCCTAGCCTTTCACTATGTTGGTGTCGGATTTCAGTCTTACCGGATGCAGTTGAATACCAGTACTTTACATGGAGCGACTGCCTATCTGACCTCCACAACCCAGTTACTGGGTAACACGATAGCCTTTGTCAGACTTTTGGGCTTTTGCTTTTCAAGGTACGGAGGGGTCTCGATATGATGGGTGACCATCCATTATATTATAATGGATGGTCACCCATCGACGACCGACCGTGGCAAGCGTCGACCCGACCCGTGCGGCTGTTATTATTTCGCCATGAGTCCCTAATCATTCCATGTAAAATATTGAACACATCCTGTGAAGGTAACCTCAAACTGGGAAAATGAATAGGCGTCAATCAGTTCAAAGTGCTTAGTTAATGGTAGCCTACTAAATGTTAATTTTGTCAATTATAATGGCTATACACCTCATGGATATTGCAGAAATGAGTCATCTCCCAAAAGCTATATAACATGGAAACCTAGACGAACATACCTATTCGGTTAAACAAAACAGAACTATTCGAAACCAGAACTGATTGCAAAAAAATGTATGTATCTAAATAAACCCTTTCTAATCCGGAACTACAAACAGCGAGCTGGTGCAGAGAAAATTTTATTTGCGCATAACCTAGTCGCTAACGACTTCAGTTGTAAAGGGTCCTTAATTGAAATAAAATTGACGTTTACAGTCTGCAAGGGGGACTCTTAATTGCTATGCAGTCGGCCACGTAAGCTGTTCTCGATCGGTCTGCATGGTCCTCGGCTGTCCTCGACAATCCTCGGCAGCCCTCGGGTCTTCTCGGCTCGTGGCCGGTTTGAACCGGTTTTATGTCGTTTTTATGACTCAGCCATTCAGAGCCGGAGTTTGCGTGCCTGAAATGTTTTCGAAATTGGTTTGATCTCCTCGTTCGGAGTATTTTTGGTTTTCGTGAAAGTTTAATACGTGCCAGAATGTTGTGTTCTGGATGGAATAACGTGGATAAACGCTGCTGGGAATGTTGTGGGTTTTAAAAGTAGCGAATAAACTGAATGCGGTAGTACTTGTTTATTCTGTGTACAGGCATTGCTTCTGGGTTTATATTTCTAGTTTCGTTTTTCGAGAGAATCGTAAAGTAGGCGCACACTAAAAAAATAAATCAACTAGCTTTGACAAAGCAAAATTTTAAGCCTTACCAAAAGAATGTACCAAACATAAAAGTGTTGTAGTGTTTGATGAATGGCAAAATCCATCAAGCAATAAGTACATGAATAATTCATAGCATAAGCAATAAAAATACCCTAAATACATTTAACCTCAAAAAAAGGTGACCCAACAAAGCTCAAAAAAGGCGAACGTACACTTGATACTGTGCTCACAATAAAAAGCTATACTATAATAAGCACTCTCCATCCACAACTTGATATCCTCGCTGACGTCACAGCTATCGTATTTTCGTCGTCGCAATACAAAACAGACGAAATTGCTGACAATACAAAAGTCTTGTTCAATTTTGTGTAAACGAAACACGTTTTACAGAAATGACAATAGTAAAACGTTAAACGATGTCTGGATGTCGTGTTGTAAAATACCTAGTTACAGACAAATCACCTCGGAGACTTACGGGGCGTTCACACTGATCACCACTGATTTTGATGGAATTGACAGTGTTGGTAACATAGGTGAAGAGAGACCTAAGAATACTTGGAGAAATACATTGTAACTTGACTCACACGAGATCCAATGAGAAAGGGTTATAATACACTGAATAAGGTTACTTATATTTAAAAGAGGTATTAGACTCAAAAGGGGAGACTTAGCATGAATATATTTCATTTTTTTTTTTTTGTTTCTACCACGGATGAACTTAAAACATTTATTTTAATTAAACCATTTAAAGGCAGTTTTGAATTGTCATGAATTCGGTCAAGAAGTCAGAAATATGAAGCTTGTTGCCCATTCCAAACCAAAGCGTAATAGATATCCATGGAGATGAACATGCAATAAGCTCCATGGGCACTCGTTTATATGTATTGTTACAAAATATTAGATAAATCATTAATTTTGAATTTATATTATAAAAGAGACGTTCACGTTAAAAGCGTCCAGAGTATAGCAAATAGGAACAAAAAAAAAAATAAGCCGTGGCAGCTAAGCCCTGACCAGTCCCAACTGACGGCGCCCCATCACGAACATGACGCATGGATCACCACCATTCAGCTCAATCATTTTGAAGGGAGCTAAATGATCCAACACACGCGCCTCCATCAGTGAGACATTTGATTAAACAATTAAGCATGATATACTCTCAGCTGCCGGGGCACATTCAAGTCAATCAAAGACTTATTAACGGGTAAATACACATACAGACCACACCATCATTCATAGATAACATCAAAAACATCATCATTTCTAGTATCATCGATATCATCAATTTTAAATTACAATATTTCTTGTTAAAAGCAACATTCCCTCCAATACTTTAATGTTCCCGAAGTAAAGTAACTTCCAAACTGATCAAAATAACTACTAAAAAGATTTTTTCTTCGGCAGTGCCCTCTGGCTGACTGCCAAAGTGCTTAGCTTAAAGGCAAAGCTCATTAGTGACTGCAGAAACAGTTTCTTCAACCATCCATATTATATGGTTAGGTTCTGATTTTTTAACGATTTAACTCTACTTTGTTTATGATGACATTACTACTTATACTAGTAATAGCGAATGGTGATGTTTATTAATTTGCTCGCTTTTGCACTGTATGCTATTAGATATAATTATCTTATAATATATAATTATCCTGTTAATTATCATATTATTATCTTCAGCAGCCTGGTTCTGCTTAATTCTATGATTTATCTTTAATTATGACCCTTATTTATTTATTTGTATGTGTTAGTGTACACCAGAAAATACATAGCAAAATAATAAATTTAACAGTAAAAACGTACAACGGGCGGCTTTATCGCTTTCTGCGATCTCTTCCAGGCAACCTTGGGATGGATTGTGTTGCGTGGACATAAAAATGTAGTTATCTGGTCGTGATAATGATGGTTGATCTTTATATCAGTTTTCACATACCCTTAGTGATTTTCTTAATACAATTGCATTCAAACTTCAATTATCTCTAATGTACGATAGATCTTGTACCTAAAACCCAAAAGCCAATCGTAAATTACATCCCCTTTTGAAAACATACGACCAATGCTGTTAGCAGCATTATTGCATTTCGTGCGATTTTAGAAATCGAGAAATAAATCGGTACAGCTTCTAGCTCCGTTATTTCCCGAGAGGACAGACCAGTAGCCGAAACTTCTTCAAAACATGAAGCTACATTTTCAACCTTGTATACAATACGCTTATTTTAAAATGAAACATTAGGTCAACATGAAACGGAATTCTCGCTCACTTTTATTATGAAGAAAACTTGTACAAGATGCTTTTAATGTTGGTGCTACAAACGATCAGCAGTAATGCGTATTTGAAGCTTGCAACTACTAATGTGTGCTGACTATTGTTGCCTTTGCTTCTGTTATATTTCTATGATCTCTAAATATATTTACTTCTATGTTCAGTAGGTCAGTTTTAAATCCTTTCTTTTTTTCCGTTCAAACAACAGCACTGCTAATTGCCAAATAAACTTGTGTGACTTGATCTATTCTCGATCCATCATACATCGTTCTTCTTTCTGTTTCTTGATTAGCAAAATTACAGAAACCAACCAGATCTTCATCATCATAATTACAGAAACCAACAGTCATTGCATTATTACCAAACAAATACTCTAATGGAATATTCAAATAATCTAAATTAAAATCTTATTCCCAGAAATTGCAATACCGTCTGATAAACGGTACAATACCTTGAACCTACAATATACGATAGGTCGCAATTACACCCAGACCTGTCTATTATAGTTGATAGTAGCGATAGTGAAGATAGTAGCGATAGTGGCTTAGCTACCGGTGATTACAAGTGAGATGTTAATTACCGGTACGGTAACAAGCCAACATCTCGTTGCATACATACACTACGGAGGTACGTTTCCTTTAATTAAGTCTAAGACCTTGTGTTGGTCTATCGTTGTCAACTTTGTCTTTGTGAGTAGGAATGACTGCTCTTATTTTTTGTGGATTATTTTATTTAATAAAAACGTTGCTTTTACTAGACGTGAGGTGTTTACGTGAGGTTCATTATAAATATATATACAGGGTTATTGGTAAAACACCTGCAACCTCTTAAGGGGTCATTGTACTCATCATTATGAACAACTTTCACTATGGAAACAAACGTGAAATCGCGAAAAAAAAATCAGCTGTTCAGTACATTTTATTTAATCAAACTCGTCAAAATGTAGGAATCAGCTGATTTATTTTTCGCGATTTCAGGTTTGGTCCCATAGTAAAAGTTATTCATAGTGATGAGTACCATGACCCCTTAAGAGGTTGCTGGTGTTTTACCAATAACCCTGTATACATACATATTCTATCACCGAGACTTGGTTCCAAGTCTTAATTCCGGCCAAAGCAAGTTTTTCGAAATATTTTTTTTCAATACCAAGTTCACGGCTATTTTAACAAATTCTACCATTCTTTTTCTAGGTTTTGGTTTTCTGTCTTTTTTATCTTTAATACTCGACTGGTAAAATTAAAACCAAGCGAGCATTTAAATCCCAAATTAGGTCACACTCACTCGTGCCAGATCATTATTTTATTCCCAGATCCATCACTAAACAAACAAATACATTTACCCCACACTGGGTAACACTCAAGTGACAAATACGTATAATAAAATTACACAAATGTTACCCAACTTTCCTCTTTAACCAACACCGTAAATCCAACCTTATACTTTGATGATAAAGTTTATTATTATCCAGCAGGTTAGGTATAGGGGAGATTAGGTATTCAACTTGCATTGAGTCTTGTCCATTCCACTTCATGCATGATTCCGCTCATGATCTGTGTGTCATCTCCTTAGTTTGGGATGCTGTGGAATATTCATTGAGCAATTTGACTGGTTGAGACGTTGTTGTAAGGATTGACTTCGGGGTAATGAGCAATATTCGGGGTAATATTGCCTGGGTTATGAGATGCTTGATTGAGTTTCAGGAATTCAAATTTCAAATTCAAATTTATTTATTAATAATCAGGGTGACCCCCCAAACTAGGCATTTGCCTGTATCTTGGGGGTCGGAATTGCGACATTTTCAGAGTTAGGTACATAGTGATTATTGCATAACAGGTTTATGCTAATAGGTAATAATATTGAAAACAAATATAAATCAACAAAAATCTAATCAATTCAACCATTCAAGTAATTTTTGATTGATTGAATTTAATTAATTGATTAGGTAAGTAACATTGTGTTTGAAGGCAGAATTTTAGAACAAAGCTGACTACACAACAGTCATACCTTACAAATATACTCTATCGATGACTACAAAACAGTCATACCTTCTCTTAAATACTCGTTTTTTTATTCATTTTTTCTCACTTCATGTCTCTGCATAGCAGAAAAGTCTGTAAAATATTTGTACCTTTTTTGTTTCATAATATTATTTCACGTAAAATAAATAAATTCAATCATTATTAACGACATCAATAACATTTTATTCCAAACAAAAGCCAAACGAATCGTGATATCAATAATTGAGAAGCCAAAAAGCGAATACACCTATGGAATACACATTTTATTTCAAATGTTTATTGTGGCCATATTTACGAACTGTTAAATAATTACCTATTTTGTTAGGCAATACTACATATTAGGGCTTGTTTCACCACCTATGATTAAGTTCCAATAGGAACTATATACTTACTTGGCAAATAATTTCATACACATTCTGTTCCATTTTTGAATTTATTCGCTAAGTAGTGGCTATTCGGACATCGTGAAATAGCCCCTTATTGTTATTAAAGTACCTACTCCATTTAATTAATAGGTTGTTACCATTAGCTCTACTTGCTTAAATTCACACGTGTACGTCACTTGACCCGTAGAAGATTACAGTGTTAAGACGCCCATTTCAACTAATTCCATTTAGTAAATTGCTAAGGTTAATAGAAATTGAGCTTGTTACATTTACAGCCCATTAATATATCAGAAAACTAATGTTACATTTTTTTACTTATCAATATTTTACAACATAATTTGGACGACCAATACTTACTTTGGAGTCCTGTGTCTCAGCTTCAAACTAATTAAGCTGAATGGTGCTGATCCATGCGTCATGTTCGTGAACGGGCGTAATCAGTTGGGACTGGCCGTCTCTTAGCTGCCACGGCTTATTTTAATTTACTGTTTTAAATATATTTTTATTACGGATGCGCACGTCTTTTCATTGTTCTCCCATGTATATTTTCAACATTAATGATGTAAACAATATTTTGTAACAATATTAGGATTTAAAAGAGTGTCCGTGGAGTTTCTTTTTCATAGAAACCTACTACGCTTTGGAATGGGCGACTAGTTTCATCTTTTTGACTCACCGACAAGTGCCTTTATTGGTTTCTTTGAAATAAATGCTTTGAGTATAGTATGCAGTGGGAATATTCTAGACTGATTAATATGCTAATGCACATTTGATTAGTGGAACTCTTGCTGATTTCATTTAAAGAGGTGATTACTGATAGTTTATAGATAATCAAACAATCACCAAGGCCCGATGAACCTTCTTACGCAAGAATATTGTACTTTTTGCCAATTCCACCAATGATACTGAACGCAATCAGCACTAAACTGCGTTTAAGAGCTGTCACTGTCAATATTCCACCACAATAAAGACACTGACGGCTCTTAAACTCGGTTTAGATAATGCTGAATGCGATCAGTTTATTGGTGAAATCTGCCCTTAGTGAACCAACATTTTAAACTAAATAACAAAAGAAAAGATTTTTAAGTTGACTACTAACTTTTCATAGACATTTCCAAATATACATGATTTTTAAGTAAATTTGGCTGTTTATTTTTATCTTTGTTTTGACCTTATAAAATCAAAGATCATTCCACCCCCAAACACTAAGGTACCTTCACACAAATCTTACCTTGCCTCATTCCTTAAGCCCTAACATCGGGTCCCTTAGTAGAATAACATTCATAACGATTACCTAAAGCAGGATATGTGCGCACGGCTTTAGGACGCTACGCCGAGATTTAGATCTTGAAATATTAGCTAAATTCGGTCTAAGGGGTTTTGGGAGAAGTGCGAATTTCCAGGAATTTCCTTACTTATTACGAGGAAAATCGTGTTTTAAAGTAGAAGACGTAGTAGAAACTATTGATGACTTGAAAATCGTATTCTTTTTGATAAATTTTCTATTCTATTTGGTTAGGAGACTGGTCAGAGATGTTAGATGGGTTTCTCGAAAAATAAATAGGCGTGACTCTGTGCTTCGGCAAGAACATAAAGTGCTATGTTGGATGTTGAAGTTTAAACTTGCATACCGATTGATATATAGAGATTTGGTTCTCCGGCCAGCAGCCCTTTGGAGAGTACCGCGTGCATGGACATCTAGCTCATCTCCCTGGATCTGAGTGAGGTCTCTGGATTGGAAAGGTATGTGGGCTTAAATTGCTGCATACTTCATCCCATGTGATATCGGTTTAATGTGGTCGAGGATTCAACATTCAGAAAATACTTTGTTCTTGAGGTTCCGCCATATTGTTAAGTAATATTACGCGCTTCATCATATTTTTGGTCATTGGGACATTCCCCTATTCACTAGGTTCTCTGGTCAGCTGTTCTATTGCGTAACACATTTACAATTTTAGTAGCTATAATTTTGGCAGTTCATGCTTGGTTCATGCTCAACAATCCTATCTCTGTTGGTTCTAAGAATCAGTCTTTTCGACAACTAGTAAGCAGCAATCATTGAGCTGCCATTTTTCTCCAATGTCGTACTGTTTTCATTAGGAGGAGCACGTTACTAAGTAATAACAGCCGCACGGGTCGATCCATCAGGTTAAGCTGCGCTTGCCGGGGTTGGGTGCGGATAGGTGACCATCTTTAGGTACTGAGACTCCTCCGTGTCTCGGAAAGCACGTTAAGCCGTTGGTCACGGCTGTCGTTCGTGGATCTTTGACAGTCGTTACAGGTTATCAGAAGCCCGAAAGTCTGACAACCTGTCTTACCAAGAGGTATCATATTACCCAGTTACTGGGCTGTAAAGGTCAGATAGGCAGTCGCTCCATGTAAAATACTGGTATTCAGCTGCATCTGGTTAGACTGGAAGCCGAAGCGTCGAAGCGGAAGCGTCTTACTGGAAAGTGTTTATCATTTAACGGGCTGGTCATCAGATTTCGGTGAACACTAACCTTCGAGCAACTGATATTCTAACCCAGGATTAAAGTGCGCACTACACTTGGTTCCAAAATACAGCATTACGAAACACCCACTGATCTGCAGTTGTGTCCACAAATTATTGTTTGTGGTATTGACACGTTCGAATAGTTTGGCTTTGGCTGGCCGTCAACTTGGACTGTTCACTATAGAGTAGGCTATGGTAGTGTGCACATTGATATATTTTCAAATATGTTGGTATATTTTTGTATTAAAAAGTGTCTTAATGTATTTATCTACACCCATGCTATAAATCCTCTATAAAAGTTTCTGAAACAGTTAGCTTATTGCCAACATTAAAATAGCCAGTGTCATAGTAACCATAGTAACCGTAATAGCATCCAAACGGGTGTTTTAATGTTGTACTGAATTTCATAATGCAACTCGTTTTCAAAAAAAGAACATTGTAATGCACGCGCGTTTCACTACAACAGCGCCGTAATTTAAAAAAAGAACTTATTCGAATTCACGTCGTATACTATGACGCCGGCCGCCATGTTCGATACGAGTATTAGTATTGCATAAAACTGTTTCAGAACCTTTTATAGAGGATTGATAACATGGATAAAGTCTTGTATGCAACTGTACATAATTAGATATTAACACACTCATGTGATACTATTATCACACTCGGCTTCGACTCGTGTGATAAACCCACGTTCGTGTTTTAATACCCCTTATTATACGTCAGTTGCATAAATAACTATTACAGCATTCTAATGAATGCCAAGCATCTTCACAAATCATTTTGGTACAAATTTTACATTCTCATAGATTTTTAAAATCTAACCCATCTTTTATTTACTATGTTTCCAAACCAGACGTAAACGCACATTCGCACCTAAAAACACTTCAAAAAGCCAACCCATTTTAAAAACAGTTTGAAACTTTAATGACATTCACCCACAAACGGTCGCACAAAAAATTCTAACCCCAACAAAATAGCCTGTATCAGATAGCCATGAATCAGGGGCTAAACGGTGCAAAGTTGGTATTCCAATGTAGCACCGTGAGCTATTCAGTTTGATGGCCGCGCGTTGGCAGAGGTCCAACTTACGACAATCGATTTACATAACTTGTACAAAGGATCAAAAATCTATTTATACTGTTTGATTTAGTTTTTCGTGGCTACGTCGTGTTTATGGGCTCCTGGTGCATTTTTGACTTGGTAGTGGTGTTTTTATGGAGGATAAACATAATAAATAGTTAGAGGTAGTTTTAGAAATTATATTCTGTGGTAACGGAGGCGGAGCTTGTGGCTAAGTTATAACAACCGAACGGGTCGATCCATTAGGTTAAGCTACGCTTGCCGGGGTTGGTCCGTGGGTGGGTGACCATCTTTACATACCAAGACTCCTCCGTGCCTCGGAAAGCACGTTAAGCCGTTGGTCCCGGCTGTCATTTGTGGATCTTTGACAGTCGTTATGGGTTGTCAGAAGCCCGAAAGTCTGACAACCAGTCTTACCAAGAGGTATTGTATGGCCCAGTTACGGGTTTGTGGAGGTCAGAAAGGCAGTCGCTCCATGTAAAATACTGGTATTCATCTGCATCCGGTTACACTGGAAGCCGACCCCAACGTAGTTGGGAAAAGGCTAGACAGATTGATTCTGTGGTAACGAAAGGGCAATATTTTTTTTATATATTTTTTAATTTATTTCAAATTAATATCAAATACGTAGGTCTAACTCTAAAAAAATCAAGCTTCTAAGTCAACGCAATAAAAAAATATGGCAATTTATGCGCCATATTTTGATACTCGCAAGTAAATCAAAACCTATAGGATACTTCCCGTTGTCCTAGAATCATGAAATTTGGCAAGAAGCTGGTCTTACAGCACAAGTAAAGGAAAAAGTCCGAAAATTGTTAATTTGTCATTTTTTTACACAAAAAAATATTTTCAAATCTGTCAGCCTGTAAGACCCTTTTTCTCAAAAACGCGAGGAAGTATAATGTTAAAATAAATATCAAACACGTAAATCTAAAGTCCCTTGCAGGTTTTAAAAATTCAAGCTTCTAAGTCATCGCGATAAAAAAAAATACGCCCATAAATACGACATATTTTGATACTTGCAAATAAACCAAAACCTACAGGGTACTTGCCGTTGACCTACAACTATGAAATTTGGCAAGAAGCAAGGTCTCACAGCACAAGTAAATTAATAATTTGTTGTTTTATCACATAAAAAATTTCGTGTTTTTGGGATAATTTCTTTTCAACTACGGAACCCTTCATTGTGCGTGGTCTGACACGCACTTGGCCGGTTTTTTTTTGTACACTTTTTGGCCGGTGATTGCAACGTTTTTCCATTGCCTTCAACAATCGACGTTAGCTCATAATGATGATAGTGTTATCCGTAACAAGTAAGCGGGTTTGAAGGACACTATACAGCTATAGCAGTAATAACAATGAAACTTCTATTGTGACTTGTTGTCCTACAATACGTTAATTAACAAGTGATTTGATATTGCTTACAACATGAGTTTAATTACCTTCATCGGCTCCTTTTTCATCTGCCAGTACAGTTACGTGGGTACTTAGACTTACTGAGTTCTAAATTTTGCTTTTCTGCTTGTTACAGAATCTCAAAGATCAGATTCTAACGACCAACGTATGGTTGGAGCACGTGAGTAACTTTGTATTAAATTATTTAGATGTATGCAAATTCGTGACGGACTGCATACGCCACGCTGCAGACCTAACGAAGTGACATAATTTGGGAGAGGCCTATGTTCAGAAATGGAATTGCTGAAATAGGTAGACTGGTACTCGGCTTCTAAGATATTAACCGAAGTTAATCTACTTGATATTGCTTTTGTTTTGATGGTTTTATACGATGCGCTTCTGAACATCGATAAAATTATGAGGAGGTTATAATTATATTGTTTGTATAAAGAAAGAAATAAATAAATATTTATCAGTGGCTAAAATATGTAACATTTTCTAATAATGGGATTTATTTGACTTTTAAATAGTTAACACTATTAACCTTAAGTTAACACTATTTACACTAGATACTAAAGTAAATGACTAACTAACTAACTATACTAATAATATTATGCTCACAAGAAAAATGTAAATGATTCAGAACTTACCTACACAATTTTTGACAAACAGGAACAAAACTAATAAGTAATAAATAACACAGATTAATCTGTGCCAATAATATAATTTTGTACTAACCTGTGTTTAATCTATAGGAATGGGAAGACCACAAGTTTAAATGGGACCCTCTGGAGTATGGAGGAGTGAAAGAATTGTATGTGCCATCGGAACACATCTGGTTGCCTGACATCGTTCTTTACAATAAGTAAGTACAATACAACCACAATCAATAAGACAAATCCGATTCCACATCATCCCGATACATGGATCAACTATTAGGACGTAATGTCGATGGACGGGAATGTCCACTGAAAACTGAGGTTACCAATTAAAACAGACATTATCAGATGGCTGTATTAAACAATTAAAACAGACATATCCGATGTCTGTATTAAACAATTAAAACAGACATATCCGATGTCTGTATTAAACAATTAAAACAGACATATCAGATGTTTGTATTAATTGTTTACCAGTGCCGGTACAAAAGTGAGTGTACAGAAAGTGAGGTGCAATGAAGGCACACTATTTAGACATTTAGACTACATTTAAATATCACTTTATATATAAAAAAGTCGGTTAACAACATTCATCAACAACAACACTCGAAACCAGCAATACAGAACTCATAGGTAACTAACTACACAACAAGCGACATCCGATACGCCTCGTACGAATACGTTTAGCAAATTAATTTCACAGCGCCGAACTTGCACGACCAACATTCGGACATTAGCTTGCACCAAATTGCATTGTTGTACCACCGAACTTGTCTGTAAATGCCATAATTGCAGAGGCTCTATGCTCGTGCTCGCTGATTAAAATATTTCGCTTTGTTGTAATTCAGGAGTTACGTGCGAGTTATTAATTCGAAAGGAACTTTTGTCGTGTTGATTTTGAGATGGAATTTTAAATTGTGCAGGGAACTCGTGAGTTTGTAGATCCTACAATCGTACCTACACTAATTTATAAAACTGTATTTTAAGCTTTTGCCTGCGGCTTCGCCCGCGTGGATATCGGAAAATATCCCACGGGAACGTCCTACCCGGAAATCCTTCCTTATTCCTTGTCTAAATTATAAAGGGAACCTGTGTGCAAAATTTCAGCTTTCTAGGTTTAAGGGTTTGGGCTGGGCGTTGATGAGTCAGTCAGTCAATCAGGACTTCTCTTTTTATTTTTATAGATCTTTGCTTAAATGTAAGGCGGATCTACTAAAAACCTATTCATTATAATTTGTTAGCAAGCCTGGTATTTATGTTGAGGGGATTTATTGTTACTTACTTCACTAAATATTTATAGCTTACTGGTCGGTGTCTCGGTCTTGAATTTCACAAGATATGCGTACAACATGCACTGCTGTTGAAACTATGCTTTCTGATGAATATTCATTGCATCCTCAAGCCACAAAACCTCTAAACAATCTAAACGCAACAAAAACAATAGGACCCCATAAAATCAGCGAAGCAAACCACTTAAATCGGGGAAACGCCAAGATTTAACGAGTCAGTTGCTATGGACAGTACATTCCCATCTCATCCCATGATACATGGTGTTCCGTCGCCTGGGTACCAGGAGCACATAAATCATGCGGTTCATGCGTTCCACTTAGATACAGGGATCTTGATAGCTTCTTGCCATAGCGTTTGTTTTGCGATGGGTGTGCCAAAAGTGTAATGGTGGAAGGGTGGGTTGGCGTCGTATTTGAAATTATTAGTCTGAGGAAGTGAATTATGATATTTTATCAATATTATAGTTCAAAAGTCATTGATAACATTAAACAATGATAAAGTTCTAACAGGGTAGATAATGCACCATCAATCTCCGGTTTCATGTTAAACAAATCTCCTAAACAAAATTTGACAGCCAAAAGAAACAAAAACAGGACACGAAAGTAAACATTAAGTTTGTGTTCACAAGTCGCGACTTCTAACAAAGTAGGCTATGTGTCCTTAACCTAATTGATTGTACGAAATATCGACAAGAAACCGTTCGCGAATGATACATCATGGTGTGTCAAAACAGGCCGGCGAACGATTAATCATGGCCGGCGAATGAGAGACGCACGTGCGACTAATCTTACGCTGTGTGACCCTGTGTAAGCGGCTTAAGTGTTGAGAGAATGGAGGCAAAACTTGCGTTAGATCAGGTTCAAGGGAAGTTCAGGATATTTGATAAGGAGACATGGCTGATTGATAATATCTACGAACTGTTGAAGAATGTTGGTGACCTAAATGAGAAAGAATGAAACAAGGTAATATTCTTGTCTAATCTATTCTCCTAATAAACAGTATTTTGTTTTAGGAAAAACATTTTACTTGGTTATAACAATTTATGTAAATAAATCTACAGTGCTTCAACATAGAAGTGAGTATAGAAATCTGTTCATATAATCAGAAAACTTCTATCATGACAGATTTACATTTTCTCTCTGAGCTGTTACCCTAGTACAAGTTGGTCTAATTCAAGAATGCTTTTATGAATGACATGCCAAGTTGCTGTATCATTTTAGCTAGTATATAAACCCCGCTGATCTCCCATACCTTGTACATTATCTTCTTCGGACCGTACCGTCCCTTCACATATCAGCTGCCTTTTGATAGGTTTATGGTTGCTGTCATAAATTGGGCAACGCACTACACTGGAGTATAATGTGCCATAATATATGAATATGTGGACGTTGCGGAGTATGTACGGTGGATATATGGGTGCTTTGTTTACTTGGTTATTGGTATTGTAAAGGAAGTCACATCTTTCGTATACTTGATTTTCGAATATCATCAATGTTTTCAAGCTCTTATTTATCGTTAACTGTTTTAGCAATTGACCAGTCGTTGTTATTACTGTTTTCAGATATATGTATATTGGATCTGATTATCTCTAAATGAATGTTTGAAATAGAAACAAGAAAATATTGTCATATCCTTTTCCTAACCGCTCAGTAAGGCAAGCTCGTATACATTTATGATTGTTTATTTTGCCCAGAAAACTGAATGCAAAACCATCTTAACTCTGAAAGTCAATCGAGTGATCTGCCTAGCCTTTTCCCAACTATATTGGGGTCAGCTTCCAGTCTAACCGAATGCAGCTGAATACCAGTATTTTACATGGAGCAGCTGCCTATCTGACCTCCGGAACTCAGTTACTGCGTAATACGATACCCCTTGGTAAGACTGGTTGTCAGACTTTTGGGCTTCTGACGACCCGTAACGACTATCAAAGATCCACGAATGACAGCCAGGGGGGCTAAAACGGCCACTTTGGCAGAATCATAATAGGATAATATTATGAATATATTTGAAATCGTAAAACGGTCACAAACTGACAATTCATAATATATTGTCAATTTGTGACCGTTTTACGATTTCAAATATTATTCATAATATTATCCTATTATGATAATGCCAAAGTGGCCGTTTTAACCCCCCAGGACCAACGGCTTAACATGCTTTCCGAGGCACCCATCCATCCGGCTGTTATTACTTAGCCACAAGCCCCTCTGATTGTCTAGACGTAAAAGTATTTACTTACATACAACTACCTTCTATACAAACATATTGATTCTCTTTGATTTCTTTTACACGTTTCGACTAAACAAAGCCTTTGTTGAGCAATCATGCGCAATTGTTGACAATGTGAAGCACTACTAAGTAATAGACGGTAATACCAAGGTTGTAGGTATAGAAATTCGGGAATCTCCTAGCTGTGAGAAGACTAGGACCGATTTTGTACGCTCGGGGCAGGGCTTCGTTCAGAAGTAGCTAAAATGATAATGGTGGTGATATAAATTGCTAAGAATTACGCAAGTTTTGTTGTTGCAGTAATCGCCATTAATCGTCTTTCTGTTCCATCAGTGCTGACGGCGAATACGTAGTGACGACAATGACAAAGGCAGTCCTGCATCACACAGGGAAGGTGTTGTGGACCCCTCCAGCCATCTTCAAGTCTTCGTGCGAGATCGACGTGAGATATTTCCCGTTTGACCAGCAAACTTGCTTCTTGAAGTTCGGATCTTGGAGCTATGACGGTGATCAGGTAAGATCTTAGAAATTGTGATTAAATTGAAAATCTCGTAGAAATTGCGCAGGAAACCTAGGCAAACTATCCAAGGCAAAGCGTATTTTTGGAAGGAGATAAACTGCAAATGATGTGTTTGGGCAAGGCAAGGCATATTTTCAAAAAGAGGCATTCTAGGTAGACTGCCTAAAATCCGTTTTTCTTTTTACCAATCTGCCTAGATGTTCTCCTTCTGGGTGTTTGTTATGTTATTAGAATAGAAATTAGAAGACTTACGTCAGTTGTACAAGGAGTGCCAGAAACGCAGAAAAAAATACATTCTTTTCAAAAACCTTAAGGTTATTAAGAAGATCATTTCGATCATAATGGTGACGATAAAAGACATTATAAGCTTCCTAATGTAAATTATCCTCACGTAATTAGCTAATTAGGATAACTCAGAATTTATGTCAGATCAAAGAAATTTAATGAAGGTCCCTTTTTCATATTGCGTCTCTGTCACAAGACAGAGAACTCTATTAAATGATTAATTAATTGTTGAGTCCT
The DNA here is from genome assembly GCA_905163495.3 of Cosmia trapezina. NCBI lineage: Eukaryota > Metazoa > Arthropoda > Insecta > Lepidoptera > Noctuidae > Cosmia > Cosmia trapezina. The sequence goes on from LR991037.1 coordinate 22,661,904, forward strand.
GACAACATAATTTCGGTTAGGTTGTAAAATTGCCTAAGGGAACAACAACGCTACACGGTTATTTACGCGCGTGGCCAAAATTGGAACTAACGTCGCAATCTTATTTTGTCGATACAATTTCTGTGTCAATTTCACAAATGTTTACCAACAACGCCCTGTCAATATCATTCAAATGCTTAGAGATACTTGTAGCACTCTATCTTTTAAACCTTGATTTGTGTGCTGATCTCATGAAATTAGTATGTACTAGTAGACTGTACTAAATAGTAGCTGATTTACACTAAATACAAGAAAGTAATTTTTAGCTGCCATGTTTATGTACTGTCGATTATGTCATTAGTCCATAATTTTGGTATGATTGGTCCAGGGAGCGTGAGGAGCTCGTGGCTAAGTAATAACAGCCGCACGGGTCGATCCGTCAGGTTAAGCTACGCTTGCCGGGGTTGGTCAGTGGATGGGTGACCATCTTTACATATCGAGATACCTCCGTGCCTCGGAAAGCACGTTAAGCCGTTGGTCCCGGCTGTTATTCGTGGATCTTTGACAGTCGTTACGGGTCGTCAGAAGCCCGAAAGTCTGACAACCAGTCTTACCAAGGGGTATCGTATTACCCAGTTACTGGGTTGTGGAGGTCAGATAGGCAGTCGCTCCATGTAAAATACTGGTATTCAGCTGCATCCGGTTAGACTGGAAGCCGACCCCAACATAGTTGGGAAAAGGCTAGGCAGATTGATTGGTCCAGGGAGCGTATAGAAAAATGTAAAAGTCGTCATTGATCCTACGCAAAATTGATACAGGACAAAAAACGCCATCCATTAGGCCCCAGATAATAATCCCATAATGACTCAAGTTTCTTCTGCAGATTGACTTGAAGCACATCAATCAGAAGAAGGGTGACATGGTAGACGTGGGCATCGACCTTCGGGAGTACTATCCGTCAGTAGAATGGGACATCCTGGGAGTACCAGCAGAGAGGCATGAGAGATACTACCCTTGCTGCCAAGAACCGTATCCTGGTAAGTTGAAGACCGATTTGTACTATAATTTACTCAAATGTAAAAAAAAACGCACTGCTCTTAAACTGGGAAGGTATACTTAAATGAAATAGGCCAAAAATGCAAAAAAAAACGCACTGCTCTTAAACCGGGAAGGTATACTTAAGTGAAATAGGCCAAAAATGCAAAAAAAAAACGCACTGCTCTTAAACTGGGAAGGTATACTTACTTAAGTGAAATAGGCCAAAAATGCAAAAAAAAACGCACTGCTCTTAAACTGGGAAGGTATACTTAAGTGAAATAGGCCAAAAATGCAAAAAAAAAACGCACTGCTCTTAAACTGGGAAGGTATACTTACTTAAGTGAAATAGGCCAAAAATGCAAAAAAAAAACGCACTGCTCTTAAACTGGGAAGGTATAAGTACTTAAGTGAAATAGGCCAAAAATGCAAAAAAAAAACGCACTGCTCTTAAACTGGGAAGGTATACTTAAGTGAAATAGGCCAAAAATGCAAAAAAAAACGCACTGCTCTTAAACTGGGAAGGTATACTTAAGTGAAATAGGCCAAAAATGCAAAAAAAAACGCACTGCTCTTAAACTGGGAAGGTATACAGGCCAAAAATGCAAAAAAAAATCACACCGATCTTTATTATGGGACTATGCTTATTTAAAGACGCAACAACAACAATAGCAACTAAGCTCTACTGAATACATTATTTTGCGATAATACGCGCAATTCAGTGCATCTGCGGGCTTTGTTCAATATAAATAGATAAAAATATGGTCTCAAGTTTCAATTTTTGTTTTTAGGGTTCCGTACCTCAAAAGGAAAAAAAACGGAACCCTTATATGATCACTTCGTTGTCCGTCTGTGTGCCCGTCTGTGTGTCTGTCTGTCTGCCAGTCTGTCAAGACCCTTTTTGTCAAGGACGCGTAAAGGTATGACGTTGAAATTAATATCAAATACGTAAGAAGCTTGATTTTTTAACTTCAAAGGATATCCCCTTTAGAGTTCTAAAAAATCAAGCTTCTAAGTCAACGCAATAAAAAAATACGGCCATTTATGCGACATATTTTCATACTCGCAAGTAAATCAAAACCTATAGGGCACCTACTTCCCGTTGACCTAGAATAATGAAATTTGGCAAGAAGCAAGGTCTTACAGCACATGTAAAGGAAAAAGTCCAAAAATTGTTAATTTGTAATTTTATACCTAAAAAAAATTTGTCGGAATTACAATGTTAAGATTGTTTTTGGCATAAATTCTTTTCAACTACGGAACCCTTCATTGTGCGTGGTTTGACACGCACTTGTCCGATTTTTTAATACAGAGCCATTTAGTATAGTTTTATTCGATGTAAAATATACAGAGCCATCTGCTAAAACTAAAACAAAAGTTTTGGAACTTGGAACTGACGGCATTACGCCTTTTCATTGCGTCAGAAGCCACGTTAAAGAACTTCGTTCCAAATATATCGTTTAACCAAGAAAATGCGACACCACTAACTGCCACACAAACTTTCCCAAAACCTGTTGCTACAAAGCTTCATAAAAATAACCTAAAACAAAAAATTCAAAAGGATTTAACACAACGACGCTTCAATATAAATCTAATCAAAGTTTAGAACTAAACAAATTACTTGTTTCAAAGTTTGATTGGATAATATGCTTACAAACTCGCAAATATGGGTTACCAACTTCAGTAAAGTGTTATTTCTCCTATGAATAGAAACTTCTGGAGAAAATATAACAAATATTTGTATTAAATCTTGTGGAGTTAATCTTTGTTTATATAAGTGATTCTGCATGGTCTGAACTAGTTTATAATGTTTATTATTTCAATTAAAGGAGATCATGTGTTTTATGTTAGATAATAAAGACTGAAAGGTCAATGTATGAATCAATTGTACTCCTACTCCTTCTCCTACTCCTTCACCGTGCACGTGGTTCGGTTATGGAATCCACTGCCTCCTTACATTAGGGACTGCCAAACTATTGCAGTATTTAAAATAAATAAATTTATTGAAACGAAAAAACTCAGTTTACAGGAACATTGTGTACGATAACAACTGCATTAGTAAGTAAGTACTGTGTCGCAGTCATTAACGCCCACCTCCAAAAAGTCGTAAAATAAGAGTGAAAGAAAACTGTCTTTCTACTACGTAATAGTTGTTAGTTATTTTTGTGATATTTATTTTATAAGTATGTCTTTGAGTATATATTATATGTTTTATTTAATGAGTTAGTTGTTTTTTGGATTTTATGTATTTTATTTTCTCTTCTACTCTTACACACGTTGTCTACATCTCTTTTTATCCTCTGTCCTATCGCAAGTATGCTGGAAGAGATTTCTTTTGAAATAAGCATCATCTTTGTACGTATTTTTTTCTGTTTATCTGTTTATTTGTGTGTGTACATAAATGGTTAAATAGATAGAATTAGTGAAGCTCGTATCGAAACTTTGTATTTATACTAGTACCCAAAGCAAACATACTTATATTTGCTCTATTTCGGTTTAAGAGTCAAAGACACTTACTTTCTAGCACTCAATGACTTTCTGGTTGGTCATCAGTATAGATTCTGGCGTACAGGAATTGAAGTGGTTGGGAAACGTTGTGGCAGAATGACCCAAAACAAAAACCCTGATAATCAAAGAACATAAAAACTAAGACATCCTTATCATCCACAATCAAGATCTTGGCATCCAAACCCACAAAATCTTGACTAAAACCGCCATCGTTTCAGACAATCCTTTTATTTCCAAGAGATGTCGCACGACGCTAATCTGGGAACGTTGTAAATTACCGTAGAACGGCGAAAACTCTTATCTATGCAAAATTAGTGAGTTTTACTGCCGCCATGTCGCCTTGAACAGGTTAAACGGTTGTTTTGGTAATGTCCTCGAGTACGGGCACTGAATGCAGAACAGCGTTTGATGTTTCTAATTTATCATTTTAAGTGGTATCGCTGTGTACTTATTGTGTTTTGGGAGGAGGGAGATTGATAGTATATTTTGGAGAAGGTATGTTTAGTATAAAGGTATGAGGAACAGAGTGTAAAGTTCACTCATCCTCCATCGAAAATGGAGGATCCTCCGACCAGATGGGTGTTGTGTTTGGTGGGCTAATGCCCGACGAATGATGTCGGGACGTTGCATTATATGCTAGTCGTGCGGTAAACTCTGCTTGCGCGATGCAGGATTTTTCGTGCCGTCAGTGTGATGCGTAGTTCGCATGTGGCGATGTAGATGTCGCCACATTAGGATTTAGCAATTGAAAGGGGTAGCTATACAAACATGACACTGATTAAATGTCCCTCCTAATAAATAAACAATGAATACCTAGTAGAAAGCAACAAATCTCAGCAACTAGCAATCGCTGTACATGTAAATACTGGCATTCAGCTGCGTTCGGTTTGACTGGAAGCCGACCCCAACACCAACATCTGCCTAGCCTTTTCCAACTATTTTGGGGTCGGCTTCCAGTCTTGCCGGATGCAGCTGAATACAATTATTTTACATGAAGCGACTACCTATCTGACCTCCACAACTCTGCAGATACTGCGTAATACGATACCCCTTGGTAAGACTGGTTGTCAGACTTTCGAGCTTCTGACGAACCGTAATGACAGTCAAAGATCCACGAATGACAGCTGGGACCAACGGCTTAACGTGCTTTCCGAGGCACGGAAGGGTCTTCGTATGTAGAGATGGTTACCCATCTACGTACCAACGGCCTGGGCCTGGTCGATCGACCCGTGCGGCTGTTATTACTTAGCCACAAGCCCCACAACCAACATAGTTGGAAAAAAGCAAGGCACATAATGATGAGTAGAAATCAAATCTCATAATCACCGCGCTTAGCAGTCTTGGTCTTCACTTTGATCAAGATCTAATTCCTCAGGAAATTAAACTAAAAATGAAATCAAAACTCAAAAGGCTCTATACAATTTAACTTCAATAACATCATACACCAACAAGATAAACAAAACTCATTAAAGAAATGCTTCAAGTGTAAGACTCACGAGATATATAAAGAAGCTTGTACGTATAAAGAGCTTTCGAGAGGACCACTTGATGCCTATAGAAACCCGTCTTTATGCACTTACAGTCAATTGTTAGAGAATCAAGCAGTTTACCCAGTCACGAGCTACTTATGTGAACAAAATACACTGACACTTGAACAAGGAAAACTTCGAACTTCGCTTCAAGTAAATGTTTTTATATTTTATTCTTTGGTGTAAAGGAAATAAATTTCGATGAATTTCTTTGTGAGTCTTTTATGGAAGATTTTATCGACACCTTTAGTTTAATATTTTCAAAAAGTATACAAATTCTGAAGTTTAGACAAACAAGTCACTTCTAATGACTTACATATCGACCGTGACTGGTCATCTCATTTTCTGTTTTAAATATACTCTATGTATACAGAGTGTAAGTGTAAATAGTGGCAATCTTTCAAGGAGTCATTGTACTCATCATTACGAACAACTTTTACTATGGTACCAAACCTGAAATCGCGAAAAAAAAATCAGCCCTACATTTTGACGAGTGTACTGAACAGCTGATTTTTTTCGCGATTTCAGGTTTGGTCTCATATTAAAAGTTGTTCATAATGATGAGTTCAATGACCCCTTAAAAGATACACCCTGTATACAAAACGTAAACAGGCATAGATGACTTGACACAAACATGCATACTCCAACCGCAGGTCACTCCAAACTCGAAACAAAATGAGACCCATCTTCTTAACTGACAGATGTCCCCAAATTACAAAGACCAGTATAGAGCCAAAGAGTCCCAAAATATTTTTCTTTTCCACTTTCGCAATCCTCATACATCTCAACGATTTAACAGCCCATATTCTCCGGGTCCAGTCATTGTTATTCACGTGTCACAGATGCCCATCTGTCGGATGATGACACGGCCGTCCTTACACAGCATACGTAATTTCGCTTACGAAGCTCGCCATTTAACAACCGTATATTTCACGTTTAGATAAACACATTTGGAAGTTCATAATGACACCGCTTTCATTTCAGCTTAACGGCCCTCTGGAGATTTTCAACCTTTTTTCTGTTGATACATTTTTACGGTCCACACCTTTCGCGGCTTGTTTGATTAATTTTTTTATTATGAGGTCAAATGGTTTTAATTTTGAAGAGTAATGGTTATGATCAAGTTTTAACGGATTGCTATTAATATGCAGAAGAGGTTTTTTAATTTGTTTTCGATACAATCGTGTACAACCTGTGTTATTTATATTATTGTAACAATGAAGATCACGTTCAACATTGATCATTTATATCTGTAATTTTTATGGTGTGCATGTTAAAGAGTAATTTATCTATCTATCACATTCTTCCATTTAACCAAAATATACAAACAAGAGAATGTCTTCAAAAACCACGCTCCGACTACGTTGAGGAATGATTAGAGTAGCCGATGTAGCTCAGTTTATATGCGAACGCGGTGGGTACAAAGCCTATGAAATCCAATTAGAGGATACACAGGTTAAGTTCGATATTCACAGTTAACCAAAGACGCAAACTCCTTTGGTTTGTAGATTTTGGAGGTAAGCATTAGTCATGGATCTCGAGTTTTTATGATGGTTGGTACTTCGCGGACCTAAAGGCTAACTTTTAGGGTCCTATCTCACTAGGATACCAGTGGAGGCGCGGCGCAACCGTGGTCGCACTGCCAAAAAATTTATGATTGGTTACACTACCGATCGGACTCCTGGTGAAATACCCACCATAGAGCTGTATATAGTTTGCTGGTAACGTGACCAATGACCATTGGTGCGCCACCATGGTGTTCTAGTGAGATATAAGCCTTATTTTGGCCAAAGATGGCAATGGTGACAGTTCAGCAAAAATGTTGATTATAATAAAAATTTATTCAATGAACCATACTTGACTAGCAAGTTGTTCCGAGATGATATGCAGAGCACTGGTGTTTTACGTTTTGGAAATAACTATAAAGATATCAAGTTATTGAAGTTGTAACAGTTTGTTAGGTTAGTAAACCAACAAAAAGCATCTAGAATTACAATTGTAATCATAGAATTATGACCCACCAATTCCCAACTTAATTGTAACATCTTCAATGACTAGTTAAATCTAAGCAATTTGCTCGGAGTAGTCTGTAATTACTACCGGTTCTTAAGAGGACTTACTGCCGTCAAATTAGAAATCCCCTTTCGATTCTTTGATGATAATTGTTGGTGTTTGAGACTTTCGGAGAATTTCTCTTTGTATGATTCTCGTAATAAAGTTAGAATGTCTATTGTTATAATTACATTTCAAATTCTAAGAAAAATTTAACAACCTTGATAGCTGTGTCTAACAGAGTTTAAAATCTCATTTATAAATAAAAATATATTAAATTATACCGCAATATATTTGATGACATAAAAGAAGACTTGCGCGATGATAAATATTAAACAAGTTAATTTTCTTTACATAACAATCACTTCGTTATTCTAATGTTGCATCGTATACTTTCATATTTGAATCTAGTAAAACTAAACAAGTCTTGTATACACAAAAACATTTTTTCTCCTAGAAAGAGAATAACAAAGAACAAAACTCGGTAAAACTTGATCATTTAATACCATTTAATCTATTAAGCTTAGCATTAAAGATAAATCCGAGATCCTGAGAAACTTGTAGAACGAGAACAAACAAACCGGTCAGCTGGACGAATTTATCTTTCTGTATATTTCTGTAACACTGGATATTCTTAGAGAAAACCTCATTCAGTACAGTAACCGACCGTAACGTGTACTAGTCTAGACAATAAGATTCTTCACAAAGACTGAAATTAAATCCTTTGTCCGTTTCTATGTCTTCTGGACTTTACAAATAGAGGTTTTATTAAGACATTTTGTTGTTGTAAATCTTAGGGTAAGTTTTAGAATATTTTTGGTTCATATACATGACTTCTACTTCTTTCTTGCTATATATTTCAATTGATGTATGGTTTTTATCTTTACCTTGGTTTTTCTTTTCTTCAGATGATGGTTTTGCACATAATTGCACCTCATTTGCCATAATGAATTAGAGTGATAAAAGCTAATTATTAGCATTTATAAAAGCTAAATATTACAATTGTACTTGAAAGTAGTATGGTAGTTGAAAGGCACAGGGAAAAGAAAGAAAAAAGAAGTGAGGAGAGAAGAGAGAAAGGGGAGGAGGGGGAGAAAGAGGGGAAAGAGGAGAGCGGGGAAGGGGGTTGAGTTGGAAGGCAATTTTGAATGAAAACACCCTAGGAGGACATAATTACCTTATTGGTGATATACTTCAGAAAGGTCAGGTGCGTAGTATTCGCAACCGGCGGCGTGCATGTATGAGCAGATGTATGAACGTAAACGGGGCAAAAGGAGTATGTAAGGACCGTAGCAAGTGGCGTTCTGTAGTTTCTGCTTACCCCTATGCGAAGAAGGCGTGAGTTTATGTATGTACTAGAACATAAAATAACCATCCATGATCCTCACTTCTTTAATAGGCGTTAAAACACCAGTATTATAAGATTTTTGTATGGTATTCCTTCCTCGTAAGTCGTCGATGGCAGCCAAATGGATATAAAGACACCATCAACTTGAAATATGTTAGAATAAGGACTGTTTACTTCGAAATATTCCGATTCTTGACCGCTACGCAATTCTATTGGAATTTAAGATAAAATAATGTGCAAAAATTCCAGTTTGTCACATTTATTGCTTAAGAATCGGTGCTTTATTTTCTGATTCTTTATATACATTATCAAAGCTTTCATTTAATTTTTTTCTTGATTCCAAGATCACAATTATGTTGAGCTGTTTGATTGAAATCGTGTATTATTATTTCAAGTGCCAGGTTTTAATGATTTAGGTATTTTGTACGTCCTCTTTTGTTTTATGTGAATTAGTATGTTTGTATTTAACAAAACTATTTGTTTCAGATATCTTCTTCAACATCACGCTCAGAAGAAAAACCCTGTTCTACACTGTGAACCTAATCGTTCCCTGTGTCGGCATCTCATACCTCTCAGTCTTAGTATTCTACCTTCCAGCTGATTCAGGAGAGAAAATTGCTCTGAGCATTTCCATACTACTATCCCAAACCATGTTTTTCTTACTGATTTCCGAAATTATACCTTCTACTTCACTTGCATTACCATTGCTGGGAAAGTACCTATTATTTACTATGTTACTGGTAGGATTGTCAGTAGTGATCACTATAATAATACTGAACGTTCATTATCGAAAGCCTAGTACGCACAAGATGGCACCTTGGGTACGGAAATTCTTTATAACGAAGCTGCCGAAGCTATTACTGATGAGGGTGCCAAAAGACTTGTTGAGGGACTTAGCAGCACAGAAGATAGCTGGGAGAAGCATGAAGAATAAGAATAAGTTTAAAGATGCTCTAGCAGCTGCTGAACAGACGAACTCGAATGCATCTAGTCCTGATTCACTACGTCATCATTTGCCTGGAGGATGTAATGGATTACATTCAACTACGGCTACAAACAGGTTCGTTAAATCTGTCGAATGTTTGAAGTGATTCAAATCCATGTTTAATCACGCTTGTATGCAATTTATTTCAATCCATTCATTAACATTATTTGATCCGTGGTTCTAATCAAACGAAATAATCAGATCCAGTTCAACTATCATTCAATACATCGAGATTTTATGACAAATATTTCAATTCTTTTCAATAGGTTCAGTGGCCTTGTCGGTGCACTGGGTAGCCTTGGTGCCGGTTACAACGGTCTACCATCAGTGATGTCAGGGCTTGATGACTCCTTAAGTGACGTGGCTCCTCGGAAGAAGTACCCATTTGAACTGGAGAAGGCGATTCATAACGTAATGTTTATACAGCATCACATGCAGAGGCAGGATGAGTTTAATGCTGTAAGTATAACTACTTACAACCAAACTAGTATGCTGCTAGTATCATAATATTATAAGCAACTTGTATTGCATCAGAGGGACTTCAACTATCCGTCTAACATACAAATAATAGTCATCTTTTTAAAACGTTCCGTAACTCAACACCATAAAATGCGATCACTACTGTACACAGCTCTTACATTTTTCTAGTTTCTTTCATTTTTCTCTTCATTTGTTTTTGTCTCTAACAGGAAGATCAAGACTGGGGCTTTGTCGCCATGGTACTCGACCGTCTTTTCCTGTGGATCTTCACCATCGCCTCTATCGTTGGTACATTTGCCATCCTCTGTGAAGCACCATCTCTCTATGATGACACAAAGCCTATTGACATGATGCTGTCTTCGGTTGCCCAGCAGCAATTTTTGCCTGTTGACAGTGGAGATCCCTAGGTGAAGATATAAAGCTGGCAAAGGTATTCATCAGGGAACCTGGTGAAGGTTCTCATCAGAATGAAGAAAGTTTGTGTAAAGATGCGTGAGATTAACTAGCTCAAGTGGTATAGGAGTTGGAGTGGTATAATCAATGGTTGTTTTGATAGAATTTCTCATAAATTGTTGGTTATTTAGGTAGAGTTGACTTGATACAGCAGTACTATGTCTGCCTTCTGAGATTTTTAATAAACCTATCAAGAATTTTAATTTGAAAATTGTATCGAATCTTTGCCTTTTAAAATAAATCAAATGAATTTTGCTGTTATACTTTAGAAATAAGCTTATTTTTTAAAATGAAGATTCAAAAAAAGAACTACCAAGAAGAGTTTGAAACTTATGCCTGTACTAAAACTCCTAAAATTACAGTTGACAATCTCTAAAACATCTTAGTAATAAAATAAGACTTTTCCTCTAAAATATTCATTATCCTAATTAGACGTTGTGAAGCCAAAATAGGCTGTGAATTGTATCGTAATATTATAATATAAGTAACTTAAGGTTTCAAGTAAAAGTTAGTGTTTAAGTTGGAAGTAGAAGGAGGGTAATAAATTGTTCTTTCCCTCAGTTTCATACGGTACACCAATAAATTATGTCTTATCTTATTTTTCTCGCTTTTAGATAACATTTTAAAAGAGAAAGGAACGATAATAGGGGCAGATGTTTAATCGAGAGATGCTGGGGACGCTGAATTATTCAAAGAGGAAATTATATTGATTTTCAAAAATGAAAAATTTCTTCTATCCGTACTAATATTATAATGCGAAAGTAACTCTGTTTGTCTTTATGTTACCTTTTACACCTTAATTACTGAATGGATTTCGATGGGCACAAGGATAGAACATGAAGTGGGTTAGGACATAGGATACTATTATATCAAGGTAAGATAATGTCCGACAACCACGCGGGCAAAGTCGTGGGCAAAACCTAGTTCTAAAAACAAATGCCGAATTTGAAAGTACCAAACACTGTTCTAATGGTCCCAAACGACACCCTTAAGGACACCGCTAGAGAATTTCCTAAAAAGACTTTAGAAGTAATATAATAATAGTTTTCGTTGCCAAAGAGGATGAAATGGGAGGAATGTTACTAAATGTTTTGAAAGTACGTATACATTTTTTTTGACAAATCATGGCTGTGTTAGTGATAATTATATATTTGTAGTAATGAGGAATCATTATGCTCATCGTTGTTAGGGTTAGATATTAAAAATGGGCATTAGGTACACATTTTTATAAACTGTAGGGTTATTATCGCGTTGTTATATTTTTCTGTCTTGCAAATTGGAGTTTGTAATGTAGGGTATTTCACTCAAAATAAGCTCACGTTTTAATCTACTTTCCTTTATTTTTAAAGTAATTTTTATTTAAATTTTGTGACATGTGTTTAACTTTTTATTTTTTGATTTAATTAATTATGTATTTCTGTAATTAATAAGTTTGCTAACTTGTAATTTTATCGTGTAATAAGTATTAAACGTTTTGCTGTCAGAATCGTCTATTGAAATGTCTGCTTGTACTCAAAAATACCTATACATAATCAATATCTTGTAATAAGAATGTACTAAACTATATGTATACTGTATGTATATTGTTGTAGAATGCCGTTATAGCTATAAGGCTATTGCCATACATTATTTGAATGACACTGACAACATGTACCTAAATCCTATACAGGGTGTAAGGGACAGCCCTCCGCAAACTAACAGGGTGCATTCAGCTCCTCATTCTGAATCATATTCCACCGGAAATTTTCTAAGGAAAATTTTCATGTTTTCAAGTTTTTTTTCAGATACATTTTCATTATTTCAATGTAAAATTGCATTGTGTGTTCGCAGCACTCCATTTATGTAAAAAAAACTGCAAAAAAAACAGCAAAAAAAAAACCAGCAATGGATGTTGAAATACTCTAACCAACGACGCGTGAAATCAGCTGTTCACTTTCTGTCTAGCTACAGAGTTCATCGAACTCATCGCATACCTATTACCTACACCTCCCAACCAGTAATAGACGTTCCGATTTGTGCACAAAAACACAAACAAATCAGGTTTATTGTAGTCCCTTAACGTTCCTGAAAAAATTTCATGTACCGGTCATCTTAGTATGACATACTGAATTCACCGTATCAGTTTGCGGAGGGCTGTCCCTTACACCCTGTATTTGATACTCAGACCAAATAAAAAAACAAGACATTCAACAGTGAAGTGAGGCCGGTTTCGTAAACATGTGTGCACTTAGTGAGGTGTAGTTTAGTTGTAGTTTGGTGTAAATGTATGCGTGTGAGCGTGTATGCACAGAGTGAAGTGTAGTTTTGCGCATGCTTCACTGTATTGTTCGCAGTGCTTTGTCTTGGTTTTTATTTGGTCTGAGATTTGATATTGCAAAATATTTCTTTTTTCTTATGGTTTCGTTGCAAAGTATACCTATCTAAGCTTCGACGGGGCTCATAAAAACTAAACTTATTCTACAAACAATTTCTTGAAAATGACAAAATCAATAAAGTTAATTTCAAAGCCCAAGCAAAGTGGGTTATAGTTAATTAAATATTTTAAACACTTTCCCTTATCAAATAGTAATTTATTTTGTAATATCAAATTGGGACTATCTGCACCACTATACAAGTTTGCCAAAATCAACAAACTAGTTTTAATTAGTCTTATGCTCATGTAAGTTTAGTTAACCGGACTTTGTAGCTATTAGCGTTAAACCCGTGTTTATAATGTAAACTTTGACTTAATAAATTGGCGAAGTATGTTTTTATTGGTTTTAATTACTCTACTCGGACGGCCCTTTACCAATATTTGATCTTTATTTGAGAACCTTTCTGAATCGTAGAATCGTTTAGAGATTGTTCCAGTGATTATACGCTCTTTGCTTACATACAAACACCCAAAACCCAGACTAGTATGTGCAGCCTTAAATTAATGTCACCACACATTTCTGATATAACACGCTGTCTATGTATAATTTCAACATAGATGATGTAACCATTGATGTATAAATTAGGAAGATAAGGTTCGCGCTCCTCGACGTGGACCGCATAAATTGAGTTAAGTCCACTCAATTGACCTAAGTCACAATCGAACTGGCGTTTGTGTAGCACGATAAGTAAAATTACCGTAATCGTCTAAATAAGCAGCAGCAATGCCTTCATGAGTTTTCAAAATATGCAAAAATAGTTCAAAAACCATAAACTAGTCCCACGTACTTTCCACTCGTAAGTACAGCCAAAAATGTTAATTTGTTGAAAATTATAATAATATTTAATTAATATTTAGTGTTTGCTTCGCCATGTTTGTGAGAGAAAGATAGACATGCAATGTCATTTATAATCGTAAGCATTCGGCGGCTAACGCGATTTCGCTTGCATGACAGCAGCAGCTTCTATCTCTTCCTTTTCTAGTGGTAACTGTAGGTTTGCGACTGTGGTCACAGATGTGCTAGTTTCGGTGCATGTAGTCGTGTTCCGAGTCCAGGTTTAGTGATTGTGATGTTAGCGCGTAACATATCTTCCTCTTTTAAATCAATGGATGTAAACAATATTTTTGATTTAAAAGAGTGTCTATGGAGTTTCTTGCTTGTTCTTCTCCTGCTTGATTATACTTTAAAGATTGTAGATGTGGGTAATATGATAGCTATCATCATCAGCCTACTGCAGTCCAATGCTGGACATAGGGCTCTCTAATTACACGCCATTATTCAGCTCAATTCTCTGCAACTCTCATCCAGCTGCTACCAGTCACTCTGCGAAGATCGTCGCTCCACCTAGCCTGAAGGCGTCCTACCTTAAGTTTGCCGATTCGCGGTCTCCACTCAAGAACTCGTCTACCCCAACGGTCATCGGTTCTACAGTTAAGGCCCTGGTTCCAAGCGTGGTTTAGCTCGGTGTGTAAGTGAAATGGCTTTATAGCTGTCTAGTTTGACGCACGAGATAGAAGATTCTCACGCGCACCGGAATTATGTCGTAAAAGTGCAAATAAAATCGTATAAAATTAGAAATTAACTATTTAATAAAAAGTAATCCATCACTGGATGCACTTTGGAATTTGACATTTGATGGTATATTTTTAATTATAATTATAATTGCTAGTGAAGGGATAAACAGCTTTTAAAGATTATTAGGAGGTATGTTTAAATTTTTTTTTGGTGCATTAAAGTATGTTTTATTATGTTTTGGCTTCCATCACTGTATGCGAAAAGGACTTGAAAATCTCATATTTTTTTACATGTCAAAATTATTTACGTTTTATGAGATACACAGCTTTAAAAAACCACCTTTTTGATCGTTTTCAGGAAATCTGCGCCTTAATATGGCCGGCTTGCTTATTCTGTGAGCTATGTTGTGTTACTCTTGTTCTCTGGTGAATCACCTCGTTCCGGATTCTATCCCTCAGAGATTTTCCAAGCATAGCCCATTATAGTGATAGATATAATATTGTTAAATCGATAACATAACACAAAGAAAAAATAGAATTTCGTTCCGGAAAATAACAAAATTCTCCAACAGTTCGGTATTCGATGTATGCTAATAGCACCGATAGATCATGCTGAAAGAGGGGCGGACGCGAAACCTATCGACGCTTTGCTTCGACGTGGCTCGGCATGATATTACATGCAGTTCAGTTTCATTGCTTTTATGTTAATAGATGAGGACGAGGGGCTTTACTACACCAACAAATAATGAAACAAAAAAAGTAATTTAAAAAAAACTAAAAAACCCGACTGCAGTAAAAAACTAAAACTGAAAAGCTAAAAACAAGCCCATTTTAAATTTAATAAAAGTTGGAAGCAGGCGGGACCCGTTTGAGTTTGAAAATATAAAAATGGAATGGGTCCCGCCCGCCTGCTTCCAACTTTTATTATATTTAAAATGGGCTTGTTTTTAGCTTTTCAGTTTTAGTTTTTTACTGCAGTCGGGTTTTTTAGTTTTTTTAAATTACTTTTTATTTCCAGCTTTTTAGTTTGTAAATGTGAAAGATTTCGCAGACGATTTAGCCAAGCCTTCGAGGTCCTAACTGCTAAAAGCAATTTTTTTTATCAAAATTCAATTTGTCATTTTTAATTACTTTTAAACATATAAGTTGTATATATTTGTGTAATCACCTTTTAAAACCCTTCATTTTGATACCCCATTCGATGGTATTAGAAGACAAAAAAATTCGAACTCCACAATATGTCACCCCAAATCCGACATTTTACTTTATTTTTGATGTTAATGTAGCCAGTGACACTAGCGCCACCAAGACAAATCTAAAGACGTATAATTTATCCAAATTCGTTGATTCGTTTAGGAGTTACGAGGGAACAAAGAAACGGACATACATACATACATACATACATACATACATACTTACATACAGGTCAAATACATAACCCTCCTTTTGGGCTTCGCCGCAGTCGGGTAAAAATATAACTTTCATTCCTATCCAATCCTTTAGGGACATGAATTTTTTTAAAACCGGTCAAGAGCTAGTCGGACTCACGCACCTAGGGTTCCGTTCCGATTTCTGAAAAAGGGTGCTATTTAGAGACATCGTTTTATTTTTCCTGTAATCTTTACATAACCTTCTATCAAATCATTTCAGATTTAATTTTATCTCTATGCAAACTTCGGAGATAAGGGGGATTTTTCATCAAAATAATAAATAAATATAAAAGTTGAAAACTATGCGGCATAAAAAAAAGCAAAGACAAATTTCAATGACACGGGCTACCTTTGCGCGCATCAATCTTACAACTAAAGTAAATATTATTTCGAAACAAGAACTTTCGATTTTAAAATCATTCAAATTTACGTAACGTTTGCTTCATGTGTACTTGCGTTCATGCTAGATTAGATACTTAAAAGCTACTGCAAGTTACCATAACAGCCACATCAATAACTCCTGCAACCTTAGGAAGGTTGCAGGATTCTATATTTCCGCTCCCATATCGACATATGAAACTAAAGATACTAGAAAATTCCGCTTCGCTCTCCGAACTACAAAATTTCATCGACGTTTTTCCACTCCACCGACATTAGCCCCCGAGTTTAGTAGCTATTTACTCTTTGCTGAATTATTCATAGGCACTGACCGATCACCGTACGATTCTGGATCGCTTCGACTTTCCAATAAGTAATTTAGCAATTCAATTAGCAACGAGCTTTATAAAAGTCTCCGGAATTACAGCTTTTGAAGTGTTTTGAGACTCGCGTTTATCTGCTCGTAAAATTAACATTTAAGATGGGGTGCAAAGGGGATGGCGGGCAATAGTGTAATGGTTGTTACTTGTGTAAGAGAAGTGAAAAGCACTGCTTAATTATTATCCTTAGATCAATCTGCCTAGCCTTTTCCCAACTATGTTGGTGTCGGCTTTCAGTCCAACCGGATGCAGCCGAATACCAGTATTTTACATGGAGAGATTGCCTATCTGACCTCCACAACCCAGTAACTGGGTAATACGATACCCCTTGGTAAGACTGGTTGTCAGACTTTCGGGCTTGTGACGACCCGTAACGACTGTCAAAGATCCACGAATGACAGCCGGGACCAACGGCTTAACGTGCTTTCCGAGGCACGGAGGAGTCTCGGTATGTAAAGATGGTCACCCATCCACGGACCAACCCCGGCAAGCGTAGCTTAACCTGATGGGTTGACCCGTGCGTCTGTTATTACTTAGCCACGAGCTCAAAATTATTATCTTTAGATATTTAGGACAATTTCGGTGGAAAATGTGCTTTTCTGGATTTTTTACATAGGAAGCTACTGAAAACTTTCAATAGAATAAAATTAAGTTAAATAAATAATCACAGTTCTAACTTACATGCAGTAACCTAAAACTGTTACAAAATTTAATCAACCAGAGTGCATTTTCCCATAACGTAGAAATTAAAACTGGAACATAGGATTTCAGTAAATATGGAATTGTTCCACAAAACAGAACTTTTGAGGTAAGCGTTTGCAATTTCTCCACGTTTTGCAAATGCAATGGCAATGGCCTAACTAATATTATTTATTTAAACAATATCAATTTAATCCAATACAGTTTTCCAAATTGTGTTCCCAGTTTCATCTCAGAGAGTGGATTGAATCCTAAATACTATTTTCTGCTAAAATCCTAGTAATCAACATGCAAAGAAATTCATACTAATGAGTTCGCAATGGGATTGTGGCTTTGTTTAAGACAGAATAATCTTTTAAAGACGTTCCAACAGATAGCCGATTGGGCTTAGCCATTGAGGCGAGAAAAATACAGTTAGGTATACAATTATACAAGTGTTTAGCTTCCTCCCAGTATTCTGAAAGAAATAAAGCTTTTACAAAATACTTTATTTGTTGAAAACTTTGAAAAAGAGAGATGTTTGGCAACAAAGTCAAAAGGATCCTGAAATGTAAACTTTGCTGTCCAGAATTGTCACCTTCTTCTTCAATTTGCCACTGTTTCCGTAACATTCTGTTGTAGAAACTTATCAAGTAGCTAAAGTAGTTTGTAAAAATGCTCTTTCCTTCCTGTATCAGATAAAAAAAGTCATATACTGGTGAGTCTCTCCTAAAAACCCCTCCAAAACCCTAATTATTTACAATCCCGAACCCTCACAGCGTACGTTCGAAATCTAAACAGAAATATTTTTCAATGTCAGCCCGTCAGAGGCAGTGGTGATTAAAAACACGGCGTCCCGGCTATGTGCTCCTGGTACATGAGACTGGCTGCGTTCCAAACTGACACCGACTGTTCCATGGTTTTTGTACATTCCACTCATAGGATTTTAATTCTAATAGCTTTGTTAACAGTTCACGTAATCTTGTTAGATGGAAATGGAGTTTCTTATCAGATTTGGAAGGAAAAAGGAAAATGTGAGAGAGGGATCTCGAATATACTTATCAAAGACGTTTACTATAAAAGTTTATGAAATATTTTTCCTTGTCCGGGAAACAAAAATTCATATATGGGTACGTACTTATTCTTTTATTGGTAGAGCCAGTCATTAATTGTTCCGCCTACTACAAAATTACAACTGATATTGTTTCCTTATTTTTTTAATAAGCAATGCATGCATTTTTTGCATTGGCATCAGTTCGGAAAAATGTAACCCTAATTAAAAAGCAAATGGCGCGAGAATTTGCACCGTAGCGACCATTTTAGTGTTAGCGTGGTAGTAGGATTTTTAAAATGGCGGCCCATCGGGCCGCGGGTCGCCTCTAGTGCAAACACTGAGACTCCATTAATATGTCCTCGGAACGTGTGCTGAATCGTAAGTTGGGATCTAAGTATTTTTAAATGTACAATTGTCGAAAGAGATTGTACAGGAATCACGTAACGCATTTGTCGTGGATTTTTAACCATCAATGATGTCCCAGGAAATGTTTTTTGGGCATGCATACAAATGTTACGTTATGTTGCATGAGGAAGGCGTCACGAAGAAATTAATACTAGATTTTTATTTGGAAGTAAAAGAATATTTATAACTGTGTAGTTAGGATAATCAATCTGTCTGCCTTTTCCCAATTATGTTGCGGTCGGCTTCTAATCTATCCCAATGCAGCTGAATACCAGTATTTTATATGGAGCTACTGCCTATCTGACCTCCACAACCTAATTACGGGGTAATACGAAACCCATTGGTAAGGCTGATTGTCAGACTTTCGGGCTCCTAACGACCCGTAACGACTGTCAAAGATCCACGAATGACGGCCGGGACCAACGGCTTAACGTGCTTTCCGAGGCACAGAGGAGTCTCGGTGTGTAAAGATGGTCACCCATCCTCGGACCAAACCCGACAAGCGTAGCTTAAACTGGGTCGATTTAAGGCTTGTCCGTCGCAAAAAGCGCGGTCACTGTCGGACTGCATCGAAAAGAAAGAGAGGCGGGATGACACAACGCTTGCAAAATATGAAGTAATTATCGATTCACAAAAAATCTGTTGATTAAACTAAAAAAGTAATGACAACAAATCATTCCTTATTAGTTTGTAAAGAACTGTATAAATTAATGAACACTTTTAATGAAAACTGTAGGAGTAATATGGTCACAACTCGAAAAAATAGACCGAAACAGATTACCGATTTAGGTTTTTTTTTCCTTAGTTCTACAAAGTAAAATAGATTTCGGGACACAAGAAATCACTTCTTATGTATTTTAGATTACTGTGTATTTTTTCGTATCAGAAAGATGCTATAGTTACTGT
The DNA here is from genome assembly GCA_905163495.3 of Cosmia trapezina. Taxonomy (NCBI): domain Eukaryota; kingdom Metazoa; phylum Arthropoda; class Insecta; order Lepidoptera; family Noctuidae; genus Cosmia; species Cosmia trapezina. Next base: position 22,681,432 of record LR991037.1, read on the forward strand.
AAAAGATGGTTACAAAGTTACTTAGTTTCGCCGTATTTTAGGAAGGAGCAGCCTTAAGCAAAAATATTCCAAACCACACAAACCTCATTTTGAGATAATTGACTTAACATAGAGTTATGAGTTAACATAGAGTTATTGAATTAACATAGAGTTATGAGTCTTTGATATGTTAAAATATACCTTATTTGGAGTACCTACATTGGTCACAAAAACTCTAAATTGTCGAGGTTGTGGGTTGGAACATTTTTGCTTAAATCGATCCAACTGATGTATCGACCCGTACGGCTGTTATTACTTAGCCACGAGCTCCTCGTGTAGTTAGGATAATGAACTTATGTATGGTTTTTATGTGGTTTTATGAAGTTTTATTTTGAGTCTCAAGATTTCACTTTTTTTTCACACAGATACAGATACAGGGTGGCTGGTACATCGACGCACAACCTGTTACCATGGATAAAGTATAGGATCCTGGACCCTGGTTGAAAGTTTTCGTCGGTTATAAAAAACCTTGCCATCCTGTATATCCCAATTACTCTTTTTAAAAAAACTGGCAGGCACGAATACACCTTTTTCTTTTCTTCGAGCCGTTGGTTTTAGCTTTGTTAATCAAAATCTAATCTCAACCGATACCGGATCTATATTTCTTTGAACTGACTGAACTAGAACTCCCAAGGGATCATAGCACGCTAGCAGGCGAGGTTCGATTCTATGTACCTACTTCATTACTTGTTATTAAATTTGTCAGTCCAAGCGCGAATTAGCTGCCAGGCCACTTGACGTTAATAAACATTGCAGAGGAACCAGCAAGCTCTGAGCTCCCAGTCCTTGCCATTAATCCGCTAACTCCTTCAAAATTCAAGGATTGGGAAGAGACGAAGCAGGTCTACTTATGCCGGTGGCAATTTTCCACTAGTTTCTAGAGTACGATCATCTTGAAAGTTTTATCTTTGCAATGCGAGAACTTCGGGAGGCTAGCGCGAGTTTGGCGTAAATGTAATTTGACAAATCTATGTGTAATATCAGTTCTGAATAATATATTCGCTTAGTAAAGTTTCCTTGAAAGTTTTGTTACAAATTTACAGAGCTCAAAGTTGTGGGTCGAAAGCTTTTGTTGCCATTGTTTCTGTGATTGGGTGACCGTGGCTGTTCACGTTCAAATGATAACAAAGAGCTGTATGAATATGTTTCTGACGTAGCTTCTGTTTGGTGTGATTAATGCATGGTTGTATTTAATTTTGTTCATCAATTACGTTTAGTTCAGTCTCGGCCCTTCGACCCCTAAAAAAAGATTTGTTTATTTTTGTTTCCTCTCAACCCACATAGTTCACACTCGAGCCTCAGGGGCTGAGACAGTATTTTCATACAAAGGACAGGCATACCTCGTCCACTTTCAACTCCTACTTCGGTAAGTACCTAAAATTAATATTCTGATATGTACAATATGGTGCAAACCAACTAAACTAACTAAAAAAAAAACTACTAAAAAAAATTTGCTTTTTCTGTTAAGTATTTTATATTTTGTTAGGTTTTTTTTTTGTTCTTAGTTAAGTTGTAGATGTGTTTGAAGTTGGGATGGGTTGAAGTTACACATTTTAAATGCGCTACTATCACTAAACTTGTAGTCGGTCTATCAGATATGTTTGCAAATAGAACTTGTGCATGCACCAATCACTTGATAACTACTAAAAAGTAATACTTACGATTTATCATCGTAACTATACTTTGGGGGTCGACAGGAAACTAAAACTTGTCTGGAAAATAAAATCCACTATCGACCCCCAAGGGTCGAGAATTTAAAATTATTTACACAAGAGGTCCGGTGGACACAAGAGTGGACTAAACGATCAATTATCACAATTTTACAAAGTTACGAAAATGGTATTATGAATAATGTTTCTAAGTTTTCGTGTAATTTATATGCTTGGTGTATTTTTCGTGTAATTTATATGCCCATTGTATTTTTACAAGTCAAGCATGCAATCAAGATCCTATTCTCTTACATTGTTAGCAAACTTGGCAAGAAACAGATTGTAAATAATATCAGTATCAGAAAGTGAAAAAAGTACCTAATGCTCGAACTTTTATTTAGCTGCAGTAAAATGACACTTCTTATCTGTCATTTCGTTAAAAAACAATGAGATTAAACATCTAGACGTTGCCATGATTACAGTGTGAAGTGTGGAAATGAGACACATATATACGAAATAAGTAGGAAAATTGAGACAAAGCATCGTATCTTCTGTCCCTTACGGCGTGCCGTATTTTTGCATGGCAAACTTTTGAATTTTAGCCAAACAAAGTACTTTCAGTGTTACAAAATTTATCTTGCGTCGATTAATTTAACTTTTTTGGACAGTTTTTGCATTGTGCGAATGTATTGACATGGGTTTCAGTCCAAAATATAGAAGATTTCTTACGTTAAACCTCACTTTTCATACCACGTAACCTAGAAAAAGTATTATATTGCTGTCTCATGACCGGCCACGCGGTGGCTCGATCTAGATGTATATTATCTAAGTTAAATAAAAAATGTTCCCATTTGATAGCGCAATGACAGTAAAAATGACATTAGAAGTGTCAGTTTACTGTAGCTAATTAAAAGTCCGACCATAGTTTAGATTGCTACACCGTCTGCTGCTTTTTAAAAAGCTTGTTGCTTGTTTTTCATTCTGGTTTTGCTCTTTCTCTAGTTTGGTTAATTAATATCCTTCTATCTCTACTACACTATCGTCTACAGTTCTAGACGGTATGATCGCAAGCCACACAATTGAGTAAATACTAGACGTTTATCAACATCAGTTTACCCAAATTATCGTTATGAAAATACCGGTAAAAAAAGCTTTCAAATAGTCAACCCCCAAAACATAATGTTTACGACAGCAAAATATCATCGTTATAAAACTACTTGGAGTACATAAGCGACAACGGCTGCTCTCCAACCCACTATCGCTAAGTTAGCGATAAAGTGCGAATAACTCAAGCGCCCGCCTTGCAAACTTGCTCAAGTGACAGACACGGCCGAGAATAATCTCTTAAGTTTTAGTTCATCGCCAACCATAGACTCGGCTGTGACGTATAGACGCCATAAATTGTCCAAAGCAACTGATAAAACTCGACAATTGTTACTATTGCATGAAATATTATTGTGATTTCAGTTTAATATGTTACTGTGAATGTACTTGCTATAAGAAAATTTAATAATCTTACCGACCTTCATGACAACTCATTATAATGACTTTATTTTCTCTTTACTATAAATATGTTACACTAAGGCCCAAAGGAGTTTCCTTGGGCCATTTTAATACCTCTTGCTATACCTTGCAGTGCATGAGCATCTAACATAAGCTCCTCTATAGAGGTTCAAGACTAAGTAATTAGTCTACTATCAATGTACGATGCGGCAGGCATCCACCAAACCACACAATTTGTCTAACAAGGCCTGTAACACGATGTATGTGCACCCTTAAGTAATCGTAAGGTGGTTCATTAAGGTTAATCGATCTTTGATTACGGGATTACAGTCTTATGGAACGGGATAAGGAAAATTTTGAGTTTCTGCTCATATTATAACTACAACACAGGATACTGCACACTTAAGGCGCAAGTCAATCTGCCTAGCCTTTTCCCAACTATGTTGGGGTCGGCTTCCAGTCTAACCGGATGCAGCTGAATACCAGTATTTTACATGGAGCGACTGCCTATCTGACCTCCACAACCCAGTTACTGGGTAATACGATACCCCTTGGTAAGACTGGTTGTTAGACTTTCGGGCTTCTGACGACCCGTAACGACTGTCAAAGATCCACGAATAACAGCTGGGACCAACGGCTTAACGTGCTTTTCGAGGCACGGAGGAATCTCGGTATGTAAAGATGGTCACCCATCCACTGAACAACCCCGGCAAGCGTAGCTTAACCTGACGTATCGACCCGTGCGGCTGTTATTACTTAGCCACGAGCTCCTCACTTAAGGCTCAAGTACCAGTCGAAAATAAAACCCAGGAGCCTAATGGCACCACTCCAATTAGCTGTATAGTTTCTATGTTCAAACATCGAAGGGCAAAAATTATAACGGATTAACTAGGGGCCGCCCGGTGGAATCGCAAACATGGCAACCACATCTGCAATTCAATTAAATTCCAAGTTAAATTGCTTCTAGCTTTGTAGTGGCAACATTGAATTATTTGCCAGCTGTTATAAACTGCCCATAAACCATATTAAACGACAGATTTATTTATGCATAAATTCCTCGGTTCGGTTCTGAATTGCGTATTTATTTTGTGATAGTTCCTTGCCGGTTGGAGTGTTCGACTCAATAAACTGGTAATTTGTTGACGATTAGTTTTTTCATTACTTATTGAAAACAAATATTTACCTATACATTTTCTATTTCAAAAGCTTTCTTTAACTTAAAGCTATCTAGCCTGACATAAAAATATGAGCTAAGTATTTACAACTTAATAACCACAGTTAATAAAAAAAAATATTGTATAAAGTATACAACGTGTCATTTTGCATCCTCGTCAAATTTCAGTGTGTGATACAGAACATCAAATAGAACAACTTTCTCCATGGGACCAACATCGTAATTGCGAATAAATGTTCAACTGACCCATAGAAAACTTCAATAACTACTCGACGCAAATGTATGGGACGGCTGATTATTTTTTCGCGATTACGATGTTGGTGCCATGGAAAAAGTTGTTCGGTTTGATGGTCTATACCACACCCTTAAATTTGACGAGGATGCAAAACGTTGTATATATTGAAGTCAGTCGGTTTAAGTAATCTAATAAGATGTCCCAAAATATTATTAACTAGCTTTTGCCCGCGGCTTCGCCCGCGTGGATTTCGGAAAATATCCCAAGGGAACCTGCTACCGGGAATTCCTTCCTTATTCCTTGTCTACATTATAAAGGGAACCTCTGTGCAAAATTTCAGCTTTCTAGGTCCAAGGGTTTGGGCTGGGCGTTGATGCGAGTCAGTCAATCAGTCAGTCAGGACTTCTCTTTTTATTTATATAGATAGATATATAGATTAACGCTAACGTCAAAACGACGACATCACCCCCACACGGGACATGTTTACAAGATCTTTTGATACCACAAATAACAAACCCAAGCGCCAGAAACCAAGATCAAATCCCAAGACTAATAAATATGCCAATGATTTGCCATCCAATTCGGCAGACTACAAAATCTTTCCGATGGGAGCTGTGCATTAGCATACAACCCGAACAACTTAGACCTTGCCTTGGTAAACTCAACTGCTTTGGAAAATCGCTCCTTATCTCTTCTGAACTCTTGAGCTCCTAGTATTTTTTTCCAGCAATATAGAATTTGTCAAGGTTATTTTTGAGGTTGAATAGGAACAATCCCTCAAAAGAGCTCACCTCTTGCAATGAAACTTGTGAGGGGAAAGTTTGTCTTAGCTCCTCGTAATTTATGCGTTTCGCGTTTAATTTTGTTCGTTGTCCGGACGGGACGAATTTGATTTTCAATAGAAGACAATGGGCGTCCTGTATAAACGGGCGACGGATAGTTTACTTTCGAGCTGTTGTCGCACGAGTACCTACTTTGTTTAATTAAATTGTATTGACCCACCCAATCCCTTATTCAGAAGGCTTATGTTATTCTGAACACTTCTTCATTATTTTACTGTATGCTTTTTGTAATGCAATCAAAGTGGTTATCAAAAATACCACTAAGATTTTTTGTCTTGAGAAAACTATTTGAATAGCATTTATCATGCTTTCGTATTTTAAATAGCACATTTATCATGGATATCCGCATTTTCTCTCGTCATGCACCCCTCCACCGACTACGGAAAACTCGTTTGAAGCGTCGGTCGTCGGTAAAATTTTACAACTTGGAAGAAGGCGATTTTAAACATCTGATGCACTTGACGAATATCTTTCGTTTTCATCTTCAATTTCGTGTGATAGGCTTTTGTGTAACATTTTTTTACTCCCGTTTATAATATCGAAGTTTTCAATTAGATATCTTTATAGAATACTAGGTATTATAGTTATTTCATCCCCAAATAAGAGTAAAACTTTTGTTTTCTCTTATTTGAGGATGAAGTACCTACATAATACCTGTATTTTATAAAGATATCTAATAGACAACTTCGATATTATAAACGGGAGCAAAGGTTTTCACGGAGTGGCTAGAGTGGTTAAAAAAGTGGTCTAGGACATGTGCAATTTCAGAGTCCTTTTCCTATCTGTGTGAGTGATGAGAGACAGTGGTATGAATCAAAACATAAAACTTTTTTAAACATGAGCCTATATTTCCAAATAAAAAAGCTATCGAATTCCGTTCAGCCATTTCAAACCGGAATAAAAAAACAAAACTTTGGATTAGACGGATCTATTCAATGAGAAAAATACTGTACTGAATTTTGTTCGGATGTTGATAGTTTTTTGAAATCCTTTGAAAATAGATTTAAAAAAACTATCAATATCCGAACAAAATTCAGTATAGTATTTTCCACATTGAATAGAATCGTCTAATTCAAAGTTTTGGTTTTTATTCCTGTTAGAAATGGCTGAACGGATTTGAAAATAGAAACGACTGTACAGGTTTTCTTTGCATCGATCGTCCTCAAATCGGTCATCAAAGAATGTGAAAAAAAAGACGGTCCTAATGCACAGAGTCAAAACATTCTATATTATACAGAATTGGGGCCGTATTATGAAGTACTAACTTTTGCCCGCTACTGCGCCCGCGTGAATGAAAAATATCCCACGGGAACGTGCTACCGGGAAATCCTTCCTTATTTCTTGTCTACATTATGAAGGGCACCTCTGCGCAAAATTTCAGTTTTCTAGCTTCAAGGGTTTAGGCTGGGCGTTGATGAGTCATTCAGTTAGTCAGTCAGGATTTCTTTTTTTATTTATTATAGATAGATAGATAGATTAATCCAATCACGATCCCAGTGCGAAAAAGGGATATAAAATAAATAAATAAATAAATTCTTTATTTCACCAAATGCTCTTAACAAATATCCTTAAGACTAACACTTATTAGGCTTATTACAAAGTTCAAAGTTTAAATACTCTGACTCCTAAACTAGGTGTAAGTTCCTGTGACTTAGGAGTCAGTGATTCTCCGTAGCACCTTAAAGCCACAAAAATGTAAGAAGTTAGGTTTTAACAATTTTATCATTAATGGTGGAAAACAGAATTAATAAAAAAAAAATGAAAAATATTTGTGCATAATTATGATGAAGCATGTGTGCAGTGTGTAAGTGCAGGTGTGTGTGTAGTGTACGTGTAGGGAGTGTGTGTAGTGTATGCGTAGGGAGTGAGTGTGTGGGTGTGTGTGGGTGTGTGTATGTAAAGATTTATAATTAAATGTCACTTTAAATTACCCAGCAGAAGATCCTCAGTACTATCATAAGTTAATGTTTGGAGATAATCTTTAAGTAAGCTTTTACAACAAAATTTTGAGTAAGAATAAATTTTTAACTTTTTATTTAGGAAATTATACATTTTTTTGCTAGAAATATAGAATTGGCGCTTGGCAAAGGCAGTTCTATGGCGTTCCATAGGAAAAACATCATGCTTAAGTCTACCAGTCGTAGTCGGTTCCTTAAGGGGACGCACACAGTGTGTACGTAGCGTCGACAGGAGCACATAAAGTTGCCTAACTGTGAGTACCCTGCAATTGTTATCGGTCAGGTATAACTTCGTCTCTCTCTCGCACTGAAATCTTGATGACGTTATAAAACGTTATAATTTAGAAGCTGTTCATCTTCAATCAGGACAATTTTTCACTAGATTCTAGACATAATGATGTTGCGTGTGCGCACCATCATCGTTTTCATCGCAGCGACAGTGTAAGTAAAGCCAATCTTGACTCAGGTTCACTTACAGCCTAAGCTTTTAGGAAATACATCTTCTTAAATGAACTCTGTACCAACAACATTTTTAAATAATAATGCTATGTACTTAACAAAATATTAATTGTGGAGCCGTGCCTGAAAATGTCGCCCCGACAACAATATATCAAACGGGCAAAGCTGCGAGCTCCTCGACTATTTCTTTGATGTTAACGCACCACGAATTTTCAGAATACCGTGAATTTTAGAGCAAATTATGTTGAAATAGTTGCTTTAGCTAATCTATTATCGTCTTGTCGTGGTTTGGAACGCTATATGCAAGGGTGGACATGATCTTGGTTTACATCAGGATAATCCTCCCGAAGCATGCGCCGAACGCATGTAAAGTACGTTTTTAATCCTCTCACGGCTCTCGCTCACTCCCGCCAAAATTTGTCCTATAAAGAAAAGAAAGAAAAAACCGACCAAGTGCTTATCGGGCCACGCACAATGAAGGGTTCCGTAGTTGAAAAGAATTTATCCCAAAAACAAACTTAACATTGTAATCCCAAAAAAATATTTTATCATGTGATAAAATTACAAATTAACGATTTTCGGACGTTTTTTTCTTTTTTTCGGACTTGTGCTGTGAGACCTTGCTTCTTGCCAAATTTTAAAAAGTAATTAAAATTTTGAAAAGTAATTAAAAAAACTAAAAAACCCGACTGCAGTAAAAAACTAAAACTGAAAAGCTAAAAACAAGCCCATTTTAAATTTAATAAAAGTTGGAAGCAGGCGGGACCCGTTTGAGTTTGAAAATATAAAAATGGAATGGGTCCCGCCTGCTTCCAACTTTTATTAAATTTAAAAAGGGCTTGTTTTTAGCTTTTCAGTTTTAGTTTTTTACTGCAGTCGGGTTTTTTAGTTTTTTTAATTACTTTTTTTATTTCCAGCTTTTTAGTTTACAAATGTGAAAGATTTCGCAAACGATTTAGTTCTTGCAAAGAGTGTGGCCTTGAGGGTTATTTAAGCTTTTTTGGATAAGTGCACAAATAGCCAAGCCTTCGAGAGATCCTAACTCTGCTCAAAGCAATTTTTAGGGTTCCGTACCTCAAAAGGAAAAAACGGAACCCTTATAGGATCACTCGTGTGTCTGTCTGTCTGTCTGTCTGTCTGTCCGTCTGTCCGTCTGTCACAGCCAATTTGCTCCGAATCTAATGGACCGATTAAGTTAAAATTTGGTACACATATGGATTTCTGTGACCCAAACACGTAAAGCTAAAGTAAATATATGAATTTTGAATATGAGAGTCACTTTTAGGGGGAAAATAAGAAAATTTAAAAAAAAAGTTTTGTAAACTGTACCGTGTGACATATCAAATGAAAGGGCTTACTATGAGGGTCTCAAATATATTTTTTTTATAATTGTAAAATATATTGTTTTAAAGTTATTTAAGAAAATTGACGAAAATCGACCATTCCCCCCCCCTTATCTCCGAAACTACTGAGCCTAAAATTTGGAAAAAAATATAGAAAATAGTTCTATACCTGTAGATTACAGGAAAACCTATAAGAAGTCGGTGGTCTTAAAATAACATGGTAAATCTATATATATAAAAAAATCAAAGTCCTGACTGAGTCACTGACAAATATATTAACGCACAGCCCAAACCAATAGACCTAGAGACTTGAAATTTTGCACATAGATACCTTATATAGTGTAAACATCCACTAAGGAAGAATTTTTGGAAATTCCATCCCTAAGGGGGTAAAATAGGGGATGAAAGTTTGTATGAAAAATCCTATCCCTTGAGTTAATAAACTTGAAACTTCATCTATAAGTAAATTATAAAGTTTATCATTTTTAGTTTTCCTAAACTACCCCCTAAGGAGGGATTGAGGGTGTCAAAGTTTGTATGGAAGAACTTTAACACGCGGTCCGATTAACTCAAAACTCAGTTTTTATACTTGAGACCAAAAATTAAGACTAACGTGTATCAGGGTTTTCCAAAAATCTACCCCTAAGGGGTGAAAAGTTAATTTTATAGCTGAGGATTTTATTGGGGGCTTGATTAACTCTAAAATTGGTGTAAATAATGTTTGAGTCAAGTTATGGAAACATACCAGACGATTTTTGAAATTCTTTATTTGTGTTCGTGAAAACAGAGATACAGTTTATACGAAAAATCTTATTAATTTGGTTAATGAACTTGAAACTTAGCACAAATAAGTAATTAATAATGTTTGTCATTATTAGTTTTTCAAAACTACGCCTCAAATGAGGTTAAGGGATGTTAATGTTTGTATAGAAGAATTTTAAAGCGGAGTCCGATTAAAAAAATGGTTCTTTGAGTCAAGTTAGGAAACTTGCCAAACGAATTTTCACCGATTTTGACGGCATATAGCTGATGTTTTAAGGAGTAACTTAGGCTATTTTTATTTTAGAAAAATAATTAGGGTTCCGCGCAAGAAAATTAAAATCCATGAAATCAGACAACCACGTACAGTCCAGTACAAACTTACTAAGCCTCCGCTGTCTATTACGGCTATAACAACAAAAAATAAAAATAAAGCAAAATATAAGGGGTCGGTCCCCATACAATAAACTTTTCATTTTGAAAAAAAAAAAATTTAATCTAGCATGTGGGGTGTCATCGTCTAGAACTCATTGAGTAGAGTACAAACATATTTTTTTTAAATCTTTTAAAATTAAGAAATAGGGGGCCGCAAAAGTTGTAAATTTTAGACCATTTTTGTACGAGCTCTAGCGCAACAATTCAACAAATTAGGAATTTGAAACTTCTTTATACCATGTAGGTACCATGAATACTGTATTTAATCAACAATACTGAAAACGGCGATTCATAAGGTATTTTGTTTAAACATGGGTGATTTTCTGCAACTGCAAAAAATAACCTTGTAATTCACAGTATCATTATAAAATAAGTAAAAAGTTATCTTTGCGATTGTTAAACATATAATATGGTACGGAACCCTTCGTGCGCGAGTCCGACTCGCACTTGACCGGTTTTTTTTTATCAAAATTCGATTTGTCACTTCGAATCACTTTTAAACATATAAGTTATATATGACGGCGGGAACGTGGGCACAGAGATAGGTGGTTCATCGCTCCGACCCTGTGGTAAGGGTTCCATTGCGTGGGTTACTCAGGCAAACCAATATGATGCTGTGGCAGGACTATTACTGAAGAGTATACAGAAGTAATGACTAGGTACAGGTACTGTGAACTTGATAGGTTCGATGGTAGCGTGTGCCTCTTTCGAGCTCTCGATCCGGTCTCTCCACAGAGAATGCTCGCACACCCCCCAAAGGCCCCGTCCACGTGCGGCGACCGAACGATTCTGGCGCCACACGGCGTTCACCGTACGTACTAAACGAACAACCAATCAGAGCTAAGCTTGACTTGTACTAAGAAATCAACTGAGTGACGTACTATCGCTAAACTATCGTTCGTGACGACATATATATTTTTGTAATCACCTTTTAAAACCCTTCATTTTGATATCCCACTCGATGGTATTAGAAGACAAAAAAAAATCGATCTCCACAATATGTCACCCCAAATCCGCCGTTTTACTTTATTTTTTATGTTAATGTGGCCAGTGACGCTCGCGCCACCAAGACAAATCTAAAGACGTATAATTTATCCAAATCCAATCCAATCCAATTCGTTTAGGAGTTACGAGGGAACAAAGAAACGGACATACATACATACTTACATACAGGTCAAATACATAACCCTCCTTTTGGGCTTCGCCGCAGTCGGGTGAAAAAGAGGAATCAATCCGCGCCACGCATATCGAAAGTGAAGCACCGTACCGATCTATGTGTGCGTGATTTGAGTACCTGCAAAGACGCCGTCGCTCGTGTCACGTATTGGCGGCCGGTCGGCATACTATGATGTAAATGTGTGCTCGAGGCGAGTTTGTACAAACGGTCCGGAAAACTTGCTGTGTGCTTACTGTTACTTTCGATATGCGTGGCGCAGAGTCCTCCTTTTTAGGGTTCCGTACCAAAATGGTAAAAAAGGAACCCTTAAGGTGTCACTCAGTCCGTCTGTCTGTCTGTCTGTCTGTCTGTCACAGCTGGATATCTCGAGAACTACTAATGCTATCAACTTGAAATTTAGAATAGTTTTAGATGACGTTGACCCAACTAATTTTCAAATAAGAAAGAAATTAAAATATTTATATATTTTTTGCAACAGGGAATGATAGGTGTCTTAAAAAATCAAAGTGGGGCTACTAGGGCATGTGGGGTATCATATGAAAGAGAGCTGTTACATTCTCAAACATTTTTTTTTAGGCCGCATAGTTTTCGACTTCTGATGAAAAATGTAAAAAAAAATACCGTTCCCCCCCCCCCCCCAATCTCCGAAGTTTGCAAAGAGAAAAATCTGAAATTATTCTATGTGATAGAAGTTTATGGAAATATTACAGGAAAAATAAAACGATGTCTTTAAATAGCACACTTTTTCAGAAATCGGAACAGAAGCCTCGGTGTGCGAGTCCGACTCGCTCTTGACCGGTTTTTTTTTATAAGTCTATGGTGCAAAACGAGTATTTTCAATTTAAAAATCGTTCTAATTTAGGTTACGTTTACTTCGCGCGTTTGTATAGACCGACTGGTCAGTTGTTCCATACATAATAAGACCATGAAACAAACGACTGACGCGGATTGATCGACAGTTTTGTGGATTCGTTGCTCCGGCGTCCCGTTGCAACCCCCGTATTGCCCCGGCGCCGGCGATTGAACTGTCTATTCGACTTAGGAGGACCTAGATATGTTAATCGTGGAAGTGTCGACGTGATCCAGTCGCAAGCATGCTATAAATTTCTCACATCTACATAAATAAAAAGAGAAGTCCTGACTGACTGACTGACTGACTGACTGACTGACTGACTGACTGACTCATCAACGCCCAGCCCAAACCCTTGGACCTAGAAAGCTGAAATTTTGCACAGAGGTTCCTTTATAAATTTTGCACACAGGTTCCCTTTATAATTTAGACAAGGAATAAGGAAGGATTTCCCGGTAGGACGTTCCCGCCGCGGGCAAAAGCTAGTTACTTACTAATATAATAAAAAATGATATAAGAATAATAATTGATAACAAAAACTTGTGGTATTCACGCAATTTATAGGTATGTTTAAAATATATTAATGATATGGTAATTATTAATATAACAATAAATAATGTAATAGAAATAATATAACAAAAATAATAATGCAATTAAAAGAATAATAAATTAAATAATATAGCAATAATAATTATTCTGATATCCTAAAACAGGGCTTCCTCTCTCCTACCCTTTTGCTGTGCGCTACAGGGCCATAATGATCTCAATTATATAGTTATACCACCGAAGTACACATTATGGTAAAGCAATAAAGATATTGGGTATTGAGAATACTAAATGAGAAATATTAGATCTGTTATGCTATGTTATGATACGAGCTAAAAGTTTTAGACTAATGGAACACGTGTTGTGTCCATTACTGGAAAGATCAAATAGATGACAATATAGTAGTTTGTACTATTAACAAAACAATCACGGGTATGCAAAATTACAATTCAATTGGATTTCAAAAGTGACAATATTCGACGAAAAATTTAATAAAACTCGTAAAACACACACTACAATAGTTTTTACAAATTTTATTTCATAGGATTTAGCTAAAACGACCCTCAATTGAAACTATGTCTGGTTCCTAGGACTCACCGTTATGATAAACAATTCGGGAAGAATTTTGGCTTGTCTCCTCTTCTACATATTTACAGACACACGACCGGCAAGCAAGACCTATTGTTGTCCATCCTTACCTACTGCTCCTTTTCATTATGGATAAGTGACGCATGTGTATTTAGCCCTTTATCATTTATGATTATCATGTGTGGGGCAATTAACCCTTACGGTGTAAACAGCCTTTTAGAACATACTAATGTAATTTCTTAAGTAAAAGGTACTACCACAACTACATTATCTAAAAATATTTCCATTTTTCCAAATTCTATAGAACACCTGTTTTGTTTAATTTCCACAGTATTTTAATTTGTAGTAAGTAAACAACAGTGTATTCTATGTCTTGTTTTTATTTGTGGTAAGTAAACAACAGTGTATTCTATGTCTTGTTTTTATTTGTGGTAAGTAAACAACAGTGTATTCTATGTCTTGTTTTTATTTGTGGTAAGTAAACAACAGTGTATTCTATGTCTTGTTTTTATTTGTGGTAAGTAAACAACAGTGTATTCTATGTCTTGTTTTTATTTGTGGTAAGTAAACAACAGTGTATTCTATGTCTTGTTTTTATTTGTGGTAAGTAAACAACAGTGTATTCTATGTCTTGTTTTTATTTGTGGTAAGTAAACAACAGTGTATTCTATGTCTTGTTTTTATTTGTGGTAAGTAAACAACAGTATATTCTATGTCTTTATCAACCATTTCAGACACTATGTCAGACTTACAATTCACTGCCCAGACATCGATAGATGAGCCAAGACGGTTGTTTTTTTTTTATTATTTCACTGTTTTACTTTTGTAAATAATATGGTTTGACTGAATTATATTTGCCATTTTTTGTTTGGTATCCTTCGTAACTATTTAGCCCCAAATCGTGTTACCGGGAGTGCATAAAACCCAAGACGGTACACACATTCTCTATCAGCACCAACGTGACGTAATCACACGATATTCGTATTCATACCGGCTTCGCCAGAAATGACGACAGAGTCCTTCGATTAGGAAACCGATTCAGTGCCTCTTTCATATTAAGCACACGTAAAATTCCTTTCAGGATACAATCGAAACACATGGTTTGAATGGGTCTTTTCGGCAGGTTTGACATTCTCATTTCTATGGATAACTTTATGATTTGGAGAAGTTGAGGAATTGGATTTAAATTCACATTATAGGCAAAAGTATGCATCCGTTTTTCAATGTTATTGCTGTAAATACCAATCTCATTGTTGCCCTTATCCATGTGTGGTGTGTGGTGTGTTTGTTGTTGCTATATTGCCATGTTACTTGGGGTCGACACAACACGTTTTCTTCTTCCATTCTCCCCCTGTAAACCGTTACGCTATCATTGAAATCATTCCTCACACAATCCATCCCATCTTTTCTTTGGCCTTCCTCTCCCTCTCCATCAACATATTTTGTGTTCATCACTCTTTTAGTCACATAATATATGCGTGTGACTAAAGGACCTAATAATAAGACCGTATGTGTGTCGTCCCAAATTTCCCATATACCTACCGTAAATTTACATAAAATCCGATTCGAAATGACGTCAGAAGTCTCTCTCTAGTTATAATCCGACAATTTATATTTTCTTCATTATAAACAGTTCGCCTAGAGCGGTTTCATAAAGGGCATGTAGCGGCGTCTCCCTTTGTGCCACAAGCGTTCATTTATTACGCTTCGTTTACCGGTTTTTACCGCCTTTTACCGGTTTTGTGTACGTCAATGACGTTATTGTTATAGTGTTGTATGTTTATTGTTGTTGAGTTTATTAGGGGTGTAATATTTTTTGTATGTAAAACAATATATGACAAGCATTAGTTTTTTCGCTCACGCTATATTCATTGCATAAGTGAAATTTTGAAAATGGCACATTACTTTTTATAGTTTTATTTTTTCATGACAAACGAGAACACTCTCTGAATTGCTGATAAGCATTATGCAGTCAGCAATAATTTAATTGCTCAGCAACAAATAAACTTATCTAAGCAACAAGTGTTATATTAAATGTAAGTATGTTTCACTTCTCTACACTGGAGTTATATCCGACACTATTTATCTAACTGAAACCTAAAAACCTCGATCTAAAATAAAAAATATACCAAAAAAATATACTGTATAAATAATATACTATAAGCTATAAGTACCAGGCAAACATACTACCCACAGAGTAACCCACACATTACAGCATAATATACTTATTTTCAGCAGAGAAAAACCGCCCCTACTAATCAGCCGCAGGCTATACTCCGCAATGACGTCTAGCTGCTTTATCAGGAACAACTAATGAACTCAATGTACAAAGAAAGGTATCGGTTGCGTTACGAAACTAGAGGGAATAATCCTGTTTGTGTTTAGGAAAAAATATGGTGGAAGGACGTCGCGTAGGTTCGAATTCAAAACTGAAGTAAATAAGTGTAAAGTTGAATTCAGGAAACTAGGTAAAATACTGGTATTTAGATACATCCGGCTGTCATTCGTAGATCTTTCGGGACGGTCGTTACGGGTAATTAGAAGCACGAAAGTCATGTTATTTAGTAACTGGGTTGTGGAAGTCAGATAGGCAGTCTCTCCATGTAGTGTCTGGTATTCAGCTTCATCTGGTTAGACTGGAAGCTAACCTCGACATAGTTGAGAAAAGGCTAGGCAGATGATGGCAGGCAACCTTTGCCTCTAACTTATAAACGCCATCTCCAAAATGATTTCACAAGAACAATGGAAGTCTCTTAAAACACTTTCGTGGGCGGTTGACGTCTATAGATATTTAAAAATAAAACTTTTAATGTGTATCGTATACCGTCCGCGAACCGATTAAAAAAATACAGGAAGAATATGTATAAATATTACCCCTATAGTTGTGAATTTCTAAAACATTACAAAAAAAAAATACTCTATGCGAAGAAAAGTCTAGTAAAATCTTCCTAAAACTATCCAAAAAATGCTTATAGCAGAAGATTGACTCTGAATGTTACAAAAAGCTATAAAACCTCACATTACCGACATATTGTCGTAAAATAAAGATATTACAATTAATCAGGGGCTGTTGGTTAGATATAGACATAAATCTAGACTCAACTCGACACGCTAGAGATGAACAGTGCGGCATAGATTTTCAAACGGTTTTGTTTTACTATAAAAACTCGATAGTTTAAGACAAGGTAAAAACTAGACTATTAAAAAAAAACCTAGTCAAATGCAATTTTGGACTATTTGTAATATTTTTCTCAACCCATTTTAAGGTTCATTTAAACATGGGTGACAATCTCAACAAAATTATAATATTATGCAGATTTTTATAACCCTATAGTGATAGTTCATAGATGTTATAAAAAATCGTAAAAAGAAAAAACGTAAAAGAGAAAGTCACAGATTTTCTCTGTACTTCTGAGGAAAAGGAACTTTGTGGAGCACTAAAAAACGATGTTTATATCTTCAGAAAGATCTGCTATGGATAAGCGGTCGAAGCTGGTTCATGTTTATCAAGAAATTAGCTGCACCCCTCGGTATCACCCGCGTAGACCGGGATAAAAAGTAGCCTACGGGTTATTCCAGGGTATAAGCTATCTACATACCTAATTTCATCCAAATCGGTCCAGCTGTTTGAGCGTGAAGAAGTAACAAACATACAAACACACCCCCACACACACTCACAAACTTTCGCCTTTATAATATTAGGGTGATTAAATTATATTATATTAGTGTGAAGTGTGATAACCGTTTCTTCGCTTGGATCGTTTTAGTATTAGAATAATAATTAACAGACATGTTATAATTTCTACTTATACATCACAATTTTATTTAGGAACAAATGAGTTTTTATTTTGATTTCTTCTGCCCGCCGCGCCGCCGCATCTTTCCTAACTTCCCACAATTCCATAGTAGGCTCTAACTTGACTAGACGCTGATGGTGGCTCATAAAATTGATAGCAGGATTTGTCCGGCATTCTTTGTATGATGCATGGAGATGTTACTGATGTCATAACTTATAGTAAGAGCACTATTAGTCTAAGAGATGGGTAAACGTATTGGGGACCTGTTTTGTAAGGCTTTTTGGCCTTTTTGGATAATGGTAGTTTATTGTAGATCATATCATTTTAGGCATATTTTTATTTATGATCGTTTTAAAGTAACCGTCAAACCAATTTATGACTGAGTTATATTACTGGAATTAATTGAGGAGTGATTTTTCAAAAGCCCTTTTTTCCTCTTGGAAAATTTTTCACAAACCGCAAATTAAATTCTTTCTCGGAGCAGATGGCATGAAAAAAAAAAACCGGTCAAGAGCGAGTCGGACTCGCGCACCGAGGGTTCCGTACCATCATTTATATGTAATTTTTGTTAATGATTTCTGAAAAACTGTGCTACTTAGAGACATCTTTTTATTTTTCCTGTAATGTTTACATAAACTTCTATCACATAGAATAATTTCAGATTTTTCACTTTGCAAACTTCGGAGATAAGGGGGGGGAACGGTTTTTTTTTTTACATTTTTCATCAAAAGTCGAAAACTATGGGGCCTAAAAAAAATAAAAAATAGTTTGAGAATGTGCAAACAGCGTTCTTTCATATGATATCCCACATGCCCTAGTAGCCCCACTTTAAATTTTTAAGACCCCCTTTCAGTCCCTGTTGCAAAAAAAAAAAAAAATTTATTCCTTTCTTATTTGCAAAATAGTTGGGTAAACGTCATCTAAAACTATTCTAAATTTCAAGTTGATAGCATCAGTAGTTCTTGAGATATCCAGCTGTGACAGACAGACAGACAGACTGAGTCACACCATAAGGGTTCCTTTTTTACCATTTTGGTACGGAACCCTAAAAACGAGTGAGCCTTACAGTAGTCGCATATGATGTGTAACATCTGACATCTCACCTTGGTAACTTGGTACTTTCTAGCTCCATACCAAATGTAAGACTAAACTATTAATTACCTTTAGGTTGTGTAAGGTAGTGTATGAAATGAAAACAGTGGGAATAAAAATCAAAAGTAATTTATTCAAACTAGGCTGAGAATTAGCACTTTTCAAACGTCAAAATTACCACCACTTCCTAGAGCTTTAGCTGGGAAGAAGAAGTGGCGCAACAAACTCCCCAGCAGCACAACTGTCTGTTTAGAGAAGAACTTAATTCTATACAATTATCTCCCAAGGATTTACTGGAAATCACAACACTTTATTCGACAGGATATTATTAACACCAGCAATGACATATACCTATTAAGTAATTTTGTAATATTAACAACCAATAGCACTCAGATATTCGAATAGTAAAAATGAATATTAACTGACCTTTTTTTTTTTTTTTTTGAGGGTGGGAAATCATCAAATAACTTCTCCCGCTGTGGGTGGAGTGGAAGGGCGTGTCAGACTTTTACTGACTAAAACCCACCCGTGTTCCTTCAGTTGCCTATGCCAGGGCCGCGGTATCTTCTTAAAACTACCCGCGACCCCAGCGGCGTCGGCCCTATTGGACCCCATCACTTGCTGACATCTCTTTGAGGCGCGCGTGGAACACAACGCGCCGTCGACTCGGGCCTGGTCCTTACCGGACGGCGAGCTACCCGCTGCTCACCGTCCGCAGGCCCGCGCCTACGGTGGCCGGAAATCGCCCCGCGATTCCCGCCGCCCAGGGCGTCTCCTGCGGCGATTAAGGCCGTGAGGCTGCCTCTCCCTCACGCGTTCCGCCTCCTCCTTCGCGAGCATCACTGCTTTGCAGAAGGAGGTGACGGCCACCCATGCACTCTCGCTCCGCACCATGGCCTGGACCAGGCTCGGACGCGAGAGATCGCCGCCGCCGATCGCCTCCGTGAGAACACGGCGGTGCTCTGCCCAAGCCGGGCAGACCTCCACTGTATGCTCCACCGTGTCCTGACCTGTAACTGACCTGGCTTTATTCCCACGGATAGCAATATATACCTATCAAGAGTAAGCCGACGTTATTACCTTACGGTCTTTATACACTGGCGACGCAGCAACGACTGAGCTCAGAGCTGCGCAAGGCCGACCGACCGTTACACGACTCCAACAAGAGGCGGTAGTTGATAGAATAAATGCGACTATCTTGAAGATAAGCGCATTTATTATATCCCCTAGGTATAGGTGTGTGTACTGAGCTTATTAAAATCCTAACACAAATAAGCAACATTACAATCTGTCACTCGAAACTTTTAGAAAAATAATTTCACTTCCTTTTACACACTTCCGTCCCTTTTCACGAAATCACTCCCACAGATTGCAGGAAAGCGAGAGGAAAGATGATACACATAAAAAAAAAATTTAGACTACCTAAAAAGTGTTTTTTTTTTATGAAATTCTATTATTGTTGCACGTTTTAATATAGGAGATGAGGCGATTTGATGATGTCTGTTGCCGGTACGAGGTGTGATTATGCCTTGACTATACGATTTTGTCGAAATCTTCAGTCTAGTGGAAAATGGAAATAAAACCTTTTGAAAAATCATTCCTCAATTATTGTGTCTATTTAGTCTCATTGTGTAATATCAATCAATGAATCAACCTAGCCTTTTCCCAACTATGGGCTCGGGTCCAGTCCAATCGGATAGAACTGCATACCAGTATTTACATGGAGTGACTGCCTGCCTTACTTGGTAACACGATACCCTTTGGCAAGACTGGTTGTCAGATTTTAGGGCTTCTGACTACCCGTAACAACTGGAAATGAACATGTTACCATGATAAAATAGTATTATGGTAAGCCATCAAATGGTTTAATTTTTAATAGTGATGCTAACCCGCCACGAGATATTAAGGCTAGATTACTACAAGAACTAATTTACTCTTACTCCAAAAGTATAGAACAATAATCCTAGCAACAGCAATGATCCTAGCAACAACAATAATTATTGTTGCTACGCTATTTCTCAAACCTATTGTCTACTGACCTCTAAACAAATCTGATACCCTGGTAGACATCTTAATTGCACCTCAACTGTCAAACAACACAAAAGCTTTTCAGATCTAAGATTAATTTGTTAAGTTAACAATAGTGGGGACTGGTAGTCTCACTAATAGTATAGTCAATTAAGATCCCTTCATCATCCAACAGATTTTGCAGAAGTTCCACTAGCGAACTCGTAATCTTATAAATCCTAAAGACTAAGGTCTTCAATCAGTGCGTCCTGCTTGTTATGACTTATGGAGCCGGAATTTTTACACTCACGGTACCTATGGCTGGTCCATAAATTCAAGGTCGCTCAGCGAGCTATGCTTGGAGAGAACGTGCTATGCTTGGAGTCTCTCTGACGGATCAAACCCAGAACGAGGTGATTCGTCAGAGAACTAAAATTGTCGACATAGCTCACAGAATACGCAAGTTGCAATGGGCCGGCCATATAAGCCGTAGAACAGAGCGGCAATTCTCGTATATTTAACAACGTTCGGAATCTCATCTCAGTCTCAATCTGTCAAAAATTGTATAGCGTTTACCTACATTTTTGACATTTGATTGAAGCTGGCATGAGATGATGAACGTTTTTAGGTACGAGAATTGGCCATCAGATGACAGTTAGGGTAGACTTGTTCTTGATTGGAGACCGCGACTCGGAGAAGTAGTGCTGCTAAATAGCGCCGCCCATGAGAAAAAAATCATAAGTCTGGAGATATGGAACGTTTTGAAATTTCCTATGCTCACATTTTTAGTAAGATGAGATGGGTCAGGTGAGGTCAAAAAATCAATCAAGGCAATCGGCACGAGATACAATCATCTGCAGGATGTCGTTGGTACTGCCTCGCGCACGCTGAGACAAGGAAGCTGCCCTCTTGCGCACAATCGCATGAAAGCCGTCCGTTCGCGCCTCCGCAAACATACCAGACGCACTACAATAGCGATGCAGCCGCATCAGCATCCTGAAAATGTTGTTGTATTGGACACGCAGAGCATTAGCAGCCCCAAGAGTGTAAAAACGAACGAAACGATTGCTTTATAAGCAATAATTTCATCATTTGGCTTCGCATGTTCATGCACTGTATAGAGTAGGACTTCTGTGTTACTTCATGATAATCTCAACTATTACTTAGAGTGATTTTAGTTCGGAACAGTGCCTTAATGACTCGCTAAGTTCGGCACGTAAGCCCGGCTGCCGGACGCTGGCTAGCCTAACAAGTGCTTAAGATTAATGTTTACTCACGCACGATTACGAGTAGCTACTTCTAAAACAAAGTCCACAAGAGTGAGTGTTTGTTATGGGACTCCAGGGTAAACACTATACAGGGTGTCAGGGACAGCCCTCCGCAAACTAACAGGGTGCATTCAGCTCCTCATTCTGAATCTTATTCCACCGGAAATTTTCTCAGGAAAATTTTCATTTTTTCAAAAAAAAATTCCGTTACATTTTCATTATTTCAATGTCAAATTGCATTGTGTGTTTGCAGCACTCCATTTATGTAAAAAAAAACTGCAAAAAAAAAACAGCAAAAAAAAACAGCAATGGATGTTGAAATACTCTAACCAACGACGCGTGAAATCAGCTGTTCACTTTCTGTCTAGCTACAGAGTTCATCGAACTCACCGCATACCTATTACCTACCCCTCCCAACCAGTAATAGACGTTCCGATTTGTGCACAAAAACACAAACAAATCAGGTTTATTGGAGTCCCTTAACGTTCCTGAAAAAATTTCATGTACCGGTCATCTTAGTATGACATACTGAATTCACCCTATCAGTTTGCGGAGGGCTGTCCCTTACACCCTGTATACTTACGAGCCAATAGCTCGATTTTGAATAAAACTTCAAATAAACTGCTTACTATTAAGCGTGTACGCACGAACGAACAAAAACATAGTGAACACGAACATCGAACACTTTAAATGTTCAACAGGGTCCTGAGTTTGCTTGAAAGAAGCAGTTTGCCGGTACACACATTTGTATCTGTGCGACAAGTTTAAACCTGTTTCTATATAGGGTGACTGGTAATTAGTGACCGATACTTAAACACATGATTATACTCATGATAACAAACAACTTTTACTACGGGACCAAACCTGAAATCGCGAAAAAAAAATCAGCTGCCTCATACATTCATGTTCGCATAACTCATCAAAATGTAGGGAGCAGCTGATTTTTTTTTCGCGATTTCAGGTTTGGTCCCGTAGTAAAAGTTGTTTGTTATCATGAGCACAATCATGTGTTTAGGTATCGGTCACTAATTACCAGTGACCCTATATAGAAACAGGTTTAAACTTGTCGCACAGATACAAATGTCTGTACCGGCAAACTGCTTCTTTATGTTTGCACCCTTAGACACAGTAGGAACTGGTATAATTTTGATAGTTCAACATCATTCAGATTGTCATTGATAGTGTGTTATGCAATTAGGGTACAGTAATCAAAAAATAATGTGTGGGAATACATGAATAATTGTAATTATTTTTCATCTTCGTATTGAATTAGACTAGTTTTTAGGGTTCCATACCCAAAGGGTAAAATGGGACCCTATTACTAAGACTCCGCTGTCCATACGTCTAACTGTACGTCTGTCACCAGGTATCTCGTGAACCGTGATAGTTAGACAGTTGAAATTTTCACAGATGATGTATTTCTGTTGCCGCTATAACAAAAAATACTAAAAAACTGAATGAAATGTATATTTAAGGGGGCTCCCATACAACAAACGTGATTTTTTTGCTCGTTTTTGTTCGATATTGATAACGGCAACAGGTAGACGCTTGAAATATTCACAGAATATTTAGTTATATATTCACTTTAAAAATAAATAATTAAATTAAAATAAAACAAATATTTAAGGGGGGCTCCCATAGAACAAACGTGATTTTTTTGCCGTTATTATAGATGTACGAAACACTTAATGCGCGAGTCCGACTCGCACTTGGCCGGTTTTATAATCTCTTCATTATCAACAACGGCTGCAACTAAGTATGCATAAGTGGTAATTAGATAGTGTCTGAAACAATAGTTTACCTAAGTTAGGCTTTTTCAGGATGATAAAATTCTTAATACCTAGCAATTTCAGGTATCTACCTAATGCCTCTAAAAGTTTTAGCTTTGTCGAAAATAAATGTGCTCATCCGAATATTAGGTACTTTAAATACCTAGAACAAAGTTCTTCGTTTACCTGAATTACCCTATTAACAAAACTATAAAACTTTTCAATCCAATTTCAATAATTTCTAAACCAGCACTATTTCACCCAAACATCACTTTCGAAACTCATAACACAATCTCTAACTTTAAATTTTACTATTTCTAACTTACAATCCAAAGTTACACCAATACTAAGTCCCACTTAGAACTTGTCCACACGCGTCAAGTGAACACGAATGCAAATAAGTTGACATCAGGAACGCTTGAAACTTATCTCACTTACTCCTCCCGTGTGAACAAGTCTTCAAACTTTTCCTACCTGACAAATGGCGGACACTCGCTGTGCATTTTTCTTGTGTACTAAAAATATGTAAAGGTGTTATCAAAAAGCTGTTTCTTGGTAACAATGGAAGGATACTAATGATTGTAAGTGCTTTTTTTTTAAGTAAAGAGGTATGTATTTAAGTGTTTTTTTTTGTAATCTTGTTATTTTGTACGGATCATGATATCTAAAATAAAATACTTTTATTTTATTCAAAAGATTTGGAGAAAAAGTTAGCCCTCTTTCTTATGAAAGTTTCAGATTTCATAAGAAAGAGGGTTAACTTTTTCTGCACGCATTATTACCATAATAAGGCAACCAAGTGATTAGGACAACAGGACAAGTAGAGTTGTAGATGCAGCCCGACATATACTATAGTATTTATTATGCACGTACATAGATATAATGCCGTAATATTATGCCGTTTAGAACACTTATGTCTAATAATAAAAGACGATCAACCAATCCCTTTACCAAGGGTGATAATCAATGAGTGTTTTCATGAAAATTCGCGAATCATCACCGAATTCGCGAATCATTCGTTTCATTCATTCTTTCATCATTCAGTCACGACTAATGGCGCCTCTTCACAATCGGCGATCATAAATTTTCATACCCTTTATCACCCCCTTTAGGACTATTTTTGAGTCAAAAAGTAGCTACGTAGGCTACTTTTTGTGTCAAAAATAGTCCTAAACCAGTCCTAACCTTACCCAGGATGCCATCTATCTCCATGCCAAATTTTATCGAAATTCATACGTTTGTTTTTCAGGTAATCGTCTATGATCGTCGACTGTGAAGCTGTGAAGAGACGCCATAAAGAAAATCTAAGTACTTTGACACTTTTGACAGGTGCTGAGACCCTGAACTGTCAGTGCTAGAGTCCGTCTCACGAAAGAAGTCCCGCAGACGCGGCGCCAAAGGCATGCGATGGACTCACATATTTATTTATGGGTGCTAATTAATGCAGCTTCTTTAAAATGTCATTCTCGTCATCAAATTTACTTAGTTGTCTAATGAATTAATAGGTCAGCAACTAATCTTTTGCGTGTAATAAATGCTTTTCAAGCGACCATATATTGTAAAACAAGCTACTGTTAATATGACTCAGCATGGAGATAATTATTAAGCAACTAAATTTGTGATATGTCTACGCATTGACAGCTTCTAATAAGAGTATCAACTGCATCTATAAAATAATTTCAACGTACTCTAATTTCATAATGTCACCTCTATTTTTATATGTTAGCATATATTATTGACGAGTGAATCTACTATAATTGAACATAAAATTACCTTATTATTGTCATCAAATCATGGCCAATGAAAGCTCTAATTTCATGTAGACATCTATCTATTTATAATTTTAACATAAGTAATTGATGACTCGAATATTATACCTACCGCATTCAATTGAACATACAAAAATTATTGTCATCAAAAACAAACATCTGCAACTCTGTGTTTGTTTGTATTTGGACACACAATCAATCTGCCCAGCTTTTTCCCAACTATGTTGGGGTCGGCTTCCAGTCTAACCGGATGCAGCTGAATATCTGTATTTTACATGGAGCGACTGCCTATCTGACCTCCACAACCCCGTAACTGGGTAATCCGATACCCTTGGTAACACTGGGTGTCAGACTTTCGGGCTTCTGACGACCCGTAACGACTGTCAAAGATCCACGAATGACAGCCGGGATCAACGGCTTAACGCGCTTTCCGAGGCACGGAGGAGTCTCGATATGTAGAGATGGTCACTCATCCACGGACCAACCCCGGCAAGCGTAGCTTAACCTGATCGATCGTTCGTGTGGCTGTTATTACTTAGCCACGAGCTCACGAGCTCATTCCCAGCGAGCGTTAGGTTCACTCCCGCGCTTGTGTTGCTACTTTTCAAATCAAATCAAATCAAATAGTTTATTTGTGATGCATGGGTTACATACAGGTGTTCATTACATAATTATATATTTAATAATGTTCATGCCATGATCAGCCACTTGGGCATACAAATGATTAAATAAATGATAAATGAGAATATGATTAGAAAATTCTAATGATTTGATATAAATTCTATTATTACTATTAGTCACAACAGACACAAGACAACAACAATAAACTTTCGTCAAGATACATGAAACATTTAACAAATTCAAGTCAATAAAAATTCAGCAACAGAGTAATAACAAATTTCAATAAGAAATTGGAACAATTTATTTTTAAAGACATTAAAATTGCCACAATATTTTATGTCATTAGAAATCTTATTGTAGATCTTTGTGGCCATAGCAAACACACTTTTCCCAAAGAGGGCAGTTTTATACTGGCGGGTAACATTATTATACAGGTAACTTCTACTGCGCGGATTTTTCATGAGTTATGAACTTATGAATATCATTAATTAATTTAGTTGTTGACTAAAAAAGTTTGATGGCTTATTTTGAGGCTGGAATTTGATTTCATTAGCAGTACAGATGTTGAATTTCTAAAATACTTAAAGTAGCCCACTTACAACATTAGTCGCTGAGTTATTAATTTAGAAGTAAATATATTTATAGGTAGCGTTGAGTTATATTAATTGACGTTTGTAAAATGACGCTGGTCTTTTGATGTTCTGTTGGAATAGTAAAGATGATGAAATAATATAATAAAAGCAGTTCTATTAACTCATTGCCTACATACAAAAAAAGACGCTAGGTTGCAGGTGCTAAAGAAAACTTTTGATGCTGCACATAAGGAAGTAGTTACAATTAATGTGAAGTCCCTGACACTTGTGCTAGGTGGTTAACCTGTGTTACAAGAGCCAGTGCCCTGTCCCGGGAGGAAATACTATTGAAAAACTTATACAATAAGATTAACAATGAAAAATAAAAATACTAAAATAATACAAAATAAATAAATAAATGAAAATTGTTTAGAATGAGCCTGTAGTGGTGATTGTGTGTGTGCGTGTAATGTGTGTGTGTGTGGGGGTGTGTGTGGGTGTGTGCTTGAAGTATGTGTGTTTGTGTATGTAAATTGAATTGGATGTACAGGAAAAATTTACTGGGATCGCGAGTAAAGGATGAAGTTGAGTGCCTCTCATTGGCTAGAATGGATATTACGAAAGAGTTTTTAGAATTTGCTCTGTTTCGTCGCAATTGAGGGACAGTAACCAAGGGTTAGTTTATAAATTGATAGGGTCACTTATAATTTCCCTTTATTTATTTATTTATCTAAACATCATATTACAAGCACTGGTGGATAAAAAGCACAATCTTAAATAGAGAATGGTGTCTGAGGTTGTTAAGTTGCTGTAAAAATGTTGCTAACTAATTTATAATAGTAATTAGTTCCACTAATTGCCACGGGACTTCTCTCCTGAGAAGGACTCTATACTAGTGACCGTCATTTCAGAAAATCCTCATTACCCAAGAAGAAGAAGACGAAGAATTCAATAATGCTGCATTTCCAGCTAAGATTATTTAAGTCAAACTATCCACATTCATAATAACAGTCGATTAAATCCTATACAATTAATGTATACCTAAGGGTAAATATTTGGATGTTAGTCCGTGTTTACATCTGAATGCATCTCATATTATCAACTTACTTGTTGTTCGTTATATCTTCGCCAAGTCCACTGAACTCGAAACTTTTCTTGTTAAGGCCCGACGACTGCCAGAGTGGACTTTTAACAGGACCTCCGCCTTATCATGGTATCCTAGTACCTCTGAAAAGTGGTAATGGAGATTTTATATATTTAAAGTAAAGTAAAAAAGTTTTTTTATTAACATTAAAACTGCGCAAGGTTACGATAACTTCGTGTGAAGGCCAGAAAACATAGTTTATACCATTTTGTTTAAATGAAATTGGTAATTTATATTACACTTTTATGAGCTTGGAGTTTAAGGGTCATTGATGCCACTTGTTTTAACTTTTGAGCCCGCTATTGCCGCTTCACCCAAAAGACAACCATGATTTTGAAATACCTATGTATCACATTAGAAGAATAACTTTGAAAGAAAAGAAAGAGCAAAATATTATAAAATAAACATGTTTGTGCACACCAAACTAGCTAATCCGAGAAAACGAACCCACTAGAATAAACCTCACACTTGCATATCAGTTTCCATGACAACATCGCCTTTTCGCAAAAATAATCACAATAAAAGCAAAAATCCATCAGCGTAGTTGCATTGGTTCGTCGTCGGCCGTCAGAATCCGAGGCGATTATAGAGATTTCCACTTTGTGCGAAACTTGAAAATCTCAACAAAAACCCGTAGCGGCGTTATCTCTCCTACATCTCGAATTGTTTTCGCTCGCGGCTTATCTACGTCCTTTGTGTTGGTTATAAATTCGTTTTCTTTGCTTTCCACGGAGAGCCCACAATGCTATTTCTGTAGATTACCTCGCTTTTTATTCGGGATATCAATTTTAGATGGCCCTTTTTCTTGAGAATCGCGTGTTGACTTTGTGATAATGGTGTATCTGCGCCCTTTGCGAGTGATAAGTTTAATGTTAATTACGAGGTAAATGTTTTGTGGTGAGCTAAACTGTTTTGTGATGCTGTGCTTTGAGTTTTATGGTAAAAAAAAAGAGCTACTTAGCTTTATAATAGACGAGATAAAATGCAGCTACCGGACGCTTTTAGAAGATTCTTTCCCATTTCCTCTATAAAACTGACCAACAAAATTCTCATAAATTCTACACAAAATACGCTAACATAATCTACAAAATCCAAAACACACATCGAGCCTAAAAATTAACATTCTTAATTGCAAAATTACAACGTATTTGAAACGTTAATATTCGAAATCTGTGATCATTGTATATCAGCACAATGGTGAAATCAGCCACCATTGCCAATAACGCCGCCGTCTGAATGGGCCCGGTGGTCAGAATCCTAATGTTACAGAATGTTGCGTGCATAAACAAGGGAATAAACAATGTTGGACGTTTTGAGAGCGTGCTTTGATACAGTATTTTATGGTTTTAATGTTGTGTTTTGTGATGTTGGGAGGGTTTTTTTTTGTTTGGAAGTATTATAATACCTGATGGAAGTAAAGGGGCTCGTGGCTAAGTAATAATAGCCGCACGGGTCGATCGATCAGGTTAAACTACCCTTGCCGCGGTCAGTCCGTGGGTGACCATTTTTATATACCGAGACTCCTCCGTGCCTCGGAAAGCTCGTTATACTGTTGGTCCCGGCTGTCATTCGTGGATCTTTGATAGTCGTTAGGGGTCGTCAGAAGCCCGAAAGTCTGACAACAAGTCTTACCAAGGGGTATTGGGTCACCCAGTAAGTGGGTTGTGGAGGTCAAATCGCAATCACTTCATGTAAAATACTGTTATTCAGCTGCATCCGGTCTGACCCCAAAATACTTGGGACATGGCTAGGCAGATCGATTAGATAGTAGTAATCGAAGTCTGTAGACACCTAAGTACAACACGGTTTGGCGATCCAATGATAACCATAGAGGCCATGTTCAAATGTCACTGAAGTGTTTATACTCCGTCATACTTCTTTAATAGTCGCCATCTCGGTATTCACGCCCTATCTAGCCATATCACCTTTCACACGGTCCATCCATTTCTGAATGTACCTACTTCTTTTAACTGCTCCTACTTAAGGCACAGATTACCTTAAGGGCCTACCTCTACTACCTCAAATGGCTTAGCCGTTATGTCGAAAATACTGCAGGATTAATTTTGAAATAATTAGATGGTAAAGTGGAGGATTAATGTTAGACGAAAACACCATTCCATAAAATTTTGTCTATAGAAAAAAAATCCAAAGTTACCTCCAAATCGAACAATAAACCGCTGTTATTTAAAAAATACTTCAAAATTAGATCATGAAACTTTGCATACTAACTGAACTAACTATAAAGCATGTTTTTTTTTTCAAATTACCATTAAGCAATTACCTAAACTATCGGCGCCGAGCCTCGCTCTCACTTAGTCTGCGAGCAGTATAGATGTGAGCGAGATAAAAACCTGAGCTAGTGTAGGCTCTTAAGTACAAAGATACAGAGTGATAATATTTTCACTATTGTTGGAACAGTTCGAGGCAGCAGTTGGCACTTGGCACGACTGTCGCGTCCCGACACACGCCCGCAGGCGTTTGCTCTGCACTCGATTGAAACAAGTGCCATGTTGACTGGAAATGTGGTGAAAGTCACATGTGTAGAAGTAGGTACATAAGTAGATATATGTATAATACTGATGAGGCCACTAAACAATAGCTCTTTCACTGTTTTTTAGGGTTCCGTACCTCAAAAGGAAAAAACGGAACCCTTATAGGATCACTCGTGTGTCTGTCTGTCTGTCTGTCCGTCTGTCACAGCCAATTTGCTCCGAATCTAATGAACCGATTAAGTTGAAACTTGCTACACATATGTACTTTGATAACCCAAACACGGACACGTAACGTAAATAAATGAATTTTGAATATGGGGGTCCCTTTTGGGGAGAAAATAAGTACAATAAAAAAAAAAGTTTTGCAAACTGTACCGTGTGACATATCAAATGAAAGGTCTCACTGTGAGGGTCTCAAATATATTTTTTTTATAATTTTTAAATAAATTGTTTTGAAGTTATTTAAGAAAATAGACGAAAATTGACCATTCCCCCCCCCTTATCTCCGAAACTACTGAGCCTAAAATTTTGAAAAAAATACAGAAAATAGTTCTTTACCTATAGATTACAGGAAAACCTATTAAAAGTTTAAGGTCTTGTAAATCTATAATATAAAATTCAAAGTCCTGACTGACTCATTGACTGATAAAGTGATAATAATCAACGCAAAGTCCAAACCACTGGACCTAGAGACATGAAATTTTGCACATAGATTACCTTATAAATATAGTGTAAACATCCATTAAGGAAGAATTTTTGAAAATTCCATCCCTAAGGGAATACAATAGGGGATGAAAGTTTGTATGAAAAATCTTATCTCTTGAGTTATTAGACTTGAAACTTAGCACGAATATTCATCTAAGTTAATTATAAAATTAATCATTTTTAGTTTTCCTAAACTACCCCCTTTTTTTGTGGATGGGAAATCATTAAATGACTTCTCTCGCTCTGGGTGGAGCGGAAGGGCGTGTCATACTTTTACTGACTAAAACCCAACCGTGTTCCTTCAGTTGCCTATGGCAGGGCCTCAGTATTTCTTTCGAACAACCCGCGACCCCAGAAGACGGTATTGGTAGGTGTCAAAGTGTTCATGAAGAAACCGTAGTTCAAAGTCATTTGTATTGTAAATTGTAAAAGTTTGATGCAAAGCTCGATAGATGGCGTTGGCGTCGAATTGAATCGCGCTATCGTTTGCTGACAGCGATTTCGTTGGGTTCTCACAATTTTTAATCAAATATATACGAGCTTAGAACAGAACACAATTTTGTTGTTTCATTTTCAACCTTATTAGTGTTCCCATTTAGGTCATTAGTTCAACCATTACCAGCTCGGTAATAAATATTGGTCCATCGACCCTGGATCAGACCCAGAAAGTCTGAAGTTTTTGTAGTCAGCGGTACCAGATTTGGACCGCACCCGTGTACTCGCAGTGGATCGCTGCGGCAAAGGTACCGGTCAGACCGCAGAGGCAGCAACAGCTTCGTCCAGTGAGTAGACGGGCTAAGCCGCTGTGGAAATTATTAGTTCAACGTGACGCCATAGAGGGCGCCACCAGTAGTTCATCAGAAGACAGTGTTCGGGTGCAGGCGGCAGCTTCGTTCAGCAAGGTGAACGAGATCAGCGTCGGCAACCGGCAGTCGAAGTTCAAAGTGACACCACAGAGGGCGTCACTAGTACAGTACGAGTTCAAACTACGTGCAAGTGTGAGTGAAGTGCAAACGTGAGTACAATTAATTATTAATAAAAGCAGCAGTGATTAAGAAGATTTTGCCAAGCAATTTTGAACTTTATTTGAAAGAAGATTTTAACTTGTAAGATTTTGAAAAATATTTTGACTTAGCTTTAAATGCATGTTAGGACTTAGAATAGTTTTATAAAAAACGGTGGAACGGGGAACCTATGCCCGATTTTCACTAACTGTATTTGTTTTAAAAAACACTTGTAAAATTTTTCGCTGTTGTTGAGACTTAGAAAAAATTCAGTACATTTGGTCAGTAACAAACTTGTAACTTTTATGTCTCAATTTAAGTTGTTTGTTATTAAGTTGTTATGGTTATTTAGACTATTATTTTAAACTATTATTTGGATGAACTTAGTTTATAAAATTAGAAGTTACACTTTTTTAAATCAACTTTTAACATTTATTTTGAATATTATTGTCGTTCATGATGGAAGGTCAAATGAATATATTGAAAAACTTTCAAAGTGTTATACAGAAGGCTTTCACTAATTTTAAAAAGAGTCCAAAAGATAGATTAACTGTAGAATATATAGAGACAAGGCTTGAATTATTGGAAAATGATTGGTCTTCATTTAAGGAAACCAAATCTCAAATTTATGGATGTTTTAAGATAGAAGACATAGGTCAAAAGGTGGTCGATATATATGACTCCACCGAAGATACATATATATCATGTAAAAGTCAGATGAAATCAACTTTAAATAAGATAAATCCTAGAGAACCGCTACCACAAACTAGTGGATCTAATAATAATAATCCTTCTAAGCCATCCAATTCATTAGTAAAGTTACCCAAGATCACAATTCCCAATTTTTCTGGCAAATACAGTGAATGGACAGCCTTTCACGATCTTTTTAAGTCGCTTGTACACAATAACACATCTTTAGATAATGTACAAAAACTGCACTATCTTAAAGGCCACCTCACTGGTGAAGCCGAACAGTTGATTAGGCATACACCAATCACAGATGCTAACTATAGTGAATGTTGGTCTCAGTTAGAAAGACGTTATGCTAATAAAAAGTATCTAGTCAATTGTATTTTAAAAAGGTTGTTCAGCCAGAAACGACTGAATGTAGAATCAGCTACCGCATTAAAGGAGCTGTTAGATACCACAACTGACTGCCTTAGTGCGCTTACAAATTTGAAAATCAATGTGAGTACATGGGACGTTATCATCATTCATATAGTAACGTTCAAATTAGATAGTGAAACGCGAAAACAATGGGAGTTAAGCAGTTCTAACGATTCCAGTAACGAGTTGCCTACCTTTGAGCAACTTAAGACATTTATTGAAAGTCGTTTCCGCGCATTGGAATGTATAGAGCCGAGGAAAGCCGGGGCTCACCAGGCCAGTAATAGTTCACAGGTTCATAGTTCGAAAGCAATGTTAGCCACAAATTCATCAAATATGCGTTGCGAATATTGCACGGAAGTTCACAAGCTCTGTTTCTGCAAGCAATTTGCAAAACAGCCCACAGAAAGCAGACGCGAATTTGTAGCAAAAAATAAAATCTGTTTTAATTGTTTGGGTAGCAATCATAGAGTACACGACTGTAAAAAGCAGACTGTCTGTAAAGTTTGCAACAAGCGCCACCATTCATTGCTGCACCCTGAAGGTGAACATAACAGAGAGAATGAAAGCAGAGATACTACCGTAAAGCCGACTACAGATAATACTAGTTCTTCAACTAGTGATAATCCGATAGTCGCATGCTTGTCTACGGGCAAGGTCTCTAAACCCAGGCAGGTTTTATTAGCCACAGCGTTAATAAAAGCCGAGTCCAAGACGGGTGAATTTCAAACAGTTCGAGCATTACTAGACCAAGGTTCACAGGCTTGCTTTATTACAGAGGCCACAGTCCAACTTCTTAGATTAAAGAAAATTCCAGTCAGAGGTATCGTTTCAGGCTTAGGTGACGATAGATCAACCATTGCGAAGTACATGGTTAATCTGACAATTGAGTCAACAGTTGAACTCGATTTTCAACTTAAAATCAACGCCTATGTTTTGAGTAAGATCACCTCATACTTGCCTGAGAGAAATGTAAACTCAAGTTCATTAGATTGGATTGCTATCAACAATCTGTGTTTAGCAGATCCTAATTTTAACACACCCAATAGAATAGATATTCTTTTGGGTGCAGATGCTTACTGCTACATTGTGAAGGAAGGTATAGTTAAGAGTCCATCTGGTACTCTTATCGCACAGAGCACCACTTTAGGGTGGGTCCTTTCAGGTGTAGTCAGTCCAAGTAGTGAGAGTTCAAAGTATCACACAAAAAATGTAAAGGTACATTGTGCACAGTTCAATGAAGATGACAATTTAAAGAAATTTTGGGAGATCGAAGATCAAATTAGTACAAAGAAATTACTTAATCCAGAAGAACAAAAGTGTGAAGAATTCTATATTAAAACGACTAAAAGAGATGATACAGGCAGATACATCGTAAGGTTACCATTCCGAGATGAAGTACCTACTTGTAAAGCCGGACGTTCACGTGATATAGCTGAAACAAGATTTAAATCATTAGAAAAAAGGCTAAGTAAAGATACAGATTTAAAAGGAAAATACATAGAGGTAATTAATGAATATTTACAATTAGGACACATGAGACCTGTAAAAGATCATGATAGTAATAGAGATGAAGCGGTTTACTTACCGCACCACGCGGTGATAAGGAATGACAAGATCACGACTAAAGTTCGCGTTGTGTTTAACGCCTCGGAAAAGAATAAAAAAGGAGTTTCACTAAATGACACGCTAATGGTAGGACCAACGCTGCAAGCAGATTTAAGACACACTGTTTTGCGATGGAGAATGCATTCTATTGGTATAGTGGCAGACATAATTAAAATGTATCGTCAAGTTAGAGTGGCCGATGAAGATGCTGCCTTCCAGCGAATACTCTGGCGAGAAGATCCTGAACAGCCGATCAGAGATTATGAACTGGTAACGGTAACCTTCGGAACAGCCTCTGCACCATACCAAGCAGTTAGAACGCTCCATCAGGTCTCATATGATGAAGGAGACAAGTTCCCACTTGCAGCAGACAGAGTTTTAAATTGTTTCTTTATGGACGATTTAATGACTGGGTGTAGTAACATCGAAGAGGGTATAGAGATCTGTAAACAAATGGTAGAATTATTAGGCAAAGGAGGATTTATATTACAGAAATGGAATAGTAATAATCAGCAATTGTTAGATAAAATAGGTTCTTTGGATAGGAATGAAGGAATTAAGCAAACAGGTCAAACAAACATAAAAAATGAGGACATTAAGAATAAGGACAAACAGGACATAATAGTAAAGGAAAAGGAAATAGTTAATAAGGACAGAGAAATTAAACTAGATAGTATTACAAAAATTCTGGGACTTACCTGGAACCGCCACGAAGACTCCTTTCAGTACGCAGTAAATCTCCCACCGCTGCCAACGGCACCTGTAACAAAAAGATCTATAATATCAGAAATAGCTCGGTTATTCGACCCATTAGGATGGTTAGCTCCTAGTGTGGTTGTAGCAAAGGTGTTCATCCAGAAGTTATGGCTCGCAGGTGTTAGTTGGGATGATGAATTAACTACGGAATTAATAACAGAGTGGAATACTTACCGTGAAGAATTAAAATTACTTACCAAGGTTCGGATACCTCGTTGGCTTGGGTCAAGTTCAGCTGATGATCTTGAATTGCAAGGTTTTAGTGACGCCTCAAAAACTGCATATTCAGCAGTCGTTTACTTGAGGATAATTGACACCACAGGCAAAGTTCATGTTTCATTGTTGGTAGCAAAAACAAGAGTTGCTCCAATCAAACAAGTCAGCATTCCTCGATTGGAGTTATGCGGCGCAGTACTCTTATCAAAGCTATTGACAGAGTCTGCAGAGGTCTTAAATATACCAAGGGACAAGATTGCAGCGTGGACTGATTCGACAGTAGTGTTATCATGGCTTAATAGCCACCCTAGCAGATGGAAAACGTTTGTTGCGAACCGCACCGCTGAAATATTGGGTACAATGAGTTCGTCTCAATGGTTTCACGTGTCTACCAAAGAGAATCCAGCAGACTGCGCTTCAAGGGGAATACTACCCAGTTCATTGGTTAGTAATGAGTTATGGTTTTCTGGACCGTCATTCCTGAAAAACAAAGTAATTGAGTACAAAAGGCCAAAGGATTTAAAGACAGATTTAGAACAAACAATAAAGGCTCACGCAGCTGTAATTCCAGAGCACGTAGTTCTAGAAAATTATTCTAGTCTACGACGATTAGTTAGAGTAGTTGCGTATTGCCGACGATTTTTAAAGAAGGACAAACACAATAGTAAATATTTGAAGGATCACGAAATAGGAGCAGCATTAGAAACCTGTATAAAGAAGACACAAAGAGAGATATTTACCTTAGAATATACACAGTTAGAAGAAAAAGGATACTTAAATACAAAGTCTAGCAAACTTAAATCACTTTGCCCTTTTCTCGATCAAAAGGGTATCATGAGAGTTCGAGGACGACTTGCAAAGTCGGAACTGGACGAAGATTCAAAATATCCGATAGTCCTACCACATTCAAGTCATCTGACTTATCTTATAGTAGCAGATGCTCATGAGAAAACACTGCATGGTGGTCCTCAGTTGCTGTCAAACTTTTTAAGGTCAGCATATTGGATAATAGGTGCTAGATCTCTAATCCAACAATATGTTCGCAAATGTGTAACTTGTACAAAACAGAGGGCTAGCGTTAGAAATCAGCTGATGGGTGATCTCCCATCAGTCCGATGTACACCAGCACGACCATTTTTGCATAGCGGAGTGGATTATGCTGGACCCATAAACATAAGAACGACAAAAGGCCGTGGTCATCGCTCGTACAAAGGCTATATATGCCTTTTCGTTTGTATGTCCACCCGTGCTATTCACTTGGAGGTCGCCAGTGATATGAGTACACAGGCATTTTTGGCTGCCTTTCGACGATTTGTGTCTAGGCGAGGTCACTGTGCTAAATTGTGGAGCGACAATGGCACCAATTTCGTAGGTGCCTCCAGAGAGTTACAACAGTTGGCGTCTATACAGCCAGCAATAGCAGAACACCTGGAAGCAAACAATACCGAGTGGCATTTTATACCGCCTCATGCTCCCAATTTCGGTGGTCTTTGGGAAGCAGGTGTAAAATCCACCAAGTTTCACCTTAAAAGGGTAATCGGCGAGTCTAAACTTACGTACGAGGAAATGTCTACTCTCCTCAACCAAGTAGAAGCATGCTTAAATTCGCGACCGATGAGCGTTATTAACTTTGCTGATCCTGGTGAACCCCTGCCGTTAACCCCTGGACATTTTCTGATCGGTGAACCGATAGTTAATGTGCCAGATAAAAATTATGAAAGTTCAAATGTAAATTATTTGACTCGGTGGCAATTCGTTCAACGAATGATGCAGACTTTTTGGAGACGATGGTCTCAAGAGTATTTGTCAAATCTAATGAATAGATACAAATGGTCTTCCCAAGTTCCGGAGCCCAACATCGGGGACATTGTTTTGATTAAGGAGGATGA
This sequence comes from Cosmia trapezina, assembly GCA_905163495.3. Taxonomy (NCBI): domain Eukaryota; kingdom Metazoa; phylum Arthropoda; class Insecta; order Lepidoptera; family Noctuidae; genus Cosmia; species Cosmia trapezina. The sequence goes on from LR991037.1 coordinate 22,718,805, forward strand.
TTTACCGCCAAGCCGTTGGTTGTTGGGACGGGTTGTGCAGAAACACCCCGGTGATGATAACATCACCCGTGTGGTCACATTGCGCACAAAATCATCTATAATTAAAAGACCAACTTCCAAACTATGTGTTTTACCATTAGCTCAATGATTTGTTTATTTTTTTATTTTATCAAGTTTATGTAAAACTTCTGTGCTTAGATCAAATCATAAATTTTATTCTTAAGATCAAATGTATATTTACAAAGTTTATCATGTTTTATTGTATACATTTTATAGGTTTATTTTTACGTTGTTTTTATCTTTATCGAATATTTTAACAGTATACTAAGTTTTTACAATTGTTTTAGATAGGACCATTTTAAACTGTTAAAGTATGTTCATTTTTATTGTATTTCTTAGATTTACTAACTATTTTAGCTAAATAATATATACAAAGTGCAAATTTTTGATGTAAAGATAATATAAGAAGGACATTCCGTCACTAAATGTCCTTGGTGGGCGGTATGTTCATGAAGAAACCGTAGTTCAAAGTCATTTGTATTGTAAATTGTAAAAGTTTGATGCAAAGCTCGATAGATGGCGTTGGCGTCGAATTGAATCGCGCTATCGTTTGCTGACAGCGATTTCGTTGGGTTCTCACAATTTTTAATCAAATATATACGAGCTTAGAACAGAACACAATTTTGTTGTTTCATTTTCAACCTTATTAGTGTTCCCATTTAGGTCATTAGTTCAACCATTACCAGCTCGGTAATAAATACAAAGTTTGTATGGAGGAATTTTAACACGCGGTCCGATTTACTCAAAACTCAGTTTTTAGGGTTCCGTACCAAAATGGTAAAAAATTAACGCTTATGGTGTCACTCAGTCTGTCTGTCTGTCTGTCATAGCTGGACATCTCAAGAACTACTAATGCTATCACCTTGAAATTTAGAATGGTTTTGGATGACATTTACCCAACTATTTTGCAAATAAAAAAGAAATTTAAATATTTATATTTTTTTTGCAACACGGACTGAAAGGGGTCTTAAAAAATCAAAGTGGGGCTACTAAGGCATGTGGGGTATCATATGAAAGAGCGCTGTTTGCACATTCTCAATCATTTTTTTTTTAGGCCGCATTGTTTTCGGCTTGTAAATACCGTTCCCCTCCCCCTTATCTCTGAAGTTTGCAAAGAGAAAAATCTGAAATTATTCTATGTGATAGAAGTTTATGTAAAAATTACACGAAAAATAAAACGATGTCTCTAAATAGCACACTTTTTCAGGAATCGGAACGGAACCCTCGGTGCGCGAGTCCGACTCGCTCTTGACCGGTTTTTTTTGGAAGTCGGTTTTGTTTTTTGTAAAAAAGTTTTACATGGAGCGACTGCCTATCTGACCTCCACAACCCAGTAACTGGGTAATGCGATACCCCTTGGTAAGACTGGTTGTTAGACTTTCGGGCTTCTGACGACCCGTAACGACTGTCGCCGGGACCAACGGCTTAACGTGCTTTCCGAGGCACGGAGAAGTCTCGGTATGTAAAGATAGGTCACCCATCCACGGACCAACCCCGGCAAGCGTAGCTTAACCTGATGGATCGACCCGTGCGGCTGTTATTACTTAGCCACGAGCTCCTCACACTTATGTATTCATGACATATTAACAAAATATGAAGCTAAATAAAAATTCTTCTTCCACCAGGTGAGATGGGCAGAGCAACTTTTTTCAAAGTCCAGGGTGAAACGTTACCCCATGCCGGATTCGGACCAGCCATTACAAAGAGTGAAGAGAGTGGAAGATGAGAATGACACATTATTTAACTATAGAACTAGACAACCTTGGTTCAATGACGAACTCTGGACCCACGAGTGGTACTTGGTAAGTATCATCAATTTTTTTTATCTTTTTAGGGTTCCGTACCAAAATGTAAAAAAGGAGTCTGTCTGTCTGTCTGTCTGTCTGTCTGTCACAGCTGGATATCTCAAGAACTACTAATGCTATCAACTTGAAATTTGGAATAGTTTTAGATGACGTTTGCCCAACTATTTTGCAACTATGAAAGAAACAAAAATACATATGTTTATTTTGCAACAGGGACGGAAAGGGGTTCTTAAAAATTCGAAGTAGGGTTACTAGGGCATGTGGGGTATCATATGAAAGAACGCTGTTTGCATATTCTCAAAATTTTTTTAACTTTTTTTTAGGCCGCATAGTTTTCGACTTTTGATGAAAAATGTTAAAAAAATACCGTTCCCCCCCTTATCTCTGAAGTTGCATAGAGAAAAATCTGAAATTATTCTATGTGATAGAAGTATAGGTATAGATTACAGGAAAAATAAAACGATGTCTCTAAATAGTACAGTTCTTCAGAAATCATCAACAAAAATGACATATAAATGATGGTACGGAACCCTCGGTGCGCGAGTGCGACTCGCTCTTGACCGGTTTTTTTTTAGGTTATGATCGTATTTCTCAGTATTCCCGTTAGACGAAATATAATTATTACTACCACTGTAATCTGGAGATCATAAGGAACAAATAAACATGCGTTTCATTACTGGACGCCAGAATTTTTGGTGGGCCTAATCGCCTTACAAATAAAAAAAAACTCCTTTATACTAAATTTAATTCTGTTACATTTTTGCCCGAACCACTATTGCAAACAAACTTTGATTAATATCTTGCGCTAGTACAATAATGATATTTAATTTTGTTGAATTTTTAATTAGGTAATTACTATGTACTATAGTTTGTGTATCGTCCGTTTCAAGGTCCCGAATTTCAATAAAATCTGTTAATAACTATTAGGTAATTTAATGCTAAAAAACGCTGTCAAAAATTTCGTATTTCATTTTATTTTTGTCGAAATTTCTGTGGACGAAAATGTTTAATTTTGTGACCCTATTCGACAAACACTCCATACAAACATGTCTGTTTATATTTTTTTCTCCAGTTTAAAATTGAAATTAGATGATTTATTTTTTATAACAAATAACAATGTTAACATAAAATACGTAGTATAATCTGTAGATACACCTGACTTAGTATGCTAGTTAAAAAACAAGTAGGTGTTGAAACCCTTACGAAGTTACAAAATAACTTGGGTTGGGTAGAAGCCCATACATATTTTAGCTTCACAAAAAAAATGCACCCAGAATGTGTTTTTTTCAATTTTTTTATACTAAAGTTAACATAACATAACCATAACTGCAGAATTCTGAAATTACAATTAATCTACTTGATATCAGGATTTTTTTTTTATTTAATTTGTTTAAAAAATCGTACAAGCGGGGGTGAACATTTCGCGGTATAAATTTTAACATACCACAACCTGCACGTTAAATGAATAAAATTGCAGTTTACATTAATGCAAAGCTAGCATAAAATTCGGCGTAAATTCCCCGGGTTAGATGATGAATGTGATCGCTTTTGAACTTTGGCACATTAAACTCGTTTCTTGTTGTCAGGTATATTATAGACTTCGGCGTCGTACTTACCAAGTGGTTCTTAGATAATATTCATCTAGATCGCGACATCGCGTGGCCGGTCATGAGACAGCAATATAATACTTTTTCTAGGTTAGGTGCAGTTTAACGTAAGAAATTTATGCAGTTTAACGTAAGAAATCTTCCATATTTTGGACTGAAACCCATGTCAATACATCCGCACAATACAAAAACTGTCCGAAAAAGTTAAATTAATCGACGCAAGATAAAGTTTGTAACAGTGAAAGCACTTTGTTTGGCTAACATTCAAAAGTTCGCCAAGCAAAAATACGGCACGCCGTAAGAGACAGAAGATACGATGCTTTGTCTCATTTTTCCAACTAATTTCGTATTTATGTGTCTCACTTCCACACTTCACACTGTAATCATGGCAACGTCTAAAGGTTCAATGTCATTGGGTAATATTACACAAGTGTGTGTCACATCGTTGACGCATCATGATGTTCAATGTTATAAAACAATATCGAGAATGTTGTTGTTGTTCAATGTTGCTATTCAACATTTCAAAGTTTTTCTTCGAAGTTTCCTCTGTTACGAGTATTTAAAATACGAGTCAATCCGCCTAGCCTTTTCTCAACTATGTTGGGGTCGGCTTCTAGTCTAACCGGATGCAGCTGAATACCAGTATTTTACATGGAGCGACTGCCTATCTGACCTTCAGAACCCAGTTATTGGGTAACACGATACCCCTTGGTAAGACCGGTTGTCAGACTTTCAGGCTACTGACGATCTACCGCTGTTAAAGATCCAAGAATGAGAGCCATTTAAAATACGAGTACTAAGCACAAATAGGTACATGCCTACATAAATATTTTAAAAACTGCCTTGTATATTTTTACAAAAATTCAAAATTCAAAATATTTATTTGCGTAAAACATGGTATACATTGGTGTTAGAAAAAAAAAATATATGGCACAAACATGTTTAGCTAGGATAAGACGAAGCATGCAAAATTTTAAAGTCAGGCATAATTAAGGAGGCAACAAACAATGAAATATTTAGTACATCAAAACTTTTTATCTATAAATTCTTTTAACCTATAAAAACTATACTCAAGTAACCATTTATAAAATTTAGTTTTAAATAATTGTGTATTTAATGTTTTAAAATGCCTCGGTATTTTATTATAAATGCGTACACACATTGCACAGCTTTTATTGTACTTAGCTAGCCTAGGCAAATCATTGAACACTAATATATGACGACACGGTTGGCGCAGTGGTTGAGCGATTGACTGCTGCGCAGAATGTCGCGGGTTCGATTCCCGCACGGAACAAATATTTGTACGACCTACAAGTATTTGTTCCGAGTCTGGGTGTTTTTCTATCTATAATATGTATGTTTTTACAAAAAAAAAAAAAATGTATATAAGTAGTTTATCAGCCATCTCATTACCATAACACAAGCATTAGGTTGCTTAGCTTGGGACTAGATGGCGTTGTGTGAAATGTCCAAGGATATTTATTTATATAGGGATCTCGTCTGTTCCGACACGTCTCGTCTGTTTCCGTACAACCTTTTGTCAAACCGACTAACGAGTGATTTTAGTCCACTACTCGGTAAGTATTTGTATGATGTGCTTATTAGAGAGTATTCTATTATATAGTATAACCGAACATAATAAATTACTCACAAACACAACTTCCTAGTATTGGATTAGTTGGTGCCAACGAGTCGGGCTGGTTGACGTCTAACTCATAATCGTCGCCGCAAATTTGGTCGTTATAATATCCGAAACTTAACGTGTGGTTACACATGGATGTTCGAAACAATGGATAGTACAAAAAATAACAACAAAAGAGACTGCAGAATTAATATGACGACTATCAAAAATCTACAAATGACAGCCGGGAACAACGGCTTAAGTGCTTTTCGAGGCACGGAAGGGTAGCTGTTATTATTTAGCCAGGGCCTCAAGTCTGCTATTACAATAGTGTCAGAATGGTCCATCATTGATTTCATAATTGTTGATTTTGACAATTTTGGTAATCTTATAATATAATGGCGTCATAATGGCGTCATTATGACTATCCAATGGTCAACCACTGACACTCCTATGTGTGAAATTATGAATTTAGCTGATTACGAACTTTTAGCAAAATGACAATGCAGTGACAATGTGATCGTGTTGGAATGTAAAAAATAGCAGACTTGGGGCCCTGGAGCCCTTCCAAATAATTATGACTATAAAGCATATTCTATCAATCTAAGCCTTTTATCTACCTATGTTCACAAATAAACTTTGATTTGATTTGAAGCCCGTCCTGATTTCCGTAAGATGCAAGAAAACACCATTGATGTATAAATGAGGAAGATATGCTTCGCGCTCCTCGACGTGGACCGCATAAATTGTGCTCACGTACACAATTGTCCATAATCACAATCGAACTGGCGTTTGTGCAGCACGTTAAATAAAATTACCGTAATCGCCTAAATAAGCAGCAACAATGTCTTCCTGTTTTCAACATGTGCATATATAGTTCAAAAACCAAAAACAAGTTCCACGGGATTACTTTTCACTCGTACAGCCAAAAATGTTAATTTGTTGAAAATTATAATAATATTTAATGTTTGCGTCGCCATATTTGTGAGAGCGAGATAGACATGCAAAGTCATTCATAATCGTAAACATTCGGCCAACATTCACCGGCTAACGCGATGTTGCTTGCACGACAGCGCCAGCTCCTAACTCTGTCCTTGTCTATCGGTAACTGTAGATTTGCGACTGTGATCACAGATGTGTGAGTTTCGGTGCATGTAGTCGTGCGCCGAGTCCAGTTTTAGTGATTGCGATGTTAGCGCGTAACATATCTTCCTCTAAATATCAATGATGGAAAACAGTCACTCTCTTTCGTAGGCTCAAAAATTTGCAGATATTTTGTTAATCAAACGTTATTGTACTAGGCAAGCTGTACTAACTTGCCTGATCCAATACTACTCGCATCTTGTACAAGACAGTGTTGCCATGTTGCGCAGTTATCTCACGCCGCATTGTGACGTTAGTTTTAGTTCAGCCGGCTCTATTAGGCACGAGTTAAGCTGCCACTTCCCCGGCTTAAATAAACAACGGATACTGTTAAAATTGTATGTGATACATTGGTGCCGATTCTGTTGTGCACAAACTAAACTTAATAATTTAGGCTATTGCTAACTTTTTCTTTCTATTAAAACAAGAAAGAGACGGACGTGAGCTGTCAAATTTAGTTGAACTACTATTTCCATAGAGATTTAGACGACACGTAAAAACATGTCGACTAAAAACACGGTGAAGCGCAAGGCGTAAACTAGTTTGACATTTCTAACTTATTTCATAGCTATAGCCGTCCTTTTCTCGCGCTGCCTGTTAGTAAAAGATAGCGATTCTCTAATTTTGGTTTAGTTATTGAACAAGAGAATCGGCACCTTGTGGTAGGACCTAATAAAGAACGTTTTTGAGGTATTCAAGAATGATTCTGAAGTGAAGAAAATATTTTTGATTAATTCTTGCTTTTAATGAAGTGCTCAAGTGGCTCGATACAATAGCATACTATTTTTAACTGACGAAAAAAAAGGAGGAGGTGCTCAAATCGACGCGTTTTTTTTAATTTTTTTATGTAAGTATTGTTAGCTGCATCCCCGACCTACACCCCTCCGGCCAGCCCGGAGCATGTGATCGAGTCCATATAAGACGACGTGCAGCGGGACCACGGGCGCAATCCTTTCCTACACCCGGCGGCGCGCACTTTACTCAATCTGCCTAGCCTTTTCCCAACTATGTTGGGGTCGGCTTCCAGTCTAACCGGATGCAGCTGAATACCAGTATTTTACATGGAGCGACTGCCTATCTGACCTCCACAACCCAGTAACTGGGTAATACGATACCCCTTGGTAAGACTGGTTGTCAGACTTTCGGGCTTCTGACGACCCGTAACGACTGTCAAAGATCCACGAATAACAGCCGGGACCAACGGCTTAACGTGCTTTCCGAGGCACGGAGGAATCTCGATATGTAAAGATGGTCACCCATCCACTGACCAACCCCGGCAAGCGTAGCTTAACCTGACGGATCGACCCGTGCGGCTGTTATTACTTAGCCACGAGCTCCTACTTTACTATTCCCCATAATTTTGTAGCCATAACTTTGTAACTTAAAGTTTACTTTCATTAAAAAGACTTCCTTTGTTAAACTTCTTCAAATTCTTTCATTAAATTCCTAAAAGTATTATATTAACTAAATAACTATTATGGAATTCAAATAGAGTTGGGCAGGACACCTGGCAAGGCACAGTCATGATGACAGGCTGTGACAGAGTGGCGTTCAAGGACGGGAAGACGAGATGACGGTCATCGGGCGGCGAGATGGGCGGGTGACAATGTTGCCATCGCAGGCAAAACCTGGATGAAGCTGGCACAGGAGCGTCGGGATTGGCACAAGAGAAAAGAGGCCTATGCCCAGCAGTGAGTGTATTCAGGCTGTGGGTGATGACGATGATGATAAACTAATCATGCATAACTTTTTACAGAAAAGTCCAATTACAAAGATTCTTATTTTTTTATGCGGGTTTCCTCGAAATTGGTCCCATGTAAAACATGTGTATGTGTAATGTTTATTAAGTTTGCTTGGGCAATTTTTGAATTATCTTCAATTATACGTAATTTTTCCCCACATAGTAGGTATCTATGTGGGGATGATGTTATAATAACTTCCTGTTACTGTAAGTAATTTATATAGTGGTATTCAAATTCAAACCACAACTAAAAAGTGAAAAATAAAAACTGTTTTATAAAAAAATAAACCAACTGACTTCCAAAAAAAACACTACAAAGTGAAAAATAACTTTAATTTCGGAAGTCGGTGGCAAAAAACGAAAATACAAAACTAAAGACACCGACTTCCGAATTTAAAGTTATTTTGTACTTTGCAGCGTTTTTTTTTTGGAAGTTTGTTGTTTTTTTTTTTGTAAATTTTTTTTTTTTTTCTATTGTGTAGTTCCCATTTACGGAGAAAGAGAATGACAGAAGGTATGCAACTCAATTATCACTTATCTCTTTGACATGTAATTTAGCCACATTTCATTGGTACAAAAAGGGCACACATAAGTCGAAAACATAATCAAATACAGTGTATATTTAACTCTTCCGAAAAGTTAATACGGAACACGTAAACAACACCATATTTCACGTTAATTTCGTATTTCACACAAGCTTAGTAAAATAAATCCATTAAAATTTAAATATTATTAAATCGCTTCGTTACATAAGTATGCAAATGAGATAAACCGTAATAAATGCTACGTTTTCGACGCACAATAATTGACATTGCAATTCATATAACGATTCAAGCGAGCGATTCATTTTAATCGGATAGATAAACCTACATTCACTTATGAATAATGCCGAAGTTGTTATTACGAAATGTTCAACGTTGTCTGTAAAACAAAAGAAAAAAAAATATTGCCAGACATGGGGAGACAGACCCGTAAGATTTCTCCTTACCAAAAAATCGCTCAACGCGCATATAGAAGTTTTGAACTTCAAAAACATTCAAAATTAAACCTTATTTACGTCATCACCAAATTGTAACATTGATACACCCCATAGAAATATAAAAAACAGGAGAAGTGACAAGGGGGCGTGTCTGTGTCCGCGCGACGAGATCAGTGTGATCCGTTCATAGTCAAATGGCCGCCTTCGCGAACTAGGTAGTAGTCCACTTTTGACTGTGATCGTGACAATTTATATGAATGCATGGGATGGTTATATTGGTTCAGTATTTGCATTCTATAGACATTAACTTGCTTTTGCCCGCGGCTTCACTCGCGTGGGGAACGGAAATTAACCCACGGGAATACACGGGAATAATATGGGTTACCTTTTTTTTATCAAAAAATGTTCTATGTCCTAACCCAGGTCATGGTCTATCCATGTGCCAAATTGCATCCAAATTCGTTCAGCCATTAAGGCGTGAAAAGGTAACAAACAGACAGAGTTACTTTCGCATTTATAATTATTTTCATGGCTGGATAAAGACGCCCACGGGATAGGTATGGCAGACCCACTGAATGCAAAAATGAAAATCCTACGACCATTTCAATTACAAAAAATAATAACTTTAGAAACCATCCATTTTACAAACCACTTTTCGAACCACCACGCTGTTTCGAACTTTTAAGAATACTTAAATTAAAAATATCGACAGTAAAAAAGCTTCTATAAATCGAATTTTCCCATCCTTTCGTGGAAATCTAACGTTTGTTTGTACATGTAAAATCGGGTAAGATTGGAAAATTATTTATTGGTCCCTACGGATAAATTATATGCTTATCAATCAGCTTTCGTATACTAACCCCTGGTTCCTGGAAAACTAATCAATTCAAATCAGCCGTCCAACCTTATGTTTAAGATTGATTGTTGATATTTTAGCTAAACAAGGATATCAAAATCAAGGCCACGTTGAATTCGAATATGTCCTAATTTTCCACCTACAGCTTCTAGGTTCATCATTCTTCATTATTATCACCATCATTCAGCTGAAAAACTTCCACTGCTGGACATGCCCCAAGTATCGCCAAAATGATTGGTCCAGCGCTTCCCACATGCAACAAATTTCTTCGACATTCCCACTATTTCGATTTCAAAAGTCATTAAGGTTTAAGAGTATCTTTAGTGAAAGTTACATCCTAACTCGAGGACTAGGAATGTAGGTTTAAAACCCAACTTAGACCACAGATTAATACAGATGGGACACTCCACAAAATCATTTAAATAAAAAGCGACTCTTGCTACGACACAATAAAGTACAATTCAGTTCGGAGAACGCAAATACCTACAGTTATATATAACTAAGTATTTGCGTTCTCCTTTTGTAGGTGAATATATTCACCTACACATTGCCTCATTTCTATCGCGTAAAGGCTGTTACAGACAGAGCCGATATCGCGTCGGCGACGCGATATTGCGATATTATATCCGTAGAACAATATTGCGTCGCGACGCGATATTGCCTCTGTCTGTAAGGGCCTTAACTCTTATACCTTCGGCGTGCGGCAGTCGTACTGAATTAGCCCCGCGGACGGGGCCCGCCGTGTACCTACTTGTAGCAACATACCTAAACTGCGGAGTGTCCCATCTGTATTAATCTGTGCTTAGACAGAAACTGGATAGAACCAATCGTATTGGTATTAGCCACACTTTCGTCTACAAAATTAGAAATAGATGGAAATATATACCTTTTCATTTAGGTACATGAATACGCCAATCAGTTTCGGAAATACCCCAATCAGCGCCTTTCAAAGTTGATAACACTAAATAAACATGGTTGCGAATGAAACCGGGGGATAAAGTGATGCGGAATAAGCGGGATGGGCATTCCCCGTCCACTCACGGTGGGATTATCCCCGGGGATTTTAAATCCCGCGATAGCTGAATCCCCGTTGCCCACATGAAATACGGTTTTCAACGATTTTCCGATAAATGATTGGTCGATTTTTATTCTCTCGGTAGCGTGGAAGATCCTGTAACTGGTATTGGTGTGTACAAGACTGATGGTACATCACATACCCGTAGTGGAGCGCGTCTGTGAGCTGAGTGAAGTGAAGTGCGCATAGCGGCCGTGGCGTACTGACTTCGGTACCCCGACACCTCGCGCCGTGACCGCGGTCAATCAGGCGCGTATGCGACACTGAACTTTATGTTGCATCAAACATAAAGTTTCTCGTCAGTTTTTGGATTGAACAGACGTTTGCAAGTTACTCATCTTTGTTTAGCATCCTGAAAACTATAGCTGATCGTTGGGACAGACCCATTCTACGACATTGGATACGTCTACATGCCACACTGTGGCGTAGTAATTAATAGTTTGTATTGTTTTTCTGTAAGTACTAACATTAGTTTCTAAGTCGTGTGTATACTAACCAAATGGACAAAAAAATATAAACAGCGACATTAATTAAAGACACAGGTAGGGCTTGAAATTGAAAAAAAAATGTTTTCAAACAAACAAACTAAATAATAAAATAATAACCAAAATTAGGATCACTCTATGCAAAGGACTCATTCAAGCTATTGTTCCATGTCAGCTGGTAAAAGGTCGTTGACCGACACCTTTTTGTTTTGTTCATCGTTTTTCTATTGTTCTTACCAGCTGTGAGTAGCTTCATGAATGAATTTTTTGCAAAAAAAAATTGTCTTGTCTCGTTCATTTTAATTTCTTTTCAGTTTCTTCAAGATGCTATTTTAGAAAATTGTAAAGTAAATCAATAAATAATAACGTTTAATTAAATAAAAATATCTTTATAAAACAAAAACGTGGAACCGTATACGCGTGTCAAATTAATGTAGTCATTGCAACGACACATTGTATACGCGTAGACATGAAAAGCTCATACTTTTTTGTCGGTTAAAAATTAAATGCTGTTCGTTGGTTGACCTTCTGGACCGATTTGGAAAATATTTGTTTTAAAATGCTATAATCCGAATCAGGTTCTTACGGAAAAAAGAAAAATTGCCGGGGAAAAAGGGAAATTCGGAATAAAACTGAAAGTGGGAATGGGAATTTTGTATGAACTATTGAAATTTGGACAGGACAACGACTTTCGATTGAGATAGTAATTAATTTAACTTAATAATTTGTTTGAAATCATTTATTTTCCAGAATAATGGTCACTTAAGTTACTGAAAGGATACAATTTCAGAATCTGTTTATTTATCACTTGGACACAACAAATTAATATGTCCAACAGAACCAATTACTATAAGCACAGTTGATTTATTAAATATATTCGGGAGAATCAATCATTAGTGCGTTTATTTCGAAATTAATTAAAACAACACAGTGTTACCTGCCCTAGTTAACTTTAAAATTCGATCACTTCGAAACTTAGATATTTCTAATGCATTGATTAAATCGTAGGTACCAGAGCGTCAGGTTCTCAAAGAACTAACTCCAGCACATTGGCTGCATTATGAAGGCTTTACAAGCCAAGTTCCACACTTAACTTGGTCCACTCAGTTTCATGGGCGCGCAACAAGTGCTTTCCATAATTGAACACACCTGCTCTGCTGTTGTTATGTGCCTCTAGTACTTCTATGTATTGTTCTGATGATTTTTCTATTAAGTAGTCCTTCGATGTATTTTGGAGTTGCATTACTTGATTGGAAATTCTGAAATATAGAACTTGACATTCATGTTATGCTTTTGAAATATACAGTACCTACTTCATCATACACTTCACAATTTTGTAAGCGAAACTTAGATGCAATACTCGTCGAAAATTGTTCCAAAATTAAACCTTGGAAATCATGTATTCTAATCGCCCAATCAAACAACGAGGGGCCTTAAAATCCCGATTAAATTATGTTGAAGGCAGGCATAGTTGAGCATCTGACGGACAGGGCCGTCATCTACCCCGGTCATCAGGGAGAGTGGAACCGGCGAGAGATGTCGTGCGGTGTCCCACAGGGATCGGTCTTGGGGCCGCATCTGTGTGACATCGGTTACGACTGGGTGCTGCGCGCCGACCTCCCTAGCGGCGTCAGCGTAGTATGTTACGCTGACGACACGCTGGTCCTGGCGCAGGGGAGGTCGCACCAGGCGGCGGCTGAATTAGCGACACGCGGGGTTGCGATAGTCGTGGAGAGGATCCGGCAGTTGGGACTCGAGGTGGCCTTGCACAAGTCTGAGGCCATGTGTTTTCATGGTCCTCGGAATGCGCCACCGTCGGGTTCCGAAATAACGGTGGGAGGGGTTCACATCGGAGTCGGGTCGACGATGAAGTACCTGGGACTCGTCCTTGACAGCCGGTGGAACTTCGTGGAGCACTTCCGACGTTTGGCTCCCAGACTGGCACGGGCTGGGGCTGCCTTGAGGCGGCTCCTGCCCAATCTGGGGGGTCCAAACGCCTCCTGCCGGAGGCTCTACGCGGGGGTCGTGCGGTCCATGGCCCTTTACGGAGCACCGGTGTGGGCGCGTTCCCTAAGGCTGGGACCAGCCGGCAGGTTGAACGCGTCCCAGAGGGTCATGGCCATCCGGCTAGTCCGGGGATACCGCACGGTCTCCCGGGAGGCGGCGAGCCTCCTTGCCGGATTGCCGCCGTGGAATCTGGAGGCAAAGGTCCTCGCGCACGTGTGGGAGTGGCGCGAGGAGGCGAAGCGCCGGGGCGTAACTCCGCTGCCGCGAGAAATCACGGTACAGCGGACAGAGCCCCGGCGGGATCTCATGGCGGCATGGAGAGTGCGACCGTCGCAACCCAGCGCTGGGCACGCCACAATTGCGGCGATAAGTCCCCTCTTTGAGGAAAGGTTAGAGAGGCGCCACGGCGTCCTCACCTTCCGCCTGACGCAGGTCCTCACCGGACACGGTTGTTTCGGGAGGTTCCTGTTTCGCATAAGGCGGGAGGAAACGCCCGGGTGTTACCATTGTGCGGATCGCCCGGAGGACACGGTGGAGCATACAGTGGAGGTCTGCCCGGCTTGGGCAGAGCACCGCCGTGTTCTCACGGAGGCGATCGGCGGCGGCGATCTCTCGCGTCCGAGCCTGGTCCAGGCCATGGTGCGGAGCGAGAGTGCATGGGAGGCCGTCACCTCCTTCTGCGAAGCAGTGATGCTCGCGAAGGAGGAGGCGGAACGCGTGAGGGAGAGGCAGCCTCACGCCCTCAGTCGCCGCAGGAGACGCCTTGGGCGGCGGGAATCGCGGGCCGATTTCCGGCCACCGTAAGCGCGGGCCTGCGGACGGTGAGCAGCGGGTAGCTCGCCGTCCGGTAAGGACCAGGCCCGAGTCGACGGCGCGTTGTGTTCCACGCGCGCCTCAAAGAGATGTCAGCAAGTGACGGGGCCCAATAGGGCCGACGCCGCTGGGGTCGCGGATTGTCCGAAGGGGTTACCGCGGCCCTGGCATAGGCAACTGAAGGAACACGGGTGGGTTTTAGTCAGTAAAAGTCTGACACGCCCTTCCGCTCCACCCAGAGCGGGAGAAGTTATTTGATGATTTCCCACCCTCAAAAAAAAAAAAAAAAAAAAAAAAAGGCATAGTTGAGCAGAGTGAATTCAAAACTAACCGACTCTGCTAAAAACCTTATGAAAACTCACAAAAGGAACCCTTTATAGAAACAATTTAATCACGCAACATTACCGGCGCTTACTAGAAATTGTAAGTAATCTCTCTTTGTTACAGCTATATCCGTATATAACAGGAGACTTGATAGGATATCGAACAAATGTTCAGTCGCTACCCGGACAAATTGCCCAGCTTACCCGGCCCGAGTGGATCTATTATGTGATGTTTTGCTGTGGCGTTTATCACGGCTAGTAATATTATTTTGTTAAAATACTAAGGCGATCAATGGGGTTATAAATAGAGGAGATTTATGGGCAAGTGTTTATCCTTTTTGGTTGGTGAGTGAAAGGTGACAGGACTAATCCCTATTATTTGGCTGGTCAACAACAACCTTAGGTGTTTGTCGTAAAATCTGTAACATTCTGCAACAATTCGTAGCGTAGTGAAAGAACAAAGTCCACAGCTGGGCAAAAGCATCCTCCAAGTAGAATAGCACTCGGTTCTTAGATTACCACTGCTAGTTTACTACGAAAAGTAGCAGTTAAACCAACATAACTATTGTTTTGATCTAAAAGAACATAATCATGAACTAAACAAATATTGGGTCTTTACCTAAAAAATTGCCGTTTTACAAAGAAAAAAAATGCGTGAGTGTTGTGGAACACTCGGTTGGAATGAAGTTCCTATTAGTAATATGATGAGAAATAATAATATGGTGTCGTTTCCATGGTTTCCTGGGGATGTCACAATTTCGATTTCCAGCATGGGTATATAGCATATGCATATAGCATATTTAATATGCTATATGCATATGTCATATACCCATGGCGAAAACGACACCCATGACGGAAAATTTCAAAATTTTCGAAGCCGCTGTCTTGGATTTTTATTTTGACCTCATTTCATTTTCAGCGACCTTAAAAACCATGAAAATGACACCCATGACGAAAAATTTGAAATTTTTTTCATCCGCCATCTTGATCTCAAAAACTATGAAAATGACACCCATGTCATTATTATTTCCTTTATTTCATTTATGTACATATCATTTACATTTTTAAATATTTTTATAAAAACAAAAATAAAAAAAAAACATTTAAAAATATAAAAATAGTAGCCCACCGATATCGGGAACAGGGTCCAAGCTACCGGTGGTCAGGGCTCCTCCTCACTATGCGTGCCGTGTCCAGGAGTACTGCTTTCTGAATCAAGCCCTTGATCCAGCCGCGCAATGAGAGCCTCCTGAGGTGTTGATCGAGGCTCTGTGCTATTAGGCCATTAACCGTAACGATTATCGGTACAATGATTGCAGAGTCTACGTCCCACATGTCGACAACCTCGTGTGCTAAGTCAAGATACTTGATTTTTTTATCTTTCTCAGCTTTCACGAGATTCTCGTCATGAGGGACAGCGATATCAACAATAATTGCACGGCGCTCTCGTCGATCTATCACCACAATATCAGGCTTATTGGCTACAATAGTCCTGTCTGATCGATCCCCGTACAATGTGGTTTGGCCATTCTCGAGAATCGGGTCGGGCACATACCTGTAATATGGCACTTCGGATTCCACAAGGTTGTCCTGCAAGGCAAGTTGCTGGTGGATAATCCTAGCCACTAGATTGTGTCTGTGCAAGTATTCGCCGTTAGCAAGACGAGAACAACCGGAAATAATAATATGTCGGATTGATTCACCGGGACGGTGGCATGCCCGACAGATGTCAACCGTACCATCCTTGACAATGTATTTTCGATAATTATTCGTCATGATAACTTCATCCATAATTGCACACACAAAACCTTCGGTTTCCCCGAAGAGGTCGCCGAAACGTAGCCAGGATACAGACGCCAAAAAGTCTACATCATTATTATTATTATTTCCTTTATTTCATTTCGTACCTAAATGTTACATTTTTAAATATTAGATTATAAAAACATTTTTTTAAAAGAAACATTGTCGATGCACTTTTGCCATTTTAATGAAAGTTCGTTGATGCCTCTGCTATAGAAATCATGGGCACGGGAATCGATAAATTGTTTAGAGGCGCGTTTTTCGTCGCCTCATTTGATTTGAAATTTTTCCCCGGGGCTCATTGTTGAGACCAAAATTTCCAGAACTGATACGATCAAACCAAAAACGCACCGTGCGTTCACTTACGGTACCTTGCCCATACACGTCGTTAATATTGCGTGCTGTTTGTTCTGCGTTGGTGCCACGATGGAACTCGTATTCGAAAATAGCGCATTATTCGATTTTTCCATGGTTACAGAAACATCGATATCAAAGAAGAATCGAACGGCGGTGGCGGCGGCGGGAAAACAAATGAGCAACTGATATGTTTTTTAAATATCATGCTATATTATAAAATTAACTTTAACTTGGAATTCTAAATAGAATAAAAGATACTGATCTTCACACTAGCCGGTATCAAAAATCGGCAATTTCATAGGTAAAGACCTATTATAAGCCATTCTGTCCAAGATGTATTGTTTCTAAAGTATCATTTGTTGGGGTTCTTGTCCCCAACAAATGATACTTTAGCAGGCCCAAAAAAAAAAGTGTCTTTGTCAGAATCATAATAGGATAATATTATGAATAATATTTGAAATCGAAAAACGGTCACAAACTGACAATATATTATGAATTGTCTGATTGTGACCGATCTCAAATATTATTGATTATATATGATTCTGCCAAAGTAGCCATTTTTAACCCCAGAACGCAATAAAAAAAAACAAAATCATCACTCTTAAATGCTCTTCTAATGCCTCATAACAAGGCAGTTAGACTAACATATCATTCAGATTCAACCGAAGCTTCCAAAAAATCAATTAAAATAACCGTTT
The DNA here is from genome assembly GCA_905163495.3 of Cosmia trapezina. NCBI lineage: Eukaryota > Metazoa > Arthropoda > Insecta > Lepidoptera > Noctuidae > Cosmia > Cosmia trapezina. The sequence continues at coordinate 22,736,175 of LR991037.1, forward strand.
CCTCCCGTAGCCGTACAAAGTTCTCATTTTTCCTAACACTCATGAAGCGAAAAAAAAAACCTCGAGGACGTCGGAAAAGTGGAGAGCGCGTGGCTTCGGCTGAAGTCGTATTACTTCGTCATACTTCGGTGTCCTTCGGAGAGGTTCGTCGAGCTTCAGTATTCCATTTACTGTGAAGGGGATTTGTGTTAATCTGCCTTCGATAGGGCAATTTGTATCGCCCAGTGCAATACTCAACAAATGGCTTGCATTCAGCAGAGTATGTGATCTGTCTCTTGTAATTTGATATTGAGCAACTGTTTTTCTTCGTTTTTGTAAGGTTTAAATTGAAAAAGAAAAGTTTTATTCATCCTTTTCTTGAATTTGGCTGTGTAAATCTTTATCTAGTCCGCTTACCGGATGCAGCAGTTTTGATTGCCCCATCTAAACGAAACATAATGATTGATGATAAACTTCTATTCAAGGCGAACAACATAACTTTAAAAGTGATTATTGTACAATTTTTAGGATTCCGTACCTCAAAAGGAAAAAACGGAACCCTTATAGGATCACTCGTGTGTCTGTTTGTCTGTCTGTCTGTCCATCTGTCACAGCCAATTTGCTCCGAATCTAATGGACCGATTAAGTTGAAATTTGATACATATATGGATTTCTGTAACCCAAACAAGTACGGCTAAAGTAAATAAATTAATTTTGAATATGGGAGTCACTTTTAGGGGGCAAATAAGAAAATTCAAAATTAAAGTTTTGCAAACTGTACCGTGTGACATATCAAATGAAAGGGCTTACAATGAGAGTCTCAAATATATTTTTTTATAATTTTAAAATAAATAATTTTAAAATTATTTAAGAAAATAGACGAAAATTTACCATTCCCCCCTCACCCCCGTTATTCCGAAACTACTGAGCCTAAAATTTTGAAAAACAATAAAGAAAATAGTTATATACCTGTAGATTACAGGAAAACCTATAAGAAGTTTGTGGTCTTAAAATAACATGGTAAATCTCTCAATATTGTGAGTACAAGTACATTTACTGTTGGAATGTATGTTCTGTACTGTATGTATGTTATTGGGATAATTTCATCCTAACTACGAAACCCTTCATTGTGCGTAGTCTGACACGCACTTAACCGGTTTTTTTGCTTAATTATTGTGCTTTACTACCGACGTGAATAAAGATAAACTAATCAATCACAAAGCCTAAGCTTAAAATAATCATAATTCCAAAATTAAATTTCCCAAACCAACAACCCGAAACAATACGGTAAGCGCAAATCGCCATGATCTATGTAAACAGATAAACACCCATTTTTCCCCAAAAAAGTTTCCCAAGTTGCCTCTACTCGGAATTTATGACCCCATAAAAAATTACTTACGAAAAGCAAAGGTAGACATTAAGGTGTGAAATGAGACATATCGCGAGATAACTACACCGCAAATAAGGCTGGCTCAGTCCCGCGAGACTTACTGACACAACGACAGAGATACAGAAGGTGAAGTCCTACAAAAAAACACCGTGTTTTCACAGTCTGAATGTTCCATACACTGCTATAAGCATCTTTTGGCGATCGAATGAAAGAAAGAAAGAAAAATAGATTTAATGAAACACGTGTATTCAAAAAGAGTAACCAGAAAAATAAAACAAAATAGATCTACATTATTATAATTATAATCACGAGCATCATTATCATTATCTACTGCCTAGCCTTTTTCCAACTACGTTGGGAAATTATAATTACGGGCACAAAATAGAAATTTTCGGCGTCGACAATGACGTTGAGAGGGAGAGAGATGTTGGTAAATATCGTTACGGGTCGTTAGAAACCCGAAACTCTGACAACCAGCCTTACCAAGGGTTATCGTATTACCAAGTAACTGGGTTGTGGAGGTCAGATAGGCAGTCGCTCCGTGTAAAATAATGGTATTCAGCTGCATCCGATCAGAATGGAAGCCGACCCCAACATATTTGGGAAAAGGCTAGGCAGATGATGACTGATATTCAACTCACTGCTTGTCGCTGAGAGTTGCAAATCCAAGAAAATATTTTTAGACGCGCTGTGTGTACTCTGTTGCATTCTCAATTCTCGACTCAACACCGAGAGCCGAGAATACAGTAAAGTAGTACAGATGCTGTAAAATTCAAACAACAACTCGCATCTCACATCGTAATTCACTCTCACTTCGCATCACTTCTTCTCACTTGTTTTTTATTTGACAGTTTGAATCGTGTTCGAGTGCGATGTGAGCGTTGAAGTGACAGGGAATTACCTTACTGAATGCCACTTCTTACGTCATCTCATACTATATCTATCAAAATCTCACGGTCAATTTAGTTCAACTCACTGCCACGCTCGCAAGGGTAGCGCTAGTGTAAATTCGAATTATTAACCGAGTTTTTAGAATGCCAATCAAGAAACTCACAGCGGATTCAGATTCGAAGTTTAGAATGAGGCCTTACAGAATCACACGGCTGTGCGCGATCAAAATCATCGCGGGCAAAACCACACGAGGGCTATTTCTGTCAGTTTTAATGTTCTTGGTGGAACTTCTGCGCTAACCTTGATGGGGCACCGAGCTGCCGCCGGTCATCATCGGTCAAGTTCACATAAAAGCACCTGCCATGACGTAATATACATATTCTTATAGGTTTTTCGTGTGAATCAAACGTATATATCCGCATTTTTAGAGCTATGGAGGCTGTTTAATAACTTGTTTATAGATTTATTTATTTATTTCGTGGTTTTAAAGTCATTGAAGTGAAATGTGTAAAAGGACGTTAAAATGAGTGATAGTGAAAAATTTATAATGAAGTGCTACGTAGTGATTTTAAGTTTATTTATTACAGGTATTTGGTTTATTTATGTTGAATAACATCCTGTATACGGTATGCTTCTGATGTTGCCTTCAATATACCTACTGTGTTTGCTGAAATTATTAGAAAGAAAAGGACAAGAAAGAAAATACATTTATTTAGTACAGACTAAAAAGCCACACAGTACCTATGTTATAAGTACAGCAGATAAAATAAAAAAATAAACAAAAACAAATAAAAAATGCAAGATGCGATATAAGACATTAACAGGAATGTGTGTCTCAAGCTTGTGCCAAAAAGGCCAATTATTAAATTTTATAAAATTAAATGTTTTTAATATTTTGATTAAATATTTGTTGTTACAGTATCTTCGGCCCAACATCGGTCTCAAAATGATTATAACAACAATAACAATAGAAACGTAAGTTTTTTTTTATATTTCTTATTAATAACTAGTAGGTACCTACTGAAAATTCAGTTATCAAAAATTAAATAGTTATATACGAGTATTTAAAGTACTACTTGTACACCACAAAAATTCATAGCAAAGAAATATATTAAACACTACAAATCTATGATTAAAGTCATGGCCTACCATTTTCTTCCACCAATTGTATGTCTAATCCTAACTAATATTAAAAATGCGAAAGTAAGCTTGTTTGTTTCTTACCTTTTCACACTTAAACCACTGAACCGATCATCCTTAAATTTTGCATATACTTTGTCAGGTGTACAGAAACGGACATATGGTAGCTTTCATCCCGAAAAAAAGTAGGTCCCAAGGAAAACTTATGATAGTAGATAACGCCAGGTGTCTTTCGAATCATGATTGAATTATATTATTACAAGCAGAGCCAGTTCCCACTTCGCTGGAAGACGGGGAAACTGATCCTCATTAAGAAGCCGGGGCGCCCTGCGGACTCTCCGTCCGCTTACCAACCCATCGTGCTGCTCGACGAGGTGGGCAAGCTCTTTGAAAGAGTTATTGCAGGAGGGGCCGGATTTGGCGGAGAGCCAGTTTGGTTTCCGCAAGGGGCGCTCTACGGTGGATGCCATCATGCGCGTGCGAGCCCTCACGACGGGGGATGCATTGGCCCGGGGTGGGGTCGTCTTGGCGGTGTCCCTAGACATCGCCAACGCCTTTAATACCCTGCCCTGGAGTTGCATCAGGGAGGCATTCCGGTATCACCGGATGCCGACCTACCTCTGTCGAGTGGTCGAGGCCTATCTGACGGACAGGGCCGTCATCTACCCCGGTCATCAGGTAGAGTGGAACCGGCGAGAGATGTCGTGCGGTGTCCCACAGGGATCGGTCCTGGGGCCGCATTTGTGGGACATCGGCTACGACTGGGTGCTGCGCGCCGACCTCCCTAGCGGCGTCAGCGTAGTATGTTACGCTGACGACACGCTGGTCCTGGCGCAGGGGAGGTCGCACCAGGCGGCGGCTGACTTAGCGACACGCGGGGTTGCGATAGTCGTGGAGAGGATCCGGCAGTTGGGACTCGAGGTGGCCCTGCACAAGTCCGAGGCCATGTGTTTTCATGGTCCTCGGAGTGCGCCACCGTCGGGTTCCGAAATAACGGTGGGAGGGGTTCACATCGTAGTCGGGTCGACGATGAAGTACCTGGGACTCGTCCTCGACAGCCGGTGGAACTTCGTGGAGCATTTCCGACGTTTGGCTCCCAGACTGGCACGGGCTGGGGCTGCCTTGAGGCGGCTCCTGCCCAATCTGGGGGGTGCAAACGCCTCCTGCCGGCGGCTCTACGCGGGGGTCGTGCGGTCCATGGCCCTTTACGGAGCACTGGTGTGGGCGCGTTCCCTAAGGCTGGGGCCAGCCGGCAGGTTGAACGCGTCCCAGAGGGTCATGGCCATCCGGCTAGTCCGGGGATACCGCACGGTCTCCCGGGAGGCGGCGAGCCTCCTTGCCGGATTGCCGCCGTGGGATCTGGAGGCAAAGGTCCTCGCGCACGTGTGGGAGTGGCGCGAGGAGGCGAAGCGCCGGGGCGTAACTCCGCTGCCGCGAGAAATCACGGTACAGCGGACAGAGCTCCGGCGGGATCTCATGGCGGCATGGAGAGCGCTACTGTCGCAACCCAGCGCTGGGCACGTCACAATTGCGGCGATAAGTCCCCTCTTTGAGGAGTGGTTAGAGAGGCGCCACGGCGTCCTCACCTTCCGCCTGACGCAGGTCCTCACCGGACACGGTTGTTTCGGGAGGTTCCTGTTTCGCATAAGGCGGGAGGAAACGCCCGGGTGTTACCATTGTGTGGATCGCCCGGAGGACACGGTGGAGCATACAGTGGAGGTCTGCCCGGCTTGGGCAGAGCACCGCCGTGTTCTCACGGAGGCGATCGGCGGCGGCGATCTCTCGCGTCCGAGCCTGGTCCAGGCCATGGTGCGGAGCGAGAGTTCATGGGAGGCCGTCACCTCCTTCTGCGAAGCAGTGATGCTCGCGAAGGAGGAGGCGGAACGCGTGAGGGAGAGGCAGCCTCACGCCCTCAGTCGCCGCAGGAGACGCCCTGGGCGGCGGGAATCGCGTGGCGATTTCCGGCCACCGTAGGCGCGGGCCTGCGGACGGTGAGCAGCGGGTAGCTCGCCGTCCGGTAAGGACCAGGCCCGAGTCAACGGCGCGTTGTGTTCCACGCGCGCCTCAAAGAGATGTCAGCAAGTGACGGGGTCCAATAGGGCCGACGCCGCTGGGGTCGCGGGTTGTCTGAAGGGGTTACCGCGGCCCTGGCATAGGCAACTGAAGAAACACGGGTGTGTTTTAGTCAGTAAAAGTCTGACACGCCCTTCCGCTCCACCCAGAGTGGGAGAAGTTATTTGATGATTTCCCGCCCTCAAAAAAAAAAAAAAAAAAAAAAAAAAAAAAAAAAAAAGTTCAACCCGAATTGCCGAATTTAGAAATTAGTCAAATTCTAAATTAACGCGAGCGAAGCCGTGGGCAAAAGCTAGTTACCTATAATAACCATGCTTGACAATCGGTTTAGTGGCCGCAACATCTCGAACTAATAATAATAAATTTATTACAGTTCAAGTAGTTAAGACATTGATTAATCCTCGGAATTACCTTGACGATCTCACTACGCATTTAAAAATTATGAATAACTTATGTAAACTAAACAATACATCAGTATTTGTTTTACTTCATCATTGGAGAATACAGATAAAGATAGTACATAATGTATTTCTAGTGTCAATGCAAATTAAACTTAAGGTCAGCTACTCAAGTCACATAAAGAAATGCAACGAGTATAAATCACACGCTCGTGAGACTACTGTTTTCTGTTTTTGTTTGAATCATGTTTGAATATTGTTTTCTGTTTTTTGTTGTACAACTAGTTATAGTAATTAATTCCATACAATTTATATTGATAACAATATCTTCGTGGCGCACGATCTGCCCGTACCTACTAAGATTGCTTGTGAATATGGATATTGAATTTCAAATAAATAAAATAATTCCTGCCAAACCAACGAATAAACAATGTTCTAAAATAGTCGCATATTATAATGTGTACATTGTGACATCTCAACATTAAGGGGGATGCGCCCTTCTCACGGAGGCAATCGGCGGCGGCGATCTCTCGCGTCCGAGCCTGGTCCAGGCCATGGTGCGGAGCGAGAGTGCATGGGAGGCCGTCACCTCCTTCTGCGAAGCAGTGATGCTCGCGAAGGAGGAGGCGGAACGCGTGAGGGAGAGCCAGCCTCACGCCCTCAGTCGCCGCAGGAGACGCCCTGGGCGGCGGGAATCGCACGGCGATTTCCGGCCACCGTAGGCGCGGGCCTGCGGACGGTGAGCAGCGGGTAGCTCGCCGTCCGGTAAGGACCAGGCCCGAGTGGACGGCGCGTTGTGTTCCACGCGCGCCTCAATGAGATGTCAGCAAGTGACGGGGTCCAATAGGGCCGACGCCGCTGGGGTCGCGGGTTGTCTGAAGGGGTTACCGCGGCCCTGGCATAGGCAACTGAAGGAACACGGGTGGGTCTTAGTCAGTAAAAGTCTGACACGCCCTTCCGCTCCACCCAGAGCGGGAGAAGTTAGTTGATGATTTCCCACCCTCAAAAAAAAAAAAAAAAAAAAAAGTGTAGCCCGCGAAATTCAAATTTTCTTACTTTTTTTTTGCAATTTGCAGGTCGGTGTCAGGCTGTATGTTTATCTAAATATGATTCGCGGCGATATCAAATATTTATTTATAGAATTATAATCATTAGAATCAGCAATAAAACTCCATAATTATGTTAGAATGGGCCTCAAATCTCATGTTTCCTAAAATTTACATTCACAATAATATGAACTTAGATAGTTGTAATTTGTTTTTTGTTGTTTGTATGTTTATTGTTGATAATTTTTATGATTATAATTCTATAAATAAATATTTGATACGGCCGCGAATCATATTTAGATCAACATACAAACTAATACTGACTTGCAAATTACAAAAAAAAACCGGTCAAGAGCGAGTCGGACTCGCGCACCGATGGTTCCGTTCCGATTTCTGAAAAAATGTGCTACTTAGAGACATCGTTTCATTTTTCATGTAATCTTTACATAAACTTCTATTACATAGATCTTTACATAAACTTTTCTTTTTACATTTTTCATCAAAAGTCGAAAACTATGTGGCCCAAAAAAAACTAAAAAATAGTTTGAGAATTTGCAAACAGCGTTCTTTCATGATACCCCCTCATGATCTAGTAGCCCAACTTTAAATTTTTAAGACCCCCTTTCAGTCCCTGTTGAAAATAAATATAAATAGTTTTATTTCTTTCTTATTTGCAAAATAGTTGGGTAAACGTCATCTAAAACTATTCTAAATTTCAAGTTGTTAGCATTAGTAGTTCTTGAGATATCCAGCTGTGACAGACAGACAGACTGAGTCACACGATAAGGGTTTCTTTTTTACCATTTTGGTACGGAACCCTAAAAACGTAAGAAATTTTGAATTACGCGGGCTACCCTGGCGCATTAAATCCAACTAAAGCAAAGCGCGCGCTCATTGGTCAAATCAAATAGCTCGCTCTTCCCCGGCTTACTGTTACACCGCGATTTTCGTCTTCGCGAAATCATCCCCACAGATTGCAGGAAAGCAAGAGAAAAGATATTACACATCAAAACTTTTATTAAAGTAACGAAAATTTATCTGTCTTTAAAGTATGAACAATCGTTGGATTGTAGCACATTGACTACCCAATACCCCAATACAAACAGTTTTACCTATATGTATTGAATTCTTATAATAGGTGAACGGCATATGCTCATGTAAATGCATCATACCGGATACACAAGAGACGGGGCTTGCCCTAATCCTTGCACCCGGTACTATATTCTGACGTCATAGTTCGCCAAGTATATACAAATAATGGCTGCACGTGCATTGTTGAAATAATTTCCTTATTACCTACGTAGATTTACTTGACTATAGACAAATTTTTGTGATGTTATAGATGCTATACCACTAGATCCTATACTAATAAATGAGCAATATTTGTAATCACGTTCTCGAAAACGGCTCTAACAATTTCGATGAAAGTTGCAATATGGGGGGTTAAGGTGTCAAAAAATGGATCTAGGTCTCATATCTGGAAAAATTCGTTTTCTCTATTTTCAGCCGAGCAGAGTTCGGTCGACCATAGGGGCAATTCTCGTATTTTTAACAACGTTCGCAATCTCAATACTCAATACTCAATTATTTATTGCATTCCATATGTAAAACAAAAAGATGGTGTAATACAGTAAAATATCAATATGGACCCTATCGGGCACAGCAAAAATTGAGAGAGAGGGCAAGTACTTAATAGTTGCAATTTAATTAATTCTATATTATTATAAATTATAAAAAGTATTTAATTGGGTGTATAAATTATATAAGTATCTATATTATTACGTTTATGTATATAAGTATAGTATATTAGTTATTTTAATTTAATGTATTGCATATGAATAGTGTAGGTAATTATTATGAATATCTTAGAAGTAAGTACCTACTTAATTCCATTATTATTAAATTATGTTATTATTTATATTTCATATTTTCATATTTATATTTGATTTTCTATAAGTATTTTCTATATTTCATATTATATTATATTATTATCTATATTTCATGATGTTTGGTGTATAAGACAAAGAATAATTTCATTTTGCATATGAATAGTGTAGGTAATTATTATGAATATCTTAGAAGTAAGTACCTACTTAATTCCATTATTATTAAATTATGTTATTATTTATATTTCATATTTTCATATTTATATTTGATTTTCTATAAGTATTTTCTATATTTCATATTATATTATATTATTATCTATATTTCATGATGTTTGGTGTATAAGACAAAGAATAATTTCATTTTGGAATTGATTTGCCATCTAAAAACTCCTTTACTGAGTAGTATTCTGATTCCAGAAATTGTTTCAATTTATTAATAAATACATTTGTTTTATTTACTTCTCTAATGTCTTTTGGCAATTTGTTATAAACTTTTATGGACATAACTAAAGGGCTGGCTGAGTGCATTTTGAGTCGGGATTGAGGTATGTTTATTTTGTTTTTGTTGTGACGAAAAGTGTATCTTGTTTGTGTTTCTTAGCAAGTGGTGTACAATTCTGGGTGTTTTCTGACAAATTTACATAATTCTAAAACATATAAAGATGGAAGTGTGAGTATTTTGTGTTTTCGGAAGTGTGGTTTGCAGCTATCTGTTTGTTCTATATTGGTTATTATTTTGTTCAATAAATATGGTTTGTGAATCTGTACTGTTACCCCACAGCATGACCCCATAGCTGAGCCATGCCTGGGCATATGCGTAGTAAGTGACAAGTGCAGTTTGCAGGTTGGTAGTTTTCTTTATTTCGCGTAGGGCATAACAGAATTTTGATAGTTTTGCTCTTACTTTCTGTATGTGGGATTTCCAATTTATGTGGGTATCTATAGACAAACCTAGGAGAGTAAATTCATTTACTTGTTCCAATTTTGCATTATTATAAATGAAATTTAGTTCTAATGGGGATTTTTGATTGTGATGAAAGTAATTAATTTTTGTTTTTGTGAAGTTAATTTCTAAATTATGGTTATCCATCCAGTTTACAGCTGTAGAAAGAAGGGAATTTAATTTGGCATTTATGTTGTCATCGTTCCGACATGAGGTGAGCAGAGAGATATCGTCCGCAAATAGAACACATGGTCCATTTATAATTTTAGGAAGGCCATTGATATAGATAAGAAACATCAAGCAGTCTACCACACCTCCTTGGGGAATGGACGCGTTAACTGCTTTGGTGTCGGATCTCATTTTAATTATTTCATTTGTGTTGTTATCAAAATATTCAATTTCTACTATTTGTACCCTATCCCTTAAGTATGATGCGAACCATTCATGAGCTTTTCCTCGTATTCCTACCCCATGAAACTTATCTAATAGTATTTTAAATTGAACCTTATCATAGACTTTGCTCATATCGAGCAGCATACCTATGGCGTAGTTTTTATCTCATCTCAGTCTCAATCTGTCAAAAATAGTATAGCGTTTACCTATATTTTTGACATTTTATTGAAGCTGGCATGAGATTGTGAACGTTTTTAGGCACGAGAATTGGCCATCAGGTACTGATTAGTAATAGTACTTAGGGTGATTTAGCTGTGTATGTATCCCTAGCATATAAAAGAATAAAAATACTTTATTTGTCAAACATGCGTTTACATAAACTGACTAATCAGTCATGCAATGTATTAAATTAATAGATGTAGTGAGCGTCCATGTATATGCTTCCCGTTTTGATAAGCTAATACGTGGATAATAGAACCTACAGTATTGATTCTCCTTCACAATCCATCCAAAGATCGCTTTTAGCCATAAGACCGCCCATTGTGTCACCCTGTGTAAAATTTCAACATTCATATAATTATGTAATGTTTATGGCGTGCATAATAAAGAGTATTCGATCTATCTATCTAATACAACTGCTACAGTACCATTTTTTTTTGTTAGCTTATTTTGTGTCCTACTGCTTTGCAAAGGCCTCTCCTTTTTCCTTCCAAACCTTTCAGTCTTGTTCGATCTCTGGCCATGTTGGCCCTGTAAACATGATCGGCACCCTAATTGCGTAACATACCATCAATTCTAAATCTGAATCACATTGACACAATCTGAATCATTTTGAAGCAAATCCATTGCTTCATATGTTTGAAAAATTTGTCTACTCGACAACGTAAATAACGCAATTAATGCTGTTGAACTCTCAACTAATCCAGGTCATGGTATACCCATATGAAAAACATCCAAATCCGTTCAGCCGTTTTAGCGTGAAAGCGTAACAAACAAAGTGAGTTTGTCACTTTCGCACTAATAATATTAGTTAAGATTAGGATTAGGATGTGTGATTTTTATAATTATCAATATTATGGTTTAATTTAATGTACTATAATGAGCTTTACCTGAAAATAAATGAATTATTACTAATTAACAAGTCACGAACTTAGATGAAAATATCTACCGAAATCTTTAACGATGTAGGAAAGGAGAATGGGCGCTTTTGTATGGGCTCCGTCCCCAGACTGTTTCAAGACTGTATCAAATTGAGCGATACGTCATTTTAAAGCTCATTAGAATGGCTTTATTTTATTCTATGACACCAACCATCGCACTCTTGCAGGGAAAGACCTACGAATGATTACATTTTTTTTTTCAAAAAATGTGATTTTCGCTTATTATACCATCGTCCACCTGTTTTGTCTTGCAGATATCCTGGAGTATGCCTACACTATGCTATCTATTCAAAGTGCGATGGAGCGAGATATGATCGAAGTCTTAACATATTTATGTGTCTGTTATGACAGTTAGCTTATGCCATCAATAACGAAACTCGTGCAAAGAAGATACTATGAATCTTTTTTTTTTCTTAATGATATTATGTTTAGCATAAACAGTTTTTCGTATATACCTATTATTTTATGTAGCGTTCTTTGCGGTGCAGCTACTAGTCTTGTGTTGCGCCTTTATCGCCACACATGCACACTTGACTTTTCAACTTTTCCCCACCTCCGTAGCTCTACGTTGATGTCATGGTGAGGCTTGCGCGCTCCGAACTCCAAGTCTGTGCCGGTAGAGTTTACTTTGCCGAAACAGGTCTAGGGTGAGGAGCCAGACCAAGAGAGATACAGAAAACCGCAGGGCAGCGTGTGGCAAGCTATTGGGAAAGTAGCGACCCCACGGACCCTATCTCCCGGGAGAAGTCTTGTTCCTCACCTCTGGCTTGCTTTTATTGACCGGCTGGAGTGAACACTGACGGGAACAGAGCTCCCACCTCATTCTTGCCTTTATTGACCGGCTTGAGTGGAGATTCGCAAGAGCAAACGTGAAGGAAGTATTCCAGTAAGTGCTTGTAGGAATCTTGACCAGCTTCCGGGCTCTGTGATTGTTCTGAGAGCCGTGGAATACCTCTCCACTCCTCAAGCACATCAGGATATGTTGCCCTCTTGTCGCTACGTCACTATTTGCTAGCGACCGTTTCCGGGGTCCCATTATTGAGTGTGCCCGCTGCTCCGCTTACCGACCCATCGTGCTGCTCGACGAGGTGGGCAAGCTCTTTGAGTCATTGTGAACCGCCTCGTCGGGTAGCTAGTGCAGGAGGGGCCGTATTTGGCGGAGAGCCAGTTTGGTTTCCGCAGGGGGCGCTTTACGGTGGACGCCACCATGCGCGTGTGAGCCCTCACGACGGGAGATGCTGTGGCCTGGGGTGGGGTCGTCTGGGCGGTGTCTCTAGACATCGCCAACGCCTTCAATACCGTGCCCTGGAGTTGCATCAGGGAGGCACTCCGGTGGATCGCCCGGAGGACACGGTGGAGCATACAGTGGAGGTCTGCCCGGCTTAGGCGGAGCACCGCCCTGTTTTCATGGAGGCGATCGGCGGCGGCGATCTCTCACATCCAAACCTGGTCCAGGCCATGGTGCGGAGTGAGAGTACATGGGAGGCCGTCACCTCCTTCGCGGTTGGCGAGTAGTAGGTAGCTCGCCGTCCTGTAAGGACCAGGCCCGGGTCGACGGCGCGTTGTATTCCAGGCGCGCCTCAAAGAGATGTCAGCAATGATGGGGTCCAATAGGGCCGATGCCGCCGGTGTCGCGGTCGCCGGAGTTGTTCGAAAGAGATACCGTGGCCTTGGCATAGGCAACTGAAGGAACACTGGTGGGTTTTAGTCAGTAAAAGTCTGACATACCCTTTCGCCCCACACAGAGCGGGCGAAGTCATTAGATGATTTCCCATCCACAAAAAAAAAGTCACCCCCTGCCATTTCATCTGTGTATTGTATAAAAACATTGGTCAGGCAGGGGCCATAGTCTTTCCATAGTTCTAGGTAACCATTCCACAGCCACCCAAACCCAAAGCCCAATATGTTTTGTTTCCATGTTCTGCAATAGTCCTGCACCAACCAGGGGTTGTCCTTGGGTGCACTTACATAGTGCACCCAAGGACAACCCCGCATACAGGGATAATCGTCGGTTGGAAAATTGTCTATCGTAATTGTAATCTCGTTCGGGTTCACCCGCCCTCTGACGTTCTTCACCCTGATGCGATGACGCCTCTAACATTTTGTGCACATGGTTATACTTGCTACGTTACTGTAGAAGTTAGAAATAATATTATTAAAAAATAAAATTAAAATTATTCATGGTTCCTTCCCTGCACGAGTTTCGTTGTTGGTGTCATACAAGAAAATAAAGCTATTGTTATGATCTTTGAAATGACGTATATCACATCTTGATACACCACTGGGGACGGACCCGCCCATTCTCCTTTTAAAATGAATTAACCTAACTTTCATGTTCCGTTTCAGATTTTGTTAATAAACATTATATTATTTTCAACAGGAAGATAAATGGGTTTGGGGATACGCAGAAGTTACTAATCCAACGAGTAAACCAGTGAGTAATTTGTCCTTATTACACCAAGTACCTTATCCCCATTTAAACGATATGTAGTATGTAGTAGGTACTCTAACACTTAAAAGATACTTACATTTAAAAACACTTTTCCAGAATGTTCCACCTAATCCAGACCGGACACATGACAAAATTAAGGACCCTTGCACGCCCTACGATCCACCGAAACCTAACTTCAGTGCACCAGGACGACGGATCTGTGAAATAAGTAAGACGAAGTTTTTAACCAAGACTTTCTAGGCCATGATCCACCCAGGATTGTATAAAAGATGATAAAGCTAGGAAGAAAGTAAAGTCACACATATCGAGTAGATGGGTGAGATAGTAGCGAGACAGTGTCTCGGGCGAGTGCACTGTCTCGCCCTCAGTGCGTATGTTATAGGCAGAAATGTACCGAGCACTCGGCCGAGATCACTGTCTCGGCCAAAAATTAATTTTCCCCGAAATGAGACCTAGCTAGATCGATTTTTCGCCCCCATAAACCCCTTTATTGCAACTTTCATCGAAATCATTACAGCCGTTTTTGAGAACAAGCTGCCTTGGTAGGACTGGTTGTCAGACTTTCGGGCTTCTGACGACCCGTAACGACTGTCAAAGATTCATGAATTACAGCCAGAATCAAGGGCTTAACGTGCTTTCCGAGACACGGAGGAGTCTCGATATATAAAGATGTTCACCCATCCACGGACAAACCCCGGCAAGCGTAGCTTAACCTGATGGATCGAACCGTGCGGCTGTTATTACTTAGCCACGAGCTCGTCTCTCACTTTCGCATTTATAATATTAGTAATTAAGATTAGGATTAGGATGTGTGATTTTTATAATCAATATTATGTTTTAATTTAATGTAATGTAATGGACTTTGCCTGAAAATAAATGAATTATTATTAATTATTAAGAAGTCACAACTTAGATGAAAATAACTAGCTAAATCTTTAACAATGCAGGAAATTTTAATATTTCTGTCTTGTTCCAGAATGCTACGAATACATTTGGGAATTAAACACTAGACATGAAAGCAATCTAAGATCAGAAGAATGTAAGTGACAACTATTATTTTTTTATGAAACTTACGCTCATAATACATAAGTTAAAACTACTCTAATCATGGACAGTGAACTGCACGTCCATTGTAACAATTCTGTAGAGGTTTTCTTTGATCAAGTTTTATTACATAAGTGCGGTTGCAAATTATTTTGGCAGGTATGAGAGAATTGGAAAAATCTAATCCAAATTTCATCCCACCTTTGGGCGTTATCGGAGGACGAATAACTGAGCCTGGCGAGTTTCCACACATGGTGAGTAGTTTCTGGTACCTTGCCTCATCTACTGGCTGACCCTTATTTCACTACATTAAGTTAGTTGAAATAATAATAAATTTATAATAAAATTTATTCAAAAATAAAAATGGGTAAAATACAGTAGAAATGAAAAAATGAATTAAATGAATACTGTATGTATGTTCCTACTTGTTAACTAAATACCAGGGTGCCATAAAATAAGAGGTGTTCAATTATAGCAGTTCTCTATTTTCATTAATTTTCTCATTGCTTTTATACATTCTTTATTTTCATTATTTTCTTGTTTTTTAGGGTTCCGTACCAAAATGGTAAAAAAAGTCTGTCTGTCTGTCACAGCTTGATATCTCAAGAACCACTAATGCTATCCACTTGAAATTTGGAACAGTTTTAGATGACATTTACCCAACTATTTTGCAAATAAGAAAGAAATAAAAATATTTATATTTTTTTTGTAAGAGGTACTGAAACGGGGTCTTAAAAATTCAAAGTGGGGCTACTAGGGCATGTGGGCTATCAAATGAAAGAACGTTGGTTGCACATTCTTAAACATTTTTTCATTTTTTTTAGGTTGCATAGTTTTCGACTTTTGATGAAAAATGTAAAAAAGAATACCGTCCCCCTCCCCTTCTCCGAAGTTCGCAAAGGGAAAAATCTGAAATTATTCTGTGTGATAGAAGTTCATGTAAAGATTACTGGAAAAATAAAACGATGTCTATAAATAGCACACTTTTTCAGAAATCGGAACGGAACCCTCGGTGCGCGAGTCCGACTCGCTCCTGACCGGTTTTTTTTTTTGTGTTCCTACTGGTAACGTGTTTGAACCAAAAAAACCGTGTGTTGTTGTGTGGGTGTATGTTGTATGAATTTTTGAACACTGTGGCTGATAGGATCTCATCCCCGCTTTGGAGGTCCTTTATTAAATCAGTAATTTAAAATTAATTTACATAACTTTAATTATCATTTTTTTTTTTTTTTTAATCATAATATAAACTTGTATCTGTGCATGTATGGATCAATATCTGAAATAAAATATTTTAATTTATATATTTTATTTATATACCAGGGAGCCATAGGCTGGCAGGCCTCAACAGGCACATGGGTGTTTAAATGCGGCAGCTCCCTCATCAGCTCCAAGTTTGTGCTGACGGCGGGTCATTGCTCTCGTGCTTCTGACAGAGACACGACTATTGCTGATCCTGTGCCGAAGATCGTCAGGTTGGGGACAAGAATATTATTGACGTGGTCAGTTTTATACCATAGTTAAATTTCCTCTACATACTTACCCAAATAGAGGTTTGCCGTACCATCTCCATTTGGTTTTTGCGTACATATACCTTATTTTGTATTCTTATATTATGATAATTTTAATGTTTTCTGAAGGATAAGAGATGCCGCTAACTTCTTTTGGTTATAAATTGTGATCTTTATCAGAATAAAAAATTAAAATATCTAATCATGTTATATTTTCACGAGAACATTATATTATACTGATTCCTGTTTTAGTACGCAAACGGCGTCCTGCCAACGGACGCAAAGATCATCAACATTATAGTGCACCCAGAGTACCATCCTCCGAAGAAATACTACGACATAGCTCTGATGGAGCTAGAAGACCACGTAGTCTTCAGCAAGTACATCCAGCCAGCGTGTTTGTGGACCAAGTTCAATACTAGCAGCCTGGGAACAGAGGCTACCGTCACTGGGTGGGGCGTTGTGGACACTAGTAAGAAGTAGTTTTTTTATTATTATTTGTATTAGTATATTCATACCTGTATGCTGTGTCTTTCTAAAGTTCTGACATATTTACGTCTGCCTACCTTATGTCCTTTTCATGTCCTGACTATGTTTTAAATAATTCACATTTGTTGTTTGCAGTCGTTATTGAAGCAGTTGAAAATTTATTTCCTTGCACCAGTTTCGCAATTTATATGGAAGTCTAATGATGATCATGTGTGCCTAATAGCCTAATGATGATCATGTGTGCCTAATAGCCTAATGGTGCTGTTTTTCTTATCAATTGCCTCGTTTCAATATGTTTATCTTTAATAATAACAAGATCATTGGGAGTTTATTCTGTCTTAAGCTGGGTACAGATTATTTGCTACGCAACAGGCAATGCAACACGACGGCCTTCGCGCACGCTGCGCGCTTCAATGCGAACGTCTGTTCCCGGCAGTGCTTCATCCCAGTCGTCATCGCCAGCCATTTTTAAAATCACATTCCACGTACTCAAAGCGTTCGTCTAAAAAACTGACGATTGGCGGGAACTAACGAGCGTGCTACAAATACATGCAGCGTGCGAGCAGTGCGCTCGTGAACACATTAAAATGTACGAAAATATTGCATTGCATGTCACCTTACATGTTGTGTTGCAAATAATCTGTACCCAGCTTTACTTTATCAAATTGATTTGACAAACATTTTAACATTAGTGATGTGTGATTTTCCTGTTCTGCTGTTTTCAAAATATTACAGGGTTTGACTATTTTTGTCATCTTCGTTCGTAGAGGCAATTTATATGTATTTTTTGCTAAACTTTACCCGGTATTACAATCTCACAATGTCACAGTCGGCCGAACAACCTCCCCCGAGCTGCAAGCCGCAGTGGTAGACTTGATGGATACCAGAGTCTGTGACCAGCTGCTCAAGCCGTCATGTAACAGGAACTGGTGCAGCGTCAGCGATGGCCAGATCTGTGCTGGGAAGCTGGCGGGAGGAGTTGATGCTTGTCAGGTAAATGGTTTCTTCATCTATGAGTTCAATGAGTCTCTGAAGATGATGAATTGATTACATATGGTAAGAACAGTCGGTAAAAACAGTCATCTATAAATATCGACATAAACCCATGACTGGAAGTTGCTGCAAAGATGATGCATGAAATAAGAATAATTTATTCAAATTTCAAAATTTAAAAATTAATTAATTATTTGAAATTGTTTCAATCAGCAACTGGATCATAGTATTAGGTACATTAAAATAAAAATTACTAGAACTATAAATAAAAATCAGACAAAAACACAACACACAATTACGATTATTTCATTTTATTTTTATTTATTTTTTTATTATACAGGGTGTCTCAAACGTAGTGTTCCAGTAAAATGGGGTAAAGCGGAGGTGGTCAGCTGTCATTTAAAAATTTAAAAGTTGGGATATTCTGAACAGACGTTAATTTAATAATTTTCAAGAAATTTCACAGTTTCACTTGAATTTTTCGTTCCTGTGAATAAAATTTTCAACGTAGCGAGTTCAAATCTGGCTGAAAGATGCCTTGATAGTGTAGGTACCTACATTATTATGTTCTTATTTACGTTCAGTGTGGCTCTGCAATGCTTCAAATTTAATTTTTACTTGTCTGTTCCAACTTTTTACTAAACTTGCTAAGGACAGACAGAAAATGTACTACCTATCATCCGTACTTTTAAATTTTTAAATGATTGGTGGCCACCTCCACTTTACCCCATTTGCCTTTGGATCACTACGTTTGGGACACCCTTTATACCAGAGCCTTCTAGAACATGATGGTGACTGCAGCCCTACCAATCCAGATACGAGTAATAAGCCGTAATACTTACTACTTGTAACTACTAAGTATTCAAAATCATTTTTTTCTTCAGGGAGACTCCGGCGGACCTCTTCAAGTACAGATTCCTCTCCCGGTCACGACGGAAGGCAACATGCACTACATCGTCGGCGTGACGTCATTCGGCATCGGCTGCGCGCTGCCCAACCTGCCCGGGATCTACTCCAGAGTGTCCATGTATCTGGATTGGATCGAGTCTGTTGTTTGGTATCAATGATATTTTTGAAAATAAACGATTATCGCTTCTGACTATCTGTATGGAAAATCAAAACGTACGAGTGTAAATAAATGTACGTGTTTTTTGTAAATTGTACTTACTATTATAAAATTGTATTGTTCATGAATCGTTTTTATATAAATTTGTAATAAATTATTTTTTTAAATCTACATTATTGTGGTTTTTGTAATGATATTAGATGGCAAGCATGCCGACGGCTCACCTGTTGCAAAGTCCTGTCACAGGCAGATTGTATGATTCGTAAGCTCTCGCCTTAGATATTAGACATCTAGATCGAGCCACAGCGGGGCCGGTCATGAGACAACAATATAGTACTTTTTCTAGGTTATGTGGTATGAGAAATGAAGTTTAACGTAAGAAATCTTCCATATTTTGGAGTGAAACCCATCTCAATACATACGCAAAATGCAAAAAATGTCCAAAAAAGTTAAATTATCCGACGCAAGATAAATTTTGTAACAGTGAAAGCACTTTGTTTGGCTAACATTCAAAAGTTCGCCAAGCAAATATACGACACGCCGTAAGAGACAGAAGACACGATGATTTGTTTCAATTTTCCTACTAATTTCATATATATGTGTCTCACTTCCACACTTCACACTGCAATCATGGCAACGTCTAGAGGTTTAATGCTATGGTTTATTGTCATTGGCGCTCGCAGTTATGGAATATGTAGAAGGCAAATTGGCAACTCGTCCAATTGTTATTGCGAGATTGATTGTTATATACGTTCGGTTGAAACTGTGACCAACCAAGCGCGAGGCGAATGGGTCGCATTAACTAAGCCAGGGCACCCCGTCCAAATGGGTTAGGTTAGGTTAGAACTGACACCAATCGCGTGCAAGCCGAGCGAGCGAAGCGAGCGGTACGACGGCAGCAATCGACGAGTGCTTTAAGAAATAGAACTAAATATACTACAATAAAATATGCTGCCTATCGGACCTCCACAACTCAGAGGGTAATATGATAGGCCCTTGGTAAGACTGGTTTCAGACTTTCGGGCTTCTGAGGACCAGTAACGAATGTCAAAGATCCACGAATGACAGCCACAACATCTTAACGTGCTTTCCGAGGCACGGAGGCGTCTCGATATGTAAAGATGGTCACCCATCCACGAACCAACCCCGGCAAGCGTAGCTTAACCTGATGGATCGACCCGTGCGGCTGTTATTATTAGCCACGAGCTCCTAGCAAGGCAATTTACCCATATTTTTATTTTTTTGGCCTTTGGCATATTTCATAACTGCGAGCGTTTTAAAACGGACGTCGCCGTCAAGTCGTGTTGTGTCAAGTCGTAAAAAACGAGCGACGCAGGGGGCCTACTCCCTAAGCATGAAGGCCGTAATTTCGGCCTTCGTTACGGGCGTTTCTTACTCCGTATCACCTACGGATGGATGATTGGTTCGGGGCCCGAACGAAGTATGAATGACAACATGATTTGCCAGTTGTCCCTACTCCCGATGTGTTGTTGCCCGTCCGAAAAATTTAACTTATACACTTGTTTTAATTGTCAGACGGACGGATAAACGGACGGACGGAAAGACGGACGGACTTAGGGAGTAGGCCCCCCGGCCGGGTCACTAGTATAATTATATTTTAGTGTTAGATTGTGTATTGTAGTTATCGAATATTGGTCACAATAAGCGTGTTGTCAATGGTAGACCAAGACCAGTTGGATACCGACAGTGACACAAGTGGAACTTCTGAACTAACAATATTATTTTGTTGTGACTCGTCATCATCGGTCCAGTTAGCATTAAAATACCTTTCATGATGTACGTAATGTACGTATTCTTAAAGTGTGTATCGTGTGATACAAACGTAGGTGTCCGCGATTTTAGAACTACATTTTTATTTAACTCGTCGCACGCCAATTAGCAGACACAATAGATTTTTTATTGATATCTGCACACCTGGGTGTCAATCGACGTTTAAAGAGTTAATCAAAATAACAATTATAGTCCTGTTAATGTGCCTCAAATGGGTGAACATGATATTATTATATAAGACAGTGGAAATATAGTTTTTATTAACATGAGTGAAAGTGAAAAAGGAATCAAGTGCTACATAGTGATATTAATTTTATTTATTACAAGTAATTTGGTTTATTAAATTATACTTTAGTTTGATTAACTTCTTAATTAAGTATTTTATTTATTTAATTTAACCATTTATACACATACAAGAAGAAAGGAACAGAAAAATACGTAAAAAGGTGATGCTTATGTCTAAAGAAATCTCTTCCAGCAAATCTGTGAAAGTACATAAGAGACGTAGGCAACGTGTCTATGAGTAGAAGAGAAAACAAAATAAAGTCAAAAAATTATTATTTATAATTAGTCAGTGCTAAATAAATATATTTTCTTTCTTTCTTTCTTTCTTTTATAATAATTTATTTTTCACTAACACATTATGAGAGAGAAAACAAAATAAAATCAAAAAATTATTATTTATAATAATTTCTTTTTCACTAATACATTATGAGAATATACTTACAGTATACTTCTAAAATAAATATCAGTATAATATACAGGGTGTTAGTGTAAACAGTGGCAATATTTTAAGGAGTCATTGTGCTCATCATTATGAACAACTTTTACTATCGGACCAAACCTGAAATCGCGAACAAAAAATCAGCTATTCAGTACATTTATATTCGCATAATTCGTCAAAATGTAGGGAACACCAGAGGGGCAATTCTCGTATTTTTAACAACGTTTGCAATATCATCTCAAGACTCAATCTGACAGAAATTGTATAGCGTTTACCTTCATTTTTGACATTTTGATTGACGCTGGCATGAGATTGTGAACGTTTTTAGGTACGAGAATTGCCCCTCAGATTTAAAAAAATAATTTAATGTTACAGTATCTTCGGCCCAACTTCGGTTCCGAAATGATTACTACATTAAAAACCCCACTGAATTAAACGTAAGTTCTAACATTTTTATTTATTTTATTTTACAAATGTTAAGAATCATAAAAGTGTGGATATAGTTCGACATGAGGGATCTCTTACTCTGGTTCTTAACATTCGTCGCAGGTTGTAAATACCGCGACCATTACTGTTGGTGTAAATAGACTGAGTCATACCGGAAAAAAAGTAAAATTTCAACATCTATATCTACAGGGTGACATTGAAAACATGCGACAAAATTTAAGGGGGTGTTCTACGCATCAATATGAACAACTTTTACTAAGGGACCAACATCGAATTCGCAAAAAAAAAAATTACCTTCCCATATTATAGTTAAAGGTCGAAGGTCGGATTTTTTTTTGCGAATTCGAAATTGTTCACATAGTAAAAGTTGTTCATATTGATGCGTAGAACACCCCCTTAAATTTTGTCGCATGTTTTCAAAGTCACCCTGTATAATTTTTATGGTGTGCATAATAAAGAGTACCTATTCTATCTATCTATCTAGTTGGGAAAAACCTAGGCAGATGATGACATGGCATGGTATTTCAACAAATATAGGACGACTCACGCTAGACCGTGACGGGTCCGAGCCGAGTGTCGGCCGTAGCACGTTGCATTGTCCGTTGCTCGGCCGTCACTCTATACCGAGCGGCAACCGGGTGACGGCCGAGCAACGGACAACGCATGTATGGTGAATGATTAACGAAATGAAAGATTGGATTACCTTTCTTTGAGACATTACTCAAGAGTCGACTGGCTGGGGAGACTCGCCATCGCTTAATTGCCAGGGCTAATTTTTAATCTTAATTTCAATACTCAATACTTTATTTGCATTCCACAATGTGTATAGGATGGTAATTTAAAAATATGTGATCATTATGGACCCTGTCGGGCACAGCAACAATAGTAGGAGAGAGGAAGCTTTGAAACTTAAATCTAATATTACTTAAATCTAGCTTAAATCTGATATTATTGCTTACTGAACTTATATAATAATTATAATAATATATTCATTTAATCGGTACCAAGTCCCAATAAATAATAATCAAAATACATAAAATTCATTCATCATTAAAATAAAACATTAAAATTAGAAGTAGTCACAAAACGATAAATTAAAATTGAATTATTCATTAATATTAAATCTGACTAGATGTCACTAACACTAGAACAAAATCATTATTGTCGGATGTGTTGATAACTTACATATTTTTATCATTTAAATATTCATTAATACTGTAATAGCATTTTTTTATTAAAAATTGTTTTAATTTTTTATAAATATATTAATTTTGTCTTCTTTCTTTAATAGTTCAGGTAGTTTGTTATATATTTTTATTGACATTACATAGGGACTTGTAGAATGTATTTTTAGCCGAGAAGTGGGAATGTTTAGTCTTGTTTTATGTCGGAGTGTGTAACGTGACTGTATGTCTTCGCGATTTGTATAAAATTCTTTATGTTTACGAACAAATTTGCAATTTTGAATTTTTATTAAACTTTTTTTTCCTTTTTTTTACATATTTCTCACAAGAAGCAACAAGAATAATAAGATAAGATAAATGTTTATTTCTCACCACAATATTATTGAAAATACACAATACACCATGAATACATTATTTGAATATTGTGGGAGACTGGTGCCTGAGCTAAGCTCTAGGCCTGTATTTCAGGACACCAGGTCTCCGCCCTTTTACAAAATAAAACTTTTTATGTATGTACTTGTACACTGACAAAAATTTAAAAGATAAAAAAAGAAAAATCAAGATTTTGTAAATATTGGTGGCTCGAATGAAAATTTCAAACTTTACATATACTTAAGCTAAACTTTTTTTTTTTTTTTTTTAATTAGTGTTACTTGTGTGTGGAAGAGTGTGAGGGTGTGTGAATGGGGGCGTGTGTGTGTGTGTGTGTGTGTGTGTGTGTGTGTGTGAAGTGGTGTTGGTCTGAGCGAGTGACGTGCGGGTGTGTGTATGTGTGTTAGGCGCTTTTTTGGGCGTGCGTGACTGAATGAAAGTGTTATATATTATTATGTGACCTAAAGGTACCTAACTTGACTTGTGAATGTTGATGCAAGTAGGTTTGTACATAATAAGGTTATAGCTATAGCTACGATATTACACCATATAGGTAAGTAAGTTTTCAGTATCCTCATAATTAAGTTGTTGTAGTAAGGCAGTAACTTTCTTTTTGCACATAGTTTTAGTGAGGTTAACTATAGGTGACATTCTGTGTATTTTGTTGTATAGAAAACAACCTAGGTGGCAAAAGAACCGTTTTGAAAACTGAGTAGTAGATTGATGTGTTAGACGGCGGTCTACGGGGGTGTACCGTCTTTTGCGATGTGTGGCAATGGGATGATAGGTAAGTAATGAATGCTGTTTTAATACGATGTTAAGAATAAAAATAAAATTAAAATTTAGCAAATAGCAAATTAGCAAATAATGTACCCAGGATGGTGTAATACTTATCTTGATTTAAAACAGTGTCCGGTGGAGTTTCTTGCCCGTTCTTCTCCATAGAGACCTACGTTTTGGAATCGGCAACTAGCTTCAATTTTCTGACTAACTGACCGACTCTTTAACAATTCAAAAGTGCCTGTAATTGGTTTGATTGAAATAAATGCCTAGAGTTTATAGAGGTATGAGTAACAGGGTGTAAAGTTCACTCATACTCCATTGAAAAGGGAGGATCCTCTGACCAGACGGGTGTCGTGTCTGGTGGGCAACAGACTGCCCGATGATCGATGTCGGGACGTTGTATACCCATATGCTAGACGCGCGGTAAACTCTGATTGCGCGATGCAGGATTTTGCGTGACGACGCTCTGTCGTCACGCAAAATCCTGTCGCCATAAGTTTGAGTTTGAGTTTGGTTGGGTTAAGTTGAGTGGACTGGCTGACTTGAATCATAATACAGTACTTTGGGGTTTACTTACTGGATTAGATTTTTTTTTTTCAGGAAAACGCTGAATGGGTTTGGGGATATGCAAGTCCTGAGAAAATTGTAAGTTTAGTTGTCATTTTATTGTGAGATGGTCTTGTCGATCTTCGCAGGGTGGCTGGTAGCAGCTGGATGAGAGTTGCTGAGAGTCGATTGAATGGCGTGCAACAGGAGAGGCCTATGTCCAGCAGTAGACTGCTGTAGGCTGATGATGATGGATGATGATGAGCCTGAAGGTACCTACTGTCCCAATGCCTGCATTGTGACAGTACAGGCAAGTACATTAAAAGTGTAAAGAGGGAAGTGAGGCCTTTCCCTCCCCCTCCATTCATCCCCCCCCTCCCTCCTTCTCTTTTTCCTTTTTCTCTTCGTTTTCTTCTCCTTCTTTATCGGGTTTCCTTTAAAATATAAAACATTATTTAAGTGACATCAAGTTAATCTAGTTTTTATCTAAACGTACATTCACTATAATATACATAATAATAATTAGTGATTACTAGTCAAATATATTCGAAGGACGTTGCAAAAAAGTCGAGTGGAGTTGAGTTGTTTTATATATTGTACTAGCTTTTGCCCGCGGCTTCGCCCGCGTGGAAGTCGGAAAATATCCCATGGGAACGTACATGTGGAAAACATAGGGCCGTCCGATATAACTGTGCAAACTCAAATCGCTACGATATATCGTTACCGTGTATAGTAAGCATAAAGCTACCAGTCGGCATGATTTTTTCCGACATCTTCAACAGTCGTCGTCATATTTCAGCCAATTTACACAAAACCATAATGAATTACACCGAATCACTCCGTTCATTGGAGAAAACCGTATGAAAATCCGTTCGGTACTTTTTGACATTATCGCATTCAAACAGACACACTTACGCGGCGGGGGGACTTTGTTAATTACTTAAAATTTATTATGCCAGTCACGCTCTAATAACAAATAACTTTTGTCCGAGTGTCCACTCGTTCAAGTAATTTCCTCGTAAAAACTTCGAATGAAATAAAGACTAAATGTTACCTCAAGATTCGAACTATGACTACATTTCCAATCCCTTAAATCTCTTAAAAAGAGGTAGTTACACAAACATTTGTCAACCCCTATTGTACCCCCTCAAAAACGCTGTACCACATATTTCTTTATTTCCTACCAAAAGCATAAATTTGAATTTTCATATCCCTACCTTAAGAAATGCTGGATTTCCCATCTTTCATCCCTTATATCACCCCTTGTAGTATTGTTTTTGAAAGTTTCCTGTGTCCTTTCCCAAGATGCTATATAAAGCCTTGCCAAATTTTGTCGAAATCCGTGCAGTTTTGTAAATTTTAAAATCAACCCCTATTTTACCCCCTTAGGGGATGATTTTTCAAAAACGCTGAACCGCATATTTCTTTGTTTCCTATCAAAAGCGTATATTTTAATTTTCACATCCCTAACTTAAGAAATACTGAGTTTCCATACAAACTTTCATCCCCTATATCACCCCCTGTAGGATTATTTTTAAGAAAAAAAGTAGTTCATGTCCTTCCCCAGGATGCTATATAAAGCCTTGCCATATTTTATCGACGTCCGTGCAGTTTTGTAAATTTTAAAATCAAACCCTATTTTACCCCCTTAGGGTATAATATTTCAAAAACGCTGAACCGCATATTTCTTAATTTCCTACCAATAGCATGAATTTGTTATCCCTAACTTTAGAAATACTGGGTTTCCCTTACAAACTTTCATCCCCTATATCACCCCCTGTAGTATTGTTTTTGAAAGTATCCTATTTCCTTTCCCAGGATGCTATATAAAGCCTTGCCAAATTTTGTTGAAATCCGTGCAGTTTTGTAAATTTTAAAATCAACCCCTATTTTACCCCCTTAGTGGACGATTTTTCAAAAACGCTGAACCGCATATTTCTTTATTTCCTATCAAAAGCATACATTTTAATTTTCACATCCCTAACTTAAGACATACTGATTTTCTCATACAAACTTTCATCCCCTATATCACCCCCTGTAGGATTATTTTTTAAGACAAAAAGTAGGCCATGTCCTTCCCCAAGATGCTATATAAAGCCTTGCCAAATTTTATCGAAATCCGTGCAGTTTTGTAAATTTTAAAATCAACCCCTATTTTAACCCCTTAGGGGATGATTTTTCAAAAACGCTGAACCGCATATTTCTTTATTTCCTACCAAAAGCATACATTTTAATTTTCACATCCCTAACTGAAGAAATACTGAGTTTCCCATACAAACTTTCATCCCCTATATCACCCCCTGTAGTAATATTTTTGAAAAAAATAGTATGCTATGTCATTCCCCAGGATGCTATATACAGCCTTGCCAAATTTTGTCGAAATCCGTGCAGTTTTGTAAATTTTAAAATAAACCCCTATTTTACTATATTTTACCCCCTTAGGGGATGATTTTTCAAAAACGCTGAACCGCATATTTCTTAATTTCCTATCAAAAGCTTACATTTTAATTTTCACATCCCTAACTTAAGACATACTGATTTTCCCATACAAACTTTCATCCCCTATATCACCCCCTGTAAGATTATTTTTGAAAAAAAAAGTAGCCTATGTCCGTCCCCAGGATACCATCTATAGCCTTGCCAAATTTTATCGAAATCCGTTCAGTGGTTTAGGCGTGAAAAGGTAACAGACAGACAGACAGACAGACAGACAGACAGACAGACAGACAGACAGACAGACAGACAGACAGACAGAGTTACTTTCGAATTTATAATATTAAGTATGGATTTTATTCAGCAAAGTGAAGAATGGATTTGGGGCTACGCAGATTCTGAGCCAACTGTAAGTAATTTAAATAATACTAATAGTAAAGTGATGAATAGACGGTGGATCAAGGTCCAAAATAAACTATTTGTTTTATCTCACAATATGACCCCCCCCCCATTTCATATATAACACATCCAGACTGTTCCAGTCCCTACATTATGGACCCTTCAGTCACAGATTATGGAATTATGGAACTCTTATCTTACCGTATCTTATCTTATCTTAAGGAACTCTGCTCACCCTACAACCCACCTAAGCCAATCTTTAGTGCTACGGGACGACGGATCAGTGAAATAAGTAAGACAGTTCTCTAACCCTATTTAAAAGTAGGAATACATCATCATTTACCCAAAAACAGTATTGTATTAAATTATACTACCTATTCATTTCAGTCCGTATTGTTGTAGTGCTCATGTTCAACGAAATCTCCAAACGGCTGGTTGACACTTCCCGTGACCCAAGGGCTGGCTTTTATCTTGGCCAGAGGCTTAGCATTGCCATACAACGTGGCAATGCCGCCAGTCTCTTGGGTACATTACCAGTCGACAGCGATGCCACAGTATAAAAACATACAGTAGGACGACGCCTTTGATCTCGTGGTAAATGCCGACAACGTCTAGACATTGTCACAACAGCAAGGGTTGTCCCAAAGTAAACTAATTCCTTTGTTTATTTGAGATCAAAAATATTAATAAAAATACGTCGTCCGCCATCTTGGATTCCAAAAAGGATGGCTTTTTCGTAACAAGCACCCCAATTATACTCAGAATTGACAGATTGACACCCATATCAAATTATAAAAAAATGACGTCCGCCATCTTGGATTTAAAAAAGGATGGCTTTTTCGTAACAAGCACCCCAATTAAACTCAAAATTGACACCCATATCAAATTATAAAAAATTACGTCCACCATCTCGAAATTCACCCTTAGTAAATAATAAAAAAGTCCACCATCTTGACACGGAACATTCAAACAAACACTTTCACAATTATAATATAAGTAGGATTTCCAAACAGATGGATGCCCTGTACGATAACCTTTACATTTTTTTTACCGTGCGCCGGTTGACCATTTTATTAGCGTTATCAACGTGGCACGACATTACAAATAAAATTATTTTTACCTTTCTTCTGTGCGTGGAAGCTGATGAAACCGCAGATCTTTATTTATGTGAGATGAAGACTTGCAATCACTCACAGCACACGTCGTATGCACCATTTTAAATAAACAAATAAAAAATAAACACGCGTTAGCCCTGAATAACATATCCCGAACTACTAACATCGTTTTGTTCGCAGTTCGGGATCGGCTTACCCGCGTCTCGCCCCTCACACCCCGCACGATTGCCCTGTCTAGACGTCTTCGTTGGACGACTGTATGATTTTTAGACTGTGGCGATGCGGAGGAATTTTTCGACGCCATATTTTAGTTTTTTAATAGTTTTAGTTTTTAGTTAGGTGTCGGAGCTCGTGGCTAAGTAATAACAGCCGTACGGGTCGATTCATCAGGTTAAGCTACGCTTGCCGGGGTTGGTCCAAGGATGGATGACCTACTTTACATACCGAGGCACGGAGTTCGTGGATCTTTGACAGTCGTTACGGGTCGTCAGAAGCCCGAAGGTCTGACAGCCAGTCTTATCAAGGGGTAACGTACATCAGTACTTGGTTGTGAAGGTCAGATAGACAGTCGCTATATATAAAATACTGGTATTCAGCTGCATCCGGTTAGACTGGAAGCCGACCCCAACATAGTTGGGAAAAGGCTAGGCAGATTGATTGATTAATAGTTTTAGTTATAGGTTAGGATATTACATTTTTATTTTAATCATCTATAAACTTTGAGTACTAAATATTAAAAGCCAGTTAGAACTGTATTTTAATTTCTTTCAGAATGCTATGAATACATTTGGGAATTACAAGTTAGACACAAGAGGCAACTGAAAACACTTGAATGTAAGTGAGAATTAACTTTTACATTTTGTAAAACTATTACTTACATTCATTGCATTTTAATGTTCTTACTTACTGACAGACCACTAGGTTTGAAGGCATTTTTGCACAAGAGCTCCATTACACAGGGTTAGTTGTAATTCGACGTATTCCTTGCAGGACATCATGGTACTAAAATGCAACAAATGAAGCCACCAAATGTTCTACCGAAATTCAGTATTTTTCTAAGAATATTTGTCTAAGAAAATATAAATTACAAAAATAAAATGTTTAATTAGTGATCTTTGTTAAAGTTTTAGGCATTTCAACCCTGTACATACATATAGTTAAAGTGAGCTCTAAAGAAGGACCTTCGAAAAACACCCTTATGTGGTTAAATAGGGGATGAAAATTCAGCAATGAATATCAATGAAATCCCATCGGGCATACGGCTTGTTATTTAATAATGTTGTACTCCTTTTTTGGCAGGTGATTTAAAATTGAAAAAAAAAGCATCATTCAAAGTTGAAGCTATTGGAGGGCGGGAAACAGGACCAGGCGCGTTTCCACACATGGTTAGTATCTTATTTTCATATCAGTCAATTCGTTTGGCACTACAATTTAAAAATACCAGGCGGCGTACTATGAGCTCTTATAAATAAATAAATATCCGTGGACATTTCACACAACGCCATCTAGTCCCAAGCTAAGCTACCAACTGCTTGTGCTATGGTAACGAGATGGCTGATAAACTACTTATATACATTTTTTTTTGTAAATACATACATATTATAGATAGAAAAACACACAAACACACTTATAATAGCAGGGCAGATGTTGAGTGCATGGGAGGCCGTCACCTCCTTCTGCGAAGCAGTGATGCTCGCGAAGGAGGAGGCGGAACGCGTGAGGGAGAGGCAGCCTCACGCCCTCAGTCGCCGCTGGAGACGCCCTGGGCGGCGGGAATCGCGGGGTGATTTCCGGCCACCGTAGGCGCGGGCCTGCGGACCGTGAGCAGCGGGTAGCTCGCCGTCCGGTAAGGACCAGGCCCGAGTCGACGGCGCGTTGTGTTCCACGCGCGCCTCAAAGAGATGTCAGCAAGTGACGGGGTCCAATAGGGCCGACGCCGCTGGGGTCGCGGGTTGTTTGAAGAGGATACCGCGGCCCTGGCATAGGCAACTGAAGGAACACGGGTGGGTTTTAGTCAGTAAAAGTCTGTCACGCCCTTCCGCTCCACCCAGAGCGGGAGAAGTTATTTGATGATTTCCCACCCTCAAAAAAAAAAAAAAAAAAAGGGCAGATGTTGAACGTTTCCAGTGAGAGAGTGACGGTGCTATAGGTCGTATATAGCTCCGTCTCTCTCTCACTGAAAATGTTCAACTTCTGCCCTGCTATAAGAGGTCATAGTAAGCCCCCCCCCCCCCCCCCCAGGTGGTTATAACATGGAGCAATTCTATAATTTTATGTTTTGTTTGTTCTTATTCACTCAACGTTTTAATTCATAATACCAGGGAGCCATAGGCTGGCAGGCGTCAATCGGCACATGGGTGTTTAAATGCGGCAGCTCCCTCATCAGCTCTAAATTCGTGCTGACGGCGGGTCATTGCTCTCGCGCTTCTGACACAGACGCGACTATTGCCGATCCTGTGCCGAAGATCGTCAGGTTGGGAGACAAGAACATTATTGATGTGGTTAGTTGTATGCCTATTTAAACCATCCTTTCCATCCATATTTGAATACTAATTCATCGTATCATCTCCACTTGACTTTGGCGATAATCTGGTATTCAATTTCGATCTTTCTGTAGCATAAATTATGTCTCTTGATGTAACCTATCAATTGGCTTTGAACATGGTCTCTTTCATATCACATGTATGTAGGTACGTGAGGAACTCGTGGCTAAGTAATAACAGCCGCACGGGTCGATCCATCAGGTTAAGCTAAGCTTGCTGGAGTTAGTCCGTATGGGTGACCATCTTTACATATCGAACGAGGATCCTCCGTGCCTCGGAAAGCACGCTGAGTCGTTGGTCCCGGCAGTCATTCGTGGATCTTTAACAGTCGCTACGGGTCGTCAGAAGGCCGAAAATCTGACAACCAGTCTTACCAATGGGTATCGTATTACCCAGTTGCTGGGTTGTGGAAGTCAGATAAGCAGTCGCTCCATGTAAAATACTGGTATTCAGCCGGTTTGACTGGAAGCCGACCCCAACATAGTTGGGAAAACGCTAGGCAGATTGATGTATATAATTATGTACGTTTTCCCAAAGATCTAAGTCGTAATTTTTCCTGTTGTAGTACACAAACGGCGTTCTACCTACAGACGCTAAGATCATCAACATAATAGTGCACCCAAAGTACCATCCTCCGAAGAAGTATAACGACATAGCTCTGATGGAGCTAGAAGACCACGTAGTCTTCAGCAAGTACATCCAGCCAGCGTGTTTGTGGACCAGGTTCAATACTAGCAGCCTGGGGACGGAGGCTGCCGTCACTGGGTGGGGCGTTGTGGAGACTAGTAAGAAGTATTTTGGTTTATTTTGTACTAGCATTATCATGCAAGTATGTACAGTACTCGGCGATAAATATTGCACATCGGCCTTTGGAAAGAGACAATCGGCTAATTTCGGCTTCGTAGAGCGTTATCTCTGTCGCACACTACCTATGTGACGTTTTGTCAGTCGTTGTTCAAAATATATATTTAGAGTTGTTAACACCCCCACAAAATAATTTAAAGTTGTACTATGGCATCTTTATGAAAAAGAGGGAAACCTTTACGAGGTCAGTCACGCGAAATTATCTACAATGTTTATAAATATTTTGTAACCGAAGCTGACAGATTTACAAAAAATGAAGATGAAAATGTAAGTTGTTATTTTAAGAAGAAATTGGCTTTTTTACTCCTTTTTTCTTATCATCACTCCAAGATTTCCTTTTAGTGTGGGATGTATGTATGTAAGACTCATCCGTGTAGACGATATTTTTTCCTGATTCGCGAAATTTGCGTATTTTATCGAGGTATTCCATTCGTTTGAGACTTACATCGTGCTTTTCCATTAGAACTTTTCGATTATCTTCCATTTTAGTGAACCGAAATCCCATCCCGTCTTTTGAGACCCATTGTAATTAATAGCTTCAGATAATTTAGCTTTTAATGATTTTCTTGTTGGCAGTTCATTAAATCGTAAGTGAAAATCATACACCATTCTTCGAACAACATCATAATCAAAATCATCCATATCCAAACGAAACTGCTTTTTGGTCTCCCTTTTTTTGGAGAGCTGAACTTAATTTCAGTAGAATGTGTTTCAGTACTGACTTCGTTTAATATATTGTTCAAAGTTCTTCTTGAAATTCCAGTGGCATTTGCAACCCGCTCTTGAACCTTCTTAAAATAACAACTTACATTTTCATCTTCATTTTTTTTAAATCTGTCAGCTTCGTTTTTAAAATATTTATAAACACTGTAGATAATTTCGCGTGACTGACCTCGTAAAGTTTTCCTCTTTTCCTAAAGATGCCATAGTACAACTTTAAATTATTTTATCTACACCCATGCTATAAATTTTCTATAAAAGTTTCTGAAACAGTTAGCTTATTGCCAACATTAAAACAGCCAGTGTCACCATGTGTAACCATGGTAACCATAATAGCATCCAAACGGGTGTTTTAATGTTGTACTGAATTTCATAATGCAACTCGTTTTCAAAAAAAGAACATTGTAATGCACGCGCGTTTCACTACAACAGCGCCGTAATTTAAAAAAAAGAACTTATTCGAATTCACGTCGTATACTATGACGCCGGCCGCCATATTCGATGCGAGTATTAGTATTGCAAAAAACTGTTTCAGAACCTTTTATAGAGCATTGATAACATGGATGTAGATAAAGTCTTGTATGCAACTGTACATAATTAGGTATTAAAACACTCATGTGATACTATTATCACACTCGGCTTCGCCTCGTGTGATAAACCCGCATTCGTGTTTTAATACCTCTTATTATACGTCAGTTGCATAAATAGCTATAAATTTGGGGGTGTTAACAACTCTAAATATATATATTGAACTGGACGCGACCGCACTCTATCGCATTTGAACAATGACATTATACATCTAGACGTTGCCATGATTACAGTGTGAAGTGTGGAAGTGAGACATATATATACGAAATAATTAGGAAAATTTAGACAAAGCATCGTATCTTCTGTCCCTTACGGCGTGCCGTATTTTTGCTTTAAAAATGTTGCCAAACAAAGTACTTTGCATGCCAAAATTTAAAAATGTTGCCAAACAAAGTACTTTCACTGTTAATATTGCTGTCTCATGACCGGCCACGCGGTGGCTCGATCTAGATGTATATTATCTAAGCACTTGAACAACGACTGACAAAACGTCACATAGGTAGTGTGCGACAGAGATAACGCTCTACGAAGCCGAAATTAGCCGATTGTCTCTTTCCAAAGTTCGATGTGCAATATTTATCGCCGGCTACGTACTATGTGCCGTACATATTATGGACATAATTTGTAAAGCGGTTGACAGAGATGACGCATCTCTGTAGAACGTCATCTTTGTCACTCATATCTGCATGACAGCCTTCTTCTATAGCTCTGATCTTCGCCCTGTTTTCACATCATGCGGGGCAATTGTCAACACACTATCAATCGGAATTGGTTTCATTTTGACAGTTCAATAACATTCATAGGGTTTTACGTTGTTGAGCAGGCAAATTTTTGGAACATTATGAAGCAATGGACAAGCAATTTACTTCAAACTGATTCAGATTCCGCTTGATAGTGTGTTCCGCAATTAGGGTGCTGTTTGTTTTGTTGTTGTCATCACGTTTTTTAAGACACAAGAATGTATGTTCTGTGGAAAATTGATTTCCATGCTCCAGTTTTGCAATTTGCATGGAAGTCTAATGATAAAATCGTGTGTGTCTAATAACGTAACTAATGATACTGTTTTTCCTACCAATTGCCTTGTTCCACTGTGTTTATATTTATTTAGTGATCATTAATTTAGATTGATTTTATGCAACAGCAAGATCATCACAATATATTTTATTTTATTTAAATAATAACCATTTCCAATTGATTGGATAAACTTTCAAATTATTATTCGTGACGATAATAATATTTCGTACTTACTTTTACATGTAGACCCGAAATGCATTATGTTTGTCTCTTGTAATATCAGCAAGCTTAGAAGCAGGGCTGGCTACTTACCCAAATGACTTAGGTATTTTGAGATTTAGACATTTTGAGATTTGGACTAAGAGCGACGTGGTCAATTTGCGATCCAGTCATTCTGATACCAACCCCTAATATTATCCATTTCCACGACCGGCCCCCGCGTGACGTCATTTAGATTGTTCGACTGTCCTTGAGACTTTTTGTCGGCGCGCGACGGTGCACCTAGCCACTTATACACGGCTTGTATACAAAATATTTCTATGAACGGACAAGAAACTGATGACCGTTTCTTAAAGTGGATAGACTAGGCTAGATTACGATTTTTTTTAGAACACTAGATTAGTTTTACTTTTTAATTTAAAAAAATATCAGTTTTTTTCCGATTCGGATGAAATTTGGCATATAGATAGCTTATACCCTGGATTAATACATAGTCTACTTTTTATCCCGGTCTACGGGGTTGAATCCTTGGGACTGCTTTAATGATTGCAAGTTACTTTCTGTGTTAAAGTCGGCCGAACGACCTCCCCTGAGCTACAAGCCGCAGTGGTAGACTTTATAGACACCTCAGTCTGCAACCAGCTGCTCAGGCCATCCTGTAACAGGAACTGGTGTGGCGTCAGAGACACCCAGATCTGTGCTGGGAAACTGGCGGGAGGAGTCGATGCTTGTCAGGTAACCATGGCAATATTGGAATTATTTTCTAACGCGTTGAAGTTTAAGAGTCAATTATGTGAGGGATGATAATCTATTTATTTATTAATTTATTTATTTTAAATAGAACGGTCGAAACCAATTACACTATTTAAACATATTACATATATATAATTTATTTAACACAGTCATGCATTCTTCTCACAAAAATTTCAACATAATCTATGACAGTTAAGAGCCTATACTACCTCAAATGGCTTAGCATGATCCTCCGTTATGTCGAAAATACTGCAGCATTAATTTTGAAATAAATGTAATTAAGGTAAAGTTGAGGATTAATGTTAAGTACTATGTCAGACGATAACACGATTCCATAAAATTTTCTCGATAGAAAAAAAATCCAAAGTTACCTCCAAATCGAACAATAAACCGCTGGTATTAAAAAAAATACTTCAAATTAGATCATGAAACTTTGCATACTAACTGAACTAACATTAAAGCAGGTTTTATGTTTTTTTTTTTAAAAAACATAAAACCTGCTTTTTTAAACAGCAATTACCTTAACCAGCAGCACTGCACCCAGTCTCGCTCTCACTCAGTCCGCGAGCAGTATCGTGCGAGCGAATTGAAAACTTGAGGTAGTATGGGAACTTAACAAAATAATTGCAAAGCAAAACCACGCTGGCACTGTAATTAGGGTTCCGTACCAAAATGGTAAAAAAGGAACCCTTATGGTGTGACTCAGTCTGTCTGTCTGTCTGTCTGTCACAGCTGGATATCTCAAGAACTACTAATGCCATCAACTTGAAATTTGGAATAGTTTTAGATGACATTTACCCAACTATTTTGCAATTAAGAAAGAATTAAAAATATTTATATTTTTTTTTATAACAGAGACTGAAAGGGGTCTTAAAAATTCAAAGTGGGGCTACTAGGGCATGTGGGATATCATATGAAAGAACGCTATTTGCACATTCTCACACATTTTTTTAGTTTTTTAGTCCGAATAGTTTTCGACTTCTGATGAAAAATGTAAAAAAAATACCGCTCCCCCTTATCGCCGAAGTTTGCAAAGAGAAAAATCTGAAATTATTCTATGTGATAGAAGTTTACGTAAAGATTACAGGAAAAATAAAACGATGTCTCTAAATAGCACACTTTTTCAGAAATCGGAACGGAACCCTCGGTGCGCGAGTCCGACTCGCTCTTGACCGGTTTTTTTTTTAATATTCACAAATTGACTGGACGCAAGTAGGTCACAGTTGAGACCAAAAAGTTTATTTATTTATTTGAAGAGTTAGACTATGTTACTTTTTATCATACATTATCTTTATTGTACACACTAACATTATAATATTTATATTCCAAACCATGGTGCTGAGTATAGTTTCACTAACCCAGACTTCTCATGTCTCAATTTTAACTAGCATAATGCTTATCAATTTGCTTTTCAGGGAGACTCCGGCGGACCTCTTCAAGTACAGATTCCTCTCCCGGTCACGACGGAAGGCAACATGCACTACATTGTCGGCGTGACGTCATTCGGCATCGGCTGCGCGCTGCCCAACCTGCCCGGGATCTACTCCAGAGTGTCCATGTATCTGGATTGGATCGAGTCTGTTGTTTGGCCAATGAAATGAAATTTGAATTGCAAGAATTGTAGTACATTACAGATGGTCAGGTTTTTAAAAGTTTCAGATAGTCAGGTTTTTAAAGGTTTTTAAAAGTGTATTTGATTTTGAACTCAAGTGTCAACGTTTTAAGGTATAAAATCATTTGGAGAAATTTGACAGTTTGGTATCAGGGTTTTAATCGTGGAGGCATTTAAAGTAAAATATTTACAAACTAATCAAAACTGTATCACTTTCTTACCTCAACCACCAATAAACATTAACTCTGGTCCTACCTACACTAATAATAAAGCTGACGAGTTTGTTCGTTTGAACGCGCTAATCTCTGGAACTACCAGTCGGATTTGAAAGATTATTTTTGCACTTTATAGCCCAATCCATGAGGAAGGCTATAGATTATTTAACATCACGCTAGGACACTTAGGAGCCAAGCAAAACGAAAAAAAAGTCAGAAAGAACGCTCAGCGAAAACGAAGTAATAGCGCGAGCAGGCGATGCGATGCGACAGGGACGGGGAAAAAAATTCACGCAGACAAAGTCGCAGGCAGAAGCTAGTCCTGAATAAAAACGCAACGCCAAAGAGCTCACGTCAAATTTA
This sequence comes from Cosmia trapezina, assembly GCA_905163495.3. Lineage (NCBI taxonomy): Eukaryota > Metazoa > Arthropoda > Insecta > Lepidoptera > Noctuidae > Cosmia > Cosmia trapezina. The sequence continues at coordinate 22,773,711 of LR991037.1, forward strand.
AACGTCTCTAAAAGACTTTAGAGACTTTCCATTAGCAATTCGGCACCTTATTCCGTCGGCACTGTCAAGTAAATTGTTCATGAATTGCTCATAAAACGAGCAGTACAAACAATAAAACTAGCCTCACTCTGCGCGGTAGGATATCTAAGGACGTAGGCTTAACTGGGCTGACTGTTACACCGTAGGGATGCGGCAAGCGTAACTGAATCTTTATAGAAAGAAAGAAAAAGAAAAGAAAGGAAGAAAAACTGTTTCACGTGAAATAGGGTTCCTTAGTCAACAAATAAAGTAGGTATACAGTTTATAGTTTCGTCATGTCCGTTTGTCTATCCGCGGCTTAGCTCAGAGACTCTTAGGCCCGTATTACAGCAGAACGATACTCAATACTCAAGCATTACTTAAAACTAGATTCTAGCCTTTTGATTGGTTGAAACTAGTTTTAAGTAATGCTTGAGTATTGAGTGACGTTCTCTAATACGAGACTTAGTGCTAGAAATCCGTAATTTGGCATGGATATGACAGTGGTAAAATAAAATTTGTAGGGTTTTTATTTCTCGTCTATCCCGCCGCGCCGTTCAAAAATATTGCGAATCTGTGAGAACCATTTGTCGATTCAGGGATCCGTTTACGTAATATTGAGCTTTAAAGTGCTCATTTTTGTTAGAGACAAGTGTCATAGAGTAACTAAGTATTTACTGTACCTATTGTAAATTGAAAAAATCTTTTCTGCAATAGCCACATTTGCTAGTAAAATTGATGAGTTCCAATCATTATACCCGACTTATACCTACCTACAATTTACGAAAATCGGCTGTTATCAATGGATAAACACTTAAATAAAAATTGTATGGTTAAATTAACATCAAAATAAAAATCCAAACCTCCATTACATTCCGGTGTAATACCACTCCGGCTTTACAGTAATCTTCCATTTGAGGGAGCGATTTGTCTACCAGACGTACAGCGCCGGTAGTTTCTCACACAGCAGACAGACATTACACTCTGCTCGATGCAATCGACTGTTCTCTGCACTGCTGAGATCCTGGTATTTCAATTTGATAAAGGAATAAAAGCAAAGGAGTTATACAGAAAGAAAACATAAAAATTATGTTTTTTATTTTATTTTATTTTATTTATTAGGGACAAAAAACAGTTACATGCTGCAAAATACAAGAAAATACTTAAACTAAGATTTAACAAACATGTAACCCACACCATTGTCCACATTTTAAGTAAAGGTTAAAAGTGATGAAAGAGAAAAAAAAAAGACAAAATAATAGTTGCTAAGTAACAATAATAATAAGTAGTAATAGTTGCTACAATAATTCAGTGTTGCTAAGATTAGCTTGACATAACTTAAATCACCTCGCCAGATAAAACATCAAGAGCCATTCTCTTAAACGATTGCTTAGATTGAGAAAATATATCCAGTTTCATAAAATACGTGTTATAAGTATCAACAAGGCGACGAAGAGGCGCTCGTTCCCCAGCGTTGGTCCTGCATATGTCTGTATGGAACAGTTGAGGGAGGCGTACCCCCCTTCGAATAACACTTCTAGGTAAATGATAAATGATAAATGATTTATTTTCTGTAAGTAGGTTTGTACAAACACTTTTACACGTCAAACATATTTTTTTTTAAACTAGATAAGTTCGACGTTTCCTATCTGACTACTCTGAGAAGAAACGCCGAAACAAACTCAGAGGTCACAGTCTCTTTTAAAGTCCAGACATAATCTTGGTCAGATCATGTGAAGACCATGTAGATTGCAGTCTGAAATGGTCTTTTGATGAAAGAACCACACAGATTGAGTGGACCTGTCCAGTCAGTGCACGCATTTGTCAGTAATCGTGCAGCTCAACTCAAAACTTAAGGAGCTTAACGATTCGACGAACAATACCAAAGAAAAGACATTTGGGTAGGCCGCATAAATTACTCAAACTGTCAGACTATAACTAAAACTGAGAAAAGGATAAAATAAATAAAAAACAATGATCCACGTAGTCTTCATATTCACAATAATTAAAAATAGTATAAGTAATACTTTACAAAGTAAATATTCATGTCATTGTATAGAATATGTAAAAAGGTATTTAAATCAACATTAATAGTGTAAATTTATTGGAGCAGCTCAATCCCAAGCCTTTTTGTCCTCAATATAGTCTTTGACAATATAAAAGGCTTTCTGACAAAGTTTCCGCTTTATACAATTTTTGAATTTATTAAGGCTTAGTTCTTGAATGTGGCTAGGTAGTTTATTATAAAAACGTATACATTGGCAACTAAACGAACCACTTATTTTCTTAAGCCTGGTTGTAGGAACAACAAATTTGTGTTTGTTTCTAGTATTCACATTATGGACGTCACTGTATTTTTTAAACAAATTGATATTTTTATGAGCATACAAAAGATTTTCATAGATATACTGAGAAGGCACAGTCATTATATTAATTTCTTTAAATTTATCTCTGAGGGAGTGTCTGGGACTTAATTTGTAAATTGAACGAATAGCCCTTTTTTGTAAAACAAAAATTGTCTGAATATCGGCGGCATTTCCCCACAACAGAATACCGTACGACATCACACTATGAAAATAACTAAAGTAAACTAAACGGGCTGTCTCTGAACAAGTTAAATCACGAATTTTCCTAACGGCGTATGCTGCAGCGCTAAGCTTTTTCGACAATTTATCTATATGGGGGCCCCATTGAAGTTTGGCATCCAAAGTTATGCCCAAGAACACTGTGGTATCTTCGGGAATCAACTCTTCACCCTTTATGAGAACACTAGTTTTTACTTGTCTAACGTACCTTATGTTGCTACTCATTAACTGGATAAAGCTGGATACAGATTAATCTGTAGGTACTAAGTACATCAGAAGGACAATTCCCATTATTTCAATTTGATAAAGGAATAAAAGCATAGATCACGAAGGAAAATGGGAGAATAGAGTTATACAGAAAGAAAACATAAAAATTATGTTGCTACTCATTAACTGGAAAAAGCTGGATACAGATTAATCTGTAGGTACTAAGTACATCAGAAGGTCAATTCCCATAGGTAATTAAAAATTGTCCAAAACTAGTCACAATCTCATCTCAGCGAGAATCATGTCAAATGCAAGGAAATTCGAGGTATTTTTTCGTCAATAATGTGTTTAATGCCATTTTACAGTTTTAATATGATAGGTTTAAATGAAAAATCATCTTCGTGCCTTTTTCTTTAATAAATAATGCAAAGCCCAAACAATTTTAAGAATAAATTCAATTTATTTTCAAAAATAGGGCAACCCTGCATTATTTACACAAACCAAAAGTCCCCTTTGTTCTTTACCAACTTTCCTCACTTTTCCTCATAACACACCGAAAACCAATGGGAACCGCGTAAAAAATATGCAGATCTGTGAAAGACAAAGTCCGATTACAGCGCGCGGTGGAATTTATGCGTCATAAAAAAAGAATAATAAATGAGGACCCACCCTTAACGTTACGTCACGGCTAGGGGTACCACATCTAGCGACGATGGATTATTGGGAGGCAACCCGAAGGTTGTGTGGTTTATGGGGTCATAATTGGTTTTTCTTGTTAGAGAAATTACTCAACATGAGAAATATAGTCTGTTTTGTTATCTTGGTGCAAACCTAAAAGTTTTGAAAAACTCAAACTTAAAGCATTTGCTTCAATAATACTAATTAAACCATCTACAGGCACTTTTGAATTACCAAGGCTTACTTTTAAAATCATGACTAGGTACTCTTTTCTGTCAAATACCAAGATCTTGTATAGGAGCAGAATTTTATAACACTATTTTTAGGGTTCCGTACCAAAATGGTAAAAAAGGAACCCTTATGGTGTGACTCAGTCTGTCTGTCTGTCTGTCTGTCACAGCTGGATATCTCAAGAACTACTAATGCTATCAACTTGAAATTTGGAATAGTTTTAGATGACATTTACCCAACTATTTTGCAAATAAGAAAGAAGTAAAAATATTTATATTTTTTTGTAAAAGGGGGTCTTAAAAATTCAAAGTGCGGCTACTAGGGCATATGGGGTATCATATGAAAAAGCGCTGTTTGCACATTCTCAAAAAAAAATTAATTTTTTTAGGCCGCATAGTTTTCGCCTTTTGATGAAAAATGTAAAAAAAAAATACCGTTCCCCCCCCCCCCTGATCTCCGAAGTTTGCAAAGATAAAAATCTGAAATTATTCTATGTGATAGAAGTTTATGTAAAGATTACAGGAAAAATAAAACGATGTCTCTAAATAGCACAATTTTGCAGAAATCGGAACGGAACCCTCGGTGCGCGAGTCCGTCTGGCTCTTGACCGGTTTTTATGTTTCCCAGGGATTCAAAAAACTAGTAACCGCGGTCTCTGTCAGGTCTTAGCGCCTTACGGTTCCTAACACTGTTGTAGCTATTGTATTTGCTCGGCACTAAACTTTTTAGGCTCATTGCATTCCTTTTGATAAAAGCTTTCTCCGATTGGGGTTTTTTAATTTCTAAGTCGATTTATGGCCGATATGGGGCGACATCTGACATTATTTTGCTATTGTCAACTTCAAATTAATTTTTAGCCCTGTTTTGGTCAATATTTCTGTTGTTTCTCTTTAGGTCCTGGTAGTACTTCGCCAATTCTTCACAAAGACACCAGAGTAACTGATCTAGCTAAACAAGTTTTTGCGCTATACGATTTGATGTTTAGACACATTTAGACACACAGTGAAAAGTAGAGGGCCGCGCGCATGCGTGTGCACTCTTAGTGTGACGTCACACTCAAATTATATCAAGTCTTAAAATTGTAATAAATATGAGCTATCTTTTGAACGCTCAACCATCACTCAGATAGTAGCGGTTGAAATCTCACATGTTTTTGTCTGTTAGAATTTTGAATATTGAACTTACTACCAGGGCCTCAAGTCTGCTATTACAATAGTGTCAGAATGGTCTATCATTGATTTCATAATTGTTGATTTTGACAAGTTTGGTAATCTACTAATATAATGGCGTCATAATGGCATCATTATGACTTTCCAATGGTCAACTACTACACTCCATTGTATGAAATTATGAATTTAGCAGATTACGAACTTTTAGCAAAATGACAATGCAGTGACAATGGGATCGTGTTGGAATGTAAAAAATAGCAGACTTGGGGCCCAGTACACCGAGCGAAAAGACGTTTTCATGTCAAAAAAAACCGGTCAAGAGCGAGTCGGACTCGTGCACCGAGGGTTCCGTTTCGATTTCTGAAAAAGTGTGCTATTTAGAGACATCTTTTTATTTTTCCTGTAATCTTTACATAAACTTCTATCACATAGAATAATTTCAGATTTTTCTCTTTGCAAACTTCGGAGATAAGGGGGGAAACGGTATTTTTTTTTACATTTTTCATCAGAAGTCGCAAACTATGCGGCCTAAAAAAAAGAAAAAAATGTTTGAAAATGTGCAAACAGCGCTCTTTTACATGATACCCCACATGCCCTAGTAGCCCTACTTTGATTTTTTAAGACCCCCTTTCAGTCCCTGTTGCAAAAAAAAAAAAAAAATTAATTTTTTTTCTTATTTGCAAAATAGTTGGGTAAACGTAATCTAAAACTATTCTAAATTTCAAGTTGATAGCATTAGTAGGTTCTTGAGATATCCAGCTGTGACAGACAGACAGACAGACAGACTGAGTGGCACCAGAAGGGTTCCTTTTTTACCATTTTGGTACGGAACCCTAAAAAATAACTTCTCATGGTCACTCACTGGGCTAATCTGAAAATTTCATCAAAATCTCTCCAGCGGTTTTGGATTCCATAGAGAACATACATACATACACACTATAAATTATTGTAAGTGCCTTATTTTCCTATTATTTCCTCATCCATCCATCATTCACTTACTGAAATAAATACAGGTTTAATCTTAATCCAATTCAGCCCAGTACTTAATAGATGCATGATTTTCATGTTTATAATCGCAACGCGCTACCAACGGCCCACTTTGAATGGTGAAGTGGAACACGTTCCTAACTGAGTTCCATACTAGGACGTGACTTGAGGAGCCTCATTGATATCTCATTAACTGGTGATGCAGGTGTACTTATGATTGTGGGAGTGAGGCAACAGAAAAGACGTTTAATAATAATAAATAATATTAAGAAACCATTTATTATCAGGTAACAAACACCCATAGATACATACCTTAACCTAAGCATATATAATCATTTTGTTAGTAAATAAAACTTAATAACCTATAACTATGTTAGTTTCACTTAATTGCACTCAAGTCTCCGGTGGCACTTCTCCGCGAAAGCGTCGGAATACCACATCCTGCGACCAAAATCTTTCATCCATCACCAAGTGCAGGTAGCATGTTGGTATGCGCACCACAAACGCCTTTTAGAAGCATGAGGAACAGGGTGTAAAGTTCACTCATCCTCCATAGAAAAGGGAGGATCCTCCGCCCAGACGGGTGTTGTGTCTGGTGGGCTACTGCCCGACGGTTGATGTCGGGACGTTGTATATTTATGATAGTCGCGTAGTAAACTCTAATTGCGCGATGCAGGATTGCATGACGTCATGTCATTGTGATGCGTAGTTCGTATGTGGCGATCTAGATGCCGCCACAGCCTTAAATGTCACAAAAACCACAAATGTCGCCACAAATGTCTTCCGCCTCAGTAGTGTAGTGGAGGCGGTGGTGGGTTTAGGGTCAAAACATGATATTAAAACAAGACGCTTCCAACGATACCTTATTTTTCAAATTATGACAAGTAGTTTAGATGTTATGAGGGAACAGATGAACATACATACATACATCACACCGGTCAAAATCATAACCCTCCTTTTTGCTTCGCCGTAGTCGGGTAAATAAGTTGGGCTTGATAGCACACATGTGTCATAATTAGAGATCGGATAATCGGATGCATATTAACCTAAAGTTAATATTTCGCTAACAAATGAAGGGTTCCGTAGGTGAAAATAAATTTATCCCAAAAACAAACTCAACATTACAATCCTAATCAAATATGTCGCATAAATGGGCGTATTTTTTTATTGCGTTGACATAGAAGCTTGATTTTTTTAGGACTCTAAGGGGCCATAGACTTACGTATTGGATATTAATTTCAACTTAATACCTCGACGCATTCCTGAGAAAAAGGGTCTTGACAGACATACAGACGGACAAACAAGTGATCCCATAAGGGTTCTGTTTTTCCCTTTTGAGGTACGGAACCCTAAAAATCAACAATAAACCGAGGAGGTTTAGTGTTAATTTTTTGATATAAAACATTCTACCTTATCTGACTAAAAATATATGCGAGCATACGAAATTACGAAATTTCAAAATGTTCCATATCTCCAGAGTTATGATTTTTTTCACAATGCGGCACTACTCGCCTTAAAATAGTGATTGAGTGTGTAAATACTTGATACATGTTGGAAAAGGATAGAAGAAAAGAGTTCATTCATCCACGGAAAGTCTAAAAGAGAAAACAAATTCGACTAAAATTAATTTAAGAACTTCAAAAGCAAATAAAAATACCTCGCAAACAAACAAGAAAAAAGCCGCCATGCAGCCATCCAACATGTTAATATTATGCTAACGAAAAAACAGAAAATTACATAAAAAAAAGTTTTCTGATATGTAAATACGACCATCAACACGTGTTCCAAAGAAAAAAATGCAAATCATGGCAAGGAAGGCGACCTAAAACTCGCTTTTATGGCGACTCATAAATTACAGGGGGCGAGCGAAGCCGGGACACATAAACATTGCTATTACACATGGTACCCAGCTAACTTTGAGCCAAACATTTTTTTCTACCTTACAGGATATGTTTATTCATGTAAGAAGGGTCCAGCGCCATTTTTAAGTGTCTGAGGGAGAAAGGATTTCATAAGGGGATGCTTTTTAATATTTTTGTGCAAATCATATCGTGAATAATATATTATACAGGGTGGTCAAAAAGTCGTGGATCAAACGAAATAAGGAGATAAAGTACGTCATTTCCAACAAAAAATCTTTCTACGGCATGGCCACAATTCAATTGCCTTAAAAAATAATTGCTCTTGATATTTGGTACCCAGAGCCGCAATAGAACTTTTTTAGTGCTGACCCATTACCTAGTAATAATACAACACCATTTGTTTTATTGTTTTAGGGTAGTTCTTCGAGGTGCCTCAAAACGCGGTTACACGGTCTTAATTCCAAACCTATTAAATATTCAGTCTTAGGACCAAATACAATTACTCTTTATTTATTTATGTGTATAATTTCGATAATAAACATCTAAAATTATTTATAGTATTTATTTTAAAAAATATCTAGTGTCGAAAACGGTAGCAAAATCGGTGTTCTTCGCGCGTCACACTCTGTTCGCGCTCACGGCAAACATTGATAACTTTTGTATTCTATTCATAAGCATATAATGTAATACATCAAATTGATCGTGTTTAATTAGGCATCATAATGACCAAAGAATATTAATTGTATCTCTTAATGTACAATAGTTAATAGGCATTATGTCTCTGTCACACGATTTTCCTAGTTTCGCGAAGGCGCAACAAAACTACACCTATCTTCCAAGAGGGGCAACTTGTCGCTACACTTTTTAGTTGCGCAGACGCTCAGTAGTGTCCCGGTCAGTGGGGGAGACAATAGTAGATTATGCACCGAGGGGCTAAAGTTGTGTCTTATGTCACGGGCGTCATATTGAATCTCGAGCGCAATGAAGGATTCGGGATTTAACTCCCAAGCGCAGCGAGGTAGTTAAGAGTTTAACTCACGAGCGAAGCGAGGGAGTTAATACAAGAATCCTGAATGCAGCGAGGGATTCAAGCTAGCCCAAGGCAAAGACACCTTTAGCCCAGAGGAGGATACTCTACTTTTTACACCTACTGTGAGAAAATAATAGCCATAGTACGAAAAACAAAGTATTTATTAAATAAACAAACAGTAAGAATAACATATTTAGAACTAGTTAGTTGTATGCACTTACATATTAATTGAAGTTAATGGTAACATTTGAGACATTAGTCCAGTTGTGCAAAGATAAAGTTAAGTTTTTATTTGGTACCTACGTTTATAGATGTTGATGTGGAATTAAAAAAAAAAAAAAAATGGTTCGTAGTTATCTAATTATTCTTACAATATTATGTCTTCGAAAACATAGCAACGATATGAAGAAGCAGTCGTTATGATTTTGTAGGAAATCGAGAATATCATCCAGGCGTAAGTAGTAAGGGTTTCGAGAATAGCTTTCCTCTTTCTGGCACCAAAGGGTGTTTGTTAGTACTATACTGCCAATTTAGCTGAGCATGTGAGATCCCAAATTCAAATCACATTATTGACCAGCGGGTCATAATGAAATCCAGTACAACATTATTGACCGGCTGTGCCCCCGGCCACTAATGACTCACTTTAGGTTAAGGTTGCTTGACATATAATTTGACATTTTCGAGCAGGTGGTGTGAAAAATACATTAATTGCTTCTAAACAAAAAAATATGAGATAAGTTAACCTTTGAATATTTTCAAGTAGCCTTGGTCAAGAAACTTTCATGCGCAAATTTTGAAGGATAATGTTTATAATTTCCCAACTCATTTTGAATGAAGGAATAAGATAGATCTTCGAAATTATTTCCAAGTACTTTGTTCGTTAATTTACCTATAACTTTAATAGTAATTCTGAAAAATGTGAAATTTTCGTAACTATCGTGGCACAACTTTCTTGGTTATTTGTCCACGAAAGTCAGCTAGCGCACCGTGAAAGTTATATATCTCCATTAAATAATGACTTCAGATGTTTTGTGACGCCGCTGAGGCATTTACTCGATTGTCGCGAATCTCAAAATAAAGGTATTATGTATTTGTATAAGTATTTATGCGTGTACGAGTATGTGCTTCAATTTTTTTCTTGTAACGACTCGTAGTATGTGTTTCTGTTTGTATGTTTTCTCTTAGCCAATGTAACAGCTTACTTCACCTCGACCTGTGCTGTTTAGCCAATAGGCTAATTGACAGTAAGAAAAATACCTTATGAATTTTATTATGTAGAGTGGTTGTCAGATAAAAGTATAAAAAAACACGTTCTTAAGGCCCTCCAGAGGCTGTTTGATTCCGTCATACTCGAGGGCAAAACGCCGCAGGCATGGAACAGAGGTGTGGTGGTATCATTATTTAAGAAGGGCGATAATGTTCTTCTTAACAATTACAGACCCGTCTCACTTCTGAGCCATGTTACAAGCTGCTTTCAAGAGTCATCACGAACCGTTTCGCACGCAGGTTTGACGACTTCCAGCCTCCCGAACAAGCCGGATTCCGTAAAGGCTATAGCACCGTAGACTATGTATGACACGACATGTTATACAGAAGACTGAAACCTCCGATTCGATCAAGGCATGGGCCGTAGTTCAGTCTCGACTATCGGTATATTGAGGTGCTGAAGTGCCTGTACGAAAACGCCACTATGTTAGTCCGACTCCAGGAACGGACCTCGAAACCTATCCTTCTGCAGCGAGGGGTGAGACTGAGAGAGGTTATCTCTCCAAAACTGTTCACCGCTGCACTGGAGGATGTCTTCAAGGTTCTGGACTGAAAAGGGCTTCAATGGCGAGTACGTACACCTGAGCGCTGAGCGCGGGCGGAGTATGGCACCTTCAGTTTGCAGACGATATAGTAGTCATGGCTGAGACTATGGAGGAGCTCAGCACAGTGCTTGATGACCTCAGTAGAGCTTCCAAAAGAGTCGGTCTTGAAATGAACATGGATAAGACAAAATGGCATCTCAAATGCCCATGTAGCACCCACTCTCATGAAGATCGGAGACACTACACTGTAGGTTGTGGACGAGGATGTTTATCTAGGACAAACTGTCCAGTTAGGTAGGTCCAACTTGAAGAAAGAGGTCAATCGTTGAACCCGACTCGGCTGGGCAGCGTTCGGGAATCTTCGCAATATCTTCTCGTCTCACATACCGTAATATCTCAAGACGAAAGTCTTCGACCAGTACGTGTTGCCAGTAAAGACCTACGGCACTGAAACGTAGTCGAAGATCTATGAAGGCTAAAAGTCACCCAAAGGGCAATAGAGAGGGCTATGCTTGGAGTTTTCCTAGGTGATCAAATCAGAAATGAAGAGAGCCGCAGTAGAACGAAGGTTACCGACATAGCCCGAAGAATTGCTAAACTTAAGTGGCAGTAGGCAGGGCACATTGCTCGAAAAACAGATGGCCAATGGGCCCAAAAGGTTCTGGAGTGGCGGCCGCGTACTGGAAGACATAACGTTAACCTTGTAAAGGCCGCAGGAATCCGCTGGATTCGGGAAGCACAGAACCGGTCGAAATGGCGGTGCTTAGGGGACACCTATGTCCAGCAGTGGACGTCTTTCGGCTGAAATGATAATGATGATGATGATGTAAATTTTACAGTTTAATAACTGGGACCGAAGCTAAATTAGCAACCTAAGTTACTAATAAGTAATAATAAACTGATCTCAAAACACTATGTTGATCTCAAATACAAGTTGATTCATAAATAATAAGAATTTCATTTTATAAACTTTAATTCACAGAAAATTAAAGAAAAAATAAGGATTTAAAACTATATTTTGCTTATAGAAAATACGTTTGTAACTTTTGTGGCGTCTTTCGTAACTTTCGTGGGAACCGAAATTTCAAAATAGAATATCTCTGTAGTTTATGCACTGATTTACATATAATAAAAATTGCACTCATTGTTATTACAGCATCTTAGACGTGTGTCCATTTATTTGAAGATTACTCTAAAAAAAATTCGCCACGAAAGCTACGCGGAGAATAATTTTTGAAGAACTACCCTTTACTAGCTTTTGCCAGCGGCTTCGCCCGCGTGTATGTCGGAAATTATCCCACGGGAACCTTCTACTGGGATGAAAAGTATCCTATGTCTTAATCCAGGTTATAAACTATCTGTATACCAAATTTTATCCAAATCCGTTCAGTCGTTTTTGCGTGATTGAGTAACAAACATCCAAACATACAAACTTTCACATTTATAATAACAGTAGGATAACCCTTAGGGCCCTCGCTCACGGCGACTTTTTGTAGCGATGCAGTAGCGATGCTGTCGCGCGTCCGCATCGATACAGTCGCGAAGCGGTCGCTAGCTGTGTGCCCTCGCCCACAGGCCCAGATTCAGTCGCGATGCAAACGCGATACTGGTGCGCTTCTGTCGCGATGCAAACGCGATTCAGTAACGGCACAAAAATACCTGCGATCGCTACAGTTGCAAGATGGACTCCGTTGAGGCAACATTAGTCACGTTGTCTTTGGTGCTGCTTTTATGTAAGCAGCCGAAGCGTAGGCAACGAAAGCAGCGTCAATATTGGATGCACCCATTTAATAAAAAGAGATTACTTCGTGGACATCATGTAACAACGTTTAAAATACTAAAAAAATATGATCTCAAATTCAGAAGTTGTTATAGAATATCATATTCACTCCACTCACCCGCCACCCTCCCTAAGTTCTCTCCCCGATGTCGTCCGACACGGTCGCGCGTTTGCATCGATACAGTCGCGATACTGTAGCGCCTTAGTAGCGCGTTGGCATCACTTCTGTAGCGCATTGCAAATGCGACTAACGCGCGTTAGTAGCGATTCAGTCGCGCATTTCGTAAACGCGCGACAGCATCGCTACAAAAAGTCGCCGTGGGCGAGGGCCCTTAACGACCATCAAAATTATTTCTTTATAAGTATGGCAAAATAATCTATCTAGGAGCTCGTGGCCAAGTAATAACAGCCGCACGGGTCGATCCGTCAGGTTAAGCTACGCTTGCCGGGGTTGGTGATTGGATGGGTGACCATCTTTACATAACGAGATTCCTCCGTGCCTTGGAAAGCACGTTAAGCCGTTGGTCCCGGCTGTTATTCGTGAATCTTTGACAGTCGTTACGGGTCGTCAGAAACCCGAAAGTCTGACAACCAGTCTTACCAAGGGGATACCCCTTTTACCGAGTAACTGGGTTGTGGAGGTCAGATAGGCAGTCGCTCCATGTAAAATACTGGTATTCAGCTGCATCCGGTTAGACTGGAAGCCGACCCCAACATAGTTGGGAAAAGGCTAGGCAGATTGAATTATGGCAAAATAATAAGCCTATAATGTTCCCACTGATGAAACACAGGCCTCTTCTCGGTACACGCGGGCTCAGTGCGGGTTGGTAGATGTCACATGTCTTCGAATTTTTAGTTCTAGGACATGCCAGTTTCCTCACAATGCTTTCCTTCACCGTTTTAACACCTCAAGTGTCTGAGTTTGGCTAATTTTATACCCAAAACCACAGCGAGTGGGGAGGGTTGGGGAATAGTTGCGAACCCCATAGCTTTGATTGATGATATGTTTTCCATCGAATGATGTTTTTTTACGTTTATATATATGTGATCTAAGCTTATATACCTAACAAAAAAAGGGTTTTTCTTATGCACACATGGGGTGCATTCGACACTTGAGGGGTTAAGAGCAATCGTAATGAAATAATTAACACAAAGGTCGGCACCTAGGTTCGAACCTGCGACCTACAACTCGTCAGTCGCGGCCGTTACCAATAGGCTACCACTGCTCCGCGATAAGTAGGTATTCCTCATAAAAACTACCTACATTTTTGAATGCAATCACCGTTAAAAATCCTCAAAAACCAATGGAACCAATTCAACTCGTAGGCCGCGTCCTATTTAAAACCGATCATCGCGCGTACGCGGTCGGTCGCGGCTCTTTTTGTTCGAAAATCCGGAAAGCGCCCTCTGTCGGCGCGACCACGCGTTCAGGTTCACCAAACAAAAAGTACGAACGTTCGTGTATCCGCGCGACAATCGTTTTTAAATAGGACGCGGGGTCATACGTTTAATTAATCAAACTGATGAAGACTAATGCAGTAACAGGAGTTTTTCATAACACGCTCTGTCAAATTTTTTTTTTTTCTCATTACATCTTCTCAGAGAATAAATTGATCTAAGTTGGGACCTCGGATTAAGTTTAGTTAAGTTATTAAAGGGCGACTCGCTGTAGGTTTTTACCTTAAAAAATATTAACCTAGATACTATGTGAAATCAAATTAATCATATTTAATTTACACAAAATTAAAAAACATTGGAATAATAGCGTGTCAATTAGTAATTTGTGTAATAACTTTTATCAATTAATATTTTGTTTAATGCCCTTTAGAATACAGTCATATTTTTAATAATACCTTCCTACCTACTTACCTACTTTAATACCTACATAAATAATTATGTGATGGACTAATGATATTGTTATTCACACTTTCATGGAAGTCATTTGGACTAATGATATTGTTATTCACATTTTTCATGGAAGTCATTATTTTATTTTTAACAATGTATACTTTTCTCAGAGTCATTAAGTAACAAACTACCAAATATTGAATAGCACCCTAAGGGTCCGGATGTTATTAAGACATTACCATTAAGTAATTAGCAGGAATGAATGTAAAAGGGTCGTGGTAATTATCTATCCTTTCTAGAAACAATCTTATGTACAAATAGTCACCACCGCTCTTCCCTTAAGACAGACAGTCAGTCAGTTGAGTAAGTCAGTTCTGCACAGTCAGTCAGCATTGTGTTTGTGTCCTAATTAATATTACTTGTAACCTTCGTTTGATATTAGTAAAAATTCAGATATAAAAATTGTGTCTCTCAATCAAGAGTCTCCACACACCTATCTACAACGCCACCGCTCGGGCCATTACAAATTGGTGTCAGAGAAGTGAGATATAGATTGAGATATTTGTACGAGATCTTCGTCGGAGTCCTTAACCTCCGATTCTCCTACAACTACAAGTTCCTGAGCATCCGATCGTACGAGACCTTCGTCGGAGTCCTGAACCTCCGATTCTCCTACAACTACATGTTCCTGAGCATCTGAGCATCACGACGAGAACGAGATCTACGGAATTGGACAAACGTATCCTCAGCGGTCCGAAGATTATCAACCGCTTACGCCGACCAGTCTCCTACTCATCACGTCAGCTACAATGTCAACGGGATATCTTCAAGTAATTTTATTACTGTGAGTACGCCGCCAATTTTCTATAAAACACAGTTATAAAGAATATTTTCTAAACGGAATCATCTGCCAGTCATCATAAAAAGTGTTTAATCGTGAAAAGTGAGTGTATAAGTGTATTTATTAATCATGCCTCAAGACGCAAATCTCGGTGTATCTACATCGACAACTACACATAGTAATTATATCTCACTAGAAATGGCTGAAAGAATGTTAACTAAATTTGATGGCAGTAAGGCGCGTATCCATGAATTTTTAGACAATTGTAACACAGTTAATAATTTAATTAATCCGAATCTGAAAAAAATTTTACTCCAAATAATTATTACAAAAATTACTGATAACGCTAGGTCAATGATTAGAAATCGCGAATTTCAAATTTGGGATGACTTAAAAAATTATCTTTTAGATACTTACACCGAAAAACGAACGATTGGTCAGTGGCAATTAGAATTGAGTAGTTGCAAACAATATCATTAGTCCATTACACCTCCCCCCTTAAAATGGGAATAATTTGAAAAAAATATTCACATCAAAAACATAATTATTTATGATTGCTTATTTAGTTTTTATTTGAGCAATTTTTGATGAACGTCTCAAAGGAACGTGTTCTTGAGATGTTCCTGGAATTTCTTCTAATTCAACGTCGTTGTTACTATTATTGGTTTTTCTGTGTAAATTATAAGTAATGCAATTAGTTATTCTTCCACAACAATTTCTAGAGTCTTCTATAGCTAACACTCTATTTTGTGATGTACAGAAGAATTTTCTTTTAAGCGAGTATTTTCCTATTCTATAAAGTATATAAAATCCTATGAGTTTAGATAAAAATATAAACACAGAATAAGTATTACTCTTAACTCTATGGAATACATTATCATTATTCATTTCATCCAATAAATCGTTTATTTTGTCAATTTTGTGACTCGCTATATTCAAGTCATTGAAATTCATACTAAATTTATTGAATGGAATGAAATCTAACTTATCTTCTATGGTATTATTTATTAATCTATTACAACAATTATCATTAATAATATCAAAATCTGGAAGTATAGACAAATGGTTTGACAGCATTCGATGAGTGCAATATAATATTAGGAGAATATAATTTACAATTCTTTTGTAATTTTAAAATGCCTGTAGATTTTAATTCTAGATCGTAAGGTTCTTCATTTTTACAAGAAATAGTTGAAATAACTTTATTAGGTGTTACAAACAACCAACTATTTGCGTTTTCTAATCTATACCATTGTTCTGATTTTATTAAACCAATTCTTGTATCACAAGATGAAGGAATTTGATTTTTAGTATTTAAAAATAATGTTAATTCGCAATTATCCTTAGCATATACTGAATATAAAGGATTTTCTTGTTTACAAATACGATTATTATTATTAGATAATTTCTTACAACTATTAATATTCTCTAAGGTGGTATAATGAATTTTGTTTTCAGAGATAAGAAAATATTTCTCTGTAGCTACGTAATATGAAGACATAAGTATTATTTTTATTTAGAATTGCTACAGGAATTAAATTATATGCATCATAAGATTGTTGCATAACCAATGGGGTCTTAATTATGAATACAATTTTCTCATTCATATAATATGAAATAATGTTTACTAATGATAGCAGTTCTGATGCGTTATCCATATTTAAATCCAAAGGATATTGTGTATGAGTCGGAATATGTGATACAGTCTTTTTTAATTCGTAAATATATTGTTCAGGAGTAATTATAATCGGATGTAAGTTATTATTTTTAGCAAATAATATGGCATCAATAACCATAGATATTTCATTATTTACTTCACTGGTAACCAATGTTAAAAAAAAAAATGTTCATCTATGTTTTGTTTCATATTAATATTGAAAATTTTATTATTAGTATCTTTTATATAATTAGCTAAGGTTTCTAAATTCTTATAGAAAATGTCTTCATTTTTCTTAAGATCAGTTATTGTATAGTTAAAGTTTTGAATAGTAGATTTTACAATTTGTGATTGAGATTTCAGTAATGTAATTAATTCATGTTCATTATTATCTAAATTATTGATAGCGTCATCATAACGTTTCGCGTCTTCTGCGTCTAGTGTTCCAAATAAAATCTTAAATATGGTTCCTACGCCATCGATAAAAGAACGTTTCGAACGATGATTTACAAAAGAATGTCCAATTATTTCCTTAAGGACCGTTTCTTGATTCTTTAAATGAGGATATATTTTTTCTACGATTAACATAGACGTTTGGCATAATAAAAATTTGTTAAATGTATCATGACTGCAAAGATTTGTAGTTACTATTAGTTATTTTAATAGGAATAACACATTCGGTTCTTGCTTTCACCGTCAAGGTTAATTCCATGTTTACTTTATTCGATTCGACTTGATCATTTGTTTTTTCATAACACAAATTGAATTGGTTTTCCGCGAGTTTTAAAATCTTGGTGCTATAATCGATCATTCCTTTATATTTATTTAATATATCGCCTCCAATAATGCCATAGGCACTAATAGGGAAATTATCATTCACGATATGGAGTATTACATTTAAATCTCCTATAAATTCTAATTCGACATAACCTAACGTCCTTGTAGGGTTGTCTACTTTATCGATCCCTTTTAAATCAGCTAAAATATCATAATGAATTTCAGCGTCTTTTGGTATAGCACTTTTCTTTATGAGGCTAATTGTTGCACCAGTATCTATCAGAACATCTATGTTTCTTGTATCATCTTTCAATTTCAATGAAACGAAATAACAATTATTATTTATCGCGGTTATGAGCCCTTCTATTACACTGTTACCCTTTGGTTGGCTCGCGCCATCGGGATTTATTAGTTTTTTTGATTAGACGGAGAGCTTTTATCCGAATAACGATTATTACTAGGTTTAGAGTCAGTTTTATTGGGTGAATTTTTATTCTTTAGATGATAGCATTCATCTTTAGTATGACCCTTTTTCTTGCAATAATTGCAAAATTTTGGGTTTTGATTAGGTCCCGAATATGATCGAACTCTACAATTTACGACTGTATGGCCTGGCTTATTACATTTATAGCAATGCTTGGTATTAGAATGGTTTATGTTTTGAAATTTAGATATTTCGTTTTTACTTTTGAGCTGTTGCTCTTCAACTACTGCCATGGAAATAGCATCTTCGAGTGTTTTTGGTTGAAGTGCTTTTAAAATTAGATTTAAATCTTTATTTAATCCGGTAATAAATACACTTAAAGCCTGTGATTTAAGTAATTCAACGCATGCTTGGCGGGCTTCTTGTGTTTGATTTGTTGAGTCCAACGAATTTATTAATTTTACGTAGCAATTTTCGACTTTATTAGCATATGCTAAAACATTTTCATTAAAGAAGATCAAAATGATTGGGATAAATGGATAGATTTCGCAATGTTTTCTTATAACACTGCTGTCCACACGTCAACTAATTTTTCACCACATGAATTATTATTTGGCTATAAACCGAACTTACCTTCATCTATAACCGCGCAACCAGAATTTAAGTATTCTTATGATGATTATATTGATGATCTAACATTAAAATTAAGAAAATCTAGAGAACTAACTAATCTAAATAATTTAATTGATTCAAAAAATATGAATAAGGAATATTATGATAAAAAATGTAAATTAGAAAAATATAAATTAGGTGATAAGGTGTATATTACGAATGAGAATAGTAAATCAGGAAGATCAAAGAAACTTTCTCCACAGTTTATGGGTCCATATGAAATTGTAGAAATAAACTCACCAGTAAACATAACAGTATTAATAAAAAAAAAGAAAGTTAGGGTACATGTAAACCGTTTAAAATCAGCAAAATAAATAATAAGGTAACTCTATTGTTCCAGGTTTACCTTCACATCAAGTCAAGGTGAACTTTATAATATAACACCATTAAACAAGGGTGGAATTTATTACGAGCGTGTAGAAAAAGCAAAACAGTTTGATAGTGAATGGAGTCTAGTTACTTATCTTGATATTTCCAGCTGGCACAAGAAATTAGATCTTATCGAAAATCAGAGTATTTTCGATAAGATCTAGTTGAAACTAGAAATCTTTGCAGTCATGATACATTTAACAAATTTTTATTATGCCGAACGTCTATGTTAATCGTAGAAAAAATATATCCTCATTTAAAGAATCAAGAAACGGTCCTTAAGGAAATAATTGGACATTCTTTTGTAAATCATCGTTCGAAAAGTTCTTTTATCGATGGCGTAGGAACCATATTTAAGATTTTATTTGGAACACTAGACGCAGAAGACGCGAAACGTTATGATGACGCTATCAATAATTTAGATAATAATGAACATGAATTAATTACATTACTGAAATCTCAATCACAAATTGTAAAATCTACTATTCAAAACTTTAACTATACAATAACTGATCTTAAGAAAAATGAAGACATTTTCTATAAGAATTTAGAAACCTTAGCTAATTATATAAAAGATACTAATAATAAAATTTTCAATATGAATATGAAACAAAACATAGATGAACATTTATCTTTTTTAACATTGGTTATCAGTGAAGTAAATAATGAAATATCAATGGTTATTGATGCCATATTATTTGCTAAAAAAAAACTTACATCCGATTATAATTACTCCTGAACAATATATTTACGAATTAAAAAAGACTGTATCACATATTCCGACTCATACACAATATCCTTTGGATTTAAATATGGATAACGCATCAGAACTGCTATCATTAGTAAACATTATTTCATATTATATGAATGAGAAAATTGTATTCATAATTAAGACCCCATTGGTTATGCAACAATCTTATGATGCATATAATTTAATTCCTGTAGCAATTCTAAATAAAAATAATACTTCTGTCTTCATATTACGTAGCTACAGAGAAATATTTTCTTATCTCTGAAAACAAAATTCATTATACCACCTTAGAGAATATTAATACATAGTTGTAAGAAATTATCTAATAATAATAATCGTATTTGTAAACTAGAAAATCCTTTATATTCAGTATATGCTAAGGATAATTGCGAATTAACATTATTTTTAAATACTAAAAATCAAATTCCTTCATCTTGTGATACAAGGATTGGTTTAATAAAATCAGAACAATGGTATAGATTAGAAAACGCAAATAGTTGGTTGTTTGTAACACCTAATAAAGTTATTTCAACTATTTCTTGTAAAAATGAAGAACCTTACGATCTAGAATTAAAATCTACAGGCATTTTAAAATTACAAAAGAATTGTAAATTATATTCTCCTAATATTATATTGCACTCATCGAATGCTGTCAAACCATTTGTCTATACTTCCAGATTTTGATATTATTAATGATAATTGTTGTAATAGATTAATAAATAATACCATAGAAGATAAGTTAGATTTCATTCCATTCAATAAATTTAGTATGAATTTCAATGACTTGAATATAGCGAGTCACAAAATTGACAAAATAAACGATTTATTGGATGAAATGAATAATGATAATGTATTCCATAGAGTTAAGAGTAATACTTATTCTGTGTTTATATTTTTATCTAAACTCATAGGATTTTATATACTTTATAGAATAGGAAAATACTTGCTTAAAAGAAAATTCTTCTGTACATCACAAAATAGAGTGTTAGCTATAGAAGACTCTAGAAATTGTTGTGGAAGAATAACTAATTGCATTACTTTTAATTTACACAGAAAAACCAATAATAGTAACAACGACGTTGAATTAGAAGAAATTCCAGGAACATCTCAAGAACACGTTCCTTTGAGACGTTCATCAAGAATTGCTCAAATAAAAACTAAATAAGCAATCATAAATAATTTATGGTTAATTGAACTTACCTTAAGTGAACTTCAACCAAAATTATACGAAGTGTTGCATCCGAAGAGATTTAACGTACATTGTAGTCCGTTTATCGTTGTACTACATTGCCACACTGTTCAAAGACTAGAAAAAAATAATAATAATTTGATAGTCTATGTCATCTGTCAGCTGTCACCTCATTCGTTTTAGAGCTCACTGCCTATTCCATTCCACAATAATAAGAGGGTAATGGTTACATGGGTGGGTAGGGTGTTAAATCTCTTCGGATGCAACACTTCGTATAATTTTGGTTGAAGTTCACTTAAGGTAAGTTCAATTAACCATAAATTATACTTCAGTGTTGCATCCTCTAGATTTAACGTACATTGTAGATGTTTAGAGCTTGTTTATTGTGGAATGGAAAACCTATAATACTCATGATCACATGTGAGTACTTCGTAGATTTAGTATACACTAACATTATATCTATGGAGTACTTAGTTTGGCATTTGTTTTTAAAACAAAACAAATCCGGACAGTAATCACAGTCAATTTTATATTAAAAAGCTAATACTTGGTAACAAACACTTAACAAAGCGGATTATGAATAGAAGATTATTCTTACAGACTTATTAATTGAATTCAGCAAAAACCTTGTCTTTTTCAGAATCAATCACACGTTGGTTGGTTGGTTGTTGGTTGTAAAATTTTGCAAAATGTATTAAGTTACCGTCCAGTCCAGCCAGCAGTATTTTTATTATTTCCATTGTGCTCTGAAAGCCACTGACATCGATGCATGCCTAGTGCTGTAGGCAGTGAACTTATTCACATCCACGTCACTATCACTAAGCGTTTCTTTGATCCAGCGGCTGATGGACTAGGAGCTACAAGTTTGTATTGATTTATCACAAAATTTCCCCATGTAAGAAGTTCGGGTTTCTACTGGACATAGAGATTGTTTATTATTATTGAAAGGTAAAATCAGGCGGGGATTTTTCTGTTCGGTGCTGAAGTTTTAATAATGTTTCATTTACATGAATATCATTAATTTTGATCAAAGATAACGTTTGCATCCGTTGTCCCATGGACAATGCAAGCAAAGTTACAAGTTTTTTAGAAATTTCTTTAAGGGATAGACTTAATCGGATATATGGTGTATGACCAGATTAGGATACCAAGTAGCACATAATACTTAAGAAACGTAGGCTTACTTTTAAAAACACCTTTAAAACATCTCGAATATAATGATTTTCTATTTGACTTTTTGGTCAAAATAATTTTTAATGCAGAGCGAAAAAAAATTTATCGTCCCATAATGCATCTTTTTTAAATTACTCAGTTAAAAGTTTTAGGTTATATATTATTGAGCTATTGAAGTAACCAATATTATTAGTTTTACAAAAGGAACACCAACGTTTAAGAGCAACATTATACTGGCTCTAATAATGATTAATTATTTGTCCAATGATATTATTAGAAAAATAATTAATCATAATTATTTATATTGCTTCAATTGGAATTTTTCTCCTTATGTACCATTCCTTGACAATATTTCAGAATCAACTAGTTTACTGAATAACAGTAACCATAGTTGGCTAGGCCATTATGGAACTGTAATTATGCCAATTACTTTGTCGTTTATAATTTATAAGACCAAAATAATGGTGAGAAGGATAAATATTTAGTGCATTTTTTGTTAAGGCGTGACGCAAACAAATGAATAAAAGGTTTACCGAACTTTTTCGTAATAGATTTAAATAATTGTGAATCTAATTCCCATTTGGTGTCAATATTAGTATACCCAGATCATATGTTAGTATACCTAGAAGCTTGGTCCGCATCAGTGTTTTCTCTGGGCTTAGTAAAAAAGAGTAAATAAATATTTGCTGCCACATTTGCCGAGTGATACGATTTAAATGCGGAAATTGTGTGCCACCCCTTTTGTTGACATATGCAATGGCAGTGGTATATCTATTCTAAATATAATATCTACATTGGTTTTATTTTTACAGAAAGTTTTTAGGCCCATAAACGCAGTAAGAAAGTTAATGTGGTGTTTTATTTCCTTCATTGACCAAATACCTCTAGTAATTTCTCCCTCACAGGCTGCCCTCCATCCTGAGAGTGAAGAGTCAGTGAATATTTCCAATCGGAAGGAGTAAAAAACACGAAGTTTGTTCATGTTTCGGTGCGATATTTGACTCCACCAAGTGAAGTCTTCTTGTAGAGAGGACTAACTGTCATTTTTGCACTGTCATTTGACTTCAAAAGTGCTAAATATTTCTCCCACTCTAATTGTTTGGTGTGTATACCCAACCATACGTTATAGCTGAACATGCTGCTGATAACGCACCAATTAGTTTTAACTGTAAACACATAGACTGCGAGTTGATGAGAAATCCTAAGAATTTGTAAATCTGATTTGGTATAAGAGAATTTCTTCCTAAATAGATAAGCTAATTTTACAGAGGTTTGAGTAATTTTGTAAATACTAGTGCGCCAGGCTGAGGCCATATGGTAAGCAATTGAATTCATTGAAAATTTTATTATATTATAAACCCAAATATTTTTTATGTGAGATATGTATGGGCATTAGAAAAAATAAGATCTATTGTTGCCATGAATGCATTACGTATTATTAATTTGGATACAGAACGTATAGGTACCTATTATCCATTTTAAAATGTCGGGTTGGTTAGAATGTTACCACCTAAGTATACATTATGGTAAAGCAATAAAGACATTGAGTATTGAATAACTTATTAAGGTTCTTCAAATCACACCAATATTATGAAGGCAAAAGTTTGTGAGCGTGTGTGCGCGTGCCCGCACGCCTGCCACCTTCTCACGCTCAAACAGCCGCGGCCGGACCGTCACGGATGAAATCTGGCACGCAGACAGCCCACACCCTAGACCAACACACAGGCCATCTTTTATCTCATCCACGCGGGTGAAACTGCGGGGCGCAGCCAGTTTAAGATAAATCTATAACCGCCTGTACTCTTAGGCGTTAAGAATACCGACGAAATAAACCGTTGTGGTAGATCAGAACATTTAGAAATCGCCCTTAAGTCAATAAGTTAGAAAATTGCACGATCCATTTCTCCAAGAGGAGATGGTGGGTTTTTTGGTTCAGTGTTTTGAACCACTTTCCCAATAAACGAAATTTTATAACCACTAACATAACTTAATATGATAGGATCATCAGTTAACAGCATCTAATTTTTATAAAATATCTATTTCTACCGGCGCGTGAGGTACCTCTAATAGTCCCATTTACCGACTGCATTGAGTTGTTGGTCCTCCTCGCTGAAGAAGTCGATGGCTGCGGTTGGTGTCAGGCGTCGGCTGTGGATGGCGCTGCAGTCGCATTGTTTGCTCGTCGAAGAGGACCCCGCACATTTCACGCCTGAAAACCGGTTCGCCGGTTGCCTGCAGTATTCACTGGAGTCGGTTTTTTTAATTTGTAGGCCCGTTCTAATAAAGGTATGAGAAGTTTTCGTCTATTAAATGTCAGTTCATGTCAATCAGGAAGCAATTGACTGATTTCTGATATACTTTTCAGAATATCTAACGTGTCTACAGATTGGGCCCGTATGAGGTCTTTTGTTAGGTTGACGAGGCTGGTGATTCCTTGTACCAAGTTTGTGGCCTTTGTCTTATCCATCAAGCAGTATATTTCCCCAACGTTCAGCAACTTCACTGGGTATTTTTTCCCCGAGAGAAGGATCCAATTTCTTTGCTTGACCAAGTAAGTCAAGAATTTCTGTAGACACATCCGCAGTGAAAGTTTCAACAGAGCTTTGGTATGCATCATATGGCCATAAGCTTATAGATCGCAATGATGGGCTTTTTTGAAAGTCGAAACAAAAAAAGCAAAGTTACTTTCAGGATAGTATCACGTACTACCTCATTAAGAAAGAACTTATTGTATTTCTGGATAACATCGCGTGTTACCTCGCTAAGAAATACCATTTTGTTAACAGGATAACATTAAGTATTACAAAACTTTGGTGTGCATCATATGCCAATAAGCATAGGTATAGATCGCAATGATGAACTTTTTTGAAAGTCGAAACGAAACAATCAAAGTTACTTTCAGGATAGTATCACGTACTACCTCATCAAGAAAGTACTGTATTTCTGGATAACATCGCGTGTTACCTCGCTAAGAAATACCATTTTGTTAACAGGATAACATCAGGTGTTACAGAACTTTGGTATGCATCTTATGGCAATAAACATAGGTATAGATCGCAATGATAAACTTTTTTGAAAGTCGAAACAAAAAAAAGCAAAGTTACTTTCAGGATAGTATCACGTACTACCTCATCCAGAAAGTACTGTATTTCTGGATAACATCGCGTGTTACCTCGTTAAGAAATACCATTTTATAAACAGGATAATATCAGGTGTTATCTCATTACAATATTTAACGAGTTGAATGCCGTAATTACAGACACAATTAAAAAGCTATTGTGTCTCGCGTGGATCCGCGTTCACGGCATACGAAGGGTTGAAAAACATAATAGTCTTAACTTTTTAAAATAAGGGTGCCATAAGTATGGCGTCTTACTCACGTTCTTTGCGTTTTTCCCTTAATTTACTTTCGTAACGTTTGATCTTGCGTCTAAAAATATTCTTCATTACTTTTGTTTTTCCTTTTCTCACGTCTAATTTTCACTAAAATAACACTTTTCACTATGAAACTAGAAAGATTTTTATGGATTTAAAATTAAATTGAAAAATTAACAGCGTAGCAATGCAACACACGAAGAACGAATGAGGTGACAGCTGACAGATGACATAGACTATCAAATTATTATTTTTTTTTTCTAGTCTTTGAACAGTGTGGCAATGTAGTACAACGATAAACGGACTACAATGTACGTTAAATCTAGAGGATGCAACACTGAAGTATAATTATGTTTTTGATGTGAATATTTTTTTCAAATTATTCCCATTTTAAGGGGGGAGGTGTAATGGACTAATGATATTGTTATTCACACTTTCATGGAAGTCATTTGGACTAATGATATTGTTATTCACATTTTTCATGGAAGTCATTATTTTATTTTTAACAATGTATACTTTTCTCAGAGTCATTAAGTAACAAACTACCAAACATTGAATAGCACCTTAAGGGTCCGGATGTTATTAAGACATTACCATTAAGTAATTAGCAGGAATGAATGTAAAAGGGTCGTGGTAATTATCTATCCTTTCTAGAAACAATCTTATGTACAAATAGTCACCACCGCTCTTCCCTTAAGACAGACAGTCAGTCAGTTGAGTAAGTCAGTTCTGTGTCTTTGTGTCCTAATTAATCACTTGTAACTTTCGTTTGATATTAATAAAAATTCAGATATAAAAATTGTGTCTCTCAATCAAGAGTCTCCACACACCTATCTACAACGCCACCGCTCGGGCCATTACAATTATACGCGTGAGGCAATGCCAAAAAAAACTTTTTTGCACTAGTGCGTTTTTACATTTCACTTGACACAATGATATAAGTTATACCCTTTTGCACCCGAATTGCGTAACACACTGTTAATAGAAATTGGTTTCATTTTGACAGTTAATCAACCACTCATTGCGTTATTTACGTTGTCGAGAAGACAAATTTTTCGAACTAATGAAGCAATGGATTAACAATTTGCTTCAAAATTATTAAAATTCTGATTTAAAATGTGTTACGCAATTAGGACATTCTTATGATCCATATTTTACCCAACGTATTTTTAACAACGTTCGCAATCTCATCTCAGTCTCGATCTGTCAAAAATTGTATGGCATTTACCTACATTTTTGACATTTGATTGACGCTGGAATGAGATTGCGACTTGAATTTGAACGTTTTTTAAGGTTTTCAGGTACGAAAATTGGCCTTCTGGTTTCTCTAAACGAGATTACTGAATGTCTGTTTTTAACCGACTTCTAAAAAAGGAGGAGGTTCTCAATTTGTCGGAATCTTTTTAAATCTCACGTAGGTTGACAAAAACTTTCAGAAATCGAGAGACCCGAGAATCTCTGATTCTTTGTTTTGCAATTAATAATTAATTAACGTTATTAATTGTTCATAAGACGATCAGTATTTGTAAGCATGCTGCAATCTTTCAACAACTTAGGTGCATATATAAGTTTTAATTACTCGTTTTAAGTAGTAGTAAGTTATATGACCTCTTAACTCTTAAGTATTACTAACCCTTACAATAAAGGGAGACTCAATTAAGTTTAACACTGCATTTCAGAAATAAACCCTTTATGAATATAGGGGTCACTTTTAAAGGTCCTTAACATGTCAATTAATTAAATATCCAACAAAATAACAATCTAGTGACGTTCTAATCAAGATGTCTTACATAATAAACGTCGAATTTACTAACTTGAACACCTTGATAACTATAAAACACATTCTGAACTTTAAGCTTTACGTAGCAAAGTTTAATTTCACATGGCTGGCTCTTTTATGTGCCACCTACAGTAATAAAGCTTGTGTAACGAGGTTCATAAAAGAGTCCTCTTCGATTAAAGTAAAAGTAATAAATGGCCCTAGTAAGTTCCGATTAGGGTTTTAAAATGCCATGTTACAATTGTAACGATATTGGAGAGCTGCGCCTTTATTGGTGATATTTTTTAATTTGGTATGTCAGGTTTATGGGGACCTGGTACGTAACTGCTAATAATTTTAGCTAAATGTGCTTTCTAGGCTGTTCACTTGCAAATTAAGGGATGGAGGTCTACGTACAAGGTATTTTCAATGGACTTTTTTTGGTATTGGTTTTCTGAAGAAAGTTGTGACCGCAGACAACGTGAAAGCTGCTGATGCTGTGTGTGTGGGCTACAGCTGTCGTCGCGAGAGAGCGAGAGAGTGTTTGTCACTTGTCAAAGTCATCTTGAAGACAAGGCGAAATCGGTGACAAGAAAAAACACTTAGCGCCATCTCGCGGCAAATTTGTAAGCCAGGAACTCCATCTGCAGGACAAAAACAAACACTTAGCGCAATCTACACGGAACTAATTTGGCAGTTTTCATCCCCATTGGTTAAAGTTGACTGGTAGAGAATGCTTTGTGTCATTATGTATCACTATTGTACCTACATGAAGTTTAAATAAATAATCCTGAATGTGACGTTGGCGTTTAACAAACAACTAGCTATAAATCTAAAATGTCAATAAACTACAGAGAGAGAGAGAGAAAGAGACATCTTGGCTGATTAACTTATCGTGCCCAGTAGCATACACATAACTAGTTGATTCAAAACAAGATCAAAGACGACGATAAAACACAACTCACAAAATTACATTGAAATTATGAAAACTTTTTCATTTGTCGAAACTTTTTGACTAACAAATTCGTATTTATACTTTAACAAAGTTCCTTTCCTCACTCATATCCCTTATCCTTACTTTGACCCAACTTCCGAACTCATGACAAACTACGCGGTTCACAATCACAATAATATACAAACCACGCTACCCTTACATCTTACTTACTTTTTTATTCACATTCGTTGATCGCTGCAAGCGAATACGTCAAAAAAGCCACTGTGCACCGTATACAGTAGCGTAACTGTGCTCAGACTTTTAATCAGCTGCAGTAAAATGACACTTATTATCTGTCATTTCGTTGAAAAATGTTCCCATTTGATAACGAAATGACGATAAAAATGACATTAGAAGTGTCAGTTAACAGCAGCTAGTTAAAAGTCCGACCATAGGCTGTACTCCTGAAGTTCGTTCGCTGGTAGCTATATCAAAGCAAGTAGGTAGGTACTGTATTGAAGTGCATTTGTATGTTCAGTAATTATTATTGAATTCAATTGAGTTTATATAATCAGTAACAATTCACATTGCGTTCGAATATAATATCCAGCGTGAAACATAAGTACCTATTAAATGTACAAATATAATGTACATATTACATACAATTCAATTTAAATTAAGAAATATTATTAAAATAAAAAAAAATAATAGACAGGGGAATAGAAAGAGGGAGTATATTCCCATAACATATTAGATCTTCCACAAATTACAAATTGTCTAAATACCTGTCAAAGTGTCAACTTATTATGTCTTTAGTATTTTAAGAAATAAGACTGTAATTTGTGGGGATAAATAAACATAATTTTATTTTATTTTATAACATCTTCTGAGCAAGTCACTTTCAATGTATGGTACTTTATTGTTTAGGAACAGAATGAGGAAACTCTCAAAAAAATCTTAAAATAAATTGAGAATTCGGGAGTTGGTATAAAATAATGACTTCTGACTCTGACTTGTGCACTTTAACGCATGTTTGACTCACGGGTGCTAAATCATTCGCTACTTTGGAGTTACGATACTGTTCTATTTGTACTATGGCCTCACCACAGCAATAAAACAAAGTATTTTTTCATCTCGACTCACCCATATTTCGTGGGAGAGCCATTGATTGGCTGTCAACTCGAAAATACAATAACAAGAGGAGAGTCCTTTATTGTAGCGAGACGTAAAAAGACGTGTGTTGACGTTTTGTGTGATTGCAAGTGAACAGGGGGAAGGGGCGCAGAGGGGGGCAGTATGTTATAGTCGTGGGAAGCGGCTTTTATAAATCATTGGTTACCTGCGAAATAATATTGATGAGAACATTTAATTTATTGTTTGGGTTTGAAAATCAGGTTCAAAAACCTTCAAATAAGTTCTTAATACTAAATTGACAACTTAAACTCAGGTTTAACGTCAGTTTTTGTAAAACTTTAACTTTGTCGTTCAAATAAAATTCGAAATAAAAAAATGACTCGATGGTTTAAACCTGAGTATAAAGAAGAGCTGATGATGATTGTAATGATGTTTTGTAATAAGACCGTAACCGTCTTACTAATAAAATACGGAATAAAGTTATATCGGGAATAACAAAGGAATAACCATACATTTACTTAGAATAACTTTATTCTGTGTTTATTTGTAAGAGGGGACATTATAAACTAATTATGACAATGGACTTCCTATAGTTATTAATCAGCTCAGCAGTCACCTCAAAGACTTCATACAAATCAAACGAACTTCAATCTTCATATGCTATGAAGCCTTCATATGCTCATCATCATCATCATAGCCTTTTCCCACTATGTTGGGGTCGGCTTCCAGTCTAACCGGGTGCAGCTGAATACCAGTATTTTACATGGAGCGATATTTAACCTTGCTCATAATACCGTCAAAGCGTCAACCCAACCAATCCTTACGAGAAAGTCCAGTAAGTTACACATAAAATATGTAGTTCAAAAGTTCCGTTTAAAAATGTATAAACTTTAAAACGGATTACAGAAAACGGAATGTACTTACTGTGCCCGTTCCGATCGCCAATGGCCACAACTTTGAGAATTCTTAAAAGTACTAGGGAACCATACTACTGTAAAGGTAGTGCATTAGGACCACTTCTTTGATCCCGAATTTTTATTTCTGAGTAGTTAGATTTCCTGCATGATAAATAAGTAGGTAGTGCGTACGTTATATTTTCAACAAATTCTAAATCATGGGTAATCTTTGCGAATGCTCATACTGATCTATTGCTGATCGTAGACCTTCGAAAACAATTTCCAAGCGTAGAAAAACAACACAGACTCGTTTTTCCCTCACAAAAATTTCAGACCGTCATCATCATAAATTATCATTAAAAATCTTCCGCCGCGATCAATAGCCTAATACATTTCTTCAAATGTTAGTTCTATGGGGCTTGCAACCAAAAAATTACCTGCGCCCTTTTGGTTCAAGTCTTTTGTTCACCTGGAGAAGTTCAAATCTCGTGCTTCTTCGTGCAAGTTCGTGCCATTTCAAGAAAGCAATAAAACAAACTCGCATCTACGAAAAAGCACATAATATTATAACTGGGGCGAATTATCAAACGGTATCCATGTTGTTCGTCGGCTTATTAAAGTTAAGCGGGGGTTAATATTTAATCCGAGTTGCGCACAACTGGCGTCGGGGGGCTCTAATGTATGCGACGTCACGGCTCGCGCACTGTACGGCGCGCGGCGTGGGTAAATGCGGGGGTCTGTTACACCGGAGTGTATCGTGATATTGTATCGATCGATTTTGAATTTGCAAAGATGTTACTAGTGGATGATGGAGAAGAAGAATATTAAGATCCATCTAAGGATATTCTCCTCCCCCTCTCGTTTAGGTACGAGTTATACGGGAATAGCTCACGCCTCGGTAAAAAGGTTAATCGCTCAGCAAGATTAGATCAATTTGTAAATTGATTTATATCTTTTACGATTTGAGGGCGAATTTCACCAACGAGTACATTTCTCTCTCAGAGAGGAGAGAATCCTATGACCCAGCAATAGGAATATAGAGGCAAGAGCGACACGGTGTAAAGTTCACTCATCCTCCATAGAAAAGGGAGGATCCTCCGACCAGACGGGTGTTGTGTCTGGTGGGCCACTGCCCGACGGTTGATGTCGGGACGTTGTTTGTTGTTCTATGATTGTTGTTGTTGCTGGCTGGCTGTGTGACTCGCCGCTCGAAAGCTTGAGGAAGTGATGCTGATGACGTCACGCTGAAGGAGAGCTGCGCTGACGTTCATACTCGGGGTCACCAGTATAAAGGCATGAGGAACACGGTGTAAAGTTCACTCATCCTCTATAGAAAAGGGAGGATCCTCCGACCAGACGGGTGTTGTGTCTGGTGGGCTACTGCCCGACGGTTGATGTCGGGACGTTGTTTGTTGTTCTATGATTGTTGTTGTTGCTGGCTGGCTGTGTGACTCGCCGCTCGAAAGCTTGAGGAAGTGATGCTGATGACGTCACGCTGAAGGAGAGCTGCGCTGACGTTCATACTCGGGGTCACCAGTATAAAGGCATGAGGAACACGGTGTAAAGTTCACTCATCCTCTATAGAAAAGGGAGGATCCTCCGACCAGACGGGTGTTGTGTCTGGTGGGCTACTGCCCCACGGTTGATGTCGGGACGTTGTATATATGCTAGTCGCGTGGTAAACTCTAATTGCGCGATGCAGGATTGCGTGACGTCATGTCATTGTGATGCGTAGTTCGTATGTGGCGATGTAGATGCCGCCACAGGAACATCATAGGCAGGTTATAGTGCTCATGAAATCACATTGAACTAGACTTCAGAACCAAAACAGTAACTGGCAAGATTGTGCAATGAGGCTCTACACAGCACCGCTGTAAAACGCAAAAAGACGAAGATGGAAACACTACTATGTCTCTTTTCTATCATTTTCATCATTCTAACCGGTGTGACAGCCATCCATACGTACAAGCCAATGAGTTACTTACTACTTAACGCGTATCATGCGTTCAAAGTTAAGGTAAGTGCTGCGAGGAAACTTTTTGAATGTGTTCAAGGCTTTATTATATACGCCGACACTAAAATCTCTCGTATAAACTTGTGTGGGTAGGCACTACGTCTGCGACTTATGACTGTTCTGATGTATGGGTTAGTTTGGTATTATTTCAGGTATTAAGATTTGAAACTTTTAATCAATTAAATTATTTTACACCCTTATTTATAAACGCGGAAAAAAGTAACCGGTTAGTACTTAAACTTCAGATTTACCATAGTTCGGGGTTTAAGGGTGGGATGTTGTTAAGTTGCTGTTAGACAAAAAATTGGTTGTTCCATTTGACAATTTGTTAGCTGACGTCATAACTTCTACTGTAACCTTAACCGCCCACGCTTTGCTGGTTAAAGTTATTGTTAATATATGTCATTTCTGTCAGACGCGTCGAATGTCATGTTCCTGCTCCGAACTTTATCTTTTACATTTGACACTGTGATTTGACATGTCGGTGCAACAGCAGCTGCAGCTAGTCATTATATGGTAATTTCAACTTTGACGAAAACTATAACCTAGCCGTTAGTGCAACCCACCCTTAGTTTAGCATTATTTTAACCCGCGCTTATTAATAAGCGAGAGTGTATCAGTGTTTATAACTACAAGTTTACAGGACAATAGCCGCATCGAGAGGGCGAAGCTACAGGATGACCCACGCCACCCAATGCACAACTGTACGACCCAGTGTCCAAAAGTTTTCTTGGTTGCGTGAGTCCAGCCGATGACAATCCCTCCAAAGCAAGATGTGACATTGGCAAGAGATGCTTAAACCCCCAGATTCCTTTATTGGAATATATCAGAGACCCTCCCAACTGGACTCAAGTTACCGTGGCTGACTTGGAAAACCTTAAATAGACTTCGTACCCTAGTCGGCCGCAGCAAAGACAATCTCCACAAGTGGGGGTTTATGGACGGCTCAGACCTCCGGTGCGTATGCGGCATCTTTCCACAGACAATGGTCCACCTTCTATCTTGCGCCGCATGCCCTGTCACCTGCACAGGTAAGGACCTAATGGCTACATCAGCAAACGGTATTAGCGTTGCTGAGTTTTGGGGCAAACAAAAAAAATGTATATTTTGGGCGTTATTCAAACGCTAAGAAGAAGACTACAAATTATATAAAAGAGTTCACAAATGTGGCAATCTTGGGCAGTCAGTTCAATTATCATACATATTTGAGCAGTCAAACTTTTCACCACGTCGCGTCGTACCACATTCTTAGCATCACGCCGTCATTAGTTCGACAGATCCATCAAAATATAATATGATAATGAATTCATACTCAATGAAAGTGTTGAAATATTATAACTAAATAAGCTTGGAGTTTTCCTACGTGATCGAATCAGAAATTAAGAGATCCGCAGGAGAACCAAGGTAACTGACAATGCCGGAAGAATTGCCAAACCTTAGTGGCAGTGGACAGGGCACATTGCTCGCAGAACAGATGGCCTTTATGGGGCCGGAAGATTCTGGAGTGGCGACCGTGTACTGGAAGACATAAAGTGGGAAGGCCTCCCACAAGGTCGACTGATGACCTGGTGAAGGCTGCAGGAAGCCGCTGGATGTGGGAAGCACAGAACCGGTCGAAGTGACGGTGTTTGATGGGAGGCCAGATGGGATGAAGGGGATTGGAGGTATGCCCAGCAGTGGACGTCTTTTGGCTGAAATGATGATGATGATTATAAATATTGTCTTACGACTAGAGCTTAGCCCGCTAAGCTTTGGGTTCTTATGAAAGTGGTGAACGTTCACACAGTAACGGCAGTTGTACAAATATAGAGCGGTTTTTGACAACTTCATAAGTCATATTAGAAAATAAGCAGATCTCATGATAGCCGTTATAATATATTATGACGGAACCACTTTCTTAAGAAACCAAAGCTTATCAAGGTAAGCCACGACTGCATATTAAGAGCATACAAATGGCATAAAAGTATGCAAAGATCTTGCACGCTATTGTGGCATCCACCAATGAGAAATGGAAGACTACAAACAATTTATTCCAGCAACTGATAAACAATAATTAATTTCCTCTAAGTATTTAAAATGCAATATACCTACTAGGCGCCCATACAACGAAGTAGCAGTAGCAACTACTGTTAATATTTTCTAGTTGCGCGCTCCCGGAGGGCACCTGTTGACTATTCTTTCAGGGAAACTTGTTAAATACTTGATAGCATGGTCTCGACAACTTGGAACTTGTTCCGAGTGTCAACTACAAACGTTGCTATTTGCCACTGGACTTGACGTGGACTTTATTTCAAGTACGTGAGAAAACATTTTTGTATAAGTTTATTGCAATTTATTTACATCGAGGACGTGTTATGAATTTTAAGTCTTGTCCAGTCTCTTTTGCATTTTATATGGACCTGTCGACACGTTTTCAAGATGCAAAATTTTTGCCAATTCTCTATTTTGAAAGCTGTTGGTTCCGGCTGTCATTCGTAGATCTTTGAAAATCGTTACGGACTGTCAGAAGTCCAAAAGTCTGACAACCAGTCTTACCAAGGGGTGTCGAAATACCCAGTAACTAGGTTGTGGAGGTCAGGTAAAATACTGGTATTCAGCTGCATCCGGTTAGACTGGAAGCCGACCCCAACATAGTTGGGAAAAGGCAAATTGATTGTACTTATGGAAAACTCAGACACTGGATAGCGATGGGGCTGAAAGGTTCTGGAGTGGATACCGCGCAGCAAGAATAGACCCTCCATAAGGATGACGATGAAATGATGACACTGTCAGGAAGGTTATTGTTAAACAACTTTTATCACAAGAACCACCACAACTAGAGAAACATAATCAGCTTCTCAACAAAACATCGTGACCTACTCGCTTTTATAAAACCGATGCCGATCCCATGTTAACCCCTCAAGTGTCTGAGTTTGGCTGATTTTAGACCCAAAACCCCAGCGAGTGGGGAGGGTTGGGGGTTAGTTGCGAACCCCATAGGTTTACAACTACTGATAATGATATGTTTTCCATCGGATGATGTTTTTTTACGTTTATACATATATACGTGATCTAAGCTTATATACCTATTATGTAAAGTTTTGTCCTTTTGCACACTTGGGGTGCATTCGACACGCGGGGGGGAGGGGAGGTTAGCTGCGAACTCCATAAGTTCACAACTAATGATTTGATTGGTTTTCCATCGGATGATATTTTTTTACATTTATATATATGTGATATAAGCTTATGTACCGAACAAAAAAAGGGTTTTTCTTATGCACACATGGGGTGCATTCGACACTTGAGGGGTTAATAAACAGTAAGCACACGAAAATAGAGGAAACTCCAATTTTCTACAAGCCTACTCTTTAGGCCTATGTACGCCTAGTACATAAATAAGGATTCCCGGTTCAACATTTGCGCAACATACATCACCGGCTAGCCAGTACATATTTACGGTTATAAAACCCCCCATTCACTACGCGAATGCGCGTACATCACGCGTTCAGTTTGTCGTAGGTCACGTAAAACCGCAATTTGCCGACCAAATGGAAGAGTGCGGTTGTCCGGCGACGTGTCGCTCCCTTTATTGCTAGCTATTTTTGTTACGAATAAATAAATTATTTTTGGAGGGAATTTTTTGTTTTACTTCTTGGTATTGTTAGATAGCGTCCTCTATTTAACAAACATTTGATTTCATTGTAAAGCTCTTAGATTATTAAGAATTTGTTAAAAATTAAAAAAAAAATGACTTCTTAATTATGACCTCCAATTATAATTAATTTCGAAACGTTATATTGATGTATACCCATGTTCTTGCGCTCTTATGACTGTAAAAAAATATATTTTAAATTTATTAATTTTTATTTCTGCCTTTACCCGACTGTCGCAAAGCCCAGGAGAAGGATAATTTTATAAATATGTATGACTTTGTCACCCAAGTATTGTTATTTATGACTGACTGACAGTTTAACATTTTGTATTTAATATGAAAACTTTCTGCAAAAACTATTAGCATAAAAAAGCTATTCAAATGTAACTTTACATGCATGAACGTGACATAACGCGCGCGTTAACGTTAACTTTAATCTGACAAATGCTCGTAAATCACATAATAACGCAATAACGTCACATACTGACGTTTCGCACTGGCGTTTATTGCTTGTAGATGTTTGATACGCACTTATTTGAGTGTTCAATTTAAAACGACTATTATGTAAGCTCATGAATTAAAAGTTATGCGATGTAAACCGTTTCTGAGGAATTCTTAAACGGAATTTAAATTCTCAATAGTTATTGATTCGACAAAATTATCTATGAAGCTAATTCCTTCCTTATGGTCGGTTTTTGAGGTCCTCAGACAAACCCTCTATAGTAATTCATTCGACTCTTAAGCTAAATAGGGTATTACACCCATTTTTGAAAAGTGTTTCAATTAGATTGTATACCTAGTGCTAATAAGCCACAAAAAAAAAACACAAAACTTTTATTCAATCAATAAGTGACATAAAAATGTATTTAAATTTTAAAGTGACATAAAAATGTATTTAAATTTTAAAGTGACATAAAAATGTATTTCAATTTTAAAGTGACCTATAAATGTATTTAAATTTTAAAGTGACATAAAAATGTATTTAAATTTTACATTTTCAAACGCTGGACGCAGTGGACGCCATAAATTGCTCTGTGGTCATGACGTCAGTTAGTCAGTAAACAAACACTTTTTATACGCTGATCAGTTGACAGTTGACATTGACACTTTTAAATTTGTACTACCGTAATGACGTAATAACATGGACTAAGCTATCTAAATAATATATTTTTAAATATTTTCAAAATCCGTACCGTGCGCGTGTGTGGCTGCTACAGCCTCAAGACCGACGCGCTTAACAAGACTAGCTGCGCACCGCGGTTTCACCCGCGTAGACCGGGATAAAAAGTAGCCTATGTGTTAATCCAGCATGTCAGCTACCTCCATACCAAATTTTATGAAAATTGGTGCAGCCGTTTGAGAGGTACAGATATTTCTCGACGGCATGTGAAGCCAAGTCAGAGGCCCATGGGTGGCATGAAAACTCTGACACCAGGTTAGTCACCAACCACACGAGAGAGAAGAAAGATTTAAAAGAGTATCCTTGGAGTTCCTTGGCCGATCTTCTCCATAGAGATCTACATTTTGGAATGGGCAACTAGCGTCAACTTTCTGACACACTGACCGACTTCTTGACAATTCTAAATATGTAGGTAAATAGCTTGATTGAAATTAATGCTTTGAGTATGAGTTCTTTTGTAAAATAATAAGAAGTTGTTGTTGTTCTTTTTCTTCAAAGCATTTACACTGACCTCAAAACTGCTAAAACCGAAACCGCTTTTGGTAGACCCCAATTTTGTACTCAAAATATATTTAAAATTCAAAAAATCCATTGTAAATACAAAAAGTTTTATAACAGGGAATCTTAATAAAAATCTAGATTGATGGAAAACGAAGCGAGTCCCCTTTCATGTGCTAATCCAATGGAGATTACAGACCGGGAGCCAGGACCTCAACGCTACGAGATGTAAATAGTTTACATATTTTTAGTTTACATAAAGAGGGCATTGCCGATGATTTTTTGTGTAGGTACTATAAAGGTTGTCTGCAAAAGGCCAACCATACTTCGTGCAGGCTGGTAGATAAGTTACTCTGGTTGCATTCGATCACTCAAGCGAGTTTCTGGAACGTTCAAGAGCAATAACCGAGCACATTCAATTTTATTGCCTTTCAAGAATTGCATGCAACTAGTGTTTACATGCATCCGATTCCATAAAATGGCATACAATAATTGAATGCAAGTTTTGCCATTCAATAAAATCGCATACGACTTCACCGAGGCAATAAAATTGCAAGGCGATTTTTGCGTGAAAGTTTTGCCTCGTCTGAACACAGAGTTGCACGTCCTTGTACAATTGATGCAAGTATTACCAGCATTTGCACTGCCAAATATTTAATTAAATTTTATTGAACGTCTTGATCGGTCGCTCATGTTTGAATCACAGAAAATTTTCATGCCATAATTGAATGTGATTTTATTGTACGTGCAATTTATAGTATGTGCTGTTTACACCTATTCCATAGTTTTGAACGGCAACTCATTAGCCCGTATCGTGCGACAATATCATACGAGGAGTGGTTAGAGAGGCGCCACGGCGTCCTCACCTTCCGCCTGACGCAGGTCCTCACCGGACACGGTTGTTTCGGGAGGTTCCTGTTTCGCATAAGGCGGGAGGAAACGCCCGGGTGTTTCCATTGTGTGGATCGCCCGGAGGACACGGTGGAGCATACAGTGGAGGTCTGCCCGGCTTGGGCAGAGCACCGCCGTGTTCTCACGGAGGCGATCGGCGGCGGCGATCTCTCGCGTCCGAGCCTGGTCCAGGCCATGGTGCGGAGCGAGAGTGCATGGGAGGCCGTCACCTCCTTCTGCGAAGCAGTGATGCTCGCGAAGGAGGAGGCGGAACGCGTGAGGGAGAGGCAGCCTCACGCCCTCAGTCGCCGCAGGAGACGCCCTGGGCGGCGGGAATCGCGGGGCGATTTCCGGCCACCGTAGGCGCGGGCCTGCGGACGGTGAGCAGCGGGTAGCTCGCCGTCCGGTAAGGACCAGGCCCGAGTCGACGGCGCGTCGTGTTCCACGCGCGCCTCAAAGAGATGTCAGCAAGTGACGGGGCCCAATAGGGCCGACGCCGCTGGGGTCGCGGGTTGTCTGAAAGGGTTACCGCGGCCCTGGCATAGGCAACTGAAGGAACACGGGTGGGTTTTAGTCAGTAAAAGTCTGACACGCCCTCCCGCTCCACCCAGAGCGGGAGAAGTTATTTGATGATTTCCCACCCTCAAAAAAAAAAAAAAAAAAAAAAAAGGCGATTTTTGCGTGAAAGTTTTGCCTCGTCTGAACACAGAGTTGCACGTCCTTGTACAATTGATGCAAGTATTACCAGCATTTGCACTGCCAAATATTTAATTAAATTTTATTGAACGTCTTGATCGGTCGCTCATGTTTGAATCACAGAAATTTTTCATGCCATAATTGAATGTGATTTTATTGTACGTGCAATTTATAGTATGTGCTGTTTACACCTATTCCATAGTTTTGAACGGCAACTCATTTGCCCGTATCGTGCGACTATATCATACGTGTGCTTTAGACGGTGCTAGATATTTTCCCTTTAATTTTATGGTATACCACAGGCAATAAACTTGCGCCGTGTAAATGGAGCTTTAGATTCAAAATTGATTATGCGGCGCGGCTATTGTTTTCATAAAACAACAATTAAGTGATAGGTGCGTAAAAGTAAGCACGTCCTCTTGAGTTATATAGCGAAAATTCAATATTGCTTCTTATTTTCTTATATTAAAATAATGATATGAATGATTATCACGTCGGGGTCACCAGTTTAGAGGAATGAGGAACAGCGAGTAAAGTTCACTCATCCTCCATTGAAAAGGGAGGATCCTCCGACCAGACGGGTGTTGTGTCTGGTGGGCTACTGCCCAACGGTTGATGTCGGGACGTTGTATATATGCTAATCGCGTGGTAAACTCTAATTGCGCGATGCAGGTTTGCGTGACGTCATGTCATTGATGCGTAGTTCATATGTGGCGATGTAGATGCCGCCACAATACTTACATTTATTTCAGGTGACACGGGCCCATAGAAAAATTCCGTAACCTAAACATACATTATGATCAAAAACTTGTGTTAACAAATAAGGCTTAAGACCATGTTAGTAGCACTTCACTTTGCACTAGCTTAGCTTTGTGGACATGGGTATAACTTGTCCGCGGAATCGACGGAACGCCACGTCCTGTTGCCAAAACGCTTCCATGACGAGGGGCAGATAACGCTTGAAATTGAGGTACCGGTGCGATTCCAGTAACTGCACCCACGGCGTGTACCTCGCCTTTTGGCATACGTATACTCGAATGTGTCCGCCGCCTTAGTGGTGTAGTGCAGACGGGAGATGTACACCAGTATGTTCGGATTTGTCTCACTTCGGACTCCCTAGGAGCTTTGCTGCAGCGCTTCGGCCTACCTCATATAGATTCCGGTACCTACCTCCTGATTTTATAAATGTTCTTTTAGTACGACAAACAGTTAAGTCAGTTTAACTAACTCTGTGTTTTCAGAATTCATCTCATTCCAAGCGTAATCAAGCGTAATCTAACCTAACCTAACCTAACCTAACCTAATACCAGTATTTTACATGGAGCGACTGCTTATCTGACCTTCACAACCCAGTAACTGGGTACCCCTTGGTAAAACTGGTTGTCAGACTTTCGGGCTTCTGACGACCCGTAACGACTGTTAAAGATCCACGAATGACAGCCGGAACCAACGGCTTCACGTACTTTCCGAGGCACGAAGGAGTCTCGGTACGTAAAGATGGTCACCCATCCACGGACCAACCCCGGCAAGCGTAGCATAACCTGACTAATCGACTCGTGGGGCTGTTATTATTTAGCTACGAGCTTTTAAACCTTTAATTAATTATTCAGATATTTATTCGCACATAAAATCTAATTTCAATACATGACTTTTTAACTTAATCAGCTGAAAATAGGACGGTCTATACAGATGGCGGCAATTAGCAATTAAAATTGTAATTGTCTATCTAATTGCCTATTTTCTCCGGCACTGAATTTAGAGTAGGA
This sequence comes from Cosmia trapezina, assembly GCA_905163495.3. Taxonomy (NCBI): domain Eukaryota; kingdom Metazoa; phylum Arthropoda; class Insecta; order Lepidoptera; family Noctuidae; genus Cosmia; species Cosmia trapezina. Next base: position 22,814,544 of record LR991037.1, read on the forward strand.
GCTGAAAGTGTAAGAAAGCCTATAATAGTGTTTTATTGTTATTTTAAAACAATGAATATCTTTTGCTGGGTCTCTATGACAAGCTATCTTATGAAGCGGTCCCACGGCCCGCTTTCTCACAGACCAGAGCGTACCAGGCCAGGCTAACAGGCCGTGGGAACAGTCGGCCATCGGTGGCCTGGCGTCACCCGTCAGGGGCTAAAATGGCCACTTTGGCAGAATCATAATAGGTTAATAGATATTTTTGAATCATATTTGAAATCGTAAAACGGTCACAAACTGACAATTCATAATTTATCTGAGTACAATTCATAGCACGTAATTCATCTGTTTGACAGTGTTGTATGGAGATTCGTAAAATGGTCCACAAATTTATTAATTGCTTTATTGAAGTTTAATGTACTCAAATAGCACAATCATAATAAATTGCTGGGAATTCAGGAAATGAATCGCTTCTAGAGGAATTTCTTGATGTGGCCGTTTTAGGCCCCATCGAATGCATAAGATGATCCGAGGAACCGCGGCATTACTCATAAAGAATAATCACTCATACCTGCATTTAAGTTTAACAGAAAAATTCTGCACAGCTTGTCAAGTATCTGTCGCAGGCAATTTGTATGATTCCGCGTTTTACAATCGGCGTCGTCCGTTTAAAAACGCTCGCTGTTTTAAAATATGCCGAAAGCAAAATGTAAATTGCCTTGTCAATTTATAATATGCCACAACATTTGATAGACAATTCAATCGCCGTTTACAAAATGCCGCGGCAAATTGAAGTATTTAGTTGCGACAAAATTTAAGGGGGTGTTCTACGCATCAATATGAACAACTTTTACTATGTGAACAATTTCGAATTCGCAAAAAAAAATCCGACCTTCTTTTACAAAAGGGTCCAATACCTTTAACTATAATATGGGAAGGTAATTTTTTTTTTTGCGAATTCGATGTTGGTCCCTTAGTAAAAGTTGTTCATATTGATGCGTAGAACACCCCCTTAAATTTTGTCGCATGTTTTCAAAGTCTCCCTGTATGTAAAAGAAACCAAAGGAGTATGTATGTATCGTAGTTATTGGTGGCGTTCTGTAGTTCTCTACCCATAAGGAAAAAAACGGTCAAGAGCGAGTCGGACTCGCGCACCGAGGGTTCCGTTCCGATTTCTGAAAAAGTGTGGTACTTAGAGACATCGTTTTATTTTTCCTGTAATCTTTACATAAACTTATGTCACATAGGATAATTTCAGATTTTTCTCTCTGCAAACTTCGGAGATACGGTATTTTTTTTTACATTTTTTATCAAAAGTCGAAAACTATGCGGCCTAAAAAAAAAAATAATAGTTTGAGAATGTGCAAACAGCGTTCTTTTATATGATATCCCACATGACCTAGTAGCCCCACTTTATTTTTTTGAGACCCCTTTCAGTCCCTGTTGCAAAAAAAATATAAACAGTTTTATTTCTTTCTTATTTGCAAAATAGTTGGGTAAACGTCATATAAAACTGTTCCAAATTACAAGTTGATAGCATTAGTAGTTCTTGAGATATTCAGCTGTGACAGACAGACAGACAGACAGACAGACAGACAGACAGACAGACTGAGTGAGACCATAAGGGTTCCTTTTTTACCATTTTGGTACGGAACCCTAAAAAGGCATGAACATGTATCATTATATTGTATCCGTAATTCCCTATACACCATCATTATTTGAAACAAACTTAAGCTCAACCCCCCTTCGCTAGAATAAATTTTCCTCATTATACTAATTAAAGATTTTCAATCGACGCGCGACGTCTTTATTAGAGACAAAAAAATACTCTTCAATACCTTTATACTATCCTATCCTGGTAGCAGGAAATCGTTAAGAAACATATTTCCGTTCATTTTTCTTTGAGATCTCGCTATGATAATGTTTCTTGTGGTTCATTAATTTAAAAAAAAAAAAAAAGTCATTGTTCTACTCGTTCTACTACTTTTCAGTTGTTTTGAATAGGTCCTGCTTCGCCACAGTTTTTACAACTTGGCCTTCGTGTTTTGTTTTGTTTTTGTTATGTTGTGTTTTGTTATTATGGGTTAAATTAGTAAATAAAAAACCGGTCAAGAGCGAGTCGGACTCGCGCACCGAGGGTTCCGTTCCGATTTCTGAAAAAGTGTGCTATTTAGAAACATCTTTTTATTTTTCCTGTAATCTTTACATAAACTTCTATCACATAGAATAATTTCAGATTTTTCCCTTTGCAAACTTCGGAGATAAGGGGGGGGGAACGGTATTTTTTTTTACATTTTTCATCAAAAATCGAAAACTATGCGGCCTAAAAAAATTAAAAAAATGTTTAAGAATGTGCAAACAGCGCTCTTTCATATGATACCCCACATGCCTTAGTAGCCCCACTTTGAATTTTGAAGACCCCCTTTCAGCACCTGTTACAAAAAAAAAACATAAATTTTTTTTTTTTCTTATCTGCAACATAGTTGGGTAAACGTCATATAAAACTATTCCAAATTTCAAGTTGATAGCATTAGTAGATCTTGAGATATTCAGCTGTGACAGACAGACAGACAGACTGAGTGAGACCATAAGGGTTCCTTTTTTACTATTTTGGTACGGAACCCTAAAAATGCTGCAACTATTACGGTAGTATATTATTATTATGTAGGTACCTAAATGATTTATTTTTTTCCGGGAATTTTATTTATGGCTGATCTGAGGGAATTCAAAGAGAAAATGAATGTGAATTCGCTATTTGTGCATTATCTAAGATATTTTTTTATTAACTACAGTGTAATCAATAAAAAAATATGTACTACACTATTGTAATTTTGCAGATATGCAAGGCTACTTATTATTTATCTGTTTTTCTCGGCCAAGCTGCTGAAGAAATACTTTACGACTGAAAAATTATGTGCGTCATTTCAAATACTACATGTACAGGATACACAATAAAATCTGAGGGCAGTTCCTGTATTTTTAACAACGTTCGTAATCTCATCTCAGTCTCAATCTGTCAAAAATTGTATAGCGTTTACCTACATTTTTGACATTAAATTTGATTCTCGCTGGCATAACTTTTTTTTTGTGGATGGGAAATCATCAAATATCTTCTCCCGCTCTGGGTGGAGCGGAACGGCGTGTCAGACTTTTACTGACTAAAACCCACCCGTGTTCCTTCAGTTGCCTATGGCAGGGCCACGGTATATTTTTTAAACTACCCGCGACTTTAAACTACCCGCGACCTCGCTGGCATACCTAAGATTGCGACTGGGATTTGAACGTTTTTAGCTACGACAGTTGGCCTTCTGACACCCACCCCTTATTCATCGACCTAAATTCAAAAACTAAAAGCAGATGCCCTGATTTTTACCCCCTCCCTCATACATAGAAATGGTAATATTTGCACAAGTGACGGAGACAAGACACAATCATTGTTTGTCCAGCTAATGCGAGGTACACACGCACGATTCACGTATACATAGGCATACGTATACAAGCGTATGTGTGTGCTTGGCTTTATTTATTTACCGACAAACATTTGCTCGGGGCTTGATTTTCAGTTTTCAGTGTTTCGGGATATTTGGCTACCAGATGTAAGAATTAGGAAATACAAGGTGTAAGGGACAGCCCTCCGCAAAGTGATAGGGTGAATTCAGTATGTCATACTAAGATGACCGCTACATGAAATTTTTTCAGGAACTTTAAGGGACTCCAATAAACCTGATTTGTTTGTGTTTTTGTGCACAAATCGGAGCGTCTATTACTGGTTGGGAGGGGTAGGTAATAGGTATGCGGTGAGTTCTATGAACTCTGTAGCTACACAGAAAGTGAACAGCTGATTTCACGCGTCGTTGGTTAGAGTATTTCAACATCCATTGCTGGTTTTTTTTTTGCTGTTTTTTTGCAGTTTTTTTTACATAAATGGAGTGTTGCGAACACACAATGCAATTTTACATTGAAATAATGAAAATGAACTGAAAAAATTTTTGAAAAAATGAAAATTTTCCTGAGAAAATTTCCGGTGGAATATGATTCAGAATGAGGAGCTGAATGCACCCTGTTAGTTTGCGGAGGGCTGTCCCTTAAACCCTGTATAATTCTTTTGAGGTTTTTAGTTATTTCAAAAGACACAAACGCACACATACTTAGGTTATCTATGAGCACACAGCATCTAGTGGATGGATTTGTATTTAATTTTACCACACCACCACCATTACCATTTGTTATTTACTTTTTTTTAGGGTTCCGTACCTCAAAAGGAAAAAAACTGAACCGTTATAGGATCGCTCGTGTGTCTGTCTGTCTGTCCGTCTGTCACAGCCAATTTGCTCCGAATGTAATGGACCGATTAAGTTCTTTGGTACACATATATGGATTTCTGAAATGAAAAAAATACAGAAAATAGTTCTATACCTGTAGATTAAGGAAAACCTATAAGAAGTTTGTTGTCTTAAAATATCATGGTAAATCTCTCAATATTGTGAGTACAAACTTACAGTTACTGTTGGAATGTATGGGATAACATGGTTTTCAACTGTGGCGGCATCTACATCGCCACATACGAACTACGCATCACAATGACATGACGTCACGAAATCCTGCATCGCGCAATTAGAGTTTACCACGCGACTAGCATATATACAACGTCCCGACATCAACCGTCGGGCAGTAGCCCACCAGACACAACACCCGTCTGGTCGGAGGATCCTCCCTTTTCTATGGAGGATGAGTGAACTGTACACCCTGTTCCTCATGCCTCTAAATCAACTATAATATTAAGTTTGTCCTTGTGATAATTTCATCCCAACTACGGAACCCTTCATTGTGCGTAGTCCAACACGCACTTGGCCGGTTTTTTTTTGGGTGAATATATCCACTCTTAGTTAATTAAAGACGCTATTGCTGTCAAAAACCAACCTATTATAAAATAAATGATAAAACCACACCCACAATTTATTTATTTAAGGAAAAACAAACAGTAGCACAATAGGAAACAATTCAAATTATCTTAAATATTACATTTTAACAATTATGCTACCCACTGCGTTCTCCACAGATTACAATTTAGAGTATTTAAAACTATCTAGAAACCCACACCCACAATTTAGTCCATGTTATGGTTAAAAATGTATATCTATACAGGGTGTCCCGTAATTAATGGATAACCTCTTAAAGGGTCATTGTACTCATCATTATGAACAACTTTTACTATGGGGCCAAACCTGAAATCGCGAAAAAAAAATCAGCTGTTCTACATTTATGTTCATTTATCTGGTCAAAATGTAGAGAACAGCTGATTTTTTTTCGCGATTTCAGGTTTGGCCCCATAGTAAAAGTTGTTCATAATGATGAGTACAATGACCCTTTAAGAGGTTATCCATTAATTACGGGACACCCTGTAGAATTCAACACAAAACAACGTAACCATTACAACAGGCAATCAACACCAGTAATCGTTGACTACTTTGTGCAATTGTCATCAAAAGCGGCACCCACTGTTGTCACACGGTGACGGCTTTTGTCTGTAAGCGCTTACTGTTCACAAACCGACTATTTCAGCACAAGTGTGATCTTTCAACCAACTAGTTGCTTATCGCTTTGACGATACTGCTGCAGTTATTTAGGAAACATATTGGTGGTAATTTTTCAGTAGGAGCTCGTGGCTAAGTCATGACAGCCTCATGGGTCGCTTGCCGGGGTTGATCCGTGGATGGGCGACCATCTTTACATACTGAGACTCCTCCGTGCCTCGGAGACCACGTCCCGGCTTCGTGGATCTTTGACAGCCGTTACGGGTCGTCAAAAGCCCGAAAGTCTGACAACCAGTCTTACCAAGGAGTATCGTATTACCCAGTTACTGGGTTGTGGAGGCCTGATACGCAGTCGCTCCATGTGAAATACAGGTGTTAACTGTGGAAACCTATATGTCTCATGTCTACTTACCTATTTTGATTATGATGATATTTTGTACCCCTTTTGTTTACCAATAAACCTATGAAGATGGAACGTTCAAGGAGCTTGTAGGTGTGCGGGGGCTGAAGTAGGTGGGCGCGGGGCAGGGGAGCACTGGCGCACGGGGACGCGAGCCGATCCGCGAGTAGTCGCCAATACTATCAAGTCAGCACGCACGTACAACTTCCTCGTCCGCGACATTTCCAAAAATCTTTACTAGTGGATTCTTCATTACCTCCCCTACAACAGGTATTCAACTGCATCCGTTTAGACTGAAAGCCGATCCCAATATAGTTGGGAATAGGCTAGGCAGATTGATTGGTGGCAATATAGTTGGGAATAGGCTAGGCAGATTGATTGGTGGCAATATAGTTGGGAATAGGCTAGGCAGATTGATTGGTGGCAATATAGTTGGGAATAGGCTAGGTAGATTGATTGGTGGCAATATAGTTGGGAATAGGCTAGGCAGATTGATTGGTGGCAATATAGTTGGGAATAGGCTAGGCAGATTGATTGGTGGCAATATAGTTGGGAATAGGCTAGGCAGATTGATTGGTGGCAATATAGTTGGGAATAGGCTAGGCAGATTGATTGGTGGCAATATAGTTGGGAATAGGCTAGGCAGATTGATTGGTGGCAATATAGTTGGGAATAGGCTAGGCAGATTGATTGGTGGCAATATAGTTGGGAATAGGCTAGGCAGATTGATTGGTGGCAATTTTACGAGATTCAGATAATGCTTAATACTATCAATTAATGTTAGATCTGTTTAGTGGACCAAACTAATCCAACAGCATCAGACTAACAGACAATGTTTTATGTTATAGTAGGGTTTCTCCAAAATAGGTAGATACATTGTACAAGAACCATCAAAGCGTATTTGCGTCGAACTTTACTAAAAACCAAGTATTTTCTTGTCCTAGTAAACTCATTCCGTGTCAATGTCGACGCCAAAACTGAAAAGGCACTTACAAAACTACGAAGTAAATAAATGTCACCGCACGACATGACCAGGGCGACAGAGAATATGAGGTGGTAGGGCGAAACACTCATAAAAGATGTGCAACCGCGCGACCCAAACTTTGCTCTCTGCACTTATCAAGACATATTGCCTCGTTGTGCTGACACACGGCTGGAATTATTTGGTAGCACAAACAAGGGTACACAAGACCTCTGAATACAGAAATATTATCAGACATCAGATAATTGTGAGAAGGGACTGAGAAAAAGTTCTGTGGTGTGTTGAATGCCCTCAGAAATATGCTCTTGCCAAGAGTGGTGACATTTAATGGTAGTGTCATTAACAACCGTCCTGTCTTGCACTTCATAAGTAGTGGTCTTCGTGGCTTATCAATGTCAAACAACGGATTCTCCCGAACTTTCGCCTGGCGTCGATATTAGTTAGATTGTAGATAGTAGTTCATAAAGAGTTAACTACGCCTACACACAGCAGTAACATAAAGGATTTATTTCCCAACCAACTATACCGTATGTACCACCTCTGAAGGTACATCCTCATATTTCGTAGACATTATACAGCATCGGCTAAAAGCCTTTGCATACGAAAGTTCTGCGGCCGTCAGCACGACCGTTCATAATGGGATTCTTAGCTGGCTCACTTTGTTTAGCAGATGAATACCTTCGGGGCAATTATGACTCATGTGTTTATTATCTCCTGGTAGCTAAGTTGGTGTGACAGTTTGTTTATTTGGAGTGCAAGAATGTTTTTGCATGTTGAAAAACTTGGGCGGTTCATGTATTTGAAACGAAGACTATCGTGCTCAAAATACTACATGACAAATAGACAACACTCAAAATGAGCAAAAGATATAGCTAGAATAAAGGTGTTACTATCGACAGAACAGACGCCTTACCGCCGACCTTAAAGTTGCTGTTTGTATACACTGAAAAACGCACTCACTGTTTGTAAAATTGTTTCGAAATTGGAAAGGCCTGGCGTTTGTCGATAGTACATTCGTCAGAACCTGAAATACTGAAAAAGCGTGTGGAAAAAGCTCAAAAATGACTGACAAACTTATAATGATGATAATGAATCTGCCTAGCTAACAGAAAAAGTTGACTGAACAATACCTTAAAAGAATATACTTTTGCAACTGTAAGCAAAAAGTTCACAAAGTAATAATTTATTACAATTTCTAGTCTTAGTAGTGTTCCATTGTAAGATTTATTCTCATAATCCCACAAAGACTTTGCAAACTCTGTAAGAAACTAAATAAAGCAAATTATGCTCGTATGAAATTTTTATTTAAATAATTTTATTTAAGAATGAAAAATATATAAGGTTTTTTTGATTCGAAGTGGGGCTACTAGGGCATGTGGGGTATCATATGAAAGAACGCTGTTTGCACATTCTCAAAAATTTTCTTATTTTTTTTTTTTACGCCGCATAGTTTTCGACTTTTCATGAAAAATGTAAAAAAAATACCGTCCCCCACCCCCTAATTTCCGAAGTTTGCAAAGAGAAAAATCTGAAATTATTGTATGTGATAGAAGTTTATGTAAAGATTACAGGAAAATAAAACGAGGACTTTAATAGCACATTTTTTCAGAAATCGGAACCGACTCGCTCATGACCGGTTTTTTTTTTTTTTTTGCTCGGCTGCTGAAGGTCGAAGCGTGATGTTAGCCTATAACCTTCCTCAAGAATTGGGCTATAAACTGAAAAAAGGTTTTTTCAAATCAAACTGGCAGTTCTAGAGATTAGCGCGTTCAAACAAACAAACAAACTCTTCAGTTTTATTATTAGTAAGAATATTAGATAGATTTATCAAATATACTTTCAACTATTTACTTAACTTTTTTTAAAAAACATGCGTTTCATTATTTTTTTTACTTTACAGTCAAAATAGAGTTTCGCAGAATCTGAAAATGGGTGATAAAGCCTAAAATTCCAATGAGCATTCTGATCAGAAGATTACGCCACATTACGCTGACAGATTATAACCAAAGTATACCTCTAAAAAAAAAACGAGTCCCATCTTTCACAGAGCCGCACAACATGTCCCAAGAATTTTGCTATCCAAGAGACGTCACAAACTTTAATCTTTCTTTCCACACCATTAGGACCTAATCGAGAAAACTGCGGTTACAGCCCGACCAATCATCTCAGACCTCTTTAATTACTCCATCATAGTCGCATTGGTCGAAAATTTGTTAAGATTAAGAACGATGGGGGTTTTCCGTAGACTGGTTTCCATTGGTTGGTAGATGTTCAAGATGTAAGTTATGTGTGTAAAGATTAATCTATGTGATTCATGTGTATTTCTTTGCTTCAGTAGCGTATTGCTTATTACGGGCTTTGGTTTTGTTTTAAAGCGATTCTTTCCTCCACCTATACAAGGTTGATATGCCCGAGAGGCATTAAATTAAACCACACATACTATAGGTGCATAGTGTTAACTCGGAACTATTAAAAAAAGTTTAGGAGAAAAATAAAAATAAACTTTTTTCGAACAAATAAAATAGCTTTGTAATCAAATTAAAATGTAGAGATTTCCACTGATCTCATTATCTGCGTAACAAAACGGCAACGTCGCGTCAAAAATTCTGTCGTTTTAAGGTGTATGACCCTAGATAACTATACGCATGTACTTAGTCAGCTGTTAGGGCAGATATATCGTGTTTCAACAAAGAAAAAGCTAAAAAATAATGCTGTGACTAAACTATTGCTTCTATTTATTAATGTAGAGGCTGAAAATGATACAAAGTATATGTGGTTTAATTTAATGCCTCTCGCTCATATCAACCTTGTGTATTATTAAATATGTCTGATCTGTTTATTTTTTTTTAAATGACACAGTGTGAAAACGTCTGGCAGTAGACACTAATTATGCCACATCTATACACTTTTATATAAAAACGTGATGCTATCCGATTAGTAGCTATAGCTAAAAAACGAAATATAGAAACAAACTCCTCCTGTACTTCGTCAAATACCACATGTTTTCTGTTATGATAGGTTGACCGATTGTAAAAATCAATCGCATAAGTTGACATTGCCAAGATATTTTTTGTTTTCTGGAATCCAGTAATGAGGGATTTCCTGGTCGGTTTCTTGATCCGTAGTTAACTGAACCAATGGTTAAACGTAGTAACTAATCGGTGAATTTTGGCTAAATTTATGTTTGCCAAAATGCCATTATTTACTATTTTTTAACATGAATGAGTAAACACGCATAAGATCTTTTTAACTCATTCATATTTAGCCTTCACATTTAGCCAAAATTCAACCATTAGTTATTATGTTTATCCATCTTAGTCATACTACTTTCTTCCTGCCTTCTACATTTTTAGTTTCCCTTTTATTTTATACTTCTTCCACCTTAACCAGATCCAACCAAATACTGAGGTAGCCCTCAACTCACTACCTCTCTATACATATACATAGATCTATAATACCGCTACACATAGCCTGTACATATCTCTAAAGCCAGTCGCAGCAATAACGCATTAGAACGCTTGTATCGGACATATTAAAGCTCGCACTAAGCATTGAGTGGATATTGATTGCGCGTTTGTCCGATATTATTGGTGCTTTCATCGTATTTAATTCACAATGAAACCCTTTTTTGGGATTGAATTTGAAGGATATTTACATTGATAGGAATATTAAGAGGGTTACAGACAAAGTGGTTACCGGAAAACCTAACAGTGTTGTGGTAGACCCGGTCGAAAATAACGGGATGATCTCTACGCTTATGGTAATTTCTAATTAAAAATCCAACAACTTCAAACACACACGAAAATAAAGGTGCCGTTTAACGAACTTCGAGCTATTTTCTTTTAAGGTAGGCTAGGTACGTACAGTCCGCGAGGCCTAAGATGAACTTTGCATTTGCGTGAGTGATCACCAAAATGGTACGAGAGCCCATGACCAAAATTTTGTCTTATCGTTTTACGTAAGGCAAAATCTTCAATCGTCTTATCGTTTTATGTTTTACAACGATGCGACATGGTTTTGGTCATTGCCTCGTACTAAAAAAACAAAAGCTGATTGCCAAGAAGCAGTATAAACCGGTTTTAGACCAAGCAAAGAACGCGTCGCGCATGTCGCGCTCTGTGCCGGACTTCACACCTACACTGCCTATGTGCACTCACACAAATGCAAAGCTCAGCTTAGACCTCGCGGACTGTAAGGCTTCTTTTGATTGCAAATTAATGTTAGGATGATTGCACTATTTGGGTGCTTCCATAATTCTGCAAGACGAAACCAGTGTCTGAAAATTTCTAATTTCTAAAAAAAAGTTTTAAAAAAATACACAAGTCAAAGAAATTCCTACCTACATTCCATTCACAAAACGTCTGACCGATCCAAAAGGTAACAAGCGACAATAAAAGCGAATCACACGCAGTACAGTAAGTTGGTATGTGATATAAATAAATAGGCGCGCGCAACATCGTTTGGATTGCGCGTCCTGACATGGGTCGACAGCCATGTCCGGCTGCTGTTAATTTCGCTTGTCGACTGTACTGGCATTCAAGGGAGGGGCTTACGCGGTGATGCTGGGTGGTTTGGGTAAAGTACCTTTCGTTCGTTATATGCGCTCCTGGTGTGGTATGGGTTCTTTGTGGGGTGAAACTAGAATAATGTTACAAAATTCTTTTATACAGAACCTGGCGGTTTTTCAAGACTGACATTTTGTGTAGTTTAATGGCTAGTTTACCACACTGAATATGGTTTTGAAATGTCCAGGGGGAATCTTGGACAGTTAATCCTGCTGCCAGCCTTTTTGACAGGCTAATCTTTTCTTTCTTTCACATTTAAAAAGAATATATAGCAAGCTTACCAATGTGCGAAAAACGTTAAAGAATATTCGAATTTTACCACAATATTCATCAAAATGGCTACTCAAGTAATTCAGATGATATAAAATTATGAACATGGAAGCAGTCACGCATAGAACATTGGGCTCGAACAAAACCTTCCATTATGAAGTCGTTATAGACATTATCAATATCCGTAATGGTAGGAAGTTTTTCTCTTTATTGCGACACTGAAGGACGCAGGTGTACGGTAAATTCAATTAGTACTGTAATAGAACTGTATTGTCAAGTAGTCGTAGATCTTGAGAACTTTTTAGGGGGTAAAGTTAGTTCAAGTAGATCCGCAGTGGTAGACCGCGAAATTCAAATTTTCTTGCGTTTTTTGCAATTTGCAGGTCAGTGTCAGGTTATATGCTGATCAAAATATGATTCGCAACTATGTTATAGGGTACATATTATAACCATAACAATGATCAATACATCTCTCTAAGTTAGAATTGTTCTCTTTTGATCTGATTTTGAAAATCAGATCAAAAGAGAACAAATCTAACTTGCAAAAAACGCAAGAAAATTTGAATTTCGCGGGCTACCACTGCGGATTCACCTTAAGTTATTCTTATTATTTTAAATATAATATAGCTGATTTTTATTTAACAATTTTGTCGAGAAATTATAGATGACCTTACAAAGGACCACGGATTGAGACTCGTACTGACCAGGGAAGCACAAAAGAGAGCAGTCAGTTTATTAATATTATGAGAAAAATGTACTACGAGTACTTAATCCCTTTGATAAATCTCGTAAGTGGCCTAACGACGCCCTCAAGAAAAGAGTCATTTGGCCAAAAGATACAGACGACAAGTTACTACAAAGGACAAACCAAAACACCAGGTTTTCGTTCATTCTGACGAAGACAATGCCACAAAACATTGTTCAAACTTTAACACAGTAAAGTTTAATTTCAATATAATTATCTCAAGGTTTTGAAACATACGAAAACAATTTAGAGAGAGACTGCAACACAATTTATAAAGTAAAGTACCCAAAATCTAAAGAACTTTTGGAAATTATCGCCCAAGTTCTTAGCGTAAAGTTCTGAGACGGAATTAAATTCAAGTGAGTTTTAGAAAAATATACGTTTCACTTGAGTTTTGGGGACGCTCATAATGGTTATATTTTAGGTACCTGCTACTAGATGAAACTGCGGTTGGTAAGTTAAGTTTATTGAACATATTATAAGTAGTATTGAGGGATTATGTTACGTATACCTAGTGGTGTTTTGTGTAAAACTAAGCACTAAAAATCCGGCCAAGTGCATGTAGGACCACGCACAATGAAGGATTCCGTAGTTGGGATGAATTCCTCCCAAGAAAAAACTTAACATTGTAGTTGAAAAACATGTTCTCCCATTATATTCCAACTGTAAATGTAAGTTTGTACTCACAACATTGAGAGATTTACCATCACAGACTTCTCATAGGTTTGCCTGTAATATACAGGTAAAGAACAATTTTCTGTACCTATTTAAAAAAAAATTATGCTCAATGGTTTTGGGGATAAGGGAAGGAATGGTCAATTTTCATCTATTTTCTTAAATACCTTAAAATAATTTATTTTAAAATTATTTAAAAAATATTTGAGACCATCTTATTAAGAGCCCTTTCATTTGATAAGCTTGTCATTTGATATTTTTTTGATATTCTTATTTGCCCCCTAAATGTGACCCCCACAATCAAAATTCATTTATTTACTTTACCCGTCCGTGTTTGGTCACAAAGAAATTCATTTGTGTACCTTTCAACTTAATGTTATTGTAATGATTTAAAAATTAATTGAATAGTTGTAACCTTTTAAATTATTATGAATGTTGTGCATGCCTATAAGTGATGTATTTACACAGTACTGAAGACTGAATTACCTATTGTTATTTACCCTTGTAAATATATCGTTGGTGTGCCTTGCTTAATAAATAAATAAATAATCGGTCTATTAGATTCGGAGCGAATTGGCTGTGCCAGACGGACAGACAGATAGACACACGAGTGATCCTGTAAGGGTTCCGTTTTTTCCTTTTGAGGTACGAAACCCTAAAAATCAAATGAAAATGCCAAAAAACGCGACGTGAATATGTATTGTAATTGCAATACAAAATGTTTACAGGATAGAACTTCCATATTAGCATTTATATGTTTAACTATATTACATAGTAAACCAGTTCTAGTCGCTCTGGGTGCATTCAAAGTAATCTTTTGTATAATATTATCCTCCTTTTCCCAATTAGGGACTAATTATAATTATTCTAGCCCCATAATACAATGAAGCGGGAAAACAAATCTCAGCCATTCAAAACTCAATATAATTAAGATCCCTCGCCAAAATTTTAATATAGTACACCAAATTTAACTCAGCGTAATTATTCAGCGCAATTTACGGCACGCTAAAATTGCGATAATCTGACAAAAAGTGTCTGACCTTAAAAATATTGCCTGACCGAGAATATTTCACCGAGAAAAATGTAATAACAAAAACAATATCTAAGGAATCCTTCAAACTGGGCGATAAAGCACAGGCTGATTATCGCTAGGCGTCAAGTGACGTCATATTTCTTTTTTTTTTTTCTCGGCGGCTGCTCGTTAATTCCCTCTCGCAACAAAATGAGGCTATTTGAGCCTCTCCGAGGAATATAACAACGTAATTCTATAGAAGTAACTGACTTGCAAGAAACGTTGAGGGTTTTTATTTAGTGACGAGTTAATACTTTTAATGTATGAGGGGGATGCTGAGTTGCTTTGTATGGTTTGGTGACTGATGTCGTCTACCTTCGTTTGAAAAATCAGAAGTTGTAAAACTGTTCTTTATAACCTGTGAGGCTACAAACCGTTTACCTATTGTAAACATGTACGGTAAAATGGGGTTACTTTGATAACAACTTTTGTCTTATGAAAAAATTTATAGATTTCTGGAGGCATCAAAAGTATTTCTTACGTTAAAAATGCCCAGGAACCGGTACAGTCAGCAACAAATGTCGATTAACACTTGTGTTTACTAACTCTTAATTATTGAGAAAAATACTTCATTCAAATCGGAACAGATGTAAATTTTAAAGAAAATTAACTCTTATCTAATAAATGAAATGCTAAAATGCAGGTTATCGTATCATTTTGTGTTAATTTAGATGATGTCAAAAAGTAGCAGTGTTAACCGACTTCTGTTGCTGACTGTACACCAACAAAACCTTATTCACAAACCAAATAAAATTTGTTTTCATAAGTCGGAAGTTGTTATCAAAGTAACCCCTTTTGACGTATCGAAAGAAATAAACTTTGATAATAACTTGAATCACTAGGTATGATTCAAACGATAACATTGTTACAAAAATGACGACGTAACCTTTGATAAACAATAAATAAATAAAATAAATAAATAAATATCCTTGGACATTTCACACAACGCCATCTAGTCCCAAGCTAAGCAACCTAATGCTTGTGTTATGGTAACGAGATGGCTGATAAACTACCTAAATACATTTTTTTTTTTTTGTAAATACATATATATTATAGATAGAAAAACACCCAGACTCGGAACAAATACTTGTAGGCCGTACAAATATTTGTTCCGTGCGGGAATCGAACCCGCGACATGCAGCGCAGCAGTCAATCGCTCAACCACTGCGCCAACCGTGTCGTCCAATAATACAATAACACAATAAGGTGTCACAATAAGGTGTAATTTACAATATCTTTCGAAACAAAAATTTACAAATCAATATCAAAACAAAACACGTTACACATAATCTAAATAACACATCTACAGGTTCAATAATTCCCTTAGCATACATCTCTATATTAAAGGCCACATAAGATGAGTAACGCAAGGAACATTGATAATTCAGTGGTGCGACACCCTCGGAAAATAATTACGTGAGACGAGGTTAATCGTAAAAGAGGCATAGAATAAAATTGTGTAGAAGCGAAACTCCTGCTGCACGTACTATGACATGTTAAATAATTATTGTTTACTAGCTGCGTACTGCGGTTTTAACCGCTTTAGCCGGGATAAAAAGTAGCCTATGTTTTAATCCAAGGTACAAGCTATCTACATACCAAATTTCATCCAAATCGGTCCAGTCGTTTGAGCGTTAAGAAGTAACAAACATACAAACACACACACACACATCTAAATAGATTCCATAGCGTCCATCAGTTCCTGTAACATGCAGACAACAGGACACGCTGGACACAATATTGAGTATCCCATCGTTTGTGGAACAGCACCACATTTACACTCCAAGGCGAAATCCTCAATATCCACCGGAGCAGGTTTTCTTTGCTTCGGCCAACCTGGGTCCGAAGTTTATTTGAAGACTTCCGGGTAAACTAAGGCAACTCATGTCCAGGTGGGAGATTTTCAGCAGGGTCAGATATCAGTGTGTGAGAGAGAGATGGAACTATTAATGACCATTAGCTACAAAGGGATGGTCCTTTTTCGCAACGGAATCATAGTGCGGCCCCCTGCTCCGAACGCATACTATGACCAGTTCGTCGAACTTCGTATGCAGCTCGGGCTTCGTCGGACGACTGTATGAAGACTAAGTTTGGGGGCGTAAGATAATTAAAAATATAAATAATAAAAATCTTTATTTATCGAAAAACATACAGAGTTCGACGTACAGTTTGACATTTGGTTTAAAAAAAATTAATAATAGTTTCTGTTGCAAAATCTGTACAAACAATAATACTCTACATCTTAAGCTAGGTTATACCTGTATTTTAAGAGGTAGGTGTGTGTAGGGGTGTGTGAGTGGTGTGTTTGTGTGTAGGGGTGTGTGGATGGGTGTCTTACACAAGATAGGCAAGTAAAGACTCCACGTAGGAGTAGTCCTTAAGGAGCAGCCACTCTGTTACTTTAGATTTTACTGCATGTCAGTTTAGATTTATAATTTGAGGTGTTTTTTAATGTTTTTATAAATATGAGTACTTAGTATATAATAGTAGTAGTATACTTAGTAGATGTTCAACGAGTCAGAAGTATTGTCTTGTTACTCACGGTGAAGGATACATCGTGATGAAACCGGCCTTTAGAAGATGTCCTACAATCAAAAGTGCAAAGACATGTGACATCCAGCAACTCGCACAAGAGCCCCGTGCTGGATTATGGCTCACTCTCTCTCACAGAGAGGAGGTATAAGTCCCAGCTATAGGAATATTATTGGCTAAACAGCCCAAAATGTATGTTGTCACCGTCGCATCATTGACAATTTGTATTGGCTTGGGTGTGGGCCATAGCAGGGTGGTGATGTCCAGGGGCCATACTATGACGTAAAAAAATATAATGGATCCATCATGGTTCTAATGAGAGAGAGAGAGAGAGACGGAGCTATGTACGGCCTATAGCACAATCCTTTTTTCCCAACGGAATCATGATGGAATCATGATCTTTTTTCACGTCATAGAACGGCCCCAGTAGGTGATTACCGATTTCATCTAAAAAAAACCGGTCAAGAGCGAGTCGGACTCGCGCACCGAGGGTTCCGTTCCGATTTCTGAAAAAGTGTGCTATTTAGAGACATCGTTTTATTTTTTCTGTAATCTTTACATAAACTTCTATAAAATAGAAAAATTTCAGATTTTTCTCTTTGCAAACTTCGGAGATAAGGGGGGGGGAACGGTATTTTTTTTTACATTTTTCATCAGAAGTCGAAAAGTATGCGGCCTAAAAAAAAGAAAAAAAAATTTAAGCATGTGCAAACAGCGTTCTTTCATATGATACCCCACATGCCCTAGTAGCCCCACTTTGATTTTTTAAGACCACCTTTCAGTCCCTGTTGCAAAAAAAATATAAATATTTTAATTTCTTTCTTATTTGCAAAATTGTTAGGTCAACGTCATCTAAAACTATTCTAAATTTCAAGTTGATAGCATAAGTAGTTCTTGAGATATCCAGCTGTGACAGATAGACAGACAGACAGACAGACAGACAGACTGACAGACTGAGCCACACCATAAGGGTTCCTTTTTACCATTTTGGTACGGAACCCTAAAAAATTGCGACTTTTTGAGCGACTGCCTATCTCACCCTTGGTAAGACTGTTGACTTACCAAGCGAGGGTCAGATTGGCAGTCGCTCCATGTTAAAATAGTGGTATTCAGCTGCATCCAGTTGGACTGGAAGTCGACCTAAACATATAGGTGGAAAAAGGCTAGGAAGATGATAATCTGAGAAAGTAGGTAGGTACACGAGTATCGCTTCTATACAGTTTTCTTATTCTATGAAAAGGGGTGCAGGCCTGTATCCCAAGATGAATTATGATTATGTGAATGTACGTCTAGATCTGTCATGGCCGCTTTGTAAGTAAGTACATGTTATAAGGGTGAGTACTCTGGGGATTGTGTAGGAATAAGAAATTTAAAATATTAGTTGATAATTCGCTGTTTAAGGAAAAATATTATGTCTTTATCTTTACCTATGAAATTGCCGTTTTACGTAGAAAAATCAAACATTTTTTTTTCAAAGAAATATTGTCGATGCACTTTTGCCATTTTAATGAAAGTTCCTTGTTGCCTCTGCTATAGAAATCCTGGGGACGGGAATCGTTGAATTCTAAGGCGTTTTTCGCCGCCTCATTGGATATGAAATTTTTCCCTGGGGCTCATTGTTGAGATCAAAATTTCCAGAACGGAAGCGATCAAACCGAAAACGCACCGTGTGTTCACTTGCGGTAGGTACTTTGTCCATACACGTCGTTAATATTGCGTGCTGTCTGTGCTGCGTTGGTGCCACGATGGAACTCGTATTCGAAAATAGCGCACTATTTCGATTTTTCCATGGTTACAGAAACATCGATATCAAAGAAAAATCGAACGACGGTAAAACAAATGAACAACTGATTTTTTTTTTAAATATCATGCTACATTATAAAATTAATTTGAATTTGGAATTATAAATAAAATGAATGATATTGATCTTCACACTAGCCGGTATCAAAAATCGACAATTTCATAGCAAAGTACCTAGGTACTCATTCTAAAGGTACAATTCTGAAGTCGAAAACAGACCGCATACCGCAGCAGCAAAGCTGCAATGAAATACCGCAGCGACACTGGTTTATAATAACTATGAAAACGCTGCGGTTTGCGGCCTGCGGTCGCCTTCGGAATTGTACCTTAAAGATCTCTAAGCTCCTCATTGATAAAAATTATGATAAAGTAACTTCAATGTGTAACCATTGTAACCTTTGCTTTGCACAAAATACTATACCGTTGATAAATCATTCCTGATGACATGGATTTAATTAAATATGATCAGTTTCTCAATCTGTCCCGTCTGTGCGTTTGTGAGTTTTTGGCGTTTATAAACACATCTACGATTCGTAGATTACGATTAATTTTTGACGTTATCATCCAGTCAATTAGTCAGTGAATTATTGTAATTTACATAAATAATATATAGGTGTAACGCGGGGTCTATGGCTGTAGTAAGGGCGAGCGCGCATTGCGGTGCGTTTTTCTACCGCATAATCTGTGAAGTATGGAATGTCTTTGAAGTGCGCGCACTGCGGTCATGCGTTTTGTTAGGGTGCGTTTCCACTGACGCGGAGCTGGGCGGAGCGGAGCGGAGACGTGCAGGAATCGACCAATCATACTGGTTGAAATCCTCATCGCGTCTCTTGTCTCGTCTGTAATTGGACGATTCCTGCACGTCTCCGCTCCGCTCCGCGTCAGTGGAAACGCGGCCTTACTGTAGGCCCCGCCCAGTGCGGCAGAACTACCGGAAACGCACCGCAGTGCGCGCTCGCTCTAAGTGCGGTGTTGTTACGCAGCCGCAGTGCCATAAAGTGCGTGCCCCCTCCCGTCGCCCGCGCACCTCATGCCGGGAGCGCAGGGAGAGGGGCGCGGGCGGCGAGGAGGGGTAGTAGAATGGCGAACGACAACGGAAAACTACACAACGATCCTCCGCGAATCTCGCGATGTTATAAAGTTTACTCTAATGATAATTATATTGGGATTGTTCCACGAAAAACTGTATTGTGTTGTGTCTGAATCTAATAAAATGTATGTTTTAAAGAAGTGACTTTAAACAGGTAGGTATAATTCTGCTTGCCCTAATTGGCAGAACATAGTTAACTGCGAATTCGCTCAACATACTGCAATGTATAATTATTTGAGCACTAAAGATTTGATTTTAGAAACCAAAAATAGAGCAAGTTCTTTAAAATTAAAATTCCAAGGCTGTTTTTCTTAATTTTATTCACCTTCTACGAACATTCTATTAAAACCGACAACAGCCGGTACTGGCGACAAGACTACAGATCCACTGCTTCCGACGCTAAGATCCCAAGTTGGTATTTGAGTCAAAACTTCAAGTCTTTTGTGTAAGTTCGGCACTCAAGCCGCCTAGTTGGCGGGCTGTTTATAAAGCCCGCGTTTACGTAATAAGTGAATATTATTATTATGTAATTATGTTTACATCCATTGAGTTAGGGATAAGATAATTGAGTAGGTATCTACTTACTCTGTACACATTTGACGGTTCCTATGTGCGAAGCAGTCATCTGTTGAGTGTATCTTTCTTTCTTAAAGGTACTGACACACATGCTTATAAAAAAGTATGCTTAAAATGCTAATTTTTAGCATTCTTATGAGCATGCTTTTTGCTAGCATTTGCTAGCAATCAAAATCACTCTGCCTAGCCTGTTCCCAACTATGTTAGAGTTGGCTTCCAGTCTAACCGGATGAAGCTGAATACCAGTATTTTACATGGAGCGACTACTTATCTGACCTCCACAACCCAGCTTGCTAGCAATCGCTAGCAATAAGCATGCTAATTTTAAGCATACTCCTAAATAAGCGTTCTCAAAGCTTGCAAGCGATTTGACACACATGCTATTTAAGCACTAGCTCTAGGCCAAAATGGAAGCTTTGCAAGAAAATTTACTAAGAAATATTATTGTCAGTTCTATCCATAAAGAACTCAACAAAATAATCGTATTGCTTGCAACGCATTTGTTTACGAAAAGTTGATATTTTTTTTATTTTAAAAATTTATATTTTAAAAAACCGGACAAGTTCGTGTCGGACCACGCACAATGAAGGGTTCCGTAGTTGAAAAGAATTTATCATGTTTTCCCATACATTGATATATGTCACGGACAATTCTCCAACTGCATATTTAAGTTTGTATTCGCAAAAAACTATTCTTAAACATAACACCACGCCTTGTTTCCTCGAAGGGTTGGGCAGAGGTGTACCGATAGTACACCCACATTTTGCCAGAAAAAGAAAACTAAAAACTATTTTTAGGGTTCCGTACCTCAAAAGGAAAAACCGGCCAAATGCGTGTCGGACCACGCACAATGAAGGGTTCCGTAGTTGAAAAGAATTTATACCAAAAACAAACTTAACATTGGATCCAAAAAAAAAATGTTTTATGTCATAAAATTACAAATTCACAATTTTCGGACTTTTTCCTTTACTTGCGCTGGGAGACCTTGCTTCTTGCCAAATTTGATTATTCTAGGTCAACGGGAAGTACCCTATAGGTTTTGATTTACTTGCGACAGTTGCGAGTATCAAAATATGTCGATAAATAGCCGTATATTTATATTGCGTTGACTTAGAAGCTTGATTTTTTCAGGACTCTTAGGGATCATAGACCTACGTATTTGATATAAATTTCAACTTGATATCTCCACGAGTCCTTGAGAAAAGGGGTCTTGACAGACTGACAGACTTGAACATTTTTTTATGTGATAAAATTACAAATTAACAATTTTCGGACTTTTTCCTTTATTTGTGTTGTACGAACTTGGTTCATACCAAATTTCATGATTCTAGAACAACGGGAAGTACCCTATAGGTTTTGATTTACTTGCGAGTATCAAAATATGTCGCATAAATGGCCGTATGTTTTTATTGCATTGACTTAGAAGCTTGAGTTTTTTAGGACTCTAAGAAGCCACAGATCTACGTATGTGATATTAATTTTAACTTGATACCTGCACGCGTTCCTGAGAAAAAGGGTCTTGACAGACTGACAGACAGACAGACAGACGGACAAACAAGTGATCCTATAAGGGTTCCGTTTTTTGGACAAAACTAAACCACGCGTGTGACCGTGTCAGACATACATAACAAAGGGAGACACCATGGGAATTTAAATATACAGGGTGTAAGGGACAGCCCTCCGCAAACTCACAGGGTGCATTCAGCTCCTCATTTTGAATCATATTCCACCGGAAATGTTCTCAGGAAAATTGACATTTTTTCAAATTTTTTTTCAGTTACATTTTCATTATTTCAAAGTAAAATTGCATTGTGTGTTCGCAGCACTCCATTTATGTAAAAAAAAACTGCAAAAAAAAAAAACAGCAAAAAAAAAACCAGCAATGGATGTTGAAATACTCTAACCAACGACGCGTGAAATCAGCTGTTCACTTTCTGTCTAGCTACAGAGTTCATCGAACTCACCGCATACCTATTACCTACCCCTCCCAACCAGTAATAGACGCTCCAATTTGTGCACAAAAACACAAACAAATCAGGTTTATTGGATTCCCTTAACGTTCCTGAAAAAATTTCATGTACCGGTCATCTTAGTATGACAAACTGAATTCACCCTACCAGTTTGCTGAGGGCTGTCCCTTACACCCTGTATATTATATTCCTTCAATTTAGTACGTAATGATGAGGAACATTCTGGAAGTAAATACACTTGAGAATAATTTCTTCCGAATCGAATGGGCACATTTGTATTTTCTTATCCTATAGGTACTGAACCTTCCTTCTCTTGTACAACTTATAGTATAAAAGCCTGTATTAAAGTTAGATTAAACCGAATCAGAGCAAGGTACTCGACATGAACGAAACGTCCTAAGTGGTCCGGCCCTACTCCAAACTTTGAGTACACGAATAATGGGACGAATAATTGAATTTTAACCAATTCTCGCGAACGACTGTATACTAGGAACAATCCAGTATGACAAGACCTTCCATCCATCTACACAAAATATGACGAGATGTCTTCTAGACCATGCTTAGAGGGGTCTAACAAAATGGTCGCTATTTCAGGACTTTCTCAAAGGGTCTGACGGAATAAAATGCACTTAGAGTAGTGAGTACTGTTTTGTTCAGAGGGCCTTTGGAAGAGGAACAAGATTATTTTAGTCGATATACGTGCGATGTGTTAAATAGGAACTACCTTTTGTCGTATTGAAGTGTAATACGTTGTGTCAAAGGAGGGTTACACTTTTGAAAAAGTTTTATCCGGGATTAAATGTGCTCGGTTGGAGATAAAGGTAGTCTACCATTAGTATTTGATTGAAAATATTTTGTTATCTGTTAGAATTGTTATCAAATGCGTTGTCATAATTATAATAAGTGGTGTGGAAATACACGAGACAAGATCACATGAAAGCAAACTAGATAAGCCTAAGCAAACTAGGTAAGCATTTTTTTAGACTTTACTCCATAGGAATCGATTTTAATATAAAGCCCCGGTATGGAAATTTTATGAGAAGTGAAATACAAGCGTTAACTCAAAAGCGTTGTTACGTTTTGCTGCGCAATGTAAAATAACACGAAAGGCTTTACACGTTAAAGTTTCTTTTTGTATAGCCCTGATTCATTGATTTTTTCAATGAATCAGGGCTATACAAAAAGAAACTTTAACGTGTAAAGCCTTTCGTAAGGGCAGGGTTTTTTCAATGAATCAGGGCTGCCCCTATAGTCCTTTGTTTTCGTCCAACAATAGAAAGTCGTAACGGCACAAAAAACAGGAGTAAACTCACGTCGTGCGTCAGAGCTGACACACACCCACACACACTTTTTTTTTAGGCCTGCTCTTGACATCGATCAGGCCTGATGGAAACCGATGGATGGGGTTTATGACTATGTCTATTTTCCAGCCAACTAGGCATATAAATTCTCCTAGAGGGTATAAATTGTTTGTACAAACTAGGGTAGGAACTTTAACTCATATTTATCTTAACCCCTTAAAGTCCTCTAATTTCCATATAAACTAGCGATCAGCTACAGCCGACGAGAGGTAGCGTGAACTAAATCACGGCTCACAGCTAAAACTTCCAACAAAATTCAAACTAAAATGTCTAATAGCAGAGACTTTGCAACTGACGGCCCCAGAATACTTATTAGATAGAAACCGTTGGGTCCCTTGACAAAATGGAGTTTGAACTCACTAATGCCAATAAAATTGAATATAAAAAATCAATTTGCTCTTCAACCATTACATTTTTACGAATTCATATCCAATTCCTTTCTTATTACGCGCTCATTTATCAAGAAAACTTTCCGTATTAATGTTGGCAGCCATTTTTCATTGGGATCCTCTGATTGGACAGGCATGTCAGGTGACGTCATAATGGCGGGAGAAGTCGTTAATTTGTAAAAGGAAACTGTCGCCATGTTTGAACTTTTTGGTGTTTTCCATCAATATGTCTTGAGGTGTAAGAAAAAGGTTGGCGTGTTGACTTGATGCTGAAATATTAGCATAGAATGGGTCAGCAATTTGTGTTTTATGTGTGTGCGTGTGATTTATAGCTAATTTTAAGCTACAGCCAATGCTTTTGTCAACGCAGGTTCTAAAAAGCAGTCGCCAAAAGAAATTCTGATGGTAATTTAATTTTAGCACAATATAAATCGATATAACTAAGCCGATTCTTAAACATATTACCTCAATATCGAAGACCATTGAGTCAATAAGACACCAAATTAAGCAAGATTTCCTACCACTATTTCCTCAATTCCATTAATATCACAATATAAGGCGACAATCACTCGTCCCTATCTTTCCCATGTCTACTGTGTGTTCCAAATTTCCGGGACGCCGCGCCGTCGTCGTGACCCTGACATAGGTACCCATATTAGGTTCACTAATACCCGCTCCTTTCAACAATGCTATTTTTAATTTACTTACCTCTTCTTATTTCTTGTTTTCCTGGTATTTTGGGCATGTTAAGTTCAAAACTGAGTTTCATTTATATTGAATAGCTGTTGCCCGCGACTTCGTCTGCGTAATCACACTACTAAGCACACTAATATTATAAATGCGAAAGTTTGTGAGTGAGTGTGTGTGTGTGTATGTTTGTTACTTCTTCCCCCTGGATTAACACATAGGCTACTTTTTATCCTGGTCCACGCCGGTGAAACCGCGGGGCGCAGCTAGTAATATTGTAAAGCCGAAAGTTTGTGTGTGTGTTTGTATGTTTGTTACTTTTTCACGTTCAAACGGCTAGACCGATTTGGATGAAATTTGGAATGTAGGGAGCTTATACTCTGGATTAACACATAGGCTATTATTTATACCGGTCCACGGGGGTGATACCGCGGGCCGCAGCTAGTAGTTTTTTTTTTTTTTTTTTTCTCTTTATTTATTATTAGGGACTTTTATACAATTGTATATGCCAGTCCCATCGGAACTTATGATGTAAAACGTAACAACACAAACTTAATTAAACTGTAAGCAGCTCCAGAGTTAGGTGACGACAAAATATGATGAAACATGCAAACATCGTACATATTTACCTCAAGCTCTCGAAGTAAATTTTCTCTTGCAGACTGAAATCTGACACACTCCGTCAATAAATGTATAACATCTTCCAGTGTGCCACATACCTCACAATTAGGTGAATCTATTTTTTTCATTAAAAATCCAAAATTATTGAGCGGCATGTGGCCAGATCTCAGTCTGTGAACTGTAACTATAATTTTTCTGCTAAACCTAGTATTACAAAACCACGGAACATGAGGAGGCTCCGAAACTATAGACCTATACCAAATTCCTTTTTCTTTAGATCTTTGATTAAAATATTCTTTCCAAACTTCATGACATTTATTTTTATACCTAGGCAATATTTCTACATAATTAGTTTCAATGTTTTTTTCCCTTCCCCCAAAAATACCCAATTTTGCTAAACGGTCAGCCTCCTCATTACCCTTTATACCTATATGTGAGGGAATCCATTGCAACTTCAGATCTATATGTCTTTTGGCTAGTAGTTAATATAAGTCTGAAATCGCCAACCCATCTTGAGCAAGCGTAGTGATCAATGCTCGTGTCTTCTGTGTATGAGAAGATATCTTTGCCCAGCAGTGGTACAGTAAAAGGCTAGTATTATAAGTTCCTGGATAGGATAAGCAAGTAAAGCTAAAAAATGAAGTAAAAATTAAGTTCGCAGAAGCCCAGTCTTGCGATTTATAAGGGATTAAGGACATTGTTCTTGCTGCAAAGTCGTTGGATTGTATCAAACAATATTTTAACAATAAAGTGATGTGAAACAGTTCTCAAGACTTCTTCACGCTCGCACTAGTCTCTAGTAGTCTATAGAGTATTAACCATTCTTGTTATATCATCCCAGCATGTAACTAAGTCCTAATGGTTTTCTTTTTCACAGAAAATCAAATGATTTACCTTAGGTGGTGTTCTTCAGATATAGATATAAGAAAGCTTAGTTGCGTATATAGTCGCAACCGGCGTGCGTGTATATCTAGATATATGAACATTAACAAAGCAAAAGTAGTATGTAAGGATCGTAGCAGGTGGCGTTCTGTAGTTTTTGGCTACCCCCATGGGAAGAAGGCGTGAGTTTTATTTTATTTATTTATTTATTGGATCGCC
This sequence comes from Cosmia trapezina, assembly GCA_905163495.3. NCBI lineage: Eukaryota > Metazoa > Arthropoda > Insecta > Lepidoptera > Noctuidae > Cosmia > Cosmia trapezina. The sequence continues at coordinate 22,840,896 of LR991037.1, forward strand.
AACAGAGGCTACACAATTTTTTTTTTTTTTCTATATATAATATAATTACATGCTTGTTAATATAGATACGGACAATATAAAAGTGCGGTTCTAATTGTAGGCGACCACAGCATTCACTTAATAACTAGGTAAAAACAAGAAGTTTGATAAGGAAGAAATCATTAAAATTAATCAAACTACAATATCGAAAGTCATACAAAATAATACAAACTAATTTTAAACAAATTTCGATTCAAAAATAAAATAAATCAAATAAAATTCAAATAAAATTAAATAATAATGCCGCCTCGTCATTTAAAATTGTCTAAGGGGCCTCTGCGAGTTGGCTTCGGCCCCTCGTACGCCTTCCAAAAGTCCGGGACTGTAGGACCGAGATATGTCCAAGACAAAAAAAATAAATAATAATCAAAGAATAATAATAGAAGTCAACAAAAAAATACAAAATATTATGACTCGGATACTAAGACTTTTACATATTTTTTTAAACTTATTATAGCCTGAAACACAGGTTCTACCTAGTTCAGGCAAATGAGCAACTGTGTCCTCCATAATGTTTAAGATAAGTTATTGTAAATCTGCACCATTTCATAAATAAACGATTTTATTATTTAAAAAAAAAAAAACTTTTGTAATTTGCATGTAATATCCAAATAATTATGTTTCGATATTACGTTAAACTGCCTACATAGCCTCGGCATAACGGCGAAGTGTCCGAGGTTTGTTTTGGATCCCGGCACATAGAAAAGGTTACATTTCCGCGGCAAGCGAGATGGTGCGCTTATCTGCAGTTTTCCAAGAAGTTTATGTATGTATGTAAAAGTTTATTTTCTTGCCTTAACTTAGGTAAGTAAAAAGAAACTTCAATCAAAACAATGTTCAATAAAATTCCCCTTCAATTCATAATAATTGCTCAATAAACTTCACCGTAAAATAATTGCAGAATAAAGCCGGCAATTTTAAATAAAAGAGTTTACTCGTCCGCAATTTACCATCGACAGTAAAGGACTAAACAACCCTTTAGTGCCGCTATAAACCAGTACGTTTTCTTTATCCAAGTGGGACTTAAATCAAGATGCTGTCCGCAGCACGCAGTGTGCGCGAATGGGATTTTATTAAACCTGCAGTTGAGAACAGATGTACTGCAATTGCAGGCAACTACGGTAGGGTTAAGAATTTAAACTTTAATTATTTTTACTAGCGTTCTTGATTCTAAATTGTGGTTGTTTTGTGTTGTTTGTGGAATGTTTTGTTTAGAGTTGTTGTTTTTAAAGCCTGTATTACACGATACTAGTATTGATCTACTACATTATTATAGCAAATCTAGAGATTCACTTTTAGTATCCTAGGTATAAGCCTACAACGTGTCGTTTTGAATCCTCGTCAAATTTCAGGGCGTGATACAGAACATCAAACACAACAACTTTCTTAATGGGACCAACATCGTATTCGCGAAAAAAAATCAAATGTCCCATAGACGAACTTCAATACCTACTCGACGCAAATGTATGGGATTTTTTCACGATTACGATGTTGGTACCATGGCAAAAGTTGTTCGGTTTGATGGTCTATACCACACCCTTAAATTTGACGAGGATGCAAAACGAAACGTTGGTAAGTAGTCATGAGTTGTTTTATCTCACGAAAGCGGGTGAGCCATACTTGTAGATGTAATGCGTATAGACACGCGCTCTTGTGTGCGTACCTGCAGGTAGCGCGCTCCCGAGCTTACGCACACAAATACAATGTGCATGTAACATTTACACATACAAGTATGTCTCGCCCGCTTTCGTGAGATAAAACAACTATACTCATGATTACAAACAACTTTTACTATGGGACAAAAACTGAAACCGCAAAAAAAAACAGCTATTCCCTACATTTTGACTAGATACATGATCAGCCTATAATGTTCCCACTTCTGGGACACAGGCCTCCCCTCTCAGTGAGAGGGAGTGCTGTTTATCCCGATTTATATTAGGTAGCTAGCTAGCTTTTGCCCGCGGCTTCGCCCACGTAGATGTCGGAAAATATCCCACGGGAACATGCTACCGGGAAATCCTTCCTTATTCCTTGTCTACATTATAAAGGAAACGTCCGTGCAAAATTTCAGCTTTCTAGGTCCAAGGGTTTGGGCTGGGCGTTGATGAGTCAGTCAATCAGTCAGTCAATCAGTCAGTCAGTCAGTCAGGACTTCTCTTTTTATTTATTAGATTATATTATTATTATTTCCTTATTTTTTTATAAAGCATTCTTCTGCATTTAATTTCTCTCTGGACCCAATTCTGAAGTCCACGCAAATGAAGTCGCGGACAGAAGCTAGGTACAGACACAAACTGCAATTTACTTTATTTATTGCAATTCGTTTCGCAGCTCCTAGATACAAATCACCAAAACAAACAACAGTAACGAACAACGACTCGTAGCTATCTATCGGTACCCGTTGAAACATTGCCCGTGAATATTGCAGCAGTGTCCCGGTACTATCCCGGAACTGACAAATTACCGGGAACGCTTGAAAGAACGCTTAACTTACTTGTCGGTTCTTTTAAAAGAAATGCGTCCCACGCTGACTATTAGAAGCAAGTTAAACTAAGTTAGGATAAGTTAGATGGAAGAGGATGATGCAGCTTAACGCTCTTTTTATGTTTTTTTTTAGATTTAAATTTTCGTTTAATTTTGCCTATCCAAAAACCCGACTAATAAATCAATTCAAATCATTTTTTAAGATAATAATGTATTTTATTTAGTAATGTATTTTAGGCCTGCCGATATCAATGACGAGGCGGAGTGGTTTCGGGAGGCCATGTCCGAAATATGTGACGTGGCAATGCCCCGGGTCCAGCCCGGTCGCGCCTGGCGCCAGGTGTACTGGTGGTCGCCGGAGCTGACGGCTCTGCGCGAGGCGTGCGTTGCTGCGCGGCACCGGTACACCAGGCACCGCAGGCTCCGTATCCGCCCTCCGGATACGGAAGCCATTCAGGCGGAGCTGTACGAGGGGTACAGAGCGGCGAAGACCGCCCTCCGAGCAGAGATCTTGCGGGCCAGGGATCTGGGTCGCGAGGAGTCGCTGGAGACTCTGAACAGAGATCCATGGGGGCGCCCCTATAAGATGGTGCGGGAGAAACTCCGCCCATGGGCGCCCCCGCTGACGCAGAGTCTCCGGCCCCAGCTCGTGGAGGACGTGGTGAGCGCTCTGTTCCCTTCGCGAGGGGAACATACTCCCCCGCCTATGGCTCCGCTTCATGCGGTGCCCGTTGCGGACCACAACACCGACGACGGCGACGATGCTCCGGAAGTGACCGAGGTAGAGTTGAGAGCGGCGGTACGTAGGCTGAGTGCCAAAAATACCGCCCCAGGACCCGACGGCTTACCTGGAAGAGCCTGGGTTCTGGCCTTTGGGGCTCTCGGGCCTCGACTAGGGGGGCTCCTAAGCGCATGCTTGGAGAGGGGCCAGTTCCCACTTCGTTGGAAGACGGGGAAACTGGTCCTCATTAAGAAGCCGGGGCGCCCTGCGGACTCTCCGTCCGCTCACCGACCCATCGTGCTGCTCGACGAGGTGGGCAAGCTCTTTGAAAGAGTTATTGCAGACCGCCTCGTCGGGTGGCTGGTGCAGGAGGGGCCGGATTTGGCGGAGAGCCAGTTTGGTTTCCGCAAGGGGCGCTCAACGGTGGACGCCATCATGCGCGTGCGAGCCCTCACGACGGGGGATGCGGTGGCCCGGGGTGGGGTCGTCTTGGCGGTGTCCCTAGACATCGCCAACGCCTTCAATACCCTGCCCTGGAGTTGCATCAGGGAGGCACTCCGGTATCACCGGATGCCGACCTACCTCTGTCGAGTGGTCGAGGCCTATCTGACGGACAGGGCCGTCATCTACCCCGGTCATCAAGGAGAGTGGAACCGGCGAGAGATGTCGTGCGGTGTCCCACAGGGATCGGTCCTGGGGCCGCATTTGTGGGACATCGGGTACGACTGGGTGCTGCGCGCCGACCTCCCTAGCGGCGTCAGCGTGGTATGTTACGCTGACGACACGCTGGTCCTGGCGCAGGGGAGGTCGCACCAGGCGGCGGCTGATTTAGCGACACGCGGGGTTGCGATAGTCGTGGAGAGGATCCGGCAGTTGGGACTCGAGGTGGCCCTGCACAAGTCCGAGGCCATGTGTTTTCATGGTCCTCGGAATGCGCCACCATCGGGTTCCCAAATAACGGTAGGAGGGGTTCACATCGGAGTCGGGTCGACGATGAAGTACCTGGGACTCGTCCTCGACAGCCGGTGGAACTTCGTGGAGCATTTCCGACGTTTGGCTCCCAGACTGGAGCGGGCTGGGGATGCTTTGAGGCGGCTCCTGCCCAATCTGGGGGGTCCAAACGCCTCCTGCCGGAGGCTCTACGCGGGGGTCGTGCGGTCCATGGCCCTTTACGGAGCACCGGTGTGGCCGCGTTCCCTAAGGCTGGGGCCAGCCGGCAGGTTGAACGCGTCCCAGAGGGTCATGGTCATCCGGCTAGTCCGGGGATACCGCACGGTCTCCCGGGAGGCGGCGAGCCTCCTTGCCGGATTGCCGCCGTGGGATCTGGAGGCAAAGGTCCTCGCGCACGTGTGGGAGTGGCGCGAGGAGGCGAAGCGCCGGGGCGTAACTCCGCTGCCGCGAGAAATCACGGTACAGCGGACAGAGCTCCGGCGGGATCTCATGGCGGCATGGAGAGCGCGACTGTCGCAACCCAGCGCTGGGCACGCTACGATTGCGGCGATAAGTCCCCTCTTTGAGGAGTGGTTAGAGAGGCGCCACGGCGTCCTCACCTTCCGCCTGACGCAGGTCCTCACCGGACATGGTTGTTTCGGGAGGTTCCTGTTTCGCATAAGGCGGGAGGAAACGCCCGGGTGTTACCATTGTGTGGATCGCCCGGAGGACACGGTGGAGCATACAGTGGAGGTCTGCCCGGCTTGGGCAGAGCAACGCCGTGTTCTCACGGAGGCGATCGGCGGCGGCGATCTCTCACGTCCGAGCCTGGTCCAGGCCATGGTGCGGAGCGAGAGTGCATGGGAGGCCGTCACCTCCTTCTGCGAAGCAGTGATGCTCGCGAAGGAGGAGGCGGAACGCGTGAGGGAGAGGCAGCCTCACGCCCTCAGTCGCCGCAGGAGACGCCCTGGGTGGCGGGAATCGCGGGGCGATTTCCGGCCACCGTAGGCGCAGGCCTGCGGACGGTGAGCAGCGGGTAGCTCGCCGTCCGGTAAGGACCAGGCCCGAGTCGACGGCGCGTTGTGTTCCACGCGCGCCTCAAAGAGATGTCAGCAAGTGACGGGGTCCAATAGGGCCGACGCCGCTGGGGTCGCGGGTTGTCTGAAGGGGTTACCGCGGCCCTGGCATAGGCAACTGAAGGAACACGGGTGGGTTTTAGTCAGTAAGAGTCTGACACGCCCTTCCGCTCCACCCAGAGCGGGAGAAGTTATTTGATGCTTTCCCACCCTCAAAAAAAAAAAAAAAAAAAAAAAAAGCTCCTAAGAAGCAAGTTAAACTAAGTTAGGATAAGTTAGATGGAAGAGGATGATGCAGCTTAACACTCTTTTTATGTTTTTTTTTAGATTTAAATTTTCGTTTAATTTTGTAAGATAATAATGTATTTTATTTCTTTATTTTTAAACAATAATAACGTCACTAAGAAACCTCTTAGATCTAGGAATAGTCAAAGAAACTTGAAGGTCTAATCGATCGTTGGTATCTCTCTAACTAAATCAAGTCCATCATCTCTCACAGGAGCTGTTTCATTCTGTCCCGGCCACACAATGCCCTCGATCCAGTCAACGTAGCTGGACACCCTGGTGTACACTCCTGGTAATCCTGGCAGAGCACAGCCGACACCAAATGACGTCACTCCGAGAACGTAGTGCATGGTTCCTTGACTCCCTATTGGAAGCGGTATCTTTACTTGGAGAGGACCTCCAGAATCACCCTGGAAAGACAGAAATTAAAAAAATGTTGTTGGAATGCTTCGCAATAATACTTGGACTCATAGAGCAAGCATATGGGAGCATAACTAGCATAACTGCTGTTTTTTTTTACTTTAAAAAAGGACTTAACAAGTGGAACACGTAAATTACCTGACAAGCATCAACTCCTCCACCTAACTTGCCGGCACACAGCTGATCCGGCTGTAGACCGCACCAGTTCCTGTTGCATGACAGACGAAGCAGTCTGTTGCATTTGTTGATGTCTATGATGTCCACAGTAGCTGCAAGGAGTTCTGGAGAGGTTTTCAGACTACCTGTAAAGTAGATAAAGAATCATCTTTCATCGCCAAACGCTTTGCATTTAAATGCATCAGTGTGCTGAGAGAAACATGGCGAGATATCATAAGACATTTGCTGTCATTGACGATTTTTAAACTAAGAAAGAAGAAGTACAAACCTGACTCCACAACTCCCCAGCCAGTGATCTGTGCCTCATCACCATATCTGGTGATAGTGTCCTTAGTCCATAAACAAGCCGGTTGTATGTCCTTGGTAAACTTCACCACTTGGGCCAGCTCCATTAAGGCTATGTCGAAGTATTGCTTCGGGGATTTGTACTTCGGATGGGTGATGATCCTGATGATGGTCGCATCGTGTGTGCCATTTATCTAGGGACATTTCGAGGCAGTGTTATTTGTGGTTAACAGATACTTACCGGAACTTTAACATAGTAGTTAAAAAAAAGTAATTTAAAAAACTAAAAAACCCGACTGCGGTAAAAAAACTAAAAAACACGACTGCGGTAAAAGACTTAAGTTAAAAAAAACTGAAAAGCTAAAACAAGCCTATTTTAAATTAAATAAAAGTTGGAAGCAGGCGGGACCCATTTGAGTTTGAAAATATTAAAATGGAATGGGTCCCGCCCGCCTGCTTCCAATTTTTATTTAATTGCTTGTTTTTAGCTTTTCAGTTTTTTTTTTAAATTAAATTAAATTAAAATTCATTTATTTCAGGTCATTGACCCATATAAAACACAAAAACACAATTAAAACTTAAGTCTTTTACCGCAGTCGGGTTTTTTAGTTTTTTTAATTACTTTTTTTATTTCCAGCTTTTTAGTTTACACATGTGAAAGATTGCGCAGACGTTTTAATTATTGTACGTGTTTTTTACGATTTGTCACTTCGAGGTACTTTTAACCATATATGTTGTATATATTTTTGTAATCACCTTTTAAAACCCTTTATTTTGATACCCCACTCGATAGGTTTTGAGAAAAAAAAAAATTTTAAGACTTTGGCGTCAAAAATCCGCCATTTTGTTTTTTTTATTTTGATATACCCAGTGTCACTCACATTAAATACGAATCTAACTACACCTCTCAAGCTAAAATCCATCGAGCCGTTCAGGCCGCAGAGCGTGCCAAAAAATTATACATACATACTCTCGAAAAACATAACCCTCCTTCTGGCGCAGTCGGTTAAGAGAAAAGGCGGGTGGCCAGACTTTTGAAAATTAGGTATTTTAAGAAGGTATTGCTGTCGCTCTGCGAGCGCTCCGCCATCGACTTCGTGCGATAAGGACAACTGCAGATCCGACTAAATAGCCTATGTAAAAAGTCACATTTCGAGGTTTGGCTCTCGCCTATTTCCTCCTCAAATATTGGACCACTTCAAAAGATATTTCATAAACTGAATAAGAAGGATATATACTATGCCCCTATATTTTTCTTTTTTCGTTAATAGTTGTCAAATTGGTACACTAAGTGTCTGTTGACAGCGGTCTGAATAGGCAATTTTGAGCATTTTTGGAGGGTTCTAGTTCTTATAAAAATAATATATCATCAAAAAGGAAAACATAGGGGCATACAAGTAACTGATATTTATATTTCTGTAAAAAATCATTGCTTTATGGTCATTAACCAGAAAGAAAACAGGCGAGAGCGTTTGTATCTTTTTGTATGGAGAAAAGAGCACCCACATTTCCTCCTAAATAGGGTCCGTCGCTTCTGCATGAGACTTTCATACGTACCACATCCAGAATGTTCTTGTCTCCTAGTCTGACGATCTTGGGTTTAATATCCGCAATGGTTGTGTCCAGTTCTGATGCACTAGAGCAGTGGGCAGCTGTCAGTACAAAATTGGGGCTGATTAAAGTACCCCCACACATGAACTTCCACGTTCCGACAACCTCTTTCCATCCTATGGCGCCCTGGTAACGTAAAGGTTAAATCAATTAGGCTGCAAATTCGGAGAAGCGTTTCTTGCAGTGTGCAGCGGAGCGTTTATGGACATCGATAAACTTTGTGTTTTTAAAATTCCTATAAAACCTAATGAATATGGTTAAAAATTTGGTTTCAAACACAAAACTTATCTATGAATCCCCTTAAACGCTGCAAGAAACGCTACTCCGAATTTGTTTCGTCAATTTTATTCGCTACGTAGAAAGAAGAATTATGTATTGTTTTTTTTTATCTTTCTTATGGAAAATCTTACCATATTAGGGTAGTCTCCGGAAAATGTATAGTCCCCTCCAATGATACGATTATCCCAGGACGTTTGCGCTCTCGCTCTCCATGCACCACCTAAAGAAGCAACAGTTTCTTATAAAATTAAGATATTGAAGAGCTAATGTAAGAACTTAGTTTTTGTAACCAATGTGAAACTGATACTTGCACTCATTTTCCTGTTCCGCTTCATCATTTCGAACTTTCATCTCCCAAATATAATCGTAGCATTCTAAAACATAAATAAATTACTATGTACCAAAGAGAACTGCATAATTAACTAAATATGTGTATTTGTGTTTAGAACTTAAACAAATATTAACACCATACGTACCATGTAAAACTACATTCATACAAATAAAATTCTATTCTATTCTATTCTATTCTATTCTATGACCGGCGCAGCTGGTCAGGCTAAGAACTCATGGAAAAATTTTCACCCGCACCCGCCGCGGTGGGTATGGCGGGACCGCAACACTCGTACGAACACGTAGTACATGGAAATGTAGATAGCAAACACGACGCGATTTATCGTGGCGTGCGCAATTGTTTGCGTTCAGGGTCAAAATGTCCAATTCTCAAAATGTCCAACGGTGTCAAAATGTCCAAATCCCAAAATGTCTAATTGCCAAAATGTCCAATTCTCAAAATGTCCAATTCCCAATATGTCCAACTCCAAAAATGTCCATTATTGGTTATATAAAACTATGATTAATGTTTGTTTCAAATTATAGTTATAAAAATTATGATGTTGATTATTGTATGTTTTTCTATTACATTATGAAAAATCGTGATTCAGGGTATGTTGTGGTCTTCTTTGGTCTTAATTTGTTACTTAATGAATAAAACATATTTTGATTCCTTCAGTATTTTGTATTTATTGTTTGTCATAAGATAAGTCTTAAAAAAGCGCTCTGATGAGTTATTGAACAAATTTACCACATTCTCAAAGTTTTGATATTTTGGGAATTGGACATTTTGAGAATTGGACATTTTGTGATTTGGACATTTTGACAACATTGGACATTTTGAGAATTGGACACTTTGACCCTGAACGCCTTAGCGGGCTTCACCCGCGTTCTCGGCGATCGGTCGGCGATGGCGGTCTGGGACTTTACTGAACAATCTTATGATCGTAAATAACCGCCAGTCTTGCGACCATCGCCCGGCAAGTTTGCGCGCGATGATCGCAAACGCGACGGCGCAGCTGCGTAACTGCACAAACAACCAGTCTCGTGAGTTTAGAAATAAAACCGCTGTTCCGCCACCGAGGGCGGCGCGGGTGAAAATCGCTCAGTGAAGAGCCTCAGACAACATTAAAAGAAAACAGAATTAATCCAACTAAACAAAAGAAAGATGTCACTTACTGACTTCGCAGATCCGTCTACCGGGAGCCGTGAAGTCTGGTGTAGGTGGTTTTTTGAAAGGTGCGCAGGGATTATAAGGTTTTTGCAAAAGTGTTGGTGCACTCTGTTGAGTGGAGGATTGCTTAGCTATTACAATTAGAGGCCCAGACGATTTAGAAGGTGGTGTAGACTTTGGTTTCCAATATGGTATTTCTGTTGAAGTGGGAAGTGGTCTAATCGTCGTTGGGGATGCGCGAGGTGTCACCAGGAGATTAGTCGATTCAGGAGTCTTCGTTTCTAGGTCTGGAGAATCATTTGTCGTAGCAGGTGTGGTAAATGCGACTTTAGTGGGATTAGGAGTTTTCTTTTGTTGAACAAGAGGAAGACTTAGCGTAGGAGGCAACTCAGTTAGCGTAAGCTTCGACCTATCTGGTTTTAAAGGAGATTGAGGTTTTAATGGCTTTGGTGATTGTGGAATAGAAGGAAGAGGCTTAGGTTTCCCTCCACTTTTGTGAGGCTGTAACACAATTATAATAATTTTAATTTAATTTTTAAGAAGTATGGATGGAGACGACATGTTGACACGTCGACCCCCAAATAAATTGGGATAAGGGCAGAAGAATGATAATTAGTCTGCTTGTGTGTAAGTAAATAAACTCATTTCATGAGTCCTTTCCATTCCGAAAAATAAAAGATATATTTACCTCTGAATCCGTTGGTACTTCTGATTCACCAATTGCAGATACTGTAACGCATTTAGAGGTACTTATTAGTACACTTGTTAAAAACGTAAAAAAAAAATATTGGATATTTTTTTAAACACCACAATAAACTGAATTTTATTTTTCAAAGGGCTTACCTATGAAGTAGAACAAAATAATAACACAAACACATTTCATCTTTATCACTAACCTTTATTTATTTAACAAGAAAAGTATTGTCTCTTTTTTATATTATGTTTTTTAAATAAATTAATTGAATTTCAATAACATCTTTATTGCCACAAGTGATCTACGCATCACAGTCTGACGTCACAGAAAATCCTGCACCGCGCGACTAGCTATACGGTATCCAGACACGACACCCGTCTGGTCGGAGGATCCTCCCTTTTCTATGGAGGATGAGTGAACTTTACACCTTATTTCTCATGCCTCTATCTATAGATAGAGGCTGTTAGTCAATCTAACAGTAAAATTATCTTAATATTTGAATCAATTAAAAACTTCTTAATGGTAATTATTATTATTTCGATAAAAACATTTAATTACTCACGTCTTTAGTGAACACAATTAAGTTTTGAGATAAACAATCAATTCAATATCTGTTTATTAAACTCTAGCTAAAGCCTGCGGCTTCGCCCGCGTGGATGTCGGAAAATATCGCACGGGTACGTACTACCGGGATTAAAAGTACCCTTTGTGATAATCCACATAAACAATGTCTTCTCGTACTGGGTGAGAGTCCCTCTCACCCCACCTCCTCTCCGGATGACGAGCGCCTTTACACCTTTAATTTACTTTTTGTATAGCACTGATTCATTGAAGAAATAACCAAAAAATAGAAAGTCGGAAAACACAGGAGTAAACTCCAGTCGTGCGTCGGAGCTGACACACACACTTTTTCTTTCGTGATTTCAGAGTAGGTCCCATAGTGAAAGTTATTGATATTCATGGGTTGAACACCCCGTGAAAATTTGGGTACTGATAAAAAAGTTGTCCTGTATAATCCGTTATTATAATTAGGTTTTAGGATTTTTTATCCTCCAACAATCATTTATAAATCCGCGCGCCGCCGCCGCTTCGCGGATACTATATAAGCAGTGCGAGAAGACATTGTTTATGTGGGTGAGAGAGACTCTCACCCCACCCCCTCTCCCCTCCTCCTCCCCTCCTCCTCCCCTCCTCCTCCCCCTCCTCTAACCCCTCTCACCCTCTCTCACCGCCCCCTCCCTTCTCACCTCCTCACCGCATCGCCTTACACCTAACCTCCCTATCCGGGGACTCAACCCGTCACCCTCCCCTTCCCCTTCCCTCCTCGCCACCCTCTCCCCTTCCCCTGTGGCCATCACCACCCACCCCCGCAAAATAAATTGTATTGTGAGCAATGCACAAACAAAAGAGAAAACCAGGAACCCAAAGACAAAAACGTTGAAATATACCGCATCAAAAGTACCATTTATCCTGATAGATGCATAAAACCTCTAGTCAAATATAAAGAAAAGAGATTCAAGTTGCTGTGCAACAGCAGCGCGGGAAAATGTTGTAAAGTCGTGCAATTGACTTTACAACATTTCTCACAAACTACATAGGCCACACTTTGCTCTCAATCCAGTCAACAAAACTGGACACTCTGGTATAAATTCCTGGTAACCCTGGCAGACCGCAGACTATGCCGAATTAGGTGATGCCGACCACGTAGTTCATGTTGCCTTGCGTCGTGATAGGAAGGGGAATCTTCATTTGAAGAGGTCCGCCGGAATCGCCCTAGGAAAGAGAAAATGTTCTGCTAGTTCACGCCATATTTTACCTAGTAGGCATTGTAGAATTATCCATTCTACGATTGTCGTTTAAAATTTTTTTCGCATCAAAACTTTTCCAATTTGGAGAAGTTTATAAACTCGTTCAAAACCTTTTATATTGGGTGGTTGTTTTCACAATTTTTTCTCTTGATTTTTAAATTCGAATGACAGAATGTTCCGATTGTTTTGTCAGATTTCTTTTCAAGGTCGCAACCGAATCTTCCTTCTAAGCAGTTAAGAGGACGTACCTACATGAAATTCTGCCGATTTCGCTGATTTACGTGATTTTACAGTTATAATACTGTATTTCTATCAGTTTTAATGCACAATCAATATCAATATGGCAATATGAAAGACCATTTCAATTATGATCTAATGTATGAGATACTTTCAAAAAAAAAATAAAAATAAAAAAATCAAAAGAAAAATTCAAAAAAAATAAAAACTAGAAAAAAACCAACTAACTAACTAATAAAAAATACACGGGAACGCACTACCGGGAATTCCTTCCTTGTCTACATTATAAAGGGAACCTCTGTGCAAAATTTCAGCTTTCTAGGTCCAATGGTTTGGGCTGGGCGTTGATGAGTCAGTCAATCAGTCAGTCGGGACTTCTCTTTTTATTTATATAGATTTAATTTTGATTAATTAACCGCTTATTGGAGAGGTTTAGAATATCACATAGTTACGATACATTTTGACGTCTAAAAGGTATGCCAAAATTTCAATGTATTCTTGTGAAATTAGTCTATAAAATGAATTAATCACTTTTTAACACTTTTATATAAAATTTTCGAGTAACAAAATATTTAACTTAGTCAAGTTTTACAGAAAATGGGCAAAGAATTGCTTTTGATTTCGGCTACTTAGAGCTCTCATTCATAAAAATAAAACAACAGACATAAACTTCAGTTCAAAATCAATCCATTTCGTGAAAAAAAAATGCAAGAAATAATAAATAATAATAAATAAAAAATGTTTATTGAAGAAAAGCCAAAGTAGGTACTCACTAAAACAATGTTATATTTAAAACTAGGTGGCTATGCTATGCACAATACATTGAAACCCTGATCTCTAAACTAGGGATATCCCTGTATCTTAGAGATCAGTGTCCCTCCGCAGCAAAGTCACAAGCCATTATATGTAACTCATTGGTACAAAGTATTTCTTTACATATTTAAATAAAGAGAAAAAAAAAACGATAATAAAAACCCTTATTCTCATTTACAATTTTGTGCAAGTGTGGGGTGAGTGTATATGTATGTGTGGGGTGAGTGTGTATTTGTGTGTGGGGGTGTAGGTGTGCATGCGTGAAAAGTGGGTGTGCGTGTGTGATAGGGGAATATGTATAAATGCAGGTATGCTTAATTTGAAATAAAAGTCATAAAATTTTATGGTAGATGGCATAAAAGAAGATCCTCAGTGTTTTGATGAGTCAGTTTTGACAGGTATTTTTTTAATGCGAGTTTGCATTCATGTTTTGTTTTTGAAAAAAGTTTTAATACCTTGTTTAAACAATTATACACCTTTATGCTGTTGATATAATACTGGCGCCTGGCAAAAGATGTTCTGTGCGGTTCTAGTGGGAAAATCTTATGCCTATGTATAGTTCTACCAACTGGCTCAACGAGGGGGCGGGAAGAGTGTTTCCGGATTATCAAATGGTGCACGTAAAGTTACCTGACAGTCAATAGGTCACAATCAGCATAAAGCTGGGAAGTGGGATACCTGCGCGGAAGCGACAGCATAACTTTTATGACCGCCCGTTGTGCACGCTCAAGCTTAATAAACACGTTTGCAGTTGCACCTCCCCATACTGGAATACAATAAGATAAAACCGACTGGCACAGTGCAAAGTACACTAGTCTCAAAGTATTATTATCAGCAGATCTACGGAGTTTTTTAAATACATAGATCAGCTTGCGGATTCTGCCAGAGAGTATGTCTACCTGCCTGTGCCAGTTTAGGTTTTGATCTATGTGAACACCGAGATATTTTACACCACTAGACCTGCTTATGTTGAGACAGTCACATTCAGTAGGGTATACATATTTACAGGTATGGGCTTTGACTAGAAATGATATCGGTGGGGAAAGGTTTGACCTTAAAGTAAAGGGAACATTATGTCATTTTTTGAACGTTTAGGGTAAGCAAATTATTTGTTAACCACGGCATGATTTGTTGCAGCGCCTTGTCAGCATTGATATTGATATAGATCTACTCCTTCTATTACCAGGGCAGTGTCATCAGCATACGTAAATATCTTGCAATGTGGAATAGGCATTTTACACAGCTCGTTTATATAGATGAGGAATAATGTGGGACCTAACACGCTGCCTTGGGGCACGCCGTATGCTATAGTCAAAACCTCACTCTCATTTGAACCAATTTTAACATATTGAGTTCGTCCCTTCAGGTAATCTGAAAAAATATCCAGAACGGGGCCGCGAATTCCAATGTTCTCCATCCGCCCCAGCAAGGCAGGCACAGAAACAGTATTAAAGGCCTTCGATAGATCAATAAAGATACCCAGACATTTTAACCTGTTATCAAGACTCTTAGCTATATGCTCAGATAAGCTCATAACCGCATCTTCAGTACTCATACTTCTTCTAAAACCGAATTGGTTATGAGCTAGGATATTATTCGCTTCCAGGAAGCTAATGAGGCTATTATTCAGAATACGTTCCAAGACCTTTGACAAGGCAGTAAGTATCGAGATTGGTCGGTAATTATTGATATCATCTCTGCTTCCAGACTTGTGAACCGGATGAACAACAGCTTTTTTAAAGGCATCAGGGAAAATTCCAGATGAAATTGAAACATTACAAATATGTGTAATTACTGGAGCCAGTACATGTCTTGTACATTTAATTATTTGAGCCGGAATACCGTCCCAACCTGTAGCACATTCAGACCTGAGGCTCATGATTATGTCTTCATCATCTTTTTCATTTAGCTCAAGAAGGACCATTATAAGTTAAGCAAAGTCTTACAGCACAACTAAAGGAAAAAGTCCGAAAATTGTTAATTTGTAATTCTATCGCGCATAAAATTTTCAAGTCTGTCAGTCTATCAAGACCCTTATTCTCAAGGACGCGTGGAGATATGAAGTTCAAATTAATATCAAATACTGAAGTCTATGGTCCTTAGAGTTCTAAAAAAATCAAGCTTCTAAGTCAACGCAATAAAAAAATACGGCCATTTCGCGACACATTTTGATACTCACAACTGTCGCAAGTAAATCAAAACCTATGGGGTACTTCCCGTTGACCTAGAATAATGAAATTTGGCAAGAAGCAAGGTCTCCCAACACAAGTAAAGGAAAAAGTCCGAAAATTGTGAATTTGTAATTTTATGACATAAAAAAATTTGTATGTTATCCAATGTTAAATTTGTTTTTGGGATAAATTCATACTACGGAACCCTTCATTGTGCGTGGTCCGACACGCACTGGGCCGGTTTTTATTTATATAGATAGATAGATGACGCGAGTTATCACTAATAAATTTTCCAATCTAAATCACTTTCATAATGAATATAGACGCCTTGTTACAGCCATACTCATCTTGTCATTTTCGATCCCACTAATTTCAAGAAAAGAAATCATTAAATATTAAGTAGACAAGTTTATTTGAGTGCACTTTTCCAGATGTTTACCTAATAACGAGAACGAGTATCATACCCAAGCTTTGAAAACAGGACTATTATAGAATATAGAAGTAATTGCATTTTTGTAATACATTGCATATTGTCCGAAGGTTATCTGATAGAGATTGCGATAAGACTCATTATTATACAACCCTTTTTAAAACTTGTTTGTATTTCCTGTTTTTACCCAACTGCTTCGAATCCCAAAAGAAGGGTTTTGTATTTGACCTGTATGTATGCGTACACTGAGAAAAAAATATTGTTGGGGGGACAAAAAAACTTTGTTAGTAGGGAGCCCACCATAGAGCATAGTCAGTAAGACAACGTTTTTATTGTTACGCGGTAAGTTGTCTGCACAACAACGTTTTTAATAACAGCATGCCTTGATACTACAACAATGTAACATTGTCAGTGGAACTAATGACATTAACTGTTACTTTGTTGTAGTAACATTATGTGTTGTTAATTTAACAACTTTATTTTGCCAAATTAACTGCTCTTATTTTGCTTTTACAGCAAAGTAGCTTTGTCATAGTGTTAACTGTCACTTTGTTGCTCTAACAAAGTCTGTCTTTGCTAGCCTAACAAAGATAGTTTGTCTCTCTCAAATTTTGTTGCTTAGGTATAGTCTAGCGATAATTAAAGAGCATGTGACTCTTGAAAATTAACTAATTTTACTAAATGGAATCAAATCTGATTTTGTTAAAAAAAAGCAGCTGTTTCATTAATTTGGTAGATATGTAGTCAGTCTTTTTGAAATAGCTGTTATTTTTTCACATTTCAAATTTGGTTACATAAAAATTAGTTCATTTTCAAGAGTCACATGCGCCTTAATTATCGCTAGACTATACCTAAGCAACAAAAAATTGAGAGAGACTAACTATCTTTGCTAGGGTACCAAAATGAAATAAGTGTAATTTACATTTAAAAAAAACCATAATAATTTTTAAACATTTAATTGGTACCTCATAAAAATTTCTCATAAATAAATGGAGTATAAGATAGTTGTACATAGATTCTTAAAAGTAAAAATATTTACACTGCTTTAACAAAAAAACAACAAAAAAATAAAAATAGTCAAAAAATTAAAAATATTTTTAAAATCCTACTTTACCGTGGGGAACTTTGGAAATGAAATGAAATGAAATGAAATGAAATGAAATGAAATGAAATGAAATGAAATTTTAATTGCAAGAATTGTAGTACATTATAGATGGTCGGGTTTTTGAAAGTTTCTGATACAATTCGCTAAAACTAGCATGCAACCTAATAATAATAATATAATTTAATACATTGCCATAAATTAATAATCTAATAAATTTAAAACATAAATCATAATTATTAAATTGAGAATAATAATGTCAAACATTTGTAAAATTATATATATACATAAAAAAATATTAATTAATTACTTATGTCACTCTTTAAAATTTAGGAACTCATTCACAGAATAGAACGATTGTTCTACAAGCCATTTGAATAACGCTGTTTTAAAGCGATTGATTGGCAGTTCCCTATACGATTTCGGTAATTTATTATATAGCCTTATAACCATAGGAAAGCAACTTTTGTGATATAATTGGCTTTTCATTGGAGGAATAATTAGCCTATCCGGATATCTAGTGTTAAACGTAACAGTGTCTCCAAGGCGTTGAAATAGTTCGGAGTGCATTTTAACAAATTTACAGCATTCAAATATGTACATACCAGGAACAGTTAATATTTTTAAATCTTTAAAAAGAGGTTTACATGAAGTCAATGGTGGCACGTCACAAAGAGCACGGATACATTGTTTTTGGGCTATAAATACCCTGTTTATGAGAACTGAATTCCCCCACAACACAATACCATATCTAATGTTAGAAGCCACGTAACCATGATACGCTAAGAGGGCCGTTTTGAGGTTGGCTATCTTACAAAGTCTCCACAATGCAAAAGCGAAACGATTAATCTTATTTGTAACCTTTAAGCAGTGGGGTTTCCACGTGCAGCCACTATCCACTGTTACACCGAGAAAAATGGCTTCATGTGCTTCATTAATTCTTTGATCAGAATAAGTAACCGTAAGTTCAGAATTTGATCTTCTATTGTAAAACTGAACAAAGGAGGTCTAATCAATGTTAACTTTTAAATTATTATCATTAAGCCATGTTATGATAGCAGTAACCGTTTCATTAATTTCTTCATTATAATTAAGCATTTTATTCTCCGTGATAACCACCGCAATATCATCCGCAAATAGTGAGTAGAAATGCTTAGTAACATTTGGTAGGTCGTTAATATATAACAGAAAGAATAACGACCCTGTAACACTCCCTTGCGGCACTCCTGTATTGTTGTTCCTAATGTTAGATTTACATAATATTTCTTCTTTATTTGAATTTATTTCGGAGATTGCTGTATATTGAGTCCTATTTGAAAGATAGCTTTGTAGCCACTTCAATGCTAGTCCTCGAAAACCGTATAGTTCACATTTAGTGAGTAGAATGTTGTGGTCAACAAAGTCAAAAGCCTTGCTCATATCGAAAAACACAGTGCAGGTGCGTGTATGTTTATCTACATTCTCAGTAATTTTTTAAAGTAATTTAAAAGCTGCTAACGTTGTCGATTTGCCTTTTTGGAATCCATTTTGTTCGGTTTTAAGTATTTTGTGTTTAGTCAGGAAATGGGTCATACGAGAATGCATTATCTTTTCAAACACCTTAGATAAAACTGGTATTAAGGCGATTGGCCTATAATTGTTTATACTCGTTACGTCCCCTTTTTTAAAAATCGGTTTAATAACGGAGGTTTTCAATTTATCCGGGAATGTACCCTGAGAGAATGACATATTAATAAGGTACGTTAATATTGGAGTAATTAAAGCTGCAGTGTGTTTTAAGATATGTGTTGGGATCTCATCATATCCCACCGAAGAAGTATTGTTTAACGACTGTATAGTTTTAAATGTTTCATCATCACTAACTGGATAAATGAAGAAACTAGCGTTAAGTGGTGAAATTGTATGGCGATGTCCCATGATAGATGCTGGCCCATTGGTCATATCAATAAAATAATTATTAAACGCATTGGAAATGTCATTAGTATTCGTCAAAATCGTATCATTAAATTTTATTTTTGTGATTAATCTATTATCATTATTTGAATTTGTCATTGTATTATTTTTTATTAATGTCCAAGATGCTTTACAAATATTCTTTGCTTTTTTAATATATTTTACATTGAATAGTTTTTGTGCTGCAAATATAATTTTTTTTAATTGTTTATTGTACTTTCTGTAATTAGTTTTAAAACCTAACGTTCTGAATTTATAATATCTAAATCGCAATGTTCGTTTTGTTGCACATGATTTTTTTATCCCTTTTGTAATCCAACCAGAGTTTTTATTTTGTTTGTTGGTAATTTTCCGTTTACATACCGGAAAACATAAATTGAAGAAGAGTATATATGTCTCATAAAAAGTGTTAAATGCAGTATTAAAGTCCTCTTCCGAGTATACATCCGACCATGACATACTAGAGAGACAATCACAAAACTTTTCCAAATTTGTGGGACAGTAGTCGCGTTTAAATATAAACCATTCCATGAGAGGTTTTATCTTTTTGGAAGAAGGAATGTATAAGATTTGTGCAGTTTCGTGGTCAGATAAGCCAAGTTTGAGAACCTCACTCAAAGCTTCCGGACTATTACTAATAAATTGATCGAGACACGCGTTCGCGCGAGTAGGTTGATTAATATGTATGTTGTAGTTGTAATTATGCACTATTTTTTGAAATTCAGTCAACACCTTACTCTCCTTAAGTGAATCAATATTGAAATCCCCAGTTATGATAATTTTCATTTTTAGTCTGCGTCTTAGTTTTGTAATTAAGTACTCTAAATTACGAAGGAAAATGTCTGGATTTGATTTTGGGATTCTATATATACATACAATTATACATTTATAAAGCGGAATTTCAATTCCACAGCATTCAAACGATCGTTCAATGCACAATTCACTCAGTAATGGAACTTTTTTAGTTTCTATGTAATGCTTACACAGTATCCCAACCCCGCCTCGCCTTTGGTTAGGTCTGGAGTAGAAATCTGCCAGCTTAAATCCTTTCACAGATAAGTTGGACTCCTCTCCTGATCTGAGAAAAGTTTCAGATAGACATATTATGTCTACGTAAATTTTTCTAATTAAAAGTTCGCTAAGAGAAATTTGAAGCAAATCTACTTTACTAAGTGCTCCTGCTATATTTTGATGCAATATAGTTAGGTAGGAGGTTTCAGATTCGCCTTGACTATTAAAAAATTATCCTGTATATTATCTGAATTTGTTGATTGATTTGAGTTGGTAGGCGGCTGATGCATATCCCTACCCTTAGTTAGTGGAATGGCCTTTAACTTTAACTGAGCAAACTTTAATAAGTTAATAGTGCACATAATCTTATTATTATCCAAGATTGAGCGCCATTGTTATGTTTGTGTACAGTCAGCTTCACGATGTGATCCTGACTGTATCGTGAAGCTGACTGTACATGTAAAGTTTTATAAAATAACTTATAATTAACAAATTAAGTTATTGAAAACTCGCTTCAAATAACAGGATTCGAATAAATTAAATCAGCTATGTGTTATAGTCAAATCTAGTGTTTTAGTCAGCAGAATATCAACAATAACAATCCAAAAGGAATATAAAAATAACAATCCAAGTACGCCGAAAAATATAAATCAACATTCAGTAAATATCTATCAAAGTTAGAATACATCGATTTACAACTTGCACACTTCCTGCGCGGGGTACATGGCCAGCAGGCGGCGCAGCTCGTGCTTGCTGAAGCCAACGCGGTAGCACACCTCGTACTCACGCACGCCCTGCACCACCGCCTCCGATACGCACGTCCTCGAAGAACAACGTGACCTTCTGGAGCGGGCGGCCGAAGTTTCGCGTGACGTAGGCGCGCAGCGCGTCCAAGTCGCGCGCCCGGCACTCGCGCCGCAGCGCCTCCAGTAGCACGCGCAGCGCCGATAGCAAGGCGGGCGTGCAACCGGTGGTAGTTCTCCATGTGCAGGACGGCGCGTGGCGTGCGCGGGTGCTCGGCGTGCATCCAGCCAGCGCCACGTACCCAGTGGTCCAGGTTCGCGCGGCGCCCGCTCGACGCAAAGATGCGCTCGCAAGGGGCGCTCAGCGTCTCCAGCTCCAGGAATTTACCACGACAGTGGGGAGAGAATAACGAACTTTTGCACCACAACTTAGCGTTTCACAAGTTTTCTGTGCCACTGACCACAACACAACCATGCACACAAACAGTCAAAATTGTTGGCTTACCGCGTGGTTTTTAAATAATACACTGTTGGCGATAACTAGTCTACTCCATCACATTACAATATTCCTAAAAAATCCGCACGACACGCCCGCGACGCCGACGCAACAAAAGAAATGGCCGGCCACCGCCCGGCGGCCGCGCAATGCTGTGCCCACTCCCTTCCCCGCGTTCCCCGCGCGCGCTTTCCATTGTTACTACATTAAACGTAACGTTGCCATCTTGACAACTTTTTCTTGCTAAATAATTGCGTTGTTCACTTGACAAAAGGTATTTGAACACTACAGCTATAGTTAATTTGTTAAGAAAACAGCGTTTCATACTAACAATTTATACTTTAATACATCTACAATGTTCCATTGTCACTGTAGCAATTTTTTTTTAAATTTTGATGAGGAGACAAAGTTAAAATTGTTCCTAGATCAATAAACGTCGAACAATAAAAAAGTTGCTAATGCGAACAAGTTACTTTTGTGGTGGGGGCAATACGTTTAGTTACTGCGACAAGAAATTTCCAACAAAGCTTTTATTGTGACTTTGTTGGCTGTTTTTTTTCTGAGTGTATGTATGTATGTATGTCCGTTTCTTTGTTCCCTCGTAACTTCTAAACGAATGAGCGGATTCGGATAAATTATACGTCTTTATATTTGTCTTGGTGGCGCGAGTGTCACTATTACTACATTAACATCAAAAATAAAGTAAAATGGCGGATTTGGGGTGACATATTGTGGAGTTCGAATTTTTTTTGTCTTCTTATACCATCGAGTGGAGTATCAAAATGAAGGGTTTTAAAAGGTGATTACAAAAATGTATACAACTTATATGTTTAAAAGTAATTCGAAGTGACAAATTGAATTTTGATAAAAAAAATTGCTTTGAGCAGAGTTAGGACCTCGATCACGGCCAAAAATCCTTGCAAGAACTAAATCGTCTGCGAAACCTTTCACATTTGTAAACTAAAAAGCTGGAAATAAATAAAAGTAATTAAAAAAAACCCGACTGCAGTAAACAACTAAAACTGAAAAGCTAAACACAACACCATTATAAACAGGGCCGGATTTAGGGGAGGGCAACCGGGGCGAAAGCCCCGGGGCCTCCACAAGCAGGGGGCCTCCACAATAGAGACTTCGGAAAAAAAAAATTCTTTCAAATTTCAACTAGTAAACCTAGTAAACATCTCGTTCGTTAACACTAAAATTTAATTTCAGATAATTCTTGTTTCCGATTATATTTATATGTGTTTGTTAAATACTAAGAGAATCTACTTGGTTTCACAATAAATTATTTATTGAAAAACTCGACTGAAAAAAATTGTTCATTTTATTTGGAAAATAATTTAGGGCAAGGGGGCCTCCACTCCTTTGTTGCCCCGAGGCCTCTGGACCCCTAAATCCGGCCCTGATTATAAATTTAATAAAAGTTGGAAGCAGGCGGACCCATTCCATTTTTATATTTTGAAACTCAAATGGGTCCCGCCTGCTTCCAACTTTTATTAAATTTAAAATGGGCATATTTTTAGCTTTTCAGTTTTAGTTTTTTACTGCAGTCGGGTTTTTTAGTTTTTTTTTAATTACTTTTTTTATTATTGTAAAGTGTTATCTTTCTCAAGACTTTTGCTGTTTTGCAGGAGCAAATTCAAACACCGCCACTTTTATGAAGGGACCATAGATTTCTCACTTTTTGTGACCTGAAATATGGGATACCATCCAAAATCAAATATCTGCAGACAAATAAAAAACCCATTCACTTTTTTCTCACACCGCACGCCATAAAAACAAACTCACATAAAATAAGGTGATGCACACGCCATAGCACATTGTACCGTAACCGACCCACGAGAATTATTCCTCAATCGGTAGCGGAATGAATAACTTACAAACTTGGCTCATCAAATATAGATTCCCGTTTTTCTCCTTTCGCCTCATAACTTGGATTCGATGCCTTTTTGACTGCGGTCAACTTAGAAACTTCCTCATCTGTATATATAAAAATGAAACCGTATTTCCCTTGGTCATCGCATCACGCGTGAACGGATGGAACAGTTTCGCTAATTCTTTTTTTGTTGTGTTTATTATTGTCAGGAGAAGGTTTTTACGTAGAGAAAAAATTGAAAAGTTGCCGGGAAAATTGGAAAATTCGGGAAAACTGAAAGTGGATTTTCTATGGGAATTTTGAATTATTGAAATTGGAACAGGACAACGTCTGTCGGGTCAGCTTATAACGGAAAAGAAATATATAATTAATAATTATAGCTTATAAAAGGGAATGAAAGCTTCCTTTCAACTTGTTTGATTGGGGTCATGTGTGGACATTGGGGTTCCTTAGATATTGCTAGTTAAATGGCAAAAACGGAACCCTTATAAATTCGTCACTTCTGTATGTTACAGGCATTTTAGTTATAGACTGTTGGATTGGGACTACGCCATTGTTGGAAATTGCCGCTCAATATCAAATTCTAGGAACGAAATAATCTTCTGTGAACTGATATTTTAAAGCTTCGGGTCAGATTTTGATGACGTCATCATCATTTTTATATGAAAAATTATAACATAATTATATTATTAAAAGTGATTGCCACTCCATCAAAATATCGATCTCACAATTAAGTATCAACAGTTTCCACGTGGCTCGATAGATGGAGTTGTAAATTTCGAGCTCGTTACTGAATCGCGCTATGGTTTCGATACCACGTGGAGTATAATAAGCTCGGTCGACTCATACATTATTATCAAACAAAGCCCACAAGCGCCAATTACAGCTTTCTGTGAAGAAACTCATTGTGGAGCTAAGCGAACTAAGATGCTTAGCGAACTCGAGCCCAGCCCACCCACCAAGACTTCTGGCAACTTCAGAGAAAATTACGTTCCTCTGAAGAGGCCTTCATGCCTCCTCTCATCCATAACACTGTAACACTGTTGCTTTCGATAACCCCGAAGAGGTCGAATGGCCTACAGCCTTGAGCCCTATTTCCCCCAGCTCTCAACCAGTAGACCTTGACAAGGTTGACGCTGAAGTCGAATGTAGAGCTTCTATTCCACCCGTTGAAGACCCTGATGATCTTCTGCCTCCCGTCACTCCTGACGAAGTGCACGACATCATTAAAGGGCTCCACGCACATAAAGCCCCCCTTTTGAACGGTATCACCAATAAGGTGTAGGTACAAACTTTTCCTCGCTAATCTCATAATGCTAATGACCGCCGTCGTCAATGGCGCTTTAGGCAACAATATCTTCCCGCAAACGTGGAAAGAGGCCACGGTTATTGGTATCACCAAGCTAGATAAACCCAAATCTGAGCCCACCAGTTACTGCCCTATCAGTCTCCTCATTGTTCTCGGCAAAATCTACGAGGGCTTACCTATGAAGTAGAACAAAATAATAAGACAAACACGTTTCATCTTACTCACCAACCTTTATTTATTTAACAATAAAAGTATGTATTGACATACTTTTATTGGATATGATATGGATATAATAATATAATATATTATTTTATCGCTCGTCATACATTTTGTACGAGACCGTTCACACTGTGTTATAATACAGGGTGTAAGGGACAGCCCTCCGCAAACTCACAGGGTGCATTCAGGTCCTCATTTTGAATCATATTCCACCGGAAATTTTCTCAGGAAAATTTTCATTTTTTCAATTTTTTTTTCAGTTACGTTTTCATTATTTCAATGTAAAATTGCATTGTGTGTTCACAGCACTCCATTTATGTAAAAAAACTGCAAAAAAAAAATCAGCAATGGATGTTGAAATACTCTAACCAACGACGCGTGAAATCAGCTGTTCACTTTCTGTCTAGCTACAGAGTTCATCGAACTCACCGCATACCTATTACCTACCCCTCCCAACCAGTAATAGACGCTCCGACTTGTGCACAAAAACACAAACAAATCAGGTTTATTGGAGTCCCTTAACGTTCCTGAAAAAATTTCATGTACCGGTCATCTTAGTATGACATACTGAATTCACCCTATCAGTTTGCGGAGGGCTGTCCCTTACACCCTGTATACCGGATGACTTTTTTTACCGTCTCGAAAAAAATTGGGTATATTAGATGAACGGAGTAGAAGCCCATGGCATACCTAACTTTTTTTTTTCAAAAAAAAAAATAAGAAAAAACAAAAATTCTAATCATATGCAGGCTGCATATGATTTGAATTTCGATATTTTTAAACGACATATTTTTTTTTTTCAAAATTTCTGTTTTTATGGTACGAAAATGAAAAGTTTACATCGAATTTGTAGTATTTATTGGTACTTTGATCATTTTTTCTGTCTAAGCTATTAAAAAAAAAAAACTAGGTATGCCATAGGCTTCTACTCCGTTCATCTAATATACCCAATTTATTTCGAGACGGTAAAAAAAATCATCTGGTATATTACATGCCATAGTCAAAAGCAGGCTTTACTCTTGTGGAGTCCTACCGCTGAGGTGCAATGTGCGCTGGGAATTCTTATGTGTAATGTGGAAGAAAACACCGACATGACATGTGTATTCACCAAGCAGATTTATTGAACTGAATTAATTACAATATTGTGCATGTAACAATGTTTAAACGTAATCGTAAGTATATGTGATCGCGGGCGTCCGCATAAAACTGTCGAGCGTGCTCGTACAACTGTCTCCAGAAAGAAATTAATTGCGGCATCTACATTGAAACAAGAGAATTATGCATCACGCTGACGTCACAAAAATCCTGCATCGCGTAAGCAGAGTTTACCACACGACTAACATCCCGACATCAATCGTCGGGCGGGCAGTTGCCCACCAGACGCAACACCCGTCTGGGCGGAGGATCCCTTTTCTATGTAGCATGAGTGAACTTTACTCCTTATTCTCCATGCCTCTATAAGTCAATCTAACAGAAAAAATATCTTAATATTTGAATCAATTAAAAACTTATTAATGGTAATTATTTATTATTTAGATAAAAATATTTAATGACTCATGTCTTCAATGAAGACAAGTTTTGAGATAAACAATCAATGTATTAAGTAAGTATCTGTTTCTTAAACATAAATAAAATTCAAACATCTCGCAAAATAAATTGTATTATGAGCAAAGCAATAAACAATCAACGTTGAAATATTATTTAATTGCATCAAAAGCACCATTTATCCTGGTACTTACAAACATAAAACAACTAGACAAATTAAAAAAAAGATATTCAATTTGCTGTGCAAGAGCAGCGCGGGAATTGCACGACTTTACAACATTTTCACACAAAAGTCAAAAATATTGGTAAACTACATAGGCCACACGTTGCTCTCAATCCAGTCAACAAAACTGGACACTCTGGTATAAATTCCTGGTAACCCTGGCAACCCGCAGCCTATGCCGAATGAGGTGATGCCGACCACGTAGTTTATGTTGCCTTGCGTCGTGATAGGAAGGGGAATCTTCATTTGAAGAGGTCCGCCGGAATCGCCCTAAGAAAGAGCATAACCACTAGGTAAAGTATAGACAGGACAAAATCAAAAAAATAAATACGGTTTTTTTTCCTAACAGCAACTTTAAATTGTCATTGGACTTCTTCCACCCTTCCTTCCGAGCCACGTCTTCCAAAAGAAAAATACGCGACGGCAGTTTATCTGACCAGTCTTCATCCTTGCTTTTCCTGTAGATTAGGTAACAGTTGCTCGACCCTCGTACTACATTTTTCTATCAAGCCCTGACACTGTCATCAGATAAAGATTGTTTCAGGTCTCCTCGCGATAAAAGTTTTACCTGACAAGCATCCACTCCTCCTCTCAACTTGCCAGCACAGAGCTGATGCTCTGCCAGCCCACACCAGTTTCTGTTGCAGGATGTCCGGAGCATGCCATTACATATGGCAGAGTCTATGATGTCTACTTCTGCTGTTAGGAGCTCCGGAGATGTTTGTATACTTCCTATGGGGAAGAAAAGATATGAGTGAGTAGCTTATTTGGTGTGAGCGTGCACCATCATCTTAGTATCAAATGTTATAGTGGAAAAATGCAAGAAAAGTAATCTTTGGAACTGCTAATAGGATCACAATATCTGGATTAAATGTTACATTTTTATGTGGTTGTGACAAAAGTGAACATAGCAGTGACAATTTTTTGATAGAATTGCTATATAAATAAAATAAAAAAGTCGTGAGGTGTCGTGGGACACCAGTGTTGGAACGAAGTTCCTTTCGCTCTATATTATGTAAAATAAAAAAAACAAAAACAATAACTTTTGACACTTGAAACTGATGGCATAACGCTTTTTCATCACGTCACATTTTCTGCCAGTTTACTCCTACCAAAAACCGCGCTAAAGTACTTCGCTCCAAAAAGACTGGCCAAAAACTGCTAAATAACTGTTAAATTCTTGTAGTTTTAGCTAAAAAAAAATAGAATAAAATATCCTTAGCTCCTTACCAGATTCCACTACGCCCCAGCCAGTAACTTCAAGCCGCTTACTAAACATGTCAACGTCATGCTTGGTCCACAGACAAGCAGGTTGTATGTCTGCAGAGAACAGCAGCTCCTGGTCCAGCTCCATCAGGGCTACGTCGAAGTACTGCTTTGGAGACTTGTAGTAAGGGTGGACTATCACGTTGATGATGTTCACGTCAACAGCTGCGATGCCGTCTTTGTCCTGGAGAAGTAGTGATAAATAAAAATGATGTAAACGCGTTAGTAAGTTTGTCTGTCTGTTTAACACTCAAAAAGCTAAATTGAAGTAGACATTTTGATGAAATTAGGCTTATAAGTAGGTAGAGCTCGTCTATGCTGAAATGACGCGCCCCACTACTTAAATTAGTATACGTCACTACGGTAAATGCGATAGTGGGGCGCGGCAGTTCAGCTTAGACGAATTGTAGGTGGCTTGGTGTCGATAGCAGTTCCTACACGAGTAATTTCCTTTCCGAAAAATTGTTCGGTTTTATTCAAATTAATCTGGTCTTACGCCCAAACTCCACTTTTTATGAATCTATAAATGGTTCCATTCTATTCCCTCTCTGTGAGCTATAATTAATTTTATTCCAGCAATTTTACTCTAAAACTGAAGTATTCAGATAAGCCCTTACAAATTACTATCCATCAAGTAGGGAGTCCTACCAGGAGTTCCAATCATGATAACTGGGACTTTTATTGGAAACAAAAATATCCACTGTTAGTCATAAGCCTTTGAATAGACCATCATCTTAAAAGGCCTTACGAAAATATTACTTGTAAATTACCAAACTTAATTTAAAAGCTAATGGAAAAAAATACATAATAGTAACTTACGAAGTCCAAAATATTTCTAGAGCCTAATCTGACGATCTTAGGCACAGTATCAGCAATGGTAGTATCCAGTTCTGATGCCCTGGAGCAGTGGGCAGCTGTCAGTACAAACTTGGGGCTGATGAGACTACTGCCACACATGAACTTCCATGTGCCAATCACCAGCTTCCAGCCTATGGCGCCCTGGTAGATAAATTTAATAGAAACTAAAAACAAAACGCAATTTCTGGTATACTGGTAATCTTTCATTTACCAAAACAACAGCATTCTGACTTCTGACACCCTTTTTTTTTCTTTTTTAGGGTTCCGTACCTCAAAAGGAAAAAACGGAACCCTTATAGGATCACTCGTGTGTCTGTCTGTCTGTCTGTCCGTCTGTCACAGCCAATTTGCTCCTAATCTAATGGACCGATTAAGTTAAAATTTGGTACACATATGGATTTCTGAGACCCAAACACGTGCAGCTAAAGTAAATACAATGCGTTTCAAATAAGAATAGGATCGACTCAGCGCCATGTTGTGACGTCATAGCTGTCAAATCGACTGAATTGGGTAGGGTGAGCAAAACAAGACATTTTTTAGTTAACATTTATTTACGAATCATGAATGAAGAATTTGAAAAAAATGAAAAAAATTGTTGCCAGCAATGACAATATGAAAGAAAGAAGCATAATTTATAAAAAACTAATTGTGAATAATTTTTTGATGTCTGTTTTCATTTTGATTTAACTAAGACAAAACAAAACGTTATTGATACGCAAATAAGTTTTCTTTGCAAACCGTACTTTTCAATCAACATTTGACAGATAGAGGTCATTGACGTTCCTATTCTTATTTGAAACGCACTGTATATGAATTTTGAATATAAAAGTCACTTTTAGGGGGAAAATAAAAAAATTTAAAAAAAAAGTTTTGTAAACTGTACCGTATGACATATCAAATGAAAGGGCTTACTATGAGGGTCTCAAATATATTTTTTTTATAATTTTAAAATATATTGTTTTAAAGTTATATAAGAAAATAGACGAAAATTGACCATTCCCCCCCCCCCCCTTATCTCCTAAACTACTGAGCCCAAAATTTTTAAAAAAATATAGAAAATAGTTCTATACCTGTAGATTACAGGAAAACTTATAAGAAGTCTGTGGTCTTACAATAACATGGTAAATCTATATATATAAAAAATCAAAGTCGTGACTGAGTCACTGACTAATACATATATCAACGCACAGCCCAAACCAATGGACCTAGAGACTTGAAATTTTGCACATAGATACCTTATATAGTGTAAACATCCACTAAGGCAGAATTTTTGGGAATTCCATCCCTAAGGGGGTAAAATAGGGCATGAAAGTTTGTATGAAAAATCCTATCCCTTGAGTTAATAGACTTGAAACTTAGCACGAATATTCATCTAAGTAAATTATAAAGTTTATCATTTTTAGTTTTCCTAAACTACCCCCTAAGGAGGGATTGGGGGTGTCAAAGTTTGTATGGAGGAACTTTAACACGCGGTCCGATTAACTCAAAACTCAGTTTTTATACTTGAGACCAAAAATTAAGACTAACGTGTATCAGGGTTTTCCAAAAATCTACCCCTAAGGGGTGAAAAGTTAATTTTATAGCGGAGGATTTTATTGGGGGCTTGATTAACTCTAAAATTGGTGTAAATAATGTTTGAGTCAAGTTATGGAAACATACCAGACGATTTTTGAAATTCTTTATCTGTGTTCGTGAAAACAGAGATACAGTTTATATGAAAAATCTTATTAATTTGGTTAATGAACTTGAAACTTAGCACAAATACTTGCATAAGTAAGTAATAATGTTTTTCATTATTAGTTTTTGAAAACTACGCCTCAAATGAGGTTTAGGGATGTTAAAGTTTGTATAGAATAATTTTAAAGCGCAGTCCGATTAAAAAAATGGTACTTTGAGTCAAGTTAGGAAACTTGCCAAACGAATTTTCACCGATTTTGACGGCATATAGCTGATGTTTTAAGGAGTAACTTAGACTATTTTTATTTTAGAAAAATAATTAGGGTTCCGCGCAAGAAAATTAAAATCCATGAAATCAGACAACCACGTACAGTCCAGTACAAACTCACTAAGCCTCCGCTGTCTATTACGGCTATAACAACAAATAATAAAAATAAAGCAAAGTTAAAAATTTAAGGGGTCGGTCCCCATACAATAAACTTTTCATTTTGAAAAAAAAATAAAAATTTTAATCTAGCATGTGGGGTGTCATCGTCTAGAACTCATTGAGTATAGTACAATAGTACATTTTGACACAAGTGGAGAACGTTTGTTATTGTGTTCGAAGCGGAATTAATACCCGAGCCGTAGGCGAGGTTGTTTTCGAGCCGAGAACTGCAATAACAAATGTCCACGAGTATCGAACGACGTTTTTCAATACACTTTTGAAGAAATAAAATAAAATAACGAACAATATTTTTGTCATGAATTATTACGAAAATATTATTTAAATTTGATTTTTAGGTTGACTGGTAGAAAATGCCTATGGCATTAAGTCCGCCTGTGTACATTTGTGCTTGAAGTGTAAATGTGATAAATAAATTTTCTTTTTTTTCCGCGCTTTGCTTTCGCCAGGTTGAAGGAGAAGCAAAGGTATAAAGCCGAGAAACAGCCTAATATGAAAAATAGAAAATTCTAATATTTTTGAGTTTAGAACACAAATAAATGTTAATTTGTTCATAAACGTTTCTTTTATTGTAATAATCATAGTTTTTGATGATATTCAATATATAAATATTCAAAAAAATATTAACGCCGTAAAGACGCTTAACTCTTTGCCGAGATTTAAAAAAAAAACATTCACCTCCGAATAGAGAGTTGTGAATAGAGGCATTGAACCAATTTGGACTAAGTATAGGTATAAGTTATCTGCGGCAATTTTTATCCCCGCACACGTGCGGGAAAATAAAAAGTCGCACGCGTGTGAAATACATTGCAGTGTGAACCTAATCGTAGTGCGATATGAACCAGTTTTCGAGGAAGTGTATTGAAAACATTTTTTTTTTATCTTTTAAAATTAAGAAATAGGGGGCCGCAAAAGTTGTAAATTTTAGACCATTTTTGTACGAGCTCTAGCGCAACAATTCAACAAATTAGGAATTTGAAACTTCTTTATACCATGTAGGTACCATGAATACTGTATTTAATCAACAATACTGAAAACGGCGATTCATAAGGTATTTTGTTTAAACATGGGTGATTTACTGCAACTGCAAAAAATAACCTTGTAATTCACAGTATCATTATAAAACCGGCCAAGTGCGAGTCGGACTCGCACACGAAGGGTTCCGTACCATATTATATATTTAACAATCGCAAAGATAACTTTGTATTTCATAATGATACTGTCAATTACAAGGTTATTTTTTGCAGTTGCAGAAAATTACCCATATTTAAACAAAATACCTAATAAATCGCCGTTTTTAGTATTGTTAACTAAATACAGTGATATAGGTATACAGAAGTTTCAAATTCCTAATTTGTTGAATTGTTGCGCTAGAGCTCCGTACAAAAATGGTCTAAACTTGACAACTTTTGCGGCTCCCTATTTCTTCATTTTAGAAGATAAAAAAAAAATAAAAATATGTTTGTACTCAACTCGATGAGTTCTAGACGATGTCATGCTACGTTAAAACTTTTATTTTCTTTAAAAATGAAAAGTTTATTGAATTGTGACCGCCCCGTTTAATTTTTAACTTAGCTTTATTTTTATTATTTGTTGTTATAGCCGTAATAGTAATACACAATGTCTGAAAATTTGAACTGGCTACCTATCACGGTTCATGAGATACAGCCCTGCGACAGACGGACGGACGGACGGACGTACAGCGGAGACTTAGTAACTTTGTACGCACAATATTGAGAGACTAGCTGGACTGCCCGCGGCTTGGCCCGCGTGGAAGTCTGATTTCATGGGTTTTATTTTCTTGCGCGGAACCCTAATTATTTTTCTAAATTAAAAATATTTACTCCTTATAACATCAGCTATATGCCGTCAAAATCGGTGAAAATTCGTTTGGGAAGTTTACATAACTTGACTCAAAGATTACGAGTACTTATACCATTTTTTGAGTTAATCAAGACACGCAGTAAAATCCTCCCCTTAAACATTTAACCATCCTATATTTTTGTCCTTCAGGAATTGACTTTCGAAAAACCCAAAAACTTATTATTGTTTATTTTATATCAAAAGTATAAAATAAACTGAGTTTCAAGTTAATCGAACTGCGCTTTAAAATTCTTCCATACAAACTTTAACATCCCTGAACCTCATTTATTACTTACTTAAGCAAGTATTACAAACTGTACCTATCCCTGTTTTCACGCCCGGGGGGGGGGGGGATAGAATTTCAAAAATCATCTGGGATGTTTCTATAACTTGTATCAAACATTATTTACACCAATTTTTGAATTAATCAAGCCCCCAATCAAATCCTGCGCTCTAAAATTAACTTTTCACCCCTTAGGGGTACATTTTTTCATTTTTGGTCTCAAGTATACAAACAAAGTTTTGAGTTAATCGGACAGCGTGTTATAATTCCTCCATACAAACTTTGACACGCCCCAATCCTTCCTTAGGGGGTAGTTTAGGAAAACTAAAAATGATTAACTGTATAATTTACTTAGATGAATATTGGTGCTAAGTGTAGGGTACATACCTACTTTACCATTTATTTATTTATATTGTATACTTACACAACTCAGTCACTTATATACAAACTAACAAAATATTTATTTACATTTATTTATATTAATAATCAATTCATACGATTCGTTGATGACGGGCCACCGCACCGGTAACGTGTTGTACTGGACTCGCGCACCGGCCGACGTACGTCATCGTGACGTAGCCGCCGGGCGCGAGGCGGGAGATCGTAGCGAGCGTGCATCAACCTTGCCGCGACCTTCAAGCGAAACTAGCTTTTGCGACGCTCGGCCGCGCGTGACTATTTTGTGACACCTTGCTACCTACTGTGTGTAATAATCCAAAATAACTTTTATCTTTGTGTTTCGCGTGTGATTATCATAATTTGTGACTGTTCTACCTGTTCTCCTTCTGACTTTATTCTGTGTTGTGTTATGTGTGTACCTACTACTCAGTAAACCGTGAGTACATAAAGCAGATTGACTTTTATTTACAACTCTGCCAACTACACCACCTATACACAACTATACTGGTGACCCCGAGTCGAACACTATAATTATAAGGATGAGTGATAGTGAGTCCGAGCATACCGCGTCGTCACAACCGGCAGCACATGTCACGCAGAGATCACGCCATGCGGCAAAGTGCGTTTCCACTGCACACGACATTTATCGTGTGTCACTAAAGTTGCCACCATTTTGGCCAGAAGAGCCGGACATCTGGTTCGCACAAATAGAAGCGCAATTCGAGAACGCAGGGGTGACGAATGACGTCACCAAATTTAATTATGTGGTCGGTCACCTCGACCCCCAATTTTCGAAGGAGGTGAAGGACGTTATCATGTCCCCTCCAACCACCAACCGGTACGAGAAGTTGAAGACCGAATTGGTGAAGCGCCTCTCCGCCTCCCAGGAGAAGAAGGTGAAGCAGCTGTTGATGCATGAGCAGCTGGGAGACCGGAAGCCGTCGCAGTTTCTTCGCCATCTGCAGGGGTTAGCAGCAAAAAAGCAAAGCAAAAAGCAAAGCTGGTCTGCAGGGGGTTTTTTCAAGTCTATTAACTCAAAGGTTAAGATTTTTCATACAAACTTTCATCCCCTATTTACCCCCTTAGAGATGAAATTTCCAAAAATCCTTCCATAGTGGATGTCTACACTATATAAGGTATCTATGTGCAAAATTTCAAGTCTCTAGGTCCATTGGTTTGGGCTGTGCGTGGATATATTAGTCAGTGACTCATTCAGGACTTTGATTTTTTTATATATATAGATTTACCATGTTATTTTAAGACCACAGACTTCTTATAGGTTTTCCTGTAATCTATAGGTAAAAAACTATTTTCTGTATTTATTTCAAAATTTTAGGCTCAGTAGTTTCGGAGATAAGGGGGGGGGATGGTCAATTTTCGTCTACTTTCTTAAATAACTTTAAAACAATTTATTTTAAAATTATAAAAAAAATATATTTGAGACCCTCATAGTAAGCCCTTTCATTTGATATGTCACACGGTACAGTTTACAAAACTTTTTTTTTTTATTTTCTTATTTGCCCCCTAAAAGTCACCTTCATATTCATAATTCATTTATTTACTGTAGCCGTACGTGTTTGGGTCACAGAAATCCATATGTGTACCAAATTTCAACTTAATCGGTCCATTAGATTCGGAGCAAATTGGCTGTGACAGACGGACAGACGGACAAACACACGAGTGATCCTATAAGGGTTCCGTTTTTTTCCTTTTGAGGTACGGAACCCTAAAAATAAGTAAAAAGTTATCTTTGCAATTGTTAAACATATAATATGGTACGGAACCCTTCGTGCGCGAGTCCGACTCGCACTTGACCGGTTTTTTTTTGTGGATGGGAAATCATCAAATGACTTCTCCCGCTCTAGGCGGAGCGGGAGAAGTCATTGGTGTCTGACTTTTACTGACTAAAACCCACCCGTGTTCCTTCAGTTCCCTGTGCCAGGGCCACGGTATCTCTTTCGAACAACCCGCGACCCCGACAGCATCGGCCCTATCGGACCCCATCGTTGCTGACATCTCTTTAAGGCGCGCGTGGAACACTAACTACGCGCCGTCGTCCCGGGCCTGTCCTTACCGTACGACGAGCTACCCATTGCTCGCCGTCCGCAAGCCCGCGCCTACGGTGGTCGGGAATCGACTACTGATTCCCGCCGCCCAGGGTGTCTCCTGCGACTAGGGGCGTGAGGGCGCGAACGTTGCCTCTCCCTCACGCGTTCCGCCTCCTCCTTCGCGAGCATTACTACTTCGCAGAAGGAGGTGACGGCCTCCCATTTATTTTATTTATTTTTTTAGTG
The DNA here is from genome assembly GCA_905163495.3 of Cosmia trapezina. NCBI lineage: Eukaryota > Metazoa > Arthropoda > Insecta > Lepidoptera > Noctuidae > Cosmia > Cosmia trapezina. The sequence continues at coordinate 22,876,422 of LR991037.1, forward strand.
TGGGAAATCATCAAATAACTTCTCCCGCACTGAGTGGAGCGGGAGGGCGTGTCAGACTTTTACTGACTAAAACCCACCCGTGTTCCTTCAGTTGCCTATGCCAGAGCCGCGGTATCTTCTTCAAACAACCCGCGACCCCAGCGGCATAAATGACGGCCTCCCATGCACTCTCGCGCCGTACCATGGCCTGGATCAGGTTCGGATGCGAGAGAGACTTCTGACAGTCTGGTATAACAGCAATACAGAGAAGAATATTTTTTACCTAACTTGCTTCATAAAATACTGCTAGTTTAATACAATAACCAACTCTTACCATGTTCGGAAACTCTTCCCGTTTTGTTGGATGACCTCCGACGATTAAGTTTCTCCCAGGGATAGACAAAGATTCACGACCTGAAAAAAATAATATGATTAATTAGGAAACCTTCATCGTTCCAAAACACGGAACTTCACACTTAAATATCTGAAACATTATTTTAATACTCACATTTTGTTAACCTTTGCGCTTTTTCATCTCGAAGTTTCACTTGCCAGATGTACTCGTAACATTCTGAAACATTCAAAATAGTGTTGTAACATGCGCTTTTCATATTCCTTTGAGATAGATAGGGAGAATCAATTAATTTTCTATTTACAATACGAACAAAGCTAGCGTAGTGGACATACATTTTTTTTTTATTTCGATTGTTCTGTTAAGAAGACATAATTGCGTTGCTTTTTGACTTTGTGTGCAGAAATAAACGGAAAATCCAGTGTCCAAGTTTATAATATAAAAACTGGTTATTTGCTACAAAAATCTACTCTTTTTAGTCAAATGGCTAGGCAGCTACTCTATTTTTAAACTATTTCCAAAAAGGAGGAGGTTTATAATATGTTCGACTTTATAGTATGTTTTTTTATGTATGTTCACCGATTTCTCCGGCAATTGTAAACCGATTTTGAAAATTCTTTTTTTGTTTGAAAAGGTATGCTCTCTAGGTGCTCCTATTGTTACTTAGTCAGAATCTGATGAGGAAAACCCTCAAACTGTATAAGCACACCTGTAGCGATTTGGGTATTCATGTTATCAATCCTCTATAAAAGGTTCTGAAACAGTTTTTTGCATTACTAATACTCGTATCGAACATGGCGGCCGGCGTCATAGTATACGACGTGAATTCGAATAAGTTCTTTTTTTAAATTACGGCGCTGTTGTAGTGAAACGCGCGTGCATTACAATGTTCTTTTTTTGAAAACGAGTTGCATTATGAAATTCAGTACAACATTAAAGCACCCAATGACACTATACATCTAGACGTTGCCATGATTACAGTGTGAAGTGTGGAAGTGAGACACATATATACGAAATAATTAGGAAAATTGAGACAAAGCATCGTATCTTCTGTCCCTTACGGCGGCGGCGTGCCGTATTTTTGCATGGCAAAATTTAAAAATGTTGCCAAACAAAGTACTTTCACTGTTACAAAATTTATCTTGCGTCGATTAATTTAACATTTTTGGACAGTTTTTGCATTGTGCGAATATATTGACGTGGGTTTCAGTCCAAAATATGGAAGATTTCTTACGTTAAACCTCATTTCTCACATAACCTAGAAAAAGTATAATATTGCTGTCTCATGACCGGCCACGCGGTGGTTCGATCTAGATGTATATTATCTAAAAAAGCACCCGTTTGGATGGTTGCCATGGTTACTATGACACTGGCTGTTTTAATGTTGGCAATAAGCTAACTGTGTCAGAAACTTTTATAGAGGATTTATAGCATGGGTGTAAATAAATTCATTTAGCTCTAAATATGTTTAATAATGGCCCTAATATACTTACTGATGTCGCTGATCCTTCTACCAGGAGCTCTGAAGTCTGGAACAGGTGGATTGTACGGCTCGCATGGACCATTAGTATCTATTGAGGACGGTGAACTACCAGGAGGCTGAAGCAAGGTTTATTGTAGGTACTAATATTTCTTTCTTTTTTATGATTTTTGAACTAATACAGAGCACTTATTCTTAGGCACATCATTTTTTATCCTAGCTACGACAACTATTTTCGCTTTATTGAGTTAGCACTAGTATTATATTACAAGCCGTGTAGGATAGGATTTCGCATCTACAAATAGATGATAATTAGTAATTTTGTTCCAGGTGCATCGAGGAGCTCGTGGCTTAGTAATTACAGCCGCACGGGTCGATCCATCAGGTTAAGCTACGCTTGCCGGGGTTGGTCAGTGAATGGGTGACCATCTTTACATACCGAGACTTCTCCGTGCCTCGGAAAGCACGTTAAGCCGTTTGTCCCGGCTGCCATTCGTGGTTCTTTCTTTGACAGTCGTTACGGGTCGTCAGAAGCCCGAAAGTCTGACAACCAGTCTTACCAAGGGATAACATATTACCCAGTTACTGGGTTGTGGAGGTCAGATAGGCAGTCGCTCCATGTAAAATACTTGTATTCAGCTGCATCCGGTTAAATTGGAAGCCGACCCCAACATAGTTGGGAAAAGGCTAGGCAGATTGCCAACTAGGGACAAAGCGTGCTTAGACCACATATTTATAAAGACTCACAACAAATGTTTTGGGGTCGTTAGCAAGTCTTCAATCACTGATCATGATATAGTTGTCGCTAATATTTCCTTGCGAAAACATAGTAGTAGTGCAAAGATATGGATAAGTAAAACAGACACTGAAGCAGTTATTGCTGACCTAAACAGCGTTGGCTGGTCCATCATCACAAATGACACAAATGTTAACACTGCAACCACAGAATTCACAAACATTGTTTCTTCTACTGTAAACAAACACACGCGCCAAGTAAAAATTGGTAGGAAATTGGCTTGCATCAAGCCATGGATCACCCCGGGATTAGTAAGATGCATGATTCATCGTGACAAACTTCACGATGACTGTAAATCTGACCCTGATGACCCTGTCCGAAATAAAATATACACTCGATACAGAAACTTTTTTTCCAAACTTCTATCAAAAATCAGGTCTGACTAAAATAACCAACAGATTGTTGAAAACAAAAACCAAAAAAATCTCTGGAATGTAATAAAATCAATAGGCCACATATCTCCTAGAAACAATGAAAGCTCTCAATTACTGAGCCCCCACAGAGAAAAAGAGACACTCAACTCCTGTAACTCATATTTTACCTCAGTAGGAACCCGTCTGGCAGACAAGATACTAGAAAAACTCAATCTATCTCATGAATCTTTATTAAATACATACACATCCGACGTCTCAAATCCTCACTCTCTTCTGCTTGAACCGACAGATGCGTACGAAATTATTAAAATCATATCTGACCTTAAAGTCGAAAATGCTCCTGGCCCTGACAAAATTTCAGTTATACTTGTCAAAAGAGCTTTAAAGTCCTTACTAGTACCAATGATGCACATTTTTAATCGGAGCCTTGAGACCGGTACCTTCCCAGAATGTTGGAATATAGCTGCGGTTTCCCCTATCTATAAAAGCGGTCCCAAACATGCACCAAATAACTACAGACCTATAGCACTATTAAGCTTTGTCTCTAAAATATTAGAGAGGATAGTTAACTCCCGTCTCATTTCTTTCATTGAGAAAAATCATCTCATCTCTGACAATCACTTTGGTTTCCGAAGGAATAGGTCGACTGAGGGCGCTGCCACTCTCCTAGTCAATTGTGTCACCTCTCATTTTGAGAAAAATAAAAAATGCCTTGCCTTAATCTTCCTTGATCTTGCAAAGGCATTTGACACAGTCTCAACTGGCCTGCTCCTTAAGAAACTAGAATGGACAGGAATAAGAGGAATTTGCCTCGAATGGTTTAAAAGCTACTTGACAAACCGGAAACACTAAACAAAAGTAAGCTCTTTCACCAGTGATCAACTCCCCATTAACTTCGGAGTTCCACAGGGCAGTGTACTTGGTCCAAGGCTTTTCACTGTCTATATTTACGATATTCTAAACCTCTCTGTGAATAATGCTGACATTATAACTTATGCAGATGATACTGCCATCATATTTCACGGGAAAACGTGGGAACATGTACACTGTGTAGCTGACGAGGGATTGACACTAATCGCGAATAACCTGGACAGAAATCTCCTCACATTGAATGACAGTAAAACAAAATATATTGTTTTCTCCAAAACCGCCGCTCAAAACCTTCAGCACACCTAAAACTCAAATTGCATCACTGCTCTTCTAGTATCTCCTCTTCCCCTTGTAACTGTCCTTCTCTTGATCGTACCACTTCCACTAAATACCTCGGTATTCTTATCGACGACCACCTAACATTCAAGCAACATATATCCAACCTATCTGGCAGAGTAAGAAAACTCATTCACACCATGCGTAGACTGACCAATCCACAGACACACTACTACAAGTTTACCAAGCGCTATACATAATCAGCCTATAATGTTCCCACTGCTGGGACACAGGCCTCCTCTCGGTGAGAGGGAGTGGGCCGTAATCTATACCACGCGGGCCCAGTGCGGGTTGGTAGATGTCACATGTCTTCGAATTTTTGGCTCTAGGACATGCCAATTTCCTCACGATGTTTTCCTTCACCGTTTTGAGAGCAGTGGTGATGAAATAATTTACACAAAGTAAAGCGCCTGCCGGGGTTCGAACCTACGACCTACAACTCGTAAGTCGCGGCCAATACCACTGATCCACCACTGCTCTCTACCTCATCCTCCTCCTTCTGGTCCACCAAGCGCTATGCCAATCCATAATTCAGTATTGCATCAGCGTGTGGGGTAGTGCTGGAAAGACCTACTTGATTGAAGTAGAACGAGCACAGAGAACGCTTCTTAAAGTAACTTTTAAGAAGCCCTACAGGTTCTCTACTGACTTACTCTAGCGTGAAACGAGAGTTCTCAGAGTCCGCCAGCTTTCATTCTTTCTGCCTGTACCAAAACTCACAAAACTATTAAAAGCAGACCCGACTACACATCTATCATAAGCAAAAGAAACTACAGAATCCCAACACCTGACAACACCTCATTGCTAGCTAGACGCTCCCCAGCTTACTCTCTCATTAATACTTACAACAAAGTCTGCAAACTCTGCGAAATTAAAAATACTACCTTATTCAGCTGTAAAAAAATTATAAAGGAAACGTTGCAAAGCTCTGGTTATGATGACTCGGAACAACTAATAAATACCCTGACCTGACACTGAATCAAACGTCAAATGACGCACAATGGGAACGAATACGCACGCACACACACACACATTTACATAACATCACATTTAACAATATACAACAACTGAAATCACCTCTCTAGTCTCCACTCTGGAATCCGTACCCCGAGCCCCAAGATCAAGATACAGACTAACTGTCTAGTTTGGGACTCACTGGCAAATAATATTATGTAACCTAGCTATAAGTAATATTTTAAGCTACTTATGTCGTCTCAACTTGTTTTTAACATGTAAACCTGCTTACTGTATTACCTGGACAATAAACTATTTTCTATTTCTATTGATTCCAGGTGCATCGTCTTCACATATAATATTACATTATTAATGTATACAAAATATTGTAATACATTTCAAAAGATTAACGGTGCAGTTTCTTGCCCTTTCTTCACCATACGAAACTACCTTTTGGAAGCACCTACAATTAATTATATTTTTTTGTAAATTTTGTCGTTCAAAAGTGGTTTTTATCTGTCTATTTGAAGTAAATGATTTGCCTTTTTTTAGGTACTTTATTTTTTGCATAAATGACAAATTAGTTTTACCTTACACATATATCGATAGCCATTGATTTTTTAAACCGATATTTCAATTGACTACACATACAGTTCCAGCTGTACGTTATCTAAAGTGCATGAACTTAAAAATTTTATATTAGATTATCTACGAAATACCCAATATTATTTAAGTACCTGAGAATTTGTTGGCTCATTCCGCTGGCCAGTTGAAACATGAATCGATAACACTGTAATAGAACATTTACATAATGTTATGTATATCATGGTTATGTTAATTAACATTTATCACAAAACTCTTATCATATTTAAATTGCCTTACCGATCAAAAATTTTAAAATCGCAGATTGGCACATTATCGCACTCATTTTTATCACAAGTATGTTATATTGAGTTTTTATTTTCTTTTGCACAAAAATTACAAAGTAAAAATTACGTGTAGGTACGTCACTCTCAATTAACGTTTTGCATATGACTGAGAAATATTTTAACGACTCACCTGTCATTAGAACGAAATAAATTCATCGATTTGATTCGTCATTATAATAAGTACTTATATGTAAGTACTAAGAAAAAATAATTGGATATTCTTGAACGTATTCTCTTAATTTACATATGCGTTACAATTTCTTCTTAATTAACGTGAATCATTATAATTAGGGGACTTGTGACAGGAAGTTTTGGATTTTTTTATATCCCGTATTAAAAGTAAGTATTCATTTATTGAGTAAAAAATCAATCTGCCTAATTGGATGCAACCGAGATTTGGATGAAATTTGGCATGTAGATAAAGATAGCTTATACCCTGGATTAACACATAGGCTACTTTTTATCCCGGCCTACGCGGGTGAAACCGCAGGGTGCAGCTAGTAACGTATAAATCTTTCGCCTTTTACTAGAGATTTCCGTGGAGGGGGGGACACTGAAATGAGTCTATAATATTTTTGAATACTTGGCTTCGGTAGAGTTTATTAATAATTGAAAAATAAAATATATTAATATTATCTCCTAGCACTACGTGACCAGCTGACCACTGACCAGTCTGACCACTTTGTCGTGTCTCCAATCAAACAGTTATAAAACGATTTGGTTAGTAAATCAAACTAACTGATTATATAATGATTACTTAACGCATAGAGCAATTAGAGGGTTAGTAATGACACTTCAGACCCTCTGTTTTAACTCGTTTGATACTTTGTTCCGCCGTAAAAAGCGCGGCGGTAGAAAAGAAAGAGAAGCGCGATGACACAACGCTTGCAAAATATGAAGTAATTATCGATTTACAAAAAATCTATTGATTAGAGTAAAAACATGAAATCATTCCTTATTATTTTGTAGAGAACTGTATAAATTTATGAACACTTTTACCAGTGATCTTGCTTATTTTCAAGATTTTTAAGTGACTTAGGTATATTGGGTGACTGGTAATTAGTGACCGATACTTAAACACATGATTGTGCTCATGATAACAAACAACTTTTACTATGGGACCAAACCTGAAATCGCGAAAAAAAAATCAGCTGCCCCATACATTCATGTTCGCATATCTCGTCAAAATGTAGGGAGCAGCTGATTTTTTTTTCGCGATTTCAGGTTTGGTCCCATAGTAAAAGTTGTTTGTTATCATGAGCACAATCATGTGTTTAGGTATCGGTCACTAATTACCAGTCACCCTATATATATAAAGTACCTATAGTAACAGCTATATATTGCAATATGTTGGCCCACAGGTTTGCACGTTCTACACCAGAAGTAAAAATAACTCGATAATGCTTTTTGCCAATCTTTGTACATGTGCACTCTGTGGGTACGATAGACGCAGACGGCATACGATGTCTTCAGAGTTCAGTACAACAATACTTCCAGGATGTTGTTGAGGCTTCCACGTTACTGCCGTGCATCAGGAATGTTTGCCGAAGTACATACTGATGGTTTCAATACCATCTTGCGTAAAAAGAATGCTTCCATGATGCGCAGAGTACGTGGGTACGTCAACGACATTCAGAAGGTCATCAGTGAACAGCCGTGCTGCACCATTATGACGCATTATGTACAGACGCCAGCAAATCAAGCCACCCGAAACTGTCAAATTTTCCCAATCAACCTTGAACCTAATGCTTTAGCGATAAAGAAGAAAATCTATTCAAGAAATTTGACAGATTGTAGTAGCTTGATGTGCTGGCGTCTGTACATGCACAACATCAGGTGAGTATCTTTTATTAATTTTGTTACTAACATAGCTTATAAGAATGTGTATTACTAATATCAATGGATCAAGGTCTGAAATAAAATATTTATTATAGACATTGCTTCCAAAATCAGTTTTACCCATATTAAAGGGTAAATTCCCCGTCAAAAAGTGGCAACACTGAATTTCGAGGTAAGAAAATAAAAATATTGCGCAAATCATGATTTTATGAGATTTAACACATTATACAAATTAGTTTGTACATTACTGCGACTATTTGATTAGAAATAGCAGAACACAAAGCGATCGAATACTTACGAGTGAAAGGACAATCCAGCAATCTTCATCAAACTATCACTTTTACAGTTTATTACACTGCACCTTAACATTTTGCACATTTGCACTAATGTAATATTATAGAATTGAGCACGAAAAGGTTGTATTTTGTGTTTATACTCGATGTAATTATTAATAAACAATTGGATTTCAATCTGCAATCGCCATAAACGTCAAACTTGTTGCGCACATCGATGGTTATAGCCGGCACGCGATAAAGGACAGAAATATTTTTACTCTGTCTCTTTTCTTTGCTAGTGACGTTAATATGTTCTTCTTATTCTTGTGTGAATGCAAAGGAAGATATACAGCAGTCTATAGAATTCTCTTTCTACACTTGTTTCCCTTCAAAACGCATAAATCTTTCGCCTTTTACTACAGATTTCCGTGGAGAGGACACTCAAATGAGTCTCTAATTTTTGGAGATACCTGCTTCAGCAGAGTAAGAATTCTATCTTGCCTACAAATTGCATGATATTACTGTGTACAGTGCTGAACCAAATCATCCAGCTGACACCTACATATGGGAACGAGTGTCCAAAAAATAAGCAGAATATCAACAACAAATACCTATTATATTAATCCAATATTTCTTGGAAACTGTTCGAGGTTTATTCGTGAGGACGGGTCGTATTGTCGGCCCGACAATTCGGACGCGGCCCGAAAATGGTCCGCGCGTATGAAAACAAACGGCCGCTACGTGTTTCACTTGCTGTTGATGATGTATGAAAATGAAAAACTATGGAATTATAGATCTGGTGTTTTATGTAAAATATGGGTTGCGAAAATATTTTATTTCTTCTGTAAAGTTTGTATCATCATAAATAAATAGTAATAAAATTTATTCATAAATATAAGGACTTACGTCAAATACAGTTTCTTTAAGTCTAAGTTCATCCAAGACTTGTGCCTGAACTAGGTAATCCTGTGTTTCAGGCGATTGGAGGTAACATTAATTGATTAAATAATCACACTTATCTTATTGTTAAATATGTATAAAGGTGTATAAAAAAGATAAAATTATATAATACTAACAATATTTACTTTAGCACAAATAATAACTTCTCTGTATCTTCATAGGACATAGATTGAAGAGCTATTTAAGGAGTAGATGTTTTCTTTTTCATTTAGCCTATTGTAGAGTAGCGGATAAAGGTGTATAAAAAAGATAAAATTATATAATACTAACAATATTTACTTTAGCACAAATAATAACTTCTCTGTATCTTCATAGGACATAGATTGAAGAGCTATTTAAGGAGTAGATGTTTTCTTTTTCATTTAGCCTATTGTAGAGTAGCGGTCCGAGGTACATATAAAATTTAGCTGTGAAAGCATGTTTTGTACTTTTTTGAGGGCAAACTATATCTTTCCGTCTCCTTTTAGTAAAATCAGTGCTGTATGGAAGCGCTGCGTGTTGTTTTAGTACAGTGCTCATTATAAATAAGTGTCGAACGGTTAGTACTTTACAAGCTTTATACAGGAGGTTAGTGGGGAAAAGAAAAAAGTCAAGTAGCCACCTTGAGAATAGCTCTTTGAGCCCTTTCAATGGGCAATAATAAGGTTTTATTCACCCCACCCCATGCAGTAATACAGTAAGTCAAAATTGACTGACAGAATGCAAAGTATACTTGTCTAATTATATCACTCTTTTAAGGCGACGATAACCGACTTTTAATGATTTTAAACTGAAGATCACGTCTAAACGAGTAGTGTTAATGATTTGGAAAAAAATATGTTAAATTAGAGCATTTTTTTTTTTAAACTTTATTTGTGAGCATTTTAGATTATGTTTATGCCTAACGCGGATGAAAAACTGAGAATTTACATGCAGCGTATATTTGCTGGGGCTAATTCATTCTTTTGAAAACTTCCTCAATACCACATCCACGATCCTAACATAATCTAAGGCTCGTTCACAAGGAAACAAGCACAGTTGATCTGCCGCAAAGCCAGCTTGTTTAGACCATTGCATGTGTAACCAGCTTTATAACCCTCATCTTCCCTCATCGCGTATTCAAGAAACATGTAGACTTGACTAAAAAAATAGAAAGTAACCATGTACCTACTGCGTTGTCTTGTTAAATACGTGTTTGTCTTTGTATTGAACCTTTTTTCGTAAGTCTGAGTCACTTCTGAACAAGAGCGTCTCCGTGATCGTCAAAATCATCGGCATAGGTAATTAATCGCAGTTTGCTGTTTTATCTCTTTGTACACCAGTATACAAGCATAGTTTTTTTTTTTTTTATAACTCACCACAATATTACTGAAAATACACAACACACCATGAATACATTATTTGAATATTGTGGGAGACTGCTGCCTGAGCTAAGCTCTAGGCCTTTATTTCAGGACACATCTCCGCCCTTTTACAAAATGACACCTTTTATGTATGCACTTGTACACTGACAAAAATTTAAAAGATAAAAAAGAAAAATCAACATTTTATAAATATTGGTGGCTCGAATGAACATTTCAAACTTTACATATACTTAATCTCCGCCCTTTTACAAAATGACACCTTTTATGTATGCACTTGTACACTGACAAAAATTTAAAAGATAAAAAAGAAAAATCAACATTTTATAAATATTGGTGGCTCGAATGAAAATTTCAAACTTTACATATACTTAATCTCCGCCCTTTTACAAAATGACACCTTTTATGTATGCACTTGTACACTGACAAAAATTTAAAAGATAAAAAAGAAAAATCAACAGTTTATAAATATTGGTGGCTCGAATGAAAATTTCAAACTTTACATATACTTAAACTAAACTTTTTTTTTTTAATTAGGTTACTTGTGCGTGGAAGAGTGTGGGGGTGTGTGTAAGGGTGTGTGTGGGGGGGTGTGTGTGTGTGTGTGTTTGAGTTGCTACATTGTGTGTGCAAACAGGTAGAAAGACACATGATCCCGTAATAGTAAGGGTCACCGCAATACATTATAATACCAGGAGCCCAGGGGCATCACAGGTTCGTTCTCTACGCTAGACCATAATAGAGTTTAAATGTGTCACGTGGTACTCTCTCAATGGTCGTCAAAATCATCGGCATTGTTAATTAATCGCAGTTTGTTGTTTTAGCTGTAAGCATGGTTGCTACATTGGCTGAAAACAGATAGGCAGACACACAATCTCAAAGAGTCAATAGGTACACCTACATTTTTTTTTTATGGATGGGTAATCATCAAATGACTTCTCCCGCTCTGGGTGGAGCGGAAGGGCGTGTCAGACTTTTACTGACTAAAACCCACCCGTGTTCCTTCAGTTACCTATGCCAGGGCCACGGTATCTCTTTCGGTTACATCTACATTACCAGGGACTCAGGGGCATCACAGGTTTGTTCTCCACCCTAGACACTAGTAAAGTTTAAACGTGTCACGTGGTACATCACCACCGCTACAGCAATGCTATTCTGTAAACATCTCACCGTGATAACTTAAGTGAAGTGAGCGTGAAGTGAGCCGTCATTCCAACCAATGCTAGGGATTGACACTATTGACAGCTCACTATAAGATCACTTCACCTTAGTTTTCACGGTGAGATATTTACAGAATAGCACTACAGGTTACTTCTCAGCCTAGTATCGTCGACAGTAAAAATACTAAGTATTTATTTAACACTCATTGCTGATTGATTAAACCAATAAACTAACTTAAACCACCACTTGATGCGCAGTAAACCTTAAACTTTACTAACTTTGACTTTATCTCCGTTCATTTAAAATTACAGCCAATAAAACCTTCCCACCTGAAAGTTCCTTATTGGTAATGAAATAAGGGTGATAATGGTGCAAGAAATAAAACAGTGAGTATGAATGCGACTAAAACAATGATGCTGAAACTTCCGCAGCAGGATCAGAATAAGTTTTTCTAATTAGAATCCGATGAATTGGCCCTTTCCCGAGCGCGTCTCGATTGGAGCGCCGAAGTAATTAGTGACTTCGTTTCCTAATGAAATTCTGGGGATGCTGCCATTCTTTACCGTTTTACATATTGGGGCTTGATGAGATTTTTTCATAGTTTTTTTTTAGAGCTTTCTGTCTTTATTTCAGTTTCGGCATTGAAGAGGGATCCATTTTAAAGTACTACAAAAGTAAAAATAGAATCCTAGTTTGTTAGCCCTATTGATACTTTTTAGGGTTCCGTACCAAAATGGTAAACAGGAACCCTTTTGGTGCGACGCACTCTGTCTGTCTGTCACAGCTGTATATCTCAAGAACTAGGTACTAACTTGAAACTTGAAACAGTTTTAGATGACGTTTGCCCAACTATTGCAAATAAGAAAGAAATAAAATAATGTATGGTTTTTTGCAACAGGGACTGAAAGGGGGTCTTAAAAATTCTAAGTGGGGCTACTAGGGCATGTGGGGTATCATATGAAAGAGCGCTGTATGCACATTCTCAAACACTTTCTTTTTCTTTTTATTAGGCCGCATAGTTTTCGATTTTTGATGAAAAATGTTAAAAAAAATACCGTTCCTCCCCCCTTATCTCCGAAGTTTGCATAGAGAAAAATCTGAAATTATTCAAAAAAAGAAAAGATTACAGGAAAAATAAAATAATGTCTCTAAATAGCACACTTTTTCAGAAATCATCTACAAAAATTAAATATAAATCATGGTACGGAATCCTCAGTGTGCGAGTCCGACTCGCTCTTGGCCGGTTTTTTTTAAGTCATCGAAGAATGAATGAATGGTGCATAGTATCTTGAATTTACCTATTATATCAATCAATCTGCCTAGAGCCTTCCCCACTATGTTGGCGTCGGTTTGCAGTTTAACCGGATGCAGCTGAGTACCAGTATTTGACATGGAGCGACTGCTTTATGACCTCCACAACCCAGTTACTGGGTCATACGATACCCCTTGGTAAGGCTGATTCTTCTGACAACTCATGACAACTGTCAAAGATCCAAGAACGACAGCCGAGACCAACGGCTTAACGTGCTTTCCGAGGCACGGAGGGGTGTCGGTATGTAAAGATGGTCACCTATCCACGGACCAACCCCGGCCAGCGTAGTTCAACCTGATCCGCGCGGCTGTTATACTTAGCCACGTGCTTCTAACGTATATAGTACGAGTACACAAAATTAGACGCTTATGCCAACAGACTGCCTTGTAGATAGATTAGTTTACAAATGAGAGAAGACTTAGTACTTATTTACTGGTAACAGAATTTACAATAAAAAAAACCGGTCAAGAGCGAGTCGAACTCGCACACCGAGGGTTCCGTTCCGATTTCTGAAAAAGTGTGCTATTCAGAGACATCGTTTTATTTTTCCTGTAATCTTTACATAAACTTCTATCACATAGAATAATTTCAGATTTTTCTCCATGCAAACTTCGGAGATAAGGGAGGGAACGGTATTTTTTTTTACATTTTTCATCAAAAGTCGAAAATTATGGGGCCTAAAACAAAAAAAAAATGTTTGAGAATGTGTAAACAGCGTCCTTTCATATGATACCCCTCATGCCACAGTAGCCCCACTTCGAAATTTTAAGACCCCTTTCAGTCCCTGTTGCAAAAAAAAATTAAAAAAATTTTTACTTCTTTCTTATTTGCAAAATAGTTGGGCAAACGTCATCTAAACTGTTCCAAATTTCAAGTTGATAGCATTAGTAGTTCTTGAGATATCCAGCTGTGATAGCCATACAGGACTGAGTCACACCGTAAGGGTTCCTTTTTACCATTTTGGTACGGAACTCTAAAAACAAAGGGCAAACCACAGACATGTTGAAAGACACATTTCACAGAACCGACGTTGTTTTAAAGACAACTCCAGACCGGAATTATTGTTATAACAATACAATATGTTTTGTATATGAATTTGAGAGGGCTAATGGTAGTTCAATAACAAGTGTAATAGGACAGTAATAGGCTGTTATTGGATATTTATCTGCGTCGAATGGGGAAGGAATACTAATGTCATTTGGCGCATGCGACGCGCACGTACGGGGCTCGGACAAGTTGCGTAGTTTTATAACTGTACACACAGCAGCAAGTCAAGGTACTACAAACTGACAGATTTTATCATTCGATTTTGAACTTAACCGTCAACATTTTATGGTGTAAAATCATTTGGAGAATTTTTACAGTTTGGTTTAACATGCCGTGCTGTTGTCTGTACAGTACAATACAATATTGTAGACTTTACAGAGGCATTAAGTAGCTAAATAGTATGTCCACATAAAGGTATTTCTCCTCACAGAACTAAAAAGGCAGTCTTCTATTTCCAAGTGGATTAGGGCATGGTTTGAAAATACTCATACCATTTAAGATTCAAACTAGAATGATTTGTAGACACAGTTTTGTACCGTAAGGGTGGGCTACTTTGACTCTAGGGCATAACTTTGGCCCAAATCGAGACAACTGTTTAAACTGCCCGAAGTGTCGCGACCACACAACCGAACATCGTAAGTCCTTAATCCTCTTTATCTGTTCTGTGTCCTTAATAGATGGCGATATAGACGCGTACTTGTGGAACTTAGTGTGAATTTTATAGCACTAAACATCAGTCTTGGCCAAAGTTATGCCCTAGAGTCAAACGGTAATGATTCTAATTCAATAATACTGGCAAAACACTGGTATTCAGCTGCATCTGGTTAGAAAGCCGTCCCTAAAGTAGTTGGGAAAAGGCTAGGGAGATGATGACAGTTCATTGCAATAATATTATATAGCAATTATTCGGAAAATTAATCATCTATCAATTATTCGGAAAATCCCCGTCTCGCCTCTTTTGATATTTATTTATACTACTTATGAAAAGAGGCGAGGCAGGGACTTACACAATAACATTGCCTAAAATTAGCAGCAGTATAACACAGTGGGTATGCCATCAAAGACAAAGGCAAAGACGGGAGCGTTGGCACAAGAGATACCAGGAATCCAGGATATTTGAAGAGGTCTTGTCATAATCAAGTTGTACGGTTCAGTAACGATCCTAGTTGTACGTCGGACTACAAGATCCTCAATCCTGATAATCTAATTGTTAACTGTAGCTGCTGTGAGGTCAGACAACTAGATGTGCAGGTGTATGTCGATATAGTGTTTTCATTTTGAATTTCATCATAGAATTTCATCACTGTTGGCAGTGAATATGGATAGCCTTAGATACCAAAGCCTCCCAAAATGAAAAGTGCCCTTTCGGCCACTCTAAACATAGGCTTCCTACGTCAAAATCGCGTTGTGGGATGAGCAGATTACGTTTTAAAAAAAAAAGCGCGCGCGGTCGCGTTTTTAGGTTACGTTTTAGTTTTTCTACTTCCATCCGTGACACTTTATAGGATGACGTGTGGTCGTGGGATCCGCTGCACTTGGTGGTACTTGGTGGTGGGGACGCTAAGAAGGGTGGCGTATTAGTCGGTAGGAGTCCTTAAAGGGTATCCTTGAGGATTTCCCCACAAAAAAGTTACCCTCTATGCAATTCATCATCATCTGCCTAGCCATTTCCCAACTTTGTTGGGGACAGCTTCCCGTCTAACCAGATGCAGCTGAATACCAGTATACATGGAGCGACTGCCTATCTGACCTGATTTATTCCCAATTCAAAGTTGACTTGTGGAAAAGCCGTTGCTTTTACACAGTTCCCATTTACACTCGTGGCTCAATTTGAATGTAACAAATATCAATAGCGCACGATGTGAACCTCATTACCAGTCGAGTTCCACAACATACAAACTGCGCCACCTGACACATATGCAGCAGAGCACTAAGATATAGGCTAACAGCGAGTTTGGAGAAAAAGAAAGGGAACGCTAAGCCCCTAAACCCTTCTTTGAAAAGACGCTAAGAGACATTGGGTGAATATCAGGCATGGACTTGTGAACCAACCTCTAGAAAGTAGTGATCGGCACTATGGTGACCTCGTATTGATAGGATAATTATGGTATATGTGGTAAAAGTTAAATTCAAATTCAAAAATTTTATTTCGAGCGATGACTCGTAAAGGGTTAGTAACATTGTCCGTTAAAAGTAAGTGTTAGTAAACAGCACGAAACGATGGCACATGTAACTGACAGCAGTGGATTATATACGGACAGTCCACTCTGTCAGCAATCATTTTCAGAACCCTGTTAGGGCGAGTAATTCATCAACTCGTCCCACATGCCTACGGCCCATTTGGGACGACTTGACGAAACTGAAAATAAATAATATTTTCATTCTGCAAGTCGTCCCACGTTGCTATCAAAATGAGAAAAGGTACAATCAGTAGCAAAAGTGTTAGTGTGGAAATAAAAAAAAAGAATTTGTTATAAAATATTTAATCATCACAACATTGTCACATACAGAAAAGATTCAATCATCACAAATTTGACACCAACACACGAGGTAGGATTTTTCTTTAACTTGTAACTTAAAACTACAAACAATTCTTTGGAATTTATATGACAGTTTTATATTTATGATAATCACATTTTAAAAATGGGTTTTACAAATTAACCATACAATTCTTAAATAATCAATAGTGATAAAGATAATACAGTAATAAATACAGATAATAATCAATAATATTAAATAGTACCTAATCAAAGTAATCAACAAAATTGTAATCATAAGTATTGTAACTAAAAGTAAGGCCTCGTTTACGGAGACACGGGCCGTCGCGCGTCGCATGCGGCGTAGCGTCTCGCAGCGCGTCGAACCTTTTATAAGTTTACAGATAGGCGGTGCGTGCAGCGGCCCGCGTCATCACACGCGCAAACACAAACATATGGCAATGTACGATGTTGTTTATGAAGTTGCGGGGCGTGCGCCGCCGCGGGACCCACCGCGTGTTTCGCTTCGTTTTTGCCGTGAAAGAAGAATTGCAGGACTACCTGGCCACAACGCTGCGTGCGCCGTCCTGATAACCATCACGAGCGACGCGGCGATGCCATCCGCGGGCTCCGCCTGCATTTCAAGTAAACGCGTGTAAAATCGCTTCTCCGTAAACGCTCTCATACAACGCCATATGTTTGAATTTAGTGCGGGCCGTGCCGCACAACGCGACGCGCGACGTCACGCGTGTCCGTGAATGAGCCCTAAGGCTTTCTAGGATTTAACATTAACTATATTAATAGTAATAAAAGTATATATTATTAATAATAATAAAAAAATATATAATAATTAATTGTATAATATATATTAATTAATTATATATATACAGGGTGTAAGGGACAGCCCTCCGCAAACTGATAGGGTGACTTCAGTATGTCTTACTAAGATGACTGGTACCTACATGAATTTTTTCAGGAACGTTAAGGGAATCCAATAAACCTGATTTGTTTGTGTTTTTGTGCACAAATCGGAACGTCTATTACTGGTTGGGAGGGGTAGGTAATAGGTATGCGGTGAGTTCGATGAACTCTGTAGCTAGACAGAAAGTGAACAGCTGATTACTCGCGTCGTTGGTTAGAGTATTTCAACATCCATTGCTGGTTTTTTTTTTTGCTGTTTTTTTTGCAGTTTTTTTTACATAAATGGAATGCTGCGAACACACAATGCAATTTTACATTGAAATAATGAAAATGTAACTGAAAAAAAAATTGAAAAAATGAAAATTTTCCTGAGAAAATTTCCGGTAGTTAGTTTGCGGAGGGCTGTCCCTTACACCCTGTATAAAATTAATTAATAAATCATATTAAAATAAAACAATATATATTATATATAATATAATTAATAATATATAAAATATTTTAATAATAAAATAAAATATAATAAAAACAATTTAAAAAATATAATAATATTTGAAAAAAGTAATATAAAAATGTTTTTCAACTAAAAAAAAAAAACTCCAAAAAAAAAAAAAAATATTTGTTAAATACTCCAAGTCACGCTCGTGTGCTTCATTGATATTGAAACAAAATATTTTTTTGTACCTTCTTTCTATTCATAGGGTGGCCTGTCATCATTTACTTCAAAAGTAACCACTGTTTTTTATATTTCTATGCACGTAACCATTGTTTATTAACCTGATAATAACCGAAAGTTATACATGTCTACCATTCATATAGAACACTTGAACTTGTGCGTTTGCGTGTTGACATTAAACAAATCTAGAAAAAAAAATTTTAGTAGGTACTGACTTTTTTAATACCTATTAAATAATCTATGAACAAAACGAAAGTATATACTAAAAATTCTTAAAAAAATATTGTTATATCTTTTCTTACTAACTGTACCAAACGTTGATAAAGTTTAAAGTTCCACACAAAAAGAAACGTGAGACGACTTGCAGAATGAAAATATTATTTATTTTAATTTTCGTCAAGTCGTCCCAAATGGGCCGTAAACATGTGGGACGACTTGATGAATTACTCGTTAGGGCTAGCCATGACTCGAGCTACCATCGAAAGAACTGGATTATAAGGGAAATAGTTGTATTGAATCACTAACACTTAGTTACAAGAAATGGTAATAGGTAGATGATAAAATATGTAACTAACTAATTGGTAAAATGTATGGTAAAATGGCAATGGTTAATGGTTTTGAGTACGTGGTGTCTCTAATGAGATCTGAACGTTTTTAAACTTACTTTTTTAACTATTAATTACAATCGTTGAACAAAATATCAGTTTGGTTGTAAATGTAGGTAACTAAGCGGAAAGTAATTTCTCGCTTCCTCTGATGTCTTGCACCAAGGTTCACTTTACGGCAGCAAGTTTAGCTCAAACTGCGAATACCTTAGTAGTACAACGCCGCAGAACAGTGTTTTGAATGCAACAAATCCAGCCAAATGGGTTTGCCACACAATGGAAACTAGAAAAGATAAAAAGGTAAACTTCACGTAAGTTTATTAAGTATAGCATTTTATTTGAATGTGCAATACTAGGTATATCTATGAAAAAATAATAAATTAGGTAGGTATTTTTTTAATGGAGGAGGTGGTACATCATCTCTAAGAAGCACATTATTGTTTTCCGACATCCACGTGAATGAAGTCTCGGGCACAATCTATTCTTCTGTAGGTACGTGTGTTTGTCACCTAACTCCTCCTAAACGGCTGGACCGATTTGGATGAAATTTTGTGTATATATTTGAATGGGTTCCTGGATGGTTTGAAAATACAACTAGACCCGGTAGGTGGCGCTGCAGTTGGGTTCTAGGATCGTTCAGACAGGACAACGTCTGTCGGGTCCGCTAGTCTTAATATACATAATTCTTCTGTACGTGTGTTTGTCACCTAACTCATCCTAAACGGCTGGACCAATTTGGATGAAATTTTGTGTGAATATTTCAATGGGTTCCTGGATGGTTTGAAAATACAATTGGACCCGGTAGGTGGCGTTGCAGTCGGGTTCTAAAGTACCCGTCACGAGAAGCTATAAATTATGTAAACAAGTGTTCAGGAGTTCACAACATTTGGACCAACAAAAAAAATGAATTTGTTTAAGATTTAATAAATTATTAAGTAACAAATATTAATTAACATGTATTATTTAAGAATAATTATTCGTCAGATTCAGATGTTTCCATTTCTGTGTCAGAATCAGTGACATGTATCACGAAGCATTCGAATTCGAAACTCGAATGACGCGTTTATTTCAAAATGGCGTCCCGATTCTACAATCCCTGCGACGGACGCGTTCCGGTACCAAGAAACACAAACGATAGCGCTTTGCGTCGTTAAAATATGATCCGACTAAATTAAATAGGTTGTTACTTTCATATAACCCGTCTATATTTCATGTCGATTGAATATGGTCAATTTATTATTATCTCGCAGTATAAAATGTTTACTTAGTAAAAGATGTTTGTTTACATAATTTATAGCTTCTCGTGACGGGTACTTTAGGATCGTTCAGACAGGACAACGTCTGTCACCTATTAATTTATAAAAAACTGCCAAAATATAGTAAGATATTTAATTTTGTTTTTAAATTGTGTTGTCATATTCAGAGTCGTTCATGAGTCTGTGATTTTGAGTTATTTACTACGTTTGCAATATTTTAATACATATTCTATAATCGAAAATATAAAAGCAATCAAGAAATAAGCTAATGTTTCAGTTCAGTATTAAGAACATAGGTGTAGTGGACTTGTGGTTGGTAAAGAAAAAATAGCATGAATTAAAACATTGAAACTGAAAAAAATACCGGCTAAGTGCGTGTCGGACCACGCATAATAAAGGGTTCCGTAGTTGAAAAGAATCTATCCCAAAAACAAACTAACATTGTAAACGCAAAATATTTTTTTCTGTCTGATAAAATTACAAATTTACAATTTTCGGACTTTTTCCTTTACTGGTGCTTTGAGACCAAGGGACCATACACGTACGTATTTGATATTAATTTCAACTTGATATCTCCACGCGTTCCTGAAAAAAGGGTCTTGTCTTGACTGACTGTCAGAGATACAGACAGACAGACAGACGGAAAACGCATTGACGATAAGGGTTCCATTTTTTACTTTTAAGATACGGAACCCTAAAAAAAATTACGTTTTTTGTCCTGCTCGGCCTTACAGCGTAGTCACCATACCCGCGTTGATTTGCATTAAAACCGCTTCTCTGCAAAATGTTCCGGAAATTCTAGAAATTTGTGGACCCAGTACGCACTTTCGTACACTTTATGAGTTTAGTTACAATTAAAACGATTCATAACGTCGTTTATATTCATACTGCAGTTATAAAGAAGGCTCTCTTTTGTTTTATTCTAAAGTTGCTGAGCCGAACCATAATAATTTCGTTTTAAATGTATGTTTTCGCATATTACGAATTATAACATACAGTGCTTGAGAATTATTCTGAGATTTCCTACTGAAAAAGTACGTTCTGTTCAGCTTATAAGAGTTTGGTCATTCTGTTATTTTTGCTTTCATGTAAAAATAAGAGATGTAGATACCCATCTACACCCAATTGATGCAGCCCACTGTACATCGTAGGTATACTAGAATATACAGGATGTAAGTGTAAACAGTGGCAATATTTTAAGGGGTCATTGTACTCATCATTATGAACAACTTTTACAATGGGACCAAACCTGAAATCGCGAAAAAAAAAATTAGCTGTTCAGTACATTTATGTTCGCATAATTCGTCAAAATGTAGGGAACAGCAGAATTTTTTTCGCGATTTCAGGTTTGGTCCCATAGTAAAAGTTGTTCATAATGATTAGTACAATGACCCCTTAAAAGGTTGACACTGTTTACACTTACATCCTGTATAAACAAATAGGTACACACACCAAAAGAATTAAGTAACCAGACACGCACACTACAAAACTATATCCTACTGTACGTACTGCTCACAATGACAGCCTCGCACACATCCCATTCATAGAGTGAGTGCGCTGACGTCTTTTAAATGATAGTGTAACATAATTTCGCAATGTAGGATAGTTGCTCTCGTGGCGCAACAGGTAAGCATTCAACCTACAGTGACAGAATGATCTGAGTTCGAGCCTCGAGTTTACTAAAATATTATTTTTGAGATTTTGTAATTTAAAATGAATATACTAACTGAATAAAGCGATATTCTGACCAGTTTGAGAATCTACCACAAGTTTCTCGCCTACTTAAAATTATTTCCCAGTTTAGAAGCTAACTACCCGCTTTAAAAATATATTCCTGCCTTTAATTGTGAACTTATGTAGTCAGTCTGCATTAGCAACTACACATTATACTCTTTCTTTTGCACTTGAAGTTTGTGATTGTGATATATTGATTAATTTAGACCATGCATCATTTAACAAGATTTCAAAAAGCTCAGATTATTGTTTTGCATGAGAAAAAAAATATTTCTATTAGTGAAATCGCAAGGCGCCCAATGCTATCGGTGAGTGAAATTATTATTAGAATGTATTAATTTATTATGTCACCGTGATCCCACCCAGTAATTTTATTATGATTGTCTGTTGTATCTCATTTAACGAATTGTGGATATGAATAGTTGAATCTAATAGGAAATGACACCGGAATAGTTGAATTTAGTATAATGAGTGGCTATGCAGTTAACAAATAAATACAATTTTTGTTAACTGCATAGCCACTCATTATATCGATAATTATTTAATCATTTCCATTATTGGTTTACACAGTATTATAGTAATAGTTTTTTATCTGTGTTTTGTAATAAAATATTCAAAAATAATGAATATGTTTGTAAATGATTAGATAATAATAATAAAATACAATTTTAAAAGATTTCATTTTTTATCTAAAATATTTAAAAATGTAAATTGCATGTATGGTAATTAAACAAAGGATTTCTATTCTAAATAAAGTATAATAATATTGTTTAATACTTTTTAGAAAAAATAAAAAATCATCATTATATTATATTATTTGTTGTTTGTTTTTTTTATTTGTGTCATTATTATATTATATTATTTTTTATTTTTTATAAGTATGATATTATGTATTTCCTAGGTCACTCGCCCTGCCTTTTTATTTCCATTTTATCGTATTATAATTTTTATTATTACTGACCACTAGCCTTATATATCAATTGTATTTAAGTATATAAATATATATTCTCTGCATTGTATTTATATTGTGTAACTTTTATTTCTTAATTTATAATTTGGGAGGTGTATGTTTAGACCTAATATTTTCACTTTTTTTTTTGTAGAGAAAAACCGTTTGACTGTGGGTGCATTGTCACTGAGACAAGCGAAATAACCGTCGCCTGCCTGGACCGACACCATTGGCTTACACAAATGTTTCGCCTCGGCATCGTGCGTGAGATTGTTGCCACCCATACATCAGATCCATTCGCTTAGACCAGCATAACAGCAGCAGCACACAACGTCATTATGCAAACTGTACGGAACCACCTGCAAGCAGACGGTTTGACATGTTGCAAACCGACGCGTAAAATTTTGTTATATACCGTGCACCGTCAAAATCGCGGAATATCGGCACTTCGATTGACAAAACAATGTCGTCATAATTACTGATGAAAAATGTCTTCGTCGAAAATCACCACCGACTTATCGTAACATACATATTATATACTACCTTTAAATTTCAGACATTTTAACGTTTTTAAATCTATTATTTTCCTAGAAATAATTAATAATGGTTGGTAATAATTATAATACCTACTGTTCCCGATACAGGTGGTAAATGTTTTTATTTTAATTTTAATTTTCAAAAATGTAGGTAATTCATATCTGTATATAACTGAACTAGCGACCCGGCCCTGATTCGCACGGTTTTTACGACTTGTTAAAACATGAAGGTTTCTATAATATATAAGTTAAATATTTATCATGATAGTGAAAACCGCATCAAAATCTGTGGCGTTAGAAGAACAACGCGGCTACACAGACAGACATGAAAAGTGACTTTATTTTATAATAGATACCTAAACGAAATACTTAATACTTTCACAGCATATTTAGCCATAATAAATTAAGTCGGCGGTACTGTGTAGGTAGGAGTGTGTGAGTGATGTTATTGTTACTGGATCAGATTATATTTGTTATCTATGTGACATGTTTATTCACTCCGCCCATTGTTGTATACATATTATATAATGGTATAAAAAGATGTAATAGCATGTTCTAAACATATTGTTGTATTTATAATAAAACATGTTCACTTTTGATGTTCTTTTTTTTAAATAAAGATATTTATTAAAAATGGTTTTATTTATTTAAGCAATTTTAAATAAATAAAACATTTTCTTAACAAAAATTGTTCTAATTGCTTTAGCTTAAAATAATAAATCGCAAAAAGAATCATCACTTCAGAGATTTGAACTCACACCGTAGTACTCAGAAGTATAATGCCTTATTCGTTGGGCTACGAACGCTTAAGTTTTCAACGCGAAATTATGTTATACTATAATTGAGAAGACATTAGCGCACTCACTCGCACATGAACGCGATCTGTGCGTGAGGGCATTGTGTGCTGTACGTAATGAATCGTTTTAACAGTAGCAATACAGTTTTGTAGTGTCACGCACACTACAACACTGGTTACTTATCTCTGTTGCAGACTGTACACTCGATATTTCACCGTTCATCTGCAAAGTTTCTTGTTTTCGATAGTGATTTTTTCAAGTAGTAGGTAACTGTTAATTTACCCGATCCTCTGAACTTCTGACATAGCCCACATAAACTCCAGTCAAGTGCGTTAAGTCGTGAAACCGCAGAGCACGCGTATCATCGGCACCGGCCATCGGCTGCGGTTTCGCGAACCGTCAAATATACACGTTGAAGCTAACCCAACAGAGAAACTGTTTCTGAACAGCTATTTACCTCCTCAACCATTCATGAGATTAATTGAATTTGATTTGGTCTATGAAAGGGGTAATTGATCTTTACAGAACTTTCCATGAAAGAAAGAAAGAAAATACATTTATTTAGCACAGACTAATTATTACATTATGACATTTTTCGTTTTTCGTATGGCTGGCTTCTGAGAAAAATGTCATGTCAATGTCATTATCTTTATTTTGAAGAAAGTCAACCAAACTCTAAGTAATATCATCCCTGGTCTAACAGACCGAGTTTTACATAAATATAATTGATTTTCAAATGGTGAAGAATCAGGGCTTCTTGTATGCATTGATGAGGAATCGGAACCGCAACGAATTGGGATTAATTCTTATCAACCACGATCCATGGTACCAGGACACCATAAACATTAGCTCACAAAAACTATTCGCGACACGTCGATCGGAGCGCGGCAGATCTTATTCAAATACGGTAAAAGCCCGCCGTATATATTTACCCAGTATTTACCTACACTCTGATGCCATTAGCTACGAAACGGGATCGACTCGGAACGAATAAAGAGCAATTTACGCCTATTGCGAACCTCTTGTGAACCGAGGAAATGTAATTTACATTTTTTCGCTTTTAGGATTTTGGGGGTTAAAAAACGGTTGAGATTGAGTCTGTACCCGAACTCAAAGTTTATCATCTTCTAATAGAATAAAGGAGAAAGTATATCCCTAACTTTCACAATTTTTTCTTCGGAAAATATGCTGACTATTACATCTAATCGTTTTCTTACATAATAGATTAAAAGACACTTAACAATTACAATTAAGCGTAAACTTAGTTTACAAATTAAGTTAATATTTGGCAGGCGATTTGCTTTGACAAAATCAGCCGCACTGTCTAATGCAAGTCACTTAATCAGCTGGCTGATACTTCAGCTGAAACTAAGTTACAAGTCACTGCAGATGTGCCGCGGCTACATGTTGGCCAATGTTGGGCCATGTTTGTGTTAGCCGTTTAGAGTTGAAGAAAGTTGAACTGAAAAGTGTCAGTAGGTTTTTTGTTTGCTAGGAGAGTAATGGTAAAATTGACTAGCACTTAGCCTTTTAAGTTCTGGCTGTAAGGAGAACTTAAATTATTCAAATGTAGGTATGTAAGTACTTTAAAACAGCCAGCAATATATTAAGTCAAACCTGAACCCACATCGCCCACTACACTAAATTAATTTCATGTAAATTAACCAATATAGTGGAAAACCAATATAACTCGAAATTACATCCAATATTGGTTGAAATCGTTCCCAAAGTCTGCACGTAGCATTACGAACCGCGCGATAATTTCGCGGCTCCGCCATTTTGCGGGACGCCTAATTGCAAAACTGTCATGGCGGCGACACAGGCCCGCATTCCCGCGCTCACAAGATTTACACTGAATGCCTGAATACCGCCCTGTGTCTTAGAAACCTAGCCACCTCTAAGCACTCTTGAAAGGAATTCAACCGGATAATTTAGGAGCTGAATGTAATTTTTGAGGTGTTCTTTGTTTTTAGAGATTTACTGGATACGCATGTAAGACCGTGGTAGTTAGATACTTACTTACTTACTGCAGAGTACTAAGAATTCGCTTTTTAGGGTTCCGTACCTCAAAAGGGAAAAACGGAACCCTTATAGGATCACTCGTGTGTCTGTCTGTCACAGCCAATTTGCTACGAATCTAATAGACCGATTAAGTTGAAATTTGGTATACATATGGATTTGTGTGACCCAAACACTTACAGCTAAAGTAAATAAATGAATTTTGAATATGAGGGTCACTTTTAGGGGGCAAATAAGAAAATAAAAAAAAAAGTTTTGCAAACTGTACCATGTGACATATCAATTGAAAGGGCTTACTATGAGGGTCTCAAATATTTTTTTTTATAATTTTAAAATAAATCGTTTTAAAGTTATTTAAGAAAATAGACGAGAATTGACCATTCCCCCCCCCCCCTTATCTCCGAAACTACTGAGCCTAAAATTTTGAAAAAAATACAGAAAATAGTTCTATCTGTATCTGTGTATCTGTAGATTACAGGAAAACTTATAAGAAGTTTGTGGTCTTAAAATAACATGGTAAATCTCTCAATATTGTGAGTACAAACTTATATTTACTGTTGGAATGCATGGGAGAACATGTTTTTCAACTATAATGTTAAGTTTGTTGATAATTTCATCACAACTACGGAACCCTTCATTGTGCGTAGTCCGACACGCACTTGGCCGGTTTTTAAGTACACTTGCAAATTGGGGTGCATTAAAAGAGCTCCAGTCCTACACTAGGGACTAAATTTTTTTTTATCCGTCAGGTAGATTATTAACTCTTTAAACGTCGATTGCACACCCAGATGTTTAGTAACAATAGAAAATCTATTGTGTCTGCTAATTGGCGTGCGACGGGTTAAAAAATATTGGACACCTGTTTTTCCTTTGTTTTACATAATCAAAAGATTACGGGCGATACATTGAGTTAAAATGTGGCATGTCGTCACGCCTAGCTAGATTTTATACTGACTTGGGACGTAGCTCCCACTCCCAAGTCATATTTATTAATATTCTTTCAAAAGATACAGTTTAAGAATACAAAAACAGTCAAAATAACGTCGAGTGCCGATATGACCACTGGGGTCCGATTCACAGACAGGGACGTTTTTTGACATCGCACCTTCGTGGTCCCTCTAGCAGTTAAGAGGACATGATAAAGCAAAAAATACGTGTCTAATATTTTTTTTATTATCTGACTGACGGACTACTTAAATAAAATTTCTTTTTTTTACCCAAGTAAGTATCGTCCCTAATAGGTATGACGCCTGGGTAAAAAAAATACTTTAGGCGCATCTTTGACTATCAACCCGCCATAAAAACTACTGAATTCTTTTTTGCTCATACTCCGCAGTATCATTTAAATAAAATCTCAATACGAGTATACACAAAATCCAGGCTTTACCGTACTCAATACTAACCACTCAAAATGCACTCTAGAAAATACGAATAATAAAAATGCGAGTGCATATACAATAAGCATATTTATTACTGGATTGTCTGACATATTCCGAATCGCTTGCAATTGGAATTCAATCCGAGTAATGCGTAACACTCGTTTCATATTGAAAAATATTTTGCTCAACAAGTTGCCTGGGATTGCACGAGAATGCAGATATGAATGAAATTCTCTTTTAAAATGCACCGAGGGCTTGTCAAACAGAAGTGAGGCTGGTCGTACTGTTTAGTGTGGTGTGTTTTAGAATTTTATGTATTAGAATTTAAAAGAAGCGGTGAAAATCATCCTATTCGTTTTTTTTACTAGTCATTATTGTCCCACCGCTGGGCAAAGGCTTCCCTACTCTCTTTCCTATTCGTTTATCTAACTCAAAATTACTATTTGTGGTGTAAAGTCGATTTTTACATTTTAGCAACCATTACCTACCTACGTATAAAATTATACCTGTCATTAGGTAATGTACATTATGATATAAGTGCGGTAAGTTGAAAATTACAGCCGAGGCGATATTGCTAGCCCGAGCCGTAGGCGAGGGCCTACAAGAAAGCAGAGGCTGTAATTATCAAAGCGCACGTATGTCATACGACGTTTTATAACATATTTGCGAGGAAATAAATAAAACTCGGATTTTCTTAAAGGAATAAATCTTTAAAAACACACTTTCTGAAAATGAATTTGCATCTTTGCTTGTTTTCCATACGATGAAATTTTGATCCGCTTGTAAGTATCTATGGATCGATTTTTCGGGCAAGAGGCTTAGAGTAGCCTTTTTCGCTGCCTCTGAGACTTCTGGCGGTGTCGAATGAATAAATTCATCATTACTTGACGACATTTTCAAATAAAAACAATACAGCGAAAAGAAAAAGCGCGCGGAATAATTTTTACTTGTTCACAAATTAGCGATGCGCACGCATCAGCGCTTTTTTTTTAAAGGCAAAGGCACAAAAACAGCCAGTATTATTAAAGTAAATTAATATTTTTTTGTTTTTGTTACAGATAAATGGTTGTAATTTATTGCCAAAATTAATTAAATCAAAGAATTAAATATTTAACATTTAATTCTTTAATTTTATTTTATCCCAAAGTAAATTTTATTCATAAAATGTTGACCACTTTTCTGACATAAAAACTCTTTGCTTTGTTTCTTTGCTTTTTTTTTCTTAAGATTTAAAAAAGTACCGTTGGTTTTAGACGGAGCATCATGATAAACCGTACGTGTTACCTTATTAGAAAGAAACTCGTGCGTTTTACTTTACGATTACGCACAAGTACGTAATGATATACATTACGATATTGAAATTGGTGAAATAAGAGGCCCTTTACGAGCAAATGTGTTATAATAGTACATTATGATATAAGTGCGGTAAGTTGAAAACTACAGCCGAGGCGATATTGCTAGCCCGAGCCGTAGGCGAGGGCTACAAGAAAGCAGAGGCTGTAATTATCAATGCGCACGTATGTCATACGACGTTTTATAACATATTTGCGAGGAAATAAATAAAACTCGGACTTTCTTAAACGAATAAATCTTTAAAAACACACTTTCTGAAAATGAATTTACATCTTTGCTTGTTTTCCATACGATGAAATTTTGATCCGCTTGTAAGTATCTATCGGTCGATTTTTCGGGCAAGAGGCTTATAGTAACCTTTTTCGCTGTCTCTGATACTTCTGGCGGTGTCGAATGAATAAATTCATCATTACTTGACGACATTTTCAAATAAAAACAATACAGCGAAAAGGAAAAGCGCGGAATAATTTTTACTTGTTCACAAATTAGCGATGCGCACGCATAAGCGCTTTTTTTTTTAAGGCAAAGGCACAAAAACAGCCAATATTATTAAAGTAAATTAATATTTTTTTGTTTTTGTTACAGATAAATGGTTGTAATTTATTGCCAAAATTAATTATTTTATCCCAAAGTTAATTTTATTCATAAAATGTTGACCACTTTTCTGACATAAAAACTCTTTGCTTTGCTTTCTTTGCTTTTTTTTTTCTTAAGATTTAAAAAAGTACCGTTGGTTTTAGACGGAGCATCATGATAAACAGTACGTGTTACCTTATTAGAAAGAAACTCGTGCGTTTTACTTTACGATTACGCACAAGTACGTAATGACATACATTACGATATTGAAATTGGTGAAATAAGAGGCCCTTTACGAGCAAATGTGTTATAAATATATATTTAGTTAGGGAAAAGCCATTACGTTTGAATGAGACCCTCAATCAATCTGCCTAGCCTTTTCCCAACTATGTTGGGGTCGGCTTCCAGTCTAACTAGATGCAGCTACATGGAGCGACTGCCTATCTGACCTCCACAACCCAGTCACTGGGTAACACGATACTCCTTGGTAAGACTGGTTGTCAGAGTTTTGGGCTTCTTGACTCAGTACGACTGTCAGAGATCTACGAATGACAGCCGGGACCAACGGCTCAATGTGCTTTCCGAGGCACGGAGGGGTCTCGATATGAAATGAATGGTCACCCACCCACGGAATGCCAGCGGCAAGCGTAGTTTAACCTTCGATCGCCCCATGCAGATGTTATTATTTAGCCTACGAGCCGAGCCAAGCCGAATGGGACCCTTATAAAAATTAATTTTGCGTGAGAACGTTTACTGGGTCTACCTGAGGAATGTGTTTTTCAAATTTAACTTAAGTACAACGACTAGTTACAAATAACCGATCAGGTGCATGTCGGGCCACGCACAATGAAGGGTTCCGTAGTTGGGATGAATTTATCCCAAAAACAAACTTAACATTGTAGTTGAAAAACATGTAAGTTAAGTAAAACTAGAACTTAACAATTTTCGGACTTTTTCCTTTACTTGTGTTGTGAGACCTTGCTTCTTGCCAAATTTCATGTTCTAGGTCAACGGGAAGAGTAACCTATAAGTTTTGATTTACTTGCGAGTATCAAAATTTCGCTTAGACGGCCGTATTTTTGTATTGCGTTGACTAGAAGCTTGATTTTTTTAGACCTCCAAAGGATCATAGACCTACGTATTTCATACTAATTTCAACTTAACACCTCCACGCATTCCTGAGAAAAGGGTCCTGATAGACAGACGGACAATAAAGTGATCCTAAACAGGATCCGTTTTTTCCTTTTGACGTGCGGAACCCTAAAAATTTGTTATTTCAGTGTTTAACTCAAAGCCCTCTTAAGTCGGCAGTAAATAAAATAATGCTTTGTTAACCACCTATCTATTTGTATTAACATAATGCTGACAAAACCGTCTACCAAACCGGTGACCCTTACCTACACATCCCTACTCGACATAGTCTACGAGGACCACAAAAGCCTACCCTCAAATAATTCTTGTACACACAACATAAAAACAACCAATAAAATGTTATCTAATCCGAGGTACTAGGACGACATGAGCCGTTAGGAATACATACATAAACAAAAACTGTAGGCGTACAGGCGCACATAAAATTCCTTCTATCACACACAGCCTTATATATTTCCCGTTCGTTATTATAGCACGTTTCAGTTAGTAGGGATATGGTATCGGATCAAAAGTATCGATATTTTAGTCACTATAGCATTATAGAAACATGTCCTACATACTAGCTTAGGTATATAGTATTTATATCAATAGTATAATCTAATAATCGTAAGGGGGAATCCCCTTATTCATAAAAAAACTAAAAAGCCCTAAAAACCTATTTTGTTTTAAAATTGTTTTGTCTTCTTCTTTCAAACTCAAATCATAATTCAAAAGAAATTGACACAACAGTTTTTAATTACCCCTAACTAAATAAAAAAAAAAAACGAAAAATGCGAAAGTGAGTTAGTGTGTTTGTTTGTTACGCTTTCACGCTAAAACGGCTAAAAGGATTTGGATGAAATTTAGCAAATGGATAGATAATGACCTGGGTTAGAACATAGGATAGTATTTATAATCAAGTAATTACTAGAGTAATTACTTGCTACTAAGTAATTCTTGACTGTAGAATTCTTAAGTAAAATGGTGACTATTACTTGGCTAAGAATTCTAAGCTTTGACAGTTCTAACTTCAAGCAATTACTAAACTACATATATAATGAAAATCATTACTTGAGCAATTGCTTTTACTGGAGTAATTACTTTTACTTGACTTTATAGTCATATACGAGAGTTAGTACTGTCCCGTGATATAATTTCCGACGCGGGCGAAGCCGCGAGCAAAAGCTAGTAGGTTTATAAAGTGTTTTAGTTTTCTTTTATGAATAAAAGGGAATCTAAAACAGTAAAGTAACAAAACTCGTGAACTCGACAAAGAATTTTCGAAGGAACTCGAATATCGAAACTAACTCGAGTATAGTTACATAAATATCGATACTTTTTTGGACCGTAGCTAGTGGAGAGCCCTCTAGCGGAAGGAAGTGGCAAACGAGCGCCGTTCACTTCCGTTCTTCTCTCAGCAATTGCAACTAAAGTTTTGTGTCAAACGTAATTACTCTATTGCCATTTCTCTGACGCTTTTAGACCCTATTTGGGACGATGTCACTTTTCTTTGTAGTCGCATTTTGTAAAGGAGATCTTTTCATTTGGGCCTTGGCAAGTGTTGACTTGAGTTCGTTGGTAGATACAGTGTATACAGTGTCTTTTGTGTTTAGGAGTATTCTATCTATCTATCTTACTTATGACGGAATACTTTTGATCTTATGAATAATATGAGGTCTTACTTTATTATCTCTCGGACGTTTTATAAGGCTGTATCTGTGTGTAAATCATAAACAAGCCAGTAAACAAGAAATTGAAGTTTGATGTCATTTTGTTTAAAAGCATCTATCTTTCCAAATGTATCAAATTAACCTTATGCATTCAAAGATACCTGCCTAGCCTTTTCCCAACTATGTTGAGGTCGGCTTCCGGTGTAACAGAATGCAGCTGCAAACCAGTATTTTGCATGGAGCCACTGCCTATCTGACCCCCACAACCCAGTTTCTGGGTAATATAATAAGACTGGTTGTCAAACTTACGGACTTTTGACGACCCATAACGACTGTCAAAAATCCAAAAATGACAGCCGGGACCAACGACTTAACGTGCTTTCTTAGGCACGAAGGGGTCACAAAGATGGTCACCCATCCACTGATCAACCGCGGCAAGTGTTGCTTAACCTGATCGACCGACCCTTGTGCCTCTTATACTTAACTAGCTACGACCCGCGGTTTCACTTGCGTAGGCCGGGATAAAAAGTAGCCTGTGTGTACAGGGTAATTTCATCCAAATTGGTCCAGCCTTTTGAGCGTGAAGAAGTAACAAACATACAAACACACACTCACAAACTTTGTGTGATTAAGAGAAATAGTCACAGCCCGCCTACGCACTCAATACGGTCTACGCACACTCGCTACGCAAGTGCTACGAGTTTTCGCTACGCAAGCGCGTAGCGAAAGAGTTTTCGTAGCCATTTCATCTACGTGGCTACGAAAACTCGAGCTGCAGGCTACTGTACAGAAGTTGACATATTGTTATGACGTCACCAAACACATAAATTCAAAAACATTCTCCACGACACTTTATTACGTCACAAAGTCGTCTTTATTCGGTACAGTGTAATATTTTTAAAATTCCCATTTCAATATTATTGATAGGTACTTTGACGTCATGCCGCCATCACTTTTATTGAATACTGAATATGCGATCAGTTTTACGATTCTATACGAGCTATAGTGACTGAAATATGCGATATTAGAAGGAATGTCTTTGTAATAAAATATACCTAAGTTAAATGAATGGAAGTGTGTATAAGTTTACATAGGTAGACAATCTTTTGAATGGGACTCTTATTTTTCATTTACAGCCATATTTATAAGCATTTTTAACGATTATTGGTTTGTTGTTGCTGTGTTAATCGATCGCGTATTTTAATTTTTTGAAGTGAAAACTTCTTTAGGCGCGTTTAGAGACTTTTGGTAGAAGGAAATGTTTCGGTTTCGCGTCACCGACATGCGACATGCTAACGGTAACAGTATACTGTAGCTATTCATAGTTTTAGGTTTTTTTTTACAGGTATTTTGTAAATATTATGTTGTGCCGTGGTTCAGTGGAAACATGTTAATAGCCTTCAATTTTTATATTAATAGATCAGCTGTAAGTTTCACGAACAGAATAAATTAAAATAACCATTTAATTATTCGCGTACCTCTAAGTTCTTATTGAGGGCCTATTTCACGATTTCCAAATAACTAGCTACGACCCGCGGTTTCACTTGCGTAGGCCGGGATAAAAAGTAGCCTGTGTGTACAGGGTAATTTCATCCAAATTGGTCCAGCCTTTTGAGCGTGAAGAAGTAACAAACATACAAACACACACTCACAAACTTTGTGTGATTAAGAGAAATAGTCACAGCCCGCCTACGCACTCAATACGGTCTACGCACACTCGCTACGCAAGTGCTACGAGTTTTCGCTACGCAAGCGCTACGAGTTTTCGTAGCCATTTCATCTACGTGGCTACGAAAACTCGAGCTGCAGGCTACTGTACAGAAGTTGACATATTGTTATGACGTCACCAAACACATAAATTCAAAAACATTCTCCACGACACTTTATTACGTCACAAAGTCGTCTTTATTCGGTACAGTGTAATATTTTTAAAATTCCCATTTCAATATTATTGATAGGTACTTTGACGTCATGCCGCCATCACTTTTATTGAATACTGAATATGCGATCAGTTTTACGATTCTATACGAGCTATAGTGACTGAAATATGCGATATTAGAAGGAATGTCTTTGTAATAAAATATACCTAAGTTAAATGAATGGAAGTGTGTATAAGTTTACATAGGTAGACAATCTTTTGAATGGGACTCTTATTTTTCATTTACAGCCATATTTATAAGCATTTTTAACGATTATTGGTTTGTTGTTGCTGTGTTAATCGATCGCGTATTTTAATTTTTTGAAGTGAAAACTTCTTTAGGCGCGTTTAGAGACTTTTGGTAGAAGGAAATGTTTCGGTTTCGCGTCACCGACATGCGACATGCTAACGGTAACAGTATACTGTAGCTATTCATAGTTTTAGGTTTTTTTTTACAGGTATTTTGTAAATATTATGTTGTGCCGTGGTTCAGTGGAAACATGTTAATAGCCTTCAATTTTTATATTAATAGATCAGCTGTAAGTTTCACGAACAGAATAAATTAAAATAACCATTTAATTATTCGCGTACCTCTAAGTTCTTATTGAGGGCCTATTTCACGATTTCCAAATAGCCACTACTCAACGAATAAATTCGAAAATAGAACAGAATTTGTTTAAAATTATCTGCCAAGTAAGTTAATAGGAACTAAATACAATACAATACGATTAAGTTTAGTATTCGGACATCGTGAAATAGGCCCTTAACCTACAAGTGACATTCAACATTAAGATATCAAGTACCTAGGTATATTTTTGGTGGGAGTGATATGTAAGTTCGAACGACGTTTTTGCGAAGGTCGCCATTTCTAAAAATTTTGCGAGTGGTACGCCAGTTCGAAAACTCATGAAATCGAAAATCGCTATAACGAATGACGTTATCGCGAAAAATTTTTCGAAATTTCGACCCCATTTCGAAAAATTTTGCAAGCAGTACAACAGTTCGGAAGTCATGGTATCGAAATCCGATGTTGAGTTAATTTGTCTGGGAATTGAACTCACGACCCCAATTAGACGAGACACAGAGAGCAAGGTTTTTTGATTTGGTTTGGAAAAAATAAAAAAAATAAAAAAGAAAGACAAATTAACTCAACATCGAACTTCGATACCATGACTTCCGAACTGGCGTACTGCTCGCAAAATTTCTCGAAATGGCGACCTTCGCGATAACGTCATTCGATATAGCGGTTTTCGATTTCATGAGTTTTCGAACTGGCGTACCACTCGCAAAATTTTTCGAAATGGCGACCTTCGCGATATCGTCATTCGAACCTATATATCACTCCCATTTTTGGTACAAACTAACAAATGTTATCCTCACTACATCTTACGAAGCAAAATATTAAGAATAACTTGAACCATCTTAGAAAAATGATTCCGTACAGAGCTGGCTCTGTTCCAATATTCCGATCCGATACTAAAATGTAATAGTTTTAGTTTACAAAAAACGCATTACAGATGAAAATAAAATCTTGGTTTAAGTACCCGTTTAAACTTTGTCTGCCGGTTCCTAAGAAAAACATTTGGAGAATTTTCAAAGTTAATATTTATGCAAAGAAAGAACATTTAGACAGTCTGCTCAGTGAGGATTTTTACAAGTGTTCTGAAGCTTTTTCTTTAGTATGTCTACTCTAGAACATCCTGAGCATCAGTCCTGCTTAAAAATATTAGCTAATCAGCAAATTAGCTAATATTTTTAACCGACTTCAAAAAAAAAGCAGGTTATAAATTCGACACGTATGTATGAAATATTATTGGAACTGCAATATATTCACATATTAACACTATACTAGTACTAAAGTAAATGACTAACTAAATATACCAATAAATACAAAAACAAAAGGACACTTAGGCGTCGAAGTACTCGTCCGCATCGATGTCATCCGGAAATGTCATCATTCACATATGATATTCTATTAGGGTTCCAAACAAAAATACAACATGGGTGTATTTATGTATGTCTGTATGTTTGTCCACGCATTTCTCCGAAACTATTATTTGGATTGCGACTATTTTTTTTTTCATTGGCTTATGACTTACCTACTTCAGCTTAGGGAACAGTGCAAGCTTCATCAAAATCGGTTAAGTAGTTTTCAAGATATGGACCAATACGTGTGTGACGGCCTGGCTTATTGATAGATCCCATTTTTTGAAAATGTAATATAGCCTATTACGGTGAAAGAATTTTTTAAATCGGGCAGGTAGTTTCGGAGCCTATTCAATGCAAACAAACAAACAATCAAATTTTTCCTCTTTATAGTATTAGTATAAATAAAGAAGACATAAGACTCGTATTTATAATCAAAGTAATTACTTGCTACTAAGTAATTTCATACTTGAGGGTAGAATTCTTAAGTAAAGAAAATGGTGACTATTACTTGGCTAAGAATTCTAAGCTTTGACAGTTCTAACTTCAAGCAATTACTAAACTATAGAAAGAAAATCATTGCTTGAGCAATTACTTTTAGTTAAGTAATTACTTTTACTTGACTATAAATACGAGTGTAAAAATAAAACTTTAAAAAGAGGTTTTACACTTCTTGTTGGCTCTAACAATACCTTCTTGACCCAAATGTATGGAATGGCTAATTATTTTTTCACGTTTAGGATGTTGGTCCCATGGAGAAAGTTGTTCAGTTTTATAGCCTGTATACTGGATCAAATGGTGATGATGAAAGTTATTTAAAACTGGATATTTACCATGTTTTTTTTTTATCAGATCTTCACCAAATTGTTATGAGATCAATTTAAAGTAACTATCTAACAAATAAAAATAAAACCGGTCAAGAGCGAGTCGGACTCGCGCACCGAGGGTTCCGTTCCGATTTCTGAAAGTGTGCGTGTGTGTGAAAAGTGTGCTATTTAGAGACATCGTTTTATTTTTCCTGTAATCTTTACATAAACTTCTATCACATAGAATAATTTCTGATTTTTATGTTTGCAAACTTCGGAGATAAGGGGGGGGAACGGTATTTTTTTTTACATTTTTCATCAAAACTTGAAAACTATGGGGCCTGAAAAAAAATTAAAAAAATGTTTGAGAATGTGCAAACAGCGCTCTTTCAAATGATACCCCACATGCCCTAGTAGCCCCACTTTGAATTTTTAAGACCCCCTTTCAGTCCCTGTTTCAAAAATAATATAAATATTTTTACTTTTTTGTTATTTGTAAAATAGTTGGGTAAACTTCATCTAATACTGATCCAAATTTCAAGTTGGTAGCATTAGTAGTTCTTGAGATATCCAGCTGTGACAGACAGACAGACAGACAGACCGACTGAGTCACACCATAAGGGTTCCTTTTTTACCATTTTGGTACGGAAAAGAAACATCGAAATCGGATCTTATAAGGCGATATCCAGTAGCCCCTTTTTGAAGGAAGTGTCATTCCAATCAAAAATCCCTGACGACAAAAAAAATATTATACTAAGTTTCGTGCAGATCGGTTATAAATACGACCTAGAGAAGTAGCAACAAACTGACAGAGGAAAGCAAATGCCAGACTGAAGCAGAGATGCTTCGCTCGCTCGGTCAAACAACTCTCAAGAAATTTAGCTGATTTTTCGGCACAAATAAACAAAGTCTGGTTAATCTAGGCGGAACCGTTAGTTTACAAAAAAAGAACTTCGAGTATTCAACAATAAAAATGAAAATTCCAGAGTTTATTAATAAAATCTGTAAAAAAAATTACAAACGAGGACATGAAAAATACCGCAGTACCTAAACGGTTTAACTATTTTTAGTAGATATAACTCTTAATTAATAACAACAAAGTTTGGGGTCCTCGTTGTTTGTGTTTGTTCCATGGAATGTGACCCTACTATAGGGGCCTGTTTCACGACAACCCGTCCGAACCGTGGTGGAGTGGTGATTAATGAAACTAAGGATACAATGCGACATAAAACCGTAAAATCAGTGAAGAATTTTTTGTTCATTCAAGTCTTGTAGGTATAAGAAGATACGCTTTGGGCTCAGTTCACATTTTCCATTTTCTAAATATAAATGAGTATTTAAATAAATAATAAATAAATAAATATCCTTGGACATTTCACACAACGCCATCTAATCCCAAGCTAAGCAACCTAATGCTTGTGTTATGGTAACGAGATGGCTGATAAACTACTTATATACATTTTTTTTTTAAATAAATATATATATAGATAGAAAAACACCCAGGCTCGAAACAAATACTTGTAGGTCGTACAAATATTTGTTCCGTGCGGGAATCGAACCCGCGACATGCCGCGCAGTAGTCAATCGCTGAAACACTGCGCCAACCGTGTCGTCAATTACTTGGTTTTGATTAATGAAATATTAATGACGCAATAATGGTGTGTATAGATTCGCGGCGGTAATCACTTTCCAAGTTTCCAACGTCAACGATGATAGTGTAATTGTACATATGCACTTAAAAAGTTAAATTAGTCATTCTTATCCTACAAGTGGCGTCATTACCGACGTAGTTAATAACAGGTGGGCCAAAAGAGGTCATCCGATGTTGTTTGGCTCTTATTTTTTTTCTAAATGAAAAACTTCGATTCTGTTTTTTGATTATGTTTATTTGAACCTTTAGAATTTTATTGTTCAAGTCAAGAAGATGATATCGGCCAAATGGGTGCCGTCACAATTGATTGCCATACGGGCTCGTTTTATGGCATTTTTCATCACTTCGGCGACAACTTCGGGTGACAGATTCTCGCACTCGTGTCGAATGTTGTCCTTGAGGGCTTCCAGGGTCTCAGGCTTGTTCACGTAAACACAAGGCTTCAAAAAACCCCACAAAAAAGTTTGGAACGGTTAAATCGGGCACACGTCAGTGCAAATCACTACACTTCATTTCTTAACATTTCTTCAATAGACACGATTATTCCGCGTTCTTGGTTAGTGTATCGCTCCATGGCTTGTTCACTTGTATTCTACATCTGTCTAGTCCACAAATGTCAAAACAGATTTGACATTGGCCGCCATTTGCAAAAATAAGAGCATAGAGCAATAGGGTGATTTCTTTTGGCCCACCCTGTATAAACATTTCTCTAAATCCTAACCAAGAATACATTTCAATCGCAAAGTCTTGGCAGTAACTTAGCCGTATAATCCGTCGATTTGATCAGACATTTGAAACAAAAACATCGAAGGCTGCAGTTTCAGACAGTTTTATCGTCTGCCACGATGAAGAAGGCCATAGATTTCACTTGAGAACTTGTTTTAATGTTGTACGTGGTAGTGCTCGGGGTATCAGTGTTAGGTAATAGAAGTGTGTGAGTACTAGGGCGGCAGATGTGTTAGAAGATTGTACGAGTACATTGCCCAATGTGTTGGTGTAATTTTTAGGGTTCCGTACCAAACTAGTAAAAAGTAACCCTTATGGTGTCACTCAGTCTGTCTGTCTGTCTGTCTGTCTGTCTGTCACAGCTGGATATCTCAAGAACTACTAATGCTATCAACTTGAAATTTGGAACAATATTAGATGACGTTTGCCCAACTATTTTGCAAATAAGAAAGACACAAATAGTAGATTATGCACCGAGGGGCTAAAGTGGTGTCTTATGTCACGGGCGTCATATTGAATCTCGAGCGCAATGAAGGATTCGGGATTTAACTCCCGAGCGCAGCGAGGGAGTTAAGAGTTTAACTCACGAGCGAAGCGAGGGAGTTAATACAAGAATCCTGAATGCAGCGAGGGATTCAAGCTAGCCCAAGGCAAAGACACCTTTAGCCCAGAGGAGGATACTCTACTTTTTACACCTACTGTGAGAAAATAATAGCCATAGTACGAAAAACAAAGTATTTATTAAATAAACAAACAGTAAGAATAACATATTTAGAACTAGTTAGTTATATGCACTTACATATTAATTGAAGTTAATGGTAACATTTGAGACATTAGTCCAGTTGTGCAAAGATAAAGTTAAGTTTTTATTTGGTACGTTTATAGATGTTGATGTGTAATTTAAAAAAAAAAAAAACTTGAGAGGTGTCAAGGGACACCCGGATGGAACAAAGTTCCTGTCGATTAATTAGTGAAGGAATTGTAACAAAATTTTATTTTTATACTTATCATCATCATCATCATCATCATCATCATCATCATCATCATCATCATCATCATCATCATCATCATCATCATCATCATCATCATCATCATCATCATCATCATCATCATCATCATCATCATCATCATCATCATCATCATCATCATCATCATCATCATCATCATCATCATCATCATCATCATCATCATCATCATCATCATCATCACCAGCATCATCATCATCATCATCATCATCATCATCATCATCATCATCATCACCATGTTCCTTTCGATTAATTAGTGAAGGGATTGTAACAAAATTTTATTTTTATACTTATCATCATCATCATCATCATCATCATCATCATCATCACCATCATCATCATCACCATCATCATCATCATCACCATCATCATCATCATCATCATCGCGACACCACACTGTTCAATGCGAAATAGAAATGAAAATATCTGGCTTGCTTTCTATAAGAGAGAGAGAGAGAGACAGACAGAGAAACATGCGCACGCCGCACGGCTTACAATAGCTACCTATAGCAAAAAGTGTCGTGACAACTTTTCGTGAGACTTTTTTCCGTCTAGCCCCCTTTCACAACGCGCGATAAGGAACTTCGTTCCAAAATTTAAAAAAAAAATTTAAAAAAAATGAAAAATGGTTCGTAGTTATCTAATTATTCTTACAATATTATGTCTTCGAAAACATGGCAACGATATGAAGAAGCAGTCGTTATGATTTTGTAGGAAATCGAGAATATCATCCACGCGTAGTAAGGGTTTCGAGAATAGCTTTCCTCTTTCTGGCACCAAAAGGTGTTTGTTAGTACTATACTGCCAATTTAGCTGAGCATGTGAGATTCCAAATTCAAATCACATTATTGACCAGCGGGTCATAATGAAATCCAGTACAACTTTATTGACCGGCTGTGCCCCCGGCCACTAATGACTCACTTTAGGTTAAGGTTGCTTGACATATAATTTGACATTTTCGAGCAGGTGGTGTGAAAAATACATATGTTTTTTTAGCAACAGGGACTGAAAGGGGGTCTTGAAAATTCGAAGTGGGTTCACTAGGTCATGTGGGGTATCATATGAAAGTGCGCTGTTTGCACATTCTCAAACATTTTTTTTTCTTCTTTTTAGGCCACTATGCGGCCTATTCGACTATTTCGACTTTTGATGAAAAATGTTTTAAAAAATACCGTCCCCCCCCTATCTCCGAAGTTTGCAAAGAGAAAAATCTGAAATTATTCTATGTGATAGAAGTTTATGTATAGATTACAGGAAAAATAAAACGATGTCTCTAAATAGCACAGTGTTTCAGAAATCATCAACAAAAATTACATATAAATGATGGTACGGAACCCTCGGTGCGCGAGTCCGACTCGCTCTTGACCGGTTTTTTGTTATTATGAGTACGGCCATATTTTGAGTATAAGTAATTACTTTTAAGTTAAAATTAATTTGTTCTTTACTTTATTTAATTTGGCCATTAAAACAGAACATAAACGATGTCATGATAGCTTAGATACTAAAGTATAATTCACATCTGACGAAGAAAATTCGCGACAATGCGCGAAGGCTTCGCTAGAACTTTGCTCCTTTTCTCTCCTATCTACAATAACTTCTGAAGTTCCGATTCAAGGAATAGGGGCAGTTGTCATCAAGAAACTGTTGTGTTTGTGTACAGTCCGCAACGACATTTCAGTTCGGACACAATAGAAA
Organism: Cosmia trapezina; assembly: GCA_905163495.3. Classification (NCBI taxonomy): domain Eukaryota; kingdom Metazoa; phylum Arthropoda; class Insecta; order Lepidoptera; family Noctuidae; genus Cosmia; species Cosmia trapezina. Next base: position 22,918,249 of record LR991037.1, read on the forward strand.
ACTGCTTTCAATTCGTTAGTAGGGGCTAGGTCGCGATTGTGTTTAAATTATAAATGTTTGGCGCTCACAACTCTAAGTTTGGGTCGTTAAAGCCGCCGGTCATCCGTGCTGACTACGTGACGCCGTGACGCAATGACGCCGTGACAACTTGCCGCGACGTGAATGGTGCTTTAGGGTTAATAAATTATGTGACGCAAATCCTAACTAATATTATAAATGCGATAGTGAGTTTGTTTGTTTGTTACGCTTACACACTAAAATCGCTGAACGGATTTAGATGAAATTTGGCATACGTGTAGACCATTGACCTGGATTAGGACATAGGATACTTTTTATCCAGGTAGTACACACGGCTACACATCAAGCTATACATTTCCAGTTTACACTGACCTCTCATTGTAAGGAAATCCTAAACAATGCGAGATCAGCTTATACTGAATAAGTATAGCTTGATCTGTAGCCGTGCGTACGTGCCCGTGGAGTAATTTCCGACATGCACGTGGGTAAAGCCGCTGCAAGAACTAGTATCTGATGGTTTGTGGCACATCAATTACACACAAGGTTGTTATTCTTTTCCCGACTGCGGCGAAGCCCAAAAGAAGGGTTATGTGTTTAACCTGTATTTATTATTCTAAACGTGTCCTGCCCTATCATTGGTGACTACAGACGTCAATGCCTGTAGTCACCCATTCCCTAAAGTAACCGTCATGAGAAGCTATAAATTTTGTAAACAAGTGTTCAGGAGTTCACAACATTTGGACCAACAAAAAAAATTAATTTGTTTAAGATTTAATAAATTATTAAGTAACAAATATTAATTAACATATTATATTATTTAAGAATAATTATTCGTCAGATTCAGATGTTTCCATTTCTGTGTCAGAATCAGTGACATGTATCACGAAGCTGTCTACAGTTTTATCAATCATCTACAATAACAAATAAAATTAACGCAACAATTAAAGTAACAACAATAAAAAAGTGATAACGAAACAATAGGTAGCAAAATTAACAATAACAACCCAGATCCGCGATATATGCAAAGCAATGAAACAAACTCGTACGCATTCGAAACTCGAATGACGCGTTTATTTCAAAATGGCGTCCCGATACTTTACAATCCCTGCGACGGACGCGTTCCGGTACCAAGAAACACAAACGATAGCGCTTTGCGTCGTTAAAATATGATCCGACTAAATTAAATAGGTTGTTACTTTCATATCACCCGTCTATATTTCATGTCGATTGAATATGGTTAATTTATTATTATCTCGCAGTATAAAATGTTTACTTAGTAAAAGATGATTGTTTACATCATTTATAGCTTCTCGTGACGGGTACTTTAGACTAGCATATAAAAGACAAGCTTTTGTTAAGGAAAAGTATTGTCAACTATTAGGGTTCCGTACCTCAAGGAAAACCGGAACCCTTATCACTTCGTTGTCTGTCTGTCTGTCAGTCTGTCAATGCCCTTTTACTTAGGAACGCGTGGAGGTATCAAGTTGAAATTAATATCAAACACGTAGGTCGGTCTCTTGGAGCTCTAAAAAATCAAGCTTCTAATGTAAGTAACGCAATAAAAATAGGTCCATTGCGACATACTTTGGTATTCGCAAGTAAATCAAAAAGTATATGGTAGGTTACCTAGAATCATGAAATTTGGCAAGAAGTAAGGTCTCGCAGCACAAATAAAGGAAACAGTCCGAAAATTGTTAATTTGTAATTTTATCACATTTTTTTTTTGGGATTATTGTACAAACTTAAAGCACTAAACTTGTAACTTGTATGTTTGTATTTAAATTGCAGTATGGGAGAACATGTTTTTCAACTATAATGTTAAGTTTGTTTTTGGGATAAATTCTTTTCAACTACGGGAACCCTTCGTTGTGCGTGGTCCGACACGCACTTGGACGGTTTTTTGAATAATATAGCATTTCGTCTAAACTCAACTGTCTGTTCTAACTAGAAAAACTAAAAAAAAAAAAAAAAAAAAAAAAAAAAAAAAAAATGAAATGAAATATCGGGAACTCAAATACAATACAACATGGTAAATATCCCGTTTGTGTTAATAATAATTCATCACTAGGTATATTGTTGACATCAAATTGCAAAAACAAAACATCTAAAAAATTCCACTGGGATATAATATGCTCGGTATTTGACAACCAACGCTTTCAGTTGGTTGGTTTGGTTCCCAAATAACTTTAGGCCGTTTATACATTAACCTTATTGGAAAAACTGCTGATTGTTGACGGATTATTAAGGGGATACATCGATAATTTTGTGTTTTTAAAATTCGTATAAAACCAAATGTATGTGGATAAATCATTTGGATTTTCCATATGTGTTATTTGACTATATTTTCTACTGCTGTACTAAAACCGAAACACGATTACCTACTTGAAATTGTTCTATAGAAAAAAAATCGAAAGTGGCACCGTCTATTTTCTGTTTTATACGATTATTCGTAAACAATTCCTTATTGTGAAGTAAAATTTGCTTTAAAGGGAAGGTATTTAAATATGTTAAGCTAAAAATTGATTTAAGTATAGCATTTTGTCATAAATCTACATATAAACGAAGCGCTTTTAAACTCCGGCGCGCGTGAGAGTCATATTCATATCTTTATCTGCATTCCATAATGTTTCCGAAGGTGTTACAAAGGCTTAAAGCTACGCTACGGTACAATTGCGGACCCTGTAGGCACAGCAAAAAGTATAAAATTTGAATTCAATTAAAATTAAAATCTGTAACAAAAATAAAATAAAAATAAAGTAAAATAAAATTAGAAAACAAATTAACAATAATCAATTTTTAAATTTGTCGTAAATATCCTCTTAATGTAAAATCATTCGTCTGTCGCTTTCAACATTTTTCCGATAACTAACCAATCAGCTCTGTTAACTTTGAAAGGAAATCGTTCCGCGCATTGAAAATTATTTTCATTGCGAACGTAATCGTGTTGGTGTTTGTTTCGTTTTTCATTATTTTGCTTAATTTTTTGGCTTAATGTCTTTGTGTGAAAAAGAGCAATTTGTATTGGTGCTATTTGCTTGTAGATGTTGTAAAAGGCATTGATCAATGTTATGATATTTTTTCTTTCTCCTTTACTTCAAAACAAAATTGATCCTGAATCTTTTTCTTTTCTTTTTTTTTATCTTTCCTTCTTTTTTTTCTTTTTGCTTTCCTTTTTTTCTTTTTTTATTTCTTTTTATCTTTTTTTTTCACGATGTCTAAATATGATGCCACTACTTACCGAATAAATTCTAAAATTTAACAGAATTTGTATGAAATGATCTGGCAAGTACGAGTAAGTTACTAGGAATTAGTCATAGGTGGTAAACAAGCCCTTAATCTAAGATCCCAAAAAAAACACACGCACATAAACCTACATGGGCACAATGTCAGAAGCTGGGTGGTGGTCGTGGTAGCCAATTGGTCGTTTAAGAAGAAGAGCCAGCAAGATACTCCATCACGGTTCTCCTCTCGCATGTCAAAAAGTCAACGTCCGGATCGCCAGGAATCCGTAAAATATTGATGACACAAATCTCAATGAAATCAAAATCTCAAACTCGCATTAGTACGAGTATGTTACCCCATGCTCCCTACCTTGAGCTCCCAAAAACAGCTCCGTCATGGGGGGTCAATCCCCATATCGATACATACGGATAAATTGTCTGTCGTGACAAGAATCAGAAATCGGGAGATAAGTGGGGATGAAGAAGGAAACTGGCTCTTAACACGTGAAGTATACAGGGTGGCCGGAACATTGACGTCCAAAAATAAAATTTCGGTCCCTCGTATCGTGGGGTATTCGAATCACCCCCATGTATGTTCCGCGACTTTTCATAGTTTTCGAGTTATGAATTTTTTTCTGAATGTTTGAAAATTTTCGACCTGACCAACCTAAAAAAATTCAAAAAAAAAAAGTAGAGGGTTTTATCGAGTTTCTTTTTTTGCAACTGAATTTTCATAAGTAGTACTTTTATGCATAAAATAATCAGCTTCGTAACTGTGATGAAAGTTATGAAAATGTTGATCTAAAGGGAAAAATTTACGTTCGGTAAATTATGACTCAAATTTTCAACTTTAAATTAAAAATCTTAACAGGTGACTTCATAATTCCTAAGTAGGCTTCAAGAATGCGCCAAACTCTCAGCTTTCATAATCATAAAAAAAATGAAGTACTTAATAGGGCTACTTTGTTTAAAATCGGCCTTCAAAGACAGCGAGGTGGAAAAATTCTTAAAATTACCCATCTGAGTAATTATTTTTTTTTGGCTATTTTCTCGTTCCTAAGGTTAATTAATGATAAGAATACTGAAAACTAACCAACAAATAGTTTCAGAGTTGGGTAAGAAAAGTTTTACGTAAAAAGTGGTTTTGAATAAAACACAGATGATAATGTGAAAAAAGTACTTAATTTATTTTTAACATTTACAAAAGGTTTTCAAAGTGGCCACCACCAGCAGCAATACACATTCTACACCTACGTAAGAAATTGTCTGGCAATCGTCTAAAAGCGTCTCTGTTCTCTCTCACAACACGTTCAGCTTCTGCAATCAACTGCCTCAGCTCTTGTTCACTTGAACAGTCTCGGGCGTATGCTATTTCCTTGTAATAGCCCCAAATAAAGAAATCGATGGGGTTGAGATCAGGTGAGCGTGGAGGCCACCTAATTGGTCCGCTGCGTCCGATCCATCTGTTGGGGTATGTTTCATCTAAGTAATTTCGGACCTGGGTTGCATAGTGACACGGGCGCCGTCATTTTGCAACACCATGGTTCGTCTGAGTTCGAGATTCACATCTGCCAGCAACAATGGAAGTTCATTTTCCAAAAAGTTTTTGTATGTTTCTCCATCAAGTCTGGACGGCAGTTCAAACGGACCAATTAGTTCGCCATTGAGGATACCAGACCACAAGTTAACGCTGAAGCGATGTTGAAATGTCGAAGCTCTCACTTCGAGTGGATTTTCATTCGCCCACGTGTGGTAATTATGAATATTGAATATAATGTGGTTAGTTTTCAGTATTCTTATCATTAATTAACCTTAGGAACGAGAAAATAGCCAAAAACAAATAATTACTCAGATGGGTAATTTTAAGAATTTTTCCACCTCGCTGTCTTTGAAGGCCGATTTTAAACAAAGTAGCCCTATTAAGTACTTCATTTTTTTTATGATTATGAAAGCTGAGAGTCTGGCGCATTCTTGAAGCCTACTTAGGAATTATGAAGTCACCTGTTAAGATTTTTAATTTAAAGTTGAAAATTTGAGTCATAATTTACCGAACGTAAATTTTTCACTTTAGATCAACATTTTCATAACTTTCATCACAGTTACGAAGCTGATTATTTTATGCATAAAAGTACTACTTATGAAAATTCAGTTGCAAAAAAAGAAACTCGATAAAACCCTCTACTTTTTTTTTTGAATTTTTTTAGGTTGGTCAGGTCGAAAATTTTCAAACATTCAGAAAAAAATTCATAACTCGAAAACTATGAAAAGTCGCGGAACATACATGGGGGTGATTCGAATACCCCAAGATACGAGGGACCGAAATTTTATTTTTGGACGTCAATGTTCCGGCCACCCTGTATTGTGTTGCGTAGCACGTTAACGCTGATGTAAGGGCGTTTGAGAGTTATGTTTATTTATCTTGAGGGATGTTACTCATTATTGATGAAGAGTAGTTGGTGTCAGAGATTTTAGTACACGGGAATATTTCACGATGTCCGAATAGCCACTACTTACAAAATGGAAAAGAATTTGTATGAAATGCCAAGTAACTTAATAGGAACTTAACCGTAGGTGGTGAAACAGGACCTTAAGCTCGTATTGAAGAACTTTATTGAAGTCTCAAGCATTACTTAAAATAAGACTAGTTTCTAGATTACGGCCCACTCCCTCTCACTGAGAGGAGGCCTGTGTCCAAGCAATGGGAATATTATAGGCTGATTATGATTATGCTTATGCAAATGGCTTTAAACTAGTTTTAAGATAATGATAAATAATATAAAATGGGACCCCGATTGGCTCCCGTTTTCTAAAAACATGATGAGATGACTTTTCGGAAGAGTTAGTAGATATTTTCAGTTTAACCTTCAGTATTTATTTATTTATTTATCTACTTACATTTACCATTACAGGATATAACCCAATGCGGTAAATGCGCTTATCCTAACTAATCTAAGTTAACATCTATAACTAATTATATATAATGCATTCCTTGTAAATTCACTCAGAGAACAACAGAATAAGTCCGTCTCAATCGCTATGAGGTTGAGTTGAGGTTGAGTATATTTAACCACTTTAAATATAAGTTTACGTCGAAACTACAGATATAGACTTTTTTTTTATAGGACTAGAATTATAATAGACATTCCATAGAATTTTTTATGTAACTTATATTTGTTAAAGCAAAAGTTGTTGCGCCAGGGAGCATGACGTGTATATTAGCTACAAACTTTAATTATTTTTATACCATTCCCCATCTAAAAAGCTTATTTTATTCACTGAAAACAGTGAATAAAAAGCACTTTTACTCACTGTTTTGATGTTTGAAAATGGAACATACCAATGTATTCGACCACAGATTTAGAGTACCTAGGCTAGATCCGGCATGTTATTAGATAGTATGAAAACCGAAAGTGTCATCTTTTTTATACCTACGATAACTTCACCCCAGTCATTTAGTGATGTGCTCAGAGTAAACAGAATTGTTTCAATCGCTAAGCGTCACTGAGCTAACAGACTTTTTTTAGTACGAACAGACGAACATGCAGGGCACGCTTGGTCGTGGCTTGCCCTATCTAGTGTAAGTGTAATCTGTGTATTCGACCTATATTGATGTGTTCTAAATTCAATTTGATTGGTCGACATTTTCGACAAGGAGTTTAGCATTAGAATGAAAACTGTTTTGTGTTCTTTGCTGTCCTTAGTAAATTGGCGCTATTTTGAATACTGTAAGTTGTACGAACACAAAGTTTAGTGTTACTTTAATCTATAATTTTGTGTTTGTTTAGTGTTGTTCTAATCGATTAAAAATGCATTCTAGTGATGAAGATGTTTTAACACCTTAGTTTATGAAAGAGAGGGCGGCCGATATAGTGGAATACTTGCTACCCAAAAAATCACGGCTGGTTTACATCAAAGCCAATTTAACTTTCCTTTTTCTTCATTAAAATTATGTCTATTTTCACTTAAATCTTTCTTTTTCTCGTAGTCATGGTATAAAGTATAGTATGCAACTCTTGAATAAAACGGATTTATATCGAGGGCCATGAATCACTCGCGTCGCTCAGGATTCTAACACTTGAATCACTCGCTACGCTCGTGATTCAATTATCATGAATCACTCCCTACGGTCGTGATTCAATCGTTAGAATCCTTCACTAGCTCGTGATTCATCTATGGCCCTCGCTTTAAATCCGTCCTTTATTCACTAATTGCATAATATACTATTATACCATTCCCCATCTAAAAAGCTTATTTTATTCACTGAAAACAGTGAAAAAAAGCACTTTTACTCACTGTTTTGATGTTTGAAAATGGAACACACCAATGTATTCGACCACAGATTTAGAGTACCTAGGCTAGATACGGCATGTTATTAGATAGTATGAAAACCGAACGTGTCATCTTTTTTATAACTTCACCCCAGCCATTTATTGATGTGCTCAAAGTAAACAGAATTGTTTCATTCACTAAGCGTCACTGAGCTAACAGACTTTTTTTTAGTACGAACAGTCGAACATGCAGGGCACGCATGGTCGTGGCTTGCCGTATCTAGTGTAAGTGTAATCTGTGTATTCGACCTATATTGATGTGTTCTAAATTCAATTTGATTGGTCGACATTTTCGACAAGGGGTTTAGCATTAGAATACAAACTGTTTTGTGTTCTTTGTTGTCCTTAGTAAATTAGCGCTATTTTGAATAAGTACTGTAAGTTGTACGAAAACAAAGTTTAGTATTACTTTAATCTTTAATTTTGTGTTTGTTTATTGCTGTTCTAATCGATTAAAAATGCATTCTAGTGATGAAGATGTGTTAACACCTGAGTTTATTATATGTCTATTTTTACTTAAATCTTTCTTTTTCTCGTAGTCATGGTATAAAGTATAGTATGCAACTCTTGAATAAAACGGATTTATATCGAGGGCCATGAATCACTCGCGTCGCTCAGGATTCTAACACTTGAATCACTCTGATTGAATCACTCCCTGCGGTCGTGATTCAATCGTTAGAATACTTCACTAGCTCGTGATTCATCTATGGCCCTCGCTTTAAATCCGTCCTTTATTCACTAATTGCATAATATACTATTATCCTTTGCGTGAGTTGTTTTTTTTACTGCCGAATATAGGTCTTGCCCTGTGGACCATTAGAAACGGTTCCGTTTTTTTTTGCAAAAAGTGTTAAGAGGACTATTACATTTTGACAGTGATTTTTGAGCCAACTTTGGCATTCTTATGCTAAGAAACTGAAAAACTTCGACAACTTTGACTTAATGAGTGGTGGAGAATAGTTATTAGTACTGTTTATAGCGGCCTCGCTTTTCGCAATTTTTTCTTATTCCAAAATTCCGAAGCAAGTTTTTCATAAAATACGCGACTGCATTTTTTCGTGCTCGTGGATTGAACTACTGCATAAGAAAATTAAATGAAAAATATATAATAATATCTCTTAAATAGTGGTTTAGTTTATAGAGGCCTTAGAATTTTCAAATAAATATAGAATAACTATTAAAAAAATATCATTCAAAACCATTTAAAACTACTAAAAACGCTTAGGATTAACTGTAAATTTCTCCTCACTACATTAATATTATTACGTAACATTCATACCAGAATAAACGTTAGTTCATGAGAAATTAAAATTTCATAATTTAAATTAGACTCAACATGAACGTAATTACAACTGCCAAATTGCTACATAATGCGATGCGCCACCGTGCTACACAAACTGCAGAACGCAATTTTGTGATAGGCCTCTTAATTAGCGCACAAACGGATTCTTTTGCTACCATCTCTATTAATCCGTATTATGGAGTTTAAATGCAACTGTCAACGACAACTGCAATTAAACTATGTACTTACGAGAAACAAATCCTTACAATAAACACTCTATTTCCCTATCAGAACAGTTCCTACGTCCCCGATGATCCACCAAAACATCCCAAACAGTGGCAATTAAAAGTTCACCTGAACACAACTAGTTAACAACAACTAGGTAAAACATATAGCTACACTATTGATCTAACTTTGTTCGCTTTCGTTAATCAACAAGACATCGGCTAAAGCTGCTGGAAGCGATCTGTGGCTATAGTACCCGCTGTACTTTTGAACTTGACCTTGAGGCTTCCAGAAAGATCTATTTTCAACGCGCTAGGCAACACTACTCAATATCTTCTAGTCCCACATACCACAGTATCTCAAGACGAAAGTGTTTGACCAGTACGTGTTGCCAGTGAAACGTGGTCTATAGGCCTTAGAAGGCTAAAAGTCATCCAAAGGCCAATGGAGAGGGCAATGCATAGCTACATGATCGAATCAAAATGAAGAGATCCGCAGGAGAACTAAGGTAACCGACATAGCCCGAATAATTGCCAAACTTAAGTGGCAGTGGGCAGGGCACATTACTCGCAGAAAGATGGTCGATGGGGCCGAAAGGTTTTGGAGTAGCGACCGCGTACTGGAAAACGTAGCGTTGGAAGGCTTTTCAGAAGGTGGACCGATGACCTTGTGAAAGTCACAGGAATTCGCTGGGTGCGGGAAGCACAGAACCGCACTAAGTGGCGGTGCTTGGGGAGGCCTATGTCCAATGAACGTCTTTCAGCTGAAATGATGAATGATGAGGTACCATTGCCGTTCAGCTGAAATGATGAATGATGAGGTACCATTGCCGTTCTAGTTTAAAGGGTGAGTATTGGTGAAATCACAGACCCATGAGCATTTACTTTGGTATTGGTGGGTTAAGACGGCTTACATCGTATTCATTCATTCATATGTATTAATGGGATTTTTGAACACTTTGTTTATTTTACAAAATAATATTGAACGCCAATTAAAAGGCCACTTCCATTGAACAATATCGTTGTAACCACAAAGTACAAACTTAAGCTCATTGGCTCCGCGAAGTAGTGACGTCACGCTGAGCCCCCGATCCACGAGAGATAATTAACGACACCTCCACTCATTACTTTTTATATGTTTTGTAGCTATTAGTGGGAATTATTGTGTGTGTTTACGGGATTCTTGAGTAATGCATGAACTTCAATTGATTGCACTATTTTCACTCTCTTGTGTAATAATTTTTCGAGTGCTTCTTGTATCTAAAAGGAAGCACTCGAAATATTACAACGGCAGAGTAAAGGAGGCTTACGCCCATAGAAATATTTTAAAAAAAATCGGTATTGTGTTTCCAAAGTAATTATGTCAATTTATAGTTTATAATTCGAATTTTACGATATGAGAGTAGATAAAATAGATAAAAAGATTCGTAGTATGTTACTTACTAAGAAGAGCTTGAATATGTTTTGTATAGTCTACTTCGCGTGGCTGAAATTCACATTATTATTAACATACAATTTACATTATCGGCAAAATTAAACAATGCAACAACGGAGAAAAGTTTCTTTTAACCCAGCCCCAAGATATTCAAAGCAGTTTACTTACCTACATACACATAGCCGTCAATTCACGACGGTGCGAGATACGGCCCCCAGTGACACGTTAGATTGTGCCCACCAATTCCCCCCATAGGAATTGCGAGTTAAGGGGAAGCTACTCGAAAGGAATTTAAAATTCAGATTCGTGGTTTGCAAATATTTTGCGGATTCGAGCAGGTCTGATGGGTTTGGAAGAATGAGTTGAACTTTTTTTAAATAAAATAAAAATTCTAAAACGTTTAAATACTTATCACAAAATTAAATAGGTACTTTAAAATGTCTACCTAAGCTACATACTTACAATTAAAATTCTGGCTATCTCGCGGAGGCCTCGCTAGGTTTTTAATATTTTCCCTTGTAGTCTTGCCAACACGAAAAAGTCAAATAAGCCGGAACAACACACACCAAACTCGCCTTGTAAGTATCTAAAACGTAAAACAAGTGTCGCATTTTGTTCCCTCTCTCGCTCACACGGGAAACTTAAAAAAAAAATTGAAAAGATGGTTTTTTGAAAAATGTAATCAATTATTAATAAATAATATTAATTTAATAGGTAATTATTAAAAACACATTTCTATTGTGTTATCTAATAAACTCAGCTCATTAACACTCGTATTTATAGTCAAGTAAAAGTAATTACTTCAGTCGAAGTAAATGCTCAAGCTCAAGTTAGAACTGTCAAAGCTTAGAATTCTTAGCCAAGTAATAGACACCATTTTCTATCCTTAAGAATTCTACCCTCAAGTATGAAATTACTTAGTAGTAAGTAATTACTCAAGTTACTTTGATTATAAATACGAGCCTTATGATGATTTTTGAGATGACTTAAATAAATGCCACAGTAAAAATGTGTTTTTAATAATTACCTATTAAATTAATAATATTTATGAATAATAATTATTGATTACATTTTGCATAAAAATCTGGTCCCCTCACTCGCAGAGGTGACAAAATGTTGTATTTTGTCACCTCTGCGAGGCCTCTTAAATAAATACAAAACAACTGTCTTCGATAACCATCTACCCATCAACACCGCCTTAACGTAACCACAATATTTGGCAGCACCTCACACAAATGAAGGGTGTCACAGAAGGAGCGCCTCACCAACCACTGATTTGTGACTCGTATTTAATTGGAACCTGACGCTGCGTGTGCGTCACGGCGTCAATACTTAAGGCTTGTCCGTCGCAAAAAGCGCGGTCACTGTTGGACTGCATAGAAAAGAAAGAGAAGCGTGATGACACAACGCTTGCAAAATATGAAGTAATTATTGATTTACAAAAAATCTGTTGATTAAACTAAAAAAGTAATGACAAGAAATCATTCCTTATTAGTTTGTAAAGAACTGTATAAAGGAGATTGTCAACTTCGGTCCAAGTGTGTTGCAGATGTACATTGTAATTTAAATGACAGGTGTCACCGAGTACAACATTTTTTATTATGGCAGTAAAAAAAAATATTCCAGAGGAATCGACAATTTTGCATGTGTAAAAAAAAAGTAGTAGTCTTTTTAAAAATAGTAAAAAGTGTGAAAGAAGAAAGAAAAAGAAGAAAAAAATTTTGTTTTATTTATTTTTGTTACCAACATAGACAGAAGTGATTATAGCTACTATTCTTCATCGATAACGTAATCTAAAAACTCTGCTGGGCGGTTAATATTATCCTCGTGCTTGGCCCACCCCAGAAACCATACTACACACATTATGTGGGCGCAGCAGCACAGTGTGCGTTTCCCTACAGGACATGTGCAGTAATAATGTTTAATACGATTTAATGCTTGCTCACTTTCGTTAATCAATATATAGCTGTAATATACTTTGGAAGATGAATACCTGCTGCTTATTTTTATTCTCAAAAACCATACACTGGTTTCGATAATGTTATAATTAGATATATCGTTCAATTGATCAGTATCGCGATAGACTTCAATTGTATAAATGCCATGCCGCACATGTTCGCCGTATTAGCTCCTTGCCAACTTCAATTGACCGATTTCTGTATTGAGTAAAGGGTAGGTAGGTATAGCGGAGCAAATGTATCGCGCGCCGTTGTAGGTCTGCAAAATCGAACTTTCGTGAGACCTTTAACCCTTTATTTTTACAGTTAATACACATATACCAAAGTCAATACCTTCCGGGATATTTTTTCTTGCTACCGTAATAAAATGTTGTACTGGTTGAGACCTATCATTTATGGTACAATTCATAACTGCAACACACTTGGACCAGCACCCCTTGTAAAACTGACAAACACTTTTAGTGAAAACTGTAGGAGTAATATGGTAACAACTCGAAAAAATAGACCGAAATAGACCTGGATTTAGGTTTTTTTTCCTTAGTTCTATAAACTAAAATAGATTTCGGGACACATGAAATCACTTCTTATGTATTGTAGATTACTGTGTATTTCTTTATTTTGTATGTATATTATTACTGTGTTTTCTATCAGAAAGATGCTATAGTTATTGTAAAAAATGCTTACAAAGTTACTTAGTTTCGCCGTATTTTAGGAAGGAGCAGCCTTAATGGAAACGTTCCCTTTTCCGTTATTCACATGTTTTGTTGCCACTGACAGGTTACTGATAAGAGTCCTGGAAAATGGCTTGTACAGTCAGCAACAAAAGTCGATTAACACTTGAGTTTTCTAAATCTTAATTATTGAAAAAAATACTTCATTAAAATCGGAACAGATGTAAATTTTAAAGAAAATGAACTATTATCTAATAAATTAAATGCTAAAAAGCGTGTTATCGTATCATTTTGTGTTAATTTAGATGATGTCAAAAAGTAACAGTGTTAACCGACTTCTGTTGCTGACCGTACCTAGTTGAAGCGTGTATTTGTTTTGATTTACTGAGTTGAGTTATTTAGTAGCGTGTGTTATATTTGATAATTATTTTTATAATTTTTAGCACTATATTTTTAAGTATTAAGTAAAATTGAGATTACCTTGATTCCGGAAATTGGTTCGGTGGTGATTTAAACCACCTTTAGATATTTCATGTTGGTATTATTACTATCTGTCACATTTACGAAGTTTGGAACTAATGTAGAAGTATCTAATTTGACCAGTTATTGTGTTTGTAAAATATACCACTCTGAACTTGTAAAAATCGTATAGATATTATTACTGTAAATAATTACGTAATATTTAATAGTACTTGTACTATGATTTAGAATTTATATTGTTATTTTAATATAATAAGCTGTTTCAAACGATTGGTACAATTGTGTCGTTGATATTTTAGATGGCGGTAAATATACGATTGGTACAATTGTGTCGTTGATATTTTAGATGGCGGTAAATATAGAGTCAGTTGTTGGTTCACGAATATAACAGGGGGAGCTCTGAGTATTTGGACACATTCTTGATCCAGAAGTTGACCAGAACAGAGCTCCAGCCTACAGGTAAAAGTTAAGTAATATGTACAATTTCTATTTCTATTTTCTATTGGTATTATGTTTGATTTCTACTGTTACTATGTTGTTCTGTATGTGTTATGAATTTGGCCAATATTGCCAAGGTGTCAAATTGAACAAAGGAATATTCATGTTCCTTTCCTAGGTTGTTATTATGTTGCTATCAATCTGAATACCCTCGGATAGAATATCTGAGTAGTCTCGGATATGATTAACTGTTTAATATTAATGTTCCTTTCCTAGATTGTTATTATGTTGCTATTAATCTGAGTACCCTCGGATAGAATATCTGAGTAGTCTCAGATATAATTAACTGTTTATTATTCTTGTTCCTTTCCTATTATTATGTTGCTATTATTCTGAGTACCCTCAGATAGAATGAACTGTTTTTGAGATAACGATAATTTATGGAAATATAAGAAATGTGTTGACGTGTTGATAAAATACTTTAAAGATAAGTTTCCGTGGAGTTTCTTGTCCGTTCTTCTCCACGAAGACCTAGTTTTGCGAACGGACATAGCTTTATCGTTAAATATGAATAATTATTGACAAGATTGATTGAAGTAATAAATACCTATCTAGTCTTGTCTGTCTGTGCTTTTGTTTATCAAATCCTTTCCCCTACACACCATATTCATGGAACACAGTAAAACACAGTAAACAATAATACTTTAATACACAGTAAATAAATAATAACCATCCTGACATTCAAAGATTGCTATTTGAGTAGTATCTAGGTATATATATATACACTTATACATAGTTATAGTTATATATTATATCAAATCTAACATCAGAAGTGGGATAGTGCCGTCCTACATAACAGGTTTCTAATGAATTTTATTTTGCTATTTTCATGATCAACGTTGGAGCAATCTGTGTTCTGCTGGAAGTTTGCAAACGGCGGCAGCGGCGGTGGCAGCGGCGTGGTGTAACGGCGGGTCATTGATTCACCCCGCCCCCCCACAATACCGATGACAACGTGCTGCCAACTGAGAGCCTGGACTGCGGAGCTGCAAGTTGCTGTGACACCTTCGAAAACCATTCCAAGAATTCAATGGAGCAGCAGTACCTACGAATTATCTGAAATCGGTAACGCCTCTAGAGGCTCTGCTTTATTATTATTTTGAAATTTGAGACTATCTACAGCTGATGTGTGTCAATTTTGCTGTTATTTTTAACGGACCTAAAGAGCAGGTTTTGTTTAAGTACCTACTTAAAGTAAGATGGAAGCTTAGCTTATAAAATCAATAATGAAAATGTGGTTACTATAATTAGTTACCTACTACATTATAATTAATTCTAGTTCTCACAAAGAGGACTGAGAATAAGATACAAATTTTCAGACAGGATTAAGATTTAACAATAAAAATGCAATGGTTAACAAAATTGAACTTGGCAATTCCAAATGTTATACTTTGTTGCTTATTTAAAATTATATTACAAAGTGATATTTTATCTGTAGTAAAATTAGTTTGTGAGCATTTTATTTCAAAGAGGTAATAATGAAATAATTGTTGTATGTCGTATTTGATTTGAATTTCCCGGACTCACAAGGGTGAGGCTTGAGAGGTTGGATCATTACGATGTAAAAGAAACTGATAACGATGAAACTTGGCATGGGTTGACATGACACTCTAGCTCACGGTAGTTGAGGCTGAGAGTTGTATGGTCGAAAATAAAAATGCAAGTGTTCACGGGAACCTAATTTAAAATTGCTAATATTATTGCTCTGTTGTTCACAAATTAATTAAACAGTACCTATGGATAACAACCAGTTTTTCACTTTCAAAGTGCTTAATGATTATGCTGCAGTTCTTTATACTGATATGGGTTATAATTATAACCTTTTACTACAAAGTAAAGTACTTAGTGCCAACACAGTGACCATGTTAACATTTGGAATTATTTAACAGAAAATATAATAAGGTGATCGATACACTTTGCAATGATATTGTCAGGTTGACCGAGCGATTTATTGTTTTGATTATTTTTCACACTATTGTTTCTGTATCATGATAATTATCTTGTACTTTGAGAACAAAGTACATGTAAGTATGGCCGTATATGATAATTATAAATAGCCGACTGTGACTGTGCCTATGGCTTTGACTATGACTATGACTACTGTGCCTGTGGCTGTGCCGGGTGGCTGTGCCTGTGGCTGTGACTGTGCCTGTGGCTGTGCCGGGTGGCTGTGCCTGTGGCTATGACTGTGCCTGTGGCTGTGCCGGGTGGCTGTGCCTGTGGCTGTGTCTGTGACTGTGCCTGTGGCTGTGCCGGGTGGCTGTGCCTGTGGCTGTGACTGTGCCTGTGGCTGTGCCGGGTGGCTGTGCCTGTGGCTGTGACTATGACTATGGCTGTGCCTGGTGGCTGTGCCAATAACAAAAAAAAAAAAAAAAAAAAGTTTTTGTACTTCGAGAACGACTGGTGGCTGTGCCAATAGCAACAAAAAAAAAAAGTTTTTGTACTTCGAGAACGAAGTACATATCAGAATGGCCGTGTTATATTTGATAATTATTTTTATAATTTTTAGCACTATATTTTTAAGTATTAAGTAAAATTGAGATTACCTTGATTCCGGAAATTGGTTCGGTGGTGATTTAAACCACCTTTAGATATTTCATGTTGGTATTATTACTATCTGTCACATTTACGAAGTTTGGAACTAATGTAGAAGTATCTAATTTGACCAGTTATTGTGTTTGTAAAATATACCACTCTGAACTTGTAAAAATCGTATAGATATTATTACTGTAAATAATTACGTAATATTTAATAGTACTTGTACTATGATTTAGAATTTATATTGTTATTTTAATATAATAAGCTGTTTCAAACGATTGGTACAATTGTGTCGTTGATATTTTAGATGGCGGTAAATATACGATTGGTACAATTGTGTCGTTGATATTTTAGATGGCGGTAAATATAGAGTCAGTTGTTGGTTCACGAATATAACAGGGGGAGCTCTGAGTATTTGGACACATTCTTGATCCAGAAGTTGACCAGAACAGAGCTCCAGCCTACAGGTAAAAGTTAAGTAATATGTACAATTTCTATTTCTATTTTCTATTGGTATTATGTTTGATTTCTACTGTTACTATGTTGTTCTGTATGTGTTATGAATTTGGCCAATATTGCCAAGGTGTCAAATTGAACAAAGGAATATTCATGTTCCTTTCCTAGGTTGTTATTATGTTGCTATCAATCTGAATACCCTCGGATAGAATATCTGAGTAGTCTCGGATATGATTAACTGTTTAATATTAATGTTCCTTTCCTAGATTGTTATTATGTTGCTATTAATCTGAGTACCCTCGGATAGAATATCTGAGTAGTCTCAGATATAATTAACTGTTTATTATTCTTGTTCCTTTCCTATTATTATGTTGCTATTATTCTGAGTACCCTCAGATAGAATGAACTGTTTTTGAGATAACGATAATTTATGGAAATATAAGAAATGTGTTGACGTGTTGATAAAATACTTTAAAGATAAGTTTCCGTGGAGTTTCTTGTCCGTTCTTCTCCACGAAGACCTAGTTTTGCGAACGGACATAGCTTTATCGTTAAATATGAATAATTATTGACAAGATTGATTGAAGTAATAAATACCTATCTAGTCTTGTCTGTCTGTGCTTTTGTTTATCAAATCCTTTCCCCTACACACCATATTCATGGAACACAGTAAAACACAGTAAACAATAATACTTTAATACACAGTAAATAAATAATAACCATCCTGACATTCAAAGATTGCTATTTGAGTAGTATCTAGGTATATATATATACACTTATACATAGTTATAGTTATATATTATATCAAATCTAACATCAGAAGTGGGATAGTGCCGTCCTACATAACAGGTTTCTAATGAATTTTATTTTGCTATTTTCATGATCAACGTTGGAGCAATCTGTGTTCTGCTGGAAGTTTGCAAACGGCGGCAGCGGCGGTGGCAGCGGCGTGGTGTAACGGCGGGTCATTGATTCACCCCGCCCCCCCACAATACCGATGACAACGTGCTGCCAACTGAGAGCCTGGACTGCGGAGCTGCAAGTTGCTGTGACACCTTCGAAAACCATTCCAAGAATTCAATGGAGCAGCAGTACCTACGAATTATCTGAAATCGGTAACGCCTCTAGAGGCTCTGCTTTATTATTATTTTGAAATTTGAGACTATCTACAGCTGATGTGTGTCAATTTTGCTGTTATTTTTAACGGACCTAAAGAGCAGGTTTTGTTTAAGTACCTACTTAAAGTAAGATGGAAGCTTAGCTTATAAAATCAATAATGAAAATGTGGTTACTATAATTAGTTACCTACTACATTATAATTAATTCTAGTTCTCACAAAGAGGACTGAGAATAAGATACAAATTTTCAGACAGGATTAAGATTTAACAATAAAAATGCAATGGTTAACAAAATTGAACTTGGCAATTCCAAATGTTATACTTTGTTGCTTATTTAAAATTATATTACAAAGTGATATTTTATCTGTAGTAAAATTAGTTTGTGAGCATTTTATTTCAAAGAGGTAATAATGAAATAATTGTTGTATGTCGTATTTGATTTGAATTTCCCGGACTCACAAGGGTGAGGCTTGAGAGGTTGGATCATTACGATGTAAAAGAAACTGATAACGATGAAACTTGGCATGGGTTGACATGACACTCTAGCTCACGGTAGTTGAGGCTGAGAGTTGTATGGTCGAAAATAAAAATGCAAGTGTTCACGGGAACCTAATTTAAAATTGCTAATATTATTGCTCTGTTGTTCACAAATTAATTAAACAGTACCTATGGATAACAACCAGTTTTTCACTTTCAAAGTGCTTAATGATTATGCTGCAGTTCTTTATACTGATATGGGTTATAATTATAACCTTTTACTACAAAGTAAAGTACTTAGTGCCAACACAGTGACCATGTTAACATTTGGAATTATTTAACAGAAAATATAATAAGGTGATCGATACACTTTGCAATGATATTGTCAGGTTGACCGAGCGATTTATTGTTTTGATTATTTTTCACACTATTGTTTCTGTATCATGATAATTATCTTGTACTTTGAGAACAAAGTACATGTAAGTATGGCCGTATATGATAATTATAAATAGCCGACTGTGACTGTGCCTATGGCTTTGACTATGACTATGACTACTGTGCCTGTGGCTGTGCCGGGTGGCTGTGCCTGTGGCTGTGACTGTGCCTGTGGCTGTGCCGGGTGGCTGTGCCTGTGGCTATGACTGTGCCTGTGGCTGTGCCGGGTGGCTGTGCCTGTGGCTGTGTCTGTGACTGTGCCTGTGGCTGTGCCGGGTGGCTGTGCCTGTGGCTGTGACTGTGCCTGTGGCTGTGCCGGGTGGCTGTGCCTGTGGCTGTGACTATGACTATGGCTGTGCCTGGTGGCTGTGCCAATAACAAAAAAAAAAAAAAAAAAAAGTTTTTGTACTTCGAGAACGACTGGTGGCTGTGCCAATAGCAACAAAAAAAAAAAGTTTTTGTACTTCGAGAACGAAGTACATATCAGAATGGCCGTGTTATATTTGATAATTATTTTTATAATTTTTAGCACTATATTTTTAAGTATTAAGTAAAATTGAGATTACCTTGATTCCGGAAATTGGTTCGGTGGTGATTTAAACCACCTTTAGATATTTCATGTTGGTATTATTACTATCTGTCACATTTACGAAGTTTGGAACTAATGTAGAAGTATCTAATTTGACCAGTTATTGTGTTTGTAAAATATACCACTCTGAACTTGTAAAAATCGTATAGATATTATTACTGTAAATAATTACGTAATATTTAATAGTACTTGTACTATGATTTAGAATTTATATTGTTATTTTAATATAATAAGCTGTTTCAAACGATTGGTACAATTGTGTCGTTGATATTTTAGATGGCGGTAAATATACGATTGGTACAATTGTGTCGTTGATATTTTAGATGGCGGTAAATATAGAGTCAGTTGTTGGTTCACGAATATAACAGGGGGAGCTCTGAGTATTTGGACACATTCTTGATCCAGAAGTTGACCAGAACAGAGCTCCAGCCTACAGGTAAAAGTTAAGTAATATGTACAATTTCTATTTCTATTTTCTATTGGTATTATGTTTGATTTCTACTGTTACTATGTTGTTCTGTATGTGTTATGAATTTGGCCAATATTGCCAAGGTGTCAAATTGAACAAAGGAATATTCATGTTCCTTTCCTAGGTTGTTATTATGTTGCTATCAATCTGAATACCCTCGGATAGAATATCTGAGTAGTCTCGGATATGATTAACTGTTTAATATTAATGTTCCTTTCCTAGATTGTTATTATGTTGCTATTAATCTGAGTACCCTCGGATAGAATATCTGAGTAGTCTCAGATATAATTAACTGTTTATTATTCTTGTTCCTTTCCTATTATTATGTTGCTATTATTCTGAGTACCCTCAGATAGAATGAACTGTTTTTGAGATAACGATAATTTATGGAAATATAAGAAATGTGTTGACGTGTTGATAAAATACTTTAAAGATAAGTTTCCGTGGAGTTTCTTGTCCGTTCTTCTCCACGAAGACCTAGTTTTGCGAACGGACATAGCTTTATCGTTAAATATGAATAATTATTGACAAGATTGATTGAAGTAATAAATACCTATCTAGTCTTGTCTGTCTGTGCTTTTGTTTATCAAATCCTTTCCCCTACACACCATATTCATGGAACACAGTAAAACACAGTAAACAATAATACTTTAATACACAGTAAATAAATAATAACCATCCTGACATTCAAAGATTGCTATTTGAGTAGTATCTAGGTATATATATATACACTTATACATAGTTATAGTTATATATTATATCAAATCTAACACGTGCGAAGAATTGTCATGTTGGCTTGCAGGTTCACAGAAAAGTTTACTTTTTCAATACTGCACGTAAGAAATAGAATGTGTTCTTGAGACACGATACTTAAAGGCAGGCCAGGCTCACTCCGCATTTTCGAGCTAATTCAATGTAGACTGCCGCGCACCGGCCGGCTCGCACATTAGTTCGATACTCACTCACGCGCCGCGTCGTAAGGGCGAGCGCGCATTGCGGTGCGTTTTTCTACCACATAATCTGTGAAGTATGGAATGACTTTGAAGTGCGCGCACTGCGGTCATGCGTTTTGATACTGTAGGCCCCGCCCAGTGCGGCAGAACTACCGGAAACGCACCGCAGTGCGCGCTCGCTCTAAAAGAAAACAATGTTAAGGTCATGCACACATCAACTCGGAAAGGGATCGTCACCGTATCAACTCGAGCCGTGCAGTATTCTTTGTATGAGACTCTCTATTGCAACCGTAGACGTATAAAAAAAGAGGACTCCGCGCCACGCATATCGAAAGTGAAGCACCGTACCGATCTATGTGTGCGTGATTTGAGTACCTACCTACCTGCAAAGACGCCGTCGCTCGTGGCACGTAATGGCGGCCGGTCGGCATACTATGATGTAAATGTGTGCGTGAGGCGTGTACAAACGGTTCGCCGCGACGGACGGTTGCTCGCGCGCGGCGCCATACTTACTGTGCTTCACTTTTGATATGCGTGGCGCGGACTCCTCCTTTTTTTATAAGTCTATGATTGCAACGCACACTAATCGGAATCATAACGTAATCGCCACGCCTCGGGAAATCGCCTCGGCGAAAGGCGATACCGGGACGATCCCTTTCCGAGTTGATGTGTGCTATGCCCTTTAACGAGTTGGAACCTTCGACTCGGCAGGAGTTCGAGTTACGCGATAGAAGTCACCTAGAAGAAGACAGGCAACTTCTAGGTGAATATAATTGTAGGTAATTAACGCTGTGCGCTATTATCTGACTGACTGTCTAAATAGAATTTCGTTTTCTACCCAGGCGTCATCCCTATTAAATCCTTTCGTACAAGGACTAACGCAACACAATTAAGATGCGGTGAACATGAAATCAGATTATGTAGTTGAAGGACAACATCTTAGCGAGATAACTTCGAGAACAGAAGTTTTGAAGCAAAGAATAAATGCAAATACAAGTTATGGGGAGAACTGAGAACAGGAGACAGGGTTTCATTTATTTAGTCGTAATTTTAATAAGTAATGTACGTTAATGAAATTACTGAATCCTGAAAAAAATTACTTCAAAGTACAGACGATATAAGGCAGAAAACATTTATGGAAAAAAGTTACTTAATTTGTGGTCAAGCTAATATAGATGTGTCTTCAACAGTGGCTTTGTCTCATATTTAATCTGGACAAAATAATTATAGCCATAATTTGCGAAATAACTTATCGTATTAAAGCATTTCTTAGTTCAATTCTTGCAGCCATCTTTCTTAATCGCTTGCTTGCCCTTCATTAAAACCCTTAGATTCATTAAGGCTTGTCCGTCGCAAAAAGCGCGGTCACTGTCGGACTGCATAGAAAAGAAACAGAAGCGCGATGACACAACGCTTGCAAAATATGAAGTAATTATTGATTTACAAAAAATCTGTTGATTAAACTAAAAAAGTAATGACAACAAATCATTCCTTATTAGTTTGTAAAGAACTGTATAAATTTATGAACACTTTTAATGAAAACTGTAGGAGTAATATGGTCACAACTCGAAAAAATAGACCGAAATAGACCTGGATTTAGGTTTTTGTTCTACAAACTAAAATAGATTTCGGGACACATGAAATCACTTCTTATGTATTGTAGATTACTGTGTATTTTTTCCTATCAGAAAGATGCTATATTTACTGTAAAAGATGGTTACAAAGTTACTTAGTTTCGCCGTATTTTAGGAAGGAGCAGCCTTAAATATTCTTCTTAATTCTGTCGATCTCACCCCGCTAATCTCATCACACAGCACGACTTACTGATGTCGTCCACCGTCCACCCCGAGGCACAAAGCTGTTTATTTTTAAACAAACAAAACACTTATTACATTAGACAAGACAATTTTGTTGATAACTAAATAGACCTGGAAGAGGCAACTTGGGGGCCTTTTATTTTTAAATCACCCCTGCGTGAAATCTTAGCGTCAAGGAAGGGGCAATGTAATTACTAAGAGAAGGCTTTCGGCTGCTGTATACGACTTTTTAATTATTTTTTTGTGGTTTTAAATAAAGAGATGGTTAGATTGCAGTTTTTTATGAATTCGCTTTTGGTGGCGGCTTATTTTTAATTTAAAACAATAGTTTAGACTAGCCGTTGTCCGCGGCTTCAACCGCGTGGATGTCAATACTTTTCGAATCAGATTTTGTTAAAAATTTCATGGGTTTTAATTTTTTTGAGCGGAACTTAATTCTTTTTCTAAAATAAAAAAGTAGCCTAACTTACTCTTTATAACATCACACACTTATCTGCCAGTGAAAGTCCCGTCAAACTCGGGCTAGCCGTTTCGCAGATTAGCCGGCACAAACGAACAGACAGTCCCACAAAAATTTTAAAAATTGTTTTTTTTTTTTTGTACCGTATATATTATATATACTTTCTTATGCATTTAGTAAAAAACTGTTATTTTGACATTTACAAACAGACACTTCAATTTTATTTATTTGTTGGTATAGATATAGATAGATGTATAGATTGAGAGATAGTTGTCGGAAAATCATTTGAGTGATAAATTGACTTGGTAGATAAAAAAATCAGTTTTATCAAGTGTCAAGTTACACCAAATAATAATGTGAAAGGGAGAAAGTTGATTCCCTGCAGTGAGTTGACAAGGGCTAAAGATAATAATAATAATGATGACAGATGGAAAACATTCAACCGGAAAATGGAAGCCACAAAACCATAGCTAAAGGTAAAATGAAGGTCTCGCGAACAACAAGCGAATAAAATTTAATCTGCCTACTTTCCTTTTAACGTCAGACCATTAAAAACTTAAAAATTATAATTACTCATTTAACATCAGTATTGCAAGCACAGCCTCTTCATTCCTATTAAAAGTTTAATTTATTTTTAACAGTAGACTGCTCCTTAAACATTTAAAAGACTAACTTGAATTGCGTCTTTTAAAAACTTAAGTTGCACGAGAACGAAGTTTAGGTTTATTTTTATAGGAAACTATGTCTTGTCTGTGCGGGCTTTTATGGTATTTCTCTTCAATATACATATAAGAAAACTAAAGAAACATTTCGTAGATAAAGCACAAATATTTTGTGGACTTCTATTCATTCGAATAAAACCAAGTTTACGAGTTACGGTCGTGGCCACAAAAGAGTTGGAATGACGACAGGTAAATAAAATTTAAACAATCAACGGGAAATTATACATAAAACTTGGTTCTGTTTCAATTTAATTTTTGTTACGAAATACTGCTGATCTATTCTAGAGATCAGAGATCTAGAAGATTTTGGAAGGCTAATTCTAAGGGCAATTATATCCTCTTCATAAACATACTGACTGTTTTGTCATGAGCGAGCGCGCTGATCTTGGTCAACTTCACAGCACATAATTGTGATTTCGGTAGAATTTTCTAATAAAACACCACGTGGGTATGGGCTCAACTAAATAGGTCCAATAATACCTGAGACTTTTAAGTTTATGCTAGTCGTCTCAACAAGATTTTACACAATTAATTATTCAGCAACATAATTGGCATGGTAATCCGCAGGTTAACAGCAGAACAAAGTACCAGGATAACAGAACACGGCTGAAGGTTAATCTCGCCGATTACATACGCCGTAGGTAGGCACCAAAATGATTGAGTTACTTAAGCCAGGCGGCTGTAATATAAGTATAACATGGGTCCAACAGAGCATAAATAATAACACCTTTATCAAATAACCACTGCGCAACCAGTAGAGCAATATTCCTCCGGTTCATTAACTAATTTATTCTTGAGAAAGTCCCGGTTATCCGGGAGTAGTCTGCAAGAAACAAAACTAATGGCGTCGGCAACACGAGCCTGGAGCTGTCGCGAGGGCCTGTGCCATGAGATGTGGTTGAAGCGGGCTTATGGGCGAAAGCGACTTTAAACGAGCCGCTAATCCCTGATGGAGTCTTTGAATCAAGGCAACACCTTCGTTTTAAAATAATGCATTTCAGAGACGCAAATGGTCATGCATGCCTGTGGTCTTGGTAATTAAAGACCAAATATTATTCTGAAGACGTAGACATTATACCTAAAGTTCTTAATTTTAGATATCCTATCTCACATCCACACACCCAGTGCTTTCTGCCACTGGAAACAAACTGAAGATTGGCAGAGAACGCAATGCTGCCAACAGGAGAACATAAAAAAGGAAGACCAAAATAAACGTCGCGTTGTTAGCCAGTATCTCCTTCATTCTTGCAAGATCGTCGGTGTTGCGTTCCACCTTCCTTTTAAGAAGCCCATTACAGTACACTATGAGGGGCTCTCTTGTCTTGGTGATGTTCAAAAGTCAATCCATCACACGCTAAGCCCTACTACTTGCACCACATAATAATTTATGGAAGGATGCTGGTCCGGGGACGCGGCAATTAGCCGGCGCGTAACGAACCCTTGAAATAAATATCATTTGGTGATAAATGCGAGCGGTTCTGAAAAATATGTTGTTATTATTCATCGGTACTATGCTAACCGGATCGGAGTCTCGCGATAAAACTGTGGTGTGCAGCTATGTGAATTATTATCGTTTAATTTTACCAAAATTAGGTGTGATAAAGCAGATATTAATCTCCAAACAGCTGAGCAAAAACATCTAAAACCCGACCATCTGCTATCATCGGCCTAGTCTTTTTTTCTAACTATGTTTTGGTCGGCTTCCAGTATAACTGAATACCAGTATCTTACATATAGCGAATCGTATCCTATCTGACCTCCACAAACCATTACTGGGTAATACGATATCCATTGGTTGTCAGACTTTCGGGCTTCTGACGACAAGTAACGACTATCAAAGATCCAAGAATGACAGCCGGGACCAACGGCTTAGCGAGCTTTTTGAAGCACGGCGGGTCTTGCTATGTAGACCCATCCACGGACCGACCGCGGCAAGCGTAGCTTAAGCCGATCGATCGACCCTTAGCCACCAGCCCCTCAAAAACATAATAGGTCTTGACCTATGAAATTGCCGTTTTGTATGAAAAAATTTAAACGAATTTTTTTCATGTATTTTTTATTTGTATTAATCGAAGTAATCACTCATGCAATCAATGCATCTTTGCCAACGCAGTGGCAGTTGATGATTGATGTCCTTCTTAAAAAAATCAGCTGGTCGGGAGGCAACAAATTCTTCAAAGGCATTTTGTACTGCCTCTCGGGTATTGAATTTTTTTCCCGCCAAGAAGTTATCCAAATTCTGGAAAAAGTAGTAGTCTGTAGGCGCAATTGCAACTTGGAGACCGTCTGCTGTGCAGTATGAGGTCGCGCGTTGTCGTGCAGGAGCAGCGGAGACGAGCGATTGACCAATGCTGGTTGGAGATGTGCCAGCTTCTCCATCATTGTGTTCAGTTCTTCACAGTACACATCTGCAGTAATGCTCACCCCGTTTGGTAAGAAGCTGTGATGAATCACACCGGCGCTAGACCACCAAACAGTGACCATCACTTTTCTAGGGGTAAGTTTTCGTTTAGGGCATTGTTTAGGTGCTGAACCAGGATCCAACCAACTTGCTGAGCGCTCGCGGTTATCAAACAGAATCCATTTTTCATCGCAGGTAACAATGCGGTTCAAAATTCCTTCATTTGTGTGTCTGTTGAGCAGTGCAAGGCACGTCTCGACGCGTACTTCGCGCTGGCGATCATTGAGTTCGTGGGGCACCCATTTGTCAAGCTTTTTTACCTTGCCAATTTGACGCAAATGGACCAATATTGTTTTGACGCTAACGTCGAAAGCTGCTGCTAATTCAGCCGTAGATTGTGTATCATCAGGTTCCACAATCGCCTTTAATTCGTATTTGTCGACCAAAGTCTTCGGACGACCGCGAGGTTCATTTTTCAGGTCGAAATTTCCAGAACGGAAGCGAGCAAACCAATAACAGGTGGTGCGTTGGTTTGTAGTGTTAGCTCCGTAAACTTCGTTGATGTTGCGTGCCGCTTGTGCCGCGTTGCTGCCACGACGGTACTCATATTCCATAATTACTCGAATTTTTAACGTATCCATGATGACGAAAAAGATTGAAATGCGATGAAAATGTAACACTAATCAATAAACAAATGACTACTTTTGGAAAAAAAAATCCATGTTTTTAAAATAAAATTAATTTGAAATTAGAATTCTTAGCCAAACAAAAATTATTTTGATTTGAAATGGCCAGTACTGCAGAACGGCAATTTCATAGGTAAAGACCTAATATAAAACCTGACATGGATAGCAAAAGTGTTCATAATTTTGTGGATATGGAAAGGAAAGTGGTGGTGGTCTCACAATGTTGGCTTAGCAGAATATTTGAAACATTATCAATATCTAATTAATTAGATAGACCTTGATTGTGATCAGAAAAAAGCATTATATTTATTTCGAAACAAAGTTATATTAATGTAGAATTTAATACTTATATGAATTAATTTTATTGCGGAAACTGTAACTTAACTTTTAAAAGCTAAAAAAACTTCAAAACCAAGTCACACAGTCGTTATTTTCTCCCAGATAAAGATGCAGTAAGTATTTGGCTAACCCCCAGTTCGTGATTACACCCGCTAAGAAGTAATATCACCCTCCTCTTTCACGAGTCACATGATATGTCAACGAGCTTTTGATTGTTCCGTACGCGAAAGTAGGACGGTTTTACCACCTAGCTGCTAACTGTTCAATAAAAGTTTCCCGTAGGTAGATATATTAAGCGACCTGTCGCTATCTTTCTGGAAAATTAGCCGGTAAAGTTTGCTAGTCGCAGTCGGTAATTCCCAAGCCAAGCCAAGCAAGTACTCGTACTGTACTCGTACGACACAAATTAGATGTAGCATAGGCAAAATTCGTAAAACCGATCACCATCCAAACTGCAGCCTAATTGCGTAACACATTATCAATCGGAGTTGGTTTCATTTTGACAGTTCAACAACATTCATTGCGTTATTGAGGTACGTTGTCGAGTAGACAAATTTTTCGAACGTTTATGAAGCAATGGATTAGCAATTTGTTTCAAAATTATTCAAACTCCGATTGATAATGTGTTACGCAATTGTGCCTTCAAAATCACCAATCTTTATTACTGCTTTAGGCGACCTTTACGCAAACGCAATAACTTAACACTTACTTACTTTTTTATATCTGTAATTTTTATGGTGTGCATAATAAAGAGTATTCTATCTATCTATCTATTTTGTAAAGATTGAAAGGAATTAATGCAAATTTTCAAAGGACAGTGGGCAAAATTGTATGGACGGCACACCCACGTCCGCCAGAGGTTAGATTACTTTTGTTTGGAAGGTATCACAGCCATGTTTCTCTGTGCCAATTGGCATTAAATTCTGTTCCAGGGTTCTCTAAGAATTTTGGGTATTTTAAGTCGAATAGGTTTAACGTATTGAGCATTATTGAAACGAGCATAACATCTATAAAACATTTATCTTATTGATATTTAACAAAAAAATCTCAATAACTGAGCAGTAAAACAAACTAAAAAAAACAATTCACACATTTTTTTTTTTTTTTGTCTTTTATGAGAATAAATGATATAAACCTATTCTTCTTCTTCTTCTTTTCGTGTCGATAGTAATCTTCTTCAATATTTTTATATTGAGTGAGCCCTTAGATGGCCACATCATTGATCGCGGCATCAGTGCCATTCTTTAGTCATCCGAGGTTAGGGTTGTCAGATGGTATCCAAAAGGAGGACATGTCCTCCTTTTCCATGTTTTGTCCTCCCGTCCTCCCTTACCTACTATAAGTCCTCCTTTTTGCTAAACATCGTTGAAGGAAAGAGTTTTCACTGATTAATACTCAGTTGAGCAAAGAGAGGAACAGACTACCTAAGTGTGCAGTCAGTTAAATCTTTAATTCCACGTTGAACGCCAGACTGAAAACCATGTTTAGCCCAGTGGGCCGCGGCGGACACCATGTGACCGCCAGTATGGCGGGTCCAGGGGGCCGCGTCGGACACCACGTGTCCGCATGCCCTCGATCACTTCAGAAGCCTGTAGGCGGCCGACGGGCAGAGTTTCGACTGTTTTTACTAAAGCAAGTGACCCGCGCGGCCCCACAGTACAACCTGGCCTCTTGGCACAAAAAAAATCGAAAGGACTTAGAATTTATGGGCTTTTCAACAAGTTCTTTCCAAAAATGTTGTAGGTAGATAAAGTAAGTATTTTGAATCATTCAATTGGCATTATTTTTTATAGGTAGACATTATATTTTAGACTTTTTAAGGCACTGTAAAGTCATTAAAATTTTAATCTTTTCAATCAAGTACGTATCGAATAAGTAGGTAATGGGTTCAGTAGGTAATTTACGAAAAAAAAAAATAAAGTCATAATATTTGGACATTATGTTTATTATAGAAAGAAATCAATATTTTATGGAAAATAGGTAACTACCATACATAATTAAAATAATAATGAACTTTTCAGTCATGAGAACAGTACAGGCTGTCCATTGGTGACTAGTTCACAACTGATATCAAAACAAAAATATAAAGAGATTAACAAAATGTCTTACTTATCATAAAATGCTTGGCATTACAACCAAAAAATCTTAATATTTGTAGGGTTCCGTACCAAAATGGTAAAAAAGGAACCCTTACGGTGTGACTCAGTCTGTCTGTCTGTCTGTCACAATTGGAATCGCAAGAACTACTAATGCTATCAACTTGAAATTTGGAACAGTTTTAGATGACGTTTACCCAAGTATTTTGCAAATAAAAAAGAAACAAAAATACATAAGTTTTTTTTGCAACAGGGACTGAAAGGGGGTCTTAAAAATTCGAAGTGGGGTTACTAGGGAATGTGGGGTATCACATGAAAGAACGCTAGTTGAACATTCTCAAACGTTTTTTTTAAATTTTTTTTAGGCCGCATAGTTTTCGACTTTTTATGAAAAATGTAAAAAAAAATACCGTTCCCCTTATCTCCGAAGTTTGCATTAAAAAAAATCTGAAATTATTCTATGTGATAGAAGTTTATGTATAGATTACAGGAAAAATAAAACGATGTCTCTAAATAGCACAGTTTTTCAGAAACCATCAAAAAAATATTACATATAAATGTTGGTACAGAACCCTCCTCGGTGTGCGAGTCCGACTCGCTCTTGACCGGTTTTTTTTACATAAAAATCTTAAGAAATCAGTCAACAAAACCTATAAATCTTCATATATATATATATCAGTATAGGCTCGAGGGAGCGGGCTGCGCAGCGCGCGGGAGCCGACAGCGTTACCCGCGCGGCTCCCGCGTAAGGAAAGACGGTTGGACGTTCTCGCAGGCCGCGACGGTCACTGATGTCTGCCATTTGACATCTCGGAAAATAATGAGTAAAACGCTGTTTCTGTAAGTCGCCTATTATTTTTGAGTTAATTCCTGACAATATTTGCAAAAAAACACCTCGGCGGTTTTTGAACGATTCTCGATTTATCGGTGCGGCCCCTGGCGAAAGTATGCTGTCGGACACATGGTGTCCGTTATGGCAGTCAACGTGTTAATCAATTCAACTTCAAAAACATGACAAGTGAATATTTTCATAATTATGTGTTGAAAAACCAAGAACTTCTTGCAAAAATTTGGCAGCTCAGCTAAAATAAAGTAAAATAATGTGAAAAATTCGTTTAATTGTGAATATCCTCCTTTTTAGGCACATCTGCCCTCCGTTAACAAATTATCATCTCTCAACCCTATCTGAGGTGCAGGTGAACGGGCACTTGCCGACACTCCAGCAATTGGAACAAGCTCTGATCAGAAGCACCGCACTCGCACCGGGTGTTGGGTGAGTCAGTACTCCCCCACTTCGACAAATTATGTCTGCAGTCGCCTACTTGCAGATTTCGCTGAGCTATTTGTTCTCTCGTAATACTATCCCAACCCAAGTGTGTCTGAACAAAGTCTCTTATCACAGGCGGACTTCTTTAGTCGTTCTAAGCTTCTCCGACTCATGTGAAATAACAACGATAACCTCTCGTTAGGTTCTCCCGTTGTCAGTTTCGTTAACATTATTCCAAGAGCAGTATTGGGCGGATTGCAAGTTGTAGAGTGACGGAGTCTGTTCCATAGTTATTAAGAATTCTTCGCGCGTTCCACCCGTGAAGTACAGTTCGTCTTCGTCAAATTGTTACCTATATTTTCAAAATCTAACCGCGATGCATTTTGGGCAGCTTTTTTCATCATATTTATCATGTCGGTCACTTGACCAGCATTAAATCTATGCATCACGTTTGACGCGCTCGTCATTCCTTCCCAGTTATTCGATTGCAGATGTATCTCACAAATTCTTGCGAATTCTGGAATGTAGTAATTATAAACTTGCATCAAACGAATTTTTTGTTTTTCCGGAATTCGATGAAGTGGGCGTTGTTGACATCCTAAAACCATACATGTTCTGGCTGAATTCGGTGGTCGAGAAACAGCCGGTAATATAATTGTTGTATTATCAATATCAGGAGCATCTAACATTGGTGCATCCTCTTGATGTGGTGCTGGAGCGTGATATGGAGCGGCGGAGGCATCTTGTGCTGCCACATTAACTTGATGTGGAACTGCGGAGCCATCTTGTGCTGCCACATTGACTTGATGTGGAACTGCGGAGACATCTTGTGGTGCCACATTGACTTGATGTGGAGCTCTGGAAGCATCTTGTACTGGCACATTCACTTGTTGTGGAGCGGCGAGAACATCTTGTGCTGGAATACCAACTTGATGTAGAGCGCCAGGGGCAAGAGGTGGATTAATGCGACTTTGAGGAGTGTGTGATGTTGATGCTGTTGGTGGTGTAGCCCCAGATGATGCCGTAGCTCTTTGGTAACAAGGGCGACAAATGAACTCTGCATTGTTAAACACAATCTGCAGTAAAATAAAATAAGGTTAGTAACTATTTATTTTATGATTGCAAACTTAGGTAACTCAATTCAAGGGATTAACCTAGTTACCTATAGAAACGTAAAACTTTTTTCATCCCACAAGCTTTACAATTAACATGCGCGTTAGTGGCTATAAGCGCGCTAAAAAACCGACCAGCCCAGTCCAGATCGATCCACCGATACTCGCTTTTTGACATAGACCAGCTCCTGGTCGATCGACAGCAGAGGGGACATAGATTATCGTGTGGGTCCGGTATAGAATAGAGCCACTAACTATACGGATACCGGGATCCACTTTAGTGTAGGTAGTAATATTATATTGACGTATCTTACAAACACTCATTCAATAAAATTATGGGTATATGTATAATAATAACATAATTATTATGTTGGTTTCTTACTTGTTCCGATCCAATGTTATTTATGATGAATCTTGCGGCCGTTGGGTTTTGTTCGAACAATTGATTCGTTATAGTCAATCGTCTTCTACGTAATACGGACCGATTACAAATCAAACAAACTGTTCCACGACCAGGAAGAAACATAATTCCACTTCAACAAAAACCAAATCACAAAGCAGATAAACTTAGTTCATAGTCCGAAGCGTGTAGTCAATTATTTAAGTAGGTAGGTATCGTAATAAGAGAGCGCAAAATCACAACGAAGTAACACCACAGTCTAAAAATCATACAGTCGTCCAACGAAGACGTCTAGACAGGGCAATCGTGCGGGGTGTGAGGGGCGAGACGCGGGTAAGCCGATCCCGAACTGCGAACAAAACGATGTTAGTAGTTCGGGATATGTTATTCAGGGCTAACGCGTGGTTATTTTTTATTTGTTTATTTAAAATGGTGCATACGACGTGTGCTGTGAGTGATTGCAAGTCTTCATCTCACATAAATAAAGATCTGCGGTTTCATCAGCTTCCACGCACAGAAGAAAGGTAAAAATAATTTTATTTGTAATGTCGTGCCACGTTGATAACGCTAATAAAATGGTCGACCGGCGCACAGTAAAAAAAATGTAAAGGTTATCGTACAGGGCATCCATCTGTTTGGAAATCCTACTTATATTATAATTGTGAAAGTGTTTGTTTGTATGTTCCGTGTCAAGATGGTGGACTTTTTTATTATTTACTAAGGGTGAATTTCGAGAGGGTGGACGTAATTTTTTATAATTTGATATGGGTGTCAATTTTGAGTTTAATTAGGGTGCTTGTTACGAAAAAGTCATCCTTTTTTAAATCCAAGATGGCGGACGTCATTTTTTTATAATTTGATATGGGTGTTAATTTTGAGTATAATTGGGGTGCTTGTTACGAAAAAGGCATCCTTTTTGAAATCCAAGATGGCAGATGTCATTTTTTTATAATTTGATATGGGTGTCAATTTTGAGTATAATTGGGGTGCTTGTTACGAAAAAGCCATTCTTTTTGGAATCCAAGATGGCGGACGACGTATTTTTATTAATATTTTTGATCTCAAATAAACAAAGGAATTAGTTTACTTTGGGACAACCCTTGCTGTTGCGACAATGTCTAGACGTTGTCGGCATTTACCACGAGATCAAAGGCGTCGTCCTACTGTATGTTTTTATACTGTGGTAACACGAAGGACTGCGTTGTTTACGAATCAACTACCTGCAACGCGCCGTCGCGCGTCGTCGACCGGCGGCGGCTGTGGCGGCGGGGGGTAAGTGCGAGCGCAGGTTTTATGGTCGGTCAGCCTTTGTCGTGTTTCTGGCTCATACCTTTTGTTAAGACTCACGTTATATCACATAATATAGTCAATAATAATAATATTAAATATCGGTATCAGTAATCTGAGTAAAATATTTATTTTCATCATTACATAAAACTGACCTCCGGGACATTAGCTGGCGGATCTGGGTGTATTTTGCCCACTGTCCCATTCTAAGTTGTGTCGTATCGTACTGTACCATAATAATATAGTAATCCTTTCTGTTCCTTTCTTCTGGTCTGTTAATTTATGCGCATACAAAAACTGTTAAAAATGTAATATACCTACAAGGTGTAACCAAAATAACACACAACCTCTTAAGAGGTCATCATGCTCATCATTATGAACAACTTTTACTATGGGACCTGACCTGAAATGCCTACATATTTACGAGTTATGTGAACATAAAAATGTAGTACCTATGTAAATGTAGTAGGTATGTGGCTGATTTTTTTCGCTATTGCAGGTTTTGTCCTATACTTAGTAAAAGTTGTTCATAATGATGAGTACAATGATCCCTTAAGGACGCTGTTACAAATGGGTAGTCAAATCATTACTTATTTACACAAAAGTGTGTTTATTAAATAAAATGTTTTGCATTCTTAAAATGTTTTTTGCTAGAATTGTTGATAGATGTGCATGGTACGATTCTGAACTATAAATATAATTTTAGATAGGTAAATTTTCTCAGTAAATGTACCGAAGTAAAATTTTTCACTTCGGTACCGTTATTGAGAAACTGTAGGTACATATCTAAAATTACATTTATAGTACAGAATCGTACCATGCACATTTATCAACAATTTGGACAAAAACATTTTAAGAATGCAAGACATTTTATTTAATAAACACACTTTTGTGTAAAAAAGTAATGATTTGACTACCCATTTGTAACAGCGTCCTTATGAGGTTGTGCGTTATTTAAGTTACACCTTGCATAATTATGTTCTGATAACATAAAATCACGCATAATATTACATGTATTAATATACCCCAGTGGAAACCTAAGTAATTTAACACTGCCAGATCTGGAAATTGAACCCAGAACCCACCAACGAGGCTTTAACAATCAACGGTTATTGTTCAGGGTAACTAAGGACCGTTCGGCAAAAAGATCCTTTGTCTCTTTTACAGTAATTAATTTAAATATGTAATAATTAACTAATAAGTCAACAGATAGCTATAACACTAAATTTATAAGTACTAAGTAGGTAAGTGAGAAACCAGAGTAAAGTAACTTGTTCTAGAAAACTTAAACGGGTGTAATTCCCTCCGCATCTATACAGACGTGAAAATGGAATTGTTTTAACTTGGAAAACCATATTCTACTTAGAACTACTTATGAGATCGCAGAAATTGTTTTCCAAAAGTAAAGATAATGAAACATGTCGTTGTGCTACAAATATCTTGCTCCTCAGTATCGTTTTCAGCTACCTCAAAAACCATGAAAATGACACTCATGACTAATTTGAAAATTTTCGCAGTCGCCATCTTGGATTTTTATTTTGACGTCAAACGTTCTTGTATGATTAAGTGAGTGTTAGCCTGGAATATATGCTAGGCAGATGATGACAGCATTGTCATCATCTGCCTAGCCTTTTCACAACTATGTTGGAGTCGGCTTTCAGTCTTACTGGATGCAGCTGAATACGTAGGTACCAGTATTTTACATAGAGCGACTGCCTTTCTGACCTTCAAAACCCAGTTGCCTACTGGGTAATACGATACCCTTTGATAAGAGTGTCAAACTTTCGAGCTTCTGAGTACCCAAAACGACTGTCAACGATCTACAAAGACAACCAGGACCAACGATTTATCGTGCTTTCCAAGGCACGAATGGGTCTCGATTTGTAACGGATAGATTTTGTATGTTAGGAGAGGAGATATTACTTAGCCATGAGCTCCCCAACAATGATATGTCATCATCATCATCATCATCATTTCAGCTGAATGACATCTACTGCTGGACATAGGCCTCCCCCAAGCATCGCCACTTCGACCGGTTCTGTGCTTTAAATTTCGCATCCAGTGGATTCCTGTGGCTTTCACAAGGTCATCGGTCCAACTTGTTGGAGGCCTGCCAACGCTACGTCTTAGGGTACGTGGTCGCTCACAATAGGCCCTAATAGAAAGCTAAAAGTCACCCAAATGGCAATGGAGAGGGCTATGCTTGGAGTTTCCCTACGTGATCGAATCAGAAATTAAGAGATCCGCAAATGAAACAAGTTTACCGACATCAGTGGTCAGGGCACATTGCTCGCAGAACAGATGGGCGATGGGTTATGCTATGTAGTAGCACAAAAGTATGAAACTGTTATTGAGTAGGTGTACGCACGGCTACAGATCAAGCTATACATTTCCAGTATAAGCTGATCTCGCATTGTATAGGATTTCCTTACAATGGGAGGTCAGTGTAAACTGGAAATGTATAGCTTGATGTGTAGCCGTGTGTACATTATTCATCACTCATTCAATCTCATTCCCAAAAACACCAAAATGTTTCTAAATACCAGCACACAGCCCAAAACAAGCCAATAAACCCCACCCAGCCTACACTATCTACTTTAATCAGCTAACACAGAATCAATTTTCGCCGAGTCCTGATTTCCACAACTTGGGATTCGTGGCCCGCTGCCAACCCTCATGTAAGTTCTGCCTTTAAAATGCATCCCCATTAGGCGGGTAGCACTCGACGAGTCTTCAGACCCCACCGAGCGTATAAACTAAGCTAGTTTGCAGCGAGAAGATTTTTCTCAAGATCTAAGAGAACTATAAAACGCAACAAATCTGGGAGTTTAGGCATTTTGTTGAAGATGCTTTGGGGAGGGTTACATTTGAGCTTTACTGTTTATTTTAAGAAGCACGTGTTTGGCTAACTTTAATAATCGTAAGGGTACCCAAAAAGAATGATTAGAATTATTGTCAATTTTTACGTGATTGATACCTACACATTGATGCGCAAATTGATCGTCTTCCAAATGCAATTGAAGCGATTGACAATATTACTAGGTAGGTACAATAGAAATTGATTGCAATCGATCAATTGCAACAATTTTCGGAGACCCCCTGTAAGTATTTTTAATAGGTAAGGTACATGCTGCATTAGAATGTTCGTTTGGCTAGAAATGAGGTAGGTACAGACGCCAGCAGTTCAAGCCACCCGAAACTGTCAAATTTTCCCAATCAACCTTGAACCTAATACTTTTGCGATAAAGAACAAGATCAACTGTATCGTCATATTTTTTATTATTATTTTTTTTCTCTTCAATGTACACTTGCTTTCCTTATCACTTTTGACATTGGCAGAATAGTCGAAATCGGCTTTGCTTGCCATATTAAGAAATAGAATAGAATAGAAAATGTATTAATAGTAGATTATGCACCGAGGGGCTAAAGTTGTGTCTTATGTCACGGGCGTCATATTGAATCTCGAGCGCAATGAAGGATTCGGGATTTAACTCCCGAGCGCAGCGAGGTAGTTAAGAGTTTAACTCACGAGCGAAGCGAGGGAGTTAATACAAGAATCCTGAATGCAGCGAGGGATTCAAGCTAGCCCAAGGCAAAGACACCTTTAGCCCAGAGGAGGATACTCTACTTTTTACACCTACTGTGAGAAAATAATAGCCATAGTACGAAAAACAAAGTATTTATTAAATAAACAAACAGTAAGAATAACATATTTAGAACTAGTTAGTTATATGCACATCATCATCATCATCATCATCATCATCATCATCATCATCATCATCATCATCACCATCATCACCATCATCATCACCATCATCATCATCACCATCATCATCATCACCATCATCATCATCACCATCATCATCATCACCATCATCATCATCATCATCACCATCATCATCATCATCATCGCGACACCACACTGTTCAATGCGAAATAGAAATGAAAATATCTGGCTTGCTTTCTATAAGAGAGAGAGAGAGAGAGACAGACAGACAGAGAAACATGCGCACGCCGCACGGCTTACAATAGCTACCTATAGCAAAAAGTGTCGTGACAACTTTTCGTGAGACTTTTTTCCGTCTAGCCCCCTTTCACAACGCGCGATAAGGAACTTCGTTCCAAAATTAAAAAAAATAAATAAAAAAAAAATTAAAAATGGTTCGTACTTATCTAATTATTCTTACAATATTATGTCTTCGAAAACATGGCAACGATATGAAGAAGCAGTCGTTATGATTTTGTAGGAAATCGAGAATATCATCCACGCGTAGTAAGGGTTTCGAGAATAGCTTTCCTCTTTCTGGCACCAAATAGTAGATTATGCACCGAGGGGCTAAAGTTGTGTCTTATGTCACGGGCGTCATATTGAATCTCGAGCGCAATGAAGGATTCGGGATTCAACTCCCGAGCGCAGCGAGGGAGTTAAGACTTTAACTCACGAGCGAAGCGAGGGAGTTAATACAAGAATCCTGAATGTAGCGAGGGATTCAAGCTAGCCCAAGGCAAAGACACCTTTAGCCCAGAGGAGGATACTCTACTTTTTACACCTACTGTGAGAAAATAATAGCCATAGTACGAAAAACAAAGTATTTATTAAATAACCAAACAGTAAGAATAACATATTGGATGATTGGCTGTATGCATTTTGAATTTAGAACGTCATTGGAGACGCTCGTGAAAATAGAGTATTTTTGATAACATGTGATAAATCGACTGTAGGTAGTTAGTAGTAGTAGTAGTATAGGTTTTATTATTTATTTATGTATTCACAAAATCCACAGCAATCTTAGCGCAGTTTACTTAATAGTACATTATTGCAAAGGCCGTGAAATAGGCAATTGCAGGTCGAGTATGAGTTTGAAGGCCGAGCCGTAGGCGAGGACTTCACTAATACGAGACAAGCAATTGCCATTTCCGCCGAGGCATATAAAGTGCTTTTCTCAAAAGAATGCAGGGAAATGAAAGTAGTTAAGTTTCCTTAATTTTTCAAGTTAATGCCGTTTTTAACATTTCAGCATGGAATAAATTGCCTATAATGTAGATGGGTTTTTAGTTTTAACAATCTCATTAAAATACGCCAAAAATACTGTTTCATCAATCATAAAATTTTAATCCTAAACCTAAAATACATGAAAGTGTATTTTTCTTTTGACTTCGCTGGAAGCAGGTTTTCCATTGCCAATTTGGCTTCTGATCTTAAATCTGGTGGAGTACCTACAATCAAACTCCATTTCACTCTGAACCGTTGGTACTCATTTTAATTAAGTATTTTTATATTTAATAAGTATGTAAATATACATTTTCAAATCAAGATGAATTTTCAGTTTTGCCGCCAATTTTCTATCTAACATCTGTGCCGAAAGGCAAACGCTTTTATAGCTATACAGCCACGTGAACGCAATTTATACTAAGCAAAGAGATCCAATCAAAGAGTATTTAATAACCCCAGCACGCCGTTTCATACAACATTGCTGGAGCGGTGTAATGTTCCAAATTCAAAAAACGCTCCTGAAATGGATTTATTTTCTTTGACCGTAAATTCGATACTTCGCGTGTTCTTTTTTCGAAAATAATGACAATATTTCCATGCAAATTTGAGAAAAATAAATTAACTAATGTTACAGCCAATTACTATTACGGGATTACGGCGCGGTACGGTATTTGTTATTATTAATGCCAGTTTTAATGTTATTCCATTCCTTTTAAAAAATGGTTCGTAGTTACTTTATCTAATTATTCTTACAATATTATGTCTTCGAAAACATGGCAACGATATGAAGAAGCAGTCGTTATGATTTTGTAGGAAATCGAGAATATCATCCACGCGTAGTAAGGGTTTCGAGAATAGCTTTCCTCTTTCTGGCACCAAAGGGTGTTTGTTAGTACTATACTGCCAATTTAGCTGAGCATGTGAGATTCCAAATTCAAATTACATTATTGACCAGCGGGTCATAATGAAATCCAGTACAACATTATTGACCGGCTGTGCCCCCGGGCACTAATGACTCACTTTAGGTTAAGGTTGCTTGACATATAATTTGACATTTTCGAGCAGGTGGTGTGAAAAGGTTTTTGTTAGTACTATACTGCCAATTTAGCTGAGCATGTGAGATTCCAAATTCAAATCACATTATTGACCAGCGGGTCATAATGAAATCCAGTACAACATTATTGACCGGCTGTGCCCCCGGCCACTAATGACTCACTTTAGGTTAAGGTTGCTTGACATATAATTTGACATTTTCGAGCAGGTGGTGTGAAAAGAAATTTGACAGATTGTATAGCTTGATGTGCTGGCGTCTGTACCTAAGTAGCACTATGGATTTTTTCATTTCTTCAGTAGATTTCAGTACTTAATGCACTTTGATTTTCAGTGGTTTAACCAATTCAGTATCCATGCATTATCTTTACGCAGTAAAGTTCGACTATATCTTCAAGCCTCTAAGCGACCATGTGGCATTCTATAAATATCTAAGTTGCTTAACAAACTGCTGGCATTTGTTATGCATCTCTATTGACACTGGTTTAACCCCAGTTGAATCGCCAATTGATCATTTCCATGCTCATATAAATGGTAGTGGAATATTTTCATAGCGGTTATACCTACCACTTACTGCATACATATGTAGGTACCTAGGTATACTACCTAATTTTAGGTAGGTGTACCGTGTAGGTAAGCTTCGAGTCGTAATTTTTGTGACTTTCATGTAGGTAATAGCAGCGAATAGGTGTACCTATGTATGATTGTAGTTTAAATCACAACTTTTGATTATGAGAAAAGTATTTAGGCCCGATTTTTTAATAGTCAGATATCTGAGGGACAATTCCCGTATTTTTAACAACGTTCGCAATCTCATCTCAGTCTCAATCTGTCAAAAATTGTATAGCGTTTACCTAAATTTTTGACAGTTGATTGTCGCTGGCATGAGATTGCGACTAGAATTTGACCGTTTTTAGGCACGAATTGGCCCTCTTTTATCTGAGGAGTAAATATGGCGATTTGACAGCTTTTGTAAATGTTCTTCAGATAAAATTATTTGACTGCTAAAAAATCAGACCTTTTAATCATGTTACATATAGGTACCTACTACATTCGCTTCGTATAAATGATGGTAAAATACTTATGTAGTGTACCTACATAAGATAAAACCATAACTTCACCATCGCATCGGGGTCGTTACGATGATAACAGCCATTAGAATTATTAAATTATAGCTGTTAACGCCACTCTGCGTTATCGAGAAACTTTAAATGGATTACATTTAAATTAAATGAGTTTGCATTCACTTTCGTACTCAGTTAAGTTTAACAAGAGAGAATGCTGACCGTGAGGCGTGACTTTAGCTTAGGACAAGTGGAAGGAGTTCAGGCGAGGAAGAATCAAGATTGGTTTTCTTTATTTTTTAAACGTCATTAAAAAACCAGGTTGTATGTTCGTCTGTAGGTATGCATTTTTTTTTTGCTATTTACGTGACTCCATTTATTGGTAGAGTGGTAGAGGTACATATTAAAAACAATTCAAAATATAAGATTAAGATTATAGCAACTTTGCTATAATCTTAATCTTATATTTTGAATTGTTTTTAAGAATTTTTTATTTTTTTAAAGATTAATGTAGGTACCCAGGATGTTGTAATACCTAGATACTTATCTTGATTTTTAAAAGAGTGTCCGTCGTGGAGTTTCTTGTCCGTTCTTCTCCATAGAGATCTACCTACGTTTTGGAACTGGGCAACTAGCTTCAACTTTCTGACTAACTGACCGACTCTTTGACAATTTAATTGATATAAATGCTTTGAGTTTAAGTTTGCTAGCTCTACTTACTCGTTTCTCGTTACTCGCCG
This sequence comes from Cosmia trapezina, assembly GCA_905163495.3. Lineage (NCBI taxonomy): Eukaryota > Metazoa > Arthropoda > Insecta > Lepidoptera > Noctuidae > Cosmia > Cosmia trapezina. The sequence continues at coordinate 22,959,833 of LR991037.1, forward strand.
GGGCGGTGGGACAGGTGATTGGGCGATGAACGAATAAACAGCAGCACGATGGATATCAGGTACAGATAGCGCGCGAGTTGAATGCAGAGCTTAGGAATGCGGTAGTGCTGTGACTGTGACCTAATTATAATTACAATACACTGCAGGCGCGTGAGGTGGGGCGTGCGGATAGCGGGGCGCTCTTTACCTCAGACCCCGACTGCATTCAACTCGCGCGCTATCTGTAGGTAGATGCTACCTGTGCTAGTACGGAAGAAAACTCAGGGACTCAATAATTAATTACTTACAGTTAGCCATTTAATGTCGAATCGTTTATTTTTAACTTAGGTGGATTTAACCCGTGGGGGTATTAGGGACCAGGGGAATTTTTGTGTCAGTGGACCCACCGAGAAATACAATGCTGCTGAATTAAAAGTCTCGAAAGTATGATTCACGACAACAACAAATAATTATGTATCTTATAACCATAGGAATCATCAATACACCTCTCCAAGTCAGATTTGCCGTGAAACGACGCCAAATATAGGACATAATTGTTATTGTCACGAATCATACTTTCGAGACTTCCTACTATTTTAATTCGGCAGCTTTCTATTTCTCGGGCAAAAAAATTCCCCGTGGTATTCCAGGTATTACGGCAGGGAAAACGGCATTGCCTACCTACTAGTAGGTATTTTGTTTTTGTACATATAGAGATTTGGGGACTGATAGACCACTAGTATTCTACACTTTTACGTGTATAAACCTACTGATTCGTCATTTAGGGCCTCGCCTCATGCACGAGGTTGGGTATTCAAATTCTGGCAAGTAACAATGTGACTTTTTGAATTCATAATTATGTAAGTAAGTAAGTAGGTACTTGCTTTCCAGTTACTGATTGATGTTACTTGTTACTTGATTGATGTACAGACGCCAGCACATCAAGTCACCCGAAACCATTGATGTATAAAATTAGGACCGAAACTGTCAAATATTCCCAGTCAACCTTGAACCTAATGCTCGCTAGAGATGAAAATCTATTAAAGAAATTTGACAGATTGTAGTAGCTTGATGTGCTGGCGTCTGTACCTACTTTCAGAGTTAATCTTGGACATTACTGACATCGGTGAAAGAAAAACAACGTGAGGAAACCTGGACTAGACTTATATTAATATGTCTGAAATCGCCAACCAGTCTTGTGGAAGCGTAGTGATCAACGCTCGTGCCTTCTCTGTATGAGAAGATATCTTTACCCTGCAGTGGGGCAGATAAGAATAAGAATAACAATAATATTTACCTATTACACACAAGATTCATGATGCATAAGAGCAGATGTACAAAACAACAAAACACAGATATCTACATAAATCTACACACATCATGTAACCCTGTCTCCTAAACTAGGTAGTCTTGTATCTTAGGAGACAGTGTTAGGTAGGGTTGCCAGATGGGAACTTACCGAGTCCGGGACAAGATCGGAACTTTCCGAGTCCGGGACAATTCCATGTCGGGCCGTGGCTATGAATATAATTATAAATATAAATTACGGGATATCTAATTTCATATTTGTATATATTTTTAGAGGAAAATACATTTTATTTTTCAAAATACTTTTATTAGTCCAGATAAAAAAAGTTTGGTAGAAAATCACCATATAAAAGATATAAAATTGAGAACATTGCTTTTGTAGTAGGCAATCATCAACAAGTAAATTATGATGTATCTTACAAACTAAATATTTTTTTTAATTATTAAATTTTTCGGAATCCGGGACTATAGATCGAATTACTGGACACTGGACAAGACGTAAAATTCCGGGACAACCCCGGAAATCCCGGACATCTGGCAACCTTAGTGTTAGGCCATATAGCGCAGTTTATCATGTAGGATAGCTGCAGCCAGAGTGTTTAGCGTGAGAATAAGAATAAGAATAATTTAGGTGTTGAAAATATAGGTTTTACCAGGGAGCTGGTATTATTGATTCGGCTAAATAAAACACATCAACCGCATTGTAAAACAATTTATTTCGTCTATAGTTTGCGTTAGATCTAACAATAGGATAGTCATTGCGTCATACGTACACTAGACTAGGTACTAGTTAGTACTTAGTCATCTAGACGACCTGGAAGGCCTACACTAGGAAGAAGGAGGTAATTTTGAATAGATTCATTCCAACTAACAGTAGGTATGTCTGTGTTCCTAGTTATCAAATTTCTCACAAGCGCAAACATTCATTGCATTTTTTTTTAATATACGTCTGGTAAATAAGCAGTAAAAAATGCAGTAAATAGGTTTATAATACATCGTTAAAAAATTGCTAAATCGTCGAAGACATTGTTCCTAAAACTTATTTTAAATACATAAATGTTTGGTTATCTATACGAAATAGTGCTGCCATAACATGCATTTATTATTGTTAACTTACTTATAACTAAAAAAATTGGTGTACCAGGAACACAGACTTCAATAGGAGTAAAAGATTTAAGGGAAATATTAACAACGTGTTACTTTTCAGGCTAACATCATCTGTCTGGCAATTATAAACTCTAACACAGTTAAAATAAGAGCGAAACTAGTTTGTTTAAGGACAGATGGCTTTACCGTTATAATTCTACTTATTATTAGGTTCTATAAAACAAAGTATAATCATTGGTTTTCTATAGAGCGAGCGAAGGAAGTTGTAGCAGGATATTAATAACGTGTTTAGTCTATAAAATAAGTATTTGGATTTTTTTCTCATGCAACGTGAGTTTCCTCTTTCTTTAAAACTTTTTTTTCAATAATAACGGTCTATTCAATTTAGGTGATAGATTTAAGATTCGCGACCGTCCCATACATGCGTAACTTGTACAAAAGTATGCGAATAACTTGCATGCCGTGTGCCATAACCACTTCTGATTGGTGAATGTCACAATGGCATGCCAGCTACTTGCATAGCTTTATACAGACGCCAGCACATCAAGCTACTACAATCTGTCAAATTTCTTTAATAGATTTCATCTTTATCGTTTTCGCATTAGCACAGATTCATTGAGATGGGACACTCCACAAAATCGTTTAAATAAAAAGAGACTCTTGCTACGACACAATAAAGTGCAATTCAGTTCGGAGAACGCTAATTACCTACAGTTATATTCACCTACACATTGCCTCTCTTTCTATCGCGTAACTCTTATACCTTCGGCGCGCGGCAGTCGTACTGAATTAGCCCCGTGGAAAGGGCCCGCCGTGTACTTGTCGCAACATACCTAAACTGAGGAGTGTCCCATCTGTATTAATCTGTGGCATTAGGTTCAAGGTTGATTGGGAAAATTTTACAGTTTCGGGTGGCTTGACCTGCTAGCGTCTGTACAAGCAACAGCCATGTGTATCCGCCTTTACGTCTGGACTATTCATTTAGTTGGATTATGACTAATTAACTACAGCCATTCTCTAGAACAGCCAAAGACAAACACGTTAAAAATCTCCTCAATATATAAACACAATAACATATTTCAGTGCAATAAAAACACTATACAGGTTACTCCCGTACTTTACAAGCTAAGATTATACATACGAGCGTTAAAAAAATATGCATCAGTATATTATAATTATATATTTATATGTTACAATCACACATGGAATCAAGTCGTGTCCGTACATAGTACATACATACTATACAGTAACTATTAGGCTACGGTTACATGTAATGTTAGACAAATACAATACATTATTCACCAAAGAGTTGGCAGTTTAAATGCTATTTGTTAGATTTTACTGATAATGTAACCATGGCCTAAGGATCCGCATTATAGGGTCATATTTTTCTAGTTTTTAGAAAAGAATTCAGGAAAAGGTAATTTTGGTAAAGGAAGCCTGATTCAAGATCTCTTTAAATCAAGGAATACAGTGTTTTCATAAACATTTCATATTTCTCCTTTTATATACGCCCATTTTCACAATAATTCTAAAATAGATGATTTGTAAAAGTAGCCATACTTGATAATAATACGAATCCTTCTCTTAAACTTTCGTATACACACACTTTCTTAAGCTTAGCAAATCAATATCGATATTGACTATTATTTAGATTAAACATTTCTATCGTTAAGTTTTCGTTATGTTTAGGTTCGATTTTTTTATTATTATTACATTTTAAAGGCCATTATTAAGAGGTTTTATTTTTAACGCCACTTCCATATTCGACATGTTTAAATGCTTGTGAACACTCGCACTGTGTTTTTTTTTTATACAGGGTTATTGGTAAAACACCAGCAACCTATTAAGGGGTCATTGTACTCATCATTATGAACAACTTTTACTATGGGACCAAACCTGAAATCGCGAAAAAAAATCAGCTGTTCAGTACATTTATCTACATCAAACTCGTCAAAATGTAGGGAGCAGCTGATTTTTTTTTCGCGATTTCAGTTTTGGTCCCATAATAAAAGTTGTTCATAATGATGAGTACAATGACCACTTAAGAGGTTGCTGGTGTTTTACCTATAACCCTGTATAAAATACTATAGCTCATATTTAAATAGATTAAGGAGGGGTACATGATAAGATTTATCATGAAGTGTTATTGATATAAATAAATGATCGGATATCGATAAATTACAAGATTTCAAATTTATTTCACCACTATAGTATAAATAACATGAGCAATGCTCGATTTTCATTGTTGTTTCGGCATTCAAACGTTCTCCTATCACACAGAATAAAGAATTGTAAAGAAATATTAATATCTAGACGTAGTTAGTAGTAGTGTGTGCAATATTATCTATGTTTCTAGCTATACCTAGGTATTCTGGAGTTACCTCGCTTCTATGTATTTCTGTGATCCTGTTACCCGAAAATAAAAATAAAATTAACTAGCTTTTGCCAGCGGATACGCCCGCGTGGATGTCGGAAAATATCTCACGGGAACGTCCTACCAGGAATTCCTTCCTTAGTCCTTGTCTACATTATAAAGGGAACCTCTGTGCAAAATTTCAGGTTTCTAGGTTCAAGGGTTTGGGCTAGGCGTTGATGAGTCAGTTAATCAGTCAGTCAGGACTTTTCTTTTTATTTATTTTATTTATATACACTGGACAGCAAATAAACCGGGCCACCCGCTATCTTGGAACTCTGATTCGATTTTCTCAAAAAGTATAAAATTAACAACTATCAATTTATACCTACAGAAAGTGCGTTCCATGATTATTAAAATGACTATAAATTTATTCTAAAGTACCGTCAACTCACATTGTAATCAAGCAACAAACACAATGCTAACGATTTGCTCTGTTTTTACTAGAGTTCACGATTAGATTAGTTCATTTTTTCTACAGTGAGGGTAGTCGGATATTTCTTATCATTTCTTTAGTTTTTGTCCATCGTTTGCTCAGACGCGTGTATTTTTGCTACTTTTTTCGGTCAATAATGGATACGACACCTCAGGAAGCAGCTCAAGCTGTAGCACTACTTCAAGCAGGCGTTGCGCAACATGAGGTCGCTCGGAGACTTCGAATCAGCAGATCTTCGGTGCCACGAGTTTACAGACGATACTTAGAGACTGCAGCATTCGATCGCCGTCCAGGTACGGGCAGACATAGGGCTACATCAGCGGCAGATGATCGTTATATCCAACTTACTGTTCTCCGAAATCGCCGCCTCAACGCAGTTCAAGTCCAACAAAGTCTGCGTGACGTACGCCAAGTGGTCATAAGTTCAGATACCGTCAGAAGTAGACTTGCAGAACGGAACCTGACTCCAAAAAGAGCTGCAACAGGCCCAGCATTAACGGTAGCCCACCGTCGAGCACGACTTGAATTTGCTCGAGAGCATAGAGATTGGACGTTAGAGCAGTGGGGTAATGTACTCTTCACTGATGAGACCAGGGTGAGTCTACATGGAAGTGATCGACGTCAGAGAGTGTATCGTCGTCCTGAAGAACGTTATTCTCAGTGTTGCATCGAGGAAACTGTTGCTTATGGAGGAGGATCTGTAATGGTCTGGGGCGGTATCTCGTTAACTGCACATACAGCGTTAGTTTTCATCGAACCTACGGGCCGTACACGTGGATTGACTTCTCATCGCTACATTACTGAAATACTCGCAGACCATGTGGTTCCGTACGCAGGATATATGGGGCAAGATATGCAGTTGATGCATGATAATGCACGGCCTCATGTTGCTCAAGTGGTGACCCAGTATCTACGCGATGTTGGCATTCGTTCAATGGACTGGCCAGCTCGAAGCCCGGACTTGAATCCGATAGAACACTTATGGGATGAGCTGAAACGTCGGGTTCGAGCCCGGGTACCTGCTCCAACAGGGCTTCCAGAGCTGCGAATCGCAATTGAAGAGGAGTGGAATGTAATTCCTCAAGATTTCATCGTCAGGCTCGTGAGGTCGATGAATACGAGGATGCTGGCAGTTATCCGAGCAAGGGGAGGGAATACTGAATACTAACCAAAACTTTATTTTTAATTTTTCTTTGTTTCTGGCTTTAATTTTTTTTTTCAGTTTGTGATTACTAACGATTAACATGACTGGAAAACGACTCTTTTTTGTAAAATCCTTAATAAACACTTAAAAAATTGATTAATCCCAATGAGTTTTCTTTCATTTGAATAATCATGGAACGCACTTTTTGTAGGTATAACTTTGATAGTTGTAAGTTATATACTTTTTGAGAAAATCGAATCAGAGTTCCAAGGTAGCGGGTGGCCCGGTTTATTTGCTGTCCAGTTTAGATAGATAGATAAATAAATTACAGGCGCTTTTGAGCTGTCAAGGGGTCGGTCAGTCAGAAAGATGACGCACAATCACGCGTGACATACGATACGCTGTGTTGTTAGGTTACAACTAAAGTAGGTTAGGTATTAAAAACTTAGGTATATGTAAAAATGCTGTACGAGCGATATTGGCTCGTACATCGCCCATTCCAAAGCGTAGTAGGTATCAATGGAGAAGAACGGGCGTGAAACTCCACGGACACTCTTTGAAATCAAAATATGGTTACAAAATATTGGTTACGTCATTCATGTTGAAATTATACATGTGACAACGATGCAGAACGTTACGAAAGCGTCCGTAATAAAAATATTTTTAAAATAATCGCGGTGACGATTTGTACCCCTACCATAAATCGCTCAACGCGCCTAAAGAAGTTTTCACTTCAAAAAATTTAAAAATTTAATTAAAATGAAATAAGCCACGGGCAGATCTTATGAGATCACCAGTTTCTACTGACGGCACCCGTTCACAAACCTGACGCATGGATTATTACAAACGAATACGCGTTTAAACGCACGTTATGGGCAGTTTAATACCTAGCAGCTCTTTTTTGTATACCTACGTTCCTCTTGTAATTCTGAAAACTTAAACTGAACTCTTTGAAACATAGAATTAGATAACACAGAATACCTGTATCGCAACCGGTTTCTGAGGTTTTTAAACGAAGTTTATCCATTCGATAGTGATTATTGGTTCGATATCGTGTTTCTGAACAAGAAAGAATTTAGCTTAAAAGTCGGGTGAATTACTATAAGTAGAGGTTTTTTCTGAGGACCTCACAAACCGAGCATAAGGAAGGAATTCGCAATAGCTGTTGAGACTTTAAGAATTCATCAAAAACCTGGCATTAGACATCTACATAAGCTAGACATCTCCTATATTTAAAGCTATAGTATAGGAAATTGTAATTATATCACATATACACATATTCATGACCAAATATTTATTACGATAAGGCTTATTTGAAACTGTGAAAATAAAAGAAAAGAAAATGAACGAGAAAAAACACATACTTATTAGCAGTTATAGCAAAAATTATCTTATTGCAGTTTAGATACAGTATATTTTTGTTAATATTAATTTTAAGAACATGCATATACATAATTATATGTAAAATAACATAACATCACGCCTCGTTTCCCCGAGGGGCTAGACAGAGGTGTACCTACCCATAGTACACCTACATTTCGCCAGTTATATTTGACATGTAATGGGCGAGTCTATTGCCACCACTGGGCACGAATTCCAGGCTCCGCGCTGCTACTGAGAAATTCCAGATGGAAATGCCCAATAACACTTTGCCCGTGACTTGGAATCGAACCCAGGATCTCATGCTCAGCAGGAGCGCTGGCGGACACTATGCTCGGACTTTCAATTAGCTGTAGTAAAATGACACTTCTTATCTGTCATTTCGTTAAAAAATGTTCCCATTTGATAGCGAAGTGACACTAAAAATGACATTAGAAGTGTCATTTTACTGCAGCTAATTAAAAGTCCGACCATAGACCAACGAGGCAGACAATAATATTAAAACAATGGTTAAACTTGTCCCGGTTTTAATCTGAGGGCACTTCCCGTATTTTTAACAACGTTCGCAATCTCATCTCAGTCTCAATATGTCAAAAATTGTATAGCATTTACAGTCAGTTTGTAAGGGCTTTGCATTTGTGTGAGTGATTACCAAAATGTTACGAGAGTCCATGACCAAATTTTTTGTCTTATTGTTTTACGTAAAACAAAATCTTCAATCGTCTTATCGTTTCGTTTTACAACGATGCGACATGGTTTTGGTCATGGCCTCTCGTACTAAAAGAACAAAAGTCGATTGCCAAAATGCAGTATAAACCGGTTTTAAACCAAGCAAAGGGCGAATCACGCTCTAGGCCGGACGACACACCATCTAATGTGCACTCACACAAATGCAAAGCTCAGCTTAAACCTCGCGGACTGTACCTACACTTTTGGCATTTGATTTGAACGTTTTTAGATACGAGAATTGGCCTTTAGCTGTCTTGTAACTTGATCTCAGGCCATAGATACGAGATAAATACATACAATTGCAACTACAAATATCAAGCTGATTTTTGAATTTAAAAAACTTTTGATAACGTCATAAAATAATTTTATTTGCAATGGAAACTGAATCATATGCAATTAAGTTAAAGTTTTTAATCCCAAAGCATGCAATTTATCTCGTCTCGTTGGAAATATGTCGCAGGTTTATGACAAAATCAGGTTTTTGATCAAAAACCGGAAGAAGACGGTCGACGTCAGGGGCACCCCAAGGTTCGGTTAGGTTAGGTTCCTTTAAACCCTGCAGACAAAAATAGGAGCCCAGCTGCGCGGCTCCGGCGGAGCTCCGTCGACCAGTTCTTGATCAAAAGCCTAGGTTTTTGATCAAAATCCTGATTTTGTCATAAACCTGCGACATAGACTGCTACAAGGATCTTTTGGTGCTTGAACGACGATGATAGGGGGCGCTGTTGGTAAAGATTTGTCTAACTGTTTTGTGAAATGTCACTTGAAATGTATTGTAAAATCAAGATGGCGATATATTTTTTATTTATTTCAATCCCGTACCAACCCAAAAGTGTGTATTAGTCAAAAAATTATATTTGTTTATAACATTTTTTTTCTCGTGTACACATGTTTTTCTAGCTCACTTTAGACATTGGCAGAATAGTCGACATCGGCTTTGCTTGCCATTTATTAAAAATAGAATAGAATAGAAGGTGGCATTAGTTCCGAATTTGGCCACGCGCCAAAATCATCTTGTAGCGCTATAAATGAATGTTTGTTTCTGATCAACCTAGCGATTTCTTGATTTAAAATGACGCTGGCATGTGTTTTGATAGCAGATTAACTGTTTAGGTACTATCGGAGAAACGAACATCTATACATAGTAAGGATTATTCTTGCTTACAGCTCTCGGCCGCTATAGTAACGCTTGCTAACATTATGTGGTAATCCTGTGCACGGGATTATTTTTCACGGTGTTCGTTTCTCTCATGGTACTTAATCCTCTTCCAAAACAAAGGGTTGCAGAGATATTTTTCGGAATTTTTGCCTCTCGCTTACACATATTGCGTGCGAAAGAGACGTGAACAGTTAAACGTCCTTAACAACAAACTAACATCAAATCGAACAAAATAATAAAAGCCAATCAATTCGATGTAAAGGTGACAGAATCATTTACATTATACAAGCGAAATTCAACTTTAAATACTCTAACATAAAAGTTACAAAATGTACAAATATAAACAATAGCTCGGGCGAGTTTATGTTTACGCGATGGGATAAAAAAGCATAGTTACAATAATTATAAATCGATACTGATGGTGGTAGAGTAAGGACTTTTTTACAAGGTTTTATTTAGTTTCACCTGTCCCGGTGTCTGTCTGTCTGTCTGTAATATAATCTTGCAAGTTAAATTCGACCTATTTCCCGGTTTCCGATTGAGCTAAATTTTACAGCATATGTAAATCGGATGACAATGCAATATTATTAAGACATGGAGCTGATCTGACGATGGAGCCGGAAGGTGGCCATGGGAATTCAGTAATAAAACGACCCGACGACGAGTTTGGACTCAACCTAAACTTAAACGTAGGTTTTGAAACGCAGTCATAGATAAGTGCATGAAATAAAATACACATAAATTATACAGCTGCAAGGAACACTAGAGAGATTTGTTATTATTCACATATTGTTTCATTGTGTCAAGCAATATGTTTCTAAATTTTCCAACGGATAAAACAAATAGATCCAAGTTAGAGAAAAACTTATTGAGATTGCCTGTGAGGCGACGTAGAGGGGCAACTCTACGTCACTTCGTAAGCCTGCATTCGTTCGACTAGGAGTAACGGCGATAACAGGTCGTGTGCACCCCTGTATTCTAGGGACAACATAGCACATCTTTTTACAAACATTGACACTATCATAAGATTTGTTACACAGATCGTATAGACGCATAGTTTCTAGAAAGGAACTATCGACAAAACGAACGCCTTTACGCCTTAAAGTTGTTCTTTGTACTTATACATATTGAATTCATTGAAGAAATCCGGCCACTATAATACTAGTTTATTTTTTATAAAATTTATTAAATCATAAATCATTTTATAAAATTTCATTAAATTAAAATTTCACCTAATAATTTCTTTGATCTCGTTCAACAAAAAGTCGGAACGGCAAAAACATTTGTAAGTAAAATTGATTCACAATCAGAAAGGCCTGGCGTTTGTAGATGGTATGTCTAGACATCAAAGAGAACAAGTTGTATCTTTTCAGTAAGGCGCTACAGGGGTGGTAAATACGTATAACCATTACACGATTACTCAAACTGCATGCACCTTAAGCCGTACTTTAACTCTTTTTAACGTCGATTGACACCCAGGTGTGCAAATAACAATAAAAAATCTATTGTGTCTGCGAATTGTCGTGCGACGTGTTAAGGTCAAAACAAAATTAGCAGAGCTCTATTCTCTTATCGATATGAAATTGACGATTCGGTCCAATTCAACTTTGCGAATGTGTCTTGACTTTCGAAATCGTTGTTTCACACAGAATGTTTATCAAAGAACTACACTTTTTAACCAACTTTTTTCTGACCGTACTATCGAGGAAACGTACATCCGACCAATTTGAAAACAAATTGGTCAGATGACCACATCTGTTAGCAAGCGTTACTATAGCGGCCGAGCGCTGCAAGCAAGTAGAGTCCTTAGGGGCCGCCTCCACGAGCGAGAATCGCGACGACATTATCGTCGGGCCACGTATTTCTATACACTCTCTTAGAACGTGTCTCCACACGGCGATATCATCGCGGCGATAATTTGTAGGCACAGCGTGACTATCGCCGCGATTCTCTCGCTCGTGGAGGCGGCCCCTTACGGTGTATAGATGTAAGTTTCGTCGATAGTACCATAGCTAGTAACTGCTAACGGCTTGTCCAAAAACCATTCCTTACTCTACAGTATTTCGTCACTCATTCTAACACCACCAGTATTATGTTATATAATATTTGATAAGCCTATATGTTACATTCAGAGCGGTATATATTCTCTTATCTGTTGCAGTGTCTCCTGATCGGTTGACTGTACTAGACGCTCGAAGGTTTCTGCTCCAATCTGGTTCTTCAGGGTTTCCAGCTGAAATGGGATTTTTTTGGTTTCAAAATACAGTTTTTTATTGTGTATCATCAGGTGAAATTCAATATATTGCTACTAAGAAGTCTGGGTTTGTTTAAAAACAGCTGTATTATACGAATGTTTCTTTATTTATTTATTTTTTTGTGAATAAATAGCTCACGGAGTATGAAAATGCCAAAATTGTTACTGTACAGGGATAGATAATTTATTCAAGAATTCAAATAACTTTATTTTCAAAACACATCAAGAAGTTTTTATCTATCTATACGCCCAAAAGTCTGTTCATGATTTTTACGAGCTTGTTTTCGTTATAAATCATCGTCTATTTCATTAAACACATAAAAACGAAATATATAAATAAAGTAACTAAATAGCATGCATATTAGCCACGCCACCAACGAGTTCGAGCCGCCGACTAGTGGCTCCTTAAGTTTTACTTGTTTTTCATACCTGATGATGAGTAACAGCCCTAAGATCAATAGTGTGGGCGGGATGCGTGGCCACCAGGCTGCGCCGGCGCAGCTCGTGCGGCGTGTCACCCGCGCCCGCGCCGCCTGCGCCCGCCTCGCCCCAGCGCGCCGCGCCGCCGCGGCCCTCCAGCGGGGACGCGGGCCGGGACCCGGGGGGAGCTAATAGTGCACTGGAATAAAAAATAACGTTACACAGAACATTTTAAAGAGTCGAGAGAAGATTAGACTACAAGGAAGCTACGGTCTTTCATGATAACAAAAATTTATTTAATATTTACTAAATTATAGAACGTCACTTAATGTTATCATGTTGCAAAAAAATGTTCTGTAAAAAGAAACTTCGGTATGGAGGCACCTTATTACGTCATAAAATCAAATTATGAATTAATTCATTCGTGAAAGTAATCGGGTAACCCGAAACATTCGCGCGCGTAAAACCATTTACTTTGACAACGATAATAAATAAAAATCATCAGTGTCATAAATAACTTTTTAGAGTACCGTACCTCCAAAAGAAAAACCGGAACCCCTTTAGGATCACTTCGTTGTCCGTCTGTTTGTCTGTTTGTCAAGACCCTTTTTCTCAGGAACGCATAGAGGTATCAAGTTGAAATTAATATCAAATACGTAGGTCTATGGTATCTTGGAGTTCAAAAAAAATCAAGCTTCTAAGTCAACGCAATAAAAAAATACGGCCATTTATGTGACATATTTTGAGACTCGCAAGTAAATCAAAACCTATAGGGTACTTCCCGTTGACCTAGAATAATGGAATTTGGCAAGAAGCAAGGTCTCGGCACAAGTAAACGAAAAAGAAAATTGTTAATTAGTAGTTTTATCACACAAAAAATAAATTGAGATTACAATGTTTACTTTGTTTTTGGGATAAATTCTTTTCAAATACGGGACCACCACCACCACCACCATTGTCGTGGTCTGACACACACTGGCTGGTTTTTTTTTTTTAATATAATCATGGTAAGAACGAAACTGATAAGAAAATAAACAATAAAAATCTTACTCAATATAAGCGCCATTATCCTCCGCCTTCATGACGTCATTTAACACTTCTGCCAGGTTGAGTAGTATCGCAGGGAACCGCTGCAATACTGTCGCGTTTTGTGTAGTCAGTAGAGCTGCTAAACCAAGACCTGGAACCAAAAATTTTGCTTGGAGTTTGGCTACCAAGGGTGCCTTTACTTTGGGCGATATTCCTGCAAAGGCGTTGGACACTGCGTTTCTTACCGAAGTTATCAATCGTTACCGAAAAGCTTCATCGTCTGCCCAGCCTTTTCCCAACTATGTTGGGGTCGGCTTCCAGTGTATCCGGATGCAGCTGAATACCAGTATGTTACATGGAGCGACTGCCTATCTGACCTCCACAAACTCAGTAACTGGGTAATACGATACGCCTTGGTATTAGGGTTGTCAGACTTTCGGGCTTCTGAAGACCTGTAACGACTGTCAAAGATCCACGAATGACAGCCGGGGCTTAACGTGCTTTCCGAGACACGGAGCAGTCTCGGTATGTAAAGCTGGTCACCCGTCCACGGATCAACCCCAGCAAGCGTAGCTTAACCTGATGGATCGACCCGTGCGGCTGTTATTACTTAGCCAAAGAAATAAAATAGTAGTCTGTTATATTTCTCATCGTAATTATTTTTAGCCACAGAGTTGTTTCACCTTCGGAATGGGGAGGATGTCTGGGTAAAAAAAAGAAATTCTATTCAGTCCCGTCAGTCAGATAATAAAAAAATATTAGACACGTATTTTTTGCTTTGTCATATTAATAATGAATAAATATAAATAAATAAATAAACAATTACTTAGATAAAACGTATTTTAGGGGAGTCGGGACTCGCTACGCCACAATTCAGTATAAAATCTCCCAAGGCGTGACGTCATGCCATATTTTAACTCAATGTATCGCCGTAATTTTTTGATTACGTAAAAAAAAAAAAATACGTGCCAATATTATTTAATAATCTAGATCCACAAACACAAAAAACACTGATCTAGATGATGGTCAAAAGGTCAAATAATTTTTTTTTCTTTCTTTTCCGTCAGCGTCATGAACTCATGAGCTATCCTCATATGGTTCAAACGAGAAGAAGAGAAGTACTCACCAACAACCTTCCACCTCTCAACTTGCGTGACTAAATTCATCTTCTCAGTCCAAACATGTAGGAACCTGTTCAGTAACTTGGCTGGGTCGGAATCATACTCCGCCACGCCATTGGAGGCCTCCTGTATGGCCTTGTAGAACAGGTCCGTTGACAGCAGGATGACGCGAGAAACGAGGCAGAGCTGCACGGACAGGACCATTGGGAGGTCATCGCCTTCGAGGAGGCAGCTGTAGGAGAAATATTGTGTTATTTTGATTTTATTTATATTACTTTGAGAGCAGTGGTGGCCCAGTGGTAACGGCCCCGACTTAAGAGTTGTAGGTCGTGGGTTCGATCCCAGGCAGGCGCTTTGCTTTCAATAAATAATTTCATCGTGAGGAAACCGGCATGTCCTAGAACCAAAAATTCGAAGACACGTGTCTGTTACCAACCCGCACTGGTCCCGCGTGGTTGATTACAGCCCACTCCCTCTCGAAGAGAGGAGGCCTGTGTTCCAACAGTGGGAACATTATAGGCTGATTATATTACTGTATTTTACATTAGAAAATACATAGCAAAAATAATTTTTGAAATCACATACTTAACTCAACATCGATTCGCATTTATTCTATTGAAAATGGCTCCTATTTGTAGTCGCCGCTACGCAAATTGGCTAAAAAATGGGTATGCGCAGCACGGAATCTGTTGCGTGATTGGGCGATTGATCGGCGTCGACCAATCACGCAACAGGATTCCGTACTGCGCATTCCCACCTTTTTGCCAACTTGTTTGGTGGCTACTGTACCTGTATACGTGTCATAAAACTTAATACTCACTGTATAACCCTAATAAGAATCGGCCAGATGACTTTAACTCCCAAAAACGCATTTCTCTCCGGGAAAGTGACACTGATGCAGATTTCAGCCATCTTCAACACGGTGATAACGCCCTCAGTTCTCATGTCACTCAGCATATCTTCGAGGAGGGCCATGCACTTGCCTCCGGGGCCTGAGAGGAACTCCTCAGGACATAGGAGGGTGTAGGCTTGCATTATGTAGACCACTATTCGAAGGTGCTCCGATGATTGTTCTGGGGAAGAATTTTGTCAGGTTAGTTGACGAGTTTGTAAGAGGTAGCGCAGAGTTTGCGAGTTGTAGCGTAGCGTGAGGTGTGACTGATGGAAGGTATGGAAGGTCTTTTCCCAGAACTGACTATAGTAGCAGCACATATTAATAAAGATGGGCCACTCCGAAGTTTAGGTATGAAGCTACAAGTACGCGGCGGGCCCCGTCCGCGGGGCAATTCAGTAGGTCAGAAGGTACCCAAGGTACCTAAGGTAAGGGAAAAGCAGAAAGGGAAAGGAAAGGAAACGAAGGAAAGGGAGGGGGAGGGGGAGGGGGAGGATAAGTGAAGGGAGGGAAGGGGAGGGGAGGAGGGGGAGGGGAAGGGGGAAGGGGGAAGGTAGGTAAGGTAGTTAGGTAAGGGAAGGTAGCCAAAGTAACACATCAAAGCAGTATAACGGCCGACTTACAGCATTTCTGTATCGTTTTCGCATTTTGAATTAGTTCTATAGTAGCATTATAAACGTTTATACGGCTACTGTAATGCTTATTTGGGCACAAATTATACGGCTTTAGATCCTAAATAGGTTCACAATAGTTGTTTAATTGCATTACAGACGCATTATATTAGCATTATTATGGTCAAAGAAGGTATCAATCGCATTAAAGAAGCATTATACTGGCAATATTATTGATATTGAAGAAGTTAATTGCATTACAATAGCATTAGACTAGCATTAAAATGTAGTAAAAGAATGATTGGAGCTATTTAAGTGTTCACAGTTAGAACTTAAATAAACCCTACATCATTGCAAAAACATCTCTAATACCAGGGTACAAATTTTATAATACAATTAACGTTGTAATCTCGTAATATAATATGGAAGAAAATGGTCAAAACTGAGTGAGTGACTCCATATTTGTTTGCATCAAAAGAAAATGTATAATTCCTACTGGGTAAGTTTTTGACTATTTTGTTATTTCATGCCTTCAAATATTACTGCGCAATGTAGTTTACTGTAAATGTCTATATAAGTTTAATTGAAAATTTTCACGCGCCTACGATATTTTGTGGTTTTGATATAAATTGTTATATAAACCTAAGTGTGAAATAACTAAAACTTTCGTGTATTCCTACTATAGAACGAATTTTGCATAATTAACATAATAATATTGGTTGGGCAGTATTAAATTAAGTTATATAATTATTGTATAGGTCTATTGCTTTTATAAATAGGTCCGAATGATAATATTTTTTGGTTATAAAATATTTACAAAATGGTGTCGGTCCATAGCAGCCCGGTGAGTCTTTAAAAAGGCTAATTAATACCGCCAGCAGTATAAATACTCACACATGAACAATTATTAAGCCAGAGGCCAGAGAGAAGATTTTTGTTGAACCACTGTAGTGCCATTGTCTATAAAGTAGTTCTATATGGGTTCACTGGTATACCAGTAGACTTGGTGTAGACTGAAATAGTGCTATTACTTGATAATTGCCATTAATTTTGGGGATCCTTGACCAAAACCATAAAACCCATTTCAGAATTTTTGTACAACTTGAATCCGTATGCCAGGAGTTGATAAAAAGCCTTTCTGAACGCATTATCTCCATAAACATTCGTGCGCGTGGCTTATTAAAATGATTATGACGCTGTATAACGCACTAATATCTTTTATGGCCGATGCTTTTAATAACATTGTTTTCTTATTTTCAGTAATGTTTGTACCAACCATACAATCCCATACAAAACAGTACAGACGGTAGAGGTAGAGGGAAAACAATCCTGGTACTGTACCTTCTTTGTGGGAGGAAAATGGTAACTTATGGTGGCCGCCTAAAAAGACACTGTACAAATTAATGAAATATGAGCAATCCATGCCCGATAAAAAAGAATGGAGGTTAATAGAGTGCATTTTAAGGAACAATATTCGAACATAATCAGCTTGCCGAAGCTGAATAATCAATAATGGAAAAAAAACCTGACAGGCATGGTTGCACCCCGGACGACCGTAGTTCAAAATCAAGAAGTAATGAAATTTTAACTTATGGCTTATATTTTAAATTAGTATGCTTGCATATTATGAATACTTATATTTTATACCGCTATTGCATACGTACCAATAAAAAACGTTATTTTAAATACTAATTTTTTTTATTTCTGTACATTTCTTTTTTTATATAGAATTAAAATTACCAATTTATTTTGCGTGTAATAATTTTTAAAGCTCTAGCAGGTGAGTCACAAATAAAACATCTGCTCTTTCCTGGAACTTTCTCCCCAGAGTTTTGTAATTCCCTCTTCCAATAAATTTCTTTCTTTGAGCTTTTAAAAATTGGCAAAGCATCAAAATTTAAATTTAAGGATATATTTTCTGGAGCATCTGTCCAGTTTTCCAATAACAAAGTAAAAATTATTAGTTATTTCGTTACGCCAATATTGGCCCCCTTCAATTTTTTTTTAATATTGACAAATCTAGGTATTTTTAAAATGGTCCTTGGATTCTTATGTAAAATAAAGATTTTTCGAAACAAGAGGATCCCAAAACGTGTGTATATCCAATGTTGACAGGTCCTACTTGATTTTGGTAACCTACGGAACCTTCTTTAATATCGCTACAATTCCCTTCGCACGAATCGTTTTGTTGTGCATTGATCGGATTCGTAGACATCATAATTTTTGCATGTTCCTTTGATATTTTAGCCTGATTCCTCCGGTATTCTTATTTTAAACGATTTTTTCATCATTTTGTGAAAAAAAAATGCTGCACTTATTTTTACTTAAGTATATTAAATAACACGTTACAATGAAGTCACAACTTAATTTTGTTAATAGCATATTAAAATCGTTATAAAATATGTGCTTTTCCCCAATATGGCCGTTGGTTTTACGAATACAGTAAAATGAATGTATATACAGCGTTACGCATTACAATAACTCACGTGTATTTGATTAAAGAGCTGTAAGGTGTACAACAGAACTCAGTTGATCTTTAAAAATGCAAGCATTACATTAATTCACGTTTAGGCTGTTCAGAAGTACTAGGCTTTTAGTTACTACTTAAAAGTGCTACTACACAACAAATGGCACTAAAAACAGCTCAAAGCTGTATAACGGATTTACGGTGCATTATAATGGTACAAGTTTATGCTATTAAGCAGCATTAGACGTTATCTTACTACTTAAAAATGCTATTGTAAACCCTAAGGCACTAAAAATAGCTGAAAGCTGTACAGCTGCTTTGTGGTATGCTGCACTAAAACTAAAAGCTGTACAAAAGCATTTTGATATGCCATTATCCAACCGCTATACAATGTACAGCATCATAACGGTATTGAAATGCCAATATAGAGCGTCAAGATGCTCGGTGAACATATATAAGAGTTTATACGGACCTTAAGTTCTGCAAAAGTTTACTATTCGTTTGTTATAATGCTTCCTGTGTTACTTGGGAGGTAGGTAGGTAGGTAGGAAGGTAGGAAGGTGGGAAGGTAGTAAGGTAGGTAGGTAGGGGAGGGGGGAAGGTAGGTAGGACTTTCACGATAGAAAGACAGGCAACTTGTAGTTGAATATAACTGTAGGTAATAAGCGTTGTGCGACCTGAATTGCACTTTATTGTGTCGTAGCAAGAGTCGCTTTTCACTTAAATGATTTTGCGGAGTGTCCCATCTGTATTAATCTGTGGTAGCAGTAAGGGCTACTAAAGCCGAGTCTTTGTGGGCTGGCAGTTTTAGTCAGCTATACTTTCAGATCAACATTTATGAAAATGTCCACACGAAAATCGACATTTCTGCTTACAATAAACAGAATGTAATGTTAGCGGGAAATAGGTCGTTATTATGAAAGTCAACTCTAGAAATCTAACCTAAAAGCTATTATCATTTATTTTATAGTTATAATTTTGTATTTGTGGTTAACTATTTAACCATGTCTGTCTTACTTTCTAGATTATGAGGTTATATTGAGACTAGGTTTGAAATCTAGACATACAACTGTACAAAGTTCTTTTAGGGCGTAGCGAAACTTGGAACTTATGCCGCCATATTGTTTTTTCAATTTTGACCCCCTGTCAATTCCTTTCAAGGACCACAAAAGATCCTTGTAGCTCTAAGAATACTGATTTTGAGGATTAAAGTAACCTCAGTTGAGTCGAGGTCGAGGAAGTTTCGAGGAAACGTCTTAGAATATGGGTGTTAAGTCTGCATATTTGTCTTTTTGCTGCTACTCTTACCTAATATCGGGTACAGATTCTCAGCTAGCTGCAAGGTGGCCGGGTCGGCAGCCTGCGATGTCTCGAGCACAGCGAGCCACAGTTCCAACGCGTCCTCTAACAGATACACGTGCGCCGGTTCTGTTAGCTTGGTAGACTCGTTGACAACACTCAGGATCCAGGGCCGGATGTTGGCTGGACATTCCCCTAATGCCTTCAGGATAGAGGTGGGTTAGATTACAGTTTTATGGGCAGAACTTACGAAAAGGCGTCAGCGAATGTATAAAATAAAAAGTGTTTTAATTTTAGTAGGTAAGTACTTTTAAATAACAACTTGAAAAATAATACAGTGTTTTCTTTAGCCTATCATGCAAAAAAAATATAAGTTACAGAACATTTCTCTTAATAATTTCGTTGATAAAGTAATTTATCATTCAATAAATCACTCATATTTCAGGACTACTACGTACACGAATATATCGTAAGTTATAACAACGCATTATTTCGGCAGCAAACAAAACCCAGCTAAACTGTACCATTTCTCGTTTATGTGCAAATTATTAGTTTTAAACATAGACAATTTCGCCGCACTATCCGACACGTTGCGACGTGTCTATCTTTCCGAAGGGAAGAGCAATTGGACAGACGTTTCAAATGCAAAATAGTGTAATAGATGCGTTCCGCCGCACAAAAACAGTGAGTGAATTGCAGTGCCAAGTTGCGCTGATTTAAAGATAGCTAAGCTATTATGAGCAGTTGTCACAGATTATAGCTACTGACAGACGTGCTCATTACTAGCACGAAAGCATGTTTTTATTGAGCAAGTGCTCATTAGTAGCATGTGTGACTAGTAATGAGCATGCTTATTTCTAGTATGTTTTCGAGTAAGCGTGCTTATAGGCATGCTTTTTATGAGCACGTGTGTCAGTACCTTATAAAGCTTTAAGCTACTGACAGACGTGCTCATTACTAGCACGAAAGCATGCTTTTATTGAGCAAGTGCTCATTAGTAGCATGTGTGACTAGTAATGAGCATGCTTATTTCTAGTATGTTTTCGAGTAAGCGTGCTTATAGGCATGCTTTTTATGAGCACGTGTGCCTTAAAGCGCGGTATTAGCTCAATACTCACAATAAATGGTTTCTTGGATTGTCAAGTATGACGTAACGCAATGAAACTATCCGACGCAAAAAATACAGTGGACAGAGAAGGGTTTAAAGAAAAATTTTAACCGAATAGAATAGTAAAAAATAGATTGATATTCCCAATAAAAAATTTGGAAGTTGCTCCACATATAAACTTTGGCGTCAAACATCTCTGTGTTTTCAGCGATAACGACATTTTTTTTTTAAGAATTTAATAGAATTAGCATTAAACAAATATTTAATTTATTGTGTATATTCTGAATAATCTAAAGAAAACCCGGAAAATAAATGCACATTCGCAGCTTAGTCACATCTCGGCAACACAAATATTGTTTTCAATTTTCAACCTTATTTCAAGTCAGCTAATGGTGACAACAGATTACGCGGTTGTGTGCCGTTTAAAATCATAGTCCTTAAATACCTTGAGTAAATGCACAAGCGCAGCTAACGCAGCAGCTCTCAGCATATTATGCGCCGCCTGCGCAGCGTGCGCCCACAGCTGCGGCAGGTACGAGAACAGCGCGCCCGCGCCGCCGCCCCGCGCCACGCGCGCCCCGCAGCGCTCCATCACGTACGAGACCACGTGGAGGACGTGCATCTTTGTGTCACATTCTTCAGATTCCACCTGGAATAAAAAATATATAAAGAGTCTATTGGTTAAAAGTGTAAAAATTTCCGTGTGTTACCAATGACGTGTGTTTGACCATACCTTTAAACCTTGTGATGAACGGCTATCACTAAAATAATTGTATCAGTAGATTGTAAAGTAAACACACCGGATTCCTTATGAACAGTCAACTAACCACAGATATTTTTTTTATAACCATAGACGACAGAAGAAGCATAAACTTCATGTTTTTCTGTTTACGTTATTTATTCATTTGTCGCCCATAAAACTATCATTACAGGTTTTATAACCTAATGACATAGTAGTCTCCTAAAATGCATTAATTATTAAAATTATTTACAGTTAAAATTATTAAGAACTTACAACCTTTTAATTATAACCTTTTTTGAGCTATTGCAAAGGTTGCCCTCTAGCGGGAGCAATTGGTAGCAAGGTTATTGCTATTGCTATTGTTTGGTTGTATTGGTTTTATTGTTTAAAGTTACTTGTTGTTGGAAGACTGAAAAATTTACTACGTACCAGGAGTTCATAAAGTGCAGCGATCGCATGCGGCGCGTACGGCGCGAACTGTTCCACGTCAAAGTTGAAGTCGTCTATAGTACTCCTCAAGGCTTCGGCTGCTGCAAGTTTGACAGCCGCGTCTTCGTCTACTCTACTGAGAGGTTCCAGTAATGACGCATACATTGCTGGCCGAAGGGACTGTGATGCACGAACACCGCACCATTGACCTGAGATGGACAGCGAAAATGATAAAAAATCGACACTTTCGACAGTTGATTTTGGTAGATTTTGGTTGAAATTGCTTACCAATAAGTTGACATACTCTTCTTCGGATTATTCTGTAGTTGTTGTCTTTGATTTTTAGTTCTTGACTCAGGACATTCGTGAACCATTCATCGAAGTCAACCTAGAAGAAAAAAAATGTGTATTGAGTTAATGGGGATGTTTCTCGGATGCATTGCCGCAAGAGAACGCGGTGTGTGCACTTGTCAAAGTCATCTTGAAGACATAGCGACCAATCGGCGACAAAGAAAAACACTAAGCGCCGTCTCGCGGCAAAGTTTTTACCCAGGTACCCGAATGAAAGCCATTGACAGCTGAATCAAAGTAACACTTAGCGGCATCTACGCGGACGGAATTAATTAGACAGTTTTCTTCCCCATTGGTACAATAAGTAGCTTATAGGCACAGTTTCTATGAAAACTTCATGGAAATTGTTCTACCAGAATCGCGTCGCATCGTCGCGTCGCGTCTGTACGCGAGCCTTACGCGGTGTCCTGCGCGCTTAGCATGACCGCCGTAGAAACGGGTTTTGTCTACGGAAGAATAGACAAAATGGAAGATAGTAGAAATATTTGTACGCATTCTACGCGTCTAAGCATGGCAATGTGTAGTTTTGTCTATTCTTCCGTCGACAAAACGTCGTCATGCTAAGCGTGCTGCGTGAGCGACGAATACGACGCGACGCAACGCAACACGACGCGACGTAATGCGACGCGATGCTACACGCGACAAATGTCCTACGTGATTTTGGCCATTATTTCTCGAATCATGGAGAAGTACAGTACAATTTTGCTCGAAAGTTCATATTTAAAGTACAGACTTTTAAAAAAATATCGTAAAATATCGTTTATGTTTTTTGTCCCACAACAATTTTTGCTCAAGCACTGCGGCGATCAACGCTTCTGAATCAACCATTTCGTAGTTCGTGGTGTCGCGTCTGGTCACCCTCAAAACAAGTACGCGTTACGTCGCGTCTCGCCGCAAACTGCCACATAGGCCGCAAGCAGTGTATGCCGTTGGTTGAGTTGATCGCGTTCGTCGCGTTCGCAGCGTCGCGTCGTATTCGTCGCTCACGCAGTACACCCCGTTAAAATGAGAAAGTTTTTGTGACAGCACTTTTAGAATAGAATAGAATAGAATAGAATAAATGTTTATTGTCTCCAGTATTACAGCTAGTAGTAGTGGTACATACACAAAACTATAATACCGGAAGCAAAAGGTTTAAGCGTCAGCATTATGCTTAGGTCCCCTAGAGGGTTGCTAAGCGCTGGTTTTCAGCTCAAACCCTTGACTCCTGTTTACAAGAAAAAAAAAATTAAAAAAAAAGAGGTACATTTAGCAAAAATGAAAGTATTAAGAAATGATAATTATTACATGATGATCATACATTAACATTATATTGATTGTTGAATTAAAAAAAAGAAAGAGTTTTTAACAGTTTGTGGACACGATTTAGAAACGAAAAAGAAGAAAGAAAATTTAAAAAAAAATAAATAAAAATATATAGATAGCGATCAGAAGGCCAATTATTGTAGAACCCCGGATCCACTGAACGAGGAGGGCATCCTTTAAAGTATTTTTGTGCTATTTTTTTGGCAGTCAAAGACTAATATTTTACATTTTTGTTTAAAATTGATTATATTATTAATACTTCGAAAGGGAGGTGGTATATTATTCCAGATCTTTGATGCTGCATATTTGAAACTGCCCTTATAGCCTTTTGTTTTGTGTCTCGGTATCATTAGCGATCCATCCATCCTTGATCTGGTATAGAAGCTGTGTGAGTCCTTACACCAAGATAATTTATTATACAGGTATGAAGGACATTTTCCTGCAATAATCCTGTGTGTGAAACACAACAAATGCAGATTGCGTCGCGATTCCATGTTGAGTTGTCCTTTCTCAGTTATAATGGGGGAGATGTGCGATCTTCTTGGAACTTTATAACAGAAGCGTATGCATGCGTTCTGGACCCTCTGTATGCATTGTTTGGTCTTTTGAAAGAGTCTGGGTCCATACACGACATCACAATAGTTGAACGGTGAAAGAACTAGCAGATCCGCAAGCAGTTTCCTAATATCCTCGGAGAGGTACTCACGGATTCCATAGAGAACCTTCAACCTATAGAAGGCATTCTGGATCCGGCCATTATTGTGCTCTACAAATCTAAGCTCATCGTCCATGACCAGCCCCAAATTTCTAGCAACTTTTACCCTTTCCAATAGCTCTCCGTTAACAACCATTGGCTCGTATAAATTGTCAACAGCTTTAATCTGGTTTTTGGTGCCCAATACCATGCATTTTGTTTTAGATGCGTTAAGCACTAGCGTATTTTTTTGAGACCAGTCAAGAATTTTCTCAATGTCCTTTGATATACTGTCCATGGCCTGACTGGTTTCAATTGGCTTAAATGATTTATATATTTGAGTGTCGTCCGCATACAGGTGAACCTTACAGTGTTTGAGAATGCTTGGCAGATCAGTCGTAAAAATAATAAATAAAATAGGACTCAAAATAGAGCCCTGTGGGACACCTCTTTCCACAAGCATCCTTTTTGACTTTACGATATTTCCTTTGTCATCATCTATAACGACTTGTTGGCGTCTATTCGTAAGGAAAGATCTGAACCATTTACAGCTATCTATCGAAATTCCGTAATGAATAAGTTTCGCGAGTAGTAGTTCTCGATTCAAACTATCAAACGCCCTCGAAAAGTCTAATAAAACCAGCATTGAACAATTACCAGCATCTGCCTCGGACAGTATATCATCGGTGACATGGGCCAAGGTCGTCGCTGTACCATGACCAGGACGGAAACCCGATAGGTGCTGGGGCAGAATGTTATTGTCCTCTAGGTATACTTTGAGTTGCTTTTCAACCACTCTCTCGATAACCTTTGAAAGAACAGGAAGAATACTTATTGGTCGCAAGTCTTTAAGTTCATTAATATTTTTAGTTTTTGGGATGGGTTTTACCAATGCTATTTTCCATGAGTCGGGAAATACTTTTGTTTCTATGGATTTATTAATAATATCAGTGATTGTTTGAAGTGTATTAGGAAGGGTAAGCTGGATCATATCGATGTTGATGAGATCATGTCCGTAAGCTTTGGTTTTTATCCTATTCAATATTTCAATAACTTCTATAACCGTTGTTTTTTTGAGCTCAAATTGATTTTGGCTAACTACCGTGTTTTTAAAATAATTTAAATTTTCCAAATCAGGATCTGCGTTTCCCGGTACATCTAAAAAAAAGTTATTTATGTCGTCTGGATTTTTTAGATTATCTGGGATTGACGGTTCACAGGGGTCGCTAAATGCAGATGTGCTTTTAAGGTGTCTCCACATGTCTTTAGGCTTTTTTGCGTTATTGTTAACGTAGTATGTAAAGTAGGCCTTTCTTTCGTTTCTCATGCTGGATATGACAAGGTTTTTTAGTTGCCTATAGTAGTCCATATGTGACGGTGACTTGGTTACATGCGCCCTAGCCAGTGCCTCATCTCGGTGCATCATCATAATTTTTATAACATCTGTAATCCACGGGGTAGGAGCTTTAGACGATTTAATTCGCCTGAAGGGTGCATGGACATCAAACAAGCTGTTTATGTGTGTATCAAACATAGAAACCATTTCATCAACAGTACTCTGTTTCGAAACCTTTTCCCAAGGAATATTGTTCAGGTCACGATTAAAACTATCTAGGTCTATATTTTTAAATGAACGAACTGTTTTGAAGCGGGGCACTGGTTTAGGCCTTTTTATGTCGAAGTCTGCAATAACCATAGCGTGGTCGCTTATATTCGGGTTGTGATGCACACTTACATTCAAACATCGAGTGGGCGTATCTGTAATAACTAGGTCTAGGAGCGATTGAGATATGTCTGTAACTCTAGTGGGTTCTTTGACCATTTGTAGGAGATCATATTGAGTAAGGAATGTATTTAACTCTTTAGTAAAATTATTTTGTGGTTCCAGCATATTAACATTGAAGTCCGTTAGTAAAATTATGTGTTTACAATAAGCAAAAGATTGTATGGATTCAGCCAATGCATCTATTGCTTTACCCACTGAAATAACAGACTCGGATCTGTATGCAGTACCAACCGCTACTTTATAGCCCGGTAGGGTGACCTCCAGCCACAACTGTTCTAGAGCCGAATCTGGGTGGGCGCACACATGGACACGCATACCTCTTCTCACATAAAAGCCTACTCCTCCGCCCGTCCTATTACCCGGGCGGGCCCGGTGTTTTAGGAAGTACCCAGACATAGCAGGGGCATGTCTTTCAGCACCTTCCTGAAGCCATGTCTCATTCAGAGCCAAAATATCTGGCTGAAGGCTTTGTATTGATGCTTGTAAGTCATCCTGGCCGGTATTAAGCGATCGTACATTAAGTAAACCCAACCTTAGGTTATTTCTTTTACGTTTCTTAGCCATAGTCCTGTAAATTAATTATAAGCCAAATTTGTGCCACAAAACTGAGGTTAAATGTATGATCGGAATAATTTTTACAACAAAATATAAATATAATTAAAACATGCAGATTTATACAATCTAATAAAGGGAATGGACAAAATATGAGTCATTTGTTATTTACTAACTCAGACATACAGCGTTCAGACTTAATTTGTATTGGTTTATCATCCGGATTTTTCCGCATAAATATTTTCCCATTCAAATACCAGCAGGATATCTTGTGAGTTTTTGCAAATTGACGACATTCATAGAAAAATTTCCTTACTGACGGGGTCTGGTACTCTGCCACATATATAGGATATTTTTCACCAGGCAATCCAATTAACTGTGAGTTGAGCTTATCACTTACTTGACGGTCCTTGTTAAAACTCTTGATATTGGATAAGAGGCCATTTCTGCGGGAGACTGAGGTGAACTCTGCCACTATTGGTCTAGGCTTACCCGGTTTTCCAGGCAGACGATATACATCTCGAAGGTTCGATTCGCCTATCTCCAAATTCACAGCCTTTCCGATGTCGGTCATAATGGAAACCAAATCAACAACGTTTTCATTCTCCTTGAGTGGGACGTTATGTAGTTCGATAGATGCTGATCGTGTTTGCACAGTTAAATCCTGAATTTGTTTGTCATAGCGGCTAATGGATTCTTTGTATTCCTTTCCTCGATTGTCCAGTTCCTGTACGCGGCCTTTTATCTCTTCATAATCTTTATTGATAAAGGACATGCCTTCCTCTAACTCAATGTTTTTTTTCTGGATCTCTAAACACTTTTTTTTTATTTCCGAAACATCCTTAACCAACGTTGACAACAAGGCGTCTTGTTCCGCTTTCCAGGCTGATAATCTCTCGTCTTGGTCCACCTTCCATGAGGACAACATCTTTAGGAGCTCAGTTTTTAAATCTTCACAGGCGCAAGAAGTTTCCTTAGTCTGGTTCGCCGTGCTATTTGGGGGGTTATTAAAATTTATGCGGTGGCGTTTGCTTCTGGCGGTGGTATTTTCAGGCATGTTACTAATAACTGGGTTAGTTACGGATTGTGATTTTCCTTGTTTTGCAGTTTTAAGTGGTGATTTCGGCGGCGTCCTCTCCATTTTTATACTAGTTTATTACGACTGTTTGTTCTCCCTATAACTCGTAGCGCAGGCGGTCGGAGCGCGGTATCTTTTGCGCGGTCGTAGCAGATGCAAAGGCGCGTAGGCGCAGTGTAGCACGGCGTAGCACGGCGTAGCGCGCCGAGTGACGTAGGTGTGCGCGCGCTTAGTATCGTATATTCCGCTACGTGATGACTAAACTCACTGGCTCGGTGGTAGGGCGCGCGACTGCTGCGACAGGCGTTGCCGGTTCAAACCCGCCGCGGGGCGAACGAATTAGATTCCCTTTATTTAAAGTGAACTACTCCGTAATATATTTGTCTCACTTTAGGACCACCCACTGGGAGGAGTCGGTCCATAACAAAGTCCAAGGAGTAAAAAGGAACCGAAACTTAGAAGAATAACCAATCACGAATTAGCACACACTTAATGAGCGACCGGGGAGAAACAATTACGGATACACGTCCGCACCGAACCGAGGCGCGCGGTGGAGTCCTTTTGACAACCAACCGCATACCTTTTGATCACTGTCTATTGCTGCATGATGATCATATTGTGTGGGTGTGTGTGTGAGGGTGTGTATATCATTCGTAAATCCTCACTGTGCTATCGTAAAACTCATCTGTATGCTAAATTCGCTGGATGCAAGCAGCAAACATCCTTGGGGAAGGCCTATGTTATGTCCCAGTGTCCATCAGTGGACGGTCCATTATTTAAAACATCTAAAAACAAAATAATGATACTCACATCATCATACAAATCAAAAGCAGCTAATCCGACAGCATTATAAACAGCATCCTTCTTCAGTATACCAGGCAGATCGTCAGGCGATATCTGTTGCGTTTGTAGGGTCGCCAGCAACCGTACCAGCTCCGGAGCCAACACATTCCGGAATTGGAACAGTTCCATAAACAGTGCTTCTGTACAGGGCTGCAAAGAAAGATACACGAACTTTTTAAACTGACAGTTATATTTTATGTAGAAAATTGCCCTGATTTTTTTTAAAAACTGAGCTGTGTTTTAATTTTTAAAGTTTCATAAAAATAAATGACAGAACTAGCTGCACCCCGCGGTTTCACCCGCGTAAACCGGGATAAAAAGTAGCCTATATGTTAATCCAGGGTGTCACCTATCTCCATACCAAATTTTAACAAAATTGGTCCAGCTGTTTGAGCTTGAAGAAGTAACAAAGATACAAACACACACACTCACAAACTTTCGCCTTTACAAAATTTGTGTGATAATAATATTAGTGTGATAAGAATGCTTTAAAAGGGTGAATATGATTCTAGAACTTATAACAATAACACCATAAAAACACTCGTCTTTAATGCCACTCACCCTCAAGCTATACTTCCACGACTCTCCCGCCTCATCAGTTGCAAAGCTCTCAGGCTCAGCATCCCACAGTGCCAGGTCATCAGCGCTCAGCAGGAAGTAGTGCGAGACTAGGTGCCGACACATGTGACAAAGGGTGTTTGCGTCTAGGACCTCAATCTTCATTTGGTGGGCTTGGAGGGTTACTACAAGAAATGCGTATAGGAAATTATGTAGTGAAAACTAGTTAAACAACAGACTATAATCTCTTTATAACCTTTTTTTACTAAAAAAAAACTAATGTCCGGGGGGCCTAAAACGGCCACATTAAGCAATTCCTTTAAAAGCGATTCATTTCCTGAATTCCCAGCAATTTATTATGATTGTGCTATTTGACGTATTTGACATTAAAACTCCAAGAAAGCAATTCATAATTTGTGGACCATTTTACGAATCTATATATATACAAATGAATCCCTATTTCCCTTGGTCATCGCATCACTCGTGAACGGATGGAACAATTTCGCTAATTCTTTTTTTGTTGTATTTATTATTGTCAAGAGAAGGTTCTTATGAAAGAAAAAATTAAGAAAATTTCGCAAAAAATTAGAAAATTTCAGAAAACTTAACGACTATTTTAACTTCACGCGGTTACATTAGAATATTCATAGCTAAGACAGAACAACGTCTGCCGGGTCAGCTAGTCTCCATATAAAACTGTCAAACAGATGAATTGCGTGCTATAAATTGTACGCAGATAAATTATGAATTGTCAGTTTGTGACCGTTTTACGATTTCAAATCAATCTGCCTAGCCTTTTCCCAACTATGTTGGGGTCGGCTTCCAGTCTAACCGGATGCAGCTGAATACCAGTATTTTACATGGAGCGACTGCCTGTCTGACCTCCACAACCCAGTAACTGGGTAATACGATACCCCTTGGTAAGACTGGTTGTCAGACTTTCGGGCTTCTGACGACCCGTAACGACCGTCAAAGATCCACAAATAACAGCCGGGACCAACGGCTTAACGTGCTTTCCGAGGCACGGAGGAATCTCGATATGTAAAGATGGTCACCCATCCACTGACCAACCCCGGCAAGCGTAGCTTAACCTGACGGATCGACCCGTGCGGCTGTTATTACTTAGCCACGAGCTCAAATATGATTCATAATACCTATTATCCTATTATGATTCTGCCAAAGTGGCCGTTTTAGCCCCCCTGTCCTGTACCTAATTTATAGAGTAATATAAAAACCTAACTGTAATACTTACATGGCTCCTTAACCTGATCCATTCCCTTCGGCGGCTTATACTCCACGCACTGGAGGATTCCCTTCACAATGTTCAAACACTGTATCGTGAACCTCTCATATATCAGCGCCATACCCTGCTCAGTAAAGCAGTAATATAGAGCAAACTCCAAAGAAGGCCTGATCAGAGGCACGTAGGAGAATGGCTGGGCACACAACACCCCAAGGGCTACTTTGGTTAAATGTATTATGAATTTTTCGCAGAGCTCCAGTGGGTATATGCCTCTGCCTTTTAGTAGTTTTCCTGGAAGAATTTTTGGACGTTTTAATTAAATGCTAAGTTAGTTGATATGTAGACTTATAGAGCGGTTTCCTGCCAATGCAAAGTATTAAATAATGTCCGTTGTCAAGAAAACGCAAAAAGTAGTAAAAGATTTATTTCAAAAACACCATCTTGCTGTTACAGTCCGGCCGTCGAGAGAATGCATTCTTGACACCTGTCAGTTCAATCAGTTCATACAAATGAATATGTGTTTTGCGAATTTGATCCTTATTACAACTAGAAATTGTCCAACTGACAAGTGTCAGGAACGCATTATCTCACCGGCCGGACTGTAATTATTTTATTTTCTTTAAGTCCTGTGATGTGATCAAGCTTATAAGATTGCAAGCTCCTGTTAAGGTGATTGCGCGTGATTCAAATTTTCTTGCGTTTTTTTTTGCAATCTGCAGGTCACCATCAGGTTGTATGTTGATAAAAATAGTATTTACATAATTTTAATCATAAGAATCATCAATAAATAAAATAAAAATAAAAAATAAAAACAAAAATAAAAAAGCCTTTTATTTCCTTTAAGTAATAAATTAATTCCAAATTTTTAAAATATAATTTTTGTAAAGTTTTTTTTTTTTTTTGTGCATTAATATATACTTGCAAGAACCCCTCCACAGGTAAAGGCCTCCTCCAACGCTAACCAATCTTCTCTGGATTTTGCAACTCTAACCCAGTTTGAACCTCCTACTCTCTTTATGTCTTCGTCCCATCTATTATTAGGTCTATCCTTCTTCCGTTTTCCTTGTGGGCCCTTCCATGTTGTCACTAGAATCATCAATACATCTCTCTAAGTTAGATTTGTCCCAAAATGTTACGATTTCCGAAACCAAACTTAGAGAGAACAAAGATTTGTTCTGTCTAAGTTTGGTTTCAGAAATTCAGATAGATGTATTGATGATTCTTATGGTTATAATTATGTAAATACATATTTTTTATAGTCGAAAATCATATTTTGATCAAGATACAACCTGACACTGACCTGCAAATTGCAAAAAACTTCAGAAAATTTGAATTTCGCGGCTACTACTGCGGATCCCCCTTAATCTTTCTTTCTTGATAATGATTGAAATGAAATAGCATTCTACAAATCAAGTATAAAGACACAGTCATTCATAAATATAAAGTAAAATACTCACTGCATTCCAAACTGGTCTTAGCCCTGTCAAATACCACATTCAAGAACGCCATAGCGTCCTGACTCTCATGTGCCTTCTTGAACCCGAACACAGTCAGCTTCCTCAATATCCTGAGGCATAGGAGTGCCTTCTCCAGATGTTCGGTGATCAACTCCGTGGCGGCCCCCTCTTGGATGTGGCGGAGGAACAGTTCCGTATTCTCGTGCCAGAGGGTCAGGATAAAGGAGTACACTGTGTTGGTTAGCTCCTGTGGATGGCCGAGCGGTTTTAATATCTTTCATAGTATATTTTTATTGCTTTTAGTTGTAGCTCTAAGCATGGAAGGATTTAGGTTTTAAATGTACTCTATTTATAATGCGTGACAATTATTCAGTAGCACAAAAAGCGACATATCGTATGAGACTATAGCTGCCCATTCACAATAGCGCCATTTGGCGTGGCTCCAAACGACTGAAGTCATTTGGAGCGATTGGATGTCCAGAGTTTTACATCACGCTTTCGGATTTTAACATTCATGATCTGTGGCTGTGTACCACGCCATTTGACGCGATGGCGCTATCGTTATTATTATTATTATTTTGGTTAAACACACTAGCAGCTAATTAGCTTATGCGTGTGTACCAAATAGCTTGGAGATTTTTAATCTGTCCAGTCGATTCTTGAAGCAGTTCAGTGAGGGGGCCGTCACAACATCGTGAATGCTTAACGTTTAGCAACATTGACATGCTCACAACACAACATTGCACAGTTCAGTTTACCAGTCATAGAAAAAAGTGTGTTTTGGTGCAACTTAGCGTGTCGCTACGCTAAGTTGCACCAAAACACACTTTTTTCTGCCGAAAATTATGCGATGGACTTTCCGCATGCTTCGTTTTCAATAAAAATTAAGCAAATTCATTTCGGCCTGATGTTTTATAGGTAATTTAAAAAGCATTACAAGCGTAAACATAAACATGCCGAACTTTCCGTCGTGTAATTTCGGCAGAAGTATTTCTATACTAAGGTCGGACTTTTGTTCAGCAAGGTACTGCGATAAACTGCTCCGCTATTCGTAGGTATTCTACTGTCTACTTTTAACACACCAGAACTTTTTCAATAGTAATAATAGTAATAGGTACAGTCGCGTTACTTCCCGGTAATGCACTTTTCAACCTTATTGCGTTAGTAATAAGGTTGAAAAGTGTATCATAGGGAAGTAACGCGATTGTATATCAATGCGCCATTACTAACCTGGAATGTGCGTCGATCACCAACAAGCCGTTTGGAAGCCAATGCTTTGACGACATGATGGAAGATGAGCAGAGACCTGTGCTGTACCAGTGGCTGTGGCGCTTTTAGTGCACCCATCAACTCTGGGACTAGGTCTGGCCAGCTTGTTGGGCAGTCAAACCTTTTAGTCCGAAAGTAAAGAGCTGTTTAAGATGGGTTTTGGTGTAAAGTAGTTGGAGATAAGAAGCAGCATGTTTATTTAATATTATCAGAATTATCAGACATTAGCACCGCATGATTGTCAATCTGTCTACAAAACATAATGCTTTATGATGTGACCAATGTTTAAATGCTGCGGACATTTAAAATTTAAATGGAATTGCTTTCAGGAACTGAGCTTAAATTTTGTTGTTAGTTGAAACAACATTTTGATTGTTTGTTGTTATTTTGTTCAACCGTTCATGGCAGCTGTAAAATGCAAGTTTCGTCAGCAGGTTTGCTGATGATAGATGTTATCAGGCTTCCAAGGGGCCTAAAACGGCCACATTAAGCAATTCCTCTAGAAGCGATCCATTTCCTGAATACCCATTAACGTATTTGACATTAAACTTCAATAAAGCAATTCATAATTTGTGTACCATTTTACGAATGTCCATACAAAACTGTCAACCAGATGTATTGCGTGCTATGAATTGTACGCAGATAAATTATGAATTGTCAGTTTGTGACCGTTTTACGATTTCAAATATGATTCATAATAAATATTATCCTATTATGATTCTGTCAAAGTGGCCGTTTTAGCCCCCCTGGTGCAGTTACCAAAAAGACCATACTATGACGTGAAAAAAGATCATGGATCCATCATGGTTCCGTCGAGAAAAAAAAATGGAATGGAATGAATGGAATGGATGGAATTACCCAAAATCTCGCCTTTGAATCGATATATTTTTTTTGTTTATGGTTGCAATAGAACAAAATAAATTTTATAATAGTCTGCAATGTATTTTTATTCTAAATAAATTATTATTTGATATAATTGATCAGTACAAAATAACTTACGTGCTTCCAAAGTCTTAAAAATGTTTAAATGTATGAAAAGTTACTACTCTTAAATTCATTTTTTTTTTAAATAAAGCCATTTTGACCTTATTTTTATCTCAAAAAGTTCTTTAGCTTGTACCCTTTCTAAGGGTATGCTACACGTTATGAAAAACAATTCAAAAGTAGTCAAAATACTAGTTAGAGAGTCAATTATGGAGTGTTTTAAGAAAAGACTTATTACGGTTACTATATTTTTTTATTTTATTTCGAATAAGAATACATTGTAGACTATAATAAAAATTATTTTGTTCTTTTACAACCATAAACAAAAAAAATATATCGATTCAAAGGCGAGATTTTGGGTAATTCAAAGAAAGAACAAAAAAAAAAAAAAACTATTACCGTCACACTTAGGACATGGAGGTCTTTAGGTGAAACCTAGCAAATGACCCCCCAATCCCCCAAAAAATTGTGTCGGTCCATGCGCCGAACACCCTGTATAGCTCCGTCTTTCTCTCACACTGCAACCATGATGGATCCATGATCTTTTTTCACGTCATAGTACCTAAGGCTCTTGACCAAATTCTTCTACAAGCTAAAACTCACCTAGCAATCTTAGAAATCAAAACAGCAAGCTGTGTAGCGATCTGGGCGACTGGCTCACTCAAGATGCTGGTGGTAAGAAGTCCCTGCCTCAACTTGACCCTCTCTTCATCACTGATGGCGTTGGGAGCGTTCTTCCTCCAGTATCGGTCCACGCCGTTCTTGAAACACATCACCGCCAACCATCGGACGTTGCCGTCTATCGAATGGTTTGATAGGACGTTCTGTGGAAGGTGGTTACAATTACGTACCTAGTTTATATAATTTTGGGTGTGACTGACACTGACATGGCCACCATCAGGGATTTTAATTTTGATAACACAAAAAATTAGTCGCTAATTAGTCGAAATTTGTCTCCAAATATCAGAATTTGTCGGTCACTGGTTCAAAAGTTATAAGGGTTCATAAGTGGCCGATCTGTAGCATCTCCCCAGCTTGGCCACATTTATATTTTAAGAGGAAATGTGGGTGCTCTTTTCTCCATACAAAAAGATACAAACGCTCTCGCCTGTTACTTGTATGCCCCTATGTTTTCCTTTTTGATGATATATTATTTTTATAAGAACTAGAACCCTCCAAAAATGCTCAAAATTGCCTATTCAGATCGCTGTCAACAGACGCCTAGTGTACCAATTTGACAACTATTAACGAAAAAAGAAAAACATAGGGGCAAAGTATATATCCTTCTTATTCAGTTTATGAAATACTAGCTTTTGCCCGCGGCTTCGCCCGCGTGGATGTCGGAAAATATCCCATGGGAACGTTCATGTGGAAAACATAGGGCATATCCCTAACTTAAGAAATGCTGGGTTTCCCATACAAACTTTCATCCCTTTTATCACCCCTTGTAGGATTATGTTTTAAGACAAAAAGTAGCCCATGTCCTTTCCCAGGATGCTATCTATAGCCTTGCCAAATTTTATCGAAATCCGTGCAGTTTTGTAAATTTTAAAATCAACCCCTGTTTTACCCACTTAGGGGATGATTTTTAAAAAAACGCTGACCCGCATATTTCTTAACTTCTTACCAATAGCATAAATTTGTTATCCCTAACTTAAGAAATACTGGGTTTCCCTTACAAACTTTCATCCCCTATATCACCCCCTGTAGTATTATTTTTGAAAAAAATAGTATCCTATGTCCTTTCCCAGGATGCTATATAAAGCCTTGCCAAATTTTGTCGAAATCCTTGCAGTTTTGTAAATTTTAAAATCAACCCCTATTTTACCCCCTTAGGGGATGATTTTTCAAAAACGCTGAACCGCATATTTCTTTATTTCCTATCAAAAGCATACATTTTAATTTTCACATCCCTAACTTAATACTGAGTTTCCCATACAAACTTTCATCCTCTATATCACCCCCTGTAAGATAATTTTTTAAGACCAAAAGTAGCCTGTGTCCTTCCCCAGGATGTTATATAAAGCCTTGCCAAATTTTATCGAAATCCGTGTAGTTTTGTAAATTTTAAAATCAACCCCTATTTTACCCCTTAGGGGATGATTTCTCAAAAATGCTGAATCGCATATTTCTTAATTTCCTACCAATAGCATAAATTTTTTATCCCTAACTTAAGAAATACTGGGTTTCCTTACAAACTTTCATCCCCTATATCACCCCCTGTAGTATTGTTTTTGAAAGTATCCTATGTCCTTTCCCAGGATTCTATATAAAGCCTTGCCAAATTTTGTCGAAATCCGTGCAGTTTTGTAAATTATAAAATCAACACCGATTTTACCCCCTTAGGGGATGATTTTTCAAAAACGCTGAACCGAATATTTCTTTATTTCCTATCAAAAGCATACATTTTAATTTTCACATCCCTAACTTAAGAAATACTGAGTTTCCCATACAAACTTTCATCCCCTATATCACCCCGTGTAGGATTATTTTTTAAGACCAAAAGTAGCCTGTGTCCTTCCCCAGGATGCTATATAAAGCCTTGCCAAACTTTGTCGAAATCCATGCAGTTTTGTAAATTTTAAAATCAACCCCTATTTTA
This sequence comes from Cosmia trapezina, assembly GCA_905163495.3. Taxonomy (NCBI): domain Eukaryota; kingdom Metazoa; phylum Arthropoda; class Insecta; order Lepidoptera; family Noctuidae; genus Cosmia; species Cosmia trapezina. The sequence continues at coordinate 22,996,585 of LR991037.1, forward strand.
CCCCCTTAGGGGATGATTTTTCAAAAACGCTGAATCGCATATTTCTTAATTTCCTACCAATAGCATAAATTTGTTATCCCCAACTTAAGAAATACTGGGTTTCCCTTACAAACTTTCATCCCCTATATCACCCCCTGTAGTATTATTTTTGAAAAAAATAGTATCTTATAGCCTTCCTCTGGATGCTTTATAAAGCCTTGCCAAATTTTGTCGAAATCCATGCAGTTTTGTAAATTTAAAAATCAACCCCTATTTTACCCCCTTAGGGGATGATTTTTCAAAAACGCTGAACCGCATATTTCTTTATTTCCTATCAAAAGCATACATTTTAATTTTCACATCCCTAACTTAAGAAATACTGAGTTTCCCATACAAACTTTCATCCCCTATATCACCCCCTGTAGGATTATTTTTGAAAAAAAAAAGTAGCCTATGTCCGTCCCCAGGATACCATCTATAGCCTTGCCAAATTTTATCGAAATCCGTTCAGTGGTTTAGGCGTGAAAAGGTAACAGACAGACAGACAGACAGACAGACAGACAGACAGACAGACAGACAGACAGACAGAGTTACTTTCGAATTTATAATATTAGTATGGATCTTTTAAATTGGTCCAACATTGGAAGAGGAAATAGGCGAGAGCCAAACCTCGAAATGTGACTTTTTACATAGGCTATTTAGTCGGATCTGCAGTTGTCCTTATCGCACGAATTCGAGGGCGGAGCGCTCGCAGAGCGACAGCAATACCTTCTTAAAATACCTAATTTTCAAAAGTCTGGCCACCCGCCTTTCCTCTTAAAAACTAGTCCACATAGCGAAGATCTGTTTTCCCCAAATTTAGTCGCTAATTAGTCGTAAATTTTCGCTAAGTCACAGATTTAGTCGGGTCTTAGTTTAGAAGATATAATGAGTTAAATTTATAAAGTATAGTCCAAGAGCTAGATCAAAGATTTTATCGAAAACTCTTCATGTCAGTAACAATGATTTTGACCGTAGTTTTAAAACGCAAAAAATTCCGCGCAGCCGTGCCTTTATGTGAATTAGAGGATTTTGAACATTCTTCTTGTTTTTGAGTTGATATTACTTTTGAAATTAGTTGTGCTCAATAGATGGTTACGTTAATTAAAGTGTCAGTGGCATTCGTTAGGTCCACAAAAGTGTAGGTGGACACTTAGGACATTCAAGCAAATGGGACAATATTGCTCTTGACAGCATCGCACTCACAAGGAACAACACAACACAACTCATTAGAACATAGCCCAGTTAAATAAAGTTCACAATCGTCTGCCTAGCCTTTTTCCCTTTTAACAGGATGCAGCTGAATACCAGTATTTCATATGAAGCGACTGTCTATCTGACCTCCACAATACAGTTACTGAGTAACACGATACCCATTGGCTGGACTGGTTGTCCGACTTTCGGGCTTCTGACTCGTAGCTTCTGACCAACCGTTACGACTGTTAAAGATCTATGAATGACAGCCGGGACCAACAGCTTAACGTGCTTTCCGAGGCATGGAGGAGTGCCAGTATGTAATGGATGGTCACCCATCCACGGACTGACCTCGGCAAGCGTAGCTTAACCTTCGACCGACCCGTATGGCTGTTATTACTTGGTCACGAGCTCCTCGTACTCAAAGTACTTGACCGCGCGAAGGTTTTTGCGTGAAAAAGACGCGACTTTAAGATTTGTTTAAACGGTGGACATGAGTGTTTTTGTATTAAGTGGCAGTCCCGTCATAATCTGCAGATGGAGATAAGCAGATTTTTTTTTTTTTTTTTTTTTTTTTTCCTTATGCAATCTGTCCATTTATTGACATTCAGCATCATTTTGTATTATTATTGGTCTTTTAGGCATTCTTGGTATGCGCCCAATGGCTCATCCACATCTATCTGTATATTAGTTTGTCAGTCTTCATATCAAGTCTTGTGGGGCTAATCTTTTAAGCCTCCTGAATGTCTTCGCTTTCATTAGGTTTGATGCCAATTTATTAGGATGGGTTGTAATCCTTTTCTTGTAGTCACCGACTCTTTGTGTGATTTCTTCTTTTACCTTTGGCATTTTTAAGTCCCGATGTAAGCTATCGTTAGTGATATACCATGGTGCATTGGTTATAATCCTTAGCATTTTTGATTGGAACCTTTGGAGTATGTTTATGTTTGAATCTGCTGCAGTTCCCCACAACTGTATACCGTATGTCCAAATAGGCTTTATGATGCATTTGTAAATCCGAAGTTTATTGTCCAATGAGAGCCTGGACTTTTTTGACAGTAGCCAGTAGTGTTTCCTTAGTTGTAGGCTTAGTGCTTTACGCTTCGTGAATATATGCTTTCTCCAGGTCAGTCTACGGTCTAGGTACATTCCGAGGTATTTAGCTTCTTCTGCTTGTGGAATTTCAACATCATTTAGTCGTACTGGAGGGCATGTATCTCTTCTGGTCGTGAACGTCACGTGTACGGATTTGGTTTCATTTGCCTTTATTCGCCATTCTTTCAGCCAGTTTGAAATTTCATCTAAGCTCGTTTGTAGTAACTTAGACGCCTGTACCGCATCTTCATGCACAGCTAATGTAGCAGTGTCATCGGCAAATGTGCCTAAGACTATTCCTTCGGACACAGGGAGATCAGCAGTGTAGAGAAGGTAAAGAATAGGACCCATCACACTGCCTTGAGGAACTCCTGCCAGTATTTTATACAGTCCGGTTACTTCATTGCCTTGTTTTACAAGGAAGTATCTCTCTTCCAGATATGATTTAATGAATATGAACTAGTTTATTGGTAGTGCTTTTCTAATTTTATATAAAAGACCCTCGTGCCATACTCGATCGAAAGCCTGTGATATGTCCAGAAAAGCAGCTGAACAGTACTTTTTTTCTTCATATGTGGCATGAATTTTTTCGACCAGCTGATGTATTTGTTCTATGGTCCCATGACTTTGTCTAAACCCAAATTGGTGGTCAGGTAGCAATGAGTTTTGGTCTATTAATGGTCTTAGTCTATTGATGAACAATGTCTCCAGTAGTTTTGAAGGAATGGGCAGCAGGCTAATGGGTCGGTAGGACTTTACGTCCCTAGGGCACTTTCCAGGTTTAGCTATCATGATTATTTGGGCTACTTTCCACTGGAGAGGAATGTACCCCTTCGAGATTATTGCATTGTACAAAGCCGTAAGGAAAGTAATTCCTGCCTCAGGTAGTTCTTTCAGTATTTTTGCCGTAATTAAGTCATATCCGGGCGATTTATTTTCATTGAGTTTATTGATGGCAGTTCTTACTTCATTTTTCGAGACTTTCCCAATAGGCAAGTCGAGTTGGTATGTTTGCTGTAAGTATGAAGTTATTTCACTATGCATTTCTTGAGATCCTTGAACAGGGTTAGGAGTGAATACTTTGCTTAGGTGCTCGGCAAAGGTTTGTGCCTTTTCGAAGTCACTTTTGGCCCATGTGTCATCAATTTTGCGTATTGGTGCATGGCTTGCTACCGGTCTTTTGAGCTTTTTTGTTGCTCGCCAGAGAGAATAATCCGAATGTGCCGTTGCATCTAGATTTTTGGTATATATCTCCATGTCTAGATTTTGGTCTTCATTTAGTGCTAATTTAAGACGTGTTGTGACGTAGTTTAGGTGTTTCTTGTCAGCGGGATATCGCGTCCTCTGCCAGCGTTTCCTTGTCTTTCGCTTCTCATCTAGCAGGTCTCTGACTGTTTCAGACCACAGTATATCTGGAGTTTTAGTTTTCGATGTAGGTGTGGCACTCCATGCAGACTGCTGTATGCAGTAATTGAAATGCTCAACTGCCTGAAAAATATCATCTTCGGTCTGCAGAGGGAGTCTAGTATTTATAGACGTCTCAACTAGCTGTCTAAATAGTGGCCATATAGTTTTTCGGCTGTGAAGTTTACAAGGCTTTGGTTTCTCTAGGATTTTCCTACTCAATTTGATGAATACTGGCGAGTGATCTGACGACAAATCATGACTGGAGGTGCAAGTAATACATGTACTAGCAAAGCCTTTGGTTATACAAAAATCGATTAGATCTGGTAATTTATTGACATCCGTTGGCCAGTATGTTGGTTCTCCTGTTGATATTACATCAAGATTCTGTATCTGGAGTGCTTTATGCAGCTGACGTCCTTTTGTTGTTATTATCCGGGATCCCCAGTGTGTATGTTTGGCGTTATAGTCGCCTCCAGCTAAGAATCGATGACCCAGTGTATTAAAAAAATTTAGGTAGTCTTTGGTTTTAATATTGTGTTTGGGTGGGCTATAAACAGCTGATATTACTAGTGGTCCCTTCCAGTCTTCAATAGTTACACCAGTTGCCTGTATTTCGTGTGTGCAGTAGGGGGTGTTTTCATAGTGCTTGATGTTTGATTTTATAAGAATTGCAGATCCACCATGTGCTTTGCCATCAGGATGCATTGTGTGATATAGTGTATATCTAGGTATTGAAAAATGGCTTTTATCTGTAAAATGTGTTTCGGAGATAAGAAGTAAGTCTATATTGTTAATTTCCAAAAATGGTTTTATTTCTAGAACATGTTGTGACAAGCCGTTAGCATTCCATAAGGCTATATTCAAATTATCGAATTTTGGGTAATTTTAGTCATGAAGTTGATAAGAAGGTTGGTCATTGTTGTCATTTGGTGCATCAATTGCTTTAGCATATTTAGCATCAGTTCTGTTTCGCTTGTTATTTGAAGGGCTGGACTAGTTGGTAGTGGTTGTTCATTTCTATTTATTTGAGCTGCTTGGCTGTATGTTTTAATGAAAGGAGTTTGGTTTTGTGGTTCATTTTGACGTGGTACTAGTTTAGGTGCTTTAGCATCTGAGGACATCTTTGTTTTGATAGTCGGGTATTTTACTTTCTGGAGCTCTTGGTAAACAGTACAACCTTTGTAGTTTGCAGGATGATTTCCTTCGCATAATACACATTTGACATTGTCGGATGTAAGTACCCTTTCTTTCGCAGCTAATCGAAGAATGATCTCCGGCACATTTAATGCATTTGGGTTTCCTGCGGCAGTATCTTTTAGTGTGCCCATACTGTTGGCAATTAGCACACTGTGGTATCTCACGTTTTGGCCGCGGAGGCTCGAAGGTACAACGGCAATGCAGCAGACTTACCACTTCATAAATCAATTTATTATTATTCTTTGGTTTTAATTCCACAATAAAAATTGGTAAAGGTTTTTTGGTGATTCTCTGCTTGATATTCCAAATGTTTATTACTGTGTGGCCCAGACTAAGAAGCTCATTTGAGATGTCATTTGTGTCTGTAGATGGGTGAATATTTTTTAACACGACTTTGAAACTCCTGTCTTGTTTGGGTTTGTATGTGTAGAACTCCGTTTGTCTAATCTCCAGTTGTTTTACGATTTTTGAAAATGTTTCAGAGGACTTAGGTTGAATCTTAACCCGTTCATCCCGGAGAACTTTTATTTCATAGCTACCATTGGCATATTCATCAAGCAGTTTAATAAGAGGCTGTATATTGCTGACCTTATCAACATAAATTGGTGGGGGCTTCGTTATTTCTTGTGGCTGGCTATTTGAATTAAGGATATCTTCCTCGAGATTGGCAAAGCTATTTGACGTCTCAATTGGTGTGCATTCCACCCTGAGCGTTGTCAAACTATTGTCAGAAGTACAAAGTGCTCTCAAAGTTTTTCCGTGAAATATTATAAAAACCGTGTCTTTAGTGCTAAAAATACAATCAAAGTGTAGTTGAAGTGTAAACCTTAGTGTGTTATTGTTGATTACACAGTAAATTAGCTAAAACATCTTAAAATAGCAATCAAAACTCTCTAATTAACTCAGTGAAAAACATCTACCCTCACATAAAAATAAATCAACTCAACAAAGTTATTTGCTGCTGTCATTGCAAAATGACAGCAGCTGTCAGTGTCATGTCTGTCACGGGATAGTGTTGCCACGCCTAGGGGAAAAACTCCTCCATACTGATGGATCCGTCAGGGGAGATTCCTTGCAACCAAGAGCCGTCAAAAAAACACTTGACACAGCAAGTGTTTCATAGAGGTCTCTTCACCACCAAACCACGTTCACAAAGTCTTACCAATACACCTACTAATAGTACTGCTAATATAGACCTTACTGATGAAACCAACTCAAAACCAGAAGAAACTGAAGATGGTTTCAAAGAAGTCTCTTATTCGAAAAAGAGACATATAGAAAGTCCAGAGCAGCACGGAAACGAAAAACAAACTAAACTGAATAATTATTGGATAAGCAGATGTTTGTATGTTTGTTTGTTGATGATCAATGTATGTTGAGGCTTGGAACACTGCTGCATTTATACTGGTAGTTAGTTGCAATCATAGAAATACAAAAAACAGGAGAAGTGGCAAGCGGGCTAATCTGTGTCCGCGCGACATGCTCAGTATGAGCCGTTCACAGTACAAATTCCGTCTCCGCGAACTAGTGCGCTTTCGACTGTGACCGTGCCAATTTATAAGAATGCCGTGTTGTTCGGTGGTTTCTTGTAAAAACCGAAGCCATGTAAATCATGAAATCACTTTCCATATGTAAGTAGAGTTTTTCACCATATTTGTCTTTAAAATTATGAAAGTGACAAAGGGAAAAAGTGGAGACACAGGGTTCCAATACATTTTAACATACTGGACACATCTCCTTCTTTCTTATATCTATGGTTCCAATAAATACCAATCTTCTGGACCCAACACAAACGCAATTGATGTCACAATGAACTTACCAAGAGAACAGAATAGAAGCCAGGTTCTACCTCCCATTCTTGTAGTTTCTTTTCAGCCGGTTTCAACACCTCCGTGTCCTGACTGGTGGCACGGTTCAAGGTGTCTAGGACCAGAGCATAAATGTTCGGGTCCATGGCTGTGGTGGTTACCTTTAATAAAGATTATTATCCAGATTATTTTCAAAGACAGACTCATAGATGTACTGCATACTGAGAAGTAGGTAACTTATCATAGTAGTTCATACATGCATGGCGTTTGTGTTAACAAAATTGTGTACACAATCCAAGAGAATTTCCCAAGGTAAGAAAATAAAGTTTCCAAGTGAGGAACATATTTTATACAAAAACAATGTTTATGTTGTAAGAATGTTTGTAGCATAAGTGAGGTTGAATAGGTTGATGAAATATTGTTATTAAATTTGTATGTACCTACAATAAACTATCCATATTCTACAAGGCATATTTGACAACACTTTCTGTGAAATGGTCACTGAAATCTAAAATGTTTGTGTAAATGAAGTATTTGTTTAGTAAACAGACTATAGAGAGCAACAAAACGTCTGCAGAAATGCTATAATAATTATCATCTACTAGATATCGCCTGCGTGGAGTGTGACAATTATCCCAAGGGGACATACTACCGGGATCAAAAATATCATAATTATGTTCTAATCCAGGTCATGTCAAATTTCAACCAAATCCGTTCAGCCATTTTAGCATGAAAGCGTAACAAACAAACAAACTCACTTTTGCATTTATAATAATAGTAAGTTAGTTTTGGATAGGTAGTGTTTTTCTACATCACACCAGCTTAGTTTCCTAGATTTACACTTCATAGGAACCACCATGGAATAATTGACAGTAGTGTACATTTCCGTACTAATACTGTAAATGTGAAAGTAACTCTATCTTTCTGTCTGTTCGCTTTTCACTCCAAAACCACTGAACTTATGTTATAAAATTAGACAGATAGGAAAAGGACTAGTCTACTTTTCATACTAGATATTTGTGTTAAATAAAAATGCTGAAATACAAAATACACACAAAGTCATGGGTAACAGCTAGTTTTCTATTAAATTCTATATCTTCATAGTACAACATTACGTATGCACGGCTACAGATCAAGCTATACTTTTCCAGTATAAGCTGATCTCGCATTGTATAGGATTTCTTTACAGTGAGAGGTCAGTGTAAACTAGAAATATGTATAGCTTGATGTGTAGCCATGTGTACATTGGTGCTGTTTTACAACTCAACAATGAGGTGTAAATGTAGGGCTCATAAAACAGATAAGTAAGGGCAGATTGTTTGCATTTTCTATTTCAATAGAGACAACTCAATGAATCAATAAATTATCTGCAGATTCTATTTCAGACAAGATACAATGATATGTTTACAATTAAATCACTAGCTGTAAACCCGTAGCAGGCTAAAAAATACCCAGCAATTGGAGAAGTGATCTATTATGTTATAACAGTTTGGAATTTCCTCTTATACTGCCAGGAGTAATGTTACCTAATAAGTGATAATATTCCCTTCAGCCGATATACTGTAGGCTCAGTAGTCTATTCAGAAATTAAAGTTCATTATGAGGCTCAAATAACGAAATTTTTACAAGATTTGTATTTTGTTCAGCTGATTACTTACAAGAGTTATTTAAAATCATTTAAGTACCTACATGAAAATTATTTGGTTAAAGTAGTAACGAAGATCACTGATTTCCACAGCCTTTAATTGTTATAACTGCAACCAAGATGTTCTATACACATACTGTTTCATACCACTAATAGTACAGAATAATTGAATAAACAAGTTGGATGAAAAGGCAGATTTACAAGTTTTGTATCTGTCACCTATCACTTGAAGTTATATGTTTTGTCTGTAATGAGGTCAACACTCGCGACTTTGCAGAAAAACCGAAACATGATTCGTGTTATCAAAATGTTTGCTAAAACAGTCATAAAATGTCTTATTTACAACACTTGTTGTAGTACTAAAGCGCTGCATATTGCGTAATACCACAATTCTTAAAATACATAAATATACAAAGAATTATCAGAGATATAACGAAATAAATTACACAAACTCACTTTTCACCCTGAAAAAGCAAAGGGCATAACATAACCTATCACAATTTAGTTACGACGCATAAAACGAAATAAACTAGAGAACAACACACTTATTCCAAATATTCGTTTACGAAAACATGCAATGCACAACTAAACAAAACGATCGAACAGTTATTATGCGAATCATGCCGAAGAACCGATCGGAAAAATCACCACGAACGAAACTCCGATTTTCAATAATGCAAAATGTCATTCATTGGCTGTCACTGTCATTACTCATTGGTTTTCGTTCGGAAATGTTATGCTGCAGAGCCAACCGCAACAGAGCTCATTGATAACATTTTTTTAAACAATATTTTTTTTTTTAGTGCAAAGTTAGAACTTAGATATTTTTTTAAAAGGTTTTGACTATTTTTCAGTTCATATTCGTAAGAATCGATCAATCTTGCCGTATGTTTGTCTGGCATGCTTACGAACAGCTATTGAGATTATTTATATTTCAATTCAAGTCTGGGTTATTTAATAGCAAAGAACCCACATTACAATAGATTTACACACTAGATTAGAATTATTACCTATATGAACAAATAACTCTGGTACTACATTATGAGGAAACAGCTTTGGTTTTTGTCACTCAAGGGATGTTTAATTCAAAATGTGCATTCAATTATCTTATCAGTAGTATTCAATCAACCGCATGGTCTTCAAAATAGCCAGGCAACCTCGACATCAAATTAATTTCTGCAGCTACTTAATCTTCGCCGATTCGGGAGTCATTATCTTCTGTCATCATTGTTATCTGCTACATATCGGGGTTATCAAGTTACCGATAGCTATAATAATTATGTTATATGTAGAAGGCCGAGAAAATTATTTTGTTGTTGTAGTGAACGTACCTAATACATTGAATAATATTTGGATTTGCTATGGCATGCACCATAAACTTTAATAGTGATTCTACTGGAAGTTTCTATGCAGGTGATATTGTGACTGGAACTGTTTTATTGGAATTGAAGAATGACCAGAAATTCCAGAGTACCTAATTTTTTCAATATTATATTTGTACAGCAGTAATTTCAAAATACTGGAAACTTAAATTAAAACTATTTTGCCTTTTGTTTCAGGAATTGATCTCAAAGTTACGGGAACTTGCAAGGCTCAGTGGACCCGTTCTATGGCAACTATGCCGTACATAAAAATCTATTCTGGAAAGAAGAAAGTTCTTAGCTTGTTAATGACCGACATATTCAGAGATTATTTCAGTGGTAAGTAAAATAAAAAGATAAAGATACTTATAAAAAATCTTGTGTTCTCTGAACTGAAGCTTCCCTAATAAGACTGTATAAGTAATTGAGTCTGCTATAATGCCCCACGCTCACGGGGTCTGACTTATCGTATGATCGCATGTTTTAATTTGTTTTGAAAAATGGCCCACCAACATCAAGTGCATCCTAATTCTCGCATCATATTATGACGTATCATAATATTCTTCTTCATCTATTTAAGTTAGGTACATTATTTTACAGGTAGAACGTTACCGGCCGGTATTCACCAATACCCGTTCCACTTCGCATTGCCAGCAGATTTGCCGTCGTCCTTTGAAAGTTCCATTGCCAAAGTAATTTATACTGTGAAAATAAAAAGTAAACCCGCATATAAACTAAAAAAAATGGCATCATTCAATGTTTTAGGAAACATCAATTTAAATCACGTTGAAGAATTATTGGTGCGTATTTGGAAGTAAAAATTAAGAAAAATGTGTGAAAGATGACATGGCTAGAAAGGTGGTGACTAGGTACCGAGATGACGACTATTAGAGAAGTATGGAAAAGAGGGACATGTTGCGCCGACCCCAAATAGATTAGGGGCAGGGGCCGTACTATGACGTGGAAGAAAATCATGGATCCGTTGAGAAAAAAGTATGGTGCTATAGATCGTATCGTATATAGCTCCGTCTCTCTCACACTAGAACCGTTCAACTTCTGCCTGTGCTTCTGCCCTGCTTTAGGAGCTCATAGTAAGTCCCCAGGAGAATGATGATGGTGATGATGATTTGGAAGTAAAAACGTTGTTTTCAGAACATGTCTTGGCTTTAAAAAATACTAAGTAATAAAAATTGTTTTCAGATGCCTTCTTTCAACGAATTTCGTAAAACATTTCGGAATTCGGGAAAATTTACAATTTGTATTAAAACGTACAAGGCGTTTGCACCTAAACAGACCATTCCCTTCGAGATAACAATTATTAACGAGAAGAAAGTAAAAATACGAAAACTCAATGTTATATTGCTACAGGTAAATATTTACCTACTTACCTACACCTAAATATTTATTGTCAAAAACTTTTCAGGCTTTTTACTATAAGTTGTTGCTTTCTTTTCAGAAAATACGTTATAGTGTTCAGTCGGGATGGGCAGATGAGGAGAAAAAAATGTGCAAAACGGAGTACAAGAAATTTTCTCTGAACATAGCCGAGATTTGTTTCTTTCATATGGAAATTCCTCATTTAATACCTTCTAGCATAAATCTAATAGACCCTATGGTGGACATATCATATATTTTTAGGGTTAGTACAAATTATGTCTAACAAATATTTAAAAATTAGTTTATTACAACGAAATATTTAGGTTCTATGCCTTCCTAGAAAGAGGTCCTAGGAGCTAGGAAGCTACGCAATATTTTCTTATCCCACATACCGCAGTGTTTCAAGACGAAAGTCTTTGACCAGTGCGTTTTCCAGTGATGACCTACGGCACTGAAACGTGGTCATTCACGATGGGCCTTATTAGAAGGCTAAAAGTCACCCAACGGGCAATGGAGAGGGCTATGCTTGGAGTTTCCCTACATGATCGAATCAGAAATGAAGGGTTCCTCTGGAGAACCAAGGTAACCGACATTGCCCGAAGAATTGCCAAGCTTAAGTGGCAGTGGGCAGGGCACATTGCTTGCACAACAGGTGGCCAGTGGGGCTGAAAGGTTCTGGAGTGGCGACCACGTACCAGAAAACGTAGCGTTGGAAGGCCTCCCACAAGGTGGACCGATGACCTTGTGAAAGCCGCAGGAATCCGCTGAATCGATTGAAGTGGCGGTGCTTGGGGGAGGCCTATGTCCTGTAGTGGTGAAATGCCTTCCTCTGAAGAAGTTCCTCCTCCTGTACATTGGAAATAAGAAAAAAATAAAAATGTTGGTAGAATATGTAAAATATATGACTTTCCGTTATAAGCTGCCGCACACCAGTCACCAGCCATTATTCTACTCGTCCTGCCTGAGTAGGTACGACTCGCAGCCATTTGTGCTAACTGGCTCGGCAGATTTTTGACTGAGGTTTTATTTTGTTCACAGATTCAGGTGATTTTTCCATTCCATTTAACTTTACAAGATGATATCCCTGTCACCGTGGCGACAGCACCAGTTATTCATTACGAATTTTAAAACTATTATACAAATCAAAATAAATATAAATAAAACATGCTTTTGTTTCTATACTATCAATACCTAGCACAATTTGGGGACTATTTTGTAGCAGTACCTTGGCGTACACCACAAAAAGTTTTTGTTTAGCTTGCGAAAACTGTCGAAGACTAATGTATGTAGTAGGTAATAAGATATTGAAGGTATATTGATATTGTTTAGTTTAAGTCATTGTTAAGTCTACCTTCAATACTCGGTATTGAAGGTAGACAGTTGTCTGATATGTTCAGTCAGTGATTATACTTGTGCCTGTACGTGACTGCGTGTGTTATTTATTACCGTATCCAGAGTGCTCCCAACCCGAGAATTGTTAACATAATTTGGGGTCTGAATACTCCGTGTCCACTGGCGGACCAAGGGGATGAGGGCATTAGTGTATAGTCTATGGATGAGGGCGGCCCTGGGAGAATCCCAAAACTCGAATGTACAAACTCGAGTGTTAAACTGTAATTGGTTTAATTGAAATAAATGGTTTGAGTTTGAGTTTGAGTTCGAGAAGTACTTTTTAATCAAATCCCAAAAGCCTATTTAAGTTCAATAGGTAAAAGGCAGTTTGTACTGCAGTTGAAGGCACCCTACGTACCTATGCAAAATATACTAAGCCTAAACATATACATATAATATTACTAGCGGACCCGACAGACGTTGTCCTCCTGTCTGAACGGTCCTAGAACCCGACTGCAGCGCCACCTACCTGGTCCAATTGTGTTTTCAAACCATCCAGGAACACATTGAAATATTCGCACAAAATTTCATCTAAATCGGTCCAGCCGTTTAGAAGGAGATATGTGACAAAACACGTACAGAAGAATTATATATACAAGGTGATTGGAAGATGGGTGCAAAGCTTTAAAGCGAAGATAGTACAGACAGTTTAGAACAATTTAAGCCATTTTTAACCTAATTTTTAAGATTTTTTTCGAAAATTGCCAAAATTTTAACTAAACTGGTTATTTATACCTAACTAAATTGAATGATAAATGAATTCATTTTTTTTTTATTTAATTAAAGTAATGTGTAAGCAATCTAGCAAAACATGTTTTAGGCCTCTGTTTCGTTAGACATTTTTTGTACAGACATTTAAAGTTCATATAAATTTAAAAAAATCATAAATCATTTTTGAAAACCTTATTTAAAAAAAAAACGAAGGGTGCTTTTTTTGTTCAAATATTTTTGAAAACATGCGTGATAATCGCTCTTTCCTTTGAGGTATCATTTACGAGGATATTTTACAAATTATTGAAATTAGGATCTACAAACCATTTTGAGCGAGAAATTTTAAATTTTAGGCAGACTAATTAAAACAAAATTTTTGCTTAAAAAACTTACGCTTAAATTATTTGCACTTTCTACAATTCGATTTACCAGTTCTGATAGAGGAAACCGGTGTCCCGATATTCCAAAACGACGACGACGGCTAAGACGGCTGTCCAGCGCATTGGACGTTAAATGTAAGGGAACACTTAAATAATTGCTTCCCTGACAGCTGGATCGGCAGAGATGGACCCATCCCTTGGCCCGCTCGCTCACCAGATCTGACCCCGCTGGACTTTTTCGTGTGGGGCCGGGCCAAAGAACTGGTGTATACGAATGTTGAAATAAACACGAGAGAAGAATTGATGGAGAGAATTAATTCAGCGTTTGAAACGATAAACTGGAGATGATGTTGAAAATAACAACAACAGAAGTGAGAAGACGTAGCCGTGCTTGTATTAGGAATCATGGCAGACATTTTGAACATGAACAATAAATAATTTAGATTCAAATGTTGTTTTAATTACTCCGCCTAAAATTTTAAAATTTGTCGCTCAAATTGGTTTGTAGTTCTTAATTTCAATAATTAGTAAAATATCCTCGTAAATGATACCTCAAAGGAAAGAGCGATTATCACGCATGTTTTCAAAAATATTTGAACAAAAAAGCACCGTTCGTTTTTTTTTTTAAATAAAGTTTTCAGAAATGATTTATGATTTTTTTTAATTTATATGAACTTTAAATGTCTGTAAAAAAAATGTCTAACGACACAGAGGCCTAAAACAGGTTTTGCTAGATTGCTTACACATTACTTTAATTAAATAAAATAAAAATGTATTCATTTATCATTCAATTTAGCTATAAATAACCAGTTTAGTTAAAATTTTGGCAATTTTCGAAAAAATCTTAAAAATTAGGTTAAAAAAAAAATGGTAAGACTTCGTCTAAGACAACCATGGCTTAAATTGTTCTAAACTGTCTGTACTATCTTCGCCTTAAAGCTTTGCACCCATTCTTCCAATCACCTTGTATTATTACTAGCGGACGTCATCCTCCGGTCGATTCTGTAAAAATCTCACCGTGAAAACTTAGGTGAAGTGAGTTTGGTTTTGCTAGGAATTGACACTATTGACAGCTCACTTCACCTAAGTTTTCACGGTGAGATGGTTACAGAATCGCACTGCCTGTCTGAACGATCCTAGAACCCGACTGCAGCGATAATTGTCTATCTCCCGGATGTAACAGCCATCGAGCCGCACCTGCTACAGAATCCCATCAACTTGGACACTAGTGATCTAACAAATCTGCAACACCTAAATAGCTTGGTGATAGTAAAAGTGAAGTGAAAAATTACAGTGAAAAGTTCATTAACGTGAAAATTGTTAGCGTCGTCGGCACTCTAGTGTTATATATAATTACTAGCTTTTGCCCGCGGCTTCGCCTGCGTGGATGTCGCACAATATCCTACGGGATAACTAACTAACAAAAATCCTTCCTTATTCCTTGTCTAAATTATAAAGCTTTATAGCTCCAAGGGCTTAGCCTGGGCGTTGACGAGCCAGTCAGTCAATTAGGGCTTTTCTGGTGATCTGCTACTCGTTCGTATACAGTATTCCTAGTGCAGACACCAATCTCTCACAAACTTTGTCACGCAGTTTTTAAGCTTGTTTTAGATAATTTCATTGTTTAAAAAGAAACTTTTATTTGTATATTGAGATAGCTTTCTGCCCGCGACTTCGTCCGCGTGAAATTTCTTGATCCCCTGACCCACCTCATCGCATCGCATTGCCTGCCCGCGCACGATTACGTCGTTTTCCCCTAGCGTTCTTTCTGACTTTTTTTCTTTTTGCTCGGCACCTGAGACACACCTGATAGTCCTAGAGTGATGTTAAATATTCCTAGCCTATAGAATAGGGCTATAAAATGCAAAAATAATTATTAAAGTCCAGAGTAGTTCCAGAGATTAGCGCGTTCAAACAAACAAAAAAGTATATGTGTCAGCTCTGACGCACGACTGGAGTTTACTTCTGTACAAAAAGCAACTATAAGGTGTAAAGGCACTCGTCCCTCTAATCTCATCCTACCTCTCACCACCCCCTCTGCCTCTAACCCACCTCTCACCCCTCCTCCTCTCCATATAACCCACCTCTCACCCCTTCCCGCTCTTCTCACTCTCTCCTTCCCGCCATCTCACCCTCCCCTATCACCCCCTCACCACCGCCTCTCAATCCCCTCACCCTCCGCAAACCCCTCTCCCTCTTACCCCCTCAAAACATCTCCCACTCTCACCGCTTTCCCCTACCCCTAACCATCACCAACTCCTCCCCTCCCCCTCTCTCTCTCACTCAATTATCCTCCACCCTCCCTCCTCAACACCCCCCCTCCCTCCTCAACAGCCCTCCCCCCCTCTCGCTCCCACAGCACCCATCCTCTCCTTCCCCCTTTCCCTCAACACCACCCCCTAACACCATCCCCTCCCCTTCCGCCCTCCCCTTCCCTCGGGGGGAAAACTATTAATGACAAACTTTATTACTTGCTTAGGTAAGTATTTGTGCTATCATATAAGCTGTATTCCCTGTTTTCGCCCCCACATGGATGGAATTTGAAAAAACATTTTGGATATTTCCGCAACTTGACTGAAAGATTAGTTACTTACACCAATTTTCGAGTTAATCAAGCCCCATAGTAAAACCTGCCCTGTAAAATTGAATACCCCTTTTCACCCCCTTAGGGGTAGATTTTCGAAAAACCCTAATACACTTTATTCTTAATTTTTGGTCTCAAGTATAAATACTGAGTTTCGATTTAATCGGACGGCGCGTTAAAATTCCTCCATACAAACTTTGACACCCCCCAATCTCTACTTAGTTTATGAAAACTAAAAATTACTTTATAATTTACTTAGATAAATATTCATGCCAAGTTTCAAGGCTATTAGCTCAATAAATAAGATTTTTCATACAAACTTTTTACCCCCGTTTCACCCGCTAAGGGGTTGAATTTTGAAAAATCCTTTATCAGTGCACCTCTTAAGAACCTACGTGTCAAATTTGGAATCTCTAAACCCAGCGGTTTGGGCTGTGCGTTGATATGTCATTCAGTCAGTCAGTTTCTTCTTATAAATATTTAGATAACACAGTAACATAAAGAGTGTACTTGCAGATGTGTGTTTTACTGAAGGTGAAAGGCGTGCCTGAGGACATGCAGTAAGGCCGTGTTGGCAACACCGAGTGAAGGTACTTCGAGGGATGGCAGTGGCAACACCGAGTGAAGCGACTCGGGGGAATGGCCGTAAAGTTTTAAAACAAACTTACAAACCGAACAAAGGGACTTGTCATTAGGACGCATTGTTTGTTGTTTCTGGTGATTTTGTAATGAGTGTGATTTCCGAAGTAATATAATTATATTATTATGTTCATATAAATAGCTAGTGCGTGTTTTAACACCCTCAATTTAGAAATAGTAACCTTCGGTAGTGCCCCCGGTAGTTAACTATGTTATTTTGTGTAAGTAATTTTATTTTTTTGCATTTAACGCCAGGCATGCTCCCGTTTCATCAACTTCTATGCCAGCTGGAATTTTAGCGTGGTCGTTCTGGGAAGGAATCTTGCTAGCACGACCTGTATATCTACGAGAATTGAGAGGTATAAAATTGCTAATTAGTGGTCATTGATTTAAAAGTCAATGTTAGCGGTATAAAATAGTACAAATTATAAGGATTTTATTACTATCTAAAGTTATTATGAATGCGTTCATGGTCATGCTACGAAGTACAACACGCGATGTCCTTAGAGTGTGGCCCCGGCATTATCGCGATAATTTGACCGAATCTTGACCGAATTTATGTGTGTTAACCACCGCGATGTTTATGGCATTTATGGGCATTGACGTTGACGTTAATGTGGCCTCAGCAAGCCAGATTTAACCTTTATGAGACGGCTTGCAAAATTCGACCTCACTTTTCTCGCTCGTTGAATGGTCAGAAGAAAACCTAACCTTTCCGCGGCGGGATGCTAAAATTACCGAGATCGCTTCGCTTCGCTCTCTCTAGCATCCTTGCTTCTACTAATAGGTACTTAAACTTTTTTGCATAAGTACTTCGACAAAATGTAGGTATCTCCTATTTCTGTATGAAAGGTGAAAAGAAAACCTAGCTTTAAATAAAATTTTCGAGCTCTCTTCGCTCGCTCTTGCATTCTCTTACTAGTCTGCAATGCAGACTCTGCATACCAGGGCAGAGGGTGTCTTTTAGTATTGCTGGGCCTCAGTTAGTCCACCTCTGTTTGTGTCCCTAAAGGTTCAATTTTTTGACCGCAGACTTTCGGCGGGTTTCTAGCTGCTAGTCTCACTGAAGCACACAGTACCAGTAATATAAAGTGCTTTGTGGCACATACTGTAGGAAGGTAAGACAAGTAAAATATTTTTGGCGGACTTGAGCTTGAATAGTTGCTTTTTCTTTGACCCAGTTTTATTATACAGGGTTATTTTTAAAACACCAGTAACCTCTTAAGGGGTCATTGTACTCATCATTATGAACAACTTTTACTAAGGGACCAAACCTGAAATCGCGAAAAAAAATCAGCTGTTCAGTTCATTTATCTACATCAAACTCGTCGAAATGTACTGAACAGCTGATTTTTTTTTCGCGATTTCAGGTTTGGTCCATTAGTAAAAGTTGTTCATAATGATGAGTACAATGACCCCTTAAGAGGTTACTGGTGTCTTTGGACCCAAAGATAAGATTACCAAATAGAAACCAGATGGCGTTATTGTTGCTAGCTAAAAATCATCTAAGGCTTTTATGAATTTTTCTATGCGGTAATATTTTAATATTGCACGAATTCCACGTTTTTTGAATTGTAAAGATATGTATATAATTTTTATTGTTTTATTTCAAAATATTTCTGGTTAAATTCCATAATGTCTAGAGTGTTAAGCATTTATTTAGTATGGCAGCATTTTACGTAGTGCTGCCACCTGGCGGCAGGCTTTCCTTTCTGCGAAATTCTGCGTGTTTACTTACTTTTACATTAAATTTTATACTTTTTAATGATAATAATAATAACTGTTATTGATTAAATATTTTGTATTTAAATGAATGTGTTTCTAAAGAATAAATTAAAGTTATTGATCATTTTTACAAATTACTAACTGATCAAGCTTTGTGTTGACAACTTCCCCTTTCCATGACTTTTTTTGAGAAAGCGGAAATGGTTGGTCCGCCATAATCATTCGTGTGGGTCTGTGCTTGTGTGGTTTGGTTGTCTTTACCGGTGCCAACCATTATTTTTAATTAGTAGTAAGTTATGCGTATGAATCCAGACATGGACGATGATGAGAAGGGGTGAGTTTGTTTTCACATATTTTTGGTGTGGTTTAAGGCTGTCCACGACGTGCCAACTATAATAGGTCAAACTGGCATGTTCGCTTGGTGTGTCGCATTTCACGGATAGCCAGCAGGGCTTGTGAGGTAGCGTTACGTACTCAACTTTGTTATCTGAAAGTATGAATTATGTTTTGTTAACGTTATTTTACGATAATACACGCAAAATGACTTAGATGCGGGCTGCAAAATTTCAATTAGCCTTTTACTTTATACCGGCTAGCGGGCACCGACCCCAAGCCTCGCCGTGCGACTTGCGTGGTACGATCATGGCAGCTATTACTTTCCCATACTATATTTTCTCTGATTGTTGTTGCATTTCATTGCCAAAATTTACGTAGAAGCAGTTTATATAACTGTACTTCAACTTCGAAAGCTGTTGATGTGGAAACGTCGCAATATGTAAAATTAACCTTTCTGTGACTAATCGTTGCTTTCTCTTATCGGTGATTTCGCGCTAGGGCATTGAGAGCGTCATGTATTTATGAAAAATATGGAAATTTTGAGTAGCGAGTTGTTAATGAGGTTATTAGATCAATGTTCGAAGTGCCGCGTAGCGCGATCTCATTTAACTACAAGATGCGAAACGTGCTGATTCATTTGCATATGGTTAGTTGCGTCGTCAAATTATGTTCCTAAACAGTTTTCCTCGATGCTTGCTCGGATGAATGTTATTTTTCTCGTAAACACGCTTTGGGCGGTCGCTATAGACGCTTTGATATTCCTAAAACAATACTGCCACTGTTGACTCTCAACTAGATGCCCAATTTACATTAGGATACATACTGTTCGAGGATCACATCCTATTAATTTATAATTTAGTGTCAGGATAATATTAAGTACATACATCATTTTAGTTAGGAAGTTGTGAGTAAATACAATCAACTTTCAACTACTTAATTATTTCATATCATCTTCACTTGTAAGCTTATTTCACTTGCATTTTTACTAATAATTAAAATGCAAATGTAATAGCATAGGATTGTAAATTGTGTAATTAAAAATAAAGTAAGCAGGCGGTCTGTTATACAGAAACCATTTGTAAAACTATGACTATGACCCAAGAGAAGTGAATTGATACTTTCACCAACCTTGGTAAATGTGCTTAGTAAGCACTAAATTATTATGCTATGAATGTTCAGAGGCTAGTTCAAGTAAAACTTTCAATATTACTACTGTCTGACAGTGTAGAATGGCACTGATTAGATAAACCTGTTGATTATAGCTTCCATGTATTTATTAAATATTTTAACAGTAGAAATGTGGCCTGTGACTCATTTTGTGAGTTATCTATAGCAAAGGCCACATATTGGCTTATGAGTAACATTTGAGTTGATCAATATTTAAATTTTAAATAAATCAAGTTAGAGTAATATACCAACACAAGCACATGTTTTATATTGTAAGTTAAATAATAAAATAATAATAAATAAAGATTTATTGAACAAAAATGGTTGAACAACCAAACACAAACAATACCATGCTTAAACAATAATAGCGTATTACAATTATATAACCAATAATGTTATTTATAAGTTGAGCTGGCATTTATTGTTTTCATGCTAAAAATAATGGATATCATTTGAAACATATTGAGCTATTATTTAGTAGCTTGACCCCTTAAAATATCACTAATTAAGTCATGATTTTGGTCTTCTAAGTTTAAAATGCACAGTAATTAAAACAGTATTTAACAGTATTTTGTTATTGTTATTAATGTTTAGTTCAGTGTGCAATACTTAAACAGTTCACTTGTATTTACCAGAGAGCCTTGAACAGTTTAATCTAAATACTTTACCCCAGTGAACTTTACTAACACAGTATCTGTATAACATAAATATACATTCATAATGAATAGTTTACCATTCAAATAATTAATAAAAACAACTATTGTAGACTTCAAGTACTAAATAAAGCAGTCCTTATCACAATCAAAATGGCTATTGGAATAAATTTAATGTAGACAGCAAGTACCAAGTAGGTTTTTAGGTCATTTACTCTATCGTATATCTTGTGATTGAATAAAATTCAGTTTGTTAAAATGCATAAAGGCAAGTGCAATCTTTTGAAATGTCAGTAAATGATCAATTAATAAAAAATTAAACTACATTAGGGGAAATAGTAAATTTCTTAAAAAATATAGATTTAAGGTAAGTTTTACGTAATAAAATATACATATTCAGTACTATGTATATTTCCCCAAATTGACTATATCAAGTCGCCCTTGGTAACTAGGAATTTTCATATTTTTCAATTAGTATGGATGTTACATTGAGATCCTAAATATATGAATAAAATGTGTCCCGGACACATTATTTTATGACAGTAAGTTAGGAAATCACAAACAGCTTGGGTTAAACCTAGATATTGTTTACCTTGTACAGAACACTTTTAATGAAAACAATCTTTTAATGATATCATGCAGGGTGCAATATGAAATCTCGTTTTTATAAAGAACTAGCTTTTGACCGCTGCTTCGCTCACATTAATTTAGAATTTGACTAGAAGAATCAATCCGGGTTGTACTCTGCTCGTAATAATACAACGTGTAACGTTAAATGCGCAAAACCTCTTAGGGGGTCATTGTACTCATCATTATGAACAACTTTTACTATGGGACCAAACATGGAATCGCGAAAAAAAAATCAGCTATTCAGTACATTTTGACGAGTTAGGCGAACATAAATGTACTGATCAGCTGATTTTTTTTTCGCGATTTCAGGTTTGGTCCCATAGTAAAATTTGTTCATAATGATGAGTACAATGACCCCTCAAGGGGTTTTGCGCATTTAACGTTACACGTTGTATAATTCAATCATGATTCGAAAGACACGTGGCGCCATCTATTATCATAAGAACGTTATTGTTGTTTTCCTCGGGAACAGTACTTTTTTTCGGGATGAAAGGTACCCTATGTCCGTTTCTGTACATCTGACAACATATATGCAAAATTTCAGGATGATTGGTTCAGTGGTTTAGGTGTGAAAAGGTAAAAAACAAATAAACTTACTTTCGCATTTATTAGTTAGAGATTCCTGAACTGTTGATAAGAATAATTGTGAATTCACAGTAAAGAAAACGTCCAGCTTTTTCAAATGCTATTATAAAACTGAAAACAAATCTATAATAACAATTTCATTACCAACTTGGAAGGAAAGTCAGGACTTACAAACGGACATTTTAATAAGCGTCGTTCATAATTCTAAATGCCTTAACAGTTAACACCCAGTAACCGAATGTGTCGGTAACAGTTTCACAGGCGGTCCGACTCGGAACGCCGGTTGTCAAGGACTTGGACGTCATTAAAATTCATTACTAAAGTCACTCTCACTACGCTTTGGTTTATTTCGAGCATCCATGTTAATATTTTCTCGCTGCTTGAAGTTGTTTTCGAGCTTACGCCTTAAGTTTTCAGTAAAATGGAAGCTGGGTGTCGAGAAATCCCAGGGATGTAGCATTTATGCCTTGACCTATCAACTGCCCTAGAGAAAATGTCTTTCAGCGATCGTTAACGCATAGCATACGCCTTAAGTTTTCAGTAAAATGGAAGCTGGGTGTCGAGAAATCCCAGGGATGTAGCATTTATGCCTTGACCTATCAACTGCCCTAGAGAAAATGTCTTTCAGCGATCGTTAACGCATAGCATACATACAAAAATTCACGCCTTCTTCCCATGGGGTTAGGCAGAAACTACAGAACGCATAGCAGTTTGATATTAATCGCGATAATATACTGAAAATTCACGTGGTCCAAAAATGCCACACATGTTGACACGTCATCAGGTGATTACAATAAACTTGACATTGAAAATAATTATGTACTTTTATGCGTTAAAGATCGCGAAGTCATTCTGTCTAGGGTGGTAGGCGGTAGTGGACAAGCCAACCTAGATTAAATCCGCATAAGTATTTCCTAAGTGCTATAAAATATCTGTATTTAAATCCTTTTGACCCAGAAAACTGTTCGTCGGTGGTCTGTCATGGGAGACGTCTCAAGAGAATTTGCAGCGTTACTTTTCGCGTTACGGCGATGTGATCGACTGCGTGGTGATGAAGAACAGCGAGTCGGGCCGCTCCAGGGGCTTCGGCTTCGTCACCTTCGCTGAGCCGGCGCTCGTCAACGTGGTGCTGCAGAATGGACCCCATCAACTTGATGGCAGGTAAGGAAAAACAAAAACCATTGTGTGTATTTGCAGGAATATGAAACGCCAAGTATAGCTAGAAACCTAAGGATGCAGGCGTAGAACTTGATTCCTTTGTGTGAATGTCATGATTTTATAGGCAAACAAATAGGATGGAACCGCAACCAGCACAAGGCAGAGATACCTATTTGGAGTAAGTGAAAGGTACACTTAGCTGTCGGTATTTTAAGCCGTGAATGGTGATGATGATGTCATCAATAGGAATTTCTTTGTAAAACTTCTCTACATTCGCTCGTCAAAAGTCAATGTTACCATTATTAGTTGCCAATAAAAACATTGGTTTAAAAATATCGAGCTTCAATGGTCTTGTTGGGAGATTAGGTTAAGCCTATTAGTATTACTAGACACAAGAAGATACCGTTACTCTTGTCTATTCTATAGCGTCAATTTGCCACGGCAAGTTTTTGTTACATTGTTTATACTTTTCCTTATGATTGTTATCTGTGTTACGTACGTACGCGGCATACTAAAAAAAGTCAATACGAGTGGATTTTTATGTTCATAATGAATTTCTCAAGAATATTTTCCAGATTTAATTTTTGGTAAGCGATGATGAAAATGTTTTCTGAATAAATAAAATATATTGTCTTGTACTGACCCCGAGCGCGTGTTCAATAATAAATCATGTCACGATCTGACAGATTCTCATGATAAAATCATCTATCACTGTAATATAAGGGTCAAAACCAAAATTTTGTACAATTTCATAACAATTTCATGTCCACCGACTTTTCCTTATTCCTCAAAAAATTCTGTAATGGTAATGCTATTTTAAAAAATGGATTTCATAGCGGAATACTACCTTAAATTCATATTTAATTTATTAGTTGGTGGTTCAGTTATACTTTACGAAATATTATGAAAATAATAAAACGGAATGGAAAATACCATATTATTCTCCCTCAAAAAACCTGTGTCCAACTATCGATTTCAATGTTTGAAACCGCAAAAACTTCGAAAAGGGTTTTATTTATTCAACATAGTAGCCAGCATAACGAAGTGTGCGTAAATCACTCAATATCTAGGCAACTTATATGTACTAACAATTATATGTAATAATTAAAAAAAAATAAAAACAATGCGTCTCAAAAAGAGTTCATTTATGTTATTCCTTTATGTAACGCGTTATTTTCCAATAAAATACTTTTTTTTAAACTTACTACTGGGAACATTGACGGAAATGTCACGCCATTTACACCACTAATTTCTGCGCCGCAGTCATAATCTTGTGTCATGAAAGTCGAAAGGTGTTGTGCGTGTGGAGTGACAAATAAACATTTAGTGGTTTCTCTTGAAAATTCATAAAAAAATAACATGTAAGTATGTTTGATCTTAATCTTATTATCTGAAAACTATTTTGTTTGTGCTATTCAGTAGCTTAGGAGCTGTAATCATTAAGTGAATAGTGTGTCTTGAATTGAAATGAAACACTTCAAAAACATCGTCCATGTTTCCTTTATGTTACATTTTTATGTTACGTTATTTAAAAATTGCATTAAGGTGTATTCACAAACACAGGCATGTACTTTTTGTAAGAACGGTTAATAAATATTTTTATCTTTACAATATGTTTGGTTACCGGTTACCGATACTAACAACATTTATTTTATAATACTTAATGCATTTATTTTAAGAAAACCTCTGGCAAAGTGGCAACTAATGAAAACTTAGTGAAAATTAACTAAATAGGTACCTTTAAATTAAGGAGGATGCGCAGTGGTAGCCCACGAATTTTTTTTTTTTTGGGTTTTTTGCAATTTGCAGGTCCGTGTCAGGTTGTGTCTTGATCAAAATATGATACGCGGCAATAAAACATAATTATGTATTTCCATAATTTTAACCATAAAAATCATCAATACATCTCTCTAAGTTAGATTTCGTGCAGATTCGTTAGATTTCGTTCGTTCGAGGAATCTGCACGGAATCAGTTAAGTTAATTAAGTAAAATTTGATTTTTATATAAAGATTTATATTCCCTACTTATGTTATCAATAATTGTTATGTTGTCATTATTTTGATATCATTTTGTAGACTGACTAAAATACTTTTGGTTAAACATAATTTCACATGCAAAATTCAAGGGTTGTTTTTGCGAAAAAGTAAAAAATGTAAAAAAAAAAGTTTTTTTTTTGTGTAAAGTTTCGTGTTTTTGTATGTTTTTTGACTATTTTTTTATTTTATTTAGTTTTTCCATAGCCTCAACGTCTACCTTTACAATTAAGTCATTTGGACGTCTGTAGGTTTTTTAGATTCAAAGATATTAGCATTTTATTGCACATTCCCTAATGCAGCCGTTAAAAATGTCCGCCATTAGCGGTGTGTTGGGTTAAGATTTTTTATAAAATTAGATTTGTCGATAAAAAATAGTATATAATATGCCCTTTTAGTATCGGTAGCCGTAACCAAACACATTGTAAGTATATAAAAGAAATTCGGTTCAGTTTCACACTTATAACTTAAGAACCGCTGGACCGATTGGATTTGTCTTGTTCGTTGGGTCAGCTAGTTTATCAGAAATACCGGATTTATCGAAACCTGCTAAACTCAAAGTGTTTGGTTTACAGATAATATAATATGCCTTTATCGGTTGCAGAAAGGCAGAAAATGTATCTAGAGCGGCTAAAAAATAACGATCCCGAAAAATGGAATCGAATGCAGGAGAAAAATTTTGACCAGAGCAAAAAATTCTACAAAAAAAAATATAGTAGAGCTATCAGACAAAGAGAAGGAGACCAGACGAAAGTACTGGAGGAATTTAAAAAAAATACTGACAACAAGCAAGAAGTAGAAAGTGTGAACCTCGAAAAAACACCAAAGAAAATATCAGAAGAAATACAGAAAATTAACCAAAGAAAATGAAAAGATTAATCGGTACTACCATCGGTAGCCCACATTGAAGTGACTACCTGTTATTTTAAAATTAAGATCACGTAAAAGCTTAGACCAAAAACTTAAATGTTTTTTTAACGGCATTGTAGTTATTCTTTTAGGCGTCGAAGTGAGACTTTTGTTATGTCAATCTTTCAGATTGTTACATTTTTATCATGAATAAAAATAATTATAAAATACTTGACTGTTTTTCTCTTACATCATGAACACAGCCCTTATTTTCCTTTATGTTACTTTTATGTTATTGTGACATAAAAATAACACAGATGAAATGATCCAAAATTTTGGTTTTGACCCATAAACGAGAAATCTTTCTAAAACGACACAATGTTGCATCCACAAATAATGTGACCCAATTCTTGAAACAGAAATAAACTGTATGTATGGCCTTACTCAAACCGACGTTGGTTCACCTGTCAACATAATTATACATTTTTAATTTTTATTTCAGCTCCGATTAAGCTATGGCTAAAAGGTTAGATCAATGAAACCCAGAAATTAATCACTCCTAAGGAATTCTACAACATTTTCAGTTTTTATCAGAATCTAAAATATAAAAACGCGCGTTGCGGGAAATTTTGGCGGTCAAAACTAATTGACATAGCTTTGTTTTATGTTTCGCCTCATGCGTAAGTGCCATTAGGGAAATTATTTAGAAAATATCACTGTTTTTGAAAGGCCTCGTTATTATAATGGATCGTCGAGCACTTTGGACTATGAACTTCATCCTTTAAAAGCTTATACAACATTTATTAGTAGGTAAATCACAATAAAAGGTACCTATCTGTATAATAAAATAACGAACGTTTCATTTTATGACTTGAGTACGACATCATTGTTTCCTTAAATTAAAATCTTGTCTGTCGGTTTAATAGATTTTCTGTGCTGTTGGCGTTATGTGCCATCGTAATAATTAAAATTGTTAGGAGATTAGTTTCCTCATAAAGTAACTGATTTTGCAACGCATTCTAGAAATAAATCGCCTACTAATAATGTCACGGTTGCGTGTAATGGTTCTTTTTTTGTATTTTTTCGTATTTTTAGACTTGAAGGTCTAAAAATAAGGTCCAGTGTTTTATAAGAAATGTGTACGCTGCACGTGAGAATGCAATGTATTATGAATAAGAATAAGAATATTAATATTTATTTCACTAAAAATTACAATCAGGTGAAATTGAATTCCTGGACCTCACAGTGTGAGGTCCAGGAATTGAAATACCTGAATAACAAGGAATCCTAGTGTCAGGCTCACACTAGGATTCCTTGTTATTCAGGTAACCAAATGATTTCTGTAGTGTTTTCTCACGCGTATGATAAAATCTCTGTAAAACTATGAAAAAACCAAAACGTGAAATTGGAAATTTAAATTACCTAAGTACAGATGGTAAAAAAGTTGATGCATTATTCATAACATTTTAATAAAAATGTTACGTGTAAAATTCTAATGTTACGCTACTCCAACATAAAATGTATTCTCTGCTGAAACTATTTTAATAGTTTAATGAAAATTCCTTTGCGAATCCTTACAGAACACGCCAGTCTACATTATAAAAAGGTACATTTCGCGAGTCGAAAACTGAAACCCAGCCGGAGGGTGGGTGAAATTCGCCCGAGTATTGACGTCATACCCATACGATAATAGAATGACGCCTTCCTAACCTGCTCTCACAGGATATAGCCTCCTATCCACATCCAGGCAGTGCCTTCAGTTACATTACTGCTGGTACGTTCATATGTTTGTGGGACATTAACACGCAAATTAGCATATACTCCTTGTTCCTATGGACAAGAGAGTCTACAAGGTTTGCGACAAGGTTCTTTGCACTTATTAACACTATGATTAGGTGTGCATGTTAAGTCAGTTTGCGACGATACGGAGACATAATGGCGCCGAGTCTGTTGTCTGTGGGCCGACTTAACTAATTATATGGCTTTCTTTTACTAACATGTGTAATAAACAAGAAATATTAAGTGGTCTGGTTCACCACCTACGATAAGTTCCTATTAATACGGCCTATTTCACGATATCCGAATAGCCAATACTCACCGTATAAATTTCAAAAATGGAACAGAATTTGTATGAAATTATCTGCCAAGTAAGTTAACAGGAACTTAGTCGTAGGTGGTGAAACAGGCCCTTAGAGCTGACAAATTATTTTGTCTTATATATATCAATCAACTCTCGTCTACAGCGTATTTTTTTTGAAGTATTATCTGAATGTCTTCCATCTATTTATCTCCTAGTAAAATACAGGGCGTATCAGAAAAGTGTGGTCAAATTTAAGGGTGTGGTGTACAGACCATCAAACTGAACAACTTCCTCCATGGGACCAACATCTTAATCGTGAAAAAATAAACAGCCGTCCCATACATTTGGGCCGAGTAGGTATTGAAATTTTGTATGGGACGATAGATATTTTTTTTGCGATTACGATGTTGGTCCCATGGAGAAAGTTGTTCGGTTTGATGGTCTGTAGCTGTACCAGTGCCCTGTACCTTTAGTTTTTGTTTAGTTAGTGAGTGGCCAACAGAATCAGGGCCTGTGTATGAAAATCGCAAGGGGAGTAGAGGATGAATAAATCAGAGGGTTAGACATGGTTTGCATAATACAAAGTAAAGTTATGGCCTTGTGAGGGTTAATCTGGGTTCCAGATGCTGTAAATGAAGAAATACGTTACTTTTTAGGTGACAAGACTTTGTCAGGCGTTTTACAGACTTATTTTTTTTAATTACTTGCCCAATTGCCATGATAGAAAACCTTTTTGGGTCAACCGTAGCTTCAGATCAGAGATCTATTGACAGGCGTTATTTTAGTCACACAACTTTTGCTACTACAAGTTGTAGTAGCAAAGTTGTAGTCTTAAAACTCCCACAAAATTTTGCTACTCAATCTGCCTAGCCTTTTCCCAACTTTGTTGGGGTCGGCTTCCAGTCTAACCGGATGCAGCTGTATACCAGTATTTTACATGAAGCGACTGCCTATCTGACCTCCACAACCCAGTAACTGGGTAATACGATACTCCTTGGTAAGACTGGTTGTCAGACGTTCGGGCATCTGACGACCCCTAGCGACTGTCAAACTTCCATGAATGACAGTCGGACCAACGGCTTAACGTGCTTTCCGAGGCATGGAGGAGTCTCGGTATGTATAGATGGTCACCCATCCACGGACCAACCCCGGCAAGCGCAGCTTAACCTGACGGATCGACCCGTGCGGCTGTTATTACTTAGCCACGAGCTCCTCCTTTTGCAAAATTTTGCTACTATAGGGTCAAATTAAATTAGCTAGAGAAACTGCAGTCGTGGGTATCGATGTCTAAATATGACAAAAAAATGTTTTTATGAGAAAAATAATCCGGGGGTCAATGAAGTTACTAGAAACAACAGTTAAAAAAACAGTTTTTTGTTTTGTAAACTTACAGACGCGTTGGGTATTATAGATATTTGAAATAGATAATAAAAAAGATATATCTTCTAAAATACCTACGTGAATTAATTACACTAAGCGGTCGTTGACCCCGAGCAAAAGACTTTACTTAAATATCTTTTTTTTATTGTGTTTATATATCATCGATACCCATCGCCTCTGCGAAGATTCTTGCGACTAAATTCAAAATCGGCAGACTTCTGGACAGTAAGATAAGGAGGAGGAGTGGATAAGGGTCTCAAAAAGAATAAGTACTGCAAAAATAATTTAGTCGGTACGATGTAGGTGCTGCTTACAATATTATTATTACCCCGATTTGAGCCAGCCTATTGTTCCTTGCTGTCCTCCCCCAAGCGACGCCCTAAGCCGAGGTCCGTACCCCACAGGGGGTGCCCTTAGCGTGCAGTCACTTAGTTTATAAGTTAGTTAAGTAATGCCCCTGGCTGGAGGCTTTGACTTCGCTTGAGGCACCCACAGGAAAGTCTGGTTAAGCAGTCTCGACCCCCTAGTGGTGAACTGCGAGATGCCATGTTCAAAAAAAAAAAAAAAAACAATATTATCGAAAGCAGAAGTTCTATTTGCCCTACAAATAGTTTTATTATTAAAAGTTACCATCTGCTTAGTTTTCACATCTGATCAAATATGATCGCGCGTATTGTTCAGAGTAGAGGGTGACAAACTTAAAATTATTCATTACAATGTGAAAAAAATTTCAATAATTTATAAGATTCAGTTTCATAATACAACTTTATTCTGTTACATTTAGCGCCAAACTATGAATATTAAAAATGCTAATATTATGAACTGAATACAAATGAGTCAACCTCCAGCTGCACAACAGATGAAGACGGATAGGGTTCAATTGGCACTAGAAAGAAGCGGTACCTATCGCCCCATACAATATAGTGGCGATACCGCTTGATTTTTATGCAACACGCACACACACAGATACTCACACTTAAATGTGCTCCACTAACACGCACTTTGAATTGATCTGAATTCCGAGGACACGTTCGCAACAATAGTTCAAATAAATTCATGTGGAATGTCCACAATATTTTGCCACATCATTGTAAGAAAACATGACATTTTTATTCTATTGTACGCACGGCTGCAGATCAAGCTATACATTTCCAGTATAAGCTGATCTCGCATTGTATAGGATTTCCTTACAATGAGAGGTCAGTGTAAACTGGAAATGTATAGCTTGATGTGTAGCCGTATGTACCGTGCCATTCCATGGAATTTTTCTAACTGTTCTCTATCAGTCGCTAATCAATAAATTAATTATACATTGAACAGTCGGCGACATTGACTTTTGTTTGAAAATGGGGTCACTGGTAACAATAGGAATTTCAGTAGATGCACCGTAGTTTTATTTTATTTATCGTCATAAAAGTGTAAGTAGTATAAACGATTATGCGATTTGATATTTATATCATTACAAACTTCAAAGCTAGGAACAGATATCACACCCCTGCCACGTGCTCGCGGCCACACCCGTTAACTTGGTTGGCGTGTTACAAATGCGTTCCTGGATTTTGTCCTACCTACAAAGCCTTGTGATCCCGGGATAAAGGAATTACTGTACGTTCCATTCACTGGGTGCCGTAAAATGATAACTAGAGGATTGTATTCGGAGTATTTCGGAGAATAGAATAGGCATCCAATGCGAAAAATTATCGTAAAGTAATTTTCTGAAAACCTCTAGTCCCATAAGGAAAGGGATGCGTGGGTCTGAAAGGTTGTGCTTTAGAGTTCTACTTATAGATAGATATATTTATGAAAGCCGGTGTACTATTGTGTGCAGTTCCTCTGTTATAGTGAGCTGACAATAGGCTGGGGAAATGCAAAAGATGAATGAGGAGTCGCAGTTTCTTGCCGGAGAAAGATTGAAATAAAAAATTATATCCACTGAGATAATAAAAACTCAAAGAAGAATGTTACAGTCGCAAATATTGTCTTTTTACAGGACATCGAAGGCTCTAAAATCTAGAGCCTTCTATGGTAGGATATTTACGCTTGCCGGGGTTGCTCTGTGGATGGGTGACCATATTTACATACCTACCGAGACTCCTCCGTGCCTCGGAATGCTTTTAAGTCGTTGGTCGCGGCTGTCATTCGTGGATCTTTGATAGTCGTTACGGGTCGTCAGAAGCCCGAAAGTATCGTACAACCAGTCTTACCAAGAGGTATCGTATTACCTAGTTACTGGGTTGTGGTGGTCAGATAGGCAGTCGCTCCATATAACTACTGGTATTCAACTGCATCCGGTCTTAGTCTTAGTTGGGAAAAGGCTAGGCAGATAGATTCTATTGTAGGATATTTCTATGTACAAACACTACAGACAAGAATGGAATAAGATAATCTTTTCGCGTGTCGAAAGTAACGATCATATCAGTTGATATTGATGTTTGTATTAATGCTGCAGACCTGTGTGATTGATTGAGATCTGTTTCAACCTTAGTTTATGGGAGTAAATTGGCGTCTTATTCCGTGTTCCATGTCATTTTAAAGGTGTTTGTTTCCAACATAATGCCGTCTTGTTCGCACTACTACTGATATAATAAATAGAATAAGTACTTAGGCTATAAGAGTAGGGGAAGACCAAAGAAACGATGGATGGACTGTGTGAAAGATGACATTGTTAGAAAGGGGGGTGACTACCGAGATGACTAATAGAGAAGTATGGATAAAAAAAGACATGTTGCGCCGCCGATAAGGGCAGGAGAATGATGATGATGAAATAGAATAAGCAAAATCTGGACACATTTAAACCATTATTTAAAAAAAAGGAACCACAGTAGGCAATAAACTAAATTACCTACTTAGTGACATTATTAGAGTATAAGTATCATAATACTAATTCTCATGTTTCGCTAACGGAAGCATAACAAATTAATAAGTAAGTAAACATTAATTAACAAATTCAAGTTAAATCAATATTGACCGTCCTATGAGTAATTCTCAAAATGATAACTAGAAAATCGTACCTTTTTAACTTATTTTCCATACTAAAACGAAAACAAGGAATCTCTTTAATGTTTTATATTACTTAACTTTTGGTCTGGTTACAATTCTGTTATGTACTTACTTCAAGTTGACGTGTTATTTTTAGGCAATCATACGAAAACACAATTTACAGACTAAGCTTGGCCCTAGTCTAAAAACAGCTTTTCGCTGAATTATTCTCCCAACGTTTTGACCCTCAATTAAAAAACAACAAATCACAAATCAAAATGGCGGCCGACGGCGGCCATCTTGATAACCTCAAAAAATATATGCATGGTTCTAAATTTCAAATTGTTTGATAGGACCATCGACCCGAAGCCGTGCAACCCTCGCACGCTGCAGAAGCCGAAGCGCGGTGGCGGGTACCCGAAGGTGTTCCTCGGAGGGCTTCCGTCCAACGTGACCGAGACCGATCTGCGCGTGTTCTTCGGCCGCTACGGCAAGGTCATGGAAGTGGTCATCATGTACGACCAGGAGAAGAAGAAGTCTAGGGGTAAGTGTCATAGTCAACATCTGCAATAGACTTCTAGATAAGTGTTACGACGGAAGAGTTTCATGTGTTACTTCTTCATCGCAGCTTGCTGTCGAGGTGAGAGGACGTGCGTGCATAACGCCGGTAAACAACATTATGCAAATCAGTTAATTTTTATTAATATTCGAGTCATAACTTCACACTGTTTGAGGACCAAATGATAATGACATTGCAAAGCCTCGAGGGCCGCTTTATGAGAGAAAGTTTATAGAAACCTAGTTCCAGTTTACAAAATATGTAGATTCTATGTTATATCTATTGATTGATGTGATTAAATGATTCGGATTGATTTCATATATGGAGAAAACAGGTCTTGTATAACGGTACTTTTGTCTATTGAACTTTTGTATATTTTTTAAATGAAAATTACTAAAACATTCTACATTTTATTCACATGCTTACAGAGCAACGAGTTTCTTTTATAATATTTATGTAAAATTTTAGCTTATAATATCCACATCCAGGCAGCGCCGTTAGTGATAACTACTGTCGGTGCGTTCAAGCGTTCGTGGGACATTGACACGCAAATTAGCATATACTCTTTGTTCCCATGAGCAACAGAGTCTACAAGGTTTGCGACAAGTCACTTGTAACGTAACAACCGTTTTAAAAACATTGTATGTATCTGGTAGGAATACTTCTCGAGATAAAGGATTAGGTCAGGCACTCAATTAAATGGGCACAAGTAATTAACGATAACACAAACCCAAGTTAAGATTACTATGATGTAATATGGAGGTGATATCGTCATCCAATTCAAACAGTAAACATTATAAATCTAAAACACAATGTAAAAGCAATGATACCAGTTGAACTGGTGCAAAACAAAAGTTCACAAGTAACGAACGGTTTTGCTAAAGAAAAAGCGTTTCGCTTTCCAAACAGTAACACGAGAGCTAGGGTTAACGCAATCGAAATGATACGACCTCAATCGTGTGAGCTCAGTGAAAGGTGTCACCCTTCGGGGCGACTTTATCAAACAATTTACGACTTGTGTAATTTGAGCGACCGGTTGATCCAAGGGTTGTAGGCACAACTGCGCCGCACACATCTTTTTATTAGTTCGCTTCATTACGAGAAAATTGCTTCATAAAATAAGGAAAGCAAGGACCAAGAGGCAGAGCTATTATGAAAATGTTGACGACAGCATTCCATACATAAACAAGTAAAGCTATTTGCAGTAATATTATCCTAGGGTTTGACTTCTTTTGATGTTAGTGTGCTATATTTACATATTTTTGTAAGAACATACCTGATTTGCTAATGTCTTGATGTTTTGAAGCTTTTTTTCTACTTTTCAAAATATAAAAACAAACTCGATTGTTCTAGGCTTCGGTTTCCTGTCGTTCGAGGACGAGATCTCCGTTGAGAGGGTCACTCAGGAGCATTTCATCAATCTCAACGGAAAACAGGTAATGTAACTATTTTTGTTGGTGATTTGAAAACATCAGTTCTTTGCCAAATATTTTTGTAACTATCTTTCGTGAAACAAACTATTACTGAACTTCACTGAGTAAATGAATAGAACAGTTTAATTTTTGAAATACTTGTGAAATTATAATGTTGAAGTAATCAGTTGCTTTTCATAACAAATACTTAACACAGATAAAACTTAGCACTATGTTTTCCTTATAGGTCTCAAATTACAATAGAGTCAATTTTATTTATACACTTCTGTTTAAAACAGGTAAAATATATGGGTTCTGAAATCTGACATAGCAACAAATCATGTTAGACTCTCTTACGTGTCGTCATCATCATCATATTCTAATAAACATGTGTGACGCATGTTTTAATCTTTTCCGGGTGAACGACTGCTGGAATTTAAGAAACGTGTAACTTTTTACGTGTGCATTTTAAATATACCGCTAGTAGAATTATGTTTAAGAATAAATAGAAAAAGTGTTGCCACAATGCAAGCCACTTCAAGACGATTCCAGTTGATTGCAAGTTGCAACATAAACAAGTGCAATCTTACAATTTATATTTTGCAATTATCTTGTTTCGGTAAACGACGGACACAAAAATACTGTGAAGTCTACATAGTGCTAAGGTTATCGCTGAAGACGTTTTCTAAAACAAATAACTTTCTTGAATACAATCCCAAATTCTTACTAGGCCTTCATAGTCTTAAGATCAATCGAAATGGTAAGTTGACAACTAGATTTTCTTTAACCCAAAACACGTAAGCAGGTGGAGATCAAGCGCGCAGAGCCTCGCGATGGTTCTGGCAAGCTGGGGTCGGGCGCTAGCGGTATGGGCGGCGGAGCCCTGAGCGCGCCGGGCGACGCGCCGCAGGCCGGCCAGTGGGGCCCGCCCGCGGCCGCGCCCATCAACATGATCCAGGGCCACAACGGCCAGATGGGCGGCCCGCCGATCAACATGCCGATGGCAGGCCCCAACATTATGCAGGGGTGAGAACTGGTGTTTTTTTTTTAAGGCGGCTTCTTCCTTCATGAAAAACAAAACTGTATTCACGCACTGTCAAATGGCCAATAATTTGCTTCGTATACATAGGTGTCAGTTTACTTGTCCCTTCATATTCATATTTCAAAAGATTTTACAATTAATATTGCACGCTCGACTTTATACTTATAATATTAATGACAATCGATAAATAAGTAATTAATTGAAAACATGCACTTGCACGTTTTCCATCCTTCAAGTTACTGATAGACCGACTCTTCAATGATCCAGGTACCAAGGCTGGGGCACTTCCCCTGGCCAGACGTCGTACGCCGGCTACGGAGCAGCGGGTGCGGGTGCGGGCCCCGGCAACTACCAGGGCTGGGGGGCCCCGCCTGCGCCGCAGGCCCCGCCTCACGCGCCCGCCTGGCCGGCCACTAACAACTACACGCAGCACACGCAGCCGCCTGCACAAGGATACGGCAGCTATGGTATGTAACCATCTTGTTTCCGCTACAGACTCTTTTGGCGCGTATCCAAAATCGGAACTGACGCCGCCATCTTGTTTTTTCAAGATATTTCACAAAACATTTGCACAAATGTCCTTGTAGCAGTGTTATATCCATAGTACGACCACAACCAGTAGGAAGCGACGGATTCTAGATGAGCAACTACTTCGAGCGATAGTATACCTTATCTACAGGTTTAGAATATTATGCAGGTGCAGCAAGAGATGGATCGCGAAATATGTTAGTACTAAGGATATAGTTTAGTACTAAGGAAACATACAGTCGTCGGGTTATATTATTATGTATGTGTAAATAGTATGTAGTAGCTATCAACGGGCAGCGGCGTCTTCACACTCCTACGGGAACAGAGCTATGTCTGCTAGTGGACTGCGATTGGCAGCTGATTGTATTATAAACGGAAGTATGAACCTTAACCATAAGTTTGAACAAGTTCACGCAACCGCCTGCGCAGAGCTACGGAAGCTATGGTCAGTACACACCTCTAACATATAAAATTGATGTAAACAAGTAATCATGTATAGTGGAGGTTAGGTCACAGTCTCCCGAATATTATCGCGATACTTTACCACGTAGAGTCATAGAATATCCACATCCAGGCAGTGCCTTCAGCTACATTACTGCTGGTACGTTCAGATGTTTGTGGGACATTAACACGCAAATTAGCATATACTCCTTGTTCCTATGGACAAGAGAGTCTACAAGGTTTGCAACAGTTTACTTTCAAAACCAGCTAAAATGATAGATAAAAAACTGATTTAAATTGGATGAAGACATAAAGGCTGATGCATACGCGCAACTCGCCGTCTTCAAAATTATATCAGACTAAAGAAGACAACACTATTGCTCAAAGTCTTGTAACCAGTTGTCACATCGACATGTTTTCTAAGAACACATACCAAACATGTCGAACGAGCCTATCGCAGTCCACTATAGACTTCAGTCTACACCACCGCATTTAGTGCAAGTCCTGGTGATTAATATGATGTTATTGGTGTGTACAGCTAACTACAGCTCTGCGCCGGCGGGCGCGTCGGCCGGCGGCAGCTGGACCAACTGGAACATGCCGCAGAACTCCAACTCTACCGGCTCCGGTGAGTAATGGAATGATTAGACGGTGCTAGTTACTCGATCGACTGTAGGCAAACCGATGCTAGTTGCTCGCCAAAGGATATATTGAAAACGTATGACGAAGGAATCCGGAGCAGTTGCTGACTTGGAGTTTTGATTTTATTAGGCTTAGATTATGACGTTTTGGGCGTGGTTTTCATACATCTTTGCTGAATAGGACAGAACACTTTAGCAAAGAACTTGACGGTTTTTATTATAAGCTATGCTAGTATGCTTATCCACATCCAGGCAGTGCCTTCAGTTATTTTACTGTTGGTTCGTTCAGATGTTTGTGGGACATGACTATGCAAATTAGCATATACTCCTTGTTCCTATGAACGAGAGAGTCTACAAGGTTTGCGACAAATCACTTGGAACAACCCAGTCAAGTGTCATAGGGTCGATATTTACGAGATGCAAGCTTTATGTGGAGTTTTGTCATGATTATTGTTATCAAGGAAGCATTGATGAAGTAAGCTTGCTGTTGTAGTATCATGTGATTCTTTCAACAGTTGTAAAATACACTTAGCTGTAGGCTGAATAGAGCATGTTTCGCGATTCAATGTTCTGGTGTAAGCCCTTGTAATTTCCTTAAACATTTTGTATTAACCATTTATAGGCACTTTTGAATTGTTAATGGAGTCAGGGTCATTCAGAAAGGTGAAGCTAGTTGCCCATTCCAAAGCGTAGTAGGGGTTCCTATGGAGAAGAACGGGCAAGAAACTCCATGGACAAACTTATTTTTTTCACAATTATATTGTTACAAAATAATAGTTAAGTACATCATTACCTAATGTTGAAATTATATATGTGAGAACGATGTAAAAAAAAATTGTGATGTAGTATCATGAAGCGTTATCCCGCAGGCTCGTACGTGCCGTTGTCGGAGGGCGGTGAGATGTACGGGCGCGGCGGTGGCGGTGGCGGCGCGGGACCGGCGCTGACGGGCGCGCTGTCCTCGGCCGCGCTGTCCAAGTCCTCGTCCGCGGACTACTCCACGTACCAGCAGTACCCGCCCGCCTACCAGCAGGACCAGGTACACGCGCAACAATACCTCACACAACACGCCGAATAGACTTCTAGACATCTAGACATAGATACACCGACCTATTATAAGAGCGAGCGTGACTCGATACTAACTCACCCTTTCATACCTACTGAATCTTGCCTGTTTCAGAGTTTCGATTATCATCCTGTGATTAACATATCGAACACGCTCAGCTCTCTTCTTGACCATCAAATATTGTTAAACAAAATTATCTGCTTACGTACGTGCGATACTGGCGAGAGTACCATTAATACCGGTAAACTAAGAATACTTCAGATATTTTTAGATATCCGCCAATTATGGCGTTTTGACCAGTTTCCATTTTTAATGTAACTAAGCAAGTCTACATGTGAATATATTTTCAAAGATTTTATATTATAATGTCTTAAAATTCTTGATTATATAATCTAGAGGCCCGTATCTCATTTACTCAGCCCATTCTAGTTTTGTTATTTTGAGAAAATTTTAATTTAACGTGTTCCGAATCACAGCCGAATTATAGTGGTTTATAGAAGCAATTATGCTAATGTATGACCAAAATGTATATCTTGAATACCTACTGTGTACTGTTTGTAACGAAATGTAAGATGTAGTGGTACTTAACAGAGGCAGTGTTAATATTATTCCAAATATTTCAGTTCTGATTCGGCTTTCCCATATAATAATTATGACATAATATGATAAAAGGTGTGTTTATAATTCAAGAGTCGCCAAACAAACAATAATAATCGATCACTAGGCGAGGCTCGACTGAACATTCAACGACTTGCCTACTAAGCCAGGAGATAAATGCGAATTCTTACTTCTGGCATAGTTTTGTTTTTATAAACACATCTTCCATCGTTTTCGTGCCTTTTGCGTTTTACTTAGCATGAATCATTGAAGCATTTTAGGCTTTAGTACCGGTGATGGTATGGTAATTGCTATAAACACGACATTACAATCTTGGGTGGACATTTCGAGGTAAAGAAATACATTTTTATGCATATCTTTAGTGCTCATACACACGAGCGGCACGCGTCAATGGCAAAGGCGACTGCAGCCGTCGACATCGTGTCGTTCGTGTATTTGAGCACCATACTCAAATACCCGAGCGGCACAAAGTCGACGGCTGCAGTTGCCTCTGACGTTGACGAGTACCGCATGTATGTATGAGCACTTAGACTTGTAAACGCTAGCTATTTGAAAAGAAAATCAGTAGCAGTATTTGCTATAAAATCATGTATGACAATTTATTAAAACTATGATATAAAAATGTGTTTTTCCATCTCGGTTCATGCTTTTGCCACATGACATATTTGACGTACCCACATTGACACAGCTGCGTGTAAGCTATGTATAGTTCAGTAAAGTAACATAAGCTTGTTTATGCAGGCTTGGCCCTCGTTACTGCTTACTTAGTTTAAAATTGGCCTTATGTGGTCAAATTTGTGAAAAATACAAACTGTTTTCACGTGTTTCAGAAAATGTGAATACTTATGACACATATAACATTCTGTTTGGACAATCTCCCGTAAAAACAAGCTGTTCAACAAACTACAATGCAATAACAAATAGCCAGTAGTAGCTGTGTCAGTGGGTCGCGTGAAATAGTTAACAATACGCGCTCGAGTGAGAGCTAACGGAGAGCGGCGACGCCAGACGTATGTATGGCCTCGCCGAATGCCGCGCTGTGTGGAACAAGATATTGGATGACTTTGTTTTTTGTTTGCCTGCCTTTTGCATTCCATCATCCAGTAATCGCAAACAATTTTATTTTTAACTATATCTTGGATGCCAACCTTGTCCTTACGCTATTTTTTTATTTTTTCATCAAGTTCCCAATATTTATCTATATTTTTTATTATTACCAAATCCAAGGTATGGTTTTTGTGTTGATGTTGGTCGTCCATAACTTTTTGACAGTTATGGACGGTAGTTACACAAAAGTACAGCCAAGTTGATCATTGTATAATTCGTATTATTTGCTCATCACCTCGGGGCTTGCATCCTTCCTTCCCACACTCCTCTCTCCTATGCTTTACTCTATAATTTGTATCCTGCATCTACCTTCGTATTAGTATGGCGTGGTAACGGTGTGCCCGACAGCATGAATGACCATCCGACATTATTATACCCAGTGTCACTAGAGAATGTTTGTGCGCGTGTTATATGAATGCATGAGAAACTCCGTACTTCTGCATAGTTCAATTTGGTTGTACTTGCAATAGAGTTGTTTGCGATTTGAGGATGAATGGACTTGATCGAACGTTCTGGTGAGCGAGTGATATTCAGCGAAAACATTGCTCCACGAACGCGAACAAAGGAATCGCGGCTAAAAGCAGCATGAGTTGATAGTATACAACGTGTAACGTTAAATGCGCAAAACCTCTTAAGGGGTCATTGTACTCATCATTATGAACAACTTTTACTATGGGACCAAAACTGAAATCGCGAAAAAAAAATCAGCTGTTCAGTACATTTCTGTTCCCATAATTCGTCAAAATGTACTGAACAGCTGATTTTTTTTTCGCGATTTCAGGTTTGGTCCCATACTAAAAGTTGTTCATAATAATGAGTACAATGACCCCTTAAGAGGTTTTGCGCATTTAACGTTACACGTTGTAGAGCCATTAGTTTGCCCCTGCATCCGTGTGCTGTGTTCGAAATGCTTGTTTATATCACGATAATGTCATACGCGGCGACGACGAAGCCCACTTATCTGCATGTTTTCAGTGGCGAGATTAATGTGCGATGTCTTTTTGATTTTACGAGCTATGCTGCGGTACATAGAGTAGACGCGGCGCTGTTCACGGCCGCCTCTCGTGGCGATAGTTGACAGTCGCACCGCTATCCATAGTGAAAAATCAAGAAGATTAGTGTTGTTATCGAGTTTCGCTGAAGGTCTCTCATCACCGACCTCCACGGTTCCTTCCCGCCTCTCCTCTCCCGTCCTCCTTCGCCTAAACTTTCATCTCGCCCTTGGGGATAGTCACACGCTTTCGCCCGGTCCATCTTCACGCGCTGCGCTACTTACATAAACCTGCTAAAGATCCAGTTGAATTGTGGCGAGTGGGACTTTATTGTCTTGTTCTTCTTTTCCAGTTGGTCGATCAGGGCCCACAAGAGTGGCTCCTCCAGAAAGACAATTAGAGATAAGGGCGGGTATCGGATGAGGGAATGTCGCGAAACACTGGGGATTTCTCACTATGGACGGTCGGTTGTTGCGACGATAACGCGCGCTCATCTTAAAGGCATCGCACCGCACTAGATTATAAGCTTACCTTAGTTCCCTTCGATATTCATATATAATATTGCATTTTGTAGCCGTGCGAGATGATTCAATCGCCTTGTTTCATCTCAACACTTGTAAATTGGCATTTAAAGTACAAATTAGTAAAATTTGGATTTTCTCGTATTGTTACAGGTTCATTAATAGTTAATTTTATCGATAAAAATAATATTAAGAGCTGTACTTTAAGTGTTCAGAGATGAGAATCGTCTATTCTGTTAAATGTAACCAGAGTACATTATTTACAAAATTATGTTATTAAAATAATGTCATGGAGCATTTGCGAATGCGGCCCAAATTCTTTTTTCATTAAATAAATAGGATCAGTGTACAATATCATGGAGTCCTCTCACTTTATGCTCCATGACGGTTCAAGGACGCATCGTAGCTGAAGCTCGGCTCAGTTTAGACTCGAGAGAGCTATATTTAATACCGAGTAGAGCACGTAGACGATGCGCAGTAGCGGTACGCTCAGGCTTCAGCTGGATGCGTCCGCGCGGCCACGTGCCGTGCCCGCTAACGTGACGGCTGGTGCTGGTAGGGCTCGTCGTACGGCGGCGCGTCGCGGTACACGGCCGGCGAGTACCACGGCGCCGCGCCCGCCGCGCAGCCGCCAGGTGTGCACCACCCGCATCACGCGCCCAAACACTTCAACGCCAACGAGTTTAACA
This sequence comes from Cosmia trapezina, assembly GCA_905163495.3. Taxonomy (NCBI): domain Eukaryota; kingdom Metazoa; phylum Arthropoda; class Insecta; order Lepidoptera; family Noctuidae; genus Cosmia; species Cosmia trapezina. The sequence goes on from LR991037.1 coordinate 23,038,585, forward strand.
AGGAGTGGCCTGCCGCGTAGGCCCCACACACCTACCACACACGTACCACACCCGCCACACCACACCACGCGCGGAGCAGACGACAAGCCAGCGCCACACGCACACAATCTGACAGGCGCTACGTTCATTCAATCACTGACGTTTCTTATCCCCTGCACATCTAACAGGGTGGCATAGACACTCAGACCCAACATTCGAACGAGTAGTCCATTAATTGTCCTCTGCTCCGTGCACACACGACCGCAGTGTGGTTAACTACAGTCGTATCGCTCACACGTTGATATACACAATTCTTTTCTAAAGGTACGTAGAGGTAGGTAGAGTGAGTTCTGTAGTTTGTTACGCTGCGATAGGCGCACATGCAGATGTTGACCCACCTTCTAGTACGCACTTGTACCAGTAGCATTAGTCCCTTGACGCTTGTGAGACACGCGACCGTGTTCATAGTAGATGTAGCCATTCCGCTTGACGTTTGGTCGACGCAAGTGCGTGCTCGAACGGTTGTCACCCTTCCAACGGTTGCATTCGATCGACTCCATCTATCGATTCTAACTTGGTCGATTACTTATAACGACTAAAGGGAATAGGGATAGCTAGTATATTATATCCGTTTTAATAACGTATACTCCCTTATTATTGACACGACGATTTCATATACCTCTGTTAAACTTCCCATTAGGTGATAGATTTGTAGTGTTGTGTTTTTGATTTCACGAACAAAACGACATTAAAACGTGAAAGAAAAATAGATTATGAATACAATGCAACAAATTAATATTTATAATAACTGACTAAAGTTTAATGGATAAATTTAAATTAATTGCATACGATTATCTTAAGCCTATGAAGGCGGTTTTATAATTAAAGTCGCCGACGACTACATTAACACAAACCCACACGCGTAAGTAAGCGTTAATTTTAATAAGTAAAAGTATAAAATAGTTTAACAATAACATTCAAAACTATTAGGTGTTAAAACTCTTTAGTCTACTAATTTTAATAAGGTACTCCCACACTTTCTCGCAACTTTTGGCACTCGGCCGTCTCTGAACGCACTATGAAGGAATGATATTAACCACTCGATAAGGCACCGTCCCACGGCGCGGCGGTGCACATATCGCGGCTCGGACATGACTCGCCCGGAAGTTTTCGCGACCCCTCTTCTAAAGCTAAACGATGCTGTCATATGCGTGTACAACAAGTGTACACAGTTTTTTAATTAACTTTGCTTTTTAATATTCTATTTGGATGTGGGTTTTTTGTGGAAGATTTATTTTTACTTCACACATTTCGAATGTTTAAATAATTTTTGTCGGATTTCTAAAGTGATTTCTTTGAATAATGTGTAGGTGTATCGTTGTAGCTTGTACCCTCGCGCGCAGAGGCGAGGCGCGCCCGTGCCCGCTCGCTCAGCCCGCTCGCGTGACGCACATTTGACAGACACTGTTAAACAAGGCCAATTTAGGGAAAATGACCTAAAAGAACTTAACTTAAGCTAATAACTTGTATAAATATTTGGTATATATATCGGTATGTATGTTTAATGTTAGAATTTTGGTTATTTACCACACACTAGAGTTAGGAAAACGGTAGGCATGTAATGAGGTAATTATGTGTTAATATTAAACAAAACATAGTGACTGAACGTGATTTTAATATTTTTAATTATTCCCGTTTTTAAAAAGGGAACAATTCTGTATAAATATTCGTAATTTTAATTTGTTTTCTTATATGCATTTTAGTTTTTTATCGCAAGTTTTAAGTTGATACTATTATTATATGGAATTTATACTTTAATGAATTAAATTTACCTGCCAAATTGTTAAACGAGCAAACGATATTGTCGTGTGTAAGCGTAAATAATGAAGCTCAAGCATTTAGGATATAGTTCGGTACGTGTCAGCGCGCTCGCCGCACCCCTCGCGCCCTCACCATACATTTGTACATATATATACTTACTTGTGTGTAAAGCATAATTTTAATCGATTCTCTCGTCACATAGTTTTAAAGTTTTAATTTATGTGATTGCCAAATATTTTTAAAACTGTATAGAGCTTTCGCCGGCCGCTAACGGCCGCTATGTTAGTCGTATCATAATATGTACCCGACGCGGTCGCCAGTCGCGCGGCCGCCCCGCCCCGTTACAAAGTGAGTTATAATTTAAAATAACATTGTTAGATTAAATTTAATGTTAGTCCTTTACTGTACTATATCGCTCAATCGTTTGACCGATCGACTGATTAAAATTTTAGTGATAAGCTAAGTAATTAATCGCGGGGCAGGGAGCGTCCGCGCGGCAGACGGCCCTGCGCTCGCGCCGCGTGCGACCATTATTTGTTGTAATTATCTTAGAGTTTACGGCCCTACTGATAGACTGCCAGCGCCCGACCACAAGGCGGGAGTTGTTCCTTTAATTTTAAATAATAGAACCGCGCCGCGCCGCGCTCGATAAGATTTGTTAATAAATGTTTTAAATAGACGAATTGTTGATGATTACATTGAATGCATAATTTGATCGTTTAGAATAGGGTTATTTAAGATCGCTCCATAAGTAAAGTATAATTTATCTATTGAGGAATATTGTGAGGTGTAAGCAAATTTTATACGTGACTAGCGGTCCGGGGCGAGGGGTGCGATGTCCCAAATTTAACGGTAAAACATAGTGAAGAAGCCTTTTACATTGTGATGTTCATAGTTAACGCGCATACATTTCTTATAGCTCTTAAAATATATAACATTACAGACTCGACTGAGACTCAATCAGTATATAGGAAAGTGAAACTCGTACCTTATAACAATTTAATGAAATAATATAAACTAATCGAGGTCGGTGCCTGACTGCCCACTAGGTTACGTGTAGATGTGCCGCTTCTACCGCTTCGTTTACTGTTCGTTCCTATGTTAGTTAGGTTAATTTGTCTCGATTCATTCCTGGTTAATTGTATCGTACTCAGCATAGGTAGTGGTTCGTTCGTTTCGGTCTCACTGTCTCGTATCGCTTTTACTACTTGCATTTGTTCGCACTAACCCGCCATCGCCACAGCCCGCGGCTCCCGAGGCGCGACCCCTCGCACTTGTTCAGTTCGCATAATACCATTATGTTCCATTGTTTCGATTACGTTATAATACTTACTGTAGGTTTAATGTACATCCACCGATGATACGAACTAAATTGTTCACATCTGTTTTAATATTAGGAAATGATGCCTTACAAAAAGTTAAGTGAATATATAGAGATGATTTATAATTATGTTATTTTCAGTGATAACAATTAGCACTAAGGTGTTAGACACGGGCTCGGCCCCGCACTCACAAACCTTTGGAACAATTTAAGAACTTAGTTTGTAATGAACCATCGTGGCAATCTTCTTATTAACATAAAGAATATAATTTATTTAAATAAAGTATAATATGTATTAGAAATTTTAGATTTACTCAACATTAAAGTTAGTGCAAATTATTGTGAAAAAATCAATTGAGACTATTTATATGGGTTTTAATTATTATTATATAGGAGAAGAACATTAAATATTGGATGAATTTATTAATTAAAAATAGTTAGCAAAATACAACTACGATAAGACTCGTTAGAGGCTCGTCTGTCAAATGTGGAGGTCATGCGCGCGCGTCGCTTGCGCGCCCGTCTCTATGCGGCCTGTTTGCTGTATTATGTACATGTAGGTACACACCCTTCCACTGTACGCTATGTACTACCGTGAGTGACCACACGTGCATCCTTTGCATTTTAATATTACACTATGTAATATCGACGTAAGATATATGCAGCTGTATCTTATAATAATGTTTATGAAATAATATTTTAATCATGGCTTAACTGTAGTACTGTTGCGTAGTTAACCTTTCGACTCTTGTTTGTATTACTTTATATTATAGTGTACGCGGTTTTTATATGTGTATGTTTATTCAGTAGTATATAAAGGAAACAATGTTTTGTGTAAAAGTGTATTTTGGTATAATGATAAAAATAACGTTAGCGGCACCGGGCACGGCGCGGAGCGCGGGCGGGCGCGCTCTGTGCCGTGCTAGTATTCATTAATAAATTTATGATCGTAATTGACTAATTATACAAGACCCCTAGTGTTAGACGTTAGATTAGCAGTCGATTCATTTTAAGTTCACTGTTTACTCGTCTTATAAAATTAATTCATTTGCATTTAAATGTATATCAGGGACGACACCAGCGTCCGTCTTAACTGTAGTCTTTTCGAAACTTATTTTAAAAACAATGCAGGTATTATTAAATATAAAACCTCATATTTATACTAGAATTTAATATACTTAAATGTAATTATTGATCCCGAGTAAAATAAATTTCACGGGCTTTACAGTTAATTATAACATTAATTATTATAAAACCTAGGGCAAGTTGTTATTTATTTCTGTTTTAATTAAAAAATTGATGTTGATTATTTTTTAACTATTATTTTCTATATAGTAAATAAAAGTACATAATTCTCGATCGATTAGAAACAAAAATGTTAGGTGAACTATCGACTGATGTACAATATTTAAAGTAAACAGTACCTATATAAGTTTAATTTACACCGACCCGCTACGGGCCGGCGCTGTATTTATACACACTTGTATTAATTTCCTAAAATGTAATTAATCGGAAGCGGCGACCGCGACCTAGCCACAAGTAAGCATGTTACAATGTAAGACTATTATCTAGATTTGTTGTAATGTTGTAATGTGTAATCTATATACTTAGCCCTAACGCGCTCGTAACTTGGTGAAGCCTAGCGGGGCGCGAGCGGCGGAGCACGCGCACGTCGCGCGCGCCCCACATAAGTTACTTTATGTTCGTATAAAAAAGAAAATTATGATAGACTTTACACGTGCGTCCTTATTGTTTCTTTTTTACGATTATTACCTAATGATAATTAGTTAATTACGGTTTTAATTATTAATTTTAACCGAAGCACTAAAGTAAGACGAGAAGCTTGTACGCGATGATTTGTTGATGTAATAAGTGCTGTCATACTACATAACACTGAGGTCTTTCGGAGTAGAAATTATGCATTATTCATATTAGGTATTTTGGGTATATATATTTAGTGTTAGATTTAACTGGTAACATAAGTATGTAGTTTATAATGTAATGGAAAGAAATAAACACTTTTGTCGTAGTTTCCTATTATTAAGCTTCTTCTATCTTAATGGATTAAGTAATTACTACTGGTTGATTAATAAAATATTAATATTACCACATGCAAATATTTGAGATATCTTATGATGAAATATATATCTACTTTAAGGACATTATAAAACGTAGATAATTAAAAGAAATCGAAAATTTCAAAATAAAATGGCATTTTTAATGTTCGCTCACACCCCCAACCCCGTAGTAACAATACCCTCCTGGCAGGTTCTCAACAGATATCATAATTTTGGTTTTTATATTGTGGCATAATAGTCGAAAAACACATTTAGTAGAGCATTCATAATAGTCTTACACTAACGGCAATAGTGAATAACACGCACACATGAAACGATAGAATTTGCCGTTTCCATTAATTATATTGTCATTATATTGACAAGTATACATTTATAGTACCGTCCTATACATACACTTTCTTTGCACATAACATTCTCACAGTAACGTATAATTGCACCAGCTACATAATATCTGTATCTATCCTAATTACTTACTATTACATTATATTTTATCCTATTTCTGTATTGTCGGAGTGTGGCTGACACTGGCATGGCCACCATCAGGGATTTTAATTTTAATAACAAAAAAATTGTCGCTAATTAGTCGAAATTGGTCGGCAAATATTAGAATTTGTCGGTTACTAGTTCAAAAGTTATAAGGGTTCATAGGTGGCTGATCTGGAGAGCGTCTCCCCAGCTTGGTCACATTTGTATCTCAAAAATTAGGCCACCTAGCGAAGATCTGTTTTCTCCCAAATTTGTTCGCTAATTAGTCGCTATTTTTGGCCAAGTCACAGATTTAGACCCGACTAAGTCGACGTTCGCACGGACGTAATAAAATCGCGGCGGGATTTTTTCGCGCACTGGATTTTCAACTCTCGCTGTTGAGCCGAGCGTTGAGAATCCAACCTAACTAAAACAGAGTGCATCCCAGCGCGACGAAAAACACACTGTTGGATTTTCAACTCCCGGCGCTAAGCAGAGAGTTGGAAATCCAGGGCGCGATAAAATCCCGCCGCGATTTTATTACGCCCGTGGGAACGTGACTTGGCGAAAAATTTCGACTAATTAGCAACAAATTTTTTGTGTTATCAAAATTAAAATCCCTGATGGTGGCCATGACAGTGACATTCAGTGTCGTAAAATTTTCCTAAAGGTATAATACATATTTACAATGACATGGCCATGCTAAAGAAATGGTAGATAGTACATACAATACATAATAAATGCTTATAAAAACATTTTGGCTGCACGCACTAGTCTCATGTTCTAAAAATAATCGTAGATAATTTGGAAAGCAAATAATCTGTTCCTCCCCTCGCAAATAAAATAGGATCTAAATTGGCACAAAAAAAAAAGTTAAAATTAAACAAACGGCTTAGGCCATCTTTCTTGAAAACTAGCTTTTGCCCGCGGCTTCGCCCGCGTGGATGACGGAAAATATCCCACGGGAACGTACTACCGGGAATTCCTTCCTTATTCCTTGTCTACATTATAAAGGGCTGTGCAAAATTTCAGGTTTCTAGGTCCAAGGGTTTGGGCTGGGCATTGATGAGTCAGTCAATCAGTCCGTCAGTCAGGACTTCTCTTTTTATTTATATAGATAGATATGTTTAGGTACTTTTTTATATTTTGACGTCGCATCCAAACAAATTAACCTGACTAGCTATGTACGGCAGAAGGCGATGGTGTGGGCAGTAATGCAGGCAGTCCCAAGTATGTGAACGTCCCACAGATGTCCGACGTCGTAGGAACGCCATCACAGGTCCTTCATATACCCTCTATAATAGTCTACTGCTAACGCAGACTTCTCGCATAAACTTCATAAGCGGTCCAGAGCCCTGCATCCATGATTAGTCCCACAAAATTTAATAAAGCTCTTATCATACGGCACTTTGCAGAAACTTATGCCATAGATAAAAAAAAACTAAATGATTCCGCGTTATCTTTTGTGCCGCTGTTTACTAAAAAGTTCTACTTGGTTACGCTAGATGGCACATTGTACAGACAATCATTTTCATTTTAAATATTGCTAAAATTACTTTCATTTAATCGCAAGTAGTTTTTGACTTCGCCCATGTTCATACTAAACGATCAGCATTTAATTTGTACTTTATTGTTTTTAATTAATTGGGCTGAGTCGTCGCTGTATGCAGTATAATTATATCAGCCAAACGCCGTGTGATAAAAGCTTGGTTATTTACTCCAAAGAACTTGCATTTACAATATTCTCATATATTTCCCATTTAGGGGCGTTATGGTAGCCCGCGAAATTCAATTTTTTTTTGCGTTTTTTGCAATTGGCAGGTCAGTGTCAGGTTATAATATAATTCGTGACATTATGACATATATGTATTTACATAATTTTAACCATAAAAATCATAATTTCCTCCGGATTCGTCCGATTTCCGAGATAATTTTTATGGTTAAAATTATGTGTGGCTGACACTGGCTTGGGCACCATCAGGGATTTTACTTTTGATAACACAAAGATTTAGTCGTTAATTAGTCGAAATTTGTCGCCAAATATCAGAATTTGTCGGTCACTGGTTCAAAAGTTATAAGGGGTCATTGGTGGCCGATCTGGAGAGAGTCTCCCCAGCTTGGCCACCTTTATATCTCAAAAACTAGGGCACCTAGCGAAGATCTGTTTTCTCCCAGATTTAGTCGCTAATTAGTCGAAATTAGTCGCCAAGTCACAGATTTAGTCGGGTCTTAGTTTAGAAGATATAATGAGTTCAATTTTTAAGTATAGACCAAGAGCTAGATCAAAGATTTTATCGTAAACTCTTCAATCTAGCTCTTGAACTATACTTAAAAATTGAACTCATTATATCTTCTAAACTAAGACCCGACTAAATCTGTGACTTGGCGATTAATTTCGACTAATTAGCGACTAAATCTGAGAGAAAACAGATCTTCGCTAGGTGCCCTAGTTTTTGAGATATAAAGGTGGCCAAGCTGGGGAGACTCTCCAGATCGGCCACCAATGACCCCTTATAACTTTTGAACCAGTGACCGACAAATTCTGATATTTGGCGACAAATTTCGACTAATTAACGACTAAATCTTTGTGTTATCAAAAGTAAAATCCCTGATGGTGGCCAAGCCAGTGTCAGCCACACTAAAATTATGTACCTACACCAGAAAGGTTTAGGTAGTGAAATAAACGTAAACAATCTTGATGTGTCTTTTATCACTTTTTATTTTAAAACCTCAGTTTAAAAATAAAATGCAACTATAAACCATAGTAAATACAACAATAATGATTACTAAATCAATTGAACCATTAGTTTAGGCAGTAGTTTATTTGTTTAATATGTGTTTGTTTAGGTACCTTTATTTCACTACCTAAACCTTTCTGGTATAAGTACATATTTTTTATTGTCGCGACTCATATTTTGATCAAGATACAACCTTACCAGCAAAATGGAAAACGCAAGAAAATTTGAATAACGTGGGTTACCTCAAGAATTAAGTTTTTTATACATGCAATGTAAACAGAGTATTCAACAGGTCCCCATGATGTATTGCGGAGGCATGGTGTCGCCACAGCCGTCTTTTTGCAATGTGTCGGACGTATCTGCGTCTGCCTCAGGTTCCCCCTTTCCTTTCCCGTGACCATTCTCCACTAGCTATGTAGCCCTAGTACTCGAGCATTAGGTAAATACGCATAGACATTAATAAGAATAAGAGATTCGTTAAACATTATTAAGAATCGACACCATGAAAGAATTAGAATTGATATTTGGAGGCATTGAATTTACTGTAGAATAATAAGGCCATGGGATACAAGGGTTCTGCTCAGTGATCGTTTTTACTCTTCGGGGGTAATTTAAACTCGCAAGTTATCTTGAACTTATCTTGAATCTTAACAAGATTGATCACAAAATACCTTTTTGTCCTAAACCTAAGTTGAATGATTACCATACTCGAACCCCTGGTGTGTGGATAGTGGTGCGTGGTGCGGTAAGTTCCATTTTATTATTTTGCTTTTAATTTTTTAATCAAATTAATTTTGTATATCAGTAGATTGGCTTTAATGTTGCTATGAAATATTTTTTTAATCTCGATGATGATACTAACCGTAGTTTTGTATATCCAGGTGATGACTATGAATACACCGGCGGGTCCGGCGATGGTTACCAGCGGTCATCGAAGCGCAACTACCACGGCTCATCATCAGGCGGCACTGCATCCGCTTCTTCCTACCATCCCTATCGGCGTTAATGATTGAGCTAGTATACTTCTCGCAGTTCGTGCGAGCCTGGTAACTTACGATACACGTCTTGTCAATGTTTGTTAGTCTACGAGGGTTTTTTTACTTGCATTCCGGTACTATAGTATCTTATTATAGATAGGTTTAGAACGTTATTTTTCTCGCATAGATTATTACAATTTATTTGTAAGCGCACCTGTCCTAGACCGTCACTAGATGTCGTTAAGATAGTGCGGACTGATTTAATTTTAACTCGCTTTTTTACACTTTGGACATAACTAATGACTAAGTCGCTCGCAGCTTTATATGCTATAAAGTTTTTAAGATAATGTAATACTTATACAAATTAGGCTAACAAACCCACCTTGTGCGAGACTCCGTTTACTAACAAACATTGTCGTTTTTACTTGTAAAATATTATTCTCTTTTTCTACGAACGCAAATCATTGAGTTTGTAAATTATTTTTATTGGAAAAAGTCTAACTGGAACGCCTGTTACTTGATCAATTTTGATAAAATTTACTTTTGACTTGAAGCATTTCTTTGACATAATATTGGACATGCACCTTATTAGACCTAGCGTGAAGTAGTTATGTCTTACGTCATCAACTTGACGATAACTAGATATTAAGAATTTATTATGAGGCGTCCCTTTTAGAGCGTTTTCCGAGTTATTAAGTTACTAGATTAGTTTTTTTTTCTTTGGAAATATTTGTGTAGTGTGGACTGATTGGGCCCGTCAATCCAGTGAGCTTTTTAAACTAAAAAGTCTTAGTTTTAATATCATTCTCAGAGTTTGGAGCACTTTATTTTACATAGCAATAGTTCCCAAATCAGATCTTTTAAGCATTTTGTTGTAATTGTTACAACGTTGGTTTATAAGCCTTGGCTGTATGATAAGGTATAAAATATATGAGTATTGTATCTGTCCCGTCTCAAGCATCTGCCAGTAAAATTTGTTATAAAAAAAATTTGCTCAACGTTTCTGTGTAAGTTTTTGGGAATTATTTTAAACTCTTAAGATAATAGGTTTAATGATTACTATTACCATTGTAAAATAGTTGTTTTATCGACGATTGCGCCAAAAAGTACCTCGTCACTTTAATTTTATAAGTAAATCCTAAGGTGGACAACTTTTTGGCATGATTATTGCATAACTGTACCACCGCGGGCGATGTCCAAATGAGCTTGTTTTTCTCTTTGTAAGAAACAAAAAATAAATTGACGTATTTTTCTAATGTTTACTTCTAGATGATAGATAGGTTAGCCAACCATACAAAATGGTTATAAAATTAATTGTGACTTCAAAGAAATCATGTTCATACCGAAATAGGTATTATTGTTAATATGAGGCATTTATGTAAATTCGAAAATAATTATTTTCTGAGTAGGTTCGTGTCAAATTTAATGAAAATTCGTTGTTTTTTAAATTAATTGAATGATGTGAAAACATCCGCGCCGTTCGGCCTCTGAAACAATTTTTGTTGAAATACTGTCCTCTTGAAACGTGTATTTTTGTTTAACCTTAATAAAAATACTAAGTACTTTAAGTTTTATTTAAATTTATTGACAGGACTGTCTAGGTATCCTCCGACTGTAACCGTTTAGCTGTAACCTTTAGTACACGACTAACTACAGGTATAAATTGATAGACGGTATGTTTTTTATAATAATCTTATTTTTATTTTTGAATCATTTTAAATACATTTTATAACTCGAATAGGTAGGCCTTGTTAATAATATTTAAATAATGACGATTAAAATTTAATGACATCGGATAAGCACAATCGAAAGTAGATCAGAAGTTACAAATATATGTAATTAAAATTAATGTTTATAATTTTAGCAATGTAATATAATATAATAAAATAGAAGTTAATGTACATTATTATAATTATTATAAATCGTTTAAAGTTACACCGATGGACAGGTATTACAATAGGTCTGATGTTTTTAATTTAGAAATTACGTCTAGTTATATTTATCTAATATTAACGTTAGGCTCTAAAATTAAGAAGTCATGATACTTTTAGCACACATGAATTATAAATATAGTTTAGCAGTTCCATACTCCGGACTATAGAGGTAATGATTGCCACATACACATAAGTTAATATTTTGGAATAGATTTTATACTAAACGTGTTCTTTATAATAAATTAGTGTTACGGAAATTCTTATGTAGAGAATCGTCTAAATAAATTGTGTAAATTTAATTTCCACATTATTTTATTACAAAGCTTACACTAGGGTAATTTTAATCTTATCTCCAATGGACAGACAAATTTTTACTCAATAATTATTATTAAACTTTGAATTTAATATTAACGCTTGAGGTTGCGTTTCTTTCCTTAATTACGAAAGCGATTTTGGATGTGCATATTTTTAAATGTTTGGAATATATTCCTACATTGCATGAATTCTATAACGTGCCAAAATATTTTGGATAATGACCGATTTAAATTGATAAGCGGATCGGGTAAGGCACTAGGATAGAAGCGAATATTTATATCAGAAGACGCTAAGTGCTTAGTTGGAATTGACTAAATTTTTCCTCCTTAGAGAAAGGCCTCCAATTAAACTAATGATACATTTAGGTACTAGTAGCATAGCTGTTTTGATTTCAGAATCATTGCGCTCATAGATCTCACATTTAAATATTTTGAGATAGGTCATATCAGTTACTCCTACTATTTTAGTTTGTTTTGGGAAAGGGCAAGGATACACACACTTATGACGAGTTTTCACGTAAAAACACCAATTCAAAATGTCCAATTCTCAAAATGTCAAATTCCCAAAATGTCCAATCTTTGATAATGTGATAAAGTCCTATAAGTTCTAACGAAATTCTCAAAATTGTTTGACAAGCACGTTATTTTTTAGTGCTTGTCAAGCAGTTTGACCGTCTAGGGACTCCCTGAGTATTTTGCGACCGAACTCGGTCGTAAAACGATCGATTGTTTTTTTCTTTTCTTTATAACTTATTTACTTACCACATTGTCAAAGATTGTAGTCCAGTAGAGATATAATATTTTTTCCATTTACCCTTCGATAATTCTAAAGTTTTTTATTTTCGCTGAGTGGATAACTATAGTGAATTCATTGCTATGTACAAAAATGCTAACAGTTTAGAGTTATGCTATAGGTATGAAGTAGGTATTTCCTATTATTTCGTGTTATAACAATGATATAAAATTTAAATTAAAATACTACACTGTTTCTTAATTAGTACTGTCTAAAGTATATATTACTGAAAATGCTAACAGATAGGTACTGTGGAACAATGGAAATCTAAAAATGTCCTTTAACTCATTCAATAAAAAATTTAAGTTTTTCAAATCATTTCCTATACACTTAAAGGGATTAGTTATACCTTACAACAAAAGTTCTAACAGCTAAGTAATATGCTTCACAAGTAATTGTATTTTTACTTTGCAATTAGCGAAATATTGAATTTAAGTTTATAAATTTGCGCCCACATATTCGTGATAATAAGCTCTGCTACCATACAAAAGTTTCAACTTGTACGTGCTATGCCTTTTTGTTTAATAAATAAAATACAATTTGGATATTGAGGCGCGCGGTGTAAGTACGACAATTCGTGCAGCAGCGCGACGCGGTGACAATCAGACCCACACTCACTGCAAACGTGCACGCGGCTACACATCAAGCTATGCATGTCCAGTTTACACTGACCTCTCATTGTAAGGTAATCTTATACAATGCGAGATCAGCTTATACTGGATATGTAGGTATAGCTTGATCTGTAGCCGTGCGTACCTACCTCTATTGAATGAGGCGCAAAATCATTTCATTACAGTCACATCTCACAAATGACTAATACGAGTACAGTCAGCGTCAAAAATATCGGAACGAACAGGCTGTTCAAAATGATCTCAAAAACTAAGAAAATTAAACTACTCAATTGGGTAAAGCTCTTGTCAGAATTACAGAGTAATATTAACGTATACTGTCTTCATTCTGAAAACAGTCTGTTCGTCCCGATATTATTGACGCTGATCCAATCCAGTCAGTTATTTTTTCTGTTCCATTCCGTGACCGTGACTTCGCCCGCGCGTAATTATCAACAATTGTCAAAAATAGTCAAAATCCCGGATTCCGGGATTCACAAATTTAGAGTTCTGATTATAGGATCGAATGTATATTTATGTATTGATCGTCAAAATGTCGTGATTCCGGAATTGATAAATTAAGTATTTTTTTAACCATTACTGGGTAACTTGTTTATCACTAAATTTTCACAGGGGATCATCTACTATGAACAACTTTCACTATGGCATCAACACGTAAATCACGAAAAATAAATCAGCTGGTCGAGTAGGTATTGAGCTTTTGTATCAAACATCGTAATTTTTTTCGTGATTTCAGAGTTGGTGCCATAATGAAAGCTGCTGAAACTGTAAATCCAAGATGGCGGCTGCGAATATTTTCAAATGTTTCGTCATGGGTGTCGTTTTCATTGGTTTCGAGGGTGTTAAGGCCGATAGTGACACTAAAATGTAAATCCAAGATGGCGGCTGCGAATATTTTCTAATTTTTCGTCATGGGTGTCGTTTTTAGGGTTCCGTACCTCAAAAAGAAAAAACGGAACCCTTATAGGATCACTCGTGTGTCTGTCTGTCTGTCTGTCCGTCTGTCACAGCCAATTTGCTCCGAATCTAATGGACCGATTAAGTTAAAATTTGGTACACATATGGATTTCTGTGACCCAAACAGGTACAGCTAAAGTAAATATATGAATTTTGAATATGAGAGTCACTTTTAGGGGGAAAATAAGAAAATTTAAAAAAAAAGTTTTGTAAACTGTACCGTGTGACATATCAAATGAAAGGGCTTACTATGAGGGTCTCAAATATATTTTTTTTATAATTTTAAAATATATTGTTTTAAAGTTATTTAAGAAAATAGATGAAAATTGACCATTCCCCCCACCCTTATCTCCTAAACTACTTAGCCTAAAATTTTGAAAAAAAATTAGAAAATAGTTCTATTTTAGTTTAGCGTTTTGTGGGGACTGTCTTACTGTAATTTTGACGTTCAAAAAGTGCTGATTCTCAGCCTAATTTGAATAAAGGACTTTTGATTTTGATTTTTTTGATTTTATAACTGTAGATTACAGGAAAACCTATAAGAAGTCTGTGGTCTTAAAATAACATGATAAATCTATATATATAAAAAAATCAAAGTCCTGACTGAGTCACTGACTAATATATCAACGTACAGCCCAAACCAATGGACCTAGAGACTTGAAATTTTGCACATAGATACCGTATGTAGTGTAAACATCCACTAAGGAAGGATTTTTGGAAATTCCATCCCTAAGTGGGTAAAATAGGGGATGAAGGTTTGTATGAAAAATCCTATCCCTTGAGTTAATAGACTTGAAACTTAGCACGAATATTCATCTAAGTAAATTATAAAGTTTATCATTTTGAGTTTTCCTAAACTACCCCCTAAAGAGGGATTGGGGGTGTCAAAGTTTGTATAGAAGAATTTTAAAGCGCAGTCCGATTAAAAAAATGGTACTTTGAGTCAAGTTAGGAAACTTGCCAAACGAATTTTCACCGATTTTGACGGCATATAGCTGATGTTTTAAGGAGTAACTAGTGCTATTTTTATTTTAGAAAAATAATTAGGGTTCCGCGCAAGAAAATTAAAATCCATGAAATCAGACAACCACGTACAGTCCAGTACAAACTTACTAAGCCTCTGCTCTCTATTACGGCTATAACAACAAATAATAAAAATAAAGCAAAGTTAAAAATTTAAGGGGTCGGTCCCCATACAATAAACTTTTCATTTTGAAAAAAAAAAAAAAAATAATCTAGCATGTGGGGTGTCATCGTCTAGAACTCATTGAGTAGAGTACAAACATATTTTTTTTATCTTCTAAAATTAAGAAATAGGGGGCCGCAAAAGTTGTAAATTTTAGACCATTTTTGTACGAGCTCTAGCGCGACAATTCAACAAATTAGGAATTTGAAACTTCTTTATACCATGTAGGTACCATAAATACTGTATTTAAGCAACAATACTGAAAACGGCGATTCAGGTATTTTGTTTAAACATGGGTGATTTTTTGCAACTGCAATATTTTTGCAGTTGCAAAAAATCACCCATGTTCACCTTGTCATCACTTGAAATCAATCACCTTGAAATTCACAGTATCATTATAAAATAAGTAAAAAGTTATCTTTGCGATTGTTAAACATATTATATGGTACGGAACCCTTCGTGCGCGAGTCCGACTCGCACTTGACCGGTTTTTTGGTTTTCGATAGTGTTAAAGCCGATAGTGATACTAAAATGTAAATCCAAGATGGTGGATGCGAATATTTTCTAATTATGGGTGTCGTTTTCATTGTTTTCGGTGGTGTTAAAGCTGATAGTAACATTAAAATGTAAATCCAAGATGGCGGCTGCGAACATTATTAAATTTTTCGTCATGGGTGTCGTTTTCATGCTTTTCGAGAGTGTTAAAGCCGATAGTGACACTAAAATGTAAAGCCAAGATGGTGGATGCGAATATATTCTAATTTTTCGTCAAAGGTGTCGTTTTCATGGTTTTGGGGGCTGTTAAAGCCGATAGTGATGTTAAAATGTAAATACATGATGGCGGCTGCGAACAATTTTAAAATTTTCGTCACGGGTGTCGTTTTCATGATTTTCGAGGGTGTTAAAGCCGATAGTGACACTAAAATGTAAATGCAAGATAGCGCCTGCTTTAAAAATGTTGATGGTTTTTTAATTACTATCACACGCGTTTTCAGGTTGTAACGCGATACGCTGCACTGCCGCAGGGTTAGTTAAGTAGGCATCAGCCAAGCGTCACGCATTTTGACTCCTCTATCGGCTTTAGCACACTCTAAAACCATGACGGAAAATTTTCGCAGCCGCCATCTTGGATTTACATTTTAACGTCATTATCGGCTTTAACACCCTCGAAAACCATTAAAATGACACCCATGATAAAAAGCTTGAAAATTTTTGCAGCCGCCATCTTGGATTTACATTTTAACGTCACTATCGGCTATAACACCCTCAAAAACCATGAAAACAACACCCATGACGAAAAGTTTGAAAATTTTGCAGCCACTTTTGAAACCCTCGAAAAGCATGAAAACGACACCCATGACGAAAAATTTAATAATGTTCGCAGCCGCCATCTTGGATTTACATTTTAATGTTACTATCAGCTTTAACACCACCGAAAACAATGAAAACGACACTCATTGAGAAAAATTAGAAAATATTCGCATCCACCATCTTGGATTTACATTTTAGCGTCACTATCGGCTTTAACACCCTCGAAAACCAAGAAAACGACACCCATGACGAAAAATTAGAAAAGATAGAAAATATTCGCAGCCGCCATCTTGGATTTACATTTTATTGTCACTATCGGCCTTAACACCCTCGAAAGCCATAAAAACGACACCCATGATAAAACATTTGAAAATATTCGCAGCCGCCATCTTGGATTTACAGTTTCAGCAGCTTTCACTATGGGACCAACTCTGAAATCACGAAAAAAATTACGATGTTTGATACAAAAGTTCATTACCTACTCGACCAGCTGATTTATTTTTCGTGATTTACGTGTTGATGCCATAGTGAAAGTTGTTCATGAGTAGAAGATTCCCTGTGAAAATTTACTGATAAAAAGTTATCCTCTAATACTCGTAGTAAAAAAATACTTAATTTATCAATTCCGGCATCCCGACATTTTGACGATCAATACAAAAGTAGGTACATTCCATATTAGCCAAAGCCTAAACGTAAGTAAATATACATTCGATTCTATAATCAGAACTTAAAAATTGTCGCTCCGGAATCCCGGGATTTTTTCGATACATAAGTGCAATCCATATTAACTAACATCTGCACTTAAGTAAATTATACATTCGATTCTATGATCAGAAGTCAAAATTTGTGAATCCCGGAATTTTTTTGATACAGAAGTGCAATCCATATTAGCCAACACCTGAACGCAAGTACCTAACTAAACATTCGATTCCAAAATAAGAACTTAAAAAGTGTCGTTCCGGAATCCCGGCATTTTCTCTATGTATAAAAGCAATCCATACTAACTAACATCTGAACTTAAGTACTTAAAACATTCGATTCTATAATTAGAAGTCAAAATTTGCCGATACCAGAATTCTGGGATCTTTCAATCCAAAAGCCCACTCCATACTTAGCCAACACCTCAACTTTAGGTTAATACGCATCCGATTATCCGATCTCTAGTAATAATGTAATGTCCCAAAACCCGGGAGATTAATTATAAAAAAATAAAAAATAAAAATAAAAAATATATGTGTTAGTTTTGTTTAGTTCATTCTATGTTATTTATTTGTCTCTTACTTAGTATAATTTTATGTGTATCCTATGTATTATATCATAGTGTTTATAGTTAGGTACTTCATTTTTTTATTTAATCTACAGGAACCCCAGAATGGGTGAAGGCCTCCTCCAGTGATGCCCATTTGACTTTGTCTTCAGCTACTTTTCTCCAGTTTGGACCAGCTATTGCTTTTATATCATCTTCCCATCTTGTAATAGGTCTACCTCTTGTTCTTTTTCCTAGTAGGCCATTCCAGAATGTTACTCTTTTGGGAGATTAATTATCCCGGAAAAAATGTTGTCCTAAAGAAGTCTCCACTGTTTGTCTCCGTTCCTCGAAGTTCTATTCCGTTCTTTATTTATTACCAGAGATCGTATGTTCGGACGCATAGTTACCTAAAGTTGAGGTGTTGGCTCTATAGAGGAAAAATAGAATGGATTAGATGGGGTATAGGATATTGATAGTAGGAATTATAAATACAACTAGAACTTAGTTGTTGGCTCCAATCGTCGTTATGTATTCCGGCAGCCCATAATATGGTCTCTTGTGTCTCTGATCGTCTAACTACAGAAACCTTTATTCGTTTGTCAGAGGAATATTTTTGTTGCGACTGGAACGTATGTCCTACTGGTGCGGTCATTTGTTTCTACGAGTATCTCAGATTGACTTACGCGGCTTGTTATGGAAAATAGTTATTCGCAATTTAAACAAAAGCCATAGCACGTATATGTTGAAACTTTTGTATGGTAGCAGAGCTTATTGTCTCGAATGTTCAGGCGAAAATTTACAAACTTAAATTCAATATTTCGCTAATCGCAAAGTAAAAATACAATTACTTGTGAAGCCTGAACATTCTTGTGAAGCCTTGTGTTGTACTTAGCTGTTAGAACTTTTGTTGTAAGGTATAACTAATCCCTTTAAGTATATAGGAAATGATTTGAAAAACTTAATTTTTTTATTGAATGAGTTAAGGGACATTTTCAGATTTCCATTGTTCCACAGTACCTATCTGTTAGCATTTTCAGTAATATATACTTGAGATAGTATTAATTAAGAAACAGTGTAGTATTTTAATTTAAATTTTATATTATTGTTATAACACGAAATAATAGGAAATACCTACTTAATACCTATAGCATAACTCTAAACTGTTAGCATTTTTGTACATACTAGAGTAAAATTAGAAAATATTCGCAGCCGCCATCTTGGATTTACATTTTAGTGTCACTATCGGCCTTAACACCCTCGAAACCAATGAAAACGACACCCATGACGAAACATTTGAAAATATTCGCAGCCGCCATCTTGTATTTACAGTTTCAGCAGCTTTCATTATGGGACCAACTCTGAAATCACGAAAAAAATTACGATGTTTGATACAAAAGCTCAATACCTACTCGACCAGCTGATTTATTTTTCGTGATTTACGTGTTGATGCCATAGTGAAAGTTGTTCATAGTAGATGATCCCCTGTGAAAATTTAGTGATAAACAAGTTACCCAGTAATGGTTAAAAAAATACTTAATTTATCAATTCCGGAATCACGACATTTTGACGATCAATACATAAATATACATTCGATCCTATAATCAGAACTCTAAATTTGTGAATCCCGGAATCCGGGATTTTGACTATTTTTGACAATTGTTGATAATTACGCGCGGGCGAAGTCACGGTCACGGAATGGAACAGAAAAAATAACTGACTGGATTGGATCAGCGTCAATAATATCGGGACGAACAGACTGTTTTCAGAATGAAGACAGTATACGATAATATTACACTGTAATTCTGACAAGAGCTTTACCCAATTGAGTAGTTTAATTTTCTTAGTTTTTGAGATCATTTTGAACAGTCTGTTCGTTCCGATATTTTTGACGCTGACTGTACTCGTATTAGTCATTTGTGAGATGTGACTGTAATGAAATGATTTTGCGCCTCATTCAATAGAGGTAGGTACGCACGGCTACAGATCAAGCTATACCTACATATCCAGTATAAGCTGATCTCGCATTGTATAAGATTACCTTACAATGAGAGGTCAGTGTAAACTGGACATGCATAGCTTGATGTGTAGCCGCGTGCACGTTTGCAGTGAGTGTGGGTCTGATTGTCACCGCGTCGCGCTGCTGCACGAATTGTCGTACTTACACCGCGCGCCACAATATCCAAATTGTATTTTATTTATTAAACAAAAAGGCATAGCACGTACAAGTTGAAACTTTTGTATGGTAGCAGAGCTTATTATCACGAATATGTGGGCGCAAATTTATAAACTTAAATTCAATATTTCGCTAATTGCAAAGTAAAAATACAATTACTTGTGAAGCATATTACTTAGCTGTTAGAACTTTTGTTGTAAGGTATAACTAATCCCTTTAAGTGTATAGGAAATGATTTGAAAAACTTAAATTTTTTATTGAATGAGTTAAAGGACATTTTTAGATTTCCATTGTTCCACAGTACCTATCTGTTAGCATTTTCAGTAATATATACTTTAGACAGTACTAATTAAGAAACAGTGTAGTATTTTAATTTAAATTTTATATCATTGTTATAACACGAAATAATAGGAAATACCTACTTAATACCTATAGCATAACTCTAAACTGTTAGCATTTTTGTACATAGCAATGAATTCACGAAAGTAATCCACTCCGCGAAAATAAAAAACTTTGGAATTATCGAAGGGCATATTCTTTTGTCTACTGGACTAATTGGGACATTTTGGGAATTTGACATTTTGAGAAATGGACATTTTGAGAATTGGACATTCTGAACCTGAACCTCCACGAGCATGGAGGACCCGTACGGACATCAGGTAGTATGCCGTCGAGGACTAAGGTTCTTAAGTAACTACTTATTATTTACTACATCCAGAAACAACAAATGCACGGACACTCATTTATGACATAATAACGACAAACACTTTTAAATTGCATTTAAGGGCCAGTTTCTCGAACGAAAATTATCGCAAAATTAATGATTGTCAAGCGCACGTAAACTGCTGTGATTGGTTAAATGATTTATCAAGCCAATCGCATCACTTGACTTGCGTTTAATTGTGACAAGTCGGTAATAATTGTAATTCCAGAAACTGGTCGTTAGACTAGAATATTGTCCACAAGCTTGAGCCAACGTCAGTTCCGCCGAGTAAATTCGCTCGGTAGTGCAGGTATGGGGCGAGTGAGAGCGGCAGTAGTGGCCACGAGGGCCTGATCTCATGGCGCGTTGGCGGAATGGCGCCGCGCCGTGCAGTTGACGCACTCGCACGGGCGGGGCACCGCGTCCTCGGGGAGGTGCGCGTGCGCAGCGCGGTAGCACAGCTCGCGGTAGCGGGCGCAGCCTGGAATACGAGAACAATGGCGGTTTAGGAACTGGAAATATCTCTTCTTCGTATCCCTGGCACGACAGTATTTCATATTTTGTTGGTTCTAAACTTCACCGCTTTCACAGTGGCGTCGGTGGCAGGTCACTTTGATTGCATGGGATCCAGAGAGCAGTATAGTAGCCTAGGTGGAGCGCGACACAGCTCCACATCCACACCCTCCTGGTGTTCCGAATATCTACCTAAAAGCTAGGATGTGTGAGGAGCTTTCAGATAGTGACTAAAACTTCTTAGTTCAGCCTATTACGATAATTTAGAGAACTAGAAAAAAAGCTAGTCTCTTACTTGCATTCTGATGTAGAGACCTTCATTGCGTTATTTTTTACGTTGTTGAGCAGACAGATTGTTCGAACTTAGGAAGCAATGGAACAGCAATATGCTTCAAAATCATTCAGATTGTGATTGATAGTGTTACCCAATTAGGGTGCTGGACCGTCGCACATGTCGCTGGCAGCATAAATCTTCAAAATAGCTCGCATTTAACTAGGTCAATAGGGCATTTTATGTGACGGCTAAACACCCGTAATTCAGAATTTGTGACGCTACAGAATCTTAGATAATCGATCGAAAGGTAGGGGTTGTATGGTCATGGGCGTGGTTAGGACGCGGCCGTAGTTGTAAGGTAATCAGAGAGTACCTGTGGGAGGCAGTGCAAGCCGCGTGTCTGCTGCGAAGCCCCGCTGCGCCAGCCGGTCGAGCAGAGTGCTGGCCGACCATCACCTCTCACTGTCGTGCTGCACCCCTGGAACATAAACCATAGCTGGTTTTCTTTAATGTTATGGGAAGGAACAGGCGAAGCTAATTATAGATGACGCGATTATCGCTGGTAACGCGTCAGCTGTCCATCTGTTTTCAAGGATTTTAAAAAGTAAACGAGCTCTCCCCCTAAAAAAATATGGTGTTTGTTAGGTAAACAGCACCAGCGAAGATGCGACTTTAGCGGGATAAATTGGCAGTGTCTCTCCCCATTTATTTGGATTTAGTAGCCAGTAGGAACTGGCCACCTGTGTATTTATTATACTGAACAGTGGAAGTCTTCACCACAAATGCTGGAAATTTTTAGTGGAACGCACACTAGCGCTCCAATGACCTGTCCCCTCCATAAAATTGGTAGTTAGACCTAAAATAAAAACAGTAACCGACAAAGACAAGCTTATTGAAATAAATAATTATGGTAAACTGGATTGACACATTACCTACCTTCACTGGGGGCGGGAGAGTGACCCCTGGACTTGTCATCGCGCGGCGTGGTCGGGCCGTCCGGCTGATCCTGAAATAAACATAATAGCAATGAGTCACAAACTGACTACTTATAGCAATTTGAAAGAAATTAACCTATAAATGGGCTCTAATATTCCTTCATTGATTGCGCTGTGAAGCCCGCGAAATCCAAATTTTCTTGCGTTCTTTGCAATTTGCAGGTCCGTGTCAGGTTGTATCTTGATAAAAATATGTTACGCGACCATAAAACATTTTATGTACTTATTTACATAATTTTAATCATAAAAATCATCAATACATCTCTCGTAAGTTAGATTTCGTGAAATCCAACGAATCTGCACGAAATCTAACTTAGAGAGATGTATTGATGATTTTTATGGTTAAAATTATATAAATACATATGTTTTATTGCCGCGTATCATATTTTGATCAAGATACAACCTTACACGGACCTGCAAATTGCAAAAAACACAAAAAAAAAAATGAATTTCGCGGGCCACCACTGCGCATCATCCTGTGATCACTTTTGCCTAGATATTACTTTATACTTGAGAAATTCTCAGATCAATTGACCCGAAGGAAAATGACGCAAATGTTGTCAGTGACCGAAGACGGTATGATTAGGGTTGACAAATATTAGATGTTCATGTTAGCTTAATAATTTTGTGACAGTTTACACAACAAGAGTGACAAAATATTATCTGCTCGTTTCGTTTCGGGATTAAGTTTCATTTAGGTAAACGCGGGTAAATGGAGGAACATAAAATTGCTGCGGAAAAATTACATTACTTATCTTTTTAAATATGTTTAGGTAAGTCTGATCTTAGGAAGAAATTACGACTTTAATGCCCTCCGAGGCGGAGGGCCTCCTAAGTCTTCGTACTTGACCTCGTAGTAGGTAGGTAAGTGGAATTCGACAAGTAGAGAACAAATTAAATACTTAGGTACCTACCACAGCGAGTACGTAAACAAAGTTTGATAATAGTTTCAGTTCAGTTCCTACATTATTGGCAAATAAATGATTTCTGATTTCAGCAGTAGGTAGGTACTTTTAGCCCTTTTGCCCCTTCAAACTTTGTCGTTCAGTCTAATAAATATTTAATTTCCCTAAGGGGTCTATAGTTAGAATCCTGATCCGTGAAATCTTCAATAGAAATTAGCTGTATGAATTTTATTTGTCTTAAATAATATATTTAGATTATATCTCAAGTCTCAAGCGCATACTTAAATAAAGTACCTGCGTAAATAGTACCTACTTTCTGTCATAGTCAAATACATTTAAAAAAGTAGGTGTACAATAATAAATGACCTATAAATTATATCGAAACAACAATTGTGTTATCACCTATACCAATTCAATACCGGTATTATACTGTAAATTTTGGGATGTTACCTAAATATATTGCACGGCCGCTTTTTTGTAGCCATCCGAACTTGGTCGGGTTATGTAGGTTTTCGATGCTTCGTCAGTATTATAATTGTTTTTCTTTAATTACTGAATTTAATGACATGAAATTTTGCATAAGAATAGTTGAATGAATACACTAATTATTGACATACATATTACCATGCAATTCCTCCAGAACGTCGTGATATTTGACTGCTTTGTAAACAGTGATCTGTTCATGGTAAATTTGTCCTATAACTCTTTAGTTACTAACGGAACATCATTGATACTTGGCAACATGTTGCAGACACTTACAAGGTTTGTATAAACGTGAAAATCTAGACCCCAAAGTGCATACTTTAAGAACTAAGACCTAATAAGCGTATTTTACGTTTATATTTTTATCTTTTAAGCCCTACGATTTTTTCTAAATCTGTTTTTTAAACAAATATAAACAAATTCAAAACAACGTATGTAAAAATCTACAGTTCTCTATGTAAGCGCTTTATATGAAAACTAGCTAATGGCCAAACGTTCGCGTAGCGGAAACTTGAATTTCTCCGAAGTTTATGTATGCACTAGTTTTATTCATACATACACAATTACACACAAATACACACTAATTTTTGGACACATCTCTTTTCTTCTAAAGTCTATGGATTAAAAAAAGTTCCGCCAGGACAACGTTCGCCCAGCGGAATCAGTTTTTGGTGAATTTCTCCACAATGGTTGCGTGCACAAATTTTTTTTTACCATACACAATTATACGACGTCATACACTAAATATCTGCATAATTAAAATCTTTAAATTCAACAACATTCCGCTGCGCGTACGCACACCAGCTCCCTGTCCAATAAAAAAACGGCGTGTGTATAATTAGTTACCTACACGCATACCTAAATCCTAAATAGCAAGGACACTTCAATAAGTTGGTAGGCACTAGGCAATTGTAATAGTATACAGGGTTACTGGTTATTGACCAATATCCTCTTAAGAGGTCACTGTACTCATCATTATGAACAACTTTTACTACGACCTACCACAAATAGGTACGGTCAGCGAGAAAAGTCGTTAACACTGCCACCCACTACCCGTTTATTACCCGTGCCCGTGGTTCCTCCAAGAAATACAATGCTGTCGAATTAAAATGGTAGGTTCGAAAATGATTCGCGACAATAACAAATATTAGTTTACTAGTTTGTTAGTAGTATTTACGTACTTAATTGCTCCGAAATCAGATCGAAACACGGCAAATATAATTAGAGAGATTAAGTATACGGTAAGAAAGGCTATTGCCGGTCACTTAAGCAAAAGGAACTATAACTCAACTTTTTTTAAATAAATGACTTAACTTTTATCAAATCAAATCAAATCGTTTATTGGCACAATTAGCACTAATAAAAATAAAGACGTGTTTGGAGCCTCCCTTTAAGCAAACAATGCCTGCATTAAGAGACTCCGCTCTTCCATAAAATTGCAGTATTATACTTATACTAACTGTGAGCCACTATACAAAAAAATTATGAAACATAACTTAAGATATTATTCTAAGTTAATCATAACCATTGAACACTCCCGCCACCCTCAATCAATGTGTATGTGCACAAAAACGCTGTAGTTTGGAAGATAATGTGGTGACCGCCATTGACGCCTGACCGCGGATAGCCTCCTTTACCCTATGTAAGTACCTATTAATGACTGTTATGGTTAAAATTATGTACTTACATGGTCTATTTTGGTGGAAAATTATGTACTTACATGGTCTATTCCAGGGACTATCATGCTAGGTACGTTTAAAATAATCTTTCCACAACTGGTAGGGTAAAAACAGTAACTGATAGGTACCTAGCTACCTAGCTACTTGTATTTCTCGTGTTACACGGTCTGTTGCCGACAAATCTAATTTGTTATTGCTGGTTGTTTTCGCGTGGTATCAATAACACATGTGAAGGGAAAATCTTCTGAGTGGATCTAATCGTGACCAATTGATTTGGGGTTGTCGCAACATGTCTTTTTCTTTCTTTCAAACTTATCTGTCTAATATAGACCATAATGTCCACTGCTGGGCAACGGCCTCCCTTTCATTTTTCCACACACGTCTGTCCTGGAATGTAAGCATTGCTTTATTTTTTCTGCTATTGCGGGACTTTATCAGACACATTATAAAAGGATTTTTGAACATTTCCTTCAATTCAATAACACGAAAATCACGAAAACACGAAAAAAAATCAGCTGTTTCATGCAAAACTTCAATACCAGTACTCGATCAAAATCAACAGCTGACAAACAAATAAACACACACAGCCCAAACAAACACACACACAAACAGCTGATTTTTAGGGTTCCGTACCTCAAAAGGAAAAAACGGAACCCTTATAGGATCACTCGTGTGTCTGTCTGTCTGTCTGTCCGTCTGTCAAAGCCAATTTGCTCCGAATCTAATGAACCGATTAAGTTGAAACTTGGTACACATATGTACTTTGATAACCCAAACACGGACATGTAACGTAAATAAATGAATTTTGAATATGGGGGTCCCTTTTGGGGGGAAAATAAGTACAATAAAAAAAAAAGTTTTGCAAACTGTACCGTGTGACATATCAAATGAAAGGTGTGAGGGTCTCAAATATATTTTTTTTATAATTTTAAAATAAATTGTTTTGAAGTTATTTAAGAAAATAGACGAAAATTGACCATTCCCCCCCCTTATCTCCGAAACTACTGAGCCTAAAATTTTGAAAAAAATACAGAAAATAGTTCTTTACCTATAGATTACAGGAAAACCTATTAGAAGTTTGGTCTTGTAAATCTATAATATAAAATTCAAAGTCCTGACTGACTCATTGACTGATAATAATCAACGCAAAGTCCAAACCACTGGACCTAGAGACATGAAATTTTGCACATAGATTACCTTATATAGTGTAAACATCCATTAAGGAAGAATTTTTGAAAATTCCATCCCTAAGGGAATACAATAGGGGATGAAAGTTTGTATGAAAAATCTTATCTCTTGAGTTATTAGACTTGAAACTTAGCACGAATATTCATCTAAGTTAATTATAAAATTAATCATTTTTAGTTTTCCTAAACTACCCCCTTTTTTTGTGGATGGGAAATCATTAAATGACTTCTCTCGCTCTGGGTGGAGCGGAAGGGCGTGTCATACTTTTACTGACTAAAATCCAACCGTGTTCCTTCAGTTGCCTATGGCAGGGCCTCAGTATTTCTTTCGAACAACCCGCGACCCCAGAAGACGGTATTGGTAGGTGTCAAAGTTTGTATGGAGGAATTTTAACACGCGGCCCGATTTACTCAAAACTCAGTTTTTAGGGTTCCGTACCAAAATGGTAAAAAATTAACGCTTATGGTGTCACTCAGTCTGTCTGTCTGTCTGTCATAGCTGGATATCTCAAGAACTACTAATGCTATCACCTTGAAATTTAGAATAGTTTTGAATGACATTTACCCAACTATTTTGCAAATAAGAAAGAAATTTAAATATTTATATTTTTTTTGCAACACGGACTGAAAGGGGGTCTTAAAAAATCAAAGTGGGGCTACTAAGGCATGTGGGGTATCATATGAAAGAGCGCTGTTTGCACATTCTCAATCATTTTTTTTTTAGGCCGCATAGTTTTCGGCTTGTAAATACCGTTCCCCTCCCCCTTATCTCTGAAGTTTGCAAAGAGAAAAATCTGAAATTATTCTATGTGATAGAAGTTTATGTAAAAATTACAGGAAAAATAAAACGATGTCTCTAAATAGCACAC
This sequence comes from Cosmia trapezina, assembly GCA_905163495.3. NCBI lineage: Eukaryota > Metazoa > Arthropoda > Insecta > Lepidoptera > Noctuidae > Cosmia > Cosmia trapezina. The sequence goes on from LR991037.1 coordinate 23,066,118, forward strand.
TTTTTCAGGAATCGGAACGGAACCCTCGGTGCGCTAGTCCGACTCGCTCTTGACCGGTTTTTTTTTTCGTAATTTCAGATTTTGGTCCCATAGTGAAAGTTGTTCATAGTCATGGGTGTCACCTTGTGTGCCAATTTAGCTAGTGATTTAAAAATTGCCCTGTGAATCTACAAGTCTACGTACCCTCTATCATTGTATGTTCCACAAGTCAACAAATTAACAAATTCGTTGCCACAAGTAGGTACCTACCATATTTCGACTCATCTTTTCTTTAGAACAAAAGCAAAACCTTACCAGACGGCGAGATACCCATTGCTCGCCGTCCGCAAGCCCGCGCCTAGTGGAGGCCGGGAATAGGCTATTGATTCCCACCGCTCAGGGCATCTCCTGCGGCGACTTAGAGTATATAATTACAGTGTAATTATATACTCTAAGTGCGGCGACTAGGGGCGTGAGGGCGCAAAGGTTGCCTCTCCCTCACGCGTTCCGCCTCCTCCTTCGCGAGCATTACTGCTTCGCAGAAGGGACGGCTTCCCATGCCCTTTCGCTCCGTAGCCGTACCATGGCCTGGACTGGACCAGGGGTGTACTCCCTAAGTCCGTCCGTCCGTCCGTCTGACATAACGATCCATCAAAACAAGTGTAAAAGTTAAATTTTTCGGACGGGCAAAAACACATCGGGAGAAGGGACAATTGTCAAATCGTGTTGTCATTCATACTTCGTTCGGGCCCCGAAGCAATCATACGTCGTTAAGTGATACGGAATAGAAAATGCCCGTAACGAAGGCCGAAACTACGGACTTCGTGCTTAAGGAGTAGTGCCCCCGGTTCGGACGCGAGAGATCTCCGCCGCTGATCGCCTCCGCTAGGACACGGCGCGGCGGTGCTCCGCGGCCTTTGCACACTGAATAGGTACTTAGGTAGGTAGATACTTAATGATAAATTACTAATATAGAAGTATGGAAAAAAGGGACATGTTGCGCCGACCCCAAATAAGAAGGGCAGGAGAATAATACATAATGGTAAATGAGCTTTGTTAAATTTTGGGTTGGTACCTAAGTACAATAAAAGCTTTTAACTAGTAATGTACATAGGTACCTAAGCACTTATGGTGGCCTTGTAAACTGTTTGGGAGATTAATAACGAAAATACTACCAATTTATAAATACGTTGATTTAAAATTCCGGACGTCCTAACCTTTTTAGGGTTCCGTACCGAAATGGTAAAAAAGGAACCCTTATGGTGTGACTCAGTCTGTCTGTCTGTCTGTCACAGCTAGATATCTCAAGAACTACTAATGCTAACAACTTGAAATTAAGAATAGTTTTAGATGACGTTGACCCAACTATTTTGCAAGTAAGAAAGAAATTAAAATATTTATATTTTTTTTTGCAACGGGGACTGAACTGGTCTTAAAAATCAAAGTGGGGCTACTAGGGCATGTGGGGTATGATATGAAAGAACGCTGTTTGCAAATTCTCAAACATTTTTTTTCTTTTTTTTAGGCCACATAGTTTTCGACTTCTGATGAAAAGTGTAAAAAAAATACCGTTCCCCCCGCTTATCTCCGAAGTTTGCAAAGTGAAAAATCTGAAATTATTCTATGTGATAGAAGTTTATGTAAAGATTACGGGAAAAATAAAACGATGTCTCTAAATAGCACACTTTTTCAGAAATCATCATCAAAATTACATATAAATGATGGTACGGAACCCTCGGTGCGCGAGTCCGACTCGCTCTTGACCGGTTTTTATTTTACCAATGGCGCGTGTACCGTTGATGGAATGAAAAAAAAAACTCCATTTTCCTCTGCGCTGAATTGACTCTCAAAACATTTCAATAACAACGAAATGTATTGCTACCTACTCCAGAAAATATCTGGAAGTCACGCACGAATATATTTCAATATAAATACTACGTTATATTTTTATAACATCGACATTTTCCGGCGAGAGGACTACTTTCGCTAGTGGAAGACAAGAAAATAAGACATTTCTGTGAAAATAATCCCTTGGTTGGGATCCGGTGTGGCCTCAGGTTGTTTTACTTAAATATCCAGTGGTTATACCTATTGATTATCAACGCTGTTTTTGGGTGCCTGAGATTGAGCTGTTTGACATACCGCTATACTTCATTCATGTTATGGATATGTTTTCTTATTTTCCTCTTTAGACACAAGCTTTTTGATTGCTTGTTATCTGCTTATATGTAGATACCTACCATCGCGCCTCGCAGACATTTGCGGTGATCAACTTTTCAACAATACCTAAGGTAATAAGGTTGAAAATTGGATCACCGCAAATGTCCGCGGTGACCGCGGTTGTATCGTAAATCGTAATGGTTCTAACTTTCCAAGAGGAATCAAAACCTGTGTCAAATATAAAATCACAGTAAGTATTTGGCAAAGTTAATTTTCAGTAGCAAAGCAGGTATCTAATCATGCACGAAATCTCTTAAGGGGTCATTGTAGGTACTCATCATTATGAACAACTTTCACTATGGGACCAAAACCTGGAATCGCAAAAAAAAAAAATCGGCTGCTACTTAAGAGCGCTGGCTCCGTACGGCATTCCATACAAACTTTCAAGTCCTTTTTTATCGAAATGAATGAACCGATTTTAATGAAACTTCATACGCATAAGTAGGATACATAGGTCTAAAAAGTTAGTAAAGAACATATTCGAAAAATAGTGTTGCAGCTAAATTAGACCGATTTTAAATATTCCATAGAAGCAGAGATTTCCATTTATCTTTTTTTAAATAAGACATTTAGAAAATGTTCTTTACTAACTTTTTAGACCTATGTATCCTACTTATGCGTATGAAGTTTCATTAAAATCGGTTCATTCATTTCGATAAAAAAGGACTTGAAAGTTTGTATGAAATGCCGTACCGAGTCAACGCTCTTAAGGCCGAACTGTACGCCAATGACCTTGAGTGGTTAGCTTGCGCATTCTGGCCTGAGCTCACGCAACGCGTCGTACGTCCAGCCAGTAATAGGACTCGCCCATCAAGGAGCGCCTGTCCCAAATTAGACGCATTTTTAATTTATTATAATAAAAAATACACATGTTTTTAAAAAGTAACAAAACCAAATCATTTTCGTTTGTATTGCAAAGTACTAGATATTTTTTATATATTCTTTTGATAAAAAATGAAGGAGTAAAATGGTTTCATCTTAACGATTTGGAGGTGATTTGGGGTTTTTTTTTTTCTTATTATGTGATACCGATAGAAAAATTATGGCTAAACCAAATTACGATTCGTATCATGTAGATTACTAACAATTTTTTTCAGATGTAATTTCTCTGTAGGTTCCGGCGAAAAACTGCTTCATCTGCACGCTGTTTTTAAATATGCGTCAGAACCGCGGGTGTACTTTTCAGATGCACCTAAATTTATTGCAATTATTTGGTACCTTCCGTGTACCTTTACGTACCTCTCTTGAAAATCTGTGTACCTACACCCGTACAATGATATTTTAAAAATTAGGTACACCCGCCATCCTGATGTCAGAACCGCGGGTGTACTGCTAACCAATGTATGTTGCTAAGTACACTCTATAAGTAGATTTGGTACCTCTTGTGTACCTGCAGAAACAAGTATTAAAAAAACAAAATACTGTCAGGTTGCTGCGAAAAGTAAAAAAAACAATCTTCTTTCTTTGACGTTGTTATGATTTAAATAAAAAAAAAACAATCTTCAGTATTAATAACGTAAGTTAAATATTTTAAAAACCTATTAGAAAAACAAACAAGTTTGCCTATTTTAGAATTTTGAACGATTTATAGAATTCAGATATTTGTCAGTGTTTTCAGAATCGAAATGAAACAAGAGAGAGTTTTAAAGGTTTTTTTAATTAATTTTAATGGTAACGAAATAAGTAATGATTAATATAAATAACGCATTGATTCCATGTGCATTTAACTCGGCCAAATAATTTGTTACAAGACTTATATAGGGTAATCTATTAGTAAGTACAAACATTTTAAGGATAGATTCATTAACTTAAGATAAACATTTCTTGAAAAAATCATAAATTTCTATACGCTAGTTTCCAAGAAAAACACCAAAAACCATTTTGTTTAAAAAGTAAAATTCAACACCCCGTGTATAACGGGGAATTCCAACTAACGTACTCTATGGCAGATAACAAAGGAGTCGCGTTCTTTACCTAAAACCCCGTGGCGGCACGCATCCCCCACTTCGCCCCTGCCGCACCCCGTTGCGCGGCCAGCCAGCATAATGTGCTATCGACGGATGAGTGTACATTTACGCGCGAGGGACTATGTAATGTGCATAATGCGCATGCATTACTGGTGCGATTACAATCGAACGAGTGATTCGGCCGGACCACTTCCAACACCGTTTCAGTGTGAATGTGTGGGCAGGACTGTTGAACGGCCAATTATTAGGACCCGTTTTTCTGGATCGACTGACTGCGGACACGTATCTCCAGTTCCTCCAGCGAGACCTACCAGAGCTACTGCTGGATATACCTGTGTTGTACCGCAGGTACATGTACTACCAGCACGACGGCGCACCGGCGCACTTCAGTGTGCGGGTACGCACCTACTTGGATGAGGCGTTCCAAGGGCGATGGATTGGGCGTGGTAGCGTTATCCGCTGGCCGCCACGCTCACCTGATTTGACGCCATTGGACTTCCACGTGTGGGGTCGGGCCAAAGACCTAGTGTATGGGAACGAACCGTACATTAGATGAATTACGTGCGCGAATTGTGAGTGCATTTGACGCCCCCCGCTTGCTGCACATGTTGCAAACCGTTATTTATGACTTTCTTTCTTAGTAGGTACCTACCTATTCGTCTAGGATCTTGTCTCCACCTCGAGCAACGCTATTAATATTCCGCTGCAATAAACGAAAGCAAAATTTGCGCTTATCTTTGGTAGAGATATTTCCAATAAATCGAAGCAGATCAGTGTGGAGCTATTGTTTTTTTATGACAGATATTAACAATTTTACTAACAGTCATTTAAAATGTTTCTACTGACTGGTGTAAGACTGCCTTTGTAATGCAGGAATCAAATTATAACGTAAACGTTACGTTCAGTACGTTCAGTGGAAATTAATCCTAAGTAATAATACAAATAAATAAAACAAAATAACAAATAAAACTCGCCAATTATTTTTTATTTTTTAACTTGGCGTGTTTAAAAGTCAAAATTCACTATCAGATTTACACTTATTTACACAATTTACTAGTTATTTACACATATCACATCAATTGTTGGACGTGACGCCCTTGTAGACGCACACACTGTCTAGCGCGATCGAGACAATGCCTCCGCACTTCAGTAAGCACTTGCTGTTCACTGGACATCACGTCAAATGCACTCACAATTCGCGCACGTAATTCATCTAATGTACGGTTCGTTCCCATACACTAGGTCTTTGGCCCGACCCCACACGTGGAAGTCCACTGGCGTCAAATCAGGTGAGCGTGGCGGCCAGCGAATAACGCTACCGCGCCCAATCCATCGCCCTTGGAACGCCTCATCCAAGTAGGTGCGTACCCGCACACTGAAGTAAGCCGGTGCGCCGTCGTGCTGGTAGTACATGTACTTACCTGCGGTACAACACAGGTATATCCAGCAGTAGCTCTGGTAGGTCTCGCTGGAGGAACTGAAGATACGTGTCCGCAGTCAGTCGATCCAGAAAAACGGGTCCTAATAATTGGCCGTTCAAGAGTCCTGCCCACACATTCACACTGAAACGGTGTTGGAAGTGGTCCGGCCGAATCACTCGTTCGATTGTAATCGCACCAGTAATGCATGCGCATTATGCACATTACATAGTCCCTCGCGCGTAAATGTGCACTCATCCGTCGATAGCACATTATCAGTGAAATGACTTTAGCGAACTAGAAGCCGCTCCCGCGTCGAATGCTGGCTGGCCGCGCAACGGTGTGCGGCAGGGGCGAAGCGGGGGATGCGCGCCGCCACGGGGTTTTAGGTAAACAACGCGACGCCTTTGTTATCTGCCATAAAGTACGTTAGCTGGAATTCCCCGTTATACACGGGGTGTTGAATTTTACTTTTTAAACAAAAATGGTTTTTGGTGTTTTTCTTGGAAACTAGCGTATAGAAATTTATGATTTTTTCAAGAAATGTTTATCTTAAGTTAACCCCTCAAGTGTCTGAGTTTGGCTAATTTTAGACACAAAACACCAGCGAGTGGGGAGGGTTGGGGGTTAGTTGCGAACCCCATAGGTTCACAACTACTGATAATGATATTTTTTCCATCGGATGATGTTTTTTTACGTTTATATACAGGGTGAAATTGAATAGATGCGACAAAATTTAAGGGGGTGTTCTACGCATCAATATGAACAACTTTTACTATGGGACCAAACCTGAAATCGCGAAAAAAAATCAGCTGTTCAGTACATTTAATGTTCGCATAATTCGTCAAAATGTACTGAACAGCTGATTTTTTTTTCGCGATTTCAGGTTTGGTCCCATAGTAAAAGTTGTTCATATTGATGCGTAGAACACGCCCTTAAATTTTGTCGCATCTATTCAATTTCACCCTGTATATGTGATCTAAGCTTATATACCTATTATGTAAAGTTTTGTCCTTTTGCACACTTTGGGTGCATTTGACACGCGGGGGGAGAGGGGGGGTTAGCTACGAACTCCATAGGTTCACAACTAATGATGATGATTGGTTTTCCATCGGATGATGTTTTTCAACATTTATATATATGTGATATATGTGATATATGCTTATATACCTAACAAAAAAACAGTTTTTCTTATGCACACACGGGGTGCAGTCGACACTTGAGGGGTTAATGAATCTATCCTTAAAATGTTTGTACTTACTAATAGATTACCTTATATAAGTCTTGTAACAAATTATTTGGCCGAGTTAAATGCACATGGAATCAATGCGTTATTTATATTAATCATTACTTATTTCGTTACCATTAAAATTAATGAAAAAAAACCTTTAAAACTCTCTCTTGTTTCATTTCGATTCTGAAAACACTGACAAATATCTGAATTCTATAAATCGTTCAAAATTCTAAAATAGGCAAACTTGTTTGTTTTTCTAATAGGTTTTTAAAATATTTAACTTACGTTATTAATACTGAAGATTGTTTTTTTTTTATTTAAATCATAACAACGTCAAAGAAAGAAGATTGTTTTTTTTACTTTTCGCAGCAACCTGACAGTATTTTGTTTTTTTAATACTTGTTTCTGCAGGTACACAAGAGGTACCAAATCTACTTATAGAGTGTACTTAGCAACATACATTGGTTAGCAGTACACCCGCGGTTCTGACATCAGGATGGCGGGTGTACCTAATTTTTAAAATATAATTGTACGGGTGTAGGTACACAGATTTTCAAGAGAGGTACGTAAAGGTACACGGAAGGTACCAAATAATTGCAATAAATTTAGGTGCATCTGAAAAGTACACCCGCGGTTCTGACGCATATGTTTTTAAGCTTTTTTCGAAAGAGTAGCCTTAATGACGAATTTGATGTAGATAAATGTACTGAACAGCTGATTTTTTTTCGCGATTTCAGGTTTGGTCCCATATAAAATGATGATGAGTACAATGACCCCTTAAGACCCCTTTCGTGTATGAATATATACACCTTGTATATTATTAGATCCACTCAGACTGCCTCGTTGGTCTGCCTCGCTCAGCAGTAGAGCAAGAGGTCTTGGGTTAGATTCGAAGGTCGGGCAAACTGATATTGGGTTCTCCTATCATTTCTATCATTTCTCAGTAGTGTCAGTGTGTCAGTAGTGGAGTCTAGTTTAGTGCCCGGTTGATCGCGCTCATAGAAATATAAAGAACAGGAGAAGTGGCAAGCGGGCGAAAATATGTCCGCGCGACATGCTCAGTACGAGCCGTTCATAGTACAAATTCCGTCTCCGCGAACTAGTGCGCTTTCGACTGTGACCGTGACAATTTATAAGAATGCCGTGTTGTTCAGTGGTTTCTTGTAAAAACCGAAGCCATGTAAATCATGGCTTCGGTTTTTACAAGAAATCATCACTTTCCATATGTAAGTACCAAGTACCAACAAGTATTTTACCGTAAGTATTTGTCTTTAAAATCATGAAAGTGACAAAGGGAAAAAGTGGAGACACAGGGTTCCGATACATTTTAACATACTGGGCACATCTCCTGCTTTCTTATATCTATGCTCGAGCTATTACATACATAACTGGCGAATGTGGGTGATATAGGCTGTACACCTCTGCCTAACCCTTTGGGGAAACAAGGCGTGATGTTATGTTATGTATTAGATCCATCTATATAACATAGGTACTTATTGCTAAGTGTGCCTATCGAGTATCGAAACACGATATATTAATTAACTAGCTGCGCCCCGCTGTTTTACCCGTAAGAATATCGGGATAAAAAGTAGCCTATGTGTAAATCCAGAGTGTCAGTGACCTCCATACCAAATTTCATGCAAATCGGTCCAGCCGTTTGAGCGTGAAGAAGTAACAAACTCTGTGTATGTTTGTTACTTCTTCACGCTCAAACGGCTGGGCCGATTTGGATGAAATTTTGTATGGAGGTAGCTGACACCCTGGATTTACACATAAGTTACTTCGCACTCACAAACTTTCGCCTTTGTATTATTATTGTGATAGGTACTTACTTCTTATTTCCCCGGGTTCACTTCACCACCATGATACCTACTTAAGGTATCACGAAGCCACACATAAGGCGTGTGTAGCCAATAAAATAGTTTATTTAGTAGGTTGAACCCAGGAGATGTTCTCGCTCGACATGATCCTGTTTTAAGAGATACGTGTGACCTCTTTTTCGGACCCTTTAACCTCGTTTTTCCTGCATTGTTTCTTACTACACTTTCACATAATACCCTACCGTAGTGTATTTGTATTATGAAGAAAAATAGCATCATTACCCTAAGAGCATATAGAATACCTACGCTAGTGAAAGATTCCAGAAACTCGAATATGACTAAAAAAGTAAGGATTAGCTTAACGCTCAACATCAACTTAAGTCGGAGATTTTTTGAAAACGGTCAAAAACGTGGTTTTTAAAGCTGTGTATCTCATAAACCGTAAATAATTTTGACAAATAAAAAAAATGTGATATTATCAAGTCCCTTTCGCATACAGTGATGGAACTCAAAACATAATTAAACATATTTTAATGCAGTAACAAAATCTTCAAACATACTTCTTAATAATCTATAAAAGCTGTTTATACCTTCACTAAGAATTATAATTATAATTAAAAATATACCATAAAATGTCAAATGCCAAACTGCTTCCAGTGACGGATTACTTTTGATTAAATAGTTAATTTCTAATTTTATACGATTTTATTTGCACTTTTACGACATAATTTCGGTGCGCGTGATCTTCTATATCGTGCGTCAGACTAAGATAGCCATAACGCCATTTCACTTACACACCGACCTAACGCCCGCTTGGATAATATTAGTTTCGGTATTTTTAACCGCAAGACTGCAGGGTTTGAGTTCAACACTTTTAATTATGCAGCTTTCTGTGCTTCGGTTACGAGGATTAAACTTCGTTCCATTAATATCGTACATCCGTAACTGTTATCAAATTGGACATTGAAAATGTCGTTACGTAGGCTAGGTACGTTCAACGTTGAAAGGCTAACGACATTTTCCATTTAAAATAGTTTGTGCGGCCCGTATGAGCACACAGGATGTGCAAAATGTTTTAATGGAACGGCCTGGAAACGTCGTAACTTTGTTATCTCACTTTACTAACAGATAAGTGGTTTAAAGGACGTTGGGATTTCAGAGCCAGTTCTGCTGTATAAGTTAGAAAATTAAAGAAAAGTTCTTGGGAGTCATATAGGTTATACTGACTCCTAAGTCGAGTTTAAGGCCCCTCCTCCCTAAAATACGGCGAAACTAAGTAACTTTGTGTCCATCTTTTACAGTAACTATAGAATCTTTTTGATAGGAAAAAATACACGCTACATAAGAAGTGATTTCATCTGTCCTGAAATCTATTTTAGTTTATAGAATTAACGGAAAAAATACTAAAGCCAGGTCTATTTCTGTCAATTTTTTCTAGTTTTTACCATATTACTCCTACAATTTTCATTAAAAAGTTATAGAGTTCTCTACACAAAATAACAAGGAATGATTTCCATTACTTTTTTAGTCCAATCAATAGATTTTTTGTAAATCGATAATTAAGTACTTCATATTTTGCAAGCATTGTGTCATCGCGCTTCTCTTTCTTTTTTATGCAGTCCGACAATGACCACGCTTTTTACGGCGGACAAGCCTTAATTCAACTGACTCGCATGATATTTCGCTACTCAAATCGCGAGTCAAGTAGCGGAACATCATGCTGTTTCGCGGTTTCGCGGCGTAGGTGTGCTAAGGCCCTCAAAGTCCCATGTACGTAGGGAGCAAGTCAGTTTAGTAATTAATGAGTCCCTTAATCAACCAACATGGTTTTTCACAGACCATGACCTGACCCAGCTAGGCCTACCTATGCGCTAAATTCAAAATGAACGTACACAGGGGTAATAAAAACTACGCTTACCTATATCCCTATGTCCTAAGATAGGGTACTTTTCATGCCGCTAGTACGTTTCCGTTGGGTAATTTCCGAACAACATGCGGGCGAAGTCGCGGGCAAAGCTAGTCAAATTGAACAACGAACAAACAAGTGTCGATGTCGGTTCAAAATGTGTTTTTGGCTTATCTTTCAAACCTACGATTTAAAAAATATCATGACTGAAAATATGCAAAGCAACTGTTAGTATTAGGTACAAAAAAAACCTTTTTTTTCAGTTACATTGAGCGAATGTCGGAATTTCCATGAAAATTCGTTTTTCTGACAATTTCTCGGAATAACTCAGATTCGTCATACAGACCTATATAGTTCAAAAGGATTATGAATTAATAAATCCGTTTGAACTACGGTTCTGACATTTTTCGGGGAATATTGGAAAGGTTACATAAAAAATACAGCTTAAAAACAGAATAAATATTTATGCTGAAGGTATTAAAAGTTGTAATGGTATTCATTTGCGAGTGGTGTTTACAAATATTTTTCTCTTGTTGTGCCGAAATCAAAATATCAATTTAAAAAAAAAAAAAAAGTGAGGTGTCGTGGGACTCCGCACTGTCGCAGTCAGCTAACGAATAAGTTCCTTTCGTTTTTGCGCACTTTTGTTACGTAACGTAAAAGTGTCGTGACGGGCAAAATGTTACACTTTTTTCGGTCTAGCTCTCATTGCACTCATCAAGTGTGCAGAATGTAAAGGCTCCAGCAGACAGGCGCGACGCGACTCCGGTAGAACAATTTTAATGAAATCATAGATATTGTTCCACCAGAGTCGCATCGCGCGGTTAGGAACTTCGTTCCAAAAAAAAATGATGTAATTGAAGCATGTTGTCATAATTCAATGTTGTAGGTACTGCTACATTTACTAATATGTAGTAACATAATGACGTATGAATTTGGGTCATCAGCTGACGGTATAAATACATTGTAATGCTTTAGACATTTGGCTTTGCTATGGAGACTACTGAAATATAAACTTATTCAACACTTCACGCTTAGTTTCTCTTGTCTTCGAGAGCTCCTCTATCGACCTATTATTGACTTGAAAACTTTGAAAGCTTTTCGTAAAGTGATATTATTAAGTAAGTATTAAGAACAATTACTCTGAACAACATTATTTAATTCAAAACTTTTCATGAATAATGGAAAAACTAAATAAATATGTTAGGTATTTATACAGTCTTATAAACTCATAATACAATCACACTTTAATTTGTTGTTCCGTCTAACTTCCCCTTGGTTAAAAGGTATTTTGTAATAGGATAGCAAAATAAAATATTGGTAAGTAGCTAGTCCTCTCCGCCCCGGAAAACTGGCATTGGAAACATATTAAAAGTTTTGCCATTAGCTTTTACTGTAGGTACTTGGCAAATCTCTCTGAGTAAGCTATTCACCTAGTTGATTCTTTATGGCTGCAACCTTCCCCTGGTGCCTGTTATCCTGGTACCCAAGTAGGTAAAAAAGAAAATGATTCGCGAATTATTTCGGAGTATTTTGTTACGTGTTTTTGTTTCTTATTTGTTAAGTACCTATACGTATCTTCTGAGAAAGATTAATGATTCCTTTACAAGAATAACTTAGGTATCTACATTATTGAGAGAATGTAGTAGGTAGATTAACAATCCAATCTGTTGTTATTCAATTGTAGTAAACTAGCTTTTACCAGCGGCTTCGCCCGCGTGGATGTGTTCCCGTGAATATCCCACGGGAACATGCTACCGGGAATTCCTTCCTTATTTCTTGTCTACATTATAAAGGGAACCTCTGTGCAAAATTTCAGCTTTCTAGGTCCAACGGTTTGGGCCAGTCAGTCAGGACTTCTCTTTTTATATAAATAGATACTTGTTTTCTGGAAATTCCGCAAGACATGTTGAAACTTAGAAGCAGTTGCTGATATATCTTTAAAGTTGCATCTTTTGACTTATTAGGATGGATATTGGTTGAAATGCTATTATTTATTTTCTTACCTTCGTTTTAAAACACCGCTGAAAAAACGTTGTAAAAATCTGTCTTAGTTTGTATAAGGCCTCGGCCACAGAGCACGAACTTAGCCCCAGTAGCGACTAGAGACGCCTTTACGGATAATATTTGTGTCCAAAGAACAATGTCAGGTTTCGGCCTACACAACTTTTAAAACTAAATTCACACGGACACAAAGTTTTTACCTACAACAATTTAAATATAAAATTCCAACTTATTAAAAAATATTTAGTTCTTTTCGAGAACTTTTCGAAAAGAAAATCTTTCTAATAAGTAATCATTTTACTAATCATGTTCTTGAAGAACTCTCTGTCAAGTTCGCGCGCGCTTAAACTGACAGTAAGTTGAAGATGACAAGATGTCAAACATCTTGTTGTGTTGTTGTCGGTGTTTTTCTATGTTTACGTTTGTTTCCTTCTCGAATTCCTCTGCGTTTGCGTTAGAGACTTATTGTGATATCCATACCCCACATTTTGATACAATGTCCCATCAACTACGTTGTAATAATTGTGTTTTAAATGTGTTCCGTGTGAAACGGCATTATAGTTGCATAAGTTTGACGATGTCCGTTCATTGTTATGGCAATGGACTTCACTTTCTGAAGTAAAGTACGATTCTTTTATTAATATAATGTCAACTGTTTTAACTAAGCTAAATGTTAATTTGCAACACAACTGTATTTTGTATGTTTTAGATTCCAAATGACACTGTTGTTTTTCATTACTGTTGGTTAATACATAACTTAACCTCCAATTTAAAATGTCTGAATAACTTCTTTTTTAAAAGTTCAGTGTAAAAGTGGAAATCACAGAAAAGCTTTTGACATTAAACTACACAAAAAAACGTAAGGATTTTCACTGTCCATGACAAATTAATATTGAGCCCAAGTTACTATGGACATCTGACAGTGTTCTTTGGCGCAACTGACACAGAGCAGTTTCTGAGTAATACCTCTACCTAAACGGTGAAGAAGTACACACTGAAACGCTTGGTTTGTATCAAAGGTGTTGCCTGCCTATGTCTATCCGCTGAGGCGACTGCAATGTGCTCTGCCTCTGATGACCTAAGCCAAAGATAATAAAATGAAACATACCTGGTGTGGTATCTCCAAGTTGGCGGTGGCAGTCAACAGGTCCAGTATAGCTGAGAAGGATCCTCTCGCCGCTCGTCGGAAGCCTTCGGGGGGAGACTCGGCCGCCCCGCCCGCCACGCTCACCGGGGACTGAGACCACTGGAAATATCGGTAGAGTTGAGATACCCTGGCTGATAAGTATTTTTAATATTAGTTAGTAGTTCTTTCTGTCCTGTCTCATCTCTGCGATGAGACTTGCCATGAAAAATCATTCTCTACGTTTTAAAGGTATAAGTACTACTTATGTTATAGATACTGTAACAAGTGTACTTATAAAGCATCAGTCTAGTAAAATTAATTAAGTACCTGTGTCCTTAGTAACTTACAGGCTTACAGGTAACGAATTTTACGGGACTGTGACTGTGAGTTCACAGACTGGTTTCGCAAGAGGGCCTTAGCACACCTCCGCCGCGAAACCGCATGATATTCAGCTGTTATTCCACTACTTGAGTAGCGGAACATCATGCGAGTCAGTGGAATTGGGTTAGTCACCAACTGGACACGAGAGACTAGACACACGTGTGTCCTGTTGGTGAAACTCAAAATTAGTATCACTTATTATTTCGTCATCTGGACACGTCAAGATTTTTACGCGTGTCCACATAGTGAAACTTAAATTAAATGACTTTTGTTTTCGCGAACTGGACACACCCAGTACCCAACCTGACTGTATCCTTTTTTTGCAAAAAGACCGGGTGTGTCCAGTTGGAGAAAACATAAAAGTGTTTTAATTAAATTTCACTATGTGGACACGCGTAAAAATCTTGGCTTGTCCAGATTACGAAATAATAAGTGATACTAATTTTGAGTTTCACCAACTGGACACACGTGTGTCCAGTCTCTCGTGTCCTGTTGGTGACTAATAGACAAAACTCTTATACGATAAGAGTTAGCAGATCATACAACTCGATGTGTCAGAGTGTTGATGATCTTGATTTATTTACTACCAGTGTCACTAAACTTAAAAAAACCCTATGTAAACTCTTCTTTGAGGATCACTGATTCTTCTCCTGTTATACTGTTATTTGCTCCGAGTTCTTTTACTTCCTACTTTCTCTTACCTGTCTACTGTCTCTATCCTAATTTTATCAGTGAAAACTTGTAATTGGCCTTCTGTCACTAATGTTAACCTATCTATAACCTAGCTGTAAGTTTCCTTGAGATAATAAAATAAAATAAAAATTAAATAATCCGTGGAATTGAACTCAAGTGGTTTCGCGGCGGTGTGCTAAGGCCATAAAAGCTTTGTGTTCAACGGGCAGTTGGCTTGACGAAAAGCCTTTGTTTTCTGTTTTTCTTTTACATAATATCGCTTCACGAGTCTGTTTACCTGGTACCTGAAGGTAAACCCTTCGTGTACTTTCGCGAAGAGTTTGGCTCAACTCCGGCTGACAAACTTTCATATTGAATGGGTAATGAGATCCTAAGTAGGAAGTTAGGAACGACGTGTATGAGCATTACCTAGTCATGGTAACATGAACGTTATTTTGGTGTATGGATATGTAAATTTGTTGTTAGCTTTTTATTAAGATGACGTGATGATGAAACTGTGTCATGTTAGTCAGTTTGGATGTTTTTCTATTTATAATTTAGTTACCACAGAACCTTTAATATTAGGTCTTTACCTATGAAATTGCCGTTCTGCAGTACTGGCCATTTCAAATCAAAATAATTTTTGTTTGGCTAAGAATTCTAATTTCAAATTAATTTTATTTTAAAAACATGGATTTTTTTTTTCCAAAAGTAGTCATTTGTTTATTGATTAGTGTTACATTTTCATCGCATTTCAATCTTTTTCGTCATCATGGATACGTTAAAAATTCGAGTAATTATGGAATATGAGTACCGTCGTGGCAGCAACGCGGCACAAGCGGCACGCAACATCAACGACGTTTACGGAGCTAACACTACAAACCAACGCACCACCTGTTATTGGTTTGCTCGCTTCCATTCTGGAAATTTCGACCTGAAAAATGAACCTCGCGGTCGTCCGAAGACTTTGGTCGACAATTACGAATTAAAGGCGATTGTGGAAGCTGATGATACACAATCTACGGCAGAATTAGCAGCAGCTTTCGACGTTAGCGTCAAAACAATATTGGTCCATTTGCGTCAAATTGGCAAGGTAAAAAAGCTTGACAAATGGGTGCCCCACGAACTCAATGATCGCCAGCGCGAAGTACGCGTCGAGACGTGCCTTGCACTGCTCAACAGACACACAAATGAAGGAATTTTCATCCGCATTGTTACCTGCGATGAAAAATGGATTCTGTTTGATAACCGCAAGCGCTCAGCAAGTTGGTTGGATCCTGGTTCAGCACCTAAACAATGCCCTAAACGAAAACTTACCCCTAGAAAAGTGATGGTCACTGTTTGTTGGTCTAGCGCCGGTGTGATTCATCACAGCTTCTTACCAAACGGGGTGAGCATTACTGCAGATGTGTACTGTGAAGAACTGAACACAATGATGGAGAAGCTGGCACATCTCCAACCAGCATTGGTCAATCGCTCGTCTCCGCTGCTCCTGCACGACAACGCGCGACCTCATACTGCACAGCAGACGGTTTCCAAGTTGCAAGAACTGGGGTTGGAAGCTCTCTGTCATCCGCCCTACTCACCAGACCTTGCGCCTACAGACTACTACTTTTTCCAGAATTTGGATAACTTCTTGGCGGGAAAAAAATTCAATACCCGAGAGGCAGTACAAAATGCCTTTGAAGAATTTGTTGCCTCCCGACCAGCTGATTTCTTTAAGAAGGGCATCAATAAACTGCCACTGCGTTGTCAAAGATGCATTGATTGCATGGGTGATTACTTCGATTAATACAAATAAAAAATACATGAAAAAAATTCGTTTAAATTTTTTCATACAAAACGGCAATTTCATAGGTAAAGACCTATTATTTCAGTTCCATACCTAGTCTACAATACAATCTAATAAGTAAGTATGTAAAATCATGCCGATGATATCACATAAATACGAGTATTATAAAGGCGAAAGTTTGTGAGTGTGTGTATGTATGTTTGTTACTTCTTCACGCTCAAACGGCTGGACCGATTTGGACCGATTTGGTTGAAATTTTTGTATGTAGATAGCTTATACCCTGGATTAACACATAGGCTACTTTTTATCCCTGTCTACGCGGAATAATGTGGCTGAAATATGTGTAATAAAGAGTATTCTATCTAATAATGGTTTGAAGGCACTACAAATTACTGAACGAGTAAACAAGTCGAACAAGAATTAGGGCTCCTACAAACAGGCACCAGCAAGACTCAAGAGTCTCTGAGCAAATTCTAGGTACTAGCAGGTACCTACCAATAACGGAGTCGTTCCCCCTCTCCCCCGGCAAGACAAGGAATCCTGCTGACTTTCACGCAAGGGAGAACGCATAAGGTACGAAAAAGGTGAAACGTTATTAAATAACTTTGAGTTTGAGAAATACCAAGATTTACAAATTAATTTTACAAAAAAATAATAAAATACTTTCTTCGTCTCTGTTATTTTTGTTACAATTTACTCTTTAAACCTTAATATTTGTGATTAATGAAGGAATTCCTTACTACTTTGTGATTCCCAAGAGTCTTTTTCACGAACCCTGTGGTTCTTGAAAGTTTCTAAATGAACGAGGTCTTTGTGATCTTTTGAGATGGATAAAAATTGAAGTGAAATTGAGCGTCTAGCGTCTACTTATCATAAATATATGATAAGTATTCACAAATCAGGCAACCGAATATTGGGAAATTTTGGGAAAATCAGTGACATGGAATGATTTGTCATTCTGTTATATTTTATCGTTGTTTACTCCTGATTGGTCTACGAATTTATTTATTTATTTTAAGATTAAGTATCTCCATGATAGCACTGAGGAACTTTTACTTCTAATTATAAATCTATACACACATACCTCAATTTACACACATACACCCTAAATTTAGACACTACACACACACACACACACTTCATGACGCCTAAACATTTTGCATTTTTGTTTTTTCTTCTTTTTACCCGACTGCGCCAGAAGGAGGGTTATGTTTTTCGAGAGTATGTATGTATGTAGGTATGTATGTATAATTGTTTGGCACGCTCTGCAGCCTGAACGGCTCGATGGATTTTAGCTTGAGAGGTGTCGTTAGATTCGTATTTACTGTGAGAGTGACACTGGGTATATCAAAATAAAAAAAAAACAAAATGTCGGATTTTTGGCGGCAAATTATGTCTTAAATTTTTTTTTTTTTCTCAAAACCTTTCGTGTGGGTATCAAAATAAAGGGTTTTAAAAGGTGATTACAAAAATATACACAACATAGATAGCTAAAAGTACCTCGAAGTGACAAATCGTAAAAAACACGTTCAATAAAAACGTCTGCGAAATCTTTCACATTTGTAAACTAAAAAGCTGGAAATAAAAAAAGTAATTTAAAAAATTAAAAAACCAGACTGCGGTAAAAGACTTAAGTTTAAAAAAAAAACTAAAAAGCTAAAAACAAGCCCATTTTAAATTAAATAAAAGTTGGAAGCAGACGGGACCCATTCCATTTTTATATTTTCAAACTCAAATGGGTCCCGCCTGCTTCCAACTTTTATTTAACCGCAGTCGGGTTTTTTAATTTTTTTAATTACTTTTTTTGTAAATTATAATTCAGTTTTCTTTAGCACCATTTATTGATAAATTTTTTTGAGGAGCTCATGGCTAAGTGATAACAGCCGCACGGGTCGATCCGTCAGGTTAAGCTACGCTTGCCGGGGTTGGTCAGTGGATGGGTGACCATATTTACATACCGAGATTCCTCCGTGAATCGGAAAGCACGTTAAGCCGTTGGTCCCGGCTGTTATTCGTGGATCTTTGACAGTCGTTACGAGTCGTCAGAAGCCCGAAAGTCTGACAACCAGTCTTACCAAGGGGTATCGTGTTACCCAGTTACTGGTTTGTGGAGGTCTGATAGGCAGTCGCTCCATGAAAATACTGGAATTCAGCTGCATCCGGTTAGACTGGAAGCCGACCCCAACATAGTTGGGAAAAGGCTAGGCAGATTGATTATTGATAAAATTTTCCAAATTACTACAAATATTATGGCTTTGTTACTACGGAGAATCACTGACTCCTAACTCACAGTAACACCTAGTTTAGGAGTCAGAGTATTTAAATATTGACCTTTGTACGAGTATTAAGGGTCGGCACTAGGAAATCGTGTTATGGGTTTTGGAATCGTGTTATAGAAAACTTATAGTACCTAGTAGCCACGAAAAAAAAACGTATGGCTAACTCAAGAGTTTCATCAGTCAGTGACAAAATCGGATTGAGGATAAACCTTCTAGATGATTGCTAAAACAAAATTTAATGTCACTAAAAACGTGCAAAAAGCACTGCCCTATTTTGATAACTTTGCTTGGCGTCAATAATTAACTAAAGACAACAAAGAATACTGAACCTACTGATTTTTTCTGTTTTCCATATCTAAAATTACTTGTGTAAAAAGTTCAGAAAATTTCATAATTTTCGGCATAGTAATTTGTATTGAGATTTCGGGCGTAAAAATACAGAAAATTTACGAACTTTTTATATAACACAAAAGTAATCTTATGGAAAACATAAAAAATTGTTGCTATGGTTAAAAAAGTAGGTGATGGAAAAAACAGGGAATTATGTGACTTCTTATACCTAAATTACGCCAAAGTTAGCAAAATACGGCAGGTGTTTTTTGCACATTTTTAGTGATATTCAATTTTTTGTAACAGTCATCTACAAAGGTCCTTATTCCTCTATCCGATATTTTCACTGACTGGTGAAACTCTTGAGGTAGCCAGACGTTTTTTTTCGTGGCTGCTATAGCTACTACTTATCTTATCCAAACCCCATACCACGATTTCCTAGTGCTCTTATGTTTTTAGTCATAAGGAAGCTTTTCGTGAAATAAAGAATTACTTATTAGGTATTTATTTATTTCTTCACCTTTTCTCCTTTTATAGAATTTTAATTTAAGCAAGCATTTTATTAAATCATATTATTATGATGATGACAAATTATTGTGAGGGAATACTTATTTAGTGTGTTTATGGATACCTATCTCGTTTCATGTGATTGGTTGCTTGTGTTTGGTGTTTTTGGTTGATTGCTAGTAGGTATACGGGTGTACCTACGTAATATGTAATACATTACATTCATTCATTTCATTCATTCAGTATCATTCATTCTATTGATTAGCAAAGGAATCCTCTAAGATTTTAAGATATTACAGCGATAGAGTCGGAGTAAATACCCACATTATACCATCGTAGAAAATTATGTACTACCTACATAGGGTGAATTCCGTTTAAGAGATGTCTACAGTCTACTTAGAAATTCTATAGAAATCTCTTGTTCCGAATGTAATAGTACCTACCTATGTTCTGTGCCATTATCCATTAGGCTAATAATGTGGTTGAAGCTGAATAGTAAGGCGAAATAATTAATCCCAACTAATCAGTATGAATTAATAATTGAAATATCTATTTCAAATCAGGAGAGAATGTCGGTGGTAAAGTTTAATAACATAGTAACGAATGATAAAATTGGAACCGTATATTCTAACTATCGGTGGTTTCCCAAGGGACAAACACAAATGACTTGTAAATAGTTGCGGATCTATTATTTAAATCAAATAATAGCAATAACAGGCTGGTTCTGTTTACAATAATACATTGTATTGTTTTGTGTTGCTGTTGAAATAGCGTTGAGGATCATTCAGAAATAAATACAATTGAATATTCAATTTTGTGTGGAACTACGGTTCAGGCAGAAGAATATACAGCTTCATTAATTTAAGGTCGAGATCTATAGTTCAGAAGAGCTTATTGTTTTCGGATTGAAGTAACCTAACTGGAAACAATGATAAGTTTTATTGGATGGCATTGATAAGGTAAACAAAGAAATATTATAGTGAATGCAGATAAGTTAGCTGAATCCTCACGAATAATTTAGCAGATAAATAAAGTAGTAAAAATATATTTTTATAAAGACTAAAAAATAGGGTTTGCTAGGGGACACCCGGGTTTGAACCGGGGACCTCTCGATCTGCAGTCGAATGCTCTACCACTGAGCTATATCCCCGCGTGAAACTAATAGCAAACCTGTCGTCTGGTAAAATTAATTATGTGAATTGAAAACAATAATTAATAATTACGTAGTAAATATAGCGGAAGCCTTTTAGTTTTCCATTTCCTAGCTACCAGGTAAACATAAAAGTATGGCGGTAGTGGACATCATCAGTAAAATCACAAGATTGATTAGGTAAATAATATCGACGAAATAAATACACAGATATTAAATCAAAATATCTTCTGTTCCCTTTTTTTGCTTTATACTTATAAAGCGCTACAAACAAAGCTACAATAAGCGAGGTAAATAAATATCTAGAATAATCAATTATTTGCAGCAGAATCTATTTCGGTAGTCTCATAATCTCATTGTGTAAAAAGAACTAACATTGAAAAAAGGAAAAAAAATAGGAAGGAAAAGGAAGGTTTAAAATAAGGAATCTTGGATCAATGATCAGGAAATGTGTGATAAACAATGTGGTATGGGTACGTATCTAAGTAATAAGTTGGCTAAGCACAAACTTAAGTCGTCTTTAATGTTTCCGTTTGTGTTTCAGTAAGGTAATACACGGCGTACAGTTTGCAATTTGTATTATGCAATAGATGTGAATGTACTACCAGGAGAGCAAGCCGTTGCGGAGGTCGAGGCGCTTCAATAATTCAGTGAACCTGAGCCTGCTGCCTGATTCTGTACACGAATCCCGGCATTTTCTGTAGTTTATGGATTATGTTACCCTGAATAGTAAACACAAATGTTAATATAATAAGCTTAAATTATGTAGAGTAATTAAAATACACTAGATCATAAGTTTATAGTATGGTAATGGGCAATGAAGGTTCATTAAATTATGTTATGCGAAGCGACGTGCATACCTACCGGTGAAATGCCTGTGTAATGCCTAATACTAAAAAGTTACAAGTAACCATATTTTTTTTTATTTGTGATTAACCTAGGCATTTCAGCAATTAAAATGTTTGAAAGTTTAAAAATGTTCATATTTTGGAGATGGTACCTATCGAAAGCATGATGTGTAGGGAATGCAATCCCGCAAGATAATTTCAATCCCGGTATTTATGGGATTGACCCTCCTTAAGGCGCAGATTTCCTGGAAACGATCAAAAAGGTGGTTTTTTAAAGCTGTGTATCTCATAAACCGTAAATAATTTTGACTTGTAAAAAAAATATGATATTTTCAAGTCCTTTTCGCATACAGTGATGGAAGCCAAAACATAATTAAACATACTTTATTGCACCAAAAAAATCTTTAAACATACCTCCTAATAATCTTTAAAAGCTGTTTATCCCTTCATTAGCAATTATAATTATAATTAAAAATATACTATGAAATGTCAAATACCAAACTGCATCCAGTGATCGATTACTTTTTATTAAATAGTTCATTTCTAATTTTATATGATTTTATTTGCACTTTTACGATATAATTCCGGTGCGCGTGAGAATCTTCTATCTCGTGCGTCAAACTAGACAGCCATAAAGCCATTTCACTTACACACCGAGTTAAAACACGCTTGGAACCAGGGCCTTAATCCCGCGGGATCCATGTATTTGCGGGACGTGTACCACAAATTAATCATATTAAATAACTCATTGTAAGGGTTTTAACTTAAGTTCAACAAGCTTTTTGGGACCTAATAAAACTCTATTAATATATTTAGACACTGACAATATCAATCTGCCTAGCCTTTTCCCAACTGTGTTGGAGTCGGCTTCCAGTCTAACCGGATGAAGCTGAATACCAGTATTTTACATGGAGCGACTGCCTATCTGACCTCCACAACCCAGTAACTGGGTAATACGACATCCCTTGGTAAGACTGGTTGTCAGGCTGTCGGGCTTCAGACGACCCGTAACGACTGTCAAAGATCCACGAATGACAGCCGAGACCACCGGCTTAACGAGCTTTACGAGACACGGAAGAGAGACTTAAAAACATAGGTAAACATCTCAAGAAACACAAAATTAATATTATTATGAAAATAACTTTGCAAAAAAGGTACCTAAAGTAATATTAATTGTTTCGTCGGCTAAATGAGTTCATAACTTTACAGACTAGGTAGCCAGCAGCAGAAAAGGCTCTTTCTGGTTCTAAGCTAGTAGGAACAATCGTCATTAATGAATTAAAGGTGAATTTGAGGCATGTGCCTTTTAATCCACCCGGCTCGAAATAATGCTTTAAATCTCCTTCATTACCAAAACCTTAAGATTGTGATTTCCGGATCTAGGTTTTGGTGTTGTTCCAGGTCCAGAACTTTTCATACTGCACAAGGTCAGTTCCGAGTTCATCTTGAAGGCACAATGGTGCTGGTCATGATGCTGCTGTATCTGCCTCCAGATTGGTGAGACTGGCGAGACGTCCTCATCCCAATCATCGTGATCACGCCAGTCCCGCGGGATCCCGCTCAATTTTTGATCGGGACAAGTACCGCATTATGCACGCGGGATCCCCGAATCCCGGTATTGCATTCCCTAATCATGTGTAGGTAAGTACCTATTTAAATGTCAAAATCTAAACTTTTTTATAAACATCTTTACGAAGCTATGTCAGTAAGAGGTTGACACAACCCAGCCATCCCCAGGGCGGAAAACAGCAATGAGGAGTTCCACTCCTATTAAATCATGAAACAAAATATTTTCCTGTGATCAGAATCAGGCGCTCCTCACGTTGTCTGAAATCTGAGTCAATATCAAAATTTGACCCAACAATGAAATCATACAACTTCGGTTTTCCGAACGAGTGCCATCAATAATGTATGAAATGCTTCTGAATGTTTAGGTAGCCATGCAAATTCCATCGCCGCGTGATCGTTTGCAATCGAATATTATTAAATACGATACGTTTCAATTTCTGTTTGCCTAGTACATCAAGCAGCCAAATATGAATATATAAATTCCGCCAGAATTGGTGCCATGAAATAAATTAAAATTATGTACCTTTAAAGCTGGTTATACTGGTAATTACAATGCGTTTCAACTAAGAATAGGAATGACCTTGCGCCATATTGTGAAGATTTAGCAAAATAGCATCTCTCTTACACATTTGCAAAGTTAGTGACACATTTCAACAAAAACAAATTCCAAAAACAGAACTAAAATGGATAAGGATATCACTACAAAACTTTGCAAGCCTTAGATTTCTAGCTTCAGTTGACAGTTAGAGGTCATAAGGTCATAGACTTTCCTATTGTTAGTTGAAAGGCATTGTAGGCCATTTTAATACCTATACAATAAATTATGTTTTGAAAAAGAAGGAGTATGACGTGACAATGACAACGTGTGACGTCTCGATTATCGATGGGAAATAAATTATTTATACCTACGATATTTAAATATGTTGTTTGAATTTAAAATTAACGATCTGACGCCAAAACAGTATAATTTGAATAAGCTGCCTGACTCGTAGAGTCGTAGCATCTCGGTATGTATCGTAAATTTTTAACCGACTTCTAAAAAAGGAGGAGGTTCTCAATTCGGATGTTTATATTTTTTTTTTTTTTTTTTTTTTTTTTTTTTTTTATGTTTGTTCGCGCATAACTCCGTCGCTTGCCAACCGATTTGTAAAATAATTTTTTTGTTGGAAAGGGTATACTTCCCAAATGGTCCCATTTTTTTCAAAATCCAGTTCTGATGATGGGATCCTGGAGAAATCGAAGGAACTCTTCAAATATTATAGGCACACCTATAGCGATTTGGGTATTTTTTATAGTAGCTTGTGCATTTGCTCTCGGAAAGCACCACTTGGTGAAGTGGAACTGATGATGAAGACCACAGATGGCTACCGGAACTACTCAATGATAAATATTTCACGGGTTGCGACTCGATTACTTTAATATGGTTGCTAAGCAATTTCCGCTCGTCACACAATGCGTGTGGTGAGTGGTTGTTGAGGAGTTCTCCTGGTTCTTACCAGCAGAACTCCTCAACAATTAACGTCCCAGCATCAGGAAAAGCAATATTTTGTAACATGTGATGAGCAATTGACATTAGACTATTGTAACTTATACAAATTATAAACAGACCCACTAAAAAGTGAGAAATAAAAACTTTTTAACAAAAAAAAAAACCGACTTCCAAAAATCACTACAAAGTGAAAAATAACTTTGATTTCGGAAGTCGGTGGCAAAAAAAAAGAAAGAAAATAAAAACCGAAAGACACCGACTTCCGAAATCAAAGTTATTTTTCACTTTGTAGTGATTTTTGGAAGTCGGTTTTTTTTTTTGTTAAAAAGTTTTTATTTATAAACATCTTTACGAAGCTATGTCAGTAAGAGGTTGACACAACCCAGCCATCCCCAGGGCGGAAAACAGCAATGAGGAGTTCCACTCCTATTAAATCATGAAACAAAAGATTTTCCTGTGATCAGAATCAGGCGCTCCTCACGTTGTCTGAAATCTGAGTCAATATCAAAATTTGACCCAACAATGAAATCATACAACTTCGGTTTTCCGAACGAGTACCATCAATAATGTATGAAATGCTTCTGAATGTTTACGTAGCCATGCAAATTCCATCGCCGCGTGATCGTTTGCAATCGAATATTATTAAATACGATACGTTTCAATTTCTGTTTGCCTAGTACATCAAGCAGCCAAATATGAATATATAAATTCCGCCAGAATTGGTGCCATGAAATAAATTAAAATTATGTACCTTTAAAGCTGGTTATACTGGTAATTACAATGCGTTTCAACTAAGAATAGGAATGACCTTGCGCCATATTGTGAAGATTTAGCAAAATAGCATCTCTCTTACACATTTGCAAAGTTAGTGACACATTTCAACAAAAACAAATTCCAAAAACAGAACTAAAATGGATAAGGATATCACTACAAAACTTTGCAAGCCTTAGATTTTTAGCTTCAGTTGACAGTTAGAGGTCATAAGGTCATAGACTTTCCTATTCTTAGTTGAAAGGCATTGTAGGCCATTTTAATACCTATACAATAAATTATGTTTTGAAAAAGAAGGAGTATGACGTGACAATGACAACGTGTGACGTCTCGATTATCGATGGGAAATAAATTATTTATACCTACGATATTTAAATATGTTGTTTGAATTTAAAATTAACGATCTGACGCCAAAACAGTATACCTATAATTTGAATAAGCTGCCTGACTCGTAGAGTCGTAGCATCTCGGTATATATCGTAAATTTTACAGTCGACGATACGTCAGCAGTTGGCACGTATATAGATTCTATGTTAGCATTGTAGGCATATCAAATCACAGTCGATGTAGGCAGTGTAGTGATTGAGTCATCATTGTTAAAAGAGCGATAAAATTACAGTTATCAGTGGGTGTACAGTATGGCTTTATCAACTTGCCTTTCTAGAATGTATGTTAATTATAATGACGCGTGACGTCACGAGCTTGAATGAATAGATAACACATTGGAATCCTTCGTTTGGTATGGGCAAACACACGGGGATATAGCTCAGTGGTAGAGCATTCGACTGCAGATCGAGAGGTCCCCGGTTCAAACCCGGGTGTCCCCTGACAACAACTCTTTTTTTTATATTTTTTTTGGAGGGCGTTTTCTTCTCAATTCTGACTGAACGTTTGCTGTACCTGGTCAGTCAGGGCAGGGTCTGCTCCATGCGCCAGGAGTAGTTCTACGATATCTGTAGCATCCGCTGCGCAGGCTGCATGCAATGCTGATGACCCAACCTGTTTCAATGCAAATTTAATTAAGATATAATTTAAATAGTTAAAGTATCTAAATTCTATATATATATAAATAGAAGTACTTTTTAGTAGTAGACTTTTTTTACCGTCTTGAAAAAAAATAGGGTAAGTATATTAGGTGAACGGAGTAGCAGCCTAAGCCATACTTACCTAGTTTTTTTTTTGATAATAAATCGTTAGAAAATATTGAAATTGAAATGTTAACTTGCATATGATTTGAATTTTGATTTTTTTAATAATAAAAAAAAATTAGGTAAGTACGCCATAGGCTTCTACAGCATTCCGTTCACTTATTACTGACATATTATAGCCTATTTTTTCAAGACCGTAAAAAAGTCATCCAGTATAGGCAATTAGGCATACATAGTTAATAATTTCATGCCCCACTTAATAATTACCTATGGGCTATACCTAATCAGTCATTTGTTCTAGAGGTGTTAACTTCTCTTTTCGGTTTTCGCAACACTATTCCGTACTTCTTACATTCGTACTTCAGAAGCTTATGATTTCCTAATACCTACGTTGTCGTGTTTTTGCACTTTGCTGTTTCACTAAACCGAAGTAGTGAAACAATTGGAAAACAGTGTATTCTTTTGCTGCAAAAAAGATAGATACTTCGACACAATAACATCGACTCACATTGTTTTGCATATGTACATTCGCGCCAAATGCAAGCAGATGTTCCACAATGCCCCGACAACCTTGAGCACACGCCATTTGCAATGCAGTCACACCGTTCTGTAAAACCAATTGACAATAAAATCTGCACTTTAACAATACAGAAATAAGGGCCAAAATTTCAAGGGCCACTTTAATCTCGCTAAATATAAAACCTTAATACCTACAATGTTATTTCAGTTATTCGCGCTCCCGACAAGCAGATAATGAGCTCACAATGTTTTATTCATGTAGTTTTCTTTTATTTATGTCTTCTATAATTATTGCGCGAGCTTTGTGTGAACGACAAATTCGAGTGATTTGGGTATTGTTGTCAGGTTCCAAACAACTTTTGTACAAAAGTTAATGTTGTAAGGAAAACCAAACAATACAAAATCATGAAAAATAATGTCTTCATCAGTCGAACGAAGTTCTCGGCTTGTGGTAGCGGAGTAAACTGGCAGAAATTGTGACGTAGGTAGCGAAAAGGCGGTAGGCTGTCAGTTTCGCGCAAAAAATGTAATGATTTCATAACAATTTTGTTGCAATTATGTAATTATACATATTTGTTATAGCCGCGAATCATATTTTGATCAAGATACAATCTGACTGACCAGCGAATTGCAACACAAGACAAGAAAATTGATTGAATTTCGCGGGCTACCTTTGCGCATCCACCCCACCTTACCCGTATTACTTATTGTCACACAGCGAAAGGAACTTCGTTCCAACCGGGTGTCCCACGACAGCTGCCAACTTTTTATTTTATTTTTGAATTGTTACAGACTTTTTTAAATAAGTAAGTAGGTAGTGTATTTCAAAACCTTCAAAGGTTGCGTCTATCTCCTAATCATAATCGGTCTTAAGTCTTATACAAAACGAGGTTTTTCTTCTGTACTGGTTTAAACCATCGAGGCAGTTTTTTTTAATAAGAACCTATGACGTAGGTACTTTTGTATCATAATTAAAACACATGCAGTAATATATAAGTCAATGAACACATGAGACATTTTTGCCTCATGTGTTTTTTTGTCCACACGAACACGCAAAAACGTAGGATCGAAGTACTAAGGTAGCATAAACTCACGTTGTCCACAGCGTCCACGTGACATTCGGCATCAAGGAGGACTCTCACGAGTTCGGTGTGTCGATGCACGGCCGCTAAGTGCAGTGGGGTTCGTCCCGAGTTGTCTCGTGCCTCCTTTGAGGCGCCTTTGGTCATTAGGAATGCAGCAGTTGAGGAGTGACCGCCTTCGCAGGCAACGTGTAACGCCGTGCGTCCCACCTGAATTTATTATTATTTTATTTATTTATTTTATTTTTACAATTTTAAGAAAGCTTACAGACTAATACAAATAAATGGTTACAAAAAAAAATAACAAACAAAAGGAACATAAATAAAAGGAGGAGGAGGAGGAGGAGGGAGGAGGAGGAGGAGGATTTAAAGGAACTATAAATAAATAAATAAAGAAATTTTCGGGATAATTATGGAATAATGTCACATACTGGAATTAACGAAATATGATAATGATGAGTTGATGACAGACGAAATTAGCAACTCTACAAAGCCGCACTAAAACGTGAAATCCTCGTACAAACGCCAGCAGGTCAAGCCACCCGAAACTGTAAAATTTTCCCAATCAACCTTGAACCTAATGCTTTGGCGATAAAGATGAAAATCTATTAAAGAAATTTGACAGATTGTAGTAGCTTGATGTGTCTGCTGTACAATCTAGAACGAGAATGTACCTACTGAGTTCTATTTTCTACACTTCCAGCGAGCGATAGTTAGATTTGAGAAGTCAAGGGGAATTAACTAAACATAGAAATGTACCTAACCCGAATTTCACAGAACCTGGACATTTTCAGTTTTAATGCAATGCTGATTTGTTTAGGTTTCACATTCAATTCTAAACTAAATGTCAGTAATTTTGTGGCAAAATGCCACAAGAATAACACCAAGACCGCAGACAATATAAACATATCTCCACTTATCCGGCTCCTAAAGGTTGGAGTTTTCAAAATTAAAGAAACTAAACAACTCTATTAAGATTGTGCTTGCAAAAATATAAATTGATATTTTGCGAACTAATAGGTATTCGATTTACGCCTTCCCAGGCGTAAATCGAATACCTATTAGTTCGCTATCTAGAGTTTTCTATAATTTCGTTTTCTAACATGCATATAAAAAATGTTTTAATTGTTAACTTCGGATATCGATCCCGATAGGTAAGTACGTCGAGCAAGGAACTGGCTCGAGAAAATAATTCTATTATATTCTAAAGCTACAATATAAATTATTTTATCTACACCCATGCTTTAAATCCCCTATAAAAGTTTCTGAAACAGTTAGCTTATTGTCAACATTAAAACAGCCAGTGTCATAGTAACCATGGTAACCATAATAGCATCCAAACGGGTGCTTTAATGTTGTACTGAATTTCATAATGCAACTCGTTTTCAAAAAAAGAACGTTGTAATGCACGCGCATTTCACTACAACAGCGCCGTAATTTAAAAAACCAGTCAAGAGCGAGTCGGACTCGCGCACCGAGGGTTCCGTTCCGATTCCTGAAAAGTGTGCTATTTAGAGACATCGTTTTATTTTTCCTGTAATCTTTACATAAACTTCTATCACATAGAATTATTTAAGATTTTTATCTTTGCAAACTTCGGAGATAAGGGGGGAACGGTATTTTTTTTACATTTTTCATCAAAAGTCGAAAACTATGCGGCCTAAAAAAAATAAAAAAATGTTTGAGAATGTGCAAGCAGCGTTCTTTCATATGATACCCCACATGCTCTAGTAGTCCTACTTTGAATTTTCAAGACCCCCTTTCAGACCCTGTTAAAAAAAAGTATAAATATTTTTACTTCTTTCTTATTTGCAAAATAGTTGGGTAAACGTCATCTAAAACTATTCTAAATTTCAAGTTGATAGCATTAGTAGTTCTTGAGATATCCAGCTGTGACAGACAGACAGACAGACAGACTTAGTCACACCATAAGTGTTCCTTTTTTACCATTTTGGTACGGAACCCTAAAAAGAACTTATTCGAATTCACGTCGTATACTATGACGCCGGCCACCATGTTCGATACGAGTATTAGTATTGCAAAAAACTGTTTCAGAACCTTTTATAGAGGATTGATAACATGGATGTAGATAAAGTCTTGTATGCATCTGTACATAATTAGGTATTAAAACACTCATGTGATACTATTATCACACTCGGCTTCGCCTCGTGTGATAAACCCATATTCGTGTTTTAATACCCCTTATTATACGTCAGTTGCATAAATAACTATTCTCCAGCCAGCTCTCAGAGAAACATCATTATGAAAATTTGTAATATCAATACCAACTTAGACTAACAAAAAGATAGCTAAGTTCGAAATGAACTAACTTTTCGAACTTAGTTATTTTTTCAGTCATACCTACTTGCTTTTATTTAAATACCAGCTGTTCAGTTTGTAAAAATCTTATTTCTTTTACTGATTTTCCCAATGACGTTTGCCTTAAAAGTTTCCCATTGATGAAAACGTAGGAATGATATAGGTCCTACATTATCAACTTACAATTTGACGAATGCGTTATTTCGTTTGTTAAAAATGGAAGCTAAAAATATGGAACAACCAACAATATCCGAGTGTTTTTTGACTGTCAGATTTTGTAATTGGTTGAAAATGTTTGTTTGAACGCCGCAATCGTTTTTATTTTTTGCGCTGTCAATAATTATTATTACCTGTCAGGCTTGCAACGTTCTAACTTTTTTTCATCTAGCTAACTTTGACATTTTATTCATGATCCTCATTTGTTTTGGCTTCAATTTTTCCATCGTCACATGTCACGCACATTATTTTAATGCTCCACAGGATCAAGATAACCTACATCATAATTACCTTTTGATGTTTAAATCGATTCATATTCAAATTATTATCTACGCATGATAAAATTGTTTGCGTCATGTATTTGATGGTGGCATGTGGATTTGTTTGTCCTGTCGATGATGTCGTTCGAGTTAAGTGGCTGTCTATTGCATCAAAATGTCGAGTGGGTAGACAGTCAACCGTAATTGCGGTACTCGGGTGACATAGCTTATTGGAGTTCTGTCTGTTTCGGCTTCGATTTTGGTGTTGATTTTCGGGGCCTTTGTTTATGTTCGCGCTTTGATTGTCGTCTAAAGCTGAGCGTCCACTGGTCCGCGCCGGCCGCACCGCCCGCACGGCACGCAACGGATTGAACGGATTTGCCGATGGCATGCGTCCACTGTCCACCTGGTCCGCCCCGGCCGGCCGGAACGGATTTGCCGGTGTCATGCGTCCACCATTTTTATTTATTCCGAGTGTTTTTGTTGTTGTCAGTAGACGTCGCGCGTTGTCATGGAGATTGACGAAGATTATCAGTGTTGCTTGTTCGCAAAAGATGACTGCAGTTGCCAGGGGGGTGAAACCATCATACATCTGACAGTAAATATTAAATGTATGGAAGGTGGCGACATCCATAGTTCACGTTTTGAAAACTTTTAATAAAAAGTATACTATTGCTTGATAGATGGAGCTTTTAATAATAATAACTTGCAATAACAAGATGACAGATTGGCACTTGACACAATTCAAATTTCAAAGTTTTTTGAAGTTTCCGTGCTGTCGTTCGTTCGTTACTGCTTATAACTATTTTCGGATTTCTCGAGAGATTTGCATTGATTGTTGGATTTTGTGAGACCTGGCTTTACTGTTAACTCTGTTTTCGACCCTGATACTTTGTTCACCGATTGACCCATAGGCTGCTTCCGTCCCTGGACTTCGTGATACTTTCCTACTGATTGACCCCGCTTTCTCAACCTGCGGTTGTGTACTCGATTTGGATATTGTTGGTTACATGCAGACTAAAAACATGCAGAAAAACGCTATTTTGGATGTGAAAAAAAAAAAAGAAAATATTGAAAAATAGTGGTTAAATCAATTTGTGACTTCTAACCTGCACGTTGCATAAAAATAATAAGCTAGATTTTATTGTTAATCGGGCTATTACAAGAATCGTGCACAGGTGTAAACAGAATTTTATCTGGAAAATTAGCAATTTTGATCGGGGGATAACGTAAAAGTCAAAGCAGAACGCTATTTTAATGTATGTACACATAAACGTAGTGTTTACAAAAATAAAAAGAAGTAAATATTATTAAGGGAATTGTTCTTTTATTTAAAATAAATTCCTACCTAAATACAAATAAATACATGGCACCTACCTAGTACCTATATCCATTTGCAATTAAGTATACTGCCATCTAGCGGATAATAGAATTAATTGTCTAGTTGGTATCAGTGCCATCTATTTTTCACGTAATTTACAACTTACATTCAAATTCGTAGAGTTGCACATCTATTCCAGGCTTAGAGCATTTAACCTAAATGCTCTAAGATTCCAGGTATTAGTGTATAGTCTATGGCAGTTGCCTCTGCCGTTGACGCGTGCCGCTCATGTCTATGAGCACGAGTCTAAACATTATTATTATTTTTTAATTTTGATAATAAAGCACAACAGAAATGCAGTCAGAAACCAGAAACTCAATTTTGTTTTTAATTTGTTTATACAACATTAGTTTTTGTTTATACTAAACCCGAAAAGGGGTCATTGTACTCATCATTGAAAAAAAAAATCTGCTGTTCAGTACATTTATCTACATCAAACTCGTCAAAATGTACTGAACAGCTGACTTTGACGACTTTGATGTAGATAAATGTACTGAACAGCAGATTTTTGTTTCACGATTTCAAGGTTGGTTCCGTAGAAAAAATTGTTCAAAATGATGAGTAGAATGACCCCTTTTCGGGTTTAGTATAAACAAAAACTAATGTTGTATAGACTAGTCTTTATGCATATAAGGACTAGTCTAGATAAAAAAACATTGTAAATGTTATGCTTCGTCAATCCCTAGAATCAGTAGGATGACACTGACAGATAGGATGAGTTCAAAAATGCGTTCCGTGCCGGTGACGTCACCGGCATTCCTTATGACGTCACCGGCACGCATCGCCTTTTTTGCTCATATATGCCGGCGTTCGGTGCGGCCGGTAGCGATAGTGGACGCAGTGCTATATGAATTCATACAGAGCAAACCAAAATCCGTTGCGTGCCGTGCGTGCGGTGCGGCCGGCGCGGACCAATGGACGCTCACCTTAATACTGCCTCGACATGTTTGCCTGGTATAATTGGATTCTAAGTAGTCCTAATCAAGGTTGTGGATAGTAGTTTTAGAATATATTTTCAATTAAACGTACTGTAAGCAGTTCAGTATGGTATTGAACCTTCAGACAAGTAAGTAGTTTTATCTGCAACAGATGGCGCCGTGTGAGTTGGCTATATAATACCCACAGATTTTGAACAGAAGCTTTGTTTGCAGCCAAGATAAGAAACGATTCTCAACTCAACACATAAGGGTCAGTTCACACCGAGACGTACCTAATGCAATTTTTAAGATAGCAAAACAATTTCGAACTTATTTACTGGCAAAGGTATAATTTTAGTGCAAACGCGAGCGTATGTAGGTCTGTACGCTGAGATATTTTGTAGTTAATACGCGTCGCGTCGCGTCGCGTA
Source organism: Cosmia trapezina (assembly GCA_905163495.3). NCBI lineage: Eukaryota > Metazoa > Arthropoda > Insecta > Lepidoptera > Noctuidae > Cosmia > Cosmia trapezina. The sequence continues at coordinate 23,099,853 of LR991037.1, forward strand.
TCGGTGGTCAATGCCGGGGCGCGTCTATAGAAATGCTACTTCAGTACCTACGTCCCCTCAGGCGGAGACGATAGAGTCATCTCCAAGCGTTAAACACACGTAAATGCTAGTAAATGCTAATTCCGCGTAAATGCTACTGAATACTAGCATTTACGTGTGTTTAACGCCTGGAAATGCGCTAACTCTAGGTATTCGTCTCCGCCTGAGGGGAATTAGCATTACTGAATTAGCATTTCTATATCCGCAGAACATACTGAATTAGCATTTCTATATCCGCGCCCCGCAGAATTGGGTTAGGTTTAAGTTAGGACATTGTATTGTATTTTTTAAAATTATTTAAATAGGTAGACTGTGTAAATATTACTTATTAAACTTAGGTACCTACACATAATTTGGCGACGCAAAAAACTCCTTGTTAGTTTCATTGAAAGGACAGGACGGTCCTTTGTTGTCCACCAGTGGATCCTTTGTTGTCCACCAGTGGATCCTTTGTTGTCCACCAGTGGATCCTTTGTTGTCCACCAGTGGATCCTTTGTTGTCCACCAGTGGATCCTTTGATCCCAGAAATTAATTGTTCAGTGTAACTTTAATTCGGCCAATATTTTAGGAACAAATCCTTACATGACATTATGTAAGTAAGTAAGTAAAATTTTATTTGTTTAAACATGGTTTACATGATACATTAATGCAGGATAATAACAGAAACAGAAATAGTTCTAACATGTTCAGCCGCATGTCCATTGCCTAAATGGAATCAGGGGGTCTACTCCCTAAGCACGAAGACCGTAGTTTCGGCCTTCGTTACGGGCGTTTCTTACTCTGTATCACCTACGGACAGATGATTGGTTTGGGCCCCGAACGAAGTATGAATGACAACACGATTTGACAGTTGTCCCTACTCCCGAATCCCGATTTGTTTTTGCCCGTCCGAAAAAATTAACTTTTAGACTTGTTTTGATGGATCGTTATGTCAGACGGACGGATGAACGGACGGATGGATAGACGGACGGACTTAGGGAGTAGGCCCCTAGTTGTTTCAAAACACAACAGGTACCTTTAATTCTCAAAGAATAGCAATATTTTCCAATATTTCCGCTTCTGTCGGGTAAATACGGTAAATATCGATTCCATCTTTATTAATAAACAGCTCAGCTCCGCAATCTCTGTTCGCAACAAAGCGTTCATTGAGAGCAAATCACAGTTCAGTGCTTTTTGTATTTTCTTTTCATTCCACAATGGCCGCTACGGAGATGAGGATACTGTATCAATGAGAGAGGGGATTTTTTCTCCGAATATTTTAAATGTGAAATCGTTTTTGATTTTGTTATGCCAACCGGCGGCTTCATCGCATGTGTGACAAAGCCCTTTCATTTAGAATAAAAAAAATAGAAGTTTCTCAATATTTTGGATGGATTCCATAATTTTCAATAGATATATATATAAGGTGTAACTTAAATAACGCACAACCTCTAAGGGTCATTGTACTCATTGTACTATTAATTATGAACAACTTTTAATATCGGACCAAACCAGAAGTTGCGACAAAATACAACTATTCCATACATTTATGTTCGCACTAGCTTCTGCTCGCGACTTCGTCCGCGTGAAATTTCTCGAATCATATTTTAATCAACATACAACCTGACACTATCCTACAAATTGCAAAAAAAAACGTAAGAAAATTTGAATTTCACGGGCTACCTTAGCGCATCCCCCATAGTCAGTAAAATTAAGGGTGGTACGCACATCTGACGGAAAATGTGTCGCGTATCCGGTCGCGAAATCCAAAACGGACAAGTAGACAATAAAAAACTTTTAAAGTAAACAACCCACTTCCAATAAAAACACTACAAAGGGAAAAATAAATTTAATTTTGAAAGTAGGTGTCGTCATATTAATAAGTTCTTGGATTTGCCTTGTACCGTAACGGTAAAAGAAATGTTTTTTTTTATCAAAATTATTTTGAAGTGATAGAGTATGATTCTATTTTTAAATTTTGACATATTGTGTTTTAAATAAAGTATGCCATTAAAAACTCGTTTCGAAGTTTATAATTCGTATTTTACGTTATGAGAGTACTTAGATAAAATATATAAATAAATTCTTTATTTCACCAAAGGCCCCTAACAGTAAACAAAACAAAATTAATTCCTTCCTTCCAATTAATTCCTAATAATTCGAAGTGCACCTACACACGGCCACAACACGGCTACACATCAAGCTATACATTTCCAGTTTACACAGACCTCTCATTTTAAGGAAATCCTATACAATGCGAGATCAGCTTATACTGGAATTGAATAGCTTGATCTGTAGCCGTGCGTACAGCAAAATGAGTAGACTCTACCTACACCCACCGCTATCTAGACCTATATAGAGATTAGCACTAGGACATACATGCAGTCTGTAATCAGGCCAGAATGGATCAGCACTAGATGTAATTATCCGGGTTAAACCAGTCGGAATGATCAATTTGATTGACTGATCAAGCGCGAGGCTACTGATTTGGTGACTGAATTCACTCTGAGCTATAAAGGTCAGAAGATATTTGGAACCGTTTAGTGTAAAATTCATATTTAATGTAGATATATGGTAGATACCTTGCTATACTGGCTAGGTAATAACAGCCACACGGGTCGATCCATCAGGTTAAGCTGCGCTTGAAGGGGTTGGTCCGTGGATGGGTCACCATCTTTACATACCGAGACTCCTCCGTGCCTCGGAAAGCACGTTAAGCCGTTGGTCCCGGCTGTCATTCGTGATTCTTTGACAGTCGTTACGGGTCGTCAGAAGCCCGAAAGTCTTAACAAGGGGTATCATATTACCCAGTTATTGGGTTGTGGAGGTAAGATTAGGCAGTCGCTCCATGTAAAATACTGGTATACCGTTGCATCCGTTTAGACTGGAAGGCGACCCCAACATGGTTGGGGAAAGGGTAGGCAGATTGATTAATTGCTATGCGACGGTCCCCTGGACCCTGGACGACCTAATACAGAAGATCGCGAGGATGACCTGGATGAGACTCGCACATACCAGGGAAGCACAAAAGAGAGGAGGCCTATACTCCGCAGGGAGTGGAACAAGGTGTCACTGATGATGATGTTCTACCCTGTTTACAAAATAACCCTTGTTATATTTAGCGCTGTATTTCCGCGACGAAATTACTGTTGAGAGGAAAGCATGTATTTTTAACCGACTTCAAATAAGGAGGAGGTTATATGGTCTGTATATCGACGCCTTAGAGTGAAAACCTCGTAAGTGTAAAAGAAGTAACTTTTCAGGAGGAAGAAAAAACTGCGCGATGTGAAATTTTTGTACGGCGTCTTTTATGTTTTTTTTTATTAATAAATGTGGAAATTTAACCCGCTTTCATATCGAGAACTGTTCGATTCTATATGATCGTCCGAAATGCATAAAATGATACTTACGAGGTATTCGTGCAAAAAACTCGACCTGAAGCATACAAATACTAGGTACTGTCATAGATGGCGCTACGAGTATCGAATGAACAAATTAGTCACATCAGGATGTGCGTTGCGAAGTTTTCCTCCTAGAAACGCAATAAAATAAATTTGAGCAAAAATGTATTCCCGAGGTTTTCACTCTAAGGCGACGATATGTATATTTTTTATATGTTCATCGATAAATGTTGAAAATCCTTTTATCATTTGGTAGAAGAAATAAGCTCCTCCGCGGTGGTCCCTTATAAATACTAACTTATTTGCTTGTGGGCAGTTTTTGAGTTAGCTTCGATAACTTTGTATAAATTGATGTTATAATACTTTCTGTCACTGTTGTTTTCATATCAAGTAGTGGATTGGTGTGGGGTAGGTACCATAGATAAAAAGAGACAAAACCGGCCAAGTGCGTGTCGGACTACGCACAATGAAGGGTTCCGTAGTTGGGATGAAATTATCCGAAGAACAAACTTAACGTTATAATTGAAAAACATGTCAGTTATTTTACCATGTTATTTTAAGACCACAAACTTCTTTTAGGTTTTCCTATAATCTACAGGTACCTACAGAACTATTTTCTGTATTTTTTTCAAAAATTTAGGCTCAGCAGTTTCGGAGATAAGGGGGGAATGGTCTATTTTCGTCTATTTTCTTAAATAACTTTAAAACGATTTATTTTAAAATAATAAAAAATATATGTTTGAGACCCTCGTACTAAGCCCTTTCATTTGATATGTCACAAGATACAGTTTGCAAAACTTTTTTTACTGTTTTTATTTGTCCCCTAAAAGTGCCCCTATTTTCAAAATTCATTTATTTACTTTAGCCGTACGTGTTTGGGTCACAGAAACCCATATGTGTACTGAATTTCAACTTAATCGGTCCATTAGATTCGGAGCAAATTGGCTGTGATAGACGGACAGACAGACACACGAGTGGTCCTATAAGGGTTCCGGTTTTTTCTTTTGAGGTACGGAACCCTAAAAATATAAAACATTCAGAAATACGTTAAAAATAATGCCACATTTTTCCTAATTATATCTAATACGTAGAAGTTTTGAAATATATTTTAATGTTTTATCCAATTAACAGACTATTCATATAAATAATAATATTTAAATGATCAAATCAATATTCCATCAAGAATCTTATTAGAATGACGTGTCACTCAAAACATTAGCAAAGCATTTCCGAGCCCTTAGGTACCGGTTGAAGAAAACAACAAAAATTTCTTACTTCTAACACTTACCTACTTGAATTCTGCAGTAATCTTATATTCTTGTTCACACAGACAAATAGTTTTTACCCGGTTTTCCCGTAAAAACCACAAAATAACACAAATAAACAAAAAAAAAAAAAAACCGGTCAAGAGCGAGTCGGACTCGCACACCGAGGGTTCCGTTCCGATTTCTGAAAAAGTGTGCTATTTAAAGACATCGTTTTATTTTTCCTGTAATCTTTACATAAACTTCTATCTATCACATAGAATAATGCCTAGTGATTTGCTGTTCCCCGAATTATTAGGAATTAATGTTTACTTATAAATATTTACATAAAAATATAAAACTGATCCAAATTTCAAGTTGATAGCATTAGTAGTTCTTGAGATATCCAGCTGTGACAGACAGACAGACAGACGAACAGACAGACAGACAGAGTGAGTCACACCATAAGGGTTCCTTTTTTACCATTTTGGTAGGTACGGAACCCTAAAAAGTAAGTTTAAAAACTAAAACCCGACTACTGAAAAATCACGCTCTAAAAAGTTCATACTTTTTAGAGCGTGATTTGTCAGTTAGTAGTCGGGTTTTAGTTCACAAACTTACTTTTTATTTTAATTATTTTAGGGTTATAATTTCGTTTAGGTTAGATCCAATTTATATTTTTAAAGAAGAATAATTATTATATTTTATTGGGTAGTTGAAGAAAAAATATGTTTGGCTCACATCTGGCGTGATTTTAGAAAATATTCCCAATTATCGGGTGCACGCAAGCAAAGCCGCGAGCAATAGCTAACAATATATATATTTTTGAAATGTGCTAAATAAGCCCTTTCATTTGACATACAACACGGCATCATTAAAAACAATTTTTTTTTTAGTTCCTGACTTTACGTCCTCTAGAGGGTGCCATTTTTAATTTCATGTGATGTCACATATCCTATAACCAGCGGACAATCAAGATGTTTCTAACGATACCTCATTTGTCAAATAATGACAAGTAGTTTAGAAGTTATGAGGGAACAGATGAACATAAATACTACTTTTTTTTCTTGGTTTTAAAAAGTCCCACAGCATTCAAGAAGTACTAGGATTACATATCGATCAAGGAAAACTATCAAAACAATAGACTGATTGAACCACTGGAACCATGTTATAAAATGTTATGTTATGTTATCTCAATATAATATAAAAAAAAACCGGCCAAGTGCGTGTCGGGCCACGCGCAGTAATAGGGTTCCGTAGTCCACGCCGCCGCACGGTGCACGGTGGGCTGAAAATGAAGCTCCATAGACTTAGCGTCGCTCAAAAATCAAGTACCTAACTTTGAAAAAAGAAAGATGCCAGCTTATTCCTCTACTTAATAGAAATATTTTATGTAGTGAAACTTTTTTTGATAAAGCTATTATTTAACAAGTTATCTGCGATTTAATTTTTTTTTGTATGGAGCTGGACCGTTTTTTTTATTTTATTCCTTATTCTTAAGTAGTCTCCAAATATAACTTTCCGTGTCATAAAATACATCATATAAGTTATATTATCAGTAAAGGCTGAATCTCGGAAACCTTCGGAAGTTGGACTTTTTTAACTACAAATAAAAAAAAACTAAGCACGTAATTTTAAAGTTACTAACTGCAATGTTATGGCCTTTCTTTGTCTTTGTCTTTCTTCTACAGCCACCTAAGGCCTCCCCTCCCCCACCTACTTATCTACCTATACCTTACCAATGCAACTTACTCTAAATAACTTACAAAAGCAATGTAATTTGTTTGTTATTATTATTTCTCTGACTGAATTTAATTATTACTAAGGGTTTAAAGTTAATGTAACTACAACTTTGAATTGACCAAATTGCGCGTAGCAAAACAAATGATACAAACAAGTTACTGTGACATCTATTTCTAGGAAAAAAAGTGAAATGACGTCATTTATTGTTGCACACAGAGGGCAGGGGGGGGGTGTGATAGTTTTCCTTTTAACTTCGTTATATATACTACTACAGTAGTACCCAAGTAATAAGGCGCGTCGTGAGTCTTCGTTCGCACAGAAAAGAAAGTATGGCCCCGAAGATTAACGAGAATACTAGATCGGACGTCGGATCGGTCGGGGTCGGATTTTGCGTAGATGTGACGCATATTTTCCCCAAACTTGTTTTACAAATTGTTATTTTATTTTGTTGTGCTCTGCGTCATGTTTACCTACCGCAAATAAACGCATTTATTTCTTTCTTTCTTTACTTAAAACTTACAATCAACCTTAAATCACAACTATAAGGTTCATAATACACTGCAGCTGTTAGTTCCGTCTCACTCGCAAGTATGGCGGCTGTCAAGCGGCGCGCGCTAATATGGCGGCAGCTACCGACCAATAGCGATACAGGAAAAAGCGTGGAGCGTGTCGATTGGTCAATAGCATTTCCCGCACTTTTGAAAATTCATCTTCTGCGCAGGTACATCGATAAGCCATATTAGTTGAGTACTACTGTACCGTCAATTCCCCATCCAAACTAACCGTTTAGCTGCCGGGGGAGGGGGGGACACTTGACTCTAACAAAAATTAGCAATTTAAAGCTTAATATTTCAGGAACGGATCCCTAAAGGCTCTTACAGACAGAGGCGATATCGCGGTCGCGACGCGATATTTCGATATTATATCCGTAGAAAAATATCGCGTCGCGACGCGATATCGCCTCTGTCTGTAAGAGCCTTAAATCGAAAAACTGTTTTCACAAACCCGCACTTTACGTGTACAGAAGGTACCTTCTGTACACGTAAAGTGCGGCTACACATCAAGCTATACATTTCCAGTTTACACTGACCTCTCATTGTAAGGAAATCCTATACAATGCGAGATCAGCTTATACTGGAAATGAATAGCTTGATCTGTAGCCGTGCGTACCGTAAAAAAAAATTTTTTTCATGATTTTATTTTACCACTTTGTCGGCGTGATGAATATGTATATCCATGCCAAATTATAGCTTTCTAGTACTAAGAGTCTCTGAGCTAAGCTGCGAACGGACGGACAGACAGACGGACGGACATAGCGAAACTATAAGGGTTCCTTGTTGACTACGGAACCCTAAAAAGAAAAGTCCTGACTGACTGACTGACTCATCAATGCCCAGCCCAAACCCTAGACCTAGAAAGCTGAAATTTTGCACAGAGGTTTCCTTTATAATGTGGACAAGGTAGGAAGTATATCGTTCCGGTGGGATATTTTCCAACATCCACGCGGGTGAAGACGCGGGCAAAAGCAAATACATAATAAATTGATTCAATCAATTTCTATTCAAACAACAATAATTTGAAAACTATTGCTTTTCGACGTGTTTTACGATATCGTACAATTAAAATGTCATTTAAATAAAAACCCGGATGTTTTGACAACGAAGTCTTGGAGTCCATTAATGTTTGATAAAGGAGGTTAACATTTCATTGCGTTACCGCAAATCGCGCCGGGGCTAGATTTTATTTAATCTTTATTAATTCAGACTACGATGTGGTCTAGATGCTATGATTCAATTTTCTATCTAATTTGCCTCCCGGGGAATCTCTCCGCTATAATAAATAACTACATTTTATTCCACTTTAAGTCTGCGTTCGTACGAGCGTAATAAAATCGCGGCGGGATTTTATCGCGCACTGGATTTCCAACTCTCTGCTTAGCGCCGGGAGTTGAAAATCCAACAGTGTGTTTTTCGTCGCGCTGGGATGCACTCTGTTTTTGTTAGGTTGGATTCTCAAAGCTCGGCTCAACAACGAGAGTTGAAAATCCAGTGCGCGATAAAATCCCGTCGCGATTTTATTACGCTCGTGCTACGCCGACTAAGGCTAGAGGCGATATCGCGTCGGCGACGCGATATTTAGTGACCGATACTTAAATACATGATTGTGCTCATGATAACAAACAACTTTTACTATGGGACCAAACCTGAAATCGCGAAAAAAAAATCAGCTGCTCCCTGCATTTTGACGAGATATGCGAACATGAATGTATGGGGCAGCTGATTTTTTTTCGCGATTTCAGGTTTGGTCCCATAGTAAAAGTTGTTTATTATCATGAGTATAATCATGTGTTTAAGTATCGGTCACTAATTACCAGTCACCCTATATACGTAGAACAGTATCGCATCGCGACGCGGTATCGCCTCTGTCTGGAAGAGCCTTTATTATTTGTTACAGTTTATAGTAAATATGGACTAGATTCTCGCCTGCTGCAAAATATATTAGATTAATTTACATTTTCTGTCCTGAATCTTTATTTTATCTTGGCTACCATTATTGTAGGTATTTGTAATGTAAGCATTGACCTATATATATGTATATTACTTAAGTCTACTTGCGAAACAAAAAATAAGCCCACTTACTCATTTGGCTGGCTGACTAATTAGATCGATACGGACGTCAGACACACGGAACGGTTCGGTATTTCATATTTTTGATTAAACACTGCGTAATTGAACGAGATGAATTAGCAAACAGGAGCTAAGCGAATGGAGGTTTCGTGAAACTTCAGCGGTATTTATTCAAGATTCTCGTTAAATAACACAGTAAAAAAAGTTTTTTTACAAAACCATGAAATTGCCTCCAGGAAATAGTTTAATTTCTGTAGATACCTTCTCCCAAATAAGCAATGACTAACGGACGATTGCCTTGTTAGGGCACTTCAACTGTGTGAATTTATGTTCCAAGCAAGAATCTGTAATGGCCTTATAATTTAATTCTGCGTACCTCGACCGAAGAATGTTAATCCCGGACTCCCGGTAATCTTTGCCCGCCCATTGGAAAAGCGGAATTAATCTGACTGATGCATTGTTAAGCTTTATGCTAACCTGGTAGTCTCTATCTACTCTTGTCGATTGGATTGCTTTTTAATCCCTCTCTGTTTCAGTGGATTTGCAAGAATTGAAATTAGCTGAATACTCTGGAAATTCTACGAATAATCATTGTTGCCTGTTGGTGGTTGATAACATGATAAGAGGTAACGCGGAGCATGGAGGACTTTATTATAAAAAAAAAACATCTATGTGTTACCTGTGTGCAAAGGAAATTAATGCTTTTAATATGGTTTGAAGATGTAGAAGGCAAATTCGGTTGTGAAGAAGTATTATCGAGCTTGCCCTGGGTGCTTGAGAGGTAAACGGTCTAATAACTTAGACAGTTTAGTACGGTTAAAGCATTTAACTATTGAAGCAATTTACTGCCAAACTTGGTTTTTATCTTTTTTGTATACGAAAACTTTTTGTAGCTGCTTTAAAACTTAAAGCTTTGGATTCCTAAGAAAGCGCTGAACGGTCACGCAATAACGGCTGTGCAAATACAGAGCGCTTTTTTTGACAAATTTTCATGACGTACGTTTTAATATGGCGGAACTGCTTTCCTATTAGGAAACCAAAGCTTTATATTAGGTCTCATTCAGAAGAACTCAATGTAACAAACATTTTATCCTGTACCTCTTCAAAGAGAAATAATTATTCAAAACCAACCAAGGAGTCAGGGACGACGAAGAACAACAATCTATTTTTAAATAAAACTTGAAGCTAACTGTTGAATTTAAGTTACTAAATTTAAACTAAATACGAGTAATTTGATTCAGAAACTGAAAACCATCAAAATAATAGAAATCGTCAAGAATATTTATCTAAATAAAAAAATGTTTCAAAACAAGATAATTATTTGTTAATGGTTTTCATAAGTTTTACCTTTTGTTTACCTTGACTGGACAAACAAAACGAATTTGAAACGCAAAAACCTTTTCATTGCCTCTGGCTAAAGTTAATTAGCAAAATATTTGAGTGATATCATTATAATATTCCTTTATACATTAAGTACATATTTCCCTGAATTAATAGGAGATAAAATAATTTCATTAATTTCACGAGATATTTTTGCTTTTCTGAGAATCTCCCGAGCTCTGAGAAATCCTTTACGGAGAGTTTCCTCTTAATTCCAAGCTATGGCAGAAAAATGGTAGCGGTTTGGTCGAATATGGGTCGAGATTGCCAAGAGCAAAATAATAATTCACATTATTTTAATTTCAGTTGGTACTTAGCTAACCTTTTATGAATTCTTTGGTTAGACTGCCAAGAGGAAAATAATAATTCATATTATTTTAATTTCAGTAGGTACTTACCTAACCTTTTATGCATTCTGGGGACCTTTTCTTGCTTACATCAGAAGTGGGATAAAGATTAATTCACCCACAAGTTTCAGGTTTTCAATTTTAGGTTAAAGAAGGTACGAGCAAAAAAAAATGTGTCCCGCGTTCTAAACGATCTTGTAGCCGCCATAAGCGCAGCAGAAGGTCACGTAGCAAGTCTCGGGATTGCGATCGCCTTGCCAGGCGCGAACGATATGGTCGTGGGAGCCGCGTGAGAACGCGAAGCCCTGCGACACCGCTTTGCCGACAACGTGATACGATTGTCTCGCGGTTGAAGGCTACCAACTTACCAACCAACCTACCTACCTAACTTGCCAACTTACCTTATTGACAGCATCAATGTAAGCCCCCTTTTGCAGCAATAACTCCACTAATGTGGAGTGTCCGGCTCTGGATGCCAAGGCAAGGGGAGCGTCACCAGCAGCATCCGAACTCTGGACCTTAGCTCCTAGAGATACCGCATACTCTGCCACGTCCAATGAGCCCCGGGAACAGGCGCATTGAAGCAGATCATTTTGTTTCTGTAAACAAACATACGTGTGTTCATGTGCACCTAGTAATTTGTCATCGAACACTAAACCCACCAGAAAGTACAATTTCTTTTCGTTTCCCTATTTCGCCTCTTTGGGACTTGAAAGCGGTTCTGTTTCTGAAAATTCACTCAACTTCATTTTCCGTAGGTACAGCTTAACAGTTTATGAGAAAACCTTATAGTCACACATTGGGATCAGATATCCTAGTAGTTTCGCGGAGATTTTTCCATTTCGAAAGGATTTCAGCGAAAAAGAAAAAAAAGGCTTTTGTTTTGTTTAAAAATGCAGATTTTGTTTAAAAAGTTGCCCTCACATACATCAAATCAGCACCTTTACTTCAAGTTAATTAATTAATAAAATAAAACATTGCTTGCCACCAAATTTAATGACTACTTTCATTAACTTTTGGGGGTGGGGTTCACTAACCACTAATATTAATAACTCCTTTGTGCCGAAGATTTTAATTAAATTGCTTGATATTATAATTTGTCTCGGATATCCTCCACTCAGGTGCTATTTCTAGTATGGAGTTGCCATGTGGACCGTGAGTTCAAGGAAGAAAATTATTTGATACCAGGCCATGCTATAAAATGGCGCCTGTCTACTAGGTTTAATTGCATCTAATTAACGAAGTTACGCCATACACGCTTGTTGATACAATAATTAATGAACGCTCGCACTCTTACGATAGAGCTTATAAAAAGGCTCTTACAGACAGAGGCGATATCGCGAGCGATATTGCGATATTATCGCGTCGCAACACCGCTACGCGGCACGTCGCGACGCGATATCGCCTCTGTCTGTAAGAGCCATAGTAGAGCTTATTATTTGTGATATCATGTTTGAGCGAGCACTATGATGTAATTCATATATTGGCACACCAAATTAATTAAATTAAACAACATAATTACTTACTAAGAAAATAAGCTGATAATGTAAAAATATTTTTCTTCAGGTTGTAACTTTGATTCAATTGAAATTAATTACTTTATACCATTCCCCCTCTAAAAAGCTTATTTTATTCACTGAAAACAGTGAATAAAAAGCACTTTTACTCACTGTTTTGATGTTTGAAAATGGAACACACCAATGTATTCGACCACAGATTTAGAGTACCTAGGCTAGATACGGCATGTTCTTAGATAGTATGAAAACCGAACGTGTCATCTTTTTTATACCTACGATAACTTCACCCCAGCCATTTAGTGATGTGCTCAAAGTAAACAGAATTGTTTCAATCGCTAAGCGTCACTGAGCTAACAGATTTTTTTTAGTACGAACAGTCGAACATGCAGGGTACGCTTGGTCGTGGCTTGCCGTATCTAGTGTAAGTGTAATCTTTGTATTCGACCTATATTGATGTGTTCTAAATTCAATTTGATTGGTCGACATTTTCGACAAGGAGTTTAGCATTAGTATAAAAACTGTTTTATGTTCTTTGCTGTCCTTAGTAAATTGGCGCTATTTTGAATACTGTAAGTTGTACGAACACAAAGTTTAGTGTTACTGTAATCTTTAAGGTGATACAAAAAAAGTGAACTTGGCGGGAATAAGAAAGAGACAGAGTTAATTAATTCCACATGCGAAAAAAAGAGAGCGCAACAACGCGCTGGAACCAAAATAAAAGCGCCAAATGAAATAAAAATTGTTTAAAAATAAATTAAGCTATCTATCAAAATTGTGTTCAGCCAGAATTTTCAATTACCTAATACGCACATTTTAAATGTGATTTTGCAATGAAATTACTTAGGATTTTAGAATTATAGAAAAAAACATAAAAAAGTAGAGGTCTTTTCGGAATTAAATTCTATCGAGGAAATTTAACCCAATCGTGTTTTCCTTCAGTCAAAGTATTAATCAAATAGTCAATAAACATATATCCAAAAATTAAATCCATACATGCTGCAATAGTGAAATAAATGGTTACGAAAAATCCTCCAATTTATTTTGGTAGCGCCTTAATTTTGTGTTTGTTTAGTGTTGTTCTAATCGATTAAAAATGCATTCTAGTGATGAAGATGTGTTAACACCTGAGTTTATGAAAGAGACGGCGGCCGATATAGTGGAAAACATGCTACCCAAAAAATCCCGGCTGGTTTACATCAAAGCCAATTTAACTTTCCTTTTTCTTCATTATATGTCTATTTTCACTCAAATCTTTCTTTTTCTCGTAGTCATGGTATAAAGTATAGTATGCAACTCTTGAATAAAACGGATTTATATCGAGGGCCATGAATCACTCGCGTCGCTCAGGATTATAACACTTGAATCACTCGCTACGCTCGTGATTCAATCATCATGAATCACTCCCTGCGGTCGTGATTCAGTCGTTAGAATCCTTCACTAGCTCGTGATTCATCTATGGCCCTCGCTTTAAATCCGTCCTTTATTCACTAATTGCATAATATACTAATCTATCCTCCGATTTTTTTTAACAAAAAACGTATTCTTCTAGTATGTAGAACCGAAAAGAACCGAAAAATACAAGGAGAGCATACTTTGTTTGTAGCAGCAAGGCAAGCACCTGCTCCGACGAGAGCCTTCACGGCTTCGAGGTGTCCGTGCCATGCAGCCATCAACAACGGCCGCATTCCAAACTGAAACAAACATTCTGGTTACTTTCTGATATGTCTGGCAGCCTGGTGGTTGAAAGACCTAATAGAACAAGTCGTGCTGAGTGAAACCAACAAAAAAAATATGTTTATATTAGAGCATTTTCTTAATAACTTAAAATGTGAATATTATGTTTTTATTACCTAGTGTAATAAATTTGTAAAGTTATGTCTAACGCGGATGAAAAACTATCAAGCGTATTTTTATGAAACATTCACCATTTTAAAGATAATTCAATTATTTATCTTTTAGTATACGTGTAATACATAATACTTTTGTTTTATGTGTAATAAATTAATAATTCGTCTAATTTGCGACAGCGTTCCTTAATGAGCGAGTCCTATTACTGGGTGGACGTGCGATGCGTTGCGTGAGCTCAGCACAGACCACGCAAGCTAACTACTAATAATAATATCCTTGGAAATTTCACACAACGCCATCTGGTCCCAAGCTAAACAACCTAATGCTTGTGTTACGGTAACGAGATGGCTGATAAACTTATATTATACATTTTTTTTTTGTAAGTAACACGGCACTGTAAGGAAATCATATACAATGCGAGATCAGCTTATACTGGAAATGTATAGCTTGATCTGTCGCCGTACACAGTCATCTGAACAACGATAAACGATGCCGTTAGTACTTGGTAAGTAACTAAATAACTGAGCAAATTATATTATTCTCAAGTACTTACCTTATCGGCTGCTTCTATGTCGCATTTGGACTCGATGAGTAATTTGATTATCTCCACGTTCCCTCTACTTGCAGCCCAGTGTATAGGTGCTCTGCCATACTGGCAAGAAGAGAAACTATATTATTATTATAATAGAGACAAATGAAATACTCGATTCTGAAGATTTTCTACGAAAATTAGGCTATATTGCATTATACTCTATGGTATCTGTGCTCAAAAGTGACCAGAGAGCCAATACAGGGTGGCATCATATCGACGCGCAAACTAACCATGAACTCAGCACATGATTCTAGACCCCCAGATAAAAAATCGAATATAAAAAAAAACGGTCAAGAGCGAGTCGGATCGCGCACCGAGGGTTCCGTTCCATCATTTATATGAAATTTTTGTTGATGATTTCTGAAAAACTGCTATTTAGAGACCGTTTTATTTTTCCTGTAATCTATACTTATACTTCTATCACATAGAATAATTTCAGATTTTTCTCTACGCAAACTTCGGAGATAAGGCCCCCCCCCCCCCTTATCTCCGAAGTTTGACAAGGGGGAACGGTATTTTTTTAAACATTTTTCATCAAAAGTCGAAATAAACTATGCAGCCTAAAAATAAGGAAAAAATGTTGAATGTGCAAACAACGCTCTTTCATATGATACCCCACATGCCCTAGTCGCCCCACTTCGGATTTTTAAGACCCTCTTTCAGTCCCTGTTGCAAAAAAAAAACATATATATATTTATTTCTTTCTTATTTGCAAAATAGTGGGCAAACGTCATCTAAAATTTTTCTAAGTTTCAAGTTGATAGCATTAGTACTTCTTGAGATATCCAGCTGTGAGAGACAGACAGACAGACAGACTGAGTCACACCATGAGGGTTCCTTTTTACCATTTTGGTACGGAACCCTAAAAAACAGTTGTTTCATCTATGAAGTAACTGTTTTTAGGGTTTTTGATTGCACTATTCTAATAGTGCAATCAAAAAAATTGAGATTCATACCGACCTCAATTTTTTTTAAAATTGTTCACGAAAAATTTCAACGTAGAGGAATCATGTATTGAATTCATGGTATCAGGTTGCGCATCGATATCCCTGACACCTTGTACAACCCTATCCTCTGGGGTTCTTCTGTTCTGGAACAATATAACACCATTTGATTTGTAGTAATAATGTTATATTGCAATCTCCGGCTTCAGAAGTTGATAGCCTTATTAGCAATGCTCCTCGGGGATCAGTCGCAGTAACGGTAATAGGAGCTCATGTTCAGCCACGGACAATTACCGGCTTTGGCGAAGCGCGAAAGCTATTAATTTGTTTTCATGAAAAACATCGAATGCACGACGGGAGGCTGTTGTATCCAATCTCATTTACTGCACGTCAACATTGGATCCTGTTGTAGGCTGCGGGATTAATTATCATGCCACAGAACGTCGTACGCACAAACGAATACAAAGACTTCAATTAAATTGTTTGTAAAAGCAGGATACCAGAAACAATAAGTTTATGAGTACATTGTATTATAAGTACACAAGATTTAGTTGTCTTGGATGTGCAAACTTGCGAACGATATTGCTTCCAGTGATTTTCATTTCACGGCAAAGTTTAATGAATTCTGGCTGTTGGAAAATTATAATATTATGAATGCAGTGCAATTAGCACCAACTAATATTAGTCCAGCAGTGGAAGTCTTTCAGCTGAAATGATGATGATGATGATGATGATGATGATGAATTAATAAAGGTTGGGATAAAGTCACCGGCGAATTTAAATTGTTTCTACGTCCTCTACGGTTTTGGTTAAGAAGTTCAAAGTACTAGGCTTACATACTTCATGAGGAGGGCGACTCACATTGTTTCTGCAGTTGACATCGGTAGGGCGCTCAAGCGCTTCACGAACAGCCGCAGGTTCGTTCTTGATTACTGCTTCATGCAGAAGAAGGTCGTTCTGCTGTATGCGGGTTCGGTTTTCTAAAGCCATCTGGGGGCAAAGAAAACAGGCTTGTTACTGTAACAAACGTGAGACCAAAATTGTAAAAGATTTCGTCAAGGTTTAATGAGCAAGTAACTTTAATGAGAAGACTTGAACTTTCAACACTAATTAGGTAGGTAGCAAATTTTTAATGTGTTACGGAGAGACTTATGTCTAGTTTTTAGCTCGATGAATTTAGGATAAGACAAACCTAAAAATGGCGTTTTCTACGTCTTTTTCATTAAGTATAAGTAATAGCATTGTTGTAAAAGCGTGTGCACACACGCAATTCGTCAAAATAATGTTTGATCGCAACCCGAAGCGACGCTTAGAGGTATCATAAGTTTCCGTCAATTGATTCCCAGTTCCAGGTGGGCTGATTGCTAAAAAAGATATTCTGTAACTATAAGGTAACATTTTCAACCTACGAAAGTTTATATTTGTTTTGTTCGAAGGATGTCTAAATTATTAACTACGTAGGTAGAAAAAGTTGTCAAAAATTATGTGTTGCTAATACCAATAAACAGGGTGACTGGATCTGGACCCGCCATAGCAAATTGGCATATAGAGGAGGTCATTTGATAATTATTAGGTAGACCTTACTTTCCTTAGCTAAAGTTTTAGGAGATGTGTCTTATTTTTAGGGTTCTGTACCTCAAAAGGAAAAACCGGAACCCTTACAGGATCACTTCGTTGTCCGTCTGTCTGTCTGTCTGTCTGTATGTCAGTCTGTCAAGACCCTTCTTCTCAGGAACGGGTGGAGGTATCAAGTTGAAATTAATACCAAATACAATCTATGGTCCCTTGGAGTCCTGAAAAATCAACCTTCTAAGTCAACGCAATAAAAAAATACGCCCATTTATGTGTCATATTTTGATACTCGCAAGTAAATCAAAACCTATAGGGTACTTCCCGTTGTCCTAGAAACATGAAATTTGGAAACAGCCAAGGTCTCATTGCACAAGTAAAGGAAAAAGTCCGAAAATTTTTAATTTGTCATTTTATCACATAAAAAAATATTTTAAAGTATGTCAGTCGGTCAAGACCCTTTTTCTCAGGAACGCGTGTAGGTATCAAGTTGAAATTAATATCAAATACGTAAATTAATGGTCCCTTAGAGTTCTTAAAAAATCAAGCTTCTAAGTCAACGCAATAAAAAAATACGACCGTTTATGCGACATATTTTGGTACTCGCAAGTAAATCAAAACCGAAGTCCGAAAATTGTTAATTTGTAATTTTATCACGTAATTTTTTTTTGGGATTGCAATGTTAACTTTGTTTTTGAGATACCTAAATTATTTTCAACTACGGAACCCTTCATTGTGCGTGGTCTGACAGGCACTTGGCCGGTTTTTTTAACCTTGTTTGAGGGAAGTTCTGAAACTACCAACAAATAGTAAAAAAAACTACTAAAATAATGCAAAAAATCTCAATAAAGTATAAACCTAACAAACTGACATGTATATCTCCCAAACTATAAAACTTTAGCAAGGTTCAATAGTTAGCAAATGACCTCCTCTATATGCGAATTTGCTATGGCGGGTCCAAATCCAGACACCCTGTATACAAGTACCGGAAAATGAAATACAGAGAGAATGTCTTAATTGATCTTATTGCCTGTCTAATGTAAATAGCCTCAAGTGAGCTGACTTCGACATCGCGCTCATGTTTCAAGACGTTACTAGGCAACCACTTCGATATCGCACCTGTTTGGAGAGAATACGATATATCTTGGATAATCTAATAATAATATTTATAATTATAATAGGAGCTCGTGGCTAAGTAATAACAGCCGCACGGGTCGATCCGTCAGGTTAAGCTACGCTTGCCGGGGTTGGTCAGTGGATGGGTGACCATCTTTACATACCGAGACTCCTCCGTGCCTCGGAAAGCACGTTAAGCCGTTGCGTTGGTCCCGGCTGTTATTCGTGGATCTTTGACAGTCGTTACGGGTCGCCGAAGTAGCCCGAAAGTCTGACAACCAGTCTTACCAAGGGGTATCGTATTACCCAGTAACTGGGTTGTGGACGTCAGATAGGCAGTAGCTCCATGTAAAATACTGGTATTCAGCTGCATCCGGTTAGATTGGAAGCCGACCCCAACATAGTTGGGAAAAGGCTAGGCAGATTGAATCTAATAATAATATTTTGGTTTTTGTTATTGGGTTTTGCCATCTAGAATTACTCAGTACCAGCCCGGTGACAATGTGGTTGATTAAAAAACAACCTGTACCATCGTCTGAATAAAAAACGAATTTGTACCTAAAAAACCGGTCAAGAGCGAGTCGGACTCGCGCACCGAGGGTTCCGTTCCGATTTCTGAAAAGTGTACTACTTACTTATGTATACACATCGTTTAATTTTTCCTGTAATCTTTACATATTATTATACTTCTGTCACGTTGAATAATTTTAGATTTTTCTCTTTGCAAACTTCGGAGATAAGGGGGGGAACGGTATTTTTATAAAATATAAATATTTTTAGTTCTTTTGCAACAGGGACTGAAACGGTCTTAAAAATTCAAAGGGGGCTGCTAAAGCATGTGTGATATCATATGAAAGAGCGCTGTTTGCACATTCTCAAACATTTTTTTATTTTTTTTTAGGCCGCATAATTTTCGACTTTTGATGAAAAATGTAAAAAAAAATACCGTTCGCCCCCTCCCCCCCTTATATCTCCGAAGTTTGCCAAGAGAAAAATTTGAAATTATTCTATGTGATAGAAGTTTATGTAAAGATTACAGGAAAAATAAAACAATGTCTCTAAATAGCACACTTTTTCAGAAATCGGAACGGAACCCTCGGTGCGCGAGTCCGTCTCGCTCTTGACCGGTTTTTTCATTGTTACCCGCAATATGGCCTGTTTCTTTATATTTCTATGAGTATGACAATAACAGGTTACACAATTATTATTTCCCAAATCTATTTAAAAAAGATAGACAGAATTCAGATACAATTTATATTGAGAAACACAAGCAAACTTAACATAATTCAAAACCGTAGGCATCCTAAACACAGCGGTACAGTTATGAATAAAACACACGCTTCAAAAATGGAGCGAGGTTCTGACAGAGGAATCTCAAGGGTGCTGTGGCGGACCGCAGTCAAGGTTGGATCATGTATAGGCGTCAGTTCATCTTGCAGACTATTGTAAAAGTTGAAACAACAAGCTTTTTAGGGTTCCGTACCTCAAAAAGAAAAATCGGAACCCTTATAGGATCACTCGTGTGTCTGTCTGTCTGTCCGTCTGTCACAGCCAGTTTTCTACGAATCTAATGGACCGATTAAGTTGAAATTTGGTACACATATGGCTTTCTGTAATGTATGTAATTCCCAAACACGTAAAAGGGTACAGTAAATACAGGATGACTTTTTTTACCGTCTCGAAAAAAATTGGGTGTATTAGGTGAACAGAGTAGAAGCCTATGGCATACCTAGTTTTTTTTTTTTTAATAGCTTAGACAGAAAAAATTATCAAAGTACCAATAAATACTACAAATTCGATGTAAACTTTTCATTTTTGTACCATAAAAACAGAAATTTTGAAAAAAAATAATAAATTGTTTAAAAATATCGAAATTCAAATCATATGCAGCCTGCATATGATTCCGCCGCGGAAAACCAAACACAATCGACAATAACCGAAGAGCAATGCTTGTTCATTTTTTTTTTCCTTTATTAGGGTTCCGTACCAAAATTGTAAAAAGGAACCCTTATGGTGTGATTTAGTCTGTCTGTCTGTCTGTCACAGCTGGATATCTCAAGAACTACTAATGCTATCAACTTGAAATTTGGAACAGTTTTAGAAGACGTTTACCCAACTATTTTACAAATAAGAAAAAAATATTTATGCTTTTTTTCCAAAAGGGACTGAAAGGGGGTCTTAAAAATTCAAAGTGAGACTACTAGGGCATGTGGGGTATCATAATGAAAGAGCGCTGTATGCACATTCTCAAACATTTTTTTTTTTTTTTAGGCTGCTTGATTTTCGACTCTTGATGAAAAATGTAAAAACTAAAAATATTTATATTTTATAAATATTTTTAGTTCTTTCTTATTTGAAAAATAGTTGGGTAAACGTCATCTAAAACTGTTCCAAATTTCAAGTTGATAGCATTAATAGTTCCTGAGATATCCAGCTGTGACAGACAGACAGCTGTCAGACAGACAGACAGACTGAGTCGCACCATAAGGGTTCCTTTTTTACCATTTTGGTACGGAACAGGTCCTAAAAAAGGAAAAAAAAATGAACAAGCATTGCTCTTCGGTTATTGTCGATTGTATGATAAAAGATGATTGGTGGTATTGTCTATTTTTATGCATTTCTTGTTTCTACGTTTATTATTGAAGCTGTCAGACGTTGTTTTTTGAATAAAAATCAAATCAAATAATAGGTACGCATTTCTCAAGCATATCTAAGTCTGTGATTGTGCGTCATGCCATGATGTAATCAACCCTGCAATCTGACTTCACTTGAATTAAGTACTCAGAATTCAGCCATTCCAGGTAGGCACTCAATTGGACCAAGGGAACGAGGCATTTGATATAATCTGGCTGGGGGCTGTTGTTTGATTTCTAAACCGGTTCAATTACTAGATATGCGAGTAAGCGACCCGGTTTGTTTGCTTACCTTTAGATAAAACAATTAAAACGCTTTTGGCCCACAGCGATAGCGATACGAGCGATTGTTTACTGGGTTCTTTTAATTACTCTTTTTCAGTTTATTTTGCTTTTTGTCATTTTTGTTATTGCAAAGTACCAGGACACCATGTCTGTGAGTGAGGTTGTGTGGAATGATTTGTTTCATTTCTTGACAAAAAAAAACATCTGTGTAGTTTCCCTACGCACACTCCCGAGGGAATATTGTCCAGCCTGTATACAGCTAAAGGCTATATAATATAGAAGCGTATAAATTGCCTTTGGAATCGGATATTATTATTGGTTTATGTTGACATTACGCTCCGCGCTGCACTCAAGCGACTAATAGCACTTAGAAGCTCTGTAACCAGATATCGGACGGAGGTGCTACCATTAACCCTCTGAAACTTAATTTCCTGACATTTCAGTAATATACTTAATTAGGGCTTTCAGACCTGAGAACCTTGAAGGATAGCTTTCACACTATCAATCTGCCTAGCCTTTTCCCAACTATGTTGGGGTCAGCTCCCAGTCTAACCGAATACAGCTGAATATCAGTATTTCGCATGGAGCGACTGCCTATCTGAGCTCTACAACCCAGCAACTGGGTAATACTGGTAAGAGTGGTTGTCAGACTTTCGGGCTTCTGACGACCCGTATCGACTGTCAATGATCCACGAATGACAGCCGAGATCAACGGCTTAACGTGCTTTCCGAGGCACGGAGGAGTCTCGGTATGTAACGATGGTCACCCATCCACGGATAGCTTTCACACTAGTAGGTACCTAAATAATTACTTAGATTCCTTGCCAGAAGAAATAGTTATAACATTAAAGAATATTTTCACTATAATTTTCAGTTAAAAACTATACCATAACTAACAATGCAACTAGATAGGTACAGTCAGCAACAAAAGTCGATTAACACTTGTGTTTTCTAAATCTTAATTATTGAGAAAAATACTTCATTAGAATCGGAACAGATGTAAATTTTAAAGAAAATTAACTCTTGTCTACTAAGAGCAACAAACTTTGAAGTCCTTGTTTTTCAAAATGAATGAACCGATTTTAATGAAACTTCATACGTATAAGCAGGGTACATAGGTTTAAAAAGTTAGTGAAAAATAGTGTTACAGCTAAATGCATCCGATTTTAAATATTCCATAGAAACAGAGATTTCCAATTATCTTCTTTTAAATTAGACATTTTGAAAATGTTCTTAAATAACTTTTGAGACCTATGTGTCTTGCTTATACGTATGAAGTTTCATTAAACTCGGTTCATTCATTTCGAAAAAAAATTACTCGAAAATTTGTATGAAATGCTGTAGGCGTTATAACGCTCTTAATTGAAATGCTAAAATAATTAATTAATTTCCTAATAAAAATTTTATATTCATCAACAATAATAAATCTGCTAAACTGCTGAATAAATAAATAATACGAACAAAAACGAAACGTCATTAAACATTATTGTATAGGGTTTGGGTTTTACAAAACAACGCTAAGTATTTCCTGCAAAATAATTGTTCATTGTTCCACGAAAATACTGAGAGCTCTTTGGGCTCATGTTTTCTGGGTAGTAGTGTTTTCCATTCACTCGTCATTCAGAGCCGGGAATTAAAAGTCTCAAACAGACTCTACGTTCCTTCCTGCTTTGCGAAGAGGCATTAATTCTTCATTTTGCTGGTTCATTAGTGGTTAGGTCGTTGTTGCATGCAGTCTATTAATTTTGTAGAAAGTAGGGCAGGCAACCGTCTTAGTTAGTATACAAACCCTTGTACTTTCTAACTTTTGATTGGAAGGCACTTCACCATCGCACGTAGTTGCTGGGAAAGCGCCATTCCTTCAACTTCGGAAACTAAACTAAACTAATTATGTCGTAAAGCGAATATTAACTAAACGAAAATATTATCAATTCGTAAAGGCTATTTAATTGCGTTACTATGAATATGAATTTGGTAATTTAATTGTAAGAAAAGCCTCAAATTCCCAAAATCCATTAATTTCTCATAAGTTTGGCCAGTGTTTGGCAACAGTTTCTTGGTGCTTAAATAAGGCAAGGTTGCCAAAGAAAACCTTTTCCGTTAACAATAGTGGCAAACAGAACAATAAGCCAACATCGAATACAAAACGACTTGAATTTACCCCGAGGGCGGGTTATTGGCTACTAGGGTAAAAGCACTGGCTGGAGTATTGTTTTCATAATGTCAAAGTGGCTACTCGTGCAAATATTGGCAATGTTATACACGGTTCAACCAAATTCAATCACTTTGATTGAAAGGCATAGAAATTAAAGTTACCTATAGTTTAATATTAATAAAAAAACCGGCCAAGTGCGTGTCGGACCACGCACAATGAAGGGTTCCGTAGTTGAAAAGAATTTATCGCAAAGACAAACTTAACGTTGTGTTGAAAAACATGTTCTCCTCCCATACACATATACGTCACGGACAATTGTCCAACTGCATATTTAAGTTTGTATTCGCAAAAAACTATTCATAAAAATAACATCACGCCTTGTTTCCCCGAAGGCTTGGGCAGAGGTGTACCTATACACCCACATTTTGCCAGAAAAAAAAACTAAAAGCTATTTTTTTATGTGATAAAACTACAAATAATCAATTTTCGGACTTTTTCCTTTATTTGTGCTGTGAGACCTTCCTTCTTACCAAACATGATTCTATGTCAACGGGAAGTACCCTATAGGTTTTGATTTACTTGCGAGTATCAAAATATGTCGCATAAATGGCCGTATTTTTTATTGCGTTGATTTAGAAGCTTGATTTTTTTAGAGCTCTATGGATCAGGGCTTACGTATTTAATATTAATTTCAACTTGATACCTCCACGCGCTCCTAAGAAAAAGGGCCTTGACAGATGACGACATACTTGAAAGTATTTTTTTATGTGATAAAATTACAAATTACCAATTTGCGGACTTTTTCCACTACTTGTGCTGTAAGACCTTGCTTCTTGCCAAATTTCATGGTTCTAGGTCAACGGGAAGTACCCTATAGGTTTTGATTTACTTGCGAGTATCAAAATATATCGCATAAACGACCGTATTTTTTTATTTCGTTGACTTAGAAGCTTGATTTTTTTACAACTCCAAGGGACCATAGACTTACGTATTTGATATTAATTTCAACTTGATACCTCCACGCATTCCTGAGAAAAAGGGTCTTGACTGACAGACAGACGGACAACGAAGTTATCCTATAAGGGTTCCGTTTTTTCCTTTTGAGGTACGGAACCCTAAAAATAATATTATATTAATTAAATTAATTATTTTCTCTTTGGTTTTTTTACACTATTCAATTTTGTTGCTTCATCCTAATTGTCTATTAAAAAGTTCCCTTAAAAAAATCATAGAATTATTCGTAATCAAGGGAAATGACAGCAGTGGTGGCCCAGCAGTAAGGCCGGCTGACTTACGTGTCGTACGTAACTCGTAGGTCGTGGGTTCGAACCCAGACAGACAGCCACATTACTTTATGTAATTTATTGCAACACCACTGCTCTCAAAACAGTGACGGAAAACATCGTGAGGAAAATGTCATAGAATAAAAAATTCGAAGACCATTGCGGGTTGGTGGGTGTCACAAATTCACATGGAATTTGTGACACCCACCAAACCCGCAATGGTCTCGCGTGGTGTATTAGATACGGTCCACTCCCTCCACAGAGAGGAGGCCTGGGTCCCAGCAGTGATAAAATTATAGCGTGATTATGCTATGTAAACGGCCAGCATTGAACTATTCAACACATACCTGGCTAATTTCAGGATGCCGATGTTTCATTTGCATTTGAGTAGGTACTGAACTAAAGGTAATTGGCGTACTGAAATGCAAATTAAACGGCGGTGGGTATGTTCTCATTTGTGCTCATATTGTTTGGAAACAATTTTCATGGCTGATTAACACTTTCAGCTGAGCATCTGGGAATTCAAATGTTTTTTGCGCGGCACACTATTTTCTTATACAAAATATATGACGATTAGTGACGTTCTGGTTTTTCATACAAGCAAAGATAATATGAAATGTGACACAACACAACACTACACGTCGACGTTGTGAATGTATGCGTAATTAGAATGTATGTGTTTGAGTAGCCTCAAAAAGTGTACAACAAAACTAACGTGGAGTGGCGCAAAATCCGAAAATTTAAAGTGATACGGCGCGATGACGTAGCTTGAAGGAATTGGTATAGGCCGCAGCCGTTTATACACGTTCTT
Organism: Cosmia trapezina; assembly: GCA_905163495.3. Taxonomy (NCBI): domain Eukaryota; kingdom Metazoa; phylum Arthropoda; class Insecta; order Lepidoptera; family Noctuidae; genus Cosmia; species Cosmia trapezina. Next base: position 23,125,367 of record LR991037.1, read on the forward strand.
TAAAGAAAGACATATTTTTTGCTGACGTGATTAAACGTTGTGTCAAATAGCGTTTATCAAATTTTACGTATTATCTATTATAACGTCGCTCCGCTCAAAGTGTTAAAACGCCAAATTGTTGTGAACATTAATGTGGCTCTTGAAAAATAATCGAAGGAGTGTATTTCCGGAAGTGAGTAGGTATTAGAGGTACAAATATTTGGCCAAAGGAGTCAATTGGTTGTAATGACCATCAATATGCCTATGTCGCGATGTTAGTTAGGCAACTTAGGTTTTTGAACAACCTATTTTATGGAGCCAACTAGCAGGTCTTCACATTTCCTATGGTTACAAATCACAAACAAATCTTATTTCACGATTTAGACCTAGAACATCAGAGACGTACCAAAGCAACACGTCGGCCATTTGCATTAATTTGTGTCAATTTTAGTTCCTGAGACGCTCGAGCGGAGCGCTTTGAATTGGCACAAAAATCAACAGTATTTTTTTAACCGACTTAAAAAAAACGAGGAGGTTCTCATTTCGGTTGTATGTTTTTCTTTTTTTGTATGTTTGTTACCTCAGTACTTTATGAACCGATTCGGAAAATTATTTTTTTATTTGAAAGGGTATACTTCCAGATTGGTCCCATTTTTATCAAAATCCAGTTCTGATGATGGGATCCATGAGGAATCGAGGGAACTCCTCAAATATTATAGGCATACATATACCTCTTTCGGTATTTTCATCAACAAATCAGGCGTTTGCATTCAGAAAGTATCATGTGGTGAAGTGGAACTGATGAAGAAGACCACAGAAAGCCACGGGAACTCCTCAACGAAGATAAGTATTTCACGGGTGGCGATAAGATATCTCGATTAATAGTTAAGCGACTATGACGAAGCTTTAAATAAATGGTTCTGATGAAAATGGTACCATCGAACCGATCTGATGAAGAAGCCGGAAGGTAGGCATCGGAACTCAGTAATAAAACAATGTATCCTTGCCGTGTTTGGGCTTATTGGAATCGTCATAATGTGCACTCTGGCTATAAATGATTCAAATTGCGCTAGGTACTTGAGTTGTATGTTATTTGTGGCCTTGATTGTCAGAAGGCAGATTTCGTAGCCTCGTTATCTCTGTCAACTAAAACTACGCCTACCAAACTTCTGACACGACTTAGCGCGACGTATTTGCTTTTTGCAAAGTTTTTATTTGAAATGGTATACTCCTGAGATGGTCGCATAAAAATATCTTCAAGTTCTGATGAGTGGCTTTTGAGTTAGCTTCAATGATTCAATACGTATTTTTCCCATGTAGTCTATGTGGATGATGCTCTAATTTATTTTGCAGAGTGGTGTTCAGATTTGTGTGGGGTAGGCACCACTAAAAAGTGAAAAATATTTTTTTTTTACAAAAAAAAATAACCGACTCCCAAAAAAACACTACAAAGTGAAAAATAACTTTAATTTCGGAAGTCGGTGGCAAAAAAAAAACGAAAGTAAATAAAAAACCAAAGACACCGACTTATTTTTCACTTTGTATTGTTTTTTTGGGAGTCGGTTATTTTTTGTAGTATAAGTGTTTAGTCCAGCGTACTTGTATACAGGGTGGCCGGAACATTGACGTCCAAAAATAAAATTTCGGTCCCTCGTATCGTGGGGTATTCGAATCACCCCCATGTATGTTCCGCGACTTTTCATAGTTTTCGAGTTATGAATTTTTTTCTGAATGTTTGAAAATTTTCGACCTGACCAACCTAAAAAAATTCAAAAAAAAAAAGTAGAGGGTTTTATCGAGTTTCTTTTTTTGCAACTGAATTTTCATAAGTAGTACTTTTATGCATAAAATAATCAGCTTCGTAACTGTGATGAAAGTTATGAAAATGTTGATCTAAAGTGAAAAATTTACGTTCGGTAAATTATGACTCAAATTTTCAACTTTAAATTAAAAATCTTAACAGGTGACTTCATAATTCCTAAGTAGGCTTCAAGAATGCGCCGGACTCTCAGCTTTCATAATCATAAAAAAAATGAAGTACTTAATAGGGCTACTTTGTTTAAAATCGGCCTTCAAAGACAGCGAGGTGGAAAAATTCTTAAAATTACCCATCTGAGTAATTTTTTTTTTTTTGGCTATTTTCTCGTTCCTAAGGTTAATTAATGATAAGAATACTGAAAACTAACCAACAAATAGTTTCAGAGTTGGGTAAGAAAAGTTTTACGTAAAAGTGGTTTTGAATAAAACACAGATGATAATGTGAAAAAAGTACTTAATTTATTTTTAACATTTACAAAAGGTTTTCAAAGTGGCCACCACCAGCAGCAATACACATTCTACACCTACGTAAGAAATTGTTGGCAATCGTCTAAAAGCGTCTCTGTTCTCTCTCACAACACGTTCAGCTTCTGCAATCAACTGCCTCAGCTCTTGTTCACTTGAACAGTCTCGGGCGTATGCTATTTCCTTGTAATAGCCCCAAATAAAGAAATCGATGGGGTTGAGATCAGGTGAGCGTGGAGGCCACCTAATTGGTCCGCTGCGTCCGATCCATCTGTTGGGGTATGTTTCATCTAAGTAATTTCGGACCTGGGTTGCATAGTGACACGGGGCGCCGTCATTTTGCAACACCATGGTTCGTCTGAGTTCGAGATTCACATCTGCCAGCAACAATGGAAATTCATTTTCCAAAAAGTTTTTGTATGTTTCTCCATCAAGTCTGGACGGCAGTTCAAACGGACCAATTAGTTCGCCATTGAGGATACCAGACCACAAGTTAACGCTGAAGCGATGTTGAAATGTCGAAGCTCTCACTTCGAGTGGATTGTTATTGCAGGTAAAAGAGTTGCACCCTCGTTTACAACCCATAGTCCACGAGAACGGATCGCGCAAAATTCATTAAACTAACATTTAAAAAAATCTCCGTGTTTAAATCTTAGCTTTCCTGCAGTCATTTTTGGTTAGCAAACTAAATAACCTTAGGAGCGAGAAAATGGAAAAAAAAAATATTAATCAGATAGCTAATTTTAAGAATTTTCCACCTCGCAGTCATTGAAGGCCGATTAAGGCCAAAGTTAGCCCCATTAAGTCCTACGTTTTTTAATGATTATGAAAGCTGAGAGTCTGGCGCATTCTTGAAGCCTACTTGAGAACCATGAAGTCACCTGTTTAGATTTTTAATTTGAAGTTGAAAATTTAAGTCATAATTTACCGAACGTAAATTTTTCACTTTAGATCAACATTTTCATAACTTTCATCACAGTTACGAAGCTGATTATTTTATGCATAAAAGTACTACTTATGAAAATTCAGTTGCAAAAAAAGAAACTCGATAAAACCCTCTACTTTTTTTTTTTGAATTTTTTTAGGTTGGTCAGGTCGAAAATTTTCAAACATTCAGAAAAAAATTCATAACTCGAAAACTATGAAAAGTCGCGGAACATACATGGGGGTGATTCGAATACCCCACGATACGAGGGACCGAAATTTTATTTTTGGACGTCAATGTTCCGGCCACCCTGTATAAGAGGCAATACTTAGTTACCGAGGCAAGTTACGATGCGATGTTTTCTACCACTGAGAGATTCTTTCGTTTCAGATGTTTTCTGAAACATTCAATGACAATAAATTTGTGAGAATATTGTAAGTTGCTTAAAAAAAGTACCAAATAAACAAAATAACTTCGGTGTCTAAAATACGATAGTACTAGGGCATCACGTCTTAAAGGAGCTGTTTCTTCGAGCTTGTAAGAAGAATGAATTTTAAACGGCTGAGCGACACGGCTCCACGTAGCTCGGAGAGGCTTGTTCCCCTAAGGCTATATTACATAGCTCCTGCCCTAAGCTCCTGCCTTTGAACACAGCTTTGCAACTCAGCCTCTTGTCGAGGTCTCAACTAAACAAATGTTTAATATTAATGATGTGTTTTCCAACTATTAAGGGATTTGTTTCATAAACAATGAGGATTTATTTATGAAGTCGGATTTTGGTAGGCTTGTTGCTAGAGAAACTTGTTTTCCAATTACTTGTACATGTATTATTTATCTACTGACCCGATAATAGAGATAATGCTTACCTACCTACAGATTAAACAAAATATAATATTACCTACTCATAAGAGTCCTATAAAATGTTAATAAAAATTGCTCCTGAATTTCTGGAAAAAAAAATAAGTAGGTACTTGTAACTCGTAACTGCCGCGCACTCGAACCTAAAGACCAGGTACACCGGATGACATGTATTATTTATCTACTGACCCGATAATAGAGATAATGCTTACCTACCTACGGATTAAACAAAATATAAGGGTTGACTTTAGTATCCGGTCGCACGAAAATGGGGGTGACAGTGGTTGAAGGTCGTTCGGGTTGGGTCCCTGATTGTAACGATATCACTCTTAGTAAAAGAGATTGCAAAGAAATTTATACTAATTGTTTATAACCTCAAATTACATAAATTAGTGTAACGAAACGTTAAAATGGGCGATTGACAACCAAATCTGTACCAGTATATTGTCTGTGGTGCAAAATGTCGTGTAAAATTGATAAAACGGAACGTAAAAAGAACTGTGAGTACTTAGTAGAAATTGTGTTCAGTAGGAAGTTAGTGTTTCCCCACTTTATGATTAAAATAGGTCGAATCTGTCCCAAAACCGAATCGGGGCACCCCGACTCCACGTAGTCTTTTGGCTGGCACACTAGAGTGTATTTAAAAATCCGGAGGCGCGGAGGGAGAGCAGCCCCCGCCCGCTGTAACAAAGGTTAGGCACCCGTGCGAGCCGCAGCGGCTGAGGCTGGTCGCCGGAGGCGACCAGTAAGCCGAAGCTGCGGAGGTGAGCTCGGGTGCCTGTCCTTTGTTACGTAAGGGCGAAGGGGCTGCACTTCCCGCAGCGCCGGAGACGTGCAGAAGCAACATTGTGTTGACAAAAGTGTTTTTAGGTTAGGTTACAATAATTTGTTTTTCTCAGGAATGGTGCGTTCTCTTTTCATGGGAGTGGTACCTGGGGGGAGCGAGCAACCACCCTCCCCCCCACCCTCATTTTCGTGCGACCGAATACTAAAGTTTTACCAATAAGTAGGTACTTGTAACTCGTAACTGCCGCGCACTCGAACTGTTGCCTAAAGGCCAGGTACACCGGATGCGTAGCGTGACGTGACGTGCGACGTGACCTGCGCACGCGCGTCCCCGCGCACGTGCGGTGCTGCGAACCCTGTCACAACACACATAACGTCGCTAAATTTAACTAATTGACGTATCTGACATTTGGCCTAAGCCGATAGACGACCGAACTATAGTAGGTAAGTGATTTGATACATTTTCCAAGTCGAATCGATCTGTCTAATAAGCGTATCTGTACCTATGCCTTACGGTCCGCATGATAATTCAAAAATCAAGACCGAAGTATCTATACAGTTTCCTAAAAATAAGTAAAATAGCTTGCCAGTAAAATGTGCTTCAAATCAGTTACGTCACTTAGATTAGCGACGATAATACCGACCTACCTAATAATTCAATAATTTGTTCATTCCTATTTTATTTAGAGGACTCAGTCATGAACTCATGAGTTCTTTTAAAAAGAATCAGTCTTTGAGTTCTTTTTGGCAGGACTCAAGTCTTTTTACAAAAGACTCGAAGTTTTGAAGGACTTGGAGCTCTAAGTTTTACTTATGACTCGAGTCTTCAAAAATAGCTCAAGTTTTATTAAGGCGATCCCCCGACCAAAACCTTGCGATAGGGCGTTATTCAGAGGCTATTAACTGATTAATTAAGAGTAATAAATTATATCTAAAAGCACTAATGTTCGATATTCTATTATCACATTGTAAGTTTTCTTTTGTTTTTATGTGAAATAAATACATTCAAAATCTCCTTGTAAAAAAGTGTCTAAAATTATTGATTCCATGCATCTCTTGCTAAAGGTGACGTTCTAATCATTTGAGGATTACACTAATGGATAGATAATTTAAAAATCTAAATTATCCAAGTTTTATTTTTTTTTTAAAGTTCGCTATTCTTTTTTTATTTAAATAATTCCAGAAAAAATGAGAATTTTTTGATGAAGGGGCGTGTGGAGGGAGCGGGACAGAGCGAGGCTGAGCGGCGGGACAGAGAAGGACCGAACGCTCAAGGTCGTTTGGTCGGGGTATGGCCTTAAATAAGACTCCAAGACTCGAGTTTCTTACAACACCAGGTGCAGCACAATGCACATCATGTCACGCAGGTAGCTGCTGCACGCGCGTGCGAGCCACCTTGTCAGCAGCCATATTGAGTGTTCGACAATAGCAGTTCTTCTGATGAAGAAGCGTTATTGTTGTTACTATGCCAAGAATCTTCTCATGCTACAAAGACTTTGGGTCCATTATATTAATAGAATAGAAGAGAAGAATGCAATGAATATTAGAGCTTGAGTCTTATGAAGACCGTTTTTATTGGTATTTTCACATGTCATGGAGCTCTTTTGAGGAGTTACGTGATTTAGTGAAACTCTGTAAATTGGACACCAACTACAGGAAGGCTATAGGAACCATATAAAGATTGGTGATTTGTTTAAGGTTTGTTTATTACAATCAGTCTTCAATCACAGATATGTAATTAACGAGCTATTAGCACACTTATGCTACCACACTATATTACTATGACTTTAAGTTTTCTTACAAATTAACACTGCACATGTAACTTTAACTTTCACTTACTTACCAAAAAAATCTTTAACATTAATCATATCATAACCAACCAATTTTTAATATTTTTTTTAATATAAATATAATCAACTCTTTAGCTATCTAGTAAAGAGAGACTTCTTCGATGGTAGACTGTCCCGGTTGTGAATAATAGGTTGTTGTACTTGTACGTCTGACATTGAAGCTAATACAGGGTGTAAGTGTAAACAGTGACAATCTTTTAAGGTGTCATTGTACTCATCATTATGAACAACTTTTACTATGGGACCATACCTGAAATCGCGAAGGAAAACTCAGCTGTTCGTACATTTATGTTTAACAGCTGATTTTTTTTTCACGATTTCAGGTTTGATCCCATAGTAAAAGTTGTTCATAATGATGACTACAATGACTCCTTAAAATATTGCCACTGTTTACACTTACACCCTGTCTAATAAGGCTGTGTTGATTCATCAGAAATTGTTGTGCATGCGAGTGAAAATTAGACCAATTGTGACTGTGGGTATTCATTAATTTGAGTAAGTATCGCTATCTAATTCAGTTATTTCCGCCTCAGAGAAAAGTTTTGCCAGATTAACTTTTAATTCAGCTTGGGTTCTTCGTGATAACTTTTTGAATGTTTTTGCATAACTTGCGAATAAATGGTCCACGTCGTCATATTCATGTCTTTTCCTATTTTTGTTGTGCAGATATTCTAGAATCTTGTCTGTCCTCTCCTCGGAAGACAGGTTGGTTGAAATGGTTCTTTTTTTAGTAGATCTTTCTGCTGAAGGTGGCAATGATTGTTTGTTGGCGTTCGTGGAATTAGACAGTGGTAATTGTATGGAAGATGCAGTATGGGGTGTCCCTGGCAATGGAGGTGTTTCTGCGTAGGAAGGTGATGGTTGTGAAGAAAATGGTCGTAATGAAGATACTTTGGTGTGCATGGAATTAGATAGTGGTAATTGTATGGAAGATGCAGTACTAGGTGTCCCTGGCGATGGAGCTGTCACCGCGTAGAAAGGTCCTGGTTGTGGAGACAATGGTGGTAATGATGACGAAACTTTTCGTGAGATTCGTGACTCTGGCGATTGAGATCCAGCATCCTGCGGTGCTGTTATGTTGGTGCTCGTAGGCCTTAGTTCTAACGTGCCATCTAAAAATGCCATTTGAGCGCTCCACGTATAATTATGATATTGTCTACCGGAGCCGGTTTTCCCTGCTTTTTTGTTTTTATATCGGACGTATCCGTCTCGGAGTGTTCGCCATATTTCTTTTGCTTTGTTACCTGAAATTATTAAGGTTACTTAATTAAATATTATGCTATGTAACCAATGACCACAGTGACGTCACAACTATAAGAAGGGACTCTATGCTATGACTATTATAACCACGATTATAACTTTATAGTCTCGAATGATTATTTTACCCTCTTTTCAGATATATATACGAACTGGAGACTCATTTGTGACTCATTTTCGCTTCGACTAGGACGAAGCACTAGTTAGCGCAATCCTCGAAGACGCACCCCACTCTTCTTCCTAATCGCTTACAGTACAGTATGGAACATTGTACAAGTGTACGCACTAATTACGCATACCTATAGTGGCAATTAGTGTGTATCGACAAAACTAAAACACTAGCGGAATGGTGCACACTTGCACTGTAAGCGGTTAGGAAGAAGAGTGGGCGCGTCTTCGTGGATTGCGCTAACTACTGCTATTATTGAAGAAGTATTAAAAGCAATTTGGAATGTTTTACAACCTCTATATATGCCCAATCCTACGGAAGTAACTTGCAGAGAATTTGAATTGGGGTATCGAGAAATATGGAACTTCCCAAACTGTGTTGGCAGCAACGATGGGAAGCATGTAAAGATAAAATGCCTTAACAACAGTGCGTCTGACTATTTTTGCTACAAAAGTCACTTTTCTATAATTATAATAGTTTTACTCGCAATTGCCGATCAATTTAAATAAATAATATATTATAGAAAAGAATATGCTTATTACAAAGATTTTACCCGCCAAGGTTTCAGTTTTTCACATGCCAGTTGAAGCATATTCTTGCATCTGCTATAACTTTATTATAATATTTATAAGTACTTAGATAACTAGTTTTTAAAATGCAAGTCTTTTATTAATAAAGATCTTGTCCACGGTTAGCCAGATCACCCTAACAAACTTCGAGCAACCCTTTATAATGGTTTATGTAGGTAGTTATGGCCGACATAGCGATAGTAACATTTTTGAACATTCAGTTTATCGGCACTATCTAGATTCTAGAGGGAAAAACGTTATTGCCTAAACCACTGCCTGGCACTAATGAGCCAATCTCTCACGTTTTGATTGGCCATGAAGCAGCCAATAGCTCTATATATCTGCACGTGATCCCAGAAAACGAACATACAAGCCGACTTTCGCACAAACGTAAAAATATCGCGGCGGGATTTTATCGCGCATTGGATTTTCAATTCCAGGTGTTGAGCCGAGCTTCGAGAATCCAACCTAACAAAAATCAAACCTAAAAAACACACTGTTGGATTTTCAACTCTCGGCGCTAAGCAGAGCGTTGAAAATCCAGTGCGCGAAAAAAAAATCGCTGCGATATTTTTACGTCCGTGCGAACGTCGGCTTACAGAATGTGCTGTGCGCAATGTACATACCTATAGTCGGAAATACGTTCGGAATTCTAACAGAAAAATGGAGAATAATTCATCGGCCTATGGAATGTAATGTTAAAAAAGCTGTTCATGTTACAAAAGCTGTTTGCTGTTTACATAATTATGTAAGAATCAAGAATGGCACCATGACGCAAGGGATTCCTGATGATGCAGCGACTAGGACTCACAGTCAAGAATCTAGTAGTTCTGAGAGTGCTTTAGCAAACTTCAGACGTACTAACGCAAGATCATCCAATGCAATAAACATTAGAGAAATAATACAGTTTGATACAAATGTCCACGTGTATCCAACGAATTCATTATTTTACCTACTTACTAAATTACTTATAAAAATAAAAACAATAATTTAAACTTACCGTCTATTTCCAGCGTTGTCCCGATTCTCTCCCATAATAATAATTTATAACTTTTATTTCTGTACTTTTTATGTTTGGTGTTGTAGAGACACTCATATTTGCGAACTATTTCTATGAGTTTTTCCTTTATAATTGTCTCCATTGCGAAAAAAACACTCGTAAACTGTATTCTGTTTGTAAATAAACTACAACCTGCCGTGCGTACGCGCGTGCAGCAATGACTGATGCTTTTGCGTGCGTGCCCGGTCTGGCATCCAACAGGGAGCGCCATATAATACAACGTCATCTGCTTCTGCAGGCGCGTGTGCGACGTTGCCGTTCCGATACACACGCGCGCTGTCTCGGTTTGTGAGTACTTGAGTAGATGCGGCTCTGCGTGCGTGGGTCACGCACGTGCACACGTCACGCATCTGGGCTCCAAGTCTGCTATTTTTTTAAAAATTCGTCATTCCAACACGATCCCATTGTCACTGCATTGTCATTTTACTAAAAGTTCGTAATCTGCTAAATTCATAATTTCTTACAATAAAGTATCAGTGGTTGACCATTGGAAAGTCATAATGACGCCATTATGACACCATTATATTAGTAGATTACCAAACTTGTCAAAATCAACAATTATGAAATCAATGATAGACCATTCTGACACTATTGTAATAGCAGAATTGAGGCCCAGGGGCTCTACTCCCTTAACACGAAGCCCGTAGTTTCGGCCTTCGTTACGGGCGTTTCCTACTCCGTATCACCTACGGACAGATGATTGGTTCGGGACCCGAATGAAGTATGAATGTCAACACGATACGACAGTTGTCCCTACTCCCGATGTGTTTTTGCCCGTCCGAAAAATTTAACTTTTACACTTGTTTTGATGGATTGTTATGTCCGACGGATGGACGAACGGACGGACGGACGGATGGATTGACTTAGGGAGTAGGCCCCCAGGTCTGGCATCTGTCTTACAGTTTCATACATTACAACTGGTGCGTGCACGCGTCACGTCACGCCACGCATCGGTGTGCAATACTGAGATTTCGAAGCGCGTCGATTCGTTTTCTATGAACTATTTATTACCTATTATGGATGATGCGCCAGAGTAAATTTCAAAATTTCTTACGTTCTGTGCAATTTGTAGGTCAGTGTGAGCTTGTATGTTGATTAAAATATGATTCGCGGCCGTAGCTAATATGGCTTTACAGAATTATAATCATTAGAATCAGCAATACAACTCCATAAGTTAGCATTTACCTCAAATATAGCAATTTCATGAAATCATGAGGTTTGAGGTAAATGCTAACTTATGGAGTTGTATTGCTGATTCTAATGGTTATGATTCTGTAAAGCCATATTAGCTACGACCGCGAATCATATTTTAATCAACATACAAGCTCACACTGACTTACAAATTGCAAAAAACGTAAGAAATTTTGAGTTTCGGGGGCTAGCCTGGCGCTTTCTGTGCTATTAATAGTTCATATCTAGTAGTTCGTATCGTTGAACTACTTGATATGAACTATTGCTGTATTTAAAAGAACACTAATAGTGTTTCCACTTCGTCATTTAGTTATTTTAGTGATATTTATTTTAGAAGTATGTATGTATTTAAGTATTTATGTATTGTATTTTTTGTTCTTTTTAGGGTTCCATACCTCAAAAGGAAAAAACGGAACCCTTATAGGATCACTCGTGTGTCTGTCTGTCCGTCTGGTACAGCCAATTTTCTCAGAATCGAATGGACTGATTAAGTTGAAATTTGGTACACATATGGCTTTCTGTAACCCAAACACGTACGGGTAAAGTAAATATATGAATTTTGAATATGAGGGTCAATTTTGGGGGGGAAATAAGAAAATTAAAAAAAAAAGTTTTGCAAACTGTACCGTGTGACATATCAAATGAAAGGGCTTAATAAGAGAGTCTCAAATATTTTTTTTTTATAATTTTAAAATAAACCTTTTTAAAGTTATTTAAGAAAATAGATGAAAATTGACCATTGTCCTTATCTCCGAAACTACTGAGCCTAAAATTTTGAAAAAAATATAGAAAAAGTTCTTTACCTGTAGATTACAGGAAAACCTATATAAGAAGTTTGTGGTCTTAAAATAACATAGAACTTAATCTCTCAATATTGTGAGTACAAACTTACATTTTACTGTTGGAAATTGGAATGTATGGGAGAACATGTTTGTCAACTATAATGTTAAGTTTGTTCTTGGGATAATTAATTTAATCCCAACTACGGAACCTTTCATTGTGCGTAGTCCGACACGCACTTGTCCGGTTTTATAATTTTGCTCGTTTTTGCTCGATATTGATAACGGCAACAAAACGTAAACGCTTGAAATATTCACAGAATATTTAGTTATAAATAATTAAATTAAAATAAAACAAATATTTAAGGGGGTCTCCCATACAACAAACGTGATTTTTTTGCCGTTTTTATTTAAATAATGGTACGGAACCGATCGTGCGCGAGTCCGACTCGCACTTGGCCGGTTTTTATTCAGTCGGTTGAATTTCAATACACCTGCGTTTCACAAACGATGCAGGTGACGTGAATTTGTTCCGCATTTTACGGCTGAAAACGTTCTGTTTGTTGGTTATTTTTTCAAAGCGGCGCGGCGCGGCGGCGCGATGCACATTAACGGATCGTTTGATCAACTGTGTTTATTTTCTTCTAGTACATGTTACATGGACTCTGTTTTATGCAAGTTTTCAGGGCCTGCGATACCAAAATTCTATGGATTTTAATGCTTGTTTTTACGGTTCCATACCAAAATGGTAAAAAAGGAACCCTTATGGTGTGACTCAGTCTGTCTGTCTGTCACAGCTGGATATCTCAAGAACTACTAATGCTATCAACTTGAAATTTGGAACAGTTTTAGATGACATATACCCAACTATTTTGCAAATAAGAAAGAAATAAAAATATTTATATTTTTTTGCAACAGGTACTGAAAGGGGGTCTTAAAAATTCAAAGTGGGGCTACTAGGGCATGTGGGGTATCATATGAAAGAGCGTTGTTTGCACGTTCTCAAACATTTTTTTTTTTAGCCCGCATAGTTTTCGACTTTTGATGAAAAATATAAAAAAATACCGTTCCCCCCCCCTTATCTCCGAAGTTTGCAAAGTGAAAAATCTGAAATTATTCTATGTGATAGAAGTTTATGTAAAGATTACAGGAAAAATAAAAATATGTCTCTAAATAGCACACTTTTTCAGAAATCATCAACAAAAATTACATATAAATTATGGTACGCAACCCTCGGTGCGCGAGTCCGACTCGCTCTTGACCGGTTTTTTTTCTCTTTTCAGCTATGTGTTTTTGCAGGCGGGTTTTTTGTTTATTCAAATAATTTGTTCATATTGCTCAGGAGAGTTTTTTGTTTATTCAAATAATTTGTTCACATTTTTTCCAATGTCACAACTTCAAAAGCTCACAGGATAAATTCGATAAGCCGGTTTGCTTTCCACTTAATCGGGTTATACCGCTCAGCCATTCCATCGTTATATCAGCTTTACTAAGCTGCTGCACGTGTCGCTTGGAGCTCTCAGGACACGTGCCCACTATTTACCAGGAGAGCAAACTTCAGGCGAAATAGTCTATACTTACCATTAGGTATAGTGTCGCCACTGAAGAAAGTTCCAACAGCGCCAGTACGTATTTGGAAGTTGGAAATAAATACTTCAATTGGGAGTGGATAGCACGATCCTTTATTTTTCTCTAGAGAAAAATTTAATTAACTGCGGAAAACCTCAAGCGGCGGAAGTATAATAACCTTATCGGTAATTATATTTTTGAGCCGTTTGGGGTTGAAACCCTTGGGCCGTGGGGTCCGAGTGCTCATAGTTTGTTTAAGGAAATCTCCAAACGGCATGTTGACTCTTCCCGTGACCCAAGGGCTGGCTTTTACCTTGGCCAGAGGATTAGCATTGCCATACAACGTGGTAATGCGCCAGTCTCTTGGGTACTTTACCAGTCGACAGCGATGCGGAGGAATTCTTCGACGCCATATTTTAGTTTTTTATTAGTTTTAGTTTAAGATATTATATTTTTAAGTAATTTTAGCTTATTTTTAAAATTATTAAAATAAAACATCAACTGTATGTAGGTACTTAGGTTTTTTAATTTATACTTTAACATACCACTGAATGATGAAAAGTCATTCACTGCAATACCTTCTCCGAGCATCACCTACATTATACAATCTTATGCATCATAAGGTTAAACATTATAACAACCAAGCAACAACAGTCCAAACGGACTGGACTACTATCTTCCTAAAGCTTAATTTAAGTTGAAAGGCAAATAACCGTGTTCGTTTCCACAGCGCGGCCATGGTGTTAAGAAAAAAAAAACTATGCCAACATTTTGTAACAATTTGTAAAAGTTGACTCCCAAAACCACAAATTTGTCAAAGCTATGGTTAAAAAGTTAGAAGGGTTTGAACGTGGCCGCGCCATCGAAACGCGGAGAACCGCGCGGCCACGGAGATCTCAGAAACTAAGCGTTGCACAGACCTGAAATTTTGGTAAATATCAGATTCAATTTGTAAACAATTTGTAAAAATATAGAAAAAAATCCTAGGTTAATATTTTAGGAGCTGTGAGACTAAAACCCCGTGGCCGCGCCATCGAAACGGTGACAAAAACGTGATAGCCGATATCTCGCTGAAAAAGCATCGCAGACGTCTAGAGTTTTTTGTAAAACCTAGATTTGAATTTGTCAAAACTTACAAAAATGCAACAAAAAATACTAGGTTAATATTTTAGGAGCTGTGAGACTAAAACCCCGTGGCCGCGCCATCGAAACGGTGACAAAAACGTTATCACCGATATCTCGCTGAAAAAGCATCGCAGAGGTCTGAAGTTTTTTGTAAAACTTAGATTTGAATTTGTCAAAATTTGTAAAAATATAACAAAAATCCTAGATTTATATTTCAGGAGCCGCGCCATTGAAACGGTGAAAAACACGTTACCGCCGATATCTCACTGAAAAAGCATCGCAGAGGTCTGAAGTTTTTTGTAAAACCTAGATTTGAATTTGTCTAAATTTGTAAAAATATAACAAAAATCCTGGATTTATATTTCAGGAGCCGCGCCATTGAAACGGTGAAAAACACGTTATCGCCAATATCTCACTGAAAAAGCATCGCAGAGGTCTGAAGTTTTTTGTAAAACCTAGATTTCAATTTGTCTAAATTCGTAAAAATACAACAAAAATCCTAGGTTTATATTTCAGGAGCTGTAAGACTAGAACCCCATGGCCGCGCCATTCAAACGGTGAAAAATATGTTATCGCCGATATCTCGCTGAAAAAGCATCGCAGCTAGACGTCTGTTTTTCAACCTTTCTATGGCGCGGGTCCTGAAATATAAACCTAGGATTTTTTGTTGTATTTTTACAAGTTTTGACAAATTCAAATCTAGGTTTTACAAAAAACTTCAGACTTCTGCGATGCTTTTTCAGCGAGATATCGGCGATAATATATTTTTCACCGTTTGAGTGGCGCGGCCATGGGGTTCTAGTCTTACAGCTCCTGAAATATAAACCTAGGATTTTTTGTTGTATTTTTACAAATTTTGACAAATTCAAATCTAGGTTTTACAAAAAACTGCAGACCTCTGCGATGCTTTTTCAGCGAGATATCGGTGATAACGTTTTTGTCACCGTTTCGATGGCGCGGCCACGGGGTTTTAGTCTCACAGCTCCTAAAATATTAACCTAGTATTTTTTGTTGCATTTTTGTAAGTTTTGAAAAATTCAAATCTGGGTTTTACGATTTTTTGTTGTATTTTTACAAGTTTTGACAAATTCAAATCTAGGTTTTACAAAAAACTGCAGACCTCTGCGATGCTTTTTCAGCGAGATATCGGTGATAACGTTTTTGTCACCGTTTCGATGGCGCGGCCACGGGGTTAGTCTCACAGCTCCTAAAATATTAACCTAGTATTTTTTGTTGCATTTTTGTAAGTTTTGACAAATTCAAATCTGGGTTTTACAAAAAACTCTAGACGTCTGCGATGCTCTTTCAGCGAGATATCGGCTATCACGTTTTTGTCACCGTTTCGATGGCACGGCCACTGGGTTTTAGTCTCACAGCTCCTAAAATATTAACCTAGGATTTTTTTCTATATTTTTACAAATTGTTTACAAATTGAATCTGTTATTTACCAAAATTTCAGGTCTGTGCAACGCTTAGTTTCTGAGATCTCCGTGGCCGCGCGGTTCTCCGCGTTTCGATGGCGCGGCCACGTTCAAACCTTTCTAACTTTTTAACCATAGCTTTGACAAATTTGTGGTTTTGCGAGTCAACTTTTACAAATTGTTACAAAATGTTGGCTTAGTTTTTTTTTTTTAACGCCATGGCCGCGCGGTTGAAACGAACATAAATAACCGGCACCATCCAAACAAAATTTATGTACAATATTCAGCACGATACGAGCAAGTTAGTTGCCGTTCAAAACTGGATAGTAAACATAACAACATACAATAAAATTGCGCGTAGGTAAAATAAAATCGCACGCATTATAATTGCATTCTTCTGGCATGAAAATTTTTCTATCATTCAAACATGAGCGAACGAAACAAGACGTTCAATAAAATTTAATGAAATATTTGGCAGCCCAAATAAGTACACCCTAATACTAGAATCAATTGTATAAGGACCTGCAACTCTGTGTGTAGACGATTCAAAACTTGCATGCAATTATTGCATGCCATTTTATGGAATCGCACGCGTGTAAACACTTGCATGCAATTCTTTAATGGCAATAAAATTGTACTTACGTGCTTAATGGCATACGATTGCTCTTGAACGTTCCAGAAACTTGTACCGTGTATTCAGGACATTCAGGACCAAAAAACATAAAACATTCAAAATGGATTTCCAAAAAAAGAGTTGGTAACTATAAAAATCCAATATTGAAAATTCACTAAAAGCTGCGATAAACACGCGTGTAAAAGCCAGAGGCGTTTTAGCATTTTTGTAGCATATCGCAAACAGCATCACCTGTATGAATTATTTGAGCAAAGGAAGCCGTTTCATTTCGTGAACGCCAAGTTTTATTGAAAAAATTCACACGAATGTGACTCTGGGGACCGATCGTGGAGGATAGATCGTGCTGGGCGACTGTGATGGGCACTTGGTGATGAGATTATAAATATTTCGGTGAGAACCTAAGTGCTTGTTAGTGTGGCGGCATCTACATCGCCACATATGAACTACGCATCAATGACATGACGTCACGCAAAACCTGCATCGCGCAATTAGAGTTTACCACGCGATTAGCATATATACAACGTCCCGACATCAACCGTCGGGCAGTAGCCCACCAGACACAACACCCGTCTGGTCGGAGGATCCTCCCTTTTCTATGGAACTCCGCTTCTTTGGTGATCACTCACACAAATACAAAGCTCAGCTTAGGCCTCGCGGACTGTAACATGTTATGTAGAATACTTAAATATATTTAGTTTTATAGTAAAATGGTTTGTCAAAAGGAGAGACAGTCAAGGTGGTTGTAGAAATATCTACTTAGTTATT
This sequence comes from Cosmia trapezina, assembly GCA_905163495.3. NCBI lineage: Eukaryota > Metazoa > Arthropoda > Insecta > Lepidoptera > Noctuidae > Cosmia > Cosmia trapezina. Next base: position 23,142,587 of record LR991037.1, read on the forward strand.
ATATAAAGCCGGATTTACATTATGAAATTAGATGCGCAAACTTAGTTTCACGGGTAAATAATTAATTATTTACAATTGAAACTATCAATAAATCCGGCTTTACAAAGCTTACGCTCATGTTCAGAAGTTTAAGTTTACAAAATGTAGGTACGTACTTAAAAACTCGAGGATACAGCTCGTAAACTACGACCTCAGACTAAATAGAAAACCCAGACAAAGCGCTGCGAACAATACAGTGAAGCATGCGCAAAACTACACCTCGCTCTGTGCATACACCCTCACACGCACACTCTTACACCAAACTACAATTAAACTACACCTCACGCGGCCTCACGTCACTGTTGACAGCGCTATGTTTTGACTTTTTATTTGTGTGACAGAATTTTAGCCACAATTTCCGTCTTATCAAAATATGTTAAGAAGTGAAATAGGAACAAATATCGATAGTAAAGTTAGTTTATCAACTAAAACCAAAAAAACAACACAAAAGGCTGTCGAAAAACACGTTACGAAGATGCGAAAAAGGCTGTATGTTTTATAATATCGTTGCTGTTTTTTACCGGGTTTGTTATTGTAGCAAAGTGTTTGTTATCACGAGGGAACTGAAGCACAAAGCGGAAATAAGATGAAACATGTCAGGATCACTCGAAGTCTCAGTCAGCCAAGTGCAGAAATAATGAGTACGGAATAACACTTCAGCGAATAAACGGATACTTCTAGCAAAATCGTAACGTTGCCGTTGTGAAAAAAAACCTCCTGGTGTTTTATGTTGTTTTAATGCAGTATCGATGCGGAGTAGGTATTTAAGGGAAATAAAATAATGTTTTATTTTTCTTCCAAAAAGTTGAGGAACCTTTTGTTTGTTTGATGAAATTAATTCATTTCCGAAATGAAAAGTATACAATCGTTTATAGTTCCGATTGTTTTTTTGTTCATCTGTTATCTATCCCAATCAAAGATTAAACAATTTTTTTTTATTCAACTCAATTTTAAGTTAATAAACAAATAAGTATTATCTTGATTTATTGAACGATTAAAATGAAAAATAACTGATTAGGTATACCTACTTACCAATGACTAACAAGCAGGCTCTATTCTAATAAAAGTAAGTAAGCATTTTAGAATTCGTTTTCAATTAACTTAAAAACACTGGTTCAACAAAATATAACTTAAACTTATTAAAGTGATTATTTGAACGTTAAGTCTATTTGATTTTTTCCTCTCAGGTACGAAACGATCTTCCCTTGATTAAAACTTTGCCGGGTGTAATAAATTTTTACTGTAAGCAGTTCCAACCAAGTAAGTCTTCGTTTTTGTAAATGTAACTTTATTGTTTCTTTTACAAGATCCAATTTTACTTGTGTGGAGGCCAGAAGAAAATTGCGAGGCTGGGGTATGTGACAAAGTAAAGTGAACTTTATAAAAGAATCACGTGTTGATAATTTTTTTAGGAAAGCCTCCTTCTTCTTATGTTGCTCTGGTTTTCTTCTTTCTTATTGGAAGAATCACAGGATATAATCATAATTATTACATACAATTAATAACTGTTAGGTACCTATACCTATTTAATATCGATCTGTGTTGATAAGTTTGAATAAGATAAATAGACTGTCTCGATAGTCTAGTTGTGGCAAGCGATACTTACTGCTGAGCAGGAGGTCCTGGGTTCATAACCAGGTTGAGTATGCCCGGTTGTGGCTATATGCTCGCAATATTACACTGGATTAAACTAAGTCACAGGAACATACACCTGTTTAGTAGTCAGAGTATTTCAATATTGACTTTGTATTAAGACATAACAAGTGTTACCTACTCATGCATGAAGGATATTGTAATGGGCTTTTGGAGAAAAAGAATTTATTTATTTAAAAAAAAAACAGAACTGAAGAAATGTGGGTGTACTATAGCTACACCTCTGCCTAACCCTTCCGGGAAATACAGGCGTGAAGATATGTTATGTATAGTGACACTTTCCATTCGTCTGTCATGGCCTTTTCTCAACATTTTCTCGTTCAAAGCAGGTCACTCACTAGTTTTTTCATGCAAAATTCTCTATTCTACCTTTTCCTGTGATATATGAGGAAGCATTTGTACCTGTCGCAATATACAATGCCGTCCATGGGCATGTGACCGCCCGTATTTTTCTGAATATTCATGAAAAATTATCGAAAATTAACTTTAAAAGGGGGGTTTATCTTTAATATTTTTCTAAACAGCTTATGAGAGCATTTAGAAATAATAAACGGAATCCAAATCGAGCCAATAATATCGGAGATTTATGGCAAAAACTGTAAAACTACTCAAAAAATTGCCCCCTTTTAAAATTAATTTTCCATAATTTTTCATGAATATTCAGAAAAATACGAGCGGTCACATGCCCATGGGCGCCGTTGTATTTTTGCCTTTTGTAGCCTCGTCAATCTTTTGCCAATGAAAAAGAATGTCTACCTCGTTGCCATTAAAGCGCGGTTCACACTGGTGGAGTAAACAGCGGGCCTAAAACGGCCACATTAAGCTATTCCTCTAACGGCGATTCATTTCCTGAATTCCCAGCAATTTATTATGATTGACGTATTTGACATTAAACTTCAATAAAGCACCATGGACCATGTTACGAATCTCCATACAAAACTGTCAAACAGATGAATTGCGTGCTATGAATTGTACGCAGATAAATTATAAATTGTCAGTTTGTGACCGTTTTACAATTTCAAATAAGATTTATAAAAAAAAATAAAAAAAAAAATAAATAAAATATTTATTACTGTACCAACTACATAGTTTATATATTAGTTTATGATCGGAGCCTCCTTTTAAGCATAATAACGCCTGTGTTAGGAGACTAAGATACTAATAAGATTTATAATAACTATTATCCTATTATGATTCTGCCTAAGTGGCCGTATTATAATCTAGTGGATTTATTCCCAATTCAAACAGTGTAGAATTTTCGGTTATGAGTTACTCTGACGTGTGACAGCCAGATCCTGTAATTGTGTTTGATTAATGTCGACGAGTCATTCCCTCCCATAAGAAGGCGAAGAATTATTGCTCATCATCTAACATAATAAATCGTCATAAAACAAAAGTGGCTATTTCTGGTTTTCGCCTCGTTGATCGACTGAAGCGCGAGCAAAGTCATTTAATTGGATGTCCATCGTAAATATCCTAGGACAATTTGGATACTATAGGCTACCCGGGAACGGGAGGTAAAGAACTTAGGTTGTATGACCATTAATGTAAGGGGATTTAGAATCAGGAGCTTTCTACCCGGAAAAATACTAACGACCTGGCCGGCAGATAACGAATTTAAGTGTCCCCCTCGAAAACAAAACTATAATGGCATGGAGGACGGTGCGGCTTGCTTCAATGTAAAATATCTCTCACCTAGGTGCATACAATGTCACCGTATAATTATGTACTTCGTTAGTTTATAATCTATCGGTTTAATTTCCGTTAGAAATGGTGAACTGCAACAAGCCATTTACAATTTAACGCATTATTTTTCGATAGTTTCTAATCTATCCACGGGAAACCGACTTGTGAACTGCACCCTAATTGCGTAACACGTTATCGATCGGAGTTGGTTTTATTTTAAAACAAATTGTTATTCTATTGCTTCGTATGTTCGAAAAATTTGTCTGCCCGACAACGTAAATAACGCAATTAATGTTGTTGAACTGTCAAAATGAAATCAACTCCGGTTGATAATGTGACGCAATTAGGGTGCTGGTATCAAACTAGCTTGCTACGTAACGCACCTTGCGCTAATACTGAATAGCCTGCCTAGCTGCGAGCAACTTGGAAGTAGCGCTCGCCGGCCGCTACTGCGGCACCGTTCGCGTCCGCTTCGCTCGCTCGGCTCGCTCGTGGTTCACAATTTTTCTACAGTTTATAATACCGATCCAACAGAAATAATACCGATACATTATAAATTAAAGGTTCTCACAATTTTCGGTGACATAAACAAAATATTATAAAACATTTTAAAAGAGTAACTATGGAGTTTCTTGCCCATTCTTATTCTTCTTTAGTCCGGTCAATTTAGACATTCGAAGTTACATAAAGTCCCAACAAGCTGAATTTCTGTGAAATTGTTCAAAACATAATTATAAACAATGTCTAGAAGTTCCCCATCATTACCCTGTAAGGAAAAAATTTTATTCAAGGTCAAAGGTCAAAAAAATGAGTTTTTCGCGATTTTCAGCAAAACGGTAAGTTTTATCATAAAAGTACCTCAGACAAAAATTGTAGATCATAAAATTTTATAAAAAATGTATTAATACTTTTTTTCTTACGAGCCACCGTTTCTGAGATATAACGATTCAAAAAGTTATAAAAGTTGTTATCGTCATAATATGCACACGTTTTCACGCCACCTATGAGGTAGTGTACTTAGCGCGTTTTTTTAACGTGGTTTCCCCAGTAGGCCTACTCCACGGGTCAGTTGTGATCCTGTTTAATGTAAAACTATTGCTTAATAACGGAAATTTTCAAAGATTGGGAAAGATGAAAGCGATGTAAATTAAAAAAAAGTGTTGAAGTTTATTCGTCTTATTCGTAAGTTTCAAATTCTTGTTCTTCTTCTTGTTCTTCTTCTCCTGCTTCTTCTTCATCTTCATTTTGGATGCAAGTAAATTGCGTCAATAGCGATGTATCGCATGATACTTCGCCGGAGTCAAACGAATCCTCCATTGTTTGTGATTCAATATTAGAGCACGACCAGCCTTGACAATTTGTGCATGCCAAAGAACAAGACAGTCCGACTGTTTGCAACCACATTTAGCACTGCATCCCTTTTTGCAGTTGCAAAAAAATAGTGTTCAGCAGTTTTTCCGGCGCAGGTAGAAGTAAAGTTTGAACTGGCTCTAATATATTGTTGACCAACTTCCAACCCCAGTCTGTAGGGTCTAGCTGATAACCAAGCCACACTTGAACTTGGTAATATACTCGAAAAAGATGTTGGTGAGCAGCAACTGAGGTTGGAGGAAGACAAGCTAATTGAACTTGTTTTTTATTTTTAGTATTTTTAACGAAACATGAATATCGATGCTTATCTAAACAGGTAGTTTTTTTAGGAGCTCCGTACATAGAAAAAAGAAAGCGGATGCCGTTGGTAATAACTTCTTGTTGAGTTGAATTACTCTTTTTAAAAACTTCAGCTTCTTTTTTTTTATTTTTTTTAAATATAACAACTACAGATGTATATACGTGGCGTACTCATGTATATTATGACGATAACAACTTTTATAACTTTTTGAATCGTTATATCTCAGAAACGGTGGCTCGTAAGAAAAAAAGTATTGATACATTTTTTATTGATAACTTTATGATCTACAATTTTTGTCTGAGGTACTTTTATGATAAAACTTACCGTTTTGCTGAAAATCGCGAAAAACTCATTTTTTTGACCTTTAACCTTGAATAAAATTTTTTCCTTACAGGGGAATGATGGGGAACTTCTAGACATTGTTTATAATTATATTTTGAACAATTTCACTGAAATTCAGCTTGTTGGGACTTTATGTAACTTCACTCTCATTTTTTGGTCTAAATTGACCGGACTATTTAGGAAACTACCTTTTAGAAGGCGCGCCTAGAATCAATTCGATTTTCTAGTAGGTAAAATGTTGACGTTCAAACATAGTCTAAGCGTTCAATTCGGTCTACTTTCAAATAAATGATTTGTTTTTGACTTTACATCGTATCCTACCAAAAAATGCAGTTCGAGTGTGTTTAAATCAGCAGTGTTTACTAAATTTCAAAATTATATAGCAATTTAAACAATGCTAGTACCTTCATTAAACTGTGCTTACTTGGATTGGATAACCACTTAGTTAGTAGATCACTGCCTTGTCCCCTGGGTGTCTTTTAAGGGACAGGATGATGGACGGGACGGGATTTACCTATATCCTACGTAATTTGTCTCCTGAGATGATTACGACGGTCAGCATAATGTTTAATTTTCGCATGCGTTTCACTTTAAAAAGAGTCGTTTATAAGTAGGTAGAGTTGTTCTAACGGCTGAAACCAATAACCTACTGTCAGTAAAAGATAGATCGCTACTGATGATAGACAATATAATTCTTATCTGTCCTTACGTTCCTTTTGTTCGTTCGTTCGTTCGTGTTCTTTTGTTTTATCTGTCTTAGATTATTGGGACGTTAAAACCATAGATAGATAGAAAACTATAGACAGTCAAAAGCTGATGACGGATAGGTTACTGGGTTCGGCTGTAAGCTGCTACATAAACGACGGTAAAGGCGGTAGTGGGGCGCGTCATTTCAACTTAGACGAGCTCTACATTGTTTTATGTTTCTCTTGTTAGCGTCAGCATCTGTTTCGTTTTCGGGATACATACAGTACGACACAACTTAGATGCAGCATTGGCAAAATACGTAAAACCGATCACGATCCGAACTGAGTGCGCCTTCAACATCATCAATCTTTGTTACTGCTTCAGGCAAAAATGATCTTTACCCATACGCAATAACTTGTAAAGTCATATAACCAAATACATTCGTAAAATTGAAATGAATGAATGCAAATTTTTAAATCTATGCTACATCTAAGTTGCTACTACTGTGGTCTCCATTGTTTTCGTTTTTGTGTAAGTGTGTAACAAATATCATTTGTTTCAGAAGTCCAGAGAAATAAACATGAAGATATAGAGACAGAGGAAGAAGAAAAGTCAAAGAAAATAACGTGTCATATTATTGTTAAGTATCGAACGCTGCCAGTATCTTCGGAACCTTGCCTAAAGGGACTCCTTTTAATAATATATTTTAGTTACTATGGTTTTTAGTTTTAGGTTCTTTGTTCTAGTATATATTTTATTTTTATTTCTGTATAATTGTTATGAAGCGGCTGAAAAAGGTAAAGTATCAAAATACAGGGGTCTAGGCTCCGAATATGATTTTGTCCCATTCGGTGTCAAGACCCTTGGTCCGTGGGGTCCTACCGCTTTAAGGCTTTTTAATGAAATTACGAAAAGGTTAAATAAAAAATAAATAAATAATAATAATTTATTTCATAAACAAGAGGTACAGTCTGTTACAAGTAGGTTGACAACTTAGGAGAATAAACTTAGAACTTAGGAACTTAGGAGGTTGGTCGACGTCACAGGAGACCGACGAGCTGGCAGCTACCTCGGACAAAGTAGTCTAGCTATTCAAAGGGGGAACGCTGCCAGTATCTTCGGAACCTTGCCTAAAGGGACTCCTTTTAATAATATATTTTAGTTACTATGGTTTTTAGTTTTAGGTTCTAGTATAAATTTTATTTTTATTTTTTGATTATGTTTATATTACATAGTGTAATTAATTTGTAAAGTTATGTCATTGTTATGTTAACATAAACTAAATCGTTGCATACATGCAACAACAACATAATTATATTGGATTGTTATTGTGATATTATCGTCAGTTAAGAGGATACATCGCAGCGTGGTTTAGCTGTGTGTGTAAGTGAAATGGCGTTATGGCTGTCTAGTTTGACGCCGGAGATAGAAGACTCTTACGCGCACCGGAACTAAACGCGCTTCGTTTAAATGTAGATTTATGACAAAATGCTATACTTACTTGCTCCATTTTTAGCTTAGTAACTTCTTAAAATATTTAAATACCTTCGATTTAAAGTAAATTGTATTGCACAAAAAGGAACTGCTTACGTACCTATAAAACAGAAAATAGACGGTGAACTTTGGATTTTTTTTTTATATCTTTCAAGTAATCATGTTTCCAAAATCCAAATTATTTAACCATTTACATTTGGTTTAGTAGGAATTTTAAAAACACAAAATTTATCGATATATATCTATCCCCTTAAATCATCTCTCTAAGGGATGCTAAGCACACATTCGATTCGGTAGTATTTGTTGACCAACCAAGCCAACCCGAAGCAATTATTTTATATTCGGCTTTCATTCGCCAAACTTCGTTCGACATCTATCCTCGCTTATTAGTCTTACTTAGTCTCGCTCGCTTACTTTGGCGCACCCCGGCGCAACACGTTTTCTTCTTCCATTCTTCCCTGTCAACCAATACATCCGTTTTTTCTTTGGCCTTCCTCTCCCTCTCCATCAAGCCAAACGATTTCCTTTCAACATTTCTCGTCATTGGCGCCCCTTTCAAACTTCCCCTTTTACAGGGTTATTGGTAAAACACCAGCAACCTCTTAAGGGGTCATTGTACTCACCATTATGAACAACTTTTACTATGGGACCAAACCTGAAATCGCGAAAAAAAATCAGCTGTTCAGTACATTTATCTTCATCAAACTCGTTAAAAAGTAGGGAGCAGCTGATTTTTTTTTCGCGATTTCAGGTTTGATCCTATAGTTAAATTTTCAACTCCGATAATTGGAAATCCGAAAATGTTCTTCCTAACATTTTTCATCCTAACAATCACAATTCCTAACTACTCTGTCTCTAATGTTCATAATTCCGAAGCATTCAACTTCATAATGTCAGTAGCAATAAACATATAGGTATTATACTTTTATTTGTTTTCCTACATTTTCTCAACATAACCATCTTTTACACTATTATTCAAAGTCATATCTTTTTTGTTTAGATTTCTTTTCTAGAAAGTTTTAAATGCCGATAGTCGTTATATCGAAACACAAAATACCGATGTTCAAATGCCCGAAAGAACGAAATCCTGAATGGACGAAATACCAATACTCATCGTTAATTGACCAAAATGAAAAATACCGATCTAAGTACTTATGTAAAGTTCCTGAGGTCCTACATTTTTTCCCTGACCTGCTAACGAAAACCCTAACCTTAGACGGTTGACATCAGGGGCACCCCGAGGTTCGGTTAGTTAGGTTCCTTTGAACCCCATATTCAGACCTGCTGACTAAAACCCTAACCCTGGACATATACAAGGATCTTCGGGATTTTAAGCTTTCGGGCAAATGAACTTTCGGGTTTTTAAACTTTCGACCGTGACCGTGAAAATATTATAGTAATTATGTTTAGGGATAAAACCGTTATGATAAAAAACAGTAGGAGTTTAAATATATTTTTACGGTTAGTATAAGTTGGTCAATTAAATAAATAAATAAATATTTACATTAATGATATTATTAATTACAATTTTCGGAAACATGAGTGTTATGAACATCGCCGGTAGCACTACAAATTGTATGAATGAAAACTTTAGGATGAAAAATTTTAGGAAGAGTGATAATTCGGATTACAAATCAATAGGAAGAACCATTTCGGGTAAAGAACTTTAGGTGAGCCAATATGGACCCGTTGCGCCGACCCCACGTAATAATTATGGGATATCCCATTATTATTACGTGGGGTCGGCGCAACGGCCCATATGGGCAGGAAGGTGATGATGTGTCGGCTCGGCACAATTCGAGCTAGGCCGAGTGGTATATTCCCGAACTCAATATCTACCTACATAAAATTCGTTTTACAACCGCCCGGCTTTGTCGTATCATGCCGAGCCGAACATGCCACCCCTAACCTTCTCTATCTTTATCATAATACAGAGCATCGATTAACGTAACAAAAGGAAGCTGAACGAAGGATGACATCAAGTTGACGTAACAACCAACCGCCTCACATAACATCTTTTGTGATATTTTCGCGTAAAATTAATGACGTCACAATGGCGTAGTACCTCACACACACAACGAAAAGGGGTAAACATCCGAAAATAACCTGTTAATTGGAAGAGTGTTACAAATGTTTTTGTACCTTTTGTTTTTAAGGGATTTGTCCTACTATACAGGTAGGTAACTGAAGAATTTATTAATTAGGTGATGATGTACAGTCAACGACTTTTGTCCGTCACCCCCATAAGGGTGCTTTTCGTATGCAAGGGCCAGTGGCTAGTGGCCTACATTGTTATCGTCCATCAATAGCGCTTTGGCGCACATCATAAAAAAAGGTTAGAACCATTTTTTTTACGAAACGATTAAGAAATGGGACATTGTTTAGAGTCATCCTTCATAGGCGACATTCATCATTCCTTGGTCAAACAAAAAGAAAGAAAGAAAGGAAAGAAAGAAATTAACAAGTAACTTTGAAAAAAAAGGCTCACCCTTCATTCATTGGTCAAACTAAAAAAGGGCCGGGTAGGGCAAACTACGATTTCAACGTGCAACCGAAAAAGTTTTGAAAAGGGTGAGGCGCAACGGCTTTCGATAGTACACACAGCAGCAGGTCAAGTTACTACAAACTTAATCCTCAACATATTAAGGTTTAAAAGCATTTGTAGTTTGACAGTTTGCTATAACCTGATGTGCTGTTGACCTAAATGATTTTTTATCTATGCTACAATTGGCTTATTTCTGTAAAAGAGAAAGTTAATTTTAGGAGGGATATCATTGCCTTACTATATCTTACTATCAGATTTATTTCTAAAATATGGTTTAATATGGTTTTTTATCTTAATACTAGCAGCATTTTCGAAATTGGTTAAGTTTAATCCTATCCTAATCCTAAATAATATTACACATGCGAAAGTGAGTTTGTTTATTTGTTACGCATGTAGACCATGAAGGACATAGGATACTTTTTATCTCGGTAGTACGGTCCCGTGGGATAATTTCCGACCTCCACTCGGGCGAAGCCGCGGGCAAAAGCTAGTTTGGTTAAAAATATGTATTTGAATATGACTTAACAAATAAATTAGTAATTTGAAATGAAATGAAGCTACAAAGCTCGTTTTCGCGTACTACCGCAAATGGTCGAAATTGAAATAAGCAATTACCGCTAAATATCAATTACGCTATAGTTTGTGGCGCAAATTGTATTTAATTTATCGTAAATTTTGGTAGGTCCATGCTTATTGAGATAAATAAAACACATTATTTTGAATATTTTAGTGTTACGCCCTGTGTGAGGTGACAAGAGCCAAGCTAAGTGGCAATGGCAAGGAATCAGGAATGAAGACTTCTCAAAATGTGTGTCCGAGGCTAATACTTTTCGCCTTCGCCTGATAAGTGAACCTCCTATAAAATATATGTTCAAGGAATACGATTGTGTCAACTACAGTATAGTTAAAATCTCGCTGCAGACTCGGTCATAAATCATTCGAGTGTTTCGCTCTCTTTCCCACTCACGGGCCTTATGGGCAGGCCACGCCCACACGCAGTCCTGTGCATTACTGCAGTCGATGAGTGATATCGATAGTTTTATCACACTAATATTATAAAGGCGAAAGTTTGTGAGTGTGTGTGTGTGTGTATGTTTGTTACTTCTTCACGCTCAAACGGCTTAACCGATTTGGATGAAATTTGTTATGTAGACAGCTTATACCCTGGATTAACACATAGGCTACTTTTTATCCCGAAAAAATGTAGTGCTCCCGTGGGAAGAGCAAGGAATTCAAATACATATTATGCTACTCTTTCAAACTCAAACGGCTCGACCGATTTCGATGAAATTTGGTGTGAAAGTAGCTGACACTTTGGATTAACACATATATTACTTTATATCCCGAAAAAATTTAGTGTTTCCGTGGGATGAGCAAGGAATTCAAATACATATTATGCTACTCTTTCAAACTCAAACGGCTCGACCGATTTCGATGAAATTGGGTGTAAAAGTAGCTGACACTTTGGATTAACACATATACTACTTTATATCCCGAAAAAATGTAGTGTTCCCGTGGAATGAGCAAGGAATTCAAATATATTTGCTTCTCTTTCAAACACAAACGGCTCGACCGACTTTGATGAAATTTGGTGAGAAAGTAGCTAACACCCTGGATTAACACATATGGTACTTTATATCCCGAAAAAATATTGTGTTCCCGTGGGATGAGCAAGGAATTCAAATATATTTGCTACTCTTTCAAACTCTAACGGCACAACCGATTTTGATGAAATTTAGCGTGGTAGTAGCTGACTCCTTGGATTAATACATAGGCTACTTTATATCCCGAAAAATATTATAGTGTTCCCGTGGGATGAGCACGGAATTCACATATATTTTTAGCTACTCTTTCGAACACAAACAGCTCAACCGATTTTAATGAAATTTGGTAAAAGAGTAGCTGACACCCTGGATTAATACAGAGGCCACTTTATATCCCGAAAAAATATAGTGGTCCCGTGGGATGAGCAAGGAATTCAAATATATCTGCTACTCTTTCAAACTCAAACGGCTCCACCGATTTTGATGAAATTTAGTGTGGAAGTAGCTGACACCCTGGATTAATACATGGCTTACTTTATATCCCCGAAAATGTAGTGTTCCAGTGGGATGAGCAAGGAATTCAAATACATATTATGCTACTCTTTCAAACTCAAACGGCTCAACCGATTTCGATGAAATTTGGTGTAAAAGTAGCTGATACCCTGGATTAACACATAGTCCACTTTATACCCCGAAAAATGTAGTGTTCCCGAGGGATGAGCAAGGAATTCAAATATATTTGCTACTCTTTCAAACTCAAACGGCTCAACCGATTTTGATGAAATTTGGTAAAGGAGTAGCTAACACCCTGGATTAATACATAGGCTACTTTATATCCCAAAAAAATATAGTGTCCCCGTGGGATGAGCAAGGAATTAAAATATATTTGCCACTCTTTCAAACTCAAACGGCTCGACCGATTGTTATGAAATTTAGCGTGGTAGTAGCTGACACCCTGGATTAACACATAGTTCACTTTATACCCCAAAAAATGTAGTGTTCCCGAGGGATGAGCAAGGAATTCAAATATATTTGCTACTCTTTTAAACTCAAACGGCTCAACCGATTGTGATGAAATTTGGCATCGTAGTAGCTGACACCCTGGATTAACACATAGTCTACTTTATACCCCGAAAAATGTAGTGTTCCCGAGGGATGAGCAAGAAATTCAAATATATTTGCTACTCTTTCAAACTCAAACGGCTCAACCGATTTTGATGAAATTTGGTAAAGGAGTAGCTAACACCCTGGATTAATACATAGGCTACTTTATATCCCAAAAAAATATAGTGTCCCCGTGGGATGAGCAAGGAATTAAAATACATTTGCTACTCTTTCAAACTCAAACGGCTCGACCGATTGTTATGATTTAGCGTGGTAGTAGCTGACTCCTTGGATTAACACATAAGTCACTTTATACTCTGAAAAATGTTGTGTTCCCGAGGAATGAGCAAGGAATTCACATATATTTTTAGCTACTCTTTCAAACTCAAACGGCTCAACCGATTGTGATGAAATTTGGCATCGTAGTAGCTGACACCCTGGATTAACACATAGTCCACTTTATAACCCGAAAAATGTAGTGTTCCCGAGGGATGAGCAAGGAATTCAAATACATATTATGCTACTCTTTCAAACTCAAACGGCTCGACCGATTTTTTGTGCGAAATTTGTTGTGAACGTAGCTGACACTTTGGATTAACACATAATATATACTACTTTATATCCCGAAAAAATTTAGTGTTCCAGTGGGATGAGCAAGGAATTCAAATATATTTGCTACTCTTTCAAACTCTAACGGCTCAACCGATTTTGATGAAATTTAGTAAGGAAGTAGCTGACACCTTGGATTAATACATAGGCTACTTTATATCCAAAAAAAATATAGTGTCCCCGTGGGATGAGCAAGGAATTAAAATATATTTGCTACTCTTTCAAACTCAAAAGGCTCGACCAATTGTGATGAAATTTGGCGTGGTAGTAGCTGACTCCTTGGATTAACACATAAGTCACTTTATAGTCTGAAAAATGTAGTGTTCCCGAGGGATGATCAAGGAATTCAAATATATTTGCTACTCTTTCAAACTCAAACGGAAGGACCGATTCTGATGAAATTTGGTGTGGAAGTAGCTGACATCCTGGATTAACACATAGGCTACTTTATATACCGAAAAAGTGTATTCCAGTGAGATGAGCAATTTTTTTGTGAATACTTTTTTCACCGATTAAATAATACACGTTTTAGTGTATAGTCTCATAAACCGCGGGTAACACCGCGGGGCGCTGCTAGTATATTTATAAATGAGTGATAGAAATAAATACACATTTTTTTTTTTTTTTATTACCAAATTTACTACAAAGCATATTAAATATATAAACAAAAGAACGTATATATAAAACTAAAAATAGAAAATTAAAATTCTTCGTCTGAGTCATCGTCATCATCATCCACATGAATCGTTATCGATAATGGCCTTGAGCGCGCGCAACTAGCGCACATCCCTACTCCGATTATGATTTATGACCAAGTCTGCAGCGAGATTTTAACTATACTATAACATGTCTAAAAACATATCCTAAAAATAACAAAATTATATCCTAACACATCGCTGTCGACTGAATAATGTACCCAAGAGACTGACAGCATTGCCACGTTGTATGACAATGCTTAGCCTCTGGCCAAGGTAACAGCCAGCCCTTGGGTAAGGAGGTGTTCAAACTGACGGTAATAGTCTGGTGACTTCCTAATCATTGAAACAATGCACAGCAGCAGTCTCGTCCCGCGAGGCCCATTACATTTCGACCGTGATTTTTGCGTTAAGGATTGTCTGTCGCAAAAAGCGCGGTCAGTCGGACTGCATAGAAAAGAAAGAGAAGCGCGATGACACAACGCTTGCAAAATATGAAGTAATTATCGATTTACAAAAAATCTGTTGATTAAACTAAAAAAGTAATGACAAGAAATCATTCCTGTAAAGAACAGTATAAATTTATGAACACTTTTAATGAAAACTGCAGGAATAATATGTTAAACAACTCGAA